>OW387143.1:49421464-51976210 GCA_936440205.1 Lepidonotus clava | reverse complement strand
AAGCGCCAAGGCCGTACCCTGTACGGTTTCGGCGGTTAAACACCAGCTGCTCTGTGAAAACAGCAGACTACAGACCCCAAACCAAAGGCCCTCCTCAGGGCCCCACTCTCTCACAAGAGTTTGATCTCACACCTCACTCAGCGTTCTCCGTTCCCAGCCCCTGTCACTTCCCACTGTGTTGTCACAGCGCCTGTGTGCAAAGACTGAATCCCACCATGTAGAATCAAAACTTCAGTGTTCAAAGTCAGTCCCACAATGTAAAATCAAACCTCTGTGTACAAAGTATAAATCCGACCATGTATATAATCAAGCCTCAGTGTGCAAAGACCAAATCCCACCATGTCAAGTCTAAATCCCACAGACAGTGCAGAATGAAATCAAAACATGTCAAATCAGACCCGATGCTGTGGTCAGACCCAGGCCAGACCGGGCGCCCACACCCCCGACCGACCACCCCCGCCGACTGCTGAACAAACACCGACCGCGGCCGAGGTGTGAAACCCGTCGGCGCTGCGCTGATAAGGGGGATCACGGCCAGTCTCGCACCTTTGGTAACGAGGGCCATAAACCAATTATGACAACTTCAAAGGTGACAGACTGTCTGGACATACATCGCTTTGTTTACTTTCAGGGTAGTCTAGTGGATTGGACCCAATACACGTTCGCCGCGTCGCCGCCACAACAACGCAGGTAAGTTTACGAGGGAAAGATGTCAACTTTTGGGAGAGAGTGGGGGCCCTGAGGAGGGCCTTTGGTTTGGGTTGGTTTTCGTCCAGGTGATTTACTTGGAGCTGGTGTACTTGGTCACGGCCTTGGTGCCCTCGGACACGGCGTGTTTGGCCAGCTCTCCGGGCAGGAGGAGACGGACGGCCGTCTGGATTTCCCGGCTGGTGATGGTGGACCGGGCGGTTGTAGTGGGGGCCAGGGGGGGCGGGGGAGGCCTCGGCGGCGATGCGCTCGAAGATGTCGTTCACGAACGAGTTCATGATGGACATGGCCTTGCTGGAGATGCCGGTGTCGGGGGTGCACCTGCTTCAACACCTTGTAGATGTAGATGGCGTAGCTCTCCTTCCTCCTCCTCTTGCGCTTCTTGTCGCCGGTGCGCACGGCTTTCGCCTTGCTGGCGGCCTTCTTGGCTCCCTTCGACGCGGGCTTGGGCGGCATGTTGTCTGGTTGAACAGAGCGAACTGACTGAGGGCCGCTCGCCCAGACCGGCTTTTATATGCGGAACGTCGGACGGTTCTATCGGTCCGGCCGCAGGTGGCGCCCGACGTCGTTAGAACCGTCTGGGGGCGACCTATATAAAACCGGGTCTGAGTGGCAGCCGTCATTGTTATTCTGTTCACTGCCGAATACACATCCAACGTCACTATGTCTGGCCGTGGTAAGGGAGGAAAGGCGAAGGGAAAGAGCAAGACCCGTAGCTCCCGGGCTGGTCTTCAGTTCCCCGTCGGACGTATCCACCGTCATCTCCGCAAGGGAAACTATGGTGAGCGCATCGGTGCTGGTGCCCCAGTCTACCTGGCCGCCGTCATGGAGTACCTGGCCGCTGAGGTTCTCGAGCTGGCAGGTAACGCCGCCCGTGACAACAAGAAGACCAGGATCATTCCCCGTCATCTCCAGCTGGCCATCCGCAACGACGAGGAGTTGAACAAACTGCTCTCCGGTGTGACCATCGCCCAGGGTGGTGTGCTCCCCAACATCCAGGCTGTCCTTCTGCCCAAGAAGACCCAGAGCAAGCCCGCCAAGTAAACGACTCGGTCTCACAACCGAACCCAAAACAAAGGCCCTCATCAGGGCCCCACTCTCTCACAAAAGTCTTGATCTCTTTGCCCAAACCAAACCATGTGTTGTCCATGCCATACATGCTTGACCCCAGCATGTCAGTCCCTGTCCCCCAGTGTGACATGTTCACAAAACCAGTGTTTGCCCAATACACTTTCCCCTGTGTGACATGTTCACCGAATCGATGTTTCCCCAATACACTTTCCAATACACGTCATCAGACTGCTCCTACATACATCTATATTTATAGAATATAAACCCCAATGATAACCAGACTGCTCCTATATACATCAATACATATATATTTATAAGATATAAAATGAAACCAAACTTACCCCAGGTCTGTCAGTCGGGTGGTGGGCTGTGTAGGCTGGTAGTGCTGGTCCAGGTAAGAGCTGGTCACGTCGTCGCCACTGACCAGTGGTCACTCAGTCAGCTGTGAACGTCACCTGCAATACACAATAAACAAAGCATCATGTAGACTCTGTTTCAAACAGCACGGGATGAAACACTGACAGCTGAATGTGAAATTATTATTTTTTACAGGAAAAATAAAAACAATATAAAAAACGTGTGTTGAAGAACCTTCCACCCCAACCCTGGTCAAAATAATAATAAAAACATCCCTGTCAGAGAAAATAATGTGTATTCTGTGGTCAAAAATTAAAAAGTCTACGGCACCTGGTATTCCCAGGCGGTCACCCATCCAAGTACTGACCAGGCTCAACGTTGCTTAACTTCGGTGATCGGACGAGAACCGGTGTTTTCAACGTGATATGGCCGTAGACAAGGGGGGGTGGTTTCACGGTGGGTTTTGTCACAGGTGTGGGCTGTGGGTGGACATGGGTGGGCACGGGGTGGATCACTGGATCTCGGTCATGAACGTCACGTGGTCTTCGCCCTAGGGTCAGTCATCATGTCAGTCCATGTTTTCATGGCATAACATGTGACATGATTTTGACATGCGTTCATGTATACTGACATGATAACATGTGAGAAACAAGAAATTCGTCGAATTTTGAAACAGTGGCTCTACACACACAGGGGTACGTGGTCAGTTGAAACATGTCATATTTTGACATGCTGTTCATGTCACCACGGTCGATTTCACCAATAAGATATCAGTAAAACATGTCAAAACTTCATTTCTTGGCCCTGACCTCCTCAAAAATTAAAAAGTCTACGGCACCTGGTATTCCCAGGCGGTCACCCATCCAAGTACTGACCAGGCTCAACGTTGCTTAACTTCGGTGATCGGACGAGAACCGGTGTTTTCAACGTGATATGGCCGTAGACAAGGGGGGTGGTTTCACGGTGGGTTTTATGCCACAGGTAGTGGGACATGGGTGGGGGGCATACATCACTTCATGTTATCATCAGTTCAGTGGGACATGACCACAGTGACCATGTCATACATTGGGGCATGGTGGTGACATGTCACACTGCATGTCAACTGACCATAGTGACATGTCACACTACATGTCAACTGACCATGGATTATTGTTGTGGCTCACATATATATATATGTCTGTACAGGGGACCCACGACATTTGTTTACATCTCATTTTGTATGGGTGTAGTGGGGAGGGGGCGTGGCCCTGACAAGGGCTGTTTACATGGTTGTTATGACAGGCGAAGAGATCGACTTTTGTGAGAGAATGGGGCCCTGAGGAGGGCCTTTGGGTTTGTGTTTTTCGCTGGACGAAGAAGACCGGGGCGAGGTGCTTAGGCACGCTCTCCGCGGATACGGCGGGCCAGCTGGATGTCCTTGGGCATGATGGTCACACGCTTGGCGTGGATGGCGCACAGGTTGGTGTCCTCGAAGAGTCCGACCAGGTAGGCCTCGCTGGCCTCCTGGAGGGCCATGACGGCGGAGGACTGGAAACGCAGGTCAGTCTTGAAGTCCTGGGCGATCTCACGGACCAGGCGCTGGAAGGGCAGCTTGCGGATCAGGAGCTCGGTGGACTTTTGGTAACGACGGATCTCACGGAGAGCCACGGTACCGGGCCTGTAACGATGGGGCTTCTTCACTCCACCGGTGGCCGGGGCGCTCTTGCGAGCGGCCTTGGTGGCCAGCTGCTTGCGGGGAGCCTTTCCTCCCGTGGACTTACGTGCGGTCTGCTTGGTACGTGCCATTGTTGAACGATAGCGAGTATGACGCCGACCCGCGAACTTTTCTTATATACCCCCGACGCCGGCCGGTCCCGACGGGATGTGTATTGGGAGGGCGTCGGGCTGTCTCCCCTGTTATCTCCGCTTTCACACCTCCCAGGCGGGTGTTCCAGACACCGACGGATCGGGCCCGGCGCCGTCTGTCCAGCCCTGTGATCCGTTTGGACGGGCGAGGTGGTCGGAAGGATTCACAGGGGCTTCTTTGGGCCGGACCTTCGATCTGGGCCCGGCCTGGTTCTACGGAGCCGCGCCATTGGTCGCCTCGCGTCACGTGACCCCAGGGCCCGGGCCCGGTGGGCGCCGACGGGCACGTGGCGCCTCCTAACAGGTAGTCGACCAGGGTATAAATAAGCGCGACCTGGGCTCCGATGCAGTCAGTTTGTATTCGTACACACACACTGAATCATCACCATGTCTGGTCGCGGAAAGGGAGGAAAGGGACTCGGAAAGGGTGGCGCTAAGCGTCACAGGAAGGTACTCCGTGATAACATCCAGGGTATCACCAAGCCCGCCATCCGTCGTCTGGCACGTCGTGGAGGTGTCAAGCGTATCTCCGGACTCATCTACGAGGAGACCCGCGGTGTCCTCAAAGTGTTCCTGGAGAACGTGATCCGTGACGCCGTCACCTACACCGAGCACGCCAAGAGGAAGACCGTCACCGCCATGGACGTCGTCTACGCCCTCAAGCGCCAAGGCCGTACCCTGTACGGTTTCGGCGGTTAAACACCAGCTGCTCTGTGAAAACAGCAGACTACAGACCCCAAACCAAAGGCCCTCCTCAGGGCCCCACTCTCTCACAAGAGTTTGATCTCACACCTCACTCAGCGTTCTCCGTTCCCAGCCCCTGTCACTTCCCACTGTGTTGTCACAGCGCCTGTGTGCAAAGACTGAATCCCACCATGTAGAATCAAAACTTCAGTGTTCAAAGTCAGTCCCACAATGTAAAATCAAACCTCTGTGTACAAAGTATAAATCCGACCATGTATATAATCAAGCCTCAGTGTGCAAAGACCAAATCCCACCATGTCAAGTCTAAATCCCACAGACAGTGCAGAATGAAATCAAAACATGTCAAATCAGACCCGATGCTGTGGTCAGACCCAGGCCAGACCGGGCGCCCACACCCCCGACCGACCACCCCGCCGACTGCTGAACAAACACCGACCGCGGCCGAGGTGTGAAACCCGTCGGCGCTGCGCTGATAAGGGGGATCACGGCCAGTCTCGCACCTTTGGTAACGAGGGCCATAAACCAATTATGACAACTTCAAAGGTGACAGACTGTCTGGACATACATCGCTTTGTTTACTTTCAGGGTAGTCTAGTGGATTGGACCCAATACACGTTCGCCGCGTCGCCGCCACAACAACGCAGGTAAGTTTACGAGGGAAAGATGTCAACTTTTGGGAGAGAGTGGGGCCCTGAGGAGGGCCTTTGGTTTGGGTTGGTTTTCGTCCAGGTGATTTACTTGGAGCTGGTGTACTTGGTCACGGCCTTGGTGCCCTCGGACACGGCGTGTTTGGCCAGCTCTCCGGGCAGGAGGAGACGGACGGCCGTCTGGATTTCCCGGCTGGTGATGGTGGACCGGCGGTTGTAGTGGGCCAGGCGGGAGGCCTCGGCGGCGATGCGCTCGAAGATGTCGTTCACGAACGAGTTCATGATGGACATGGCCTTGCTGGAGATGCCGGTGTCGGGGTGCACCTGCTTCAACACCTTGTAGATGTAGATGGCGTAGCTCTCCTTCCTCCTCCTCTTGCGCTTCTTGTCGCCGGTGCGCACGGCTTTCGCCTTGCTGGCGGCCTTCTTGGCTCCCTTCGACGCGGGCTTGGGCGGCATGTTGTCTGGTTGAACAGAGCGAACTGACTGAGGGCCGCTCGCCCAGACCGGCTTTTATATGCGGAACGTCGGACGGTTCTATCGGTCCGGCCGCAGGTGGCGCCCGACGTCGTTAGAACCGTCTGGGGGCGACCTATATAAAACCGGGTCTGAGTGGCAGCCGTCATTGTTATTCTGTTCACTGCCGAATACACATCCAACGTCACTATGTCTGGCCGTGGTAAGGGAGGAAAGGCGAAGGGAAAGAGCAAGACCCGTAGCTCCCGGGCTGGTCTTCAGTTCCCCGTCGGACGTATCCACCGTCATCTCCGCAAGGGAAACTATGGTGAGCGCATCGGTGCTGGTGCCCCAGTCTACCTGGCCGCCGTCATGGAGTACCTGGCCGCTGAGGTTCTCGAGCTGGCAGGTAACGCCGCCCGTGACAACAAGAAGACCAGGATCATTCCCCGTCATCTCCAGCTGGCCATCCGCAACGACGAGGAGTTGAACAAACTGCTCTCCGGTGTGACCATCGCCCAGGGTGGTGTGCTCCCCAACATCCAGGCTGTCCTTCTGCCCAAGAAGACCCAGAGCAAGCCCGCCAAGTAAACGACTCGGTCTCACAACCGAACCCAAAACAAAGGCCCTCATCAGGGCCCCACTCTCTCACAAAAGTCTTGATCTCTTTGCCCAAACCAAACCATGTGTTGTCCATGCCATACATGCTTGACCCCAGCATGTCAGTCCCTGTCCCCCAGTGTGACATGTTCACAAAACCAGTGTTTGCCCAATACACTTTCCCCTGTGTGACATGTTCACCGAATCGATGTTTCCCCAATACACTTTCCAATACACGTCATCAGACTGCTCCTACATACATCTATATTTATAGAATATAAACCCCAATGATAACCAGACTGCTCCTATATACATCAATACATATATATTTATAAGATATAAAATGAAACCAAACTTACCCCAGGTCTGTCAGTCGGGTGGTGGGCTGTGTAGGCTGGTAGTGCTGGTCCAGGTAAGAGCTGGTCACGTCGTCGCCACTGACCAGTGGTCACTCAGTCAGCTGTGAACGTCACCTGCAATACACAATAAACAAAGCATCATGTAGACTCTGTTTCAAACAGCACGGGATGAAACACTGACAGCTGAATGTGAAATTATTATTTTTTACAGGAAAAATAAAAACAATATAAAAAACGTGTGTTGAAGAACCTTCCACCCCAACCCTGGTCAAAATAATAATAAAAACATCCCTGTCAGAGAAAATAATGTGTATTCTGTGGTCAAAAATTAAAAAGTCTACGGCACCTGGTATTCCCAGGCGGTCACCCATCCAAGTACTGACCAGGCTCAACGTTGCTTAACTTCGGTGATCGGACGAGAACCGGTGTTTTCAACGTGATATGGCCGTAGACAAGGGGGGTGGTTTCACGGTGGGTTTTGTCACAGGTGTGGGCTGTGGGTGGACATGGGTGGGCACGGGGTGGATCACTGGATCTCGGTCATGAACGTCACGTGGTCTTCGCCCTAGGGTCAGTCATCATGTCAGTCCATGTTTTCATGGCATAACATGTGACATGATTTTGACATGCGTTCATGTATACTGACATGATAACATGTGAGAAACAAGAAATTCGTCGAATTTTGAAACAGTGGCTCTACACACACAGGGGTACGTGGTCAGTTGAAACATGTCATATTTTGACATGCTGTTCATGTCACCACGGTCGATTTCACCAATAAGATATCAGTAAAACATGTCAAAACTTCATTTCTTGGCCCTGACCTCCTCAAAAATTAAAAAGTCTACGGCACCTGGTATTCCCAGGCGGTCACCCATCCAAGTACTGACCAGGCTCAACGTTGCTTAACTTCGGTGATCGGACGAGAACCGGTGTTTTCAACGTGATATGGCCGTAGACAAGGGGGGTGGTTTCACGGTGGGTTTTATGCCACAGGTAGTGGGACATGGGTGGGGGGCATACATCACTTCATGTTATCATCAGTTCAGTGGGACATGACCACAGTGACCATGTCATACATTGGGGCATGGTGGTGACATGTCACACTGCATGTCAACTGACCATAGTGACATGTCACACTACATGTCAACTGACCATGGATTATTGTTGTGGCTCACATATATATATATGTCTGTACAGGGGACCCACGACATTTGTTTACATCTCATTTTGTATGGGTGTAGTGGGGAGGGGGCGTGGCCCTGACAAGGGCTGTTTACATGGTTGTTATGACAGGCGAAGAGATCGACTTTTGTGAGAGAATGGGGCCCTGAGGAGGGCCTTTGGGTTTGTGTTTTTCGCTGGACGAAGAAGACCGGGGCGAGGTGCTTAGGCACGCTCTCCGCGGATACGGCGGGCCAGCTGGATGTCCTTGGGCATGATGGTCACACGCTTGGCGTGGATGGCGCACAGGTTGGTGTCCTCGAAGAGTCCGACCAGGTAGGCCTCGCTGGCCTCCTGGAGGGCCATGACGGCGGAGGACTGGAAACGCAGGTCAGTCTTGAAGTCCTGGGCGATCTCACGGACCAGGCGCTGGAAGGGCAGCTTGCGGATCAGGAGCTCGGTGGACTTTTGGTAACGACGGATCTCACGGAGAGCCACGGTACCGGGCCTGTAACGATGGGGCTTCTTCACTCCACCGGTGGCCGGGGCGCTCTTGCGAGCGGCCTTGGTGGCCAGCTGCTTGCGGGGAGCCTTTCCTCCCGTGGACTTACGTGCGGTCTGCTTGGTACGTGCCATTGTTGAACGATAGCGAGTATGACGCCGACCCGCGAACTTTTCTTATATACCCCCGACGCCGGCCGGTCCCGACGGGATGTGTATTGGGAGGGCGTCGGGCTGTCTCCCCTGTTATCTCCGCTTTCACACCTCCCAGGCGGGTGTTCCAGACACCGACGGATCGGGCCCGGCGCCGTCTGTCCAGCCCTGTGATCCGTTTGGACGGGCGAGGTGGTCGGAAGGATTCACAGGGGCTTCTTTGGGCCGGACCTTCGATCTGGGCCCGGCCTGGTTCTACGGAGCCGCGCCATTGGTCGCCTCGCGTCACGTGACCCCGGGCCCGGGCCCGGTGGGCGCCGACGGGCACGTGGCGCCTCCTAACAGGTAGTCGACCAGGGTATAAATAAGCGCGACCTGGGCTCCGATGCAGTCAGTTTGTATTCGTACACACACACTGAATCATCACCATGTCTGGTCGCGGAAAGGGAGGAAAGGGACTCGGAAAGGGTGGCGCTAAGCGTCACAGGAAGGTACTCCGTGATAACATCCAGGGTATCACCAAGCCCGCCATCCGTCGTCTGGCACGTCGTGGAGGTGTCAAGCGTATCTCCGGACTCATCTACGAGGAGACCCGCGGTGTCCTCAAAGTGTTCCTGGAGAACGTGATCCGTGACGCCGTCACCTACACCGAGCACGCCAAGAGGAAGACCGTCACCGCCATGGACGTCGTCTACGCCCTCAAGCGCCAAGGCCGTACCCTGTACGGTTTCGGCGGTTAAACACCAGCTGCTCTGTGAAAACAGCAGACTACAGACCCCAAACCAAAGGCCCTCCTCAGGGCCCCACTCTCTCACAAGAGTTTGATCTCACACCTCACTCAGCGTTCTCCGTTCCCAGCCCCTGTCACTTCCCACTGTGTTGTCACAGCGCCTGTGTGCAAAGACTGAATCCCACCATGTAGAATCAAAACTTCAGTGTTCAAAGTCAGTCCCACAATGTAAAATCAAACCTCTGTGTACAAAGTATAAATCCGACCATGTATATAATCAAGCCTCAGTGTGCAAAGACCAAATCCCACCATGTCAAGTCTAAATCCCACAGACAGTGCAGAATGAAATCAAAACATGTCAAATCAGACCCGATGCTGTGGTCAGACCCAGGCCAGACCGGGCGCCCACACCCCCGACCGACCACCCCGCCGACTGCTGAACAAACACCGACCGCGGCCGAGGTGTGAAACCCGTCGGCGCTGCGCTGATAAGGGGGATCACGGCCAGTCTCGCACCTTTGGTAACGAGGGCCATAAACCAATTATGACAACTTCAAAGGTGACAGACTGTCTGGACATACATCGCTTTGTTTACTTTCAGGGTAGTCTAGTGGATTGGACCCAATACACGTTCGCCGCGTCGCCGCCACAACAACGCAGGTAAGTTTACGAGGGAAAGATGTCAACTTTTGGGAGAGAGTGGGGCCCTGAGGAGGGCCTTTGGTTTGGGTTGGTTTTCGTCCAGGTGATTTACTTGGAGCTGGTGTACTTGGTCACGGCCTTGGTGCCCTCGGACACGGCGTGTTTGGCCAGCTCTCCGGGCAGGAGGAGACGGACGGCCGTCTGGATTTCCCGGCTGGTGATGGTGGACCGGCGGTTGTAGTGGGCCAGGCGGGAGGCCTCGGCGGCGATGCGCTCGAAGATGTCGTTCACGAACGAGTTCATGATGGACATGGCCTTGCTGGAGATGCCGGTGTCGGGGTGCACCTGCTTCAACACCTTGTAGATGTAGATGGCGTAGCTCTCCTTCCTCCTCCTCTTGCGCTTCTTGTCGCCGGTGCGCACGGCTTTCGCCTTGCTGGCGGCCTTCTTGGCTCCCTTCGACGCGGGCTTGGGCGGCATGTTGTCTGGTTGAACAGAGCGAACTGACTGAGGGCCGCTCGCCCAGACCGGCTTTTATATGCGGAACGTCGGACGGTTCTATCGGTCCGGCCGCAGGTGGCGCCCGACGTCGTTAGAACCGTCTGGGGGCGACCTATATAAAACCGGGTCTGAGTGGCAGCCGTCATTGTTATTCTGTTCACTGCCGAATACACATCCAACGTCACTATGTCTGGCCGTGGTAAGGGAGGAAAGGCGAAGGGAAAGAGCAAGACCCGTAGCTCCCGGGCTGGTCTTCAGTTCCCCGTCGGACGTATCCACCGTCATCTCCGCAAGGGAAACTATGGTGAGCGCATCGGTGCTGGTGCCCCAGTCTACCTGGCCGCCGTCATGGAGTACCTGGCCGCTGAGGTTCTCGAGCTGGCAGGTAACGCCGCCCGTGACAACAAGAAGACCAGGATCATTCCCCGTCATCTCCAGCTGGCCATCCGCAACGACGAGGAGTTGAACAAACTGCTCTCCGGTGTGACCATCGCCCAGGGTGGTGTGCTCCCCAACATCCAGGCTGTCCTTCTGCCCAAGAAGACCCAGAGCAAGCCCGCCAAGTAAACGACTCGGTCTCACAACCGAACCCAAAACAAAGGCCCTCATCAGGGCCCCACTCTCTCACAAAAGTCTTGATCTCTTTGCCCAAACCAAACCATGTGTTGTCCATGCCATACATGCTTGACCCCAGCATGTCAGTCCCTGTCCCCCAGTGTGACATGTTCACAAAACCAGTGTTTGCCCAATACACTTTCCCCTGTGTGACATGTTCACCGAATCGATGTTTCCCCAATACACTTTCCAATACACGTCATCAGACTGCTCCTACATACATCTATATTTATAGAATATAAACCCCAATGATAACCAGACTGCTCCTATATACATCAATACATATATATTTATAAGATATAAAATGAAACCAAACTTACCCCAGGTCTGTCAGTCGGGTGGTGGGCTGTGTAGGCTGGTAGTGCTGGTCCAGGTAAGAGCTGGTCACGTCGTCGCCACTGACCAGTGGTCACTCAGTCAGCTGTGAACGTCACCTGCAATACACAATAAACAAAGCATCATGTAGACTCTGTTTCAAACAGCACGGGATGAAACACTGACAGCTGAATGTGAAATTATTATTTTTTACAGGAAAAATAAAAACAATATAAAAAACGTGTGTTGAAGAACCTTCCACCCCAACCCTGGTCAAAATAATAATAAAAACATCCCTGTCAGAGAAAATAATGTGTATTCTGTGGTCAAAAATTAAAAAGTCTACGGCACCTGGTATTCCCAGGCGGTCACCCATCCAAGTACTGACCAGGCTCAACGTTGCTTAACTTCGGTGATCGGACGAGAACCGGTGTTTTCAACGTGATATGGCCGTAGACAAGGGGGGTGGTTTCACGGTGGGTTTTGTCACAGGTGTGGGCTGTGGGTGGACATGGGTGGGCACGGGGTGGATCACTGGATCTCGGTCATGAACGTCACGTGGTCTTCGCCCTAGGGTCAGTCATCATGTCAGTCCATGTTTTCATGGCATAACATGTGACATGATTTTGACATGCGTTCATGTATACTGACATGATAACATGTGAGAAACAAGAAATTCGTCGAATTTTGAAACAGTGGCTCTACACACACAGGGGTACGTGGTCAGTTGAAACATGTCATATTTTGACATGCTGTTCATGTCACCACGGTCGATTTCACCAATAAGATATCAGTAAAACATGTCAAAACTTCATTTCTTGGCCCTGACCTCCTCAAAAATTAAAAAGTCTACGGCACCTGGTATTCCCAGGCGGTCACCCATCCAAGTACTGACCAGGCTCAACGTTGCTTAACTTCGGTGATCGGACGAGAACCGGTGTTTTCAACGTGATATGGCCGTAGACAAGGGGGGTGGTTTCACGGTGGGTTTTATGCCACAGGTAGTGGGACATGGGTGGGGGGCATACATCACTTCATGTTATCATCAGTTCAGTGGGACATGACCACAGTGACCATGTCATACATTGGGGCATGGTGGTGACATGTCACACTGCATGTCAACTGACCATAGTGACATGTCACACTACATGTCAACTGACCATGGATTATTGTTGTGGCTCACATATATATATATGTCTGTACAGGGGACCCACGACATTTGTTTACATCTCATTTTGTATGGGTGTAGTGGGGAGGGGGCGTGGCCCTGACAAGGGCTGTTTACATGGTTGTTATGACAGGCGAAGAGATCGACTTTTGTGAGAGAATGGGGCCCTGAGGAGGGCCTTTGGGTTTGTGTTTTTCGCTGGACGAAGAAGACCGGGGCGAGGTGCTTAGGCACGCTCTCCGCGGATACGGCGGGCCAGCTGGATGTCCTTGGGCATGATGGTCACACGCTTGGCGTGGATGGCGCACAGGTTGGTGTCCTCGAAGAGTCCGACCAGGTAGGCCTCGCTGGCCTCCTGGAGGGCCATGACGGCGGAGGACTGGAAACGCAGGTCAGTCTTGAAGTCCTGGGCGATCTCACGGACCAGGCGCTGGAAGGGCAGCTTGCGGATCAGGAGCTCGGTGGACTTTTGGTAACGACGGATCTCACGGAGAGCCACGGTACCGGGCCTGTAACGATGGGGCTTCTTCACTCCACCGGTGGCCGGGGCGCTCTTGCGAGCGGCCTTGGTGGCCAGCTGCTTGCGGGGAGCCTTTCCTCCCGTGGACTTACGTGCGGTCTGCTTGGTACGTGCCATTGTTGAACGATAGCGAGTATGACGCCGACCCGCGAACTTTTCTTATATACCCCCGACGCCGGCCGGTCCCGACGGGATGTGTATTGGGAGGGCGTCGGGCTGTCTCCCCTGTTATCTCCGCTTTCACACCTCCCAGGCGGGTGTTCCAGACACCGACGGATCGGGCCCGGCGCCGTCTGTCCAGCCCTGTGATCCGTTTGGACGGGCGAGGTGGTCGGAAGGATTCACAGGGGCTTCTTTGGGCCGGACCTTCGATCTGGGCCCGGCCTGGTTCTACGGAGCCGCGCCATTGGTCGCCTCGCGTCACGTGACCCCGGGCCCGGGCCCGGTGGGCGCCGACGGGCACGTGGCGCCTCCTAACAGGTAGTCGACCAGGGTATAAATAAGCGCGACCTGGGCTCCGATGCAGTCAGTTTGTATTCGTACACACACACTGAATCATCACCATGTCTGGTCGCGGAAAGGGAGGAAAGGGACTCGGAAAGGGTGGCGCTAAGCGTCACAGGAAGGTACTCCGTGATAACATCCAGGGTATCACCAAGCCCGCCATCCGTCGTCTGGCACGTCGTGGAGGTGTCAAGCGTATCTCCGGACTCATCTACGAGGAGACCCGCGGTGTCCTCAAAGTGTTCCTGGAGAACGTGATCCGTGACGCCGTCACCTACACCGAGCACGCCAAGAGGAAGACCGTCACCGCCATGGACGTCGTCTACGCCCTCAAGCGCCAAGGCCGTACCCTGTACGGTTTCGGCGGTTAAACACCAGCTGCTCTGTGAAAACAGCAGACTACAGACCCCAAACCAAAGGCCCTCCTCAGGGCCCCACTCTCTCACAAGAGTTTGATCTCACACCTCACTCAGCGTTCTCCGTTCCCAGCCCCTGTCACTTCCCACTGTGTTGTCACAGCGCCTGTGTGCAAAGACTGAATCCCACCATGTAGAATCAAAACTTCAGTGTTCAAAGTCAGTCCCACAATGTAAAATCAAACCTCTGTGTACAAAGTATAAATCCGACCATGTATATAATCAAGCCTCAGTGTGCAAAGACCAAATCCCACCATGTCAAGTCTAAATCCCACAGACAGTGCAGAATGAAATCAAAACATGTCAAATCAGACCCGATGCTGTGGTCAGACCCAGGCCAGACCGGGCGCCCACACCCCCGACCGACCACCCCGCCGACTGCTGAACAAACACCGACCGCGGCCGAGGTGTGAAACCCGTCGGCGCTGCGCTGATAAGGGGGATCACGGCCAGTCTCGCACCTTTGGTAACGAGGGCCATAAACCAATTATGACAACTTCAAAGGTGACAGACTGTCTGGACATACATCGCTTTGTTTACTTTCAGGGTAGTCTAGTGGATTGGACCCAATACACGTTCGCCGCGTCGCCGCCACAACAACGCAGGTAAGTTTACGAGGGAAAGATGTCAACTTTTGGGAGAGAGTGGGGCCCTGAGGAGGGCCTTTGGTTTGGGTTGGTTTTCGTCCAGGTGATTTACTTGGAGCTGGTGTACTTGGTCACGGCCTTGGTGCCCTCGGACACGGCGTGTTTGGCCAGCTCTCCGGGCAGGAGGAGACGGACGGCCGTCTGGATTTCCCGGCTGGTGATGGTGGACCGGCGGTTGTAGTGGGCCAGGCGGGAGGCCTCGGCGGCGATGCGCTCGAAGATGTCGTTCACGAACGAGTTCATGATGGACATGGCCTTGCTGGAGATGCCGGTGTCGGGGTGCACCTGCTTCAACACCTTGTAGATGTAGATGGCGTAGCTCTCCTTCCTCCTCCTCTTGCGCTTCTTGTCGCCGGTGCGCACGGCTTTCGCCTTGCTGGCGGCCTTCTTGGCTCCCTTCGACGCGGGCTTGGGCGGCATGTTGTCAGACGCAGCTTCGGACGCTGACTGAACGCCGACTCGCGTTTCCCGCTTTTATATTGAGCGGTCTTCGGACGGTTCTATCGGTTTTCGTCACGTGACCATGTTTTGGCTCTCACGTCTGTTTGAAGCGTCTGACTTTAGTCTAATCTCGGTCTTTTGAGGAGGGCAGATGTCACTAGTTTTATTTGCCATCGTTCAATTGATTTTCCAGGTTTCTATGAACTTCAAATGGATAGTATTTAAACTGCTGTACAACGTCATTCATGTCTGATATGTTTAGAAACCTGAAGACGGAGGACAAAAAGGCCTAATTGTTGAAGATACATATAATACAGTCTGTTTACTTTAATCGGAGAATTGTTGAAATAACTATAGCAATTCTGGGTGTGTCACCAAATTCAGCGAAAACAGAAGAATGGGGAAAAAAATCAAAAGTTTTAATAAAATTGGGGGGGGGGGGGGGGGGGGGGGTTCCCGCTTGGGACTTGATTCAATGTAAAATTCTTGATTTTTTTTTTTCGAATATGACACCCTTACCCCCAATATCAGTTTCTACTCAAGTGTTTCCGTACTGAACAATTACATTTAGTTCTTGAATTTATTAACCTGACCTAAGTTAAATGCCCTCCTCCAGGCACCCATTAACGCCCTCCTTACCCCACCCGTCCGGCACCACACAGACTCAGTGGGGGATCATTTTTCTTGGCAAAATTAAAATTCGGCGACCCCACCCCTTCCAACTTTTTATGAATACTACCCACCCATTTCGAAATGCTGGATCCGTTAATGCCCCCTCCCCTACGTCCGTCCATTCCCCTGGCAGGGGCACAGTTGGGAGGGGATCAAAGAGTGTAGGTAGTTTATAGATTTTTCATGGGAAGTCTATCCTCCTCCACCTTGCATCATCATACCGTTACATTGTATTATCGAACTACTAAATATAGGAAAATTCTATCAAAATAACTGATCACAGCCCCCTCAATTTTTGCATGGTATCCCCTTAATTCACCAGGAAACCTCTGTCTAGGGCTGGGTACGCCCCTGAAACCGTCCTGAACCCACGTCCAAACTATCTCCGAAGACGGCCGCAGGACTCTTTATAAATGTGAGGCTCAATAAAGTTGGAACATAAATACCATTAGGCTTTTATGTTAACGATGATGGAAAAATAGTTATACAGGTAACAAGTCTTCAACCAGGAGTAAGAAACCAAGTTGGGAGCCTGCGCTTTAGTAAAGTTGTTGGATTTGATAGAACCGCCCGCATTGGGTCAATGTTATACTAACCAGGCCAGGATCCAGCTATCATAATAATAACGGGTTCCATAAAAAATAAGGGTTTAATAAAGTATAAAATGTGAGTAATATGTGTATCGCACACACCAAAGCACGCATGCCGAGCGCTTCAACTTGGGACACCAATCACTGACTGAAGGGGGCGTGGCACTTTTCACCTTTTATACCAGAGGCTACGAGGTGTCAGGACGGTTCTATCGACCTAATGCTTTACATTGTGGCATGTCATGTACAGGGCCGGATCCAGTCAGGGCCAGGGCGGGGGGCAAACCCTGACCCCCTTCATGATCGTATCTACGAAATACGTGTGGCTAATCCCTGTCCAATCTGCGCTTCCAAGAAGGGGGCGTGGCAGTTTTTTGTCTTTTATACTGCAGGCGCCGACCTGTTAGGACGGTTCTATCGACCCAATGGTTAGCAGCGACTACCTGTTAGGAAGCAGGTCTGGGTCTCGGGAGACAGGGTGACATACCACGGAGATTTTACATGTGAATAAAGGGATGAATCTCTTAATGAAAATTAAAACTTTGTTAAGGGTCATCCAGGTAAATGTCAATGATAATCTATACCAGAGAATAAGACCACTTTTCAATTTTTTTTTTTTTTTTTTTTTTTTTTTTTTAATCTCCAACTTTTTCTCCCTCTGACCTATATAGGTTTTTGTTTATTTAAAAGAGAATTAGACACCTTAGCACAAAACTTTACCAAGAGTTTCCCCATTCAATTTAATTTTGTCTTATTTCCTGATCCAAGAAAAGTCCCAATATTCTACAGATTTCATATAAAACTGTTAATAAATATTTCATCCAGTGGGGATGAAAACTGAGGATGGATCAATATGGAGGGGCTGTTCTGATTTTTTTCTATTTTTAGATGGATCTAGGTCCATATTTCCATAATTTATGCAGATTCTGGGCCAAGGATCAGCTGCAGATTCTGCACCAACCGTCTGGGGGGAGGGGGTGACTGGGGGGAGGGGGGGAGTGCCTGCAGAAGCAGCCCATTCTAATGGATACATTGTATCACAGTGCATGTAGGACACGCATTAATACATGGTCTTCATGGTCTTATCATCAATTCCGTGAGTATTCTTTAATATCACGCCTACATTTCTTTCTAGGACCAGTATGCATTATAGATAAATGATACAAAAAACGTCGTTCTCACATAGACCACGTTAACCATTGTGTAGACAACGGAAATGATGACCAGAAGCTAGCATTTGGCTTACACAGCATGTCGAATAAACGCTTGTGCGTGGGGGTGTAGACGGGGGGGTCCCCATTCCGCGTGTCGAACTTAAAAAACGGCCCTGTCGTTTGTCACTATAACTCAGTTAATACCAATTTCCCTTGTCGAATATAAGAAATAGCCATGTCTCATTTCACTATCTTTTTAAGGCCCCTGTCGCATGTCGAATTTAAGAAAAGGGTCTTGTCATTTGTCCCTATGTTGTCATGTCGCCTGTCGAATTTAAGAAAGGCCCCTGTCGCCCTGTCGAATTTAAGAAATGTCTCTGTCGCCCTGTCGATTTTAAGGGTCTAGACCCATGTGCGTGGACCAGATAAATTATCAGGTATTTCTATATTCACATTCGATTCGCAAACATGTTGGTGCGTTAAATCAAAATCAGAGGCTGTGACTCTCATTTTGGGGGAAGCTAGCTGAGACCCCGGTTCATGAAAAAATCTAGGTTAAGCCTAAATAACTATGTACATGAAAAATAGGTTCTCTGTAGGCTTTATTTGCCACTCTGTGTTTCAGACATTTGTTCAATCACCTAAAATTGCTTAAAATGATCATGTTCTGATAGCAAAGAGGGTTACAAATAATATCACGATAATTTTACGTACACTAACTTACGTTCCATCGTATTCAGCTTTTTCTTTTACTTTATACATTGAAATGAAAGGGCTCCAGATATCCCTGTCTACGCCGCTGTAAATATAATTCTATCACTGGAGAATATCTACTAACATTAAGAATAAGATTTATGTAGCATCTTTCACGTCTTCAACAAGGGGTGGATGCAGAATTTAAAAGAGTCGGCCCACAATCATGAATGTATGTGTGGGGGGGGGGGGGGGGGGTGGGGCTTCAAACGAACATGATTTAACGGGGGGGGGGGGGGGGGGGGGTTGGTTGGACAAGAAAAGAAATTATCTTTTGTATCAATTCAAGCCGAACAAATAAAGAACTACTCTAACTTTTCGCATGAAACAATTTCGGGTAACCACAGATGTATTAAATGTATATTTATAAAGAAACTAGTAATGTATTTTTATCAGTGCATTTAACTTATTTTAAGTCAAAATTTAATCAGGTAAAAAAAAGATAAGATTTATTTGAATCTATAGGTAATGTTACATAGTTCAGACGTGGTTTCAGTATCAGAGGTTCGTCTTCAACCTCAGAGAGATAGTGTTAACGTTACTCACTAGGCGGCGCCACTGAGCCGTACACCTTCCACCACGGGGATTTGGCTTTGATTAAGGGGCAGTTCTGGGGACCTTGATGCGTTCAACATGAATTCAAGGTCTAAAATCATGTTTCTGTAAAAAAAAATTGCTAACTAATTTACAACAAGGCATAATATGGGACGTGTTGTAGCATAGAGGACACAAAGGATTTGAAATCATTATTTACAAAAAATATTATATAACCTTTGGAAGAACTTCTATTATTTAATATATATTGTGATTCTATCAAACTGGCTCAGATCCTGTGTTTCGACGGAGAAAGGTTTTCACTGGCTCAGACCTGATCCCAAATAAATGGAACAACACACATTCTTCAAACCATTCTTTTTTTTAACTGAGACCTGGTTGGAATTCCATTCAATAGACACTTCCATGTTCTTTGAATGTGGTTTTCACATTTTCTTTTATGGCACTTCCAGGAACACTTTCATAGTAGTTCCATTTTGTTATCAATTGCTCCCTGTGATTATTTTACTGTAGGTGCTCCTTAGTCTACCCTACCCCATGCAGCTCCTTTAGGGACACAGTTTATCCCTTTATTCAAGTGTGGCCCTAAGCTTACACGTTCAGGGGCGGACCCAGGTTTTTAAGGGTGCCCACGCATTTTCAGAATTCAAAATAAGACCTTTATAATACCTTCTCATGAGTGAAAATAAGACGTTTTTAATGCCATTTTTTTAAAGTTTGAATTTCTACTAAAAGGGTGAATATAATTAGTTGTGTCATTTAACAACTAAAGGGGCTTTTACGAAACTATAATTTATCTAGGTATTAACTGTCAAGTGAGGGCAAATTCTAACATCTGTGAAAACTTTAGGCTGAACCTAAAAATAAGACCTTTAGAAGACCTCTGACTGCAAAATAATAACTTTCTAATAGCCTTATAAATGGCAGAACCAAAATAAGACCCTTTAAGACCTTAGGAGACCTGCATGGGTACCATGTTTTTAAAAAGATGAGGGCGCGCTAATAGAAAGCACCCACGATTTTTCAGAATTTTACATTCTAAAAAATATAAATTTGGCCAAAAAATGGTGGGGGGCGCCTTCTACTATAACAAAGAGATTTGATACAACAAATATAGAATCTAGCTATCATTGATACACAGATCACTTTGCTACTCTATTATGTGGCACTGAATGGACATTTTCCTAAACTATGGGGCCCCCTTCTTGCTATAGTACTAGTTTTCTGAGTTGACTAATGAAATAATTCATGTACAGTTTTATTTTAGGTACTGACGTTGTTTTTTTTTATAAAGGAGGGTATTCATGTTATGATTTAGACCACCAACTTCTGTACCTAATTGTTTACTTATATCTAACATTCTGATAAGTGTTCTTTGTAGTCCTATCAAATACGCTTCGCACCTAACACAGAATCAAAAGAAAAATCCGGAGCTAACACGCAGTGGTAGAGAGGAGATCTTTTGTTACCATGGACAAGATGACAACAGTTACCGGAGAAAATGTACTACATGTGCTTAGTTTAATATTCGTAGATTTCATCTCCTTTAAGGTATTGTAAATGTTCATCAATAGGGTGAGAGGGTATGATGAGTCAGGACCATGTGGCGCCATACACAATTGTACTTAGGTAATAGAACATAAATTGGCACGAGATTCTATAAAAATGAAGGGTTTCGGTATTTTCTAGGATGTATATCGAATATTGAATGTTTCTCTTCCTACTGGAATTTCAGGACAACCCACACGTCTGTCCAGCATCCACAAAAGAGAATTAATTTACTCACATTGAATGTGATTTCAGTTCTACAGTGAAGTTACCGGTACTTAAGTAGGCCAAAAGAGATAATATAATTCTGCATTGTCTTATTACATTAAAAAAATCTAGCTAAATTAATAAAATTGAATGTTCAATTAAATATTAGATTTAGTTAAGTAAAGAGAGCATACTACAAAATCCCTAAACTTTATAATGTCAACATGCTATCTTTCTATGGAAATGTCATCTTTGCATCTTGAGATGCTTAGCAACCTTTACAGTCAATTTATACTTTGCTCTGTGCACCAAGACTCAATGGGTTGAATCTAAAAGGATCATGTACCTTTTTGACCTAAGTTACCTGCATTTGAAATAAATACCGTGGTGGCCTGAGTAAATACCAGGATTAAATTCAGCGCCTGTTTCAAATAACGGCCGGGAGTAGCCCTCTCTCTTGATTTTTAAGTGCCAGGTCTCAAATAAGGGTTGGGGGTCTGAGGACCTTCTTCTTATCATGTCAACCTACTTAAATGTATTACATGCATTAATGGCATTAATGTCAGGCCAAAGTTCCTATTCATAAATTATCTACCACATACTAAATAATAATTATTGATAGCATTACATAGCTGAGATTTTCAGCTTTGATTATATTATTTTTTTGTCTCTTTATCCGCTGCTGGCAAATCTAATACTAGTATTAGGGCTAGGTCTCAAACAAGCACCTGCTTTGAATAAACGCCGGGGGTAAAACGCTTACTAAATTTATAAGCGCCGGTGCCCCTACTTGGGCTACTACAGTAGTAGTTCCTCACTTACAGCAAGATATTAAATATAGTGTAGTCTAAAATAGCCAAGATTGGTCCTCCGCAATTATTTTACATAGGATATGGAGCTGTGGCCTCTTTTTTTAGCTGCAAATTAATGATTTATTGGCCCAGGCCTACATATTTCATTTGGCCAGGGTCAAGAAAGTTTCTTTCATATTTTCACAGGGCTACCTGAAGCTCTCTAACCCGGGTTTAGCCTACAAATATTTGTCTCTTTTCTATTATACGATCAGGATTTTTCTGATTTTTTCATCATGTTTTACACCATGCCTGTAACCAGGGGGTGGGTGGGGGTGGCGCCCCCCCCCCCCCCCCTCAAAGGAAATTTTTCCAAAAGTTCCACCTTACCCTCCAAAATTTAATGAAAAATTAGCAGAAAAATAGTGAAAAGTTCCACTATTTACTACTCGCCACCCCCCTTTTTCAAGTTCAAATAAATTGAAATATGGGCAAAAGTTCCACTTGTGGAACCTCGCCACCCCCCCCCCCCCCCACCACTACTGCGGACCCTGAGGCATTCTGAGGTACCTTGGTGACCTTAAGGGATAATAGTTTTTTTCCCTATTCCTTATTTACAATTTGCATATATATCCATTCTTCCAGGGAATGAGAGTGGGAATGTAATGTAGGTGGGGAGGGTATGGAGGGTTCCTCCTCCCTCATCCCCAG
The DNA here is from genome assembly GCA_936440205.1 of Lepidonotus clava. NCBI lineage: Eukaryota > Metazoa > Annelida > Polychaeta > Phyllodocida > Polynoidae > Lepidonotus > Lepidonotus clava. The sequence continues at coordinate 51,954,164 of OW387143.1, read as the reverse complement.
AAATAATTTGAAAAGATAATCTCTCTTTTGTGCAATCTGAGGCATTCTGAGGTCCTTTGGTGACCTTACAGTATAATCTTTTTCTTTTTTTTAAAAATAATCTCAATTTACATATGTATATCCATCCTTTCAGGATATTTCAGGGAATGGGAGTAGGATGTATGTAGGTGGTGAGGGTATAGGAAGAGTTCCCACTTCCATTAAGGGGCGGCCATCCCCAGAAAACATATAAATCCTTTTTCTTTCCTTCCTTCCTTTCTCACTTTCTTTTTCAATTTCTTTTTTTTTTTTTTTTTGGGGGGGGGGGGGGGGGGGGGAGCAAGTCCTGTTCCCTCCCCTTTATCTACATCTCAATTTTGGTGGTAAGAAAAGGGCAAAGACAAATTCTGAGAGGCTATTTTCACCTTTAAAAAAAAGTATTTTAAGGTAACGTTGCCATTGGTATGAGACCCACTGTAATTAGCCTCTAGTGATGTTAATTAATGCTAGGTGGCAACTGCAGACACTGTATGATTTAGTTCAGTCATGGGAGTGTGGTAGCAGACACTCTATATTGTTTGTTTTGGAAGACCACAGTTTACTGTGAAACACAATTTTAACAATATATTTCTGGGGGTGTAGATGGGGGGGTCCCATGTCCCGTGTCGAATTTAAAAAACGGACCTGTCGCCTGTCGCTATACTAGACTTTAGAGGCCTGTCCCATGTCGAATTTAAGAAATAGCCATGTCCCCTGTCACTATCTTTTTAAGCCTCCTGTCCCATGTCGAATTTAAGAAAATGACCATGTCATTTGTCACTAAATTGCCATGTCGCCTGTCGAATTTAAGAAACAGCCATGTCGCCCTGTCGAATTTAAGAAATGCCCCTGTCGCCGTGTCGAATTTAGGCATCCACCCCCATATTTCTAACATTTGAAGTGATATCTGTATACCAAACAATTTGAAAAAGTGAGCTCAGAAAAGGAGAAATGAAAGTGAGAAAAGGAGAAAAGGGGATTTTCTAAAAAGGCCCCCCCAAAAAGGAGATCTCCTTTCCGAAAAGGAGATTTGGCACCTCAGACATTTTCTAATGCCTTCAGATACCCAGAGATGGGAATATCCGCTTGGGGTGAATCGAACTCATCCCCCACTGCACGTCCCACAGCCAGCGCGCGAATCAAACTCAAACTTCGTGTCCCCGCCTCATTCCCTGAGACACATCCCCGCCTCCTTTCCTGGTCTCCGGCGCCGGAGAGTTCTACTCGCGCTGGATGACAGCAGAACACGCTCTCAACAGGAGAAAAAAGCCAGAATTTGGAGATTTAGAGGAGAACTGGTCGGCGACATGGCCAGCCTTGTGAAGTGTGTGTTTGGGCCTCGTCTGTTCCGGATCCACAGCGTGGAGGGAGGCCAGGTAAGGCCGGGGGAGGCGGGTGGAGGTTTGGGGCTTTGGGTGTTTACAGTGGACCACACAGTCGGCAACACTCAGGGACAGGGACTGAGGGAGTGGTTTGAGTGGTTTCTGGGCAACTTGCCGGGCGCGACAAGGGATTGTGTTGTTACTGTCAATGGACATAACTTGTATAATGTCATATTTTCAAGTATTGTCTATGAAATTGAATACAACTGCAGGGTCGGGCCGGCAAATTTCGCGCACCTGCTCCTTCTCTTGTCGAATCACGAATGTGCTGTTCAACAGTAGTGTCAGTAGACTAGAACTAAAACACTGTATGATGCATCTCATTTACAGGGCCGTAGGCGGGGTGGGGGTAACGGGATTCCTACAAATGCCCTTTTGGACGAATCCTCTTCTAAAATATACTAGTCCGAGAGGCCCTGACTTTGCTGACTGACTAGTGTAACGTAGGCAGGGCCTCTCGGACAAAAATATACGAAGCCCCAAATGATGAAATTATTTATTTTTATATTTCTGTGACGGTTTTTTCCTTATAAATACATTTTCAAATGGTTAATTCTTTAGTGTTCAGTTTCATGTTTACAAATGCTAGGGACAGCCAGGCCCCTCCCTTTCCAAATCTAGGAGCCCTCAACTAAATTAAGGAACCCTCATTTATCTACTAGTCTTTTGTATTGGTAATTTTCTAGAGGCCAGTCGGGCCCTGACCCCATAAAATATTGGGGTCCGACATGCATTTTACGGGCCTCGGACCCCTGGTCATGTCAAACCCTACTTAAGCATTCTGTCACATACCGGTGATATTAAGGAATTATTCAAGAATGAAAATTACATTTGAGAATCAGACTTCTGGAATTCTTTTTACTAGTGGGGCAAAGAATGTGGGACAAAAGGCACATGGACCTTTTGCCCAATTATGAGGTGGGCCTCTTGCCTCACAATTTTTAAATTTTTAACACTTGTAAAGATATTACTGAGACCAGGTCACGATGAATAATTTCACATGTTATCCCCATCATACACGCATTCGGGAGCTCTGAATAATCTGATTGTGTTGCATTTACAAACGTTTTAACTTATATTCATGGTATATGACTAATTTTTATCAGTAGATTATATTTCATTTCATTGTTGAGATTTACATTTATTTGCAAAGTTAGGATGTGTTGGGTGTGAAGTGCAAGAAGCCTTTTTTTCTAAATGGTTTTTAGTTGGTTCTTTACATTGAATTAAAGTAGAAGCATATCATACTCAAGATACATTTATTATTCAATAAATTTCAAGCTGTCGTGACCTTTCAGATATTCTTTCTGAATAATTTTTTTGTAACCCATTTTACTTTTCCTTCACTTCAGGGTGTGAACTACGCGGCTAACGGACTGGAGAGTTTCTCTGACAGCGTCGTCAAATGGGTGAGTACATCAGAGTTGGACATTTCTTACTGTACCGGCATTGAATATAACAAAGAGCGGTAGCTATCGCTGTTCATCGTAAGCTAGATTTGAAGTAGAGTTCTAATCTTAAAACTACTTTTTTGACCTAGATGATAAGTGCTCCACTAGGGCATGACAAATTAATTTTAAAGCTGGTTGCCTACTGGGCAACTCGACTGTGGAATGGGCTTGCCCGGCTACAAAATTTGATTGACCAGTATTATTGGAAGAAAAGAGGGTAAAATAGATGACAAATAACTTCCAAGTGTAACTGACACTTTGTGTGGTAGTGCAAAGCAAGCTAGACATACAAAATCCGTCTCCTGTAGATGACAAATAACTCAACAGTCACGGACCGTAATTATATTTCAAACCTTAATTTCGGACTTATTTCTGGTTGCCTACTGAGCCAGTCAGGCACTCATTTCATTGGCCCAGTATGAATTTTTGGTGGTCCTGGGCTACTGGACACCCGATTGGTCAAACTCTGGCTCTACCCTCTCAAATCTGAGATTATACCAAATTATTCTGAGGGGCTTGAAACTGTTTAACTTATTGTTAGTTTCCTGACACAAACATTTGGTAATATCATCTGTGTACGACATGAGTCAATGTACTTATTTCTAACAACTTGTTTCAAATATTAACATTTTAATTCTAAAACTTCAAAGAATCCGACTTACACGTTATGACTGATAACCGTCCCTTTGTGATCACTCTTTCAGATCCGATTCTTCAAGGCCTTCTCGTACTGGACGTCCCCCGTGCTCCTCACCTTCCTCTACCGCAGGAGTAAGTCACTATCAGATATTTATTCCAATGGGCGTTTAAGTTAAACAAAGCTGTCTTCGCCCTCTGATTGAATGACGCTCTTCATATAAACTTGAGCACTCATAATGGGTGCGATGCTCAGTGACTGATCTAAGGAAAGTTTTTTAACTTCAAAGATTTGTTAACCACAACAGATAATTTAAATCTTATTTTTCTAGCAGTTTGTATATCTTCAATGTTTTCCACTTTCAAATCTGATATTCTGAATTAAAAATTCGAATGCACCTATTCTCTTGGTCAAGTGCTCAGATTAGGCTCTTTTTTTTTAAGTTATCAATTACAGGATCATACATTTCGATCATGAAAAGAATGAGGACAGTCTCACAATTATATGAGATCTCTTTCTTCATGTTAGGTCATGAGATTTTAATGGAAATTGTCCAAAATGTGTGTCCATTTTTAAGGTTCGACTGTTATATAAAAAAACTCTCGATGAGATATTTTTTCCATGACGAAATACGTTTCGTATTGGGAAATTTCTTTTTAACACTTCGTCATCTACTTCACCGTTTAGAATATTAACTTTTTTCTGCCATGCTGCAGACTTCTTCTCTATGGAGGGCGTGGTGTGGATGTCGAAGTTTGTCGGCGGGCTACTCATCGTCTACTACGTCGCCGTCTGGCTAAGAGGTCAGTTTTTATTTCTCTAATCTTAAAAAGTGCTTGTTAGTAGTCTATGATGTGACGAGATATAATAGTGGTTTTGTGGATTTTATAAACCAAGCAAATGAAGACAAAATAAAATTGGTGAGTTCGCTTGAAAAGTAATGTTGCGGTTCAATAGAATAGGTTTTTAAATATTTATTAAAACTTTCTTTTTGAATAAATAGTTGGTTTCTATACATATATATTCTATTTATAGAAAAATACAATTTCTATTCCTTCCCATACCTTTTATGTCTTGAGGCTTTTTATTTCAAATCGGCGATGTCGCTAAATAATGTACTTTGATAATGTAATATGGGAGATGGTTATGTACTTTTGAAACACAGCTTTAGACCTAGTTACTTGGAGAAATAATTTGTGATCTCCTTGATTGTTTTGGGAACCTCACAAGAATTTCTTTAATTTCCAGGCATTGGTCGATGGATGAACCCCGAGTACATCAAGTTCGTGTCCATCCTAGAAGCGGCCCAAGTGAACTTCACCCCGGACAACAAGGTACGTGCGTCTACAAACCCCTAGATATTAATTTCTTTTTTGAGCTACGTTACACTTAAGCCCATAGATATTAAAGTGCCCTGATCCAAGGATGCAGAGATACGTGAACATACACATTTTACACTGGTAAATTTCGTGTATCTGGTGCGAGTGACCATTTCCGCCCACGCGCTAAAATGTTTACGACGCTTAACCTCATAAAGTTAAAGCGTCAGAAATTAAGAATGCGGTCAGTCCCTGGTGGCAAGGTTTGTCGGAGATGTTTACCCTGAGATGCTGATCTTTTTTTCCCAATAAGAAATGTCTTATCAAAGGGAAAATGTAATATGCGTATGCCATGTTCTGGAGGATATGCTCTCAGGTGAGTGCATCAAAATCATGACTGATGTCTGACGATGGATTTACTGATAAGAAGGGGATGGCACTGGATGGATTTAAGTTGGACATAGCTTTCTAGCACTGTAGTACAAGATTGACTGCAGTAAGTTCCCCGACTAAATTAAAATACATTCCTAGGTTCCCTCATAAGGTTACGTATTAAACTGAACCACTTGCTAACCTTACTCAAAAATCATACTCAGGATACATTCTTTAATATGTTATACGATTTAAAGTGTCATTGGCACGAGAGAAAATCCACACAAAAAAGATGCATTCAATTATATCAAATAAGATTTATATTGTCAGTCACTCGCGAATAAGTCCCCAAAAACAGGCTTCGTCAAACAGGTGCAGATTTGTTTCTTAAGACAGGAACACGCCATTATGTTACTCTGTTCAAATTTGTCGTCAAGAGGCCTAGCTTCAGTACTCCTGAATTTTAATGTGATAGAACTTGTTGAACGGTAAGGCTCCGACGGTCCATTTGGGTCTGTCCTGAAGGAAATTCGATGCAAAGGTAGCTTTGGTAAAGTTCAGTTTTTCAGGTGCAGTTCCAGCAGTTGTTGATTTAGGTGACCTTTTTCACATTCTGATGAGGGATTGAATAACATCCTAATATTACCACCACCAGAAGAAAACGATATCTGATCGGTCTGACTCACCCCAGCTGCAGCAGGGAAGGTGCCCCTTGTTTTTATCTCTGGTATCAGACGTAGAGGCGTCCTTAATCCAGTGAATGATGAGTTGGTTGGCGATGAAGGTACTGAGGTAGTGGTTGACCAGTAGGTGAGGGGGAGACGACGTCACCTGTTGGCCGTCTGGAGGTCATCTGGAGGTCACGTTGAGGTCATCTGGAGGTCATCTAGAGGTCATCTGGATGTCACCTCTGAAGGGTCCGGGAAGGGAATTCTGTGTCGGCCGGGCTAAACGTGGACTTCTTGGTACAGTACAGTAAAATATCACACATTTTCAACACAAAATTTATTCTAATTTAAAATAGACTATGTTTTTCACTCAGAGCTCGTTTTAGGCTTACAATTAATGTGTACGCTGTAGCATTGACTACATTTTTGGTACACTGTAAAGCATTTAGGAGGAACGTGGCAGGGACAGCTGGATCTAAACAAAAGAGAATACTAATAAAAGTTCAATCAGACACAATTTACAATGTGATGTGTCATCAAAACCCATGTACGGTAGGCCCTTGTCTCAAAATTGGACAAATTATACGATATGCTAGTCGCACTTACCTTGTTTCTTACCTTTCAACTGAGACTCTGGAAATTAAGGTCGTCTCTCGGCGTCAGGAATTGGTCATCATCCTAGTACCTACATTATTTTCATTCCACATTTCCTAGACTCAAGACACACATATATGGTTTATGAAGTGACTGGGAGTTCAACATTTACTTTAGATATAGAAAGATACTGAATCAGTTAAGTACGTTAGCATGAGTTCTGGTTGAAAATTTTATACTAAGAATATAATTTATTTTAGATTTACTCTTTAGTATTATTTGTTTACGTCTTATACAGGGATGTGATAACATGAAACATTATATCAATATTAATAGTCATTACCAACTTTATACGCAAGAACGCTTGCAAATTTAAGTAAAATATTAAGTTCTAGGAACATAGGATTAGTTCGAACATTAATTGAAGTGGTTTATCTCACTTACCGTTGCTTCACTCACCTGAAAACTAGCTGGGTTTTCAGAAGTCCACTTTTACCACACTTGCTACTGGGACCAGCTCGAAGTAGAGGCTTGGATCAGGAGTCAGAGCGCTGGGTGACCTGGAGGGTCCGGGCTAAACATGGGCTTGTGGTACGATGTGGTAAATTATCTTATCTGACATATTTCCAAGAAAAATAATCTAAATTTTAAACGGGATACGTGTTTGACCCAGTAACCATTACATTTAATATTCGTACATTAATTGGATCAATATCTCTCACTTACCGTTGTTTCACTCACCTGAAAAAACTTAATTTTCAGTAGTCCTCTTTGAGAACACTTGCCATTGGGACCAGCTTGAAGTACAGGCTTGAGTCACGGTTTGGATAACAAGTCAGGTGCAGAGGTAGAGGTAGTGGTTGACCAGTGGCTGAGTGGCTGGTCACCTTGGCTGAACATGGGCTTCTGGTACGATGCAGTAATTTAGAAAACGAGACACATTTCCAATAAAAAATAAGTACATTTTAAAATAGAGTACGTATTCAACACTACATACCTTTTAAGGCTTACACTTAATATCTATGCGGTGTCACTATTTTTTTTAGTTCAGTGTGAACAATTGAATTGGAATTTAAAGAAGTGAAAGAGCATGATGATAACAGACTTTTTACTTGATGAAGTTAAAAGGGACAAACTTTAAAATTGGTTTTCTGGTGGCAGCCCAAAATATGAGAGACTGTTTGTCAGTCACACCTACCTTTGAGCTTACCTTTAAATGAAGGGACTGTTCATGTGAGACTTTGGATACCCTCGGTACTTGACTGCGTTCACCATCCAGTCCACTGTCACAGAGTCAACGTATCCTGGCTAAACTACGAACATACTCAAATGAATTTTATGAAATGACTACAAGTGAAATAGTTACGTTACACTTTTTTAGATTCAGAAAGATAAGATAAGAATTAAAAACTCAAGTATAAATTCATTAATAGGAAATATTGCCGCAGGTCTCTCTGGTCATATTTATGAGAGTCAACATATCCTACCTAGACAACGAGCCTACTCTAATAGATTGCATGAAGTGACTAGAAGTGAAAATAGTAAACATAATTTAACAATGAAGATAGCCCGAAAACTTTGGAACCTGTATTCAATCAGTTTGTGCCACTTACCGTTGGTTCACTCACCTGAAGAGAAGCTGGGAACCACACACCCACATTCAGAAGTCCACTTTGCCCGTACTTGCTGCTCTCGGCTCGGCCGTGGGCGGGGACAGGGACCACAGAGAAACCTGTTGCTAAGTGATTTACAACACGTTATACTTAATTGTATTCATGATTTACATTGACATATAAAATAATGTTCTGGGATTCAACATGGCCTTAATTTATATACTATATTAAAGTTGAGTACTTGAGTGTTAACTCAGAGCAGCGTTTTAAGAAATACAAGTATTTCTATAGGTTTTACCAGGTGGGTATTTGATAAATAGACATGATAACAAAAGTATAAATAATGTTGAAAGATATTTGCATTTATGTATATTTTATGATCACTGTGTCAATCTCCAGTAAATCAGAATTTTTATCTTTTTACACAATTTATAAAAAAGGAACTGCTAGGAACATGGGGATTCCGATTTCAACCTTCCTCGTTTAAATCTGACTCACTTACCTTCCTAATTTCCTTACCTTACCACCAAGAATACGATGTGAACCTCGGGCAGTTTTCAGTCATCCCAATCTCCTTGCCAGTCTGGTCTGGTCTGGTGGGGCTCTGGGTGTCCTGGTTCTTTGAACGCTGACAGTATGTCAGGCCTCCTCCCTATACTGACCTCACATTTTACAATTGATTATTCAGGTGAAATACGTTTTGAAAATGAGTTACAATAAATCATTATGTTAAATTCTAATACGGGATCGACTGTTTTGATGGCTTGCAAACAAATTGGGTTAATTAAACTCTACTAAAACGTATCAAACCAAAGTTCTATGAGACAGTGGTTATTGATTTATTTGCTCAGGGATTAATATAAGAATCCCACTGACTCGTACATGACATACAAGTACAATTAGACAAATATACGATACAGGAGTCACAATTTAGATTAGCATGTCCAATATGCTTTAGTCCATGTCCAGACCGCTATGAAAAGCAGGGTGCTATTTCTGTGTGACAAACCAAAGTTCTATGAGACAACGGTTACTGATTTACTTGCTCAGGGATAAATCCTAATAACTACAGTGACTTTAGCTGTGCTAGAGATCTAAAGCTACATTGACTTGTACGTGACATACAAGTACAATTAGACAAATATACAGTTCAGGAGAAACGCTTTACATTAGTACGTCCACTAATGTCTACTCACATGTCCAGAAAGCTATTTAAGAACGGGGTGCTAGTTGTGTGTGTAACCTACCTGTTGGTTCTTACCTGAAGCAAACCCCAGAGAACCTGCCCAGCTGACACAGGTGTCCTAGACCTTGTCCACATCATGCTCCGTTCAGGGGGTTGGTCCTCTTTGCCAGACGCACGTGTACACTTCAGGTGCTGCCTCTGCTACCCCTCTTCTCAGTGTGACGGCAGTCGGGCTGGTGACAGAAAGCAGGCTGTTAGGTGCTTACAACGGCGGGGATTGACAATTACAGGCAATGAGGTGCTAACAAGGTCCCCTCAGTTCAGGGCGTCACACTCAACAACCCTCAGCCCTCAGTACTTCACCAGGCACCACTCCTAACGACCCTGACCACTGCTTTGGCGCCTGTTCATGGAACTACAAACAATCAAACCTGTTTTGATTGTCAATCGTGTCTGCCTTTTCCATGAACCTAATGGCCACTAACGACCACATAGTCTTACGATATATGAGAACAAATATTATGGGGCGGATGCCTGTCTTAGTATCGAGTATATTATTATAATCAATAACATCAATTAAAATTAGATAATTTGTATAGATAAGTAAAAAAAGACGTTGAGAATTACATTCAGATTTTACATAATTTAGTATGCTTTACGAAAAGGAACGCCAAGTTTCACTGAATAAAAATAAACACTTTGGATACAAGAACATTTTTAAATTAAAAAAAAAAAAATTAGTTAAATTATTTGGTTACTTGGGCCCAGTTGACATGTATCTCATGAAAATATATCTGAACCTACATACTCATTCTGTTTCACTTGCTTTTGTGTACATTACCCTAAATACGATATGAAAAAATGAAAGCATTGTTGGTAGAAGCAGGGTCCAGGATTGCCTACTAGTTGACTGGGTTGTCCCTTTTGGACATGCACGCTGCTATCATCTCTGGGTGCCTAGGCTGGGGGGTGTGTGGACCATTGGTACCGGAGACCATTGGTACCGGATCATTGGTACCCCAAATTCAGGACCATTGGTACCCCTATATATGGACCATTGGTACTGTCAGACTGTTGGTGCCCTTTTGAATTATGATTACTTCTTACGGCACTTTTTAATGTTTAAACCTTACTGAATCAATTCTTATTTCTAAATAATTTATAAATTTATATTTCTATGACTAGTAATATTATTAAGGACACAAAAAAACACTACCGAGAGTAAAAAGAATCCTGCAGGGATGCAAGTTTTCAGATTTTAATCTGATTTCAGATTTTTTAACATCATCACCTCAAATAATAATTTTCAAATCAAATACCTTACATGACGTTTTATAGCATTTAATAAAGATTATTTTAGATTTTTTATCTAGGGTTTCAGATTTTTTCACTAACCCAGACTTACATCCTTGATCCTGTATTCAACTGTGAATAAACATAATGTAAGGAATATATGGGATATTAACATGGATAGATATAAATACAAAATTCACATGGAATTGCATGAAAAATGCAATCTACCCAATCAGAATTCAGAAAAAGGTAGAGCAACACCTCCCGTCACTTTTTACGCCCCAAGGTGCGCATATTTCAATAGCTCCATTGATATGGCCCCCTAGCTCTGTGGATCCTTCTATCACAGCAGGCTATGTACGAAGGCTCTGAAGCTATCCACGGGTTTTTGAAGAAACTAGTTATGATTCCATCAGTGTATGGATAAGATTTCAAAAAGCTAGATTTGAATTAGCCAAATTAAATCATAATCGTTATAACTTTCATCCTACCTTTGAATGATAGCGACCATAACAGGAAATTCTCTCTTTTGAAGGGATATTTACAAACAAACCTGACATTACGTCAGTTGAAACGGGTATGACAGGCAGCGTCTTTGACATTTTCATTGCTCACGGACGTGTGAGAACTAAAAATAAATGCTTATTTTTCAAATTTATGCCTATACCATCAATAATTTTGAGGTTTCATAACATATTTACCTTGAACAATTTAATAATAATCAGTCTTTCTTTATTTCAATTTTGTTGACATAGTACTGCGCATTGACGCATTAATGCCGGCGACGTCCGTAGCATTTTTAAGGTGAAAGTGACACAAAATGTCTCATATTTCTTTATATCTTATAGCCGTGCGCAAAATACTAATGCCTAAACATAAAGACGGTATTGATAATTAAAAATATATATTTAGATGCACTTTCACTGGTGGCCTAAGAAATTTATCAATGATTTTATTCTGCAATCTATAGATAGCTTTTCGACTATCATACGAGGTTAGGAGTAGAGAGTCGATCATTTGGCTAATGGCCCCCCTGTGCCTACATGAGCAGCTGACCCACCACATGAATTTTGTGACTATAGGAGCTTGAAACAGCCATCACGGACGTCAGTCAGTTATCACAGTGATATCTGATATATTTTTATATAGGGTACCAAATGTCTAAGGGAGGGGTACCAAAAGTCTGGATAGGGAACCAATAGTCTCCGGTACCAATTGTCTCCGGTACCAATGGTCTATGAATCGGCTGGGGGGTTCCGACTAAGATCTGTCAAAGGTAAAAACAAAGCCACTCAGCTAAATATCAATAACATTGGTTGGGGGGGATCACATTTTCATTCTTTAAAATATATATCTCTTTTTTAAAAACTCAGTTAGATAAGGTGAACTTTTTGCACATTTTAGGATACATTTCACTTTCTTTTTGAAACAATTTTTTGCGCACCGATCTCTTTCTTAACTAACTTTAAATACAGAAATAAACGAGTTTGTGACACAACATATCAGAACGCCTATCGGCCAGGCCGAATACTGGAGAATTCGGTCCGCAGGAGAACTCAGTCCAGGAGAACTCGGGCCGCAAGAGAACTCAGTCTAGGAGAACTCGGTCTCATGTCTAACTCTTATAATTTATTTCCAAAGAAAATATAGACAGTTCCGGATAGACGTGTTTCTCATCTATAAAATATCTGAAAGCCGCAGGTATCGGTCACTTGTTACGTAACGGGGGTGGGGCGGCTGGAGGAAAGGACCCTGTGGGCAGAAGCCGGATACGGATAGACGTTAAATCTTGTAACAACAAACATTCTGTGAAGGGTAAGGCACTTAATCGTTTTAAAACTTGAATATCAAGTCACCGGGAGGAATAACGTGAGGGCTTTCAGGAAAATGTTTTCTTTTTCTTTATAACTTCAGTAACTTTTCATGGGAATTCACTTTCGCAATTACCCTTTTCCTTCAGCTTAAAACTCAAGAGCTGATGCTGACGTGGTGGTCGACTAAATATCAAGAATTATCAAAACATAAACAAGTTTCGCACATCCCCTGGCCGTGCGGGCTGAACAAAACTTTTTAGAGACACGTACTGGTCAGTTCGCTGATGAAGGATATAACAGTTTAGGTTCAGATATACGTAGATGTTTAATTATTAATTCCTCCCAACCAAAATTCTTACCTGAGCAGCTCCCGGGTTAACGTCCCTCCACACCGCGGTTTTTCGTCCCGGGAGGCGAGGCGGGGCGGTGAAACTCAGTTCTTTCGACCCGGCAAGCTGCAGTTTTGATTGACACGTCCAGGAGGCGGCCTGAGTGGGGCCGAGGCGCGAGGGGGTCAGTGGCCGGGGTGATCTCCGGGAGTGCAGGAAATTGAAGAGAGGAAGCCTAGCGTAGCAGGCCCAGCTCCTGCCGTCCTGGATGAACAAATGCGTGCTCTCCTGGATGAACAAATGCGTTCAAAAAGTTAGAAAGTTCACCTTTAACTAAGTCTCTAAGCTCGGGGGCCGAATCTACCTGGTCACCGTCAGTCCAGCCAGTGTCGGGTTAAGGATTCCAAGAACGCGGTGTCCCGGGGACGGGGGCCAGCGGCCGAGGGGGCGGCACCCAGGAAGCACCCGAAGTTTTCCACAGACTTGACTTTTCATAATCGATAGTCCGAATTGATTTCTGTAAGCAGTCCCAGTCTTACACTGTTTCCCCGGTACTCTCCAAAACCCTCCTAGCACTTGGTCCGTGCTGTAGGCTGGAGGTGAGTTCCTCCTGTCCCGGCCCTGCTCCCTGGAGTACGCTACGGTCTGGAGGCGGCATTAATTTTTTCAGGTTTATCCTCCGGGCCATTACAAGACCTTGCCAAGCCTCTTAAAATTATATCCTTAAGTTGCCGTTATATTCCAGGTTAGTAGTCCTGGCCGTTGATCCGTTGGGTAACTGTTACTTTGGCGCAAAGTTAAGTTCCCTCTCCTCGCTGCCCGCTCTCAGTCCGTGCTCCCTCCACGTGCGGTCAACTCGGTCTGCGCGGGAAACTCTCCTACTACTGACCGTAGCTGACCCCAGCTGTCGACTCACTGACCAGTCACTGGGCTAAGCCCCGCCCCCTAGTCGAACCGTCGGCCAATCACAGCCCGGCCTTCGTGTGACGTCACTCAGTAGTCCCCTCCCCTCCACCCTCCCACCCACAGCTGACCGGTGACTGACTGATAATTAGTCCGTCTCTGACCTACTGAACTCGTACATAATACCTTGAGGGACTTGTGGACTCGGTTTTACCTACAGTCTGCTGACTGACTGGGCTGCACTTTCCCTGGTCCCAGGGACAAACCGTCTGATGCCCCCTATGCAAGGTACAGCTCTGTACACAGTCAAAAGACCGGTCCCCATCCGCTCTCGTTACTTTGAATTTATCCAACCCTGGCTACTGCCGTCCAAACTCCCAACTCTTATCTTTTACTTTGCCTTGGGCTCCATTTTAATACATTAATGCTTTTGAAACATGGACAACAGTTTAATGAAACGAATTTTGAGTTAAAGCGTTTCTGATAGAATCACTCTTCCCTCTTTCTTTGGCCTTTCATAGTTTTTTTCAATGCGGCGGCACTTAGCACTCATTCATGTGCTTTTATTCTACAATTTTTTAAAAAGAAAGGTATATTTTACATCGGAAAGAAGGGCACATTTTGACAGATATCATTACAGTCATAGATCAGTTTCCATGAAATAACTTGACCTAGATACCTCTTGAATAATAGTTTCAGCGCCTAGCGCACTTGGACGTGACACAGTCTAATATGTTACCAGTCGGGGAACTAGGAGCCGCCCGCGATTTGGCAGTGATGAAAAGACAGGAACACAATAACTTAAAGATAACTTTTCGGTATTACTGGCGGTAGCATTGTCTGCAAAATGTTATATAGTCTGTAAACCAAGGCGACGGAAATATGGATTTTTTTAGATTGGAGTACGCTGATGAGAAAGAAAAGAGTTTTTTTTAGGGAGGCGAAAAAATCTGCGAAACATGGATATTTTGTTTGAGACTTACAGATAAGTTTCGAAATGTTATTTATATTGGCCCAAGTCTCTGAGCATTAAAAGAACAAGACCGACGGCCAACATCCAAGATAACCCCCTTATACAGACACAGTCTGTGGTCGTACTGAAAAAAAAAACCCTGAATGAGAGAAATGATTTCTTTTTTTATTTTGCAAAAAAAAAAAAACTTACATCGAGATGTTCCAGTACATAAATAATTTTGGCAAATTAGATACGTGATGAAACATTGTTGATCAGAACACGCCGCTATTGATCAAATTTCAAAACTTATTCTCTCAGAGAGTTGCTCGATCATAAATAAGCTGATGCCGGGATGTGCCTGACCCTATTCCCCAAGCGCTGGGGGTTGGGGGACGGGGGTTATGACATCAGTCAGTTTATGTCTTTAGTACTGGGGACTTAATCCAGCAGATTAACGAGTCGGTGGCGTCACCCGGCCTGCCCGGAGTTGTGTCTGAGGGGTGAGATCAAACACCGACCCATCAGACCAGAGAGACACAGTCGGTGGCGTCTCTGTCTCACAGGTGGCCGCCTTGTAGTTGGAGCGGTCGGCACCAGGGGGCTCTTATCAGTGCGCACCTGGTCAGTGACCCTCTACAACCCACAACCCAAAGACAAAGGCCCCCCGCGCGGCCCCTAACCGCTCTCACAACACGGGATTCGCACCTGAATATTAAACAATAGAGACGGCGTCGGTGAGTCTGGGCCGGGGAGAAGTTCCCGACGGCCTTATCAGTGCCCGGCGCTACGTCACCCAGCCGACACCCCCCCCCCCCCCACCCCCCAAAAAATCATGGTCCACATGATGTCTTTTACCTCAGGTTTTGAAATCAGGCATGCCAGACAATGCACATTTTTTTTAACCTTAGATATGGACTTTTTTTAACCTTAGATATGGACTGATCTCAAAACCGACCTGACCTCGAGAAGTTTTAAAAAAAAGTGCGAAATTCCGCGCTAGAGCGGGGCCTTCTTACCAAGAGCTTCTTACCAATAACAAAGAAGAACATATTGATATTAAATCAAATGGTTTCTTGTAATGTTTTATATGAACAAAAGTTCGCCCCAACACCAACGAGTGCGGGCAGACCATCCCGACGGCAAGTACACCCAGAAAATCAATATTTGGGAAAAACTAGGGAGTCGCCAGCCCTCCCCCGCCCCCCGCCACTGGTGGAATATCAGTTTAGAGAGGGTTGCCGCTTGTTTTGGAAGTCACACCTCAGCAGGTGGTCAGCCAGTGGTCAGTCCCAGCCGTCACATCTGGACATACTCAGGTTACGCAGGAAGCCCCCCTTTCCTTGACACCTACATCACAGGAGTTGAGGTTAAACATGGGAAAATATGCGTACATCCCCGCATAAATCCAATACCTAATTTACCTAAAAAAAGAGAAGTTGTTTTAAATGTTGCTTTGAACAACGTTAACAGCCAAACTTAGATTATTCTTACTCTTCAGGAGGTGGGTGACCATAGTAACGGACCAAGAGAACTTGTGCGTTTCATTAGCTATTCATTATGTATATGTATCACCTGACCAGAGTTCATTAAGTGACCCGACCACAGGGTTTTTAATAGGGTCGGGTCTCGTCGATCAAAGCAAGGATTTGATAAAATGTCGTTGGTCAAGATCTTCAATATTGGAAAATTCAAATATAAACAAGAATTTCAGGGCAACTTTGAGAAATTGTTGGTAAATTTATGTGATAATTTGTTTTGTCACCAGGATGCCATTAAAGAAAATCGGGTCTATTTGATACTTGCAGCCAGCAAAACGTTAAAAACAAATTATTCTCTAACTTGACAATAACTGAACTGTTTTTTTTTCTACTTGCAGAAGCTGCTGCTGAACTACGACAGTGAGTTCGGGCCGTGGCCCGTCGACTTCCGCTGGGACGACCCCAGCATCGGGTAGGTTAAATAATGTATTTATCGATTCCACAATGCCTAGGAAGTTCCCCTAGGAACAGACTGAGATTTGAAGGAAGCGGAGAGGTGACGGACACCAGCCAGGGCCGTTACAGCACAGTGTCACTGTGAGATGTAGACAGTCCTATGTCAGACCGATTCATTCCCTAGTACATTACCTAAGGGTGATCGACCATTAATTTTGGTTGTTATAGAAATCTGATACAGGATTTGGGGCTCTCAGTGCCAATTTCAACAGTCAGTCACTGAGTACTTAGTTAGTATGCCGTGGTAGTAGCTGTGTATATATTCATTAGTACAGCTTGGGGTCGAGACCCCCAAAGTTAAACTGCCCCAGGGGTCCGTTTCATAAGTCAACGCGGTTTTGGCTGGAGTTAACAGTTTCAGGATTTTCTGCTAACTCCACCTTCAGCAGACCCGTTTCATAAGGTTTGGAGTTGCGGTACGGGAAAATCAGGTCTAACCTGATAAAATTGGCAGTCAGCAGGTGGTGATAAGTTAATGAGGGGTGTGTAGTAGATGGCAGTCGTTGCTAGGGTAGTTACTAACACTGACCACTTCCTGTTACTACTGGTCACTTCCTGTGAGGGATGTTACTAAACTGGCATTAGAAATGTTATTTATTCTCTCCAACTCTTTCAATTAAATACTATTTATTGTTTGATATATTAACCTTTATCTGTGTGACTCTACGTTGCTATAGTAGTATTTGTTAGATATACATTTTGATTAAAAAGACGGTTTCTGATATACCTTTGAAATAACAACAGGAACCGGAAATACTTGTTCTAGTTGGTGGGGTTGCCATGGTAAACAACAGTAACAACCGGAAAAGGAAGTGAAGGTTTACACCAGACAACAGCTGGCCATGGACAGTCATGTGTGACAAAAGATAATGTCACAAGTAATATTTGGTCAACAAAAGAAAAAAAAAGAAAAAAAAAAAAAGAAAGAAAGGCGCAAGGGGCGTGTACCCCTTTTTTGGGCCAAGATATTTTTTTTAACTGTAAAGTTCTCGGCCCCGGAGGGTCCAGACAAAATTTCTATAATAGGGCACCTCCCCCACCCATTTTGAAAATCTCTTATTTTTAACGAAAATATTGACAGCGGCAATATGAAGACGTCCTGTTCATACTCTACAACTCTATGCCCGGCCCGACCGCTGACTTTGCCACGTCGTTTTAACTTCACTCTCTGGTCGCCCCAATGACCTGTCCTTAATCCACCCCCGCTCCCCCTCCAGCCCCCACCCCCTGGTCCAGGCCGGCGGTGCCTAATCCTAATTAGCCGGCCATAAAACAATAAAACTGATAAGACTGAAGAAAGGCCTGACTCTGCTCGGCGGCTGGTACAGGAGATGGGGACGCGAGGGAAGGGTGGTCTGTGTGTGTGGGAGGGGGGTTAGGAGTAGGAGTAGGGGACCTACGTAGCCCTGGAGCCTCCCCCTTTGATGTGTTGCGTGTCCCGGCCACCAGGCGGCGCCCCGACCTGACAGACGCCCATCGTGACGTAACAGTCAGAGATCACACACGGGCTCCTGTTAGAACTTTTTAAACCAAACGATATGTGAACAAGTTTGGGTGGTTTATTGGGGCCTAGTTTTTAGTTTCCGGTACTTTGACCTTGCATTTCACTATTTGTTTGGATGGAGAGAAACCATGTAATGTAACCTGGAATTCATACATTTATTCAGAACCAAAAAGTTAAAAAGTATCTCAGTGCTTTTTGTCAAGGTTAATATAAAAGTGGGATCATTATAAAGGATATTTCTTCACTTAACAATACTTAGTGTTCTTACTTTTTGTGTTATTAGGGATAGATAGTAGGAGACCAGAATTTTACATTAAAAAAAATCATTCTGGATAAAGGGTATGGGCAAGGCCTGCGCGCCTAACCCTATAGATCCACCCCTGCCTATGACCCTAAATCGTCCACATCCAGGCATGGATTAATCTAGAATTTACTAGACAGACTTTCAGTTCTGACACTTTGATTTTAGAACACAGTAGCAGTTTCTGATAGGTTGGGGCGGGGGGAGGGAGGGGGGAGTTGTAAATGGGGCGCCTGGCCCCCTTCTTTTGACCGATATCAATTAACTTTTTCGTTTTTAAATTCTCAACATTTTTACAATACGGCCCCCACCATACCAACTCCCTTTTTAAAATATCTGGATCCGACCCTGCATAAACCAGTTCCAGTCACTAGCCCTTTGGAGAAGCAAACTACGGCAACGTTATGTTTTGGTCTCATTTTTGCGCCTCCTGTCGTTCCCTGTTGCCATCAATAATTTTAAAATGACCATGCTGCTGTCTGGATTTTAGAAAATTCAATAAAATTATAATTTTTCCCTTTTCTCTTGCAGGGAGCGGAAGCCCCGTCATCAGAGCGCCCCCTGGAGGCCCAAGTCACGTGGTCTGGTCGACAACATCAAGGCCCTGCCCTGCCACGCCCTCAGGTGAGCGGAGCGGGAACTAGTCATAAAAAATATACATTATTATGACTTTGGAACTTTCTTAGGGAATATTTGATTTATATCAATTAGAAACTTAAATTCGGACTTCAAAACAGGTTTGATTTTTTCTAATCTAACATTTACAATAGATGGACACACTTTCACTGAGCAATATTACAAGCCTGATACTGTGTGAAAACCTTGGTACAATGTATTGTGTAAATCCCTTTTGTAAGGAACTTATGTTAAACTCTCGCAAATATATTTTTTTCTCTCTTCTGACCCATAGTAACTAATAACAGGCACATGTTAAACATCGCCCAGTGGGAAAAAACTTCTTATGTCTAGAACATTGATACATATAAAAATGGATCATTTCCAACAAAAGTTTAACCTGTGAGAAACTTTAAAGTGAGCGCTCACTGCTCGATTCTAAAGACTATTTCAGGGGTCGAAATAAGTTACTGGTATCCAGGGGCCTGGGGGCCCGACCCTAGTTTTAAATGGCCCTGATAATACTTTTCCATCAAAATATTGGATTTTCCACGGCCAGTCGGGCCCCTTAGCAAGAAAATCTGGGGCCCTATGGATTTTCTAGGGGCCTCGGACCCTGCTATTACGACCCCTGTATTTTGATATAAATCTCACACACTTAGTAAAGGCTATATCAGATGTCGAATTCACTAGATACAGTGATATTTAACTTGTATCTGCTGAGTACGAAGTGGTACGTACTTACAAGTCCATGGAGGTGGGGCCGTATAAATCTAAGGCGCACTTTTCACCAAGTGGATGGGCGACTCAAATTCAGAACAAATGACTCTTGTATTCTCTTTGGTTTTCGTTGACCCTTACTAATCCCTTGTACCTCCTGTCTCCCCCCAGTTACGTGGCGATCCACACGTTCGGGCGCCGCATGGTCTACCCCGGGGCTACCAGCATGCAGGTCCTACTAGGTATGTACACACAACTTTAATTCAGGGATGTCAGTTTTCAGATTTTTTTTCTCATTTCATATTTCTAGAAAACCAATGAAACTAGTTAAAAGATGAGTAAAACTACAGTAAAACAACAGTAAACTAGCAGGTAGACTTGAATTAATCAGCAATATAACCCAGTGTATCTCCCGGCAGGTCCTCGTCAGCTTTTTATACCCTCAGATGTATTTCAGATTAAATTCAGATTAAAACAAAATCTGGAACCTGTAGAAGGGAGTGAATAAATACTGCCTTCTGATTGCTGATATTATAACGAATATAACTTTACTGCAGACACCTCTCTCTCCAAGACTAGACTTTAGATTTATTTATTTTTTCACCAACTATGCTTTATGGGTAGTTTAATCACCAGAATTCAATTCAATATCTTATCAGTTGTCACTTTTCCTCAGTTTTCTGTTCTCCATAGGCGTTTTTCTATTCGTTTTCACAAATGAATAG
Organism: Lepidonotus clava; assembly: GCA_936440205.1. NCBI lineage: Eukaryota > Metazoa > Annelida > Polychaeta > Phyllodocida > Polynoidae > Lepidonotus > Lepidonotus clava. Next base: position 51,933,771 of record OW387143.1, on the reverse strand, counting down.
AGCTGGTCAGTTTTAGGACTACCAGAAAATTGTTTTAGATTTTTGTCTATTTGATTTGATTGATCACTAAAAGGCTGATGATGAACATCAGTAATGTAGTAGTAAAAAGTTAAAACGCTACCAATTTTATATGGACAAAAGTCAAGATTTCCTTTGTATTTCTAACACTTGACATTTAACCGACTTGTCATTTTGGGTGATATCTCACACCCTTCTGAACCTTGAACCTCGGTATCTTTCAAGACGCTATTAAGGAAATAACTCTGGTCCTTTCTTTGCAGGTCCACTTTTAAATCAAGGAAGAGCAAAATTAGTTGAAGAGGTAAGTGATTATTATTTTGTATTCACAGATAAAGTCATGAAAACCATGCTTTCTGCCAACCCTGTTAAGAAAAGCACTTTCTTCAGCACCTTTCATAAAAATATAGAAATCAGAATACTACCATACAACCCCTTTTTTAAGCCGCGGCTTAAATAAGGGTTAGTCTAAGAAATAAATACCTGTCAGGACCCAACTTGTTTTTAGGGTTTTGCCTAACCTTGAATTCTATGGTATTTTTGAAAGAAGATACTGGAAAAAATGACAAATGGGAACTTCAAAAATCAGAGTGTGGCTTAAATTGGGGGTTTTACGGTACATTAAGAAAATAATGTAACCACATCAACAAATAAGGGTAATACAAGTAACAGGAAATACCAAATTAAAGAAAATACAATTAACAATATGATGTTTATTTTAACAGTAAAAGAAAGACGTATGATACCCCAAATTTATTCACAATAAAGTCGAACTGAGAGAAAAATGTTCTGAATGCAAGGCTCCTATTTTGAAATGAACCTGTTCAGGTTTCTTACGGAAACTTATTCCTTTTCTGCCTTAGAAACGCGGTCGGCGGGCGAAGTTGCTGACGGAGGACGGTAACGACATCGACACCATGTTCCTGGACCGCCGCAACCAACCCGGCTACTCACACGGAAACACACTGGTCAGTAAAGTTTATAGAATAAAAAATTAAACCTGTTTAGTTAAGATTTTAATGCTATGTTCCTGGACGGTTGCAACCAGCCTGGCTACTCGCACGGAAACACGCTGGTCAGTAAAGTTTCTAAAATGAAAACTTTAATGTTGGTAGGTAGGATTATAACACCATGTTCCTACACCGCTGCAACCAGCCCGGCTACTCACATAGAAACACACTGGTCAGTGAAGTTTATAAAGTAAAAACCTTAACATGGGAAGGTAGGAATATAACACACTGGTCAGTCTCATAAAAATTAGAGCCATTTCATATCAAATCTAAATAAAATCAAGGGGCCAGCTAGGCCCTTAATTTGATGTCGAAATTTAGGAACCCTCACCAAAAAATCAACGGGCCCTCAGTCTTCATCTGTAAATCACATTAAAATATTATGGTAATTTCCGTGAAAAAAAAGTGGGTAGGTAGGATTATAAGGCCAGGTTCCTGGAAATTCCACATTAGCGTGTCGCTACTTGTGAAGAGTCCAAGGGGCGGACTGGTTTCAAACATCATGCACGCTGACAGAAACGTGGTTAGAAAAGCAGTGCGTAGGGTTACAATGTTGTGTGCGTGTCAATCCCAGTACAGTATAATATGACGGTCAATGGATATTCCTAGGTGCACACCAGCAATGTAATTCACCCTACCACAGGTAGCTTGTTTGCTGTATTTTATCCGGAGACTATTCTATAACGTGGTACATCCTTGGAAATATGTCGACAAACCACATGACATAAGTATAGACTTTTTCATTAATTATGATATAATTTGTGGTTAAACATCAAGGAAAAATATGATTTACTTTCATTGGGTATCAGTATAGGTTTGCTTGTTTCTTTTCTTTAAGTTGGTTTGAAAATAAATTCATTATAGATAGATATATAGCAAACTTTTGTAATTTTCCTATAGATTTCCCCATATTTTTGTCAAAATTATTCCAAATTAACCCGCATACTGAATATCATCTATCCGTGGTAGGTAGAATTCTTGCGCTGTGTTGTCCTAGAATGGGTTATCACCAGGTACGGATACAGAATTAATAAAAGGATAAAAAATAAATAAAAAAATGGGGAGTTCATGTCAAAATTTGAGTCACCCCCTTCATCGGCAAGAAATTTACTTAAAAAAAAGACATCAAAAGTTAGGCGGGGGTGCCTCTGGCGCCCCCCCCCCCCCCCCATTAAATCCGTACCGGATTATTTTATTCTGTAAAATAAATATTCTTTCAAATTATTACGCTTGTTATCTTCCTTTCAAAAAAGGTTCGCTCCTTCAATCTCCCCTGCAGATTCTTGGTCAGTAGTAAACACATAGCAGAAGGCAATGCGTGGAGATTGTGAGTTCCGGTACTACTGCATGATTGCGTTCATGAATTCTCAGCCCTGGCAGGATGCTCCATTTCAAGGTGAATGCCGAAGGTAGTGCGTGTGAAGTGGCTTGACAATTTTGGGGCTGTGAAGCTAACCCTCATAGAGGCGAGTTGAGGTAGAGGAGTGTGTTACGGACGAGTGCGGGAATGCGTAGACTCGCGAACGGCAGCATTCTCGCACTGCCAGGACCAGACTTTGGTGAACGCAATCATGCAGAGGCAGCCCGCACCTCCCGACGCCATGTGCGACGTCATATAGCCATCCTTATGTAGATCTAAAAGCATATTAAACTCAAGTGATACTAGGTTGGACACGAACTGCCGATCGTGTAGAGGTTGGTTCGGGGTTGGCAAGTATGATGCCATCCACGAATTTCAAATTTTGAGATTTGTTTTTACACTCCAAGCGCCGAAGGCGCTTGTTCAGAAAAAAAAGGGGGGGGGGGTGGGCTTTTGATCCTCCAAAACATTTTCTATTAACTGTATACGTACAAGCATTGCCTATAAAAATTATAGCCATTTCCTTTCAAATTACAATAGAATCAAGGGGCCAGCTAGGCCCCTAGCTATTGAAATTCAGGACTGCTCACGAAAAATAGACGGGCCCTCAATATTTATCTTTATGTCACATCAAAACGTTATGGTAAATTTAATTTCAACTCCTTAACATACCAATATTTGAATGGAACTGAAATTAACCAGTTGATCTAGGCCAGAAAATCCAGGGACGTACCCAGCCCTGAAATCCATGCAAAAGTGGAGGGAATTAGTTATTCGAATAAGATGTCCAATATTTTAGACCACTCATATATAACTTAAATTCGACATCAGACATTGGGACCCCCCATCTACACCCCTACACCGCGGATCCAGGAATTTTCAAATTGAGGGGGGGCAGGCAATTCCTAAAATATCTCAGAATCATTTTACATTAATTTTGGGTCAAAATAGAGCAGGCTCTTATAGAGAGGGGCGGGGCATGCGCCCCTCTCGTAATTGTGAGAAAATGTCGGAAAGTTCCACTTGGACCTCGCCACCCACATTAAAGTTGAAATTTTAAGGAAAAGTTCCACTTAAGGATCATCGCAATCCGCCCCCCAGTAGATGTATTCGGGGGCAGTCAGCTTCCATGAATCCCAAACGTGAGGGGCGGGAAGTTTTTAGTTCGCCTTTCCGCCACTGGGGGCGCCACCGTACGGCGTACCCGTCGCTGGTTCCCGGCCTCCTTTAAGATTTACCACGAAATCACGTGACCAGCGAAAATGGCGGGAAGACGGCGTTCTGGGCAGACGCAGGGAGGACGCTGACGTGACGTGGACCTGGGAAATGGCGGAATTATTGCAAAACACTTTGCCTAAACCGCTACAGATGGATCTATTTACAGTCATGGATGCTTCAGGATCGATTAGACATGAGAATTCGGCGGTAATTTCGCGTTCAGGAATGGATTCTTCGATCTCAAAATATTGGAAACTAAAAAGGTAAGACGCCATTTTCTGGAAATGTCTTGACCTATATTCGACAGGTGCGAGACGCTCGGCGTTTTGCGGACGTCATTTACCAAAATGGCCGACGTTTTGGGTGTTTTCTGGAGCTGTTGACATTTACCGAGAGAACGTGAAACCATAGACATATATAAGTTATGTATCTCTATGGTGAAACTTGGCGCAACTTTAGTAGGATGACTTGATATCTGGACTTGATTATTTTGCCACCAAAATGTTGAAGTACGGTTCACATTTCCTGTATTAACCGACGGAAATTAACTGATTTGTTCGAAAACCGCTATGACTAGTGAGACTGCACCTCGTGAATTCCGTCGGCCTCAGTAGAGTTGAGTTGATAAGGCCGAAAAAAAAAAATTGTTGTGTTCAGGTAACATAGGTCGAAAAAAATAGGGTAGGTAGGTCGAAAAAACTTTTTTTTTTGCTTTTTTTTTTTTTACTTGCCAAAGAGACCTGGCCAGTGTTGGAAATAAAAAAGATGTTCCAAATATTCTCAAAAAGCATTTTTAGCATCTAAAATACATGCCCTGAGTATCCATGTGCTGCTTTATGGTTTTCCATGGTACTTTAGGTCAATTCTTTGGATTTTGAAAAAAATAATTAAAAATTTCCTTAAAAAAAAGTTAGGGTAGGGCCAAAAATTTAGGGTAGGTAGGGTTACCTGAACACAACAATTTTTTTTGTTTGGCCTAAGGAATTTGATCGGGCCACATTTGACCTTGCCGATGTAATATTGTAGTTTATAATTATGAAAATGTCCATTAACCTACGGACTAGTTGCTCAGAATTTACACTAGCCCGGCATGATTTTTACCCGGTACTAGACTAGTAACTCTATGTAATGGAAAATCCCTGATTGGATGAGGAAAATCTTAACTACCACTTTGTAGACCCGGGCAACCAAGTAAAGATAACATGTTTTGAGACCATGTTTTGAAACGATTTATTGAGGCCTGTCACAGGGAGTTTAATACTTTTCAAAATTAATCTCTTACGTCATGTTTTTTTGTAATCTTTTTCAGCATATTTAGTTAATTTTTAATTTCTCTTTCAGGAGTTTTAGATCTTTTCATTAACCCTGAGTTACATCCCTGCTATCAGACGTGTAGAAAACATGTATAATACAAGTGCATGTTAAAAAAACACACTTGACTGGAAACTTGACTTAATCTGTCTCTTCTTTTCCCCCCTTGCAGGTGATTGTGAGTGAGGGTAACGCGGGCTTCTATGAAATCGGTTCGATGATCACCCCGATAGATGCAGGCTACTCTGTCCTCGGATGGAACCACCCGGGCTTCGCAGGCAGCACCGTAAGAAAAAAACCTAGAAGGATCAAAAACTGAACAAAATTCTGTTTTTGGTCCTCCCTCTTCTGTGTGTGTATGTGTGTGTGAGGCCCTCTCCATGGGTCCAGGTCTTATGATACTGTGCTTTGTGATGTCTGAATACTTTGCATTTGTTTGTACATTTATTTTAAACTTGTATTATTCCAGGGTGCAACATACACCTTACTGACTTGCCAGAGGCATATGATTTTGAAAATAAGAAAGCTTTGCCCATACGGGCAAGTAGCACTCAAATAATCTGCCTTGCCCTCTGGGGCAAGCTGGGTATTCTTTTTTTCTCTACGAGATTATAGGGTTAGGGTTAGACCCTTACATATAGGGTTAACCCTAGAGTGTAGGGACGATCTTCCACAACTTGACCCGTGGGCAAGTGTAGAGATTGTTTATGACTGAAATGTTTCGTGTCTTGCCCTATGGGCAAGTAAGTTAATTCTGTATCTCAGGACTCGCCCAGTGGGCGGGTCAACTCGAAACAATTTTCTGTAATATTCTAACATCTACACTGATCAGTGTTTTAGTTATGCAGATGTGTTTGCAGAAATATATAGGTTTATTTAACATAGAAACTTAAATATCATTAACCTAGTATTCAAACATGCTTAGAGCAAGTCCCATGACCAGCCTCATAATAGGTTTCCTGTGTATGTGGCTGGTCCTCAGTCAATGACATTTTTTGGACATGTCCAAATTGAATATTTGTACCCTGGATTTTACTGTCAGCTCCAACAAATACCTTGATATAAATGCACGGTTTGGTTTGATATTCATGGCATTCTGTACTGCTATTAATGATATGTTGCTATTTTCAAGTTACATTGATCAACCTTAGTACAACCTAGCTCTGCCTGCTAGAACCCGAGTTTGGGTGTGGCCAAGGTCATCGGATGGTCGTCGTTCGCCACCAAGGTCATCAGTCAAGGACGTGAGAGTGGTCTGTGAACCATACAGTGAGATCTCGCTCCTGCAAATACTATTGACAAAAAATAGTATTTAAAAAGTCAAATTTATTCAGCATTTCTTGATATCAATATTAATTGAAACATCGTTCGTAGCAATCTTTGCTGCTAGTGTTTGAACAGAAATGAAGATGAAAATCGTGTTAATCATTTGAAACAATTCAATATATAGCACAGTTTTGCAGGGGTGAAGTATCACTGTATAATAGAAAATAAGGTACGTGTTCACATTTACTTTCTTTGTCTTAGGTAAAGAGTAAAAATATTTATTTCATTTAAAGGAAAACATTTCTGAAACTTTGGGTCAAACTTAAAAAAATTGTGATGTCAGTATAGACAATTGTTAATGTCTATCAAAGAGCTGTACCGCTCAATTCAAAAATAAATATAAAAATTTAAATTCTTTTTGACATAAGCGGTAGCAACGATTCTTTGCTTGTCACATACTTAGCCACGTTCTCATCAGTAATAAATATTTAGTTTTGTAGTAGGATCATTTGCAATCTCACAAAGTTGATTTGATTTTAATTTTTTAGTCCTAACTGACGTTACCAGGGAGGCTGATCTGTCGGTGGAAGCTGTCGGCGATGAATCACATTGAAGAAATGATTGTGCAGAATGGTGGCTGGCAATCGACTGCAGTCAACAGCAGTGCTGAAAATCAAACATGGCACCGATGGTTCTGTGTGGCGTCCCGTCAGAAGACAGTGCGGAGATGGTCAGCTGACTCTACCAGATCTCTGTGCTATTGCCATTGACTGAGTCTTCAACCTCCTCATGTCTTCAAGCAGCGCAAACTTCAACCCAGAAGTGCTAAACGTGAACTGTATGCTGCTCACTGCGAGTCTGAGGGACGGTATCCTGTCTGGGTTCTTCGTGGGACACACCATGACATCCTGGGCTCAAGGATCACATCCTATAGCCCAGGAAGTAAAAGTTGTATCTTACTCTCAACTTTTCAACCTGGACTCAAAGATGTGCACATCTTAGAGTCCAGAAGCAAAAGTTTGATCTCACTCAAAACTCTAAAACCTGGGCTCACGGATCTATTCCTAGAACCCAGAAGTAAAAGTTGAATCTTGCTCAAAGTTCAGATCATGCTCAACCCCATTTACTCCCTGGCCACAACCTGGTCTTGAGATAATCTCTCAAGTCCAGATAAGTTTGATCTTGCTCTACCCCCATCCCCACCCCACTTCTATTTCAGTTTGGTTGCTGAGTCGCTGACAAAGGGAGACCGTGGTCGCTGGCTGAAGTCCCCGGTACTTGTCAACAAACCAGATGAAGACGTGTTTGAGCACCGCGAGAAGATGGTTGACACTGTGGTTGCTGTCTGAAGATATGTAGACAAAACCCGTGTTTCGACCTGAACCTATCGACAAACTGGGCAGTGATGACAAGTTCGAGGGCTAACCCGAGATGATTGGCACCATTCTCAGGGTCGGAGGGCGGTATCCAGTATGAAGTCGCTGTTTGATGAGACGGGCCGTTGCTGAACACCCTGGGCTCATGGATCAGATCCTAGAGCCCAGACTATAAGTTTGATCTTACTCACCTCCACTCAACCCTGGGCTCATGGATATTATCCTAGGGCCCAGAATAAAAGTTGAATCTTTACTCAAACTTTTACTCGCACCCCCAAGTCCCCTGGCCCCATACAAAGTTGATCATACTCAGACCCCAGCCCCCTACCCAAAGTTAGATCATAATCACCCCTCTCTTTCAGTGCAGCAGAAGTAGTGCTACTCTACAGTGCTGGACAACTCCACGGGCAGAGTGTAGCAGAGGAAGGACTGCTAGGTCAACGGAAGCTGTCTACGGATCTGTGAAGCTGTCTACTGAATGACTACTCAAAGGCTGGACTGTAGACTGGCTGCTGTTGACTCTAATCTGCTGTCAAGGACCTGGTAGCTGTCAACCATTTGTGCACATCTGTCAATGGACTACTGGAGCTCTGAACTGTCAGTGGTGTCTATCAACATGCACTGTCAAGTGGACTGATGACTGTCAACAAACTGATAGCTGTCACCAAAATGTGGACTTCACCAGGTGTCAGTCAATGGCGATGGCTGTCAAGGTATAAACATACGAGTTGGCCATCGACATCTGAGGGCATCGTGGAGTATGCACTGGAGCGGCCGAGGGTGAGTAGAATTGAAATATGAGCTCTCTTTTGTTTGCTTTATCATAGTCATTGTCATTTGCCATACTTATCCTTTGATTTCACATGTTCATATTCAAGGTCAAGTGTGCAAAAATTACCTGTTATGCAGTACCAGTCAACCAACCACACAGACCACTCAGGGGCGGATCCAGGATTTTCAAAAAATGGATGGCATGCTATAGCAAAATTTTCCCCCGCACCCTGCACTTTTTTTCTTTATCAGAGATTCCAGTGAACCAGGTACCCCCTTGAGTATAGCCATGACTTTGGCCATAACTGAGTTTGCATAGGCACAGCTAGAGCTTAGTTAGTGACTACAGAAATGATGAGTAGGATGGTTAGGCCAAGGAAAAACAACAATTTCGTTCCGGAAACCCAACCTGCCCTATTTTTTTGGCCCGACCCGAGAGTTTTTCAAGACTTTTTAGTCAAAAATATTAGAATCTTGTGAAATATCACAGAAATCGCTATTTTTGCTCTCTCTAAAAGACATTAAAAATTATCTTTAAAAAGAAATCGCGACCTACCTACCCTATTTCTTGGGACTGATGTTACAGGAACGCAACAATATTTTTTCCTCGGCCTTAGGCACCAGAGGAGCACCTCAGAACTAGGACAGTGTTAGTGGTACAAAGAGAAAGGAGTCGTATTTTAGTCACCAGCACATGTTCTTCTGTTAAAGATGCGCCTCAGAAACATGTCAGTCAGATCAGTTTTGGTTTCCTTGTTTTCAGTGAAGACTACAAAAGGACTACCCGGGATCGACTTGGTTGTGTCAATTGGTTTGTAAAGGGTCTACAAAACCTGATCTAGGTTCAAAGGTCAAGGCCTTGGGCCAAATGAAAGTTCAGATCTTCCTCCTGTTTTCTTTTTGTATATGTTATAAACGGACAGTCGTAGATCTAGGGTTCAGGCTTCCCACAGATTAAACTAGGCCAACCTTACAAATAAAAAAAGTTTGGTCGGGATTTTTTTTATTCCTGTTCCAATTCTAGGTCTTCATTTTCAGGGTTAATAGTTGCTCTTTTGAATGTGGCCAATCTAAAAGAAAAGGATTTCTCATTCAAAAAAAATTTTTTTTTTTGCGTGAAGCATTAAAAAACCAATGCTTTCAAGGCTGACCTTCTGTCACATTGGAAAATGTAGACACAAAAATGTAAAAGCAAATTAGAAAAAAAGGAATACATAATAGAATTTGTTCAAACATCTCAATTTTCATATGGCATTCGACAAATATTATTAGAGATGTACACATAAGGAAATCGCAATAATTTTCAAAGGTCGATAAGAAATCTACTTAGAGAATGGACAATATAGAATTAGAAAATCATGACAAAAATGAACACTTTGAAAACTTTTCGAAACAGTGATTTGTCTCAGAAATCGGACGTATCTGGTTGCAACATCAGACACTAATCAATATGCATTTAGGCCTAATTGATTTAAACTAGTGTCAAAATGTTTTTCAATATGATATGGTAGGAGCATTTAGGGTATTACTTGCTTCATGAGCTTTCTATCAAATTTGCTCTTGGGATTATAAGAAATTGTATTAGACGAAATAAAAAAAAAATTCATTCAGAAAAGCCTTCTAATCCTAAAAAAATGCACAAACCACTTTTGCAAAATTCGTGTTGATTGAGATTTTACAGGGTTCCCACACAACCTGGAAAACTTGGAAAATGAAGGTGGTCATGGAATTTCAAAATTTGACCAAGAGTCATGAAATTTTGACCTGAGTCATGGAAAATCAGCTTGAGTGATAGAAATATTAAATTGTATAGCAATGTGAACTTCTTTATTTTGCAGCGCCTGATAAAGATGTTACACTTGTGAAAACAAAATGTATATGTGTGGCATTTCAATGAGTTATATTTTTTTGAATTGTGAAACTGTGCACTTTCATTTGCCTATGTTCTGAATATGTGCATCACGTACTATCTGTGTTTATGTGCTAAATACATTATATTAGTCCGTAGACAACTTACATAAGTATTTCATCCCTTAAATCAAAAGATACACATTATTTTCGGACTTTGACAGTTGAGTTTCCGCTCCCGGTATGTGATATAAACTACCCTCTGCTCCCCTAGCGGTCATTTTGGTTATACAGCATGACCAAGTTCCTAGTTAGATCCTTCAAAGCTCTTTTCAGAATCTTTACCATAGAATGTAGTCAACTCATACACTCATTCAGTCCTACCCAGTAACCAAAAGTAATGTTTAGATCTCTAAAGGACAGTGTTATCTCACAGGATTACCTGCTTTCTCATATAGGTTTTGTTAAAGGGAGCCAAAAGCAATGTTTGGTCAAAAATTTTCAAATTCTGTTAACTATTGAAACATATTCTATTGCTATAACCTAGGGCTGTGGTAAAATATAGGCTGTGAATAAAGATCTTAAGTACATCAAAATATATAAAAACTAGTCCCCGGCCAATTTTGGTGACCCACCAAAATTGCTTTGTTTACAAACATTGCTGTCTTCAGGCATAAATAGCATGAGTATTATGGAATTCAAGTAAAGTTATAGATGGTTATCATGATTTTTTCTGTACCAATGGCTAACATTAGACTCTTAGAACCTGTTTTCATAGTTATTTGAGTTTGTAAAATTTTGTCATATTTTGACATGACATAGGTTTGGGCTCCCTTTAAATATGTCTGCTAAGGGTGGTTCTAGATATACTTCACCAGGGTTTGATCTGGCCACTGGCATGATTGATTTTAGGCTGACTTTGGGCTGGGCAATGTACATCTAAAGAGCAGGGTTTTTGGCCACATTAAAATGCAATAGAATAAGGGGGGACTAGGCGTCTTATAATAAATGAAAAGAATATATGATGAGAAAATCCAACTCTGTATCTATAATATTGTAAAATATTTGAACATGTCTTTGAACCATAAATGTGATCATTTTTGATTAACATAAAATCCCATTTATAAGACAACCCCAATTATAATATGCAACCTTACTTTTGAAATTCCAACACTGATCATAGATTTATTTGAAGCAAAGGGACACTAAATTTCTTAATAGAAGAGATAACAAGTTTTAAATGCCTTATTTCCATAGCTATTTGGATCTTTCCTGGAAGGCACTTGCACTCATTGAATTGTCACATATACTGGTGTGGATAGGACGGCTATAGGGGTGATGGGAGGCCGTTAATTGTATAATTATTTTAATGATTCTAATTGTCTGAACCCTGGAAAGTCAACCTGGAAAATCAGAATCGGTCATGGAAAAGTCATGGAATTTGATTCTTCCAAGTCTGTGGGAACCCTGATTTATCTGGTACATAATTGAAGCTCATACAAAAGTCAAAGCACAAAAATATATAGTGGAAGACACTACCTGAGAGTCTGTGGGGACCCTGTTAAGGATAGACACCAGTGGTACGTGCATTATGCGGGGGATACCAGTGTGGAGTATGCACCGAGCGTACGTGGATATTTTATTAACTTGATCAAGGTATATGAAGGTATTATGAAGACGCTCTTGTTAATAAACAAGCTGAGTATACTTGCAATGAAGAAGAAATGAGAAAAATAGGTCCATATCCGCATTTTTCATGTTTGTTTCTTAAGCATGGCTATTTGACTTGCTAGTTAGCATACACATAAGTCAAATGTTTGTATTTTTAAATTCACTCAGAGAGAAGCCTGCCTCACCTTTTAACGGGGCTCCTGTATGGAGTTGTGTCACCAATATTTCACCAATCAACAATCTTCAAAGAATCTCTTTCACTAATATTTCTATATAATACGTCATGTTTTGTTTCCGTATTTTCTCCCTCTTTCACATCATCAGTGGTGGAAATAACTGGGCCCCTTCGCAAAAAAAATCTTAAAAAAGCCTACAAAAAAAAATAATTTCATCACTAAGACCTGTAAATACGAGTCAGATTCTAAGAATTTGGGTTGCATTTTTTTCTGTATTTCTGTATCTTCATTGTTTTACAAATAACAATTTCACTTATAGCCGTTTGATCTTCTAAAAGTCTAAATATGTGTATTAGTGACCCAGGTTTTGGCTCTAGACTTAGAGCACACTTGGCACCCAAATCTCGGGACGTAATTCCTTTCCCTGTGTATTTGTCAATCAATTCATACTTTGTTAGTTTTTGCAGGGATTTTCCTTTACCTAGATTAACTGGTACCGAGTACTAGTAAAATCCTGCCAGTCTAGTGCAAGTTGTTTGCAGCTAGCCCAGTGGGCCATTGAAAACCTTTAAAATTGGAAGCATTCACTTTTTTCCTTTTCCTTTTGCTTTTTTTATATTCATTTATTTATTTATTTATTTATTTTTTTATTTTTTTTTTGGGGGGGGGGGGGGTTCTTTTGGAAGTATTCACTTTAGTGAAACTTTGATCCGGGCTAGTGCAAAAATAGAACCACTAGCCCAATGGACTAGTGGAGGAAATGTGAGAGATCCCCTCTATTTAGTATTTCATTTTCGCTGCGACATCATTCAGGATTTCATCTCGGGCTGTCCAAGACCAACAACGTTTGGCTTGTACATGTACTTGCTTTTTCATCCCTTGGCTTTCATTAGGTTAAGTGAAACAGGAGACCAGTGTACCATTAAAAGTTTCACTGAGTGTGGAGACAAGTTTAACAATTACATTTTGGTATATGAAGTTTGTAGTGAAAACATGTAACATAAAATGATTGGAACGGTGGATGGTCCATCGTGTCAACGTAAGAGTGACAGTCATTGAATTGGCCCTAGTTCATATTAGATGTTTTGATTTTTGGGCGTGGTGGGCGGGGACTTTAAATCCGTGCGTGTTCAGCAGGTGTGTTCGCTGCACTGACTGTGTGTATGTATGTGGGCAGGGGGTGCTGGGATGACCCCAGTGACCCTAGAAGTATGTCAGTCAGTAGCCCTTTGATTGGTCCATTGGTTCCAAGGAAGGTCCTAATGACCCACAATATGGCAGTGGCCAAATTCCTGACACAATATCGTCATCGTGCTCCACTTGAACCTCCGAGGTTCAGTGTTTCTTTCTGGATGTTTCCAGTCAGTTATGAAAAGAAGTTTGATTTTCAGTTTTTCAGCAGTGTACAGTCGTATCTTTGCCTCCCTCTGAAGATTCTCAGAAGAATCGTTATCAGTCTTTAGTTAACAACTCTTGTTTTCTAACTCTTGTTTTTAGACTAGATGGTCAATTACTTGAAAGAATTATTGAAATAGCCTCGGGCGTGGCCTAAGGTTATTTTTGAAGGAAAATGATATATTAGATATATTGAAATTCCGTTTGGAAAAAATACCTAGCATTATTCTTCATCATGATTTGGCCTCAGCATTCCTAGGCCAAACGAAGATAACGTGGAGAATGCTAAACAAAGATCCAACCAACGCCTGCAACAGGAAACTATCTTTATTTTCAGGGCGGCCAAACGGATCATGTTTTGAGCCATGCAGCTCTTTGATACATCACAGCAGCCAACCCAGAAAGGTCCTGAGCACCTCTGGCCGGGGGATCCAACTCAAAGGCCCAGCTATCTCAGTGCTGTCGATATAGATGAGGTCGTATCACAGTTACACTTTTTGCATTGAAAAAGCCCCAATGCCCAGCCACATCACGCATGAGCTCAAGGCAGAGAAAAATTCCTGACAGAGTGAGAGTGATGCTTTTTCTGTCAGGAAACTATTGGTTTTCAGGGTGACCCAATGGAAAATGTTTTGAACTCTTTAACACAGCAAGCAAGATGATGGAGGGTTTCAACACAAGGAGCAAAGTGTTTTTAAATTTCTTTATTTTCATTCATTCTGAAAACTTCTGCCAAAGCTCAAAGCCTAGTTCTATTTACAAACTCAGTGTGGGTTTCTTTGACCTGCGCCGGCGTGCGCCGCTATCCCATAATAATTACCTTATGTACTACTTCGCAGTGCATTGTGGGATGGCGGCGTACGCCGGCGCAGGTCAAAGAAACCCACGGCTTGGGAGACAAATATACACGGTCAAGCCCTCGACATGGACATTGGCATCGGACTGCTAGCCCCGCCCCTTTATGAAGAAGGGGTTTGTCACTTCAGAGAGGTTCCTACCAACCGTTAGCCACCTGCAAGGACAGACTGGCCGACAGGGGGAGGGACAGCAGTTTTCCTCCACTTCTTTTTTTGTCCCAATAGCCCACTGGGCTATCTGAATAGGAAAAGCACCAGCCCGGATCGAACTTTCTCAGCCCAGGTCAATTTCTTGAGGATTTTAAGTTTCAAAGATGCCAATTTGAATTCTCAAATCGTGAATTTCCATGAGCCCACTGGGCTAGCCGTTCCAAAAAATACACAAGCACGGGAGGATTTTTCCTAGTACCCAGTACAAGTAATTCTATGTTCAGGTGAATCCCTGAGTATGACGACAGTTTATATCAGTCTCCAAATTTTGAAAATCTGTGGGTCTTCACCACAATCTACAGGGTATTCCTTCACAATTTTTTCTACTGCACAACCGGGCTAGTGGTTCTTTGTTTTCACTAGCCCGGATAAAAGTTGCCATAATGGCTTGAAATTTGACATTTTAAAGATTTCCACTTGCACACGGGGTCAGTTGCTCATAAATAGGGCTAGGCCGGCAGGATTTTCACTAGTGCCTGGTACTAGTAAACTTATGCCAAGGAAAACATACCTGATCTAGTAACCCTCATTCAAAACATTGTAAATGAAAAGAGAAGAATGTTACAAAAGAAAGCATTTTACAGGGAAACTAATAACATTGAAATATTTGATACCTTTCACATTGTTTTTTATACATCACTGCATGAATCTCAAGAGTCAGTCGGGCCCCTAAGATGAATATTTCAGAGGCCCATTCTCGTGTTTATATGCCCAGGTCATGTGGTACTGTGGGCTCCTGGTTATTTCCACCCATGTCCGTTTAAACTAGAGACAGACATATGATATACTACTGGCGTTTGGCAAACTGAAAATAAGTGAACCATCTGCCGATAGTGTATGGACTAGAGATACTGGATCTCCAGAAATAAAATTATAGAATTTTATTGTTGGGGCTTTTGATACTTGAAATATTTTACCAAGAATAACCCTGTAACACAATAGTAATTTATACTGTATGCAATAAAGCTTGAAGTGGGTATTGGGGCCTATGATAAAACGGTGAGCACGCTTCTCTCAGTCACAGTTGTTAGTTTTCGTTCCCGTTTCAATATTATTTTTGCAAGGGCCAAGGGGAAATATTGTGTTCTGGTAACAAGAGCCTTAAGATATTAGGGTTAGTAAGGCGGGATTCTTTTGAATATTTCTATTACTGTCTTTTCTCTCCAAAGGCCAAATAGATGAATTGTTGTGTTCAGGGGAAATAGGTAAAACAACCTCAGTAGGTAGGTCTATTTGATTTTTCCAAAAAGAAGGAAGGAATTTTCGAAAATGAGAAATCACACCAGAACCCCAATAATTTCTAGCATCCAAAATACACCTCTTGATTAGGTTGTACTATTGACTGTCCTCTAAGTCATTCATATTGAATCGGAATGATTTTCAGAAATATTTTCAGAAACAAAAGTTGGGGTAGGGCCAGAGTATCAGGGTAGGTTTGGTTACCTGGACATACCAACTTTTGTAATTAGGCCTAAATATTATTGCAACTATTCTAGTAACCAATATATATATATTCGATCACATTGTGGACTTGATTTAGTTTGAATTAATTTCAGAGTTTATCAGTGAATCGACACGTTTTGCTTTTTACAGCCTTCTTCTAAATCCTTCTGAATCCATACATATATATAATACAATAGCTAGACTTTTCACTAAAATCTCGATCCAAATAAATTAAGGTAGCGTGGGTCACTGGAACGCAAAAATATTTTCCCCTTGGCCTTTATACTTTTGGGTCTTCCATTAATAACCCTTACAAATGGTGAGGGGGTCGGGGTGGGGAGGAGGGTGGCTTTACTGGCATCATACTGGATTAATTTAACAAAGGCATATATTTTTGTTATTGTTTTAAATTAAAGGATTTTCTTCAGCATTCAATCAGAAAATGTAATTGCTATGCGTTCCAATGTTATAACTAACATCAGGGCAAACATCCGGAAATTGATTGGAAGGGAGGTGAATGGTTTGGCGAAAGTAGAATTTAAAAAAAAAAAATGGTCAGGAAAAGGGGGGGGGGGGGGAGATTTCTCGATGTTTGTGAAAAGAAGTAGTCTTTGAAATGTTTGTGTTATCAGTGGAAGGCCCCTTTGTTCGCATGGTGTTTACAGGATGTTTCGTTAACCGGATGTTTCGTTTTGTTTTCTGTTTTTTGTTTCTATGTGTTTTCATGTCACACTATTGTTTGTTGCAATAAACAAACAACTTGTGTTATATAGTCGTTGAAACATGGCTGTGTGTGTCAGTGCAAAAGATTGATGCTACCGCTTGTGGTGCCTGGATGTGGGGATCCACGCTGATTGGTGCTTAAGACAAAGGTCTCCTAGGTGATGGCTAGTGCCATTATGGGATGGGTCTCCCAGGGCCCTGGGGCTGCAAGGGAGGATCCATTGAGTCCAGGTCTGCTTGGGAGGCAGAAAAAAAAACTTGTGTTATATAGATAAAGCAAAAATGATAGCATAGATAATGAAGCCCCTTAGATATGACAAACCACTGGTGACTATCCTAAGTTACATTGAATTTATATCATCAAATTAAGTATTTGGGAGAACTACTTTTCTGGGCCACTGCAGGGTTTGACCTTAACATAGAGTTACTAGTACCGGGTACTAGTAAAAACCTGGTCGGGCTAGTGCAAATTTCAAGCAACTAGCCCGATGTGCTAGTGGAAAACATCACCTCCTAAACAATAAAGTTATGCATGACCTGTTTAGTCAAATAACAATAGCTGCAAAACTATAGACAGGATCCTAACATGTAATATGTCATTTGAAAGTTCTTTGAGTCGGCCTAGTAAAATTTATCACGGGCTAGTGTAAAATCTTAAGCACTAGCCCGGTGGGCTAGTAGGGAAAAAAGTTAAGGAAAACCCCTGCACTGGGTACCAACAGTAGATTATCAGTGTTGCATGGGAGGAACTTTCTTGGCTGCTGGTGCCTGGCGTGTACACCAATAGCCTAATGCTGGTACCCAGTGGCTCAGAAAAGTTGTTCTCCTAATTATTCAAATGAACTCAACTGGCTGTGGAAGATTCAGCTATTGCCATCGACCGTGGACTGACTGGTGCAGGGAGAAGCCAGGCCCTCACTGAGCGAGCCGACTGCTACCAAATGTACCACGGAGACCCTACTAACACCAAATTTTATCAAAATTATAGATACTTGAATGTCTATTTGAACTGGAACTTAGGCAACTTGTCCTTGTATAGACCAGTTCTTTTAGTAGTACCATAATACCCCTAATTTAAACTGCAACCTGACTTTTGGGTTTATCATTGAGTATCTTTTACATAATTATTTTCATGAAAGTCATTAGATTCAAGGTTGAATAATCCCCTAATTTAAGCTGTGCCATTAAAAGTGCAGGCCTAATAGGCTCTTATTCTAGAAACTTGCCCTTATTTAAGCCTCAGCTTAAATAAGGGGTTTTATGGTAAGTTTTATAATGTAACTACATGTCGTAAACATGCATCTGGAGAAGAACTAGCATCATTGATTCCCTGTTGGACAACTTGAGGGGCTTGCGCAACGAGAGACCACAAGAGACCCGCAAAACAGCAGTAAAGGCAAAGCCAAGTAAGCAAGGTCTTATTAGGGTGACTGTGAATGTATATTATTTTGCATCATCACATTTAGGAAACATAAAACTATTGATCAGTCTTTGAAAAGACTGATTAGTTTTCTCCACCAGTTGTAGTGTTTGGGATAATCGAAAAACACGTTCAAACCACAAAATTTAATACTTGAATGGATTAAAATTTGTGAAAGTGCAGAAATAATTACATTTACAAAGCACCAGATTGTTTGGTATGTTGTTGTAATAATGTCAAAGAGAACAGTAGCTGTTTGCATTCTATGTTGGACATATGGTTGGAGATTTGACAAAAACAGGACAGTGACTTCTTCAAAACTTGTATTGATTAATGATTATGTGTTAGGGTCGGCTTGGTAGGATTGGGTTCTATGGTCTGGTTCCGTAAATAAGACAGGCAGTGGGAATAAGAATAGTCCTGCCCTCTAAAGCAAAAGGTAAGATCACAAACTTTAATCGCTCTGGTTCAAGGGAAAGTCCAAATCATATTCAGTCCCCTCCCCCTCATTCCACAAAGGATGGTAGCTGTCTGAATTCTACGTTGGACACTGGGTTCATAGGACGGTATCCTGTCTGGAGTTGCTGTGGGACGCAAAAAGTTGATCAAACTTTACTCAATGATCCACAGACCAAATCGTACTGAATTAATCAGTATCAATAAAAGTTGATATACTCTATTCCCTTGCCCCCTTCCCACGAAGTTGATCATACTCTATTCCCCTCCCCCTTATCCAACAAAGGACGGTAGCTGTCTGGATTCTACGATGGACACTCAGAAGACTATCATGACTGTCCTGCTGCGCTAAACCTGCTAGATCCAACTTCTCTGCTGTCAATGAAAGTTACAATCATACTCATTTTTGGCCTACCCTCCCTCCCCTCAAAGTTGATCGTACTCTACCCCTTCCCCTTTTCCCACAAAATTTAACGTCATTGTCTTTGACAGCAGGGAAAGCAACAAGTAAGTGAGCAAGAAAGTGACAGAAGCTGTCTGGATTCTACGTTGGACACTGGGTTCATAGGATGGTATCCTGTCTGGAGTTGCGGTGGGATGCAAAAAGTTGATCAAACTTTACTCAGTGGTCCACAGACGAGTCTTTACTCAATTGTGGCTCTCAATAAAAGTTGAGATCTTACTCTGTTCCCATACCCCCTTCCCCGCAAAGTTGATCATACTCTATTCCCCTCCCCCTCATCCCACATACGACGGTAGCTGTCTGGATTCTACGATGGCCACTGGGTCAGAACACCATATCATACCTGTATCTGCTGCTGAACAAAAGCTGCTAGATTCTTCACTCCAAGGGCTGCTGTCAATATAAGTAATGATCATATTCAATTTTGGCCTACCCTCCCTCCACCCTCAAAGTTGATCATACTCTATTACCCCTTCCCCTTTTCCCACAAAATTTAACGTCATTGTCTTTGGCAGAAGGGACAAGAACAAGTAAGTGGTCAGCAAGTAAGTGATGCTTTTATGTATTCATTGTATGGTATATTGCATTGTATGTTTGTTAAAATGTGTCGAGGACGGTAGCTGTCTGGATTCTACGTTGGACATTGGGTTCATAGGACAGTATCCTGTCTGGATTCGCCATGGGACGCAAAAAGTTGATCAAACCTTACTCAATGGTCCATAGACCGAACCATACTGAATTATTCAGTATCAGTAAAAGTTGATATCATACTCTATTCCCCTTGCCCCCTTCCCCGCAAAGTTGGTCAAACTCCATTCCCCTCCCCCTCATCCATCAAAGGACGGTAGCGGTCTGGATTCTACGATGGACACTGGGTTCAGAGGATGGCTTCCAGCATCAAGCAGACTTCAATCACTCCTTCTGCTGCAATAAAAGTTACGATCAAACTCAATTTTGGCTTACCCTCCCTCCCCTTAAAGTTGATCATACTCTACTACCCCTTCCCCTTGTCCCACAAAATTTAACGTCATTGTCTTTGGCAGCAGTGAAAACAACAAGTAAGTGGTTGGCAAGTAAGTGATGTTTTTGTGTATTTATTGCATTGTATATTGTATTGAATGTTTGGTAAAATGTGTCGAGGACGGTAGCTGTCTGGATTCTACGTTGGACAGTGGGTTCATAGGACGGTATGCTGTCTGGAATCGCCGTGGGACACAAAAAGTTGATCAAACTTACTCAATGGTCCACAGATGAGTCTTTGCTCAATTGTGGCTCTCAGTAAAAGTTGAGATCTTACTCTGTTCCCATACCCCCTTCCCCGCAAAGTTGATCATACTCAATTCCCCTACCCCTCATCCGACAAAGGACGGTAGCTGTCTGGATTCTACGATGGACACTGGGCTAAAAGACAGGATCATGCCTGTATATGCTGCTGAGCAAAAACTGCTAGATTCGACTTCACTGCTGTCAATGGAAGTTACTATCATACTCAATTTTGGCCTACCCTCCCTCCTCTCAAAGTTGATCATACTCTACCCCTTCCCCTTGTCCCACAAAATTTAACTTCATCTTTGGCAGCAGGGAAAACAGCAAGTAAGTGGTAAGCAAGTAAGTGATGTTTTTGTGTATTCATTGCATTGTATATTAAATTGAATGTTTGGTAAAATGTGTCGAGGACGGTAGCTGTCTGGATTCTACGTTGGACACTGGGTTCATAGGACGGTATGCTGTCTGGAATCGCCGTGGGACACAAAAAGTTGATCAAACTTACTCAATGGTCCACAGATGAGTCTTTGCTCAATTGTGGCTCTCAGTAAAAGTTGAGATCTTACTCTGTTCCCATACCCCCTTCCCCGCAAAGTTGATCATACTCAATTCCCCTACCCCTCATCCGACAAAGGACGGTAGCTGTCTGGATTCTACGATGGACACTGGGCTAAAAGACAGGATCATGCCTGTATATGCTGCTGAGCAAAAACTGCTAGATTCGACTTCACTGCTGTCAATGGAAGTTACTATCATACTCAATTTTGGCCTACCCTCCCTCCTCTCAAAGTTGATCATACTCTACCCCTTCCCCTTGCCCCACAAAATTTAACTTCATCTTTGGCAGCAGGGAAAACAGCAAGTAAGTGGTAAGCAAGTAAGTGATGTTTTTGTGTATTCATTGCATTGTATATTAAATTGAATGTTTGGTAAAATGTGTCGAGGACGGTAGCTGTCTGGATTCTACGTTGGACACTGGGTTCATAGGATGGTATCCTGTCTGGATTCGCCATGGGACGTAAAAAGTTGATCAAACCTTACTCAATGGTCCATAGACCGAACCATACTGAATTATTCAGTATCAGTAAAAGTTGATACTATACTCTGTTCCCATACCCCCGCCCCACAAAGTTGATCATACTCATTCCCATTACCCTCATCCCACAAAGGACGGTAGCTGTCTGGATTCTACGATGGACGCTGGGTTCAGAGGATGGCTTCCAGCATCAAGGATATTTCACGCACTCGGCCTGCTGTAATAAAAGTTACGATCATACTCTAATTTGGCCTACCCTCCCTCCCCTCAAAGTTGATCATACTCTACTACTCCTTCCCCTTGTCCTTCAAAATTGATTGTCTTCATCTTTGGCAGCAGGGAAAACAACAAGTAAGTGGTCACCAAGTAAGTGATTTGTTTGTGTATTTATTGCATTGTATACTGTATTGAATGTTAATATGTGTCGAGGACGGTAGCTGTCTGGATTCTACATTGGACACTGGGTTCATAGGACGGTATCCTGTCTGGATTTGCCATGGGACGCTCAAAGTTGATCACACTTTACTCAGTGGTCCACAGACGAGTCGTTGCTCAATTGTGTGGCTTTCAATAAAAGTTGAGATCTTACTCTATCCCCTTACCCTGTCCCCACAAAGTTGATCATACTCTATTCCCCTCCCCCTCATCCCACAAAGGACGGTAGCGGTCTGGATTCTACGATGAACACTGGGTTAGAGGATAGCTTCCAGCATCAAGCAGACTTCACGCGCTCATCCTGCTGCAATAACAGTTAAGATCATGCACAATTTTGGCCTACCCTCCCTTTCCTCAAAGTTGATCATACTCTACTGCCCCTTCCCCTTGTCCCACAAAATGAAATCTGCAGGGAAAACAAGTAAGTGGTCAGCAAGTAAGTGATGTTTTCATTTATTTATTGCATTGTATGATTCATTGAATGACTGTTAAATGTGTCGAGGACGGTAGCTGTCTGGATTCTACGATGGACACTGGGTTCCACAGTATGGGACGCAAAAAGTTGATCAAACCTTACTCACTGGTCCACAGACCAACCATACTGAATTATTCAGTATCAGTAAAAGTTGATACTATACTCTATTCCCATACCCCCGCCCCACAAAGTTGATCATACTCATTCCCCTACCCCTCATCCCACAAAGGACGGTAGCTGTCTGGATTCTACGATGGACATTGGATTCAGAGGATTCGAACCGCTGTGGGACAAACCAGTTGATCAAATTTTACTCAATATTCAAGGTCCCCCGCCCCTCTGTCTATTACTTACTCTGTAGATATATACTCTCTTGTGGGCTCGCGATCCTTTCCCGAGCCCGCTTCAGCTTGTAGGTATAAAGCTGTAGTTTTGTTCTTGTAACAGTTGGGAATGGTTCTATAAAGTAAGACATTCTGTCTGGCCCCATGTTTTAGAAGTAAAAATGTTTTTATTATAATCTGCCCCTACTTCATAAAATAGTCCTGTAAACTTCTAATCCATTTAGAAGATTACACTAGAAATGAACAACTAAAAATCCATTTGTTTCAAAAGACATTTTCTGTAATATGCCCCTTTCCATGAAATTTAGAGTTAAGACAGAATTAAATCATAATCTTGTAAACTTCTAATCCAGTTAGAAGATTACACTAGAAATAAAGAAAAAGAAATTCTCCCTTTAAAAAGGCATTTTCTTTAACCTGCCCCTTACATAAAGCTTTACAGGAAGGAGAAAGAACTAAACTTTCAATTTTGTAAACTTCTAATCAAGTTAGAAGATTACATCAGAAATGAGCAACTGGTTTAAATTTGAAAAAATAAGAAGCTCATATCCAGAATTGATTAGATTAACAATGTAAACCCGCACTGATCCAGTCATTGCGAGTTTCTGACCATAAACAAATAGTTTTGTAAGCTTAATTTATTCTGATCTTACTTTTTCCGGTTATGTTTTTCCAATATCATTTGCTATGATTTGTGTGGTATGTGTGGTCCTGGGTCGCTTAACGCCTCGGCCCAACGTATATCGTCTTCGCCTGGAACAGCCGAAATGATACGTACTATTTATCACATATACGTTCATATCATTTCATGTTTTCTGTTTGAAGTTTTAAATGCCTGCCCTGAAAAGGTGACCTAGTAACCTCAAACCTGTTTAAAGACTCTTAACTATCGAAAAAACAGGTAACATTCTTGTTTTAAGGAGACCAATGGCACAAATAGTTTGATAAGATGTTGTATGGAACATGGTCACCTTGTCAGCAGTGCAGGCACCACCCAGTCTGAGAGGAGTCAGAGGAGAATGGTAGACAGGATGGGTGTGGAAAGATTATACATAAAATATGTTAAATCTGTTTAAAAAACACAAAAATGGTGGTCCGAATTTAAGTCTGTTTCCTTTGCAAAGATTTCTAACAGCCAAATTGATCAATTAACAACTTACTCTTTATACTGGGATATTTGTGTTTAGGAGTCGAGTCAATCTATCCTAGAAAATTTGGATGTATGTCTAACCCACCCAGCACCCCTCCACCATTCTCCTGTACAGAGGGTGGATTTAGGATGCATGAATGAACGCATGAATTTGTTACCTGTTTCCGAAATAGAACAGAGGTCCCCACGCTTAAATTTATATTTTTTTTCAAATTCAAGGCTTGAGAAATGTAACGTGTGACAGTTTTCTCAACTGACATCTATAAAATGTTTAAAATGAGTCTAAATCGACAGAAGAAACTGTGACTAGAATCCTAGTTGTTTCCGATTGACTTTAAAAAGAAATACACATGTAACGTTTTGTGTAACGTTTCTTTTACATGCGGAAAATTCTTATTGAATTGTTTCTATTAAAAGCGTGGGCACCCTGTTTAAACTGCATGTACCCTTGTTTCATCCGGAAATGTTGACCAGAAAACTGAATACTGAGAGTTGATTGGTAACGTAATATGTATAGAGTTGGAATTTACAGTAAATTGGTAGCAATATGTTGTAACTAAAAGCTCCTACATCCTCAGACGGCCAGTAAATTGGTAGCAAGAAGTAAATGCCTATCTTATTCAGAAAATTGTCAGTAAAACAAAAGTTAATAATCGTTATGAATACAAGTATTTGTAGGAATCTATAAAATAATATCAGCATAAAGTTTCTGCTGAAACTAAAGCTTGCAGTAAAACATAAAGTAATTCCAGGAAAACCTAGAAGACAAGTAAAAAGCCAGTAGAACACAGTAAAAAAAATAATAAAAAAAACCCATAGGAAACATTTATAGAATCTCAAAATTAAGAAAATAACATTGAATCTTGACCTGTTTGATGTGCCCGACCCCCCACTGACCACCTCTCCCCGTTGCAGGGCGTACCCTTCCCCGACCAGGAGCAGGCGGCCATAGACGTGGTCGTACAGTACGCCCTTCACGCCCTCGGCTTTACGCCCTCGGACATCGTGCTCTACGGCTGGTCCATCGGGGGCTACACCACCACCTGGGCCGCCATGACCTACCCGGACGTCAAACACGTCGTAAGGCCCAGGCCGCATGCGCTCCGGGAACGCCTCTAGTGGGGGCTTTGCTTCTTTTTTTCCGTTTAGTGGCATCCCTGCATGTGGTCTATTTTTTATATTCATTTTCATCAGTAGCCGTTTTAGTCCTAGATTCTTGAAAACATATATCCATGGCCTGCCATACGTAGTGTAGTAAAAGTAGATATTGTAGTGACTTAATTTTTCAGTTTCGGCTGGGTAACTTGTCCACAGACCAGAGAGAATGTTATCAGTAATGCACTGTATTGTGTCAATTTCACCAAAACATTTTACACAATATCGGAACAATTTAAAACAAAGTAGATTTAGTAATGAAAATCTACTCGTCACATTTGAAGTACTAGTAATGAAGTACTGAAGTATTTGAAGGTCCTTATTTAACGGAACTTAAGAAGTGATATATGGATGTAGATTTTGTAATGGAAATCTACTTAATATTGATGTAGATTTTGTAATGAAAATCTACTTGTGAACACCTGAGGTACTAGTAAGGAGGTACCAACATATGTAAGAACTTCAACAAGTAAATTATAAGTAAAGTAGTAAAATCCTGTTAAATGTCTAAATCTAATCCCCCCCTGGACCAGTTTAAACCCCCTCCCCTTGGTTCCCCCGCTGGCCACCAGGTGCTGGACGCCACCTTTGACCACGTGATCTCCATCGCCGTACAGCGCATGCCCGTCAGCTGGAGGGGGCTCGTCAACATGACCGTCAGGAAATACATGAACCTCAACAACGCGGAACAACTTATAAGGTAGGGACCACAGGTTTTGTACATAATACACAGATTAGTTATGTAGAGGATAGAGGGGGCTCGTCAACATGACCGTCTGCAGGTACATGAACCTCAACAACGCCGAACAACTAATAAGGTAGGGACCACGGGTTTTGTACATAATATAGAGATTAGTTAAATGAAGGGTAGAGGGCCGCTCATCAACATGACGGTTCGCAAGTACATGAACCTAGCAACCTCAACAACTAGTCAGGTAGGGACCACAGATTTTGTACATAATACAGTTAGGTAAAGGATAGAGGGGGGGGGGGGCTCGTCAACGTGACGGTTAGGGAATCCATGAACCTCAACAACGTAGAACAACTAATAAGGTAGGGACCACAGGTTTTGTACTATGTCAGGCATCATACCGTTCCTTTATTTTAAAGGAATTTCCTTTAAATTCCTTTATTTTTGTGAAAATAGGCAAAATTCCTTTAATTTCCTTTATTTTCCTTTATTTTCCTTTAAATTCCTTTAAATTCCTTTATTTTTTTTCTAAAGTAGGAAAATATCGCATTTTCTCATAAAATGCATAGAATTCCATATTATTAGCGATAAAATTGCAAAATTTTCTAGCCGTTGATCGATCCAGGTTGACGTGTCAATCGGCATGATTCGACGCATTGATCGGCGTGAGTCAACGCAGTGCTGCACAGAAAAAATCAACAGGAAGGCAGTCCTGTTGCAATATTATTTGCCTTATTTCATGTTTAAACTCTCTAAAAGTTCTCTAAACATTCCTTTAAAATTCCTTTATTTTTCCTAGAAATCCCTGTAAATTCCTTTAAATTCCTTTATTTTTACGAAAAAAACTTCCTTTAAATTCCTTTATTTTTTTGGGAGGGCGGTATGATGCCTGCTATGTTAATTTTATTTACACAGTACTTCTCTAAATAAAGGACATTGTGTGTCGGAGGTTATTTGAATGAGATAACTACTTGGGACCTCCTTAAAAAGCTACACTATTACTGAACAACCTAGACAAAATATTCTGTACTTTAGTCAGGAAGTACATGAACCTATACAACGCCGAATATTACTAAGGTAGGGCCCCATATCTAATACTCAGGGTACCAACCGCACAGGCAAATCAGGGAGAACAAGGAAAATGGCAAAAGAGATTCCCTGACAAGGAAAACACAGGGAATTTGCAAATATTGCCAAAACACAGGGAATTTCATTTGGCCAGGTTCTGAAATTCCTGATTCTTGAGATATAAGCCTATAATAAGGGATTTGACTTTTCATTGTTGGGTTGTCCAAATTTTTTACCCGGGCTCGCTGTATTATCAAGTCGTCTTCGAAATATGATCGATATATTCGAATCTCGCCCGGGTATAGTGACTTGGACAAAAAGGCGGGAAACTCCATTGAAGGATAACAGAACCAGCGGAAACAAGATCGCAAATTTGGACCTGCTTCCAGTTGGCAGTACTTTTCTATGTAATGCCTATACCAGAAATTAACCATTGAGATATCATTAGCCGAGATCGGGTAGGAGAGTGACAGCGGCAAACTGTATAACATCGACTCGACGCCTCAGCATTGAAAAGCCTAGCATCCCGGATTGCAGTGTAGTATGATTATGTTAATTAGGGTGATGACGGCGAAGATGGCGGCCCCCGGTTTCCGATCGGAAAGTCAGCCGGGAATGCTCGCCTATTTCGCATATTACCCGCGCGTTTTGGTCGACTTAACGCGCCATATAGGTCTATGCCGATCTTTTATTGATGATGCCGATGTGTTGGGAAGCTATATGTCGATATAAACCCAGAAAATCGCATTTCTTCACGAACTAGTTTTCATGCGTATTCCCTTCCGGGACGAAGCGCATCTCGCGCAGTTAGACTTGTCAAACCACAGCGCATTGCATCAGAGGCCAAAATGGCGCGACCCGGTCAGGACACGTGTAGTTCTTCTCCGCGGGTAACCGCCTTTTACGCCTTAAATCGGCATCGTCCAGCAAAATGGAGTATATACTATGGATTACTCATATCAGGAGCTGGTCTGGGTCGATATATCGTGAAGAATTAGGTCGATATATTCGATCGGCATCGAAGAAAAGGTTAGTGTTCTCCTCGTGCAGGTGAACGATAATAGAGGACAATGGCGGGCGGCTCCACTCGCACTGGCATGTGCATCTTCTTGTTTAAAATCAATCGATAATTCGCTCGATAATTCGTATTCATATCCCCATATCTCATCATTCAAGCATTCCTTTCATATATAGAAAAAGAAGACGAATAACCCGGGTATTTTCGGTTTTGTAACCGATATTTTTCTCTCATACCTCAACCTGTGTCCTTGTTTCTTCATGAAGAGCCTTTTAAATTTCATCAACTTGCTGGATATCACGTATGGAAGAATTGCTGCGGTACAGGGAAGTCTCAGGGAAAACACAGGGAATTTGGAAATGGAATCTGGATTGGTACCCTGAATACTCCATTTTGTGCACTAACATAATACAAAGAGTTTTTATGTGAAGGGTGTGTCCCAGCTTATTTGATTGAGCCGTTGGGTACAAGATGTCTGTAGGAGGGTCCACTGCGCGAACTCCTGAAAAAAGGTCTATTAGATCTTTTAGAGCCTGTGCGCATCGTGTAGGGAATTAATACCCTGTAAAACACTGACTCAGTCTATCAACTATATGCTCATACAGCCAGGGTTCCACCTCCAAGTTAATTAGATAATCATAGATTGTTTAGAATAACCCTGTGATATCAAGTTTTGGACTTGCTGCTTGTTACCATGTGTGGTCCTTCATTAAAATTGGACACTTAGTTACATGTAACTTTGAAACAATGTGACAAGCAGCATTTCACCTATCCTGACAATCACATATTCCCCTGAACTTTTGGTTTAAACATTGTTTAGGGTCTGATTAGACTGTTGTTTCTGACAACGTGAGTGTCAAAACTGGGCGGTGGGGTAGGGAAGGGATTACAACTGACTACCCTGTGCTCCCGACAGGGTCATCAAAGGCCAGGTGTGTGGTGTCCTTCCTATGGGACATTGCACACTAAAGACCCCTTGCCACTCTTCGCAACGAGTAGGGTATTGCACCCGGTGGCGGGTTTCTCCTAAACCATATCATATATTCAGTCACCGCCCTTGTAGCTAAATAAGCTGAAAAGTATTACCTTGTGCAGTCTAGAAAGAACCCATAAGGGTTGGCCGGACGTTAAACTACCCCAACAAACAAACAAACAACTGACTGATTATAGATTGCTGGGAGCGTATAGATGTATTTAGTTCCTGTGACGGCCACTGAGTGCCGCCACCGTACAGCCAATATATCTTCAGAAATCCAAGGTAAAGGTAGGCATCTGTCAGTAGTTAAACACATTATTAGCATTCTGACGGGAATAACACATTAACCAAGTATTCCATGAATTAGGATAACTTAGGGATATATAGATCCCGAATATCAAGAAACATACACTGTTCTGATTTAGATAAACACGTAGATATGGTGGTCTGATTTAGATCATATACATGTAGATATACATGGTTCCCACGCAGGTCTTAAAATTATCGATGGAGTTCAAGGTCTTCTTTGAAGTATTTCACCTATATCAGGACCAGCTCACGTTTTTTGAATAGTACAGAGTACTATGATCGAATCTATCGGGGTAAGAAGGAAAAGTGGTCGAACAGACAGCTTGGGAAATTGAACCTGGGCCTGCAGAATTCGACCACCCCTCCCCTGAACTTGAAATGTGTTAAAGTGATTTTTTCAAAGGTAGCGAAAAGCTAACTTTATAGTAACTATTTCATGAGATCAAAAGGAAAGCATTAATAAGACTAAAATGCACCGACCCGCCCTGAAGTTAGTTCATAAATCGCCCACTAGGGGCCGCCTTCGTACACCCATCCTGCTTTAAATACTCTATGATACAGCCTAGTGAAGACTGATCAAGGGTTTCCATTAACGTACATTCCTAAGGATTCTGATGCGACTTGGTTGTGAAACCACGATTTATTCTGGCAATCTTTGGTTGGCCATAAAGGCTTCTTTCTAAATACCATGATACATAGGATCCCATAGTGATACCATAGGCAGAGAGAGCCGGCTAGAGACAAGTTAATGATTACCTTAATCTTGATTGCTGCAACTCGATGAAGACTGGTGAAGGATTTCACTTAGGTGCACATTCATGATTCAGCGACTGTTTGTTCTTTTACGTCCTCAGGGACGTAAGTTTTCAGACTTCTTTAATTCAATCTCTTTGATGAGAACTCTTAAAACTGATTGCTGACACTAGGTTTACAAGATTCTTAGATTCTTAAATATGCGCACACTTTCAGTTTCAATCATTGGCCCTGACTTACATCATGCGTCCTGAAAGGCAATTTCTCTTTGGCTTTGACGGGAAGGGAGGGGGAAATGATTGAGATTCCCAGAATTTTGATGGGTGAGTTCCTGCCACCATTTTGGCAAGGATGGGGGTAGGGCTGCCAAGTTCATCTCCACGATTTCAAAAATAAAGTTCTATGAACGCCCACTTGGGGGCACCACTAGACAGCACCCCTTCTCTGGACGTCCCAGTGACAAGTTTTGGTGCATTTTGATATAGTTTTTAGTCTTTATTGACGGTCTATATTTTAACACAAGATATGGAACATATTTCAGTAGTTTATTGAATTGGGAAAATTTTGACCCAGCCCTGCTTTTGGCTCCCTTTAAATGACCAGTGTTTTAACTGAGGTAACGCTCAGATCTTAGTTCACACAACCCTTACTAGGGGCCGCCACTAGACGGCAGTTCTTCCAACATCTCCTGCATGTGAGATTTCCACGGAAATCTGACCCTCCAGAACAAAAATCAGCCGACAAAATGTGGTTGGCAGGGGAAGCCGTACACGGCCTCTGGTGTCGACCTGCCCCATACCGACCGGTCTGGGAACCCGTACAATACCAGGTCACCTCAAGTTGTCGGTCAGAAAAAAGGCGGTTAGAGGCCGACTTTTTTATTGACCGCTTTTGTTGGGGATCTTTTAGGCTAGGCTTGAATAAATGATGCTCAGGCCAGAGAAGCCCTATGTGGTTAGGACACTGCCACCCCTTCCCTTTAACCCGACTCAACTGTCAATAGGGAACCCGTACAATACGCGGTCACCTCGGGTTGACAGAAAAAGGCGGTTAGAGGCTGACAATTTTATCGAATGCTTTTATTTGGGATCTCTCATGGCATCCTTGAAAATACTTTGTTTCTTGTCCAGCGGGTGACTAAAATAATAGCTAGTCAGATCTGAATTTTTGTCTTTTTTGTGTGTCTTTTTAAGAATTTAGGTATTTACTTTCGTGGTTTAGAATTCAAAGGAACTAGAAAGGGAAAAATGTATTTGCATGGGAAAATAAAGGGGGAAAAGTCGTATCAGTTGGCAACAATAATAAGATGAAAATTAAAGTGGGAGTGGGGGGAAGATCAGTTAAGCCGAGCCTATTAGACCCATAAAAAACAATCAAAAAATAGAAAAGTAAAAATAAAAAAGCAAAGATTCACTCGGGTGGCCCATTGGAAACTAAAATTCTACAGGAGACTCAGTGCTGGGAATTGAAGTTTTAGCCCAGCGGTCTGCTTCCTGACCCTCCAGTACAATAAACAACCCACAGGCCGGGGAAGCTGTACGTGGCCTCAGGTGTCGACCTGCCCCCTACCGACCGGTCCGCAAACCCGTACAATACCGGGTCACTTTGGGCTGTCAGAAAAAGGCGGTTAGAGGCCGACGTTTTTATAGACCGCCTTTGTTTGGGATCTATCAGGGCACCCTTGAAAACAGTTTGTTTCTTGTCCAGCGGGTGACAGAAATAATAGCTACTCGGTAGTAAGAGGTTGGAATTTTTCTGTCTCTTAAAAAATTACTTTCATGGTTTAGATTGAAATGAAGTAGAAAGGGAACAATATACATATGTATGAGGAATAAAGGGGGAAAAGTCGTACCATTTGGCAATAATAGTAAAATAAATTATAATAAAGTGGGAGTGGACAGAAGATCGGTGCCCCATGGGGGTCAGGGTAAGAATAGGCCCTCAGTAGCCCCTGCTGATTGTATGAGGCGACGATAGGGTGGACCCAGCACTGACCAAGTGGTTCTTTGGGTTCAATTCCCAGTCAGTGCTTGGTTCACTAAAGGATGAGGTACAGCAAAAATGAATGCTAGGTTTTGATCCTCTGCTGTTTGCCCACCCTGTCACCTTCATCTCATAGATTCGATCACCAAAGACAGAATTCGTCCCACCTGGTTTTTGCCATGAAATGACCCTGGCTGTCGGTGCGGCGTAAAACACCCAACACTCACTCAGAAGATCGGTTAAACTGAGCATATTAGAGTGAATAAAAAACAATTAATAATTAAAAAACAAAAAGATAAAAAGGAACTAGGGTGGCCCACTGGAAACCAGCATCTTAAAGGAGACTCAGTTCTGGGAATTGAAGCCTTAGCCCAACGTTCTGCTTCCAGAGAAATTCAGATTCCCTGATAGTCGCATTCTCCTAAACCAGGTAATTTGAGAGAAAGGCATAGGAGGAAATCGGTCAGCAGGAAAGGGAAAACCCCTTATTTTGTTGCACAGTTCTTAATCAGGTGTCGCTGCCACCCTCGTGACAGAAGCCACCACCAGCTGCAGTCTGTTAAACTCCTTCCTACTTTTCCGGATTTTCTATCTCTCACAAGTAGCATCTCTGAAAACAGGACAGGGTTTCTTTGCCTTGGTCCTGGGCCCTGGTCCCACTTCTTGTGTTCTCCCTACTGACGTGTGGCCGTCAGTCGTCACACCCAGTTGTGGTCATGCTTCTGACAGCCCTGTCGTCCCCTCCTCTTCTCTTCCCCACACACTCAGGCCCTCACATGTCAAAGTTAGGTTCTCCCACTCACTGTCACTCACAAGACTGGTGCATACAGATATCACATGATCACATTTACTTCTCAGAATACACTTCAAAATCATATCCATTTTTAAGACCGTTTCATGCTTGACCTGATTCTGGATTAGCATCACAACAGACGAGATAACATCATTCTCGGAAGGGATAGGAACCCCTGGAACTATGGGTACTTTTTTTTCCCAATTAAGTCATATTTATTTTTTGGACAATGTAGGTTGGTCCTAACCATTCCAGCATCTTTAAAGTAAGAAGAGATACAATGAAATATATTCATCAACAAACAAGGAGATTGTTTAGTCAGAATTTGAAATAAAAAAAAAGTGTCACCCTAGCTATGATAGAAGTTTGCATTTTTGTCAGTGATATTGATAAACTGTATTAACGTTTGATAATGTTCTAGCCAGTCAGACTCTTAAGCCAGATAATCTAGGGGCCAGACCAGCTTTTCAAAAGTCTCGCCCCCCCTCTTGTTGTTTCTGATGAGGTAAAAATTCAGGGAATTTCAGATTTTCAGGTTTTTAATCTCAAGATTCTCAAGATTCAACATTACATGTATGAACATATCTTTGGTATTGAAAGTTAGTTTAGGATTCCCTGTAAAATCCGCAGCGGCCGTGAGGAATGACGTCATAGGGCGTTCCCAGAGGGCTAAAAATAAAATTCCCCCGACCTTGAACATGCCACAGATCTCATTGTCGGACATGGATTCAATCACCATGTCACCGAGCCGTATTTTAAGTTCTAAGGCCCCAGCTTTGAAGTCGACTACAAACAAAAGTCGTCCCCCGGGAACTTGGACCAGACAGAGATTAAAACAGGGAATGATGTCAAACATGCGGGGTGTGGGTTTGTCATGTTAACTGATGTCACGGTTGACTGGTGCTGAGAGTCAGTGAGGCAGATCCGTTTGATTTGTTTCTGATTGTAGAGAATTTCTGTAGTGATGACGTTTGACTGAGCGGGAGCTACTTTAGCATGCCAGGGGGACGGGATGGTGTAGTGTGTTGGGTTCTCGCCTCTCACATGGCCGGACCATGTTCGAGCCTGGCTCATGCCTGTTACACCACCTCACCTTGCCGTCGTTCGTACTCCTTAGATACGATCGCAGAACTTAAACAACAAAATCACATACGTGAGTTGGTGTTGATATAGCTGAAAAATTGCTGAATACACCCTAAACTCCAACAATCATCATCAGCCTCTGCCATGCCAATCATCTCTAGCATCTGGTTTCCTCTTGGTCTGGCCCCGGCATACAACAGCACCTGTAAGAACTGCTGGAATGCAAGTTAAAGCAAAAAGTTCTAGCTTCGTGTATTGAAAAAAGTTTGAAATTGGCAAATTATAGCTTTTTTTTTGGTACCTGGTTGCACGGACTCTCATACTAGAAGGCAATTTTCTGATCGTTAATTATTTTGGTAGTGACTCGAGGGTTTGATGTTTGAGTGGGAGCCCGTCGTGATATCTGTTACTCAGGGATATAGGCTTTATAAAACCCTTAGCATGAAGACAATGATGGTGATAGGATAGCAGACTTCAAAATTGGTTTTAAAAATTGGTTTTAAGAATAGTGTAAAGCCTTATCGAAAAACCTTATCTTGAGTCAATGAAAAAAATAACTGTTCCTTACAAGCTGCAGAAATACATAGTAAAATATAGAAAATATTATATAGAAAATATATATCGAAAATAAAACACCCAGAAACACATGTAAAGTTTTAGGAGCGTGAGGAGTTTTAGATTTTTGTCAGGTTTTCCTATTTTTACGCGGTCTAGCATGCAGCAGTAATAATTGAAATTTAATAAATAAATAAGCTTCTGAACTATTTTAGAATAATTGGCTAAACGGTTTGCATTATGCTTCTCCTGATAGCTCGAATCTGATAGAAAACCTGTCCATTTCCAAATTTACCCCCAACTCAGAATGTCTGTAGTGTTATTCGTCAGACCTACACACCGCAGACCTGGTTCCGCAAGCCTTTTTTTACTGTTTTGAGAACGCGAGCCGAACTCAGAGAGTGATGTGGTTTATGGCCTGCAATCCGCTTAAATCGGGGGAAACTAAATAACCACCGAATCAATGCAGCGGGGAAATGCAAAATGAGTTTGTTATTCAGCAGGCCCTGGCTGGGGGCAATGAATGGGGGAGGAATGTAAAACCTCTGATATAAGATGCTTTTATGAGCGGGCTCCCCACTGCACTGGGGAAGCAGGGAAAATGGTAGGCAAAATAGTTTTATGTGAGGAAAAGACTGGGGGATTTTGAAATTCGATCAGTATACAGGGAATTATCTTTAGGATTTCAGGTTTCAGGATGTTCTGAATCTTAAGATTCGCGAATTGATGTTTTTTTCCAAGGGTAACCCATAGAATCGTTGGTACTAGTGACATGGTTGTGAATAGAATTAAAGTAACTTTGGTTGAGAGGTTGAAGAGCTGGTCCCAATAACAAATCGATTCAAAAACACCCTCAGGAGCTTGTCCTGTTTTTAAATGTGTGCCGACTATTATTGTCCCCAGAAATGAATTCTTTTTATAAGAAGCACTAGTCCTATTTGTGTACTACCAGATTTGTGGATTACCAGATTTCAAGAAGATGGTTGGGACAACGCCGTTGTTTAGATTGTCCTCTTTGGCTGTCCTAACCCGTGCCCTAACTCAGAACCGTAAGTTCTGAGTCAGGCTTTAACCCTAAATCTGACTTGACACTGTAGCATTTTATCACAGATACAGTAGGAGTAGAAAAAAATGAATGAATCTGCTGAATAAATGCACGTAAACCGCTCACTGCCTCCCAAGGTGTAACCGTTAGCGGCTTACACGCGGGCCATTCACCCACTGGTCTCACATTAATATTGGTTCGGGCGAAGGACCTGACAAATGCTGTAAGCCGATTTACCCTGATTTACCCCACCTGCCGGGCTCCCCACTCGCCTTCCTCCCGCTATGAGGGGAGTGCTTCTAACATTGCCTGCTGGTGGCACCACTCGTTGTGCCTGACCTTTCAATCTACAGCGAATCACTGTCCACGCCAGAAATGATAGTCGGTGAAAACTGACTGCTATGTAGCACCTGTGCCCCCGACAGGCTCATCAAAGACTGGATTTCCTTTCTATGGGACATTACACATAAAAGACCCCTTGCCACTCTTGAAACAAGTAGGGTATTGCACCTGGTGGCGGGTTTCTCCTAAATCATATCATAGATACAATCACCCGCAAGCTGAAAAGCATTACCTTGTGCAGTCTGGAAAGAACCATGTGTGATTGACTGGACGGTAAACTACCCCAACAAACAAACTGCTATGTCATAAACTATATCCTGGCGTTATAAGATTACTGTGTTCTGGGCTAAAAATTGGCGTTTTTCGCTTGTGACATACAACTGACCGGGCCTGTAGCTAGTGGCAGCTACAGTGCAGAGATTATTCGCTGTACAGCGAGCGTCGAAGTGGCAGAGTGCCTGGCCTTTCTGCGGGCAGAGCAGGAATCATCTGCAGACTACCAGACTATGATTTCTGGGTGTGCAGTACATAAACTTGGGCCTCCAATCGGGCCAGCTTTGATATTTGGTTATGATATCTAGGGTATCCACAGGACACACAGATGGTTCTGTCAGGGTGTCCTGGGGCTTTGGACGCTAAATTTGGTAAGGCCTGCAGATACTGAGGCTTACTGAATACTCAATCACACTTATGTCAAGTATCACAGTGAACCCTGTTTTTATAGAAAGTTAACATTTAAATCGGGCTTAATAGCCTTTTGTAATCGCAGCTGCATTTTTTGTAACACGTTTAAAATGGAAACACAGATGAGAGGATCCCGACCATATACCCATATTAATACGTCTTGACCTGGTTAAAACTAGGTAAGAATTTTGGTCTCAACCGTCCAAGAGAAAAAAGATCTCAGACTAACAGTGATAGTCTGATAATTTCTCCCTACGTGCTGAACCTTTTGGCCTGACTTCTCCCGCATCACAGAAACGAGGTAGACCATCACAGACGCCCGCTGATCACGTGTGTTTTTCGTCCAATCAACGCCCCGCTTGGTGCAGAGATGCCATTTTTCCTACTTTTGTAGGATTTCCTACTTTTTGAAAAAAAGGGAAAAGTGCTAGATTCCTTACATTTTTCTATTAAACACTCATTGACCTATTGCTGAAGTCACTTATAAGCTTAAAATTTCATCTGGAATGGATTAGAATGGTGTTTCTCAATTTCCTACTTTTTGTAGGAACTGGCCCTGTATACACAGTTTATGAACTTCCTAGTATAAAAGTAGGAATTAGTTAAGTCATTCTGCCACCAGAGATAAAAAAAATTAAGTCTCTAGTATTCGCCTAGTGGCAAGATATAGAGAACTACTCTAATTATGAAAGCAGCATGGCCATAGTTACAGTTCCTACACAAAAGTAGGAAACTTGAGATTTGTATTTCTTTAGATAGTAGTTTGCTTGCAACTGAACATCCCACCACCAGAGGCATACATATTGTTGTTTTAGGGTATTAACTACTGCAAATTCTAACATTTTACGTATTTCCTACATTTTGAGGGTTGGGGAGTGGCATCTCTGTTGGTGAGCCCTGTCACGTGACCGGCGGGAGTCACGTGCCCCGTACGCTGTATGTCAGTCGTGTGATTGGGCTCACGCTTGATAAGGTCCGTAGTCAGTCCTTGGTGGGAAAATACCCCAGAAGAAACACAAACACAGAAATAAAGTATGTGTTGGAGTTGTCGAACGTCCCAAAACCCTGACTAAAAGATAAACAACAAATAAAGGACCTGTTCGTACATGATCTAATTTTCTCTAATCAATATTTTCTTGCTTGTTGAATTATTATTGAGAAATATGTGGCGGTAAGGAATGGAGGTTTTTTATATGGCAGTTGGATGTTGACGGTTTTTATATAGGGACTCGCAGTTTTCAGGGAAAAAAAACACAATAACACCATAGTCCAACGCACTAACCATTCTAGGGCAAATGTCGAAATACACATCGGGCTGTCTCCAAACTCAATTGCCCCTTTCTCCTACACTACTACCCACAGAGCCCGCTACCAAGGCACATTTCTATACACTACTTCAACTTTCGTCGCTTCTCCTAGAGTCCACATCTTTGTGAGACCAATTGAGAGGCTAACTTGGTCTAAGGAGTACGACCCTCCTTAGACCAAGTTAGCCAGGGACGGGTTAGGAGTGTCTGGCTTTGCTCACTGTGAGCGAAATAGGTCACCGGCTGCACCGTTATAACACCTAGATTGCCGTCGGTCAATTTTCAGGGAGTGGATAATTCCTCCGAAACACAATATTATACTATACTATTCGCGGATTCGGGACCCTGCCGTGCCTGTGTCCAATCTTTGTTCATTCAAATCTCTTGCGTATTTCCCGACTTAATCGTTCATTCTTAAATAGGTTAGATGGATGAGGGAGAAAAGAACACTCAGCATTCCCACTCCTGAACTTTAGCTACCCCTCCCACCACTCTTGATAGCCTGGGTGCGCAGCCTCGATTGAGATAGGCCCGTGTGTCCAGGCTAAACTCTTGAATATTCTGAATAATATTTAGTTGAAATAAAAAAATTTAATGTCTATCTTGAGTGCCATGCAGACATCAGATGTGCTTTTGTGCGCTCTTTGCTTCACACTTTGAAAAGACGTGGCGAGGTGTGCTCAGTCAAAAAAGAAAGAAAAAAAGTTTCACACTATGATCGAAACGATCGCGTGTTCCGAGACTGCGATCAGTCATCGTTAAACGGTTTGATGGGTGAGGGCTAAAACAAATCACTGGTCTGAACGATCCAAGGTTTGGGGAACATTAATTTACGATTTAAGGCCCTGAATCACAATCCATTCAAAAATCATCAACCGGTTGTAACAACCTAAAATGACGTATTGGTGTTATTAGTCGAGAAGGTTTATCAAAGATGGGCCCTCTGTGTAAGGTGTATGTACATCTTCGTTAACGACGTCTGTAAACCACTTTACTTCATTAAGATGACATAACCGGTGGCCATGATTATAGAACCCGACTTCCCATTACACAGTCAATGAATCCTAAATAAACTACCCGGATATTGGCTCTCGTTTATCGTGAACGTTGGCGGCCCACTGTTTAACCAATCAGCGCAGACAAACCCCATTACCATGGTAACGGTGCAGGTCTAGCCCCGTCATAGTCTTGTCAATCCCGTCCCACTGTTTCATTAAGTGAGTTTGCACTCTGGCAAAATCTGGGATTTTGAAAATAATAGGGGCTGGGGGCGGGTGTGTGATAGCAAAAGTTTCGTAAATCCGTTTCTGACTGGCAACCATTTTAGGAAGGAATTATAAAGGAATCTATTAAAAAGTATTGCATCTGTAGAAGATTATTTTACTTGGGGAACATTTTTGCAATATACCTCAAGTAGGAAAATGCGATATCCCCCTTAAGAAAGTCCATGGAATGTTCATAAAGCGATAGAATGTTTAGGCTACAAAGGTTTTTACCTTGAAGTGATTTTCAAATAACTTTTTATTGTTTTGGGTTGAGGTATTCTTTCTGTACTTGTTGGGCGAAGTCCCTATGAGTAAGTCTCGATTTCCCTGTCAGAAAATTGAAGTAAGAAAAAACAATTATCGTCATGAAGGGAAAACTTTGAAGTCGACCTTAGTAGTATAGAAGTCCTCCATAGATGTAGCATCATGGATTTTTACTGACATTAAAAGCTCCCCTATCCCTGATGTACCGATGTCCGGTTCAGGTCCATCACGATGTGTGTAGACTTGGGTCAGCTTACACCTCTCTGGTAGCACTACACTTAGCGGCCCCAGGAACTTACCAAACTTTATCCAGAAACTCTTGAATTAAAATCTCCTAGACTCGTGTTAATTTACACCTTTCCATGACTAACGCTTACTTTTCCCAGTCAACTTGAATTACTGCACACACTTCATCAATTACTTTATACAAAGTATTGAAATTCAAACAACCTAAATCCTTTCACCAGTCTCCTACCCCACTAAAGCCCTGGCCACACTGCATGACTCAACTCAACTCAACTGTCTAGTTGACTTGAGTTGGGCTCAGTCGCAGAGTGTGGCATAGGTTAAAACTAGAGACTTAGCATTTTTGTAAGACTATCCAGAGGGGTCCTAGATCTTGAGATGTCAAAGATGGATGGTCTTAGTGGGGAGTGCAGTAGATATGTATATATATATATGCTATATAACCGTCTAACTACGACAGTGGAGTCATACCCTATAGCTTGGGAGGGTCCCTTTGCTGAGACTAGACTGTCGTAGGCCTTGGTGCCACCAAGGGCTACGACCGACAAGTTGAGTTCAGTTGGTAAGTGTGGCCGGGGCTTGAGGCCCCTTTCCGGATCCAGTCTGCCCCCCTTCCTGTACAGAGCCCCCTGGTGGCGGGGTACTGTGGGCCCCGGTCACGTGACGGCCGTCTGGTGGCTCCCCCTAGCGGGCTGTGGGAGAAGCAGGAAGCGCCGTAATGGCCGACGGGAAGCAGAGACCCCAACACGTTTTACACACGGATTTTATTTCTGTTTAAAAGATGCAAAGTAAATGTGGATAGCTTTTAAGGGACCGCCATGGTAATGTCACGTGATCACACAGCGTAGGAACAACGATTCTCTTCACAAAGTTTTATTCCAAAGAAATTCAATCTTTTCAGGACACAAAGCCAAAATGCCTTTGAGGTTACCGTTACAAGTGTTCATAATGCTCTTAGCTTACAATATCGATGGACCACACCAAAAACGCAAACAAAAGTTAAGTTAAACAATGATAACATTGTGTTTTTTTTAAAGCGTAGAAATAATGATGAAAACAATAGAAGTAGCCACTACAGGTTTCTGCAGCCCGTCTTATCGCACTTAGACCTAAGAGAGATAATCCTCTTAATTCTCCTAATCTTCTTAATCCTCTTAATCCTAATCATCGTTAAGCTGTTGAATCTTAGGATGGACACAATTTGACACTCACGCATTTACTTAAGATATCACACACTGTTAGACACCTCTCTTTTCTCAGAACGTTTGATACAGTTATGAGATCTTTAGGGCATATTTCTGATCCTCTTAATCCCAGGTTCGTAATCCGATAAGCCGTATAATTCACGTCGACGATCACAGTCCACGGTGGACACGTTTTCTTGGGACACTTTTTATGATGGACACTTTTAGATTCGACACTCGCACACTCACTGATGATATCATACAATGTACTGACATATAAAGATAATTTTCTTCTCTCATTAGCTTTTGTACAGTTTAATTTTATGCATTCTTTAGGGCGTATTTCTGATCTCTGTACTGATTTCCATTTAGTATGTACGCATCAATGGGTGGGGGATTGCAATGTTATTTTTTTCCCGAAATGTTCATAAGTTATAGTACAAATCCAATGAATGCTCCTTTGATGGGGAGCCCAGTCCGTAGTTGAGAATGATCATTTTAAAACTTTAAAAGCTGTTTCATGAACTCTACTGCACACAAAACCAAATCTTTCTGAAAGGCCTTAAGGGTTTCAAACTGTGTAATCTCGGACACACTTTCACACAAAAGGATGAGGCAGTCCGGACGACTTTAAAGTACAGGGGTGTTTTGACAATGATAGCAGTTATAGCTCGGCAATGCCTTCACCTGTTAACCAAATCCACCAAATATGACCCAGATTAATCCATGTAAGTCAGCACCTTCTGTTGAGTGAATCTCGAGCGATGAGGCTGGACGCATTATCTTTGAGCCATGTGTTGTGAGATAACGTTACGAGGCAGGGTGCTTGTCTTATCCCCTAGGGTTTGACATATTTCACTACACAAACATTCGTCCATAGGCAAAATACACGCTCTTTAGTCAAGCATCCTTAGGGTAGAATTTTTACACTACTTGCCAATGAATAAATCCAACACGTACGCAAACAAACCACACATTTCTATAGCCCTGTTATCAACGAGTTGTTGCCACACGACTGCCGGTATGAAAGTTCTGTCGAATGGGGTTCCAGGCTTTCTTCTCTTAGTTGCAGACTAAGAACGATATCAGAGCAAGCTTATCAGTTAGCAATATGGAGCTCATGTGGGTACATATATATGTCTCCTTAGTTCTGGAGAGTCCCATATCTAAGCCTTGATCGCCGCTGGACCGCACATATAATTTGCAGACCCTCCCATTGTGTTAAAATAAATATTAGCGCTGACATAGCCTGGTAATATAACTTGGTAAGATGCATCTGCAAACACGTCCAGATCAGACATCTAGCATGAAAACAATCACACATATTAGTTCCACGCATCTTATACTCCTATCGCTGGTTCTAAAAGTATTCCAACCGTAGCTCCCATCTGTAGACACATCCAACCCTTTCCGTCAGGACACGTATACCCTTCTCATTTCCAGTCTCATACACAGTAAAAACATGTCGATTATAGGACGCATCAGCATGTCGGGGATAATTAATTGACTACACCATGAGAGAGCAGGGATTGATGATTTGGTGAATGAGGGGCTCAGGACTCTTGATGGGCTCCCCTACCAAGCATGACTGTTCACAAGTCCTTTCCTCTGACACTAGTCTAGCTTATCGGTTCAGGGCGGACTAGTAGTCTGATTCACTTCTACTTTGCCTAGTAGGTCCATTAAGTTTATCAGGTCTGAAAACACAATCGTAGTCCATGGATGGTTAACAGCCAGTATTCTCCAGCCCACTAAGGCCCTAAATCCCTCAGTATGATGATGAAGATTCGGCGGGGTAGCGATGATGTCCTACAGGGAGTCGTACTGCTAGTGCGCGCGTCTCTGTCGACAGGGCGCGCAGCTGACGAGGCGCCAGTAAGCCTCGCGCATGGGTTCAGAGAACTTGGCGTAGATGAAGGGGCCCAGCATGGCTGTGCTGTACGCCAGCCACTTAAAGGTCGACATCTCATCGAAGGCCATACTGTCCCGGCACCGCAGGCACACGCCGTACACAACATTACTGGCAGAGAATGGCACCCAGAGGGATACGCAGCACGTTAGAAGCAGGAACATGAGGTGGCTGATGGCCTGCTCCTGGCGTAGGTGCTCGTCCGGGCTGCTGTGGTCGACGTCTGCATTGGGGCGGATCAGGACCTCGGGGAGAACGCCCTCCGTGCTCGCCTCCCGCAGCAGCAGCGTGCACGACGCGCTCTGGTCCGTAGACAGAATGTGGTCCATGAAGTTTGTCGACTGGGATGCGGAACCGGAAATGGATCCAGATCCGGACCCGGAAATGACCGCGGCGCCCCCACCGGACGTGCCGTTACTGCCCCTTTCGCTGAGGAGGCCATGGTGGTGGTTGTTGTTCAGAGTGTTGTGGTGGTGATTGTGGTGGAGGTGGTTGTTCTCCACCACGCCACCTCCCCCCACGGGGCTAAGCGTACTGTCCTCACAGAAAGACGTGGTCTCCTCCAAACTCGAGTTGTGCGGCGAGCCCGCAACAACTCCACCCCCGCCACAATCCTTGAGGTCCCCGCCATCCTTCAGGGACGTGACCACGGCGAGCTGAACGGTCTCGCGCCCCCCGCCCACCACCACCCCGCTGGACCCCGTGATGGGGTCGCATTGCGTGTCCGACAGGCAGCTTGTGGTGTCGGACACCTCATCCGCCATGCTCTCGTTAGAGGCGTACCGGTAGATGTTCTGACTCCCCTCGCTATGCTCTTCGAGGTACTTCCCCTCCCGGAGCGCGCGGATCTCACACACACACAGGCAGTAGAAGAGGATCGCGATCACCGTTGGGATCAGGAACGAGAACAGCGTTCCGAGTATAACAAAGTTTTTATCCGCTATGAAGCAGATCCCCTCATGGACGATGCCGTGGTCGCCCTGACTCAACATGAACTGGGCGATTGCCTGGACCAACGAGATCATCCAGGGCGCCCCGATCCACAGCACGATGGAGCATGTGGTGACGACCCGCCCGTGGCGCAGCGGGTCCTTGAGGCGCAGGAACGTGTCCATGTTGGTGAAGGCCAGGTGCAGGCAGGTGTTGTTACAGAAGAACAGGTCCAGCGTCACCCATAGCTTACACAGCTCCTCCGTGTACTCAAAACGACCTGGGGAATATATAAAAGACAATTTAATAAGGACTACATTGTCATACAAAGTATATATGAGGCGAAAAGAAAAGGTCAAAGCCTAGACAGTTTTCCCATGTACGACCTTCGAAATAGAAAAAGGAAGCATTAGTAGTATAGGGACACATTTCATACCATATCTGAAGTACAGGTGACCGTGTCTGTTAGCCTATGGCTGCTTGGTCCAACCTTAAGGGTCAATTTAGTTGTCTCAGAGGAATGAGTTTGCTCAGAGGTAGCAAACCTAACACAATATTGTATCAGGAATGTTATGCATGTGACCTGCAACTATATTGGAGAAAAGTTGTTTAACAAACTTCAACTGGACAGAATTTTGTATGGCGTTATGAAGCACGATTTGCAACAGAATTTGTAAATTGATTAATGAAAATAATTCTAGCAAACAAAGACTGTCATTCTAAAACTTCTGAAAACATCTAATAAAACTTAGAAAGCATCAAATAAACTTCAGAAAACATGTAATAAACATCCAGATTCCAACAAACAGCCAACACCCTCTCAGATGTTCCGGTTACCAGTGGAGACCAGCGAAAACCAGAGAAGAAAACCTGCAAAGAACCAGCGGGATGCTAGTCACGTGACGAGAACGAGACAAACCACAAAAAACATCTTTTTTTTTAAATCCCTTCTGGCGGGAAACGAAGGATGTTAAAAGCAATCTCCAGCCAGATGTTGTGTCAACTAAAACAGTGCAAAAACCAGGCGTGTTGTGCGGGGAGAGTGTGGATCGAGTTTCGGCCTAACACAAGGCTGATGACTGGAGTGGATCTGAATGTGTTCAAGGAACTCAAACTTAATTTGACTCAACTCTCTGAAGGTCCTCCGCCCTAAACTCAACATTCCTAACTTTAAATACACTTTTGGGACATTTTTAGTCGTCACTTGTGACCAAATTTCCCACTGGATTGGACCGAAATTCGATCATATAATATTATTTGGACCTGAAAATGTTTCTGGAGTGTTAAAATCTGGTTGACAAATTTCTATGCCCTACTTGTACCATAATTGCTCCAAAAATGTTTGGACCGAAATTGGATCAGTTTACAACCTGAAACGGTTTCCAGAATCATTGTTAATCCTGAAAATGTTTCCCATGTGTTACACGCATCAAACAAATTCTGATTTTGTCG
This sequence comes from Lepidonotus clava, assembly GCA_936440205.1. Lineage (NCBI taxonomy): Eukaryota > Metazoa > Annelida > Polychaeta > Phyllodocida > Polynoidae > Lepidonotus > Lepidonotus clava. The sequence goes on along the minus strand of OW387143.1, from coordinate 51,889,061 downwards.
TTGGTGAGTAGACTTAATGCTTTGAGTGGAATATCTGATTGATTTACGGTGAGAACTGTGTACTGCCCGGCAGGCGTTTAGTCGGTAATTCATTGAAGGACCCCCCTCCCCATTTACCCTCCCCTAATCCCACTTCGCAGCGTCTGAGGACGATTAAGTTTCATAATGAACAGTCATTTGTCTACGTCCTGGAGTCATCGCACGGGGTTTGGGACCAATATAACCGGCAGCGCAATACACACTGTTCTAAAATTCAAACCATATTCAAACAGGGTCTACTAAACAGCTTACACACCAAGATGTTTTAGTCACGGAGGGGCTTTCACAGCAAACAGTTGTGACACAGTGAGAGGTGTCTGTCTGAAGCCAACATAATCATGAATTTGTTTCTGTATTCAACATGTTGAAAATATCCAGCCGCTCATTTATTCTGCTGAAGGATCTGTGTATCAAATAACTCGAGTTATGCTCAGATAATGTGCCAAGTAGTTATTGCCAAGATACAGGGAATTTTGTTTGACATCGTTCTGAAAGTGTGCCCATTTGACAAGGAGAGCCCGAAGAATCTTGAAATAAAATTTGAGTGTTCACCCTGCAGAGTTATGTGAGAGCAGTAAACCTCGACTTAACCTTCATTGAAGTGAAATTATTTAGATGTGGATTTTAAAATTCCAAAATCACCTCCCCTCCCCGTCTAGGCCCCCCTCCAGCATTCTCAGGGACGTGGGCGTATTCTGGTAACTCTCCACCCTCCACCCTCCACCCTCCACCCTCCTCACAAAACACAGCCCTTGATGCAGAGGACCAAGGCCTGGGTAATGGCGCTTGAAACTCGAGCGGCAATAGAAAGCCGAGTATGCAAGGCGATGCTTCGGGCTAATGGGCGGCGAGCGAGTTAACCGCGTAAAGTTAACCGCTCGCATTAAGGAGATTAGCGCTCAAAATTATAATCAACCGGGCTCAAATAGCGATGAGGATTCCACTCCAGGGCTGAGCGAATTTGTGAAGATTTTTTCATCAAATAATTTGATAATCCTAATAGATTTGGCGAATATCAGTAAGCACTTTTGTGGCTTTTAAGCGTTTGATTTTGACGTAAAAAGGACTGAGCTCCCGATAAAGCTGATGCTAGCTCCCAGCCCTCCCCAGAGAAATTGCCAGCCGTTTTGAAAAGTCAATTAATTATGCTCCCCCACTTTCTAAAACCAAGTGAAATAAATCTTTTGGAGTTCCTCACAAACTAGAAATGCGGCCCAATCACAGGCCACTGGTGTTTGACAAATGGTTCTATCACAATCTGAAAATTGAAATTTATTTTCTTGTTGTGAATGCCAACATTCAGAGGAGATTCATCATACAGAATAAAGTCATGTCTAATAGGTTTCAGCCTGACCTATAATAACATTGAAAAGGGAAACTGGTATGGAGTACGCATGGAAGTGAATGCTCAAGAACTGTGAGGCCGCTGATGAACTCGGGCCACTGGGGCTGGGTATCACTAAACTGGGTAGAAAGCTTAATATGTGTCAGCGGCCTGAGTTGACCAGTTACCATGGAGGTTTAACACCGTCGTGCTGAGCACAAAATCTGATGGGTTGAATTCTTCAATAGTGCAAGTGAACCTGAGGACGTTCATTATGAGTTTATTTTATCAAATTTATGAATGAGATATGGCTTAAAAGCCTGTAGAACAGATGCTATCGGATGAAAAAAAACAACAGATTTTACCAAATTTAAAATGCTTTAAACCACGTTCCCGAAACCCTCAACCTTCCCTCCCCACCAATGGTACGACAGTATATTAGGCGTCCAAATTTCCGATTTCTCAAGGACTGACCCATAGGGTGCGCTTCATTTAATTTCGCCGCCGTGGTGAAAATGGTAACCTCAAGTACCACTTAAAGCTGAGCTCTAAACATGATGCCCTCGCCCCCTCCCCGACCTCCCTCCGTCCTCCCGGTGGTGCCGATGTGACCTGAGCTCACAGGAAATTACAAACGGAGACGCCACACAAGTGCATGCTGGGAGGTGGGCCGGAGACGCCGGTTAAGCGGCCATGTATAGTCCGGTTTACATCGGCCCTCGATCGGCCATCAGCGGGGTTTCACCGCTTTCTGGGAAGTTTCGCAGAAAAACAGAAATAGGCTGTAGGAAAACAGATTTTCTTTTCATAAGCTTCAGATTTACCATACTTTTATACTAAGAGGGTGTTCATGGAGATTTAACTGTCAATGCATAAACGACACTACACATAAAAGACCCTTTGCCACTCTTCGAAAAGAGTAGAGTTTTGCACCCGGTGGGGGGTTTCTTCTAAACCATATCATAGATACGATCACCCACGGCTGTAAAGCATTACCTTGTGAAGTCTGAAAAAAACCTCTGGTTGGCCGGATGTCAAACTACCTTAAAAAGCAAAAGTAGGTAAAAGGGAATAAAAAATCATCCCTAGGTTTAAAGGTGTCCTCCAACACAAAAACAAACCCCTGTAGATACTGTAAAGCATGTATACGTATCCCAGAAGAGCCAGACAGGTTGTTTAGTTGGAGCACGCTAATGACTTACCATCATGTCCCTGTCCTTTCACAGCCCTACCCCACCCCGCATCCTCTGACACCTTACCTAAGGCATTCTCCCCGCAGCTCCAGCGAACCTTACCGAAACCCTCAGTGATATGAGAGTGAGCTGGGTACAGAGTGCCGTGCTGTGTCTGACCCCATTAAGCCCCTTACCCTTGACATTCTTCCTGTAGCCCCCCGTGATCCTACAGAAACCTTAAGTGATATTAGAGTGAGCTGGGACAGACTGCCATGGTGTGTCTGACCCCATTAAGCCCAGCACATTCTCCCTGCAGTTCCCTGTGATCCTACAGAAACCCTCAGTGACATAGGAGTGAGCCGGTACAGAGGTCTATGCTATAGTGTGTCTGACCCCATTTAAAACTGTTTCCTAGGATATTCTCCCTGCAGCACCCCGTGGTCCTACAGAAACCCTCAGCGATATGGTAGTAAGCTGGTGCCGAGTGGTATGGTGTGTCTAACCCCATTAAACCCAGGGCATTCTCCCTGCAGCACCCCGTGGTGTGACAGAAGCCCCCAGTGATATAGGAGTGAGCTGGTACAGAGTGTCATACCGTGTCTGACCCCATCAGGTCGACCCGCACGCCACCTGCCGGCCCCGCCCCACACCACATATCACGTGACCCGGTACATCCAGCCCCGGGTGTACAATACACAATGTCATGACCTTCCTGCTCCCATCTCGCCCTATCCAGGTACTGAGTCTCCTCCCCTTAAAAGACACCCTGTACTCCCCCTTCTATATTACCCTGTGCAGTCATTGTGTGCTTGGTACAAAGACACATAGGCACAGAGACGCTGGCTGACCCATGGGGACTCCGGTGGGGTTCTTTTGGGAACTCCCTGGAAAGCATAGGTTCCTAGAATCCCCCTCCTGATAGTAAAAAAACGACAAATCCAGACTCAGTAGCTCAATTGATAGAGTGCCTGCTTCGAGTCTGGGAGGTCTTGAGATTTGTCTTAAATGACAAACGCCAAGCCTCAAACTGACTCATTCAGAGTCAGGGGATTGGTAGCTGAAAAGAGCAAAATTAAGTCTGCTTTTACTATGGCCTGGCTTGGTCGGTTGATCTATCATTTACTTTTGTGGTAATTTTGAGAAGTTTCCTAACTGAATACTTTGCCCCAGGTTTCTGTAGTACACTTTGAATCAAACATCACATGGGTAGGCCAACCACTTATCTTACAAAATGCTACCAATAGGTCGTGTGCAGTTAGATTTGATGCAGTACTTTCCCAATTCATAAAGTACCCCACACAGCAGTACTTGTTGGTATTTTACCTCTATACCCCTAATTAAACCAACCCTTTCAAAAGTTGGGAGACTGTGGCCCAAGGAGTGAAATACTTACGGCTGGTTTTCCTATGGCCCAGCTTTGTCGCTAGAATGAATGCGGCTAGCCAGACGAAGTATTTGCCCAATTCATAACTCATCCACCCCTCCATTAATAACGGACCGTCTGGACGTTTCCCACTATTCCCCTAATTAAACCACAAAAGCCTAGCCTCAAACCGACCATTTTGAAAGTCAGGAGATTGGCAGTCCAAAGGGGTAAAAACTTATGGCTGCTTTTACTATCGCCGGGCTCGTTGGCCGGAGCCCGCGGCAAATGGGTCCAGCCACAAAAGAGGCCGGTTTGAGTAAAGCGGTCGAAAAGCAGGCCAGGTTCTAATGAGTCGGGCAGACTTTGACCGATAAATCAACGAGCACATTACATAGAGAGGTTTGGGGTGCCGCATGTGTAACTCAATTTACCTGAAAGTCTTGACTTGTGTTGACAACCTGAGCTTGCATGGAGGTTAGATTTAAATCGCATTTGCAATGTTTATGACCACACAACTTGCAGGAATTCAGTAATTGGCTGTCGCGCTGTCCAATTTAAGGGTCTAAATTCATAGCGAAAACTTAGGGCTGGCTATACTATTTTAGGCCTTGCTGTTGGCTGGAGTGGCTGCAGTAAATGGGTCTAGCCACAAAAGAGGCTGGTTTGAGAGACGGTTTGAGAGAAGCGGTCAAAAAGGAGGCCGAGTTCTAATGAGAGTTGGGCAGACTTTGACCGATAAATCAACGCGTGCTTTACACATGGGATGGGATGGGGTGCCACATGTAAAAAAAGTAACTGACACGGAGGTCTTAAAATGTCTTGAAAGGTCTTAAAACTATAAAAGGTGTTTAATTGATTTTCTCAAATTTAAGGCCTTAAAAAGGTATTAAGATGGACAGTTTTGTAGTTATCAGTCAGAGCGATCTTCCTGTATGATGGGTAGATGTAAAGCTATGATATAATGTTTATGTTAATGGAATTAACAAAAAATCAACTCGTAGTTTTGAGGCACTTGAAGGTACCAAGCATAGACAAAAACAGAATTATTGTGAAACATGAAAACAAAACTTATGAGCGTAGATTTACACCTACCATACCCTGTTTATGAATTTGAAACGAATGTTGTTATGTAAATTGTACTGGGATATGTTCCTGTCCTTTGAATGAATCCTATGGAAAAAAGAAAGAATGCTTTTCTTTTCCAACCCCCCACTTTCCCCTCCTCTTCCACTACTATGAGGAGAGGAGGGAGGGGCAGAACTTCTCTTTAGCTGAGCTGGCTAAAAGGCCCTGCGGTAGAGACAGGACCCCTACACTCCCCCCCCCCCCCCCAACACACCACTCTCCCCATCTACACTCTTCCCCCCGATCAAGGGTAGACTGATAAGGGCCCCCAATCTCCACGAGTAGAACTCTCCTGATCCGGAGGTGTGTGCCCCCCCCCCCCCCCATTCCCCATTGATGGCGTAGTACTACATGATTTACCACTCTGATCCGGAGCGCCGGACCTACTTTTTGTCGCGGCGCCTTCATTGGGGAGTTAGGGGTGGTAATGCGGTTGTTTTGTCTGGCGGAGTGATTTAATGCCCTTTTCTTTGTGTCTTTTCAGGTAAGGCAATACTTGTACCTCAGCGTCCTCCCAGCGTCCCCTCAGCGTCCCCCTACAGAGGCGCCCCCTGCCGAGAGCTGCGGCCACCACTCCCAGGTTTGGTTATTGGTCGTATCACCATGGTAACGGGACGCCGACTAGAGAGGCACTCAGGGGGCCCTTAGAGGGTCTTAATGGGATTACGCCGTGAAGGGGGGAAAGATTAGGTACTGCAGAAAGACTTGAACGACAATTTTCTTGATGTAGCTAAAACCAAGTATTTGGGAACGACTTGGGGTAATTTCTTTAGGTAGTTCTCACGTTGGATGGCTTTGCAATAATATAAAGTAGTTGAACAACACCTCTTCCGAGAGTCGGCAAAGTTTGATAACAGGCTTTCTCTAGAATGGAGTGGCCATTTGGTTTCGAGGAATGAAGTGGCAAACTTGTTTCCTTCATTTTCTTTAGAAATGGTCCAGACAAAAAGCCTGTATCTTACATTGGGTGAGGGTCCATACATAAATGACTGTGAGTAGTGCAGAGAAATGTCGCCTTTCTTATGGTGTGTGGGGAGAGGCCCCAGGTCTGAGGCCAGTGAAAATGACCTTGGGCCTTCTAAATGTTAGTAGATCAAAGGCACAATGGTCTGAACCACAGCTGTACCCGCCCTTCCCAGGGGTCACATCTGCGAAGGTTTACAATGAATACTTTAGATATGAGGCTAGTCATAAAATCTCCAGATGTTAGTGCATGATGTACATATAGACGTCTAATGACAAGCTGCTTGCACTAATAACCCACACTGCTGCACAGCTGCCGAGTCCCCAGGGTTCTCATTCCGTGAGAAGGTACCTGTACTGTGAAACAGTTTGCACAGGTACGGAGCACGTGCAGCGACGGCGATAGTTGGTGCAGAAACCGTAAACCCCAGGGAAAAAAATGAAAGCCTCAGGAACATTCTCATATTTCCTGTGAGAATCTGATATTTTAATGCACCACATTATTGTGCTATTGAAATCATACCTTGAAGTCATGTACCCTGTTTATATTTGGAATATATTGGACACAATGTCGGGAAATGTGCATAGATAAGTTATTCAAAGGTAAATAGGTGAACTAATCTATTGGTATTAGTGTAGTTCTCTCCCACAGCAGCACCCACTTTGTGTTCTGATTGCAGCTGCACCTGAACGTTAAACCCTCCACTCCTTGTAATGGGAGACGAGACAGGCTTTTAACCATTATGGATATGTGGGGATATACAAAACCACGGTTTCCCCTAAAACCATTACCTTCCAGTGCTTTTAAAACCACTTTCCCCTATCCTTTAACCATTTGAAAGAAACGAACCATGAAAGAAACTTCACGAGGCAGCTCACAATGCCCTTCGTTTGTACATACAATCTTTTATTGCACAGCAAAAATAATAAACTCAGTTTGAGTATGTACAGGTAAAATGTAGGAGAATACATGTGTATCGACTGACCAAGTAGTTCATTTGGTTCGATTCCCTGTTGGTGTCTGGGTTCACTAAGGGATGACGTACAGTGAAAATGATTTTTAGGTTATGATCCCCTGCTGTTTGCCCACCCTGTCACCCTCATCTAATAGATACAATCACCAAAGACTGAGAAGGTCAAAACGTGTCTGAAAAGTCAGAATTCGTACTAACTTGTTGCAGTGAACTTGTTTTCACTGTGAAAATGACCCTGGCTGTTTGTACAGCATAAAAAATCCAGCACTCCCTCCATTGTGAATCGCAGCGACCGCCACCAGAAACCTCAATGTAACCCGCCCTGGGGCTCTCGGTACCTGAAACTTCCCGTCTATAGAACCGGCCGACCGCTCGCTGTCCAATAACCGCACTCATAATTTTCGCTCCAAGTGGGCAGAACGGTTTTGTCAATTTGTTCATTTTTCTGTTGATTTATTCATGGTTTTATCCATTTTTTACTTCTTAATGCGGCGGTCGCCATTAATGGACAATCAGGCCTCCATTGCCGAGTGGTGGCGCTTTTGTCAACCTGTTAATTCAATATTATCAGCCGCTAAATGAATTCTGGTCCAGCAAACATGCCTGCCCCTTCCCCGGAATGAGTAGCTGGAAAATGCCAGGCAGTATCAGATATAGTTTGGCAGGGATCTCAGTTTCATATTTTGTCCGATTTCTGATTTTGAAATCGATTAGAAGATAGTAAAACTACAGCAAAACAACTGTAAAGTATCAGACCTTAATTAACAATGTTACCTAATGAATTCTCTGGCAGGTCCTCAGAAGCTGTTTAGATCTTGACATGTATTTCAAATGTGTTTAAATTTCTCAAAAATATTGATCCTATTTTCTGTGAGGTTTTGAATAGAAAACCCCCATAAACATAGTTACAACTTTTAAGGAAAACAAGTTTCCTTTCAACATGGACTTCCCATTGAGATGTCCTATACAGTCGTGCCTGCTCTTAGACAAAATATTTGCCCTCTTTTCAAATATTTGCCCCTCTTTTCAAATATTTGCCCCTCTTTTCAAATTGCAAACTTGCCTAGGTGGCGTTGTCTGGAAAAATCCCCTATAGGACCCGACACGTAGCGCCCCGCGCGGGCAGCGGACGAACTGATTGGTGGGCTCGTGTTCTAGGGACTATGTGATGACCGCGGGAGGTGACAGTGATAGCCCCTCTCCTTCCCTCCCTCCCCCACCTCGCCCACTCCCCCTCTTCCTCTCCCTTCCCTCCCCCCTATCTCCCTCCTCCCCTCCACCTCCCCTCCTACCCCTTCTCCCGCTCCTTCCCTCCCCTTAGGGGGTTGATAATCCATTTTCAGACACAGCGCTTGTCAGCACCTCGGGACAAAATGACACCAGATTTGTCATATACCTGTAATGAGAAACAACGCAGAGGTGAAATCTGGATGGACAGGTCTCCCAAATGTACCCTAATAGTGTAGTGGGTGTAACAAATATTTAAGAACATGGGGCGTGCTATTGAAATCTTTGACCTTCATACACTTGAACTTGACAAAAGTAGTATACTAGGTAATATGAATGCAAAATATCAATATAATACTAATCCGCTCATACACACACCACATCAACCAGAGAGACCCAGCATCGTACTCCACAACGTCCATTAAGGAGTTACTCTTGTTGAATCTATGGGAAAGTTAAGAATAGAAGCGATCGCTTTTAGAGCGAATATAAACCAGTGTTGAAAAATGTCGACGCTAAAGGTGGAAGCTCTGAAAAGGCACTGTGACGAACGAAACGGACATCTAAATGGGGGAGGACTGATTTGTAGGGGCCTGGTCGGCGGAGAAGTGGCGTGAAGCGAGAGCAGCATTATAAAGCCCCGGGGACGATTCGCTATGGTTGACCGTACTACCAATCTGTCATCTGTACAATACACAATGTGTTACACTGTATCATGTGTACAACAGTGGCTTAGTGTGCAGTGGCAGAGAAATGGGGTGGTTAGCGTTATAAGGCCCATGGGGATGGGACGTCACTGCCGGCTGTACAACAGATCTGACATCTCGTACTGTACACAACACATTGCAATGTATCATGTGTACGACAGGAGTGGCGACTAAAAGGGGCACCCTGTGCTCCCAACAGGGTCATCAAAGGCCAGGTGTGTGGTGTCCTTTGGACATTGCACATAAAAGACCCCTTGCCACTCTTCAAAAAAGAGTAGGGTATCGAACCCGGTGGTGAGTTTCTCTAAATCATTTCATAGATTCGGTCACTGCCCTTGTGGTGTCAAACTGGCTGCAAAGCTTTACCTTGTGCAGTCTGGTAAAAGAACCCAGAAGGGTTGGCCGGACATTGAACTAACCCAACAAACAAACAAACAAACATCTGGGCTGTTGGTAGACCCTTCCATTTCTTCTTGACAATGCTGCATCATGAACAAGTTTCAAGTGGCAGTAGAAAAGTAAAGCATGAAAGAAAACTGTAAGTTGATTCTGAACGTTGACTGCATTATAACCAGCCCTTTCCCATCAAGTTCGACTGTCTCAAAGTGATAAAAAAAACATGTCAGCCATCTTTGGTCAAGAGGTGCTAAGTGTTGGCGACAGTGCGGCTCATGTATTGCTCTCCGTGATGTTCGCTGAGCCTGACTCTGACACGGGACTGGGGCCGAGAAGTCGCACAAAAACTGACTTTATGTCTGTCAACTTGGTACAAAGTGACAGGCAGGACAACATTTTGGGAAGTATGAAAGAAAACATATCTACAACTGTGACACTCACAGTCAGTTGACATTTGAAAACAAAAAATGGAGATTCAAAATGGAAAGGTTAAGAGCTTTAACAATAATCTATGACGACCATCAAGACCTTTTTACAATTCTGACGGTAACTGGCCAGAATGTGACAAGCTGGACCGGAGAGTTGAAACTAGAAGGGTTCTTTTCACAACTCTGTGAGTGAGTTCAGGTCCTAACTGATATTTCATTAGATCTTTTTTTTCAAACTCTGATAGCAAGTTGACAACTGATAAACTATAATGTCTATGGTGATATTCAGCCGTTGTATTCACAATACTTATTGCCATTGTAAATACAAGCCACCAAAGACTTGGTTCTTCCTGAGATGTAGACACAGCTGAAGCTATATCCTACCCCCCCCATCCCCCCCCGCCCCTGACAGTGTTGTCAGCCGAGTGGAGACAAAGCCATAAAAAGGCGTAAAGCGGCCATGTAAAAGACGGAGACAGCCCGCTCGGAGAAGGAATTGTCGCCGAGTGATGGCGAAGGATCAATATTTTCCATTTCCCCCTCTTTCTGTTGGGCGGGGCTCTGACAGGATGACTCGCTCCTCTCTGTGTCTCTGCTTTACTCCGTTTCTACCCCACCCCACCCCACACCCCACACCTTACCCCACACTGCATATCTACCCCCACCCAGGAGAACTACCCCAAGAAGCCCCAACATTCCATACCTACCCCTAAACCTCCTCCACCCCCACACTCCTCCATACCCGATATCTACCCCACACCCCAACACCATGTCAGGGAAAATATTGAATTTGGAAATTGGTTTAACCAGTTCCTGGATTTCTAGGGGATTAACATTTTTCTCTGAAGGAAATTCATGGAATATCATTTAAGATATTTTAAACTGGAACAGCTCAAATTTATAGCAAATCATTGAAGAAATGACCTAATATTTGCCATGGGAAAGGAAAACTCAGGGAGTTTGACCATGAAGTTTTAGGGGGACCCTGCTCACATGCCCGTCCTCACTCCCACTGTAGCTCATACCTACCCCCCAACCTTCTCCATAGCAGCCCAACCATTTACCCCAAACCCGTACTCCAACCAGCGCCTCCAAGTCACCGCCTGTCACTTGCCATCCCCCGTCCGTCCCTCTCTGCTCTCACCCATCCCTCAGCCTCATATTTTCTCTCCAGGCTTCCATCCATACCCCCACCCCCTCTTCTGTCTCCTACTTTCACCCTACAGTTTTATCATCCCTCTCCGCCCCCTCCATTTCCTACTCATCCCTTACACTGCTTCCCTAGAAATGCTGCTTCTTTTTGGTGCCTTATCCAGCCTCACAACCAGAATCTGCCAAGACAGATAGTAACAGGTAACCAGTCTTCAGATTCTGCTCGAAATTGGGGAAAAAAATGGAGATTTGATAAAACTGTTGAAAAAAAGAATGCATGTTACTGTAGGAACAGTTTCATTCCGTGATTACTCAAAAAGCATTCTCTGTAATAGATCCAGTGAAATTTGTTACCTCTCCAGTCTCTCAGTCAGTCCCTACCCCCCCCTTACACATACACCGTATTACTGAACTGCCACCAAAGCCAAATGTCTGTTTTCACCAGCTTTTGAAAGATGCTTCGATATGTCTGGAAGAAGGCTGAGTCAAAAGCTGATTCATTATGAGAACGGCTCTTGGAAGCAGTGAACCCCCTCCCCCATCTATATCTACTGCGCATTCAATGAAAGGCAGTTGGTGTGATAAAGCTTAGTTTATACCCCCAGAGGGAGTTAGCAAAGAAATGACGCTTGGTATTAGTAAGACTTAACCAACCTCCTATCTCGTCATACGACGGCATGTTACGACCAAAAGCCATGAGAATGTGTCACCAGATCTTACAGCACCTGGCTGGGTCCCCTCCTACCCCCCTCCCCCGGCCCCACTACTCCCCCCATCCATCCATCCTTCCTCATCCAGCGCCCTAACCACCACTGCCCATTCGCCCACCACCCATACTGAGTCAGACTAACATCTGTCTGCCGCATGTCGTTAACATGGTATAATGCGCCCATAAATCTTGCCCATTCCCGCCACCCGCACGCTCGGCTTTTAACGCCGGCAGCAGTCTGCGGGCTGAGATATGCCGTCAGAGAGCGATGTATGGCTGGTCGGTTTGTCGGGGATGACACCAACAGGTTTACCACTCTGCTTATGGCTAACTACCTTTCATTGAAATCAGAGTTATGTGCATTTTCACTGCTGCAGCGTAAGATGCTGAATGGAACCGGGATATAAGTCAGACTCAGGGCATGTAAAACCAAAAAAATACCAGGTACTCAAATACCCAAGGAGGTGGGCTGAAACTGCTTTTCATTGAAATGAGAGTTATGTGCAGTTTCAGGACTGATTTGTCGTAGGATGCGGTGAGCCATACGTTGTCTCTGACACTGTCACCAAATACTCTTATTCACATAGCAATTAGAATGGCAGCAGAATAGTCACCACAGACATCAAAGATCTCTAAAAACAAAGTTAAAGAAAACCCAGTAATATACTATGCAAGAGAGAACTAGAATACAATGGGGCTACCAGGAGAGAGCCTGGCTTAGGGCTGAAGGGAGAGGCGGTGGTGGATGTACGTCTGCGGCCGGGTCTGTGAGACGCTGATCAGAATATATGTATGTCTGAAGGCATTCGTGAGTCGCGTCTGAAATGTGCCCACGATCCCTCGGGGATGACTCCCCCGCCGACTCAGATTAATGAAGACTGCGCGGTGAGAACCACCGCGGGGAACCCCAGAAACATACACCGACGACAGACTCTGTAGGCTGACTCCCACTCTGAGACCAGCCTTTCATTATATCATCGGCCCAGATTTAATGAATACCACGTATCCCACAGCTCCTGGGGTAACCATGATCACACGTCAATGAACAATAAGCTATATATCTCTGAATCTGAGAGAAAATGATTGACAGGAGCTTGACAAGTTGCGGCAATAGTAACAGGGTTCCAATGTAGTATTGTTGGTTTGACAAAATTGCAAAATTTGGTTCCTCAGAATCCTGCACGGCCTTGTTGGAGTGCCTGGCAGGGGAGGATTTATGATTAGTGACTGGTGAGAGTAAGTGTTCCCGATACCCCGCTCAGATTGCGAAGATCTGAGAAATAGATTTAAAAAGTGGTAACAGGGTTCCAGAATAGTATTGTTTGTTTTAAGGCTAAAAAGTACAAAGGTAGGTTCCTCAGAAGCCTTCACGGCCCTGTGGGAGGGAGTGGCAGTGGAGGGTTTATGATTAGTGACTGCTGAGAGTAAGCGTTCCAAATACTCCCGCTCAGAGATTAAAGATCTGAGACATACCTCTCTTACCTGGAGGAATACTGTCCGAGATTAATATACTCAGCACTCCGCTAACCACCACGGGCAACTGCAGTCACATCCGCCTCTCTCTCCGATACTTCAGGAGCCTTAAGCTCAGGAGGATGCAGCTTGCAATATGAGCTCATGCGACTAAAACTCTCATGAGAGAACGCAGTGAATGATTGACGTGAAGGATTAGAACGTAACCGACATTACGCAGGATCAGCAGCCTCGGGCTCTAATGAACTCAGGATCAGACACTTTCAGCAATTCTGTCTGGCTTGATCGCATTACAACCGAGTACGTAAATTAATCTTGGAAGGAATGATCTTTTTACTAAGGAAAAAAGGAAGATCTCCCCAGGTTACTAAGGAAAAAGAGCTGTATAGCTCTAGCCTATCTTATGTCATCTCAACTATGTAGGGGATTTACTCCCATTTTTTTCCTTCAGAATATACTCTTTCTTTAGGGCGGAGACATTCAGTCGCTGTCCTTCAAACGACTGTAGCAGCCTAGGGCTTCCATGGCTGCATAACTATATTTGCATGATGATATTGCGGGACAATGAACAACAATTCTTCTTCCTTTTCCTTGATGTTCATTGTGGTCGGTGGCTGATTCAAATTGGATTGTATCCAATTACCCAACAATGGTCCGCCTCCGTCCCCGCCTCCACTCGCCCCCGCTCTCCCCACGACACCCCGCTCTCTGCCTGTCAGATCTGTGGTTGTTAGCGCTACATCGCACCAATCAGAAGCCGCCAATAGGACGTGTGAATTTCAGCCAATCAGGGACCGGCTCTGTCTCAGTCTGCAGAACTACCGGAAGTGGGCAGGCAGCCATTTGTATGAGGAGAGAATTGGGTTGAGTTTTGGATAGTATCAGGAAGCGATTAGGTATAATACATTGGTTTTGGGTTTCCTTCAGTTGATTGGGTCATAGCTGTGGAAAGGTTAGATAAGGACAGCCTCTGTTAAAGGAATGGTTAAGTCGAATTTGTTCCTGTAATTTTATTTGTTCTTGTAATTTCACCCAAGTCACATCGTGGGTCAGGAGGGGAGATAACGTAATGAGCCTGCCATGAAAATTCCCCACCCTGCACACTGTAAATTCAATCGGTGAGACTGGCCCCATAAACCTCCTGCCCAGTCTCCCGTTCAATACTTATCTCCTCCTCCATACGACAACCTCGTCCACTAAAGATGGAGGCCGGACGACCCTGCCCGGCCGCCAACTGCCCCCGCCTACAGCAAGGCACCAATCGAGGGTCATCAAATCAGCGGGCAAGTGGAAACAGGCGTCTGTCCCCGATAGAAAAAAAACACATCTCGCAGTGGCCCCTGGTGGCCGTTGTGTCAGTCAGACAGAGGGGGGGCACCTGACTTCCTGCGCTAGAACCGTTACCCCCTGGTGGCTGTTGTGTGAGTCAAATCCCGACTTCCTGTGCTAGAGTCGGGGGGGGGAGGGGGCACCTGACTTCCTGTGTTAGGACCGTTACCCCCCCTGGTGGCTGATATGTGAGTTAGGTGGGGGGGGGGGGGGCCCCTGACTTCCTGTGTTAGGACCGTTACCCCCCCTGGTGGCCGTTGTGCGAGTTGGGTGGGGAGGGGGCACCCGACTTCCTGGGCTAGAACCAATGGCCATTCTGAGGGCCTGTTTTGTTAAGAGACCTCAGACAAAGAAGTAGGAGTGTAGACTTGGTAGACAGGGATACAGTCTCATTGAAAGCGGAACAACCTTTAGGGTTGTGTATGAGGGGACAGAGTCACTGAGTGAGCAGAGTTCGATAAAAACTTAGTGAAATGAAAGTTGAAGGGATGGTGTTTACTGACGACTAGAAAAGAGAACTTCATGTACAAAGAGAAAAAAATGTAGCAGAACCTAATGACTATATATAATTTATTACTGAAATAAAAAGAGTTCTGCTCAATTTGAAAAAAAAAGTTCAAGGGATGAAGTCACTTTCTGAGGGTGCCTGCGACTCCCTGACGAGTTCTCTTAAACCAAAAAAACATGGCATGTTTTATGGGAAAAAAATTACTAAATATTTACCAGTAGCCTCATCATGTGTTGTGCCTGGGGTGTGGAGAGTGTGGGATAGGGACCTGAGTGGAAAGGGTGGGGTGAGTAATGTGGGGGACGGAGGGCAGTCCTGTTGTTGTGTTCAGCCAATCAGAATCCCCCGAGGACCCCGCAGCTGACCCCCAGGGGCGGAACAACAGTCGGCCGACAAACACCATTTCGCTGTTGATGCGACTGCCTGCCGCCCCGCATTGCTGCCTCCATTGGCGCGCTGACTGGCCTTCACCGACCCCCATCCACAGCCGATGACCTGCCACGGGGTCGGACGCTGATCATTGTTTGGTCCAGGCCCATGTGGTCTGGCACCAGGTCATATAAATACAAACCAGAATGAAATTGCTGGAGTGAAGTTTGTGAATCAGCAAGTCGTATAAAAAAACTAAGAACGAAATTGTTAAAGAGGGAAGGAGCCAAATTTGCGAGTATGCAGTGTAAAGCTCATATTTGAATGAATGAGTATCAAAAGTAAACAAGATTGAAATAACCTATGTAGTTATGTTGACCACTATGCTATACATAGAGACGTATATCTTCTTTCCCCCAATTTCTCACCAACAGAAATGCCAGTCCCCCCCCCCCAACACACACACCATTTCCCACTTCCATAAAGTTCCTGACAGGAGCTCTCCCTTCCCTGCCATCCCCCAATCCCTTCACTCTCTCACTTCTCTTCCCATTAGTGGAAAGCTACATATTATCCACACATTGCGTGGCAGTTTGTATTTTCTCTGTTGGGTAATTTACGAGAGGCGTCCCGAAGTCGAACATCCTCCCGACTGAGCGTGAGGCGGTGTGCTGAAGGTTACGCCAGCGTCCGTTCTTTGTGCCCCTTTCTATGTGCCCATTCTTTTTGTTCTTCGAAGGCGTATGAATATCAAAAAGAGCCCTGCTTTGACTGTCTTTGGCTCCTTCTGTCTCTATCTTAACCTGTCATGCCTTAGTCCTGGTTTGCGCTTTACGCTCGCTCGACCGAACCCCTCATGTCGTCACGCCTCGTATTGATCCCATCATGCACTCTGCTGGATACTTGACCTCGAGCCCTTGTCAAAATTGAAATATAACAGAAAAAACAGTACCCCGCCTCCACCTCTGCTTTCTCCACCCCTCAGTTGCTGTTAGATTACTCTATGTATGTAGCCCAATGCCAAAATTGAACATGACACAAAAGCCCCCCCCTCCTACCCCCCTACTCGCCTTTCCCTTTTTAACGACCAGAGGCGCCTCCTGGCGGCCCGGTGGCGACTTACTGTCACATACTGCTCTGATGCCAGCCGCAGTCAGCAGATAAAAACAGTCAGTGTGAAAAACAGATACTGTACAGCTTTGTGTCGGCCGTAAACAGCCGTACATGCCTTACATTATCCGCTGAGTAATGCTGAATGTCACAGGTTTCAAATACACGAGGTCTGTAGAAGTACAGCATCAGTTATGGGGAAAAGAAACAAATGATATACAGTGAGGACATGGATAATAAGAAGATTATTAACTGATATACGGATGTATGCTGAATAGTAACCGGACCTTTGTCACTTAATCTTCATGCATTGTATGATTTGATCTACAGTTCAGTAACAATGAGATAAAGCTGAAATGTCAGAGGTACAGTGCAGCCGTTTAATTTGCAAACTATTCATATCCTCCTTACTGTATCATTATACATATCTGGCATTTCAGACATCTTAGAGTCCCCTCCCGCCCCCACTACCGTTCTTTGTGTTAGAACCAATCTGGATTCTGAATCCCTATAAATGATGTCATGTAGTCAACTCAACCTTCTGGTCAACAATTACCACCAAAATTTAGGAAAAAATACGAAAGAAAAACAACGCTACTCGCGCCGTGTTATGAATGATCACCAGAATTACAACGCAAATTTCTGTTAAAAAATAAAAGAGACCAACTGCCACTGTTGAATGAATGAGCTGCTAGCCCAGCCATAAAACAGCGCAAGACCAAAACTTGAATCGTGGCTGGACCAGAACTAGACCTATGATTGTCTTCTCTCCCGGTCCATTTTGTGAGAATGTAGTGGTCTAAACATCTCCTACCGGACCATTACGTAGTACGTGCCCTTCACGGTTCCCTCCCCGTGCGCCCTCTCGCGGGCCTCTCGTAGGCCCCCGGTGGTCTCTGAGAAAGACCAGCGGAAACGCCAGGAACTGAAAATTCCTTTGAGAACAATTAGGGAAATGGCCTTGTTAAAGCACAAGAAACACCGTCTCTCAAAGTAAAGTTAAAGTCATATGAGACCTGACATATAGCATAAGTGTAACTCTGGAGCTCAGGTAGAAAACTTCCAGGCATGAACTCTAGCTCGTGCACATTACTTTTACTATTCTAATGTAACTTGTGAAAGGTATGACATATTATACTTTCTATTAAACAATGATAAGTCCTTCCAAGCGGTCCCTAATTGATTGCCGTAATTGTAATAGATTGCTTTAATTGATCGGTGCTCCATCAAAGGAGGTGAAATTAGAGAAAGACGCACGAGAGACGATAATTTGTCTACAAACCGGGAGATGGCACCCAAGATGAAAGTATTTCCCAAGGACTTCATAGAAATCCAAATGTCATCAATATGACATTGGTTGTCAATTCAGTGGGAAATTCACAAAATGAAACATGATAGAGAACTAGAGAACAAGAGGACTCATAAGAAAAGAAAGAAGGTAGTATTGAGAGGAAAAAGTCGCCACAGAAAGAGAATGTTAGGTCAAGTCAATTAGGACTGACCAGCTTGCAGTGTTTACCGCCATGCCACTATTCCTAAACTGTTCAAAAATACAGTAAATCGGACATTATTTTGACAGAAATGAATTTCTGACTGGCTTTACAATCCCTAGATCAACAAAAAAACAGAAAATTAAAAAAAACACAAAAAACGCATCAATTTGTTTCTGGGGAAACCCCTGGCTGGAGGAACGAGGTATGTTGTATTGTGTTGTTCCACGTGTTTACACTAAGACTACTCCAAACCTACCCAACCTCTACCCCCAACCCCCACCCCACATCCTTGTACCATTTGCCAATACCTTACAATACGTACAACTTTCCGCCCCGTCCCCACCCCGACCAGTCCCATTGTAAAGGCTAAGCCGATGGATGTTTCGTAAGTGATCGATAGCGGCTCGCAGATTGTAATTGATGGAGCATTAACCGTCTCGACAACCATCTGAGGCTCGCCTTTCCCCGTCTCCCACTGCCCATCCTCCCACTTCCTCCCCACCCTCTGAAGACTCGTACAAAATGCCAATATTCACTGCTGAGGCTTGGTTCGCGATTGATTAGCGACAATGAGTCATGAATCCGACCGTCTCGTCTTAAGTCCTAAGTTGGTCTATTAAAGCAAAGCACTTTATGTTGTAGACCACTCATTGCAATGATGAATGATTCTGAAGTTCTCTTTGATATTCAAATGCAACCAATTTAATATTGAAAATACAAAGAATACTTCCCCATCAGTATGACTTAAATAAGGACAGGTATGGACGGATTCATTGCCACTGAATCCTGTTCCATAAGCATTTGAACCTCATGATATCTGACTCTTTGATTCTATCATTTGTGTTACAAATTAGATAGATTTTACAAAACATGAATTTGATTCTGCATATTCTAGACGTACATCTATGATAAGCTGTTAGCAACAAACCATTGGCTTCAATGCAGTGGATTCCAGTCGAATCGACTCAGTATAACTCTCAAAAGCAGCGATCCGCGTACAACAGACCACGCCGAACCCCGGCTGTGAAAACCACGCCCAGTCAGGTAGGGACGTCACGTGACCTGTGACAACACAAAGCTTTCACCGCCCCTCCCCAGGGGGCGCCACCACCACCCCGGGGGTCACGTGGGGTGGACACGTGACTGGGGGCGAGCGTCCTGTGATCAGACTAATTAATACAGCGACAATCCATTAGCGGGCTGTGGGCTGTGGGCGGGGACATAGACTGTAGTTACGTCCAAGTCTGCTAGGCCTTCAAACTAGGACTGTACTCCAGCAGACATTTTAGGTGGGAATTCCACCATGTATCCCAGCATGCTTTGGGGCCGCCGGTTTATAGCAGGTAGAACCATAAACCAGCCAGCATCCAAACAACCATCAAAGGGGTTCCCCTGCAATTTATAGAAGGCTAATAAAAGAATTCCTTGCAAATTTTAAGAAGCTACTAGTAGCCATGGACTCTTGTAGGTGTAAGGACCTATTATGCAGGATATATCTAGGTCTTGAAAGGACTAGTGGGGACATATCGCTGAGGCCTGGGAGAAGAACCAGTCCCTGGGCCCTCGGCCCGGCCGGGGTGTGTGCTGATTGGCCGATGGCTTCCCCTGTAGTTAGGTCCTCGTGGGGCGAGCTTACCCCGCGTTCTGCATCTCAGATTACCACTCTCCGTCTTGTCCTTTTACTCTGTCCTTCCCATCCTTACGGCCCATTATGGCGTTTTCTCCCAGCTAGAGATGTTGCACCCAGAAGCCACTTTGGAAGCCACATTGAAAGCCACAAGTAAAACAAAATTTAATCCAGCCAGAATCTTGAAAATATATTCTGTTTTTGTATCAGATAATGTGCAGATCAGGATTAGTTAAACCACAAGTCAGGAAGCTTAGATAATTTATGGAGGCCGATAACGTGAGGCCACACTGAGAATGGTATTCTTAGAAGCCATGGCCACGTGTGTTTTTTTCCGGATGGAGATGTTAGGCATTGAAGCCACTTAGGAAGCCACATTGTATACCAAAAATAAAACCAAATAGAGTCAACTCCGAATATCAAAATATGACTCGTATAGCGTCCAGATCAGGCTTATACCCACAAGGTCGATCCAACACAGAAAGCTATCAAGTAAAGAAGCTTAGAAAAGTTAAAAGATGCCAATAACGTGAAGCCACACTGAGAAGCCACAACCCATTCTGAGGCCCGAAGTCGCTGCATGTATGTGTGAGACGTATCAGGTCTGGGGAAGGAGTCAATATCAGGGGCTCTAAGTCTCTGAGACAAGAATATCAGTACAGTAGTTCTGATCTCCTGTTGAACCACTTGTCTGGGATTTTGACGCTGTCCCTTCTCCGCTTGGACATTGATCTCTAATTAACAAGTCACTTAATGTTACATGTCTAAGTCAAGTCTGTGACATAAGAAAATCGCTGCATTGGCTCTGATCCCACATTGTAACCGCTTGGAGGTCGGGGCTGGGGAATTTTAACCCCAACTAGTTTGACATTGATTCTCATATCACAAGTCTCTGCATATTACGCATCTCTAAGTCAGGACACAAGAATATCTCAGCATTCATCCCTATAGTTAACAAGTTACTTCATATCACACATCTCCTGCTGAATAAGAGGCATATAGCCAGCCACCTGCTTGTCCCACTCCCCTTGTCCCCAGCCATTCGCGGTCATTCACCCCGACACCTGCTAGGTCTGTGGTGGTTCTAACTTCTTGATGTAAGTGCTGGTAGGGGAATTTGTTGCCAACCCTACTGCACTTGCACAGTTTGTCCCCATTTCACTGTTCACGACATCTGCCGTCCTAGCCCCCCCCTTGCCCTCCGACTGTCTCCTCCGGTCATCACTTGCCATTCACCCCACACCTGCGGTCTGTCTGCATTCTGCATCGAGATCTACCTCCGCGTCGGAAAACGAGTCCACGAGAGTAGACTTATGTAGGTAGAAAACTTGCCAGCAGTGGGCTAAGATTGCTACTCGCTGCGGCTCAAAAGTTTTCTGTGATTTTTGGCTGGTGCGACCCATGCTGCTTGGGTCGCACCTGGTAGCAGGAACAGTGCAAAGACCACTTTTTCGCAGAGGTAGGCATAATCTGTTGAATGAGACCCAGTTTCCCAAACTGAGTATTTACGCCAGCAACCATTTTTGTTGAGAATTCCACCCAAAATCCCAGCATGCTGTGGGGCCACT
The DNA here is from genome assembly GCA_936440205.1 of Lepidonotus clava. Taxonomy (NCBI): domain Eukaryota; kingdom Metazoa; phylum Annelida; class Polychaeta; order Phyllodocida; family Polynoidae; genus Lepidonotus; species Lepidonotus clava. The sequence continues at coordinate 51,867,999 of OW387143.1, read as the reverse complement.
GGTTTATAGCAGGTAGGACCATAAACCGGCCAGCACCCAAATAACCATCAAAGGGGTTCCCCATGCCATTTATAGAGGGCCAATAAAATAATCCCTTACAAATTTTAATTGGCCACCAGTAGCCATGGAATCTTCTAGGTGTAAGGAGATATTATGAAAGAAGTATGTCAGACCTGGAAGGACTCAGGACCCATGTCAATAAAACAATTGTTAACAGGTTTGAAGAATAAGGTAGTAGCCATAGATTATTGTGGGTGTAAGGACCTATTATGCAAGAAACTTTTTAGGTCTTTGAAGGACTGAGTTAGTTGAAGCAGCAGAGTGGTCTGTCTGTCTGTTCGTCCCCTGTCTGGGCCGCGACACCTCCACCTACCCCAGCTGGGTCCCGGCGTGCCTAATGAGATCCCCAGCACCCCGCCGGCCACCAACGCCCATCGTCAGGACAGGTCTGCAGTCAGCGCACTATCTGCCATCTGATTGGTCGTAAATCACGATATTCACTGCGGCCCTGTGCTAATGTGCCAGACCCATAGTCCACTTTTACTGCGCAGAGCTGTATCGCAGAGTGGGAGAAAATATCAGAGAGCGTGGCACAGAAAAGCGCAAGCAAATTATATATGTACATATAGAGTGGAAAACTGGGCAGTCTCATTCAGCCCATTGTGAAAGGCGAAAAGAAAAAAGCCAAAGGTTAGTTGTAAGAAGGATAAGAGTTGGGAGTCAGAAAAGGCGGCGGTGTGAGAGGAGGGGAAATGGAGAGTGAAGGGGGAGGCAATGGAGAGTGAAACCCCGAGTGGAGCGCGGGGCGGGAGATGGAGAAATAAGAAGGCACAGTAGGGCGGGAGCGAGCAAGTGGAAATACAGACTCGGGCTACAACGTAACGAAGTAGTATGCAGGGAATGGGAGTCAATTATAGGCAAGGGGAGAGAATGGATGGTGGTTGATGGAAAACTAGGCGGCTCTGATTAAATTAACCGTATCGTGAAAAAAGCGCGCTTGTTTCAACTTAATACATACTTTATAACCTTAATCAACCACTGATTCATTCGGATTGCGTGAGCCAAAGATTAAAGCCGCCTATCATGAGATATTGCCATATTCGCACGCAGGCGTGGGCTGAATGTGTATTGTGGGGAGAGAGTTATGTCGGTTACGGCCTAGCGATAGACAACAAAAGAAAGTGTCATAAAGGCCACTGGGGAGCGGGCGCATAGCGTGTATGGCGCGGGGCGAGCCGCGCCGGGCTTTTATAGATTTCGCCTCTCCCCGACAATCAACCCATTGATTTTATGCCATTTTGATGGAAACATACCGTCGTGAAAAATTAGCCCCGCAGTCCAATGGAACCCATTTAGCCCGGTCCTGGCGTATTTAGTGCAGGACTGCCCTCGCTTCCGCTTCCTCTTTCTGTGCTGAATTCTCCTCAGCGGGCGTGTTCCGCATGACTGATTTTCCCGCTATACCTACCCCCTCCCCACCACCTCTCCTTCTCTCAGACAATTCCTCCCCATTCGGCTATGGATCTTTTTATCGATATAGGTCAGAGGCCTTTTTCCCATGGAAGCGATACGGTAGTCTCCGAGCGGGCCAACTTATTGAATCAGGCGGATCAATCCGCGTCGGGCTGTTTTTTTGAGGCGGGTCTCACGCCATCATCATGACTCAATCAGCCCAAACAGGCCCACCTATAGTACCACATAGTCACTGAAGGGGGCGCTCTAATCAATCAGCTCCATTTAGTGTTTTTAAAAAAACAACAAAAAAAACAAATATTTCTATATATCAGATGATTCAGAGGCACCAAGAGCGTTGACTGGGTGATGTCAGGCTGTTGTGAGATGTTCTATACACTCTGGGTCTTTTATACCATGTACAATAGCGCTAGCAACACTTTAGCTGGAATTATGTTGTATTCATTGGGCCTTTTTTATTTTCAATATCAGAATAAATCTATGTAAAGGGGCCTTTCAATAACACTAGCAACACTTTAGCTTGAATGATGCTGTATTCTGTGGATCTGTTTTATCACAACATATCTACTATTCATCAGTCTATCATGAGCGCTTCTGTCTGGCTTTTAATCTGAATATGAAAGTTCTCTCCAACCAAGATTGTTAAGTTGAGCGATTGAGCGATTAGGCAACTTGAGAACCACACTCGTTCAAGTATATTTAGTAAAAGTTTTGTATTAACCGAAGTACTCTACAACCTTATGGATTAATTGGATGGGGCTAGGCTTAGTAAATTGACGTGAGTCAAAAAAAAAGCTCTCTCCGCTCTTTTGTCTCGTGCACTTTGATGTAGTGCATCCCAATTTTCCGCTTTAACACCCTTCTCTCCTCCAGTAGTAAACAACAATAAAAATTAACTACCGTCCTCTCACCCAGAGACTAATAACATCGACTCGCTGAACCATAAAAGACCTTAATTATTTTGTAGGGCTCTTAAACCACGGCGGTAATGAAGCAAAGGCTTGTCTTTTACGAGTTGTCGGTTTTACTTGTAGTCCATAGAGCGACTCGCGACAGACGTGCACTAGGGGAAGGATGTTCTCCTCGGGGCACTCTGCAGCAAGGTAAAACTACCACTGCAAACAAACTGCAGTAATGGCTGGATGTAGGCACGTTGGGGATTGTTAGGTTCTAATGTTTTACAGGGGTGGAGATTTATGTACTTCCAGGGTTGTACAACTAAGCTGATGATTCACTGACTGACTGTTACACTGAAAAATTTCTATGCACCTTTTTTTTATGAACCTTTGCAGTGAACCCTCACATAGAATCTTGTGCACAATGATTCCCATTGAAACTCTTATCCCAATCGATTGTTCAGGCCTATTACGCTATAAGGCCGCCAAAGCTTTTAGCAAAAATGTATGATGTCAACTAATATGACGTCAGAAAAAAGAGGAAGTTTATGTATTAATCTATCTCTTGTTGGCGCCTTATAATTATAAAGGTGGATGAGCAAGTAAATTATCCCCACCTTCATGTATGCCTCCCCCACAAGTTCTGTAGTACTTGTAATGGGGATAATATACTAAAGGAAAGTGATAGTGGCGGTTTTTCCAGGAAAGCCTTTGATGATGTTTTTTTTGAGTGGACACAGGGTCACAGGGAGTCATTAGAGGCTATGAGGGGACAGCCCAAAAGGTCGTCAGGTTCACCGAAAGAGCTCACCGGGCTCGGGGACATGTCGACATGCGGCTGGGAAACAATCGTGCACGCGTGCGCCCTGTAAGCGCCTCACAGCCCCATGCCTACCGCACCGCTTTTTACTGTGGTCCCAACCAATTTCTCGCGCGTTCCCTTTTTACCTTGATTAACTGGATAACTTTTTATTGCGGTCCAAAAGAAACGCGACTTAGCAGACCAAACTAACTTTGATGTTTGGGATCGGTGATTCAGAAATAATAACACTCGGAATCAGAATCATTGTTGTTTTATGCCGCCGCTTCTTGGAACTGATTTGCTTTAATATCTACAGATTTGGTTTTTATCCCATTTCCAATTCAGAATTTAACTCAAAAACACACATTGACTCAGGAAATTGTCGCTTGTTTAATTTGAGACCTGGCCCTGGGGCTGAACATGGCGCCTTTTATCAGCGTTTGATTCCTGGACCTACTGATTGTTTCATGGTTCAAAGTCAGTTGATATTACCATCTCCCCCTGTGTTTTTCCTTTACACCCCCTTACTTTAGAGAAAGTTATTATGAAATTTCTGAGAACAATTTAAGACCAATGGTTTTTAAAACTAAGTCATCTCGGAGTCATGAAAGTAGGATCAAAATGATTGGTTCAGAGCCCAAGTCAGATTGCAGCTAGTTACCAAGGCAACCTGTGACGGGATGAACACTCCACTAGGATGTACAGCATGGCCAGCACGGTCTATGAGACCCTATACATTAAAGACCACCTGCTTTGGTAAGGGGCTATTGCCTTTATCTTCTCATAGATCAGATCATTTTAGGATTTGATCATCATAGACAGAATTGTGAAATCTTGTCCTTGTCATGATATAACTCTAAATGTTGATACAGTGTTAAACTCCAATAACCAACCAACCCCAACCACTCAGTCCACTGGTTTCCACCATCATATCGCAGCTCCACCTGAAACCACACTCTCCACACACATACATCCTGATCACACAAAGAGCAAAGCAAACAGAGCCTGACAAGGCTTGGAGAGTGCAGGTACTTCACTCTACCCCCTGGGTCGTTACGGGTTGTCATGCATACACAGCGCCACATCTCACGAGTGGCGAGACCACGAACTACTCCCCGGCCGCCATTCGGGCGTCCCCCAAACATGGCCGCTGAGAGTCCCGGCCGGAAAGATAGCGCCCTCGACACGTCATCAGCCGACCTGAAAACGAGGCTACTGTCAGCTACTGAATGTAACCATGGCAACCCGGTCAGCCCCCCTGAGAGGGGACAGTCGTGGTGTGAATACAATGTCTGACCTCGTGACGCGTCTCTTCACCAAAATCAAACAGGACATGCTCCCACCGCCCAACCATGCGACGACCCACGCCGAGTGAGGTTACAACAGGCAATATGCCCATTTCCTGAATATTGGTGCCAATTTGGGAATCGCAAGTTGTGAGAATGAAAAAAGTCGTTAATTAGGACAACCTGAGGCCCACGAAAGAGGCTCGTTAACACAAATGAGGCCGAAGGTTTTTTCTCCCAGATGTCGATTTCAGGCAAATTAAATGTTATTGGGCAACTGATTCCCATGTATCTAATCATCCATAGAGACAAATATCCCAAAGCCATAGCAAGGTAATGCCATAATGGGTCCACTATTGAAGAATATAGCAAAGAATGGCAGACCAGCATAACAGGCAGTGATTTTCTTTAGGTATAAGGTATTAAAGATGCCAATCATGGTAAAAAGGTGTAGACCCAGGTGCAGGGTACACCACAGCCTTGTCGCGAGGGGTGAAAAAGGGGAGTCTAAAACATGTGAGTCACGCCATACTCCTGTGGCCTAAGGTCCCTGCTGTGTTTTGTCGTGAGTGGTGTAGGAATGTACTAAGATTAGTTCGGTTGACCAATAGCTGAATATACGAACCTTCTATGTGAAAAAAATATTGAAAAAACACAAGGTCACTCAAATTGTATTGAGTCAATTGAGTCCAGGTACGAGAGAAGCCAATCCCGTTCAAAGTTGTCTTTATGTACTGAAGTGTAGGTACACTGTGGCCTTGTCACAAGGGCTGAAAAAAGGGGAATATAAAACATGCGAGTCACGCTATGTTCATTTGGCCTAAGGTCCCTGCTGTGTTTTGTCTTGAGTGACGGAGGAATGAACTGGAAAAAATGGGCACGATCAGTTTGGTTTGACCAGTAGCTATATATAGGCAGCTCTTTTATCCAATAAGTATTTGAAAAACACTCATTTTTCAAAGAGGTACATCAATAGCCAAAGTAAAGGCCCGGTGTATCATGGTGCATTTACTCAAGTATTGCAGATTTGTTGCGAGGAGCATAAAAGTGGCACATTAAACATGCGAGTTACTTTGCCTAAGACAAATTATATATGTCCAACAATTTCTACTACAGGATTCATCAGTTGAGTCCAGTTTAGGAAAAAAAAGGATCAAAATAATTATGTTCAAACATGAAATCTGAGAATGACCCCGTCCTGATTCGAAACTCCGCAGTTGATTTTTAACTATCAGGTGCAGGTGGGCTGAAGGGAGAGGCGGTAAGAGGGGTGGAAGGGGGCAGTGGCCTGGAGCAGGGAAGGGATGGAGACTGAAGAGCCTTCCAGAGGACAGCGGCCCTTGTGTTGCCTCGCGACTGATGACTGCAGCGACAAGCAGCTGGCCCCCGCGAGCAACTACTGAGCCCGCATACTATCATGGGCATGCGTAATTGAAGATTTTCAATAGGCAGGGAGACTGGTATAGAACTATATAACAGGAAAAAGAGCGGCAAAGGGTTCGGTAGATAGGGGCTAGAGACGTACAACGATGATACAAGATGACAAGTATAAGGATAAGTTTTAGTGATATACAGGAAAAGGTCTAGAGCAGGGATGGTCCAGAGGAGTTCAAGGGGGGCAGGGGAAGGAGGGAGCTTGGTTCGGTTGGAGGCGACCTTGGGAAGAGCAGGGAGAATCAAGATATCAGGGTAGTTAAAATTAAGAGGTGGCTTTTAAATATTGCTTTCCTGTTATTCAGTTTACTTTAGCATGTTTTTCCTTGGATTTCTCCGGGAATTTAGTAAAATGCGGGATTCTTGGCTAAATTTGAAAGATTTTACTCCTAAAAGCCTCTTCTGATATGCCCTTATGACGTTCCCATGGCTTCTCAGATTATGTGCAAAACGGCATTGTAGATTGGCCTCGTCCTCTTGTGGCTTCCCCCACCACTTTATGTATAACTTTACTTAATTTGGGGTGTGGATTGGTGGAGGCTGGGTTAGGTCCAGATAGATTGCTAGAGGGACGTTGCAAGAAATTTTCATTCAGAGAGCCCCATGAGAAAGAGTTTAGTAGTCTCTGTACAGTATAAAACTGTTGCAGAAGGTGTTGGTGGCATGAGGGTGGGTAAATTTTCCCCATTGGGCATATCGAGTTTACACCTTACACTTTGAGTCGCGAAAGTGACACCTTGTATGTTGTCTGAAGACGTCAGCCTAACCTGCTGCGAAGGCAATCAACGACAGCGGCCATCGCCGTGGTTTCTGTCATCAGCCGACTCTCGCTCATCACCTGTGTATCATGCAGATTGGACCTGACTCGGTGGCCGTGCTGGTCAGACTCCCCTGCCCACTGATGTTAATCATCCCTGGCAGGTGGGAAGGGCGATAGAAGCCAGCGACTGCCGTGTCAATTGACCTTACCAGGGATTGTTGATTTATAGTATTTGCTGTACCTGCAGGCTAATTTCACTAAATTGTGTCGACAAATCCACCCAAAAAAACTATAGGAATTCCATATTTCTTCTATATTCACCTGTAGTGAAAATATTTTTAAATGGATACAAACAGAAAATTAATGATTGATAATTTTCCATCATGTTTAATCCCAAAGTATGCCTATACTTAAGCCTTGTGATTTGTCGAAATATTACCCAGCATGCACCTTGATTAAGGCTAACCTGCAGGTACACCATAAGAAAGTGGTTATCTGTGGTAGCAAGAATTGACCACTTCTGGTGGAACGCTCGGGACCCCATTGCAGGGGATTCAGCCCCAATCCCCTAGTTAACACCCGCCCGGCCAGTTTAACCCACTCGCGCCCTCCGCCCCGGTTTGGCGCCAGTTATACCGACACCGGTCTTGATCTTGGCTCGAGGTGGCTTCAGAGGCAGCCCCTAAATAGCCTCATGAAACCAGGGTCTTGAGGAGAGGAGGGATAGAACAGTGGGCAGCGGGCCAAGCCCCCGCCCGATCATGCGAATTGCGCGAACCTTCGCTCATAAAACCAGCCAGCAATTGGCAACAGCAACAACCAACCACTTATTACTCCGTGATATGTACCAGCGGGGTAAAGCGGGACGTATTAGCCAGAAAGCCACTGCAGCGAGAACAATTCCCCTCAGCATGCGGCAACATTTCCTCTGTAAACACGCATTACGGCCGACCCTTTCAGCCCGGGATGGACAAGGCCACTTGTTCATTGTTGACCCACCCCCTTCAGCCTGAAGTGCTATTCTGCAGTGTAGCGGCCGACTACTTCGTCCCCCGTGGGAGACATGGGGGCGGTCAGCAAACAATCGCCGGGCGGGGTAGATTATGAGACGGAGCGTGAAATCCCATCAGCGCCCTATGTAAAGAGTGCGTTGTTTGTGTCGGGAGATGGGAGTGCCCCTGTTGACCGGCCGACTGGGCTGACCGACCGGTACGCTGACCGATCGCCCGCCCGATTGTCCTTAGTCATGCAAAGGTTACAGGGATTACTTCCTCCCATGCGGACAGAGCGAGTGAGGGTAGTCGGTGCAACTACCTTCCACCTGCCTACTCCCTCCATATCTCCTAGGCATCTATGCAACCAACTTGCTATGTATTCCACAGCCACTGTTCTTTCGCTAATGTCCCTCGTCCTAAGCTACATAGAGCGATCTAGATACAAAACAGATCCTTCATTCTCCATCTATTCAAATGAACTGAATTAACAAATATCACATATTTTAGCCAGGTTCCTCTACAGGCTTACCACATTTTCTGTGGCAGTAGGTTCACGTCATTATCAGTCAGTATCCAAGCCTATACCCTCCTGCATTACTCTTTACAAAGGGAGCTATCACATGGTATAAAGAGAACGTGCTGGTTTTAACAGCAGCCTCTGACTGACATGAGACATGTCCCCATTTTTGTAGTTTATTCTGGTCAAAGAGCTCGCTCTTTAAAATCTTAAGTCAGATTCGGATATGTCCATGTGTTACAGTCCAGCTTTACAGTATGGAAGATTTAAGGATAGACAGGTGAGACATTTTCCAGACTGAAAAATAGACGCATAAGCCAGTAGCTCTTAAGAGAGTCAGACAGTGGCTTCTCTCAGAAGCCAGCAATAAAGTGGCTTCAGTCAGGTTTTTTGACTTGACCCTTGTGTATGTCGATAGGATCTGTAGAACTAGGCAGAGACGTATGGCAGAAGGGACACTGACTAGAGGGTCAGGCGGGGGTGGGGGGGGGGGGGTAGATTTAAGAATAGTCAGTTGACAACAGACTCTGTCCTAGACTGAGAAGTGGACCTAAGATAAGCCAAAGACTGAAGCCAGTCAGAAAGTGTTTCACTCGGAAGCCGGGAATGAATTGGCTTCACTTTTTGACTTGACCCCTGTGTATGTAGATAGGATCTGTAGACGGAGACAGAGACGTATGGCGGAGGGGCCCAGGTGGGGGTCACTGATCGGGGGAGAGGGGAGGGGTGTAGGGGGCTCCACTGAAAAAGGCCTGGATCTTTGAGATCTGAATGACGTTTGGTATGGAGGGGAGGGAGGGGGGACGAGAGGCAGAAACTGATTCGATCTGAGATGAATCTTTGTGACGACCACAAAGCTCTATCTGATCGGAGAGCTCAGAACTACCTGCACCCTTCATTTCTAGCCCCCTCCATCCCACTGTTCCCCATATTTCAGAGTGACAACCTGAGGGAGAGACCATTACATAGCTGTCGAAATTAAAAATGGGGAATGTTTTTACTAAAAAATGCTCACTGTAGACTTTCATGACAATTCAAGACCATATTCCAAAAACTGTTCCTTGCTCTGTTGTTATAAGTGAAGATGAATGTAGTGATAAATATCTGAAATCTGATTTAAACTATTTATGCGACTTTGATAGCATGAGAGGTAATCTGTTTTCTAGAATGCAAATTTCTGATTGCTTAAGGTATCCAAGTAGCTTTAACATAAAAGTGTCGGTTTGTGGTTGTATATCCCCCCGCAATCAAGTAAAACCCAGTTAAATGTGTTGAAGATCCTGATATCCTGATTAACAAAAGAGTTAATAAATAATCCTTGAAAAAGTCATTAAATAATCCCCGTATCTCCCTCTTAGAGAGAAGTAAAAAGTGGGCCTCCATGCGGTGCTGTGTAGAACTAATCAGACACCTCGTCCTCCTTTTTCTCCCCGCGTACAGCGAGACGCGGGGAAAGCCCGGCAATTAATGGTTGGGTAGGAATGGGCGGTGGGACTGTGGGGACGATTGGTAGGTCTGAAGAGGCGATATAAGGACTGTCGTGTGATGGCGTTAGCTATGGGAGGAATTTATGGCTGATTGTATAGTGACAGTGTTAGGGAGAGGGGTAGGATCTGGAGTGAGTGATGGGTGTTTTATGCTGTACCTATAGCCATGGTAATTTTCACGGCGAAAACAAGTTAGGACAAATTCTGACTTTTTAGGCCTGTGTTTTGACTTGGTCAGGCTTTGGTGATTGTATTTATGAGATGAGGGTGAGAGGGCAGGCAAACAGCAATGGATTATGAAAAATTGAAATCATTTTTACTGTACCTATCAACCGGGGACTGTGTCTAATGACTGGTATCCATAGCAACCTCCCCCCCTACCCCCTACATCTAACCCCTTTAATAATGCCCCAACACACAAATGAGACAATTCCACCCCTCACCCCCCACTATTGTCGACTGAAGTCCCCGTCACTGTCGTCAGGGCCCCTCTGCGCATGCCTCGAGGTGGAGGCAGTTCCGGTCTCTCGTCACGTGTCGCGTTCATTCCCGGACATCAAATATGATTTAATCAGAGGCACACAGAACCATTAACTCCCCACTCCTCGCGCCCCCTCCCCCTCCCTAGCTCTCCCCCTCCCTCCCCTTCCCCTCCACTCTCTGCTCCAACCACCCCCTTCCAACCCCTCTGGGCTCCAATAGAACTGTTTCCACATTAATACTTTGCAGGGTACCAACCACACAGGGAAAACAGGGAAAATGGCAAAAAAAGGTTTCCTGTCAGGGAAATACAGGGTATTTGGACATTTTGCCAACACACAGGGAAATCATAGGGAATTTCATTTGGCCAGGTTCTGAAATTTGTGGTTCTCAAGATATTAGGAATTTGACTTCTTGTTGTTGGTTTGACCTTTCTTTTTTCTGCATACAGAGGCTTTTAGATTTTAACAACTTGCTGGATATGACACAGGGAAAAATTGCCACAGGACAGAGAACACTCAGGGAAAACACAGGGAATTTGAAAACTTAATGTGGGTTGGTACCCTGACTTCGGTAATTTCCTATTGAATCCCATTCATAGATTGCTCATAAGATTAGGTTAAGCATTGATGTTAACTTGATGAGATCTGGAGGGATATGGGGAGGTGTCACAGAGACGGATCATGAAATGTAAAAAAAATGGAAAATTTGGAAAAAAGAAGAAGAAAGAATCTTTTATAGCTTTGATCAAGGGACCAGAGCAGCAATTGCATCCGATATCTTAAAGGCAGTTGTATAGGCAATAAGTAAATCTCCATTCAAAGTTACCACATTTTCACAGCTTCCTCACTAAGTGGCGTGGTGCAGAAAAGGGTCTATTCTCACTTATGTGCCCGCGTTTTCCAATTATACCCACAAAGAGCTGTCTCGGCATGCCGTGCAATGTAGCCATTTCTACTCGGTTCCCCGTCCGCCCTGCGTCTGTCACACATTTACCTCGTTTGCGCCAGCCCCCAGTCTGCCGCAAGATCAAGACCGTATACCAAGACAGTTAATTTCTGACGGAGAAGAAACAGAATATCTTCCAATCATGGACAGAGTGGTTTAATCCCAGGCTTCTCAGTGGCTCAGCTTCTACTCAGTTGAATATTACCTCAGAATTTTTGTCGTTTCCCTGTGTGAGAGAAGTATCGACGATAAGCGACCGAATAAGTCTGTAGTAATTATCGAAAAACACTTTCCTCATTAGAAGGAAAGCATATTTCATGGATCATATTGACAGTAAAAAGTTTAATTGAATGAAGGAAGCAGTGAATTGTGGTACGAAGAGGAAATAGAGCTAGTTAGGTTTTATATGCTTAGTATTCGGCCATCATAGGGATATATAGGGGGAATAACGGGCCAAAATATCGGGCTGTGGGACGAGATAACTGGGCCGTGTTGGTGAAATGGCCAGTGTTGGGGGATAAAGGGCCGACATGTCAGACACCGTGTTGGTGTTAGGGTTGAGGTAGTGTAAATCATGTACAGAGACCGGGTGCATCACATACAGATCTGGGAGCAGTACATACATGTTATGTTGGAGGATAATGGTACAAGATGTCACACAACGGGACGAGATAACTGGGCCATAATGGTGTAAATGTAAGGGCCGAGGTTGTGTAAATCATATACAGAGACTGGACGCAGCACGTATATGTCATTTTGGGGGATAGTGGGCCGAAATGGGGGATAGTGAACTGAGATGTCAGACGACGAGATAAACGGGCTGTATTGGTGAAAGGGCCGTATTGTTATAAATCATATACAAAGACTAGGCACAGCACGTACACGTCATGTTGGGGGGCAGATAATGGGACAAGATGTCCAATAAAGGGACGAGATATCCTGCCTTGGGACGAGATAACCAGCGCCAATTAGCTGTGGCCGTATCGGGTTATACTGGCCCCGGCTCACTCCGGGCGTAACGGGGCGATACATCACGGAGATAGGGGGCCGCGGAGGGGAGTGGGACGAGCTGGGGGCTGTCATAGGAGGCCATAAATCGGTCTCACTCTTGTCTCATCTCCCTCTCCCTCCCTCCCTCCCTCCCAACCCCCCTCTGCTACCCCAACCTCTGTACTAGCCATGCTTGTACATCATCCTCATACTACTACTGTCAGAGCTGAGATTATGAGCATCGGAAAGCCTCCTCACGTTCGCTAGAAGAGAGTAATGGTTAAGATGCCCTCTGAGCCTAGAAAACAAATCTGGGCACACATAACATAATTCCTGGTGGTCTACCAGACATTCAATTATTTTACTGAGAATATTTATGTTTCTTATAAAGAATCTCCGAAACCTGATAGGTGAGATACAGTCGGCTTACGGGAGATGATTTGGAGATAAATTTATCTGAGGATGCGGCTAGAGCTAGGCAAAGTTCTAAAACAATTTTTTTTTTTATATAATCATTTGATTTAGGTTTTACAGTATTTAATTTAATTAGACCAAGAGACAAGAGGGTTTCTTCAACAGCCTCCCCTGTTGCCATCAAACTGTTGAATCAACCCTTCCCCTCCCCTTAACTAATTTAACTTGATCCCCCAATCTTTGGGCTCCTCAGAAGATGAACCAGTCAAGTTAGAAGCCCCAGCAGTCCCACCCTTCTCCTGTTTCCCCCATCTTATTAACTTTCCCTTTTTGGCATGTGGATTATTAACGTTATCCTCCATTGTGCAGGAAATCGAGCCCGGCCCGCGCGCCGAACGAGCGATCGGGCGACCAGAAAAATGAGTTGATGTGAAATTTAAATCGGTCATTGCCTTTCATAGCGGCAGTCTGAGGGCCTAATTAAAGTGGTGGGGAGACATGGACGGGGAAAAATTACCCCGGCTTGCGTAATATCGGGGGGGGGGGGGAGGGGGGGGGATCGGTATGACATCCTGATATTATTATGGCGTAGCAGGTTTCAGTTTTGTGTAAAGATCTATCTCCTATTTGTTTTCAGATATAAGATATATTTCTTTGACAGCTGACTGTAGTAGTGCTACTCTTGTTATTTTTTAAATGAAAGTGGTGGGGAAACAAGGACAGGAAAAAAGAATCCCGTCTCCGGTAATATCGGGAGTGGGGTTGGGGATTGGGATTCTATCTTGATTTTCTCATGGTATCTCTGGTCTCAGTTTTTTCTTCTAAAGAACTGTGGTCTATTTTTGTCTTATTCAATGTTTTTTTTTTTTTTTGCCAGACTGAAAATCCTAGGGGGGTAGATATTTTAGAAATATCCTTGTTAGTACGGTTTATCATAGATGCACACTCAGAATGACTCAAAACTTTAGGGTTTCGAATCTTCAAGTGAACATCTCTATCAGTCTTGCATAGAAAGATCTTAATATTTTGTTGATGCATTCGTAGGCCGGTGCATTTAGTGCATCTTAAGGCTTGCATGGAAACGTTATATCACTGCAGAATGCCTGTTGTGAAGCACTCAGCGGCAATTACCCTCTGCACCAGAAATGACAACCATGAGACGTGACTCTGCTATGTAGGTCATTAACTATATCTTGGCATTATAAGATTACTACACACCACAGGCTAAAAATAGTCCGGCGTTTTCATTTGTGACGTTTGACTGCCCAGGGCTAGACCAGGTGTTGGCTACAACAGGGTCTCCACAGCACAGGGAAAACATGAAAAATCCTTGATAGGGAAAACACATGGAATTTCATTTGGTCAGGTGCTGCAATTCTTGATTCTCAAAAATTATGGTTTTAAAATCTTGTTGGGTTGTCCAAAGTTCTTTTTTTGCATGCAAAGGCTGTAAATAACACAGAAAAATTGCTGCAGAACGTTGGAATCTCAGGCAGAAATTTGTGTGGGGACCCTGCTACAATGCGGAGATCTCTCTTGTAGCCAATGTGTCGATGTGGCAGAGTGATGGTGAAGTCCATCACTCATGCCGTTAACGCCTCTCTCGTACCCCACTTTAACAGCCCCCTAATGCTATTTAGTCATTAGTCTCTGAAGGGGCTTTGAGATTTAATAGACCCATCAACAGTCTTACATGGCAGCAATTTCCACGGCGCTCATTTAGAGGACTTTCACTCAAGTCTAAAAATGGGAGCTCTTAGGAGAGGGGAAATGGAGTAATTCTGAGGGGAACCGGTGTATTTTTGACCGAGCGATAGTCTCACATGTCATCGACTTCGATTGGGGTTGAAAGACTTTCAGTTCGGGTTAAAAATGGGTTCTCTTCGAAGAGAGTGAAATGAGTAATGTTAGCTGTGAGTAATTATTGGCAGTGGTCGACAGAGTACTTGGCACTTGAAGTAATTCCTTGGTGGAGATACAGTGAGAAGTATGATTAAATTACTTCTCATTAGGGACCTATCAAACTACGCATGCAATTTGGGGTGGGGGAGGTGCGGGGTGACGGGGCTTGAAATTTTGAAATTTAACCATCTGAACTTATTACTTAATGGAAGGCCCGGGTCCCCCTATTATCAGGAAGGTTTTTCTTCTGAAGGAAGAGTCGGGTCTCTACGTATTTATTCTCAAAGACTTTAGATATTATCAACTAGAAAGAACGGATATTTGCAGTGTAATCTGCCGTAAATACAAAAAAACACACAAAAAAACAAGACGATCAGGGTTAAAAAGCAATAAAGAGAAACGAGAAGAACAGTAAAAATTTTCGAACTGATCGCCAAGGTTCCCCAAGCCTTAAGGCAACCCATGTAGCCCTTAGAACACTTTTGTGTGAGAGGCAAGCCCCACAACTTGGGAATTCTCAACACCTAGCCCAGAGAGAGAGAGTCAGTGTCCTGAGAAGTCTCCCCGTTTGACGCCATGGCCCAGACCTGTCAGCGTGAATCATAAATTGTGACCTTAACACTGGTCCAGACACTGACAGTGTCGGAGGGTCAGTGACCTTGTCACCAGGGGTCAAGGTCAACTGAAGGTCATGTTGGTGGGTCACACTCTGTCCCCTCAGCTGGTCGTCACGTTTGACACAACTACAGCCCTGTTCGCACAGAACGGGACTCTTTTCTTATGAATATTAAATGTCCTCTCTCTGCCTTAGGGGCCCATGGAGGCCTGGCTTGAGTTGCCTGTGACATCGTGGCCCAACGGTGAAAATGTATGTAGTATAACTATGATCTATCTCCAGCCTATCATTAGATGAATGAAATTTAATCTTGGGTAACTGCTGTTAAATTAATCCTAATAAAGTTAAGATTTTCAAGTGAATCTGAATCTGAAAAGGTTTGAGGATGTGAAAAAATAGTGATAGATGATTGAAGCGATCTTAACACTGCTGAAACCTGGGGTCAAAGGTCAAGGGCAGCAGTGTCATGGTCAGCAGGGTCAGGGTTAGGGACGATTCTAGCACAGGCCCTGGGAGGGTCGGGTGTTGGGCCAGGGTGTCAAAAGGTACATTATAGGCTAAGCCCAGCCGTGCCACAAACATGAACATAGAAGCTACTCATAGACCAGTGCATTATTTCAGAATTTAGTCAGGTACCTTCCACAATCCAGAGGATTAATTGTGTGCGACCTGTTTTGTTTAATTTGTCGCGTTTAGGCGTGGATACTGCAGAAAGTTTTGTAGGAATTACGAAAACAAACAAACCTTAAGTGTAAAAAACCTTCATATGCGAGTTGAGAGATTGTTTAATACAAGTAAATAGAGCTGATCTCTCATGTATTGAGATGTGAAGGATTCAGCCCGTAGTCCCATTTGTCTACTGTAGATAGGTTGTGTTTTTGACACCAAAATAAAAGAGAAATAGGAATAAGAGCTAGACATGTTTTAAGTTACAAGTTACAAAATAAAAAGAGATATTGGAATAAGGGCTAGACAGGGAGAGTGGTAAAAACGAGTCGCCGGTAATAACACTTGTAATGACTTATTTACCATCCCCGTCGGTCCATGAATGCCATTCTACTCCCCATAAAGCTATTAACTCAAGACAATAAAAAGAAAAAAGAAAACCAAAAAAATGTAATAATATCCAACATAAAACTTTTGAACCATCAGGAAAAAAACACATCTTTCGACAATATTGGTGCGTGAGAGACAGAATTAGTTTGTTTTAGATAATACGTATCAGGCGTTTAGGTCGATATTTTCACATGCCCCCGTAGCCTCCCCATCCCCCCTCATTTAACACCCATGTCCTTTCCCCCATTAGGGATGCGTGGGTCTATTTGTGAAAGGAAAGAAACCAATATTCATGAAACACTATTTTTTCCCCGTCGCATGCCAATTATTGTTTGACTCGCTGGGTGCGGTGAGGTTATTCCGCGGGGCGCACGACATTGCTTCCAGTCTGATGGCTCTAGTTCGTGTTGTCGACAGGAAACTGTTTTTAAATCACCATGTGGTGTGCGTTTTTAAATTAGCGTGATTGTGTGTTTTTTAAATTAGCTTTGTTGTGTGTTTTTGAATTAGCGTGTGTTGTGGGGGTTCTTGTGTGGTTGTTGTGACGAACCGCGATTGGGGCCTTTGCTGGACTCAGAGATTTACCGCTATCAGCCAACCCTGTGCCTCATTCATTTGAAAGGTCACATTTTAGGTACATGAAAATGGAGGAATTATAGTGTTTCGGGATGTTTGGAGACTTTAATGTCAACAATGATAATAGTAAATACTTTTAGGGAATATTTAACAACATTTCTATGGCCTTTGCTCAATATCATTTTTCAAAAAGGAATTTGAATATTTAAAAAAAAAAGTATTTTCTGGATTTTCATAGGAAATTCTTTTCAGCGACTGACATGACTGTTTCTGACTACTTAACCCCTCCCTCACCTGCCCTCGTCAAAGTCCACCCTTTGATTGGTCCTGACTTACCATCAATAACATACGTCGCCCTAAGGCCAGCGTCCCCACAGCGCACCTCCTAGCCTCCTCCCGGCGTCCCCCCAGTGGCGATCAGCAGACTGGAAACCCCCCACCCTGGGTCTTAATGAAGGGTGTGCTTAACTACCCGTCCAGACTGGAAACTCGCAGTCTGGGTTTTACAAACCGTTAAGACGTTAGCTCTAAACGTGCCTGACAGCCGTCTCGCCACACGCACACCACCGCCTGATCACGTGACTAACGGCTACTTTTAGACAATTTGGATTTCTTTTATAGCTTCGTTTGGCTATTTCAAGTCGTTTTTAGCTTATTTTAACTCGTTTTAACTTGTTTTATGTCAATTCAGTTGCTTCTAAGTTATTTAAAATTTTTAATTACTGTTTTCTTTCCTAAGCCAAGTTTTTCTTCTGTGAAAGTCCTCTCAGAGTAAGGAATGTCACGTGGCGTGAAAAATGAATCACAGAACGATAATTATCGGTGATGAGAGGCGTAAGAATGATCGTCAGTCTTTAAGACGTAGCCCGCGTCAACGTCCACTTTCCTATACTACGAAGGTCCCTGGTCTCACGGGTAGTCGCTAAGTAGTATAAGGACTTGGGGCACAGGGACAGGCACCTAGTAGCAGGACTGGGCAGTACCCAGTAGTATGTGGAAATGACCCTTTGGGACAGGATACCAGAAACCACGCAACACCATGATATGCACCTTTCTCATGAACCCACGTAGTGAGCCCTCCCATAGACGCCTTGTACCCAATAGTTTCAGCCTGGTCCCATAGAAATCCATACCCCAACCGTTTGGTTCAGGTCTGTCCGCTAGCAGGGCGCCACGCTATTGAAAAAAGGTGTATAGGCCCACACAAGGACGACTAGGTGGTGGCATGTAAACTGATTATAATGATCGAGTGATGAGAAACAGTTCCTGACATAAAATCCCATTATTATGTCGTAGCAAGGGAATTCCCATATATTAGTTTATTTCCTCTACAATTCACCAAAACTTTTCAGTTTTTGTTTTTGAAATATTTTCAGAGTACCCAATAAAAACTTAGGATTGCCCGCCTGCCTGGGGCAGGTAAAATCTTTGGCGGGGCAGGTAGACTGTAGGATCCACCTGCCCCAAGGTATTGGTCCCGCAAGGAGTACCAGGCGGTGGCATGGAAACCGATCAGAAACTAATTAAATGATTAGAATGTCATCCTTGCTCTGCGTGCATCGAATTCGGCAATTAAGTACCACAGAGATAAATTAAGTATACACAAGTGGTCTTGTTGTGATATTGATATAAGGAAATGACCTTTGAAGCCGGATGTCACAAAAAACCAGCTCTATAATGAATTAACTGCACTATAGCCAGAAACTGTATGAACTAATTATAACATTTTAATGTCATAGGGTAACCTTTTGAACATGGCAGCGGACTTGTTTCTCTTTTCCTCGGTCGGTAATTTTACACTTAAATTAACCATCTAAGACTTAGTTAATGGTGCATCATTATCATTGTTGATCATTGTGACTGCCTCCGCATCGCCCGATCGGTCACCTGCTGTCAGTTAAAGACCACCTCAATCATCCAGAGACTCCTGCCTGACGGCTGGACCCTTAGTCACGTTCCTAAAACCATCATTCAAAGACCAGGCATAAGTGATGGTTCGTAATTAAAGCCTCATAATCTGTAGGAGGTTTCACATGGTTGGTCAGTGAATTGGTGCAAAAATCGGCCGATTCTTATGACTGCCTGTCAGTGTCCAGTATTGAAATGTGCATTCTTGATCTGAATAGGCGCCAAAATCTGCCGATTATTTGAGGATGTTCGGCTGGTTTAAGCATTGACCTGTCGAGTGACTTAGTAAAAATTGCTTGATAAAAATCTAACCGATATAAGGCTCTGGCACCATCCGTCCTGTAAAGAACTCGTATAGTCCAGGCGGCTTTACTCGATTAGTTTAAATACCACCTTAACTGTCCCCAGAAGGGATGCATTCATGACAGTTCAAGAATAAATACACTCATTCGTAGATCAAACCAACCCCCTCCCCCCACGATTAACCCCCTTGACCATAGACCAACCCCCAATCGCCCGGCTATCACTTACCCCTCCCCGCCCCCCGCCCCGCCCCGAAGTGATGCATGCTGGGAGGACCAGGGGTCACGTGTTAAAGTGAAGGGCGTCTCCCCGGCGTCTCACCAGGGGGCGTACTTCCGGCGATTAGCGCGCCCCCTGGGGGACTCTTATCACACCAGGACAGCCGACCAATCAGAAGGCTGGAAAACGGGCCTTTATTTGATAGGGGGCAGTCTGGGTTAGTTGGGTGGGGGGTGGAGTGGGGTTGGGTTAGGATTTTGATGGAAGGTAATAGGAGGGTACAGTCTTGATAAAGGGTGTATTTTCTTAGCAGTCCTTCGCACAGAGTAGGGTATCGTACCTGGTTGAAGGATTTCTCTTATGTCATATCATAGATACAATCACCCACTGCTGAAAAACATCACTTTGTGCAGTCTGGAAAAATGTCTCGTAAGCGGGAACCCTCAAATAAACTCCATCGTCCCAAGCTAATAACATTTGTTATTTGGGGCATTTCTCCAACCCACCCACAAGCCCAGGCATTCGTGAGATGATGGAAGAGAGACGGGAGTAAGTGAGTCGGGGCGATTAGCTGACCAGATCTGGGGGTGAGAAAACCCGCCCCGTGAGGCCCAGTGAAGTATTAGACCGCCTACTCAGTCAGTTTCTTCTATGGTCTATTCCGCAGTGTTAATCAAAATTGAAGGCTATCTCTTTTTTTGAAAACACATTCAGTGGGAATGCAGAAAACCAAAATTTGAATCCCATTGAATCCTATAGTAAGCGGTGGTGAGGCTTAGTGGGTAACACCGTGATGCAGTGTCACAAAGGTCCTTGGTTTGGTTTCCATTCCCTATATGTTGTATACCAGGAAAAAATTTAAGTTTCTATTGAAAAAAATATGTATATTTGATAGCTTCAAATCGTTCACAATGCAGCTAGGAAAACTGCCCCCCCCCCCCGTGCGCATGCCCAGTTGATGGAGGAGTTCCGGTCCCTAAATAGTGGCGGAGATAAGATACCCAGATTTGTCAATGACCGCAGGGGCCCGGGGGAGCGGAGGGAAAAGGAGGATCGGGGGGTCTGCAAATGGAGATGGAGGAAAAGACGGATCGTGTGTGATGCTGACTGAATGACCTATGGATTGAGCCTCATAGTAAATTCCTCCCCCCCCCCCCTTTATGACCGTGGGTCACCACTTGGGTAATTTACGTCCACGATAAGACGGATGAGGTTTACTTATGTCAGATCTGTTCTGATACCTGCATATAAAACCATCATAGTGGGTATCCCTCTGAGTGCAGTGACAAGAAATTAGCTTCAGTGGAGTCTGAGGAGCAATCTTTCACAAATTACTTGTCAATCTGTTTTAATTGGGGCCAGTCATACAGCAATAACTGATAGATATCCATGCAACCCATGTACCAAAATATCAGATAAAGTCTTAGTAAACACTGATAGATATATAAAAGCCTTAGTAAATATTGATAGATATGGATCGTTTCACCAAAATAAAAGCCTTAGTAAATATTGATAGATATGGATCGTTTCACCAAAATAACCCCACAAACCTAAAAGTCTTCGGCTTTGCATAGCCCCTAATCTATATACTTAGTGGTGCAAGTTTCAGATTATCCCTGATCTCACATTTCTTCACAAGAACATGCTCTAAGCGATAGGAAAGTATATGACCAAACATCATCATTACAAAATTCAAAGGTCACTTTACATTGTTCCACATATTTTCAGACCTTAATCGTTGGACCTGCCCTGCATTTGTGTTTTTGTATCTGAATTCACAGACGGTGATATTTCAAACTAGGTTTAAATCAGCTCAGTTTTACACTGCCACCCAGCGCTCAGCTTAATCTCTTTCTAAGGACATCCCATTTCCTCCTGGCCTCAGACCCACCGAGTGGGACGAGCCTTGTGTACACACTGCGCTGAGATTGAGCGGAGCGCGGGGAAGGTAGGGGGGGGGGGGGGGGGGGTCTGTTAAAAGATAACCTCCTTTTTACCTCTGTCTGATGTTTGGGTTATGCCCCCTGTGTCGTGGGGCTCACGGCTGGAGAGTTTCAGAGGCGAAAGTCGGAAATATACATTTCATGAAATCTTGTACATCTACGAAATATTTCCTAATTTTTGACGTGGTACAGAAATGTATATTCGGATGATGGTAGAAAAAGAACTTGAATTAATCTAATTAGGTTCTATGATATTTTACATGGGACCCCTTAGGGATGCGATTAGACGTTTCCTAAAAGACATAACAACCTGCAAATACACACAAAAATAAATCTTGGTGTAGAACATTTCCGAATTTGGAGGAAGAACATGGGTGATAGAGTAAAAACGGACTGGAATTTGAGGAAATCAGGTTCGAGTCCTCATTGCTGCTTACATCTTCAATTCTTAGCAATAGACGATTGAAGTTCAAGTCTCAGAAATTAACATTCCATATGGTGTGGCCATTATTAAACCATAAGAGCATCCTTTGTACCCCAAACATTGTCCTTGATCGTGACAAATGACAACACAAACAAGTTGATGGATGACATCCACATTCCCCGATCCCGACACACGACATGAGTCCCCGCGTCACGAGCCCCATCGATTCCACCCACTGCGGGCGCCGAATTAGGTTTACAAAGAGGGAATCACTCAATAACAGATTGATGAAGAAAAAGTCTGCTCTGTTCATGTTCTAGTCTATATCAGCCCGGACCAGCGATCGATTTCCCCGCTCGCGATGGTTCTTTGTCAAGGCCCAGGGGCTTAAACAAACACCAGATAATGGATTGTTAACCAACAATCTCGGTGTAGATTTACTTGAAGTGAGGTTTTCACAGAATTAAATCCATTTCAGCGTTCTTAGTTCGGGGATTTTAACGGGTACATTACAGTTTAAATCCATCAGCAAAGGTCAGAGAGTTTTGTTCTCTTACAAAGGTCAATGTAAGACTACCCCAATAGTCTAATGTAAGAACAAAATAAAAATAAAAACAAAAAAACATAAACAAAAGAAATAAAATTAGTTAAATGAACAGAAACACAAGAAAAGGAAATAAGTAAGATAAAAGTATCTCTGGAAATAAGAGACAATCATGACTTAGGATGAAGTTTGCAGATTATCACATAGATCTATCTATTTTGATAGCATCCTGAAATGATAGTTTACAAATGTTTGTGCCCAAATTAAGTTGCTATCATGTTTCATGTTGTTTGATTTTGTATGAACCTGCTGCAGAATGTTTCTTTAAGACCTGCCCTTCCTATGTCTTTGTGCAGCTTTCTGGTCTAGTGCAATTTTGTTAGTTACATATACTCAAGTAATAATCCCATGTTTCTTTCCCGTTTCAGGTGAGTGAATCATTTTTCCCACAAACAAACACGTCTCTGGGTCTGGTGAGTAACGTTTACTGTTATTGCATGTGTCAGAATATTGACGATGTAACCAGTCAGATGATGATCAGGCTTGAGGCAGGGATCCATGAAACGTAGGTGATGGGCTAGGTGTGTGTAGGGTTAGGTGTCTGTAGCGAAAAATTAATTGCCGAACTAAGACTATTTTGTACTTATCGAAGTACGAAGCAAATAGAGCTAGCTGAAGTGACTGGGTCCAACCTGAGATTTTTCATATCCTCCCTCCAAGCAGCTAACATTTTCAAAGTTATCCAATAATACCAAATAGGTGCTGATCTTCTTGATACATTAATTTCAGATCAAAAACTTTACCAAATAGCAGTAAATAGATAGCCATGACCGATGAAACTATACCGTGCCACGAAGGACCAATAATTTGTGAGATGCCTGTATGTAGAGGCCCTCAGGGGCGAAGGACCATACGTCTCTGAGTTAGCGGTTTGCAGGGCCAAAGTGGGCGGGTCAATTGGTAGCTGGGTCCTGGCGTGGCAGGAGGTGGGAGGAACCAGTGACTCTGTAAATCAGCCGGACTGACTCCCCACAGGCCCTGAAGGGGGCGCCACTATAAGTAGGCTCCAACCCCTCACTACCCTAACCTCGAACCCCTCACTTCCCTAACCTCGAACCCCTCACTTCCCTAACCTCAAACCCTTCACTTCCCCTCAGTTGCTTCTTTTCATTAGGACATCCGCAGATGGGTCCTAAGTCACCGTGTGGCGGTAACACATGGTCATTATTCACCGCGGGGCGGTATCACGCAGTTATACATCACAGCGGGGTAGTATCCTGCAGTCGTAAAACATCCTGGGCTGCAACAGGCACAAAATGTGCGTCCCCAAAGGGGTATAACCTGCTCCTAAACAATTGAGTGTGGTGTTATGCAGCGATATTACCAAGAATGTGAACATTCACTGATTGTGCAATTATGGGGCGGTATTGGACTCGTATCACCTTGCAGGTGATAACTTGCACTGACTGCGGAACCTCATGGGTTGGTAATGTACCTCTATTACATCCTTGGTGGTGTCGTGCAATAATTACAATTGGTTTGGTATCACTCTGAATGTATACATTACTCAGGGGCAGTAACACGCTTTTACTGCAGTGGGGAAGGAACAGACACCGGTTGAACCCAGGCCGTAATATGCACTGATTGTGCCTCAGCAGGGGGCGGTATTATACCGGTATATCACCCAGGGGAGTACCAAGCAGTAAAATGCACTGATTGTGCCTCAGCAGGGGGCAGTATTATACCGGTATATCACCCAGGGGAGTAACAGGCAGTAATATGCACTGATTGTACCTCAGCAGGGGGCAGTATTATACCTCTATATTACCCAGGGGAGTAACAGGATTGTACCTCAGCAGGGGGCAGTATTGTACCTCTATATTACCCAGGGGAGTAACAGGAAGTGGCAAGACCCCAGCATTGGCCATGACAAAGTGTAGTGAATGATAAAGTAAACTGATTGCTCCTGGAGTGCCCTCTTTACGTGGGGCCAGCTGAGCACACGACTCATACGATGCCCGCGAGATCTTTATGTGATGGCTCGCCTTTACAGGTTCATCATCCCTGCATTATGGCTGGACCTCTCTCTGTACGCTTCCAAGATATAGATAAAGGCTATATATGCCCAGATGCTATGAAGTCTATCACCCTCATTAGCCTTTACATCCATACCCCGGAGAATTATGTGTGCGCTACCAGAACATTGCCAGAGGTCATTCAGCACATAGTTTCAGCACGGCTGTCTTTTAGGGTCCATAGATCCTGCATTATAGTTGTTTTTCCCTCCCGACTCATCCTTTACCTCTATACCTTCTATTTCTCACCGTGCGGACTCTACCGTAGCACCACCCCTTATCTGGCCTCCTTAGACCTACATATCAGACAATGGGACTGGGAGACCAGCTGAGCCCGATGCCTCGGAGCTTGTTATGGGATGGCTGGCTTTTGGAGGGTCACAAATTCTGCAGTGGAATAGGACCTATGTCATACTTATTTTAGCCTTATAGCTTATTAATGCAAGTCTGCCAGTGGGACCTTTTGCCCTCTCTCAGGAGCCTCTATTTACTTTTCCCAGATATATCTGCATATGTACTCGGTCCAGCCTCCGTAGCCCTACATATATGCATACATGTAAATTACAGTCAGACGCGGAGACTAGCCGGCATGGGGCCGCTAAGTCTGGAGTCCCTGCCCAAAGCACCATGCAGTATGTACCTAGCTCAGTTAGCCCTTTCAAGACGCCACAAAATTTTTAAATATTACATAATGGACACCAAATAACTGAGGGAAATGGCCAAAAAGACGCCACTGATACCATAATATTTTAGATTAGACCAATAAGAAGCTATAACATGACAAATAATTATTTCCCAAATGGCAATTCTTAGATAGAATATAATGTGGTTTATTTCAGTCTTTTTATATAGAAAAAAACGTTTTTTATATTTATTAAGCATCAAATTTACAATTCTGACATATAAGCTATGTATCTCTCAGGCATCTGGCGTGTAGGTGTCAAGAGGTGGTGATGCTTGAGAGACACTGGCGTCCTTAAAGGGTTAGAGGCCTTACGGGCTGGTCTCCTGTTTGTTGGTAGACCGGCCGCTCGGTGCATAGACTACCCAGGAGACTGGTCTCTCGGTGCACTGTAAAGGCTAGAAGGTCATGCTGAGATTAGACTGGAGGCCAGACAGCAAAACAGCCTCAGGGCTTGTTGTATGTAAACCATACATCCGTTGGCACTAGTATTCTAACCAGGAAACATCAATTTTAAAGGTTTACTTCATTGTCTGAATATTCATACATTACAGTATTGATTAATTTTCAAAAGTCAAATCCGAGAGGCGATCGATCATGAAAAAAACAAAATTCTCAGTAATGGTAAACAAATGCTGACGCCTTCTCTTTCCTCCAAACCCGTGAAAATGGTACTTAAACAAACGTAATCAATCTCAATACTGTGGGCTTGTTCGAGTGTCTGCCCTGGTTTCCCCCCTGTACCCCAACCCTGCCCCGACCCCTGTCGACCGCCCGCCCCGGCCGGCCCTGCCTCAGCCCCTAATGATGACCAATGGGGCCCGCGAGACACGGTCCTTGACCGACATCACGTCAGGCTGAATTCCACCAACCGACCATCTCCAGTGACACAGGCCTTCGACTCCCCTAACCCCTCTAACAAACCCCTGACCAACTCCCTAACCCCTCGCCCCAAACCCTGACCCTTCCTCTTCCCCACCCTCACTGCTCTAACCAACAACTTACCCCATTTGCTCAATTCAGATCCACTCCCCTGAGCCTACTCTTCACTTTGACCTTCGTGACCCCACTTCTTCCATCGACCTTGACCTTGATCTCTGTTTCCGCCTTCCTTGTCTACCCCTAATATCGACCCCTCATTTGACCTTCTCCAGTGTCCAAAATTGACCTTGTCCAGCCCCCACATTTACCCAAATCGAATTTCACCTCTTACCACAAACCCAACCCCACTTGCCCTAGTTCCAGTCATTTCCCTAATCTGATAACCTTTTTAAGAGGAGGTTGAATAAAGGTCATACTTGGTCGTCCTGCAGTCTCCTCCTTTGGTTAACTCAGAGAAAGTAGTCAAGCTCTGACCTTGTTTGTAAGTATACAAAAGCCCTCATTGACCTTCAGGTTACTTTTTGCTGACTTTGCAGCACCAGTCTCTACTTCCCACCTTTAGTGATTCCCCACACGGCCCTCTGCCATAACACGGTTAGAGCCTCAATAACGGAACAGGCGCCGCTGAAACTTTAAAACCCCGGCCTCCCAGATCCTAACAGCAGCTTCGCACTCACAGGTCCCTCTCACCGTCACTGGCCCTTACAACCATAATCAGATTTACACTGGCCACAAAAAGTAAAGAAATCATCGGTGAAACTTTCAAACTCCAGTCTGCTAACTACCCCCTAGCCTTCACTGCTCCTACTCCTCCTCCTCCTCTGGCCTCCTACTTAGTCCATTTATGACCTAGATACCTCTTGCATAATAGGTCATTACACCCACAAGAGTCCATGGCTACTAGTGGGCACCTAAAATCTGCAAGGAATTCTTTTATTGGCCCTCTATAAATGGCATGGGTAACCCCTTTGATGGTTGTTTGGTTGATAGTTGGTTTATGGCCCTTCCTTCAATAAACCAGCGACCCCAAAGCATGGTGGGATATGGGTGGGAATTCCCACCTAAAATGGCTGCTGGTTAACAGTCCTAGTTTGAGCGCCTAGCGGACTTGGACGTAACTACAGTCTACCTCCTACTCAGCCCCCAGCCGCCCTTATTACCAAGAACCATCTCCCTCTAACCAACGCCTGCAGTTCCCCCTAACCAAGGCCTGTTCGCCCTAACTGGATTCAGACCCCAGTAATCACACCCCCAGCTCTCTACCCCTCTGTCCCCTCCCTTCTCTTACCTCAGCCACCACCCTTATTCGATACAGGCTCCCTGGCCAGGGGCATTCACCAAATTCGGTAAATATAGGCCCCTGTGGGACAGTCTGGTCTCGGAGTGGTGCGGGGAACCATGAGAATTTGCGAGATTCCCTCTGACCACCAGAGGGCAATGGGTGGAGGGTTGGGAACCGGTCTGTCACGTGTTGTTTTGGGAAAAGGGGGATGTAGAAATAAAAAAGAGAAAGAAAAAGAAAGAAAAAATGGATGTAGGGTCATTAAGCCTACAGCCAAACAAGCCCTTAATGGCTTGATGCGCGCCTAACTCGCCACTCTAAATATAGAAGGAGGGACCTCAAAGGCAGAAGGCGCGCTCTCGGGTGCTCGATGAGAATCAGCGAGAATCCAGGAGACATCAGGGACCACCCGACTGCCGCCAGAGGGCGGTGGTGAGAAGGTCACGTGACCGGCGGGCGGGGTCACGTGGTCTGAAGGGTGTAACCCGGGTGGAGGTACTTGTGGAGGCAATGAGTAGGAGGTGGAGAGGGTGGAGGCTTAGTAAGTGAGGACTGGATTAAGTCAGTGAATTACCTCATGAAGTCACTGCTGTTCACGTTCACATAGTTTATCAAATACGTAGCATTGGAAACTTGATTCATAGCAATGGAAGAATCAAGGGGGATATTTCCTGACCAGTTGTAAACAGTAAGAGTAAAGACCCACCCCTGTATTAATTCGATGATCGACAATTCCAGTTTCAGTAACTCTGGGATGTTGTTGGTCTCAAATTGTAATGGAGACCAGTAGCTTCACCATAAGGAAGAGCAATTTTTTGAAACCAGGGCTCTATCCTGAGAACATTTCCTCTGGAGTAAGTCAATTCAATGTAAACTTCAATGGCTGCTTCACTTCCCCTCTCTAACACTAAAACCCTATTAGCCCTAGGAGTTGTTCAGGCCCTGGGCCGCCCTATACCTGTCTGCCCTCAACCCCCACTCCTTTCCACCCAGGTCCGGCGCTGCCCTGGAGGAGGTCATCCCTTCTGTTTACGTCAGGTAAACACGTCCATTTACTGACCTTGGGTCGACCTTGGGCCGGGCGGTGAGTTATGACCTTGGCCGGAGGGCATGAAGGGGTCGAAATGACCAGTCATAAGGACTGCTGTGGTGGTGGGTTGGGGTTCGCAGAAACTATCAATTATTCTCTTCACTTTTTATGCACACTCTTTGAGGGTATGGATGGTGGGTGCCATGTCGTGTGTCAAATTAAAAAAAAAAAAGACGGCCATGTCGCCTGTCGTTATTCCTCAGTGTAGACTCATGTCGCATGTCAAATTCAAGAAGTAACCCCGTCACATGTCACTATCTATTTAAAGCTCCTGTCCCATGTCGAATTTAAGTAAAGGGCCATATCATTTGTCCCTAAGTTGCATGTAGCCTGTCGAATTTAAAAAAAAAAACCGGCCGTGTCGCCCTGTTGAATTTAAGAAATCCCATGTTGATTTCGCCAACTCTGATATTAATCGGTCACATCGAGGCTGATTGTTGTATTTCCTTTCCCTGTCGCCAGTTTCCCCCAAAGACGGATCCCGCCCCCGCACCCAATCCCAAGTCAGAGTGACGTTTCCCCCGTCCCCTCCTTCCGTCCTCCTCCCCATGTATTATTGTTGCTATGACGACGGGCGGCTTTAGGTGACAATGAGGGGACTACATGGCGGGGTGCAGTAATATGGGCGTCGGGTGATCAGGGAACTCGTTAAGCTCGGCGGTTGTTTGGCCCGTACAGGAAATGACTCCGCCTCAGCCTCTACCTGAGCCACTCGGAAACGAGGCTGCGTCTGTTGAGTGTTGGGCTAGGGAGGGCCAAGTGTACATCTAATTGGTTAGTATGAACATAGGGATATTTGTTATATGTATATAGTGTGAAATAGGTGTATTAAAACAACACCCTAAATGTTTAAAATAGGTATTGTTTAGAGGTATGGTGGTGTATGTATATATGATAAAACGTAGATGTTTCTTAGTAGTATGCAGGCACATCTCTGTGGAGACACCCTAACGGAGAGCCTCAGATCCCAACTTATTATTCTCCGTGGGGGTACTGGGGTGAGGCTTCTGTTCCTGGGAAGAATATAGGCTCCCAGTAGCCCCTGCTGATCATAAAAGGTGACGATAGGGGGACTCAGCACTGACCAAGCGGTTCTTTGGGTTCGATTCCTGGTTGGTGTCTGGGTTCACTAAGGGATGAGGTACAGCAAAAATGGTTTTGATCACCTGCTGTTTCCCTGCCCTGTCACCCTCATCTCATAGATACCAATAACCATTGCCAAAGACTAACCAAGTCAAAACGTGTCTGAAAAGTCCCGAATACTAATTTACAACAAGCATCCCATAGAAATTAGCCTGACAACCAAAATGGCGGCAGTTGCTGCTGTCAAATAACGCGCTCTCAGGTTTTATGAGAAGCTTGTTCCTGGCCTGCTTTACTAGTCATTACACGCTCACAGTGAGAGCGGAAATCATCGCTCTGATAATCAGCGATACGTTTGCTGTGTTACGAGTCCAGACACTTAAATTCAACAGCGCGACACGGCCATTCATGAAATTCGACATCGCTGTTTTTAAGGGACAATGACAGGTGACCAGGACCTTTTGTAAAATTCAACAGGGCCACATCATGATGTCTTAAAGTCGACAGATTTATGTCTGAATTCCGATTTTTTGGCGTGTGTAAAATGTCCATGAACTGGTCAGATGTTTTTCAGACAAAGTTCAGATTTTTACAAAAATCTGAACGGATTCAGGGAAGTGAATAAATGGTGGTCACTGATTGGCTATTTCAGAATTTTTAAGTAACCCCCGACTTACATCCCTGGACAGGGCAATAAATAAGTGACAAGAACGTGGAATGGGGCATTTCTTAAATTTCACTCACGACAATGGACCCTCCCTCTCCAGGGCCCGTAGAGCGGCCGTGCCGTATGGGAGTTGAGTTTACTATTAATCCGTCGGTGTTTGTGAGAGGGAAATGAAGTGGCCGGTGCGTTGTGATTGTCAACAGAGACTCATGAGTGCTGTTGCAACATAAATAAATGTCGGCTTGTTTATTGGCAATTTCCTCGTCGTTTGTCGCCGTTTTCATATCCGATAGCGATGAAAACCATAAAAGGTATACTGGGAGAGCAACATTATTGCCACTTTACTAGCTTATGAAATGGGATACGTTCTTTTGCAACGACAAACTGTACATATATGAGAGATTCAAAGTTCATGTTTCTGTATAAAACAGAAGAAAGTAACTACGGAAACACAAAACACACCTAGTGCTTCGTACATCTATGAAACATGAAACCACGGAGAAGTGAACAAGTCCGTTTCCATAGTAACCGGAGAATGCTGAAAAACAAGTAACAGAGAACGCTCCTTTGAGCATCATGCAACAAGGTCCTTGTACATAGGTTCAGGACAGTTAGCACTAAACTGGATTATTTTATAGATAATAGCGCTGAATAAGTGACTAAAGATCCCACGGTACCTCTTCAAAGTTCTTGCTTGGTACCAGTTTAGATCTATTGTAGGGTCTATGTGAACATCTTCTGATGCTATTTGGTATATTCCAATGGACTAAGTATTGAAAAGCTGTTGTGAAAAGCAAAAGTATAGGAGCATCATTTTATGAAATTGATTGAAACTATCAAGTTCAATCTACAAAGGGAGAGAACAGTTGAAGATTGTAAGTCTAATGGGATTTTAGCGAGGCAAATTAAGGCTTATAATATAAGGAATATATTTAAGGAATATAACATGTTTGATCAATACGTTGCTTTAGGCCCCTTTAAAAAGAACTTTTACGAAAGACATTGAAAGGTTCTTGAAGAGGTCACAACTGGATGTCGCCTGCAGTTTTCAATTCCAAATTAAAAAACGTTAAGAAGGCACTTTTGCCCTTGAGACATGGATGACGTCACAGCGTTTCAAGATGGCGCGGGCCAGTCCGGCATTAAGTCACGTGACCGTGATATGGGACGCTGGTCTGAGGACACGGCGTCCCCCACTCCCTCCATCTCTCCGTGTGTGGAATCTATTAAGACCTGAGTGGACATGGCCTCTGTAGCCTCCGACCCCGGCCGTGGGCCGGACCCTATCCCCCCTTAGGGAGGGGGGTACTTGGTCTAGAAACAGGTACCATCAGTGGTTGGACCGTCAAAGGCCAATCTGGCTTAAAAAGTGGGGCCGTCAAATCATCAAAACACTTATTATCAGGGTTGTCGAAAATAGATCACTACTAGATTGAAAGTGAGTTGTTGGCCATTAGTTTTACGATGCAAATCATTCGGAAGGTATCATTCGGAAACCTGATTGTAACTGGGTAAATGGGCAGTTGATGCTCTTTTATATAGGGGCCGTGCATGAGCTATCCCAAAAAAAGGGGGATTTTCGGAGTATGCTTAACGTGAGGGCTGTAAGACTCCCCTCCCTCCCAAAAACATGAATAAATAAGAAAAAAGAGAGACGGGGGATAGGGGGCTGCACACTGCATTCCGACTTAGATCAATGGGGAGGGGGACCGTGGACACTGGATTTGGTGGGGTCTGCTGTAGTTTCGCAGCTGGTATATACCTAATTCGCGTCCATATCTCCTACCTTTTTACACTGAGTGCGCCCCCCCCCCCCTATATGCCCCGCGCCCTTATTCCCCACTGTATCCGGGCGGTAATTCGCGCCCATATCTCCCGCCGGTCGGTAATGGCGAGTCATACGCCCCGGTATTAGAAATCCGGGCTGGTAAGAGGGTCGGGGATGGGAGGTAATGGGAAGCCATAGCCGCCACAGGACGAAGGAGGGGGTGAAGGGGTAAAAGTGGTAATACACCGCACGACATGAGCTGCGATATCAGCAGGCAAGTAAGTTTTCTAATTTTTGTCAGATTTCTAACTTTTGCTCCACAGCATCTTCAAAGATTTCATAATTTTATGTTTAGAACATGTTTTACATCAATTTAAGACACATTCATATTTTCAGTTCAGAGTCGTGTAGTGTAGTAGAGCTTTAATGCATGTAGAGAGCCAAAGGACGCCGGCATATTCTCTGGGTGATGGCCTTCGAGGGCAGACCTTACCAGGTAAATGTAGTCCATACTGGCCTGTATTAGCTGTACAGCAGTGTTAATGGATAGTAGGAAAGTCTGAAGAAAAGTCCCTTAACGCGCTCCCAGGGAATCGGGCATCGGGCTCAGAAGAAATGTTTAAAGTTAATTTTTGATGACCTGTGATCCTTAGATTTTTTTCTGCTGAATCTGAAACCGGCCTCAATAAGATATGCAGCAGTGTTAGATGAGAGTGGGAATTTGTAAAAAAAAGTTTTAAATTAATTTCTGATGAACTGCAATCTTTGATCACATGGAGAGTCTGAAACAAAATGATGTGAAAGGTTTCAATGGGAGGGAAAGAACAGCACAAAGTATATACAGTGTATTGCAAGATCAACTCAAATATAGAGAGAGATTTATTGAACAAAGATAGCACCATCATAAAACTGTGGCCTTGGACCTTGTACACCTTATACAATGACCTTCCTTGACCTGGTCTAGGTTTGACCTTGAACCTGACCTTGTCATTGACCCTGACCTTGACATTGTCAGTGACCTTGTGACCTTACCTGCGAAGACGACGATGACGGCTAGCGGCATGACGGTGGCCGCCATGAGCAGGTGCACCACGGCCAGCGACACGAAGAAGTAGAAGGTCATGTGGTGTAACCTTCGGTCGACCTTCACCACCACGCACACACTCACATTGGTCACCACGGCGACCACGATGACCGTGATGAGCCCGAGCGGCGTCAGGTCGCGCTCCGGGGGACCCGCGTGGTCCCCGACCCCGGACCCGAGCGCCCCTCCCCCGAGGTCGGCTCCGGCCGGGCTCTCGGACTCGGCTCGCCATGACGACAGGTTGGTGGTGAGCTCCTCAGCCATGGCGCCCATGGTGACTGGTATCCAGGAGGCGTTGGGTGCCTCGGCCATGGTACTCGCCGGGTCACAGCGCCTAGGTAAAGGGCAATCGAAGCGATGTTAAATCCAGGTTAATCGTACTCCAACACTCAGGTCCCTCCGCAAGGTACATATCCAGGTGTGGTCCTGAAAGAACATAAACTAATTTTACTCGTATTCTTTCTAAGGGTTGGATTACATCAAACCTGATTATCTTTCTCATTTACTTAATAATGGATTAAAAGCAGTGACGGATATTATATTTGTTAAATGAGAGAAGAGAATCATTACAAGATCCATTAGTTATCGCTATTGGGGAACAGAAGGAATTTCGTGTTAAGACGTTGACTGATAAAAGTATATCAAGATTCCTTTCTGTAGTCTAGCACCTGTAGATTGAGAAAAATAATGGAAGATGAAACAAAGAAAATGTTCCCTCAAGACAGGAAATACACAAAATTCAAAAGTGGAATTTGGGTGGATATACTGTGCTCTTTATGAGCCTCCAACCCTCCCATCCATCCACCTATTCCGGCCCTTTACCTCCCATTATCACCCATGCTGCACCCACTCTGTAACCCCACGCTGCCCCCTATGCTAATCCCCTGCCCTTAATGGGCATTCTTTGCCTATCTCATTTCCCCACGTGTGCTAATTGGGTCAGTTCGTGACCTAATTACGTCAGGTGGGTGACCTCTATTTTCCCGGCTAAGCCGGAGAGTGCGCTCCTGGAGGGAGTATCGCTGAATTTGATATCTTGTGGGAGGTTTTGGGGGGAATAATGAAACCTGATTGATTTATGAAGTAGGAGCTAGCATACTCTCCTAGAAGAATCATGCGAGTTTGATAACCCCCCCCCCCCCCCTCCCCCATTGTGGGCCAAATATTAACATTTTACAATAGGGCCCCCCACCCCTTTTGAAAATCTCTGGATCCTTCCCCGGTTGTGTAAATGACTTTTGAAAAACTGTTTCTTGCTGTGTCTTGGGACTAGAAATTAGGAAACATACCTCCAAAAGGCTTTAGCTCAATAGAACATCAGGATGTTGATTTAACAGGTCAGTGGTTTATTTCCAGCAGACTGTCACAATTTCTTAAAGGCTTTTAATGTGTGAAATACATGTACTATCCTGAATTATAATCCCATATCGGAGGAGCTCAAGACGGTATCCTGAGTGCCGAATGGTCTAATATTACTATAATTGAATAAACAAAAAAGTTCACTTTCCCACCTGTGTATCACTATCAGTGTCGGCTGCATTTCTAGTAAATTTTCTAATGTTACAAAAAATTGACAGATAAAGGGGGAGGGGTGTAAAACTCCTGTTGTCCTCCCTCTCGTCTCTCGTGGGGTGCTGCCCAACCCCGGCCGTGTTGTGTCCTGTCACCAGGTGACCTGTAATTGACTCGACACACCGAGTCCCCTCTTGTCCTCTCTCGTCCCCGCTCATCCCCTCTGAGAGAACCGACATGACTAAGTCATGAATGTTGGATGCCGGTCGGGGCGGAATAAGGACCGAGCGGTGAATAATACACCGACAGCCCTTCACAGGGACTCTGAAATCAAAACCCAGAGGGGAAAAGCCGCGCGGAGTCCGGGGCAGGAACCGTCCCCGCTTTGGCCTGCGGAAGTGGCGCCATATTAGAACTGGCCTCCCTTCCTTCCTGTGTCTAAGTGGGTTCTACTTGTGTCCAACATGGGCTGAGTCATCCAATTGATATGTTAAAGTCAGAACCTTCTTTTACAGCGGTACAATCACCAAAGACTGACCAAGTCAAAACACAAGTCTGAAAAGTCAGAATTTATCCTAACTTGTTTTCGCTATGAAAATGATCCTGGCTGTCGGTATGGCGTAAAACATCCATCATTCACTCACTCTCTTCTACAGCATGTGACTTTTTGCATTTGGATTACTCACTCCCTCTATACCTTGTTCTGGTGACATCACATGTCCAAAAATGAGCTGATGTAAGACTGCATAACAAATTCCCAGAAAAAAAGGCACATTTAATATGACCCAAGAGTGCATCGGGACATGATTGTTATTGCTTATGAAATTATACATGAAATAGTAGATCAGAACTGTTCGTAAAAAATCAACAATAATAATCATAACACATAAAGGCAGCCCTTGTCCCTTTCAAGGCGGCTGAGCTATTCTTATTCTAATCACGTCCTTTCTTTTCGCCCATTGAAACCTTACGCTGTCGCTTTATGGCTTCGTGCGAGTTGATTGCCTCGGCCGATAAAATGAGACCTAACGACACATTAAGTCATGTTGAGCCGCCCTACGCTCCCCCTACTCTGTCATTACTAACGACGCGCGCATTGAATATTTCAGCACCACTAAAAAGACCAATTAAGTTTCAATGGGGAAAGATGGAAATGACATTCCCCAATTGACCTCCATCATAACAGATATTGCCTCTCTGGGACTGCATATATTGTGGATTGAATTCACATGGTTTCTAAAATGACCTTCATTTGGAATTATGAGATTTCCTCCACAATCTAGTTATTGTTGGAAATTCAACTCATCTCAGTTCTATGGTCTTTGTGCTTTTGTCTGGAGACTATGAGGTTTTTGAGCTCTATTTGCCTGTTTCATAGCTTCTATCTTCTGAAAATCCTTTATGTCTCAAGATAATCTCAAACAAGTGTTTCATTAAGAAAAAAAAAACCATAAGTACCCCAAACGACCCAATGTACTTCATTATGAAACACTGCATTTATAGCTGCAGGCACTCTATGCCATTTATTTCCTACTTTGACTCAAAGATCTAAGTGATATAAGTGCAGCTAGGCCAAAGGTCTTGTTACCTACTTACCTAAGTTTTTTGACCTCAGCAATCAGCCGGCCAATCAAAGGTCCGTTGTCATGGGGACCTGTGCACCTGGTGCGATCCTTCCCAGAAAGCACCAAATGAACAGTTAAGTTTTACAGTGACAGAAAATGACTTCATGAATCCAATTAGGCCCTCGAAGTGGCGACGTTTTGGATGAGCAATTCCCTTAGAAACGGGTCCTTTATCAGTTTTGATGGGATAGGGAGTTAGGTTTTTCAGTTCTGGGTGAAACTTGAGAAAGTCAAAAGAAGTTGAAATTGAAGGAGTAGAACCAAAACCTGATTGACTCCGGGGACTAGGTGGGTGTCTACAAAGCCTGAACTTCTTAGAAGAACACAAGCCAGTGAGAACTGGAAAATCCAATACCAAACTCCTAACTATCATGAAAACTCAGAAGCTCGTAAGGTTTTAAAGGCCAAGAGACTGAATTATTAAAATGGCCATATACAAATTAACACATATTTTTCTGTGGTTGCTGGCAGGTTAGTGTCTTTGCCCTCACTACTGTTTAAAAAAAACTTCACTCAATATAATCTAGAAATAGGCCAAAATTAACAATGCTTGCATCGATTTTATCAACGTCATAATAAAACTGTTATAATGTCACTTTTTTTGTGTTTTGCCAAAAGCTCTTCTGTGACATAATACCTGCCATCAAATGAGACTTACAAAAAGTATTCTGACGAGCGGAGAGTTTTTCATTTCGATATGATGCTGCGTATGAGCAGTGATGGGATGTCAGGCCTTCCGTGTTATAATCCCGCAATCCCCCGCTTCTCCGTTTAACCTTTATTCATCCATATCTACGTGCAATAAAAAAGTGTCTGTGTGTCGGGTGATATGGATGGCGAGATTAGGCTATGCCCTTATTGCCGATATGGCTTACATCCATTACCCTTTATTCCCTCCGAAAAACAAAGACAAAGCGAAAAAAGGAGAATTATTGGGCGTGGGATAAGAGCGCAGAGAGCGTATTGTCTTTGGTCGGCGGCCGCTCTGACATTTGGCACTGCGCATTGTGAATGTATGGCTCTGGGACTGAGAGTGAGGCGGCCATGTTGGGGGGAGGGGGAGGCATGTCAGGCTTTCAATATATCCCCACCCCTAGTCCTAGACTGTAGTGACGTTCAAGTCTGCTAGGAGCTCAAACTAGGACTGTTATCCAGCAACCATTTTAATTGGGAATTCACACCCATATCCCAGCTGGTGGTTTATTGTAGGGAGGACCATAAATCAGCCAGCATCCAAAAAAACATCAAAGGGGTTCCCCACCCCATTTATAGTGGGTCAATAAAAGAATTCTTAACAGATTTGAAGTGGCCAATGAAAGGCATGGACTGTTGTGGGTGTACAGACCCATTATGCAATAGCCAATCTGGGTCAGAACAGACTAGGAGAAGGCATGTGAGTCTTTCAATATACCCCCTACCCCAGCCCCTCCTCCCTGCTCCCAACAAAGCGCTCTCTACTCGTAAATGATGCTGACAAATGGCGACTGTTGCCCGGCCGTGCCGTCGGGTAATTCGTTGACCGGCCCAGACAAAAAGGACCTGCCTGCCGCATCACCCCGCGCCTCAGATATCTTATAGCGGTCCCATTCTCTCAGAAATGAAATGAAAGGATCCTGCTGAGAGGGTGCAAAAAATGGCGCCAAGTCGTAAGTCAGAATCAATGTAATATCATCAGCGTGTGTTCGCAGAGCGTAGATACAGAGCTAATTTCCATGGTGCTGCTCTAACTCATTCCTCCCAATTCTCATTATCACTCCCTTCCTTTTATCACCTTTTTACCAAATTCCTTCCTATCCTCACCAAAATTAGCCAATTCATTCCAATTATAACAATGATGGCTAGGTTTTGATCCCCTGCTGTTTGCCCGTCCGGTCACCCTCATCTCATAAATACGGTCACCAAAGACTGACCAAGTCAAAACACATGTCTGAAAAGTCAGAATTCTTCCCAACTTGGTTTTGCTATGAAAATGACCTTGACTGTTGGGGCTGTTGGTACGGCATAAAACATTGAGTACTCACTCCATTTCTAACAACTTCTTTGAGTCATTCAGGTCAAATCCTCACCACTTTTCCCAATGTTATTCATCACCTTACATTTCCCGTTTTTTCACAGTTCCCACTTTTCATCCCAGTTCTAGCCAATTCTCAGCATATATACCCCATTCCATCCAACCTTTGACTCTTTACCCTATTCCCTGCTGACTTCCGTTATCAGGCCATTTCCGGTCCTGGTTGTCGCGGAGACAGGTTGGCGCATCAGGACGAATGAGACGGGGCGACAGGCACATAACCAGCGAACGGCCGGGATTGATACACCAGCATTCACCCCATCGCTGGTATCCGGCAACCTGGCCGTAACTCACTCTGGAAACCATTGTCGTCTGCCACCGCCATTTCCCGCCAAAATGGGGATTTTCCCGCCAAAATGGGGGATGCCGCCGCAGTCCACAGAATGGGCTGTCACGGTGACAAAGTCTTAAGGGGCCGAGGCTGGTTAAGAGACGCCAAGTCGGCGTTTGTCTTTAGCTGCCCATCTATTGGGGGGAAGCCGGGGTATTCAGGAAATGATGGGATATTTTTTATACCCTAGAATCATCTAGAGTTGGAGTAGTTGGCCAAATCATGGAAGAAAATTCACAATGTATGTAGTGAATCATTTTGGTTCACCCGTAGCTTACGTGAACTGGCATAAAAGTATTATAGACTACATTTCTGTCACATAACAATCCTAAAAGCATGACTGTTTGTCACAATGATGATAATCCTAAAAGTATGAATGATTGAAATCTTCTCCTCAAAAGATTCAGCACGTTCAACTGATCTTAAACATAATTAATGTTTTCATGATTTATAGCTTCTAATGACACTAACGCCCCAGGAGTTAAGATCGATCATTTCATCAGTATTAAGGTAGTTTTGTACGAGTGAATATAAATAACAGTTTAATGATGGATTTCGCTTGCCATTTGCAGTTAGGTTAATTGCCTTTTCAATTAGATCCTGTTGAAAAGAGGAACTACCAGTATCTACAGCTTCTGACTCAGACAAATCGAGGCCGTCCCGCCCCACGACAGCAGCCCCTCGGCCCCGATCCCCCCTGTCGCTGGAGGTTTCCCCCCAAACCCATCTTGAGGCGCTGGAACAAATTCACCCTGAGCTCTGCGCGTGTTGCGACTAAACCCCGACTCCGGTGAGCCACGGCCTCCTCCCTCACCTCCTCCCCGGCTTAGCCTGATCCGCCTCATACATACAGGGATTAAGCTCGGAGTGGGTTTTTTCCCAGGGGAAATGTTGCCAGATGGGTTCAACATGACCCACTCTGACCCTTGACCTCAACCCTTACCTTTCATTGTGTTTCCAGTTTCCTGGCCATTGCATTATGTTTTCTCTGGATTTGACCATTCACTATAGCTATTCCAGTGCACTTTACATAAGTTTGATATTGAAGATAGAGGCATTCCTAAAAAAAACAGGGTACCAACCACACAGGGAAAACAGGGAAAATGGCAACAAAAAAACCCCCTCAAAAACACAAGTAATTTGTAAAATTTGCCAAAACATAGGGAATTTTTTATTTGGCCAGGTTCTGAAATTCCTGATTCTCAAAATATTAGGTATTCAACTTTTTTTTGTAATGGGGATCTCCAAATGTTCTCTGCATGCAGGAGCTTTAAAATTTGAACAACTCATTGTATATGACACGGAAAACTTGCTGTGGACAGGGAAATCTCAGGGGAAACACAGGGAATTCGAGAATGGAATTTTGGTAGGTACCCTGGATAAGAGTTGGTCAAAGATAGGTCCACTCATTTAACTCATTGAAAGTTGGGTCCACCCAATCCACCGATTACACGTTCAACATTAAAATTCCCCACTCACCCCATGTGTCCGTTCCGCTTCCCTAACAAACCCATCGCAGGGATCTTGGACAAATTCACCCTGAGCCAGGGGCGTGCCTGGACTGGGACTGACTTGCTGGGAACCAGCGACTGATCTCTCAGCCGGCCAGGCACCAGCTGATGCATAGACCGAGTTACAAGACGGGATCTTGCTATAGGAAAGGAAAGAGAAGCCCTGGGACTATTTCCATCCAGCGTGCCTTTAGCATACTCTGGGATTTTGGAAGCAGTCCTGAGGCCGCAGACAGGGTAGATAGGTTACTCACCTATCTTTTTAAGGAGTTTTCTTGTAATGAAATAAAGAGCAGGGCCACCAAAATCTTGTCACATGGCCATGTCTGCCCAAGATCTTTACCAAACCAAGAAAAAAGACTCTTCAGGAGGCACTCGATTAAATAAAACTCGGAATTTTCTCTTGGATTACCTAAAGACTAAAAAAAAAAGGAAGGAAAATAAAAGAAGACAAAGACAGAAAATCAATTCCTTGCCGTGCGCTGTAGCCCCGAGTGGTGGACTCACTTGTTGTCGCGGCGACACAAATCCCCGCTGGGCGTAAGAAGGCGCTCCGGGGGCCGGGTTAAATAAAACATGGGGCCGTCCCCGTCTCCCCACTTTATATACACACTTTGTGTCGCGACAGATTTACGACTCGTGAATAAAAACCCATGTAAATCAGATTCTCCCCAGGGGCTCGTGAACGTCATGTTTGTGGTGAGATAAACCTACAACGACTCATTTCAGTAAACTCGCCTGTGTGAAAACATGCAATTCTCTTCAAGCTTACTGTGACTGCATTAATATAAGCACTGGAAATTAGTTGCGAATCTGGACCTGTTCTCATCATGATAGATCCTATGTTCTTGTCACAATGTCGACCATTCAAAAAAGCCATAGAATTCAAGGACGTTGATTGCAGGTCTTTTCAAGGATAGAAACCCGAGTTGAAATCGTTGTAGGAGGGGGGGGGGGGGGGGGGGGGTCTGGATAGGAGTTTTTTTGTTTCAGTATTTTATAGAAGTGCATGTACTTGTTTGCATGCATGCGCATGTGTGCATGCGTGCTTCAGTACACATGTATCTTTATGTGTAATACTGTATTTTAGGCAAAGACGCACACGTATGCTATTAATGGTCTTAAA
The DNA here is from genome assembly GCA_936440205.1 of Lepidonotus clava. Lineage (NCBI taxonomy): Eukaryota > Metazoa > Annelida > Polychaeta > Phyllodocida > Polynoidae > Lepidonotus > Lepidonotus clava. The sequence goes on along the minus strand of OW387143.1, from coordinate 51,827,237 downwards.
TTAAAGAAATGAACATGCTTTGTATTGTAACACTTACAAGCATTGCAGGCATATAGAAGCCTTGGGTTACACTAACATCCTGGCTTTATACGTTATATAGACCGTCACATGTACGTCACATGGTGACCGTGTTATCATGGCGAGCGCCCCCCCGGATCCCGCCGCCTGCACCATGTGACCCGGTGATGACGTATGACATATCGGGCCTTGTATACAGGCCGACATGTATAACATTCCTCCCGGTAGGAATGCACCTTTTTTTGCGCAGACGCACTAGAGACTCGCGTGTACCAGATGCCAGAGGTGCCACAGGCGATATCTGTCATACAGTGAATGGGTCTTGTATGTTTTTATCTAGGCTGGTTTAGAATGGGACACTTAACTCTAATATAAACACTAATGTGGACTCATCAACTGCTGTCTTTGTGAGTCATTAGATTTGTTTTATCAGTGGATAGACTGTAATTCCATCCTTGTCCGCTAGTCACTCAAACTAGGACTGTTAGCCAGCAAAAAGTTTAGGTGGGAAATCCAAGCTATATCCCTGCATGCTTTGGGGCAGCTGGTTTATGGCAGGTAGGAACATAAACCAGCCAGCAGCCCAACAACCATCAAAGGGGTTCCCCATGCCATTTATAGAGCGCCGATAAAAAAATCTTTACAAATTTTAAGTGACCAGTAGTAACCATGGTCTATTGTTGGTGTAAGGACCTATTATGCATGAGCTATCTAGGTCGTGAAAGGACTAATCAGTGGATAGTTGTTCCGCACAAATGAAGCTTCCTTGAGCGTAAACTTAAAGCAGCGAAACGCTTCAAGAGTTTACCGTCTTATTAAAGTGATCCAAGTGAGTGCTGACCGAAGACGTCAGGCGGTGCGCCGACCAATCAGGGCCCGGTAAAGTCGTCCCCGCGGACCGCCCCTGACTTGAGTTGGTTCCTTCAATGTAATGAGGCCCCGAGGGACCCTTACGGTGCGCCCAGACTGTATGATATCGGGGTGGGCCAGTGGGTCCCCGCGGGCCCCGGGACCCATATGTCTCCGGGTGGGCGGGGAAATCTCAGCCCGCAGCTTGGGTTTGGAGTGGAGGCTTTAAGACCCATACCCACTAAGACACTTTTAGATGGTCGGCCAACGGATTGGCGCAAAAATCGGCTGATCCTAGGGGTAAAATCTCCCGATTCTGATATTGAGTCCAATCAGACATGGCATATTTCAATAGACTGTCCTAACCGGCGATCATAAGAATTGGCTGATTTTAGCGTCGACCCTTCGGCCGACTACATGAAAGTCGATTAGTGGGTATGGGGCTTTAGGTTGGGGGCAGTATCAGCATGAAAGCTCCAGGGACGTGCAAGATGGGCTTGATTCCCCTCTCAGTCTTGATTATGTACATAGTGGTGAGTTGGCTGCAGAACCCTGTACATGTTTGTACGGCAAGGCTGGGACGGTTGTATAATAAACTATACCACAGGGCCCCTGTGGGGTTCGGGGAAGAATAGGCCCCAGTAGCCCCTGCTGATGTATAATGTGCCGATAGGGTTGACCCAGCTCTGACCAAGTGGTTCTTTGGGTTCAATTAATGGTTGGCGCTGTGGTTCACTAAGGGATGAGGTACAGCAAAAATGATTTGCAGGTTTTGATCTCCTGCTGTTTGCCCGCCCTGTCACCTTCATCTCATAGATTCGATCACCAAAGACAGTATATGTCCCACCTGGTTTTTGCAGTGAAAATGACCCTGGCTGTCGGTACGGCATAAAACACTTACCCACTCACTCACTCACACCACTGGGACGTACAAGATGGGCTTATTCACCCCAGTCTCGATTATGTTCATAGTTTGCCTGAGGATTCAAACCCTTTATGTCTTTTAGGTTGGTTCAGGGAAATCTTTTCTCGTATGGTGGAGTAAGGCGGAAGGGGTGGGGGGTTAGGACTGGAAGGGAGGGGAGGGCTAGGAAAGGTTTGAAAATGGAATACACTCCCGGGACATACAAGATGAGCTATATTCACCTCACTTTGATTACAAACCGGTAATTTGCCTGGGGAACCGAACCCTCACCCATCTTTAAGTGGGTACCTGGGGGCTTGAGTCGATGCTGGGGCTATCTTTTTTCTTTGATAAAACGGACCCCAGGGATAGATAAGATGGGCCGTACGCGGTGTGGACTTTATTAAGGACAAGTGCCATAGTGCCCCCAAGGACTAATCCCCCATATAATTATATGTTTGCCTACGGGCAGAACCTAGATATAGAGAGTAATCAGGCCGCTGGACTTGGGGTAGGAGTTGGAGCAGGGTTGTGTGTCGTAAGTAACGCTATGACTTGGCCTCAGATACATACCAACTCTGACGGTTGTACATGTGTTTAGAATCATACCGAAGCCACAACTATACCACGATAACTTATGGTTGTCACATTTGTCTGACATTCAGGGATGTTGTATTTACCTAACATCATTTGGAAAATTATCCGATGCACATCCAAATATTTATTTACTGACATACTCACAGTACTCTGGATTACATAGTTTTCAATGTAATCAATTACGTATCCTCCCCTCCCCTCCTACGATGTCCCAAATCCTACCTGGATCACCGACTATTCAGGACACCCACGTAACACGGAATCAGGCACTCCAGCCACTACACACACCCGCTCCAATACCCCCCCCCCCCCCCCCCCCCCGTCCAGCAAACTGTCCCATAGCCACAGTCGGACATGTTGGTCCATCCGTCATCTCTACATCCCTGCCCGCCTACTCGTTTCTGAGTGGCCGTGGTCACTAAGTCTCCCTCGAGTCCCCCCACCAGGCCCCGGGGCATTTCCATGAATAGACCAGGCAATAGTTCTGGTAGCGATAAACAAATGATAAGGCGAGGAGTAGACAATATACTAAAAACAGGCTGTTGAATCTGTTGTTGAATTAGGTATATGAAGTGTAAATCTGGGCTTACATTGTAACTGATTCAGACGTCATCCTCCCAACCTGTCCAGCCCCTAGTCATACCCTGTTTACCCCAGTATCCCAAAGCCACAGTCGGACGTATTGGTCCATCCGTCATGTCCAAATCCCCCTTCTCCCCTCCCGCCTACTCGGATCTGAGTGGCCGCAGTGGTCACAAAGTTCCACCCCCTCACGTTCCCAAGGGCCTTGCCCTGAATAGAACACTGTCAGCATCGATTAACAAATGATGAAGTGGGTGTACAGCAATGCTAAAACAGGTGGTCTCATGTTTTGCTGAATTAGAGATATTACACTAGGTGTAAATCTGTGGCATTGGAGGTAATGATGACACTGTGAGAATTGGTAAAGTAAAGAAAACGTATTTATCATCAGTAGTAAGACAATTGAGAGAGATAAGGAAAACTGAGACGAGGGTATTTGGAGAAGTAATAAAAGTCCTACTCTAGGGTTATCAGGTGCCCGGATGTAGGTATAGCGTCTGCCCCCGCCTCTTAGCCAATCATATCTCGCCGTGAGCAGGCCAGGGGTCAAGGGGGGTCAAGGACCAGATAGTGGGGTGAGGTAGGAATCTCGTCATTTCTCGGTCACGGCGAGACTAGAATCAATTTGTCGCCAGTCGTATATCCGATATAAGTCCTCTGATAGCCTGGTACGACAATATTACCTTGATGCATTATGGGAAGATCTAGCTGTTTGTGGCAGGGGAAAAAAACGGAAAAAAGGAACCGGAAATGGGCGGTACCTGAGGCATCTGGGAACGATCCGATATACATCACGTGATGCAATAAAGAACGGACGCCGCGTCCCCCTCCTTGTACCCAGCGTCCTCCTCTATCACTCTCCATAAATCACTCTCCAAGCACAGGTTGTAAAGGCCCATCTGCTTATACCGGAGTAGCGATTCGATAGCGCGCGCCGACCGCGCCTTAAAGGGGCAGTCTCGTCCGGCCGTCGTTAGGCTAAGGTACGCCGACGTTAGCCTAACGACGGGAGACCCGGCGACGTGTTTTGTGACGTTGGAACGTAATCCTGCAACGTGATTGGTCACGTCACGAATTTGGCGCGCCAGAACGGGAGTTACAACGTAGCAAATAACGTCGTCCTCACGGACGAGACTGCCCCTTTAAGTGATAATCCATAAAAGAGTCTAACCAGGTTATTGACCCCACGAAGGGCGCAGGGTGTCGTGAATGGGGGCGGAAGGAGGGAGGACCGGGCCGACACACAATAAGGATACATCGAGGGCTGTGTCAATATCTATATATAACAAAAACACACGCTTCGCTCTTTCGGGAGAAACTATAAATGTACACAGTATACATATCTATTCATATGCTACAAGCTTAACCGTGATATCTCCCCATAAGAATCAAGGAATCAAGACACATTGTTTCGTAAATGCGACCGTGTCAATATCTATAATGAAAAACGCGCAGTGCTTCGCTCTTACTGGGAGAAAGTATCAATGTGCAGACTATTCATATCTATTCATATGCTACAAGATTATCTATGGTACCTTACTATAGGAATCAAGCAATCAAGACACAGTTTTGTATATGCGACTATGTCAATATCTATATATGATAAAAACACACGCCGCTTCGCTCTCATGGGAGAAAGTATCAATGTGCAGAGTATACATATCTATTCATATGCTACAGGCTTATTCGTGGTATCTCACTATAAGAATCAAGGAATCAAGACACCTAGTTTCGTATATGCGACTGTGTCAATATCTATATGCAGCAAAAACACAGGGCGCTTCGCTCTTACAGAAGAAATGTTAACTGTATACATATCTAGCTACAAGCTTATAAGTGGTATCTCACTATAAGAACCAAGCAATCAAGACACGTAGTTTTGTAAATGCGACTGTGTCCATATCTATATATAATAAAAAACACACGGAGCTTTGCTCGTACGCAAGAATCAATGTAAACTGTATCTATTCAAATGCTACAAGCTTATCCGTGGTATCTTGCCATTATAATCAAGGAATCAAGATACCTAATTTTGGTCCAGTACTGAAATAAACGGAAAAATACAATATAAAGACATAGAGACCTGTGTCAATATCTATATAATTATAACAAAACTCACAGGGCACTTCGCTCTAATGGGAAAAACTATCAATGTATCCAGTATACATATCTATTCATATGCTACAAGCTTATTGATGGTATCTCACTATAAGAATCAAGGAATCAAGACACCTAGTTTTGGTCTAGAACTGAAAATAAAAACATCAATAATACCCCCAGGGGGAAAATTTAAAGAAAAGTGCATGACATTTATTTTCCATGCTGACTGTAATCCTGACTTTTTTCATTTGACCTATTTCTCATGTGTAGCTGCTGCTCCTATTCATAGTTGCCCTTTAGGTTTTCCACCAAGTACAGATAATCTATCACCCAGGATCGATTGTTTGGGACCGTTTGATTCAAAGGCTCCCCCTCTTTTCAATCAAATTGGGTTTTCTATTCGCTGGCTGCAGGCGGTTTGTCGTGTGGTGGTTCGGTCCGGGGCTGTTAAAAGATTCACGACTGGTTCGGTGGGTTGGGCCTGGATCGATGCCTTCATCTCATCACGGGGAGCAAGGAGGGTTTTGTACAGATGTGTCAATGCATAGATGCCTTTGTATGGCTCGTGTCTTACCTACGTAGAATGGGTATTTTGTACAAGTGAGTCAACGCCAAGACTGCCTTTGTGCGGCGCGTTGTACCTATGTGGAACAATGCTGTGGCAAGTACTGGATAAGGAATCAGGAAGGATTTGTTTACTTCAGATTTTCACCAGTTAGGGAATGAGGGATGTTGGTATGAAATAAGAGTAAACAATTGAAGTGCCCCATGTAGATGCTGTCTGCATACCGACATTTCCATATGCTACTTATCCCTGAAACTTCATATATACTACTTACTTACATATGTTTACTCGTGTTCATCAGGTGGCATTAACTCGGCCTAAGTCCTTCTACACTTAGAAGGCTGTTTTAAAGGAAGTGTCAAGTCATTACCGCGCTTCCTTACCTCCTCCCTTGCATGTTTTGACTCACTCTACAGAGAGTACTAAAGTAGTCTACATTCTTTTACACAGAGTGGGCCGTTTAAATGAAGTGTCGATTCAGTCCCCCCTCCTTATTTCCACCCTTACATGTTGTAACTCGCTGTTTGAAATGAACTGTCGATTCAGCCTCTATCCGCGCGGTTTCAAAGGAAGTGTCGATTCAGTCCCCCTCCCTCATCAACCCGTCTAAAGCGGAGGTCTCTTTAGCTGAACGGTTCAGAACAGACCGTGGTATATCTCCGTCAATAGACTCTACCCCACTCAGCCTTTAGTCAATAGTCTTTGATCCTGTTTCACTTACCCAGAATCCTCTGCTGCCGTACCCCTTAACTTACCCACAAGCCTCTGCGGCCCTCCCTCCTATATTACCCATATTCCCCTGCAACCCCCCTCCCCCTATATTACCCAGAAGCCCTTGCACCCCCCCTCCCTTTAAGAGTCTGGGTACAGAGGGCTTAAGGGGGTAATAGCCAGAGCTAGCTGGGGTTAAAGTTGTCTACACTAGACTCAATCGGGCCTCTCCGCTTTGAACACTACCCTAAGTCCTATACCCACTGTGGCGATATGTCGACCCCTGAACATGTTTTTGAGAGATTGCCTTTCAGTATGTTGTGTTGAAATGTACATGTTTGAACTGATTCAGTGCAAAGTTCACCAGATTATAGGACTAATATTGACCCATCAAACTGCCAGAATAAGGAATGATGAGAAAAATTGTATCTGCCAGTTTCGGTACAGAATTTGGGTGATTTTCAGAGTAAAATTCGCCAATTATTGGTTGAAAAATCGCCCAATGGATATGTGGCTTAAGACTGGGATAAAGTCTCACCTCACACAGGCATAGAACTCAATAGGCAGTTAAACCTCATGCCCCCCTGCCTCTTCTGTATAATCATTATAAGCCACTTCCAGCATAGCACCTACAGGTTTAATGCTTCTACTAAACGGCCAACTATCACAGTAGGCCCTCATTGATTTGCCCTGGTCCTTAGGACGGTTTTCTAACCTAATGCATCACACACAATGCACAATGGTGAAAGGCTTCTACTCAACATCTACTGCCCACAGTATTGATACATGGAACGTTTTCTAACCTAATGTGTCCGATTTAGGCCATGATAAGTAGATTGAGGGTTTCCTGTCCTCGCCCTAACTCCATCGCCTATCGCGCTGGGCCCTGGCAACCAGGTTAGACTCGGCATGTCGGCCACAGTTGGACAAAGGGGGTCCTTAGCCTCACGGCATCCAGCATCTTGGGTGTCCAGTCTACTCAGCCTGTGCCCCCAGCAGGGTGTGTGATGACCTTTGTATGGCACATTGTACATAAAAGACCCCTTGCCACTCTTCCAAAACAGTAGGGCAGTGATCGCGATGGTGGTTTCTCCTGAATCGTCTCATAGATACAATCACCCTGAAAAGCTGAAAAGCCTACCTTGTACAGTCTAAGGTGGGGGAAGATTGGAGGGTGACTGGCGTCAGTTCACACGCCAAGGTCACGTGCCAAGGTCACATGTCATCACCAAACCTCCATGTTAGGTACCGACCGATCGCTCTCAGATTGCGCCCAGTAACAGGAATAAAGCCCGGCAAACATGTCGCGATTGACGCAGTAAGGAGGGTCGTACGGAGAGTGGTACTTCCCTGCGTCGGACCGACAAACGAAGGGTGGTACTTCCCGCTGTCAGGCGCAGAGCGCTGTTTCATGACCAACTATAAATATGGACGTCACACAAAAATAGAGTATGGATTTTGTGAGTGCCCATAGAAGTCTCGTTTTATGCAAAGAAAACTCGCAAAAAAAATGAAACAAGAAAAAACCTGGAGTAGTAAGGTACTATAAAAAGAGTGGCAATGGTGTATATACTGAACATGTATTATAAAACATTGCACAAATAGCCTTTTGAAGGAAGTATTTTCCATCCTAGTAGGTATGAAAGAAACCTCCATGCATCACAGTTGTAGTGTTTAACATAAAAGGACTGCACATAAAAAGTACTGCTGATAAAAACGCTCCATGACTAAGCTGTCGATTCAGCCGATTCTAGCCCGTCAATTCAGCCCATTTAAATCGTCGACAGCCGTTAGAGACGTCAAATTACCGCCGACAAGTCGGAATAATTCGGTTAGGCCTCCGGGCCACCGTAGTTGAATTACGGCCGGCTAAAATAGAACCGCCCTCCTTTAAAGCGGTAAAAACCGGGAGAGGTACCTAAGTACGTTGGGGGACTGGGGGTGTGGGGGGGGGGGGGGGGACTGAGCGGGGTATGTCGCGTGTCGGATTTGAGTAATTACGTTTCGCTCAGCCGGCGACCTTGGCTTGACGAAAGGTCGGACTGGGAGCTGTCCTTGATAGTATTTGAAATATCCCCAGGTGCCGTACCAAAGATTCCTAACCGTAAGGCTTCTGTGATCAAGTTTTATGTTTTGTTTTTTTTAAATGTTATTTTTTGCTTTCACTCTATAAATCTATGTCCACCAAAAGCAGCCCTTATATAAGGGTTAAAATAAAATCAAATTGGCTCTGATTGGGTACTAACCAAAGCTTTCATGATATTTCTTTTTTTCCTTTTTCTTTTTTCTCTATTAATCTACCTTCACCACAAGCGTCACTCTTATACATTAAGGTTAAGATGAAATTATGAAAATAAGTATAGAAAAAATTAGTATAGAAAAAAATTAAAAATAGTTGAGATCAAATTGGACGTTGTAGCGACCAGGAATAATAACAGCCATAAGCCCATATATAGTATAAAGGTTTCCCAAGTTTCTAGTGGTCTACCCCCTTATAAGCCCGGTAAGTCGGCCGGGCAGGCGGACCCGGGGGACACTCAGTGGGGAAAGCCGCTCTGATTGGGGACTAACCCAGATGTATGCTAAGTCCTGGGCCCCTAGTGACCCACTTAGGGAGCCCAAAACCTCTCAGTCCAAGTCCCAGGTATACAAGGTCACCCAATTCCAAGGGTTTTAGATAGGTACTTTCATCATGACTGTCTGTGTGGTGGATATGCTCAAAGTTGAGCAGCAGATAGATATTTTGCCAATGTCTCAAAAACCTGGGATAACCTTACCAGTTTTAAAAAGAGAGGAGCAATACATGGGCCAAGTATTATCCAAAACCAGCGTGCCACGTTTAATATACCCCAGGTAAATTTTAGTATTCTCACTCTTACTACTAATTCCAAGCAATCACTATCTGTAAGGACCCTCACAGGATGTAAAGCGCATACATCCTCTGCCATGAGTGGTCCACAACTATTTACACACTCATAGCTGTGAAGTGCTCGATACCCCAAAGCTCTTTCATAAAGCTCTCAGTCTCAAACTCTCCATAGTGACCCCATGTTTGATAAATCCACAACCCAAAGTGACTCGCCACTATTTGCACACTCTTATCGGGAAACCGTTCTATACCCCTAAACTCTGTTGTATAGCTTCCATTCCCAAACTCATCCCCCACTGTTTGATACATCTACAACCCAAAGTGGTCCACAACTATTTACCCACTCCGGTCAGTAGAGGACTCTCCATTTTGGTTGTGCTGGTTCTGTGAGCTCCTTAGTTCAGTACAGAAATACACCCAGAAACCAGCGTAGCTGGTACCCCCGAGCTCATCAGCTGTGCTCATAGATACATTGAGGAATTAGCGTAGCTGTATCTTGTACCCTTGAGCTCCTCCTCTGTGCTAATAGATACACCCAGGAACAAACGTAGTCTGTAGTTTGTACCCTTGAGCTCCTTAGCTCAACTCGTAGATACACCCGGTGACCAGCGAAGCACCCAATTAACCCTGTATGTCGTCGGATGTAAGCAGTTACGTCACATACCCAAATACAGAATACCCCTAATATATATATATAATCCCCGCACCCAAATACCCTCAGTGTATACTGCTCTCTCTCCACCCAGAACACCACATACCTCTATAGAATCAGTAACTAAGTAGAAGGGAGACAAGTGTATGAGACTTAAGCCCCATACCCACTAGGCGATTTTACAGGCGACTGGCGATGGGAAACAGAATCACTGGTAAAACCATCACCAATTCAGATCACCTGTTAGATGTAGCATTGAAATGTTACATACTAACATGTGTTCTGAATTGGTCACAATTTTACCACTACTCTGGCAGTTGCCCATCGCCAGTCGCCAGTAAAATCGCCTAGTGGGTATGGGGCTTTAGGCTTCGCCAGGTTTAAGCCTTAAGAGACTGACGATATACCCACATTGTCCATGTATTGTGGAGGGAAAACCCCCAGAAAATAGTACCAAGATACTTAAAATGATTTAAAAATTTAACCTGCAACAGGAAATGATACCAAGATATTGACAGTTTTGCAAATTAAGTCAGTGCAAATTTCGCCTTGCTATTTGATGACTGGATCTATAGCTTATGATCCCTCCAAACGCCCAATAGTGAAACCCCCCCCCCCCACACACACACACACCTCCAAATACCCTCAGTATATGTATGATCCCCGGCTCTATGAGGTTAGGTAACGGGTTATGTGAGGGTTACATGATTACCATGGTGACCGTCTCTATCGACTATGCGCGTCTCCCTCGGCAAATATTGGCCATGGACCCCACCAAATACTCAGTCCTCTCCTACATAGACTGTAGTTATGTCCATGTCTACTAGTCGCTCACACTAGGACCGTTAACCAGCAACCATTTTAGGTGGGAATCTCCACCTATATCCCAGCTTGCTTTGCAGCCGCTGGGTTATGGCAGGTAGAACCACAAACCAGTCAGCACACAAACAACCATCAAAGGGGTTCCCCATACCATAAATAGAGGGCTAATAAAATAATTCCTTACAGATTTTAAGTGGCCATGGACTCTTGTGGGTGTAAGAACCTATTATGAAAGAGGTATATAGGTCATGAAAGGACTAATATTGGCCGAGTACTCGGCCCTCTCAACCCCTCTGGGTAGATTCACCACACGCACTGCTCAAGTGGATTCTCTCCAACACTCACCGGTCAGCTGGATTGGTCCCAACCCTCTCACTGTTGTGTGGCAATTAGATAATTGGGTCTGATTTTCATAGGACGCTATTTCTCAGTGCTTTGTGGAACTTGGAGTAGCACTCATGTACCAAATAGTTCAGGTGCATTCCCATTGGCTTACAGTTAGCGATGGTATTCGGAATTTGACTATCATAAATTCAATACAGATAGTCGCTGGACTTGAAGGGGGTCATTCTCTCCATCGTTTTGCTGTTTTTCTCATGAAAATGGCCACCTGCAATTACAGCCAGTGCTAATTTTGGTACCAAAAGTTGTAAGATTATCTTCCGGACTGTAATTATTTGATGCCTTGCACTTCTGCTGCCACAAAGTAATCCTTACTCTCCCCTCTTCCAACTAACATATAAAAACATACCCCACTACAAATGGATTAAAGAGCCCCCACTGGTTGACCCCCACCATTCCCCCTATTTACGTAGATAATGTCCAATCACATCGATACTCCAAATAGGAAACACAATGTTAGCCCTGGTGTTGCCATGATATAGCAATGATAGAGATCTTAGTGGCTACAAAATAATCTGCTATCCTTTACCCCAACCCCAACCCTCCCACTCGCGGATAAAACCATACCTAGCGTCCCCCCCCCCCCCCCCAACCACAAACGGATTAAATAGACCCCCGCGGTTCAACCTCCACCCCCACCCTCTACTCCCCCACCCCCCACCAGCCTTACCCCCCCGTTCTCTGACTGTGGCCGTCTGAGGCGCAGAGACCGGCGTCTGGTTCTACTATTGATCCCTGACCTCGGCGTCCCACCGGCGTCTGCCCGGCGTCTCCGTCTGTCAGGACATCTAGGGGGGCGTCTCTCCTTTTGTGTCCGCCATGAGTCGGTGCTGACTCTGACTAAAGCCCCGTACCCACTAGGCGATTTAACCGGCGACAGGGGATGGCACGTGTGTCAAATCGCCCGACAACTCTGATAGCTGGGCGATTCCCAGTGGGTATAGTATATGGGAATATTGAAATGTTTGATCTCAATCAGTGCTAAAACCGGCCGATTCACCCCTTAGAATCGGCCGATTTTAACGCCGATATGTCAGCTGAGTGTGTAAAAATGTCCTAGTGGGTATGGGGCTTTAGTCTGACTGCTGGAGGGTGGGGGGGGGGGGGAGGGAGAGAATAAGTGGGTCATGGGGGCCATAAGTGTTTCCGTTCACCTGATTGAGATTGGAAATCTGCCAACCGACCACGATGCCCTTCCCCTGATTTAAATAGATGTAGGAAAGTTAGCAGTAACAGGAGGGCCCTCTACAAAGAGTGTGACTGTCCCTATTTAGTTTCTTGATAGAGTTTCTATTTTTTGACAATTCAAGGTGCCTACCAAAAGCTAACACAAACGATATTCTCAAAGACAGGTGTGTGTCATAGCCCCATCTGGGTCAGGGAAGTCCTTAGTTATGGCCATGCTTGTTTGCTCATGGGGGACAGATCAGGTTAAGAGATAAGGACTGACCAATCAGATGGGGAAAAAGTGTCCCCCTCTGGGTTACTAAGCGACCTTAGCTGGGAATCCCCCCCCCCCCACACCCTGTCTTTTAGAATAGGAATCCTTCATGATAGTGTACTGACCACTTTCAGTATACTACTAACAGACCTGCCCAGGTCCAGTCAGTCTATGAGTGGTACACTGACTGTAGTAAAAACCTGCCTGATGGTCGGGCCTGGGTCTCTACCTCCATGCAAACCCTCTACCCCCCCCCCCCCTCACACACACACATCCCTGCAAAATACCCCCCTCCCACACACCCCTGCGCAAACCACTTCTCCAAATCCGACATCAATAACCTCCCACTCCAAAGCACCCCACGCCTGAGGCCACCCACTCGCTCCCCACCCTCCCTAAGGCCTCAGCACGGCCTTGGTCTAACCTTACCCACCCAAACCTCTCCCCCCGCCTCGAGGTCCCTCAGGTCAGACCAGTGTAACGTCTCACAGCTGAGCCCCTTGTTTCCACGTACAGCCGTCTAGAATAGTAACCCCGCCCCCTGCCCCCCTCACTCCACCCTCCCGTCGTATTCTTCAGTATCATCTGAAGACACGTGGGATCATGTGTGCGTGGGGTGGGATACCCTCCCCCCTCCCCTCAACAACCCACCCTCCTGTAGTCCAACGTGGTCCATGACCCCTATATTCAACCCCCTATCCCCCTACCCTCTAACCCTCTACCCCTTACCCTCTATTGTCTACTCACTACCCCCGTATCCCATACCCTCTGCCCCTCTACCCCTACCCTCCAACCCTCCAACCCCTCCTTCCCCTGTCTTACCCTTGTCCCTATTAAAGCCCCCATCCCCCCAACCTACCACGGTGTAAGAGATCCCTGTCCAGGCCATAGGAACCCCTGTCTCCATGAAACCGTTTCCATACAGTAGTTAGGGGTGGGGCTCCCACCTCCTTCCCCTACCCCTTACCCCTCTACCCTCCTACCCCCCTCCACTCACCCTTGTCTTACCCTTGTTCCTAAGCCCCCAGGTCCCCAACCTACCACGCTGTGAGGGGTAGTAGGGGCGTTGGGTTCCGTACAGCCCATGCAGCCCCTCCCACCTTCTCCCCGATTTAACAGCAGTAGTACTAGCAGTAGCAGTAGACTTCTTACTCCTCCTGATCCAGGCCTCCTCACACACATCCGTCCTTAAAGGGCCCGTGTCGGCAGGCCGGGGTGTGGTTGTTGTAACGGGTTCCAGTGCTCTCTTCTCGGTCAACTCCTCTTCACTGACCTCCCAGCCCGCTGGCCTTTAGTTGACGGCGTGTGGGTTATGTGAGTCGTCGTATCCAGGGACTGGGCCCTTAGTGCAGTAGGCTGCAGTGCACGTGGTTCTGAGTCACTGAACAGATCTCAGCCTCCGCTTCGTACATACAGTAGTAGATGAATTTTTTCATACATACAGTAGAATACAAACTTCCTCTCACCCCACAGACAGATTCAGAGGACGTTCTGTGTAGGGCAGAGTGTTTAGCTCCTGATTGACTGAACGGGTGTCCCAGCGTTATGAGCAGCTTAGTAGCTCGGGCTTCTACACCTCATTGCCCTTCTCCTCATAGAGTAGTAGCGCTCTCAGTCCGTCCCTGGCTTCTCCACCACGCCTCTCCCTTTGCCGCTCCTCTACTGAGCTGCTTCACTGAATCTTAGACTGTGTCAGTGGGGCCTTGGCTGTCCCGCAGACTCTCCTTCCACTGCTTATTTAGTGAACTCCTCTGGCTGTCGGCCTCTCCCGTAGTGAGCTGCAGCAGTGCATCTTTGGCCTGACTGTCAGTGGAGCTTAGCTGTATCTCTGGGGGTTTGACTGTGTTACCCAGGCCAGGCCGTCTCATTGGGGCAGTGTCACACGGTGTTGGACCTCCCTGGCCTCTCTCCTCACGTGGGCTGTTTTAGATCTCAGCTTTCCCTGTCGTGTCGTTAGAACCTCTCCGCAGATGGGGCCTGACTGTGTCACAGCACCCTGGCTGCATCTCTGATGCCTTACTGTATAACTGGGGCCTTTCCGCCTCACTAGGCCAGAGTTACACCTCCCCAGCCTCTCCTCTCATGTGCTAACGCCGGTGTGAGGGAGCAGTAGTACGGTAGTTCCCTTTTACTTCTCCATAAGTGAGCTGCTCTAGGTCTCACTTCACTGAGTGTCTGCTTCTCCTCGTGTTAACCTTGCTGTTGGATCAGGCGCCTATCACTGAACCCTGGGTCTGTCCCACCGTATCCTGGCTGTCCTACTGGGGCAGTGTTACACCTCAACACGTGCTCGCCGATCTGAGCAGCAGCAGTAGTAGTAGTAGTAGAAGTACTGTGAGGCGCTTAGAGCAGCTCATGCTCGCAGCATGTTGTAGTAGTATCAGCGGCTCCGCACAGCTCGCCGACGGTACTCCCTTCACTTCCTCCCTCCTCTGTCGGCCCGGGAGTCTTTCCACACCACTGACTCCCCTCACCTCACCCCAGCCCGACGTGGGCTGTGTCGTGCCACCTGATTGGTCCCCCGTGTTGGCCCCTCTGATTGGCTCCCGTCCCGTCACGGTGGTGTCAGTTGTATGTCGGCAGGTGAGCTTGCACTGGGCAGGTCCCACAGTGTTTACCTTACATTCCGCCTGTCACCGGCCTGTAGGGGAGCAGCTGGGAGTTACAGCTGCTGGTACCGGCATGTCTGAGTGTCAGCCCTCAGAGCAGGTTGGGTACCGGCCCGAGCAGGTCGCTGGGTACCGGCATGTCTGAGTGTCAGCCCTCAGAGCAGGTTGGGCACCGGCCCGAGCAGGTCGCTGGGTACCAGCGTGTCAGTATTGTCAGCCCTCAGAGCAGGCTGGGTACCGGCCCGAGCAGGTCGCTGGGTACCGGCGTGTCTGTGTGTCAGCCCTCAGAGCAGGTGGGGTACCGGCCCGAGCAGGTCGCTGGTCGGACGCCGTGTGCGCTGGGTGCCAGCAGCAGGCTGTCTGTAGCTGGCGCCCGGCGTGTAAGGCGCAGACAGCAGCCCCCCTGCAGGCCGCCGCCAACACTCAGGCGGATAACCAGCGGCGGCAGCAGCAACATTAAGGAGCTGGGACAGGGGAGGAGGAAGGAGATGGGAGGTTGGGGGAAGTGGATGGGAGGCAATGCTTGGGGTAAGACTAAGCCTGGGCACTGTAGGGTCAAGATTTATGTCAAAGGAAGGGGAAAAATAGGCGTCTAATTGAATCATATTGTGTGTACTCATACATGTTTATACAGATTAAACTTGGTTGTTGAAGGAGAGGGGGAAGTGCTGGGGGTAAGATTCAGACTTGGTACTGTAGTGTTAAGGCCCATCGAAAAGAAAGGGTCAAAACATGCATCAAATTGAATGCTTTCTTATTACTCTAGTATACATATTATGGCAAACATGCAAACAGGCACATCAGGTATTCATAGGGAGTAAGAGTCGGTGCTGAGCTCAGGCTACAGTTTAGAGAGTAGTCATAGGATGGTTGGGTGTCAGAGGGTTGGGGTAGGTCAGTGCAGGGCTGGGTCCCGAGGGTTGGGGGAGGCTAAAAGAGGTGGCAAGGGGCCGGTTCTGGGGCTGAGATTAAGACTGGGAACAGTAGTATAAAGGCCTATCCAAATATCCAAAGAAAGGGGTCAAAGAGTAAGAGGTTGGTGTATAGGACGGACGGAAAGGGTAGGGGACACAACTAGAAGAGAGGATCTAGAGGACAGGTGGACAGTAGACAAGAAGGGACACAAAAGTTAAGAGACGCATTCAACAACAGGTTAGGGACAGAATAACGGACAAATTAAAGGACAGGAAAGGGGACAATATAAAGGTACGGAGTATTGGGGGACAGAGGTTAAGGAACATATTATAGGGGGCAGTGATAGGTAGAGTATAGGTAAACATTGTTGGGAATAGGTTAAGGAACAGATAATTGGATGGGTATGGGGACGGGGGTAAGTATAAACAAATAGGCATTTATAATTCCAACGTTTAATTATGATCGACTAACTATATGTCAGCATACACACCCACCCTTTGTATGTGCTTTATGCTATACCTATAGGTGTAGGTTCTCTTCTGAATATAACGGGATTATGGGGCTGTGGCTGGGGAGTTAAAGGGGCCAGTCGGGGCTCAGATTAGTCTACAGAAGGAGTTAGGCACATCTACGCACATGAACCTTGGTTTTACTCTGTCGTTTAATGACCTCACTAACTGATACCCTGTGGGGTTCTGGTGAAGAATATAGACCCTCAGTAGCCCCTGCTGATTGTATAAGGTGACGATAGGGGGACCCAGCACTGACCAAGTGATTCTTTGGGTTCAATTCCTGGTTGCTGCTCAGTTCACTAAGGGATGAGGTACAGCAAAAATGATTTCCAGGTTTTGATCAGCCAGTGGACTGCAGGGGGTCGGGGCGATCACGACTTGTGAAAGCTTCGGGGATATATGATGGCTGGGAGAGGTAACCCCTAAATGGGTCAAGGCTGTTTCTAAAGAAATTGCCCCGAAGAGGTCAGGTGACGTAAATCTGTTTACACTGCATATTCTATGGGCACTAATATAAAAACCCATCGGCGGCATAGAGAGTGGAGAGTATGGGAGATTGGGGAGGGGGCAGGGGGAGTAAACGGAGTTGGGGGGGGAGGTTGGCTGTGTAAAGAATCAGCCCCCGGCCTTTTATAGAGGCACGGGTCTAAACGGGAGTTATATTAATCTCATTTCCTTCTCATTCTACCTCCAATGTCAATCCCTCGCTTTCAAAGGCACCCGCACTCTTAGCACCCCCGCCGGCCTATCAAGGGGAGGGGAGAGGTAGCTATGGATACTGGGGGCTACAGGGGAGGGTTAAGGGAGGAGGGGGATGAATATGTGAGGGGGGAGGAAATGAGAGTTGGGGAGTCTGCCTATAGCTACCTCCAGGCGACAGAAAGAACCCAGTCAGGTTTGAATATATATAGCACTTTCTGCACTACTTATGTTCATTTCATTCCCCCTTTTATCAGTGATGACGATTGAAGAACCATTGTAGTCAATGTATGACGTAGGAGGATGTAGGGGCGAGGTTTCAAGGCCATAGTTAAAAAAGAAAAGAAGGAAATGTGGTCAACTAATTTCCCTTTTTGTCAGAAGTGATGAATGAAGTCCCGTCGTCATATAATAGGATATTGGAGGATGTAGGGGTGAAATTCAAGGACGTAGTGAGCAAAGAAAAGTACTAAATTTGTTCTGGCACACCCATGTCTTAATCTCCGCCATTCTACAAGTTACAACGTTATATTGTGTTGATAAAATTAATTCATCTATAGATCTGGGACACAAGAAACAACGATAAAACCTGAACATTTTCTGTCAACTCCTGGTAGTTTGTCGGTTCCCATGTTCTCATTAATTCACCTAAATGCATCTCTAGTGGCACATTCAAAGTGTAAACACACTGTGTTCTGTTGATACACAACACTTCATATAAAATAACGTTTACAATATCTTGCCAGAACTCTGAACTATCACTATGTCACAGTGAGTGGCCCTAACGAGGGCACTGCCACACCTCGGGAGACCTGATGAGACCTTGCAAGACCATACCTGCCATAAACCAGCAGCCCCAATGCATGCTGGGATGCAGGGGGGAATTCCCACTTAAAATGGTTGCTGGTTAACAGACCTAGTTTGAGCACCTAGTGGACTTGGGGGTGACTGCAGTCTACAATGAGGGCGCTGCCACACCTGGCGAGACCTTGTGAGACCTCGAAAGACCTCGCGAGACCACGTGGGATCTCACAGGGCGCAGCGTGAGTCCGACAGCGGCCCATTCACGGCGGAGAGCAGAGGCCTACATTGTGAGGGTGTAGGGACACGTTGTGAGGGTGTGCAGCGGTCTGAGAGGGGTGCGCAGGGAGGGGACTGAGAGAGGGCAATTGGGGTTGTCACCTCCCCTCTAACCCACCCCTGCCCCCCCCCACCTTCACTCCCACCTCCCTCTATTTTCCAGCCCATACTCACCCCATACGAAGTCTCATGCCTCATTTGTGTGTAAAGCCCCTTATCCACTAGGCAAATTGGGCCTCTTCGCCTGTCAGTATGGTACATTGAAATGCACAGGTTTGATAAAATCGCTGGGTGAATCACCCGGCGATTTTGCCGGCGATTCAGATCATGTATGTATATTTCAATATAGCATACTGACGGGCGACGAGGCCCAAATCGCCTAGTGGGTAAGGGGCTTTAGAGTGCGTTTTTGAACACTCAGGTGCTTTATTTATGCAGAATAAATGGGGGTTTTTCAGTACTTTTCCTATTCCCTACCCACCCTATATATAAATATGTGGTCTCGAGCCTCAATGGTGCTGAATAGAGTGTGTTTTTTAGTCGTCGTTCCCTGCCCCTCACCACCCTTCTGACCCCTTTACACACATCCATACACGAATGCTCTTCTCCCCTGTCCCATTCAAAGCCACTGTTGCCACAAACACTTTACACAATGGCCCTACACTCAGACCCCTTCACCTTCCAGTAGTATCCAGGAGTGACCTTACTGAATACAGGGTACCAACCACAAACGCTCTTAATACGTCTTAGCAGATTTTAGCAGGAGGTATTAAAAAGATCTTAAATCGATTCATGCTAGAAATTGGAAATGCATTAGGGTGAGACATAAAAATGCTTGTTACAGCCGTAACCTATTCTTGAAATGTAATTGCTGTTTAAAAACCAGTGGCTGCCAAAACTTAAATTTCCAAAGAAGTAGTCTTTAAACAGATATTAGTGAATCAGAGATGCCACTTTTTCTTCTTTTTCCGGATTTTTCATTGCAGTAAACTTTTCAGACATAGGTAATTTTAGGGAAAAAAACATTACAGTTGTATTCTTAGACAACATATAAAATTTCTAAAAGCCCTTTTTAATGTAAGAATGTTTGTAATATGTTATTCTGTTCCTTTTATGTCTTCCTCCTTAAATTCCGGATTTTCCTGCCTAAAATCCGGAAAGCCTGTTTCAGCAGTTTTCTGGAATTTTCATGTTTATAGATTGGCATCTTTGGACTGAATACAAAGAGCTTGTATAAGACGAGCCCCGATATTTGAATCTGAAATATGACATTTCATAACTATCTTCTCTCTATTAACTATTGCCATATTGCTTATTTACGTCGTACGTGTATTTCGCTCCAGTTATTAACTCGCCTCATGTTTACGTCTTGTCTGTCCCGTATCTGGTGTCTGAACCAAACATCCTCGCTCTTTATTGAGAAACGCGAGCAGGTGTGGGTTTGGCGAGGGGAAGGTAGGTTTATTGGGGTGAATGCACCCGAAAACATTTCTCAATATTAAAACAAGAGATGCCGTTTTTCACAATTTTGTAGGATTTCCTACATTTTGGTGATTTTTGATTGCATAATTGATTTTTTCCTACATCACTAAAATACCTGTTTCAGACAATATTTGTGAAAGTTTCGAGCTATTCATATACATATTCAGTGTCAGATCTCTATTCCTATAGGTTATTTTCTTCCTTGTTGCTTCTAGAAAAAAATATGAGAAGTGTTTCCTACTTTTCCTAGTTTTTCATCAGCCAGGAGTGGCATATCTGAATAATGATCTGATTTCTCAATAACAAGCGAGGTTGGTTGTTGGTTCAGACACCAGATACAGGACAGAGAAGATGTAAACACCCAGGGAGTTAATAACGGATGTAAAATACACATACACCGTAAATAAGCAATATTGCCATAGCTAATACATTTCTGGCAGTGAAGTCTTTACGATTTGAACAACTTGATGGAAAGGTCACAGGGACATTTTTAGGGAAAACAGGAAATTCTAAACTGAAATTTGAGTCGGGACCATGGATTTTAGAATTTCACTAAGACGGCACAGGGTTCCCATAAAATTCACAATTACAAACACAATATGTATGGCTACAAATCAATAAGCTACATCTTAGTTCGAGTGATTCCCTTTCGTCATTTCATTGTTTTGGATAAGAGCCCATCCTATCTAATAATCTTCACATGGCCGAAGTGACCAATCACAGGCCTTCTTGGTGTCACATGACCCCTACAACATGTAAAAAGTGACCTTTCCCCAACCTTCCACAGACACAAAATCAAGGATTCAGGAACGGTTAGGTTAACAATGTAAAACTGATAGGAGTACCAAAGGAAATATTTGCCCAAAACCGACATAACCTACCCTGTGTACATAGCAGTTAATGTACTATTTGTATGAAGCTCAGTAATGTGTATAAAGTTTCCAAAGGATACCCTTGAGAATTAGGCCCCGTATTTAAGTGCAATACAAGGGGTGATCCGGACATTTCCAAAAAGGATGCACCCTAATAGACAAAGTGCCGGACCTCCTAAATCCGTCACAACACTTTCTAGTCGTTATTACCTGTACTATAGTCTGGTTCGCCCTATTGAGTTTCCCGTTACCATCAAGCTCTGTTTTGGTAATGACTTAGTGCAGTGGACTGAGCACAGGGAAGGAGGTGAGGTTGTCGTTGGTGCGGTATCCGTACATAGTAGTATAGGGACAAAGGTATAGGGCATTGACATCCCCATACAAAATAGTATAGTGGTCCTTATGCGGTACATTCCTACTGAGTGGTAAAGCCATATGGGCCTATGTCTTTGTGTAGGAGAAGGAGTATAGCGACATGGACTTTTATGGCCATGTCCCTTCATAGAACTTATAGTGACACGGGCGTTTTATGCTACGTTCCCTCATAGTAGTATAGGGACACTTGTTAGGTGCAAGGCCCTACATTATAGTTTATCATTATGGGCATTTTATGAATGGTTGGCTGTATTGAGTTTCCCCATTACCATCAAGCTCCGTCTCGGTAATGATTCACAGCACCAGACAGCATACTGGAGGCAAGTAGTGGTACGTACGTACCAGTATAGCGACATGACAAATGTACCATGTTCCTTCATATTAGTACAGGCACATGGACCTTTGGTGCTGCATGCCTACGTATAGCCTTATGTGCCTTGCATTGCAATCCCCCTCATAGTAGTATAGCCAAATGGACGTTTGGATTGTCACTGGTTGCATCCACATCCATCATTGTTTTAATTTTTTCCCTTTTTCGTCAAGATAAGATAACATTCCCATGATTGCAATGGCATTTGTAGCAGATTTTATATTTTCTATTCTATCATTGAAGACTGACAGAGCTAGGTCAGTTAGACACAACCGCAAAAACCCAAAGCAAACTTCACATCCTTTGTTACATATGAATTATATATCAGGACATACAACACTAATGAGTCATAAAAGACGGGATAAAAGACTATAACATACGGACATCTCTCAGAGTATTCACCACAAGGGGAATTCTAATTAAAACCTCCTCTGTCTGCGAGTCGCCGGGGGCCCTGTGACTCGATGGCTCGGACCAAAACATACAGTTTAATTCAATAGACGTTGTAACATCCTTTGGGCATATATTGAAGTTGTCGGCGCGGTAAAAAAAACCTCCATACACAAGTTATACGTGGTGATTATTTCGTGCCCTGAGGCAAGTAAAGTTGTATTCCACTAGCTGATCTTGTCAAATAGGAAATTTCTCATACTTAAGTTTTTGTTGCAAATATTATGAGAACCCCTGCATGTTACAAACCATTCGAACGATAATTCAATTCAGCATTCTAATGATATGTAAAATGTCTATGGTTAGCATAAGTTGCTTCTTAGGATTTTCGAAATGGGAGTAAAATCCTATAGTGGAATACCACTTCCAGACCTGGGAATAGAGCTACGAGTGTGTGATGAAATTAGTGAAACACTAAATACCTTGACAAACATGTCATCTGCTTACTGTTAGAAGAAACGGATTGCATCGGTAGGACAATGTATGAGAGGGAGTGTAATTGCTTTTGTCATGAACTGTATGAAACAGAAATACTCTTGTCCTTGTCCAATTGGATTCTTTTTCTCTTAGAAATGACCTTTTTTGTATCCAAGTTTATGAATAAGATATTTAACGCTAAGATGCAAATCGACACTTTGGGACACTATATGTATATTCATTATGTTGAAGTTAGTTTTGTATTTAGGATATATAGTCAGGGATTAAAGGGAATAATGGCAATTCAACAAGAGCGGTGGTAAATTAAGGGGGGTATCGGGGGTACCTTTGTTTTTTTTTAAGGCAAAATGTGGATTTATTTTTTAAATGTAAAATTTTTGAGAGAGAAAAAAGGCGTGCGCCCACCCTTTGTATTACCCCCCCCCCCCCTCCCTCTCTTTTTTTTGGTCCCAAAAAGCTTGATCCTCCACTGATGACATTGAGTGCTTTGAGTACATTCTCGTCTGTAACCCGCCCTTTTGATGGTATTGGTTATCTCCCTCGGTTT
This sequence comes from Lepidonotus clava, assembly GCA_936440205.1. Lineage (NCBI taxonomy): Eukaryota > Metazoa > Annelida > Polychaeta > Phyllodocida > Polynoidae > Lepidonotus > Lepidonotus clava. The sequence goes on along the minus strand of OW387143.1, from coordinate 51,804,376 downwards.
GTATATGTGCCCCATGAGACAGTTCAGTCTATTGGCTCCGATCAACAGCAAGTAGTATTTGTTTCTAAAATTGTTGAAACATCATAGATTCGAACACTGGATGTCCCTACGCACCAGTGGTCCCTGGGTTCTTTTGTTTAACAATAACATTGCCTCGCATGCAAAATTTTAGATCCCTTAAAACTGCTTTTTATTTTGGCATTTTAAAAGTTATGTTGTGTGATGATTTAGTGAACCTTGAAACAGACATGTCCTAGGACGCGGAGTTTTCGATTTCTTAAATCTGTTTTGTTTTTTAAATAAAGGGACCTCTCCATTAAGGGTTTCATGTAAAAGAAACATTGCGGCATTATCACAAACTGTTTCATTAAAAAAGATCATGCTCCGGATATCATTTTAATAGATTTGCTTTTAGATTTCAAGGGGAAATAAAGATTCCGTGATTGTTCCTGTGTTTGAAAGACAATCATGAACGAAAGCTCTCAGCACCAATTTGTACTTTGCTTAGGGTTCTTAGGACGGAGCTTCTTTCCAAGAAAATGCTTGGTTGGAAAAAGGAAAAAAAAACATTGATATGAGTGCATTTTGATGAATAAAGAGCAAGTGGTTGGGTTTCCATGAAACAAATCCTGCCTATTACCATTGAATGAGAAGTGCTGTCTTCTGATTGCACTTGATGTGATGAATTACATGTCAAAACACATCGGTTTTGTATATTGAATTCAGGCAGTAACATCCCTCCCATTCACCCCAACCCTTTTATCAGAGATGCCATTTTCATACTTTTTTTTGTAGGATTCACCACCTTTTATTGATTTTCTCACAATGTTTAAATAAATGTTTAAAAGTAATTTAGACATGGGTTTCATACCAATTAAATGCAAATACAGTAACAGGACTTCATTCCTGAAGGTTCTTTCTTCCTACTTCCTTCTCAAAAAAAGTTTCTCCTACTATTCCTAATGGTACCCAGCAGTTTTGTTGGTACATGGCGAGCGTTGTTGGCAGTAGTCTTAGTACCGTGCCAACCTCCTGCCTCCACATGTACCTATCTTGGGTCGTTGGGTTCGATTCCCGGGTGGTGTCTGGGTTCACTAAGGGATTAGGTACAGCAAAAATGATTTCCACGTTTCGATCCCCTGATGTTTGCCTGCCCTGTCACCTTTATCTCATAGATACGATCACCAAAGACAGAATTCGTCCCAACTGGTTTTTGCCATGAAAATGACCCTGGCTGTCGGTACGGTGTAAAACATCCATCACTCACTCACTCATGCACCTACGTAACTACCTCTGCACAGGCTACAGAGTAGTACAGTTATTGGCCCTATCCTGCGGCTTCCTTTGCCCCACCTGGCAGGCGGCCAAAGCGTCGGGAGGCGGGCCAGAAAGTTACCGGTAGTTTTACACAGCTTGCAGTGCTGGGGTTCCAAGAAGATGCTTATTGGTTGCTAGTAATGCTGCATTTGTTCTGCTTCTTTGATTTCCAGGGACGCTCAGCCCCCCTCCCCTCCCCGACCCCACCCCTTTTCTTTTTCGTACTTGACATGAATTCAGATTTCAGATTGTATGAGTTTTCCCGTATCATTTAATCAACTGTGTCAAAGTACATGCGTGCAATCCCACTGTTACAAATCTCATCTTCTGGATTCATTCACCACCCATTTGGCGTTAAAGTATCTTAAAAAACAATACCTTGTCCAGTCATGAAAGAACTCAGAAGGCTGGACGTTAAAATACCCAAATAAACAAAACGAACGTAAAAGCTGTTAGACATTCCGGTCCAGATCAGAAATCAGGTTTGGAAGCTCATACATTTTATTTGTCTCCTATGTTCGTCTAGAAATAAAAGTAGGAAAAGGATTTCCTACTTGTCTTATTTTTTCGCCATTATGTAATGCATCTATGCATTTCGCATATCTCTTCATAACAACTTGTATTTCACGTATCACATTTTAATGAAGTTTTACTTTTTTTCTCCGCAGGTGAGTAACAACTTGATCTCCCTCTCGACGTCCAGATAAAATGACAGAGGACAGATAAGTAAGTCTTAATAGAAATAAACAGTTTAGATTTTGTGCTAGAAAATGTCTTACACAGCTCGAATTGACCAAACCTTTCTTGTTTTTGGAAGACCAAAGTTATAGGCAGACACATAGGCAAAGGCGATACTTGAGAACTTGTGTTTTGTGTTGTAACATTTAAAATCTTGATTTCCCATTGAGGACTCTCTAAGAACTTCTTGTGACACCTTATCTTTATTCCTATGAATTGAAATGTTATTCGGTTAAGGACACTTTATTTTGTATATCATTAGGGTATACCTTAGACGCTTGTCAGTGTCTAGACTGTGTCTCTGAATATCTGGGCCAAGCAATTTTCCAACCCATTACGTGTCTGGAATCTGACTCCCAATAGAAAGTGGCAGCATGAAAACAACTGACCTCACATAGACTACTTAGAATATGACAAGCTTACGTGTATAGAAGGAGACGGAGCTCTATATAACATTTAATTACATATTGTTCTCTAGCAGCTTAGTTCCTTACAGCCATGCTACCAGAATCTAAAACACTAAAGGCATAGGTCCTTCTCCACATCCCGACCCTTTGTATTGCCACCGAAATTCATCTTAATACTCCCCTGACCCGCAGAAAACAGGCCTACTCGAAGGTGTATGGATGTAGAACAGGCCGCCTCGTAAACCTCAATTAGGCCCTCTCCACTGGCGGAGAGCTGGCTCGACCTGGGGTTAGGCTGAAGTTGCGTCCGAGTCTGCTAGGCGCTCAAACTAGGACTGTTAACCAGCAACCATTTTAGGTGGGAATTCCACTCTGTATCCCAGCATGCGTTGGGGCCGCTGGTTTATGGCAGGTAGGACCACAAGCCAACCAGCAGTCCAACAACCATCAACGAGGTTCCCCATGCTGTTTATAAAGGGCCAATAAAATAATTCCTCACAGATTTTAGGTGGCCCCTAGCAGCCATGGGTTCTTGTGGGTGCAAGTACTTATTTTTCAAGAGGTATCTGGGTCATGAAAGTACTAGGTGTGGGATGAGTATGGCCCGCGCGTTATGCCCCTGCGGTATGATTGGGGGCTGTGCGTTGACGTATAGCCAATCGTTAGGCAATGCGCGCTCCCAGGGGGCCACTAGACGGCGAAGTAAGGCTTAGTATTGTTGCCAGGGGGCTGTTTAACTATAACCACCCGGCCCCGTAATCTAGGCTACTGCGATACAGAGCTTTTTAGACGTGTATCTGTTCATGTACTGAGACACTGCTGTAGATATTACGTGCAAAGTCAAACTGTATTCTACCCCCCAAAGCCAGAAGGATATGCCTGCACTTAACTGTCTATACATCGACGTAAGGCCCAGCCTGAACACTAGAAATTTATAATCTACTGTAGTAGTGTTCTGGCCATTCATTCAGGGTTTCATTTCAGAAGTAAAATCTAAACAAATGACACCGCAAAAAAAGTAAATCCATGGATAGCTATTCTCATAAAGCGAGTTAAGGGACAATACAGTTTTTATTTTTCCGTGAGCAAATGCTTCAGATCAGTGAATGGGATAACTATCCTAAAAAAAATCTGAATACTAAACAGCTCACATTTTAGACTCTTAACCCTTAATATCCCACACCCACACCAGCCCACCACACCCCTCCGATAATATTCCCCAACCATGATACTACTCAACCCTTATACTCCCCCACCCCCACACTGAACATCCCCACCACCCCCCTAAACCTGTCCCCGCCCTACTCTCGTCACCAAACCGGGTGACCCTGAAATCAGACTCTGAAGTCTCCGTCCCACATCTTAAGGCTTCCGGTTCCGCTCTGACGCCGGGGTCTGAGAGTATTTCTGGATCAGAACGAGGCTGGCCCCGACCCAACTGCCCCCGCCGTTAGTGGCGCCGCCTGGTGGCGGGCAATGACAGGGCGCGCTGGTAATTAGCCAATCAGACGGCGCAGTGGGCATGAAATGACCAATCAGAATGCGGCATGCGGCGGGCACGGGGCGGGGGTGTGCTGGGAGAGTGTCGTGGAGAGGGGCGGAGAGTGGAGAGTGGAGTATTGACACCGAGGCGAAGGAGGGTCTTTTTGTCCGTTAGGGCCCGGTCGGAGTCAGCGAGGAGGAGACGGGGCCACTTTTTGTCGACGGGGCCACTTTTTGTCGGGGCCGGTATAAACAATTCACATTGCCCCTTTATGGCCAGTCCCATAAGGTTTTAGCTCCCCTCCCAGCTGGTCTGGGGCATGGATTATAGCCTGACAGAGTGACACAGTACTAGCTAGATGTGTATGAGGATTTAAGGGGGTATTAAAATGTAGACAAAATCATAAACATCTTGATCCATCTTCTGAAAAAATAAGGTAGGTTTTAGACTCTGGGAAAATACATAAACAAGAATGGATCTGCAGCATTACTAGCTAGATTTGTATCGAAGAACAGTCCTGAGTACGCCTAAGAAATAATTTGTCTGATATTGCTACGAGTCTGATCATGAATCAATGTTTTAGAATACTCCTTTCCTAGACTCTGGGAAAATGGATTGGTCCAAATTTCAGAGCAGGAATTTTACAGTCTGTTTCGGGGAATATATCTGCTTGTAAATTCGTTTCAAAAGCATTAGTTGGCGTGGAAGCAATTCATAAACGTACAGCATTGGCACTACAATGAGAAGCTGACTAGTCACTTTTATACCAAGATCCCCTACTTTAATCTTGGTTATATTTTTTTCTTTCAATTAATTCTGATGCATCATTGCAAGGTCTTCAGTATTAGAATTTCTAAGAATTATTGAGAACTGAAAATTCTCCCGTGGATTCCAAGATACAGAGCCCCACAAGAAATATAGACATAGACTGCAAGGCGTCCAGATGGCGGGAAAGGGGCCGCGCCAAGAGGACCACTTTAAACAAAAAAAAACTATTTCCCGCCAAAATAAGCCGCGAACATTTCTCTAAAGAACTTCACAAATACTTATCAGAACTGGCTGAAATTGCACACACAGCTTCCCGGGCCCCTCCCCGACGTAGCTCCTTGAAATGTGTTGGCATGGAAACGTCGGTTGCGGCGCCTGCGCACACATCACACATGTCTTGGCGCCAAGTAGCAGACGAGATTCGCCGAGCAGACGAGATTTCACAGCGGGCGGCGTCCGGGGGAGGGAGGTGGAAACATTGATAACTTTACAGCCGGGTGGGCTGGCAAGGGGCTGGGGGGGGTGGGGGGGGGGGGGGGGGGGGGGGGAGTATGTGTGCGAATGCGTAGAAGTCTAGGTATTGCCAGGCAGATGCCAGTTGTAGCCAAAAAGTGATACCATAACACATAGCAGTGATATGACTTTCTTGATATCGAATGTAGTATATGTGTTTTTTTGTGTTTTTTTGTGTTTTTTTTTTTATCAAAAATGACACCTTTCACATGGAGTACAGAACTTTAAGACTGATATATAGATGTCTTTAGTGTAGTTGCCTTTTTAAGATAAGGAAATTTTGTTAGTAAGAAGTTCGGTGTCTTTTATGTCTGAAGAGTTTGAGAAAGTGATGGATCAAAATACTAAGATAATGCAAAAGTTCGGAAAAGCAAATTTAGAAGTGGAACCTCTGCCTTTGAAATCATAGATTAATATTAAATTCTGTATGAAAAAGAAAGCTCGAGTCTGTAATCTCAATTCATAATCAAAGGGAATAGGTTATATTTCACAAACAGAACTTTTAAAATTAATGCATTCGAGCTTGTTTGATATTCTTCAACTTCACGATGTGTTCTCAGATAGGATCTTACACTACAGAGAGACTGGTACAAAAACCCACCACCAGGGTATCCAATTTTGTATTTTCTCCGGCTCCTATAATGCCCCGGGAGTATGATTCTTGACTTCCTGTTCTGCTTCGCGGAGAGGGATCGTGGAGAGGTATTTGGTCCGTTATCTCTGCTGAGATCATCTCAGGGCGGATCCAGAGCCAGTCTTTGTTTTATAACCCCTTCCCCCACTATTAAAAAAAGTGGAAATAAATAACATCACATTTGTATGAATAAACAAATTTAGATTATTTGTAAAAAAAAAAAAAAAAAAAAAAAAAAATCCTCTTGGTCTTGTTGCGGGAGGGGATTTGCCACTGCATCTCTCAGATATTATATTCGAATAGTGTACGTCTAGCGAATAAATCCCCAAGACTTAACTTGCAGACCACATCTGAAGTTCTCATAACTCGTACAGCGCCTTTAGATTAGAGGCAGATGCCTCTGGTTAGATAGGATCTAAATGATGTAGCATAGTAAAGTCTTCATCATGGCACATCAGACAACCCAATGGTGGTCGGTCTGTAGTAATTTATGGATAATAGGAGAGCTGTGAGGTTTAGAAGATAGCACTACCATTCATAGTAATGATTAAGGATTGTGAAACATAAAACATATAGGAGAGAAATATAATACATATAGGAGAGGTTCAAGTACGCTTGTTCATCCTTATTCAGCTATTATTAATGAGTGGTCTCTTATAAACCTTAATTCATACGAGTTAAATCGATGCTATTCCCTCAAAAGCGTTGTGTTGAGGAATTTCCAAAAATCTTGCAAGATTTAGTGTTTTGTCTAATATAGAAACTGAATTAGAAAAATGTTCTTCTACAAACGACTGTTGAAATGATGCTAGGATAGAACCCGTGCATGTTGATGAACAATTCGATATTTGATGGCTATTTCAAGTGTACAGATTCATGCAGTTCATAGATTAGCGGTAAAAAACAAAAAGAAGCAAGAACTAGCAAATCGCGCGGAATACAAAACAAGGAAATCAAACACTGCAAATTGAATAAAATATTCATGAGCCCCCCAGGGCTGCAGCAGTGCGGATATATTCAACAAACCTGTTTTTGCATCGTATTCAGGCTGCAGCCAAGTAGTTGGCGTGAGATGAAAAATAAAGGCCGGGCGGGCTGAGTAAATGGATGATATTACTTTTACTTTCCCCGCTGGTGCCAGCTCCTTACAGCGTACTCTGTGGGCCGGGTGCGCTGGGAACCAGCCAACCCAGCATCTCTGAGCATGCGTCATGGGGTTGGTTAAAGTAGGACAATATTTACATTTCGTCATCTGCTGAGGGGCTGAAATTCTGGCGCCTACTTCTCGCTAAGTAGAGTAAAGTCTGTCCGCGTCTCACAGTCTGGGAGTCCCCTCAGTCAAGAGTGGGGCCCAGAGTGGGACGTGTAATAGGGGGCTTTCCCCACCACACCACCTAGTGAGAGGAGTGTGCTAATCTAAATGAAGATAGCTATATTTTAGACAAACTGACATTTTTGCTTGCTAATGAAAGACTGTTACTAGAGCCAAAGCCTGACCTAGGGGGACAAATCAGGTTATAAATAAAGACTGATCAATCAGAGCTTGATAAATATGTCCCGCTTGAGGTTGCTAAGCAACCCTAGAAAGGAATCCCCCATACCCTTTCCTTCAGAACAAAAAAACTATCCCTAGCCTAGTCTGGCTGTGGCGTGCCTCCACCGATCAGCTCCTTGTACCCACGTTTACCCACAATTCACCGCACCTCCCCAAACAGAGAAGGGTCGTAGTGCCCGGATGGAGCCCTGTCATGTGACGACCCCTTCATACTGAGAAACACTCAAACCCCATAGGCCTACCCACTAGGCAATTTTACCAGTGATCGGCGACAGGCAACGTGGAGAATTGGCCGATTCTTATGATCACCTATTGGTACAGTACATTGAACTGTGCATGTTTGACCTGAATCGGTGCTAAAATAGGCTGATTATTAGGGTATAATCGGCCGATTTTAGCTCCAATCAGTCGGGGGACTTGGTCAAAATCGCCTAGTGGGTATGGCCCTTTAGCTCTGCAAGGTTCATTCTGCCACTGGGATTGACTCAGCAAGAGTGTGGTCTCTGCGCTATAGGGACATTGGGTCTCTGCTACAAATAGGCACCTCGTCTCATAGATTCGGTCACAGTAGCGTAAAACAAACAGAATATCATTGCCTTGTGCAGTCTGGAAAGAACCCTTAAGTTAAACTAACCCAACAAAGAAACAAACCTAAATCGCCATGTACTGTGTCTGTCTTATTGTAACATAGCATTAGTTAAGAGTTCTGGCTAGCTATTATAAATGTTATTTTATATGAAGTATTGTACAATAACAGGAGACATATTGTCATTAGACTGTGAATGTTCCATGATAGTTGTATTTTGATGAATTTATGAAAACATAGGAAAAGACGAACTCACAGGAGGTGACAGGAAATGTTCAGGTTTTTGAGTTGTTTCTCGAATCCCAGATCCCGAGCCCAGACGGGCTGTGGCGTGCCTCCACCGATCAGCTCCTTGTACCCACGTTTACCCACAATTCACCGCAGCTCCCCAAACAGAGAAGGGTCGTAGTGCCCGGATGGGGTCCTGTCACGTGACGACCCCTTCATACTGAGAAACACTGAGCTCGGCAAGATTCACTCTACTATAACGACTAACTCAGCAAGAGAGTGGTCTCTGCACGGTAAGGGACCTTGATAAGGGTTCTCTAATGTTGCATGTTGAATATAAAAAAAGCCATTCTCTATGTCCCATGCTGCCACTAAGAGATCCCCGTGTCAAATTTAAGAAATAGGCCATGTCATGTTGCATGTCATTAGAAAAGGTTCTTTAATCTTTTTCCAAAGACACGTAGAATGGATGAATATTTTTCATATTTGTTGAGAATGGTAAAAGATAGCCAAGTTACCCTCAGTCAGAATTCCCCCTTAGTGTGGAGATGTCTTTACCAGTGCTTCTTTTTATACCAGGCCAGACGCAGTGGATTTTAGTTCATGTATGACATGCTTTTGTCTTGAATGCTGTTCTAGAGGAGTAATTACATTGGTACGTTCAGCAGCGGCAAGTTTAGATTATGGGAAGTGTGGATCTAGTCCACCCAGAGTTCTTGATATGACATAAGCATTCTAAAGATCGTCATCACATGCGCCAAATAAAATACAATCTCAGCAAAGAGCCTATTCTAAACTACGCCCTTCTCAATAAATGTAAAGTCCAGTGTAGTTGTATAGCAACACATTAGTTAAACGTTAACCGTGAAATAAAAGGAAAACCCCCAAGTAACCAGCGTTAATCAGACAATTTCCCCACATTCACGGGCTCTAGATTTCAGTCCTTAACCAATGAATGTATCAGCTAGAGAATTCAATACGATGACGGAAATAGAGTATTAGAACCTGTAATCCAGGAATGTAACTGCTAGAGAATTCAATAAGGTAATAATTATAAAGTATCAGAACCTCTAATCTCAATCCCTTCTGTTTTTGATCTGAATGACGACCAGTTCTATAGAACAAACGCCCGACCTGTTCGAAGCGTCCCGATTACTCGTTACCATGACAATCACCCTGGAAACCAGCGATTACTTGTTAATTACGCCCCACCCAGATTTAACTGGTCCCTCCAATCAACTCTCGTCAAACAGTGACAATCAGTGCACTCAGGGCTCGGTTTCACTCGCCGACTTCTACTATGGATTTTTGGAATAAAAAATCTTATTTGGTAGAATTATAATTAGGGTTTCAGTTTGGATTAACGTACTTTAAATACCTTTAGATAGAGGAATAATTTCCCTTCTGAATGATATGTTACATGCATGACTTCAATCCATATTTAAGAGACAAAATTGAATCAGTAGATCATCAATTAAGTCAGTTTTTTGTCTAAAATAATAAAATGAAATCCAGGCTTCAGATGCACCCTATACACCTACTCTCTCCTTCTATAAGAAGAAGAGACAAAGGAGGTCTCTACTTCTTGAAGGTATCTAATTTCTTACCTAAACCTAACATGAGGCTCTAATGCTGAGACCTTCTTTGAGGAGAGACGGGTGAACTGGTCTCATACAACGAAGAAACAGGTCTCTGCCTTTGAGCCTGCTGTTAGGTTGGGATAAGAAATCAGACTCCTTCAAGGAGAAGAGACCTCCTTTGTCTCTACTTCTTATAGAAGGAGAGTGTAGGTGTATAGATGCCACCCGTGTGGTAATGCTATCTTTGGGTATCGGGAAATCAATGTTTTCAAAATCTGAAACATCGTTAGAAGCCTTGAATCAGTGTTTTCCCTCACTCCATTCATGTTCACCAGACAACTCCCTGCATTGCCACGACGGACCAAGTTTTAATCCATTCAATACTCATAAAATGAAGTCTTTCGAAGGAGAGGTTGGGGAGGGGGTGTTTTCAGCTTGAGGGAGGTAGGAGGACTGTAAATTCCCTGCCTTCCCTCTGAGGCGGAGGGGCTTGGGGGCGGTACTTTATATTTCACAGTTATGATGGACCATGCTTTGCCCAGTGCAGTTCTGAGATAATGAGTGGGGTGGGGGTAGGGGGTAGGGATGTCTTTTCTCTTGCCGAGAAGAGGATTGTGAATTTAAGAACAAATGACAAATTACAAGAGATTTTGAGATAACTCTTACACAAATAGTATTCCTACCCCACCCTGTCTCCTGCTGCTATGGTGCTGCGAGCGTAGATTCCAGGGGATGAGAAAAATAGATCATTCAAGCAGCCCCTAATCTCTATTTCTTCGAGATCCAACCTTTGCACAAGATAAGAAAGAGGATTAAAAAATTGACAATATTTGTGGAAAAGTAGAGAAACCAATGTTGCTCTTTTGGTGTAGTTAATTCTCACCCAGCGCGCCCCAGCCCAAGACACCAAGTTTAATACAACGGCAGCGACAACCACCGCCCCCGGCCCGGCTGTAATTGCTTCAATCCTGCGCCGAGTTTTATCGCGATGTGCTTTTGTTCAGCACGAATAAGGATTGTCATAACGCAATTGGGGATTTCTAATTAGTCGTTTTGAGATGGCGCAGCAGGGAAAAGGCCGGGCGATGGGAGCGACCGAATCCAATATGGCCGACTGTAATCTAGATGTTGATTGGTGGAGCGGACGAACAGAGGAGATGGTGCTTACATGTGTTAATTAGAACGGGAATGTGCGCGTTTTAACAGACACAGAGGAAAGTTGTGGCCATGTGTATTCCACCATCTTGTTTGTTTAGACCTTAAGCTTTTACAATTAAAGTCCTGATTGGCACACGTGATATTTCACTTCATTGCTTACATTAAAAACATCCATTTTGTTTCTCACTTTTTTTTTCTGTTTGAAAATCACTATTGTAAGATTTGAGGGTGCCTTCACAAACTAGTTCCGGTCCTAAACAATGAAGTTCCTGTCTTTCCGCTAGGTGGAATCGGGGCCCTCATGTGCCTTATACACAGACGGTTTAAAACCTTTAGATTAAAAGTGGCAACATAGCAATGCGAATAAGCTTAGATGCACTATCAGGGTTTAGAGTCATTGGCGAAAGAATTATCACATTTTGCAAATTTAAATTTATCATCTTGGAAAAATAGATGAAAAATCAACTGTAATATAAAAGGAAAATGGCTGTGGCCATTAAGGTGAATATATGCGAGGATACGAACTATTAGTGACAGCATGTTAATAAATATCTAAAGTTATCAACAGTTTACAATCTTATCCTCAAATAAACACAATAACCTTCAAGCATATCATAAAATATATTGAGATTGAATTGCATAGTGGTTTGCAAGTTTTGATTATTATTAGTTGGGAAGCTCATAATTCTAGGCTCATATTGGAGAATACAGCTCACTACTTGGTGTGGAAAAAGGATTTATTATATGTGGTACTTTTTACTCGTTTGAACACAGTCTCCAGCAATGAATTATCAGATCCAATTCCCGGCCTTTAATGGGATTTTTCCCCTTCCTTACATATGAGGTAACGGTAATACTTGATGGAGAAAATACCGTATAATGACTAGAGGAAATATCATAAGCTTAATAGGGAACAAACCGTATACTCCCGTCTCTGCTTTCCAAGTTTAAGACATCTAGTCTTCTATGGTTTTTGTTTTTAAATTGGAATTGAAGTCTTTTTGTTTTCAAAACACAGGGAATTCTGTTTTGACCATGTTCAGGATTTTTCTATTTGTAAAGTCCAGGATATCCACTTTTCTGAGAATGTTATTAATAATGATATATTTTGTTGACAACAGAAAGTCTACAGAGACACATGTGTCATTTCGATATCTATAAACATCTACACCATTATTACAGTAAGACTAAAAGTCACTAAACTACATCTATAAATGTGTGACAACATGTTATGAGAGGATGTACAAACATTTAAACACATGTCATTAAAGTTTGGGATCTTGCAGCAGAATTCCATCCCCTGGTGGCGGTGTAACGAGTGGAAAGTCGGCGCATGTGGAAAGTCGACGGCCGGCCACAATGCGACTTTGCGCATGCGTGTAGGAAAAGTTCCTACTCTCGTAACATGTTCGTTTTTCCACAAACTGTGGAATAGGGACGAGTTAGCCGTTTAGGTATGAATCTCGAATATTTAAAAGATGAGAGGGATATATATTTAGCTTGCTACCCATTACAACCATAAAGAATTGATTGACAAAACATGGTTTGACAGTAGGAACTTTTTCTACACGCATGCACAGTGCCCATTTTAGTCATATTTCCGCCCACCGCCGACTTTCCACATGTGACAGCGGCACCTGTCTTCCCCTGACATGACGTCACAGCCCTCCACTGTAATCCGGGGGTCTGGGTCAGGAACGTGAGGTTCGTTCGGGGATTATTATCAGGCTCATTCAGCATTTCTCCTACCCGATACCACGTATTGATTTCCTCATTACCTAATGAACGCTGTAATCCGGGTAGATGCCGCACCTGGGTGGTCTGGGGTGAGGGGAGGGCGTGACTTGTGACTGCGTGTCTGGGACTTGGTACCAAGCCCACCCTCTCCACGAAGAGAGTCGTGTCATGGAAAAAAAGTAAATGTAAAATACATTCTTTGTATGTAAGTATGTGAAAAACCGTTACTTTTTCACACTCAATCCTCCACTATGAACAGTGATATGATTGGTTACTTTCACTATTAGTGTTACCTAAATCTCAAATCTACAGTGATGTCATTGGACACTTCCACTGTTCCCCCGATGTAAAATCTATCGTAAGAACCACAATGTCATTGGATACTTCACTATCCCCCCAGATGTCAAACTTGCAGTTCTTGTCCGACACTTGTCCCCATTTTTCACTCCCCTATACCCCTCCCGTGTAAGGTGTAAATGATTCCCAGTCCCTCTCGGCACACGCCGCTTGTTGTGTCTGGGGTCTGGCGCTTATAGCCCTCACTAGGCCCCGTTAGTGATGGATCGCGGCCCGGCGTACGCCGATAACCACCAGTCGAACTCACCCCTATAGAAAACGGCAAACGAGGAATATTCAAGGCCGAGATTATTCAAGCATTTCATCATCATCACATTGCCCTTTCAGATTCAGATTTTCAACACGAATCGATCTTTACTCGGCGTTGTATGCAGTGTTAGTCGGTGGAAGATGTGTTCAGTGGGAAGGCACCGATTTCCTCCGGTATGGACGATAAGGCAACGTTCCCATATGCGTCTAGTGTGTAAATTTCAAATAGTACTTGTGTCAAGAAGCAACGTTAGACCTCATGCCAAACTCACTGCCATGAGGCCCGTAAATCTTACACTGTCACCACGTCCTCTATACATTCGGCTATAATCGATTCTTTCAGCTAAAAAATACACACACAAAAAAAAAAAGAAAAAAAAAAGTTTTAGAATCCAGACCCGACAGACCCTTGCCGTTTCTATTCCCGTCTCCTTTGTTTTATATTTCAGCCAATATTTTACCATTTCTTATGATAAGGAAAGAAGTTCTATGCCGGGCTCCATTTAGCACTACTCCTAATGGACCTCCTCCTCTCCCCCCCCCTCTTCCTCCGTCTTCCCCCCGCTGCCCCTCCCGTCGTTTTCACACCCCTTGCACAAAGTCATTGTGGCTTTGACGGATGCGGGGAGGTGTTTAGTTGTGGAAAATAAGTTTGCAAACACAACAAATTGCCACCTTTAGAAGTGAAGTCGCCTGCACTACAGGATGTACAATGGCTCTAGTAGTTCTACTCCCGTGGGATGCGGGACCCCTTACCCCCTCCCCTCTACTCGACACCCCCTCCCCGCCCCCCACGTCTCCGCTGTTTTCACACCTCCTGTACACAATCACTGTGGTCTTGACGGGAAGGTACATAGCTGTGAAAAAAAATCACGTGAGATTGTCACATTAAGATTGTCACATTTGTAAGTCGCCTGGTAGAAAGGCCCCAATTAGTGTAGGGTAGTAGTGTATAAAATAAAGGGAATTGTGTAAGGCCACTTTTATAGACGGTCATGATTATGTCAGTTCATACTTTAACTTTATAGGACGTCCGTTGACATGTTTTCTAGACCCTCCAATCCTCCAAGCATCCTTTAACGTGTTATACGCATTAGAAATGTCAAAAAAAGGCCTCAGATTCCCCCTACCTCCACCCTGCCAGCCCAATTCTTACACCCCCTGCCGACAATTGGTTTTGATAGATGGGTAGAGGTGTGCAGCTGTGAAAAAACAACTTGAGAAACACGAACAATTGTTACGTTTAGAAGTGAAGTCGCCTGGTACAGAGACCCTTAGTAGTATAGGGAAGTAGTGTATGAAAAGGGAATTGTGTCAGGTCACTTTTGTATACGGTCATATTTAATGCGATGTCTAAAGACAAACAGTTAATTTGGGTTTAAAGGGATGTATATATTGAAATTGTGTGCAGACTTTCAAAGCTTTTTCTCTCTGACCCTGTACCAACCAACAGTATGTCAAATGTACGAAAAAAAGACCACAAAGATATTCATTCTTTCAATATTTGTACATTCAATAACTTTCTCAAGTCGATCTTATTTCGTTTTTTTCTAATAAGGTCTGGGCCGCAAAATATATCTCCTGCAATTTTTCCAAACGAACTTGAGATGATGTTCGAAATATAGACAATTTAATGAATTTTACGAAAATAAAAACAATCTGGAAGAAAATATGCCTGTTTTCTGGCCATATCCGCTTCACAATAACTTTATAGTTTAGATAGACACATCTATGATGTTAACAGTGAAAGAGTTTAAAGCGGGAGTATCGTCCGTGCGTTTCTAGCGTAAGGGACTCCACCCCTAAGCCTAACGACGTCGCAGCAGGCGACGTGTTTTGCAGTGTTAGAATGTAATCCAGCGACGTTATTGGTCACGTCACGAAATTGGCGGGGCAGTGAGGGGGTTACAACGTATCAAATTACGTCCGTCTGACGGACGATACACTGGCTTTAACGATCAAAATAATCTACATTGAACAGACTTGTTTTCTCAGATTCACATTAAGTTTACAGTGTAGATCCTTCCATGAGTTTCAAAATAGATGAGTTCTATCAAAACAATCAACATTTAAAGGCTTAATTGTTTTCCGCAAATCTCAGATCCCCATGGCTGTCCTGGCAGAATGTCAAATCCAATCACCCCAGCCCTGGGCCGGAGGGCAGGCATGTTGAGGTTTTACAATCAAACAAATTGTTGCCTCTGGGGAGGGATCGGATGGATGACGATAAAATAACAATACGGGGTTGTTGTTGAGATTTGAAGATTGGTTCATGGTGTTCCTTTCCAAAGCAGGACTGCCACTTGCCTAACATGGCCAATATTTTTCTCTATTTTTCAGTTTGACATTTATTTCCGACCATTCTAATAAATTAGTTTTTTTTTGCGGCACTATTCTTTTACTTATTTCCTGTCACATGACCGGAAGATGACGTGCCGTAACCAACGTTACGTCGGTCAGCCATCTTGAATAGGCGAATTTTTTTGTAACTGTTAAGGTTTGTTTACATTGGGAGTTAAGATATTCATAGGCCTTCCACGTCTTATTTCTTTAACGAGGTAAATACTCATGTTATGGATATGGAACAAACCAAAAGTGAGAATTTTACCTCTTCTAGATTTGGTATAAAGCCACTTTGAAATTACAGGGGGCTACCTGGTTCAAGATGGCGGATCCCGTAAAATGCTGTGAGAATGCAGCGCCACATACTTATTTTCGGGAGAGTTGAGTGAAAGAATAGTTTCTATGCGAAAATGTGCACTGTATTTGTGAAATTTGTTTGTAATATACAAAAGAAGCAACAACGAATTAAGTGCATAGAACTCTACAGCTCCTATATTGAGATCTGTGTATCCCACCTGAAGTTGAAACAATTTTGTTGATATTATGTCTATGAAGTGGCCCCTTTAAAGGCACTCTGCAAGAAGAGGAAATGGAGGAAGAGCGGCTGAATGGAATGGAAGAAAAACGGCGATGGCTGGTCGTTTCGGTCGGCCATGTTTGTTTATCCGCCATTGTCAGCCCCTGTCAGCCCGGCCCTGAGATACCGACTCATCACACTGACCAATCAGCTGGAAGCTTAGATCTGCCCCGCCTGTATTGAGACGCCTTCAGTGATTGGTCAGTTCTGTAGCCAATCAACGTGACCGGAACATGTATGGCTCCATCTGCCGGCTATCTGAAACCATAGACCCTTTTCTGGAAAGCGCCCTTTTCCCCCCTTTTTTGTTCAATTTACTTGGATAAATGAACGTTCTTGCAGCAATTGACATTAAAAAATTATTTTCTTTTCAAATCGTGGTATCCTGAAGTAAATCAAAATGATGACCCCAGTTTGTCGTATTTAAGGATAGACAACACCTCTCAGGGCCTATTTCGCGGTGGGCTCTTTGAGGAAGGCTATGTCAACTATTGCACAAAGTAATGATTTGCACAATACAGCTTTAAAGAGTCAATTAAAAACTTTATCTATTGATATAAGTTATTTTGCAATATGTTGGACAGAACTTATGTAGATTGACTGAGATATGAAAAAAGTCATTTTTTATTTTTATTTTTTGAACAAAGATATCTCGCTTAATACTGAAGATAAATGCATGAAATTTTGAATGTGCCTAGATAACATTCTAATGGAGGGAAGCGTGTCTCAAATTTTTAATTTAGGTCCTAGTTTTTGTTTTATTAAATGTAGAAGATTAATTTGAAAAAAATCACAAAGATTTTCCCGTTTTTTGACATAAAATAAAAACTAAGGCCTAAATAAAAAATCTGAGACACGCTTCCCTCTAAACAAATGTTATGAACATGCTCCCAAAGTTTTATGACAATTTATCAAGCAGTAGCTGAGATATTCATGTTCAAAAAATAAAAGTCAGAAAATCTGTTTTTCTTCTATTTTTTCCCTAATATTGGCATGGAAACGGTGTACCTTATATCAATAGATAGAGAAAAAAAATTCCTTTCATTTGATATCAACTATGTTACTCTATCTCTGATAGAGAGAGCGCAATGCGAATTACCAGCAATGGCCCGCTGAGAGGTGTTGTCTATCCTTAAGAATCTCAAACATTGAAATATGTAATAAAAGAGGACTAGCATCTCTCCTGGACTCCATTAGCTACAAGTTAATCAGGGTCGACCCACTTAACCAGGTTTGAGAACAAATTTAGCAAGACACCTCTTTTGAGGATTATGTGAAAAGGAATCTCACCAGGTGGTGCTGTGTGGTAAGTGGCCTATTGCTGGTGGCTGAGTGGCTTTCAGGGGCGGTGGGAGGAGAGTGTATCAATGAGGTTACCATGGCGCCCGGGGGGCAGGTCCAAAGGGCTTCTTACACCGCAGGATCAGGGCCTTTGTAAGAGGCTCTTTCAGCGATATGACCTTGAAGGGCTTTTAATGCGTTTCTCAGGCCCTCAGAAGGTCGTTTCTACCCCGCGCCCCCGCCCTCTAGTGGTGACCTTGGGCGGAGATACCACTCAATGGGAAGTGGGGCCGTGCTCAGAAAACCCGCTCCGGGCAGACTGGGAAGGTCATAAGACCTCCTCCAAGGTCATCTGACGCACTCCAAGGTCATCAGACCCACTCCGCACCCTCTCCGGCCAGGTTTGGGAGTCCTGATCTAGCCCGGCGCTCCTTCCTTTTGTCCCAAATAAGGGGAGAGGTAAAGGACCATGGGAGTTTTCTCTTGAGTGTGAGTGATAGTGGTAGTGGTGGTGGGGGAGGTTAGAGTGGGGTCCTTGTGATTGTGGGTTCTAAGGTTGAGTCAACCTATCTGGAGAAGAGAGGACTTGTGGCTAACTTGTGAAAGAGTGCTTTTCATAATATGAAACTAAAAAAAACTATTCTCGAGATCCATAAACTATTCATATCAGGCAAATAAAAACTTTTATCAGGGGACCCTAGACCATGGACTTTTTTGTACAATGCAGTGGTAACAGAAAGGGCTTCTACAGTATCCTTGTTTGTCACATATAGACCAACCACCCCATAATGGCCTTGGCGGTGTTGACATAGTTAGCCACAGTGTCTGACTTTACCATGGTGACCCTCACCAGTCGTTAGCCAGTCGTCACAGTGTCTGACATTACCATGGCAACCATCACCAGTTGTTAGCCACTCATCACAGTGTCGGACTTTACCATGGCGACCATCACCAGTCCTTAGCCAGTTGTTACAATGTCTGACATTACCATGGCGACCATCACCAGTGGTTAGGCAGTCGTCACAGTGTCTGACATTACCATGGCAACCATCACCAGTTGTCACAGTGTCTGACGTTACCATGGCAACCATCACCAGTCGTCACAGTGTCTGACGTCACCATGGCGACCATCACCAGTCGTCACAGTGTCTGACATTACCATGGTGATTGGTGGCTGGGCTAGGGGGGCACAAATCACAATATCGAGAAACGTTACTATTGTCAGCTCCCGTGGTGACACCCAGCAGCGGTACTACGGGGTAAAGGGAGGGGAAGTAACTGTCAGGGAGGAGTCTCTGGAAGCCATCTGCCTATAGTAGATGTGATCCTTGGGCTGTCAGCTTGTTGACGAACCAGAAATGAAACCGTGACCCATCTGATGTGGAGGGATAACGAAGACGTAGACGTAAGCATGGGTGTGGGCGTAGTGCCCTTCTCTGCATTGTAGCAACCCTGTAACGCTAGTATTACTAAAGATACTCACCTTTTACTTTGAAAGGCAGGCAGGGTGTCTATTACTATCTCTGAGATGTGGTATGTTCTACCACTATACTAGTAATACTCGCGGTCTCTGCGCTAGGCGAGTGAGAGGTTTGGACGTATTGGGTGGCACCTGCCTGGGATAGCTGTTACCCGGAAAGTCACATATATACTAGAGGAGAAGTGAAGAGGGTGGCTAAGTGTATGGGGCTGGGATGGGAGAAGGGGGACATCAGTGTGACTAGAGCATATATGGGACTGTAGTAGGTAGGCATGTATCAGAGAGCTGGAGTAAATATTTTCGGAGACTGTTGGTGTAAGTCTCGCCCCTCAATGAGATGAGCCCATTCTGGTTCGCCGTGATGAGAAGTCAGTTTTGATCTTGAAGGGATACATATATATGTTTCACGAGTAAGATATGTTTACATTGAAAGTGAAAGTTTTTGTGCATCACTAGAAGAAGTTAAATATGGTGCTAGCGCTAGCAGACAACTCCAACCGACATTAAAACTTCTTTTCTCGATTGAATAAAAACTTCCAGCGCCAGTTCAATGATTGATGGTCCGCTCTTAACACTAGAACATGGAGTGTTTGGCAATTCTACATAACTTTATTGACATTTCAAGCATCAATTCAATGATGATGATGATGATTGTGCGAGTCGCAGACCCACACAGCGTCAATTAGATAACGAGAATTAGCAAACAATGTTGATTACAATTTGCTGCTTATCACAAACAGAAGTTGATAACCGGAAGTCGCACCCCAGCCTGACGTCACTTCCGGTTCTATGACGTAGCCGGCAACCCCATCACAGTTTAAAAACTCCAAACCTGATCAATCTTAGCATCTAGCGGGATAATTAATTAATCGACCGATGATATCTCCCGTCCCAGAATTCATCTGTCTGCTTCCCCGCGGTGAATGGAGTTCCCGACATGAGCTAATGGAGCTCAATGGACGCATCAACAGAATGTAGGGGGACATTGTGATGCTGTGTTTTTGAGTAATGGTCTCAGGCACCATCACACAGGACCAACGTGAAGCTGCTTGGGGGGGGGGGGGGGGTCAAAGGTGAGTTGTCATATCCATATAAAATGTTGAGATATATTTCTTTCACTTTCCTAAGCAATAGCCATCCCAAGGCATAATGTGAGACCATCAAATATGAAATTATTTTTTATGGAAAATAAAGCCTATCTGATTGCCCAGTAAGGTCAGTAAGGTGAACATTTGCAGCAGTATTAGTTCTGAGAATAGTTTTACATTTCTTCTTTCTGTTTTTCTTTTCCGAATTTTAGGCATCATGTGTGGCTATCAAATATAAAATTCCCTTTGACGGAGAAAAGCTCGCGGTAAAAGAACCCCTACTGATTGCCTATTGGGCCTCTGGGAACCGTCAAAAGTCCCAAAACCGCGGCAAAGAGTGGAGTCCATCTCTGGCCTATTTAGCTTTTACATAATAGGGCCTTACACTCACAAGTCCCTAGTTACTACTGGCCATCTAAAATCTGTAAGGAATTCTTTTATAGGCCCTCTATAAATGGCATGGGTAATCCCTTTGATGGTTCTCTGTGTGCTGGCTGGTCTATGGTCCTTCCTGCCGCAAACCAGCGGCCCCTAAGCATGCTGGGATGCGGGGTGGAATTCCCACCTAAAATGTTTGCTGCTGTACAGACTCGCTTTGGGAAACAGTGGGTCTGACTTGACAGACTACAAAGCGCACGGGATATTCTTACCCGAAATAACGTTGAAATATGAGCAGCGCTGGCGAATGTCAGAGACTTCTTCATTCCCCGAGGCCTACAAAGTTGTCGGAGAATTCTAAACCCGCGATATCTCTTCTCGGATATCTAACACAGGCTTAGTCCTAGGGGTCTTAGGACGTAAGATTTGTGAAGAACTGAAGATCATTTGATTTCACATTGTCTATAACAAAAGATAAGATAGCTACAAGGGAACATACTTTGTAAAGATTGCACATTTATTGTGAATGCCAAAGGGTAGGTCATGAGTGAGGGCGTAAGAAGGTCAAACTTAATGTGTCGGTCCCCTGCTTCGACTGCTGGTTTGTAATTCATTGGGTATTGTTTTTCCCTAATGCATTTATCAGATGCCAAGGTTACCCAACCTTTGTTTTAGGCAAATTTAGATTTTTTTGATGTAAGAATTTGGAAATAGGGGGTCGACCCCCTCTGCCCACCCCCACGATTTCAAAAAGCTGTATCCGCTATTGAAACCCGCATTGAATTTTTGGCTAACGGTAGAAATACAATTATGTATAAAGAAAAGGTTTTAGAGTTAGACCTAGGGGAGGTGGCTTTCATTTAACTGATTTCACCATAATTAGTTGATGGATTAGGTGGTGAGCGCGAAATGAATTGGAAACTCAAATCCACACTGCATGATTCCCAGGGGTTTTATATTTTCCATGAAACAATTTGCAAGTAAATGTTTTTAGCGTTCTGTGTTAGTTTTCCCAGGTAACGCGCACCCTTTCTAACCACCCCATAACGCGCCAATGGCCAATGTTTTATCGACAAGCTGCAGAAAAAGACGATTAGATTTTAAATGCCTCCTACTGGCCCAAATTAGCCCATCGCTGACCAATCAGGGCTGAGAACGACCCCAATAACTTACCGGCCAGTCGTCAAAGAGACAGGTCATAAGGGAGGGACTCTTTTTTTTGTCGGCTCTGATTAAAATCACCTTGGCAACTTGGTTCGATCTCCTTTCTTCAATTTGTTTTAGGTAAAAAAGGCAAAGCGTCCATTACCAGTTTTATGGTCATGGTAACAGACATTTCTGAGAAATTACAGAAAACCATCTTCTCTGACTTTTCCCTGGATGGAGGTCAGTCGTTTTGACCTTTGTCTGACCCGTATGGGTTACTAATGATGCCATTTTCTCTTGTACAACATAATACAAACTCGTGATTTCATTTAATACTTGCTTTCTCTTATTGCAGGTGAGTGTCCCTCTACTCATTAGACTAATCCAAGTTTCGGGTAAGTAAGTGGAATCCTGTGGTTATTTTTTGGCGATCACCGTGTAGTCACCATGACCTTGTGTTTCTAGACCATCAGGGCCCACATGTTCGTACCCGATTAGGATATTTTTTCACCTTTGTCTCGTACCTAGAAATTCTTTCTATCAAATGAAATATTGATGTCTTTATAAATATCAAATAAGAATTTCTAAGTGTACTTTTCTTTTGGTCACAGAAAGCGTAGCCAAGCCAGAAACAGTAATCAAAAAGTACCTGATTAGAATAATCAGTTACAAACATGTTAGCCCAGGTATCAGTCATGAAATTATCTCCAAGCTAAACATGATTATTCCAGCTGAACATTCAGTTTCCTCCCATAGTCCCAACATTTCAGACTGATTTCTGCGATACGATCATACCCTCATCCCACATACAGAATACCATAGACAGATATACCTATTTTCTCTTCTCATATTCATTTTACTGATGATAATATTTCTTACCCTCTGACATCCCATAATTCTTCCCTGAAACCCTTCTCTCTCCCCATTGGCTGGGTAGACTCATCACTCTCCAACCACAGTCTGTAAACAGACACTCTCCCCCACAGTCTGTGTAAACACACAGTGATAAACTACCCCTCGGTCACCAGCCGCAGACGTATTACTCTTCCCGTCAGACACAAATTACTCAGTTGGGACGAAAGCTTCGTTCTCGGTCCTCTCGGCCTCGGGTACTTTTTAAAAGCAGACCCCAGTGGGAGAGAAGCACTGAATGTCTATTTGTAGCTCTAACAAGGGGAGGTTGGTAGGTGCTTAAATTCCAACTAGGAAGGCCTGATAGTGCCCAAGATCCTGTATATAGATCATTCTTGTATCTACATAGAACCTTGAGTATAATAGGGGTATTATAAGGTCAATTACAAAGTTGATGTACATACCCTATCTTTTTTGTCTGATGTTACCTAGACACAACTCTATGTATTTCTTTTTGTTAGTGGGGATGGGGGGGGGGGGTTATATGAACATTGACATCAATGGTATTCATGTTTTTTGCATATCACATCCCTTTTACCTTGACTCAGAATACCTTTGAATTACTCACAATTAAATCTACACTCCCCTACTCAGTCTGTGTAAGACGATAACGGACTACCCAGCCGTCGCCATCATCGGTCACAGACACATTACTCTCCCCGTAAGACACAAAACACTTAGTCAGGACAGAGGCATCGTTCTCGGCCCTCCCTCCCCACAGGTACTTTTTAACTGGAGGCCCCACTGGGAGAGGAGCAATGACTACGTCTGTAGCTCTAACAAGGGGAAGTTGACGATCCATGTTTATTTGGGAGGTACCTAAATCGGATTTATTGTATCTAAGATCCTGCCTATGGAACATTTGTTTAACTATATGATAAGGGTGTTATGAATACAATTATATGATATAAAGTTCCAACTGAATATATTCCAAGCTTATTGCAACTAATTTTGTTAAAATCGATAGTTCAAGTATTTACTTGCATTATCTTATGCCTTTTCAATCTTGAATCTGAATATATATATATTTAGGATTTGTCACATTTAAAATTACGCTCTCCGATCAGTCTGTGTATATAGTTATGCGCGCTGATAGCCTTTCTCTCTGTCACCATCCCTAGACATATTACTCTTCCCGTCAGACACATATCACTCGCTGGGGACGGAGGCATCGTTCTCAGTCCCCCATCCCTGTGGGTACTTTTAACTACAGGGCCCAGTGGGAGAGCAGCGATAAAAATGTCTAGATCTATAATTGTTTAAGTGAGAGGTTTATTGTGCCCAAGACCCTGTCTATAGGACATTTGTTTTGTCTATATGATACAACAATATGATATATATTCCCGATGGATATATTTCAAACCTGTTGGAACTAATGTTATTGTCTAAATCAGTAGTGTGAATATTTACTTGCATTATTTTGTGACATTTCAATCTTCGCAATTGACATTATGCTATCCTGTCAATCTGTATATACTTACACATTGTGATAGCCTACCCCTCCGTCACCATCCATAGACATATTACTCTTCCCGTCAGATACAAATCACTCACTGGGGACGGAGGCATCGTTCTCCGTCCTCCCTCCCCGTGGGTACTTTTTAACTGCAGGCCCCACTGGGAGAGGAGCGCGGCCGACAACCGACAAATGAGGGGTGGCAGGAGGAGATGGTGGCCGTATTATAGGGTGCCAGGCGCAGCCTGCCCCATCTCACAGAATCCCCTCGCAGACTAGTCCTTTCAGGACCTAGATAACTCTTGCATAACAGGTCCTTACACCCAGAAGAGTCCATGGCTTCAAGTGGCTACTTAAAATTTGTAAGGAATTCTTTTATTGGCCCTCTATAAATGGCATGGGGAACCCCTTTGATGGTTGTTTGGGTGCTGTCTAGTTTATGGTCTTCCCAGCGGCCCCACAACATGCTGGGATACAAGGTGGAATTTCCACCTAAAATGGTTGCTGGTTCACAGTCCTAGCTTGAGCGACTAGTGGAGTCGGATGGAACTTCAGTCTAATGTGCAGGCCGCTCCCTCTTGCAGAACTTCCTCGTAGACCCGCCTCCCTTCCGTAGACCCCGATAAGCCCTTATTGGGGTGTCAGCCTCAGCTGGGGACTCCAAACAAAGGGAAAGGTTTCCCATTATCTGCTGACAGCTTGGCTCCAAGGTAACCTCCAATACGTTTTTCATGAGCTTATTTTTTTATCCCCCAATTACAAATTTAACGAGTATCTTATAAGACATATCATGAACCGAAAAATATGTATGCAGTATATGACTGAAAAAAAAACGGGAAATGTGATATAATCATGGAAAAATATAATCTCGGAATCTGAGAGAACTGTGTACTGTCTCACAGCATCAGAAACTGCATGTATACGGAGGCACAGAAAGCAAAGAAGTTCCCAAAAACTTTATACTACGGAAATCTAAATTCCATCTTTGAAAAGTCGTGAGATCTCAAAGTGGAAATATCCTGAACTTGTCTGACCTTCATAATTTGCTAATTTTGTCCAAAAGGTGGCGTTGTATGGAAAATTCCTTATTTTCTGCGTCCATACTTTACTCCCATTTCCCAGAAGTCAGTACAGCCACCTATATACAACTTCAGACGTAAATTAGGGGCGTCGTTTTAAGCTTTCCAGTCTTCGATGATAATTGCAGGATGAATCTTTAATTACCCAGAGGTGTTAGGGATGTATTTGGCGTCAACTCCAGCAGTATTTCTTGTTATTCAGTCTCTATCGATTATAATGGATTAGAGGATAATAAGCAGTCCGCTTTTAGTTGGCTCCATAGTGAGATGATTGTCTCCATGGTGACTTCTGCGAAGTGACTTTCATCTATGTGGAAGGTGCCT
The DNA here is from genome assembly GCA_936440205.1 of Lepidonotus clava. NCBI lineage: Eukaryota > Metazoa > Annelida > Polychaeta > Phyllodocida > Polynoidae > Lepidonotus > Lepidonotus clava. The sequence continues at coordinate 51,779,002 of OW387143.1, read as the reverse complement.
AAAGTCCAATGATTATTAAAGATGGCCATATTGAGCTGAACGTCCTACCTACTGAACCCTTCTCAGATCTCACAGAATCCTTATTAAAATATCATCAAAATACAATCATATTTTGAAATTGATATATTTTGCAAACGTCCGCGACTGCTTTCAGTTATGACAAAAATATCCAATTTCGATATTGACTCCGAACACATTTAGATTCGTCACGAACAGAAAACTCCATATTCGCAGCATTAGTGAAAGCTGAAAGCTAGAAGCAAACGTTTGAAATGCAAATGATATAGGATATTCCGTTAGTAACATCTCGCCTCTTAAAGGATTGTTTAACTGTTATTTTCAGGGTTTGGCAATAGCGGTAATGGATTGAAATGTACATTTCACCAGAGCAGCCCATTGGCACTGTCCATTTCCTCACTGAAAGCTGACCTCCGCCACTTGACAATCTTGAGTCTGGTTCACACTGAAGCCCCATACCCACTAAACAACTTTTACAGAGTCGGCCGATGGATCGGCACTGAAATCGGCCGATTTTTATGACCACCAGTTAGTATTGTACATTGAAATGTGCATGTTTAATCTGAGTCGGCACTGAAATCGGCCGATTCTTAGGGCAGAATTGGCCAATTTCAGTGCCAATCTGTCAGCCAACTCATGCATAATCGCCTAGTGGGAATGGCCCTTTAGTACGAATTACAAAGTCACCGGACAAACACATGGCCAAGATTTTATCCACTCTGCACATGGGTAACTGGAGAACTCGGGCCGCTGACAAAATTGGGCCAGTTGAACTTATGACACTTGTGAACTCGGACCAACAGTGTGTTGGCAGGTCCCCACTCTCCAACTGTGGAATAGGGACAGAGCTCCTCCCCTCCTACCCAACACGTTACCACCCTCATGTATGTCATGACAAATAGTCGTGAAAAAAAAACCTGCATTGATTGAACTCAAAAAAAATATTGAAGAGCAGTAAAACCGACCTGATGTAGGGAAAAGGACATCAACTGTTTGACAGCTGTCGTGTGAACTGCTCGTCAGACAGCCGGTCTGCCCAGAGCGGGGCGGGGTGGGGTGGAGGAAGAGAGGGTCCACGTGTCATGCGTCGAATTCAAGAAATACCCCTGTTGCATGTCCCTTATTTATCCCAGTGTCAGCTGTCAATATAAGAAAAGGCCCTGTCAAGTTTTGGAGATGCATCTGTCACATGCCCTTGTCGCTTATTTATCCGAATATCAGCTGTTGAATTCAAGAAACACCCCAAATTATAGGGTCTATACCCATAGGCAGGGCACGGAAGAGCGAAGGGAAAAAACACCATTTGTTGTCGCGGGTATGGCAGATTGATGATGTACTGCTGTTTTTTCCTTCGGGTTGCTATGACAGCTACCCAGGCACATTTCCCTTCCCTGTTGCTGGAATCTTCAAATTAGCTTTGTTTTATGGTGAATGTCGGTGACAATTGTCAGCTATTTGTTGTTTAATGATGAACGTCCCAGTTTTCCCTTGCAACAAAAAACATGTAATCTGTTATTCTACACATACATTACTCTCCAAAATGAACTGAACACTTTTGCCGTGTCAACCTCTTGTCTTGATGAACTGAGTCATATTCTCTTTCAAAAGCTTTGCACAGGTATTTTTCTGATTTCAGAACACCTTTTTTACCCATCACAATATTTCGGTTTTTTTTTGATTAACCCAAATTGACTCACGCATAAGCAAAAAACAGGACAAAATCCTTTTATTTGCCTTCTTTGTCAGTACATACTTGTATCTGTCTGCAGCTGATTGTATGGCCTGACTTGAGTTCAGCCCCATACAAACATACTCGATCAGCAGAATAGAATCTACTTCAGACCATATTAAATGCTCATGACACTGACCCAGTCACATGATCTGTCTTAGTTCGGCTCCTAGCCGCCAGGAGTGACCGGAAATGACCCCCAGACAAGGACCTCGGCCTTCAGGGTATCACTCCAGACCTCCAAGGGCACATAGAGACCCTCAAAGGTAGAATGAAACCCAGAAGGGCATCCTGAAGGGTATACTGATACCTTCAAGGGCATAGTGAGGCCTGGCCTGAGCCCTGAGAGAACCGACGGTCTTTGATTCCCAAGGTCAGGTGGGGTGACCTTTGAAGGTCAAGGAGTGGGAGGCGCCTCCTGGTGTCGTCAGGAGGAGGTAGGATGAGCCCACTTAAAGAGATCATAGTGTCACATTACGAGCTGATGGTGTCAAAAGGGCGACATCTCAAGTCTTAGAAAATCTTAACAACCTTTAAGTTGATTTGATCAAATTTATGCCTCAAAACGTTCTTAAATTTGACATTTTTCTATCATGGGGTTTTAGAAATGTCTTAGATCTACATTGAATGTCATTTGAAATTGAAAATTTCTTCCAGTGAGATGCAATATGCCACTAGAAGGCAATGACGAAATAAGTGCTGAAAATAAATCAGCAAGAAGAAAGACAGATATTTCTTCACCATTTGTATCTACTTATTGCACCAAGAAATACAGATAAAACATGGATTTGGTTCTATAGGTAGGGATTGAATGGGGAGTTGCCATTCTAATCCTACTCCTAGCTCATGTTAGATCGAGACCCTGAATCGGGGCAGACTTTGAGTGACATACGGTAAAAAGACCTGCGACATAGCACGTGACAAACAGGCGACCACTCGGGGAAAGCCTCTTATACCCGCCCCGGCCCCAAGCCGCTTTACAAGCCCCATTCTGATTGGATGAATTAGGCACCAGTCGTCATGGTGATAGCAGGAGAAGGAGCAGGCCGCAGTGGCTGATGGGAAGGGGCCGGAGCTGATTGAGCCCGCCGTGTCCTCACGAGATCTCGACTATTCTCGCGAGATCTCGGCTGATCAGGTCAAAGGTCAGCGCCTTCTTTCTGCGCTCTCCATGGGGTCGCTATAAGCACGTGGTCAGTTGTAAATCGCCTGAGACCAAAGGGGCAGGTTGGGGAGTAGTCCTTTCATGACCTATTTACCTCTTGCATAATAGGTCCTTGCACCCACAAGAGTCCATGGCTATTCGTGGCTACTTAAAATTTGTAAGGAACTCTTTTATTGGGCTTTTATAAATGGCATTGGGAACCCCTTTGATGGTTGTTGGCCCGCTGGCTGGTTTATGGTCTTACCTGCCATAAACCAGCAGCCCCATAGCATGCTGGGATGCACAGTGGAATTCCCACCTGAAATGGTTGCTGGTTTAAAGTCCTGATTTGAGCACCCAGCAGACTTGGTCCTAACTACAGTCTACTTGGGGAGATGGGGGAATGGGGGAGAGGGGTAGGTCGGTGACGGAATTAGGGTTGCCGCAGGTCAGAGAAAAAACTATTCCAAGGTCAATGAAATGTAATGAAATTTGTTAGGGAACTTGAATCTAAATAAAAATTGAGCTTGGTGAGGGAAAAGTAGAATTTCTATATCTACCAACTAGCGTTTTTTTCAGTTTTTTAATTTCTTATTTTTAGTTTATGGAGTGCTCTTATAATGTAACTTTTAAAAAACGTTACTTAAGAAACAGTCTTTGAAAGTGTCATTGTCATCAGTATTAAGCCTATCAAGAGCAAGTGCGCTTTTCAGTCAATGGTTCATGGTTCCCTGACATCACATTCTAAGAAAATTTCTTGTGACACAACTTTCTTTGTTTTTCTTTAAATCCTCACCCATGTCTAATCAGATATTCTGTAAATATGAATACGAAAAAGGTTAAATGTAGACAGGCACACTTTTATTTTTTGGGTACCCAATGGAAATAATCCTGCCACAATATGCAAATTCTTAAATGGTTACTGAAGCCCATCGGTTCTGTGTGGGTGTAAAGACTTAATACGTAAGAGGTCATGAAAGGACTTTCCCTATATGTGATTTTCGTGGTCAGTAGAAGGACTAGCCGGAAGTGACCCCCAGTGGTGCCATCTGGTGGTCAGATTGCCTCCAAAGATCAAACAGGACTTCACGGAGCACGGCCATTGTGAACTCCGCGGGCCGGAGCGATGACCGGGCGGGGGGCGGAGATCAGGCTTTATGGAATATCCCCGGACCCCAAAAGCCAGGAGCTAACAAGGCCATTTCCCTGATGCTCCAGGAAATAACAGGATATTTTCCCAATACTGCTGGAAATAACGGGGTATAAAGGGGTCGTATTGGGAGACAGGGAGAAGTCGTGATAAGGCCTGAGAGGGTCCTCTTCCGGGACCTGAGTAGCACTGGCCGGAGGGTTAGAGCGGGTCTTATGGTTCGCTGGCTCCAGGATATACGCCTGTTTACAAACCACATAAACGATAACGGGGCCCCTCTTTACGTTGATGACTACTGGACTTAGGGCCTTTTTCAGTGTGCCCTCTCACAGCCCTCCCTACATGCCCACCCCCGCCATTCGCTGCAGTTTAGGGAGATGAGGAGACGGGGGTGGGGGGGCGTATTTACAGCTTTTATTGAATGTCCCTAAAGAAGGCAGCTAACAAGGTCATTTGCCCCGTACTGCAGGAAGAACCATTGTCCTGGGGGCCTATGTTGAGAGCTTTGGCGTTCTGGGACATAGTCTTTTGTTATGGGAATGCAACAATATATGTAAATATTGATAAAATGAAGCCTCGTGTCATGTAAATGCAAAGATAAACATAAATATTGATAAGATATATGAAATTTCATAACCTGTTGGCTTTTCTCATTTCTTGAATACTAGGCTTTGTTATTTCTCAAGTGAAGAAAGAAATTCCCATAATCCCATACAACAATTACATAATATGCTCGCTGTCTTCTTGTCATTACTGTAACACCTGCTTATAACAGCAGCGGCCTCAGGTCCTGAGTTCGCGCCATCAAAAGAAGACCAAAGAATGCAAACCCCAATTAACTAATTCTGCTCGTCTCGTGTGTGTACACCTACTTCTACTACTATAAAGAGTAGAGCCTAGCTCTTGTTCCAACCGGCTTCCATATCTGTACACTGCAGTGTATTTCACTTGAGACAGAAACCCAGAGGTCTTTAAAAAAACAAAAGATGGGCATCTGGACCAGGGAACCAAGGCTCTACCTACTAGTACATAGTGCCCCCCATTTGTCTCTGCCTCTTACTGGCCCCACCTGCCCCTTAGTAGTCCCCTCAGCCCGGTCTTAGCCTGTCGCCATGGTAACGACGCTGTTACTATGGTAATCAGGTGCCCGGATGATCTGATAACACGCCGTCGATATGCGGGGTAAGGGCCTGACGCGGGCCCCGGAACATGAGTAAGCATGAGGGGGTAAGGGCCCGGAACATGGGCAAGCATGAAGGGGTAAAGGCCTGCTGGGGGCCCTGGACCATGTGTAAGAATGGAGGGGTAAGGGCCTGTTGGGGGCCCTGGAACATGAGTAAGCATGACGGGGAGGTTCGTAGGGAACAAGGGGTATGCCACTGGCCAATAGTTCTCTGTTGTAAAGTCATGGCACCCTTTTTGATTGAATTCACCGAATGACTTTAATTATATATCAATACAATATATAAGTTGGTATTACTTGTGTGAGGAGAGGTGTGCTGGGCCACACAGGTAACCTTTGGATTTTCTCAAATTTAAGGCCTTAAAAAGGTCTTAAATATGACAATTTTGAAGCTAGAGGTCTTAAAAAGGTCTTAAATTGATTTTTTTTTAGAAATTGAAACGAATTCGGAGGTAACATCAAAATTTGAAATCCCACTTTGAAACCAGTATACTTAGTTCAGATTTAAAATAAAATATGTTCTGAAATTTTTCTTTTCACGCGGACAACAGGTCTTAATTTTCCCAAATCGTGGTCTTAAAATGGTCTTAAATTGATTTTCAAAAATCCGTGGGAACCCTGTTTTTACTTTTTCCACCACGCCTACAGGAACCATTCGGTGACCATGGTGACGTGACGTCACACCATGGTAACACAACATTTAGCACCACAGGAGGTCAGGAGTCACATGTCAAAGGTCAAGGGTCAACTGCTTTCTTGAAGGACTATAGTAGTAAAAAGCATTCATGGGGACACAAGAAAACATTGACAGGCAAAAATACTTTTATTTGGGCATGGAACACTTAAAGTTACCAGTGAAAGTTGCCAGAAATGGCACTACACTGAAGGTCTTGAGTAGTCTATAACAGAAAGTGACTTTGGGCGGGGCTAGGCAGGAGGCCAAGCTGTATTGATGTTGACCCCTAAAAGTTACCTCACCACATGGCCGTTTCTTAAATTCGACAACGTGACAAAGTCTAAAAGGAGCAACAGATGGCTTTTGAATATAGTGACCATACATGTCATGGGTATTTCCTAAGTTTGAAGGAAATCTGTTGGTAAATAAGCAATAAAAACAATTTAATAAGCGAGATACGTACACATTTGCTAAAATTCGACACGCGTCATCAGGACCTCCCCATCCAAAGCCCTTGCTCTGTCACACCTGTAGATGAAATCGATTGTCAGATGAATTATTTTACCCCTAGAGAACCCCCTAGTGGTAAGATCCTCCATTGGCTCTTCCTGAAGTGAAGAAAAGAAAGAAATTCTCATACAACAATTACCTAATATGCTCACTGTCTTGTCATACAAGTAACACCTGCTTGTAACAGCGGTGGAGGCCTCAGGTGGTGAGCTCGCTCCATGAAAAAGGGACATGAAGACCGAAGAATGCAAACCCCAATTAACTAATTCTCCTTGTCATGTGTGCGCACCTGCTTCGAGTATGATAAAAAATGATAGAGCCCGGCTTGTGCTTCTGGTTGGCTTCCACATTTGTACACTGCAAGGTTTTTATTCTAGAGACAGAAACCCAGAGGCACTATATAAACCATCATCCTCACACAAGCTCACCCACATATGCCTAAAACCTTCTTTCTGACAGGCCTCATTTTTATGTCCTGAATCTTGAGTTTCAGCCTGTGTCCCTGTACATAATCTTTAGATTTATGAATAACGGAAGAAATATTGCACAGTCCTATCCCATGAGAACCCATACGGACCCTGAATCCAGCAGTAGGTGATCTATCAAGCCTGTGGGATATATTAAAGCTGTTCGCAAAGCTTGTTCGTATACCCACCATGCGGACCCCGCGAGCTGCCCACCTGGTGTATACATGTAGCACCTGCTTCGCGGTCTGCCTGGGAACCGAGCCCAGGCGACATGTCTAATATACAGCCCGACATGAAGAAGCCAAGATTGATGGTTCTCGCCGCGGGCTCTGGTATCCGCAAGTTTGAACCGGCGGTGACTGGGGGAAAGAGAGCTTCGGGACAGGTAGGACTAAAGCCGATATAAGATACAGGTTAGCCACCTGGCTGTAAGTCAGATCAAATTAACATTTTTGTGGCAATAGCATATTATTCTAAAAAAAAAAGAGAAATCAGTGAAGAGGATGGTGCCTGAAAGCTATGAAATAAAATGTTCAGCCTATACAGTGCACCTAGGTATGTTGATGAAATTGGTCAAGTAAATTCCTTTGTCTTTGGCCTTGTTCTTCACGACATATGATAAGCAAAAGAGATATTTTAACTTAAATCTTGATGATATATCATATATATAAGAGACACACCATGAATATTTGCATTCTTTAAACTTTACACTTCCGAAACTTACAGAATCATGAGCAAGGGGCGATTCATAATGTGATTATATTTGGCTAGTTTCAGATCTGCTAATTGACTCATGCCTCTCAAATAAATGTTTCTAACACAAGCCCAAATGTCCTAGTGCAACCGGAACTGGCATGAGTGACAAAACATGCTCTGAGATTATTTGAGCGCATTCTTTGTGTGCTGGATTGAGTTTCAACTGATTCATTACAGATACAGGCCGTGAAATTTTATACGGATCACTTATAAGATTCCATTGTAGGTCACACATTGAGAATACAGCCCTTCAGTTTCTATGTGCACAAGTAAAGATATTCAATGGAGGCTCCTCTCCAATTCTCCTGCCTGTAAAACTGTAACAGTAAATTGACGGCAATATGTTTTTCAGACATCAAACAAGCTCTTAAGACTCATGCCTAATGTATTAGATGAGAAACAACAATTGCATTATTGAAATTCTTATTAGCTGCATCAGGCAAGTATGTGACATAAAATATTACTTGCGCTCAGCTCTAGAGAAGACAGGAGGCTTCAAAGTAAAGTGTTGTACCACAGATTTCTTTACACCATTGTATTAGTTCTGAAGCTACTATGGCCAACAGCTGTCTCACTTAATCTTTATACATCCTATTTTTGCTGCCTTTAGAAAACATTGATACAGTTTGGTACTTCTTTCTATTTCTATTTGTCTTTGTTCTACAATTCAGGGAACATCCTGATGCAGTACACTTGCATTATGCTGTCTTTTCTCATAGGTCATGGAGTTATGACTTCTCCATTCAGAACATCATCTCTTCAGATAAAAAAGATATATGAAGACAAGCCACAATGAAAGCTGTGAGAAGGTCCTGACAACCCACAAGGTTTCAGCGAAGGCGTTTTCTCAGATCTCATTATGTGCTTTGTAACATCCAATCCGTCGACATAAAAATTGCTGACTCTGCACTTATCCCAATGTTTCTTTGCCCAGAATGTTGCTCTTTTCACCGGGGACTCGTAGTAAATTGACATAACCATGTTGGACAGGGTCGCATGTCTCGTCGTCTCAGGTGGTTTAGGTGTCCCTTTATTCAAATAAACTTGTCACACAAAGTCAAAGGAAGAAACTGAGTAAACTCTAATGCCAGAAGAACCTGACAAAGTTAGTTACTTCTTTCTTTGTCAGCAGGGATGGGGAAATGTTCGCAAAAACACAAAGGAAATTTGTTTTTTTTATCTGTGGCTTACCTAGTTATAAAAATTGTAGACAAAATCTCTATGCAACAGTTATCCTTTTACTGAATCTCCAATATTTCTAAGGACATTGTAAATGTTCAAACTGGCCTTAATCAGTGGAGGAATATGACCCAATATGTTCAAAATAGCTTGTGACAATTGAAACCAATGCAACACCAAACACAGATGTTCTTTGAAAACATGGGACAGCTGTCCAGGAGTCGATGGTCTAAGGAGGGAGAAGGTCAAGGTCAGGGTAACCAAGGTGACCCACTCTGATTTATGCTGGTCTGCCAGTCACAGTACAAATCACCCAAATTCGATAACGGTGGCCGGCAAAGTAAGCGTGGAGTGCATTAAGGGGAATGCAGGCTGCTAAAACCAGCAGCTTTAAATAGGGGCCTTCCACTTAGTATGTTTAAAAAAAAATTCAGATCCCTTCCCCCCTTGGGCAAAAATACACATTTGATTTGTACAGGAACGTACACACATTGTCAAGAATTTCAGACCCCCCTCCCCTTTATGCATACATATCTAATAAAAGACCCTATACTTTTTACTGGAAAGGGGTACTGTAAGGTGAGGGTATAAAACAGGTAAGCATAACATGGACAAGGTAGAAATTGTATAATATTTGTAGAGAGTGGTGAAACATGAAGACAAACACAAGTAAAGGAAAAGAAAAATTGAGATTTGAGTTTTATTTCTAATTTTTTGAAGGCATCTTTGGGTCCCCTCTGGCCTCAGACCTATTGAGGGTGCTTGTGGTGAGTAAACCAATCATGGGGGCTGTTTTAAAGATGTGGGTTGGCAGGTAACCAATCAGAGGCCCTGTTTTATATTCCTGGTGGTGGGTTGGCGGCCTGGGTGCCCGGCCGCGTTGGCCAGTGATGGAGATTTGTGGGCCGCTTGTTGAGCGTTTGGTCGTTAATAGGTGATTGGGTCAGAGAGGGGGTGGAGGGGTGTTCTGGTGTTGTGGGTGGGTGTTGTGGGGGGAGGGATGTTCTGGTGTTGTGGATGGGTCTTGTCGGTGATTGGCGGGGGGGGGGGGATATTTTGGTGTTGTGGATGGACATTGGGGAGGGGGTGTATTCTGGTGCTGTGGGTTGGTCTCCGGGGGAGGGCTGTATTCTGGTATTGTGGAGGGGTCTTGTGGGGTGTTTGCGTTTTGGTTTTGTAGATTGTTGTTTGTGGGGGGGGGGGGGGCGAGCTTGAGGTGTGATATTGTGTAGTGTTGTGCATGGGTATGGGAGAGACGTTTTGTTCTGGTGTTGTGGGGAGGTATGGATGTGTGTGTTTTGGAGTTGTAGGCTACTAGATGGGTCTTGGGGGTGTGTTGTGGTGTTGTGGTTGGGCCTTCCGGGAGGCAAGTTCTAGTATTGTGGATGGGTCTTGCTGTGAGGCGTGTTTTTGTGTTGTAGATGGTTTTTTGTGGGGCGTGTTGTGGTGGTGTGGGAGGGTCTTGGGGGACGGGGGGAAGGTGTGTTCTGGTTTTGAGGACATGGTGGGCATGTTTTGGTGTTGTGTTCTGTTGTTCCGACTTGGAGTATGGAGGTGGGCGGCTGAAACCAGACGTCACCTCGGTGATTGTTAGTAGGGGAAAAAGTCCCATATGCGTGGGCATGGAGGGTGTTGGTGCAAAGTAGTGCCATATCGCCCTGATTTGTGACCAATAATGGTCGGCTTTTACCAAATTGCTGCTGCTTATTTCCAATGTGGGACTGACATGCCTGTTGTGTGCGCCTGACAACGAATTCCCCACGTCCCACCAGCAGGCTCTGGCTGCGGTGGGCTGGGCAGACACACTTGTATTGGGGAGCTAAGTATCAACAAAACCATTAGTATTTAACACACTAGATTTTGATGTAAACTAGAATTTGTTTATTAACATAAATGAATTGGAAAAAGAAATAAAACAACAGCAGCTTTTAGAAATTGACCTGGTCATTGACTTCCAATAGTACTACTGTTGTGTAATTTATGATGACCAGTGGGCGAATGAGATCATGTTTAATGTAAGACTTTTCCATTTATATATTTCATGATATAATGCTTCACTTTAAACTTGGGCATGCTGTTTTAAGTCGGGGCTACTGTGACTTATCTTGTGCTTCTGTAAATATCCAACCATTCTGCCATTAAAATGAAAAGATATGGAAAACTGGCTAAAAAATGGTTTGTTTTTTTTACCCTAGAAATCTTATTGCAATTTTGTTTCATTTCAAACTTTTCATCTTCATTTCATTTGTATAACCACATCTAATGTAATTTTTTTCCTTTCTTATCCAAACTTGCTTCTATAAGAAACATTCCAGATGATGCATTTTACTGTCAGTGAAGTTGAAATTGTCAGAATTCAACTCTTAAAGCAGGATGCTTTTTTATGGTTTTCAAGGGAGGTTTCTATTGAAGCCACAAAGGGAAAGCCGTGCAATAAATTAGATTTTTGTGTGATGCCTTCCCTTTCAAGCTCGCTTTCATATAGTATTGAACTGCTTCTGGAATGTTTTGCCACAAGATAAGAAAGCAGCCAGGGCAAATAATCAACATGGCATTTATCTGTGACACTTTCCTTTCATGCATGTCTTTGCTTTTGTATAGGAGTGAATCAGTCCCATCTCTCCCTGCTCCTCGCATACGGCCGGGTGGGTCATGTTTGTGGCTGCTGAGAGGTGGGGGTCAGGGGTTAAGTCGGCTGTGGGTAGGACCCCGCAGACCCTTAGTGAGATCTTCTATCGATCGGCCACCCGCCCTCACACAAAACAGCTTCTGGGCTGGACACGGCTCTGGGTTAAGCTAAGGACCTCCATTTGGGGCGCTGAGTGTGGACTCTTTTCTGGTCTATTCATAGATGTCCAAGTGTGTTGTTGAAAGAAACCATCAAGTGTGAATGTTTCGGTAGTGTGGCGATGGTGGCATTTTCAGGGATAATTCAACGCTGCCATATCAACCAACCCTCAAACCCCAACTTAGATTCCCTGCAAGCCCAGCCCCATTCATTGCATTCAGTGGTGCTTGGTGGAAGAGAAAACTCTACAGTCACAGGTGATAGTGGTAGACGGGTAGAGGGCCTACCATGATTTGGTATGGAAACATCTAAAACTTCATTCATAGGACCCATCCCATCTCACCCCTGCCTTTTTATACTTTGGCTTGCCATTGGCTTGCCATTGAGACTCAGTTTTTTCTACTTTGATACAGATGCTAATGTGGTCCATTAACCTTCTTAAGCGTTATTATATATGTAGACTGCAGCAAGAGTGACCTCTCATGGGTTAGTATATATGTAGATGTGTAATTGCTCTGACCGTGTGTTTAAAGTGTTAGTCTGTCTGCCTCATCATGACCCAAAGTCTTTTATGATTCACATGACCCAAAGTCTTTTATTCTCCGTTTTCGTCCTGTGGATCACGTCGATAGTCCGATATATCGGAGTCATAGGTTGTCCCAAACACTTGAATCCAGCGAAAATCTGCCTAGAGAGTGTACAGATCTCGCTGGTAACCAGCGGGGGGGGGGGGGGGGGGACACCGTGCTATATTTTGTGATATTGTGAACCTGGTCGGAGAGTGATGGTTTTCTCATAGGAAATGCCTTGAGAGTGTAGAATTTAGCATAAAAAAGTCATTACCTGGAGAGTGACGAGATGATGTCATAATAATATTCTAAAAATAAACTGAAACTAGGTCACCCACTGGGGGCGGCCATATTGAAAATATGCTGGTTCCTTGTTCTCTCGCTAGGGGGCTACAGCTCAATTATATTGCAAGAGGGTGAAGAGGGCAAAGCTAGGGCAAAGCTAGGGCAAGGCTAGGGCAAGCCCTTAAGCTTAAAACTTAAGAAATGGTAATGGCACCTGTCCCTTAACTCCCCAGGTTGCATGTTGCCTCTAAGATACTCCCATGTCACATGTCGAATTTAAGAAATAGTCCATGTCATCTCGTCTATCTTAAAACTTCAAGTACATTTCATTTCGTTTTCTAAGCCAAAGAATGGATAAGACGGAGATTTTGGTTTTCTAAACCACATCTTGAATCTATAAAGTCGATCAAACCAGAACTTGTGATTTACACTATGTGTCATGATTTATTAATAATTATTCATAATCTCATAGCATCACTTCTTTAAGAACACTATCTGATAATGGCATTTCTGTAACATGCCCACTGAAACACTCCTGTTGGACCGAAAGACCTGGACTACCCCACTAATCCTTCACGTCCCACCTCCCTGTCTCGCCAGTGCACTCAATGCCCAACATACAAGTCCAGGTGATTAGAACAGCACCCTTGAGGCCCACACCCACTTAAAGATTCTTTGTGGCAGCTGGCAGATTTCGAAGTGATGCCTCGCTAAATTATGTCACAGGGCTGGACTAGCCTACCTTAAAACTGGTTACCAAGCTCAGGAACTGAGGTGAATTTCCAAACATACTGATGTGTAATGGAGTTCTGTATTGCGATACCTGTCATAACCTGGTGATCCACGTAGCGATTCATGAGACAATCGCCCACTGTGTGTGAGCTCCTTATAAGCCCCCGTATGGACACCCCCCCTAAGCTGATAGACATATCCTCCGGCCCCAGGGTCACTGGGTTAGACTTAGAGACGGGAGCTTACGTGAGGCGATGAAGGAGGACAGAAGATAAAAAACGACAAAAAAGCAAAATCTACCCATGTAGAAGTGCTCTGTCCTGTGTTAGTCATAGTTATAGAGCATGGCCATAAGCCATAAGCTTTAAGTTGTGGCTTTAGACTACATGGGATAGTTTGAGTCACTCACAGTGGACTTCAGTATGTAGAGAATGCCAAGAAAATCATCCAATGCGTGTGGGCCCAATCCTGTCTAGTACTCATAGCCCTTGGCTACCGCTGCCTATAAGCCCCATAAGGACACTGCCCTAAGCCGATCGACATGTCCTCCGGCCGCAGGGTCACTGGGTTAGACCTGGAGAGGGGGGCTTAGGAGAGGCGACGAAGTAGGACAGAAAAGGAAACGAGAAAAGACAAAAATGTGACATTGGAAAAGAGCTTTGTTTAGTGCCATATATCACCCATAGATTTAGAGTGTGGATTCTGTCTGAAGCTTTAGATTGTGGCTTCAATTTCTGGTATTGGGCAGTGGAATCGTTGAGAGGGTTCAATGTATATCGAAAGTTTGGGTGTTCAATCAGTTTCTTCAGAGAGAATATGTCAGCGGCTTCAAGTTTTGGCATCAGTCAAGGCCTGAAATCTAAGGCTCGGTTGCTGGCTTCAGTCAGTGAGTGGTTATCAGTTTGGTTGCTCAGGCTGTGGCTTCAGCTGATGGCTTCAGACGGTATCAGTCACTCTCCCAACAGGGTCATCAAAGGCCGGGTGTGTTGTGTCCTTTCTATGGAACATTGCACATGAAATGAGTAGGGTATTGCATCAGGTGGCGGGTTTCTTCTAAATCATATGATAGATACGAACACCCCTAAGATGAAAAGCATTACCTTGTGCAGTCTGGAAAGAACCCATAATGGTTGGTGGGACGTTAAACTACCCCAAGAAACAAATAAGCAAACTTCCAAACGTGTAGGGTACCGCACCCGGTGGTGGGTTTCTCCTAAACTATATCATATAGATACAATCATCCGTGAGCTGAAAAGCATTTCTTTGTGTAGTCTGGAAAGAACCTGGTGTGGCTGACTGGACGTATCAGTCAGTGGCTTCATTCTGGACTAAGAAAGTGGCTTCAGGCAGTGCCTTCAATCTGTGGTTTCAGTATGGCTTCAGGCAGCAGCTTTTGGCAGGTGTTTCAAACAGCATCAGTCAGTGGTTCAGAAAATGCCTCCAGTCAGTTTCTTCATATTTGTTTAGACTCTGCCACGATTCACTACTTTCCTACAATGGCAACTAGGTCGGGTATTTGTCTAAGTCTATGAGGCCTTTTTCATCTGAGATGACCCAATCCCCTCATTAACTAGCTATTCCTTAACCTCACCTCGGCTGTTACCTAAGCGGAGGGGCCCTGGCGGGAATGGCCCTCTCTCCATTGAATGGCAACCGTGTAGTCCTCATCCCATGGGGTATAGAATCCTTTTTGAAAAACAAGACCATCAGCTGGGGGAGGTGGGTGTAGAAAAATGGTGAAAAATAACAGAAGGAAATAAATGAGACCCCAGGAGTAAATGATTAGTTCCAAAGGTAATCATACTTGTAAGTGTTTCACATAAATATAATTAAGCCACAGGGAATCCTGATTTCTTGTATAATCCAATTAAACCTGTTGGCAAAGTTCTCTTTGTGTTTTTCAGTAGGTAGAAACTTTCTTTCACTGGGCAACTATGGATGCATTCATCAAAAGTAACCACAAATACAAGTTGCCTCCTTTTCAGTCTGTGAACTGATTGGTTTGATCTAACCACAGTGGGTAGTGCCTGTGTTAGGAACAATCCGAAAATGGTTTGGTTCTAGATGGCGGTTCCAACTGGTGTCAGGTCTTTTCCTGGTAACGGTGATCCCTCAGACTGGTACAATAAGGATGGCATTTCCACATATATGACAGGGTCTTAGTGTGACCTACATACTTTTTGGTTTTAATCAGAGAATTTTGAAACCGTGAAAATCCTCTTTCCTAGTGTACCCATCTCTGGGTTTCTCATTTGCAGTTCACCCTTAAATGACATAACACTATAGGAAAATCTGTCACATTGCCTACCCCGTATATACACATTTACAAAAGTTCTGCAAGCCTTCGTCACTAGCCTTTAATCTCATGAGAAAGTTCTGCAATTGCTACTCAGCAAGTGGAAACTATATATATTGGCGGCTGAGGTGGCTGGTGATCCCCTCTAGACGGGCACGAGGGGCCCATACCGTTATCTGTGTCAATTAGTCGGGTCTTTACCCTGGTGTGTTCTGATACTGCCGCCTTGTAATAAGGGGACCCGCCGCCATGTCTGATAGCCTCGAACCGAGGCCTGTAGGGGCGGGTTTGTAGGGAATCTGTTTATGAAGGTGTCAGGGGCCAGCAGAGATGTTCATCTGCTTTGAGGATATCTGAAAAGTTTACTTCTGTTTGGTAAGTTCATGTTACCTAAAGAATTGTAACATTTAATTATCCTGATTAGTTCTTTACATTCGTTTAAAGTTTGTGCTTTTCCTAATTTTGTTGGGGTAGTTTAACATCCAGTCAACCCTTGAGTATTCTTTCCAGACCGCACAAGGTACTGCTTTTCTGCTTTGGGGGATCTTATCTATGAGTATGAGATCATTTTGGAGGAACCCACCAATGGGATCACTACTCTTTGGGAAGAGATCTTGAAAGTTTGTGTTGGACTTAGCTCTTCTTGTAGTACAACATATTTGGTTCTGTTCTTCGAAATTCATTTACTGACATTTTTGAAGTAGTTGATTAACTTGGGAAAATTAGATTAGTTCAGATCTTGCGCACACACAAGATTGTTTTTCATATGTATGACTTCCAAGGAATACCTAAAGACATCAGGATGTTTTTGATTTTCAGTTTATCTAGAGAATATTCTGCAGAACCTATGATATCAGATTAAAACTAACATTTCAATAATAATAAAAATAAGAAGCAGTTAATTAGCCTACCAGTTCGACTCCATATCGGTTTCGATCTACGCCTTATAAGGCTGCGGGCAATCAGGCGCAGGGATTCGCGACTAATCTGGTGATCAGGTGAAGTTAATTAAACGATGGTGTCAGTTACTAGTGACGCGACAGTGGTAAAACCCCCAACTGCCTGATTACCTGACTTCTCCGATTGTGTTGTGAACTCGCCCCCACTCACCTGCACTCGTCTCGCTTGCATGAGCCAAAGGAGTTACAGATGGATCATCAGGCAGATCAATGTGTTGTTGAACTATAAATATGGGCATACTGTTTGTCACTCCCTGAGGAGGGAAATATGTGAAAAGAAAATAAATTTATAGATAAAAACCATATGGGTAAATTCTTAGGAGTTTCAGTAAGATTTTCTCTCTAAGGATTTCATCATTTCCTAATTTTGACCTTTCAAAAGGGTCGAGGTTGCATTTGGTATAAAATATAAGAAAACCCCACTCAGAAAGTTATCATTTATGAATCCGATAGATAAAGTGGTCTATAACATACAAAAGAGCTTTAAACCATCCTACCCGTCTTGGACCAGCCTGAAACACTAACTAACGCCCATGAGAGTAACTAAACCCCTTGGACCTGTCTATATACCGCACATTGGGAGTTTCTCAGTGGGCGCCGCCATGTTACGTCACATGGTACAATGGAACACTCCAAATTGGCTAGGAGGTCCGCTTGAACCCCGAAATCTACTGGCGCCAAAGCACCACACATGCACAGACCTAAACTCCCAACTTCGGTATATAATTAACAACCCCCAACGTTGACATTCAGGTTCTGACCCACACCTTTCAAGAGTGTCAAGGTCTTGGGTGCTCTCCACGACCCCCATTTATGGAAAAGTATGCTTGGTTACCAGGTAACTATGGAAATAGGTTGCCTTGGTTGCCAGATAACTGTGGAAATAGGTTGCATTGCTTGCCAGGTAATTGGAAATAGGTTAAAGTGCTTGCCAGGTAAATGTGGAAATAGGTTGCCTTGATTGCCAGGCAACTGTGGAAATAGGTCGCCTTGGTTGCCAGGTAACTGGAAATAGGTCGCCTTGGTTGCCAGGTAACTGGAAATAGGTTGCATTGGTTGCCAGGTAACTTTGGAAATAGGTTGCAATGGTTGCCAGGTAACAATGGAAATAGGTTGCATTGGTTGCCAGGTAAACAATGGTTACATAGCCGTGGTTATGTCCTACCTTCATCCGGGGCATAGAAGTGTTTAGTAAACACAAAATAAACTAATCAATTTGATTTCTGGTACTAGTGGCGTACCTTGGAAACCATTCTTTTCCCATAAAGAGACATGAGGATGAGGGGTGGATCTATTGGGTGGATAACTTTGATATTGAAATTATTCTTTTCATAAACATTATTGGATGTGAAGTTGCATTTAGTCAATAATCTCTCATTTTTATGAGGCGAGGGCACTACAGATCAAATAGTCCTTCCAACCCTTAGAACCGGCCCCGCCGAATTTATACATATAGAGATCTGTCTACCATTTGTGGCCGGGGTGGCACATTTGTTCTGCGTAGTACCTTCCACCCCTGCTGGAATGGAATAATCCGTACCTGTCCACTATAAAGATATAGTTGGAAGAGTCTATTATGAAGACAAAGGGATGTTATATGTTTTAACTTTTAACAGATTCTGAGCTAAAATGACACATCATTGGGAATATCTGGGGTAACATGCAAATAAATTATTACATATAGAACAAGGAAAACCTGTGAAATTCGTCCCAAATTGGACAAACTAGACGCACCAACGCGGAATCAAACTCGTTATTTCGTCATCTTTTTTCAATATGGCAGCCGAGACCATTTGTGGTCGAGATGTTGTTTTCCGAGGAACCATTTATTTCACCACCTGCCACCCCTCCCGGAATGGAATAATCCACTATAAAGATATACCTGGAAGAGTCCATTATGAAGATAAGGGGGTGGTGACTACCACGAGGAGGCTGACGTCAGCCTGCCGTAGAGTTACACCACGTGGACACGCTGAGATGGTGTCACCCAGGCCAGGATCTCTTCTCCCTCCCCTGCTACGATACATTGAATTCACGGATTTATGCATTCTGGCGCAGTCAGACGTTCGAGGTGGGTTCATATAATTTTACAGCAGTTGAAATATGCTGGTGGGCACTGTAGTGCTTTTGAAAGACCTCGAAAAAAAAGTAAGCCTTATCAGACTGTTCAAAGTTTGATCGTTTTAGGCCTGGAATACGTTTGCAAGAATATTTTACAGATGGTGTGAAAAGATGATTGGCCTCAGATATTTGCATAACAGTAGGCACTGTCATGCAGGCTCCGAAATCTTTTTCATTTAATTAATTAGGCCTTATCCAACCTATCAAAATGAATAAAATACAGGAAACTATTTTGATCTAGTTCTATTTGATCAAGCCAAACACCAGAGAGTTTGTCGCAGCTTCTTCCAACCTATCTCCGTGGGGCAGACAGCCAGAAAGAACGAGATATAGAATTCAAAATGCATGAATTATGGAGGATATACACAAACACATTGATTCTGACGCATTCAGGCGTTAAAGGTAGGTGTATATCGTTTTCCAGCAGTTGAAACATTGGATTCAGGCATTCGACACTGGCAGTCTGAAAAATAATTATTTAGACCTTATCAGTCTGATCAAAATACATATCATGTGAATATCTATGTTCTTATATCCTTCAGGTATCTAAATATCATAAGATTTAATTATTTTAGGCCTGGACACGTTTGCAAACTTGACTATGTTTTACAGGTTTAATATCTAAATGATTCAAAGATTTAATGCTTTTTGAATTTGTCACTATAGTGTCATTTTTTCGGACCTATCATCAAAAATATCTGATTCAAAATTTCATAGATATCTAGGCCAAAGGGCTGTAAGTCAAATATTTTGTTAGGACTCAGGCGTTTGGTTCTGGATACTGGCAGTCTGAAAACAAAATTATACAAGCCTTATCAGCCCTATCAAAATGCATATCATGAATATATCTTTGTTCCCCTATGTCTGAGGCTTCTACATATCAAGACAAATGGTTTGAATATCTTAGGCCTAAAAACGTTTGAAATTCAAATATTTTCAGACTTTGCTTCACAGATTTAGATTTAAAATGATTCAAAGATTAAATTATTTGTTAAGTTGTCACTATAGTGTCATTTTTTCTGACCTACCATCAGAATATTAAATATGATTAAGGCTAATTTACTTTCCTAAAGCCTAAAATCCCTCGCCTCATGGGTACCCGGGGGTACCAACATAAATCCAAAGAACTACTGTACTGTTGGTCTGGTTATTTCAGGTGAGTGATTTGCACACAAATACTTGCGTCCCCAACATGTCAGTAAGTTACTGCCCTTGTGCTCCTTTATAACCTCCAGATCAAGTTCTCAAAGTTGAAATTGTGTATCACTGTATTAAATTTGCCTTTTCCCCGTTTGGATCGTCTTTTTGACTCATATTTGTGCAGGAGGGGAGGGAGATGGGGAGGTGAAATTTCAACTTTTAATCGTTTACCTGAGATTGCGCTGTGGGGAAATCCTATCCGTCCCCTCCATTTTGATCCATCTTTAATATCCCCGTTATCTTTCGGTGGTTCATTTTAACTGCCGAGGTTTATTGTACGGACCAAAATAACAAGTGTCGGAATCTTGTATTACATTTTGAGCTACATTGCGACTTGTTGTCTCTCTATTTGGGATCAGTTGCACCTTGATATCTAAGAGTAGTAAGATGAGATATCCACTAGGTTACCTGACCAACCCAACGGCTTGGGTCATAGAGGGATAACTTTACCGGATCGTTTTGAAAGGAAGAAATGATACACTTTCTAGTTGAATAAATACACTGTTCTGATCTTACCCACTTCTATCCTGAGACGTCTTTTATAAGTGCGGTGTCAGTGCTCTCGTGTATACCGTTGGAATAGGATACATAGGAAAAAGAAAATTGGAAATTGGAAATTGCCACAGATGTGTGAGTTTGTGAAGACTTTGGCTCGGCTCCTGTGGTCATCTAACAGAACAGGACTGCTTCAACCCTACATGTACACTATAAAAGAAAAGAGATTTTCCTTACTTTCGTGTTTTAGAACCCTGTGGGTAAAGCAGCAACATTTGATCATGAAAAGGATAGAGCAGCATTTTCCTAGTAAATCTTTTTTTTCCACAATTATTCAGCATTTGATATGAACCCACAATATCAGATGAACTCAGATGAAGGCAGATTCACAACAATTTATCTTTTCATATCATTAATCATTACTGCCCTTGATATGACCCTGGCAGTTAATTACGGCATGAAGCATTAAGTCTGGCGTTTCTTTGAATTGTTCCTCCCCCATCCCATGTCACCAAGCCAACTTCTCATTATTAGATATAAACCAACAATTTCAGGTGCATTTTTCTTAATAATCTTTCCTAGAGAAGGTACATTTCCTACATTTTATATTATATTTCTATCATTAATCAAGTTTCTCTGTCTTCCCGATGCCCCACATCCCATGTCGCCCAGCCGACAGCCGTCAGCAAGTTCCCACAAACCAGGAACGAATTATTCCGGCTGTCGATATTAGATTTGTTAATTAATTTACCGGAGCGGTCGGACACAGAATTCATTAGACACACAAGGGGCCTTTTTACCCCTCAGTGAACGGGTAAAGTCTGTCGATCGGCTGACCGTTTTTAAGGCAGATTCCACAATTTGGTGGGGGAGGTTGGCGGTGGTGGTTGGGGAGAGGGGGGGGTGATACTTGTCTGCAAGAGTGACACTCAGTGTTACAGAATATATGCAGGTGATTTTGACCTGTGTGAATTTTGAGATTTGAGTGTTTGAACATGTAATTCATCTTTTTAAGATGAATTTTTACTGAACCCCCAGACCCTAGCTAAAGCCCCATGCCCACTAACTAATCTTGCCAGCGATGGGCGACTCCCCGTGGGAAAATCGACAGGAAAATCAGCAGAAAAATATCAAAATTGCTTGATATAACAGTTGCCCGGTGACAACGACACCCATTCTCCCAGTTGCCCGGTGCCCAGCGACAGTAAGATCGCCTAGTGGGTATGGGGCTTAAGCAGTGTGGTCATAAAACTTTGCCCTACTCTACATTGTGTCAGTAAAGTGAGTGATAGGAATTATTCTTTTTCATTTGGCATTTAAGACAGTCAATCCTTAATAACAACGCATGCATATATGTTACTCATTTCTAACGGTTACCAAAACATGATAGATTTACTCAAAGATTTACAGAGATGCAGATTTACCAAGATACAAAGATCCTGAGAGCACCCCCCTGCCCAGTCTGCTCCATCTCTGCTGGAGCCGAATTGTTATTGACGTTAGTCGCGGAGGATTCTAATGAAATCTGTAAGCTTCCGTCCCTCCTCCCAACCCCTCTTCACCCCTACCTCCCCCCTGCCCCTCACCTCCCCCCTTCTCTCTCTCCCTCCCCTCTTCCACCTTACCTTCCTCCCTTGCCTCCCTCCCTCTCCACCCTTACCTTCCCCCTACCTCTCATCTCCACCCCTCTCTTACCCTCCCCTCTTCCTCCCCCTTCCTCTCCTCCCCCTCTTCACCCCTCACCCCTACTCCCTCCCCCTCCCAACCTCCCCCTCCTCACTGATCTCCCACTCTCCCCCTCCTCCTCTCTTCCCTCTTACCCCCACTCCCCCTTCTCCCTCCCCCTACTCTTTTCCTCACCTCCCTCCTATTAGCTCCTCCCCTCTCACCCCATCATCCCCCCCCCCCCCCCCCCCCACTCCTGTCCTCACCAGACAGGAAGTCCGCCCCGAGGGGCATACTGGGTAAAGACAGGACACGGGCATTCTGGCTATTCTGACTCGAGACACAGAAACTAGAAGAATCATTATGAGGGTCATTAGATGAGTGTTCTATCATTATACGTGCTCTATCCTTAGCCATCAATTATTGTGAAAGACATAGATACGTGTGCTATTAAATCAGTAGTTAGATGTATGCTGTATCTTAAGCCCATCCCCCCGTAGTGGTTCCGGGGTGGAGCTTCTGCTCCTGGGAAGAATATAGGCCTCCAGTAGCCCCTGCTGATCATAAAGGCGATGATGTGAGGGGGGGGGGGGGAGACCAAGTGGTTCAATGGGTTTAAATCCCGGTTGGTGTCTGGGTTCACTAAGGGATGAGGTACAGCAAAAAATAATTTTCAGGTTTTGATCCACTACTGTTTGCCCATCCTGTTGCCCTCATCTCATAGATATAACCACCAAAGACTAACCAAATCAAAACATATGTCTGAAAAGTCAGAATTCGTCCTATCTTGTTATCGCCATGAAAAATGACCCTGGCTGCCGGTACGGCGTAAACATCCATCACTCACTCTCTTTAGCCCATCATTATATGGGTTATCAGCTGCTTGCTCTATTATTCTATACTCTATCCTTAGTTCGTATGCTACAAGAAGGATCACGAGATGCATATGTACCAACCATAGCCTACCATTAGAAGGGTCGTTAGGTTCATGCACTATCCTTAGCCATCAATTACTGAGTCAGACATAGATACACGAGACTAATCTAGACTCTGCTCCTTGCAAAGATCAAACTCACCTGTTGGTGATGAAGGGGCATCAGGTATGGGGGTGGACCGCTAAATTCGAAACGGTGACACGGCCATTTCTTAATTTAGACAGGTGACTTGGGGGCTTATCGACATGACAGAAAGGGTTAAAAAACATAGTGACATGAAACATAGGTATTTCTCAAATTCGACATGTGACATCGGGATGAGTAAGCAACAAAGACACACGACATTGGTGTTTTTTAAATTCGACATGCGACATCAGGACCCCTCAATCCAGATGCCCATGGGGCAGCCTAGATTAAGACCTCAGTGTGAAGAAGTCGTATGAAGCCCTACCTCAAACTGAAAATGCGATGTGAGTGCCAAATTATAATCTTTATTGATACAACCCACAAAAGTGTGTACATTTAAATTTGCAACAATTGCTAAAACCTGCAATTCTAGGCTTGTGAATTGTACAAGTTTACACTTTCGCAGTAGCTGGTCATCCCCATCCAGGATGGTCACTGAATGGTTAGGGGAGGGGGAAAATTGTAATGAAGAAATAATGGAAAACATCATGGGGGAAGAATGATATTCTTTTGATGGAACTATGTTGTTCAGATATGGGATCAAAGAAACTTTGTTGCAAAGGAGAGGGTTTAGTCCTCCAGTCAGTGCTCCATTAAAGTGGCTGTCTCGTCTGTGTGTTGGTAGGCTAACATACGCCAACATTAGCCTTACGACGCTGCAGCCAGCAATATCTTTTGTGATGTTAGAACAGAATCTGATGATGTTATTGGTCACGTCGCAAATTTGGTGCAGCCATACGCGAGTTACAATGTAATGATTTATGTCTGCCACACGGACGAGAAAGCAGCTTTAATAGACTGTCTGAACCAGAAAGTTAGACAGTAAATAGGTATAACAGAGTTTTTAGAAAACAGACTTTGAGTCTGTAAGAGAGGCGGACAAGCTAGCCTCGGCCAAATGAAGCGATCAATTGTAATATCAGCCTAAATGTTCATAACTTCATCAAAAATAAGTAGAAATATGAAAATTGATTTAATTTCTAACCACCCATTAGACAATAAATTTGAAAAACAACCATCCATAACAATTTTCTTGTGGAAACCCTTGCTGTTATACCTTCTTAAACCACCTGTTTTCTGTACAGGAGCCTATCAATATCCAATCCCTGGGCAGTGGTACATCCAAACACACCCCTGCTGTGGTTAGTTATCTCAGTTATCCATTAATAGACTAGTCTAGGGATTATATTCGTCTAAGCTATCAAGAAGTAAGGTATATATGAATTCTGCATACAATATCTTCAACATCACTTATAGTTATACAGCACATACTTCTCCTTTTCATCCATACTAAGATATTATATGGTAGTTACTTATTCAGTGCACATGTAAATGGAACAGAACAAAATACAAAAGGCCCAAAGACGCACCTTCTACACAGCCTTGGGCAGAGCGAACTAGACACTCCAGTCGATATGGAAATTGGGCGCAAGCGATAGCTGCTCGGTAAAAAGTGGGCGTTTGAAGAAAGCGGAGGGAGAACAAAAAGATTGCCGGAGCACAGGCAGGTAAAAAAAAGTCATTACGAGCTCGAAGGCTGTGTTGGGCGGCGGTGCAGAAGCGAGGAGGGGGAAGGATGGTTTGGTCTGAGTGGGGTAAAGACTGGTGAATAAAGGCTTATATTATACCCCTGGGACATACAGCGGGTGCATACAATAATTATGCCCTGGGTGCATATGATAAGCTTGTATTGCTGCGGGTTGTTGGCCCATGAAAAAAGTGAAATATAAAGCTGACGTGGATCAGTATCTTGTAGGCATACATTAAGGATATCAATAAAGAAAATCTCTCATGAATCTACTGCTCCATCTTGTTTTAAGCCAAGGATTGGAGTACTTTGGAAACGTACCTGAAAAAAATTAAAATCATGGGCAATTTCATTGAGATTGCACCACTGTATCATTGCTCTATTGCACTTCATACTAATTATTTCCTTTCAAAGTCTTTTTTCTTCTGATCAGCTGACAGATTCATTGCCAGTTTCTTCCTTTGTCGGCTAAGTCAGCTGACAGATAATGCCTCAGTGTTATACTAAACCATAGCCAGAGTGACACACAGACATCATTACAACCTAATCACTAGACATAATGAGCCCGCGTACAAGTGAGTGATGTATGAAGGTGACGGAGACCAGGGTGTAGCGATAACCATAACCGTAAACATGAAGGGTTTACGGCAAACCGTCAGTTTACGTGGTGCCATGAGCTGACTTTACGAGCAATGGGAACCGATTATACAGGCAGCTATTTATTGGTGTCTTTGGCAGTCTATACCATAATTTACTGATGAAGCGAATATTTTTGCCTTTCATGCCCTTCAAGCTTTGGATATGTGTTTTGTATAACTTAAGGTTACCCTTGCTCTTGAGAATTTTACAAAATTAGTGGATAAAATTTTCTTTTCTAAATAGATGGTGCATAGAACTCAAGAGCTTCTGTTACGATCCCCATATGCTCTGCATTTATTGCTATATACATCAGCCTTGTCTGATTGTCTGTTGCATCCATACTTGTAAGTGTGATGTAACAGTTGGTGTATACGACCCTATATATGCACTCCTACTGCTTGTCGCGGGACCTCATAACAAAGATTTATATGGCCCTGTTACCTGCATACATACATATAAGTGTGATATAACAGCGGGTGAATAAGACCCCAGACCCTTCATATTAACCCAAACACATGCCACAGAGCCCAATAACAAATGTTAATATAGCATCGTATCCCATTAATTCAGTGTGATAAAACAGCGGGCGTATACCCTTGTGGGGGTACCGGAGTGGGGATTCTGCTCCAGGGAAGAATATAGGACCCCAGTAGCCCCTGCTGATCGTATAAGGTGATGGTAGGGGGGACCCAGCACTGTCCAAGTGGTTCTTTGGGTTCAATTCCCGGTTGGTGTCCGGGTTTACTAAGGGATGAGGTACAGCAAAAATGATTTTCAGGTTTTGATCCCCTGCTGTTTGCCCACCCTGTCACCTTCATCTCATAGATATGATTACCAAAGACAGAATTCGTCACTACTTGGTTTTGCTGTGAAAATGACTCTGGCTATCGGTACGGCGTAAAACATCCATCACTCACTCACTCACCACCTGTTGCAGGACCCAACAACAAATCTTAGTATGGGACTGTATCCATACATATAAGTGTGATGTAAAAAGAGTGTATATGACCTACCGACCCACCTCATCTATTCTGACCGTCTGTTGCAGAGACCAGTACAGGGTACCATCCACACAGGGAAAACAGGGAATTCCCTGACAGGATAAACACAGGGAATTTGTAAATTTTGCCAAAACACAGGGAAAACCCAGGGAATTTCATTTGGCCAGGTTCTGGAATTCTTGATTCTCAAGATATTAGGGATTCTAATTTTTGTTGTTGGAATATCCAAATTCTTCCTGCTCACAGAGCCTTTTAAAATTGAAAAACTTGCTGGATATGGCACAGGGAAAAATTGCCTTGGGACAGGGTTGGTACACTGCAGTAATAAAGGTTTATATGGCAGTGTAGTCCATACATATAAGTGTGATATAATAGGCGTATATGACCTACCGACCCACCATATCTACTCCGCCCGCCTGTCGCAGAGCCCGATAATGGCGGGCCCTACGAGCACTAATGAGACCATAAATGATGGGGTATCAGGGACCCCCAGCTGCGCATGTGCCGAACGTGCCATCCGGCTTCTTAGCGTCCTTGGCATAGTGTCCTTGGTTTTACTAGAAGGACAGATGTTTTACTATAAGATTTTGTCTTGAATTACAGTCAGTGCACGCTGTCTATTTTAAGATGCAACATAATGCACTGCTAGGTTCTAGACGTGTCTAAGTCAGTGATTTTGTACTCATGGAACATTAATTAACACTATCTACAGAAGCTGAAGCGAACTTTCTTCATACTGGCTAGCGACCCTTAAATTCCACATGACAGCAGGGTTGATTTTAAACCTTTAACATAACTTTTTTCCCATATATTCAGAAGTATATATAGATTCAGAGAAGGGATATTTTCATGTCCTTCTCACTACTTTTGCCCCAGGATACCCATTAAAGGCAACATATTAGACATCAATTGAATTTATTAAGACTTTAGAGTAGTTTCACAAACTAGTTACGTCCATAAAGAACCTATTTCCGGTTTCTTTGATTGGCTGATTCTGGACCCTCCTTAGCCTTATACATAAAGCTGTATCTTGCGACCCAAGAACCCTTCATATAACCAACCCCTTGTCATCTGGCTCAGTAACCGCCATCTTTACTGCCCTATTATCGCTATGATGAAGGACATGGCACCAGTGCGAATGCTCCAAAACCCCCACCTGGACTAGCCCTTACAGAAAATGGGATACGGGTTTGGTAATGTTTGAATTATCACTTTTCACTTTGATATCCAGGTAGACAGAAAATACTGAATGGGTAGGTAATTTGGCCCCTCTTCCCAAAACTGCACTACAAATATAGATCAGTATATTATTACTAAAACCACCTCACATTTAACTGGATCCCACTCAGATGTTCTGGCCCACATTGAGAAATTATCGTAAGACTTGGCTTTTATCCCTAAAAGTTAGACCAGCAACAAATCCCCATTTTGGTATACTACTTCCTATGTCTGCATGTGTCCCATGCACAGGCGGGGGAAGCACATATTTAGTATTTATGTTGAGGGAAGAGTGACTATTGCCAAGGTATGAACAACAAACCAGGAATTTTAACAGTTTCAGCCACTGCGGAAAGCTGCAGATCGACATATTTTGCAGAGATAATTTAAATAGTCTCAGAATACAGTCGTGGGATACGGTTCCCTATTAAACGTGACATTACAGCGTTCCATTCTCCAACCCCTGCGGCTTCCGGCATGGTAATGTTGCTATTGATTGTATTTTGATCGCGCTAAAACCGTTAGCGGGCTGGCTCGCCCGCGAGGCGTTTCAATCTGCATGACTCGGTTAGAACAGTCAAACACCTTCCCCGCCCCAGCCCCAATCTGAACACGTAATGAATGCAAATCTCCCAATATTTGACGGGAAATTCGATTCCACATTTCACTTATTGAATTGCATCCCAAATATTGCGCTCACTGCCAGGACTTTGCAAATGGGGAAGGCAGAGGATTTCTGCCATTTGACAGAAAAATGGTTGTATAGACACACCCCTGTTGGTAATAGGTTTTCAGTATAAATCTCTTTGTTCCATCAGAAACTTGGTTGAGTTGAAAATGAGGAATTCCAAAAACTCAGAAATAATTTATACTTGTATTCATTGAATAACCCTTACATGTAGTAAGATTTGTTTAACTAATTTTGCAACCAGGGAGGCAAAACCAATTGATTGAACAGAACTCAAATAATCACGGAAATCCAGTCCATGAGCCTATTTCTGGCCTATGTTAAAATGTAAAGCATGAAATAGGGTAGAAAATCATCCTGGCATGGCTCAATTAATGTGGATCTGCAAAAACTGGGTTTGTTGACAAACGAATGGGAATATCATCATCTTTCATTTAACTCTACTTTTGTTTGAGCTAGTTTTTATAGCTAATACTTTACCCCTGACCTTAAGTAGACTCATCTAATATATTTCTATAATTGTCAATTATATTGGTTTTCGGTCCCTTTAAACAATATGTTACAAACCATGTAGTTACTTCTGTAACCAGGTGACCACGGCACATGAAAATTTTTTTTTTAAAGACTTGTAAATTTGTGAATCCTAGTCACATTATACTTGTGAATCTCAGAGAATCTCATCCAAATTGCCCCAGACACCGAGCGTATTTACTACCTTCCCGCTCACTCTTTTCAGTCAAATTGAATCATTAAAGCTGCTGGTTCTTTCGCCCAACCTTCCTGCCGACATCGCTTTTCTCCATTCCTGGTATGTTTTCCGCAGCAGCTGCAGACAATTATTTGGTCCGGTAAAAAGAACTGCAAATGAATAGATGGGGAAATTGGAAAGGCAGTTTCGTATTTGTACTTCTTTAGAAAACTTTTTTTACCGGGATCTGTGTAATGGGCGTGTTATCTACCTGAGTTTCCCAAAAGGATTCAGCAACATATAAAGGCCCATCAGATTAGGTGACTGAAATGGAAATTGATTATTGTCTGATCTTAATGAGGAATTACATCTAGTTTTAAAAGCTTGTAGCATCACTAGAATCTAATAGTTATGTCTTTGGTCAGAACTGTTATCAGAAACACTCCTGTTGTCCCACTCCAGAGTAGCAGAAACAGATTTTCACAGATGGTAACCCTGCCAAGCCAAGAAGTAGTAAAACAGCAGTTGGAGTAGCAGAACAGTAACGGAAGCAGCAGTACATTAGTGGACATAACAGTGAAAGAGTAGGACTTGAAATAAAGTAATAAAACAGCAGTGGAAGTAGAAGCGTAGCAGTGGAAAATAGAGATAATGGCAAAAGAAAATCCCTGTCAGGGTTAACACAGAGAATTAGCAAATTTTGCCAAAACACAGGGAGAACACAAGGAATTTCATTTAGCAAGGTTCTGAAATTCCTGGTTCTCCAAATATTACGAATTTGACTTTTTGTTGTTGGGTTGTCTAAAAATTTTCTACACGCAGAGGCTTTTAAATTTGATCAAGTTGCTGGATATGACACAGGGTAAAATTGTTGCAGGACAGGGAAAACACAGGAATTTAAAAATGGAGTAAAGGAAGTAGCAGAGCAGCAGTGGAAGTAGTAGAACAGCAGTGGATATCAGATAAGCAGTAGAAGTATAAAATCAGCAGTGGATCCGGCGGTACCCAGGTACTCAGATAGGCCCTGGGTAATTGTCTCCAAAAGCCAGCGGGAAAACCAGCCGAAATGTGCCCGCTCGCCCCTTTTGTTCTCGTTAATTTGCTCATTTTGTCTCGTCTCGGCAAGATGGGCCGAGATGAGTCTCGTGTTCGGGGGAAGGAGGGGGCTGATTACGGGCTACAACGAGTGCACACCCTGAGGAGAGAATGATTGTGGGCTCCAAGGAGTGCACACCTTGAGGTGGGCGATAATTGGGCGATTGGCCGTAATTACATAAAAGGGGGAAGGGGAAGGGGAAGGGGTGGGGGTGTAGATGGGGTTAGGAATAGAGAGAAGGGAGAAGTGGGTGAAAGAAGGAACCTAATCCACACTGCACAGTCTAATCAGAAATGACCGATGTTGTGCCAAACCTGCCTTAGTAGGGTTTTATTTCTTACATCCCATCTCATATATGATTCTGACCACTAAATTCGACACGGCGACACAGCTGTTTCTTAGAATTGACATGCGACATGGAGCTGTAATGAAGGGACAGACAGGGTAAAAATCATACCAACATGCGACATGGACCTTTCTTAAGGTTGACACGTGACATTGGAATAAATAAGCGACAAAGATATGTGACATTGCTGTTTTAAAATTTGACATGTGACATGGGGACCCCACATCCAGAGCCCCTACTTTGAATGAGTAGATAAAGAGGATAAAAACAAAAATGGTAAGAACTTTGAAGTGGCTACCGTCAGGTCTATTTTGAATCTCATCATGTGGTGATGGATGGCCAAAGGAAGCTGATAACTTACGAAAACCTTCACAAAAAAATGTAAAAGATGTAGAATGTCTTAAACAATGTCGTCTAATTTATGTGTGATGCATTTTCAAAAGCTGTAAATAGATAGATAGGGTAAGGCTCTCTTCACGGAATGTCCTACAACTTGAAATTCACTGCTGTTTGAAAGCTCTAAATGAGTATTCAGGGCTACCTGAAAAGCGTAGATTGCATGTCGAATTCAGGAAATGGCTCTTTTTCATGTCCATGTTGCTTGTTTAAACTTGGGGAGTCTGGACGGGGTGGTCCCAATGTCGCATGTAAAATTTTAAAAACGCTAATGTCGCATGTCTTTGTCACTTATTTTTGTCAATGTCGCATGTCAAATTTAAGAAATGTCTATGTCGCATGTCACTAAAGTTTTTAACCTGTCATTTCGTTAAGCCCCAATGTCGCATCACAATTTTAAGAAACGGCTGTGTCGCAGTATTGAATTTAGTGGTCCAAACCCATTTATATGTACATCATAGCATATGTGCGTCATATTTTTAACAAATCCTATGTCGCAGGCTATCATGATATATTTATTGTGTCGTTAAAACCCCATGTCAAATGTTTACCCTACTTGTTCTAAATCTTTGTTGCTTCGACGGCACGAGCAGGCCTGTTACTGCACACTGTCCCCTACCAGTAACCAGCGGTGCCATAGGGGACCAGCTAACCCAGCTGTACTACGGATTTGTAAACAGTGTAATGAGGGGACTGAGGGAACCAGCTGAGTCTTGCATAAATTATGAGTTTCAAGGGGCCCCACATCCACTGTATTCAATCAAAGCAGTTTCAGGGGGACCCCCCTATTAGAAGGAAATAAACCCATGGCACCCATGGTGTGGTGTGGTGACCGGCCGGTGCAGACGCCGACCTAATAAAGACGTGGGGTGGAGGGGGGAGGCGGTGGAGTGCCCACCGGCCGGACACATCTTCTCAAGTCAAGGCCCCTGTTGCCGCTACCGCCCTACCAGTGCCTTGACCTCAAGGGTGCCCACTCTGGGGGAGATGTGGTAACCTGAGAAGGGCTGTCTGATAACAGGGAACCCCCTGTCCCAGTTAAAGTTTGACAGAGGGGAATACCCCTTATATGAGCCTGATTGGTTGGTTTAAAATTACCAACCATTTATATACCATATATGGGTACGTGGAGGAAAGGACACTTACTGGAGGAAAGGGTCATTTGAATATTCATGAGGTCCCCCAGTTTTGGGGGCTTTGATACCAGGGCCTCCTGAGCGCGGTAGTGGCTGGGGCCCTGGTTGGCGAGGATGGCCGGACGGGGGACGGGGTTACACTGGACGCCACATGGTATGACATTAAAAAATATCACTGTTATCTGCATACAGGATTTGTATTTACAATCCAAGCGCCGGAGGCGCTTGTGTATATATAAGAAATGTCCAAGTTGCAGCGTTGATTTTAAGGGTGTGTAGACCCGTTTTGATTAATCGGTCTACTCGAACCTCGCCCTGCCCTGCCCACTCCCCCAATCAGTCCGGTCCCCGGGGTCCCCATACCTCATACCCTACATACGTCTTATGGGGAAGGGGCAAGGCAGTGTAGTTGGAAACAAATAGAAGAAAACAATACATTATGGTTAAAAGAAGAAGAAAACATAAAGATGTATACATGTTTGGGGTGGGCAAGAAGCCGTTTTAGTTGGGGGAAAAAGAAAATGAAATCTTCTAGTAAAAACAGAAGAAAAAAATCTTCTAGTAAAAAACAGAAGAGGAAAACCAACGTTCTGTGTTTTTTTAAAAGGGAACAATAGCCGCAGGGTTCAATCCACATTTTCAAGGTCTTTAGGGACAGAGCATTGGTGTCCTTGAGTCCTGTCTTTGAAGTCATATTAGTAACGATATCTTTTTGTCTTAACATTGTATTCTCAGGTCCAGTGGCTGCATGTCAGTATATCATTTAGGACCTACATAGGAGTGCTATTCACGATGATAGGAAGTAGGGGTGCCGTGATCGAACCTCTGTGACCTTGAAATAGCATTTCCCAGAATTCTCCATACCACAGATAGCTGATATACAGTATTTTAAAGACCTCAGGTTAATTTTGACTAATTTTGTCCAAAACCTCTTAAAAATCCTGTAGAAAATGAGTAGAGAATTGCTATAAATCAATCTACAATGGAAATTTGCAAATGACTCGAAAATGTTATTGGCCTTTGATGATAATTTAAAAAATAATGATGGTTTGTTTTTAACAATATTAATCTGCAAATAATGATAAAATCAATGAAAATCTATATGCTAAAGCTTTGAGTTTTGTAGACGTATTACCCAGCATACATCCTGTCATAGGCTAACCTGCAGGTAAAACTCATGAAAATGGCTTTCCGGGATTGGGAGAAGCTTATTTGAGAAATGTTTCAAGTATTTATCTCATAAGTCATCCCCCATCTTCTTTCTTTCTGGACGCCATTTCCACTGTACGGGGGCTCCCCACCTCCTCCTCGCCACCACCTTCCTTCCAAACTCCTTGGACGTTTGCCCCCTAAACCTCCGACTTATTGGACTCTAAACTTGCACTAAACATCCCAAATGATCCGGGGAAGGACTCCCTCCCTCTAATTGGTCCTTCCTACATCACCCCCTGCCGCCGTAAACATAGTCCTTTCATGACCTAGATACCTCCTACATAATAGGTCCGTACATCCACAGGAGTCCATGGCTACTAGTGGCCAGTAAAATTTGTAAGGAATTCTTTCATTGACCCTCTATAAATGGCATGGGGAACCCCTTTGATGGTTGTTTGGGTGCTAGTTGGTTTATGATCCTACCTGCCATAAACCAGCAGCTGCAAAGCATGTTTGGATGCAGGGTGTTAATTCCCAGCTAAAATGGCTGCCGATGTACAGACTCACTCTGGGAAACAGTGGGTCTGACTCGACAGACTACCATAAACATGGCGCGCGGTGACACTCTCCGCAGCGCCCCGTAGGTCCTAATAATGTAACGAGCTCTCCTCTGTAGGTCTTAAACTATATACCCGCATTATAAGATTACTACGCTCTGCGGCTGAAAAGTTGTTTGATGTTTTTGGCTGGTGCAGTCCGAGCTGCTGGGGCCAACCCATTGGCAGCTACAGTGCGGAGATAACTTTCATAGTGAGTTGGTCCAAGTAGCAGAATCCACTGCACAGGGAAATAGAAAAATGACAACAACAATACATCCCTGACAGGGAAGCCACAGGGAATTTTATTTGTGCAGTTCTGCAATTACTGAATGTCAAAATATTAGGGATTTGACTTCTTGTTGTCGGGGTGTCAAAATTTTTCTGCTTGGGAAGGCTTTCAAATTTGAACAACTTGCTGGATATGGCATAGGGAAAAATTACTGCCCAACAGGGAAATCTCGGGAATTTGAAAATGGAAATTTGAGTGGAAACCATACATGGGGTACTTCAATGCAGAGATGCCTTTCATAGTGAGGAGGTCGAAGCAGCAGAGTGGCACTGGGAGGAAGGGGATAGGAGAGGGAATTGGATGTGTATAAACGGCCGCAGACGCCGCAGTCAGGTGACAGTGACAGATCGGGGTGGGTTTTTTACCCCGAGTCCTTTTTAAAGATGATGTATGTACCAATCGGCCCCAAAGGAGCAGAATAAGCCAGAAGTGGACTTTGAGAAAACTACACCCATGTATAGCATATTAGGCTTGGGGACGTTTCTATGTTGTTGTATTGCGATGTTCGTGTGGCTTGAGGACATTTCAATGTCAGTTGGGAATGTACTAGGAAATCTAAAGATATTTATATAATGATGATGTGTTGGAGTTTAAGGTCTACTCAGCAATTTTTCAGCTATATCGAGGCCAACTCTGGATTTTGACTGTACCAATTAGCTGACGAATCGGGGGTGAGAACGACAGCAAGGCAAGGTAGCGCAGCTAGCACAGCCATCTACATATTTATATTGATGTAGAACGAGGCGGGGATATACTCTTTGTAGAAAAAAAAACAGAAGACCTCATTACATTTTACGAAGTAGAAGATACCGCAATGGACATGAATATTGTTTTTTCCTGTGTTGATTGATGTTGATAGAGAAGACCTTAGAACGTTTAGATTAATTACAAGATCATTGCATTGGCCTAGAGCCTCGTCAGAAGATGATTAATCAACCAGCGAGCGAAATTAATCAACGCAGGTTCATGCAGGATTTGATATAGACAAATATAGGGGGTCTAGACGGGGGGGTCCCATGTCGGGTGTCGAATTTAGGAAACTGGTCTGTCACCTGTTGTTATTTCTCAGTTTAAACCTGTGTCTCCTGTTGAATTAAAGAAATGGTCCTGTCGCCTGTCACTGTCTTTTTAAAGCTCCTGTCCCATATCGAATTTAAGAAAAGGGCCATGTCATTTGTCCTATAAGCCCATTAATGGATATACATGTTTGTGTATGTGTGTGTGTGTGCGTACGTGCATGCGTGTGCGCATGCGTACGTGTGTGTCGCTTAATGAGGTATATTCTTATATATATGATTCAATGATATGGCTTATTTTTGTCAACGTAGGCCTAATTACGAAATCCGTTACGTCCTCTTTGCTTGAGGACTGTATGGAGACCTTATTTGGTCAAGATTCTCATTCTTCCATTGCTGTTTCTCAAACACGAAAGTTGTAAATGACCTCAACGACCTTGAGAAGTAACTTAACGTCACGTGACGTCACGGACGCTACAGGTGTATCACTCTCCAAACACATCACACCCCCAATACCCCACAACCCTCCCAATCCACCCACCCGAAATCCGCCTGGAGAGCTGGGCTTAAGGACCCCGACGTATCTAAATCTCCCAGCAGAGCCTGGCTCGGGGCTGACCACCACTCTCCCCCCCGAGCCGCTATCAGTGTGCGGCCGGTCACCCTGAGGGGGATCAGGCAGGATGTGCTGGGCGAGTGGAGTCATATCTGTATGGAGATCCCCTGCGTACCTGGCCGGAGCCTCGTAATCAATCAGCGTCACCATGGTTACAGCCCTGTAGGGGTCAACCGGGGTCAGCAGGGGTCAGACAAGGTCAGGGGCATTATGGTGTCTCAGAAATGTTTACCGAGGTCTGCTCAAAATGGCGGCAATAACTTTTACTTTTCTCATAATTCTGTTTAAACATATCTTAAAAGTTCTTTTTAGAAAAGTGCACCGTTACCAAGTACATCCTTCTGCCTTGGGTAGACCTTTTTGTCTGTTTGTTTGTTGGGGTAGTTTAACGTCCGGCTGACCACACAGGGTTCTTTCCAGACTGCACAAGGTAATGTTTTTCAACTTTGAGTGCTCATATCTATGATATGATTTAGGAGAAACCTGCCACCGGGTGCAATACCCTACTCTTTTCAAAGGGCAGGAAGGGGTCTTTTATGTGAAATGTCCAAAGGACAACACACACCTGGCCTTTCATGACCCTGTTTGGGGCACAGGGTCCTCATTTGTCACCTCTTACAATCAGCAAGGGGTGCTAGGAACCTATTCTTCCCAGGGAGTTCCCAGAGGAACCCCCACCCTGAGGCAAACTTTTGAGTGCGTCCCACTGAGCATCAGGGGACTCAACAAGTCTGAGACAGCGTGGTTGCCTGTTTTCCAAATAGAAATAATATTTTCATTGGTTATCTATGTTTTGATTTAGGAATCCCCCTTCGCTGGTCACTTTACAGTTGCAGCTCACCAGGAACAAGTGGGCCAGAAAGGATTCTGGGGGAGGTGGAAATTGCTAACTTAAGATGGCAGACTTGTGTAGGCCCAAAATTAAATAAGGGCACTGTTCTTAGGCCCAGGGCCTCTAAGAATTCAGAATTAACTGAGAGAGTTTCAGACTACTTAGAAAGGGACTCAGACTCAGGTAGCCATCTTAGATCTCTCTGCTTTTTATTAGCCTCCTTTACTGAAGATTTACAATGCTTAGTTCTCACTCCCCTCACCAGGGGTTTCCCGCCTCAAATCTGTCAAGCTTATCAACATCCTTTCTTCTTTAACGAGAAATAAAGTGATTTATCTATAATCTACTTCATGAGTTTTTACTTCTTGATAAGAGACATAATGTCTAGACTTGAGAACGATAAGAGTCACTGTAACTTTTAGATGAGTTTTTAGAGAACATAACTACTCTTAAAGAGCACACTTTAGAACAAGCAAATGTCAGTCTTTCTTATACAGCTGAAAAAGAACACATATTAGAACAAGCAATGTCAGTCTTACTTATACAGCTGAAAGTCTTTCAAATGTCCAGGAGTCTTCACTGGTCTGCCAGATCGTCTGACAGGCGTGGTGGGCACATCTGGTCTGCCAGACTGTCTGACAGGCGTGGTGGGCACATCTGCTGCCCTAGTCGTCGTGGGTTGTGAGGGTGCTTCAGGCACTCCCACAGGTTCAGCTGGTGGTGTGGTTGGCACTGCAGACGGCATGTCTGGTACCACAGTCGGACCGGAGGAAGAGACACTTGGCTCCTGTGTCTTCCTCAGGTGTACCCTGTTGCGTCGGAAGGTACCGGTAGAGGTCTCTACTTCATAAGACCTCTCGTCGAGTCTCCTGGTGACGACTCCTCTGTCCCATGCTTTCTGACCAAGCCGGAAGGGCTGCAGTCGCACAGTGTCGCCTTCATGTAACACTGCCATATCCTTAGCTCCTTTGTTGTAACTTTGAGCCTGTTTGTACTGACTGTGCTTTACCTTAAGTGAGTCCATCTCAAAGTACTCCTTTCCTCTCGGCTCAAGGAGTTTACTGCTGATGGGTACTAGAGTACGAGTACGCCTGTTCATAAAGCGCAACGCTGGGCTCACCCCGGTTCTTTGGGTAGGAGTGTTTCGTACCTCTAGTAATGCCAGGTAAGGGTCAGTGTTGTTTCGTGCACATTTCTTGAGGATGTTTTTAGCTGCTTTAACTGCGGACTCTGCTTTACCGTTGGCGTTAGGATGTCCTGGAGCACTAGTGCAATGTTCAAAGTCATACTCAGCAGCAAACACACCAAACTCCTCTGATGCAAACTGGGGACCATTGTCACTAATCACAGTCGATGGGTGACCATAGCGAGCAAAGTGTGGTTTGAGTTTACTAATCACAGTCTTTGTCGAGGTGTTCTCCAGTTTGTCAACTTCCCAGAAACCACTGAAGTAGTCAATAGTCACAAGGTACTCATGGTTTTCCCAGGTGAAAAGATCAACACCAATCTTTTCCCAGGGCTGTCCTACTGCTATGGGCATCAGTGTCTCCTTTTGCTGAGCAGTAGAGAAGGTCTGACAGGCCTCACACTGATCGGCCACTTGTTTGATATCACCAGGCATCCCAGGCCAATACAAACACTCTCTGGCTCGTCTGATCATACTATCACTTCCTAGGTGGGACCGATGAAGATGTTCCTTCACTTTGGGTCGGAGACCTTTGGGCACAACTACTCTTTCTCCTTTGAATATCAGTCCATCACTCACAGACAACTCATCCCTATAGGAGTAATATGGAGTTATCTGAGTGTGAATATCCTGCTTTGACTCGGGCCATCCTTTGAGAATCACTGACTTAAGCATCTGGAGGCTGTCATCAGCCTCAGTCGCCTTCCTCATCTCCTCCTGTCGCTCTTGACCAATCTTGAGGTGAGATAGAGCGTTGATGGATGCAAACTGTTCGGGTTGATCAGGAGAGTGAGGGAGGTATGCCCTAGAGAGTGTATCAGCGACATACATTTCCTTTCCCTTTTTGTAGACTAGTTCCAGATCATACTGAAGCAATCTGAGCAACATGCTTTGCAACCGCTTTGGTGCTTTCACAAGAGGTTTACGAACAATAACCTCCAGAGGTTTGTGGTCGGAATGTACTATAGTTTTCCTCCCAAAGGTATACTCATGGAACCTCTCCACTGAGTACACAACAGCCAGACACTCCTTCTCTATCTGAGCATAACCTATCTCGGTTGAGGTGAGAGCTCGGCTGGCATAAGCCAGAGGCTTGCCATCCTGAAGAAGTGCTGCTCCTAATCCAGTGCTTGAGGCATCACACTGAATGACTAATTCCTTGTCAGGATCATAGTACGCTAGTACTGGAGCACTTGTCACAAGAGCTTTGATCTCCTTCATTGCTAGCTCCTGCTCCTGAGTCCATTCCCACTTCACATCGTTGTGAGTAAGACGTCTCAGGGGTTCCATCACAGTAGATAATCTGGGCAAGAACTTCGCCAAATAGTTAATCATCCCCTGAAGTCGTCGGACTTCTTCTACACATTTTGGGTTTTCCATTTTCAGGATTGCCTCAATTTTCTTAGAGTCAGGTTTGAGTCCATCTTTTGTCACAAGGTGTCCGTTGTACTCTACTTCTGAGAGATTGAACTCACACTTTTGGACGTTCAACTTGATGTTTTTCTCACGACATCGAATGAGTAAGTTACGGAGATTCCTGTCATGGTCAGCTTCGTCAACACCATAGATGAGAACATCATCAGCTATGCACACTATACCCTCAAGTCCTTCCAGAGCCTCATTGAGTTTTCTCTGAAAGATTTCAGAACTGACCTTTGTTCCGAAAGGGAGACGCTTCCAACGGTACCGACCGAAGGGTGAGATAAAGGTAGTGAGATAGCTGCTCTCTGTGTCCAACTCACACTGCCAGTAACCATGAGATAAGTCAACTTTGCTGAACACCTTAGACTTGGCCAACTTTGGGACCACGTCATCCATAGTTGGGAGAGGATAGCGCTCACGCTGTAGAGCTTCATTCAGAGGTCTAGGATCAAGACAAATGCGGAGCTTCTGATTTTTCTTTGTCTGAATTGAGAGTTGAGAACACCACTCAGTCGGTTCAGTGACTGGAGAAATAACCCCTTGCTCTACGAGATTATTGAGTTCCTCTTTGAGTTTCGGTTTAACCATGATTGGTACTCGCCTAGGTGGACACTGCACAGGTTTCACAGTTTCATCAATCTTAAAGTTCACCACTCCTGGGAGACACCCTAGATTTTTCTCATCAAACACACTGCTGAACTCCTGAACAACATCACTTGTCATCCCATCAACAGTATGGAGAAGGTTGAAGTTAGAGTAGTTAACCGTTATAAGGTTCGTCTGCTCAGCAGCTCGTCTGCTTAGCAGGGGAGGGAGAGTTCCTTCAACAACCTGACAGTGGACCTTGTACCTTATCCCTGTCCTAGGATTTGTCAGCTTTACCACCGCTTTCCCAATAGGCTTCATCACTGTTTTATTGTACATGTTGAGTTTTGTAGTGGAAGGGGAGAGAGGGATGTCTGGTATCAAATGCACAGGAATGACATTCACTGTCGCCCCACAATCTACCTGAAACTTGACACTTTTGTCATTGAGGATCATTTCAGCATAGATCGGGCCTGAAGAGTTCACGGGAGAGTCATTTTGAACACCAAACACATTTTCATCACTTTCAGAGTCATCAGTTTCACCTTCCATAGCATGCACCTTTTTTCCTTTTGCAGTACAGAGTTTTGCCAAATGGTTCTGCTGTTTACACTTATGGCACTCTTTGCCCCATGCATAACAACTTTCTTTGACATGAGCATGAGAGCCACCACAGAATTTACACTTGTTTATCCATTGAGTTTTGGGTTTCTCGGCACCCTGAGACTGAGGTTTACCCTTAAACTGGGGCTTTTTCTTAACCTGAGACACTTTGTGTATATCGGCACTCCCTGAGATTACTTTCATCTGAGTAGAAGTGGTCTCATATGTTCTACATATATCAAGACACTTTTCTAGAGAGAGATTCCTTTCTTGAAGGAGCCGCTTTCGGGTGTTTTCATCCCTAACACCGATAACTATGCGGTCCCTGAGCAGACTATCTGACAGACAGTTACAAAAGTTACAAGTTTTTGCGAGAGTTTTGAGAGCTGCAACATAAGACTCAACAGTCTCCTCTGGCTGCTGACATCTTGTGTTGAATTTGTACCTTTCAAAGGTTTCATTTGTCTGCCCTAAGATATGAGTGTCAAGTTTTTGGATTATCTGCTCTGCTGTGTCATCATCACCTGGGTCACAGGCATTATAGATCTGAAGAGCTTCTATCCCCATGATAGATATGAGCAGTGCCCTTTTGAAATTTGGGCCTCTTGAGGCATGATCAAGATCCGAAACAATGCTATAGTTTTGCCACAACTGTTTCCAGATTTTCCAATTTGCCTGAGCTTCTTTCCCTAACTTCACGGAATCAGGGGGTTTCACATTGAACATAGGCTGGGGAGGTTGTGGTGGAGGTGGTGGAGGTGCATTGGCCATCCTGATTGTTTATTGCCACTTTATTAGAGAGTTCACAATAGCACAAGATAAGTCACAAACACACACACTTTCCTATGTCATCAAATTCACAGAGTATCCTGGAGAGAGTCAGTTATTCATCCTTTCCTTGGGAAATAATGATAAACTTAGAGCACTTGAGAGTCAATTTGATGTAGATCAACTTTCAGAGATACACTGTACTG
Source organism: Lepidonotus clava (assembly GCA_936440205.1). NCBI lineage: Eukaryota > Metazoa > Annelida > Polychaeta > Phyllodocida > Polynoidae > Lepidonotus > Lepidonotus clava. The sequence continues at coordinate 51,737,949 of OW387143.1, read as the reverse complement.
TGGAGCAGTTCACTTTTCAGAGATAAACTGTAGATCGACTTTAGAGAGTTAGACTGGAGATCAAGTTCGGAGAATCACACGGTAGTGTAGAGTAGTTCACTTTTTGAGTAGAGTACACACTACTGCTCAACTTTTGAGAGTTAAACTTGAGTTGAGATAAAATGGTTGGCCACTTTACTTAGCCTTCCAGAGTCACTTTTGAGAAAATCAGTCTATTCACTACTGAGCTGAGGTAGTAATGTGGCTTTCCTGTTGAGTTTACAACTTAGGTGTGAGTAGAATGTTCATTCAGAGCTATCCTACTGCTCTGAGGAGCCTACTTCTTATGATGAGTCACTAGTCACTAGAAGGTAGGGAGAATTTATGAGCCAAAATCCTAAGATTTCTGTACTTTAGAGTCACTTCCTGTTGTCACCCACACTTACACACATAGAGGACATGTTTCCTTTCCAGCTGCCACCATGTTCTTAGGCCCAGGGCCTCTAAGAATTCAGAATTAACTGAGAGAGTTTCAGGTTATTTAGAAAGGGACTCAGACTCAGGTAGCCATCTTAGATCTCTCTGCTTTTTATTAGCCTCCTTTACTGAAGATTTACAATGCTTAGTTCTCACTCCCCTCACCAGGGGTTTCCCGCCTCAAATCTGTCAAGCTTATCAACAGGCACCTAGAAGGCTATGACTTGTGGGGCTTAATCCCAAATTGTAGTATGAAGAATGAAGAAACAGTAACAGTGTCCGAAATGCACGGGAAAGAAAATGTAAAAGGAAAACAATCCCTGCCTGGGAAAACACGGGGAATTCTGTTTGCCCAATTTCTGGATTCTCAGATTCGTAATGTTCAGAAGATTTCTAGATCTCAGGTTCCTAATATTCAGAAGATTTCAGGTTTCCAAGAAGATGATTTCTCAAAAATTCACACATCTTAAATGACTTTAACTTGACCGAGGACCCGTACAAAAGTTTGTGTGTCTGGAAGGGGCATAAGAAATGTTAGATACACAATGCAATGTACATACAATAAATCTGATACATGTACATTGTAGAGTGACGATAATTAATTATGGTTTCATATATTTCATGGACAATCACTGTTAATGTCAAACATTATGTGTGATATTAAGAAGGAAAGAGTTTCTGAGTATAATCTCCTCGGCAACTCCACTCGTCTAGCAAGCGGTATTAAGATCGTAGACATATATCTTATGTATCTCTATATTAAAATGTATTAGATTCTAAATGGAATTTTTTGAATTTTGTTTTGTTCTCAGGCTTAGGTAGGAAGGGCTAGGAAGGGACAATATGACTACATATACATAGAAGTGCAAGACTACAGAAAAGAAGACTACATATACATAGAAGCCTGTCTTCTTTTTAGCACAATACTTGTTTGTACATATTTTTTTATTATTATTTTGATGGAAATTGTTATTTTAGCACATCTTCTACATGTAATGACACCTATTTGTCAATTTGATCAGGGAAATGAAACCACAAAATAGGTAACTTCCCAGGTCCCACATTTGCCTACCTGACCTATAACAGGGTGACCAAATGTATTAGTAGAGAAAATTAGGGAAATAGAGTTCTATACCTATGTCACTGCGTGCACTAAATGCATTAACCTACCCCCCCCCCCCCTCCTCCTACCCCATACCACCACGTCCTTACCGCCCACTAATCACCTAACGACCACCGCCCCACCTGTCACTAGACGGGCCACCAGGCTCCTTGGATATATTTTGGATATTTTGTTTTTACAAAATTAATTGTGCTGATTAAATTGTATACTAGATTTCAAGGACACCAAATTCGCACTTCAGAAGAACTTGCTCTTGTGGTTGAAAATTATTGTCGCTTTAAAATTCAGACTAAAAGAATCGTTGCATGATATTTGAATTTGAAGAAAAAGGTCCTGCAAATCTATGTCGGTTTACCAACCCCCGCATCTAGGTTTCAGATCAAACTGCTGAAGAGTGGGTCTGGGGTTGAAGAATTTGTCAACATTATAGCAGAATTATAGAAGTGTTTGATAAAAGAAGGGCGAGCCTATTGCGTCATACAACATGAATCCTACCTGCCACACATTTGGTGTATATCTGAATTTAGATGTTATAAATACGCACTATAAGGAAGTGTAATTGGTATCTAATAATTTTAAAGAATGTAGAATGTATAATACAATATATAATTTTTTAAGAATATTTTTTTCATTACCTTATATATATTTTCTCAGATAAACCCTCAAGTCCAGGAGAGTATTTCTCAATTGTGGGAAGTCTATACTCAGTACTGTGGGATATGCGGAATTTTCATCAAAGAGACCCAAAATGCTTGAGACAAAGAATCCCACCGACCTACGACCTAACACACAGAGCCAGCACCCTGCAGAGGCTGCTCTGCAGTCGCTCTGCCACCCCGACCACCTCGCCGCGAGATCGCTCGTTACAGCAGTAGGAAGCAGGGAGCTCGGTGCAGAGTGCGCTTCATTGTGTATTGCATCAGCCCGTCAGCAAGCCTGTGGCTGAACGGGCCGGACCATAATATGAATTCTGCATACATTATCCTCCTATAGACAGGCTAACAGCACATAATATTTCTCTGCATTAACCTATACAGAGATGTTAGAAAACTGCTTACTTTTTCAGTGGCCATGCAATTTGATCAGAATAGAAATAATATATAGTCTAACTGCCCAGAAACCCGTCTTGTATATAGGTATTATGGTGTATTGCATCAGCCTGTGGTAGCCTTTGTTAAGTAGCAGGGGTTGGGCCCGGTACAACATAGAGCAGAGTGGCGCAGTGGAAGCGTGCTGGGCCCATAACCCAGAGGTCCGTGGATCGAAACCACGCTCTGCTAACGTTTTTCGTTCTGTCAACCTAGAATGGAAATAAATAGCCATGTTCAGGCTGCTCAGAACATTGTTGTGATGAATGCTTGTCTAAAGAGGAGGATACGTGGTTAAAGTATAAAAGAACGCATATTTCAATGAAAAACTTTCAATATTTGATTTAACCACATGAAATTTGATATTTTATATTGGCCCATCAATAATTTATAAAAGTACTGAAAACGAAAAGCGTACGAACACAAAAAGATAAAGAATCAGATATTAATACAAATAGATATTGATAACCTTAAAAATTATAGGTATATGTATATTCATTCAGGAACCTAAAAATGGGAAAGCATGGTCTCTACCGGTAGTTACTTTTAAAGTCACGTGGAGATTTTCGGTTCAATAAAATGTGAAGACTGTTCGGATCCAGGTATTTCAGAAAAAAAAGGAAAAAAAAGAAAAATGAAATAACAGTAAGAATTACAATTTTAGGGCCGAATACAGTAGGCCGATTCGTCCCCATTTAGTGAGGAGAGCATCAGACCGTTCAATTCTCCCTACCACAGATAGCATATTTTCTGTGCTTTACCTGCAGACTATCCTAAATCAGGGTGCATCCTGGGCAATGGGTCGACAAACTACAAGGCTTAACTATAGAGATATCCATTAATCATGGCACCATGGATGGTTTAACATCACTGACAACTGTTAGTGACTATCTTTTATTTTGTATATGTATATGCTTATCATTTTATAAGTTGATTTGAAAATGTGTTGGTTCTACACAGATCTATAGCAAATATCTGTATATTTTCTATATATTTCCCTGTGTTTTTGTCGACAAAATTAGTCCAAATTAACCTGCAGGTGCTGAAAATACTGAAAATCAGCTATCCGTGGTAGGGAGAATTCAGTGGTATTGGATTTCTGTAAGATTTACTTATTTCCTTGGATTTTTCTCCATGCTTCCATTCATTTAGAAGAAATGTAGCATGAAAAAAAATGATTGTGCATGAATAAAAACCTCTAGTACAGTGAACTGGTTGGTAAATAATCAAAATTTATCCACCTCAACTAATCTGCCTCAGAAAAGTACCTAAACGTTACCTCTTGTCTTTTCAACTTTGCATTTTGTATCAGAATGAATCAATTACTTCCCATGGTGCGGTGAAAGTAATCCTGGTCTTTTTTCTCCGGTCGATGATACTTTCCACTTTCCGCCCTTTTAAACCTTCCATAGGTCTAGTGAGCCGGGGAGCTTTTGTAAAAAATCAATATGTTGGCTGTGGAACACAGCACCTATATAAACGTATCCATATCACCTAAGTCGGATATTGACCGGTTTTTAAACGGCTTAGACAGATGACTAGGTCGAAAGGGTGCATATGAAAGTCTCTAAAATTGTGCATATATCACGCCTATGAATGCGAATTAAATGTCTTATAAATGACGTCCTAAGATAGGATAGATATCTCATTTGCTTCTATAATGCTAACGTTTAATGGGGATCTGAGGTGTTTTTTTTAAACGTGCGTATATATACTATTACTAAATAGAAGGCCCTCTAATTTGCACGTCATAAACCTATACGTTGGTCCCCATCTATGATACTAATATACCTATACTTATGACTTCTGTAACATAAGCAAAGCTTGCAAAGCATGTTTCAATGCAACGAATATGAGTGGGCGAACATGATTTTTAATATGAAAATGTACGTAATATGATATTTTCTTCTTTTCAAATCTTCCTTCTAAAAATCCGGAATGTTGGTTTTGCAAATTTCCGGATTTTTTCATGTTTATGGCATCGCTGATTCTCGCATACTACCAAATATGCATGCATTACTTATAGTAATGGTGTATGCACAAATGCCTCCCAACCCTGGATGTGTATTTGCAAATGGCTAATAATCTATTTCTTTCCTTTTTCAGGTGAGTTGGATTCAGACAGTTACACGGGTCTTCATCATGTCAGTAAGTCTAACCTTAGATTCACCTTTTATCCCTGATACCCTACAAATACCTTATACATGTCTTCAGCTAATACCATAGAGATATCCCATACATTTCTTATAACAAGAAGGACAGCAGGGCCCGGGCCGCAGGGGCGTCCATGGGTAGTTGTGCCGAGGGTATAAATACCTTCTCTTCAGCTGATACCAAAGAGATATCTAAGCATACCTACCATAAGGACAGCACCTTTGTCTCATACCACATACCCTAGAGATACAGTATACTTCTGCAAGCTGATATTCATAGTGGGACGTGGGATTTTTTTTTTATTCCAGCAACTGATAGCTCATGTATCTCCACTGGTAGCTAATGTCCATCATTAAACTAGGTTTGTTTAAACCCGACCCGACCCCCCTCCCCAACCCGCCCACCCACAACCTTTCACTGATCTTTCCATATATAGCAGTCATAAATGTTTCACAATTTGACCCAGCTCTTCAGGGCAGTCAAATAGTCTGACAGTATGACCTTGGTGGTTTAAAGAGGAGGGGAATGTTTTGGGGCAGACCTTTGCTGACTGTTAGGGTGCAGCTAAAAGGGCGACTATCTGCTTTTAGAGTGTTTGGGTGGGGCTAAAGAGCGACTCTCTGTTTGGAGAGTGTTTGGGTGGGGCTAAAAAGGAGCTCTCTGCTTGGAGAGTGAGGCCGACGACGGCTTTAGCGTCCAACGGGCTGGCTTCCGGTCTGAACTGACAAGGTCAAGGTCATTGATTATTTTTGTCAATATGGCGGTGACCGTGTGGCCGGGTCAGGCTCTGAATCTGTTGGAGGTCTGACTGCGATGAGGGTAGACCCATAAAATCGACAAGGTGATAGGCCTTTTTTTTTGCGGGGTCGTGGGGGGGGGGGGGGGTGAGTGGTTAGGGGCCGTCCATAAGCGATGTCACACTTTTTCAGGGTACCTTTAGGACCCCCACAGCTCCTGTCACACTGAATTTTCTGCCTTAAACATGAAAATAAGGCTCGTTTTCAGGCAGTGTCACACTGTTCAATTCACCCACCCACCCCCATCATGTGTGTGACGTCATTTATGGACGACCCCTTAGCGACAATCGACAGGACCAATTCTTAAATTTGATAATACTACATTTAACATGGAGATAATATATTCTTTAATCTGACGTGTAACATGGTAATAAAAAAAGCGACAATGACATGCAAATAGGAAAATTCTTAAATTCGACACGTGACAACGTCCCACCCCTATCCGAAGCCTCTCTGAGGGAAGTTGGTACTGTATCTATCCGGGGTTGCAGTGGGGACCAGACTAGGGGATAACTGTCTCCTTAAATTTGCATCAATCTCTTCATTTGAAATCGTTTTGCTTTCAGTCATTTTTCAAATGATACCACCTGTCTTTTTACCAAAGCAGATGGAGTTGCACGCCACAAGGAAAAAGATAAGAACAGGAGAACCTTTGGTTAAATTGAAATTATGCCCTCCTGTCTTCTCAGAAATAAAGTAATATTTCCTTGTGGAAACAGTAGCTGTATTAGGATATCGATTTTTTCTCTCGTTATTTCGTCTCTTTTCATTTCAAAATAAACCCATCCCACATTGGGTATATCCTATTATAGGGTTGGACAAAATAACCATATAAGCCATCCTGTTTCCTAGAGATGGGATTACTGAAATAAGCATAAGTTGTATTCTTTTCTTTATCCTCATTATGATTTCTTGAATTGGCCAGCCAATCAATAGGCTGTATTTCAGAGAAAAATAGGTTTGGACTTAATAACGTTAGGCTGACAGGCTATAAAATTGGAAAGGCCAATATATAAGGCATCACTTTATAAATGTTACAGGCAATCTGGCAATCAAATTGCTTTGGTTTCTCTTTTTCTCCGTTTTCGAAGAGTGTATAACGTCGATAGTCCGATAAATCGGAGTAATAACTTGGCCCAACTCTCATAGGAATCAATGTTAAAAATCGGGGGGGACACACTGTGCTATTTCTGGAGTAAAGAATCTGCTTGGAGATTGAGAAGCGTCTCATAGGAAATGCCTTGAGAGTGTACTAATTAGCATAAATAAGTCTGTGTTCGGAGATTGACGAGATGATGTCATAATGATATTCTAAAAATAGAACGAAAGTAGGTCGGGAATGCCCCCATCACCACTGGGGGCGGCCATATTGAATAAATTTGCATATTACCAATACAATCTCCTCACACAAATGAGCTCAGACTCTTCATCCATGGTGTATGGGGGTAAGGGGGTGAAGAAGGTGAAGGGGTAAAAGGGTAAAGTGGTCATGGGGATGTCATGGGGATGTCATGGGGACGTCATGGGGATGTCATAGGGATGTCATGGGGATGTCATGGGGATGTCATCGGATGTCATGCCGACGTCATGCCGATGTTTGGGTAAGGGGGTGAAGAAGGTAAAGGGGTCATGGGGATGTCATGGGGATGTCATCGGACGTCAAGCCGACGTCATGCCGATGTTTGGGTAAGGGGGTAAAGAAGGTAAAGGGGTAAAGGGGTCATGGGGATGTCATGGGGATGTCACGGGGATGTCACGGCGATGTCATCGGAATGTCATCGGAATGTCATCGGGATGTCATCGGACGTCATGCCGACGTCATGCCGATGTTTTCTATATCCAAAATATAGTTCTTTCAACAAAATCGAATAACCGAAGCTCTTCGGCTTGTCAAACCGATCGTCAATGCTATCCATCAATCACCTCGATCCAGTTCTCTGTAACTGTCCAGTCAATAACCTTGACACTCGGATAAATCTCTCTCTCTCTCTCTCTCTCTCTCTGTCTCTGTCTCTCTGTCTCTGTCTCTCTGTCTTTCTCTGTCTCTCTCTGTCTCCCTCCCTCCCCTCCCTCCCCCCTCTCTCTCCCTTTCAGCTATTTAACAAAGTGGATAAGACGGAGCTTTTAGGTTCTTTAGAACCTAACATACTTGATCTTGTATTGTGCATACTCTAAAATATTTTCCAAAACTAGCAGGTAAATGTGAACATCTTAGTCGCAAATTTCCTTACTTTGTTTAGCAATGTCACTTTCCGATATAAATTCGAAGGCAAAATTCACACATACATTTATGAGGAGAGGTGTGTGAACTGGTCTCACATAATGAAGAAGCAGGTCTCAGTATTGAGCCTCATGTTAGGTTTGGGTAAGAAATTAGACTCCTTCAAGAAGTAGAGACCTCCTTCGTCTCTTCTTATAGGAGAGTGTAGGTGTATAGGGTGCCATGCAATAGATGCATTTCTTGAATTCAACATAGAACATAGAGACTCCCATATCCCTGCCATGTCTTCGCATCTATCAATCCTTCTCAAACATTTGATCCCCATGCTGCAGTTTGAGTTCCCTACCATCCCACCTTCACTTACCAGCCATCACATACCAACTCTTTGTCTGCCGGCATTGCCCCCTATTCTATTTCCCCGCTTCATTAAGACACGGGCTAAATTAATCCGCATATTGTTAATCTAAAGGTGGTGCTTCACCGCGGGCGGCGGCGGGCCTCTTACATTAGGATTAATCTTCATACAAATTACCCCGCGTATTATTGTTACTGCTCGTTTCTTACAACCGTTCGAGTGCCAATGTGTCGACCGCCTTTTTAGGCTTTTAATCACTCTGATAATAAGGCTCATTCAGCAATATTAGAGTGATACGAATGGCACGACAGTAGCGATGGCATCACAAACTAGCAGCAAAGGGCTTCGTAGTACTGTCAGGAATACTCGTGAATCATTGCCTCTTAAGTTTTGTCCATGGAGTCCCTGGTTATACGCTTTGAGCTTTCATTCTCCGACATTTTGTTTATTGTGGAATAAAAGTTGAATTGCAATTTAGTTTTGCATTTAGAAAAAGGACAAAACTTGCTTTGTAAGGCACCGTGATTTTACAAGTACTTTTATTACGATTTATGTGGCAGTTTTTAAAGGGGCTTTCTCGCTCGCGACGGGACATGAATTGATACATTGTTACCCCTCACTGCCGAGGGAATTTCGTGAGGTGACCAATAATGTCGCCGGATTACGTTCCAAAAGTGGAAAACATGTCACCGGCTGTCGCGCTGTTAGGCTAATGTCGCCGGATGTAAGCTTGACAACACACAGACGAGACAGCCCCTTTAATATTTAAGCAATTTTGGTGTAAAAGACATTCATCATACACCAAATAGCATTGCAATATATTCACAATAACTGTAATAATAGCTATGTGGAGTTATTCTTTAAAACTCTACACATCGCAAAGCAAAGCTGTCTGAAAAGTAGATCAACCTTAACCCTTTACACTCCCGAAACCTTCATATCAGTGATATCTCTTTCAACTCTTTCCTGCTGCTATTGCCCCCCTAAACTCTTTCCTGCCGAAACATAACTGATCTGTTCCGCTTTTGCCCTCAAAACTTTTTCTCTATATTGTGTGATTATTCTAGCACTATTTCTTACCGTAAAAGGTCTTGTTTAACCCATTTTTCCACAAAAAAATCAAAACAAAGAAACAAACAAAAAAAAATTCTAGTGTGTCTAGAAAATCCTGTTTTGTGGATTGCAATCAATTCTCTATGATTTGCAATCAGGCCTTAATGATTGCGACATGCCGGTCGACCGTCGACACCGCTTTAGGAAACCTCCTTCTTGTCGCAGACAGTTTCTATGGTGGTTGATGGACGGAAAATCTCTGTGAATTCAGAACCCCCCCTGACCCCCCTCTCCTCTGACCCCTCCTCTAAAAGGACCAATCAGGGCCCGGGTCTGGGACGCCCGGCGTCTATCGACATTATCGGCGTCTGACTATGGAACCACTCCAGTGGTAAAGGGTGGGGAGGTGGGGGAGAGAAAACATGAAAGGAAAAAAAACACTCAGCCTAGGGGCTCTAAACTGGACTATTTCAAAGGGGAACGGCAAAAAGAAGTTTTGACTTTTTGCACAGAGGTCTCTCATACACAAAAAGTGTACTACTGTTGTAAAGATAAAGAATTTAAAGAGTTTGGACAACAGTGATACCATGGTGACAGAATATCCAGCATCATACATCCTTAGGGAACTGTCAGTGACACCACATGGTTGATATATTGAAGGAATCAATTTTTGAGCAAAACCTACCAGGGAATGGGGTGTAGGGTAAAACAACAAATTTTGTAAATCATATTAAAGAAAACTAATTGTGGAACAGGGAAAAACAGAATAAATTGAAAGTTAATTGAAAGGCTGAGACCAGCCTTACCTCACCTCAGCCTAGAAGGGAAGGGACAATATCAGAGAATGTCATTGAGTTGACAACTTACATAATTAACGGAAAAAATAAATCTACTTTTTCAAACTCAACTTTCAACATGGAAACCCCATGTTGTGAGCCCCTCCCAACCCCTTCTGGTCCGAGTGTCCAAAATCGACAACGGTCCGGTCAGCGTGGGACCGGAGAGGGCCGAATGTAATCAGTCCCTATTCAGGTTCACTTTGCGTACCCCTCTTATGCCAAGGCCCCCCTTTTATGAGTATTGTGGAACCCCCTAACCAAAATCCCATGATGAACGTGTCGCGAATGATAGTTTCCCTTCCGTACCCTGCACACGTACGGTATTATGCCCCTTGTCGCAATTGAATATAGCAGTCGCGGATACATGAAGCGGAAAGATTCTGAAGGTTAAGTGTATAGGCCTGTGCCTAGGATGTAATTTTTGACAGCATCAGTCCTAACAATATTTTTGAGGGTAAAAAAAATTATTATCTTGAATGTTGTCAGGACGACTTGTATACTAAGAATAATTTCCCAGAAGAATTAGTTCACCTGAATTAAGGGTTAGTTGCAATTCTATGAATGGCGCTGGCAAACGTGTCTTTTCAAGACCTTAGCTTGAATTCAACGGTCATCTTTACGAGTCTAAGACAGGCGTTGAGGAGGCATTGTATAGCATTGTTTGTATTCTATAAACCTTGATGGCAGCTTTCTGATAATTATAGATTGGTAAACATGTAGCAGTGTCTCTTTTCATAGGTTTGTTTCATATAGTAATTACCCACTAATAGTTTCATATCAAGCAAGATGTTTTAATGATGTGTACCCATAAGAAAGACTTGAGGGCGACCAACCACTTTAACTTCCCAGGACCTAAGCAAGTGAAGACTTGATGAGTAAAGTTCGCTGTTTGTGTTTGGAGATTGAGTTAGGGCCGGGATGAGGGTGGAGAGTGAAGCCCCACCTTGTCAAAGACGTCTCATTACGTCCAATCTCCAACAAAGGGTGCGGGGTAAGAAGTGTTAAGGGTAGCCCCAGGGGGACAACGTATGGAAAAACGATGCCACGTTGGAGTAAGTTTGCACTCCCCCCCCCCTCACATTCTCCACAGAATAACAAGGTTGCCACCGCACAGAATTATAATTTAAGACATTCCCTACCAATGAAAACACAGGGAATTTGGTTTGATCATTTATGAATCTGCAGATTATCAAAATCTAGGAAGTGACTTTTTGACAAAGGATCTTCTGTAATTTTGTCTGCACTAAAAACAGCTATTAGATTTGGATGAATGATTGAAACTGACAAAGAGACAATTTCCCACAAAACAGGCAATACACAGAATAAAAACATAAAGATGTCAAATTAAGTAGGTAGAAATGGATCAAATGAACATCTTAATATCCCATGTAAGTGACCTTCAGTGACCTTCAATGTTGGTCCAGGTTACACGCTGTGAGATCCCTTATTGGACTGACGGATCCTGAAGAGGTTAAACATGGCGTGTACTCGTAGTTGGTATAGGAAACTTCCTTCATAGGAAACTTCCTTCCTTCCTCCAGATAAAGCAGAAGAAGTTTAAAATTTAAATCCCACTTTCCCCAGTTTAATACCCCTCATTAAGGCTACATTACACCCCCTAAATCCCGCTATAATTACTGCCGCGCAGGACTAGATTACGCCGCCCACAGATTCAATCTAAATGAGAATGGGATCCGCCCCGCCACAGATTAGATGTTGATTTAGAGGGATTATGAGGTGATGCGATACCCCAATTTCTCCCCGTCGGGATTGGTGATTGTAACAAACAGCCCCAAGTGATAATGCAGTGAACGATGATGAGATTTTGAAAAGGTTGAACAGTAAAAGCCCATAAGAGAGGCTGGGCCAGGCTATCTTTTGATATTCTGTATATCTGACAAGGTTTCTACACAACCTGGAAAATGAGAGGTCATAAAAAGTCATGAAATTGGGCTAAAGTCAGATATCACAGTGGCATCTCTTTTACTGAAGAAAGATACACATAAAACAAGTTAGATGTTGATTTAGAGGGATCATGAGGTGATGTGATACCCCGATTTCTCCGTATTAGACCGGTGATTGTGACAAACTGCCTCAGGTGGTAATGTGCCCGCGGGATGGTGTTGAGGCCTGATGAGATTTCAATAAATCGCACATTTAATGTGGGGAGTGGAAGTTTGGGTCGGTGCTTTGATATGCCTTCTATAAGACATGTACAGCCTAAAAGATACTTCGAAAATAACAATTACCTTGTCAGACATGTTTCCTATAGAGCTTTAAAAAAAACCCTGCAAAATATCAATTGTTTTTTGAAATTCTGACGCTGTAGTGGCAGGGACTATGAGGTGAGATGATTCCCCGATTTCTCCAAGTCAGACTAGTGATTGTGACAAACAGCCTCACAATCACGACTTCATGCAATGGTCATTGATACGTTTGTTGTCGGGGCCTGAGGTGATTTCAACAAGTCACACATAAAATGTGAAGGGGGAGGCTGGGGTAGGGCATGTTTTGATATGTCTCGTATCAGAAAGGGTGCCACAAAACCTCATTACTGATTATTTTGAAAAACTTTATCTCAAATTATCCTGGAATACTCCAACCATAGGTAAGGGTTCAAATCCTTACTGCAAGGTATCTTATATGTCTCATTGGTTGTCAGATTATTAGTGACGTAAGTGGGGGAAACAAAAGAATGTATGTGCCCATGAGCATGATGAGATTTCAATTTGAGATGATGAGATTTTCATATGCGCTGTATCAGACAGTGCTCCCACACAACCTGAGTACTAATTTTTATTTTCAAATCTTTTATTTCCAATTATCTTGGATTTTTTTAAGCATCGCATAGGGTTGTAAAGATTACCTATATGATTCTTCGGTCGTCAGATGATTAGCGAGGTACCCGCCTTTGACACCGCTCATCGCGGCAGGTGATTGGCTCATCGCGTGCTCCCACAGATTACCTGAGAGACGCCACTCACCTGAGCACCAGGTCACGTGACTACTGAGGTGACCGGCCGGGGCGTTGGTACCTGCCGTCAAGGTAGAGGGGAGGTGTTTGTGTGGTGGGGGAGGGGGCGGATAGTGGGGGGCCTTTTGGAGTTTGGGTAATCCCGTAAAGAGCTTCCTACTACATGTGTACGTCTTGGCGTTCCCTAGAGACGCAGGGCTCATGAAGTCACTGCTCCTAATATCCTCCTAAAAAGGAAAGGCCTTTGGATGGTATATGCATATTTTGTCCCTATATCCTGGACAAGAATATCCAAAGCCTTTTTTTGAAAACACAATAATATTTGACATATATTATGTTTTGATTTTCGAGTTCCAATAATGATGCAGACAACTCGGCCTATGGATTCTGGGGATCACATGACTTACTTTCTACCCTGTACGTTAATCCATAGAGATAGATATGATGTATGTCTATGACGAATATAGCCTGAAAGTAAGATAACTGAGTCCCAGAAACCCTCCCCTGCCACTTCCTACCCTAATACTTCCCACCCTGCCATACACAACTCTGCCCTGGCCTGTCCCCCCCCCCCCCCCCCACCTCAATACAACCCAGCCCTGCTGCACGTTGCAGCCCCTTACGGTCCCCTGGGGGCGCATTTGTCTGCCCTACATTCCACTTTCTTTACAGAACCATATTTGCATACGATTCCGTCTGTGCGCTCCATTGCACTCCTATAGGCCAGATAGGGCACGTGTGCTGCAGAAAATGCTGATTCTGCGGTATGGTTTCCATACCTTATTGACGCGTATTCAGTTACATGGATGTCACTGTTTTGGCTCTACACCCCTGAAGTCGACTCAGCAATGTAAACACATTTTTTAAAGTAGACAGAGCTGCATCAGCCCTAGCGCCACTTAAATTCATGGGCCTTAAAAATCATAGGTACAAAATATGTGCCATTGTAATTTGTTGGTTTTCTTCCAAGTCAGTGTTTGATATACGTAGACATTAATATTGGGGGGGTAAGTAATTTTTTGCGTTTTTCATTCCTAGAAAACTTGTGTCACAACAAGACATCCATAACATTTCCAAGAATCATTTCTCAAAATATACACATTTTTTCCCTACGTCTCTGTTTAATTTCCACGTATATGATGAATATGGGGAGGCTATAAACCTACATGATGGTCTGATTTTGCCACTAGACTTCTGTACATCCCTAGGGACGTACCTTGCATTAGTTATTTACTCCAACGGCTGGAGGCAGGACACCGCCTCTTACAATCTTACTTGTGGTTTGACCCTGCCATTCCCAATTTTCATTGATGTCTTGATTTGATATTCTCTAAAGCCTCATACACACTTCCGCGATCTTCAGTCCACCTATTGTGTTTTACTCACCCATAACCCAGTTGACTTATAAAAAGCCAATTTATTTGCCAATTCACCCATTTTGAAAATGTATTTTTTCACCAGACATGTGCAAAATTCTTACCATAATGTCCCTAGTTGACCTTGACTGAGAAAACACAAGTGGCTTTACAGTCGCTCACATAAGCTGAGTCATCAATGGGAATCAAGGATCGAAGCACTGTGTTTTCTGCCTCGGTCAGTCTGATTAGAACAGTTTGTCAATAGTGACTTTTCACCCATTGCAACCCTTTTAGCAGGACCCTGTTCACAAGTGGGTTCCAAATGGCTTTAGAGCTGTTCGGAGTGGCTTCTAATTTGTCGACAGGTCTCTCTGGCTGTGGTTCGTTTGTGTTTCGGGTACGAAAGGCATGTCAGTCTTAATCCTTACCCGCCGGGGCGTGTCTGATTTGAGTCGGACGAGTGTTTAATAATTCACAGAGATAGACACTGCCTCTCCCCACCCTTCAGCACCCAGTGGCCTGAGGCGCTATGCTTCCTGTAGTGGGACTCTGGATGGGGATGGGTTCGGATGTTGTGTGTTAAATTTAGGAAATGCCTCCATCGCCTGTTGAATTTAAGAATAAGGTATTCCTGTGTCAAATTTAAGGTTAGCGCCTGTCACTATGCAAAAACTCGGCCCTGAGGACATGTCGATTTTAGGGGTCTGGACCCTAGTGGATAAGTGTTTAGTTGACACACTTTGTATCTCGGTAGCTTTACCCATTCTAACCATTTAGTCAATACCTTTCATCCATTCCGTACCCATTAGTAGGACCTTAACTTTCCCCTGTTCAGAAATGGCTACCATGTGGCTTCAGAGCCGTTTAGATTGGCTTCTAAATTTGTCGACAGGTCTCTTGGCTACACCATTCCTATGTGTTAAGTCAATAGCTTTTACCCATTCCAATCCAATGAGTTGATATGTTTCACCCTTTAGTGGAACCCTAACAGTAACCTGTTCACAAATGGCTTCGGAGCCGTTCGGAGTGGCTTCTAATTTGTCGACAGGTCTCTCTGGCTGTGGTTTGTTTGTGTTCTGGGTGTGAAAGGCATGTCAGTCTTAATCCTTGTCTGCCGGGGCGTGTCTGATTTGAGTCAGACATGTGTTTAATAATTCACAGAGATAGACACTGCTTCTTGCCACCCCTTCAGTGCTCGCTGCCCCAAGGTGCTATGCTTCCTATAGTGGGGCTCTGGATGGGGGTGGATCCTGATGTTGCGTTTCAAATTTAGGAAATGCCTCCTTTGCCTGTTGAATTTAAAGCCACCGTCTCATCCGATGTAATTTGACCCGCTGCACCAAATTCAATGACCAATAATGTTTTAAGGATTAAGTTCTAATGTCGCAAAAAACGTCGCCGGCTGCAGCATCGTTAGGCTAACATTAGCATATGTCAGCCTAATGAAACACGTACGAGACTGCCCCATTAAGAATAAGGCATTCCTGTGTCAAACTCAAGGATAGAGCCTGTCGCTAAGCAGAAACTTGGCCCTGCGGACAGATCACTTTTACGGGCCCAGATACATTTTAGTCAGTTCTGTTTGAACAGACCAAACTAGGAAGCAGGCAGCCAGAGATTATATTTTCCTCCCAAGTCACCAATTTTGCTTTTTGCTTTTGGGGCGCCATCTAGTGGTTATTGGTATAGTCCGCCCCAAAAGCCTTACTGTCGGATGTTTTTCTATTGTGTACAACCAACAGGCGTGAAATTTGTGCTAATTGGACCCTTCACCCTCTCCCCCCAACCTCCCCCAGCCCCTGCCCCTGCACCTATGATTGGTCAAGGCAGTCCCCTCTGGTTGGCCCTGATTGACAGGTGAGGGTGGTGTGGGCCCCGCCCCACCCCACTTCCAAGGGCCCCCTTCCCCTGCCAAGCCGTCAGCCCCCCACCTGCCCCCACGACCATGGATGTTCATTCAGGCGCTGGGTATTCGTTGCAGAGTGGCGTCAGCCAGGTAGCTTGTAACCACCCCTGTCCCGCTCCTCTCTGTGTAGTATGATGGCCCATTAGAACAATTACCCCCCCACACACACACACCTGAGTGGTTGGTACGGGGGGCCCTCACAGAAGGCCCTTTCAAACCAGCCAGGTAGGTCCACGGGGCAGGGACCTACCTGGAGTCTGGACCACTCCCCCCCCCACTGCCGGCTCCGCTGTCCGCCCGCCAAGCCCCCCACCCCACCACCTTCCACTACGCTATAGGCCTAGTGGACACACAGAGGCTAGACCACCAAGCTCTTCTCAAAGGGGGTAGCAAGGGTGGTGTCACAAGTTATTGATCAATAAAGATGATTATTTTTCGCCACAAAAGCAAGGTTTTTCAGTCCAGAGGACTGAAAAATATATTTTCTCTTGTCAAATTATTTCTCTTACCGATTCTTAGCCATTCAAACAGTCCATTTTCGTTTTCAACTCAATATATGGCCTTCCTACTTTTCCGGATCTTGCACTTGTATGGTGCATGATGCACAGGGTGAAAACAGGATGTAATACAGGAATAATTTCCGGTCAGGGAATAAGCTTGAGTCGTGCATGGACTAAATAAAGAGCCTGACCTGATTTAGAGTCCTGGATCAGAACCGAGTTAGTAAGCAAGGAATAATATACCAGTGGTAACTTGATGAGCTGAAAATCATTGTATAAAAAGAGCCAGCCACTCTCTGACACACCATTTGTTTTGTTTCAGTTGATGGGTCATCGCCCTGATTGTCAGTATTGCAGGGATGTAAGTTTTCAGGTTTTTGTCTGAATTCTTATTTTCCGGACATGGCTATAGATATTAGAACAGCCAGATGATTGAAATCGTGGGCAACCAATATTCAAAGGCCATGAAAATAATTAGTAAATACTCATAGAATCAAAAGAGTGTTTAGAATGACACTGACTCTTGCAAAATTAATCAGATATTTTTCAGACCAAGTTCAGATTTTTGTGAAAGTCTGAAAAGGTTCCTGGATGTAAAGAAATGGTGATAGCTGATTGGCTATTTTGTAATCTTTCATCAACCCCCAACTCACATCCATTATTGCATTTCATACACGTTGATTTAGCTTAGTAAACCCTGTCCAACCCATATATAGGTCAATGAATGTCCACATGACCCTGTGCATTGTGGGTTCCTAGATCATTGTGTAAGCCAAATACCCCCAACTGTAACCGTCAGTGAACAACAGAGACTTTCCCGGCAACAGGCCCACTCAAAACATTGTTGTAAAGCGAGGTCGGAGAGAAGTTGAGAAATTGACTCCGGCACTTAGCGAGTTGAAAGGGCGCTCGGTGCTAAAAGGGAAGCCATTAATAGTTTATTATTCTCTCTAAGGCTTCTCAGTCAACCATTTCAATCAGAGTTGTCAGCCATAAACAACACTCTGCCACTGCACGCTAAGAGAATAGTCATTGTATTGTAGCTGCCATTTGGTCCGGCCCTGATGGCCAGCAAAAGAACCAGCGAAATCCATTGGACTACTTTTACGCCAAAGGGCATAGTAATCTTAGCCTTAAACTTCTGATGGCAGAGGCAGACTTAGGAATTGAAAGAGGGTGGGGGGCGCAAACATGAATGTACGAGGGGGAGGGGGACCCACAAACATGGTTATACAAGGGAGAGGGAGGGGCGGTCCCGCCCACCTCCCTGAATAGGAATTTGAACAGGATTAAAACTAATTTGAGCAAAAATCAGCCAATTCCACCTAAATAGTTGGCTGATTATAGATAAAATCGCCCTACTGGGTATGGAACCTAAGTATGAGAGACACTACAAATAGAAAGGACCGCAAAGCATATCTTTTTGTCCTACCCAGACTTACATTATACAGAAGGCAACGTTTCTCATCTGTGATATACAACCTTACGGGGGCGGCCTTTAAGGCCATTTAACACATCTAATTGTGCTCATTTTCGAGTCATATACAGTAATTTTGTAGTCTGGGCCTCAGTCATTCAAGCCATAACTAGTACTAATTGCTGTACGGTGTGTGGGCGGGTGCCCGTAAAGACCTTGTTGAATGATTCTTAGCAGCCCACCTGTACAATAGTCAGGATACCAACAGCACAGAGAAAACAGGGAAAATCGCCAAAACAAATCCCTGACAGGGATAACACAGGGAATTTGCAAATTTTGTCAGTTTTTGTCAGTTCAGTAATCAAATAGAAATCATATTTCTTTTTCCCTAAGTCACTAGTCCTGTTTTTCAATATACTCCTCTGTCCTTTCTATGCTGTTTTAAACCACAAATGTGAGTTACCTGTTGAATATTTCCACCCCCATGTGTTTTCTAAGTGAAACTCTGGAAATGTTCTTCCTACTTTCTGAACTTTTCATTTTACCTGAGTGACATTTCTGACGTTGTAAGACTTAAGACAGGGACATAGACAGCCAAGGAAGTGTTGGGGATTCAAGCCATCCTGGCCTATAGCCGTAAGTACGTAATCGCATCAGCGGGTCGTCATAGGGCGATAATCAGATTGTGCACGGCATCGTCCCGAAGGTGCTCTTTCCCCGCGGGATGGCCTGGATGAGGTAAAATGTCAGCCCCTGCAGACTCAGTGATTAACCTCCGCGGCATCAGGGCTTTCCCATCCGGCCGCCAGAGGACAGCGAGAATAAGATTAGTCCATGGTCCCGCGGAGTGTGCTCGTAATTATGAAAGGCCAGGTGCCTAGGGTGGCATACTTATTTCTTGAGATAACCGTAATGACAATAAGCCTCTCAACATTTCCTTTCATCTTAGCGACAATGCTTTTACAGAGATACCACATAATGAGACCTTTTAATCCCAGCTTTTAGATTTAGATGTATTTCCCGAAGGTATACCCCTGATAAAGAGTAAGAGAAATATCCTGCCTGCAAAAAAGGACTTAACCACTAAGCCTCCTATATGAAGACTACCTTCTTGTGAGAAGGGAATCTATTTCTGAGGCTATTTGAGACGGAGTAACCTGAAATGAAAGGAAAATGACAACAAACAGGGACAAACCGGAAAGCTGATGGAAAGAATGATACATGAGGAAGGATATGTAATGGAGAGAAGCAGTGACAAAGGAAATTTAAGAATTACTAGCAGCAACAAAGGACAGGAAATTATGGTTAACACCAACAAATAATGTGATGTTAAAGGAGCGGTCTCGTCTGTGAGTTGAAAGAGATATATCTGCTGATGTAAGCTTAGCAATGGGAGAGCGATCGCTGTTTTTCATGCTTTCAGAACTCAATCTGGTGACATTTTTGGTTACGTTGTGACTTCGGCGTCTTGTTTACGTGGTTACAACATATCAATTTACCCCCGCCTCACGGACGATATTGAGCTTTAAAAGGTTGCAATTATGAACAGAAACAAAGCTTCTGATAACAGCTCTGCTCATAATTCGGCACCTGAAGCTAATGATGGTTGAAGCCACACAGAGTCCTGTGGAAGCCACTTCATAATACTGTGGAAGCCATGTTGAAGCTAACTGCTGTTTTCTGACAAACGGGTACTTATTTGTCCCTGAGACTTTTTTGCTGCAGATATGCGAAATATGATGTACATGTACAAAGAAGGCTGTTCATGTTTTCTTCTCCTTTTTTTCGTTGCTGTAGATATGTAATATACATAGGAATATTCATATATCTTTTAACGCTAATGAATTTATAAAATATCAAAGGCCCCAGCTGCTAAGCCCGGTCTTTTTCTCAAGTATGTGATGTGCAAAAGACATCTTCTCAAGTTGATGTGTACACTCAGTTTATCATTCATATTTGTTTTTATGGGTTTTATTTATTCTCTGACTGTTCTTTTAGTGAGAGTTCTGAGAAGGATAACAATTGTTTTATAGCCACCATTCTTTGGTTGAGAGCTCTTTAGGAAATAACACTACAGAAAATGACAAGTTCGGCCAGTTTCAGTCAGACAAAAAGCCCCATTCCAAGGCAGATGAATGCAATCCGACAAAAGAAGCCGACCTTTTTGGGAAAAGCCCCAATTAAATCGTCACCATTTTTAGCCTATCAAATCCCTCGTTTGGCAGAAAAAGGGCATAAAAGGCAACAAACACCTTCACCAATGTTCGACCCTGCAATGAAGGGGGCACTCACTTGCTCATTTCCTTGTCAGGGAAAACTTTGACTTTGAGAAAGTTGACCAAAACACAGGGAAAAGAATAACCCTTCCATGCCTAGGTTACCTTTGGTAATTTCCAGAGTGGTGTGGTTTTTACTGACAGTACTCTCTGCCTGAAACTTCATTGGGACTTTGGCATCTTGACTTAAACTGTTGCTTAAACTTACACATTGAAATTACATTAAATGTATACTGAAGATTTTGACTTAAACTGTTGCTTAATCTTAGAACTTGAAACAGTCTGTATTTCATAAAGCGATACAAATGGGCTCTGGGATAAAGAGTTACTTGTTTTTATGCGGTGTTCTAAAGTGAACCGCATCAATACACCAAGTATATGTGTATTTGTAGTAATTTCATAACTTTCCTGTAGTTTTGCCATAAGCATGATGCACCAGACAGCGAAAAAGTGCGGTATTCTTCAAAGGATGTGACGATGGACATTGTTTGACATTGTTGACAAAAGAAGCCGACCTTTTTGGGAAAAGCCCCAATTAAATCGTACACGCATTTTACCCAAACACAAAGAATATGGTTAAATCTGCTTCGAATTGTAAAATGTGGCATTAACGGTGTATTTTCTACACCCAGTGGGAAGTGTCCTCCATGCATGGAGTACTGCTACCCCCCCCCCCCCCCTCCCATCCTCCCATCCCCCACTATCCAAACTAACTCATTAGTCCCCATCGTCCCTCGCCTGACGTCCTAATTCACCCGTCAATCAAAACCACGTGACAATGGAGGCCCCGCCCCCCAGTCACGTGACCCGCCACCGGAACCTGTTACTGACCAATCACCGCCGGGCTTTTAATGAATCTGTCAGTCACTTCCGCCGCCCGGGTGTAAAGCCCACTCTGATTGGTCGGTGATAACGGGAGAGCCCGGGGATTCTGGGAGAAAGCTGATGGTGGACTTAACAAGTCACTGCCATATAGACTAGGGGAAACTGGGGGGGGGGGGGGGATTTATAGAAAAATGAATATTGGTATCCATATACTAAAGAATTAGGTCTTACTCTATCATATTAAACAGAATCAATGCTGCTACTGGTACACATATTGCTCTTTATTTGAGGAAAAGAAACCATGGAATAGTTTGAAAATAAGAAATTGACATAACAATTTGGGAACAGTTGGGACATTTTTAGCATTTAGGTTATTTGTTCATCAATATGCTGAATCAATAGAGTTCTGAGTCTCTTTTAATGAAATCTGTCAAGAATTTATATACCTACATGGCCGTAGCTAAGACTTACATCAGGGTGTGGTAATAGATAGAGCAAAATGTATACTATGTTTCTTAAGATACTTATGTGACTGTTAGATTGAAAGGGTCACAGTGAAAGTGGTTCCCAATGGAAAGTCATATACAATCCAACCCTCTTGTATTGTCCATCAAAGACTATGTATCTGTACTTGTTTGACAATTTGGATTGCGGAGGATCCCTTCATGTGGCTCTCAAAATATTCTTCATTCTAGTTCATTCTAGTCATCACATATTTGCCTAGGCTATTTACTTCATTGTCAGATCTCAAAAATGGTTACCCTTGGAGAATTGTATAAAGCTCAAGCCTATATAGATTCATTCTAGTTATCACATGTTTGTCGAGGGTATTCGCATCATTGTCAAATCTCAAATGAGCTCCCCTTGGAGAATCAAGACTCTTGTATTATCCATCAGAGAGATGGACGAATCACTCTATGTATCCGTGTGCTTTGGACAATTCGGATCGCAGCCGAATTGCAGCACGGTCCCTTTGCGTGATAGGGTAAATGAGCTGTGGGCCGCGTCTTTGACTAGGGATATTGGGCGGTAACATGCACTCTGTCAACATTATCAGTATACGTCCAGTACGGATGAACCAATGTGGGGTTTGTGTGCAGAGGGAACTTCTACAGGTCTGGACCACTAAATTTGACACGGCGACATGGCTGTTTCTCAAAATCAACATGTGACATGGGGGCTTAACAACATGAAAGGGACGGTTAAAAACATAGTGACATGCGATGCGCATGGTTCTTATATTTGACATGCGACATAGGGAAAGGTAAGCGACAAAGACATGCGACATTGGCATTTTAAAAATGCAACACGCGACATGGGGACCCCCCATCCAGACCCCCAATTCTGATTCCTCTGGATTAGTTATGTCGCAATAAATAATGAAAATACATGCAGTATGATGCTCAGCATTGATGTAACGATGGGGAGGGATGGGCGTTTTTGGTGTTGAGAACATCCTTGGGTTTTCAAAAAAAGGAAGGAATTTTATAATTCTTTTCAATACTGATCAATCTTAAACCTACATAATGGATTTTAGGCTCTCAAATTCATTTCTTCTTCACTCAATTTGAAATACATTTTACTCACAATATCTTTTGGCAAAAAGTCATGTTAATAGACTCTAACTAAAACTTAATTGTATACTATATAGATAGATTTTTGGGAAAGGAAATTAGATTAGATTGTCACCCAAACTGAAATGTATACTGTGTAGGTACTTTATTGGGAAAGGTGCTAATAGATTGTCACTCAAGCTATTCTTTCTGCTATTTAGACAGATTTTGTGGGAATGGTGTAGGTTTTTATGTTCCGTGTCCAACTGTTGTGGCAGTTCGAATGTGACATTGGTTATAATGAAGCGCCCTTGTGCATTCTGGATCTCTGTCAGGGTGAGAAATGTGTTTGCGGGTAGAAGTAAATTGACTGTATACCGTGTCCCTGAAAAGGCAACGCGGACTGGGCGGGGGACCGTAAGACTCACTTTGTCCACACGGCCGGCATCCATCTTGTATTAATGAGACATGTCACCACCAGGGGTCAGTGTGTTACCCCGGTTACCATGGCCACGCGTCCCCGGGGAGACGCTCTGTAGGTAGGGGTTTCTGGTACGTGAAGCATTGTGTGAACAGCTAAGGGCCTGGAAATGACCCAATTCGTAGATGCTTGAGGGTTTCTGAATACAGACTGTTTGTCACCATTGTACATGCAGGAACTAGCAAAGGGTGACGTCACAGGCATGGATACCGCTGACAGACCTGACTCTGACCTTGAGTTAGACCTTTGACCTAGATTTAGCACTTTGTCCATGGCTTAGCACTTTGACATAGACTATGGACTTTGATTTTGACCTTCGTGATCCTGCTTCAACTTCTTTGCCATAAATGAATATAACCGTTTAACGCCAGCAGTAACATGTCCGAACAACCAACATGACACCAGGATGTGTATACACACGCTGTGTCATCTCAAACTTTGTTACTTTCCCATCACTTATGCTTAATTCCTCCCCTCCAGTCCCCCTTGTCTCCCCCAACCCCCTCTGTGAGTGGAGACAAAGCCCCACCCACTCTCATCTCCCTTTGAGCTGAAGACCGCCCGAGGAATTAAGTCCTTTCATCTCGATGCCGCAGGAATTAACGCCTTTCTTCTTGCGCACCAATTCCCACCCATCTTCGCGATTGTTCGCTAAGTAAGAAAGGCCCTTTTTAATTTCCCCGTGTGAGACCGCCTATGTTCTTTGCATTCTGATGCTGGTTTTACGAGGTAAAAGGCAATATATGTTGTGTCCTTGTTTTTTACATTTTAACTCGCCATTACATCTTGTGGGGAAATTAAAATGTAATCGTAAAAGGGGAGAGGAAGGAGGAGGCCGTGCAGTTTGTGTCATTTCCTGTAAGAGATATCAAAAAAGTGTGAGCATACAGTCAGGCTTTTCTACTGTTCCATGCAGGATAGATAAAATATTTAAAGATAGAATGGCAGTGTCTCTGAATGTAACTTCAAACTACAAACCAGTTGCTTTAGCCATTTAACCTGTTAACCTTTAAACACACATATATACATTGAAACTACCTCCAAAGTAGGACCTTAATGGACTGTGACTGTCATTATTGAAGTGGGTGAAAGTAATTTGGGTTTGTACTTTTAGATGTCAGCCAAACATTGTATAGTAATGCCACTTAATGTTGACCCTGAACATCTTTAGTTTCATGACATTTTGAAACAAAGGTTGATAACCTGGATTTATGGCCTGATTCTACAACAATATGTAATTCTTTTATCAAAACCTGCACAAAATTACCAGATAATGTCCACCATTGGGGCAATACATTGAAATATTGCTCGTAGAGTACAATAATCCAGATAGTGTTTCTAAACATTTCTAATGTTGCCCCAATTTTGACTAAATGGGGGTGACGTTTGAAAATTGTTGAAAATTGTTTGGCAACATTCAGCAGCAGAATACATTTTTATTGACGAGCAATATTTTTGAGTGGGCAACACTGAGCCTGTCTTGGCTCGAAATAAACGATCAAAATCATATGTTTGATATTTGGGACTTGTTCTGGGACAATATCTTGGAAACAACATTTTTATTGCCACACATTGTGGCGCAATAAACCTGACAATCAACGTCAGTTTTTACATTCATGTTGTCCTACGTTGCTGAGCAACAATTTACTTGTGTATTGACAAGAGGGACCCCCACCTCCACTTTCACTAGAAAGTCCAATGTTTCCCAACAAACTCGTCCTGTTTCCGGACTAGGGGCATATCATGTAAATCTTGACAGCGTCGCACAAGTAGTTGTGGAGGCATTTTAAAACGTACAGTGATTTTACTTTCAGTTTTTGCCAATTTCACTGAAGCACATATCTGTTTACTGTTAGTATATGCCATTTAGTTTTACCACATATTGCCATTGCTTCAGTTTCATTATAGTTATGAGATGATGTAATCGAATATGCATCAAAACAATTTTTCAATTTTTCATATTGCATATGCATTATTTTGAGGCGAAATGACATTTCGCCGAAATTCTCGGATATATTGACTTTTTGCGCTGGTTAGCAGCGTACATGCAGGAAAGACATAAGTTCAAAGGACTTGACACCAGGAACCAGCTAAATTTCCAAATATTTGTGATTATGAAAGCTGTCCGCCCATTTTTCTCAACATTCACAAAATACAGGGACATAAAACTTTGATGATATGATACAAAATATATCAGGGAAGAATAGTTCATTTGGCTTTTTCATGTTTTCTTCCATATTTCTACTTTATTTCACTTTTATCTCGACCACCTGTACGGTCAAAAATACCGCCAGTGCAAAAGTAGGTCACACGCTCTCAGCCTCCGTGAAGCGGTAAGGCACTCTTGGTCCCAGCACAGTAACCAGCGTACCTCGGATCTCTACTTCTTAAATTTTAATCCTGTCAAATGTTGTTTTTCAAAAATACTTAAATGTGACTTTAAGTTTCGTTTAAAAATATTTTAAAATGCAAGACATGTTACAGATTTTTTTCTCATCTGTCACGCAATTCATTCTCAAATTATAGAGGAAAATAAAGAAATTTCAATTTTTAATTTTGAAAAAACAAGTGTTCCACACACAGTTCCCCAACTCTATGGCCCCAATGTTCCCAAACTCATGGCTGCTCTGTGTGGGAAAGTATACCTGAGGGAGAGCAAGGCAGCCAGCAACGTGGTGAAGATGTGTATCAATTCTGGCATGTGGAATTCCTCAAATTTAGTGGATTTACGTAATTTCAGGTTTCAAAAGGTATTTAGTATGATTTTAGCAGTACCAGAGGTCATCCAGGGCAGATTTGGGGGCTTGACATTCTGTATTTTTCGAGAAACTTCGATGGAAACCTGCCCCAACTCAGGTTTTACCTGCCCTGTCTCAAAAAGCACATCGTTCCATTCCGGAGAAATCACAACGGGAAACGCTGGGGGTCTCTCCAAGCAGATCCTTAGTACAGTGTATTGGATTACAACAGCGATAGCTGCGACAGGAGTGTGTGAAATAACTATGCTTTCCATCATGGTTTTGAGACCTGTTTCAGGGTACAAACCACAGGGGCGGATCCAGGGGGGGGGGGGGGGGGCGGATGGGCCTTGGCCCCCCCCCCCCCCTTGCCCTGTTAAATCATGTTTTATGGGGGGCCCACCCCCCTGTACATTCATGTTTTTGGGGCCCCCCCTCTACAAATTCCTGGGTCCGCCCACAGGGAAAATGAAAAAAAAAAATTCTCTGACAGAGAAAACACGGAATTTGTAAATTTAACCCTTTTCTCCAATACATTCCCATAATAAATAGCCCCAGGATTTCCCGTAGCTCATTTCGCAGCGCGATGTGCAAACGGCCGGGGATTCCCCCCAAACCCTCAGACTCGCGTCTTCCGTAGACGCTAGGTACCCTAGTTACAGTGCAGTGAAACTCTCATAGGCAGTAAGGCTTTGAGATTAGATATATCGAGGACAGTAGAAGGGCTTTTTCTACCTTGGATAAAGAGTTCTTCACGGATGTTAGAAAGTTGACAAAATTATCACTTTTGAAAATGGCATATACCTAATTAGATCTACTGTTCTGTAAATGATATTCCATAAGAAATATAGTATGCGATTCAGTAGATCTGGTTTAATCATTTAAAGACAATCGCGCCATTTGTCCACCCGCACATGGGCAGCGCAGCCTGCAGGTATGAGTGTGCAGTGAAGCGTGACGACCAGTGGCTAGCTCCATAGGCCAGCTTGAGTGGGGGAGGGGGCAGTGCAATAATGGGTCTAACTTTGTTAATATTAATCCAATCTTTATACAGTGAGCAGTAACAGAATCCTTATGATGTAGGGAACAATATTAGGATATAATACTTCAGGATATTTTGTATCTTGATAGGTTTAGGGACCATTAAAACAAATAGACCTTGTGGGTTAATTCCAGACTTAGAGGTAGATAATCAATTTTTCTGTCAAAATTCATGCGGTGACCCCATGTTTTCTTTATTGAAAATGAAAGCTAGCAGTCTGATGCACACTATGTGTCATTTTTATTGATTTTTCAACTTTGAATTTTTTTGTGTGTACTTTCTTGTCAGAAAATTAATTTTTCTACTAAATTGATTTGCAATGAAAATAAATTAAAATGCAGTAAAAAAAACACATTTTTTTCCAGCCCATGCATAAAGTCTGTGAACCTGTGTCCTAGCTTTAAATTCAAGTGATTAGATTGTTTATTTGGGAACTAGCATGAAAGATTTCACAAAAATTGTATGCCTGAATATGGCTCTCCAAAATCTTAAATTTGAAGGAATTATACCCATATTACTCCACCTGTAGATCAAAAGTTAGCATGGTGACCCCCTAATTTTTTTTTATATTTGGACTATAAACATATTTATCTGGTATTTCTCTGAGTTTCAAGAAAATCTCAACTTTAGATCTATAATGGCGCCATTGCCCTTAATGTCTGAGCCTGTTAGCAATAGAATCTTTCAGACCCCAAAGAAGCCTAAATTGTGTTTTTTTTTTGTTTTTTTTGTTTTTTTTTCTTCAAATCAACAACCATTAATTAACAGTGTCACACCAGTGTTTGAATGGCACTATAGATTGACACTAGATAGTGTCAGTTTAGACCCCCCACACTTCCAGAATTATTCATATTTATTTTCAAATAGATTCTGAGATTGAAATATTGACTAATATAAGAATACAATTTCGCCTCTCATGGAAGCTCTGCTCCAGAAGCAACATCGTAACTAGTCTTATGAACATAGAAGGTTGCATCCGAATAGTTTGTATTAGATTTTAGGTCAAATTTCATGATTTAATGTGTCGGCATATTGAGTTACCATGTTTGCCGCCTTCCCCACGAGTCGCAGGATCTAGCATAGGTCTAGGCCCATAATATTGACTTTGCAACAAAGCTTATTCCTAAATTTGACATTCGATATGGCCATTTTTATTAGTGACAATGACAGTGTGACACAGCTGTTTCTTACATTTGACAGTATAAATAACTGGCAAGGACATGCGACAAAGGCATTTTCTCAAATTTGATATGTGACATTGCTACCCCCCCCCTCCCCCCCCCCCATCCAGGGCCCCTCTAGCGAGTGCCACCCACATCCTCAATAACGAAATTGAGATGTTCCTCATGCGACTGTACGAAGTAACATTTTGTAATGATTAAAAGAGTTGAAATGGAATTTGAGTAGAATAGCCATACAGAAGAGACTGTACCAAATTGCAAATAAGGAATTTCCATCTTGTCTTTCAAATTTTGAATTTAATATAGTTAATGCAAAATTGCTTGACTTCCATGGGGGAAAAATTCATCTTTGGGTCAGAAAAATGAGCAGTGAATGTCTCATATCGCAAATATTGATCTAAATACATATAAGGAGAGTACTATTTTGAAGCTCATAAATGTATGTGCAAGGAACCCTTTAAGAAATGACCATGTTGTTCTGTCAAATTTAGGGCAACTAATTAGTAGCTAATTACCAGTATGTTATGGACCTGCAGGCTAATGATGACTGAATTTGTTAGCAAAATCCCTTGGAAAACTAGAGAACATAATCAAATAACTGTTATGAATACATCTATAAGGGATTAATTTTGAAACAACTCAATATTTAATGTATGGTTATATGTACACTAATTACAACATTAATCTATAATAAATGATACAATTAATGAAAATGTATATATTAAAGCCTTGAGTTTTGTCGACATATTACCCAGCATGCATCTTGTTTTAGGCTACACTTCAGGTATCATTTAAAGAGCTAGCTATCCGTGGTTGGCAGAATTCAGAGTGTTGCAAATATCCTCTTAGACTTTCAAAGTTTTACATATTGTAATCACACAGTTTGTGAAGCAGGAATAGGTTTGTGTAAAGAAAATTTCACATACACAACTTCAAAGCATCACGTATGTTACTTTCTCCATGCAAGAGCAACAGAAGTAACTTTTGAAAGAAAATCATATGCACAGAATTCAATTATACTGTGGTCTGTAAAAGAAGAACAGTGGATATTTACTTTTTCTTGAGCGCAATGCTCAATTTATGTCTCAAAGGGTTTCTCAGAATTATTGGGTTTCCTGCAATGGATGTTTTTCACTCTTTGAACAAGTCCATTGACTTTGTCATAAATTGCATTAGATTAGTTTAGAGCCCTTTCTTTTGACCTCCATATTTTAAGTTTTGCCCCATTTCATAAACTTTTTTAGAGGGAATATTCTACCCAACTGACTCATTTAGAGCTGTGAACTAGGAAGGGAAATATGTCCTTCAAGCATACATTTGTTTCTGATGAGCATATTCCTTTGGGGATTTAAAAACATGTAGAATCTGTAAATGCAAGAAGGTATAGGGGATTTGGGTGGAGGGGGTACCCATGTCGCCTTATCGAGTTTGAGAAATAAGACCTTCACATAATGCTAAGCCAGAAAAATAAGAGAACCTTGTTGCTTTGTTGATTTTAGGGGTTATTAACCCCCTTAATAAAGCCTTGATATAAGCCTATTAGTCTCTGGCCGGAAGTCGACTCTTTGGCCCTCCCAGGAAGGAGAGTTCCTTCCTGTAGTGACGTTAATGTCTTCCTGTGGCATAACCCTTATACATTGTCCCAACTGCACGAGGAAAACAGAGAAAAATGGCGAAATAAAAATCTGTGTCGGATTTTGAAAATTTGACCAAAACACAAGGGAATCCTCTTCACCAGGTTTCTTGATTTCTGATTCTTGAACATGTGGAAGATTACACTCTTACTGAATTTCCCACTGACTCTGAGGATATAATTTTGATTTTCATGGTAACTTCACACATGTTAAATGACTGAACTTGAACACTTTGAGATTAGAACAAATAATCAAAACCATGCAACTTTGAATTCACCAATAGATAAGGAAAACACATTGAATTTGACTGTAAAGTCTGAGTTGTATTCTGAGAAAGTCTTTCAAATTGAACAAAATCTGACATCCTTTCTTGTTACCCGTATTGGGAAACTTGAGCATCTTTAGGTTTCCTTTCATCTTTAACACTGGAACTCTTTTTAGTCCATATATGCATGCCAATGTCATTGTACACATTGGATGAGCAAACACGAAAACATCTGCCTGTTTCTTTCTCATAGGCATATATTTCAGCCAATTTCATTGTCTTACATAGCATTCAGCCATAATGTCACAGAATCTAATGGCGCATGTATCTCTGACGGGCATATCTAAAGGTTTCACAGAGGACAGTGGAGGATATATTATATTTCATTTTCCTTTGTCTCAGTTCTTTGTCTGTTTGCAATGCTTTTACTTTGATGTGTTTAGTTTGTGTCGAGAGAGTTTTGCCTTCAGATGATTTTATAAACTCAATATGTTTGTCTGTGCCTTTACTGTACAAAAGCCTCTGTTTTAGTCACATACTGTAATACACTTATGAGCTGCAGTGTTTCCCCTTCCCGTAGAACGGGCTTTTATTTATGAATTTAAGTGTTTTGTCTACTCATATCAATTAGCACATTGTCTTCACCTATACTGTTTAAAGGAAGAGCACAGGGTTTTATTCAGGGGAAAAAAGAAAAAAAGAGGAGAGCATTAAACAATTCCTTCTATTTTCCATAGGAATTGTATTGGGTCTAGAGAGCACAATATGGCCAATTTTAAGTTTGACACGCGACATGGCCGCTTTTGAGGGACAATGGCATGTGACAGGAAACGTTCTTGAATTCAAGAGTATGACACTGCATTTTCTGAAATGCGACATGGGATATTAGCATTTCTTAGAGACAAGATCAGGAAGGCCCAAATAGTCAAAGTAGTATGACCCACAAGAAAAGGCAAGGTGGCCAATTTTGAAATTCGACATGGATCAAGACCCCTATCTAGGGTCCAATTCTAGATCCGAAGTTTGCTGCACGAAGAGCCCTTGTATTTCATTTACATCTGAGGTATTAAAGATCCTCTGTAAAAACGGTGAGACGAAGGCTTCAATGCAGGAACCTGAACCTCCTGAACGATAATCAGCCTTATCAGGTGTCAGCTCACTAGTCAAGGCTCAATACAGTATTATAACTGTGGGTGTCAAGTTCACGTTTTTATACTGACCTGAGATGGGAAGTACAAGTTTCGACTCGTCCTCATTCACATGCTGCAACAATGTGAAGGTGATCTCTCACTTCAGATCAAATACAAGCCCAGGTTTTAAAGCTATGTTCTCGTCCTGCTGTAGTCAGGCTTACGTCCGCTAATGTTTGCCTGATATCGCCACAGCCAGCGATGTGTTTTGTGACGTTAAAGCGCAATACGGTGACGTCATTGGTCACATTGCAAATTTGGCACTAAGGTTTGAGGGTTACAACGTCTCTATTTATATCCATCACATGGACAAGATCGCAGCTTTAATATTTGCAACGTAATATTATTATCCACTTATGGCTGCAAGATGATGAGCATGTCCGCATCAAAAAGGCTCACTTTGACCTCAAATTGACTTTGAGTAGATCACTTGACCTTATTATTGTGATTATGTCCCTGTGCATTCTCTTATGCATGTTTCTCAATTTCTGACCCCAACCGAATCTCCGCCTTTCTTGATACACATTTACTTGATTACTTGAAATAGTAAAAAAAAAAGTCCTTTTAGTACGCATTTGGCCTCAGCTTCAGGTTTCACTGTGGTAATTGATGCCCTTGAAAAATTGTCATTGCCCCCCTCCGGGATACCTGGGTGGGGTTTCTGCTCCTGGAAAGAATATAGGCCCCCAGTAACTTCTGCTGATAATAAAAGGCAATGATAGGTGGGACCCAGCACTGACCAAGTTGTTCATTGGGTTCAATTCCTGGTCCGGGTTCACTAAGGGATGAGGTACAGCAAAAATCATTTCCAGGTGTTGATCCCCTCCTGTTTGCCTGCCCTGTCAACCTCATCTCATAGCTATGATCATTATAGACAATCAAAGACTGACCAAGTCAAAACACGTCTGAAAGGTCAGAATATATCGGAACTTTTTTTCACTGTGAAAATGACCCTGGCTGTCTGTTTGGCATGAAACATCCATCACTCACTCACTCACTCACTCACATTGTCACTGTATTTCTTGCCAAAAGCTTCATGAGAAACACTAAAGTACATTATCAATGCTCAATATATATGTGTTAACACGTTTAAAGGGACAGTCTTGTCCATCAATTATGTGAGCTTAGCGATGGCCAACTGGGTGTAGGCCTAGTATTTTGCCGTTTTAGAAGGTAATCTAGCAATGTTGCCAACTTAATTGCTTAGCCACTCCGCCCGCCGGCTGCCCCCTACCCACCTGTCAATCATGGCCCTAAGCCCCGCCCCCTGCTTCACGTTTCTGCGGTGAAGCAGGTCAGCCGGGGGGGAGGTTGGGGGGGGGGGGGAGGTTGGGGGGGGGGGGGGGGGGGGGTTGGGGGGGATCTCTCATTCTCATTTCCTTATTATTACCACATTGTTATATACTTTAAATATTTTCATAATATCTCATGTACTGGAAGACCTCGATGTAATGTTGAGAAGTACGCTTTTCAGAAAAAAAAAAAAAAAAAAAAAAAAAAAAAAAAAATTGTATCCGTCTGATGGACGAGAACGGGCCTATAAAATGCTGCTCCTGTGAGAATTGACATGTGAGGGAAGTGAGAGCCACACATCCTCAAGGAGAGTAGAATAACCGATGTCTTCTCATAATTCTCTAGCATTTATATTCAAAGTAGTACTTCATTTCACAGCAACACTACATAATTCAGGTGGCATTGAATAGCTGCTGCATCCAGTTTCTATATACTGAGAAATACCTGAGTCCAATTTCTAAATTTGCCTTTCATGGCTTTCTGTACTATGCTTTAATTGATGCTCTGGACAGGGGGGTCCCGATGTTACATGTCAAATTTAAAAAACAGCAATGTCGCATGTCTTTGTAGCTTATTTTCTCAATGTCACATATCAAATTTAAGAAATGTCCATGTCACATGTCACTAAGGTTTTAAAGCTGTCTGTAGTATCATTTAGGGTCCATGTTGTATGTCGATTTTAAGAAATGGCCATGTCACCATGTCAAATTTAGTGGTCCAGACCCATTTAATTATGGGTTAACTGAAGCTTGCGCGTTTGTGTAAATATGTGTGTGGTTTTTTGTATATCTTTCTATATATTTGTGCCTGTGTAATATGTATACATGTATACTATATTTGTGTGTCGGTATACGTTGTATACTGTATGTAGTTATAACCCAGGAAAAAGAGTAGTTATAAACAAGATATATTCTAGTTTCTCCTGATGGCAAACTGAAAATGCTGCAATAGATTTCAGTCCCTCCTCACCCCAAACCCAACCCCAACCCTCCCCCACCCCCCTTCCCTTTCGTCTGCGAATGTTGGCGCTTGTAAACTGGTTTTGCCTCGGGCGTCCATTTTGAACAAGCAGACGACAAAACTCAAAAGGGCGGGAAACGCCTCTGGCAGTGGCCACCAGGGGGCAGGTCGTCAGAAGGTCCCGTATGAAGGGGACTTCCTGCGTCTGTGTGGAGCATTAAAACACACTGTACAGAGCGGGGAAAGCCCTCAGGTCGGAGAGGCGGCGGGCGGATTGTTCGCAGTAATATAATCCACTCTGCCCTCTGGATATAGACGAGTAAAATCAAAGAGCGACATTCTAGTAAATTTCTTAAATTTGATAATAACAGAGCCATTGCTGACATGACAGGATCTCTAAAAATATATGAAAACATGCATCAAGCCCTTTTCTTAAAATGGACATGTATAATTGTTGGACATTGTGATTATTCAGAGAAAGAAAGTCTGAAATGGGCCCTTTTAGATTTTAGCATAGTTCGTGGGAAACCCTTCATCCAGTGCCCCACATAGAGGCGGCAAGATTGAGGCCCCGCTCTCAAATATTGTAATGAATACTCAAATAAGTGCTTTGCAAGCCTATGCAACTTTATTTTCCAGCTTTAAGGTACATGCAAAAGGTTTTAGCAGTATAGAAAAGTGTGACTCTCCACCTCCTGTAAAAAGAAAATGAATTCAAGGAAGAAATTCAGAATTTTACTGAAAGCATGCCATTTAAAGTTGGAACTTTAGTAAGAGTTTTGAATTGTAGAAGCAGCCATTGGCATGTATTTGTCTCTAAAAAGAAGCTCGTTTATCATGTCATTTCGGGGACATACCGCTGTTGCTGTAGCATTTTGCCTGTTCCTATAGAAGTGGTAGAAGGACGTCTTTGTGTTTTATGATGTGAAAGATATCAGGGGATGATTGGTCAACTCTTGAGAGCCCACAGTTCTCTGGGGAGCCAACTTTAATGAGGATAAATGAATTGTTACATGAATGCTAATTGTTCATCTGACAGTCTCAGTATTGTGTCCATTGTCTCAGCAAATATCCAGACACAATTGGGGATTATCAAATCTTTAAAATCAGCTCTACTACAAAGAGAATCCACAGAAAGTGTCATTGAGTATTTCCAGAATGGCAAAGCATTACAGATAGTACTAAACCAAGATGATAACGTTGATTTAGGGAGCTATAGAGAAGCAGAAAGACCTTACACTTTCCACAGGAGAGAACCCAACACATCTCAGTAAGATGTAATCTGAAGATAAAGTCAAAGGCATATTTCATATAAGCTTATGTGACTTGGGGAAAGGGGTCCTGTAATGTAATGTAATGTTAAAACTAATGAAATGGCAATGTCTCATGTCCCCATGTTCTTTGATCTATCTGGCTCCGTGTCACATGTCAAATTTATGACGTGCTTTTGTTGCCTTGCCACCTTTAGGAATTCAAACCTATACTATATGGCTCTCTTGATTCTAAGTTAAGCCCTCAATTTTCCAAAACAAATTCAATCCAAAATGAAACTTTTCTAATGCCTAGGAAATTTTATTGAGTGTCTGTATGAGAACTTACTAGATAAAACCTCATATGAGAATTAATGGGCAACAGCCAGAATAATTGTTTGGAATTTTCTAATTGCTCCTAATGCTAATTGTATTGCAATATAGACTACCAATAAAGAATGGATAGAAGAAATGACTATAGAAGTAAAACAATTCAGTTGTGACTCAATACCAATAAAGAATAAAATGTAGAAGAAATGTGGACCCAGGGTTCCCACACAGGTCTTGAAAGGTCTTAAATATATTTTCGCAAATTCAAGGGCTTGAAAAGGTCTTAAATTTGTAGGTAGAGGTCATAAAAAAGTCTGAAATAAAATTGTTTTTAGATAATGAAAATTAAATGAATATATCATGAAAATTTGAAATCCCACTTTCAAATGAGTACACTCACTTCAAATTTAAAACATGAAATATACCCTGAAATCTTTCTTCACATACTGTCGAAAAGTCTTAATTTTTCTGAATCTTGGTCTTAAAATAGTCTCAAAAAGGTCTTAAATTGATTTTCAAAAATGTGTGGAAACAATGGGACCATTAACAGCCCCCGACCTTCAAAACCCTCCGACTTTGCGTAATGATGCAACATTTTACATGTGCTTTTCTTGGTTTTGTTTTCCCACACGCAGGCACTTGCTTCACAGCCTCAAAAGAAAGCTTACTGACAATTTGTCACAAAATGCCATTTCTGAAACGGTTCCTTTTTCTAAGAAAAATTAATGGTAACACATTCTTGTAAATCCTTTTGTTTTCTACTTCGCACGAAAGTTCTTCTCGCATTGATTGAAACCTTTTCATTGAGTTCCTTGCCAGAAATGGAAAAGGTAATAGAGCAGGGATGTAAATTTTCAGATTTTAGTCTGATTTCAGATATCTTTGACTCCAACACTTCTGATGATTACTTTCAAAAATAAACACTAACATGAGGTTTTACAATATTCTAGGATATTTACAGATGATATTCATGCACTTTCACATTTTTTTTTATTGATCCTGACGTGCATCCCTGTACTAGAAATAGTCAGCAGTTTTGGTAGCATATTGACTCTATAACTGCAGAAACAAAAAGAAGAAAAAGAAACGGGTAAAAAAAACCTGTTATTAGTGGCTTCTCATTACATATATATAGTTGGCGGTCGGAATGTTCCTGTTGTCTTTGATGTTTTACCTCCGCATCCCTGATCCCGGTGATCTGAGGCAAGCCTACGACACCACTAATCCCGATGAAGGGTGTCATAGGATAGATTGTCCAACAGGATGAATGGTCCAGGTGCAAGGCGGATCATTCTAGATTCTAGAATCAAAGCCTGTTTTATCATCAATGCCAAGATAGTTTTAGAATTTTGTAGAAAATTTGAAATACCTCTTTTTCGCCTAGATTTTAACTCTAATCCTGATTCCTCCGCATCACACAGGTTGGTAATCTTCTACTGCTGGGAAGAAAAGGCCCCCAAATGCAAATATCCAACTTGACCCAATGCATAGTGTAATATAGAGAATGTTTCTGCATGCAATCGCATTGGATCAATACGACCCAACACGACCTAACGCGACCCCAAAACGCATAGTATAATATACTTTGCGTCACAGGGACCCGACGCATACTTTAACCTGATGCGTAGTGTAATTAGGGCTTTAGGGATGAGATACAGCAAAAATGATTTCCAGGTTTTGATCCCCTGCTGTTTGCCCACCCTTTCACCTTCATCTCATAGATACAATTACCACATAGATAAGATCACCAAAGACTGAATTTGTCCCAACCTGTTTTCGCTGTGAAAATGACCCTGGCTGCCGGTACAGTGTACAAGATCACTCATTCACTCACACAGGTTGGCAAAAGCCAAGATTATGTCAATTAAGACACCATCAGGACACTTCACCTGGTCAGACTATCACTCCTGTCACACCGGCCGGTATATCACACTTACTCCATAGTGCCCGGGGGCCGGGCTAAGGATCAGTAGGGTACTTGTAACGAGTGGCAGGGTGGAGGGTGGTTGGAAGAGGAAGAGGAGGGATAGAGCAGAAGTGATGTAGGATTAAAGGAATCTTTGTGGGAAAAAGAAAGTTCCTTGAGGCAGTGCCAAAGATTAGTGGTACATATATCAAAGAACAAAGTAGTTGGGAGCAGAGTAATGGAGTGTAACACGGTAGATACAGCTTAGGTGATATCACAGAAAAAAGGTTGTTGACAATCCTTTACCATGATCATCAATCATTGAGATGATTCCTGACAACCTCTCTAAACTCCTCTGTATTGGGAAAAGTTTTTAGACTTTGATGCACCAAGGTTGATTTGCCCTTTAGGAATTGATAAAGCAGGTTTGAAACTAGAAACTATGGAAAAAGAAACCTTCTCTTATGCTTGTGTTAGTCTGTTCAGCCCAAGTCATGAGAAACTATGACTGAGCAGAGGATAGGACTCCACACACCAAAGAGCTTTGACCAATTTTCAGTCAAAGTAGAGAATCCTTCATACCAAAGGCCTTTGGTTATTGGACAAAGTACAGAACCCCACATATCAAAGGGATTTTGACCAACTATCCAACAAAGTAGGGAATATGAATTGGCTTTGACTGATTATCAGACAAGGTACAGAAATACACACACCCTAGGGTGACTATCAGACAATCTAACACACAAAAGGGTTTTGACTGATGCACATACATTAGCACACACAAACAAGACTTCGACTGATTAGCAGCCAAAGTAGAAAATGCCACACACCAAAGTGCTTTGACTGATTCCTAGATGTTCCCATACACCAAAGGGCTGATAAATGAACAAAGTACAGAATCACACAGTCCAAAGTCGTTTGATATTTGATAGTAGAGAACCACACACACCAAAGAAATAAGAATCCCACATATGAAAGCCCTTTGACTGGTTGTTAGGTGGAGGATCAGAATCCATATAAATGTGGGCTTAGGCTTATTGTAAGACTCCAGAAGAACCCCAAATATCCAAACTTGACAGCTTGTCAGCAAGAGCTGAATGGGAACAGTCAACCAGGATATGACAGCTGACTTTGGGATTTGCCATACACTAAACCATCTCTTCCCTTCTTATGGAAGCTATGAAATAACCCTTTGCACCTAGAAACGCTGTTAAATCCAACTCTCCTATAAAACCCCATTGAGTAGACATTGTGTCAGTTGTTGGTTACATTTCAAAAGGCTCCGGAGACAGTTGCCCTTCACAAAACAAGCCCGGCCGTCACATCACAAACCGCTCTCCCGACAGGCGATACGTCACCCCGCCCCTGACCTTCTCCGGCCACCACTACCCACAATCCATCACCTCCCCGGTCGTCATGGTTACACGGTCACGTGACTTGCCCACAGAGATCAAAGTGAGGCTGGTCTGTATGTGTCATGTGACGGGGTCGTC
Source organism: Lepidonotus clava (assembly GCA_936440205.1). Classification (NCBI taxonomy): domain Eukaryota; kingdom Metazoa; phylum Annelida; class Polychaeta; order Phyllodocida; family Polynoidae; genus Lepidonotus; species Lepidonotus clava. The sequence continues at coordinate 51,699,291 of OW387143.1, read as the reverse complement.
CAATGACCGACGACCTGACAGGGGAGGGTGGGGATAAACAAGGAAGGAAACTCTTGAATTCTCTTGAGTTTTTCTTTTTTTACAATCTGAGCACACTGATTTTGTTATTTTTAAAAAGGTAAAAATCCTGACACATCTGAAATCTATAAGCACAAGCAATCAGATTGTTTTGTACGTACCCTAATTTTCTGCATCTGCCCTCTTTCTTTTTAAAGATGATATTAGGAAAAGATACACTATAAGTATAACCCTTGCCACTCTGATGGAATTTGTTTGAAGCATTTGAAAATGGAAAATTGAACCCATGGGGCCAACTTTCAAAGGGCTTGCACAAGAGCAATTTCTTACACCAACATCTTTAAGTACTATATGTAGTATATTTACGTTTCTTAGTATACCTAAGTTTCACTTTGTATTGGCGTGTGATTTTTAAGCATATTGCACAGGTTATTTCTTCTCTTAGTTTAATATTTGACATCTTCAATTTCAAACAGTGTGTCGACCCAAATGAAGGTCACCCCCAATGACACGTGATTAAAACTGCTCCTTGACAGATGCAACAGGGAATTGGTTCTGTTGTAGCCGAGAAGAAAGAGCTGTCTGCAAGTGGAATGAAATTGAATTTGGCTTCATTTCAGAGAAGCTGCCATACAAAACAGAACCTAAGATATGTTGAGCCAAGTGTATGTTGTGTTAATTTCTAAATCTATTTCAACTGCTGCAGGTCTATAATTGCTAGAATGATCCTTCCAAAGACTGGAAATACTGGAAAAATTTAATTTAAAATAGATATTAAAAAACATGATGTTAGGTAAAGTGACAGTGTCATGTAGGTTTGTATTAAGTCGTAGAATCTTACTCATCTTTGTCTTGCCGCTAAAGGTATGATTCACTTTTAAAACATAAGACAGAAGTTTCAGGTTAGAGAATCCCCTTCTTCCACCAAATCTATGAACCATAAACTACATGGAGAAATCACGGGAATAAATATATTGATTTGTGGACCTTGGCATTTATCTAGAAAAAAAAAATTCAAGTTTTTCTTTAGAATTTGCTGGAGACATAGAGAGTAAACACAATACAACCTAACTAGGTCCCTCTTGCTGAATCCTCTGAACACATTATACCATAAATGAAAGACATTTTCTCATTACTTCATGAAATAAAGGATTTATACTTGGCTCTTCCCAGGTTCTCAGCTTTCGCGACTTGTCGTAGATTGCAGCGTTAACAGATGAGAGGGGACGGCTTGTTTTATGACACCGTTGACAGTCCTCGTACGTGGACCGACCTGCATTCACTGTGTTCACAGAAATTTAATTTCCCAACAAGCCTTTGATCTTCATCGAGATTAAAACATGAGGCGCGGGTCGAGATCTGAGACTGAGCAGTCAGTCGCAGCGTCTAAAGAATACTGCAACTCAACAAGGCTGTTTTAAACTTTGAGAACAAATGAGAAACTAAATTAAATCTTATAAGCTTTCCATGTGCAGATTTAATACATTTCAATGAATAGCTTTCAGCACAGTACATTTTTGTTTCAATATATTGGAAGTAAACACCCAGTGAACTTTGTGAAATCTGTTCATTCATTCAAGACCTCAAACCATTGACCTCGGACCTTAATTTCAGAATATATGACACACTGCATTTCTTTATTTCACAAATTACAGGATTCAAAGTGCTTCTGTATTGAATGACCCTTTTTTAATATCTTGTTATTGTATATTGTCTTAAAATTGAATTTTATTTTCTTCTTTGTAGGTGAGTGTTCAAGCCAAATTTTGATCTGTTTCCGAAAGGTAAGAAAGTTTATTTGGTAATTGTCTAACCCAAGATATACATTTGTTAATGTGAAAGAAAGGTCCAGGAAACGAGGTTAGTAAAATCATGTGCCTAGTATGTGCATATTTATAAAATTGATGCTTGAAATGGTAGAATATATCCAACTATTTCAGTGTAAAGTTTCATCAAACTTGTAGAAATGATTCATAATTCATAACAGCGCAACATAAGAAACTTTCTCTACCGTGGCGTGACACGCCAATAATCCAAGGCTAGTACCCAGTGTCCTGGCAAAGACCTTTTCATTCACAATAGTATAGAAAACTTTCAAGTAGGAGTAGGAGCTTCACAAGATACTGAAATGCCCCCAGCTGTGAGAGTCCTAAACATTGCTGTCCTCTTTGTGAATGAAGCCTTTTCAGTTTTCTTTCCAAAAGATTAGTGAAATGAATCCCCTATAATTGTAACTGCTACTGTTCAACCACCCAATGCTTTGCCACTGTTCAACATTGACATCCTTTGTGCAGTTGCTTAAAATCGGTTTCAATCGCAAAGGATTAGCTCCGGTAAAAGCGTGCAGACACCGTATCGCCTTTCAATGCGCTAGGGATGCTAAACACGAAATCCCTTTTGCGATTCAAACAACATGGCCTGGTGTGCGGCCGACAATACGAAGCGGACAGACAAGGGGACCGGGAGATGGTCTTTTCTTGTCGCTGTCCCCTAACGCCAACAGTGACTGTCAAGGCCCAACAGGGAACAAAAACCAGGGGGACTCTACAGCAGACAATGTGTATTGTCACCCACTGGAAGCTAGCGTTCTGCTGGTTCGGGAGGAGAGGGGGTTTTGATAGGGGAGACTGGCAGCTGCATTATTTTCTTTTTTTAATTCAAAAATATATTCAGGCTACCAGCCTGGTCTTCCAGATACAATGGTGTCATATATTCATTTTCATGAATGAATAACTTTTAAGTGAAGTTAGTGTTCAAATGTAAAATAAGCCTAGCTTTAGTTTTTGTCCTACATTGTATTTGAAAACCTGAAAATGATGGTGTAGAGAATTGCAGTTATTTACAGAAGGAGATTTTAATTTCTTGTCGCTGTCCCTAACAGCAACAGTGATTGTCAGGGCCCAACATCAAACAAAAACGAGCAGGACTCGACACGAGACAATGTGCATTGTTGCCTGCTCAAAGCCAGTGTTCTGCTGGTTGGGGGCAGAGGGGGGATAGGATGAATTCAGATAGGGGAGACTGCCAGATGCACTTTTTTCATCCCGACTACAACGGAACCATTCAGAAGTATCTGCAGGCCAACCGCCTGGTCCGAACACAATGGTGATATTAATTTGCTTTTACAAATGAATGACTTCCAAGAAATGTAAGTTATCAAATATCGGTCTGAGTTCAGGTTTGTTTTAACCATTTTCGGCAGGAAGCTGGGAAAAGAAACACTCTGTATATTTATTTTCCCAGTTTTAAATGTGATGATATTTTACATTTTACATTTTTTTTTTAACATTCCTGATTAAGTACCTTGAATAAACAGCTACAAATCACCTAGATACATTTTAGAAATAGGAAAATGCGAGCCTGGTGGAAAGCAGAGTTTGGAGCCCCTCGTATAGGGCGCCCTGGGGCTATGACAACAGCGGCTGACAGAGGCGCGGGGAGCGAGAGGTAAAGGGACACCTGTTTGATCGGATTAGAACGCCGGCCGGCCGACAATGCCATATGCCCTTCACCTCCTGTGGACATGGCTTTTTTAACCAGCTGTCCATGTCGCACCCTATGCAGGGTGCACATGGCACCTAGCTCACACTATCCGATGACCCATTGGGGGTTCCGGGGTGAGGCTTCTGCTCCTGGGTAGAATATTGGCCCCCAGTAGCCCCTGCTGATCGTACAAGGTGATTATACGGGGACCCAGCACTGACCAAGTGGCTCTTTGGGTTCAATTCCGGGTTAGTGCTTGGTTCACTAAGGGATATGGTACAGCAAAAATGATTTCCAGGTTTTGATCCCTTGCTGTTTGCCTGCCCTGTCTCCTTCATCTCTTAGATATGATCAGCAAAGACAGAATTTGTCCAAACTTGTTTTTGCTGTGAAAATGACACTGGCTGTTGGTACAGCGTAAAACATCCATCACTCACTCACTATCACACTACCCGATGAGAGTTACCAGTCAAATATGTACAGGGGGTGCATTATGTAGATACTGCTATGACATTACTTTTATTAGGTTGGGTTACTCATACTACACAATCAGAGTTGCAAGTCATACACAGGGCTGTATTAGGTATATATGGCAAGGTGCCATAACTTACTCCCTGGGTGATGTGGTTAAAGTGCAAAGCTCAAACTACCCGACATGAATTACCAGTCATGTACAGGGGATGCATTAGTTTTATATGGCAGGTAGCGTTACTTACACCCTTGGCAGGTTTGGTAAAGTGATAGCTTGCATTATCTGGCCAGATTTACCATTTATATACAGGGGTGCACCGAGAAGGTATGGCAAGTAGTGTTACTTGCACCCCAGACATACATAATATTATAACCAACCTCAAAGGAGGGGGTTAATAACCCGAGGGGGGGCCCTCATATCAGCCTAAGGGCAGCGCCCGCAGTGCCTCCCGACGACTGATATCAGGCTCCCGCTGAGGGATGATTTGCTACACCTTAGCCTCCATAAGATATTCTCCGTAATTTAGAAAAGTAGCGTTACTTACACCCTGCATGGTATAGTGCCGAGCTCGTACTTCCCGACCAGAGTTAGCAGTTACATACGGGGGTTCGTTAGGTAGATAAAGCAGGTAGACATGATTGGCCATTACCACAGCTACCAAAAAATGGCTATTTTACAAACACATTATCAAGCACATTTGGGATCAGCTGAAAAAGGTCTGCCTTTTTGAATACTTATACTGCTGCTTCAAACTTGAGAAACCTACAAGGTAAACACAGAAAAAAATATTTCTCAGACTCCTTTCATGAAGTTGTAGTATATTTTGCATTCTTAATTTCCTTATAATAACGTCCCCCCATTTCAGCAGAACTTGCAATAATCCCAGATTTGTTTGTCCCAGCCAGCCGGCAGACCGAAAGTTGGAATCGCCTCGTAACTCTCAGAAACTGGAGTCAAGTTGGCTCATTTCGCCACCAGATAAAGGTTACAGATTGAACAGGTGCTTCAAGTAACCAACTAATCAGCGAATTAATTATTTAATTATTCTCCCCATCAACGAGCCAAGAGCCCGGCGCATCGCGGAGTGTAATTTGGCGCAAATAAATCTCGCCTGGTTTTAGTTGGGAGTCTAGAATCTCCCGAAGTTGTTATTAGAAGAGGCTCCTACTACTTGATGTTTACGGCCCTAGACACTGACTTTCCTAATTAATATCCTTCTCACATGAATACATTTTTGATTCCCCCAACCATGGATAGTTGATTTATAGTACTATCCGCACCTGCAGGTTAATTTGTCAACAGAGGCACAGGGAAAAATATAGAAAGTATACAAATATTTCCCGTATATTTAACTGTAACAAACTGATAAACCATCTTATAAAAATATGACAAATGTATAGATGCAAACTTACAAAATGTGAATTGAATTCCCCCAACCACGGATAGCTGATTTCCACTGTTTCAATTACCTGCCGGTTAGTTTGAGCTTATTTTGTAAGCAAAAATACGGGGAAACAGTAGCAAAATTTCAAATATTTTCGATATAGTTATATATCAGTATTTGATACATTTTCAAACCAATTTGCAATCGTGACATACACGTACATGCATGGCATATACTCTAAGTAAAACATATAGTTTTAGTAAAGTACCTTACTGCTGAGACAGTGATGTAGTTGGAGGTCGTGGAAATTTGGAAACTTATTCCAAAGCCATTCCACATCTACTTCCCAAGGAGTAATCCCTCTCAAGGCATTGGGAGTAAACCTAAAAGTTTCCCATTTTGTAATACGTCTTCTCATAGATTCAGTCAGCCCGAGACAGAACCATAAATGACTATATCCTCTCAGTCGTCAGACCTAAGCTTTCGTTAACCACACGACAAGAACAATTGAACATCAAAAGGTTCAATTCATGTTTCAGTTTTCCTTAGAATTTGAAAATAATAGAAAGAATGGGGGAAAATAGTGTCTGTGTCTGTGTGTTTTGAGTTTAACTTTCATCGGTCAGTGACCGGGAAGGATCAGTGTCCGTCTCTCTTCTTCCTAGAAAGGCTGGTCTGGTCATTGGCTTTTTCCATGGAAACGTTTCTAAGAGATTCGACCTTTTTTAAAACTGATGGCAACAGAATATTGGCAAGACATTTTAAACTAAATTTGTTTCATATATTTTCACTATATAATTATTTAATAACTTAATATATTTAGTATTTTGTTTGACCTTGAGAGGCGATTTGAGATAATTGACTCATATTACTATAGACTATAACACTACCTATGCATTCAAGTGTATTCTAGGTACCAACAGTGTATAGAAATCAATCTCAGTTCTCAATATTCTGAGCTAATAGCCATATGAATCCTTTTGTCCTACGCAGCAAGGTATAGTCAGGGTCCCCACTGCACAGGCAAAACAAGGAAAATAGCAACAACAACAACAACAACAACAACAATTCCCTGACAGGGAAAACCTGACAGGGATTTGAAGGGATCTGAAATTCTTGTTGGGTTATCCAAATTTATTTTGCAAGCTAGTGCTTTAAAATTTGAACAAAATGTTGGAAATTAAATTTGAGAGGGGACCCTGTATATCCAATAGGATGTTTCGGGTGCTAACACAAGACACCTAATGTGCTGCTAAAGATTTCATGTGGTGTCAAACCACGTAAAACATGCACATCAAATCTCATACGCATGGTTTTATGTGTATTGTAGTTCGCCTTTTTTGCGACTCTGCAATCGCAGGCATTTTATGACTCCGTGATCGCAGTCTTTACCACACTCATAAAACACGAGTCTCCGCAGGATATGAGAATACATCATTCTCCTGCCGTTTCATCCTGGGATATCTTTTTTCTCAGAAAACAATGTTCATTCCCTTCATGGTACTTTTTATCCAAGAATAATCATTGTTCTTTTTGGTTTGTAGATAATTAATGGCCTTTCTTCACGCGAGTAATCATCGTGGGTGATATTAAATTTTATTGGTGGACAAAAAGCCAAGAGCAATTTTCTTTTTCCTATCGTACGAACTCGAACAATGTAATGGAACCATTCAGTTCATTATGAAAACAAAATACATACAAATTAGTCGCACATTGAAACTGACAGGCACTTAGGCGTATGTAGCTCAGTTGCCATGGGGGTGAGGGGGGCGGGGTGGAGGTGGTTGGGGGGGGGGGGGCATTCACTGAGAAAGTCGAAGTTTGACTTTACTTGACTTACATAGAATTGGTCACTTATAAGTCAAAAGTGAAATGAATAAGCAACAAGGAAAGGCAACACACCTATAATGGGTCTAGATTAATAAAATTGACACAGAGACACAACTAATTTTTTCTTAAGGACATGCGACACGGCCTATTCTTAATTTAACACAGCGACAGAGCTAATTCTTAAGATCGACCCCCAGTGCAGAGCTCCACCTATCCGTTTCTGGAATTCAAATCGCTACATTGCATGCACACATCTGAACCCATCTCCCCCTTTCCGTCGATAATTAGAACTCTCCGGTGTTTTGGGAACCTCTAACTTCACTAACGATGAGTAATTAGCACCTTAACGCACTGAAGGTCATATGAAGGTCACGTCTTCCCAGCATGCCGTGCGTGAGGAGACCACGTGACTGCAGCTCCCGAGCCTCGTTTACGACCTGTTATACCACGTGATTAGTCAGGGTAGTCGGACCTGATCACGTGATTAACCCCTCAGCCAATCAGGTGGTCGTACGACCTCAATGACGTGTTAATGACATAGGTGACGTCACAGGTCGCGTGCAGCGTTTATTGACGTCTGGGAGAGTATGGTTTTCTACCTTCTTTGGTGCCACCATCCAGTGGTTTGATCAAGCGGGCTGAATTTAAGAAATCCTCATGTCACCCTGTGAAATTAAGATATACCCAGATTCCTTGTCCTTATGCCTTTAGCTTAAAACTCCATGTTGCCCTGGTGAATTTTAAGGTTTTATGCCCAGTATAATTAAATAAAACTAAGAGGAGACAGTGCTGTACTTAGACAGTACAGCTTGCTGTGTTTTCGGTCAGTCTTTCTGTGGATCCTTTCCACCCATGTGTCCAATCATATTGACTCCTATGTCCTTAGAATTTATAGCTTTGTTATATCTGCAAGTTTAAGTCTGCGTTCTCCAACCAATGTTATATCTATATAAGGTCATATGAGTAGGTTCAAAGAGGAATGATCCAATAACGTCCTTCTAGTTCAGTTCTTTATTCCCTACTGTAGAATACATACATGTATACTAAGCCTTTCATTATGCGTGCACAGGGCCTTGGCGCCTGTTACCTCAAACATGTAGTAACCAGTGCTAGAACTATTATATGGTGATATCACAACTTTATTCTTTCACAATTCAACAGCGGGTGTGTGATTTTCAGAGTTTCCAGGTTTTTAGAGCAGTATATGAGCTAATTTTCCTGTTACGTCTGAATTGGGGTGGACCCTAAAATAGACAAGGCGAGAGAGCCAATTTTCAGTTAAGGAACATGCGATAGGCCTATTCTTAAATCCGACACAGCAACATTGCTTATTCTCCGTTTTCGTCCAGTGGATAACGTCGATAGTCCGATATATCGGAGTCATTGGTCGTCCCAAACAGCTGAAACCAGCGAAAATGTGCCTAGAGAGTGAACATAATAGCCTCAAACCTGGATGGTAAACTGATTTCTGGGAACACATAAGATAACGTTGTTCGTGAGTATTTGATCAATGACATCATCAGAGAGCGACTTTTCTCAGAGGAAATGCCTTGAGAGTGTAGAAATTAGCATAAAAAAGTCATTACCTGGAGAGTGACGAGATGATGTCATAATAGTATTCTAAAAATAGAATGAAAGTAGGTCGGGAATGCCCCCACCACCCACTGGGGGCGGCCATATTGAAAATATGCTGGTTTCCTGTTTCTCCGTTTTCGTCCAGTCGATAACATCAATAATCCGATACATTGGAGTCTGAAGTCATTGAGAAGTGGTCAGAGATGGGTCAGGAGGGGTTCAGGAAGTGTTCAGGAGTGGTTCAGGAGGGATTGTGAAGGTGTCAGGAGGGGTTCGGAAGGGTTTCAGGAAAGGTTCAGAAGGGGTTCAGGTTCGGGGAATGCAAAACTTCAAGTACATTTCATTACGTTTTATAAACCAAAGAATGGATAAGACGGAGATTTTGGTTTACTAAACCACATCGAGAATCTATAAAGTCGATCAAACCAGAACTTGTTCTTAAAATCGACAGGTGACATAGCCCTTAATGACAAATGACACCACTTTTAGAAATATAGTGACATGCACCAAGGCCATTTGTTAAATTTGGCAGGCAACATCAGGACACCATAGCCCATCTGACAATAAGGTAAAGTTATGATGTAACTGTGCAGGATTCCCGTACCGGCCGAATCATTGTGCATGCGTGCTGGGGTTCAGATAATCTCAGGGCATGATCTGTCAGGCATGCCAGTCAAAGTTGTAATGGGTAGCAAACTAAATATATATCCTTCAGTTCACGTCTTTTACATCACTAGGATTCATACCTAAAAGGCTAACTCGTCCCTACTCCTAGTCTGTGGAGGGGGCACCTGTCCAGGGTGGCCCAAGGCTAAGTGCAGCTGACCAGTCAAAGGGCCCGTTATGGCGGCTGGTATCCGAATCCTGGCGGTACGGCAATCCTTCCACAGTAACTACCTGATGCACCTTTGACATCATATTTAATCTTTTCGCTGGTTTCAGCCTAAACATGCATCATACCAGGCTGCACCGAGGAACCAGCGTGACTCGCTGGTTCCCGGTGATATGCGCGGATTAGGTCCGTGATTACTGGCAGTAACCGAGGACAGCTGATGACCAGCGAATTTAATCAGACCAACAGCAGCGTCTGCCGTCATCCCATAATCCTCTCTGTTGTGAGGTTCCGGTGGTCTAATGTGACGTTAATCACCCTGATATAGAGTGAGGGTGTCATAGAGTCTGAACGCCCTTGGTATATCAAAAGAAATGAGAATTTATTGTGTATGAGCAACAAATTGGCGATAAAAGCCCCAATTATGTAATTATATTATAAAAATAATCTACATCACTTAGCTTAAGTTTCATTAGAAGATGAAGTTAGTGAAAAACACATACGAATCAGGCATTAGGGTAATCAGTATGATACGAGACCATAAACAGGGCTTGACAGATTGTTAAAGTAAGAGCGCCATAGATCCTGTATCATACGTCATGTTGGCCTTTGGTATAGGTTTTTTTATATCATGTAATATCTCATAATACCCAGTAGAGTGTCACTTAAATTAAATGATAATTCATTTAACATGAGATGCAACATGCAGATAAGAGCCACAGTTTTAAACATAAAAAGTAATCTTGACTGAATCACTTGGCTTAAAGCTCATTATAATGACAAATACAGACCAAGGTAGTCGATTTGAGACCGTAAAACAAGTAAGACAATGTTGGCCTGTCAGCAAAGTCAGACTGAGTTAGCAAGGATGTAAGGAGAAGTAGATTTGTTCACCCAGAAGATACGCTGGACTTGGTTGCTCAATTACTTACTATTGTAAGCGAAAGAATTGGTGGGGTGGGGATTCCTGACCATCCCACCTCTGCGATTGTAACTTCTTAGGACCTTTCCAAATAAGAAAATGTGCTCATTTTACAAATATAAAAGTCGACAGGGCAGATGAAGTTTATAATTAGTTACAGACAATTAAAACCAATGCCATCCTATAAAGGTAAACACATTCCCGACCCCCAACTACCTCGCATCTCTGCTGCAGCAGCATTTCATTGGTGTATTGGTCTGGAAACTAAATACGCGACCAGTAGTGGGGCTCTGGATGTGGGACCCAATTCTTCTCGAATTCAAGAAATGGCTATGTCGCCGGTCATTTTCTCTTAAAGATTTATTGTCCCATGTCGATGTCAAGAAATGGCCATATTTTATTGTCAAATTCAAGAGCCCTTTTGGCTGTTATTGTCCATTAAAAAAATGGCGCTCACCTGTTGAGCTTTAAAATTGGCGATGTTGTTCTGTAGAATTTATGGGTGTAGACCCATAGCTGTTAATTCAGTCAAATTCCAGAAACAGAACAACACTATCTCTGCCCGCCCAAATTCTGAGCATGTTGCAATTCGTTAAGCCGGAGAAATGCTACCACACTTCCCTGATTAAGCTGGTCTCTCTGGTTTACTTAATCCGGAATTCACGGAGCGCCGTTACTGTCGCCAATCTGTCCTCAGCAGCGTCCCTGCAGAGAAAATGGGGATTTAGACAAACACTACTCTAAACGAAATGGACCTTCAGAAAACTACATTTAAGGGAGAGGTCTTTTTCTTTTTTTAGCTGACTTTGAACCAGTGATATTGACAGTTTTTTTAGATACTTTGTTTCTTGCTAAATTATTTTCTGTTCTAATCTAGGCGCAAAGCTGAAATTGAATTAATGAACACAACATCATCATCTCCATCATTTGTGCTAGTGAAGAACTGGTTATAGTTTTGTCTTTGACTATCTGTTTATATGACTGAAAATCTCGTGAAAGTTTAACATTCAAAATTATGGTATTACCAGCCTTTGAATGATTTATGTTCTGGTACTATATACATGCTTTTGAATTCCAATAGAACCTAATGGACTAATTCCCGTCACCGCCCTATTGCCCATCTTCGTTATGAATTCCAGTAGTTTGTTAATGACTGCATAATACCTAATTTCGAAATCACTAAGTCAAATCCTCTACTGAACTTTTCGCAGAGTTCGACCAAAAGACTCCCGGCGGATCTACATTCGTCTTTGTCTGAATTAAGCCGCATTGATTAATCCCAACCAGACAAATTAATTTTGGTCGTAACAGAAAGCGACAAAAAGCAGTTCGGTATAATTTCTCCGGCCCGTGTCGGTGCCTCCGTAAACCTGGTTAGGACGTTAGCGGCAGATGCTCCGGCATGCTTAACGAGCACGGACCACTCTACTGCGTCTTCTGTCGACAGCGATACCTCGGCTGTTTTGTGGCCGTCTGTGAGGCCGGTGCAGAAAGGGGTTGTTTACTACAGAGATGCCATTTCTCCTTCCTTTTCTGGATTTCTGCATTTTTGACTGAATAAATAGTTTTAGCCAGAAAATCCTCTGTAATTAGCTTATGAAAGAACATTTGATGCCATTTTCCTTCTTTTCCAGAGTTCCACATTTTTGACTGAATAAGAATAGTTTCTTAAAAATTCCAATCTTTAAAACATGGTATTTTAGTTTATTGTATGGCAATACATAATGTTTTTATATGTTTTCATGTCAGAATCTTTCTACTAAAATCCACGAAATTGGTTTCACAGTATTCCGAAGTTTTCAAGTTAATGTATCACTGTAGATGAAAGGGGACGGAAATGGGAAAGTCGCACAAGTAAGTTTTTTCCCTTTAAATTTCTAAAAAGACAATTCACTTTTAGGTAATGGAGAGTATGGACATCATTTGTGAGTAGACCTCTCGAATAAGTGAACTCTAAATTCAAATAATTAATTACATTGAACTTATGAGATAGCTATACGGAAGATGAGGGTCTCAAAAAAGCACATCGCACAACTTAATTTCCGCGAAATCGCGATCGGAAACGTTGGGGTCATTTACTATGGCTATGTATGGGGAGAAACAAGTTATTTCGCTCTAACTTTTTAAATATATGTCCAATCTTCACACTTTAAGCGTGAAAAAGTTTAGTATTTATCCCAGGAATCCCATGCAGGCCTCCAAATTGCGATGGAAAGCCTAATTATTTCACAATGCTTGGGGAATCCCTTTTTGACACTCTCCAGACTGAGCTTTGCCCATTGCAATTCAATGCGTTATAGGGAGGATCTGCTTGGAGCTGACCCCCTCATTTCCCGTCGCTAACTTCACTGCACGATGCACGAATGGCTGGGAATTCCCCTCAAACCCTCAGACTCGCATTTTCTGTATAGAATACAAATTATACAGTAGAGTGTAATAGATATAAATTGTCTCAAATATATTCAGTTATCGAAGGTGAACATGGTAAAGTGGCGATTTAGAGGGAAATTGTTTTAGTGATCTAATTGATTTAGTCATTTTCACAGCTAGTGATCGGGCAAGGTCGTTCAGAGGTCCCCGATACCAATTACAATTCAGGTGTTATCACTGACAATTGGCAGTGAGCCAAATCCCAGCCTGAGCCCTAACCACTGCTGGTTCCCGCCTGGTCCTCACATAACCAGATATTGTCTGCTGGGTACCAGCCAAATCCCGCTGCCATGGAGACCGATTCTTCCTGGATTATCGCCCAGCGGACGCCCCCTAGTGGAGGCCCAGGGCGTTGTCATGGTAATGACAGTCACGTGGGGCCTTATTGAGTCACGTGGTCGACCAGCCCAGGTTGCCATGGTGACGGATTAATAGGAGGATCAGTAGCGATTAACGGTAATTCAGGGTATAGTGGGTTACGAGTGGTAGGGACGGGGCGCGGGCTATGTTATATCAGTCTTGGCGGGGATAGGACACTGAATGCTCGTCACTCCAGTCGCCCTATTTCTCTTTCAGAAGCATCAGCTGACAACTCTTTTTTTGGAAGCAAATTTCTGAATGTAAAAATCAAGGTTCCATAAACATTGGACAATTATAAAACCAATAGTAGACATACACTCTAGATCAGACATTTACCCCTCCAGAATACCACGAAAAAGAATACCAAGAAAAACACCAATGCAGGTCCCTCATTCTGGTCAGTTCATCAGTTTTCAGGAAATAACAAATGTACTCATACCACATTGTCTACAACCACAGTCACAGTCGCCCCACCCATTTTGGCCAAAATTTAGATTTTTTAAATAAAAAATGGTCCTGCCCCAAAAGCAGGGGAAATTTTCGGAGTTGCACTTTTGATTAACTCCTTTCATGTAGATACAATCCTTCTGACATCACAAACTTTGTACATTCACCATTATCACAAACAAAACCACTGCAGCATTTTAAGATCAACCCGTGTATTCAGTTAGGCGTGCAGCCTTCTACTAAGGACCACCCCTTTCCCCATTCCCCTCGCCCCCCTCATCTCACCTATACCCATCTCCTCCCACTCACTGTCCTTCCATTTCCCCTGCCCACCTCTTCATTCTGCCCTCCAGTCCAGCTGGGCTCAGGGACAAAAGGCCCGGTCACATATAGAGACTGAACTCAACAGGTGAGTTGGGTTTCTGGTAGTCTCTGACAAGGGGTTAAAATGGGAATTTCACATTCTCTCAAGGCTGATTAGTCTGGTCTCTAATCTTGAGTTGAGTTCAGTCACCACATATGACAGTACATTTAGGCTGTTGAATTGAGTCTCTACATGTGAAGGGACGTTCAGGCTGTTGAGTTGAGTTCAGTCTTTACAAGTGACAGAATGTTCAGGCTGTTGAATTGAGTCCAGTCTATCTGTGACGGAACATTCCGTTAAGTTGAGCTCAGTCTCTACATGTGACGGAACATTCAGGCTGTCTCTACAAGTGTGGGGACATTGAGGCTATTGAGTTGAGTCTCTACAAGGGACGGTAAATTAAAGGCATGTTCTCGTCCGTAGCACATAGGCAATTTGATGTGTTGTAACTCCCGTACATTGGCGTCAATTTCGTGACGTGACCAATAACTTTGCTGGATTACGTTCGCAAGCGAAAGACACGGCGCCAGCCATCGCGTTGTTAGGCTTACGTTGGCGGATGTATCTCTTTAAACTCACAGACGACAACATCCCTTTAAGGCTGTTGAGTTGAGTCTCTACATGTGATGGGACATTAATACTGTTAAGTTGAATTCGTACAAGTGTCGGGAAGTTCAGGCTGTTGAATTGACTTCAGTCTCGACAACTGACTGTACGTTCAGTCTGTTGAGTTCAGTTGAGTTGAGTCTCTGTATGTGAAATGCCCTTAAAGGGGAACAAATCCCCCGCCCCACCTCACAGACTAATGCCTTGCCCATTACGCCCCGACCAGGGTGACCGTTCTCTCGTCTCGAGTAGCCCGGTCGCACTTTATCCCTGCTCAGTAGTCCGGCTGTGTCCTTCGTTAATAGACAGGGGTGAGGCTTGTCACGGGGAGGTGCCAGTCAAATTAGGACCCGCGGTCATCGCGAGCCGTCACATTAAGACCCGGACCCATTCGTTAAGTGGTGGTTGAATGTAGACCACCATCCTATTTGTTTGTCGTCGTTGTCAAAGACAATACCATCTGTCTTAAACCAGGGATGCAAGTTTTCAGATTTTTGTATGAATTCCGATTTTCTGGCTTTATAGCCTATTGAAGTTGCCAAACAATTCTGTTTGTGGCCAAATGGTCGCCAAAGGCCATCAAAGGCTGGGGAAGTACATAATAATAAAGGGAACGCCTAAAAGAGGTAAAATGTACATGAACCTCCTGAAAACTAGCAATATATTTATCTAGACAAAGTTCAGATTTTGACAAAAAAAACTGAAATGGTTCAGGGAAGTTAATAAATGGCGATCGCTGATTGGCTATTTCAGATATTTTCATTAACCTCAACTTACATCCTTGCTTAACAAATCCTGCATCACTTTGTTAAATGTCATTTTAATACAGACTCACCGTATTGTCTGTAAAGTGCTGAGAGTCTTCCATTAGGTATGTACACATATTTTGAAACATTTCAGACAACACCCACCCCAACCCTTTGGCCTGAAGTATGCTTGTACAGTAATATATTTTGTGGGTGGAGGGGAATCAGACAAAGTCCCCTCTTGGTGCATACGCCCTGAATTAATGGACATATGCTACCAACTGGACCACCAAACCCCACTAGTTTCAAGTCAGTCCCCCCCCTAGTTTCAGGTAGTCACCTCATAGCACTGACTGAATCCACTTTCTGATACCCTAATACCTCGTTAGGTAACGGGTAGATAAGTACTACAGATTCGCAATACCCCTAGGGTGTACTGGTAGCACAGTGGTAGAGTGTTGGCTTCGTCATCCGAAGGTTTGCAGTTCAAGTCTCTGCCCTGTTGCTGTGGTATAAGACATTCTCCTTGTGGTCAACAACAGGGTTATCAAAGGCCTAGAGCCACCAGCTGTTGTATGTGGTGCCCTGCCTATGGGACACTGCATATAAAAGAACATCTGCCTCGGTAAAAGTGTAGGGGTACAGTCTCTACCTCTTATAGATTCGATCATCCAGGAGCAAGGGTAGAATATCCCAGTGCTCCAGGACCACTGAGTCTGGTGATTGAAACCAACCAACAACAACCATAATACCCCTTCCCCATCCTCCCTGCCACTGGACAGGAGGATAAGTACTTTTAAAACTAAACGTGACAGATTCCCAATACCACCTACCATCACCCCCTCCTCCGTCCCTGGACAGGAGACCTCCCAACCAATCTGCCTCTGCTTCTGGAAGTATTTAGTATGGATGCACATTTTCTACAATCTTAGACGCCCCATCCCCATTAAGCAAAAAATACACGTTAGATTTGTACTAAAAAGAACGCACATTTAAAAACAAAACCAGACTACCCCCACCCCCCTTGATGCGTACATACTTAATGGAAAGTCCCTAAGCCTTTCACGGTGCCTAACTCCATCCCAGATTCCTATTCAGGTCTCGTCCAGGCCAACATTTTAAGGCTCCCTATGTTGCTGGGTATAGGGGGAAGTGTTTTCAAGCACAGGGTGTCTAAAAGCCAGGTGGGACCAAGGCGAAGTCGCCCCATGAGAATAATAATGAGAAGTTAAAACTTTCTAAACACGATTACCTCACACTTATGTGTATATGGCTTTAACAAATAAAAAAAGGATTGGGGGAAATGGAGTGGGGGGGGGGGGGGGTCCTGGAGGTCCGAACCTCCCTCCCCTATCCTTTTAATGAAAAAAAAACAACGTTACCGCACTGTCCCTAATCTGAATGATACAGTTGACATAAATGTTAACAGCCTTATTGCCACCGAGATATGACTTCATCTCTCACCAGGAACTTAAATTACATAATGCAGTTTCTCCTTTGGAAGTGACCAATACTATACATGGTGGGAAGGAATCCACAATTTGAAAATTCAGCACTCTAGATTGTCACCTTTACAAATGATTCAAAATAAAAACCTGTCTGAACCTCAAAAACCGAGGTGTTATTCCAACAACAAGCCCTTTTTGTTGCGAACCTTTTTGTTGTGAAGCTCGGACAAGATTGATGTTCTGTTTTTAGATAGAAGCGTCAAGCCCAATGAAGTCCCTGTCATAGAAAACCCATTTTCATACCATCCATGATATTTCATCCATGTCTAAAGAGAATAGTTTAGCCATCAGATTGCAATAGTGGGGCCATGATGGAGACTAAAGGAGGGAACCATCCCCGCCTTGGCCGCGCCACCGAACCGATCCCCCGCCCCGCCGCCAACGGCAAATTGATGACATTGTTAAAACACGCGTAAAATAATGTGAAAATGATGTAGAATAATGGAGCCTGGAGAGGTAGTTTTTAAGGACCTGTTGGGAAATGATTGGGAGGGAGGAATATAGACCCTGTGTAGATATGGTTGGTGATCGCTACCTGATCCTTGTAACTAAACAAATCTGAGAATTGCAGATTCAAAATTATGATTTATTATGTAGTTCTTGTGTTTATCTTAGTCAATTCCATATAAGTATGTGTTCTAGATGTGTTGAATTTGTGAATATAAAGTTATGATGTGAATATATCAATAATAGGCCACCAGATCCATTTTGAATGGTAGGTGGTATTATCACCAAAACGTCTCTAGATCCCAAAATATCTTGGCGCCATATTTGCAACTGATTTGAGATAATCATGGATTATAATTATAAAAGATTTAGAACACATTATGTATGCTAAATTAACCAATAATATCCCATTGATTTTAATCAGTTACCAATATATATTTCCCCAAACTATGTTATTGAGGATATCACTCAGATACATGGTGTTTAGACTCTACAAATACTGGATTCATTTCCCATTAATGTGGTCATGTAGATCAACAAAATGGGGGCAATGTGACCACATCTTCACAGGGTCTATAGGATGTCGTTGTAGTTTTTGAGATTAAGGACTTATGAATATGTAGAGATAGGAGATGGGGCCTGGGTAAAAGGGGGGTCTCTCCTGCTTGGGGTCCCTAGATAAGGTGAGGGGGTACATGAATATTCAGGGGGACTATGAACCATCAAAGACATGCTACAATGGTGCCACTCTGCAACACGACACTCTCTGTATAAAGAATCGTCTCTTCGCTGTAGCTGCCACTTTGACAGCCCCTGGAGCCCGGACCATACCAGCGAAAACCGCCGGACTATTTTTGAGCCACAGGGTGTAGTTAACTTAGCCCACTTGTGATGAATTGTTTTCCCTACATGGCAGAGTCTACTCTCACAGACTATTGTCCCAGAGCGGAGGCCATCTTGATGCAGATTGCCCTGGTGTATGATGAGGGAATTAGGGAAATGTTTAATTAGCATAGTGTTAGTAGGTCAGGAGAAGGGTTTTTATCACGTCATAGATTAAGGCTGATCACAGCAGGTAAGGCACCCCAGGATCTAGGTTAATTATATGATGTACATTCCTAAGAAGGGGAGAAAAAGAACATTAACTCTTTATGAGAATTAAGTTGGAAGAGACCGTAGCACATTAAGAGTTTGACATTGCTTCTGTATTGATCAAAATACAAGGAATTTTGAAGTTTTACAGAAGGTTCAGACAGCACTTTATTAAGTTTTCACCAAAAAAAGGGAAAAAAAGAACTGGACGATGTGAAACTTGAGGCCAGCCTGCGAGACAGGAACTACACTTTTTATGCAGTTTACACACAAACACAAGAATCAAAAGACCAACAAGACTATGGAGACTACTTTTTGGCGATTTTAAATTGTTCATCTTTTTTTCCTGCATCACTAAGATATCTATTTTAGAGTATTTTTGTGTGAGCTTCAAGTTATTTAAATACAAATTCAATGCCTGCTCTATTCCTAAAGGCTGTTTCCCCCCTAGTTGCCTCAAAAAAAGAGAAGGAAAATTGTTTCCTACTTTTCCCACTTTTTCATCAGTCAGGAATGGCATCTCTTTGGACATTGGGAAAAGAGCCTGTGACCTTGGACTGATTATAGACTGCCCATGACCTCGAAGCATTGTTGACTTTTGCTGAAGTCACGGTTAGATAATACATGTGTTGTTCAGGCTAAGCGGTTTTCCAGGGAAAATTAAGCATGTTTTCTGTGGGCTAGACGGTTTTCTGGGAAAACCTGTTTAGGAAGAGACAGGTACTTTTGCTGTATCCAGTAACCTAACCTGTTGCCTGTGGTTTTAACTTTTCACATAATTATACGTGTAAGCAACATTGTAAGCAGTTTCCCATTACTACTTTTTTTTGAAGCACTATGGGACTTGACCCCTATATTTGACAATGTATAAGCATTCCTTAAATTAAATTTTCGAATTTTTGTCAGATTTCCGACTTTTTCTCTCCAGCACTTGCAAAATCAGTTTCAAAATTTGATGTTTAGAACACATTTCACAACATTTAAGGATACTATCATATTTTCCTATTGCCATTTCCAACTTTTTCACTGGCCCCAACTTACAACCCTGGCAAAGACTTGCGACATCAGTATTTTTTAAAATTGACATGATTCTTCGGGACACTTAGTTTGCTATATACTGGAAATTCCCAGAACAAAAAGCAGTGGGAATACAGTGTGTACATTTAGAATCGGTGTCAGTTTGCATTAGTATTTCAGTGTGACGTCGGACGGAATACAGGGGCTGAGCAGTGGTTAATCAGTGTGTCCGAAATATTCAAATGAGCTGGCAGTAAAAAAATCAGTGGACAATCAGTAGGATTTCAGTAGCTCTATATTTCGGACATACTGATTCAGGAAGTGTCCTCTTCCGTTTGTTTCAGTAGGGGCTAGTTATATGTGATCTGGTATATTTTTGCAAGGGGGGCTTGGGGGGGGGGGGGGTGGCATCGCATGCATGAATCCTACTTTATAAAGCTGCTCAGTTTAGCACTTTATCTCGAAGTTACTTAGAAATAGATTTATATTCTCCTGTCTGAATCTCAGGGTCGGGTGCCCCCAAGAGTCACTCAGTTTGACGGAAAGTCCCCCAAATCAGTCTCACTCTGTCACCTTACCCTTAAAGACGAAGACAAACTCTTCCCCTTCCCCACAGCCCCTTGTTAAAGTTTGTACAGGGGTGACAGACTAAAGAGCCGAGTCCTCGGTACTCCGGGCATCCATCTTACTCCAGTCACCACTGCACAGGTTCTTCTCTGCCTCCGGCTTGTGATCCAAAGAGAAACTGTAAATCGTGGAACATGCAAGCGGTCAAAGGAAAACGTTATATTGAACGATCTTTTGACATGCATTAAGGAAATGGTCCACCGCTTCTGAGTACTGACATTAAAACGACAGATCTCAAGTATTTGTGAGACAATTAACTCAGCAGTAGCCATCGTATTTGAGAATTTCCTGAAAAGGAAACGAGATGTGAAATGTCAGGTATTATTTTTTAGATATGTGTTTTGCTCCCCATCCCCCTCTCCCCAGTTGATGTTGTAGCAGGGGTATCAAGATGGTTATTCTGCACAATTATAATGCGTGTACCAAACGTGACTCACCCAGTTACCTTGGTTTTAGGTGCTTTGAAGCAAACACATATGGGTCTTGATCACTAAATTTGTTATGGCCAATTTTTGCTTATTCTTTAGATCAATAGCCTTCAGTGACATTCGACGGAGCTTTTTCTTAAATTCAACATGGCGACATGGCCATTTCTTAAATTTTACACCCAACATGGGGTCATGGGGGCTTTACAACATGATAGGAAGGGGTAAATCCATAGTGACATGCGACATCAGTTTTTCTTAAATTCGACATGCGACATTGAGATAAGTAAGCAGCAAAGACATGCGACATTGGCGTTTTTTAAATCCGATACCCTACATCGGGACCCCCCATCCAGAGCCCCAGTGGACTGTACCTTGGTAGGTTAATGTGTGCCTTTTTCCTAGATTTCAGATTTCGAGCTGGTGCTAATACCACACTTCAGAGATGGCCTGATAGTTGCCTTGACGGGCGTAGGGGTTCATCCAGCTCTCAAATAAAGTCAGGTTGTTAGTTTTGTCAACTTCTAAAGCCTGTTAGAAGTCGCCTTTTTTATTTATCGTATCACAAACACCTCGCTATCCGTCAACCCATAAATTTTCGCTGACAAGCAAAGCCCGCGTTCCCGCAAAGCAAACCATGTATGGATGTGGAGAAAAAGAGGACATGTGAATTATAGAACGATTAATCAGGGAAGCGGATCGTAAATTGTTCATAAATGCGGCCATTAATCCAGACCGCCCCACTTCTTTATTCATTGCCCGGGCCAGCGGGACGCCGCCGTTGATGACATTCTGGTGGTGACGTCACACAGCGGAAGCAGTAGACTTTATGTGCTCAAACTAGGACTGTGAACCAGCAACCATTTTAGGTGGGAATTCCCACCCATATCCCAGCATGCTTTGCAGCAGCTGGTTTATGGTAGGTAGGACCACAAGCCACCCAGCAGCCCAAGAACCATCAAAGGGGTTCCCCAAGCCATTCATAGAGGGCCAATAAAATAATTCCTTACACATTTTAAGTAACCACTAGTAGCCATGGACTCTTGTTGGTGTAAGGACCTATTATGCAAGAGGTATCTAGGTGATGAAAGGACTAGGTGACGTCACGCAGCGGAAGCAGATGACTTTGAGACACCTTCCGGTGTCGCAGCACCGGTGTGCCGCACTTGAGGGGTATTTTTGGCGCGGAGAGTCTGTTATTGGAGTTGTGTTGACGGTTGTCGTCTGCCAGACAATATCCACTGCTGAGAGGAAAATGAAGAGAAATTGCTTTTCATTTACGAAGGTCGTTTGAAAGGGGCTGGCACTGGGCTTTGACTTTGACATCAATGAGACAATGCACAAGATGGTGCTCTTCAATTTTATCATGATTTCATTTAAGTTTATTTCAAAAGCAAGTCTCCAAGCTGTTTCTGTTCTCTGTTGCCATGAAAGACATTGTTGTAAAATGTTCTGTTACCTGACACTGCATTAGTTTGGTTCAAACAAGCAGGCTCTGTGAGGACACTCCATGCTGCCATGTTGAATATAATTCCAAGATATATCTGAAAGAGTATTTTAGAGTAAAGCAGGAATATGTCTTACATCAGGGGCTCATCCAGAGTCAGCCATTTGGGAGGAGCAAATACACCCACCCACCCCCTCCAAAAAAAATGAAAATAATAACGACAGATTTGTATTAATCAACAAACGTAGCTATTCGAAAAAAATCCCACTAAATCTAAGAGGGGCAACTGCCCCTTTTGCCCGCTCCCCCACCCCCCGGATCTGCCATTGTACATATCAGGAACTTGTTTTAAGAATAAAGAAGACACACTTTGCCTTTAGTATAAACTTAGAGAACAACCAGGGTGAACTTTTAAAAGGTGTTGAATTGGTCTTCACTTTGCCAAGCCTTATCCTTAGATAGATTTTAAAAAGTATTAAATTGATTTTTGAAAAAGTGTTGGTACAACGAAATTTGGCAGGGGCATTTCCTAAGGAACCATAGAACTCAGCTATTCACCCCCCCACATTGGTTAACTGATATACTTGGTTAACCGATATACTATTCTTAGCTTCTCATTCCATCTTGTTCCCATCCCAGCTCACCCATTTATCCTTGGCTGACCATAAACTAACCTAATCCCTTCTGTCTGCTGTTCTGGTACCTCAGTTAATAGCTGGATTTGCTCGACATTGTCATCATCCTTACCCGCTGCCCGATGGACATTTGTTAGTGTCCTGTGACCACATCGTTATCCCCCACACTGACAGGGACACCAAGCGCCCCTCGTTCTTCCACGTCAGCTTTAGAAGTCATATTGCTCCCAGGGTTCCAAGACCCTAGAAAGACTAGACAATTTAAACTAGACAATTTTAAATTGTTACTAAACTGAGATGTTATCTAAAAGGGTATTACACATTTTCTTTAATAATTATACTTTTTCTTTCATTTTCAGTCAAAATGAACCCTTTTTTTAACCAAAACTTAGATTAAGGAATTTGCCATGAATTGAAAAGAAAACTGTCATTAGTGTAAATCCTTAAAATATTATCTAACTTTGAAAAGAAGCTAATTAAAACTTTCTTAGAGTCAGTGGTAACCTTAGTAAGCAGAACGTACTGTTAATTGATAACACATCAGAAGGCCCTATTGTTCAGGTACAGGATGGTCTGCAAACAGATTAAGCATTCAGCTTGGCGATAAACCATGTCCTCCGCCTTGGTTAATAGGCGGGATTTACCAGACGAGCCCCGTCTCCCGCTGCCCAGTAAACGGCCATCTGTCAATGCCAGTTACCCTGACAGCCGCACCGTGCCTCAGGCTGCGGTGATGCGCGGAGGGGATTTACTCTGTAATACAGCCATATTTGTCAACAACCACAAGGCTGATTCTGTGTAACGGCCTTGTCTGTCAATAATTAATGCTGAATCCCCTGGTTCAACCAGATTTATCCACAACCACGCCTGATTCCCAGTTAGCGCTGTGTCTGTCAATAATAACTGCAAATTCCTTGATATGGCCAATCTGAAAATAACCCGAATTCCCGAGCTTGGTGGTTTCAGGTAATAATCAATATTGATTCTCTGATGTTCTTGTCTGTCAATAACCATGCTGTAACCCCGTGGGAGTTCCGGGGTAGAATATCGGCCCCCAGTGGCCCCTGCTGATTGTATAAGGCAACGATAGGGGGGACCAGCACTGACCAAGTGGTTCTTTTGGTTCAATTCCCAGTTGGTGCTTGGTTCACTAAGAGATGAGCTACAGAAAAATGATTTCCCGGTTTTGATCCCCTGCTGTTTGCCCACCCTGTCACCTTCATCTCATAGATACGATCACCGAAGACGAATTCGTCCCAACCTCTTTTTGCCATGAATATACCTTAGTTATCAGTACGGCATAAAACATCTATTACTCACTCACAATGCAGAACCCCCAGTATGGCCACATTTGTCGACCACTCCTGATTCCCTGCTCTGGCTCTGTCTGTCAATGATGACAGGTGATATCCTGACAGCTGTCCGTCAGTATCCAATGCTGAATCCCTCTTATGGTGGTGTCTGTCAATAGCTTACACTGATTCCCATATTAGTGTCTGTCCATAACCACTGCAGAATCCCCAGTATGGCCACATTTGTCGACCACTCCTGATTCCCTGCTCTGGCTCTGTCTGTCAATGATGACAGCTGACCCTGACAGCTGTCCGTCAGTATCCACTGCTGAATCCTTGTTATGGTGGTCTCTGTCAAATAAATTACCACCTCTTACAGATTTCTACTGAGGTTAAGCTAGGTTTCATAGCAAATACTTCACTTCTATCCATGATTAGACATTCACTAAGGGATGCGGTACAGCAAAAATAATTGCTAGGTTTTGATCCCCTGCTGTTTGCCCACCCTGTCACCTTCATCTCATAGATTCAATCACCAAAGACAGAATTTGTCCCAACTGGTTTTCGCCATGAAAATGACCCTGGCTGTTGGTACAGCGTAAAACACCCAACACTCACTCACTCCATCATTAGACTTCTGGAACATTTTTTATAGTTCTTTGGGTTTTCAAAATTGCAATCCCTTTGGTCTTGTGTCCATTTAGTGTAGTTGCATTCATGAATAGCTTCCTTCACTGGTAAATTGGGCAGCTTCAAGTTTCTTATGAACATCTGTAAAGGAATCGCTGTGAGTGAGTCTTAGAACCCCCACCCTAGCAGTTAGCCGGCCCATATTTCAGGATTTACGACCGTTTCACACGCCTCTCCTAATGACACAGTTCACGTGCACTCCACACGTAACTCTGCAGTCCTCGTGACACATTCACTCCCTGATCTCCATGAATTATAGAAGTAGCCCTCCTTTTGCCCTCTCTATGTGATTTGGCCTGTCTATACACACTTCTTTCCTCATTTATAAAGAAAGACATTTCTTAGGTGCTTAGCAGGATAAAATAAAAAGACCAATAATGGACTACTGCCTCAAAAGGCATTATGGCATTATTTAGAATGTTGAAAGTGGCATCGCAATTGAGAAGTTGTACTGAAATATTATTTTCTTTCTATGGAGTAATGCATGCTTGGATTGACTTAACTTCTATAAACAATTACATATCTTAGAAGGATGAGATGATTTTTTTGCCTCTTACTTATCCAAAGATATATTAATTTTATTATAAAATACCTATATAACATAGGTATCTTTCCTTGTAATGAGTAGAGTTGTATGAAATATCCCACATTCGGGAATAAAAACATTAAACAGTATACCATACTTAACAGCAGTTAAAGCCATTAACAGTACCTCACAAGTTGGTTCACTCACGGGCAGATTGGCGAGGGGGCCCTCTAGCTTTTACATTCATGTTTGGGGGGCCCCCTCTTTCAATTCCTGGATCTGTCCCTGCAGCACTGCTCATCTTCTGATTCCATAGGCAATTCACATACCCACAAGACCATTCTTTATCTTAGCAATGAGTTAGCAATGGGTAGTTAATGAATTGCCTGGCAGAATCAGTGTTAAAATATCAAACATGTTTGATTTTCTTATGTGCTGATTGTCAGCCCATTCTACCAGTCGCCCCCTTCGACAGTATGAAATCACCTCATGTGCTTTAAACTGGAGAACTCCCATGCAGAAGACCAATGATATACCTACTGGACCAATTATCTTACATTGGGATACAAAGAGCTTTACACTCAGTTTTAAAGCTAAATCAAAAGTAAATAGTGTTTTCTAACACTGAGTAACAAGTAAATAATGCATAACCCCAGAGATTGTGTGTCTTTTTTGAGGTTGACCTAATATCATCCCAGGCCGGTCCTCCCCGCCTTAGAGTGGTGGCGATGGGCAGATGGCATGTCGAGCACCTGCTAGTCGCGACAGGCGGGGTCCGTAACGGGATCGGACGGAATGAACACCACTTGGCATAAACCCACATGGAGTTAAGGATAGGGAGGGGTGTTATCATAGGGGTGAGAAGGAGTGCACGACAGGCGCTATTCAGGGCCTTGCTCCTGAGGATCCCCGAAGGTGCTTCCCAACGAAGCAAATAAACGCTGGCAAATATTACAGTTGGTCATCCAACCAGTGTTAACCCTTTATAAACCAGGGTCCAAATAGCACAGGGAAAACAGGGAAAATGGCAAAAACAAATTCCCTGACAGGGAAAATAGGGCATTTGCATATATGTTGCTAAATGATAGGGAATTTCATTTGGCCAGGTTCTGAAATTCCTGATTCTCAAGATACTAGGGATTGAATTTTTGGTTTCAGGCTGTTCATCTTTTCTTCTGCACACAGAGGCTTTCAAAGTTGAACAACTTGCTGGATATGACACAGGAAAAAATTGCTGTGGGACACATAATGCAATTTGTGATAAACCCTGATTAGTGCTGCAAATATACTCTAGTCAGTGCAGATGCAAAGGGTTAACCTGGGTCGGACGACAAACTTTAGCCTCGTGGGGACCGGCCTCTAAGTGAAGTCCTGTCAGGGGATCATTGGTATCAGCTGGCCTATTAAGGGATTGGGTTCTACAACTAGGTGACCTGCAAATGGTCCAAATCGTATTGAAAGATCTGATGTCCATTTTCTGTGTTACAAGGTGTTAAAAACATGTAAATGTTGACCTTTTCAGATAGGAGATCTTGACAAAGGTCTTTGATTACTTTGTTAGAGAAACAAATTGCCTTGTTTTAGTTAGCTCAAATGTTTGTCACAATCTCATACAAGTTGCCCAGTGATTTACATTGCCCTAGATGTTGGTCTTGTATTCGGAAAACTAGGAAATAATGTCGCAACAAATGCAATTGTTTTTAGAAAAATAGTTAACTCAGAAATTGAAGTAAATAAACAAGTTCTATTTGTCAGTAATTTGTTAATAATAATCTCAGAAATTGACAGACAAAGAACAAGTTTTACTTGTTTTTGAGATTCAAATCAGTTTACTTAAATCATGCATGCAGGCCTTCCAACCTCTCATTTTTATTACAGTGTAAAAAAAAATTACCTCGGTCGGTTTGAGAGGCTAGGAGTAATCACCAATGAAGCATTAAGATTTGATTTAAAACCACCCATTTGTAAGAGTTTTTATCACAAGTGTTGAGTGGAGGGGATTTATGCAAATTGATTGCTCTGCACAAAGGTAGAGAGTAAATCACTTTGCGCATGAAATTAGTTGTATACCAATATAATGAAGAGAATGTCACCAGTTGTAAATAAGGGAATTAAAGAAAGTATTCCATATTACAGGAATTGTTATATCATATAGTATAAAGGTAGCATGAGCTGCTGGTAGGTGTAAGTATACCTGTCGCGTAATGGCAGACAGGGCACATCTCCCAGCGAGCGTCGATGCTTGGGGACAATCAATAACAGACTGCTATATAGAGAGTTAAAACCTCTGGGAATGGCAGAGAGCACTATTACGTTTGGACATACACGAGTCTTAAGGATTCGAAGGGGTTTGGATAGCTATATGTAGAAAGGAAATCTGGTGACTGTTGAAGGAAATACTGTATTGAGAACGGATGAAAGAACAGGCGGACTCTTAGGAGAAAGTTTACTCTTCATCAATTGGACTTGTGACTCTAGGAATATTAACCATCATTGCACTGGCTCTGTACGCATACAAGTGATCCACCGAATAAACCTGACTACAGCCAAGCGTTGTTCGCGTTGTGGAAATGAGTGCCCATCTCGTTAACTTACCTACCATTTGACTAGCATATACGAAAGGGAGTAACAAAGGCAGAAATGTTAAACATAAACAGTTCCCCATTTATTAATCAACCATAAAACAACAACTAGCATTCCCCACTATGTAAGAAAGGCTTTAATCATGTCTCTCCTCATATTTTAAGACCAGCCATATTTTTCATAGACCGTGAATTTTTTTTTGAATATCACTATGCAGATTGTTCAAAAACTTTCATATAAACTTGAATGCTTTGAGATCAGAACAACCCATCAAAACCATGATGGGTATAAATATTATACCATTGGATAGGGGAAAGGCGGGGAATTTGATAGTATAATTTGAGTGGGGATCTTGGTCTTTTATAGGGTCAGACCACTAAAATCAACATGGCGACATAGGCATTTCTTAAATTTGACATGCGACATAAGGATAAACAAGCGACAGAGACATCTGACATTGGCGTTTTTTAAATTCGACATGCGACTTTTCGACCCCCCCCCCCCCCCCCAATCTAGACCCCCTCTATTGCTGCAATAAAGACCGGTTGGTTTACCTGATGAGAGAACAATGGGGCAGAGCTCATCACGACAATTGGCAATAATGGGCGGGCATTATTGGTCGTTGTCTGGCCAATCAGGGAAATCCAATCACTTGCAGAGCCTGAATCAGGGACACGCCTGACGTTAGGGGAATAACATAACGTGTCATCTGTACCTAGTTCAGACAACCAAATGTCTGCAGTTACACAGCTGAAACCAAGTCTATAGCTGCTTCAGATAACCTAATATTTACAGCTAGGACAATTAGTCCATTGTCTATGGCTAGTTCAAGTAGCCTAACGTCTATTGCTAGTTCAGACAAACAAATATCTACGGCCAGCCTATTGCTAGCTCAGAAAACGGAATGTCTACTGCTATTCCACAACCAGCTCCCCGCCACTCTTTTTTAGCCCTTTTTCATTAAAACACGGACATTCAGTATCAGAAAATGACCCTTTTTCTCACATTTATTTTTCCGAAACAAGGACATGTTAAGTTCATGAAAATGGACCCTTTATTTCGTGTTTTTTCTGAACGATGATGCATATTATTTTATAACTATAGTGGTGGGACGGGTCCACAACCGAGTGTCTATGTCTCAGAGAAACCATCTCTCTATGGCTAGTTGAGTTCGGGTACATACCTTCACTGCTAGATGGAGAGTTCATGGGCCACCAGCTGTGCCCCTGGCGCCCCCTGCTGCCGTTATGTACAACCAAATTGTTTTTCGTTTTCCAATCACTAGGGGGCAACATGTGTATACTGGAGGAGTCTCCTCGTTTGTTTGTTAATTTTCAAAGAAGTAGAGATTCATCATACATTTTCAATAGATAGAGTTTGAGTTCAGCTACAGAAATTTTGAATAAGACAAAGCTTGTTATACGTCAAGAGTCTTAGATGGCATTTACCTGGCGCTGTAATATGTGGCAGTTTAGCTGTATACATTTTTGTGCGTAAATATAGAGAAGTGAAAGCAGGATTTTGTACATCAATTTCTTATGTACGATATCTTGAGATAGTTCCCGCTTTTCATTTACAAATACTCGAAATACTGTGCAGTGTTTCATAGATGCGAAAATTTGATTCTCAAATAGTGCGGCAATACAAGTAGTATACATGCCAGTTATACATGCCGTTAGTAGTATATGAAATTGAGGATTATGGGCAGGCTTTTTTTATATTATTTTTCAAAAACATTAATTTTATTAACACATTTTGTATTTTATACCTTCCACCTGACAGGCCCGTATACAGAACTTTCTGTGAGGGGGTGACCATTTTCAGGAAGTGGACCTTTTTATCAATGGTAACAGAACGTTTACATGGGTCACTCTCCTTTTACGGCAAAATGCAACAATTTGGCATGGGTATAAAAGGAGTGGCGGACCCAGGATTTTGAAAATGGGGTGTGAGGGAGGGGGCTATTGGAAAAGGTTTTCCCTAATGCCTCTTTGGGCGATTTTTCCATTGAAAATGTCTAAAATTGCCCAAAGAAAGATGGGGATGCATGCCCTGGCACCCCACTGTAAATCTGCAACTGAAAAGATCGAACACGGGTACCAGAAGGCCACCGGAAGTATAGGAAAAAGTGGACCTAGCCCAGGTTGGGGGGTGACGCATACCCCACGTCACCCCCCTGGCTACGGGCTTGGCCTGACATAATAGAACAGCAGAGAATCAACTACCTTTGCCTAAGTTTGTAATTGAGGGGAACCAAGAATACGTCAGTATTCGTCAGAATAATTCAGTATTCATAGATTGCATTTGCCTTGGGGCCTTCCATTAAGTACATACGCAAATTTCACAAACTTCAGACCCCCCATCCCCCTTTGGCCAAAGTACGCATTGGATGTGTACAGGAACATACGCAAATTTTTAAAAACCCAGACCCCTCCCCCCCTTGGTGCGTACGTACCTAATGGAAGATCCCCTTGCTCTATGATGTGTTTATGCCGTAAGTAGTATATGGAATCAAGGATTATAGTCAGATCATTTTAGAACCCATTTCTTGACGCATCCTTCACCTCTTGTACCTTGCAGATACCCGGGGCCGGTGCTACTCATACGGAGGTCACGTGACGAGATGATCACCACACAGTAAGTACAGAGAGAGTTTATGTTACATACTGATTAATAAAGAGAAAACTAATACACTTTTGGCAAAGGGGGAGCTCTAGATGGGGTGGGGGGGTCCCTATGTCAGATTAAAGAATTATCCCTGTCGAGTGACATTTAAGGCCAGGTTGCCTGTCCACTGTAAGAATTGTCGAATTTAGGGGTCTAATCCCATAAAGGTACCTTCAAAGCAAAGGACTTGGGCCTAGAACAAAATAAGAAAAAAAAGGATGTTAAGTCAATCACAGGCATGTTATTTAGACTAGTCCCCTCAAGTAGTTTCAATGAAGATTGATTCATATGTACATAACCCTAATGCCCCTCGTGTTTCAGGGAACCAGCGGTGCTGAGCTCGAACCGCGGGAACGACCTGCTCATACAACTACTGCAGCACAGGTACGGGAACTGCACTGCCATGGAAATAGAAAATTAATCATTTTTATGACTCTTGAAAAATAAAGCTACGCTATAAAAGATGAGAGAAGTACTTTGTCTTGGTCTGGTTAAAAGAAATCAAAGGTGGCTAGGGTTAACAACTTTTTTAGAGAAGAATAAGTGCAGGTTCTTGGTATTTATCATTAAGGATAGACAACACCTCAGAGTGGCTTCATTTGTGACAATTAACATTGTGTAGTAACCAGGAAAGTTACAACAACATACTAAACATCAAATGAAAGAGCTTATTTTTCTTTATTTTTTACAATATATTTTGTTGTCAACCTGTTACAATTCAAGGAATTATCTGTGAAAAACTATTTTTTTCACTTTTATTTTTTGAACATGGATATCTCGGTAACCACTCCATAGATTGTAATGATTTTTTTTGTGGATGTCAATAATGATCCGTTGGAGGGAAATGTGTCTCAGTTTTTTTATTTAGGGCCTGGTTTTTATTTTATGACAAAAATCGGGAAGTTTTTTTTATTATTTTCTTTTACATTATTGTCTACATCTCATAAAACAAAAAAATAAGACCTAAATCAAAATTCTGAGACATGCTTCCCTGCATCCAAATGTTATTTATATGTACAGCAAATTTCATGTATTTGTTGAGGGCCGGTGAGCCAGTTAGACGTTCGAGTCGGTTCTGGTCTTTTGAATCTGGCGCGCTCGCCGCCCTCTAAGACATAGACTTTCGTGAAGAGTACTTGTGGTCACTTTGTTGAGAGGACCCCCCGGAGCGCACAGCGTGTTTCTTACCATATTTTGGCATCAATTCTGGGCTTAAATCCAAGCATTTGGGCTTATTTGGGCTTATATTAATATCAATTGGCATCTCTAGAACCAGCAGGAATAGTTAAAATCGTCCAAATTGCGCCAAATTAGACATATTAACGCAAAATAAAAGTCGGTTACATCGGCGGTACTCGGATATCTTCGGCATTCTCCGTGACCCGCTTTCAATCGGGGAGGAAGGGATCTGGGTCAATCTATGAATATTCAACAAATTTGCATGCCTATTTCACCATGAAATAGGTCGTTCTAACTTTAGTTATTGGTATCCAGAGATAGATTTCGACCCATAGCTAAGCCTCCCACTGTCCCAGAATCGAAAATAATGCGAAATAACGCGTAAATGCATCGTGAAAAGTCTCAGACCTCCGGCAGCAGGCCGGGTGGTCGGACGTTTCGGCGGGGGCCTCCTCTTTCGCCCCCTGGATACCTGGATTACAGCGCTATATGATGTTTTCAATATATATATTTTGGACGTCTGGATTCCCTTAAACGCATACAACGCATTGAAAACTCATGCGGGAACCATGCGTTCGTATCGAAGGCAAAACATTGGATCGATCGGACAGGGGAAGAGTTGACACTGTCAGACCGCCTGAGAGCGTGCTGGCGGTTGGACGTTCCTGGGGAAGGCTCCTCTCTCCAGCCTGGATTATAGCATTATCTGATGCTTTCAATATATATTAATGGAATCTATGTGGACCTGTGGACGCATACTAGCACATGAAGGAGTCTGAAACATGCGTTCGTATCGAAGGGAAAACATTGTCATTGGATCGATCGGACACGAGGAGGCACTGTCACTGTCAGACCGTCAACCCTTCGAATACTGGAGAACTCGGTCCGCAGGAGAAGTCGGGCCGCTGGTCTTTGCAATGGCAAACAAACTAGATATATATCCCTCTCTTCTAATAGATCTCTGGGATTCATACCTAAACGGCTAACTCGTCCCTACTCCTAGTCTGTGGGTGGCAAACTGTCAAAATATCTTAAGGACCGAGTTCTCCAGCAGACCGAGTTCTCCAGGACCGAGTTCTCCTGTGGACCGAGTTCTCCAGTTTCCAACCCTTCGCCTGCATCGATACATTCAGGAAACCAGGATGACATTAAACGCATCAATTGTGGAGGATATACGCATTGAAACGCATTGAGGACTCCAGGCGTTAAAGGTTAGTTGATATCTTTTTTCCAGCATTTGAAATTATACCGTTGAAATCTAGGCCTAAACTCGGCCTTGGATCGATCGGAGAGGAGGAGGACACTGGCCTAAGCCCCCTCCGACACTGTCAATGTATTGTGGAGGCTCCGAAAGCAATTATTTATGATCCAAAGATTAAAAGATTTGAGAAATTGTCACTATAGTGTCATTTTTTCTTACCTACCATCGAAATATTAAATCTGAGTTCTGATATGTCTAGGCCTAAGTCACTGTCAGTGTCTGAATCATTCCCATTCAATGTTAAAACATAGGCGTCACACTGTCAATAAGTTCTCCGGTGCTGTCAGTTTATTTGTGAAATTGTCACTATAGTGTCATTTTTCCCTACCTACCATCAAAATATCTTATCTAAAAAATAATAGATATCTAGGCCTAAGTCACTGTCAATGTCAGAATCATTACCTCTCAATGTTGAAACATGGGCGTCACACTGTCAATAAGTTTTTTTGCTGCTGTCAGTGTCTAGGCTTCCAAGTTTAATATTTTTTTCAGATTGTCACTATAGTGCCAGTTCACACCTACCACAGTAAATCATAAGATTATTTTAATCATTAATATCTCAATATCTAGGCCTAAGCCCTCTCCATTAGATCTTGGAATACACCGGCCCTTAAGTGCCTACAGCACTTAACTTGATCTATTAAATCAATGGCACTTTTGATCTAGTATTCAGTAGTTACCGAGATATCCTTGTTCAAAAAGTGAAAGTGAAAAATGCATTTTTTCACTTTCTGGTCCACCTACAAAGATGCAGTTCTTCACATTCTAATATGATTTATACCCATAGATAGAGTTCTCTGCATTGGCTTTTAGGATACTTATGATATATAATAATGCTATGAATAGTATCGAATTAATTTAAAAACAAAGGGAGTGCTGCACATTGGCCGCTGAGAGGTGTTGTCTATCCTTAAATTGAATCTTGATTTGATCCTTTCCTATTTTCCATCTTTTACTATTACTTCTTTCTTTGCCATGATATTGTTAAAACAAAACGTCGTAAAACATAGCTCAAGTGTGAAATAAAATATATGTGTACAGTATCAACATCTTTTAGGTTGTTCAATATATTTCTGCCATTAACTAAATTTATTGTTTGAAGATCCCATGTTTCTTGACAAAAGTCCTTTGTATTCTAGGTACCCCAACATCATCGTGGAGGAGACGCTGCCCGTCGTATGGGAGTGGCTCGGCCGACAGAGAAACGGGCAACGTGAGTCACTCAGTTATCGTAACTATTCAATGTCAGAGGCAGACTTTGTTTTACACTTTTATACCAGGTTCATTTGTTATGGAGGCAAAACGTATTCCCGATGAATCTAACTATCCAATCTAAAATGGATACTGCTTCCTTTTAAGGTAGAGGATTTTTAAATCTCTGATTGCCCTTCACTTGGTGATTACCTAACCTTCACCCTTGAACTTGTATTTCTGAATTGCCTTTCATTTGCTTTTGTCTACCTGCCCATTATTGTATGACCTCTACCTATCACTCAATGACTTATTTTGAGGCGAAATGACATTTCGCCGAAATCCTCGAGTAGATAGACTTTTTGCGCTGGTTTGCAGCTTACATGAAGAAAAAACATAGGTTCAAAGCACTTGACGCCAGGACCCAGCAAAATCTTCAAAAATTTGTGTTTTTTTAAGCTGTCCGCCCATTTTTCTCAAAATTGACAAAAGACAGGTACATATAACTTGGATCAAATGATGCCAAATATATCAGGGAAGAATAGTTCATTCGGCTTTTTCATGTTTTCTTCGACATTTTTGCATATTTCATGGTAGCATATCTAGCGCCTACATCAAAAAAGAAAACCGCCGGTGCAAAAGTAGGTCACGCACTCACTGTCAGGCAGGTAGACAGACGACGTACTCCCGGGACGTACTATGACCCGACAGTCCCCGATCATCAGGAATATCTGACATTTTTGATATTTTCCCAACGATTCCCAACACTCTGTGACATTTTATCAGTGTGTGTACGATCCTATGTGATCTTATCACAGTGTGTGTATGCGCCGAGGGAACACAAGCAAGATTTTATGATACAGGGATTTCCCCAGACGCTGGGGACAAAGTAGGGCCACTGACTATAATATAGACTCATTTCGTGATCACAAGATCTGGCTCTACTCGGCGAGAATCAGATGATGTCGTCTCCCCACTCCCCCCTCCCTCCCGCTCCATCTCCCTCCCCCCCTCCCCTTCCTCCTTGAGAGAGTTCGTCGTACAGTAACTACTTTCCCACGGTTGGAATTGTAAGGGGCTAGACCTAACTATAGTACTTTTTCTTTTTCGAGCAGATTGACGGGACTAAGCGTGATCAAGTCATAGACCACACTGTAGCCTCTCAGTTTCAGCAGGCTCACCATAACATTATGTATCTCTATGTTTAATCCTGCATACCGCCTGCATACCAGAGGCTGGCCACTTCGGACTAAGTGCCCATGGACATTACCTTCACTAAAAGTCACTAGAATTATCAAGTAGTAGGGACCTCTATTCCCTCTGTTCCTGGACCCTCCCAGGCGCTGTAGAAAATTTGCCGGCACTCCCCATAGGGAGTCTTGTACGGGACCTAACTACAACGGGACCTCTTTTCTTAAAATCTGGAGTTAATTCTCGATGATATTCATACCAAACACATGAATTTGTGCAGGATTTACGCATTCAGGACTCAGGCGTAAAAGGTGGGTGCATAATTGTTTCTGAGCAGTTGAAATAGGCTGCTCCTGGGTCCTGGGCCAGGACCTGGCAGGCTAGATCATGACAATTTAACTCGCCGAGTCGCATTATGAACAAAAAGTATTTTAGGCCTTATCAGCCCTACTTAAATGAAAAATATGCACATTTCTATATCATTATCTCTCAGGCTTCTATATTTCGTATGCAGGGTTTAACATTAGGCCACACTAAAAAAAAAATTCTGTTTCTGGTGGACCGGCCGGGTGGCCATAAATGGGCTCGTTGGGGAGCTTTTTTTCCATTTCTCCAAGAATTTTTTTATTTTTACCAAAAGGCCACCTTATTTTCCTACCAAACTAAAAAAAACCGGAAGAAAAATAGATTTTGTGGCCGCCCGACTGGCCATTTTTAGGGCCATCCGGTCCACCGGGAACAGAATTTTTTTTAGTGTGGCCTTAAGCATTGCCCGCTTGCCCGGGGCAGGTAAAATTATAGGCGGGGCAGGTAAATGTTGATAACCTTTGCCATATAATGATAATATAGTAAAGTTGGGGCAGGTAAGTTTAAAGGTGGGGCAGGCAAAATTGCACCCACACCTGCCCGACAGGCAGACAAGCCAAAAGCCTTGATGTTGAGCTCTGGTATGGTTTGATCATTTTAGGCCTGGATACGGTTGCAATCTGAATATGTTATGTTGGCTGTATGAAAGATGTGGCCCTAGACCCCTAAATTCGACATGGCAACATGGCCATTTCTTAAAATCGACATGCGACATGAGGCCTAGTGACATGAAGAAAAAAATAAAAGACATGGCAGGGGCCATTTCTTAAATTCGACTTGAGACATGGACAGGTCTTAGAGGCGACAGGGGACATGAGAAGTTAAGTGACAAGGGACATAATAACTTCTCAAATGTGACATGGGGACCCCCCCTCCCCCACCATCAAGGGCCCCAAAGATGCATTTTCACAAGTGGTCTGTAATTTCTTTTTATGCCTTATCTACTCATCCAAAGTGAAAAATATGCACATATCTATGTTCTCACATCTCTCAGATCCTATCTATTGTATGGTTTAATTATTTTAGGCCTGGACACGTTTGCAATTCAATTATTTCAAGACCATGTTTCACAGATTTCAGATTAAAAATGATTCAAACATTAGATGATATGTGAATATGTCACTATGGTGTCATTTTTTACTAACCTACCACCAAAATATTTAATCTGATTTAAAATTTAATGTATCTAGACCGAAATAACTGTCACTGTCTGAATCATTACCATCCAATGTTAAAACATAGGCGTCACACTGTCAACAAGTTCTTTGCTGTTGACAGTGTCAACCATTTTCATTCATGCTCAAAAAAAAGTTAGGCCTTATCAACCCTACCAAAATGATTCAAATATATAATTCTATGTTCTCATACCCCTCAGGCACCTACATATCGTATGGTTTGATCATTTTAGGCCTGGACACATTTGCTATAATATTCTCAGAATGTTAGGAAAAAAAAGACAGGCCTTAAAGGTATGAAGTGTATGGTTTCCCTTTGGGTGCTACGTAAAGTGTACTTTTTAAGCTAGACTATATTAACCAACTTCCAATAATTACAATTCTCCCTACCACGGATAGCTGATTTACTGTATTTTAGGCGTCTGCAGATTAATTTTGACTGATTTTGTAGACAAAAACGCTGGGAAAGCTATAGAAAATTTACAACTATTTGCTATAAATCTTTCTGAAAGAATTTGATTTTCAAACCAACTTGAAAAATGTCAAATATAAATAGATACCAAATGGAAAAATAATCAATGCTAGTATTCCATTGCATTAGACCACAAGATACACCATGATTACTGAAAATTCCTATACTTAGGCATTGTAACGTGTCTACAAATTTCCCAGAATGCACCTTGATTTAGGCTAGTCTGCAGGTGAATTGCAATAAATGAGCTATCTGTGGTGGGGAAAATTGGCGAAATTCTCGTTTTCTTAAATGATCAATCTTTCTATAAAGGCAATCATGTAGGTCTTGTATTCAACATGCGACTTTGTTCTGTAAACAAAGACTATTTCGCCTCTTATGGAAGCTCTGCTCCAGGACTGACATTATGACTTGTATTCTTTACCTGCCTTTAGTTCTATGACCTCTAACATTCACTAAATGACCTTATGTCATCTACCTGCACTACACTCCGTGACCTTCAACAGATCTTCTCTTGAGCTCTCCATCTGGTCTACTCACAGCGATCTCTGTTTACTCTTCAGTCTATGACCTCTAACCTTCACTCTATGACCTCTAACTGACCTTCACGTGTTAACCTTGTGACCTCTACTCAGTGAGCTCTCCATCTGGTCTACTCACAGCGATCTCTGTTTGCCCTTCACTCTGTGACCTCTAACCTTCACTCTATGACCTCTAACTGACCTTCATGTGTTGACCTTGTGACCTCTACTCACTGAGCTCTCTGTCTGGTCCACTGACAGCGATCTCTGTTTGCCCTTCACTCTGTGACCTCTAACCTTCACTCTATGACCTCTAACTGACCTTCACGTGTTGACCTTGTGACCTCTACTCAGTGAGCTCTCCGTCTGGTCTACTCACAGTGAACCTCTGTGTGTCCTTCATTCTGTGACCTCTAACCTTCACTCTATGACCCTTAACTAACCTTCACCCTATGACCTCTAACTGACCTTTGCCTATTAACCTTGTGACCTCTCAGTGAGCTCTCCGTCTGGTCTACTCGCAGTGGATCTCTGCATGCCCTTCATTCTATGACCTCTAACTGACCTTCACCTGTTAACCTTGTGACCTCTACTCAGTGAGCTCTCCGTCTGGTCTACTCACAGTGAACCTCTGTGTGTCCTTCATTCTGTGACCTCTAACCTTCATTCTATGACCTCTAACCTTCACCCTATGACGTCTAACTGACCTTCACCTGTTAACCTTGTGACCTCTCAGTGACCTCTCCGTCTGGTCTACTCGCAGTGGAGCTGTGGCTGGAGCACGGCGTGGAGGAGGATCTCTGTAACTCCATCATCCGGTCGTACGTCCTCGAGAACTCTCACAGCTTCCCCTGTCAAATAGGTAGGTATGCAACTAATCTGACAGCCAAGCGGGTTTCTTACCGTACTTTTTTCTACACATATTCATATCAAGAGTTAGTTCTTCTTATATTTTAAAGCTGTTTCGTTGTGAAGTTAAGATTTGAAATTTATTGATGTTCTATCTGGTTTTAGAAGAAAGTAAAAAAATATTAACTTCTTTTCTCTCAAATGATTTCCATAGTTTGTTTTAAGTGAACAAGAACAAGCAAATATCCAAAAACAAATTGCACTCGCTGAGCAGGCATTTGTCAACATTAAACTGGCAGTCATTTTACTTTATTTACTTGTTTCAGGGACTGATATGTCAACACAGGACAAGATCCGCATGGCGCTATTCCTGGTAAGTTTCCGGACAAGTTCAGAAAATCAATTGTTTGCAGTACAATTTTCTACATTTCATGAAAAGAAAACTAAGTATTATATAAACATTTAAAGACACCTT
This sequence comes from Lepidonotus clava, assembly GCA_936440205.1. Classification (NCBI taxonomy): domain Eukaryota; kingdom Metazoa; phylum Annelida; class Polychaeta; order Phyllodocida; family Polynoidae; genus Lepidonotus; species Lepidonotus clava. The sequence continues at coordinate 51,660,186 of OW387143.1, read as the reverse complement.
TCTCTCTATATATTTCTCAGGAAGATCTGGCAAAAGTTTTGAAGCTTCAGCTTATTCAGATATTAGTGTTTAAATATATTTTTTTAATATTATGAATTTTAGGTTTGTGAACAATCTACACAGCCATTTTCTAGTTATTACAATATAAATTATATCAAAAGATATGGTCATTTGTTGGCTCTTCAATATGTTTTACATATAATGATGCAATAAGAAACAAATACTGTGTTTATACCTAAAGGAAGCTGTGACACCCCTATCGCTGGGGTCTATCCTTAATAAGGAAAATCAACCCTGACCTTGATTCTGCTCTTGTCCCCAGGCCAACATGTACATATTGGACTTTCACCTCTCGCAGATAATGATACTTTTACTAATGACTTTGATATTAAGTCTTGACCTTGACTTGACTCATCTCTTTCTCAGGCCAACGCGTACATGTCGGACTTCGAGTCGACTCACGGCATCCCGCTACCCGCCAACCACTTCAGGGAACCCTGGACTCCGCAGCTCGACCTCGACGACTAACAATCCTCCCGGAGAGAGTGGACTCACCCAGTACACCAACAGCAGACCAGTCCATTATGGAAGAAAGGGGAATCAAGTGCACTCCATTTTTAGATGATCATTGCCTTTCATTCATCATATAGACTGTAGCTTGCAAAAAATCTCGATGTACAAGTCAGGCACTCAGTGTACCTTAAGCCTTTATTTCATTTGTCGACCGATTAAAAAAAGATATATTGGCAGTTAGAATAAAGGTTGGATATAGACATGTGATATATCACTAGAAAGAGTTTTCATTCTCTTTCAAACGGTATATGTGGTTCTATGCCGTGTTCTCAGAGAAAATGAAACTAGTACTAAATCACCAGCACCAAAATCTGTATTTGCAAAAGAGGCTTCAGCAAACAAGATGTTTTAACTCCTTCTTCAAGAAGATTAGAACGTAGAAGTGTTGTAACGGAGGCCAAAAACATGATGCTCAAATTTGACACTTATTTGCAACATCAAATAAGTTTTGAGATACATTCCTAACCTGGTCTGAAATGCTTTGTTATTTGACTTTTGATCCTCTTCAAGAGTGGAGTAAGATTTCTGGATGACAACCAATGTCAGATTTCTGCACGTGTCTTTTTGGCTGGGTTTATTTACTAAAAGATACTCTTGTATTAGTGTACATAAAGAAATGTCATCGTAACTCCAACCAAAACATAAGTACGGCAAGTGAAAAATATGAAAGGTTCCATTTTTGGCATGTGTAATCATCTTTCTATTGAAACGAAAACTTGAAAAGGTTTCCGTTTTTTATGTGTTTCCAACATCCATGTGCAAAATGATAGGAAACTGAAAGTAGTTTTTCTAACACATTTCTTTTAAAAGATGCATGTGTTAGTAGTTTGCACATTGGGAATGCATTCTACAGGTGAAAGTGCGAAAGGTCGAGGTAGATTTGAGTGTAATTTCACAAGCATAGTGTATGTACTTTGAGAGGGTAGAAAACAAACGGAGATAGTCCTGTAGTCAGTTGTTTTTAAAACTAGAAAAGAACAAAAAGATAAGTTTCAAGAGTATTGTAACTTTTTAACAAACAGATGGTATTTTTAGTTTTTTGTAAGAGCAGTAGAGCGCTATATCGCTAGTTTGTTTTCATCATTTTTGACTTTGTATTAAGATCAAAGACAGTTTCCAACGAGTAAATGATCAAACGACGCTGCAAATATGCAATGTTTCAACTATATCCAACTCAATGCCAGATTTGTAGTAAATTATAGGTTTCTTTTCCTGTATTTTCCAAATTGAAAATATTCAGATTTGTCTTAAAGAATTAGATTTTTTTCAGACTGAGAACTCATGATCATTCAGAAAACGTAGTATTTAGGAAATAATTGATCAGTCAGACTTAAATTAACTGCTATAATGATCTCTTACTACTTTGCTATGTCTTTTTTCTACCAGACTGTGTGAGCTAAAGTGTGTGGGTTTGGTCGGAGCTTTATAGTACGATAGGCGAGGTTGGCTATCGACTACGGTCGACACATATAACTACCAGTATGTACAAAGTGTGTACAGTGTGAAAATAAGATGGAGCCATTATTTATGGAAGTATATCTGCTTTAGATATTGTCTATTTTCATATCTTGTGTGATAATAATGACCAAGCATTTGATGTACGATACACTCACCAGGTGGAGTGACGAACGTAGACTGAATTACACCAAACAATTACACCCTTAGTGTCGACTCCCCAAGTGTACGCATTTGAAATACTTTTTTTAGGTTCGATCCGTCATTTAGAATTGATTTGAGATCCTAAAGCCCAGCGCAAACTGTCCCGACCAGAGTCAGATCTTGCAATTATGTCAGTTTTTTTTTCTTCTTTTTAATCAAAAATATTTTGAGTCATATCAAAAGGGTGCCCACTGGACATGGAAAACAGGGAAAATGGCAAAAGAAATTTCCTGTTATGAACAACACAGGGAATTCAATTTTTCTCCAAAAGATTCATACATCATTAATAAAATCAACGAAACCATGACAGGGAAAATTTACCATGGGACAGAGAAAAGACACAATTTTATCTTGAAATTTGAGTGGGGATCCCCCTATATGAAAATTGTTCGATAGCTCCAGAAAGCTCCTGATTCGCCCCAACCTGAACTGATATGTCAAGTAGGGTCTGATTTTGCCAAACACCAATTCGACTCTAACCCTACGGCAATCTGCCTCATGTCGAGACAGTTTATAGGTTTCATATTAGAAAGGGAAAAAATCCATTACTGTTAATCAGAACTCGCTCAATAAAAACCTTACTATATCATGTAAAATGTCTGCTTGGAAAAGGTACACCAACAACATGTTATATTTATGTCAATATGCTGACTCATTTCACCGATATTCTGATTCATTTGACCATATTCACCAACTCGCCGCACGCTATAACCGAGGCAGGGTCTGATTTCCACACGACTAAACATATTCAGGGATTGCGCTGCTACTCTCTTCATTTACCTTCAGAAACAGGGACGTGTCATCCCAGTTAGCATAGCACGTGGCACGTGTTAACATGGGAATCTTTGAACGGGAAATCCTGTGTTTAGTACACTTTTGGTACCAAAATGGGTTCAGCAAGTGTTCAGCACCTGTTGCAACAACAAAGGTGTTTGTAATTTCTGCTCAACAAGTTTAACACAAGTTAGTGCCAAAACAAGTGTTTTAAATCTCCGGCAAACACGAGTTCACATGACTTTAAAGATGTGATCAACACGTGTTTTACACCAGCTTTTGTTAACTGGGATACTTTCATTTATTTGATGTTTATTTGAGTGTTTATATTGCAATTGGTAGGTATAACGAAATAGCAGAAGGAGTAAAACATAATAATCTGTAACTTGTGTGACTTGGATTCTGTGTGGGTCAGAAGAACGTTGATTGACTGGCCCTGGATGAAATGGTTTGGTTTGCGATTAATTTATTCTAGTTTAATACGCTTCTTCGACGATATATAGGTGTACAAGGTGAATGGTCTGTCAGAAAAGTTTTTACAAGGAGCAAGTTTTTTTTAAATATTTTTTAGCGACCCACTCTGAGAAAAATGAGATGCAACAACTTCTCCAGAAACACCTTTTAAGTTTGGTTAGTGCTTAATAGGTTAAAATGTCACTTAAACATGTATGATGTAGACTATAAAAACAAATCTATAATGTAGTTACACGCGTTTAATTGATGATGTAGAAATAATGTCGGACTTTTTAATTGACATCTCATATTGTTATGATTCCATTTGTACGGATACTCCGAGGTATATCGGCTCATGTTACCAATGGTGTACAATGTGTTAACCAAATGATTATGATTTTGCTCAAGCCAACATCCCCAAGCATTGCTCAGTAGGGTCATTATTAAGTGACGCCATGTATAAAGACAAAATATGTGATTTTTTTAAATTCCTAAAACCCCTGACGAAGCTGCTTGATCACATTTAAAACCCTTTTTTTTTTAAGTCTAAACTAAACCTAATTATGTGTACAAGTTTGAACCAGTGTAGAAACTTGGTGCAAAAAAAAACTTGCTCAGTTCTGCTATCTTATCCATATAAAACCGTGAAATGTTAATTTTGAAATATGTAAATCCTAGAAACGTTAATTTTGAAACCCAAGATGTAAGTATTGATGAATTGACCCTCCGTAGGAGACTACGTTACGTGAACGTGAAGACATCACGTGAACGTGAGACACTACGTATAGACGTTATGTGAACGTGCTACATAAATGTGAGAAGAGAATGTAACCGACGTTTAACTGTGTGAATGAATAAAGATTTATCAAGTGTATGTTAAATGTGACACTAATTATTTTGCTTTACTAGAATCAAAACAATAACAAAAGATAGAATAAAAATAGTTTATTTCGTATACGAATTACAAATATTAAACACAAATACAAATATAGTACATATTTTTCACGGAGTTCAATAAATTTGAATTACAAACTTCGGCTGAACCAGATTATGATATCGGACGTAAGAAGTTTCGGTCTGTTGGCGCTTCCGTCCCTTAAGTAGGTATATTTGACACAAAAGTAATGAAATGTATTGCTTTTTGGGAACTGAAAATAAAATCCTGGTAAATTGGAATACTTTTGGCACAATTCTTGTGACAAGAATGATAATATTGCCAACGTTGAAGAGGGGTGAAATACTTTTATTAGAAAAAGATGAATAATGGCTACCTCGTGTAAAACACAGATTTAGTTTCAAAGTTGTGATTTTTCCTAATACAATTTACGGTGTTCTAGCTATTTATCTGAGGAAGATGAGTGAATTCACGAGATGGACACAAACCTAGGCAACCATCACAGAATTCGTTGAGCACCCCCTTTCTCTTTGTGTTTAATGTTTTTTCCCTCGAAGATAACAAGGACATTTGTTTAGAAAAACCTACAAAGTGTGAGAATGATCCGTATTCCATTTATAAGAATATAATAATTGGATGAATTACGAGAGGGGCATTTTGAAACCCATCTGCTTGGTAGTAACTCCTAGAGTAGATACCGGTAAAGTTAGTTAAAGCACTGAGGTAAGAATCACACGAGAAGAACTCGTATAGGAGAATGTCACAGCTCGTGGGTACGACGCGTACATGGATATACGGAGCAGTTTTACTTTTAACCTTGTTATCATATCATTATTCGTGTAAATCTATCTAACAGAGAAAGAAACCCTGGAATCGTGGCACAAAAAGGAGTCAAAGTATGTTTTGTTACATCAAATCGGAATTTAAAATTACAAACCGACATTCACAAAACAATATTTGACCTAAACCCATATTACTGTATGAGAAGTAGAAAGAAATTAATATTTGACACAGTGTCATGGACACAATGTATGTATCAAATATTTACATCTTCTAAACATATAGCACATCAAAAGTTAATACTTATTGTCGTCACTTTCAGTGATGCTTTAACTAACTATTTTCATGTACTCTTAGTAAACGCTGGTGGCTTTAGTCAAATGAGAATCTCAGAACCTTTGGGGGAATTATGTTTGACATCCGGAAGATGAGAGCAACCTGAAGATACATCTTAATGAAATTTAAAACAAAATACATACATACATGTGACTAGAGTGTGACTAACAGAATGATTTGACTGGGAATAGACCTATGGGAAGTATCCAGACCTGACTATGACACATCAAAGAGGGTACTAAATACTAAACAATACTGTAACTAAGTAGGCCTGACTTGTCTCAAATCACCATACTTATTATATCAAGTAATGATTCAGCAACTAGTACATCTAAACAATATCGTAAATAAGTATTGGAAATTTGTCACAAACGACCATACATATGTCGACGAATATATATTTGAAAAGTATCTTAAAATAAGTCGTCATACCTTGTCACAATGAATCATACTGTATAATGTCAAAGTTAATGATTCAGCAAATGTACATAAACAATATCTATATATAAACAATATCTTAAATATGTAGTCGGTAACTTGTCACAAAGATGTATACGTTATTATGTCAAAAATAACAATTCAGCAAATATCGCACGTATACAGTTCGAACTTGTCACAAAGAACCATACTTTGTAATGTCAAAGTCAACAATTCAGCGAATATATTTGAAAAATGTCTTAAAACTTGTCACAAAAGATCATACTGTATAACGTCACAAATAATGATTCTACGTCTAAACAATATTACAATTAACTGTTCGTAATATACCAGAAACTACCATATTATATCATTTTACAAACAATTCAGAGAATACATCAAGTTTGTCTTTCCTTAAAGCTCACAGCTATTTTCAGTCAAACGATGTTCAGGACTTGATTCGACCTTTTCGTTCATTGAACCACTGATTGGTACCAAATCTACACGTGGCTCAACTTCCACCTTCGACCTACATATATTCAAATGTTGTGACGGGAGTAGCGCAAAATGATGCTAAAAGTACAGGAGTCATGGAAGTTTGAGTAATTGAAGAATGTTCAAACAAATGACACTTTGTTTGTTTTTTAATCTTTCGATTCTTAGAATGAGGGCTTTAGGGTTCTGATAAATTGGTTTACTCTGAGATTTTTTTTTCCATATATATATTGTTTATTTTAATTCGGGGCAGATTTCAAACTTAACATCTCCACCCAGAGATAAAGTGTATTACAAGGGAAAGTGTCTTCTTTTTCTACAAAAATAAAGGTTTATATGAGAGGTCATTTATTACCCTTAGCAATCTAAATGTCTGAAAATCATCCTTGGTAAGAGTTATACATACTATATATGGAATTATGCCTTTTCTTACCACAAACAGGAATGTTTGTTTTTTCTCAAAAATAAATTAAGCATCTTTATCATATCAAAATAAGATGCACCTTGCCTGTGACTTTATTTCCCAGGTGTCACCATGGTTACTTATCACATTTTCCGGGAGTCACTGTGTAACCATGGTTACTTGTCACATTTCCCGGAGTCACGTGTAACCATGGTTACTCGACACATTTTCCGGGAGTCACTGTGTAACCATGGTTACTCGACACGTTTTCCGGGAGTCACATGGTTACTCGTCACATGTTCTGGGAGTCACCGTGTAACCATGGTTACTCGTCACATTTTCCTGAAGTCACCGTGTAACCATGGTTACTCGACACATTTCCAAGGCATCACCGTATAAATATGGTTACTTGACACAAACTTTGCCATCCACAGCACACTATCTTCATCTATACATACAGATTTGCTTGCGCTCAACTGACACAAGCCTGTATTCCACACACAAAAAGTATGTCAGCAAATTGTTGCATTTTAGCTTCGTCAATGCTGATAAAGCATCAGCTAAATAACATGTTGGGAACAATTTCCTGGCTATAATGTGATACAACCTATAGATCAGCAAGACACAATTTTGGTGCCATTCAGCGTTTTTTTTACTAATATTTTGGAGGGTTTTTTTTGGAGGGAGGAGGGGTGCGGGTTTGTTTGTTTGTTGGGGTAGTTTAACATCTGGCCAACCCTGCAGGGTTCTTTCCAGATTGCATAAGTGATGCTTTTCAGCTTGGGGTGATTGTATGTATGATATGATTTAAGAGAAACATGCCGCTGAGTTCAATACCTTACTCTTTTCGAAGAGTGGCAAACTGTCTTTTATGTGCAGTATCCCATAGAAAGGGCACCACACAGCTGGTGGTGTGTGGGCATTGTGGGGTCACTGAGATCCTGGTCCCTGAAAGTGGTTTCAGGAAAGAGTTCTCGTCCGCCCTATAGACTTGGGGAGGGTTTTTATACCGTGCCCATCAGGAAAGAGCCCCAACGGACACCCAATTTATCAACGGAGCTGTGTGAGGCTCTGGGGAGGTGGGGGGGGGGATAGATGGTGGTGTACGGAAAGAAACGAAGTAGTTGGCCTTAGGTGGTTGTGATCTGAAAATAAGGAGAGAGTTAGAAGACATCAGGAGCTGCAACAAGCAGTTCACGAAGTCCCTTGTACTGGCACTGGTGTTAGTGTTGAGGATGGCAGCGGCTAAGTCTCGGTCTGCTTCTGGGAGGTGACGGTCTAGTTGGCAGTGTGGTAGGCCCTGCACATCGTGAGGAAGTGTAGGGTTGGGTTGAAGAGCTGGTCTTCTCAGTACGGGTACTCAAAGCCAGTGGTGAGGACATTGAACTGGGACCGAGCCGGAGCCTGTCAACTGTGCTGGAGAGAGGTTGCGGAAGGACGGTGATGGCCTTCTGGGTGGCTATGGAGTGGTCGAAGGCTGTGTTCCACCAGTGGAATGAGGTGCGGGCAAGACTCAGATAGGGAGGCCTTGGTGGCTGTGTAGTGTAGGGAGAAACAGATTGGGTTGGGTGCCAACGGCAGGTGTACCTCATCGTCTGGTTCGACTACTGGTAGGTGACTATTGAAGGCAACCTGGGTTCTACAGCAGTGGACTGTAAGGACGTAGGCGGGACCATCCTTGAGGTGGACAACTACGGAAAGGTGTTCCCAATGATCACCGAGATAGAGTCGGAGATCAACTTGTTCGGACAGGATAGAGCGTCCGGCCAAAATGGCCAGACCTCTGTCCACACCCTCGGCCCGAGGGGAGAAGTGGGTGTCGTAACCGGGGACGTTTAGATGTGAGTGTCTGTCTTCCCGAGAGACAAAGAGGGTCTCTTGGAGACAAAAAACGTCGATGTTATCGGCGATGATGGTCGAGATAATGTCTGCTATCTTTGGTCCAGCCCCCTGGGTTCCTTCACTGACCGACGGGTGTCGAGTGAATGTTCCGAAGCAGCATCAGTATGGTTTGTTGGGCTGCTTGGAGGACGGTGAGCGCGGACGGATTGTTTAGAACGGTCGTTTGTTAGTTGGTGGAGGTATTGAAACATCTGAATCACCTGACCCAGTGCTTCGTGTTGGGAGTTGGTTAGTTGGTGTGATGGGAGGGTAGTACACTGACCCTGTTGGGCCAGCGAGCAAATGGTCATCGTTGTCGGAATATCAGGCTGGGGCGAGGCTGCTGTGGAGGGGGGGTGTTGGTGTCTAGGATGATGACGTCCGGGGGGTAGCTCTCGCTGGGGCTGTGGAAGTGGCTCCAGCGGGCGATGTCTGCGTGGGTGGGTGAGTGGCGGTGGGCGGGCCCCTTGGACATGGGGGCAGGCGATGTGGTGGTGGTTGATGGTGGGAGCAGGTCCAGGAGGTAGGACAGGGTGGCGGAGGGAGGTGTGCAGCCGTCGGCTGCTGGAGGTAGACTGGCAGAGACCGCCCCACTGCTGCTTTTATTTGGTAGCGTATGGGACGGTGGGGACTCGGGCGGTCAGGTAGGTGGACAGCACGGACGGGCGGAGGAGTGGTGTGGCAGGTCTGGCAGGCTCGGGGTGTTCCAGACACCGACGGATCGGAACCAGCGCCGTCTGTTCGGCCCTTGGATCCGTTTGGCCAGGCGAGGTGGTCAGAAGGAGCTAGGGTGGCTTCTTTGGGCCGGACCTTCGATCTGGGCCCAACCTGGTTCTACGGAGCCGCGTTCATGTCAGAAAAAGCCTTAAAACTCTCAGAAAATAAGTTTTCACTTAATTTCTTCGACATGGCTGGTAAGCTGGGGTCGGGGCACAGTGTATTATCACGTCTAACCTCAATTTCGCCGCCCGTATTTGCACCTGGGGACACAGAACAGAATTCTGTGTTCTGGCTGGCTTTGTTTACATACAGTGGGACCTCTACCGATGGAACCGTCTGAACCACGGATCGAAGGTCTGGTTCAGAAAAGCTATCAAAACTCCTAGAAAAAACATTTCTATCCTCTTTCTTTGGCATGGCTAGAAGGGTGGGGTTGGGGCACATAGTATTCTCTTACTTTTGATCCGTCTTATTGCCCACAGTTTCCTCAGGGGCCTCAGACACTGCAACAGGGTTCATATAAGTCAGTTTCGCTGGTTCCCCGAGTGGGGAGACCGAGCATACCAGCTGAGTGTCAACGCCAACTGATAGAACTGTCCGACCCTCCGTCCACCTTGCATTTTTGTGACTCAATTTAGGTTTGGTCACCGAACCTTTTGGGATTATTTTAAAGGGGTCCCTTCCTTTCTCATTTTTCCAAGAGCGTTTATTTTCCTTGTCAACAACAAGGCTATCCTGACGGAAGGCCTTACAATCCCTCATTTCTTAGGGGGTGCCCTTCCCCTCCTTTCTCCCCTCTGTTTGAGGGAAGAAGGGGAGACTGCCCTTTCCCTTATTTTCATCGGCTTCTTCGCCGGAGGTGGTCCCTTCGGCGAGCATGGTGCCGACCTCTCTGGTCTTGGGGAGGGGTAGCTATTCCCCCCCCATTTCCGACTCTGCCCCCACCTGAGTGTCCATATCAACGAGATCAGGATTAACCCCCCACGCCTTCACCTGCTGGGCACGTAGCTTAGGGTCCTTTCTGTCCCACTCCCTATCTGCTCCCTCTTCCTCATACTCCCCCTCACTGTCTGTGCTCTCTGTCTCTTCCTCCTCTCCCCCTTCAACTTCTTTCTCCCTATCTCCATCTATAATGGCCTTAGCCTTGTCCAGGAGCACTAAGGCCTCGTCCCTCATCACCCTAGCTCTTTTTCTCTCCTCTAGCTCCGTCTTCCTCTCTCTTTCCCTCTCCATGCGACAGCTTCCCTTTCTGCCCTCTTCTCATCCTGGTCCCTCTTCTGGACCTCACATTCACGTTTCTTGTGACCAACTTGGTCACAATAACGGCACTTGTCATTAAATAAAGGCTCTCCCTCTGCCCTTACCTGGTAGACCATTCCCACGTGGCCAACCTGGGATGGTACCGCCTTACTAACGCTCTCTACCTCGACCCGCACTTTGTCGGTCAGGAAGCCTTTCCGAGAATGGTGCGCAACTCTAGTAGCCTTCACTACCTGGGCCCATGGGCTCAGGAGTGAGGCAACCTCACCCTCTTCAACAAATCCCGGCACTCCAAAGACTGTGTAAACAGTCTTGGAGACCGCTGGTTTGGCCTGGAAAGACCACTCATCATTGACGGTGTTACCCTGTATCCTTGAAATAAGGTCTAGGATACGGTCCTTAGACCTGCCCTTCCCCACCTGGAACAGGTAGGTCAAGGGCGCCTTCCCCGGCCCTATCCATTCAACGTCGATATCAGGGTCTACCCTGAAGTGGGCGTCAATCACCTCACCCATTCTCGGCTTGACCGCCAGATCATACACAGGTATCAGGGTGACATCCAAAAAGACAATCCCCTTCTCCTCCGCTGCCTTAAGCATCGACGCACTCATTCTGAACTAAACAACAACCCAAATGTCCAAACTTGGCAACTGTAACAATCCAAACCCGATTCCAGGCTCAGGATACGGTCCTATGTCTGTTTCTAACGCTATCCCTACTCCTATCTTGTCCTCCCTCAACGTAATCCACACATGCATGAAATTCCGAATTTTGATTTAAATAGGCCAAAACTTGCCGAAACTCGGCGGTGTCCAGAAGAAACGTAGTCCGTCGTCCAAAGGATCAGAGCGAACTGGCAGGAGGGGTGGGAATCCACCACGGCCGAGGGCAGGGTCGGCGCGGTAGATGTTGTCGGGGGTCCCCGGGCGGGCGACCTGTGGAGTTGGGGGCTCCGTTGACGGTCTCGGGCGGTCAGCATGGGTGGGCGGAGAGGTGGTGTGACAGGTCCAGTAGTCTGGGAGCAGGCTGCCGCATGTGGTAGGTGGTCGGTAGGCTGGCAGGAGGGGTGGGTATCCACCGCGGCTGAGGGCAGGGTCGGCACAGTAAATGTTGTTGGGGGTCCCCGGGTGGGCGGCCCGTGGAGTTGTGGGGCTCCACAGACGGGCTCAGGCGGTCAGGTAGGGGAACAGCACAGGGGTAGTCTGGTTGGTGTAGGTTGTGACGGGTCCGGCAGAGGCAGCGGCATAGGCAGGGGTGTCGGCAGGGAGGGTAGGGGTGTTGGGGTCCACGGTGGCAGGGGCCAGGCAGGGTGGACGTGGATGGACGGGGGTCCCCGACCGGGCGGCCCGTGGAGTTGAGGGCTCCACGGACGGACTCCAGTCGAGTAGGGCAGATGGTAGTAGACAGGTTCAGGAAGAGGAGGACCACATGGGCTTCCTTTTGGCCGTGAAGACCCTCGTGGAGGTCCCAAGGAGGTCCGGGTAAACAAGTCCAGGTAATCCTATGTCCACTGGTGTATCTGCTGAAGACTGTAGATTATGATTCTCATGGCAGAATTCTGGATCATTTCAATGGGTTTAAGAACCGTTTTAGATGCCATATTAAGCACATGAGAACCATACTCCAAAATAGGGCGTATAGCCATGGAATAAAAGGTTTGTAAAACTTTGGAGCCAACTCCTGAAAGCCAAACCAAGACCTTGAGAACATCAAGTCTCTTCCTAGCTTTATTAACAACGTGCCTGACATGACGCCTAAAAGAAAGGCCTTTATCCAGGTAGACTCCCAGATACTTAAAGTCAGGCACCCATTCAATTATCTGATCATTAAGAAAAAGGTCAGGAACCTTTAAATTCCCTTACCATAAAAAACCATGGCTTTAGTCTTAGGGACAGATATCTTCATACCTATACAACCTATGATATGTTGAAAATTCTCTAAGGCCAATGGGATAAGGCATCTACCATCCCTGGGGACATTATTCTGATATATAACAATGTCGTTAGCGCAAGATAACATCTTAACACCAGGGGGCAGATCCAACTTATGGTGAATTTGATCCATTAAATAATTGAAAATAGTAGGACTCAAAGAACTACCTTGAGGGGTGCCGTTTTCAAAGGTAGCTTCCTCTGAGACGGCCCCCTGAAATCGCAAAACAGCTTTACGATTAGTCAAAAAATCAAGAATCCAGGCCAACATACTACCTCCCAAGCCAGCCTCAGCTAGAGAAGCAGCAGTGGCAACAGGATTAGCTAATTCGTATGCCTTTTCCAGATCAATGAAAACGGCCACCGTCGTTGACCTATAACCCTTCCTTTGACCCTTAGTGATATTGTCTACAAGAGCTGCAACTGCATCAGCACAACCATATCCCTTCCTAAATCCCATGGTATTTTGATGAAGGGGGCGAGCCGCAAAGTTGATGCGGTTCAAAACCATCCTCTCCATAAGTTTAGAAAGACAAGGTAAAAGGGAAATGGGACGATAAACACCGGGTTGAGCAGGTTTGGGTATAGGAACTATAGTGGCACGTTTCCACTGATCTGGAAGACGACCACTCTCCAGAGAAGAGTTGAAAAGGTGTAGAATGTCGCCTAGAGTTTCTTCAGGGGCATATCTTAGCATGGCATGAGAAATTTGGTCATCACCAGGGGCAGTATTTTTGTTGTGACGTGTGCACACCTAAATTTGGCCTTCCTTTTATATTTAGGAGACCAGATGGTTCTATCTGGCAAACCGAATGTTGCACCCAATGCTGTTAGAACCGTCCTGGTTCAATAATGCAGCATAGTAGTAGATGCAGAGTTTAGCTTAGCTTACTGTTTTTGAGTAAGATTTTTTTTCCTCAAAATCCCAAGGACACTTTGATGCAAAGGAGAACTCAAAGGATTCTTTACAACCAAACCAGGAGGAGGTTGTGTTGGGGATGTAGCACTCAGGATGTGAGTTGACTTCATTTGCATTGGGAACACCTTAAGGTTGAAGGTCAGTAGGAGTGGCTTTGCCGATAAGGCTGCTATTATGGAGACTAGTTCACGATAAAGGACCTAACACAAGCCAGATTTGAACCTGGGTAGGGTTGGGGGAAGTTGGGGACAAGACCCTCCACTCTGGCAGTGGGAAGTTTGAAAAGGCCCATATGTGTTCACACAATGATGGACAGTGGGAAGACCTAAAAAAAATAAAAAAATAAAATGAGAATTAATATGAAGAGAATGAACAATGAACCTACCTTGGTGAGGTTGAAATAAGGAAGTGTGGACCAAAATAAAAAACAAACAAACAAACCAGGCAGGTTCTAACAAAGAGGCCTGGATCTGGACTGGTTCTAACACCGCTGGAGACGGTTCTAACAAAGTTAAGTGGTCTAGGCATGGTTCAAACAGAAATTGAATGGTGATGACAAGAACGTGTTAGACGATCCATGCATGTACTGCCTGATGTATTATGATGTAAAGGACTGAAGAACAAACAGAGAGGACCTTGGTTATGATGCCAGAGAGATCTGAGCAATGATGATGATCCATTGAGGGAGTAACAGACAGAAAGCGTGACGAAGTGCCCCCAAAATTGAGTGCTGCAGAAATTGGTTGTTTCACTAGGATTACCATAGCAAAGTTGCCTCGCAAACCGGCAGCTTGTACTTTCAGTGTGTGGAATACTACCTTTACTGATGTTTTTTTACGGGCTGTCACTATGGTGGCAGTGTCAAACTTACTCCATACACAGACTCACCTATGCAGCGTGTGGAAATCTAATCACAGAAAAATGTGATTGGCAATGTTAGGAGTTCTTAGTATCTCTCAAAAAATAAAATGGTTATTTCACTCTACCTTTTTTAAATATTGCTGAAGTCTTTATATAGTAAACCTTCTCTCAAAAAGATAAAATGGTTAGTTCACTCTACCTTTTTTAAATATTGCTCAAGTCTTTATATAGTAGGCAAGATTAAACTTGGCACTGATTCTGAAGAGTTTATAACAGCCACAAACATTATATAACAGGTTGTGCTGTGTTTTTCTTTCATGATACACAACAATACACACTCTCGTATCACTTATGAGCCCTCACACACCAAATGTAGTATGTTTTCCCGTCAGTTATCGTTGCATTGCCAATTGGCGTACTTATCTTGATCAACATGTCGCTGGGTGAATTTGACCCAAGTAACATTCCCCAGATATAAGACAAAACACTTGCACAGCGGCACCACATGTATCCTAATACACATCACCTCAGTTACAGGAATATTCCTAAGCGTGCTGGATAAGCGATTCCCGCACCACGACTGCTATTCCCGCACTGGATGAACTTTGAAGGGTTCATCCCCACACCTAAATTTTCTTACAAAATCAAATTATGTATCCAACAGCAATCAATAATATGGCCCTAAGGAAATATTTGGGGGTGGCTTTTTGATACTTCAAATATTTTTCTAGGAATATCACACACTATACATACACAGTGGCTCCGAGCTTGTCTGTCACATACACATCTTCCTAGTTATCACACACTACACATGCACAGTTGCACCGGGTGTATTCGCCCGGTACACGTCATCCCACCTCCTGTGTGTCTGACTACACAGAAACCTATACGTGTTATAACAGTACCCCTCGTGGAACGGGTTGTGATCCTCATCCAGATGTTTTAAGTATGATATCCGATGCCGCGATACAAACTCCCACGTGGTGAAGTTGGCTGCCATGAGATAGGTGTGGAGGCACGAGAGTACAGAGAGCGTCACAGCAGCTGCGCATGTCACACAGAGGGAGACGAGGAGCAGAGCATTGGCCTTTAACCACTCCTCCCACAGTGCGTGGAACACTAAGGAACGGCTGGGGGAACAAAGAACAGGTCAATTAGCAGAGATGGCACACAAAGAATACAGAACTTCTTACAAACTACATTTCCGTATGTAAAGAAGAAAACTACTAAGGAAGTCTTTATGTCAGTGTTAAAGCTCTGTACTCTAGAGTAAAGGATCTAATTTTATGGGATGCATTGACAACCATTCAGAGATGCCACTTTAAGATCATGAAAAATCGGAAAATCTTTTAAACAGACTTTCCGGATTTTAAGCAGGAAGAAATAAAAGGAAGAAAATTATATATTATGTTCGTTTGGACATTAAAAGCAACTTTTAGAAACGCTATAGACTATGTTATCTGTTCTCTAAACACAAATTCATTGCTTTTTCCAGTATAAAGTCCTGACTTTTGAAAATTATCATAAAATCCGGGGGGGGGAAAGGAAAAGTTGCATCCCTGAATTGATTCATTTAGATAAAAGTAAATACTGAAAGTAGCAAACTGAAAGCAAGCGATAATAGATAAGTAGTTATGTTTATCCTAACTTGCATCAAGAAGTTTTCAGAACATGGATATTTCCTTGATGAAAAGCTATGATAGTTTACAAATCATTATAACCTTACCCTATAATAACTGAAGCCCAGATGGTGAGCGCTGCTTTAGACACGACGAACACTAAGAAGTAGCGGTGGTTGCCCTCCCCGACACAAGTCTCTAACCAGGGACAGTGGTGGTCGAACCTGCGGACACACCGGTTACAGTCCTCACAGTGCCGCGCCCGCAGCGGCTGCTGCTCCAGGGAGAGAGAACAGTGAGAATGTTAACGAGTTGTATCATTATTTTACCTGATTATATATTCATCAGAGAAATCACCTCTTTTTTGAGCTATGCTCTACAAAGCTGCTACAATTGATTATATATTGTTCAGTGATCACCATCTTGAGAAAATATTATCAGTTATATATTTGGATTAATCAACTTTCTTTGATGATTGACATCATTTCTTTTTTAAATTACACGGAAGAACAAGGACTTTGGAAAGATTTCAATTTGATATTTATTCTATGCTTTACGCCTTCTATAGATTTATTTACAAAGAAGCTTGTTGGTCATTTAATGGTGAGTTAAATGATACTTACAAAGACTCCACAGAAGCCACATTTACGTAGTTTGAGGTTGGGGTCTATCATTTGAGCTGTCTCCGGTACCGGAAAAACGTCTTCATCATCTGAGTCAAACGTGTTGTGACGGCTCTGAAAACATCAACAAGGTAAAATTAAGCAATTATATATGTCTTGTAGTTTTTAATTGTGGTCTGTATGTTGTCTCTGGTGAGGGAAAAACGCCATTGTCATCTGGGTTAAAACGTTTTATGGCAACTCACGAACATTAACAGGGTAAGATGAAACAGTTATCAAATGTCGTACTTTGACGTTGGCATGTATCATGTTTGATATGGTTTTCATCATCTTGTCATTTGAGGCGAAAGCGTTGGGACGGCTCTGAAAGTTATTAAACAGATTTCACTCATGTTTTCATTTTCTTTAGATTTCGGCCATTGATTTTGTGATTCAATTTAATACATTTAACGGACAACTAAAAAAAAACCTAGAATGTATTGTCTCATGTTTTTATTGATATTCTATTGGTGTTTAAAAAAAATCCCCTCATTCTCCTTGATAGACACAAGTAATGTCAGCAATTTAGAATAGAATGCCATATCTAAGTATGACTATTGTTTTCAAATCTCATAATTCTTACATGTCCTTGTACTGACATGATGAAAAAGTGTTAATAATTACACAACTGTCGTAAAGCATTGCAAAAAGTGTAAGACAGGCTTTTATCTCTGATGGTGAGTGATCAATGTTTCTTTAAAACTTCGCTCAGACTTCACTCACCCTGACGGGGACAGGCACGTATCCCGGGTCCACCAGACAGGCGATGTAATATGTGACAAGGGAGACAGCGAGAGTCGCGAAGAAACAGCCGCAGTAGAAGACGTCCCTGTCATCAACAGCCCGCCGCAGGCCTGGGGGATACAAACAGTAAACATATTATAATATTGACTGATTTTAAATCCACAGTGCTAGAATATATTCACCAGTAGTCAATAACAAGCAAAATTCAAAACAGGGGCCGACGGCTCGTAGCTTCACTAATCACATTGAACGTTCCTAATTAAGTTAGGTGATTAGTGCTAATCATAATTACCAGAAACGGCTCGGAACTCCCCCAAGAACATTTGGAACAAGCAATCCCATTGGTTTAACCTTAATCACATCCCCCTTAATCATGATTAGCGACCAAATATTTAATCTAACTCATGAGGTAAATTAAGTTGATGATTAGGGACAGATAGATAATTATGACAGTGTGTCCTAAACAACCTACGGAGGTACGAGCCGTCGGGCCCAGATGTAAGAACCGCCTTTTCCATACGTTTTCTTAAATAATTTGATTCATCAATTCAACATTCGTGATATCTCTTTCTGACATTAATTAGACCTTAGCCTAACGGGCTTAGCCAGAGAACTTTATGCCTTGTAATTTTACTTCATTTTCCTTGGTAGACAATTATTGTCCGCATCGCAATAAAAAAAATGATTATAGCCCAAATCTTCTAAGTTTCATTAGAGCCTGGTCTTCTCCAACCAAAAACAGTGGGGAAGATATTTTTCATGGAATATGAAAAATTTTTTTTTTTAATTTCACACTAGAAATTGGTTATCAAATAACCTAGATCTATGTGTTCTGTGCTCATGTTTTATTCAGAAAGGCTTAGCATTTTGATTTTAGAAGTCAAATTCCTCAGTTTAAATTTTTTTTTATACAAATTTGTAACCTCTTTAAAAGATCTACCAAAAAGCGTCCGACTTTTGACGTTTCTCCCGTTGTCCCTCCCCCTGGCGCCCAGAAGTGGCACAAGCCGCAACAGTCAACACCCTTCTTCAACTTCTTGTCAAACCCTGCATGATAAGTCAAGTGACATTAGGCTGCACATATATCTACCTGTTTTGTAGTAGAGCAGGCATGCCACCACGGCAGCAGTCAGTAATCCATGGAAAACCCGGACGCAGACTTTGAGTCCCGTCCTGACAGTCAGTGTTTGAGACGTCCCTCCCCCGGCCCCTGGCCACCTCAGGTTGAAACAGTCGAACTGCATCACCACTGGCACCAGTTTGCAGCAGTTCCCGAGCAACTTGAACAGCGTTCGCGTCAGAAATCCATTGCAAGTGACGACAAAACACACAAACTTAGCCACTATTTCAAACAGTTTGCATGACAGTACTATTAAATCACACAAAAAGGTCATAACGTCGATGTTCGATGAGCAAATTAAAACAAACTACATCGCAGCCATTTGCAATTACGCTTGTGTCGTGCGGTTTGTTATGTATTTGAATGTGGATCACCGAAAACCAGCTAAGTGAGATGCTGAAGCTGGTTACTGGCAGTTGTGAGGCAAACACACGAAAGTTAGCTTTATAATGATCTTTCTTATCTGAACTGGTAATATATGGATAACAATGAGAATAAATGTCAAATTTAAATCATCAATTGTTGATTTAATCACTCATTTCCTCACAAACGGAGGTGAAAAGTACTGGTTCCAGACTAGGTTTTATTGCCTCGAGAAACAAAACCATTTCACAAACTACAAAATCATGATTTCAACATAAATTCACATAAAGTGCAAAATGAAAAAAATATAATTATATGATACAATATATGATATTTACCTTAATTTTGTAAATGAGATAAAAGGTGTTGTCAAAATAAATCAGTATTTTATTTGCCTCTGTACCCGCGAGGCAATTCTTGAGCAGAAGACACGATTTTGGGAAAACGTCAACATGGGGCGTACAATTGTAGCAGATGAACGCGTTCAGAAATGCATTGATAACCTCCAAAACAAGGATGGGTGGATAGTTGGATTGTTAATAGGTCAGGTATGTGGTATATTGACTTTGGTTTGTGTACGTGGCTTCGTTGAATAGATCTGGACCAAGATGGTTCCACCACTGGCACCAGCTGTCACTCTGACTCTGTCGCCGGCTGACACGCCTAGGCTAAATTGGCTAAAAGTTGGCAGCATCAGAATCCAGCGGGAAAACTGCTAGATGTTTCTGCTACATTAGATTGAACTTGCTAAACGGTGTAGATCTAAAACGAAATTGGAAAATCGGGAAATAAGGGTGGTCATGGAACAGCCATGGAATTGAAAACTCGAGAAAATAATTATGCCATTTTATTTTATGCCCTGCCCATGGCATGGATTGTGGTCAAATATAAGTACTGTAATCTTCTGTACGTCTACATGTTTCATTGACTAGGTTATGATATTTCAGTTGGGTTTGACACACACAAACACTACACAATGAATTTCTATCTTATCAAAGTTTTAGGATTTTCTTTAATCAGAGAGACTTTTGATACCGCAACAGTGCCAGTGTTTTCCTTACCCACCAGTTTGTTCATTAGATTTCTTTTTCATTCTCATAAAAAGCGTTTCTGACTTTGATAATCACATAGAAGGGTATCTGTTCACCTAAGTGAAGGCAGAAAATATCCTTTTGATATCACTTTTCAGATCACGGAGCAGAAGGACTATGTCATTCACCTCGTTAAGACCCCAGACTCCGACAGGGAGGTGGCGGACGGGGCGAAGGCCAAGAAGGGCGGTCTCGACTCGGTCGACGACGGATGGGTCACGACACACGCCAGACAGGTGATATATCGCCATCATGTTGGTGCAGTATGGAACATATTTGACAAACATTTATGCCTTGGCAATAATTCCTGACAAGAGTATTCCTCATGAGGCGAAAAGTGCTTTCTATCTAGAGAGTAATAATAGATCTATGTAATATTTGATATCATTGAAAACTTTGGGAACGAGTGTTTATGGTTTAGAGAGAGAAAGAATTCTCAAATTTCCAGTTAAATATGGTATAATACCTTTTTGGTATGTGCAGAGTTTTTACCCGCAAGTCGGGACCCCTAAGCTAAGGGCCATTCCCTGAAATATAGGCGTCCCAATTCCTCCAAATATGTACATCAAAATTCCTTAGGCCAGTTTTTTCATTTGTCAACAAAAGATTTTTTTTCAAAAAGTAAGGTTTTTATTTCATGTGGAATAAAAATATAATATTCAGGGAAAAAGCTTGATTTTCATCTTTTACGAATAACGTTCTTCAGTGAAGTTAGGTTTCAGGGCTAGGTTCAGATTCCCGGTTTGATTGTTTAGATCCTTCAATCAACAAGCATTGACACCAACTTGGACATAGTAATAGTTCCTGATACAGTTAAAGAAGTGTTGTTTTCGTTCCACTTTCAGGTGTTGCGCATGTTACCCGGCGGTCTAGACATTGTCGGTATATTCGCCATGGCAACGCAAGACGCCATGAAGAATGCCCAACTGCAGCTGAGAAAGGTAAAGTAGAGGCGAAATAGAGGTGAAGAACCTCTACTTTTTTGTTTCTCTTTTGTTTTGACTGTGGTCAGGGGCGGATCAAGGGGGAGGGGTCCTGCGGGTCTTGACCTCCCCTTTTGGTGAACTCCTAAACTACAAAAACAGGGGAAAATTCCTTGTTCATACGTCTGAATGTATGCCGTTTTAGTACATAGCCTATATGCTGACCCCCCCTTTCGAAAATCCTGGTGGTCGTAACAAACTTTTCAGGG
This sequence comes from Lepidonotus clava, assembly GCA_936440205.1. NCBI lineage: Eukaryota > Metazoa > Annelida > Polychaeta > Phyllodocida > Polynoidae > Lepidonotus > Lepidonotus clava. The sequence goes on along the minus strand of OW387143.1, from coordinate 51,639,038 downwards.
TGTCGGCCCTTATATTCATGTTTAGATCAGAACATCTATCAACCATCCAGGCCGATTTTGATGGGGGTTTTTTTCTGAACAATTTTGGCCCTGAGAAATCTTTGACCACCGGCAAACGGGAAGGTGTTAGTTTCAAACACTGTTTGACAATGGTTTCAAAATTCCATTAATATATGGCTTTGAACAGAGATGTAGGTAGCATGCACAAACCAAGGCAGTTAGAATTCCTCATTGATTAGAGTGACGACCCAAAAAAGGCAGTTCAGGCTCTGTGTTTAATACAATGATAGGCCATTTCTATGAACAACTAGAGGAACATTAACTAATTACGTACATGAAGTCGTGGTGAAAAAAAGAAATGAAATACTAACTTAGCACGCTCTCGCCTCAGGTGCTGTTCTCAGTGCAGAAGATGGTAAACCGTATGGAGGCCGGGTCGCCCGATGTCCACGCCGACCGCGCCATCGTCAACATCTGCTCCCTCACCAAGAAGTATCCTTAACCAGTTTTGGTGCATCAGAAACTAAAGTGGTCCACCGTTTAAGAGTTTAATCATCGACGAATATAGATTGTAAAAAAGAGACATATACCAGCAGGATAATTTTTCAATGATGTTGACTTGACACTTTTATGCGGTCTCCAAGAAATCTTTCACCACTTTCCTTGACCTGACACAGAGTGACATGTCGCACGTTTGACACAGCGGACATTAAGGTAAGTGTCTCGAATTTAAAAATCAAATCAAATACAAAAGAACACAACACTTTTAATAGTAGTCAAACATGGTGCAGCTTTATCTTAATACATTTTTGCGTTTTCAAAGATACCACGCTAGCTTGTATTCATAAACATTGTTTTTTCTCTCTTATTTTCTCGAATCTTTTGTACGTTGGTATACCTCTATGGTTTATAAATAATCCTCTTCTGATTACTTACTGAGGTGTCTTATAAAGAGTTATTTCAGAGGGCTGCTTGTCGATTGCAATTTAAAAGAAAAACGGTGTGCAACCACACTTCCGCTAAATTGTAATTAAATTTGCTTAACATAGCAATAGGAGCTGTAAACTCTTGGGTCTATGTTATGTATAATAGCGCTTTATGTATATTTCAGAGCGCAGCCCGCCCGGCGGAGTGGAAGGTTCAGTCGGTGCTGAACAGCTGGGTTGCGGTTGAGTCGTGTATCACCGCTAACCATACGATACCCGTGTCTGTACCCTCCCTGAGCCAACCGCTTCACAAACAAATACAGGTTATTAGCTACGTTTTACCTTTGTCTTTCCTAAATTGGGCTTCATACTTCTTGTTTCAGGGACGTAAGTTTTCCGATTATTGTTGGATTTCCAATTATTTTTTTCTACCATCACCCCCAAAAGTCAATTTCAAAAATTTAATGTTTGGAACAAAAGTTTCGTAACATTTTCGGATACATTCAGATTTGCTCTGTGCTATTTCCGTTTTTTCCATTGTCCCCTACATACATCCCTTATTGGGTTTTCTTTATTTCATTTTGATTTAAGTTTAGAGCAAAGTTTTACCGTTGTCCAATAAATAGTTTTTACAACATTGCCTTTTTCAAAACCAGATGGCGCTATGAGGAGTCAGTAATACCTTTAAAACTTTTCATCCTCCACCTCACCAGGTTGGTGTGTCACCACTGGTGGACAGTATACGGAGCGGGTTAGCGACGGTGAATGGAGAACTCCGACCGCCCGGGGAACTACTGCAAAACACGACCCCGACAACAGCACAGCACGGGAAGAAGGGCAAGAAGGGACAGGCTCAGCGAGAAAACAAGACGGAGAAAGTGGACGTTCAACTACTCCTCAGTCTGGTAGGTTTTTGTAACCAGCTTTTGAAACTGTTTGTGCATTGAACACATTTTGCAAGTAATAAAACAGTTTCAAACGTGTAGTTGTTCACATAAAATTGTCACGTAGATACATTTTCCTTCCAGGTTATTGCATTTCGCTTTTAATGTGCGATAACTGATTTGAACTCATTTCTTAAACCACGTGATATGTTCTTGTTGTAGAAGTAGATGTTTGAATGCAGAAACTGAAGTTTTTTTACTAACAATTTACTCAAAAAATAATTTTTTAAGAATTACAGTTTTTTGTTCTTTCCCTCACTGTATTTGTAACAAAGAATCTCTTGTAAATACTAGTGTTTTGTAAGTGAAAAGTTAGTTCTGTATCCCGCCGCTGGTGGCAACACCGTCTAGTACATCTGCCGTGGTCACTCCTCAACTTATCCTTGCCTAGGTCGCGCGCCCTGTACCAAAAATTTAAGATTTAAGATATTTTTATGTAAAATTCTAGTATCAAATATTTATACCAGAACTCTAGTTATACTCTTTTCATAGCTCTAGATCCGGTGCTGTAGGTAGCAGAAGTAATAACTTCACTTGACGTTTAGAAGTAGAAAGTCACATCTAACTAATGTCAATTGTCAAATTCATATTTTTTTTTTTTTTTTTTTTTTTTTAAATTCTTTTATTTCAACAGACAAAAAATAAGTTAATACAAACTTGTCTCACTTTTCTGCCTGCACGCATGTAAATTCATGCTATAAAAACGTTAAGAATTTCACTTTTCATAAAAACAGTAATAACATTCATTTTCTATACATTTAAATGATTATACAAAAGTACAAGAATATAATAAACTGACTAGTCACCACGAAATACAATGGTATTAAAATACAACATAGTTCTGATATAGTGAACAAAAAAGTTCATCACATTTTAGTTTAATATTATTAATAAAGCTAAAAGGAACTACATCTCCTTAAATCATGTCAATAATCTAATAGTCTATCACAGTCAGATTCATTAATTTCTTTTGTTTCATCTTTCATATATCGACCAAACTGTTTTACACAGATACATGTGATACATTTGTATCTAATTCAGAAACTAAAGGATATGCACAGGCTTCTGAAGGACAGGCTTAGGTGTTAATAATAATCAAAATCGCTATTGTTAGTTCCGAATCTGCCCACTGGTGACGCCACCGTCCGGTAGTCGTGTCAGGTCTCCCATGTCACAAATGAAATGTTCGTAACCTTCCTGTAAACTGTATCATAGCTGGAGGAAACTTGTTGATATGATTAATTTGTTCACTTCTTTATGATTGTATGAGTTTTGTTTTTTTAGTTGATTTCTAAATTTTGTCCAAGTCTGAGGAGTGGGGGATCCCGAACAATTATTGCAAAAAAAAGTAATTTAATTTTTATCCTTTGGAGTGTTAGTTAAATCAGTGATGTCATTTTTCTGACTTTTTTCAGATTTCTGTTCAGTATGAAAATGAAGTTCACGGTTCTCTTTTCTCTTTTCTAAATCACCATTTTCACATTCGAGAATATTCCTAAACCAATGCTAAGTCTTCAACTTTTTATTTCCAAAAGTGAAAATCTGGAAACGTTCTTCCTGCTTTTCACCTTCCCTGAGTAGCATCTCTGTTAAATTAGTTTTACCTTTTTAAACTGACTGAGTTAGAATTACACTAAAGCCTGTATTCTACATACCGATTTTGATGCTGGCGATTTTGTATTTGTTTGATATTCTCTGAGAATATTTTCAGTAAACCATGTTTTAACATTTCTGTGTAAAACCATAATTCCCATTATCAGCAGCAAAATCGGCTTGTGGAATACAGGCTCAACCCTGTGCCGTAGCCAGATATGACCATTTAATACCACAAAGCAAGGTTTCATTAAGGCTGCGTGCTCTTTGCCAACGACTTTAGTACTTGCCATGTTGTAACCATCTAATTTATACACCAAATTTGTGATATTATGTCGCTGGATTATGTTACAAAAGTGAAAAACATATCGTTGGCCATGTTAGGTTAATGTCAGCGGACGTAAGCCTAACAACAGGAAGACGATACTGCGGTTTTAAGTGACTTATTTCTTTTTTTAAGTGACTTATTTCTTTTTTTACTCCCATACAGCCCGACTCCACGCCGACCGCCGACATCACGCTCACCCCGTGCGGGGCCCAGATGCGGCTGAAGGGGACCATGGCGTGTAAGGCCTTCGTCCACGGCAAGGCCACGGTTAGCGAGGCAGTGCAGGTAGGTAGGCAAAGGCCTTCTATGCCTCGAGCTATGTAACAAGCTATGGTAATACAGGTTGGTTAGCCCTAGGCTCAGTCGAGGCCAAGTTTAGAGATGCCAGTTTTCTATTCCTTTGTTGGTTTTCTGGGTTTTTGACTTACTATGAATTTAGTATTAGAAACAAATAAAAATTCTTTGTTTTCATCCCACAGCTAGCGTTTCTGAATGTTTTGTTTTGTTAAATGTGAGAATCTACCCTTGGCCAGGTTGAGGCCAGGTAGAGAGTTGTAGGTTATGGTGGTTGAAAAGTCATTTTTTAACAAGTGAATACTGCCAACGCAAAATTTGCATGGAGCTAACCATTGGGAACCCTTAAAAACGTGCCTGGAAAATAACTATTTAAATCTCGATCCCTCTTATGTATTGTACAAGGCAATTACTAAAAGGATTGTAAAAGGGAACTCTTACAAAAAAGAAAAGTCTGTACACACAAATTGTGCGATTCACAGAAATTAAGTACCGTAAAACCCCTAATTTAAGCCGCGGCTTAAATAAGGGTTAGTTTCAGAAATTAGAACCAACAAGACCTCAACTTTAAGGGTGCAGCTTAAATTGGGGTTTTACACAACCTTAATTACAATGGTACCTCTGAAAAAATATGATGAAAATATGCCCATAGAAAAACTCTAAAATCAGGGTGCGGCTTAAATTAGGGTTCGGCTTAAATTAGGGGTTTTACGGTAGTTCATTAGAGATAAACAATAGAGTTTGAAGACAAAATTCAATGTTTTGAACCTTGAAATTGAATCTTGTCTTCAGTGTTTTACTTTAATGTTTCCCAACTAGGCAGTGAAAAAGGACGTCGTGCGGACGTTGCTCGCCCGCTGTGACCTGCTTTGTGAGGATCTGCTGCAAGCCGAGGAGGAACAAGGTCAGTTAATTAATAAACTAGTATGACAGGCATGCCAGAATACTCCCTACCACGGATTGCTGGTTTACAGTACTTTAAGGACCTGTAAGTCGATTTTGGCTTATTTTGTGAAAAAAAGCACAGGGAAAACTATAGGGGATTCAGCAACGTATACCGTACATCTGCCTGTAATGCATACATTTTCATACCAAATGAAAAAATATTGAATTTATTCATGTAAAAATTGAAACACTATTCAATGTTTTTATCAAGTTGAAATATAGAAGGATAAAAGGAAAAGTCTATTAAGTCCTTTTTCATTTTCATGACGTTGTTCATCCCCCTTATGAAAAAACATTATACCTCATTTCTCCCGACAGACCCTCGTGTCCTTTACGAGACCCCTGTGCGTATCTACGGGAGCGTCGCGGGCACCCCGCTGTGTTTCAGCGACTACATGTTCCAGGACGAGACCCCAGCCGACTCGGTCGACCGCTTCAAGGAACTGCTGAATCTGGACGTCACCGAGGAAGATCTGCAGATGGACATCGAACACGTACCAAGTAAGTTTATACAGTTTTATATATAAAATCAAATGTGCACCCTGCAGTTGATAAAGTTTAAGACATAAAACTGAACATGTACTCAGTTGGTTTGTGAAGTTAATGATGTAAAGCAGAACATAGACCTGGGGGACGGGATGGTATAGCGGATAAGGTTCTCGCTTGACATGTGGGAGGCCCATGCTTGAGTCTGGGCTATGCCTGCTATACCACCTTGCCTTGCCGTCGTTTCCATCCTCATAGATTTGGTCAGCCAACTGGTATCCACAAATGTGAGTTGGTGTTGATATAGCTGAAAAATTGCTGAATACACCTTAAACTCCAAAACATTATCATCATAAGAACATAGAGCCAGTTAGTTTGTGAAATTTAAGATATAAACTTGCTGGGCACATGTTCAGTTTTATAAGTTTAGGTCGTAAATTATGGGAGCTTAAAGAAGCTGATAGTGATACAATTTCCCCCAAGTCTATATATACGTGTCTCAGTGTGTGTGACATTTTACTTTTATCGATCACTTTTGTTTTCTTGTGACTTTTCTTTTGATCTAAATCAGAGACACGATTTTTCCTCCTTTAGTGATTTGAGGTTGCAAAAATGATTTTCCGGACAATACTTTGATGTATTTTCTTAATAGTTTTATAGTTTCTTTTAGGGAAAATGTCAGGACTCTATTTGTATAGTTTATATTTATCGCGTTCTAGAAAGAGTAGGAAAAATGTTTACTACTTTTTAGCCAATTGGGAGTGGCATCAGTCTGAATATAATATTCAGCATTATTTTCATTCTACGGCTAGTAGAAGCCAATCAACTGAGTTGGAAACACTGAATACATGTTACAATTTGTAGGACAAAACTACCTGTTTTGTCCCCTTGACTTTTCATCCTGTATAATCATGAAGCTAACTTTACAAGCAGAGACTAACTCTGTCTCTTGTTCCCCCCTCAGCCGAGTCTGATGTCTTGGTAGCGGAGGATACACAGAGCGATGCGTCAGATGATACGAGTAAACCCACTGCAAAAGCCACGGCATATAACCTTATAGGTACGTATTATGTACATGTTACCCTCTTCTAACTGAAGAAAGTGTCATAGGTACAGACTGTTTACAGAGTTAATCTAGAATTACCATACACCAGTCCAAAAAGTAGACATTTTACGACATAATTATCTCAAGAAAAATTGTTACTACAAAATTTGTATCCAACTACCTATTGAGAGATGTAACTGGACAATTTTCATTGAAAACTCATGGAAAAATATTTCCTTCAAAGTCCACCGGTACCCCGCATTTATGGAATGTGAGGGAGAGTTGGAGACCCACAGAGTATACCGCATACAGGAGAGGCCCAGTGGGCGCCGCCATATTGAATAATGGAGAATCCTGATAGGCTGAAAGTGGCGCTTGTCCACCCATTGAAAACTGGGTCAAAGGTATGCGCATGCGCAGATCAGGACTCCCGAATGCGGTATAATAATGCTAAGCGTTTTCCATTCTTGTGGAAGCCACTGTCCAGTATTTACTATTTGACTTGGGTATCCACATAACGATGGTTAAACATTTCCCTGTTTTTGTCCCAACCAGGTATGATGGCGGGTGGAGTGGTGGCCATGTTGGCGGCCGGCGTGTCGTACCTCTACCTGGGTGACCAGTGACTGTCCTGTAACCACGGCGACATGTAACCATGGTGACATGTAACCACAATGACATGTAACCACAATGACATGTAGCCATAGCAACATGTGAAAACAAGGACCTGCAACCACAGTTACACGTAACCATGGCAACATGTGAAAAGAGGGACCTGCAACCATGGTGACATGCTGTATCCATGGCAACCCACAATCATGATAATTTTCGGACATTGCAACTTATAACCAGACTTTGAGACATTGGTGCTTAAATCAATAGCAACCACTATGGCAATCAGAAACTGTAGCACATGACGAAACTGGGGCATCAGGAACCATGGTGACCTGTAACTAAGGAGACCAATCTACCACACATGGAATGATGGTGACAGATATCTTTGAAGACCAGTGTACCAGATATGGATTCAATGCAAAAGTCATGCAAGTGTGCTGCATACAGGAGCTACGTGAAGGAACTACAAGAATGTTTTAGAACAACAATCTCTGAACTATGTGGAAACGAACCTGCGTTATTAACTGTCTGCAATCATGGCAGAAAAGTTCATTTCTCAGAAATATCACAGCAATTAATTATTATGACTGTTGTGTCTAAAGATAATTTGTATTGCAAACTGAGTGAGAAAATGAAGCAGATTTTGAAATATTTTTGTTTAAGCAAGGCTTGGACGGGCCATATATATTTTGTTGCGACTTATATGATAATTTATATATGTTATATAATTTGAATTGTTATGGTGTATGTTATTCTGTAGTGCCCAAAGGGCGATAGCGATTTCAGAGAACAGTAGAGGGTCAATCTGAAATTAATAAAAACTTGAGGAAAGTATGGAAAATGTTATGGGAATTCAAATCCTTGAATACTATTTTGGCACTTTGTTACCAGGCTAGGAAAATCTGCTTGTCCGCGTGTCCTCAACAACCAGAAAAAGGGTGTGGACGAACAGAAAATGATTCCTAGTCGTCCTCCTGACGACCAGATATTTAGTAGAAACTACCGATACTTTCTCCTGAAAAAGATCAATCCTTTGCTCAATTTAATTGTTGTGTAAAAATGTTATACTTGTACCAATACTGCGGAAGATCTATATCTTTATGTGGACGACCAGATTTTCATTATTGGTTGTGCTCGGACTACTCAAGATCTGGATGAATTTTCCTGGCCTGGTTACTGAAAAAATCTTCTCTGTACTAGATCTCTGGTCAATGCTATTTTGTGGGCCTAACACTGGGATTGACATGTTTGTGACCTCAGAGCTGAGACTGGTAAACCTGCTTTATTGGGGATTTGATCATTGGAAGTATTATGTAATAATGGATATTCTCTTATAGCAAGTTGGGACCAAATGATACTTGGATTGAGAAGTATGTGAGTTTTATTTTGCAATATGCCCAGAGTTTGGCACTTAATCATTCTGAAGAATAGATAATAAATCATGGAAATAAGGCATCTAAATTCTAATCCAAGCACAGACTTTGATTCGGGATATCTGGGTCGAACCTGGTGAAAATTGTCATGTCTATAGTTGAAAGAAGCCTGAAGTGAAAAATGAAAGAATCAACCTTTACACCTGTTTTGAACTTGAGGTAAAGCTTTTGTTTTAGGGAATACCTGATTTTTGACCCGCAAGCTGTTATGCAAAATGGCTCCAACAGCTTTTGATGCGTGTTGGCAAATCTGCTTCTCCTACCGTGCGTAAGGCCTCTATTTTGTTTCAAATTAAATATATATTTTTGTTTTACATGATGAGAGATAGTGTTCAGTATCACTTTATTTCAGGTCATTACAGACTTTCTTATTGTGAAGTTGATTTGAATATATTTGTATTAGATCTTCATGAATGAAAGGTTAACTGTTAATTGTCCATTAAGCTTGTTTGTTAATATGAACCCAAAGGGATGTAAGTTTACCGATTTTTGGCAGACTTCCGAATTTTTCCTCCATCACCCCCAAAATCATTTTCAAAAGTTGATGTCTAAAACAAATTTCAAAGCATTTTAGGATGTTTTCAGATTTTCTTCATGTTATTTCCGATTTTTTCACTGTCCCTTTCTACATCCCCGATAACTTGAAAGTCACCTTTATTGTTCCTGATGATCAATTTTGAAAAATATTGTCTGCGTGTAGTTGTGAGAAATAATTGAACGAGGCAAAGAAATCACGAGGTGTTAAAATAGTGGGGGGTGTTCCCACAAGGCACATTGTGAAGGACGATGTGATATTGCACATGTTAAATATTTATTTGTATTTAGGATACAATAAAAGGTAGAATAATCTTATATCAGTATCAGTGTTCTGATTTCAAGAAAGTTGATCGCCAGCGAGAATTAGAATTTGAGATGATAAAGGAAAGATGTCTGTGTTATTAAACACAGACATTAAACACTTGTACTGTACACTATCAAAGGAACAATTTTTTTCCCCATCGTCTAGAGCCTTTATCCCAGAATCTCTCTGTATGTAGTAACGCTAACGCGACTGGTACCTATTCTTTAACAAATGTAATGTAATTCTAACTGTATTTTGTTTAATTACTAACTTTAGTCATAATACAAGCCTTCAGCTATAGCGAAATGATCTTCTGGACATTGCTACTTATGCACATTGGCATTTACATTTTAAATTTCTTGTGCATTTGCATGTACATGTATCTACAAATGGAAGTCAACTTATTGTCATTGTGCTAGCAGGCATCATACTGTTTCTGTATTTTATAGGAATTTCCTTTATTTTTGCAAAAACCTTGAAAATTCCTTTATTTTCTTTTATTTTTACAAAAAAATTCCTTTTAATTCCCATATTCTTTTCTGGGAGAGGAAAATTTTCAATTCTTTGTAAGAATGCAGGAAATTCTATCATTTTGATTGATTTAATGATAAAATCTTCAAGCAGTATCTCTTGTTAATTATTATAAAACAAAGTTTCAGCAGGTTTTCTTGGTTTAGTGTTTATATTGCTTCTTTCTGGCTTAATGTCAAGATATTAATTCTTCAATCTGATGAAATGTTCATAGTCTGGGAGACAAGTAAAGGGCACCAACTTCTTAGCCAAGGTGTGAGAGTCAACCCTCTGGCTGTGAACGTTAACTTGGATGATAGCAAGCTCATAAGTATTTCAAAACTGTTAAAATTGTGTCATTGCAAGTAAGTATAGAGATGAAACTACACAGAAATGCATTATATTAGATTTAAAGTTCCATAGAAATCAATAAATATTCCTTTAAAATTCCTTTATTTTTCATTAAAATGCTCGCAAATTCCTATAAATTTCTTTATTTTTGCAAAAAAAAAAATCCTTAACATTCCTTTATTTTTTTGGGAAGCCGGTATGATGCCTGTGCTAAGCATAGGGACAAGTTTTCTGTTGTTTTGTTGAATTTCCGTTTTTTTCACTCCAGCATTCCCGAAAATCAATTTGATATTTAAACAGGCCCCCCTCAGACCCACAGGCCTGGTCGGCAACGGTCTCAGACCCCGACTCCTGGTGTCATTAAAATGCCATTGAGTGGTCGGGGCTGACATATGACATCTGTTGTGGGGCTCACCACTACTCAAATCTCAGTTCACATATTTGATACTGTCTTATCAATGGGGGCAACTATATACACTTCCTTTCCCTTGACAACCCCCTTTTATGCTATGGTTGGTCTGGGGTAAGTTTGGGGTAGGTTCTGGGTAGGTCAGGGGTAGGTCTGAGGTAGGTGTGGGGTAGGTCAGGGGTAGGTGTGGGGTAGGTCAGGGGTAGGTGTGGGGTAGGTCAGGGGTAGGTGTGGGGTAGGTCAGGGGTAGGTGTGGGGTAGGTCAGGGGTAGGTGTGGGGTAGGTTTTGGGTAGGTTTGAGATAGGTTCTGGGTACGTCAAGGGTAGGTCTGTGGTAGGTCAGGGGTAGGTTTGGGGTAGGTGTGGGGTAGGTTTTGGGTAGGTTTGAGGTAGGTTTGGGGTAGGTGTGGGGTAGGTTCTGGGTAGGTTAAGAGTAGGTTTGGGGTATGTGTGGGGTAGGTTTGAGGTAGGTTTGGGGTAGGTGTGGGGGAGGTTTGAGGTAGGTTCTGGGTAGGTCAGGGGTAGGTGTGGGGTAGGGGTGGGGTAGGTGTGGGGTAGGTTCTGGGTAGGTCAGGGGTAGGTCAAGAGTAGGTTTGGGGTACGTGTGGGGTAGGTTTTGGGTACGTCTGTGGTAGGTTTGGGGTTCATCTGGGGTTGGTTTGGTTTATTTGAGGTAGGTTTAGGGTAGGTTTGGGGTATGTTTGGTTTAGGTCGGGGCTAGCTAATGGGATAGGTTGGGGGTAGGTTGGTAGTAGGTTGGGGTATGTTTGGGGTGGTTTTTGGGTGGGTTTGGGGTGGGTTTGGGGTAGGTTTGGGGTTGGTCTGTGGTAGGTTTGGGGTTGGCCTGGGGTAGGTTTTGGTTGGTCTGGGGTAGGTTTGGGGCAGGTTTGGGGTTGGTCTAAGGTAGGTTTGAGCTATGTGTGGGATAGGTTTGGGGTTGGTTAGGGGTAGGTTTGGAGTACATTTGGGGTAGGTTTGGGTTGGTCTGTGGTAGGTCTGGGGTAGGTCTGGGGTAGGTCACGGGTAGGTCAGCGGTATGTATGGGGTAGGTTTGGGGTACATTTGTGGTAAGTAAGTTTTGGGTTGGTTTGGGGTATGTTTGGGGTTGGTCTGGGGTAGGTTTGAGGTAGGTTTGGGATAGGTTTAGGGTAGGTTTGAGTTATGTTTGGAGTAGGTTTAGGGCAGGTTTGGGGTTGGTCTTTGGTAGGTTTAGGGTTGGTCAGGAGTTGGTCTGGGGTAGGTTTGAGGCAGGTTTGGGATAGGTTTAGGGTAGGTTTGAGTTATGTTTGGAGTAGGTTTATGGTAGGTTTGGGGTTGGTCTTTGCTAGGCTTGGGGTAGGTTTGGGGTCGGTCAGGAGTTGGTCTGGGGTAGGATTGAGGTATGTTTGGGATAGGTTTGAGTTACATTTGGGGTAGGTTTTACACTTCTAGGTTACGTTTCTAGGTTACACTTGGAGTTTACGCTTGGAGTTTACGCTTGGAGTTTACGCTGGGCGTTTACGCTGGGCGTTTACGCTGGGCGTTTACGCTGGGCGTTTACGCTGGGCGTTTACGCTGGGCGTTTACGCTGGGCGTTTACGCTGGGCGTTTACGCTGGGCGTTTACGCTGGGCGTTTACGCTGGGCGTTTACGCTGGGCGTTTACGCTGGGCGTTTACGCTGGGCGTTTACGCTGGGCGTTTACGCTGGGCGTTTACGCTGGGCGTTTACGCTGGGCGTTTACGCTGGGCGTTTACGCTGGGCGTTTACGCTTGGAGGTTATGCTTGGTGCTTATGCTTGGAGGTTATGCTTGGAGGTTATGCTTGGAGGTTATGCTTGGCAGTTACACCTTGAGGTTTCACCTTGAGGTTTTGCCTTGAGGTTATGCCTTGAGGTTACACCTGGAGGTTATGCTTGGAGGTTATGCTTTCTGGCTATCTATGCCTTCTCGTTATGCTTTCCTGCTACGCTTTACTTGTTCCACTTTCAGTTTGCGGTTTCAGGTTACATTTACGGTTGCACTTTCTGGTTACACTTTCGGACGCTACGCTTTCCAACTGTGCCTTCCAGCTAGGCTTCCCGGCTTCATGTTCAGGTTCCACCTGCTGGCTACACCGTCTGGTTCCGCTTTTGCTTGCAGTTTTGGTTTTTTCAGGTTGCGTTCTCTGGGTTACACTTTCAGTTGCACTTTCTGGTTACACTTTCCAATTACGCCATCTGGCTAAGCTTTCTAACCAGCTCTCCGGCAGCACCTTCTGGCTGTGCTCTCAGGCTGTGCTCTCAGGCTGTGCTCTCAGGCTGTGCTCTCCAGCCACGCTCTCCGGCCACGCTCTCCGGCCACGCTCTCCGGCCACGCTCTCCGGCCACGCTCTCCGGCCACGCTCTCCGGCCACGCTCTCCGGCCACGCTCTCCGGCCACGCTCTCCGGCCACGCTCTCCGGCCACGCTCTCCGGCCACGCTCTCCGGCCACGCTCTCCGGCCACGCTCTCCGGCCACGCTCTCCGGCTGTGCCTTCGGTTACATATGGCTTAAATGCCAATTATGGCCCAAGCTTATAGATTTGAGATTGTAAGTTTGCAGTTTGACATAGTTTCGTGATAGTTTTGAGGGGGGGGGGGTCATTTTAAAACCTTTTGCAACTTGCAGAAAAAGCCCAAGATCTGTATAAAGCATATTCAATTAATTTGTTAATCGGCATAACATTACATGATAAAACTATGGTAAAGAATACTTCATTTGATTTTTATATATAATCTTATGCACCTAGAGTCAAGTATCATCTTAAATAATTCATATTAGTATTTTATATTTATGTAACGTAGATATTGTTTGTATCTAAGTTATATGGTAAACTACACTTATTGACTTACTTGTAGAATAATAACGCTATGATGGTACTGTCCAATAAATTGTATTGTTAAGTAATGTAAAGATATGATAAAAAAAAAATTAAGTACATATTGAACCCTGAAGAAATCCATGCTCGCCAACATTTGTTTAGTCCTCCCCAGGATCTGTATATAGAATTATCAATACCACCCACAACCAACCCACAACCAACCTCCAACCAGCCTACAACCAAACCCCAAAACCAACCCAAGAACCACCACAGAACCACCACAGAACCAGTCCAGAGCCAGCCTAGAACCAAACAAGAACCACCCTAAACCACCCCTGAACCCCCTTAATCAACCCACAATCACCCCACAACCAACCTTTAACTAACGTACCACCACCCCACAACCAACCCTCAACAACCCCACTACCACCCCACGACCATCCCACTACCACCCCACAATGAACCCTCAACTACCCTACAACTAACCCACAACCACCCCACAATTAAACCATAACCACCCCACAACGAACCCTCAACCACCCTACTACCACCCCACTACCACCCAACAACGAACCCTCAACAACTCCATTACCACCCCACAATGAACCCTCAACTACCCTACAACTAACCCACAACCACCCCACAATTAAACCATAACCACCCCACAACGAACCCTCAACCACCCTACTACCACCCCACTACCACCCCACAACTAACCCTCAACTACCCTACGACTAACCCACAACAACCCCACAACTAACCCATAACCACCCAACAACAAACCCTCAACAACTCCACTACCACCCCACAATGAACCCTCAACTACCCTACAACTAACCCACAACCACCCCACAATTAAACCATAACCACCCCACAATGAACCCTCAACCACCCCACTACCACCCCACTACCACCCCACTACCACCCCACTACCACCCCACTACCACCCCACAACTAACCTTCAACTACCCTACGACTAACCCACAACAACCCCACAACTAACCCATAACCACCCAACAACGAACCCTCAACAACTCCACTACCACCCCACAATGAACCCTCAACTACCCTACAACTAACCCACAACCACCCCACAATGAAACCATAACCACCCCACAACAAACCCTCAACAACCGCACAACCACCCCACTACCAACCCACAACTAACCCTCAACTAACCTACAACTAACCCACAACCACCCCACAACTAACCCATAACCACCCAACAACGAACCCTCAACAACCCCACTACCACCCCACAACTAACCCTCAACTACCCTACAACTAACCCACAACCACCCCACAACTAACCCATAACCACCAAACAACGAACCCTCAACAACCGCACAACCACCCCACTACCATCCCACAACCCCACTACCACCCCACAACAACCCCACTACTCCTCATTACCACCCCACAACCACCCTACTAACACCCCACAACCACCCCACAACCACCCCACACCTATCCCACAACCACCCCACAACCACCCCACCACCACCCCACAAACATCCCACAAACACCCCACAAACACCCTACAAACACCCCACAAACACACCACAAACACACCACAAACCCTCCTGAACCACCCCTGAAGCCCCTCACCCCCTTCCTACTTGATTCAACAGGAATGTAAGGAACCTACATCCAAAATTTCAAGTTGATAACTTAAATAGGGCCTAAGATATCAATTTTCAACAATTTAAAATGAAAATAGAAATTAAGATTTGTAATCTATATAATTCATATCTGATAACATTCATAAAAAATATTATAAAACAGAGAAACGTACGTCCCACTCTTGGTAAGCTATCCTAAAGGATTTCACATTATTCAAAATTGGAAGTGGTGGTGAGTCCCCCTCATACCCTGGAGTGGGCCATCCGACCTGATGAGGTCCAGCTGTTCACAGTACCACAGGGGGTGGGGTGTAGGGGGAGACGGTCCCCGGCCGGGACGTTCAGAATGGGATTGAGGGGGGCCTGTAAAACACATTTCACAACATTTAATGATACAATCAGATTTCGTTACTGTTATTTCTGACTTTTCCACTCTCCCCAACTTACATTGCTGAGCTTTTCTGATGTTTTCGCTGTCTCCTGCTTATATCCCTGTAAAAATCTCCATTAGTACAGCACCCGATACCCCCAACAGACAGGCCTACAGTAGACGTCTTCTCCTTATTCGACACAAGTTACCTCTTAGCACTAGATGAGGCATATATGTTGCCCTGTGCTCCGTCGCATAACCATACCCTCGCAACAAGGACATCATTCCGCAAGGATGTCGCTGTTGCAAGAGGTCGTGCTGTTAAATTGTGGCTGTTCTAATGGGCTGATTTTAATTCTGTAAATGGTTTTGAAAAATACACACTTAAGTCTAAATATGGTGTAATTCTCAGTCCAGAAAAATTATCATTAGTGGATAAAAATTGATGCTGAATTATGGCAGTACAACGAGACTGACATTTCCCAACAAAACCTTTGCTGTTATTATGCGACGGACCACACCAATTTTGAGGAATTGGTAAAATAAAGGAACAAACAAGTTTCTGTGGAAATTTCATGGTAAACACATGAAAATTACAATTTACTTACAAATATCAAGGAATGAGCGATTTCTTTTACAGAAAAACCATGATGAACACATGAAAATAACAATTTACAATTTATTTACAAATATCAAATAATGAACAATAATTCATTTACAAATGTCAAAGAATGAACTATTTCTGATACATAATAGTTGGGCTCTTTTACAAGTGCGACGCCCTTGTCTCTTAAATCAGACATGGTGGAATGGTCATGTCATATAGAGCCTATCAACATGGTAATAGAAATTTCGATTATTAAATGACATAACTAGTACTCCACAACCATTAAATGATGTAAGGTGTATTCTGAACAATTCTGAGGAAATTGCAAAATAATAGGAAAAAATGAAAATTGAAAAATTGAGTTTTCTACATAAATAACATGGTAAACGCTTGCACATTACAATTTAGGTCCAAATATCAAAGACAAAACTATTTATTACTTATATTAGACATGTGTTCAGATGCTCATAGATAAAAGCCTATAGAATCTTGCACTAATGAGCATATAGTTTATTACTTTGTAACATGAACAATAGCCGTGTCTTTACAGTATTTTTTTCTCCTAATAGCTGTATTGGATATGTGATACTTCAAATGTTTGTAACATGGGTTCTGCTATAAATGCGATTCTATGATTATTCTAGATCTTAATGCATTTAGTTGCTTATTATTAAATAAACCACAATTTTCATATCGGCGACATATGCCTCATGCATCAGCTTCTAATTTCTGGGCTCCAGTCTACTGATATACCATCAAACAGCTAATTGAAAATCATTTTTGACAGAATAAACTACTGTATCCCAGAAACCCTTCAGGGTTTCCGTCACACAATTAAGTATTTTAAGCAAAAGGAAGCCAACAAAAGATTTGTAACACAGTGCATCATTTTTAGATTATGATTAATGAGAGCCGTGCCACTGTTTGTACCACTGACCAGAAACTTCTGATCCCTAGTACAAGGGGTTGTGTGATCGTCGGCAACCCTGGGGATGGTGTGAGGTTTGGTCTGCTGACGTCAAGTTCTAAGAAACTATGGTCTGACCCCAGTCTTTGACATAAGCAGACAAACAACAACATAACAAAACCATTGACACGTCGCCCCAGTGACAGAACGGGCCAGGGAAGTCAGCGAGATAGGGAGACGGCAGGGAGATGGCAGACCAACTTGTTTCCGGGCAGTGGATTACAGTGGCTAGGCTCTGTACCCCTGTTTACAGACCTAGCTTGATTGGAATAAACCTACAACTGTGAACTATCAGTGTTGTGTGCTGCTTTGTAACAAATTGCTTTTCAAATCATTTATATATAAACAAAGATACCTCACTTAATATTTCATTTAAGGTTAGACTACGGTGATGAACAGTCAATTTACCAAAATTGCAATATCTCCGTAGCTTTTGATGATATTTTAATATATAATACATCAGATGAAAGCTGACATTTTTCTTTATCTTGTCATGTATGACAGATTTAGTGAAGATATGGATTTCGGAAAATATGAATTAAAATCGTATTTTTTCACTTTTATTTTTTGAACCAAGATTTCTAAGTCAATATTATGTTTACAGCTTTCAAACTTGGTAATATTGTCAGTAGCATTCATTTGGAGGGAACCGTGTCTCAGATTATCAATTAAGGCCTTAGTATTGATTTTATGACAAAAAACGGGTAACTTTTTGTGTTTTTTTGTCAATTTTTACAACTTCATTTTCTAAATTTCATAAAATCAAAACTAGGCCCTAAATAAAAAATCTGAGACACGGTTCCCTCTATATGACTAGTATCTATATGCATACGAAATATTATGGGTTTTCCTTCATTATTGACCGAGATATTTAAATTCAAAAAAATTAAGTTGTAAACATGATTTTCATATTTCCGATCAATTTTTATTTCTATTCCAAAACCCATATTTATATGATTTATATCCAAAGATAATCTATTTCAACACATATCTAATGATATACAATACATATTAAGATAGATAGTAGGAAAATAATTATTTTAGAATTTTCCCAGACCAGCGAAATGGTCCCTCATCACAGTAGTCTAACCTTAAAGACTTTTTCATTATCAGTATTAAAGGGTAATTTGAAGAGAAACATGTCTCGGAATTATTAATTAGAGCCTTTGTATCTATGAAATTTAGAAAATTTAATGTTTTTTTTGCAACAAAATTCAAATTTAAGTTAATCCAACCAACTTTCATAACAGTGGACATATGACCCAAAATAAAGATAAAAAAAAACCTCATTGTGAAATTAGGACTCAATTGCTCATACTATAATAAGAGTGAGTGAGGGTTGGGTGTTTTACGCCGTACCGACATTCATGGCGAAAACAAGTTGGGATGAATTCTGTCTTTGGGAATTGCATCTAAGAGATGAGGGTGACAGGGATGGCAAACAGCAGGGGATCAAAACCTGGAAATCATTTTTTGCTGTACCTCATCCCTTAGTGAACCCAGAACCAACCGACAATTGAACCTGTCTGAGATTTATATATATATTACCTTCTAATGTATACCTTTATGTATGTTCCAGGTGGCCACCTGGGTATGTTAATCTAATAAAAGACCTGCTACAACATAACCTAGTTGTCATTGACACATGGTACCAGAAGTAATTACGAATCGTGCGGATTAAAAGCAAAAAATGGATTCGATCAAGGCGCCCGAGCCCCTTAGACTGAAGGAAGAAAATGTTGCAGACAACTGGGAAAGGTTCAAGAAACAAATGAAGTGGTATCTGCTGGCTATCAACGTACCAGATGATGCGAGTGCGAGGAAAGTAGCCATCCTACTAACAGTTGCAGGCCAAGAAGCCCAAGATGTCTACAACACATTCACATATGCACCAGCTGTTGGGAATGTGCCAGCAGAATCGCCAGACAATTATGATGTGGTTCTACGCAAGTTCGAGGCATACTGTGTTCCAAGGAAAAATACAGTTTATGAACGATACACGTTTAATATCCTTGAACAAGGAGACGGTGAAAGTATAGACAGTTTTGTGACATCACTTCGCCTAAAAGCAGCCACGTGTGAGTTTGGGACACTGTTGAACTCAATGATCAGGGACCGATTAGTAGTCGGTATAAGAGACCGTCGCCTAAAAGAAAAGATGTTAAGGGATCCTGGCCTCACTCTGGATACTGCCATAGCGATGTGTAAAGCTGCTGAAACGGCTCAGAAACAGATAAAGGTACTAAACTCGGTGGAAACAGAAACTGTAAACTTTGTCAACAAATCGAAGCAGTACAACAGTACAAAGACTGGACGGCAAGACAGAGTACAAGCACCTAGAGATGCCTCCAGAGACTCTGCCAAGCCAAACACAAGTGACACAGGTGGTGAATTTGACTGTGGGAGGTGTGGAAATAAGCACTTGCCTAGGCGCTGCCCAGCCTATAGGTTTCGATGTGCCAAGTGCTCCTTCAGAGGCCATTACACCCACCTGTGCAAAACAAGAGTAAATGTTGTAAATGAAGAAGCACCAGCAGAAAACCAAGAGACTGATATCTTCATTGGGCAAGTAAAGACTCAAGAGGTCAAAGAGGTCAAGATCAGCAAAGGTTGTCGCTGGATTTACCCTCTAAAAGCAGGAAATTCAACTGTACATGTTCAGCTGGACACTGGAGCAGGTGCTAACCTACTCAATGAAAAGGATTACTATGGACTGACCCCCAGACCAAAGTTAAATTCAACGAATGTTCGCCTCACTGGATATACAAATGATGAGATTCAGGTCAAAGGTGCATGTATGTTAAAAGTTGAGGTTGAAGGAAAATGCTCAGTCATTAGATTTGTCGTTGTAGAGAATGGTTCAAGCCTTCTTGGCGCCACGTCATGTGAAAATCTTGGTCTAGTTAAAAAAATACTTGCTGTGAAAGAAGATAACGAAGAAGTAACTGTAAAAGATGTAGGACAGTGTACTCTGCCAGAGGAAAGAAGTGAGCTATCGTCTTTACCGTTTGTGTACAATATTGAAGTGAAAGAAGATGCTGTGCCAGTAATTAGAGCAGCTAGAAGGGTTCCAGTGGCAGTAAGAGAACCTCTGAAAAAAGAGCTAGAGAGAATGGAAAACCTAGGGATTATTCACAAACAAGATGAACCATGTGAATGGGTAAGTGAAATAGTTGTTGTGAACAAACCAAATGGTAATATTAGATTGTGCATTGATCCTAAAGACCTTAATAAGGCAATCAAAAGAGAGCATCAACAACTACCTACTAGACAAGAAATCTTTTCAGATATACAAGGGGCAAAGTACTTTTCCAAACTTGATGCATCTCAGGCATTTTGGCAGGTTAAACTTAGTGAAGAGTCAAAGAAATTGACCTGTTTTAACACACCATTTGGTAGGTACTCGTATGACAGGCTACCTTATGGCCTTTGTTCAGCCCCTGAAGTGTTCCACAAATACATGGAGGTAATGTTTGGTGATATAGAAGGATCACGTGTGTACATGGATGACATACTCGTGTGGGGCACAACAGAAAAGGAACATGACAGCCGTCTGCAAGAGATCAGAGAGAGAATAGAAAAGTACAATTTGCACATGAATTGGTCAAAATGTGAAATCAAAAAGTCTGAGATTAGCTTTATAGGAGACAAGCTGTCATGTGAAGGAATCAGTCCGGCAGAGGACAAGGTTGAAGCAATACTGGGGATGAAAAAACCAGAGTGTAAAGAAGACGTGCAAAGAGCCTTGGGTTGTATAAATTATGTTGGCAATTATCCCAAACCTTGCAATTAAATGTACTCATATCAGATCACTGCTTAGCAGTAAGAATACATGGGTGTGGGGCCCTGAACATGATTGTGAGTGGGAAAACATGAAAGGTATTTTAACCTCATCACCAGTGCTTAGGTTCTACAACCCAGCCCTTCCAATCAAAGTGTCCACTGATTCTTCAAAAGATGGTCTTGGAGCTGTGTTGCTTCAAAAAGAAAATGGAGAATGGAGGCCAGTAGCATTTGCTGCAAGGTCACTGACAGATAGTGAAAAAAGGTACGCACAAATTGAAAAAGAGTGTCTCGGCTTAGTGTATGGTTGTACAAAGTTTCACCACTTCATTTATGGGTTACCCAATGTAGAGCTAGAAACTGATCATAAACCCCTGATTGCACTGTCAAACAAGTCTCTCAATGATATGTCTCCCAGAATCCAAAGGTTAATGCTAAAGTTGCAGAAATATAGTGTACAACTCACATGGACTCCAGGTAAATTCCTGTATATTGCAGACACACTGTCTAGAGCCAAGGTCACAGAAAAGGTTGATAATGTACTGGGTGCAGAAATAAATGCACAGGTAAACATGGTCTATCAGTCTTTCCCATTATCAGAAGAGTACTTAGAGCGAATAGCTAAAGAAACTGAAAAGGACGAAGTCCTAGAAGCAGTTAATAGGTGTATCGCTAATGGCTGGAAAAATGGAGAATGCCCAGCATATAGCACATTTAAAGATGAGTTCTGTTTGATAAATGGACTTCTAGTGAGAGGAAACAGGATTGTTATCCCTAGTAGCATGCGTAAAGAAATGCTGGAGTATGTTTATGCAGGACATCTAGGAGTAGACAAACAGAAAAGGTTGGCAAGAGATGTTATGTTTTGGCCTAACATGAATAGAGACATTGAGGTTAAGACACAAAATTGTCAAGCATGTCTAAAGTATAAAGTTTCCCAGAGCAAAGAAACAATGTATGTAGAGGCAGAGAAGTTGAATGCAGGACCATGGGAGTATGTGGGGACAGATCCGTTCCATTGGAACAACCATGACTACTTGTTGGTTATAGATTATCACTCGAATTATCCAGAGATTGCCATACTACCAAGCACGTCAGCTGAGAATGTAATCTTAAACATGAAAAGTATCTTTTCCAGACATGGTGTGCCTAAAGTTGTAATCAGTGCCAATGGTCCTCAATATAGTTCAGAAGCTTTCAAAAGGTTTGCGAGTGAATATGGGTTCCAACATAGAACTTCAAGCCCATATTATCCCCAAAGTAATGGAAAAGCAGAAAGAGGTGTTGGAATTGTAAAAAGTCTTCTCAATAAGGCAAAAGAGTCAGGTGATGATCCATACTTAGCACTACTAGCTTATAGACAGGCGCCAAAGTGTGATGGTTCCTCTCTAGCAGAGAAGCTTATGGGTAGAAAGTTGCATAGTAGACTTCCGCATGTTCACAAAATGGTAGACTCAGGGAACAAAGCTATTAGCGAGAGTCGGTTACGTCAAGAAGTAGCATACAATGAACATGCCAGAGATTTGCCTAGACTACAAGTAAATGACACAGTAAGACTGCAAGATGAAAAGGGTACATGGAGCCAGCGTGCTCAGGTGTTAAAAGAAGTGGCCCCAAGGTCATACAAAGTAAGAACTGAAAATGGAGCAGTGTTGAGAAGAAACAGGCGGGATCTACTGAGAACATCAGAACAGTTTGTAAGGTCTGATGACCAAATGGATGATGCAGATGATATAGATGGGGTGATTGACTCAAATGCTGAAAATGTCAAGAATGGTGAGGCCATGAATGTAGAAAAGGCTTCTGTCACTTCTCTTTCTGTTCCTGAAAGATCTCCTCAAGTAATAGTCTCATCTCCATTCATACCTAGAAGGTCTTCAAGAGTGTCAAAACCAGTAGTAAGACTAGGTATATAAAGATGTGCTTTGTCAGGACTTCTATAGACGTCTATCTTTTGATTGTCCGTTGACGGGGAAGATGTCTGAGATTTATATATATATTACCTTCTAATGTATACCTTTATGTATGTTCCAGATGGCCACCTGGGTATGTTAATCTAATAAAAGACCTGCTACAACATAACCTAGTTGTCATTGACACAGAACCCAAAGAACCATTGACCAGGAATTGAACTGGAAGAACCACTTGGTCAGTGCTCGGTGCCCCCTATCATCGCCTTATGCGATCAGCAGGGGCTACTGGGGGCCTATATTCTTCTGCGTAACCTCCACGGGGTTATTATAATAATAAGAACAATGGGGGGTGTCCGTGGGTGTTTGTATGACCTAGAGGGGATTGTGACTATCTCGATATGTAAGGCCTACCAATTTGCACCACCCCCAATATGCACTGGTTGCCAGCTTTGCAGGTGATAAATCAAGAGAGATAATAATGCATGTTCCAAAGATAAAAGTGAAAAAGTTTTTCCTTTCATAGTTTCTAAAATCTGTATCTGTTTCAGTATAAATTTGTTCATGTTGATGGATCCTGATTTTTTTCCATTTCAAATAATGCATGATGTTGTATCTATAGTATTGAGCAAATGTAAGGTTGTCATGAGTTGAGTTACACATAGACAGAAGGCCACAAGTATTTATAAGACAACTGTAACTAGACTGTTATGTTTACAGTTGTCTTGCCAAGAATATATATAGAAAGGGTGTAACTTGAGGTATCTACAAGCGACTATATTTAGAGAGGGTTATAGAGAGGTCAACTGTCTGGTTTGTATTTAGATTGGCTAAATGGCCCAGGATATATATATATATAGGAGTGCACCCTTAGACCCTGGAGGACGGGCATATTTGGGAGGATGTATTATTAGAAATAGGCTATGTACAGTTACCATAGCACAGTATCATTGTGGAATGAGATAAATAGCACGAATTATGCCATACCTCATGTTTCTCCCCATAAATTCAACATGGGGTTGGATGGATTGGGGAGGGGGGGGCATGTTCCACCACGGGCTGAAGTGAGCGATCTGGTGAGTCCATAACCATGTTTGAAATCTCTGCAAAATGATGTATTTGGTTAAATGGGATAAATGGGAATCACTATCAAGCCCATCCCACATTGGGTATAACCTGGGGTTGGACAAGGGTTGGACAAAACAACCCTATAAGCCACCTTTGCCTCCTAGAGTCGGGATTTACTAAAATATGCAATAATCATATTTTCTATATCCCCAAGTCCTGCTACACCATGATAATTTCTTAAAGGTAAACTTCTATATAAAAAGCATAATCGAATTTCTATAAGTTATAACGAATACACATTCATTAGGACTTTCTGTAAATGATGTATGTTGATAGAAATATTTGATATTTACAATTATCATGGTTTAGCATGGAAGTGTTCTCCCGACTATGAGAACTCCTCTCACTGGAGAACCAGTCTAAATCACTGGTTTGTGACGTCACACGGGTACTAACATACACTTCAGGAACATAGGGAAACCTTTTATTTACTCAGAATCCTTTCTATGATAACAGTTAAGGCTATCTAATTATAATCTATGATTTAGGAGATATATCAGCACATCATTATTTGTGTCACTATAAAAAGAAATGAGTTTAAGAAGACCTAAAAGAATAAAACTTTTATAGAGTGACCGTTAGATTGCGCGCCCTGTGTACAGAGGGGTGAGGTGCAGTCAGACCCGGGAGAAGGTCGCACCGCCGCCCCACACACAGCGTACACCCGGGTACTGCCCGTCACCCTACACTGACCCACTGGTCGGGTAGTACCCGTGCGACGTCACACCCCACTATCAGCCGGCCTGGAGGACCTCCCGGGGGTCATTACATACTTACCATCCTAATTCACTTTAGCAATAGATAGCCCCACAGATCATAACCTGTGTGTATTGGACATATGGGACAGAAACGAAATGTGATGTGTAAATATAAAGTCATATTTATGTGCTAGTTTTCCTTTAAATTGTATCAATTGATAGATTTTTGGGTTTGACAGCCAATCAAAATGCAGTATTTTAGGGCAAAATAGGGTTGGACATTATAGGCTGGGCTGACAGGCTTTAACACTGGTTCCTATGGGAAAAAGGCAAATATATCAAGCTACATTTTAGAAATTTGGGGAGCAATCTGTGAACCAAATTGCTTTTGTTAATTTTGTATAATGCAACTCTTTTGAGGGGTTAAGTGTGGATGCAATTTTGAAAATATTTCATGGTAAACACTTATGTTGGTAAAAACTGGGATGGGCTTATTGGGAGCATTTTTGGGGAAAGGGACCTATTGGCAATTCATCATGTCATGAAGTATGGCATGATTGTAGAAAATTTACTCTTTCAAAAGCTACAAACCATTTTAGAATATTCCTAATAGAAGCTGAGATATGCTTGTATGAACCTTGCTAAATTAAGAACACCCTATTCTCAATTTCTGTATTTCTTTCCATGTTATGGTAACGTGAAGTTAAATATGTTTGATCAAAAGAGTGAGTTTTCTAATTATCAAAAATACCTAAAGTGAAACAAATTTTGATAGGGGTGCTTGTTTTACTCACTGTTTGAAATATTGAGAAGAGTAAAACATTTTCTACGTGACCTATGAAAAATGTTCTTTTCATTCTTTATAATCTTTATTCTGTAACCATGGCAACTTGCTAACCTCCATTAATGCTTACAAATCTGAAAAATGTTGCATTTAGAATTTCCCATGATGCATTGGTTTGAAAATTCTGAAATTTCTATAATTGTCATGAAAATCTCTATATGTTTCTTAATAAATGTAATGAAGAGGCTGATTTCTAGATACTAGCATTTCTGCCAGATTAAGGCCTAAGATTAAGGATGTAATGAGCTGTATTGTAGATGCAGTAGTAAAGGAACTGGATATTGTAGAATAATGAAAAAAAATCAGTGGAAGAATCCCTGGGACTTCAGAAACATTATGATACATAACATTTGGCTATATGTGAAACAATCATTTTATAATTACAACAAAACTTTGAAATTCTTGGCCATGAGATGGCCCAAAATGTCAATAGGACAATGTCAATTTCTAAATACGTTCCCCTGCCGTTTATTTTTCACAATTTCCCCCAAACATTAAGCCCTAAGATCATCTGTAG
Source organism: Lepidonotus clava (assembly GCA_936440205.1). Lineage (NCBI taxonomy): Eukaryota > Metazoa > Annelida > Polychaeta > Phyllodocida > Polynoidae > Lepidonotus > Lepidonotus clava. The sequence goes on along the minus strand of OW387143.1, from coordinate 51,613,053 downwards.
AATTTGGGTAGTGACACAACAGGGGTGACTAATCAAGTTCTCAATATTGACATGCACCACTTCCCTTACTTGATAAGCGACAAGGACATGGAAAAGAGGGTTTTATTAGATTTTACATGTTGGGACTCCTCATCCAGAACCCTAAATTAAATACTCCTCTCCAAATCGAGCAGCGGGTTTAACATGATAATACACAGGTGACCGCTACCCCATTATCTATAGCTTTCTTATTACTAACGAAAAACCCTATCCTAGGAGAAGTAAAGTTATAGCATGTATTTCAATTACTATGTTTCGAATTTGAACCATTTTTCCACAGTCATATTTTGCTACTCGTTTCACGACGTTCTTCTTTTGTAATTTACCCATTTCATGGCCTCTTTGCTCCTACCCTCTTTGATGGAAGTCGTCTCACTTATTTCCCGTCCTCCCTATACCTACGGTCTTTGTACAGGATAGGGCCCCGGGTGAAGTTTCTACGACAATCATTGGGCATTTCAGGCTAGGAAAATTGTCCCAATTTTCTTGGACTACAATAATGAAAATCTGCTCGCCCACACACAATTGTAGATCGCCCACAATACTGGGGCAAGTTAAAATTTTAAACAGCTATTGAAATTGGCAAAGGGTTGATTTACAAAGGATGAAATAACAATAATTTCTTCTAAATATGTGGATATCAGGGGGACGACTAGAAATCATTTTCTGGTCGTCCACACCCATTTTCTTGTCGTCGAGGACACCTGGACACGAAGATTTTCCTAGCCTGCATTCAGATTAGGGACACCAAGGAGGAAAGATATTTCGTAGGGGGCTACATGAACAGAACCATTATTCCTTTTATTATTCTACACTTACATTTCTTCATATGCGATATTCTCATGTTTCAGTGACTCCTGACAGGCCCGTAGCCAGGGGGAGTTCGGGGGGGTCGTACGAACCCCCCCCCCCCCCCCGGACGAACCCCCTACTAAAATATACGAACCCCTCACCCCCCCCACCCAAGATGAAATCAAGTTTATGAATATCTTAATATCAAATTATCACTCTGATCCTTAGGACCTTATATACTATACACCATTTAAAAAATCATATTTGATTTTTATCTATTGATACCAATAAAATTAGAAAGGATTTCAAAAGTAAGATTCTATGAATTTTTGAACCGCGATAGATCTCCCTGGGTAATATTTGTTGGGTAAATAGCTAAAACAGGATCGATCCACCCTCTCTCGTGCTTTATTATCTTTTTTATTCTGCAAGTTATTTTCATAATCATTTTCGAGCCGTATTGCTAAAATAAAACCGAACCCCCTTCCGGAAAAAGCTGGCTACGGGCCTGCCTGAATTGAAGATGCTGATAGATATATACAGTAGAGACCCACTTAACGACCACTTCACTAAGGAGACCACCTCACTTAAAGACCACTTTTTGGTCAGACCGGAATATTTTCTTCTATATCATGTTTAATTTTGCTTCACTAATGAGACCGGTCTCTTTGTGAGGGCCTCACTATGAGACCACCCAAAGTTCAGTCCCAAATGACCATTTTGCCCCTGTAATGCGGGCAGTCCAGTCCCAAATGTCATATTATTTCACCTAAGTCGCCCTCTACCCTCTCCTACCCTCTCCATAATGGTGGCTTCTTGCTTAGATATTATAACCTCAGAAGTTTAGTGCAGCCTAGACGCTCACCAGATGTCATAATGTCAAGGGGCAGATCCAGAAATTCTTGAAAAGGGGGCACCCATATTCAAAAAGTCCTGGCGCCCAACCCAGAGGCGCCAGTTTTACATTAGAAAAATTGATATTTGACCGAAAAAAAGGAGGGGGGCACATCCCGTTCACCCCCTCTAAATCGGTCTCTGAAGTCCCATCTCAGTCCCTAGCCCTTCAGAAGCTAAATGCGACATATCCACTCACCAGGTGACATAATGTCTCACCTTAGTCACCCCCACACCTCTCCTAGTCCCTCAGAAGTCAAGTGCGACATATCCACTCACTAGGTCTCATAATGTCTCGCCTTAGTCACCCCCCATCCCTGCCCAACCACTCAGAAGCTCAGGGCGGCCTAAGTGCTCACCAGGTGTTATATTGTCTCACCTAAGTCGCCCCTTCCCCTCTCTTACTCCCTCAGAAGCTCAGGGTGGCCTAGTCGCTCACCAGGTGTCATATTGTCTCATCTAGGCTAAGTCGCCGCCCCCTCCCTGTCTGTATGGTGACAGCTGTCTACATATCAATTAGTATCATCACAGCCATGGATACATTATGATTGTCTTTATTTTTGATACATTTTACATGAAATACGGAATGTGGATCGCCAGTTGCGAATATAAGGGACCTCATATTATTAAGAAATATCTGTTCTATATGACCCTAAGTCTACCCCTTCACTAAGGAGACCACCTCACTTAACGACCAGTTTTAGCCCAGTCCCTTAGGTGGTCGCATTAGAGGGTTTCTACTGTATGTACTTTACACTAATTTTTCAGGAGTTCCCTCCCTCCCACTTTTCCCATGCCAATCCCCCCCCCCCCCCCCCACTGGCCATCCAATCCCCCTTTCTTCCCCCCCCCCCTCCTCCTCCTCCTCCCCTCCCGTCCCCTCTCCCCTCTCCTCCTGGGTCGGCCTTTGAAGGTGCCATCAAACCCGGGAGGAGTAGTGGGAGGGAGCTGGGTTTCTGTGGCAGGTTTAGTGCCCTCTAAATTTATTTGTTCTCTCTGTTTTAATCCACCCCCTCCCTGCCAATAGATCCGCGACTATCCGTCATTGTTCATAATTTGCTTAATCTCATAGCAAAGTAGGAAGGAATATGCAGAAACGAAATCAGACATTCATAACAATTGAAATGAAAACAAGACTTAATTTTAAATAAGACCGTTTTATTACCTGAGATGTTCTTGTCAAAAGTCAGACCTCTTTCAAACGGGACATATTAGGAGACACAAGTAAAAATGGTTTTACAGAATTAAATAGTGTTCTAAAGAAAAAATAAAAGTCAAAAGAAGGTTATAGGTCTTTTTTAATTTTTTTTTTATTGATTATTAGGTAATTCACTTCAATGTTACCCCTGCATTTCCGTGATATCAAAATGTATGTAAGTTGTTTTACATAAACATGTTATGTGTAGATTATAACTATATACATCAAGAGCAATACAGTGTATTCGTTTGTTTCAAGATCAATAGAATGAATCTCTTTGTTATGTACCATTATTCCTCGCTTCTTAGCATTATGTCGATATTAAGTAGATCAATATAGACACAATATCTCTTTTATATTCCATACTACAGAAGAAACAGTATAGAAAAAAATACTCTAATATTTTATATTTTCTGACGATTTTATACATGACGCACGATTTAGGGGCCCTCAAAGTGGTTTAGCACTGTCGGGGCGGAGGGGACTAAGGTATGGTCCATTTCCCTTAGGACCAGGTAACCACTGGCAGATCCAGGATTTTGAAGAAGAAGGGGGGGGGGGGGGGGGGGAGGGGGGCGGTATTGGAATGTTTTTTTTCCTTAGTTACAGTTTGGGTCGGTAGGGCGGCAGTTGTTACTTACCCTCCAAGAAGCAGTGCCCCCCCCCCCACCTGTTAGCAGTGCCCCGTCGCCATGACGACGGTAGGGCAGTTTCAGTGACCCGTGACGGCCCAGGGCGACCTGACAGGCGACCTGACAGGCGACCTGACAGGCAGGAAGTTATGTAATACTGATAAGCACTGGGAAATGGCCTCTGATGGGAGGGGGCTATTTCATAACTTATATAAAAATAAGTTTAAAACGTATCCAACGCTTGCAGCTAAATAAAATATTTCAGGGAAAAGAAAAAGATTTGTGATATCAAGCGCGGATTTGGGGGGCAACACATAAGCAACTTTTCATAAATCAAAGACCATAATCATCGGAAAATGTAATGATATTTAAAAATCGGATAAAGATGTTTGTATAAGGTTTAATTTATTTTTACCATGGATTCTTATGTTTAAAACAATGTTATGGTACCATGTAAATTGTATATTTGTTATGTCATCATTATTCATTTTGTAATTATCAATGTTTCATTGTTCACCTACATCTGAAGAACTTCTATATTGGAGATCTCTTTAGATAAATAAATAAGTAAAAAAAAAAAAAAAAGAAGAAATAATTGATGCATAGGTTGTAAATGATTTAAAGTCAGTAACTTCCACATATATCAAAAAAATATTCAACGTGCATTTATAATTCTGGGATAGAGTTCCACTCCAGGCAAAATGATCTGTACTCTCATTTATTTTCATCCTATTTTGAAAACGTAAACTGTCTATCACGGTCCAGTGATTTCTAATTAGCCGGTATACATAATTGTATCAAGCACCTATCCATACATCAAAAGGCCATAAAAAGAAATAAAAGATATATAGGGCCTACATTAGTGGCAAATGATTAACAGTCAGTAATTTCCACATGTCCAAAGAGAAAACAACCCTAAGGTAGTCCAACTTAGAATTCTTGGATTGAATTCCACACTATTGTCTCGCAAGGAAAGTCATCAGGAATCTTACTTATTTTTATCCTATTTTGAAACGGCCCCTCAACCCGTCGCGGTTCATTGATTCCTACTAAGCCGGGTTGACCGGCCTCAGTTGAGCCCCAGTCACCAGTAGTGGGAGGGGTGTGGGCCGAGAAAAAAAGCAACACTTCTGTAAACAGTGGGTCCGACTGAACGGACAAGTTGTGGGCACGGGCATAGTCCTTTCATGACTAAGATACCTCTTGCATAACAGTTTGAGTGGCTCGCCGACTTGGTTGTAACTACAGAGGAGCGCCGGCCTCTGCGCCTCCCACAACACCGACCTGGCCTTAGACTGTAGTTTTAGCCCAGTTCGCGAGGTATCAGTCAAGTATTCAGAGGTGAAGTAGGTCAGAGACGGACTAACGGGCCGGGCCGGGAAGTGGTAGCCGCGGATTACGTAACCGGCGCCCAGTTCCAGGAAGGAGGGAGGGGGGGGGGGGGGGGGGTACTCGGTCTAGAAATGTAGTCTGTAGTCTCCGAGGGATGAAAGAAAGAAAAAGACATACATGGTTCATTGCCCACTAAGAACATACGCACAAGTGGGAGTCTGATATTTTTTCAATTTCAATTTTATCTATCTATTTATTTATTTTTCTTCAAAAATGTGTTTTCGTACAGAATTGAAGGTCTCTTAGGAAGCAATTAGATTCCCACATTGTTTTCCTCCCTTTATTTTAGTATGGAAGATTTATTGTTTATGAAAGCTCTCCTACACTAACAAAATTGGGGGCTTAGGTGTACAACAATATTTCTGGACCTCTTGTTTTTAATCATTTAAAGGAACAGTCCATCACCATATCTTAATCTCAAATCATTACACTATTAAGGGGATAGCCAATGTATTATGTTGAGTTTAATTCATTAAATAAATAAGTGCTTTATTGGTTTGGGAAGTCTCCCTTTTTTAGGCAAATGTGACTCACAGCTACAGCCCCTGCAGTCGGTACCCTTTTCCGGACCGAGTAACCCCCCTTTCGACCCGACCTGACCAAGTCGACTCAAAGACCACTGCGCAGTTTCTAGGCTGTTGGTTCAGACTAAATGGTTTCCAAAGTGGCAAGTTTATTGCAGGTAGGGCCATAAACCAGCCAGCAGGCCAAAAACCACGAAAGGGATTACTCATGCTACTCAAAGACGGCTAGGGCTAATAAAGAATTCTTAGCAAATTTGAAGTGGCCGAGAAAATTATATAAATAAGTAAGTTTCAGAGACAGATTTGGGGGCGGGGGCGGTTGCGGATCCAAGGATGGGAGGTTGGGATGGCAAAAGGGACATTGCGCCTCCTAGACCCAAGGGGAAACATTTTGGCATCCTGAAATCGGAAGTCCTGGGGTTACATGGGACGCGCTCTTTATTTATTTATTTATTTATATATATATATTTTTTAGCCGAATTTCATTTTTTTAAATGTAAAACTGGTACCCTAAGTGGGGGCGCCGGGTCTTTTTTTCAATATAGGCTCCCCCCTTTCCAAAATGTCTGTATCCGCCCCTTAGTTCAATGGACTTATGTAAGATATATACATTCATGTCACTTGGCGTTTTACAATTTGGAAGGCGTTTTAACAAAATTAATAGACTTTTATGGGTGTACGGCCCCATTATGTAAAAGCATATCTGGGTAAGAGCGGACTCCTGAAGGACAAATGCGCAGTTCGCCGTCCGTCTCCCAGGTGGCGCGGCGGAGACTGCTCACCTCCTGGAAAAAGGCGGGAACCGCGAGCAGCAGTTCAACCCACCGATTTTAGAACTACCGATTTTATTTTTCCTATTTGGATACTCAATATTACAATTATTTCATTTCCGAGTATCCCTCCATCATTTTAATGGCTATTACGCTTCCTTCACGCGAAATTTTAACTCACAGGGGTTAGTTTCACGGGAATATTTCAGTAAAATCGCGGGTACAGAATCGGCTAGTTTACCCCGGGCTCCAGTTGGCCGGTCACTTCGGGTCACGTGACCAGGCCGGTCTGGCCACTCGGAGGGGTGTAGAGGGGGCTACCTAAAGGGGGCTCCCAACTTCGCAAGTCAAATTTGGAAAAAGGCCTAAATGTCGCAAATCTGTATGTGCTTGTTCCTCTTATGTTATTGTTTTTAAAAACCACCCAATGTCGCATGCTAATGAATAGATTTGTAAATAAAAAAAAAAAGTATAAAAAAGGGGTAGGGGTAGGCAGCGCGGACATGGCAAAAGTTTTGCCAAAGGCTCCCAGAAGCCTCCCACCTCAGGAATTTTTCAACAGTAAAATTCAATAAAAAAAAAAAACTACGTGCGGCTCCCACATCCCTATACCCAAAACCCGCGCCTGTGGTTTTAAAAAAATGCACGGAGGGTGGCGTGCTATGGAAAGATCTTTGCCTAAAGATCTAATATTATTATGTGAATAAAAAATATAAAACTGATAAATAGACTGGGCGCGTCTCATGTTCCTAACACAAATTTCATTTGATTTCTTTTCCTCACGTCACTGATCTCCATGCCCCCGTCGATTTTTTTTTAAAGAGAATTTCGCGCGGTCGTTTTTAGGGTCCAGCGCCCTGGGTAGTCGCAGTCGTGAGGTCAGCCGCTCACCAGTGGTCAGTAGTAGTCAGTCAGTCGGAGCGGACGGTCACTGCATAGTGGCGCGCGTCTACCTCAGGATGCATGGAACACCGACCGGATAGGTAAATATGACTCTACGTTTGGGAATTTTCTGCTCTCCGCTTCTTGGATTTTGTCGACACTTGTTAGTGTGTGGGAGATTCTCCTACAGTGAATTTGAGTCCCCAGGATAGGTAAGTATGTCTCTTCGTTTGGGAATGTTCTGCTGCCAGCTTCTTGAATTTCGTCGGAACTTGGTGGTATGTTGGAGTTTCTCCACACTCCTTGATTCCCGGTCATGTCGGGGGGTGTTCCTCTTTGCTTTTGTGGTCGAGGTTATTATTTTTTGCCCATCTAAGGTTTCCGTTTTTAAGCCCATGCCCCTTTTGAGTCGTTTTCTGCTCGTTGACTGGTCAACAACCTTAGTCTTAGTGGCGCGCACCCCCCAAAGGACACACGAGGACACCCACAGAATAGGTTAGGTAACCGTGTCTCTATGTTTGTGAAGGTGTGAATGTTCCGTCCCCAGCCTCTTGGATTTCATCGGAACTTGGTGGTATGTTGGAGATTCTCCACACTGAGTCCCAGTCCTCTCGGATTGGGACTCTACTGGGATCTTTCCCTTTGGCGCTGTGGTCGCACCTTCCACCTTATTATGAGTCCGTGTTCTGTCGTTCACTCCAGCAGTGGCGCGAACCTTTCTCAGGACACGGGGAAACCCGCAGGATGGAACTTCGTTTGGGAATTTTCTGCTCTCAGCGTCTTGGATCATGTCGTTAATACTTGGTTGGGTGTGGGAGATTCTCCGCGCTGTGAGAAAGGTCCGCAGGAGAACTCGGTCCTGGAGAACTCGGTCCGTTTGTTTCAGATATAAATTCTTCTAAATTGGGGAGAAGAAATAAATTGCATTGGCTTGCTATACGAAATTAAAACAGAATAAATTGTATATATTCATTTGCTGACAGCAAAGAAATCTCTGTAGTTTAGATCTAATCCAAACTTTCACGTAGTTGTTAGGCATATAAAGAATCAGTGCAATTTAGATCATTTTTAATGGTTAAAAACATATTCTTCATGAACAATTTGGTGCAGAGATACTTTGTACCGAGTTCTCCTGCGGATCGACTTCTCCACTTTTTTTCTTTCTTTTTTTTTGATGCATCATATGGTAGCTCTCCTGTTTCTGGTTTTTCAACGTTATTCTAGATGATCCCTGGTTTTATGCCCGATAGGTCTAGTTTCGACGAGATGGTTTTCCGATTTTTTTTTTTTTTTTTTTTTGATGCATCATTTGGTAGCTCTCCTGTTTCTTGTTTTTCAACGTTATGCTAGATGATCCCTGGTTTTACACCTGATAAGCCTAGTTTCGACGAGATGGTTTCTGATTGAATTTGGCTCGCGGTGGTGCAGGTCTGCTCCCCTCCACTCCCAGTGCCAGACTGAGCGTTCGGGGGAGCAGCGCCCTTTTATATAGGCCGTACCCGGACGGTTCTATCCAAAGGGGGCGTGGCTTCTGCACCATCGGTTTCCGATCTTTGTTTACATCCAGCATTTGGCTGGTAGAACATATTTTTTCCACGTTTGACATGGTTTTTAATATTTTGTACTTTTTTTGGTGTCATAATATTTGACTTTTTCATTTTTTGAGAACAAGAACGTGGGTAACATATATACATAGCACAGTTTTATATACATATCCGTTGGCTGGTTTAACATTCCCTAGGGAGACGTTTCCCTTAGCACCACCCCCACAACATTGCAAGTGCGGAGGTTTTTTGGCCTGGGTAACTTCTCGACCATTATCAGGAAGTAGCACCATCAGCTGTTTTGGATTTTTTATATCACAGTTTTTGAATCAATAATAAATATTTCCATCTCTCGTATTATTTCGAAGGTCTAAACGTCTCAAGTTTCAAACAGGTACCGTGGGAGCTCTAATCACTTGCACCTTTCGGTGGTGTTGTCCCTCCCCCTTTCCCCGTTTATTTATTTTTTCTTTGTACTGTATTTTATCGATATTATTTTCATTGTGCATTTTTGCGTGCCCAGTTTTTACCCTTGGTAATAGTTTTTTATAATGCTATACAGTGTTTTATGGTGGGTTTCTGGTATCAGGGTTGACTAGGTACAACTAAGGCCATTCGAACCCTGGTTTGAGCCTGTCTTCCTTCCTCCGTATTCCCCTCCACACTGTTTGTTTACATTTTCCTACTTAGGTTTGAACCGTCAGGTTCTCTATCTATTTCGGTCGAGGGTGGCTTTTATGGCTGATTAGGCCCATGCAGGTCTGGTTCAACTTTTTGGCTCCCCCGACGTTGTATTTTTATGAGTTTTTTTCTCATGTTTCAGAGATGCTTTTTAGAGTATTAGATTCAACTTTTGGGATTATTTTCATTTTGGTTACGAGATTCAGTAAGGTCGACGCTCAAGAGTAAAAGGGCATCAACTTTTTTATTTCTTTTCTGTCATATTCTATGGGTTCATGGGTCGACACAGAGTAAAAGCATGTCAACTTTCTAGCAGATGAGCTCTCGGAGGGTCATAAGTAGCTGGCCAAAGACATTTCTGCCTCTGCCTGCCACCTGGCCCCAGAACTTATCTGGTACATCGTGGATTATTTTCCGACTCCCTGTCTGCCTCAGTGCTTCCAAGAACAACGGTTGTTGTCTGGCCCTCACCTGGAGGATCGCAAAGGCAGTCAGGGAGCGGTCTTTATCTGTCCATATTTTAATTCCTTTTGCTCGGTTGATCTTGTTCCCGATCTTCTTGATGTCGTAGACGGAAGTGGCGCTCATCACCTCCTCAGCCAGCTGGAGGAGGCCTTTCTTCAGGGCCTTCTGGTGTTGGTACGCCTGCTCTCCGGAGGTGTAGTTGTTTCCGTCGAGGGTCAGGTCTTCGGTCCAGAAGTTAGACAGTCGGGCGTCCGGTCCACTCACTTTGACTGGGGCCTTCGGGTCCACTCTTTCCGCTCTCCTGATCCAGCTCGAAACTTGGGAGTTGATCCGTTGGTTGTCTCGGGGTGTTGTTCGAGCTACAGCACGGATGTGCTCCAGCACTATTTTCTTCGCTGCCATGGTCAGGTGTGTCCCATCCTTCTCTAGATAGTCCGTCCTCGTCCTTTCCAGCTTCCGGTAGGGGTTTGCCAGGGTCAGGGACTGAGATCTCGCGACCTCGGTGATAACCCGGTTCACCTTGGGGATGTTGTTGGGGCGGTCGTTCTTCCTTCTCGTGGCAGTTACTAAAAGCAGTCTGGTGGTGGTTCTTGACTTCAGTTCTACGATGAGGGCTGTCAGCTCTTCTCGCAGGTTGGTGGGGTTGAACTTGCCCTTCCTGGGATGAGCATCGTTGCCCCCCACCCACACTGCCAGTAGGTCTGTCGTTGGTAAATTCACGTCGGCCGTACGTATCCGTGCTGTCTTCACCGTAGCCCCTGGATAGAAGTGGACCTGCAGTGCTTGGTCTGCCATTCCTCTCCCCTGACTGTCGGTAATGAGCAGCATAGACATCGTATGGACGGAAATGGCGCGGTGCGGTTGTAGGTCTGCTCTCCTCGGCTCCCAGTGTAAGACTGGCTGGTCCCGCGTCGCTCGCGCTTTTATATGCGTCCGCGACAGACGGTTCTAACCGAAGGGGGCGTGGCCTATTCAGACGGGTCTAACGTGGTTTGTTTACATTCTGTTTTTGTGGTTATAACCACTCGTATGTTATCTAGGCTTATTTTGTTGGGTTAGTAGGGGTATATTTTTATGATTTTCTCTTATGTGGGCCTTTATGGAGAAATAATAAAGGATTTATTTGTTTAAATTTTTGTCCGGTGTGGTGTATCTTTGTTCATGGTATTTCTCAGTTATTTCTTGTCGTGTGTATAGCTGTTTTCTGTTTTCCCAGATCAGGGTTTTGTAGAGGCCATAGGTTCTCAGTTTTTCAGGGGGGTGTTCCAGATGGAAGATTTCTTTCTTTGTCCATTTCATATCTTGTTTTGTTTTTCGAATAGTTTTTGTAGGAGCTTCGCTGCTGGGCAATGTATGTATTTGTGTTCTAGGTCACATTTTGCATACTTGCACAGTTTGCATGGCTGGCCATATCTTTTGTCGGTGGTTCCGAAATTGTAGTAAAGCTCAAAGTGTTCTCTGAAGTGTTCGTATGCCAGGTTTGAGTTTAGGTTTTGTTTCCCAATTGGGTCGGGGATTACTGTTCTGGTCATTATGGCTCTATTTCTGTGTTTGTCAACTGCTTCACGTTTTTTCACCTTGTAAATACTTTGGGCTAGTTTTTTAACTGTCCCTTCCCCCCACTTTGTGGTTTTGGAATTTTCCTTGTAGGTTGTTTTTATCGATGTGTATTGTTCTCTTGTTTCTGTGTCTACTATGTTTGTTAGTGTGTTTATGTTTACATCATTTATCGTGTCCCGTGTTATCCATCTAAGGCTGGGGCCCGCTACGCTGACCCACCCTTGGTCTGGTTTAATCTCATTAAGCCTGTTGGCTTGTAGTGCTCTAATCTGGATTTCTATGTCAGGTACCCCCAGTCCCCCATCTTATTTATCTAGGAAGAAGGCTTCTTTTGATATCTCATGAAAGGGCTCCAGGAAGTCGTAGTGAGCTGAGTGGTTATATTTTGATGTTAGTCTATTTATTGGGGAGTATTCCTTTTAAAGTTCGTACTTGTTCATATCCTGTACTGATACGTTTATTCATCACTCGACTGCGTGATATTACATCACTTATCGTGGATACTTCGCTTGCTTGAAGATGTTAATAAAGGTGTTATACTAAGATAATGGGGAGTTCTCAGTGATTATTCGTTGAAGTAACTAGCTCTCTCCAGATTGATGTTATCCTGGATCATGATTCAGTTCTTAGTGGTAGAGATTCTAAGTAAAGGGGCTCAATCCTATACAAAGAACACGCACTTGGCAAGAGGTCAGTTTATTACATTCACGATGATATTCCGAAGGTACAGGTACACAATTCTCCATCCATACAGTTCTTTCCCCTTCATTTCACAATTCAAACACATCAGTAACAATCCAACCAGGTATAGCTTTCGTCCAGCTTCCCCTTTCGCAAGGTATATACGCTCTTACACTGTTGAGAGAGTCACCTCTCGTCTACCGGTAACGAAGACCATTGGTAGGATCTCCGTCACTTCCAGCACGCAGCCCGTAAGGCTAAGCCTAAGCTGTCCCAATCCTTACTATCACCTGTTCTTTGTGATTACTACCATCTTAACACTACCCGTGTGATCCGTATGTAAGACTATTGCTCCATGTGTTCTGTTCGAACTTTATCTTGGTCTGCTCGTCTATCTCAAGTCTCATACCGCTTATATAGCGACAGCCAAAAGGCTTGTCGCTATACTCATTTACACTATTACCCAACGAAGTCTTACTTATCTCTCATACTGCCCACTCTTACTTACATAAACTAATTCTATTTTTAGCTATCATATAACTAATGTTGACGGCGAGGCCTGCTGTCCTTAATATCTTTTAGCTAGATGTTTCGATCCATAACGTACCCTTACAGGTCTCCATCGTCATTTGTTACACCTGTGCGTACCTGCAGGACGTTCCTCAGCCCGGCTGCAAAGATGCCTGGGGCTTTGCCACTCTCCATATACTCTAACTATGCCACTAAACGATGTCGCCGCCTGGCGTTTAGCACATGAATCAGCGTTACAAGTTCCACTATAATATTCTTGCCAATACAAACGAGTTTACAATGTTCTATTATATATTTATTCTAGTTTTTCTTGCACTGTACCTCAGTGCAGTAGATCGTTTTTTTGAGGTTTTTTATTTGTAGTTTCGTGGGTGATATTATTCTCGCTCTATACCAGAGTTTTGGCATTATTAGTAGATTTAGAGCCAGTAGGCGGAGTTTCATGTTGGCCTCACTCCATCCACCCATCTGTATCTTTGTTTTTATTTGGCTGCATATTTCGTGCCAGTTCAGGTGTTGCATGTATCCATAGTCCCTAGCTAGGTGGATGCCTAGTTGTTTTATGGTGTCTACTTTTAGTTTCACCAGATTCCTGTCAGACAGGTATGGTGTATAATTTCGGGTATAGATTTAACATTTTTCTTTATTTGTTTTAGCTCCAGACATTTTTTCATATTTCTCCACTGTTTTGAAGGCTTCTAATATTGATTTTTCTTCCTTCTTTGTTATTATGGTTATGTCATCAGCATAGGCTAGGACCTTTATGTGATGACCGTTAGTTAGTGTAGTTGGTTTTATTTCTTTGTTTTGTCTGATGTTGTTTAGGAGTGGCTCCAGGGACAGTATGAACAGTAGCATGCTATAGGAGCAGCCCTGTCTTATGCCCCTGGTTATTTCGATGTCGTCGGTTAGTGCTCCGTTTATTATTATGTTTGCTTTCATGTTCGAGGTTATGATTTCAGCCCATCTCAGATCGCTGTTTTCAAACCCCATTTGTTTCATTACTTTTATTATGTATTTATGTTCTACTCTATCGAAAGCCTTTTCAAAATCTATGGCTGTCATGCTCAGGTTTCTGTACCTCTCGGACGAGTTTAGGTCGTACAAGGTGTAGAGATGCGTGAGTATGGTTCTGCCTTTTATGCCACAGACCTGGTCTGGGTGTATTGTTAGTTCCATTTTTTGGGCTATTCCCCTTGCTAAGGATCTTGTCATTATTTTGTAGTCTGTGTTTGTAAGGCTTATAGGCCTCCAGTTTTTGAGTTTAACTTTGTCCCCTTTTTTGTATAGCAGTCTGATGTAGGATGTCGACATCTTGTCAGGCATTCTACCCAGTATGTATACATTCATGTATACCTCTTCCAGTATCGGGGTGACCTCATCCCTGAATTTTTTATAAAACTCGTAGGACAGGCCATCCGGTCCTGGACTTTTATTATTTTTGGACTCATCTATGCTTAGTTTTATGTCCCCAGAGTCTAGCAGATTTTTACCCCTGCCTAGATCTTGTTTGTTTATATTTTCTTCTACATATTCTTGTATTTTAGCGTGGTCGGTTTCTGTGTATGTCTGTCCTGTGTATAGTTTTTCATAGTATTTATGTGCCACCTGTTCTAGTTCTTCTTGTTCAGTTATTATTTCATTGTTATCATCTTCGAAGGCCTTTATTATGTTTTCTTTTCCTCTGTTGGCCTCCTGTCGTAGGTATGCCTTGATATTGTCAAGATCGTACTCTATTTCAGGTTTGGCTCTAACATAGGATCCGTAGTTTAGTTTTCTGTGAGTTTCTTTTAGGTCATTTTCTAGTTTATCCCTGTCCTCTGGGGTCAGGTTTTCTTTGTTTAGGTCTAGGTAGATTTGCATCAGATTTTATGTTCTACTTTTTTATTATATATTGCTCTTGATACTGCATTTCTTTTTATGATTTTCTTTGTTTCGTCCCACGCTTCTATGGGAGTCAGTCCCTCATATTTTAAATCGTAGTATTTAGCTATGTTAGATTTTGCACTGTTTACATAGTGCGGGTCACTAAGTAGGTTGTTATTGAATTTCCACATTTTGTGGTTCTTGACTAGGCTAGGTACAGGAGTCCCCATGGGCTCATAAACTATACCGTAGCCGTCATGGTCACTGAAGTGGTTTCTTATTATCTCAGGGTTTTCTGCTCTCTCTAAGTTATCTACATATATTCGGTCTAATCTGGCTTGGGTTAGTCCGTTTTGATGTCTATAGGTGTACTCCACTTTATCGGGGTGCTTTGCTCTATATGTGTCGATCAGTCCGGTGGCTGCAAGGAGCTGTCCGAACTCAACGTGACGTATATTTCCCCCATGATTATTTAGTGTGGCATCTAGTTTAACGTTTTCATATCCGTTAAAGTCGCCTCCTACGATCACATCATTTTTGGTGTTTTTCATTATTTCAGATATTATTTGGTATTGTCCTCGACGGTCACGTGCATTATGAGAGCCGTGTATGTTTACTACATCCAGGGCTATCTCATCCATGTGAAGGTGTTGAATGTTCAGATCATAATTTTTTATATTATATTTGATTTTGGCATTTTTTCGTATTAGGATAGCAGTTCTACGGTTAAATTTTTGGAATTTTGCGTTCATTATTATTTTGTAATCCCTTCCCATAGTTTCAGGGTCAGTGTTACTTGATACTTCTTGAAGGAGTGCTATGTCTACTTTGTGTGTTTTTAGATATAGATTAATGTCTAGAAATTTAGTTCGGAAACCCCGACTGTTCAGGGTTAGTATTTTTTGTTTAAAATCCATTGTTATTGTTGTTGGGGTTGTTCTTGGGGGCCCCCACCCGCTGGTTCCTCAGTTTGGTTAGAACCGTCTCACCCGCGGGTCGAAGGTCCATCTCACAAAACATGTTATAATTTTGGTTTGGGCCATCAGATTCATTTACTTTTAGCGGCGGACATAAGTTTGTGGTTGGGCACACTAGATTAATTGAGTTCTGATCATATTTGCCACCATCACTTGCACCTTGAATTCCAGTCTCTGGGACCGGGTCCGGGCCAGTTGTGTTGGCGGGCGTACCTTCCGGGGGTTCCGCCGGCCTGGGCAGGCTCGGTCGATACCGTCCACCAGCTGTCGCTGGGACCCGGTGGTGGTGCGGTTCGGATAGAACCGTCTCACCCACGGGTCGAAGGTCCGACTCACAAAACATCTTATATTTTGACTTTGGACCATCAGATTCATTTACTTTTAGCGGCGGACATAAGTTTATGTTTGGGCACATTAGTTTATTCAGGTTTTGATCATTTCTACCACCATCACTTGCACCTCGAATTCCAGTCTCTGGGACCGGGTCCGGGCCAGTTGTGTTGGCGGGCGTACCTTCCGGGGGTTCCGCCGGCCTGGACAGGCTCGGTCGACACCGTCCACCAGCTGTCGCTGGGACTCGGTGGTGGCGCGGTTCGGATAGAACCGTCTCACCCACGGGTCGAAGGTCCGACTTACAAAACATGTTATATTTTGACTTTGGACCATCAGATTTATTCATTTCTTGCGGCGGACATAAGTTTATGTTTGGGCACAATAGTTTATTCAAGTTTTGATCATTTCTACCACCATCACTTGCACCTCGAATTCCAGTCCGTGGGACCGGGTCCGGGCCAGTTGTGTTGGCCGGCGTACCTTCCGGGGGTTCCGCCGGCCTGGACAGGCTCGGTCGACACCGTCCACCAGCTGTCGCTGGGACTCGGTGGTGGCGCGGTTCGGATAGAACCGTCTCACCCACGGGTCGAAGGTCCGATTCACAAAACATGTTATAGTTTGGCTTTGGACCATTATTTTTGTCCACTTTTTGCGGCGGACATGAGTTTGGGGTTGGGCATTCTAGATTATTTTGGTTTAGATTGTTTTCGCCGCCATCACTTGCACCTCGAATTCCAGTCCATGGGACCGGGTCTGGGCCAGTTGTGTTGGCGGGCGTACCTTCCGGAGATTCCGCCGGCCTGAACAGGCTTGGTCGGTTTCGTCCACCAGCTGTCGCTGGGACCTTGTAGTGGTCAGGTACGGATAGAACCGTCTCGCTAGTTGGCCGAGGGCTTGATTTATTGTTTTTATTTATTTTATTTGGGCTCTTTAGGTTTGTTTCGATACTGGCTTTTTGTCCAACATAGACAAGGCATGCCATCCTCCTGAGTTTTTTGGGGCTACTTATAGGTCTAGCTCCTGCACCTGTTGTGGTTGTTTTTTTTATGTTACCTCTAACATTTACCGGGTTTGTGGGTTTTGGATTGGTTGGGCTGCCGGGTGACATGCCGCCATTTCTGGTGGCCTGCCACCCGCATCATTTTTTATTTGGGATCTTGGTCTTCCTGGAGCCATCTCCCCCACCTCTGTGTCTGAGTCCTGACCCTGTTGGGATCATTTCAATGGCTGGTTTTTTCGTTAGGGGCGCTCCCTCAGGCGAGCCTGGGGCAGACCTGGGTAAGGGGGTCGGTGGGTAACTTTCCCCCCTTATTTCTGACTCCTGGGCCAGATCAACTAGATTCTCGTCTATCCCAAAGCTCTCTAGGGTCTTTTTATTGTTCATTTTTTTCACCTCCCTTCTCTCTCTCTTTGCCAGTTGGCCCCCCTGGGGGGGGGTTTCCTGCCTGTTTTGGTTTCTGGGTTTGGTCTGGGATGGGTTTCGGGTAGGAGTTTCCTCCTCGTTCACTTGGGGTTGGGGTTGGGCCTGGGCCTGGGCTTGGGCTTGGGGTTGGGGGTGGGGCTCCTCTTCCTCCACTACTTCCACCTCTATCTCCCCTTCCTCTACCCCTTCATCTTCTGGGCCCTGGTTCCCCTCGGCCCCCTCCTGCACCTCCTGACTTTCTTCCACCTCACCCGCTTCCACTTCTGGTTCAGGATCTACCTGGGCTTCAGCTATCACTCGTCTAGCCTCGTCCCTCTCCTGTTTAGCCATTCTAGATTTGAGAAGCTCTGCTTCCCTCTTGTTTGCTACCTTCTCCGCGTTAGCTTTCTTCTCCTCCCGTTTCCGGGCAAAGTCAAGCTCACGCTTTTCACACTCCTTTTGTTTGTGGCCTTCTAGGCCACAGTACCGACAATTGTTGTTGAACAGAGGCTCTCCCTCTGCCCTCACCTGCATCCGTCGTCCCATCGGTTGGAACTGGGATGGCATCGGTGAAGTTACCTTCCCTACTTCTACTCTGACCTTGTCGGTCTTAAACCCTCGTCGGTTGAGTGAACGACTCGGCCAGCCGACACTACCTCGGCATAGGGCAGAAACAGCTCTTCGATTTCCTCGACATCGGCCGGTCCGGGCATGCCATAGACCGTGTAAACAGTCCTGGCCACCGCCACTTTTGCCCGGAAGGCCCACTCATCATTCACAGTATTTTTGTTTATGTCCCCGATGAGGCCGAGGATCTTGTCCTTCGACCTCCCCCGGGCCACCTGGAATAGATAGGTCTGCGGGTCATCCCCCAGGCCTATCCACTCTATATCCGTATCGGGGTCAACCCTAAAGTTGGCCTCAATAATCTCCCAAATCTTGGGTTCTTGACATTGTTATCCAATGGGATCAGTTCTACCTCTAACATAACTCCCAGTGCCAGACTGAGCGCTCGGGGGAGCAGCGCCCTTATATATAGGCCGTACCCGGACGGTTCTATCCAAAGGGGGTGTGGCTGTCGCTGGGACCCGGTGGTGGCGCGGTTCGGATAGATTTTCTATGTGTCGATCAGTCCGGTGGCTGCAAGGAGCTGTCCGAACTCAACGTGACATATATTGCCCCCATGGTTATTTAGTGTGGCGTCTAATTTAACGTTTTCATATCCGTTAAAGTCGCCTCCCACGATCACATCATTTTTGGTGTTTTTCATTATTTCAGATATTATTTGGTATTGTCCTCGACGGTCACGTGCATCATGAGAGCCGTGTATGTTTACTACATCCAGGGCTATCTCATCCATGTGAAGGTGTTGAACGTTCAGATCGTAATTTTTTATCTTATATTTGATTTTCTACGGTTAGATTTTTGGAATTTTGCGTTCATTATTATTTTGTAGTCCCTTCCCATAGTTTCAGGGTCAGTGTTACTGGATACTTCCTGAAGGACTGCTATGTCTACTTTGTGTGTTTTTAGGTATAGATTTATGTCTAGAAATTTAGTCCGGAAACCCAGACTGTTCAGGGTTAGAATTTTTAGTTTAAAATCCATTGTTTTTGGGGGCCCCCACCCGCTGGTTGTTCAGTTTGGTTAGAACCGTCTCACCCACGGGTCGAAGGTCCGTCTCACAAAACATGTTATAATTTTGGTTTGGGCCATCAGATTCATTTACTTTTTGCGGCGGACATGAGTTTGTGGTTGGGCACATTAGATTAATTGAGTTCTGATCATATTTGCCACCATCACTTGCGCCTCGAATTCCAGTCCCTGGGACCGGGTCCGGGCCAGTTGTGTTGGCGGGCGTACCTTCCGGGGGTTCCGCTGGCCTCGACAGGCTAGGTCGATACTGTCCACCAGCTGTCGCTGGGACCCGGTGGTGGCGCGGTTCGGATAGAACCGTCTCACCCACGGGTTGAAGGTCCGACTCACAAAACATGTCGTTATTTTGGTTTGGGCCATCAGATTCATCCACTTCTTGCGGCGGACATAAGTTTATGTTTGGGCACACTAGTTTATTTGAGTTTTGATCATTTCTACCACCATCACTCGTACCTCGAATTCCAGTCCCTGGGACCGGGTCCGGGCCAGTTGTGTTTGCGGGCGTACCTTCCGGGGGTTCCGCCGGCCTGGACAGGCTCGGTCGCTACCGTCCACCAGCTGCCGCTGGGACCCGGTGGTGGCGCGGTTCGGATAGAACCGTCTCACTAGTTGGCTGAGGGCTTGATATGTTGTTTTTATTTATTTTATTTGGGTTCGTTAGGTTTGTTTCGGTACTGGCTTTTTTGTCCAACATGGACAAGACTCGCCATCTGCCTGAGTTTTTTGGAGTTACTTAGAGGTCTAACTCCTGCACCTGTTTTTGTTGGGTTTTTATTGTTACCTCTAACATTTACCGGATTTGGTTAGGCTGCCCGGTGACATGCCGCCATTTCTGGTGGCCTGCCACCCGCATCATTTCTTGTTGGGGATCTTAGTCTTCCTGGAGCCTTTCCCCCCCCCCCCCCCCTATGTCTCAGGCCCGTCCCTGTTGAGACCATCTCTATGGCGGGCTTTTTCATCAAGGGTGCTCCCTCAGGCGAGCCTGGGCAGACCTGGGTAAGGGGGTCGGTGGATAACTTTCCCCCCTGATTTCTGACTCCTGGGCCAGATCCACAAGGTTTTCGTCGATCCCAAAACTCTCTAGTGACTTTTTGTTGTTAATCTTTTTTAACTCCCTCCTCTCTCTCTTGGTCAGCTGGCCCCCCCTTTTTTCTTCCTGGGGGGGGTTTTCTTGCCTGTTCTGATTTTGATTTCTGGGTTTTGTTTGGGGTGGGGCTAGGGTAGGAGTTTCCTCCTCGTTCATTTGGGGCTGGGCCTGGGCCTGGGCTTGGGCTTGGGGTTGGGGCTCCTCTTCCTCCACTCTTTCCACCTCTATCTCCCCTTCCTCTTCTGGGCTCTGGTCCCCCCCGGTCTCCCTCTCCACCTCCTCATCTTCCTCTATCTCTCCTTCTTCCGCTTCTGGCTCCGGTTCTACTTGGGCCTCCGCTATTACTCGCCTAGCTTCGTCCCTTTCGTGCCTAGCCATCTTATTTTTGAGAAGCTCTGCTTCTCTCTTGTTAGCAACTTTTACCACGTGAGCCTTCTTTCCCTCCCGTTTCCGGGCAAAGTCCAGCTCTCGCTTCTCGCACTCTTTTTGCTTGTGGCCCTCTAGGCCACAGTATCGGCAGTTATCATTGAACAGGGGTTGCCCCTCTGCTCTCACCTGCATTCTCCGTCCCATTGCCTGGAACTGGGAAGGTATCGGCGATGATACCTTTCCTACCTTTACCCGCACCTTATCGGTCTTAAAACCTCGCCTGTTCAAGTGAAGGACCCAATCAGCCGACACGACCTCCGCATAGGGTGCAAACAGTTCTGAGATTTCATCGACGTCGGCCGGTCCGGGCACGCCATTCACCGTGTACACGGTTCTGGCCACCGCCACTTTTGCCCGGAACGACCACTCGTCGTTTACTGTGTACTTGTTGATGTCCCCAATGAGGCCGAGGATTTTGTCCTTCGACCTCCCCGGGGCCACCTGGAACAGATAGGTCTGGGGGTCATCCCCCGGGCCTATCCATTCAATATCCGTGCCAGGGTCGACCCTGTAATTGGCCTCAATGATTTCCCAGATCCTGGGTTTCGAAACCATGTCGTCCATCGGAATCAGTTCCACCTCTAGCATAATGATCCCTTTCTTCTCGGCTGCCCGTAGTAATGGCGCCATGGTGGGTCTCGATGGGCTTTTGTTAAGGTACGGTAGAAAGAAGAGATCTGGGCTTAGCCTGTGGGGGTTGTTGGGGGGCTTTGTTCCCATCTTGGGTGCAAGGCACCTCAACTACCTCAGTTTCCGGGTCAGCTTCCGCCCCCCCTTCCGCCCCCCCTTCTTCCTCAGCTGTCTTGGGTCCTTCCCCTTCTACAATTACCTCCACCCCCTCTTCTTCCTCCACTACTTCTCCCTCCTCCATGTCTTCTTTCCTCTGAGGTTCCGCCAGGATACGCCTGGCTTCCTCTCTTTCTTCTCTAGCCTGCTTATTGCGTCTAACCTCTAGCTCCCTAGGGGTTTCTTTGGAGGCCTTTGCCTTCTTACTTTCTTTACGCTTTACAAGGTCGGCCTCGCGTTTGAGGCACTCCCGTTGCTTGTGGCCAACCTTGCCACAATATCTGCAGCTCTCATTAAAGAGAGGCTGCCCCTCAGCTCTTACTTGCATCGTAAATCTATCGAATCCCTCAAACTGTTTGGGGATAGGTTGGTGAACCTTACCCACTTCGAGACGGACCTTGTCTGTCTTAAACGAACGCCTGTTCGAATGCATTACACGGTTTCCGGATATTACCTCGGCATATGGCCTGATAAGATCCATAACACGTTCCACCGTAAAGATGGCTGGTACGCCATGGACTATGTACACAGTCTTGGCTACCGCTAGTTTGGCCTCGAAAGACCATTCCTCGTTCAAATTATTTCCATTGATTGCCTCAATGAGGCCAAGGATCTTGTCCTTAGACCTCCCTGGTGCAACCTGGAAGATATAGCTTTGGGGAGAACTCCCCGGGCCCACCCACTCTATGTCGGTATCGGGGTCCATCGAAAGTGGGCCTCGATAATCTCCCACATCCTGGGCTTTAGGGGCATCTCTACCATGAAGATTTACATCTAACATGATCACCCCCATCTCCTCCGCCGCACGGAGCAAGCTACCCGTCATGGTCGGTTTTCTTGCGTGCACTTGTTAGGTTAGCGGAAGAGTAATGATCAACTTTCGTGATAGTGTACAGAATGTTCGTCAGTGTACTTGCAAGGCCACTTGGGCGCCAGGCAGAGTACGTGCAAAGTTAGGTTGTGCAGTCACTTCTTGTTAAACCAAACCTCTGGGAGTCCCAGTCCTCCGGGGGTAAGGTGGGTGGGGCGGGGGGATAATTGAATAATATTTCTCATTGCTATCGTGGTCGCGCCATGAGTCGTCTTCAACTCGTTGAATACAAATGTCACATTAGGGTCAGATGTTGTCTGCACAATCTCGTACATTTTTGGGTTAAATATAAATACATAAAATGGTCAGCCGCCTCTTGTAGTAGTGGCACGCACTCACCTAGACTACTGCGATGAGGGACCATTTCGCTGGTCCTCCAAAATTGAAGAGTAATTTTTTTTCTATCTCTCTTGATATTTATAACATATCATTAGATATGTGCTGAAATATACTATCTTTTGATATAAATTATAAAAATAAAGCTATTAGAAAAGAAACAGAAATTGGTCGGAAATGTGAAAATCATGTTTACTACTCATTTTTTAAAATGAAGGAAAACGCATAATATTTGGTATGCATACAAATAATAGCCATATAAAGGGTGTCTCAGATTTTTTATTGGAAACCTAGTTTTAATTTTATGCAATCTAGAAAATGAATTTGTAAAAATTGACAATAAATGACAAAAAGTGAAACCGTTTTTTGTCATTAAAACAAAACTAATGCCTAAATAGATAATCTGGGACACGGTTCGCTCTAATTGAATATTATTGACAATAGTACCAAGTTTCAAAGCTGTAAACATAATATTGAATTAGAAATCTGGGTTCAAAAAATAAAGCTGAAAAAATTCGATTTTAATTGATATTTTCCCAAATCCATATCTTTACCGACTCTGTCATATATGATAAGGTAAAGAAAATTATCAGCTTTCATTTGATGTATTACATGTTAAAATATCGCCAATAGCTACAGAGATATTGCAATTTTCGTAAATTGACTGTTCATCACCGTAGTCTAACTTTAAGGACACATGGTATGTTATCATGTCTCTATGTTTGGGATTATTCTGCTCGCCTCTCAGCCTTTTGGATCTCGTCGATACTTGGTGCTGTGTGGGAAGTCTCACAATATATACAAATAAAGTTCAAACAGTTACAAACTGTGTTACAAAATCAAGTTACAAAAATACCCTTTTAACAAAAAGGCAAAGTAGAGTCAGCACTTTAGAAAAATGTCAGATAAAAATAAAGGCTTGCAATTTGGAAAACAAGTCTGAACTTCAGGGGAAAACTGCTAACTCAAAAATACACTTGTGGGGCAAACCATTTTTTTAATTTTTTTTTTGATGCATCATATGGTAACTCTCCCATTTCTGGTTTTTAACGTTATTCTAGGTGATCCCTGACTCTAATCTCAATAGGTCTAGTTTTGACGAGATGATTTTCCGATTGAAATTGGTTCGCGGTTGTGCAGGTCTGCTCCCCGAGGGGTTTATTCCACAGTCTTTTAAGCACCTGATGGATATCTTTACACACATGGTCACTAGTTTGAATCACCTGGTCACTAGTTTGACACACTGTCAGGGCTTGACAAATCATTTTTTCACCTGGTTGCCCATTGGGCAACCAAGGTCTCTTGTGTGGTTGCCTGTTTTATTGAGAGGTTATGACACTGATTTCTTGCTTCTTGCATTTCTTTCATTGACATTTTTTCAAAATCTGGAAATTCCATATGACTAAAAAGTGTGTAATTTTAACACGTAACACTTTATGTGTTTAGTTTATGCAGTGGTCCAACTTCGAAACAATGAAACAAATTTATAAATTTTTCTCATGTAGGCTCCATGTGTCTTCAAAAGACCACCCAGTTCTAGCTTTTACCCATCACCCCCTTTCAGTCACTGTTACAATAAAAAATTGTAATCATTAGCCTTCCCAGCCCTTATCAGTGCGAGGTTGGTATCTGTTAGAACCATGTCATAATCAAGGTTGCCGTACTCCTGCATGAGAAGCATCATGTTCAGCACTGTTGGGTCTTCTGGTACCCGGACTTTGAAAACCTCCCCCTGTGTATACTTCAGCCCTATTATGTTCGCTGTCGTGAACATTCTGCCAAACAAATGGAGCAAATTGAGCGGATTTCCATGGCAAATATTCTGTAACATTCGCATTTGTCTCTTGCAGATACTGAACACAGAAAAATGGTATTACATAAAATCAATAAAAAAAACACGTAGGGTGTACTCCCCAATCCTGCCGTAGCCTACTGGAAAAAAGGGTCATTTTCTCAAAATTTTCCATATTTTTCCATAGTGATTGCCTGACCTTGTAGACTTAACAAGTTTCTGAAAACAACAAAAATATATTAAAAAGTATTCAAACCCTCACGTCAGTGGGGGTCTGGGCAAGAAAAGTCCCTAAGTAGCCCCCGCTGATTGTATGAGGTGAAGATAGGGGGGACCCGGCACTGATCGATTTGGGTTCAATTCCTAGTTGGTGCTGTGGTTCACTAAGCAATGAGGTACAGCAAAAATGATTGCTAGGTTTTGATCCCCTGCTGTTTGCTTGCCCTGTCACCTTCATCTCCTTGATACGCATCACCAAAGACAGAATTTGTCCCTCATCCCCAACCTGTTTTGCTGTGAATATGAGCTTAGTTGTTGAAACTGTGTAAAACATCCACTACTCAATCACTCATCAGAAGGACGTTCTCCAGCCAGACGATGCAGACAGCAGTCGTCCGCTCCCAGGCCACTGTTACCCTGTACAGGGTGGTCAGCTGGGTGGACTGGCAGATCAGGTCGGTATAGAGGGCTGTTGGGACCTGGTGCAGCATGTCGTAGTTCTCTCCAACTTTGGACCCAGCTGCACGAAGTTGACTGTGCCACAGTCCAGCCTCTCCAGGGACCAGAGAATGTCGGTTGCATAGGGGTTGAGTGGGTCAGGAGAGCCTCTGGTGGGTCCGTGGGTGGTGACTTGGATGGTCGGGAAGCAGATCTGTAGGATCTTGCGGGTTGAGAGGATGTTTCAGGTGTGATGAGCGCGAGGAGGGTCTGACCGCAGGTGGAGTGGTGGGTTGTCACTTGTTGGGTCGATATGTATGTCTGGAGGGCAATGAGGACAGATCTCTCGGTCCTTCAGGATGAGTCGTCCTTGGCTGGTGACGACGGGGTGTCTGAGGCAGACACGTCTCCAAGTTACAAATTAGTATGGTAGCTCTTACTATACATATTGTTGAAAGTCTACACTAAGCGATTGCCTCAAATATCCAATTTTACTAAGGCACTGTCAATTGTTATTTCTATTCCACCAAGTACTCCTTAAGTTGCATTATTTCAAAAACGTCCTACCTTGCTGTGGCCAACACCTGCTCGTTCCCCAACTTAAGGAACTTTTTGTATTCCGATTTCTGGATCATTTACTTCTGGTGCTCGGGCAGTCCTGGATGAGCTGAAGGAAAAAGTGAAAAGAAATTCATAATCTAAATCTCAAAATTCTTGCACGAATCTCATCATTCTCTGATAGCAAGCATTTGCTGGGACAGGCACATTAAACATGTCCACCCAATGAATGTGAGGCCGGAGATATTCTTTAGACTAACTTTTTGGAATGAAATAATGTACCTGTCATATAAGTTAATGGAGAATACACTAATTTACTCATTTTTGTCATGCAACCTAGATGTTTCGTATTTGTTCACATCTTCAAACATTAGGCACACCCTCTGCCTCAAAACTTGGACTCCCATGATTGAATGCACACCACATTGCTCATCCTGGGGGCCTGGCACCCCACAGAGTAGAAAGTTCATCGAGTTGAACGGGCGGCCGTTGCTCTGGCACCTCTCTGACTGGGCCTGCACGTGTGATGGCCAGCAGTCTGTGCAAGAGACCATCCTCTTGCAACATCCAGAAACCATCGGCGACCCTCCCCATGGGGGTTCCGGGTAAGTCTAGTCCTCCAGTAGCTCCTGCTGATTGTATGAGGCGACAATAGGGGGGACCTGGCACTGACCAAGTGGTTCTTTGGGTTCAATTCCTGGTTAGTGCTGTGGTTCACTAAGGGATGAGGTACAGCAAAAATGATTTCCAGGTTTTGATCCCCTGCTGTTTGCCCACCCTGTCACCTTCATCGCATTGATTCGATCACCAAAGACAGAATTTGTCATAACCTTTTGCCATGAATATGACCTTAGTTGTCATAACAGATATCAGGAAACCTCCTTCGTTAAAAAACCCAGCCCGAATCAAGGAAATTAATTTGCCATGAAATAGCATCGGATAATATAAATAAAAACTTTTTTTTGTAAGTAACTCCAAGCTAGCCAAATTTTCCACAATATTGGAGGTAGGTATACTGTCAAACAAATTGTATGGAAATGGATGGTTTCTTAACATTCTTATGCTACACATGCAATAATCTTCACAAAATCAAGTCGTTTGTAGTAACGGTTTGCCACACACTAAAAGCTACATGCATACTAATTGGTCCTGTGACCAAAGGACAAATTTTTTTACATGCATCTTTCAAGGAATAACTCTTCTGTGGGGAGTGGTCGTCTTCCAGATTAGTGGTAAGGCTCGGTCAATACTGCCACCAGCTGTCGCTGGGATTCGGTGGTGGCGCGGTTCGGATAGAACAGTCTCACCCACAGGCCGAAGGTCCGACTCACAAAACATGTCATAGTTTTGGTTTGGGCCATCAGATTCATCCACTTTTTGCGGCGGACATAAGTTTATGGTTGGGCACATTAGATTATTTGAGTTTTGATCATCTTTGCCACCATCACTTGCACCTCGAATCCCGATCCCTGGGACCGGGTCCGGGCCAGTTGTGTTTGTGGGCGTACCTTCCGGGGTTCCGCCGGCCTGGTCAGGCTCAGTCGATACCGTCCACCAGCTGTCGCTGGGACTCAGTGGTGGCGCGGTTCGGATAGAACCGTTTCATCCACGGGCCGAAGGTCCGACACACTTAACATGTCGTAGTTTTGGTTTGGGCCATCAGATTCACCCACTTTTTGCGGCGGACATAAATTATGGTTGGGAACATTAGATTATTTGAGCTTTGATCATTTTTGCCACCATCACTTGCACCTCGAATCCCGATCCCTGGGACCGGGTCCGGGCCAGTTGTGTTGGCTGGCGTACCTTCCGGGGGTTTCGCCGGCCTGGTTGGGCTCAGTCGATACCGTCCACGAGCTGTCACTGGGACCCGGTGGTGGCGCGGTTCGGATAGAACCGTCTCACCCACGGGCCGAAGGTCCGACACACAAAACATGTCGTAGTTTTGGTTTGGGCCATCAGATTCACCCACTTTTTGCGGCGGACATAAGTTTATGGTTGGGCACATTAGATTATTTGAGCTTTGATCATTTTTGCCACCATCACTTGCACCTTGAATCCCGATCCCTGGGACCGGGTCCGGGCCAGTTGTGTTGGCTGGCATACCTTCCGGGGGTTCCGCCGGCCTGGTCGGGCTCGGTCGATACCGTCCACGAGCTGTCACTGAGACCCGGTGGTGGCGCGGTTTGGATAGGACCGTCTCACCAAGGGTCAAAGGTCCGAATCTCAAAACGAGTTATATTTTGACTTTGGACCGTTATTTTTGTCCACTTATTGCGGCGGACATTAGTTAAGGGTTGGGCATACTAGATTATTTTGGTTTTGATTGTTTTCGCTGCCATCACTTGCACCTCGAATTCCGGTCCATGGGACTGGGTCGGGGCCAGTTGTGTTGGCGGGTGTACCTTCCGGGGATTCCGCCGGCCTGGACAGGCTCTGTCGGTCTCGTCCACCAGCTGTCGCTGGGACCTTGAAGTGGTCAGGTTCGGATAGAACGGTCTCACTAGTTGGCCGAGGGCGTGGTGTGTTGTTTTTATTTTTATTTATTTTGTTTGGGTTTGTTTGGTTTGATTCGGTACTGGCTTTTTGTCCAACATAGACAAGGCTTGCCATCTGCCTGGGTTTTTTGGAGTTACTTAGAGGTCTAACTCCTGCACCTGTTTTTGTTTGGTTTTTATTGTTCCCTTTAACATTTACCGGATTAATGGATTTGGTTAGGCTGCCTGGTGACATGCCGCCATTTCTGGTGGCCTGCCACCCCCATCATTTCTTATTGGGGATCTTGGTCTTCCTGGAGCCTTCTCCCCCCCCTCTATGTCTCAGACCTGACCCTGTTGGGATCATTTCGGTTTTTCATCAGGGGCGCTCCCTCAGGTGATTTATTGGGGATTTTAGTTTTCCTGGAGCCCTCTCCTCCCCTGTGTCTTACACTCACTCACTCACTAGACCCGTCCCTGTTATGACCATCTCTATGGCGGGCTTCTTCGACAAGGGTGCTCCCTCAGGCGAGCCTCGGGCAGACCTGGGTAGGGGGGTCGGTGGGTAACTTTCCCCCCTGATTTCAGACTCCTGGGCCAATTCCACAAGGTTTGGGTCAATCCCCAAGTCTTCTAGGACTCTGTTGTTCAACTTTTTTAGCTCCCTCCTTTCTTTCTTACTCATGTGGCCCCCCTTTCTTTCTTCCTGGGGGTGGTTTTCTTGCCTATGCTGGTTTTGGGTTCTAGGTTTTGTTTGGGGTGGGGCTAGGGTAGGAGTTCCCTCCTCATTTATTTGGGGCTGGGCCTGGGCCTGGGCTTTGGCTTGGGGTTGGGGCTCCTCTTCTTCCATCCTTTCAACCTCTATCTCCCCTTCCTCTCCTGGGCCCTGGTCCCTGGTCCCCGGTCCCCACCGGTCTCCCTCTCCACCTCCTCACCTTCCTCAAGCTCTCCCTCTTCACCTTCTGGCTCCGACTCTACTTGGGCCTCTGCTAGTACCCGCCTAGCCTCCTCCCTTTCTTGTCTTGCCATTTTGTTCTTGAGAAGCTCAGCTTCTCTCTTGCTAACACCTTTTGCAACTTGGGCCTTCTTACCCTCCTGTTTCCTGGCAAAGTCTAGTTCCCTTTTCTCACATTCTTTTTGCTTGTGGCCCTCTAGGCCACAGTAACGACAGTTCTCATTAAACAGGGGTTGCCCCTCTGCTCTAACCTGCATTCTCCTACCCATTGCCTGAAACTGTGAAGGTATCGGCGAGGATACCTTTCCCACCTCAACTCGCACCTTATCGGTTTTGAATCCTCGCCTGTTCGAGTGAAGGACTCGATCAGCCGATACGACTTCTGCATAAGGGGCAAACAGTTCCGAAATTTCGCCGACGTCGGCCGGTCCGGGCACGCCATACACCGTGTTCACCGTACTGGCCACCGCCACCTTTGCCCTGAAGGACAACTCGTCATTCACCTTGTTTTTGTTGATATCCCCAATGAGGCCGAGGATCTTGTCCTTCGACCTCCCCGGGGCTGCCTGGAACAGATAGGTTTGGGGGTCATCCCCCGGGCCTATCCATTCAATGTCCGTGTCAAGGTCGACCCTGAAATTGGCCTCGATGACTTCCCAGATCCTGGGTTTCAAAGCCATGTCGTCCATTGGAATCAATTCCACTTCTAGCATAATGATACCCTTCTTCTCTGCTGCCCGTAGTATCGACGCTATGGTGGGTCTCGATGGGCTCTTGTAACGTTACGGTAGAAAGAAAAGATCAACTTTTGTGATTGTTTACAAGTTTTTGTGTTAGGAAGGCCATGGGGTGCCAGGCTAAACACGTGCAATACAATTGTTAGTGTGCGTCACGTCTATAAAGGGCAAACCTCCGTCCGTTTGTACTGCAGGCTGTTCTGTGGATTCCTATTGGTGTGTTAGGTGCTCCTGGTTTGATGTGAGGCTGCTGGTTTGAAATTTAGAAGAATAGTCCGAAAAGTCCGAATGGCGTCTAAAAATAGTAAGCTAAAGTGAACTAAACTAACAACCTCCCTTTTTTTTTTTTTTTTTTTTTTGATGCATCATATGGTTGCTCTCCTGTTTCAGCCCGTGGGGGTCCGGGTAAGAATAGGCCCTCAGTAGCCCCTGCTGATCGTAAGAGGCGACGATAGGGGGGACCCTGCACTGACCAAGTGGTTTTTGGGTTCGATTCCCGGTCAGTGCTTGGTTCACTAAGGGATGAGGTACATCAAAAATGATTTCCAGGTTTTGATCCCTTGCTGTTTGCCCGCCCTGTCACCTTCATCTCATAGATTCGATCACCAAAGACAGAATTCATCCCAACTGGTTTTCGCCGTGAAAATGACCTTAGCTGTGGGTACGGCTTAAAACATCCAACACTCACTCACTCACTCACTAATAGGAGACGGCCTCTGATAAATTAAAACTTGGACACCTGTGTGGTCACTAGAAAAGCTAGGACACAAGAAAAAAACGGGAATCTTGGGCCAAAGAAACATGGACAATAATAAGGTCAAGAGCTCCACCTCTGATATGTGTAGAAACTTTGCTATTTAAAACGACATAGGGAGAGTCTGTAATCTGGTTGGAAAGAGTCCTTCCAGCAGTTCTAGTAGAACAAATGTCAGGACCCCACTCACTATTGTGAGCATTAAAATACCCAACCAAAAGACACCTCTCGTCGCCCTCAACAGCATTGTTAAAATTGAAAAAGTCAGAAGCATATCTTCTATAAATATTGTGTAAAATAACAGGGTCAGACTCAAGATGAATACGAAGGGAAAGACAAGAAACACTTGTCTCCCAATTCAGCAGGTGCACAAACAGGCTCCACAGGAATCCTACTATGAACAAGAGTAACAAGACCAGGCTCATTAATGCCCTGAGGTGTAAAAAAGGTGGAATAGCCAGGGACAGAGATAGGAGGTCTCCCATCCTCTCGAGCCTTAAGTCTTGTATCCTGCAGAGCCAAAATGTCAACCTTCTCATTGAGAACGAGCTGAATGAGAGACGAGATCTTGTTGCCCACACCTTCACAATTAAAAGAAACAAGTTTAATGAAATCACTTCTAGCAGAAAAGTCTGAGGAACCGATTACATGCTCTCTGTGATCATTTTGATCAATCGGAGAGCTGTTTCCTGCGTCTTGACTGCTAGAGTTACCAAAACTGGACTCTTGACCAACTGCGGAAGAATTTCCTGGACAGTTAAAAGGAGTTCCTGAACGGAAACCAGCATCTCCTTGGTCTTGGTTACTCCTAGTGCTTTCACTGGCATGACAGTGCCGGGAACAGTTTCTTTTTGAACAAGAGGGACAGGTTGTACCTCTTTCACTACTTCAACAACCTGGGTATTCGGGACGACTGGGACAGTGGCTTGGGCTGTGGCTGCAGGTTCCTTGGTCCAAGCATTTACTACTGGAGTCCGGGCTGGAACAAATGGCTTCTCGGGCAACAAAGGCTGCCTTTGAAACGCATTGGGTTTCTTCCCCTTCTCTTTCAATACGGCCTTGGGCTTTGTGACCTTCTCCTTCGTCTTTGACTGAACAACCTTCTGAACCCCCTTTTCCTTCGGAACCTCCTTGTTGCCGACCTTTGGCAACTTGGGGAAGTCAAAGATACCTGGGACCCTCTGCTTCGGGCGACTCAGTGGCTTGGTGGTCTCCTTGATCTTTTTGACCACTGCTTCTTTCTTGGGGCACACCCTGCTGCCTGTCACATGAGGACCCGAACAGTTTGGACACTTTAATGTGACCTCCTCCTGTCGTCGCTGCTCCGCTTGGCAGACCTCCGAGCTGTGAGTCTCCCCACAGATGGAACACCTCGGAGCGTCTACAGTGCAGGTTTTCGCCAGATGACCGTACCTTTGACAGTGGAAACACCGGGTAGGCCTCTGAGAAAACTCCCGGGAACGATGCCTCGTCAGTTGGTAGGTCGCGCAGGTCGGGAAAGTTGGGCAGGTCATTGGGTTAGGCATAGGGACCATCCTCAGGCATGGGTGTGCCTGGACGGGAGGGTGCTCCGGGAGGTGGTCTATCAGGAGTGGGTGATGCCAGGAGGGGATAGTTGATGCTCCTGCATTGCTTTATCTCATCAATTGCCTCTCCAGCCTACAACCTCCACATGAGGACCTGGACCCCAGCGATCACGAAGCACACAAGAGTGCACCCCTGTCTCACAGTTCCTTGGGCCCATCATGCAACAAAATGGGCAGTTGATCGTCTTCGACCGCGGGAAGTTCTGCCAGTGTATTCTTTGGGTGTTTAGCAAGCAAGGGTTACATGCCACCACCTTCTCGCGAAACTATCGGATAGTCTGACTTCACTGAAAAACAAGACTACGGGTATTCACAGGCAATTTACCAAAGTTGCAATATTTCTGTCTTGTGACTATCTTTTTTTTTTTCTGTGTTAATGTAACTAGGTTACCCAGTAAAGTGATATCCTTATCCCACTTTGGTAACAACAATTTAGTTATGATAATTTTTCCTGAACAGTTTTCACCTTATTTTCTCAACCTCGCAGACCTGTTCTTCAAAACACAACATTTATGGAAGGACTGAAGTGGAGAGACAGTTTCCTTCCCTAAGCGCAAGGTTGTATGCCACCTTGCGTTCCTGTCCTTGCGTTCCTGTCCTTGCTTTCCTGTCCTTGCGTTCCTGTCCTTGCGTTCATACTTGTGTTTGTATTTGTTTTCTATCAACGTTTGTATTTGCTTTCTATCAACGCAAGTACAATCCACGATGCGTTCAGTGACAGTTGCATTGCTAAAATTACAACAACAAGTGGAGGAAATGATATGCTAATTATAAATATCAGGGTGATGTTCCAGAAAACTTACGTTCACAAACAAATGCATGTAAGCAAGCTGCGATCATACAAAGTGTTCCAGATCAAACAATCTATATGATATTTTTTTTTTATTCTATACTTACTTTCAAAAGGTACAACACCATTTTTCCCTGATCTCCTCCTCAAGATAAGGGGAAACTGCCAGTCTCTCCGCTTGACGCAGGGTATGTTGCATAAACTGCGCAATCGTGTTGAAGTGGATTGCAGCTATGCTAGCTGCCTGATGAGGCAAACAGAAAGCATTTGTGGGACATAAGGTGTACAGTCCGATCGTATCATCCAATTTTTGAAAACAGCTGATCTGTATGGACTGATATGATTAGTATACTACGTGTTTTTATCCTTGGGATAAGATCTAGAACATATCATGTTGTTCTATTGACAACTTCTAGTCCATCTTTTCATTGACAACAACTGTTTTCGCCATGAATATGACCTTTGTTGTTGAAATGGCGTAAAGCATCCATTACTCACTCACTCAACTTTTAGTCCATCTTTTCATTGAGAACAACCGTTTTCACCATGAATATGACCTTAGTTGTCGAAATGGCGTAAAGCATCCATTACTCACTCACTCATATACCCCCCTTTTTTACCCTAAAGGTTTCTGTTTCACTCGTGTACAGAAATGGACGGTCTCTTAATATTGTTGTACTACAAATAGAATAACCTCAACACATACAATCAAGTCGTTTGTAGTCACGGTTTGCTACAATCATACTAACTGGTCCTATGACCAAAAGCATTTAAACACATCTTTAAAAGAATATCGCGGTACAACCTGTACAATAGCTACACACATGCTTAGTGTATCATTACAAAAATCTTAACAAAAATCTTAACAAAAATCCTAATACGGTAAAATACACTGTAACGCATTATACAGGGACAGTGGTACAACTTTCAGGTACCTAAGCAACATTAATTTATGGTAACACACAGCATGTCATAAATACTACATGTATAGTTGGTCACTCATAGTCCATTCCCCCGTTACCAGAAATCCATCGGCGTCAATGCTTTGGAAAAATCCAGAGGGAGACGACTTGGGGAAGTCCTTTTCTCCAGCTATTAGAGCTACCGGCGCCTGCCCAGTCAGCAGCGCTTTGCCCGTCAGATTGGCAAAGTGCCGCTTAAGCCTTTCCTTGACATCGTCATTTCTGATATCCTGCAGTTTCATCAAGAGGAGGCGCGCCCACTTGGTGTCCCGGTCATCCTCGAGCTCATTTTCTTGGGAATGGTGGGGGTCAGAAAAGGTGACATGTTTCTGTACACTGGCCGCTGTCCCACATCCCGAAGAAGTGCGCCGGCTGGTTGATGGGCAAGATTGTTTTGTCTCCCCCCGCCAGCCATGGTCGTTGGCCTCAAAGATTAGGGCTCCTTCCTGCAATGCAAACAACCATGCAAATTAGCTGATTTGACAGACTATACAATTCATATTGGTTCGGTATTGGTTACATGTTAGTTTAGTCAACTTTTGTAGTTGTGAAACCATTGCATTTATACGCCCAATCACCGTCCAGACTTTAAAATTACTCATCACATAAACAATCGATGGGTCTGGTGTTCGGTCTGATTATAGTTTAATAAATACTTTTATGTATGGTACAAGCTAAGGTTGCCCTTTTTAATTTGTCCATTCATTACATTGCTCACCTTTTCTATATACTCGTAGGATGAGGTAGTCTAGAGTCCACTAAGGGAGGGACCAAGGAACCCCAATTGCGCCGCTACGTCGACATGACGCGCTGTAACTGGCTTAGCCAACACTCCCAACTTCTCATTGGCCTTGTACCGGACGTTTGAGTCCCTCAACGTGTCCAGGTGTCTCCTGACATTGTCAGCTAAAAATTTAAAAGAAAACACTAATTAAATATTCATGGCATGTTACATTTCAGTGTCTGATCCAGAGGGCCCATGCCTTTCCCCCATTTATAAAGTCTTTATCTGCCAGTGGGTTTCGCACGTGCACAATTGGTTATAATTTGTGTTACAATGTTCGAATCATATTATTTAGTTGTTTCATCTGCATGCGGTTGCCCAAAACTCACCGCAACAGAACCGTATGTTTACTTTAAGACTATGACTCAAGTACAAGTATGAGTACGAGTGATATCAACAATGATATAGCCTAATTTTGGAGTTTTGGAGCTTACCCAGCGCCCCAACTTCCTCTCCTATCTTTATGTACGCTTCCCAGTTCTTGTGTGGAGTTGTTGTTCTGTATGTGCTCCTCTAGTATAGGCTAGTCCTATGACCAAAAGCATTTAAACACACTCAAGCTCATAAGTCCTTCATTCCGAGAGTTGGTGGTTGATCTGGTCTGTGTTGTTCTATCTCATCAATTGTCTCTCCAGCCTGCAACCTCCACATGAGGACCTGGATCCCAGTGACGAGGAGGCACGTGGAGTGCACCCCGATCACATACTCCCTGGGTTCCATCATGCCAAAAATGGTAGATGATGGTCCTTGACTGCAGAAAGTTCTGCCAGTGAATTCGCTGGGCATTAAGCCAGCAATGGTTACACGCCACCACCCTCTTCCAACATGCCGAAACTATCAGACAGTCTGACATCACTGAAAAACAAATATATTTTTTATCCTTAGAATAAGATCTTGTACATATATCATGTTGTTCTATTGACAACTTTTAGTCCATCTTTTCATTGATAACAACCGTTTTCGCCATGAATATGACCTTAGTTGTCGAAATGGCGTAAAGCATCCATTACTCACTCACTCACTCACTCACTGAAAAACAAAAATTTACAAAAGTTGCAATATTTCTCTGGCAAGTGATAATGACTTTTATGTGTGAATTTAGTTTTGATAATTTTTCCCAAACTAGCTTTACAACAGTTTTCAACCTATTTTGTCAACCTTGCGGACCTGTTCTATGGAAAAGTGCCCTGATAGATTATCGCAACGACCCATGAACGCAACAAACATTTTGTTCTGGAATCAAAACACAACATTTATGGAAGGACTGCAGTGGAGAGACAGTTTCCTTCCCTAAGTGTTAAGGCTGTATTCCACATTGCGTTCCTGTCCTCGGTTCATCATTTTACTTGCATTTGTAGAAGCGTTCTATCAACAAACAAACACAAGTAAAATGCTGCGATCCACCATGCATTGACACTTGCTTTTCTTTAATTACAGAAACAAGTGGAGGAATCGATATTCTAATGATAATTATCAGGGTGCTGTACCAGAAAATTTACATTCATAACCCAATGCATGTATACAAGCTGCGATCATACAAAGTGTTCCAGATCTAACGATCTAAATCATATGTCTTTATATTATATACTTACTGCCTCCCCCCCTGTTGAATTCCCCCCCCGTCTCGTCAACCCTCATTTCCACCCACTCACAGAAGAAGGCCCTCCTGAGGTTGATTCGGAGGGTGACCCAGTCATCCACATTGTCTTTGCTCGTGTCTGGCATCGGCGTCGGAGCCCTCCAACCTGCCCAACCGCCCACTGCGTTTTTGGATCCGGTTTTCTGGGTCCAGCCTGAAAATGTCATGGTACTCCTCCAGCTCTGGGGCATGATCTCCTGCAGTAGCCAGTCAAGTAGAACCATTGCCGGCTGTAGGAGGTGTGTGTTGATCAACTCCTTTCAATTTGCTTGGACCATTCTGTCCGGAGTGTGGGCAGATCACCCCCTCTCCTGTATTGGTCCTCCCGAACTTCGCCCAGTTGTTGCCACAAGTGGATCTGCTTGCATACTACACAAATGTAAAGGTTCTCCATGACCTCTGTAAATAGATTAAGAATAATTAACAACACATCATTATTTTTTCTGCTGATTGTATGAGGCGACAATATTGGGGATCCTGCACTGACCAAATGGTCATTTGGGTTCAATTCCCAGTCAGTGCTTGGTTCACAAAGGGATGAGGTACAGCAAAAATGATTTCTAGGTTTTGATCCCCTGCTGTTTGCCCACCCTGTCAACTTAATCTCATAGATACAATCACCAAGGACATATTCGTCCCATCCTGTTTTTGCCATGAATATTCCATTTTCCTCTGGCACTTCCCCCTCTCCTACCGTTTCATTCTCATTTGCAAATGGCTCCTCTCGTTCCTCCACCAACCCTGGGTCTACCTCTTCCCCTATATCTGACTCCTTGTTTGCCTCCATAATTGTCATCAAAACTTGGACTCCGTGTTTTATTAGGCGGATTGAATGCACACCACCTTGCACATCCTTGGGTCCTGGCACCCTACAGAGAGGACAGTTGACTGAATTGAACAGGCGGTCGTTGCTCTGGTGCCTCTCTGACTGGACGAGGATTGCCTGTTTGCAAGCTCGGAGGGCCGAGTGGGCGGACGGGTTGTTTAGGTAGGAGTCAGTTAGTTGGTCCAGGAATTCGAACATGCGTAGGGGGCAGCGATGGGGTTACCTGTCCTGTGATTGGTGTGACTGCGTTGGTGGGGGTGGGCAGCAGGCCGTCCCCGAGGGGCGCGGCCGGGGTCGGTATCGGAGTCAGGGTCGGTGTGGGACTCGGAGCTGAAGTCAGAGCTGGAGTCTGGTTCTCTGACGTCAGTGGAGTCTGCCAGGCATACTGCGCGGGGATTGGGGCCGGGTGGAAGGTCGGGGTAGTAGTCTTGGCGGGGTGCGGCTGAGAGCGGCTGGTCTTGCCCTTGCCCTTGCCCTTGCCCTTGCGGGAGCTGGCGGGGGCCTGGGCAGGAGCAGCAGGGCTGGAGTCGATGAGCTGGGGAGAGGCGGGAAGCCTGGAGGAGGAGTCGGCTGGGCGGTGGTTGTCAGGATCACCGCCGGCAGGGCAGTCGTGGTGGTCGTCGGCACGGTGGTGGTGGTCGTCGGCACGGTGGTTGGAGTCGTCGCTGGCAGGGTGGGCGGAGTCGTCCAGGGCTGGCGACGGGGGTGGGTCGGTGGAGGTCGGGGAGGGGGTTGCAGCCGCCGCGGCTGCTGCGGCCATGCGTCGTCCCTTCTTGGACGAGACGGTCTTGAAGTCCGCGTCGTCCGACGCCGGCCTGTTCTCGGCGAGGCTGGACATCGTTTTCGGACGACCGGGTGACGACGGGGTCTGACGTGTGTGTAGGTGGTCTAGGACGATGACTTCGCGGGCGCTCCCACTGGCCTCCCGCATGTAAGAGACGTTCCCACTGGGGCCGTCGGAGTGGCTCCAGCGGGCGATCTCAGTGTTGGTCGGGGAACGGGCCGGACCTCTGGACATGGGGGCCGGGACTGGAGTGGTGGTGGCTGGTGGCAGGAGGCGAAGCAGGTAAGACAGGGCTGCGGAGGGAGGTGTGCACCCGTCGGTGGCTGGAGCTGGACTGGCTGAGGTCGCCCCACTACTGCTTATATATGGGGGCTGGTGAGACGGTTCTAACGCGAATGTACCGGAAGGCGCGTTAGACCCGTCTGAAGCATGTGGGAGGTCGGTAGGCTGCTGGGAGGGGTGGGTAGCCACCGCGGCTGAGGGCAGGGCCGACGCGGTGGATGTTGTCGGGACTCCCCGGGCGGGCGACCCGTGGAGTTGAGGGCTCCACGGACGGGCTCGGGCGGTCGGGCTGGAGGTCAGCTTTGGTGGTGATGTAGGTGGTGTGACAGGTCCGGCAGTCTGGGGGCAGGCTGCTGCATGTGGTAGGTGGTCGGTAGGCTGCTGGGAGGGGTGGGTAGCCACTGCGGCCGAGAGCGGAGCCGACTGTGTGGATGGGGGTGGGACGCCCCGAGGGGGGTATCCGTGGAGTTGTGAGCTCCACGGACAGTCTCGGTTTGTCAAACAGGGGGAGAGGGTAGGTAGGGGTGTGGGTGGTGTGACGGGTCTGGCAGGCTGGAGGCAGGCTGCTGCATGCGGTAGGTGGTCGGTAGGCTGCTGGGAGGGGTGGGTAGCTACCGCGGCCGAGAGCGGGGCCGACGCGGTGGATGTTGTTGGGACTCCCCGGGCGGGCGTCCCGTGGAGTTGGGGGCTCCACGGACGGGCTCGGGCGGTCAGGTTCGAGGTCTGGACAGGGGTAGGCTGGTAGGTGATGTAGGTTGTGACGGGTCCTGCAGGGGCAGCGACATGGACAGGGGTGTCGGTAGGGGTGGGTGTGGAGTGGTCCATGACGGCAGGGGGCCGTGCAGGGTGGACGTGGGTGGACGGGAGTCCCCGACCGGGCGGCCCGTGGAGTTGTAGCCTCCACGGACAGACTCCGGTCGAGCAGGCTGGGTCTGGTGGTAGGCAGGTTCAGGAGTCAAAGGACCACATGGGCTTCCTTTTGGCCGTCAGACCCTCGGAGGTGGCCCCGGTGAGGTCCTGGGGGCACCCGTCGAGGGTACGGTCCTGGGTCGGACTCTAAGTCCTCAGTGGTACATACAGTGTAAGTCCAGGTAGTCCAGGGTACACTGATGTATCAGCTGAAGACTGTAGAGTGCTAGTGTAGGTGGCTGCAGTGGTCCGCGAACGATGTGCGCGCTGTGCGAGCACAGAGCGAACTGAAGTCGGGAGTCGGTGTCGGTGTCGGCGCCGGAGCAGGAGTCGGAGCCGGAGTCGTCGTCGTCAGCGGAGTCCGCCAGGCGGACTGCTCGGGGATCGGGGCCGGGTGGAAGGGCGGGGTAGTAGTCTGGGCGGGGTGCGGCTGCGAGCGGCTGGACTTGCCCTTGCCTTTGCCCTTGCCCCTGCCTTTGCCCTTGCCCCTGCCCTTGCGGGAGCGGGCGGGGGCAGTGGCGGGAGGCGGCAGGGCTGGGGTCGATGTGCTGGGCAGCGGCGGGAAGCTCGGGGGCGGCAGGGTGGGTGGGCAGAGTCGGGACTGCAGGGCGGTGTCGGCCAGGGAGACTGGGGAAGTTGTTGGTGGTAAGGCTGGGGGTCGGACGGGACTTGTTGTACTGCGGTGGCGATACACGCTGCTATCACCTTGCCGCGAGGGCAGCGGTGGGTAGCATGGGGGCCCCCGCAGTTGGAACACTTCAGCGTCACCTCCTGAGTGTCCTTGCGAGCCTGGCACATCGAAGGGACGTGCGACTCGCTGCAGAGGGCGCACCGAGGGGATTCTGCTTGTCAGCCGCTGCCGATGTGCCCGAAGCGCTGGCAGTTGTAACACTGCACTGGCTCTGGGACAAACGGCGACAACCGGCACTGGCCGACGAATCCGACCTGGACGTGGGTGGGGAGGGTTGTTCCGAACCAGACGACCCGGATTGCGGGGCTCTTTATCTCCGGTCACCTTGTTGAGGGTGGTGAGCCAGGTGGCCTTGAAGATGTCTGGTACAGTCTGTCGGATGAGGTCGTTCGAGAGGGCCGTGGGCACCCGGTGCAACACTCCGGTGACCCTGTCGACTCTCGGTCCCAGCTGACAGGGTGGCCGCTGAGTGTCTTGAGGGACGACAGAGTGTCGGCTGCGTTGGGTGAGGAGGGGGTCAGGAGAGTCTGGCCACGGGTGGAGCGGCGGGTGGTCATCTGTAGGATGGGGTGGTGGGTCTGGAGCGCAATGAGGACCGACCTCTCGGTTCTCCAGTGGCTCCGGAACTCGGGGGCGAGGTCTATGAAGGGGTACAGGAGGGGATAATCGCGGGTCGGGTTGGCAGGTGGGTCGGTGGGCGGGCCGTGGGGCGGGTTATCTCCCCGGCGAGATGCTGGGGAGATGCAGAGTCACCCTGGGCTGGCGACAAGGATGGGTCGGTGGAGGTCGCGGCCGCTGCAGCTGCCGCGGCTGCTGCTTCCTGGAGCTGCCAAGCCTTGTGGATGGACTCGGTCTTGCGGTGATTCTTCTTTGACGAGACGGTGTGGTATCCCGCATCGTCCGACGCCAAACTCTTCTCGGAGAGGCCGGACATCGTTGTCGGACGACTGGGTGATGACGGAGTCTGCCATGTTGGCGGGGTGCCTAGGGGCATGACGTCGTGGGCGTTCCCACTGGGGCCGTGGAAGTGGCTCCAGCGGGCGATGTCTTTGTTGATAGGGGAGTGGGCCGGTCCCCACTATAGAGGCGGGGGTCGGAGTGGTGGTGGATGAAGGCAGGAGGTGTAACTGGAAACCATCAGCGATCCTGACATCTCTTGAAACAATCAGATGAAATAAGTTATCAAGAAGGTCTGGCCAAACAATAAGCACCATGCAATGGTTGTGAATATATACCCCTCCCCTCTCCTCACACTTCAAGAGATGCCAGGTCTCCTGATTTGTCTGGAGATCTCCCGCTTTTCTAGTTTTTTCAGATTCCTGAACTACAATTTTAGCACAAATTCTCCCTGGTTTCGTCTCAATTTATTTTCACAATACTTTGATATCAATCTTTTGAAAGATCATGTTAAAAATCAGGCGTCATTCTTAATATCCCACCTCCTTGGTGCCATATTAAAGTCTTAAAAAATGCTCTGTTAGAATAATGCAATAATGCTCTGTTAGAAAAATGCAAAAATGCTCTGTTAGAAAAATGCAAAAAGTATCTTCAGCACCAGTCTCAATATATACAGTGTATATGTAAATGTCATATGTACCAAGTCCGAAAGAGCTCCAACTTTTGTCTGAAAAGCTTTGTCTCAAAACTCCTTTGGTTTCAAAACTCCTTTGGTTTCGGCGCTTACGAGTCTACCCCTGGTTTCTAGCAGAGGTGTCCCTGGAGTTGCTGGCTGAGGTTTCTCTGGAGTTGCTGGCTGAGGTTTCTCTGGAGTTGCTGGCTGAGGTTTCTCTGGAGTTGCTGGCGACTCCCTCCCCACCAGGACAGTCAGCCACAGGGTCTGCAATGCCGTCGTCGAGCCCACCGACAGGGGTAGTGGATCGAGCCCA
The DNA here is from genome assembly GCA_936440205.1 of Lepidonotus clava. NCBI lineage: Eukaryota > Metazoa > Annelida > Polychaeta > Phyllodocida > Polynoidae > Lepidonotus > Lepidonotus clava. Next base: position 51,571,656 of record OW387143.1, on the reverse strand, counting down.
CCGACAGTGGTAGTGGATGGCCCTTGGGCCGCGGACCCAGCAGGTGGTGGAAGGATCTCAGCCGAAGGCCTCCGTCACGACCTTCTCAGACTCTGCCCCTCCCCCATACCTGGTGGTCACAGTGGTCACCTGGGTGAGAAGTTCATGCATGGTCTGCCCCCACCTGGTCTCACTTGAGACCTCCCGCACCCTCGTGTCTGCAGGCTGTTGAGAGCTGTAGTTTTCCCGGGGCAGGGAGGGAGGGAGCTACCTCTCACAGGGAGGGAGCCACTTCTCCTCAGGTCACATGCTTGAGCTGGGGGAGCATGGTGGTGTTGGGACAGCGAACCTTCTTGTGACCACCCATGATGACATGCCGGCTTGTATTTCTTTCATGGGAATTTTTTTCAAAATCAGGAAATTCCAGTAATTCCAGAAATTCCATATGACTGAAAGGCGTGTAATTTTAACACGTTGAACTTAATGAATTTTGTTTCTGAGCGGTCCAACTTTGAAACTGTGAAACAAATTTTCATATTTTTTCTCATGTAGGCTCCATATTATTTCAAAAGACCACCCAGTTTAAGCTTCTACCCATCACCCCCTTTCAGTCACTGTTACAATAAAAAATTGTAATCATTAGCTAAATCGAAAGTATGTATTCCCTAAGTACCTCTTGTTCCCTTCCAGGCCCTTATCAGTGCAAGGTTGGTATCTGTCAGAACCATGTCATAATCCAGGTTGCCATACTCCTGCATGAGGGGCATCATGTTCAGCACTGTTGGGTCTTCTGGTACCCGGACTTTGAAAACCTCCCCCTGTGTATACTTCAGCCCTATTATGTTTGCTGTCGTGAACATTCTGCCAAAATACGGCGTTAAACCCCAATAACCAACCAACCAACCAACATTCTGCCAAACAAATGGAAGCAAATGAAGCGGAAGCAAATTAAGCAGATTTTAATGGCAAAATTAATATTCTGTAACACTCGCATTTGTCTGTTGCAGATACTGAACACAGAAATACGGTATTACAAAAAGTCAATAACAAAATCCCTTACAAAAATCGATAACAAAAACCCTTTGAAACCCAATCTGCCCGAGGGTGTACTTCCTAATCCTGATATAGCCCGCTCGAAAATATTTTACATAGAGATTGCCTGACCATGTCCACTTGACGAGTTTCTGAAAACAAAAAGAATATAAATAAAAATTTATTCAAATCCTCACGTCATTATTGCCAGTGGGGGTACGGGCAAGAAAAGACCCCAAGTAGCCCCTGCTGATTGTATGAAGTGAAGATAGGGGGGACCCAGCACTGATCAAGTGGTTCTTTGGGTTCAATTCCCGGTTGGTGCTGTGGTTCACTAAGGGATGAGATACAGCAAAAATGATTGCTAGGTTTTGATCCCCTGCTGTTTGCTTGCCCTGTCACCTTCATCTCATAGATACTCATCATCAAAGTCAGAATTTGTCCCTCATCCCCAACCTGTTTTCACCGTGAATATCACCTTAGTTGTTGAAGCTGCGTAAAACATCCACAACTCACTCACTCATCAGCAGGATGTTCCCCAGCCAGACGATGCGTCGTCCACTCCCGGGTTCCGGTGACCCTGTTCAGGGTGGTCAGCTGGTGGCCTTGCAGATGTCGGAAATGGACTGGCAGATCAGGTTGGTGAAGAGGGCTGTTGGGACCTAGTACATCATGTCGGAGTCCCCTCAAACTTTAGACCCAGCCGCACAAAGTTGTGTCACCGTCCAGCTTTTGAGGGACAAGAGAATGTCAGCTGCACTGGGGTTGAGTGGTGTCAGGAGAGAGGCCCCAGGTGGGTCCGTTGGTGCTGACTTGGATGGTTGGGAAGCAGATCTGCAGGATCTCGCGAATTGAGAGGATGTTTCAGGTGTGATGCGTGAGGATGAGTCGTCCTGGGCTGGTGACGACGGGATGACTGAGGCAGACGTGTCTCCCAGTTACAAATTAATATGGTAGCTCTCACTATACATATTGGTAATAGTCGACACTTAGGGATTGCCTCAAATATCCAATTTTACTAAGTCACTGCCAATTGTTATTTCTATTCCACTAAGTACTACTTAAGTTGTATTATTTGAAAAACGTCCTACCTTGCTGTGGCCAACACCTGCTCATTACCCAAATTAAGGAATTCTTCATATTCCGATTCGCGGATCATTTACTTCTGGTGCTCAGGCAGTCCCGGATGAGCTGAAGATCATTTGTTGTGAATACGAATTCATAATCTAAATCTCCAAATTCTTGCCCGAATCCCATCATTCTCTGATAGCAAGCATTTGCTGGGACAGGCACATTAAATGTATCCACCCTGATGAGTGTGAGGCCCGAGATATTTGTCACGACGAACTTTTTGAAACTAAATAATGTACCTGTCTTATAAGTTAATGGAGAATACACTTTATTACTTCGCCCTGTGGGGGTCCGGGTAAGAATAAGCCCTCAGTAGCCCCTGCTGATCGTATGAGGCGACGATAGGGGGGACCCTGCACTGACCAAGTGGTTTTGGGGTTGAATTCCCGGTCAGTGCTTGGTTCACTTAGGTATGGCGACCAAAAAACTTTCACATGTATTCGTGATAACAATTTGCCCTTTTAACGAATCTAGGTGTGTAAAAAAATTGTAACTAATCTCCAACAAAATTCACTAAGTCTCAAGCCTTCTTAAAAGTGTTAACAAAGCCAAGCCAGCATTTTCACTGCTGAAGCACGTGTTCTGGCACGTGCACTAGACTGGATCAAAGTATCAGAACACAGAAAGTTCATCTTCTCAAAACTCCTGTTTACAGACCATCCAACATCAGCAGCCTAACAACCCCATGATCAGAGACATCCAGGAAAGTCACACTAACCTGTGGAATCAGTTGGAAAGAAGTGGTTTTCTGTTGCCTACCTAGCCACATTGGAACCTCTGATAATGAAAAGGCAGACTGGGGTTGCTAGAATCTGAGGTTGCTAGAATTGCACATACAGACTTGCAGCCACTTAGCAAATCACATATGTGATCTAAGTGGCAAAGTGACTAAAACAAAAAAACAAACAGAAGAACAACCTTCTTCACTCAGGCGTGTGGGGTGGTGTAGTGGTCAGAGTGTCCGCCTGTTGTGCGGGCGGCCCTGGTTCAATCCTGGGCTGGGGTGGTCTGGCTGCTACTCCCCTCTACATGTCTCCCAGTGGCAACAACTGGGTTATCAAAGACTCCTAGAGAGTCACCGGCTGTTGTGTGTGTGGCCCTGTCTATGGGACCATGCACATTAAAGAACACCTACCTCGGTAAATGTGTAGGGGTATGGTCTCTATCTTCTCATAGATTCGTTCATTCCATAGATACGATCATCAAAGACAGAATTGTCAAATCCTGTTCTCGCCGTGATATGACCTTAGATGTTGCTGCGGCGTTAAACCCCAATAACCAACCAACCAACCTTCTTCACTCTTTCCAAGCCAAACTGGAAGAGAAAAGTCATAAACGCAAAAGAGAGTCCCTGACAAGGTCAGAACAGGTGAAACTGGCCTGTCTTCGGATAGGCCACGCCAGGCTGACACATGAACACCTCTTGCAAGGTGAAGTGCTCCCATTTGTCAACAATGCAACACCAAACTAACAGTAGAGCAAATTATTTTGAAGTGTAAGAAAATGGATGTTAGTCGCAAGTGGCATCTCTAAAACAGAACATCAATGAAGGACGTTTTCAATAACACTGAAAGTAAAGAGATTCTGCAATTCCTTTGAGAATGCAAACTGATACATTAAATCTAAGAAAGGACCCAAGAGTCTGGGGTCCATGGGCCACCCTGTACTCCAAACAGGGTCATCAAAGGCCAGGTGTGTTTTGTCCTCTCCCTGGGACATTGTACATGAAAGACCCCCGGCCACTCTTTGAAACGAGTAGGGTATCGCATCTGGTGAAGGGTTTCCCCTAAACCATATCATAGATTCGATCACCCCAAAGCTGACAAGCATTACCTTGTGCAGTTTGGAAAGAACCGTATGTGGTTGACTGGACGTAAAACTACCCAACAAACAAACTACCAACAGCCTTCTTGGCGAAGACATGGGGGTGGTCCTCACTGTCCATCGGCTACCGTGACTATGGGTGATTCACCCAAAGTTACTCTCAGACCTCACTGCCTCATTATCATAATGCAAGGTGATTGGTCAGTGGCACTCAGTCTGTTGCACTGTGCTGGCCCGGGCCCCATAGAGTTACAAAGTGGCGGCTGGTCATGCCCCCTGGTGTTACTCTGGGATACAAGGCTCTATAAGTGACTCACACTGACGGTGTCACTGCCTCCTTTATATAGTGGTGTAGTCTCTAAGTTCACACAAGCGGTTATTAGCTTATGTGTTGGTGACTATATACGTCTATCAGAAGATGTATATATTTTTTGTCAACCATCTCGGAGCTACCCGGCTGTGGTCGTGGGCACGGTTTCGGTGTCATACCTCATCAGGCCGAATTTGGTAGAGCGCGGTGTCCACTCAATGGGGATCTTAGGATTATTCCCGACTCAAGTCGAATATCTCCTGGCGTGAAAGGATCCATTGGGGACTTCTGTTTTGCTTGCACTTGATGATGGCTACCAGTCGGTGCAACGGTGGGGGCAGTGGAAATAGGTCGTTTTATGTTCTCAACTCTCCGTCATGTGATGACACTGTCACAAACATCGTGTTTTTGCATGACCATATGTCGTTCGGTTTTTGAAAAAATGCATTCACCCCACTCAAAAATCTAAAGTTTCAATATCCCCCAGCTATTTCTATCTTCATTTCCGTCACAGTTGTTATAAAATTCCATCTGCACTATGTCACAGTCCAGGCCAACGTTCCATTAAACCAAAGGCAAGGTCATAATACAATTCACAAGGTAACTGCAAAGTCATAGTCTAAGCGCTAATGTCTATGCACACGAGGTGGAAATCGACTTCGTGCATTAAAGAATCAAACAGGTCCTTCCTGATTCTCGTGTATGGACTCTCTATCTAAAGGGACCTCTTGTACAACCTCGTGTATATGTGCCGTGATCAGGGTATGGACATGGGGATCAGTGGTGGTCAGTGCAGGGCGGAGGTGGTCAGTGGAGGGCCATGGTGGTCAGTGCAGGGTGGAGGTGGTCAGTGGAGGGCCCTGGTGCCATGTACCTCTCTACATCTCCCACCCTGTGACCAACCATGTACCTCCCCACTTGATGTGGGATTGACAGGGTAAGATGAGGGCAGAGAAAGGGAGATGAGGGCCAACAGGGGCAATTGAGCTGTAGGGGACAGGGGGAGGCGGCAGGGGACAGGGGGAGGCGGCAGGGGACAGGGGGAGGCGGCAGGGGACAGGGGGAGGCGGCAGGGGACAGGGGGAAGCCGTAGGGGACAGGCAGTGGGGAGTGGCTATACGCACGATACTCGTGCATTCGGCCGTCGCATATATAGAATTTCCTACACACGCGGACACAAAGAAAAGGTAAAAGTAGCGAGTATTATAGTTCCAAAAAATTTATGCAGAAATGAGATAAAAACAGAAAAATAAGAAAAGAAAAAGGGGGTTCTGGGGCTCAGCCCCCAATTTACAAATTATATTATGATGAAATAATTGATACATCCGCATGTAAAACCGTGCTTGTATACGTGGTCAAGTATGTAAGCAGATCTGTTTGCGCGGACCCCACATCCGCGTAAACAAGAAATTATGTGTGCACGGCCTTCTGCTGCTATGCCCGTGTGTATAACTTCTGCTGAGGCAGTGCCCCCCCCCCCCCCAAATTCGCACAGTAATGACCGTGTGTATGCTTGTTTTGGGAAAAAACAACTCGTGTATGAGTGGGGTCCAAATAATACACGAGGTTACTATTGGCCCTCGTGTATCGTGCAAATCCTCGTGTATGTAGAGCCTTCCCGTCTAAGCTACCATACAGATGGAATTGTACTATGTTGTAGTCTAATCCTCCCTTCCGTTGGACCAGAGGGATGAAATCACTGACAGCCTCGTCCTCTTGCACCGGCACATTGAATGTGGCCCTTTGGAAGGGCTTCAATCCAATTATCTGAAGGCTGGTGAACTTTCTGTAATTCCAAATAAAATCTCATGTTGGGAAAATTAAACTTATTTTATATTCCTCTGTTTCCTAACTTTAAATCATATTTAATTTTACAGTTTAATTAGTTAAATCTCAAACTCTACACACTAGCACAAGCAACACCAGATCAGTGAAGACACCAGACCAGTGAAAACACCAGTCTCACAGATCCAGTGGGCCCCGTGGGGGTCCAGGTAAGAATAGGCCCTCAGTAGCCCCTGCTGATCGTATGAGGCGACGATAGGGGGGACCCTGCACTGACCAAGTGTTTTTTGGGTTCGATTCCTGGTCAGTGCTCGGTTCACTAAGGGATGAGGTACAGCAAAAATGATCGCTGGGTTTTGATCCCCTGCTGTTTGCCTGCCCTGTCACCTTCATCTCATAGATTCGATCACCAAAGACAGAATTCGTTCCAGCTGGTTTTCGCCGTGAAAATGACCTTAGCTGTCGGTACGGCGTAAAACACCCAACACTCACTCACTCACTCACTCCCTTTCTTCTATATGAATGCAGATCTGGGTTGGGAGTTCCCTTTAAAGCACCCCATTGGGGTCCCATTCTATTTTTGCTGTGACAATTACCCTGGCTGTTGGTACAGCATAAAACATTCATCACTCACTCACACATACGGTACTGTCTAGCTACTGACCCCCTTCGCTGCTAAGGGGTAGCGGGAATACAGGCCTCAGCAGGTCCTTCAGCCCCTCAAGCCTGCTCCCTGGTATCGTCTGCAGGAAAATCCTGCCCTTGGTGGCATAAATGGTTCTTTATTATAGCATTGGCCATATTGTATAGGTCATGTTCAACTAAGGCACGAGTGTTAATCGTAGGGCTGGATACTGGTGTCTCTGTAATGCCATAGAAGGCCTTGTTTTAGACCATAATACCTTTTTATTAAGCAATACTGTCTGATAATTTAGTAGGAATGATATATGCTGTGATGGTACATGTGCCCTTTGTGATGCTGGTGATGTTGAAGCCCTTGGTCAGAGTACATATTGAAAAAGATTATACTTATGGGAGGTGGAGGAGATTAAATGTGCCTGGCTTGATGGGGCGAACCCAGCACTGACCAAGTGGTTCTTTTGGGTTCAATTCCCGGTCTGTGCTGGGTTCAATAATGGTTGAGGTACAAATGATTTCCAGGTTTTGATCCCCTGCTGTTTGCCCGCTCTGTCTCCTTCATCTCATAGTTACAATCACCAAAGACAGAATTTTTCCCAGAATTTTTCCCAGAATTTTTCCCAGAATTTTTCCCAACTTGTTTTTGCCCTGCAAATGACCCTGGCCGTCGCTACTGCATAAAACACCCAACACTCACTCACTCACTCATCCTCAAGTTCCAACCATCTCTTTGTGACCATTACATGCCCCCACGCCTTTTTGCTGCCAACACACTGGTGCTTCTATGCATTTTTTCCATCAGTTCCATCAGTTCCATTGCCTCACACATCTTTGGCTTCTCACATAAGAATGCTTATTCCGACAAGCCAAATATTTTCCCATCGAATTTCACCTGTATTTGATAGAAATTTTGTTCCATCAAGAAGACCAAGCCTCTGTTAGTTTTGGGTAGATTCCCCAACTTCCTTTCCATCTCTGTCCATTATTCTGATTTATTTTCCCTACACATCCCATGGGACCTGATCGGTCTCTTCGTTTTTTTCCTTTCCCTATTTATTCTAATCTGTGTCGTTTTCCAATGTCCCTTCAATTCCTTCCCTTTATAGGCCAGGTTCCTCTTCTGATAGCAGTACTTATTTGGTGGTTCGTCTATGTTCCCCTATGTGTATTTTTTGCCTCCTATCCATACCACATCATTTTACATCCAGACCTTTTCACCTTTCTGTCCTGCTAGATATGCGGCCCGTCTAAGTCGTTCCTTTCCCTGTCTAGTTTCCTTGTCCTCGTCTGCCTGAATTTTGATATCAGAGTTTAGATTTGAATTTGGTAATTTGCGTTTGTTCCTAAGGATATCCGTTGTTACCAACTCTGATACTGAAACTCAACCTTTATGGGTCTCTTCTCTTGCCCTGTTGCTTAGTTCACTAAGGGATGAGGTAGAGCAAAAATGATTTCTAGGTTCTGATCCCCTGCTGTTTGCCCGCCCTGTCATCTTCATTTCATAGATCCGTTTTCGATGTGAACATGACCTTAGTTGTCAATACGGCGTAAAACATACATTACTCACTCACACACATATTGTGCCCAGTCAATGGCCGTTGCCAGTAGCCACTGCTGATCATATGAGGCAATGATAGGGGGGACCTGGCACTGACCAAGTGGTCCATCAGGTTTGATTCCCGGTTAGTGTCATGGTTCACTAAGGGATGAGGTACAGCATAAATGAATGCTAGGTTTTGATCCCCTGCTGTTTACCCGCCTTTCACCTTCATTTCATAGATACAATCATCAAAGACAGAATTTGTCCCAACCTGTTTTCGCCGTAAATATGACCTTAGTTGTCAAAACGGTGTAAAGCAACCACTAAACTCTGATATCAACGCACTCACTCAAGGGCTATATATATTCCCGTATGCTGAGCTACTAACCTTGACATACTGGGCAATGCTCGAGCCCTCCAGGTAAGTCATGAAGAAATTCATGACATCCTGAGCATAATCCTGGCTACCTGAGAACAACAACCATTTGCGTACTGTCACTTCATGGATTTTGTTCTTTCTGCAACCCCCATGGGGTTCCAGGTAAGAATAGGCCCTTAGTAGCCCCTGCTGATCGTATGAGGCGATGATAGGGGGGACCCTGCACTGACCAAGTGGTTCTTATGGTTCAATTCCTGGTTGGTGCTGTGGTTCACTAAGGGATATTGATGAGGTACAGCAAAAATGATTTCCAGATTTTGATCCCCTGCTGTTTGCCTGCCCTGTCACCTTCATCTCATAAATTCGATCATCAAAGACAGAGTTCATCCCAATCCGTTTACGCCATGAATATGACCTTAGTTGTCGAAATGGCGTAAAGCATCCATTACTCACTCACTCACTCAATCATACTTATGAGAGAAGACCTCATGATTTTGGCCGGGTGTCCATACTGAATTTCTTTCTTTTTAAAATTTTACAAGAATTTTTTTTCTAAAAAAAACCTACACAACTTGATTACTTTTTAGAAGTGTGGCCTTTGGCTCCCTGCTTCGTTTTGTTGATATTCAAAGTGCTCTGCAATCGTTTTCATATACTTATTATGTTGTTGCATACAGAGTTTGATGTCATGAACCTCGAAATACCACTTTTTTTGCATTATCAAGAGACTGTTCGTTTTGCTCTTTCCTTCTGTTGTACCGTCTCTGATACAAAAACTCAACCTTTATGGGTCTCTTCTCTTGCCCTGTTGCTTAGTTCACTAAGGGATGAGGTAGAGCAAAAATGATTTCTAGGTTCTGATCCCCTGCTGTTTGCCCGCCCTGTCACCTTCATTTCTCAGATACATTCACAAAAGACAGAATTTGTCCCAATCTGTTTTCGCTTTGAATATGACCTTAGTTGTCGATATGGCATAAAACATACATTACTCACTCACTCGCATATTGTGCCCAGTCAACGGCCGTTGCCAGTAGCCCCTGCTGATCATATGAGGCAATGATAGGGGGGACCTGGCACTGACCAAGTGGTCTTTCGATTCCTGGTTAGTGTCATGGTTCACTAAGGGATGAGGTACAGCAAAAAAGATTGCTAGGTTTTGATCCCCTGCTGTTTGCCTGCCTTGTCACCTTCATTTCATAGATACAATCATCAAAGACAGAATTTGTCCCAACCTGTTTTCGCTGTAAATATGACCTTAGTTGTCAAAACGGTGTAAAGCAACCATTACTCACTCACTCAACGGCTATGTTCCTGTACGCTAAGCTACTAACCTTGGCACACTGGGCAATGCTCGAGCCCTCCAGGTAAGTCACGAAGAAATTCATGACATCCTGAGCATAATCCTGGCTACCTGAGAACAACAACTATTTGTGTACTGTTACTTCATGGAGTTTGTTCTTTCTGCAACCCCTGTGGGGATTCCAGGTAAGAATAGGCCCTTAGTAGCCCCTGCTGATCGTATGAGGCGATGATAGGGAGGACTCAGCACTGACCAAGTGGTTCTTTTGGTTCAATTCCTGGTTGGTGCTGTGGTTCACTAAGGGGTATTGATGAGGTACAGCAAAAATTATTTCCAGGTTTTGATCCCCTGCTGTTTGCCTGCCCCGTCACCTTCATCTCATAAATTTGATCATCAAAGACGAGTTAATCCCAATCTGTTTACGCCATGAATATGACCGTAGTTGTTGAAATGGCGTAAAGCATCCATTACTCACTCACTCGCTCGATCATACTTATGAGAGAAGACCTCATGACTGGTATATGGGATCCACGAGTGCAGCACAAACACTGAGGATTTTGTCAAGTGAGGGTATAAGGCTTATTGGTATATGATTCTTCAGAATTTTGAATGTCTTTAACCTATATTACTTGTTCTAGCAAAATACGTAAATGTATGCTTTTGGTTTTCTCTGTCAGAAACAACATTTGTTTGATTTCACATTGTCCAGGTGGAACGATGCTTGGTTCTCTAAGGGATGAGGTACAGCAAAAATGATCGCTGGTACAGCACGGATCGCTGTCGGTACGGCACAAAACACCCAATACTCACTCACTCACTCCAGGTGGAACAAACAAATGAATGCTTTGAACACCACATTCTTAATCAATATTTAATCCTTTACCAGCCATTAGGGCATACTGTGGATCTTAGATGTCCAAAAATTCAGAATTGATCAGCCATAATCTGTTTGTTACTCAGGCGACCACCATATAATGGTGAAATATAGGTTACTGTTGAATTTGGAGCAGCAGAAATAAGAAATTTCATAGTGTTGTGGTGCTTATAATGAGACCATGTCAGAGACTGCAAGTTCAAGTTCTTTGGAGTATCCATGAATACATCCGAACAGTCTATTATGGCTCTTAAAATTGGAATACATCTAAATTGAGCAGGATGAGTTGTCTGTACATGATCTTTAGGGGATGCTAGTCCTAAACGGAGTTTCATTAAAGTAAAAAGAAATTAAGTTTCAGAGGTAAATTTTCGTTTTGGCCCAAAGCACTGTATAGCATTTTGGCAGGGTGTTCGTACTGAATTTTCTTTTTAATTTTCTTTTTTCTAAAAAAAACCTACGCAACTTGATTACTATTAAGAAGCGTGGACTTTGGCCCCCCACTTCATTTTGTCGATATTCAGAGTACTCTGCAATCGTTTTCATATACATTATGTTGTTGCATGAAGAGTTTGATGTCATGAACCTCGAAATACAACTTTTTTTGCATTTTCAAGAGACTGTATTTGTTTGTTTTGCTCTTTCCTTCTGTGCCCTTGTTGCTTGTTCCATGGCACGTTGCCTCGGAGGTGTTTGCAAATAACCATCCTCCTCTTCCTCCTCTTCCTCCTCTTCCTCCTCTTCCTCCATTTCAATTGTTTTCATATATTTGTTATGTTGTTTCATGCTCAGTTTTATGTCTTGGACCTCGAAATACATTTTTTTTGCATCTTTAACAGGCTGTTGGTTTGTTTGGCTCTTTCTTTTTGAGCATTTGATGTTTTTTGCATGGCATGCTGCCTGGGGGGAGTTTCCAAGTAACCATTATCCTCCTACTCTTCTTCCTCCTGTTCCTTCTGTTCCTCCTCTTCCTCCATCTCTTCCTCCTCTTCCTCCTCTTTCTCCACCTCTTCCTCTTCTTCTTCCTCCTCTTCCTCCTCTTTCCCTCCACCTCCTGCTCCTTGTGGTATTGCTCCCGAGGTCCTTGCTGGTTCTTGTCAATTTCGCCCCGTGGGGGTCCAGGTAAGAATAGGCCCTCAGGAGCCCCTGCTGATCATACGAGGCAACGATAGGGGGACTGTGGACTTACCAAGTGGTTTTTGGGTTCAATTCCTGGTCAGTGCTTGGTTCACTAAGGGATGAGGTACAGCAAAAATGATTGCTAGGTTTTGATCCCCTGCTGTTTGCCCGCCCTGTCACCTTCATCTCATAGATTCAATCACCAAAGACAGAATTTGTCACAACTGGTTTTCGTCGTGGAAATGACCCTGGCTGTTGCTAGTCGTGCTCACTCACTCACTCACTTTGCCTTCAACAGTGTCCTATTGAACCGTTCAGTCTGACCATCTGACTGAGGTCTGTATGGTGCTGTACTTGACTTCTGTGACTAACATAATTCCGAGAACAATGTGACTCAAAGTTAGTTCCTTGGTCAGAATGTATTTGCCTTGGTGCCCCATACATCAAAATGAAATCATTCATTAAGGCATCAGCTACTGTTTGAGCCATTTTGCAATGCACAAGCTTGTGTCCATTTTGAAAAAGAATCAGTTAGTATTAAAATGTATATGTTTCATGTTTATGATCAGTACAGTTGGTTTTCACTCCTCACGTTGTCGTTGGTTTAGTCCGTTGTTGGTTGGGATTGTCCTGGGGCGTTTCCAGTAGTTTCCTTTTTTTTGTTCTGGTGTTGTCTGTTTTTTAGCGTGTGTGTCAGTGGGCATTCCTTGGTTCTATTGGTGTGCAGTGGCTGGCCTAGCCTATATGTGTGTCTTCCTCTCTAATTTGATCCATCCCATCTCCAGCTTGGCCTCTATGTTGAGGCGGGGGAATCTTCATTAACCAATAGAAGATTAAAACTTTCCCTTCGATTCATCATTAAGTTAAAAACAAATGCTTCTAATCCTGCCTTTAAGTGCGTATTTCAACCCCAAAATGAACATCTCTATGCTGCCAGACCAAACTACATCCAACCTTTTGGCATTCGTATGAAACCTCACATTGAAAATGCCTTTGTGGATCTTGATGTTTTGAAACAGCCTCATTTTTCAGTCATTCCTCCATGGAGACTCAAACCACCTCCTATCAATTTTGACCTCACCAAATCCAAAAAGTCACTGACTCAACCATTGGATTACGTGTCCCGATATCATGAAGTTCGAAACAAATTTCCTCATCATTCTCCTGTTTTCACTGATGGTTCAAAGGATGGGAAACGTGCTGCAGCAGCGTCTGTCTGCTGCAGTAAGAAACACTTTGCCCGTCTACCTGACTTTACAGCTGAAGCAGTTGCCATTATTATTGCTTTGAAGGCCATTCAGCAGGCAGAGGAAAAGAACTTCATCATTTTTACCGACTCAAAGTCCTGTCTTCAGGCTTTGCAGTTTTTGAAAACTGAACATACACTCATTATGAGAATTCTTCTCTGGCTACAAAAGTTGACCAACTCAGGATTTGATGTTCAGTTCTGTTGGATACCGGGTCATGTAGGCATCCATGGTAATGAGTTAGCTGACCAAACGGCCAAGAAGGGATTGGACAAAGCAGTCCTTCCTTTTCCAATTCCTCACATAGATTTTAAACCAAGAATCGTTGAATACATCAATGAGAGATGGCAAAAGGAATGGGACCAGTTCCCCAATAACAAACTGCATTCTATTTTCCCAACCATCAAAGATGTTAAACCTAATGTTGTTAAAGCTAGAAAAGACCAAACTATTTTCACCAGAATTAGAATTGGTCATTCTAGACTTACACATGTTTTCCTTTTAAAAGGTGAGCCCCCACCAGAATGTATTGTTTGTAATCAACCTTTAACCATCAAGCATCTCCTTTTGGAATGCCCAGATTTTGAACAGACACGTAGACAGTTCTATCAGGTAGCTGGTCTACCTGAACTTTTTAATACTGTACAGTCTGATCGTATCATTCAATTTTTGAAAACAGCTGGTCTGTATGGACTGATATGATTTGTATATTAACATGTTTTTATCCTTAGGATAAGATCTTGTACATATATCATGTTGTTCTATTGACAACTTTTAGTCCATCTTGTCATTGGTAACAACCGCTTTCGCCATGAATATGACCTTAGTTGTCGAAATGGCGTAAAGCATCCATTACTCACTCAATGATCGACTCGTCTGGATGCTGGAATCTCAACATCAGATTTCAGAATTTCAGAGTGGGTTCAGACGAGGAAGAAGCACCCTCGATCATTTGATAAGATTGGAATCTTTCATCAGAGATGCCTTTATTCAAAAACAACATGTCGTGTCAGTCTTTTTTGATTTGGAAAAGGCATATGACATGACATGGAAATATGGTATTATGAAAGATTTATATAACATGGGATTTCGTGGCCGTTTACCCATTTTTATTAGGAATTTTCTATCTAATCGTCATTTTAGAGTGCGATTAGACACCACTCTGTCTAATATTCACAATCAAGAACTTGGTGTTCCTCAGGGAAGCATCTTGTCTGTGACCCTGTTTAGCATCAAAATCAATAGTATTGTTCAGTGTCTTCAAAAAGACATGTCCTGTAGTTTATATGTTGATGATTTCCTCATATGCTATAAGGGCAAAAACATGAACATTATAGAGAGGCAAATTCAATTAAATCTAAACAAGATCCACAAATGGTCAATAGATAATGGTTTTAAATTTTCCAAAGCAAAGACAGTGGCTGTTCACTTTTGTCAGTTGAGATCCCTCCATCTGGACCCTGAGTTGAAGATGGATGGTGATCCAATCAAAGTAGTAGAACAGACCAAGTTTTTAGGTTTGGTTTTTGATCACAAGTTGTCCTTTATTCCGCATATTAACAGTCTAAGGACAAAATGCAACAAGGCTCTGGATATCATTAAAGTTCTGGCAAACACCACTTGGGGTTCTGACAGCAAAATTTTGTTACAACTTTATAGAGCTTTGATTAGATCAAAGCTCGATTATGGCTGTCAGGTCTATGGGTCAGCACGCGCATCATATATCAAGAAGCTAGACTCTGTCCATCATCAGGGGCTGCGGCTGGCATTGGGTGCTTTTAGGACATCGCCAGTCCAAAGCCTCTATGTTGAGGCGGGGGAATCTTCATTAACCAATAGAAGATTAAAACTTTCCCTTCAATTCATCATTAAGTTAAAAACCAATGCTTCTAATCCTGCCTTTAAGTGCGTA
Source organism: Lepidonotus clava (assembly GCA_936440205.1). Taxonomy (NCBI): domain Eukaryota; kingdom Metazoa; phylum Annelida; class Polychaeta; order Phyllodocida; family Polynoidae; genus Lepidonotus; species Lepidonotus clava. Next base: position 51,556,585 of record OW387143.1, on the reverse strand, counting down.
TTTCAACCCCAAAATGAACATCTCTATGCTGCCAGACCAAACTACATCCAACCTTTTGGCATTCGAATGAAACCTCACGTAGAAAATGCCTTTGTGGATCTTGATGTTTTGAAACAGCCTCATTTTTCAGTCATTTCTCCATGGAGACTCAAACCACCTCCTATCAATTTTGACCTTACCAAATCCAAAAAGTCACTGACTCAACCATTGGATTATGTGTCCCGGTATCATGAAGTTCGAAACAAATTTCCTCTTCATTCTCCTGTTTTCACTGATGGTTCAAAGGATGGTAGATGTGTTGCAGCTGCTTCCGTCTTTTGCGGTAAAAAACGGTTTGCCCGTCTACCTGACTTCAGTTCTATTTTTACAGCTGAAGCAGTTGCCATTATTATTGCTTTGAAGGCCATTCAGCAGGCAGAGGAAAAGAACTTTATCATTTTTACCGACTCAAAGTCCTGCCTTCAGGCTTTGCAGTTTTTGAAAACTGAACATACACTCATTATGAGAATTCTTCTCTGGCTACAAAAGTTGGCCAACTCAGGATTTGATGTTCAGTTCTGTTGGATACCGGGTCATGTAGGCATTCATGGTAATGAGTTAGCTGACCAAACGGCCAAGAAGGGATTGGACAAAGCAGTCCTTCCTTTTCCAATTCCTCACATAGATTTTAAACAAAGAATCGTTGAATACATCAATGAGAGATGGCAAAATGAATGGGACCTGTTCCCCAATAACAAACTGCATTCTATTTTCCCAACCATCAAAGATGTTAAACCGAATGTTCTTAAATCTAGAAAAGATCAAACAGTTTTTACCAGAATTAGAATTGGTCACTCTAGACTTACACATGTTTTTCTTTTAAAGAGTGAGCCCCGGCCGGAATGTATTGTTTGTAATCAACCTTTAACCATCAAGCATCTCCTTTTGGAATGCCCAGATTTTGAACAGACGCGTAGACAGTTCTATCAGGTAGCTGGTCTACCTGAACTTTTTAATACTGTACAGTCTGATCGTATCATCCACTTTTTGAAAACAGCTGGTCTGTATGGACTGATATGATTAGTATATTAACATGTTTTTATCCTCAGGATAAGATCTTGTACATATATCATGTTGTTCTATTGACAACTTTTAGTCCATCTTGTCATTGATAACAACCGTTTTCGCCATGAATATGACCTTAGTTGTCGAAATGGCGTAAAGCATCCATTACTCACTCACTCTATCTACAAATGGAGCATGTGATCAGAAAGTGAATGGTGATGCAAATGAAAATGTATCTTCTTCAAAACAAGGTCACTGTAATTCAAAAAGTTTGAAACAAGGATTAACTAGATATGATACAGCTCGTGAATCCAGTTATACAGTTTCACATTCTAAAGACAAGGATCTTAAGTATTTAGATACTAACGTATGAGAATTAGATTTCAGCAATCACAATGATGAGTGTGATCCTCTTCATATCTATAGAGGTACTCGTAAAATTACAAGACAATTTGTTAAATCAGATGATATAGATAGATACAAATTAGATGAAACAATTTTACCTTCCTCATCCAGATGGGTCGGTAGATCAAACACTCGTACTGGATCTTTAAATCCGGATTTCATAGAGTACAGAGGGCGTGGTAGGCGAGATGGTCTTCCTAAGGCGGCGGATGGTCTTCCTAAGGCGGCGGATGGTCTTCCTAAGGCGGCGGATGGTCTTCCTAAGGCGGCGGATGGTCTTCCTAAGGCGGCGGATGGTCTTCCTAAGGCGGCGGATGGTCTTCCTAAGGCGGCGGATGGTCTTCCTAAGGCGGCGGATGGTCTTCCTAAGGCGGCGGATGGTCTTCCTAAGGCGGCGGATGGTCTTCCTAAGGCGGCGGATGGTCTTCCTAAGGCGGCGGATGGTCTTCCTAAGGCGGCGGATGGTCTTCCTAAGGCGGCGGATGGTCTTCCTAAGGCGGCGGATGGGAGGGGTCGTCCCAAAGCTGCGGCTGGTGGTGGTCTTCCTAAGGTGGCGGATGGGAGGGTGTAAAATCAGGTGCCCTTGAGGGCCCATGATCTTAAGAAATAAATGAAGACAGGAGACTGATGTGAACTCTGTGAGAGCTGAGTAAAGTCTCAGGAGCTGAGAGAACAGCCCACAATTTTATACTGAAGCTGAACATAAGCCTACAGCTGTCAACATTTTGAACATGTGGGCCTTCACACCCTGGAGAGGGAACATACAATACATGACACATGTGTCCCTCATCCAGTGGGTGGAGGATTATTGACCACCCCCATACAGATGGCAAAAACAATTACAAAATTGATCTCTGGGCTTAGTGTTGTCCCAACTCACACAACAATTTTACATTTCTATAACCTTATAAAGATATAATCTTAAACATACCCACAGTACTTTAAGGTTTACATAAAGTTCTTACAGAAACAACCACACCTTAATAAGGCTCATAAAATATTATATGTATAGGGGTAACCTATAGTTCAGTAGAGCAGTACATATGGGTGACATGTGCAGATTTGTACGAAGAAAAGGAACTAAAAAAGAAAATCATGAGTGCAAAAGATGGATATGAGTGCAAAAGGCTTGGGAAAAAAATTAAAAAAGATGAGAAATGGGATGGGATGAAAAGGGAGGTTGTGAAAAAAGGGGTTAGCCTGAAAATGGACAAACATCCTGAGCTGAAAGAAAGACTATGCAAACTTGAAGGGCACCTCTATGAGGCAACAAAGGACACATTTTTTGCCTGTGGACTGACTTTGGCTCAATACAAACAGATCGGAAAGGACGACATGCCAGGAACAAATCATATGGGACAAATTCTTGAGGAGATAAGAGATGAAGCGAGAAAATGAACTATTAGAAATGAACGATGATCAACTGATGGTTGTAACACAATTTTTCCTGCCGTAAACTGATATTACAAATGAATGTAAGCACAAATTGTAGATTAAGGATGATAATAACATTGATAACAATTACGAGGGCGAGAAATCACATTCACATAATACCCTTGAATATATGGGTCATTTGGAAGTGGGCGGTTATATAAGACCGTAAGTACGCATCGGCGCGCAATTATAGCACTTGACTATCACGAAAATAGGAAGTATATCAATTAGTAGATGAATGCCTGACTAGGTCAGATTTGTATATTGTCGAACAGAATTATTTTAAATTGATGACACGGTATTAGGAGCAGAGCACATCCTGTTCTTAGTCCCTTGCATGATTACAGAATAGTAATATTTAATGTCTAGAGGTGATTTACACAAGTTCTGGGCGAAAACATTGAAAAAATGGAACAGGAGAAATATTGGAAATGTGACTCTAAATTCTAGATTACAAGTATGTAATATTTGTTACTATGATTGACATTGATAATTATTGCAGGAATCGAGGAATGTACTTTGCTCATATCAATGCACGCAGTGTGAATAATAAGATGGCTCTAATGCAAGCTACTTTTGAAAATAAAAATATCCATGTTCTTAGTGTTTCAGAATCAAGGTTAAACGAAAAATACCCTACTTCACTTATTGACATTCAAGGTTTTAATTGTATTAGGAATGATCGCGGATGGGGAAATGGCAAAAAAGGAGGAGGCACATGTATTTATATGAAAAAAGATTTAACATATACACAGACGGGATTGATACAATTCAATATAAGTACAATAGATGTGGAATGTCAATGGATTAAAATCTCTCAAGCGGGAGGGAAACCAATTATTTTTGGAAATTGCTACCGGCCACCTCAGGGTGACATTATGAAAATGATTACTTATTTTAGGGAAATTTTTGAAAAACTGAACATAGGTAGCACAGAAATTATAATAATGGGGGATTTTAATATTGATATTTTAGACAAACAAAATGAAAATGTTAGAAATGTGCTTGAATTTTTTAAAACCAATGGGATGGTTCAATATATTAAACATCCAACTAGGTACTCTAACACGAAACATAGCTGTATCGACCTCTGTTTTAGTAATTCTAAAATTATTGCAGAAACGCATGTCTGTGATATAGCTTTAAGTGACCATGAATTGATTATGATTAGACGTAAGAAAGATGTAATGCAAAGGCAGAAATTGGATTTTATAGGTCGTAGCTATAAAAATTATAATTCACAGATTTTAACTGATAGAATGAGGAATGAGGATTGGACTGACTACTATAAGAAGGACACAGCTGAGTCAAAATGGAATATAATTGAAGGTAAAATTAGAAATATATTGAACGAATTATGTCCTCTGAAAACATTCAAAATTAAGCAACTCAAACAAGAATGGATAACCCCACAGCTTTTAGAATTGATACATGATAAAAACTACCTCCTCAAAAAGGCCAAACGTACAAAATTAGTGGACGATTGGAAAGCTGCACGTAGAATGAGAAATTATTGTACGAAATGTCTACGACAAAGTAAATCTGATTTTATTAAACAGAAAATCGAGGCCTCGGAGGGTGATCAAAAGAAATTTTGGAAGAATATTCAGGGGATACTACCAAACAAAAAAGGTGGTCAGTCTACCCTCAACCTGAAAGATGATATTACTCAGGAAGAAATCAAAACTGAAGATGTAGCTGATTTTATAAATGACTTTTTTATTATTATAGGACCTACTCTGGCTGAAAATCTGGATGAACCATGGGTATATTCAGGAGTAACAACAAAGGAAATTATGGATCCTTTTGAAACATCATATGACGAAATAGTAGAATTATGTAAAGGGATAAATTCAGCAAAGGCTTCTGGCATTGATGATATTAACACCAATGTTCTTAAGGACTCATTATTAGCTATACCTGATATTATCTTAGATCTTATACAAACTGTTTTCAATACAAATGTAATACCAGAAAGTTGGAAAACTGCTACAGTGGTTCCATTGCAAAAAGATGGTGATAGTAGTTCTGTATCAAATCTTAGGCCAGTATCCCTACTACCTGTGATAAGTAAGATCATGGAAAGGATTGTACACGGTTGTATTAATAGATTTTTAACTGAGAATGAATTGTTGTGTGAGGAACAGGGGGGGTTCAGAAAGGAAAACTCCACTATAAATACAGTGTCTCATTTTTTACATGATATTTACACAGCCTTAAATGACCATAAATATACTATAGCTATATACCTTGACATACGCAAAGCTTTTGATACGGTGAATCATGAAATTTTATTGGAAAAATGTAGAAAATTGGGTTTTGGAGATAGAAATTTGATCTGGATTAAGAATTATCTATCTTTTAGATATCAGACAACTAAGGCAAATAATCTGAAATCTGTAAAGGGACTTATCAAGTGTGGAGTGCCACAGGGGTCAATTTTGGGGCCCCTTCTGTTCCTAATTTACATAAATGACATAAGTTCATCTCTGAAATATTCCAAATACTACTTATATGCGGATGATACGGTTATTTATTGTCATGATAGTAACTTGAATGGAGTTGAACAGGGATTACAAGCAGATTTATCTAGTATATATAAATGGTGTTGTGCCAATAAACTAACTTTAAATATTAAAAAAACCAAATGGATGTTGTTTGGTACCAGATCGATGGTCTCTAAAAGTAGACAAACTCACTTACATTTGCAGATAGATAACACTCCCTTAGAGAGAGTACAGTATTATAAATATCTTGGAATTATTTTAGATGAATTATTGAATTTTAACAAACATATTGCAGGTCTTAGGAAAATAGTTTCATATAAGTTGTTTCTATTTGCTAAGATAAGAAGCTTATTAAGTGAGAGGAATAGTATCCTGCTTTTTAAGACCATGATCTTGCCTGTTATTGAATATGGTGATGTTATTTATTCGGGAACAAGTGCAAAAAATTTAAACAAGGTTAATAGTCTGTATAAGCAAGGATTACGAATCTGTTTAAGAAATAAGAATGGTAATTATGTTAAGTGGAATGAAAATATGTATACCAAATGTAAATTATGCAACTTGGAGATTAGACGGAAGGTACATCTTAGGAATTTAATGTATAAGCAACAAAATTGTGTTAAATTGATTAATAGAAGGAAAATCGGGACCCGACTACATGATGCTATTGTATACTCATATTGTAAGCCAAATTTAGAAAAGTGTAGACAAAATGTATTCTATAGGGGTGCGATTGAATGGAATAGTCTTGATAAGGAATTAAGGCAGAAAGCTAATTATAAGAGCTTTAAATCTAGCCAAAAAATATTTATGAAAAGGTTATTAGCTATTCATTAGCATTGATATATTGAATCTGCTTTTCTATATTACAACCTAAAATATGTTACTTGAATTGGTGTTAATCAATATCAAATTTCCAAAAAGTTACCCTTGATTATACTTCCTGCTAAGATATTATACTGTGATGGAAATAAGGAAAATATTAGTCTAGTATATATTGTTTTAAGAGTGTATTGTTGGAATGATGAGTTCTATATCCTTTATGAACCTGTTTTATTTGAAATTATAACACGGCTGGGGGGTAGCAACGTGCCGATCTAGACGTCCGCACATTGTAAAAAACGTTGTAAAAACGTTGTAAATGACTCAATCTTCACCAAACTTTGTAAATGGATGTGTAATGATGTAGTAACAATGAAATATATTTCAAAACGATTATCTTTCCTGAATAAAAGCATTTTCACAGGATTTTCTGGTTGCCACCTTGCCGTGCATCTATTCTGAGCTAGAAAACACCTCTCCATGGACACATAGATAACATCCAATCAAATCACAATATTAAGATAAGTAGGTCAGGTTGCCATGCGTTGCTAGGTTGCGTTGCTAGGTTGCATGGAGAAGCACTGGGTGGATTTTTTTTTATCAACTTTCTTTACAATTTTGGCCATATCTTTGTTGCTAGTCATTTGATTTATATACAGTAAGCGACAAAGTTGATTGTTTGAATGCTTACTACATGGATATCACAAAATTTCCAGATTTCATTACAAATATTCATCATAATAGAAGGAGATTCCTGTAAGGTTAACTTGAAAAACGTTGTAACAAATGTGCCGAAGTGTTATCTTGTATGTATCAATATTGAGATTATTTAGGCATATTTTGCATCAATTTTGAAATAATTCTCCGTGTTATAACGTGAATAACGCACTCGGGGTGGGGTCTCGACCTCCTAGTGCTTGGCTAGATGAAGGGGGCTTCGGGCCACTCGCCGCAAGCCTACGGCATGCTGCGAGTGGCCCTCAGCCCCCTTCATCTAGCCAAGCACTAGAAGGCCTCGACCCCGCCCCTCCGTGCGTTATTCCCTAACTAGATTTTAGTAATAACTATTTTTATTAGTTGGTATATCATGTATAAAATGAAGTTAAAAAGTATATAGACATTTGTTGATACTCTAAGTTTATATTGTAAACGGAGCATCATACCTTGGGGTATAGAATGTATCTGGTGAATTATATTAACTCACTAGAAAACAAGCTCAGGCGGGTTATGAAAACCAGTTTTATTAAAAACTGATAACTGTACAATGTTTGCCTGAATAAAGATTGAATATAAAAAAAAAAAAAAAAATACATGTGTATACATGCACAATGATACTAGTATATATATGCCATTTATACCAAAGGCAAATTATCAAACTATAAACACAAATATACCCACATTTTCCATTCGTCCCATATACCCAAGCTTGTGAGTGCTATTATTAGAATTAATCAACTCACAAGCTCAGAAAAATAAAAAATAAAGTCATGGCAGCTTACAACCATTAAACAGTAAATACATAAACTGGAATGAGGTAATTGAATATCCATACCATAATGGTTAATTATGCCGAAAATTTCAAATGTAGAAAGAATGTAGAAGCTCACAGAGGTTCCATGCTCGTGGGCCCAAAAGGTCACTATCACTTTCATAACTACAATTCTTAATACTGGATTTCATCACAGCCAAGGAAGGCTCCGCCCACAGAATGCTCATCAGAAGGAACCCCTGTCCATGCTATCTCTCTATAGATAGTCTGTGGCATAATTGGACAGCACCAGACCATTCCCCCATGACTGAAACCAACATTAATTTAAAAACTGACCTGTTGAGAGCACAGAGCATTAAATCAGTGATAAGTCAACTTCACCTCCATTGATTAACATGTGGAACCAACAACCAATTAACCAATACATCATGATATTTCAAAACATAAAGGGAGACATGTCATAAAATGTATAAACTGATTATGTGCCATGATAGTTGTCAATCAAACCTTTCTCAAGCTTACTTAGCCTACCAGTTCGGTGCCTTTCAGTCTTGGGTCTAACTATTGGACAACCGCAGGCACACTGAACAATTATTATACAGACACAATTATGTTTTAACCAAAATATAAGGTAAAAATACTATTCAGTCATCCTAATCAAGCTTACTAGGCAAGACTATGCCTTTCAGACTTTAGGCTTAACCATGTACAACTACAGGTGCATAAAACAATAGACAGACATGATAAATCGTTAATCTATATTGGGGAAGCAACAATAATATTCAAAATACTGCTCTATCCTATACAATGAATCAATCAATACATCAAGATATTGTTATTAAAGGGGAAAACATGTCAGAAATGTATAAACTAAATTATGCACCAGGTGAGTTATCAATTAGACCTTAGTCAAGCTTACTTACCAACCATGTTCGGTCATTTTCGGTCTTGAGTCTAATTATATATATAACCACAGATACACAAATCGATATACATAAATGACCCTGAATGATTTAACCAATTTTACATAATGATTTAACCAATTTTTCTTATGTAACAATATTATTCACATGCCTATATAATTTATAAAATCTGCAGTAAAAAGGTATCCAATTGATGATTGGTGATTGAACAATACACATCACACCAAGTACAAGTGTATGTAGCTGGATTCAACATTTCTCCCCACCACCATGGTTCAAAGGCCAATCACCAATTACAAAGTAATTGCCCTTTTGAACCAAACAAAATATTAAGAATCCAGCAAAAATCAACACACATGCACCTATCCCATGAAATATAAAACAAATAGGGGAGCCCCCTGGCTACCACCCATAAGCCATGACGGTAAAATTGACTATTGAACTATTATACTTCAACCTGAAAGTAGCCATTTCTCTGCAGCTAACTTTCAGAAAAAAAACAACTTACATAAGGGGAGTTCACAAACTACGACCCTATTAAACTCCCAACCTGAAGTTAGCCATCATCTAACCTTCAGAACTAACTACAAACGTGTCATAACTGTAAACATAGAATTATGCAGACTGTCAATTGTCAACTAAACCCTTATCAAGCTTACTCAGCCACCTATTTCGGTGCCTTTCAGTCTTGGGTCTAACCATGTACAATCACAGGTACACAAAAGAATAGACAGACATGACAATTCATAGTTTAACCGTTCCAGGGTAGGGAAGCCCATCAAGCGAACACCCTAGAAAACACACACTAGGGGAGCCCATCTAGCTACCACCCTAAAATACAACCAGTAGGGGAGCTCACCTAGCTACCACCCTAAAATACAACCAGTAGGGGAGCCCATCTAGCTACCACCCTAAAATATAAACAGTAGGGGAGCCCACCTAGCTACCACCCTTAAAAGAACAAACAGTAGGGGAGCCCATTTGGCTACCACCCTAAAGACATAAAATAAAAATGAAATGAAAGGGGAGTTCACCTAACTGCAACCCTATTAAATATCCAAACAAATGAAGGGGAGTTCCCAACTACAACCCTTTAAATTTGACCAAGAAGGTAACCACCACTGTAACCTTCAAACTATGGGGAATAGCTCCTACCCATAATTATTGCCCCAGGAAACCAAAGACTATTAGCTCCTGGGACCCAACATAATGAAAGTGTGGGCACCCTGTAACCATCCCATAAAGGGAACACTAACTATCATTTCCTTTTAGCATTTTCCCTATGTTGGGGAGCCTGTCTGGCCACTACCTACAAACCTATCAAAAGGATGCTCTCAACCCTCTGAGGCCACCATCAGCTCTTAGAGGTCAACATCAACCCTCTGAGGCTGCCACCAGAATTATAACGTACATAGGCCTATACAACTAACTGCCACCTCAAAACGGTAAAGTGGCAAATATCAAAGCATTCAAAGTAACAGTAGCAAGCTATAACAGCGTACTATAAAATGCCACATGCCTCAATATCTGGGTAAAGCACTTTTCCAACGTACACCCTATTTTACCAAGAGTATTAAACCACTATAACGTTTTTACATACCACTTACCCATTTATGGGGGGGGGGGGGGGCATCTGTACCAGCGTACCTTTCTACCCTCTAGCTAAGTATAGCAGATATCTCCAACAATAAAGCCAAGAAACATGATACTACGACCAGAGAATAACACAAACCCTGTAGTACACTGTTTCATGAATCAAAGATCAGTAATACCATCTATAGCAGCATACTGCGATATGCTACCAGCATTAATATTTCACAAACAATACCACACACATGGAATCATTATTTGATTAATCAAAAAGGGGTAAGGCAGATGACCCATCGTACACCTTATTTTCCCAATTATTATATCAACAAAACATTTCCCATATATCATTATCACCAAGCCATGAATGGGGGAGGCAGCTATACCAGCGTACCTTTCTATCCCATAACTTGGTCATAACATAGATATATAACGTACTAACAACAAAATGACATATCAACAATAATCAAAGTCAGGATATGTGTCCTCAGTTCGTTTTTCAAGTGGGAGGGGCTATGACATGTCCCAGTGTGTCCTCCAGGGATCCAATGAGTAGAACAGTGTATACATGGCCTCCTCAACGCTGATAATAAGTGTTAATAAGGGTTTACAGGCACAGGAGGTAGGTTATATATATAAACACCCAACCAGTTGTTTTTGTCCATAATTCCTAATTATTATCATGTTTTAACCCAATAGAACATGACCAAAATATCTGGAATCCATCTGTAAACCCTCCTGTACCTTACCTTAATAAGTGGGATCTGCCTTGAGCCAGGGAATGTCCGTCAGGCCTGTCCATAATGCCTCTGATCTGTCCATAATGTTGCCCACTTGTCTATAACGCTGTCAGCTCATTGTGGAGGCCAGGGAAGGGCCAGGTGGTCGTACCTGCCCATCCTGACCCTGCAGACCCTCTGGGGACGTCAGGGGAGGGCCAGGTAGTCGTACCTGCCCATCCTGACATTGCAGACCCTCAGTGGACGCTGCAGACCCTCAGTGGACGCTGCAGACCCCAGTGGACGCTGCAGACCCTCAGTGGACGCTGCAGACCCTCAGTGGACGCTGCAGACCCTCAGTGGACGCTGCAGACTGATGTAGAGGCCACCAGGATGATGAACAGGAGAGGTGGAGGTCAGGTGGTCGTACCTGTCCCTATAGGAGCTCCAAATCCTGTCCATCTCAACGCTGAGCGTCCTCCCGGCGGTCTGGGCGTCCTCCCGGCGCTCTAGACGTCCTCCCTACACTCTGGGCGTCCTCCCGGCAGTCTGGGCGTCCTCCCGGCGTTCTGGGCGTCCTCCCGGCACTCTAGACGTCCTCCCGGCACTCTAGACGTCCTCCCGGCAGTATGGGCGTCCTCCCGGCGGTCTGGGCGTTTCTCCAGGCCGCTGGTTGTGGAGTTAGGCCGGGTGGTCGTACCTTGCCTAGGCCAACGCAGCCCATTGCTCTGGCCAACTTCACGGTGCCCTGGCAAGGGTAGAAGGTCGTATCTGTCCCTCTAAACACTATGTGGTCGCCATAAAAGTCTTTAAATGACCGCTCCTAACTTCTTCTGCAGAATTATGCAAGCCTAATTCTTTGCAGAATTAGATTGTCTCTGTCGTGGTCTCCACTGTAAAATCAGGTGCCCTTGAGGGCCCATGATCTTAAGAAATAAATGAAGACAGGAGACTGATGTGAACTCTGTGAGAGCTGAGTAAAGTCTCAGGAGCTGAGAGAACAGCCCACAATTTTATACTGAAGCTGAACATAAGCCTACAGCTGTCAACATTTTGAACATGTGGGCCTTCACACCCTGGAGAGGGAACATACAATACATGACACATGTGTCCCTCATCCAGTGGGTGGAGGATTATTGACCACCCCCATACAGATGGCAAAAACAATTACAAAATTGATCTCTGGGCTTAGTGTTGTCCCAACTCACACAACAATTTTACATTTCTATAACCTTATAAAGATATAATCTTAAACATACCCACAGTACTTTAAGGTTTACATAAAGTTCTTACAGAAACAACCACACCTTAATAAGGCTCATAAAATATTATATGTATACATGTGTATACATGCACAATGATACTAGTATATATATGCCATTTATACCAATGGCAAATTATCAAACTATAAACACAAATATACCCACATTTTCCACCAAAAAGGGTGCCATGACTTTACAAGGGGTCGTCCCAAAGCTGCAGATGGTGGTCTTCCTAAGGGGTCGGATGGGAGGGGTCGTCCCAAAGCTGCAGAAGGTGGTGGTCTACCTAAGGCGGCAGATGGGAGGGGTCGTCCCAAAGCTGCCGATGCTACTCGTTTGGCTCTTGTAACAGGTCCCACTGTTGTTGAAGAACCTGCGCCTGAAATGATTTCAGATTATAACAATAAGGTTGATTTTTTGGCGTATTTAAAGTTACAACCTGTTAAACAATCTGAAAAGAAAGAAGTTCATGTTGAAACAAGGCAAAAGAAAAAAACTAAAGAAAAGAAATATCTGAAAGAAAAAGGTATGCAATGTTAAGAATTGTATGAGGCAGAAGGCACGTCATCTCAACTATTTTCAGATGAGTCAGATGTAATGTTGGATAGTGAAGAGTCCTGGGTGCCTCCAAAAGGAAAAAATGATTCTGATTCCACTTCAGATACTCATGAATCAATGCCAGAATTATCTTAATGATTAAACATGGAAATGATAGTGTAATAGTACATGATAGGTTTCAATATATCTGATTATAATCATAGTTTTTAATATATATGTATCTAAGGTAGATTGGTGATATATTTCTTGATTATTATCAATATTTAATAAGATTAAATTATATTGTAATAGTAAGTAAGATAGAAGTGATTAAAGTTTTCATTTGTTCATTTGGTATATATGTCATTGTATATGTTTTACCTTGAGTTTCTGAAGATGTTGTGGGAATGGGTTCACGTTGTACTGGTACAAGTTCGTCCCCCTATTTCTCTGTTCGTATGTTGTGTACGTTGGCGGCACATATCCTGCAAATAATTAAACCTTTTCTTTTTTTTTTATTTAGTTTTTTTGTTTGTTTTATTAATGATTTTAAAATTATTTACCTCCATGATAGTTCACAAATTCTATGACCTCGTCTTCTTCATTAATTTTTTCTGGTTGTGCTAAAAAAAAATAAAAAAAAAATTATTATGGTACTTACTGATATTCTTAGATGCTGACCGTTTCATCATGATGTCGAAGTTTGCCATTTCTGAATCAGAAAATGTAGATTATTATTTGAATTTATTATGGAAATGATTATTCGTATATGTCATTTGTATGTTATGTAATATTACCTGATGGTTCAGTTGTTGTTGAAGAGGGGCTGCTTGAGGTTGATTTTTCTCTTTGTGGGTAGTTTTTTTCTGGTATGGGTGTGTTAGTTCTTGTTGGTTGTCCGACCGGTGATTCCAGAATGTAGGACATTCTTTTTGTCCCTCGGGGAATGTATGCTGTGGATTTAAAAGTATAATATTATAATTTCCATTCATTTTTTTACTGATTATTTGTGTTTGGTAAATATAATCTGAGACAAAATACCTGGTTCTGTTGTGGGTGTTTCTTTTGTTATCCTTTTGGTCACTTTCCTCTGCTGGATGGGTTGTTGAACTCCTGACTCTTGTGAAGTGCTGTGGCTTGTTTGCGTAGAAGGTTTTTCTGAAATAAAATAGATTATCATTTAATTTTTATTTTGAATTGTTCACATGGTCTCTACTAAATTAATATTTTTATTTTAATTATTATTTACCTCTCAATGTTTGCTCATGAAGAACTTCTGCTCTGACTTGAGCAAGTTGAGAAGTTGAAGGGACATCGTTGTTGTCATGTTTGTCATTTTTAAATGAAAAAATATATTTTTCAAAATAATGATAGGAAAATTACCATTTCTTAACAATTTGCATGTCAATTTTTTTTTTTTTTACAATCAATGGACTTTATTTCGTTTACTCAGTTTATTCATATTTAGTTTATTCATATATTGTATTTACCTCCTTTTAAAGTTCCCACGTGTCAAAAACTGGACAAGGAGCATCCAGGATTGGGTCAGATTCCAATGTGTATATGGATTTCAATAGATCAAAGAAACGACCAACAATCCCAGGCCCCTTGTGCCAGTTTCTCCACATAACTTCGCAGAGATGACTCTCGAAGTTTTTCATGGAGGTGCCGTTGATTCTCTGGAAATGGGTCTAAAAAAATAATTATGCAATAAATTAAAAATAATATTTAACGAAATGAAGAGCAAATTATAATAACAATATTTACAAAATTTGAAAAAATCAAATGGCTGATGGCTGATGTTCATTTTTTAGTTTTCAAATAATTATTTTAAAATTATTACCTTGGCATGTTTCCATGCTCCTTCTATTTGATTCGTGTGCACCTCCACTACGTCTCCTGTTGTTTTGTTCTTGTATTCCACCTTGAGGCGTATTTATGTTCAACCACAAAATGGTTAAACCCGAGGTCATTCAATTTGCTGTAAGACAGCCACCCGTCCGAGAACACAGTTAAGCCTACCTCCACATGCTGTTGGATTATCTTTTCAAGAGTCTGACAGTCACGTTTGGCTACCGGATACATGAGTAATCTGTTGGTCTCTCTTTCCACCAACCCAAAGATCCAGATAAAACCATTGGACGAACAAGTCCCTCACAAAAGACGCCCAATCTACGGCGGTGTTCTTGTAAGAAAGAGCGCTGATCAGCGCGCAACTAGCCAAACTGAAACCCATAACATAGCTCACAAAAAAGTTAATGAGATCCTGCGTAAAAAAGTGTGATCCTGAGAAAATGGAATATTTTCTCATGGTTGTTTCATGATTTTCACGGCATTTCCAGGTCATGCCCTCGATCTCTTTCTTCCGTTCCTTCAAGAAACACACCTTACCGCACTTGGGGCACCTGATCCTCTTGGCCAGTAAACCATTCCACATAAGGTATTGACGAAATGCCTGCCAAGGCATATTGAGCAGTGTGTATAGGTATTCTCCAACTCATCTAAACCAAGCCTCATGACTTCTTTGGCTGTACGCCTATTGTACCATGGAGACCTCTCCTCGCTTCTATGACCACTCTGTTCTTGTACATCTTTCTCCGTCTCCACCCAATTATGGTCAACATCGTTGGGATCATGCATGTTTGGAACTTCTCAAAAAAATATAGCCAAATTCAAAAGGACAGTGTTCACTCTAGGACTGGTAGGCAACAACTGGGAAGACCCAACGCTCAGCTCACGTGCCTTTAATTACCGTGCCAAAGCTATGCCATCCAAAAAGGATTAACCAATTAAGCTCATACCCTATCCCAATGCCCACATTACACATTGGAACAAACATTGACATTCAAACATCGTATTCCTGACTTTTAAACAAAACATTCAACAACATTATACGTAAAATACACATGTTTATCACTTACTATTACATTCATTTTAAGATATTTAATAATAAATATAATGCAATAGTAAGTAAATAAAAATTATTTAATTACACTGTAAAAGTAAGTAACAAAACAAACAGAACCATTAAATAACAATCATTAATGGAACTAGATTAATAAAAAATATATATTAATACACACACTTTTTTTGATTCTTTTTTGTCTTGTTTTGACGAATAAGTGATGACGTTACCCTTTAAATCTTCATATCTTCCATTTGATACATTAAATTGATATAATGATGTGTATCTTCCTTCGTCAAAATACTTGAATAAGTATTGGAAATGTTGAATCTTGGTAGAATCAAAACCCATTAACTTAATCCATTCCAAGAAAACTTCTGGATTTAAACCATTAATACAAACAAAAGCGGCGACACATACTCTATTAAAGTGACTTGTAGATTTATCCCAGAAATACTTCCTTATGTTAATAGGCCACAGTTTTGCTTCCCCAATAATGTCTTGAATGTCAGACCAAGTTTCAAATGCCCCGTGGGGGTCCGGGTAAGAATAGGCCCTCAGTAGCCCCTGCTGATCGTATGAGGCGACGATAGGGGGTACCCTGCACTGACCAAGTGGTTTTTGGGTTCAATTCCCGGTCAGTGCTTGGTTCACCAAGGGATGAGGTACAGCAAAAATGATCGCTGGGTTTTGATCCCCTGCTGTTTGCCCGCCCTGTCACCTTCATCTCATAAATTCGATCACCAAAGACAGAATTCGTCCCAACTGGTTTTCGCCGTGAAAATGACCCTGGCTGTCGGTACGGCGTAAAACACCCAACAGTCAGTCAGTCCAAGTTTCAAATACTCTGCAATTAGTCCTGACCTCAACGTGAGTGAAATATCTTGTTGGTTCAATACATTTATATATACCAAGTGGTGAAAATCAGAACTAAATGTACTTATCACACTGCCACCTGTCTTTTAATATATAGAACCATCATTTGCCTACCCGAAATAAGTCAGACCCCCTCCTAAATAAGTCTAAACTTTTCAACTTCTAGAATGCTTAGTTTACCCCAAAAATATCCTTGCCCCCTTTTTTTTTAATCTCTCCCCAAAAGAAACCGTTTTAGCTACTTGGGTAAGAATCTTGGGAATATTTGGCTGGATGTGAGTGTTGAATTTAGAAAGAATCTTGTCTTATATATACTCCCTAAATAGGTCGCACCCCCTCCTAAATAAGGCTCAACTTTTCAACTTCTTGAATTTTTAGTCTACCCCAAAAATATCCTTGCCCCTTTTTTTTTTATCTCTCCCCAAAAGAAACCCTTTTAGCTACTTGGGTAATGGATTTGGGGTTGAAAGATGGATGTTTGTTAAATGAAAAAAGATTATTCTCTTCTATATACTCCCTAAATAAGTCGCACCCCCTCCTAAATAGGTCTCAATAGTGTTGGATCAGATTTTGTAAAATAGAAATAATCTTCCCTTCTATATACTCCCTAAATAAGTCGCACCCCCTCCTAAATAAGTCTCACAAGTGTTGGATTAGATTTTGTAAAATATAAAGAATCTTCCCTTCTATATACTCCCTAAATAAGTCGCACCCCCTCCTAAATAAGTCTCAAAAGTGTTGGATTAGATTTTGTAAAATAAAAAGAATCTTCTCTTCTATGTACTCCCTAATTAAGTCGCAGACTCTCCTGGATCTCCTAAATTAGTAACAATAGTGTTGCATTAGATTTGTGTAAATAGATAGAATCATGCCTTATATATACTCCCTAAATAAGTTGCACCCCTTCCTAAATAAGTCTATCTATATATGGAACGAAATGAAAGGTATTTTCTCTAATATATATGTGTTAAAAATAACAAGTCATTTTTTAAATTTTTATTTGACATAAATAAATGACAAAATGATGGTATTCCGTTTATTTCATTATGAATCCTCTTTTTACTTTTTCCAATCCTGAATCCGAAATAAGTCGCGAAAATTTGTTTTGCGACCTATATTGAGAGATAGCCCTTGTAGGTTGAATAGTTATGAGCGTACAGCATTTGGTGGATGATCTGCTCCACCACCTGGTAAGTTTTCTCGTCCCAGCCATACTCACCCATCTTTGGCATTAGTTGATGATGTGTATGGCCCTGATTTCAGCCATGTCTTTATCAATGATGAAGGCCTGAGTTTTTTTCATTGATTCCTCGTTCTCAGCCTTGACGAGTTCAAGGAATCGCGTCAACGTATCCTTGGTCTCATGGCGATGAGGGCCTTGGCCGTCACTCGACCTTGGTCGTCACTCAACCTTGGTCATCCCCATCAAGAACCATGAGCGTCGTGAGATGCATTCCCCTACAGTTCACATTATAAGTTGTATCCATACTGATGAATTCTGGGAAATTGGCCAAGTTCTCCCGCATTTACCCTGATCTGAAGATGATCCACTTGCTCTTGAAGTCGGCGTCCAACGATGTGAGTGACCAGCTGTCTGGGTCATCCACTAGGAGCGTGTCAACTGTATTTCGGATCTGGATATATTCTGGATCATCCCAGTGGGGGTCGGGGTAAGAATAGGCCCTCAGTAGCCCTGCTGATGGTACAAGGTGATGATAGGTGGGACCCTGCACTGATCAAGTGGTTCTTTGGGTTCAATTCCCGGTCAGTGCTTGGTTCACTAAGGGATGAGGTACAGCAAAAATGATTTCCAGGTTTTGATCCCCTGTTGTTTGCCCGCCCTGTCACCTTCATCTCATAGATACAATCACTAAGGACATATTCATCCCAACCTGTTTTAGCCATGTATATGACCTAAGTTGTCGAAATGACGTTGAGCATCTTTTACTCACTCACTCCGTCCTAGTAGATTGTAGATCCGAGCTCCACATACTGTTCAAAGACTCTCCAAAGATGTGCCGTCTCTCTTAGTAACTGGATAGACAATCAGGCGGTTTGCCTCACGTGTTAGGATGCCAGAAATTGATATGTGCAGTCCAAAGGGTCATCCACCGTGGTGTTTTATCTTTTTACCTAACATGGATTGTCAATTTCTATTGTGCAAGAAAACTTCATATCACGTACATCTCTGTAAAACCACTGCAGGAACAAATCACTTATGAAGGAAGCCCAATTTATGGCTGTGTTTTTGTAGGAGAGGGCACTTATCTTTGCAAACAATGAAAGACTAAATCTGAGGATGTAACTTACAAAAAAGTTGATAAGATCTTGAGTGAAGTAGTGTGGCCCTTGAAAGATAGAGTACTTCCTTATACTGGTTTCATGGCCCTTTTGACATTTCCATGTCATACCCTCCATCTCCTTGTTTCCTCTTTAAAATAACAGCATTCACTACATTTCGGGCAGGTCATCTTCGTCGTGAGGAGCCCGTTTTTCTTGAGGTCCTTCCAGAATGCCTGCCAGGGTACATTTAGGGCGGCGTACAAACTGTAACTGTTCTCAAGTTCCTCCAGCCCCATTTTCAGAACTTCTTTAACGCTTCTGGTATACCATGACGACCTTTCTTTGACTCTTCTTCCAATTTGTACTTGTACCTGCTTCTTGCTTTCAACCTATGAATGCTCTTCATCTTCTGGTTCGTGCATAGTTTTCCCCCGCAAAATCCTATATTTTTGTGTATGCAATCATTCTCTATGGGAGTCTGCCAGAAATGGTCCCAAAAAGTGGCTTTCCCCTTGGAAAAAGTTGGACAAATTTGACCTCCTTTCCTGCTAGAATGGTGAGATTGGAGAGACAACTGCACGGGTTGTTAAAGGTGTTATAATAGCCTGGCCCTTGGCAGACTTCCTCACCTGAATCTCAGATCTTCTAAGCATCCCCTAGGATTATGGAAAATGGTGTTGTTACCCTGAATTTCACCCTCTTCCTCCTCAGAGCTGTCCACCTCAATGTCCTCCTCCTCCTCAGAATCCCCTTTTGACCAAAGAGTGTGCTTTCTGCTGGGCTGAACAATTGAATCAATCTCTGGTCTATGAACACCTTTGTTTGCCGCAGAATCAGTTCTCTCGTTGCCTATAATACCGACATGGCTAGGCACCCGGTTAACAACTGGGATTTCAGGTAACAGCCTAGCCATATCACAAATCTGTCTGACTAGAGCAGTGTTGTCAGGGACAGACTGCCTGAAGGCAAAAATACTGGCTAAAGAATCAGTATGAATGACAACTTTAGAAGCCTAATTTTGGACAGCATGATCAAAAGCCTTATAAATAGCTATGAGCTCTGCCTGCAGAATGGAAGCCCCCCCCCCTCTCCCTCCCCCCTCCATCACAAACAGATCCATCCGTATAATAAATAGAATCCCCAGCACTCTCTAGATAATAAATATTCCTCTCCGCTTGGACTCTGGTACTTGGACTGTTCTTATCAGTTTTACCTTTCTTGGGTTTACAAATAACAGTCCTGATAGGACGATCTTGAGGGATGGGATCTGGAAGGATGGTCCCAGGAGAAAGATTCTTGAAGTGCCGGGCTGCCTTGAGTCGCAACAAGGTAGAGGAGAATACTCTGCGGTCCTTCTCAGCAGCCGACACTATAACCTTATGAAGAGCCCCCGATATGATTCTTATGGCAGAGTTCTGGATCTTTTCTATGGGTTTAAGAACTTTTTTAGATGCCATACTAAGCACATGAGAACCATACTCCAAAATAGGGCATATAGCCATAGTATAAAAGGTCTGTAAGACTTTAGAACCAACTCCTGAAAGCCAGGTCAAAACTTTTAGGACATTTAGTCTCTTTCTAGCTTTATTGACAACATGCCTAACAGGTCGCCTAAAAGAGAGGCCTTTAGAAGGAGGAAAAGGTCAGGAACCTTCCCCTTACCATAAAAAATCATGGCCTTAGTCTTAGGGACAGATATTTTCATCCCTATACACCCTATGATGTGTTGAAAATTCCCTAAGGCCAATTGAATAAGGCATCTACCATCCCTGGGAACATTGTTCTGGTATATAACAATATCTTCAGCATAAGATAACATCTTAGAACCAGGAGGAAGATCCAATTTATGATGAATTTGATCAATTAGATAATTGAAAATAGTAGGACTTAAGAACTACCTTGAGGGTTGCCGTTTTCAAAGATAGCTTCCTCTGAAACGTCCCCCTGAAATTGTAAAACAGTTTTACGATTAGTCAAAAAGTCAAGAATCCAGGCCAACATACTACCTCCCAAACCAGCCTCAGCCAGAGAGGCAGCAGTGGCCACAGGATTAGCTAATTCATATGCCTTTTCCAGATCAATGAAAACGGCCACCGTCGTAGACCTATAACCCTTCCTTTGACCCTTGGTGATATCATCCACAAGAGTTGCAACAGCATCAGCACAACCATATCCCTTCCTAAATCCCATGGTGTTTTGATGAAGGGGGCGAGCCGCAAAATTAATACGGTTCAAAACCATCCTCTCCAAGAGTTTAGCAAGACAAGGTAAAAGGCACGTTTCCACTGATCTGGACGTCGCCCACTCTCCAAAGAAGAGTTGAAAAGGTGAACAATGTCAGTTTAAGTTTCCTCAGGGGCATAACGTAACATGGTATGCGAAATTTGATCGTCACCGGGGGCAGTGTTTTTGTTAGTGATAGCCGACAATAGCTCTGCCATAGTAAAAGGGGTATCCGTGTCACAGGGGCTATCAACTGCCTCCTGAATAAGGTTAGCACGGAAAAGAGATAAATCATCCAGACTATCTCTGGTAGATTCTGGCAAATTAATGGAAGAACTGCGGTCTACGAACCCTTGTAATAGAGACCCAGCAACCTCAGAAGCATCTGGATGTGTAGGAGGTCGAGGGGGGAATCCTTTGACTCTTCTGAGTCTAACCCACATGGTTTTGGGTCTCGTGCCCTTGTTGACATGAGAGATCCACCTGTCCCAACTCTCCCTCCTAGCCAACTCCAAGACCTCTCTGAGTTCCTTCTGGGCCTCTCTAAGCCTGACCCTGTTAGAATCCGAAGATTGCCTTCTCAAAAGGCGAGCCCTTTGATTAACAAGACGATTACATCGTCTGACCTCAGGGGACCTGTACCAATGCTTCTTCCTAAAATTCTTAGCTCTAGAACGAGGAATAGCTACCTCAGCTGCCTTCTGGAGCTGAGCTATAATAAAATCATGTTCCTCCTCCATGGATGTAAATTGGGCACAAGGAACAAATTGGCTCTGAAGAAAATTAGAAAATTTGTCCCAGTCTGCTTTATCCAAATTCCACAAGCTAGAAGGCCCCACCATATTAGGAGACGGGCCCCGTGGGGGTCCGGGTAAGAATAGGCCCTCAGTAGCCCCTGCTGATTGTACGAGGCGACAATAGGGGGGACCCTGCACTGACCAAGTGGTTTTTCGGGTTCAATTCCCGGTCAGTGCTTGGTTCACCAAGGGATGAGGTACAGCAAAAATGATCGCTGGGTTTTGATCCCCTGCTGTTTGCCCGCCCTGTCACCTTCATCTCATAGATACGATCACCAACGACAGAATTCGTCCCAACTGGTTTTCGCCGTGAAAATGACCTTAGCTGTCGGTACGGCGTAAAACACCCAACACTCACTCACTCACTCACTCACTAATAGGAGACGGCCTCTGATAAATTAAAACTTGGACACCTGTGTGGTCACTAGAAAAGCTAGGACACAAGGAAAAATGGGAATCTGGGGCCAAAGAAGCATGGACAATAATAGGGTCAAGAGCTCCACCTCTGATATGGGTAGAAACTTTGCTATTTGAAACGACATAGGGAGAGTCTGTAATCTGGTTGGATAGAGTCCTTCCCGAAGTTCTGTTGGAACAAATGTCAGGACCCCACTCACTATTGTGAGCATCAAAATCCCAAACCAAAAGACGCCTCTCGTCGCCCTCAACAGCATCGTTAAAATTGAAAAAATCAGAAGCGTATCTTCTATAAATATTGTGTAAAATAACAGGGTCAGACTCTAGATGAATACGAAGGGAAAGGCAAGAAACTCCGTCTCCCAAATCAGCAGGCGAACAGACAGGCTCCACAGTCACCATTGCCCTGAGGTGTAAAAAAGGTAGAATAACCAGGGACAGAGATAGGAGGTCTACCATCCTCTCGAACCGTAAGTCTTGTATCCTGCAAAGCCAAAATATCAACCTTCTCATTGAGAACGAGCTGAATGAGAGACGAGATCTTGTTGCCCACACCTTCACAATGAAAAGAAACAAGTTTAATGAAATAACTACTAGCAGAAGAGTCAGAGGAACTGTTTACATGCTCTCCGTGATCATTTTGATCAGTTGGAGAGCCGTTTCCTGTGTCTTGACTGCTAGAGTTACCAAAACTGGACTCTTGACCAACTGCAGAAGAATTTCCTGGACAGTTAAAAGGAGTTCCTGAGCGGAAACCAGCATCTCCTTGGTCTTGGTTGCTTCTAGTGCTTTCATTGGCTTGGCGGTGCCGGGAACAGTTTCTTTCTGAACATGAGGCACAGGTTGTACCTCTTTCACTACTTTGATAATCTGGGTTTTCGGGACGACTAGGGCAGGGGCTACAGGTTCCTTGGTCCACGCATTTACTGCTGGAGTTGGGGCTGGAACAAATGGCTTCTCGAACAACAAAGGCTGCCTTTGAAACGCATTGGGTTTCTTCCCCTTCTCTCTCAATGCGGATTTGGGCTTTGTGACCTTCTCTTTAATTGTCTTTGACTGAACAACTTTCTGGATCCCCTTTTCCTTTGGAACCTCCTTGTTGCTGACCCTTGCCAACTTGGGGAAGTCCAAGATACCTGGGACTCTCTGCTTCAGGTGACTCAGTGGCTTGGTGGTCTCCTTGATCTTTTTGACCACTGCTTCTTTCTTGGGGCACACCCTGCTGCCCACCACATGAGGGCCCGAACAGTTTGGACATTTTAATAAGACCTCCTCCTGTCGTTGCTGCTTCACTTGGCAGACCTCCGAGCTGTGAGTCTCCCCACAGATGGAACACCTCGGAGCGTCTGCAGTGCAGGTCTTTGCCAGATGACCGTACCTTTGGCAGTGGAAATACCTGGTAGGCCTCTGAAAAAACTCTTGGGAACGAAAGGAACCTACAAAACCAATGTTTACCCAGGTGGGAATAACTTTATCATCCCAATCAATTTTGACTGAAAAAGTCTTTTTCATGGCCCTCTCCTCCGGGTCCCACCTCATCATCCTCATTGCCCGGACAATCTAAGGATTGGCCCGGACAATGATCTCCTCAGATAATTCTAGTGGGACACGGTCCAGAATGGCCGTGACCGACTTCCCTTTAGGAACTAGTTGAATAAACTTGATCTTCTTCCCCCCCAGAGAAGTAAGATTAGCAAGGGTTACAACGGCACGTGTGGACAAAGGGGTAATCATCGCCTGACCAAGAGTGAACCTTGACCTCCAGATCAGGATAGTTGATCTGAAGTTGAATCAAGACCTCTTGTTCGCACTTCCAGATAGAAAAGTCCTTTTCAAAATCAATGATATGGGGGGAAAATCTACGGCCTCTTCCATTTCCTCAAGAGTCTTTCGGAACATGGTAGATAGTATGGTTGCCCATATCTCCCTCCTCTCCTTCCGAGCTATCAGTGAAATCCACATCAATTTCCTCCACCTCACCTTCTTCCCCAGAGTCACCTTCCAGAGGGGGAGGCGAAGAACAAACTTTCTCCTTCTTCTTGCGACGAACTACCTTCGTAAACTCTTCCAACCCAATGGTGGAAGAGCTGCCCCTCTTCACCCCGCTACCTCTACTCTCACCAACATCAGAAGATTTGGGAACAACCTTCTCTCCCCCAGCTACAAGGACCTGAGGTTGGAAACCTCCTTGGGGCAAACCCCCGCCATGAACAAGGTCTAAGACCCAAGTAAAAAAGGTATAAAGATTAGGATTAATAAGTATGACTTACCCTAAGGTAAGTGAAAAAAGGTCCACAAGTGAACCAAAATAGAGGAGAGAAAACACCCGTAGGTATGAGCAACTCCAAATGGAAGGTCTCACTTATTTGAATGTGAGAAAAAATGAATTAACTCACCCTTTGGTAAGTTATATAAAAAAGGTTTACCCAAGTAAACCTAGAAGAAACCGTACTTGAAAAGACGGAACACAAATACCCAAAGGGGGTAAAACCTTAACCCTTTCCTGACCGCCAATGGTAAAATTGTAAGATATCTGACGATGGTATTAATATTAATTGATGTTTGCCTTCATAATTTCTAGAATATTTCATATTTTTCAAAAATTTAAAAAGTATTTGATTAAATATAAGTCGTGTATCAAATAAATGTCACCTTTATCATTATTCATTCTGGGAAATGAACGTTATGAAGTTGATTCTTTAAAATTTTCATGAAAAGAGGCTAAAATTTACCCTTAAAGATCCGATAATTACCCCAAAATGTAATAAATCAACACAAATAATTATCTTAATAAATTTATATACTTTTCTGTTAATTTATCAAATTAATTTTCTTTTAATTCTTAATACGTTGTTCTGATGACTAATAGTCAAATAAACCAACAGTATCATTTTCTTAATGTATTTCATAGAAAAATAAGATCTTATATGTGGTTTTAAGTTAGTTGTTAAATACTTGAAAATTAAGTAAAATAGCCCAAAATAGGGTGTATATTAGCTATCAGTAATGAAATACGTCCACATTCACAGTAGCATAACAAATTCCAATATTGGCAAAGGGATGACACATAAATGTTGGAGGCAAATTAATTTATATGTATTCCCTATTAAAAACTGCTCTTAGAGATACCTTTATGTAATCTAACATAATAAATATGATAATTGATGTAAATAGTCAACCATATGTGTCAAAAATCCTTAAAAATTGTCCATTTTCCCAAGTAACATAATCTTTATGAACATGAATGAATTTCACTTAAATGAAACAAATTAAGACAATATTGGTATCAAAATGTGCGGAATGACTCAGGGAACAATTTCACAATGCAAAGCTAGACTCAAAAAACAATATTTGTTGCATTTTAGCTGTTATTTATAAATTTTAGAGGCAAAATTGCCTTTTTTTCATTAAATGTGTCACGTGACCTAATGTTATCTGTTGCTATGGCAGCCAATATTTTTGGAAAAAAAAAAGTTTCTTAAATACTGTAGGTCATTACAATAAAATCGACATATGACATGTAGTATCCAAAATACCAAGATCTCATCATTTTTTTGAATTGTCTGTTATTCACGGTCAGGAAAGGATTAAGGAAAAAGGCTCACGAATGAGTAGGAGAAAAAGTTGCTCTAAGGCAACTCAGAACAAATACCTAAAGAAGGTAGAACTGATACCTAGACAGGTAAAACCTATAAGGCCAAAGGCCCACCAGAATTATATCCGGTAATTCACAACCGTTGACGGATACCACTAGGGTCTGAACGGGTGAAAAGAGTAAGGTGATCAACCTTCGCTATGGCAAAAAAGGATAATGGTTTAAAACCAAAATCCAAAAGGGATAGGGTAAAAGGGGGACGGTTTTACAGTCAATTGGACTGGGTCAAGAAAGGACTTGACCTTGGTATAATATGTAAAGGGGTGGGTCAAGAAAGGACTAGTCCTTGACCAGAACAAAGAAAGGGAGGTGGGTGCAGGTGGACCTGGGCCAGCACTCACCTGTAGTGTGAGTGCAGGTGAACCTGGGCTGGTTCAGGTGAAAAGGGAGTTGGTGCAGGTGGTGCCAGGTGGGACCTGGCACACTGCCAAAAGGGGTGTTGGGGTATGGGGGGGGGTCTAGGACAAATGTACTACTACACAGTAAATGTATTACTGTGTAGAATTAAGAGAAAAGAGTAAAGTGGTGTGCCAAAAACTCTGTGTAGGGAAGACACCCTGTGCAACTATAAAACATATAAATTCCACTATTCTGAAATTAAAAGAACTTGTGGAACATGTATTATAGTAGAGTACTACTGGTAGAAGTAGTATTGGAGAAGGCTCCTGTGTAGGTCTGCTCTCTGCTGCTGCTGGGCTCAGACTGACTGACTGAGATTTTTTTTGTGGGGGGGGGGGGGGGGGGGGGGGGGGTTGTGACCAAAGGCACCGGACCACTGGGCTTATCAGGCCCTGGTCCTGAAAGAGAAAAATGAAGAGAAAGAAAACCTCACCACATAAGCAATGAGGGGTCTTTATGGTGCCCAGCCGGATAGGACTGAGGACACCCGTGTTTCTAACGAGCCACGTCCACCCGTGGGAAATAAAGGTAAAATAATATGAAATAAATCCTTAAAGGATGGGAAAAGCTTTTAAGAGCTTGACAAGACCTTCATATTTGACACCGGCCTGTTGAATAAGAATAAACTTAGCAAGTTCGACAGGACTTAATGATCTCTCAGCCTGCGAAAAAGAGCCAATAATGAAGTCAAATCTTTCTTGTTAAGTCCCTTTGCACTCAGCCAGATAATGGACAGCTTGTTCCCAGGGCTTGGGCTCCTGAAAACACCACTTGCAACTGTAGCCTCCCCCTACACTCGTAAAGAAAGGACAAGACAAACGAAGACGATAAACTTGCTTCTGAATCTTCCTAGGAAGATTAAAAAGAGCCACCTTAGAACTTTTAGAGTCAACAAGACTATCGTTCCAAGATAAATTCCTGGAAAAGGTCTTGTTTTCTCTTCTAGTGGCAAAAATATCACCCAAGGTTCTCTTAACCAAACTGAGAGTATGCTTCCTACTGGGCTGAACAACAAGATCTTTTTCAGGTCTGCAAAGACCCTTGCTGGCCGCAGCGTCTGCTCTCTCATTGCCTAAAATACCGACATGGCTAGGCACCCAGTTAACTACTGGGATTTTCAGGTTAAAGCCTAGCCATGTCTAACCAATCTGTCTAACCAAAGCAGTATTATCTGGTACAGATTGTCTTAAGGCAAAAATGCTGGCTAAAGAGTCAGTATGAACAATAACTTTAGGGACTCCATTCTGAGAAGCGTGCTCAAATGCCATATAAATGGCAACAAGCTCCGCCTGTAGAATAGAAGCATCCCCCCCCCCCCCCCCCCGTTAAGTCTATAAGATTTCGAGAAACCTTGAGTGACAAAAGCCGAAGCCGCCCTTCCATCACAAACTGAGCCGTCAGTATAATAGACAGTGTCCCCAGCACTCTCTAAAAGGAAAATGTTCTTCTCTGCCTGAACCCTAGTACCAGGACTATTCTTGTCCGTTTTACCCTTACTGGGTTTACAAACAACGGTCCAAATAGGACAGGGTTCCCAAGGAGGAGGAGGACGGTCTTGTGGATTTTTTTTTTTTTAATTCATTTTATTTATCCTGGTTTGTCTCGATATACATCGGTTTTCGTTCAAATCCAGCCTCTTGTTTAAATCACAATAGTAATATATAAACAGTAACACTTAATCTAAAGCCTGATAGAGGGCTTGTAGAATTCTTCATCCCCAAGAGAATATAGTCATACAACCAAATATCTTGGATTCTATAACATGGTTTATAACACTGGTGATCGGGCCCAATAGTCAACATCACATTATATAGTCAATAACCTTTTCAACATAGTCTTCTGTTTGGCTTTAAAAGATAACAATGAAGGGGAATTTCGTATATCAACCTCCAACTCATTCCATATTGATGCTCCACAATATAATGTTGATTTTTGAGATTAAGTTTTCATATAACCAGGTATGTTAATTAGTGGAGCATCATACTACCTGAGTGGCAAATCTCGCGTATCTCTGTAGGTGTCTTGGCGTGATATAGTATACATAAAATTGATCAAATGGGAGTTCCTTCTGTCTTCTAGAAAATTTAAATTGGCCAGCTTGTGGGTCTCAAGATTATTATATCTGGGCTTCAAATTCAAACACAATTTTAGGTTTTGGTTTTGCATTGTCTGAAGTTTAGTAAGTTTGGCTACAGATGCATTCTTATATAAAAAATCTCCATATTCAATGTATGGTAGTATCATTGCTTTATAAATATGTAAGCTAGCTTTAGTATCAAGATATTTCCTGATCTTATGCAATATGTAGCTCTTGTAAGTGATT
This sequence comes from Lepidonotus clava, assembly GCA_936440205.1. NCBI lineage: Eukaryota > Metazoa > Annelida > Polychaeta > Phyllodocida > Polynoidae > Lepidonotus > Lepidonotus clava. The sequence goes on along the minus strand of OW387143.1, from coordinate 51,527,978 downwards.
GTGCTCAAAATGTTTGTCAAATGTAAATTGAAAGTTTATTCAGGATCCATAGTTACACCTAAATATTTATAAGAATCCACAATAATTAATATCTCATAATATAATTTAAATTGCGGATCTTGAATGCGTTTAATTCTGTTTTTATTGCCAAATACCATAATTTTAGTTTTTTTACCGTTTATAGTTAATTTATTTTGAGCACACCACAAAGATACAGCATCCATATCATTCTGTAAGTTCATCTGAGCTGTTAGAATATTCTCATGTGATGATAACAATACAGTGTCATCGGCATACAATGAGACCCTACAATGGTTCAAAATATCAGTCATGTCGTTAATATAAATCAAAAATGCAAGTGGCCCGATTATGCTACCTTGAGGAACTCCATTCTTTATGATTTTGGGGGCAGAGGCGGTATTATTAGCAATTACAACCTGAGATCGATTCTGTAAGTAGTTTGAGTACCATTTAACATTGCCAGGGCCAAAGCCTAAATTGGTAATTTTGTTGATAAATGTTAAGTGATTTATGGTGTCGAATGCTTTAGAAAAATCCACAAAACATGCTAGAGTTAACAAATTATTGTCTGAGTTTTGTGTGATCATATTACATACTTCAAAAACGGTGGATATTGTTGAATGACCCGGGCGGAAACCGCCTTGATTGTTATTTAGTAAATTTTGTCTATCCAAATAATTATAGGTTTGCAAATGAATGAATCTTTCAAGTATTTTCCCTGGCAATGGTAGTAATGATACCGGTCTCAGGTTGCTTACATCAGCTTTATTGCCCCCTTTATCCAAAGGAACAACTATTGCCTTTTTCCAAGATTCAGGAAAAACACCCTTAAGAATAGACAAGTTGCAAATATGAAGCAGGCAATGCGGTAATGTCTGAAAAACAATTTTCAATAAATGTGAGGATAAATAAGGAATGGCTGATGATTTCGCAATGTCAATGTTATCAATTTCTTTAACAATATCTTCTAAGGAAATTTGTGCTAGTTCAAAAGTTTGTGCCCGAGGGTATGTATTAGGTGACCAAGTACCAGTTAATTTACTAGCTAATTTGGTGCCAACATTCAAGAAGTAGTCATTAATGTAATCAGCAGTATTCTTGTAATCCACCTCATCACCGCTGTTAGCATCAATCAGTTTCAAAGTACCATGATCCGATCCTTTCTTATCGGGCAAGACCATTTTTATGTATTGCCAAAATTTTTTATGATTTTTTTTCATTTTCTTGTAACTTGTTTTTAATAAAATTAGCTTTGGCATCCCGAACTAGTTTGTTGGTGTTGTTTCTAGCCTTTCTGGCTCAAGTCCAGTCCTCCTCAAGATTAGATTTTTTAGCTTTGGATAATAATTTGTCTTTATTCTTGATTAATTCAAGAATCTCATTGGTTATCCATTCTGCTTTCAATTTTCTAATATTGATTTTTTGGACTGGGCAACTATCATCCAACACATCTTCTATCAGTTTCCTCATCTTGTCCCAGGCTATATTTCAAGTCTTGTAATTTAAGTATAAACTCAGCCTCATCAAATTTTTTAAATGATCTGCCAAAGAAGGAAGTATGAATTTTTTGGTCAGGTATCTTTTTCCGATGCACAAAGATCGCTTCATGGTCACTTATATTCCAATCAATCACACCCGAAGCCGGTACAACATTGGAATTTGTAAATATCCATCTAATAATGTTGCGGAATTATTTGATGCATAGCGAGTGGGTTCAGTGATGAGTTGTTTTAATCCTAGTTCAAGCATTGAATTTTTCATTAATTTGGCATTTTTCTCCCTAGTCCTAAGCATATTGATGTTTATGTCACCAAGAATAAAAATTTCTTTGTCATCATTGCTTAGTAAATGTTCAACATCAGCACATAGTGTTTCTATAAAAGATTCTACATTTCCCTTCGGGGGACGATACACAGTACAGACATAAATGGGTCTATTGTTCTTTGGATGTAAGTGTAACCATAGTGTTTCAATATTTTCATTACTTCTATTAAATTCGACCATCCTATCAGAGTTGATTTGGATTTTATTTGATATATACGTTCCCACGCCTCCACCAGTCTTACTTTGATTGTTACTGATTTTGATTAAGCGATCACGTCGAAATAATTGAAAATCTGCTATTTCCATGATATTATTTGGCATTCTGTCCGATAGCCAGGTCTCTCACATAGTGAACATATCAATTTTGTTATTGCGGAGATAGCATTCAACTTGGTCCCTTTTATTCAACAGACTCCTCAAATTGATATGTGTTATTGTCAACCCCTTCATGGCTGTAAGGTCATGTACGGCCATTTACATAAACCATTACTAATAAGTACCAGTTGCCAGTGTGTCCTTTCTCCAAAAAGACATAAAACATTCTAACATACATACAGTGGGAGGTTATGCAAACGACGCTTCCTCCTTTGGTCGGATGACAAAAATACATCAACATAAATACAGTGTGAATTAATGCCAGTGAACACGCTAAGATTGGGTAGTATGTCGAGATACAAAAATGCTGGAGCATAATTTTAGAACTTGAAAAATTACCTCTTTCTTATAAAATCTGATTCATCTACCTTGGTGAAGTGCGTTAAAAATAATTTCCTTTAACCCGGTCTTCACAAGGCACAGGTTAATGTCGATTTTGATTAACACAACTACACCATTGACGTTTTATTTTCCTTACCCTCCATTTCACAAGAGGCAAAATATATGTTTATTTACACACTTTAATAATCGCTGCTCTCAGTTCATTGGCCCAATTGAGCCGAGTGTCACAGTCTGGGTGTATGCCATCTTCTAGGCGCACATATCTATGGCATATCCTGCCATTTGAGTTCATGTGTATCACGTTGCTGATCCATGGTGTGTTAAGTTGAGTCATTATTTATCGAAACAATTGCACGGTTTAAGTGGATTACTGCTTCGTTGATAACTTGTTGTTGGTCATGGTAATTAGTGTAGAGGTTGGCAGTACATAAGTTATACTGATCTATATCTAGACCTACCACTGGACAGATCAAAACAGATTTGGTAAATGGCAATATTAAATTCTTGGCTATTTCGAATTTGTTAGTAAGTACTTCTACCAAATTGCCAACCTCATTAAATCTCGGGGTAATTTGGCCAGATGTATGCTTTTCTGTTATTTACTCCTGCCATTAGGATAACTACAGAGTAATATTTTTGTTTTAAAATTTCTATTGAACGGGTTGTCAGTTTGTTTATATCTGCACCTGGATTAACATCTACATTCAATCTAATATTGTCATTCAGATCCTTGTTTATGTCCGTTGTTAGGCCTCGGCCACGCGAGTCAGTTACCAATAACACTCGATCCATAGTTCCTATTGTTGACCTAGGCCAGGCCTACAAATATAGTTTAGTTGTTTCGCAGCGGCAGCGTTATTCACAATGCCTTAGGTAGTCTTGAATAGTTCGTCACGGATATCCATTAGCATTTTTCCGAAGAGGTTTTTGCCTGGGCAATCGTCCCCTATAAGGTGAATTTGATGTAGCCTGAAACCACTATTTCCACTTGCTATTTCCAATACTTGTGAGTTGTACAACCTGTACGATCTTCCCATGAAAGTATTAGAGGATTTTATTTTTTGTAGGTGCTTTCTGGTTAAAAACACCGGCAGATGATCACTAATGTTCCAGGAGAGTACTCCCGATTGGGTTATATGTGCACTATTTGTAAATATTAAATCCAATATAGAGCCTCCTCCTTTATCATTGAGTCTCGTGATCTTATCTACATGTTGTCTAAAAGAATATTCCATAAATGTTTTCCTAAGTTGGGATTTGCTGGGATCACGAACCTTAGCAAAATCAATATTGTAGTCCCCTAGCATAAAGACTTCCATATCATTGTTAGATAATATAATATCTAAATGTTCTCGAATATATTTTACAAATTCATCTACACTGCCTGATGGTGGCCTATACAGGTTTGCTACAATGAATGGTTTTTGATTGACTGGCTTCAATTTTAACCATTGTATCTCTATGTCTTGTGAGCTTATATTATGGTCTCTGTATGTATAGCTATCGTGGAGGATTCCATTTTTCACATAGGTGATTAGGCCGCCTCCAAGTTTGGTACGATTTGTCAAGGGATTGATATAATTCCTATCTAATCTAATTGAATCAAAGCCAGGTAAGTCAATTAGGTTACTTGGTATAGAGTCATGTAGCCATGATTCTGAGATGGTAATACAATGTATATTGTTATCATTGATATGATGTTTGAGTAAATCTATTTTCTGTTGAATACTACGAATATTTAAGTGTAACAGATGTATACCACGATTTAGAAATGGATTAAGTATTACTCAACCTAAACGATTTTGCTCTCCATATTAAATTTGGGGGAAATTGGAAATGAGAGACTATGGCTATTTGCCAGTCTCCCATTATGTGCATATAACAATCACGTGACGGTTTGATAGATGAGGGGGTATAAGAGAAATTACCTAAGCTCCCGGGGTATTTAGAATAAAAGTTGAGTGTTTGTTTTACCTGGTAGCTGGTGAGAACTCTAGAATTATCCTCAATCAGTACATACTGTGTAGGCGCATGATCATTTGAAGTTGTTCATCTCGCATCTCAGGTACACATAAAAATAAAGAGCAATGACATATAATCATTGTGATGCAGTTCAAGTAATGCACAATATAACCATATATGTATGAGAAACCACATGGTTATATCAGTATGTTTATATACTAATATAATATATGATAGTTGTATGCCCCAGTGGGCTAATTTTAGTATAATTATGAGGACAAGTGGAAGAGATCGTGATAGCCTGAAATTCTATCAATAAATGTATCAGGAAACTGTATGTATCTCAGTAGATTCCATACAAATCAATATATATCGAAGATAACTGTCTATTGGCATTGAATAGAAGTTGTGTAATTTATACTACACAAGTTCATAGAGTATATGTATGTATCTCAGTAGATTCCATACTTTATATTAATTCAAGATTCGTTTTAATGGATTTGAAGAACATGTTGCCCCAGATATATGTTGTCTGATAGGTGGGATGGATTCCGTCATAGAACCTCGCATATTTATTTATTCTTCTTCCATTATGAAGTCCTGCAGCCAAGGTGAGACAAGACCTGAGTCGATATTTATCAGGGCTATGGTGCTCTCACTAGTTTGTAGTACGCCGTGGTGTTACGCACATACGTCAATTCCTTCCCCATCAAGTGTGCAGCAAACGGGTTTGCCATTGACTGCAGCATGGCACTCATTGGCGAGAGTTCCTTCAGATCGTAAGACCTAGTGACCCTAGCCAGAATGGCCCCTTCCCTTTTCACCATCGTTTTCTTTGCCATGAATGTTATGGCATGCTTGATACAGTTGGCAACTGATACGGTGCTCTTTGAGAGATTCTCTAGGTACGAGTGGTGGCTCTCGAACACGTTCGTGGTATTGGCTCCGAAGTTGGGAATTGATCGCCGTTGGTACTTCACCCAGATGGACCGGATATGTTCCCAGTTCTTGCAGAAGTAGACCTGGAAATCGGAAATCCCTTTAGTATCCGTCAAGTCATCGCAGAGTGACTTGTAGGTCAAATAGCTAAGAGCGTACAGCATTTGGTGGATGATCTGCTCCCCTCCTGGTAAGTTTTCCCGTCCCAGCCATACTCACCCATCTTTGCCCTTAGTGCCTTGATCATTTGTATGGCCCCGATTTCGGCCATATCTTTATCGATGATGAGTTTTCTTCATTGATTCTTCATTCTCGCCCTTGACAAGTTAAAGGAATCGCGTCAATGTATCCTTGGTCTCATGGGCGATGAGGGCCTGGGCCGTCACTCGACCTTGGTCATCCCCATCAAGAACCATGGGCATTGTGAGATGCATTCCCCTACAGTTCTCCCATATTTCCCCTGATTGGAAGATGATCCAATTGCTCTTGAAGTCGGTGTCCAATGATGTGAGTGACCGGCTGTCTGGGCCGTCCACTAGGAGCGTGTCAACTGTATTTCTGATCTGGATATCTTCTGGATCATCCCTGTGGGGGTCCGGGTAAGAATAGGGCCTCAGTAGCCCCTGCTGATCATACGAGGTGACGATAGAGGGGGACCCTGCACTGACCAAGTGGTTTTGGGGTTCAATTCCCGATCAGTGCTTAGATCACTAAGGGATGAGGTACAGCAAAAATGGTTGCTGGGTTTTGATCCCCTGCTGTTTACCCACCCTGTCACCTTCATCTCATAGATTCGATCACCAGAGACAGAATTCGTCCCAACTGGTTTGCGCTGTGAAAATGACCTTGGCCCTCTTTGTTGACAAAACAAATTCTCTATTATGTCAATATTGATCTGTTCAGGGTAGATAATTTGACCACAATTTAAAAGTTTCCTGCTAAGTTGGAGGAATGCAGACAGAAGGTGCTCTTGTGTTTCTCTAGTTATTATTTCTCTAGAGCATCCTGTATCACCGTATAAGCATACAATATATGGAGGTAATTACCCGCATTATTGTATAATCAGGCAGGTTATGAATTTCTTATCTGTAACCTTTTATTCAGCAAAGAATTGGAGCACTTCAGTTGCCTTGGTTATTCTGTCATGCACAGATGCTAGTGGGTGTTAAAGAGGTCAACAATAAAGCAGGTGTTTTCAAGAAACTTTATAGTTGAACCGAGTTTGCTAGATTTGTGTCTTGAATCAGCTTATGCCTTTATGAGGAACAGCATCTCAATGCTTAGAGTTCCCTCTGCAAGACGATTGCACATCTTGGTTTCTTCTGTCAGAAATAATTATGTGCTCCTCTGTCAGGGGCTGATGTACACAACTCATCTCAGCATTGTTTTTATGGTCTAAGGCATAGGCCTTATCCCAGTGGTCCCACTCAACTGTCACTTCATAAATTTGAAGGAGTCATCTTTACCCCTGAGTTTTGCTACTCTGCAATACCATCTTTCAAAGGCGCCCCATGGGGGTCCGGGTAAGAATAGGCCCTCAGTAGCCCCTGCTGATCGTATGAGGCGACGATAGGGGGGACCCTGCACTGACCAAGTGGTTTTTTGGTTCAATTTCCGGTCAGTGCTTGGTTCACTAAGGGATGAGGTACAGCCGAAATGATCGCTGGGTTTTGATCCCCTGCTGTTTGCCTGCCCTGTCACCTTCATCTCATAGATCCGATCACCAAAGACAGAATTTGTCCCTACTGGTTTTCGCCGTGAAAATGACCCTGGCTGTCGGTACGGCGTTAAACATCCAACACTCACTCACTCATCCAGACTATCTCTGGTAGTTTCTGGTAGATTAATAGATGAACTGCGGTCTACAAACCCTTGTAAGAGAGACCCAGCGTCTGGATGGGTAGGAGGTCAAGGGGGGGGGGGATCCTTTGACTCTTCTGAGTCTAGCCCACATGGTTTTGGGTCTCGTGTCCTTGTTGACATGAGAGATCCACCTGTCCCAACTCTCCCTCCTAGTCAACTCCGAGACCTCTCTGAGTTCCTTCTGGGCCTCTCTAAGCCTGACCCTGTTAGAATCCGAAGATTGCATTCTAAAAAGGTGAGCCCTTTAATTAACAAGACGATTACATCGTCTGACCTCAGGGGACCTGTACCAATGCTTCTTCCTAAAATTCTTAGCTCTAGAACGAGGAATACCTACCTCGGCTGCCTTCTGGAGCTGAGCTATAATAAAATCATGTTCCTCCTCCATGAATGTAAATTGGGCTCAAGGAACAGATTGGCTCTGAAGAAATTTAGAAAATTTGTCCCAGTCTGCTTTATCCAAATTCCAAAAACTAGTAGGCCCCACCATAATAGGAGACAGCCTCTGATAAATTAAAACTTGGGACACCTGTGTGGTCAATAGAAAAGCTAGGACACAAGGAAAAATGGGAATCTGGGGCCAAAGAAACATGTACAATAATAAGGTCAAGAGCTCCACCTCTGATATGTGTAGAAACTTTGCTATTTAAAACGACATAGGGAGAGTCTGTAATCTTGTTGGAAAGAGTCCTTCCAGCAGTTCTAGTTGAACAAATGTTAGGACCCCACTCACTATTGTGAGCATTAGAATCCCCAACCAAAAGACACCTCTCGCTGCCCTCAACAGCATTGTTAAAATTGAAAAAGTCAGAAGGGTATCTTCTATAAATATTGTGTAAAATAACAGGGTCAGACTCAAGATGAATACGAAGGGAAAGACAAGAAACTCTTGTCTCCCAATTCAGCAGGCGCACAAACAGGCTCCACAGGAATCCTACTGTGAACAAGAGTAACAAGACCAGGCTCATTAATGCCCTGAGGTGTAAAAAAGGTGGAATATCCAGGGACAGAGATAGGAGGTCTCCCATCCTCTCGAGCCTTAAGTCTTGTATCCTGCTGAGCCAAAATGTCAACCTTCTCATTGAGAACGAGCTGAATGATGGAAGAGATCTTATTACCGACACCCTCACAATTAAAGGAGACAAGTTTAATGAAATCACTGCTAGCAAAAGACTCACAATAACAGTTTAAAGACTCACCGTGATCATTTTGATCAGCCGGAGAGCCATCTCCTGAGTCTTGACTGCAAGGGTCAACAATAATGGATTCTTGACCAATTGTCGCAGAATCTCTTGAACAGTTAAGAGGAGTTCCTGAACGGAGACTAACATTTCCTTCATCTTGGCCCCTTCCATTACCTTCACTGGTTTGGGAGTAACCGGTACAACTTCTTTCTGGACAGGAGGTACAGGTTGCACCACTTCTACCACTTCGCCCGATGGGGTTTCCTGAACAGCTGGGACAGGGGTGACAGGTTCTTTCGTCCAAGCATTGACTGCCGGAGTCAGGGCAGGAACAAGTGTTTTCTCCAGATCTTGGGGCTGCCTTTGAAATGCGTTGGGCTTCCCCCCCCCCCTCTTTGAAAACAGGCTTGGGTTTTGGTTTTACAACCTTCTCCTTTATCTTCTTGGGCTGGACCGACACAACTTTCTGAATCTCCTTCCCTTTCGGAATCACTTTGTCTACCTCTCTCTCCAACCTGGGGAAGTCCTGGGCACTTGGGGTCTTCTGTTTCGGGCGACTCAGTGGTTTGGTGGTCTCCCTTATTTTCTTGACAACTGCTTCCTTCTTGGGGCACACCCTGCTGCCCGCCACATGAGGGCCCGAACAGTTTGGACATTTTAGTGTCACCTCCTCCTGACGAAGCTGTTTCCCCTGACAGATCTCCGAGCTGTGAGTCTCCCCACAGATGGAACATCTCGGAGCATCCGCCGTGCAGGTCTTTGTCAAATGACCCTACCTTTGACAGTGGAAACACCTGGTAGGCCTCTGAAAAAACTCACGGGAACAAAAGGAACCCACAAAACCAATGTTAACCCAGGTCGGAATAACTTTATCATCCCAAACAATCGTGACCGAAGAAGTCTTTCTCATAGCTCTCTCCTCCAGATCCCACCTCATCATCCTCATTGCCCGGACAATCCTAGGATTAGCCCGGACAATGATCTCAGATAGATCCAGTGGGACACGGTCCAGAATAGCCGTGATAGACTTCCCTTTCGGAGCAAGTTGAACAAAACTAATCTTCTTCCCCCCCAGAGAAGGAAGATTAGCAAGGGTGATAACAGCGCGAGTAGACAAAGGGGTAATCATCGCCTGACCAAGGGCAGACTTAAGAACTGTAACCTCCAGATCGGGATACTTGATCTGGAGTTGAATCAGGACCTCCTGTTCATTCTTCCAGTTGGAAAAATCCTTCTCAAAATCGCTAACGATTGGCGAGAAATCTACAGCCTCTTCCATTTCTTCAAGATCTTTAGACACATGAAAAATGGTATGGTTGCCCATATCACCCTCTTCTCCTTCAGAGCTGTCCGTATAGTCTACCTCAATATCTTCTTCACAGGAGTCCCCTTCCAGAGGAGGGGGCGGGGAAAGACCTTTGTCCTTCTTCTTTTTCTTCCGGCAAACAACCTTAGTGAACTCTTCTTCCCCGGCGGTGTAAGAGCTGCCCCTCTTCACCCCACTGCCTCTACCTTCCCCAACCTCCGAAGGCTTGGGGACACCCTTCTCACCTCCAGCTATAAGGACCTGAGGCCCTGCCTTAGAATAAACAAACGTAAGATTGGAATTCTCTTTGGGGCGAACCCCCGCCATAAAAAAGCCGTCTAACACCCACATAAAGAAGGTATAAAGACTAGGAATATGAATTATAACTCACCCTGAGGTAAGTGAAAAGGGTCCACAAGTGAACCAAAGGAGAGAGAACTCCTGATAGAAAAAACTCACTTATTAAGTGTGAGAAAATTAAATGAACTAACCCTAAGGTAAGTAAATAGGGTCCACAAGTGAACCAATAAAGGAGAGAGCAAACCCGAAGGAATGAACAACTCCTAAAAAAGAAAGTCTCACTTATTTGAGTGTGAGAAAAAATAACTCACCCTTGGGTAAACCTTTTTTCATATAACTTACCAAAGTAAACCTAGGAGAGACCGAACTCGAAAGTACGGTTCACAAATACCCAAAGGGGGTAAGACCAGAGGAAAAGGCTCACGAATGAGTAGGAGAAAAAGTCGCTCTAAGGCAACTAAGAACAGATACCTAAAGAAGGTAGCACCAATACCTAGACAGGTAAAACCTCTAAGGCCAAAGCCTACCAGAATTAAATCCGGTAATCACAACCGTTGACGGATACCACTAGGGTCCGAACGGGTGAAAAGAGTAAGGTGATCAACCTTTGCTATGGCAAAAAGGATAATGGTTTAAAACCAAAATCTAAAAAGGAATTGGGAAAATGGGAAAGGATTTACAGTCAATTAGACTGGGTCAAGAAAGGACTTGACCTTGGTGTAATATGTAAAGGGGTGGGTCAAGAAAGGACTAGTCCTTGACCAGAACAAAGAAAGGGAGGTGGGTGTAGGGGGAACTGGGCCAGCCCTCACACCTGTAGTGTGAGTGCAGGTGAACCTGGGCTGGTTCAGGTGGAAAGGGGGTGGGTGCAGGTGGTGTCAGGTGGGACCTGGCACACTGCCAAAAGGGGTACTACTACACAGTAAATGTATTACTGTGTAGAAAAAAGAATAAAGAATAGAGTGGTGTGCCAAAAGCACTGTATCGGGAAGACACCCTGTGCACCTATAAAGGATGTAGTATTCTCACTATTCTAAAAAGAACTGTGAAAAAATGCTGAATAGGGGAGTACTACTAGGAGTAGTATTGGAGGTGGGTCCTGTGTAGGTCTGCTCTCTGCTGCTGCTGGGCTCAGAATGGGGATGTCTGAGATCTTTTTTTTTGGGGGGGGGGTTTGTGACCGAAGTCACCGGACCACTGGGCTTATTAGGCCCTGGTCCTGGAAGAAGTGTAGAGAAAGAAAACCTCACTGTGTAAGCAATGAGGGGTCTTTATGGTGCCCAACAGGATAGGACTGAGGACACTCGTGTTTTTTACGAGCCACGTCCGCTCGGGGGAAATAAAGATAGAAAAATGCGAGTAAATCCTTAAAGGATGGGAAAAGCTTTTAAAAACTTTACAAGGCCTTCATATTTAGCACTGGCTTGTTTAACAAGAATAAATTTGGCAAGTTCAACAGAACTTAAAGATCTCTCGGCCTGTGAAAAGGATAAAATCATATCTCTCTTGTTGGGTACTTCTGCACTCCGCCAGATAATGTACAGTTTGTTCCCAGGGCTTATGCTCCTGGAAACACCACATACAGCCGTAGCCTCCCCCTACCCCGGTAAAGAAAGGACTACATAAACGAAGGCGACCCCCGTGGGGGTCCGGGTAAGAATATGCCCTCAGTAGCCCCTGCTGATCGTATGAGGCGACGATAGGGGGGACCCTGCACTGACCAACTGGTTTTTGGGTTCGATTCCCGGTCAGTGCTTGGTTCACTAAGGGATGAGGTACAGCAAAAATGATCGCTGGGTTTTGATCCCCTGCTGTTTGCCCGCCCTGTCACCTTCATCTCATAGATCCGATCACCAAAGACAGAATTCGTCCCAACTGGTTTTCGCCGTGAAAATGACCCTGGCTGTCGGTACGGCGTAAAACACCCAACACTCACTCACTAAACAAAGGCGAAAGACTTGCTTCTGAAGCTTCCTAGGAAGATTAAACAAAGCAATACTAGATTCTTTAGAATGAGAAAGACTATCATTCCAAGAAAGGTTCCTGGAAAAAGTCTCGTTTTCTCTTCTAGTAGCAAAAATGTCACCCAAGGTTCTCTTAACCAAACTTAAAGTATGTTTCCTGCTGGGCTGGACAACAATATCTATTTCAGGCCTATAAAGACCCTTGTTGGCTGCAGCGTCATCTCTCTCATTGCCTAAAATACCGCCATGGCTAGGCACCCAGTTAACTACTGGGATTTTAGGTAAAAGCCTAGCCATGTCACAGATCTGTCTGACAAGAGCAGTATTGTCAGGACAAGACTGTCTAAAGGCAAAAATACTGGCAAGAGAGTCAGTATGAACAATGACTTTAGAGACTTCATTCCGCACAGCGTGCTCAAATGCCATGTAAATGGCAATGAGCTCCGCTTGCAGAATAAAAGCCCCCCCGTTAACCCTGTAAGATTTCGAGAAACCCTGAGTGACAAAAGCCGAAGCCGCCCTTCCATCACAGACTGAACCATCAGTGTAGTAGACAGTGTCCCCAGCACTCTCTAAAAAGGAAATGTTTTTCTCCACCTGAACCCTATAGGTTAGGTGGGGAAATAGCGGACTTAAAACTACCTTTTCTGGACCTTCTTTACTAATTTTAGAATAACTTTTCATATAATGTGGCTATAGTATTGAATGATATATCAATTTAAAGCCAATAATTTACCTGTTCTAAGAGTGCAACAGATAGCTATCCCAAATGGAATATTTTCATTCTATAGAACTAAATAGAACCAACAATTTTATAAAAAGTTGCCAAAAATGTTGGACTTCCAATGTTAAGGGCCATACAAATATTTCTTAACCATTCCATTTGCTTGTAAAACCTGCATTTTCCAAAAGGAAATTTCATGAGGATTACTTAGATATGTTATTTATGACTACAGTCAGCACCAATGACAAGTTATTCGGTTTTGAATGCAAAAGATAAAAGTCCCCAAAACCACCTTTTTTGCCCATTTTAGCAGCCTTATTATAACACTAGATTACACTCCAAATACAAATGTATCCTATTGTTCTCTGTTAATGCACACCAATGATATATTTTTGTGTGCCATTGTAAATAGCAAATAATTTGGTTAATCAGGTACACTAGATTGACCTATTTAGCATGTAATGTTGAAATATAGTTTGGCAGAATCTGAAGTCAATGAAACAATATGAATTATTGTTGGGTATTAAATTTTGTAACTGTCTGACATCTCCATCCCAGTGCAGTCTCAAATTCATGTGGATTCTTCAGGATTTTTATTTCAAAACTGTTCTAAAATGTAAATTATGGAGATTTACAATTGAAATTATGCCTGTAGAACTATATATTAATATTAGATACTATTATAGGTATAATCAAATGGATTGTATTATGAATATGATCCTAAATACTAAAGAATATGTCCAAATAATGGTGAGAAATGGTCATAATTATGCTAAATGAGGCTAAAAGTGCCCTCCAAAATGTATAAATTGTGTTCTTTTGAGTATACAATACGTTTTTATCTATTTTTTACTCATCAAGTTGAAGGAAATTACTATTTAACTGCATGCTTTAGGTGAATTTGGAATACTATGATGCCTTTTCATCAAATTGATCAGGAATAACAAACTATGAAAAGGGTGCGTACCAAGTCCCCTATTTGCCCACCTGACCTGAGTGACAAAAGCCGAAGCCGCCCTTCCATCACAGACCGAACCATCAGTATAATATACAGTGTCCCCAGCACTCTCTAAAAAGGAAATATTTTTCTCTGCCTGAACCCTAGTACTAAGACTATTTTTGTCAGTTTGACCCCTACTGGGTTTGCAAACAACAGTCCTAATAGGACAGGGTTCGCAAGGCGGAGGAGGACGGTCTTGAGGAATGGGATCCGGAAGGACGACCCCGGGAGCAAGGTTCTTTAAGTGCCGGGCTGCCTTGAGTCACCACGAGGTAGAGGAGAATACCCTGCGGTCCTTCTCAGCAGCCGACACTATAACCTTATGAAGAGGATGTTGCTCATTCAAAGCTACCTTGGCAGCAAAAGTGCCCTGAATTTGCAAACATCTCTCTTCCAGGCTAAGTAAACCCAGCTCGTTTCTTTAAGTGTCAATAGCCATAAATTTTGGAGCTCCCGATATGATTCTCATGGCCGAATTCTGGATCTTTTCAATTGGTTTAAGAACCGTTTCGGATGCCATACTCAGCACATGAGAACCATACTCCAAAATAGGGCGTATGGCCATAGTGTAAAAAGTCTGTAAAACCTTAGACCCAACTCCTGAAAGCCAGGTTAAAACTTTAAGGACATTTAGTCTCTTTCTAGCTTTACTGACGATATGCATTACATGACGCCTAAAGGAAAGACCTTTATCTAGATAAACACCTAGATACTTAAAATGAGGGACCCACTCGATGGGTTGATCATTTAGAAAAAGGTCAGGAATCTTTCCCTTACCATAAAAAACCATGGCCTTAGTTTTAGGGACAGATATTTTCATCCCTATACATCCTATGATGTGTTGAAAATTCTCTAAGGCCAATGGAATCAAACATCTACCATCCCTGGGGACATTGTTTTGATATATAACAATATCATCAGCGTAAGATAACATCTTAACACCAGGGGGAAGATCTAGTTTATGGTGGATATCATTAAAGTTCTGGCAAACACTACTTGGGGTTTCGAGGCTCTTCTGAAGCTTCGACTGTCAATCAACAATCTACTAAAGAAAGTAAAATAGATAGGAATCCGTTGCCTTTGAGTAACAGATTTGAAAATTTGAATGAGGTAGAGATGGAAGAAGCTGCGCCTGCAAGTCGCAGCGCGTCCCCCCAAAATAAGATCAGGGGGCGATCTCCTGTCCATCCACCTTGATGGCAGGAAGATCTATCTTCCAATGGAATTGTCGAGGTTTCAGAGCCAATTTTAATGAATTAAAAATTCTCGCCAATCACTTCAATCCTCTTGCCCTGTGTCTCCAAGAAACTCTTTTAAAGAGAAATGATAACATCTCTTTTAAAGGTTATTGTATTTATAATACATACGCCCCTGATGGTGGAAGAGCCTCAGGGGGCTCATCCATTTTAATAAGACAAGATATCATGCATAGTCTTATTCCATTAAACACCAATTTTCAAACAATAGCAGTTAGAGTGACATTACATAAAACCATTACTCTTTGTTCACTCTACCTTCCACCAAATTCAAACATCAATAGCCCCCGTGGGGATCCGGGGTGGGGGTTCCTTCGGGAGCCTCCTGGGAAGAATAGGTCCCTAGCATCCCCTTGCTGATCGTAGGAGGTGACAAATGGGGCAATTTGTTTGCCGTGAATTGCGACCCGTGTTGTTTGGAGGCGGAGATCCTGGTGTCATGAGGGCATCTGCGAGGCTATGGGCCTTCGAAGATTGCGGGTTCATAGTGTTCCTCCTCTTGCCCAATACTGCACTTTGGCTCCAAATTCATCTAGACGGGAGGTTGGAGAGGCCCGATCCAATCAATCGGCTGGTCATGCTAAGCCCTAGGATATCTATAAGTTAAATTTATTTTGTCCATAACATCAGTGGCTTTCTTTTTTAAGCTCAAATGGATAGTTGTTCTTTTCAGTCTAAACTCGGTAAACTATTTCGTTTTGTATCCTAGAAGGCAGTGGCTAGGGCTAATGTAGTAGTTGGTTGACTGCTACAGTATATCCCCCTTGTATCTCTGGTGTGTATCCGATGGTTACCTCGGCTCTGCACATCCCCTTGTAGGACTCCGTGGTGGGTGGGGAGCAAGGGGGATGAAAACCGAGTATACTCATATGGAGACACTCACTACAACCCCCGACAAACGAAAGCATCCGGATTCGGATTCATCTGAAAACGAAGGCGAGAATAGGACTGTGGATAATGGAAATGATTACTGGCCAAGGTTTGTTGTACTTGAACCTTCCGACAATGCGAATCCTTTGTCAAAGCTTTCTCCTTTTGCCATAAGTAAAGGCATTGAGGGAATAGCTGGCAAGGTGAAGGACATTCGTAAACTGCGATCTGGCCAAATTCTTGTGGAGTGTGATAGGAGGGCTCATGCCACCAACCTGCTTCGTGCCACCACGTTAGCAGGTATAGGCATGAAATCCTCCCCTCACAGATCTCTAAACTCTAGCAAAGGAGTTATCCGATGTAGAGACCTTAAAGATGTTAGTGAGGATGAAATCAAAAGAGAACTGCGTCCTCAAGGTGTTTCCTTTGTTAAAAGGATTTCCATTAGGAAAGATGGTAATGTCATTCAGACCAATACCTACATCATCACCTTTGAGAGACCTTCTCCTCCCAAGAAACTTAAAGTTGGTTATCTCCGCGTTGATGTGGATTTGTTTATACCAAATCCACTCCGCTGTTTTAAATGCCAGAGGTATGGTCATGGCAGAGACTCCTGCTCTAACGAGCAGACTTGTCTCCGATGTGGCCAGAAGGGACATGACAACGTAGAGTGCATCAATGATGCTAAATGCGTCAACTGTCAAGGTGCCCATATGGCCACATCCAAAGACTGTCCTGTGTGGGTGAAAGAAAAAGCAATACAAAAAGTTAAAGCTGAAAATCATGTCAGCTACCCGGAAGCTAGGAAGATGGTAGAAGGGACCACTCGAGTCCCTGGAGCCACTTCCTATGCGGCCGCGGTTAAGCCTAAACTCAGGACGGTTGAATGCCAGACAGATTACACCTGGTTGAAAAAAGATAAACCAGTGCGTAGTCCCTCAAGCATCCAGGTTGTGGTAGCCGGAAAGGTTACACAAACTGAGCCCAGTACAAGTGCTACAACATCATCTAAACCCAGTCCACAGTCTAAACCATCAAGTTCAACGACAAACAGAAAAAAAAGTCGAAACAGTCGAGGCTCTTCTGAAGCTTCGACTGTTAATCAACAATCTACTAAAGAAAGTAAAATAGATAAGAATCCGTTGCCTTTGAGTAACAGATTTGAAAATTTGAATGAGATAGAGATGGAAGAAGCTGCGCCTGCAAGTCGCAGCGCGTCCCCCCAAAATAAGATCAGGGGACGATCTCCTGTCCATCCACCTTGATGGCAGGAAGATCTATCTTCCAATGGAATTGTCAAGGTTTCAGAGCCAATTTTAATGAATTAAAAATTCTCGCCAATCACTTCAATCCTCTTGCCCTATGTCTCCAAGAAACTCTTTTAAAGAGAAATGATAACATCTCTTTTAAAGGTTATTGTATTTATAATACATACGCCCCTGATGGTGGAAGAGCCTCAGGGGGCTCATCCATTTTAATAAGACAAGATATCATGCATAGTCTTATTCCATTAAATACCAATTTTCAAACAATAGCAGTTAGAGTGACATTACATAAAACCATTACTCTTTGTTCACTCTACCTTCCACCAAATTCAAATTATAATACACAGGAATTAGAAAATCGCTTTAACCAGTTGCCTTCACCAGTCCTCATAATGGGAGATCTCAATGGTCATAATCCCTTATGGGGTGGTGACAGGTATGATGAAAAGGGCAGGATGATTGAAGATATTGTTAATGATCTAGATTTATGTGTTTTAAACGATGGCTCTAATACCTATTTACATCCGGGTTATGGTACTTATTCTGCTATTGACTTAATATTAGCTGACCCTCGTCTGCTGTTGGACCTCTCCTGGAGAGTATTAAATGACCTCCATGGAAGTGACCATTTCCCAATCTTAGTCAATATCGACGACCCAAATATAGGCCTAAAAGAGCCTCGATGGAGGCTCAATAAGGCCGATTGGGAGTCCTTCCAGACTTTATGTCGGGAGAGGCTCTCGGCAGATGATTCATTTATCCAATTCTCCACCAAATTACTTTCTATAGCAGAAGAAACTATCCCTAAAACCTCGACAGTTCCTAAGCACATCCGTAATCCATGGTTTAATGATGCCTGCAAAAAGGCCATTAAAGATAGAAAGAAGGCCTTGAGAAAATTCAAACAAAGACCAACTGCTGACAATTTAACTCAATTTAAGATTAAAAGGGCTCAGGCCCGAAGAATCATATGGGAATCAAAACGGCAGTGTTGGAGAGATTATGTTTCTGGCATTAATACTCGGACACCTATGAAAAAGGTCTGGACTATGGTCCGTAAAATAAAAGGCAAGGGGGGCCAGGCCAGAGTCCAGCACCTACAAGATGGTGACAATCTTTTGACCTCTCCTGTTGAGGTGGTCGAAAGATTGGCCGAAACATTTCAACATCATTCTTCTTCAGCCAACTGTCATCCCCAATTTAAACCTATTAAAATGAGAGAGGAGAGAAAACCATTAAATTTTACATCGGACAATGCTGAAGGATATAATCAAGCCTTCAGCATAGATGAACTTTTAAAATCTCTCAATAAATCTCATAATACAGCAGTTGGTCCTGATAAAATTCATTATGACTTTCTCAAACATCTTCCTAAACCAGTGCTCAAGATTCTTTTGAATCTTTTCAATCACATATGGGATAGTGGCCAACTGCCAACGTCTTGGCAGGAAGCCACCATTATTCCTATTCCAAAGCCTGGTAAAGATCATAATGATCCTTCTAATTGTAGGCCTATAGCATTAACATCTTGCATCTGCAAAACCATGGAGCGGATGATCAATGATCGACTCGTCTGGATGCTGGAATCTCAACATCAGATTTCAGAATTTCAGAGTGGGTTCAGACGAGGAAGAAGCACCCTCGATCATTTGATAAGATTGGAATCTTTCATCAAGGATGCCTTTATTCAAAAACAACATGTCGTGTCAGTCTTTTTTGATTTGGAAAAGGCATATGACACGACATGGAAATATGGTATTATGAAAGATTTATATAACATGGGATTTCGTGGCCGTTTACCCATTTTTATTAGGAATTTTCTATCTAATCGTCATTTTAGGGTGCGATTAGACACCACTCTGTCTGATATTCACAATCAAGAACTTGGTGTTCCTCAGGGAAGCATCTTGTCTGTGACCCTGTTTAGCATCAAAATCAATAGTATTGTTCAGTGTCTTCAAAAAGACATGTCCTGTAGTTTATATGTTGATGATTTCCTCATATGCTATAAGGGCAAAAACATGAACATTATAGAGAGGCAAATTCAATTAAATCTAAACAAGATCCACAAATGGTCAATAGATAATGGTTTTAAATTTTCCAAAGCAAAGACAGTGGCTGTTCACTTTTGTCAGTTGAGATCCCTGCATCTGGACCCTGAGTTGAAGATGGATGGTGATCCAATCAAAGTAGTAGAACAGACCAAGTTTTTAGGTTTGGTTTTTGATCACAAGTTGTCCTTTATTCCGCATATTAACAGTCTAAGGACAAAATGTAACAAGGCTCTGGATATCATTAAAGTTCTGGCAAACACCACTTGGGGTTCTGACAGCAAAATTTTGTTACAACTTTATAGAGCTTTGATTAGATCAAAGCTCGATTATGGCTGTCAGGTCTATGGGTCAGCACGCGCATCATATATCAAGAAGCTAGACTCTGTCCATCATCAGGGGCTGCGGCTGGCATTGGGTGCTTTTAGGACATCGCCAGTCCAAAGCCTCTATGTTGAGGCGGGGGAATCTTCATTAACCAATAGAAGATTAAAACTTTCCCTTCAATTCATCATTAAGTTAAAAACCAATGCTTCTAATCCTGCCTTTAAGTGCGTATTTCAACCCCAAAATGAACATCTCTATGCTGCCAGACCAAACTACATCCAACCTTTTGGCATTCGAATGAAACCTCACGTAGAAAATGCCTTTGTGGATCTTGATGTTTTGAAACAGCCTCATTTTTCAGTCATTCCTCCATGGAGACTCAAACCACCTCCTATCAATTTTGACCTCACCAAATCTAAAAAGTCACTGACTCAACCATTGGATTACGTGTCCCGGTATCATGAAGTTCGAAACAAATTTCCTCATCATTCTCCTGTTTTCACTGATGGTTCAAAGGATGGGAAACGTGCTGCAGCAGCGTCTGTCCGCTGCGGCAAGAAACAGTTTGCCCGTCTACCTGACTTCAGTTCTATTTTCACAGCTGAAGCAGTTGCCATTATTATGGCTTTGAAAGCCATTCAGCAGGTAGAGGAAAAGAACTTTATCATTTTTACCGACTCAAAGTCCTGTCTTCAGGCTTTGCAGTTTTTGAGAACTGAACATACACTCATTATGAAAATTCTTCTCTGGCTACAAAAGTTGTCCAACTCAGGATTTGATGTTCAGTTCTGTTGGATACCGGGTCATGTAGGCATTCATGGTAATGAGTTAGCTGACCAAACGGCCAAGAAGGGATTTTTTTTAATAACGTTCTTTATTCTGGCAAGTATTAGTACAGTGACTAGTTTTCGTTACAGGCCAGTTGAAAAATAGTACATCACAAGGTAGAAAAGATATATTTAAATACAGTTTGATTCAAATTCATATTTACAAACATATAATACAGTATGCTGATTCAAATTTAACAATTTAACCAGCATTTTAACAAGTAATATGTTAATTATAGGTGATAATGGAGAAATTTACAAAGTAATTCAAGTAAGCTAATCAAAACTATTTTGGGGTAGGGGAGTGAGATCATAGTAAACTGTACAGCTATAATAACTAGGTTCAAAATTCAAACATGCTACAGAGTTTAATATAACTATTTTTAAAAGGGTTTAATCACTTGTTAGAAAAATAATAGTTGAGCTATCAATTTCTTTTGAATGCTTTTAAATGTAATATAATCCTCAACATTTCTATCTTCAGCACTCATAGCATTCCACTCACAGGCTCCTCTATACATAGTGCTTAATTTATATTTTTCACAGTAGGGTCTTGTCACTTTGAACACTTTTGCATCATGTTGCCTAGTTCTTACCACTGGGATTACAAGTAAATGATCTTGCTCTTTCTGTTTAAACATGTATTTTCTTAGGTTAACCTTTCTTCTTAATTTCAAATTGGGTGTCTCACATTGTTGATGCAATAAGATTGTAGGAATATAATGGTTAACTGATAGACAAACTCTCAGAGCCCTATTTTGTAATTTTTGCAATTTATCCAATGGGCCTTGTTGTCCACCAGAATAAATGATATCACCATAGTCCATTAGGGGTATTATCATCCCTTTATAAATTTTGACACTGGTACTTTCATCAATATATCTGCGAATCTTTGACAATAAATAAATTTTATGTGAAACAAGTTTGATACAATTATCCAAGTGTTTGTTATAATTCAGATTTGAGTCTAAGAATACTCCCAGGTATTTGTAATATGGTACACGATCAATTGTTATGTTACTCAACTTCAGGCTTACAGTTCCTGCTTTCCTAACTTTTGACTTGGATCCATACACTACACATTTGGTTTTTTTGATGTTCAGAGTTAATTTGTTTTGAACAGACACGTAGACAGTTCTATCAGGTAGCTGGTCTACCTGAGCTTTTTAACACTGTACAGTCTGATCGCATCATCCATTTTTTGAAAACAGCTGGTCTGTATGGTCTGATATGATTAGTATATTAACATGTTTTTATCCTTAGGATAAGATCTTGTACATATATCATGTTGTTCTATTGACAACTTTTAGTCCATCTTTTCATTGATAACAACCGTTTTCGCCATGAATATGACCTTAGTTGTCGAAATGGCGTAAAGCATCCATTACTCACTCACTCACTAATTTGTTTCCCAGACACCATTTCATATAGCTATTTAGATCTTTCTGCAAGTCACTTGATATTACATCAACAGAATCCCCAGTCTTAAAGATCACAGTATCATCTGCATACAACATATGTGACGATTTGTCCAGACAAGTCGATACATCATTTATATACATCAAAAACAATAAAGGGCCGAGCACAGAGCCCTGTGGAACGCCACATACTATTGGTTCCTCAGAAGATTTAGTATTATTAGCTAAGACCACTTGTGATCTGTTACATAAGTAGTTTGTAATCCATTTAATTAATTTATCATTAATGCCTAGTTTAGCTAACTTATTTACCAAAATAAAGTGATTAACAGTATCAAAGGCTTTGCGCAAGTCAATGTATACCGCTATTGTTATTTTACCATTGTTAATCCCTTGATAGATATTCTCAGTAAATTTTACAATGGCATCTATTGTCGAGTGTTTTGGTCTAAAACCATCCTGATGTTTGTCCAATAGTTGGTGGCGATCCAAATAATCATACATGTGCTTGTGAACAATTTTCTCAAGAACTTTGCCGGGCAATGGGAGCAAGGATATGGGTCTTAAGTTATTTACATCTGAACTATTGCCTTCTTTTTTAAGGGGGATTACTGTCGCTCTTTTCCAGTCATCAGGCACAATCCCTTGTGATAATGAAGCATTATACAATCTGGTCAGTAAGTGAGGTAACTCCATAAACGCATCCTTCAAAATTCTACTAGATATGTTATCAACTGCAGACGCTTTTATAGTTTTTATTAGATTTAAAAATTCAACAACTTGATTAATATTAATAGTTAAGTTCATATGCGGTTCTTGAGAAATGGAACCTTTATAAACCCATGGTTCAGTCATATCCTTCGATAATTCTGGACCAATATTTGCAAAAAATTTATTTATGAAGTTAGCTGTCTGTTGGGTATCTATTGCCTCATTAGTAATCCTATCAGTCAGGGAGATAACCGAGGAGTCAACCCCCTTAGGTAGTAAATTGTTAACGCATTTCCAAAAGTGTTTTGAATCATGACCATTGTTTTCTAGTTCGTCAATTAAATACTCCCTTTTTAAATTCTTTATATTTCGAAGGCAGGCATTGCGTAACCTTCTAGCATTTACCCAATCCTCTGTTTTTTGTGATTTTTTAGCTTTACGCAATGCCCTATCCTTATCCTTTATCTCCTCTATAATCTCTCCTGTCATCCAGGGTTCAGGATTTGCTTTAACATAAAATGTTTTCAAAGGACACATTTTGTTAATAGTATTCAGAATGTTGTGATACATTACATTCCATAATACATTGGGATCGTTTGATGTATCAAACAATGACCAGTCCTGGAGCCATAAGTTGTTACAAAATTTGTGTTTATCATATTTCTTATACGATCTGCCTATAAAGGCAGTTTTGGGTGACTTACAATTGATTTTTTTCCGAGTAAAAATTACCATCTCATGATCACTTATGTTACAATTCAAAACATCAAACTTAGCAATATCATCTGAGTTAGTAACAATCCAGTCAATACAGCTGTCCCTGACATTGGAGTACCTGGTAGGTTTATTTATTAGTTGTCTAAGACCATAGTTTTTAAATAAGGATTTAAAATCTTTTATAGAGTTTTCCTTTTTACCCAGGAAGTCAATATTAAAATCTCCCATCATGTATAAATCCTTGTTTACTAATTCTAGAGTAGTCAAAGAATTTTCCAAATATGTAAGAAAATTTTGTACATTACCTGTCGGGGGTCTATATACATTTGCAATAATAAAATTTTTACAAATTCATTTTTAATTTCAATCCATTGTATTTCTATGTCCATGCAGCTCCTATTCAAATGCGCCAGATGAGCATCCGTATAGTTCAAATTTTCCCTAATATAGAAACAGGTACCTCCTCCCTTCTTAAATTGTTTGTCCCACTCATTCACTTTCCAATTTCGATCATTTCTCACAATATTATAACCTTTGCAGGAAATCAAGCTATCAGGGATATCATTATTTAACCATGTTTCGGAGTAACCCATTATTCCTAGATAATCAGCATTATCATATAAAAATTGATTAAGCAATTCTTTCTTGTTAAATAAACTCCTTACATTCAAATGAGCACAGTGAAAACCCTTACAAGGGAAATAGTTATTCATAATTAAGTAAAAAAGATGAAAAATTCCATGTATAGTTTTGTACTCTCCCACCCACCTTCCTCCAAACCAACGTTAACAATTCACTTAAGAATTTATCTGGTTTAATGCATTTAATGCTACCAGATAAGCTTTTTCCATATCTAGCATAATTTATCATTGTAGAAAAGTTGATTTTACGTAACAATGTAACCCTCTTATTATATGGAAACAACATACATAATATATCTAGTGCTTAATCATGATAGAAGAGAAACACTTACAACATAACCATAAAGAAATATATATATATATATATTTGAGTCTCTTCACTGAGATAACTCAAGATACATACACAAAAGTTACACGGGAAACTTATTAATCATTAATCTCCAAACTAGGATAACTAGAGATTAAAAAGGTTTTCCCAATAACTACATAGATATACACAAGAACAGTCAACAGCAGAAAAATATCCTTCCTCATAGTCTCCTCACGGGGATAACCAGAGGTCATTATCGATTTACGGAGGTCTCCTTACTAGGATGACAAAATTATAGATACATTCTAGAGATTAATGTAGTCTCAGTCTTTCCACGTACAGTTTTTAAGGATGGCATGCACAAAGTCTTTGGCCCAAATATTCTGTAATTCTTCAGTTGGATGGATGCCATCAGCCAACCTTAGGTATTTGTGAGACAGTTTTTTGTGGATAATCGAGTGAACAGACGATCCGATCCAGGGGCTCAGCGAGTCTATGTCCATATTTAGGGAATTAATTCCCCTGTTTAGATGTGGAATCGCTTCGTTTATTACCAGTTGATTTCGCACCTGTTCGTTAGTTGTCACACCATTGTATTTGTCAAAGTGGAGGCCCACCAACTGGCACACAATCGGCCGATGGGCTATAGAAAAAAGTTGGTTCCTTGCCCTAAAAAACTTATCAAACATACAGTCGACCAACACTCCCACTTCATCATATACAGCCGTGATTTTATGGGTACTATGTTTGACAGACAAGTCATTTACACCCCCAAATAAGTATAGGTAATCCAGCTTCTCCTCCAGGTGATAACTTGAAACGTAAGATTCCGCCATATCAACAAGGCCCTTAACGTCTTGACCACCTTTGTAGATCAGGTTAAAATCAACCGGCACGACTGAACCATACACAGAAAGGCCCTGTTTGATTTTGGGGAGCATCCCCTTTCCTCGAGAGTCGGCAACTATTAAGATCCTATTAGGATCCTTGTCCTGGTCATTCATGATGCTGTCAGAGTCGTAATATCACCTCCAGCCAGGGCAGTATCCCTCAGTTTTTCAAGGAACTCCCCGAGTTTGTTTTGACCTGGTGTTTCTCCATGTTTGATCTGTGAGGCCTGCGCGATGGTCAAACCGACTCCCCATTTCTTCGAACGCGTTGCTTCATATAGGTGTCCTTGTAGGCCTTTGAGTTTTTCCAACAGCACAGGATTTTGTGAGAATTTTAAGACAACTGCCTTACATACTACTTTTGTCTCCAAATTCTCCTAAGCTTCGTTTACCCTGATTCGTTTTCCTATACGCACCATTTCGTACGGATTTTCAGAGTCTCGCAGTTTATGCTCGCTTAACTTGTCCCCCGCGTGTCGGGCTTTGTTTATGAGAATGTACTGCTCTGCACTATGATAACAAGCGCCGTCCTCTTCCAGTTTACACGTAAACAGATCTGACAGATATGCGTGATGTCCCTGAAATGCCCACCCGTCTTCTGTTTTTATAAGCTTCGCATTTTCCAACGACAACTCATGGGGTAGGTCATTTCTTGTCATCAATAATAAGGGCTTTCCCCCGCTGCTGCGCTTTCAGACCTTTGGCCCTAGCAGACGCCGCGAGGCACCGTAAATCCCTTTGAATATTGGCAGTATTTTCGTCCAGATCGTCCGAGATTGAGATTCCTTTCCATTTTACTTGATCCCGTAATTTGGCAATGTTTTTAAACATAGTTTGTTTCGTCAAATGTTAGATAAATTTCACTTTCACTGGGCGTGGTCGAGTTGCAGATTTAACTTGGGATCCAAGCCTGTGAATATTTACAACCGTAGTTGGTGACATGTCAACTCCGAGTTCGTTCAGTAGTGCTGTCACATCCTGTTTAGTCTTATAGAATGGGCCCTCTTCTAACCCATCGATGATGATATTTCTACGTTTGCTTTCTTCTTCTTGATTCACAAACCGAGTACTTATATTTTCAACCTCATGCAAACGTTTTCTGAGATCCTGATTCTCCTTCTTCAACTCTGTCATCTCCCTAAAGACGTTGTCCAACTTGGTGTCATTGTCTTCTGTGTCCGATTGGAGCTTCTTTATATCATCATTCACTGCGGTAAGTTCCTGTTTATACTCTAAAATATGAGTTTTTATGGAATCAGTGTTGTCTTTGACCGCTTTATCAATCCCATCCAGTTGGGACTGGATTTTTGTGTTGCCTTCCTGGTTTTTTTTGATTTCACGTAGGAGGTCTTCTAATGTGACAGATGACTTGGGCGGATCGGCCATTGCTCCGGATTCAAAAATTTTGTCATCCGTGAGATTCTCTCCTCTTTCTTTTGATCTAGTTCGGAGTGATACACTGGTCATTTGTGTAGGTTCCTATGCCATTCATACATGTATTCAGCAATTAATAGTCCAATGTAGGCACTAGGTATCCCATTAAGATCCAATGTTTTGTCACGCGCAAATCAACACCAACCGGTCAGTCCGCCATCATCACCATTTTGGACAAAGCAGTCCTTCCTTTTCCAATTCCTCACATAGATTTTAAACTGAGAATCGTTGAATACATTAATGAGAGATGGCAAAATGAATGGGACCAGTTCCCCAATAACAAACTGCATTCTATTTTCCCAACCTTCAAAGATGTTAAACCTAATGTTCTTAAAGCTAGAAAAGACCAAACTATTTTCACCAGAATTAGAATTGGTCATTCTAGACTTACACATGTTTTCCTATTAAAAGGTGAGCCCCCACCAGAATGTATTGTTTGTAATCAACCTTTAACCATGAAGCATCTCCTTTTGGAATGCCCAGATTTTGAACAGACGCGTAGACAGTTCTATCAGGTAGCTGGTCTACCTGAACTTTTTAATACTGTACAGTCTGATCGTATCATTCAATTTTTGAAAACAGCTGGTCTGTATGGACTGATATGATTAGTATATTAACATGTTTTTATCCTTAGGATAAGATCTTGTACATATATCATGTTGTTCTATTGACAACTTTTAGTCCATCTTTTCATTGATAACAACCGTTTTCGCCATGAATATGACCTTAGTTGTCGAAATGGCGTAAAGCATCCATTACTCACTCACTCACTACCATGGTCTGGGTTTCTTGGTTATATGAGGCGTTAGTTCTATTGGGGGTTGTTATGTCCTTAATGATTCATCCACCTTTGCCGAGGATGTGTCCGATCATTTCGCTTTCTATGTCTAGTGTTATCTTGTACGGGGCTTCTGTGGATACTGTTGGTTTTCTTGTGTCGGTTGTGGTCTTCTGGATCGTCTGTGGTTATTCTTGTGTCTTCTTCATGGGGTTATTGGTGGTTATTGGTGTTCTGGTTTTGGTTTGTTCCTCAGGGCTTGGTGTTCTGTTTTCGGGTTGTTCCTTGGGGCTATTGATGATTTCGTTGACCAGGTTTTGTGCTGTTTTAGTTGCTGTTTCTTGGGTTATATGGTATCCGTCCGGTTCTAACTTAGTGACTAAAGGGAAGGGGTTTGTGGTTCTAATGTTATTTTGCAGTGTGTTTACCATGGTTCTTCTCTCTATTTCATGTGGGATGTGCTCTAGGGTCGGTGGCTCTATGATGGTTGTCTTGTTCTCGGGAAGGCCAGTCTGAAGCACTATGCTGATGACACTCAGGCGGATGGCCGGCGTCGGGGAAACCAAAACCAACCTTGTAGAGACAACAAGCAGGATAAAGCTCAGTACTCAAAAAACTGGGCTGGGGTGGGGGTGCGCATCGCCTACATGACGAATGCATGAAAATTGAATAATAAACAGGGGTGGGCAACATTTTTTACTCCTGTTGCAAATATTGGGCATTTTGTTTCACCACAATATGCTAGGTACAGGGATGACATTTTTCCTTCTTTTTCCAGATTTCCCAATTTTTGATTTTATGATATTTTGTCACTAGATAGGCCTACATCCCTAAAAAGTTTTATAAAGCCACACAAGGCCAGACATGCCCTGTGCAAAAACTGATTAGTGTGAAACTAAGTTCGAGTTTTCAAAATTATAATATGCAAGATCCTAAATCTTATGCTTTTGTGGAAGCTGGTGTTGCCTGTCAAATTTGTAACAATAACTGATTCGCCCTGTGGGGGTCCGGGTAAGAATAGGCCTTCAGTAGCCCCTGCTGATCGTATGAGGCGACGATAGGGGGGACCCTGCACTGACCAAGTGGTTTTTGGGTTCAATTCCCGGTCAGTGCTTGGTTCACTAAGGGATGAGGTACAGCAGAAATGATCGCTGGGTTTTGATCCCCTGCTGTTTGCCCACCCTGTCACCTTCATCTCATAGATTCAATCACCAAAGACAGAATTCGTCCCAACTGGTTTTCGCCGTGAAAATGACCCTGGCTGTCGGTACGGCGTAAAACACCCAAAACTCACTCACTCACTCAATAACTGATTCATTTGAGATAATTTCTTTTTCATATGCAAAACATTCTGTCGCACAATTTCAGGGCTCTGTCACATTTCTGTGCGACAGTGTTACAGGTTGCCCACCCCTCAATTGAAAGGTGGGGTGAGGTGTGGTCAGGAGACTATAATATAACGAAACTAATCTTTTTTTTTTATTATTATCATTATTTAAAGCAATCTTCAGAATTTACACTCTGGTCTTCCATATTGAGTTGAATATATACACATAACAGCAGCACCTGTACATTCAGTTATTTCATCAACCATACATCTTAGTAGGACTATATTTACAACATTTCATCAGTATATGATCTATATGATGATTTCACATTACTTTTAAAAACTGCTATCCTGCATCTCTTTAGACAACCTATTCCAAATTATTGTGCCTTTATAAAATGGACTCTTATCATACTTTCCACCATTGGATTTTTCAGTTTTACCCTACTATTTAGTTCAGATAAATTTACAAAATCATCCCAATTACATATATCATGTTGTTCTATTGACAACTTTTAGTCCATCTTTTCATTGATAACAACTGTTTTCGCCATGAATATGACCTTAGTTGTCGAAATGGCATAAAGCATCCATTACTCACTCACTCATCCCAATTTAATTTTAAACAAATTCTCAGACAGTCCTTTTTAATAATCTGAAGCTCATTTCGGGATTTGATAGAGAGACTTATTACGATAAAACCCATATATTTAAAATAAGGCAAAATTGCCTGTTTATATATTTTGACAGCAGTGTCCGTAGTAACATACCTGCGTATTTTACTTAGACTAAACAATTTATTACTTGTAATACCTTTCACCTTTCTGAGATACTTTTCAAAGCTAAGCTCCGTGTCAAGTACAACTCCTAAGTAATTATAAGTATTGACAAAACTCAAGACAAAAATTGGGCATCAACAAGGATGCATTCCTTTAGTGATTGACGACCGTAATGTGAGTCGTCAATCACTAAAGGAATGCATCCTTGTTGATGCCCAATTTTTGTCTTATTTCCTACCATCATACATTTAGTCTTATCCACATTTAAAGACAATTTATTATATTTACACCATATCCATTCCTACATCTGCAGCCTGTACGTACATGCAGTCAGTTGCCAATAAGTCAATATAAGTTCCACCCGACATATTCGGACATGTAACCTTAGATATCAATTGAGTTAAACCTATTTTCTTAAAACATCTATTTAATTTAATCGTATTTGAATTCTGGCATTTCAACATATCAACATTAAAATCTCCTAATAACCATTTTTCATATTTTCGATACAACTTATCAGAGTAAACATGTTTGACAAGAAACTAGTAGGACCTGAGAAACAGCAACCAGCTTGTGTCAGTTTAGTTTTTTCTTTCGGAGGTGGCAATGCCATTTTTACCTGGGTCCTTGGGTGCCTTGGATGCTGTAGTCTCATTCATAACAGTCTTTGTAACCATTGCTGGGCCATCTCTTACATTAGCCTGTACGTTGTTTGGTTGAAGGTCTAGGGGTAGGAGGTGAATCTCTGTTACATTGTATGATTTCCCATCCACATACACCTTGTCATGACGATAAGAGGACTCCAGACCTCTTTCTTTAGCTTTCCTAGCGACGACACGGAACACAGCTTTCTGTCTTCTTACAGTTATCTCTTTAGATAGTGAGGGGAAAGTAAAACATACATAAGAAGAAAAAAATTCAGAAGACAACAAGAGTTGGAAAGTGGAATCGAGTCCTGTAAAAAGTATGAATTACTGTCATGCAATTAACAAAATTCATCCTGTCTGAAGAAACCAATACACATGATGAAATACATAACAATCAATGCATGCTAATCCAAAAAGGATTTGGTGCAGAAAATTAAGTTTTTGATAGAGAAAATATGAATTGAGACGGAATCCAAAACTGACCTCCACTTAAAAAGATATAGAAATAATGCAGGGAATCTTGGCCTAAAGGCCCCGTGGGGGTCCGGGTAAGAATAGGCCCTCAGTAGCCCCTGCTGATCGTAAGAGGCGACGATAGGGGGGACCCTGCACTGACCAAGTGGTTTTTGGGTTCAATTCCCGGTCAGTGCTTGGTTCACTAAGGGATGAGGTACAGCAAAAATGATTGCTGGGTTTTGATCCCCTGCTGTTTGCCCACCCTGTCACCTTCATCTCATAGATTCGATCACCAAAGACAGAATTCGTCCCAACTGGTTTTCGCCGTGAAAATGACCTTGGCTGTCGGTACAGCGTAAAACACCCAACACTCACTCACTCTTGGCCTAAACTCTGTTGTCTGAGGTCCCCCCAGGCCACAGGACCTGGCAGTTGGGTCAGAGGCCGGGCCGGTAATGAGAGCCGGCTCTGGAGTATGGAACCACCCGCCATGGGCAGCCCCTGTATAATGTCAGCCTTCCGGAGTCTATACCCCTCCCCTCATCGTTTTATCTCCCCCTACCCCTACACCCCCTTCCCCCCCCCCCCGGCGGTCATAACCCCTCTGATCTTTCATTGCCCCCATGTGCTAGGTATAGGATAGGGCCCTGTGTTATGTTTCTCCGCCTCGGGGAAATAATTGTCATAGAAACCCCTCCCAGATTGTTTAGAAGAGAAGGATACTTATCTAGTTATCTTGAACCCTAGACGTAGTAGTTCATTGCAAACATTGTGCCGTTCATAAGGGGGCCCCTATTCTTATATTACGGAGGGGGAGAGAGAGATGTTGGACATGATTTAGTTCTAGGTCAATTCTTCTGTCCTCTCCCTCCCCTGTGTACTTATAAATAATCTTACTAAATACTTATTGCTTATTACTTATTATAAATACTTATGGCAGGTGTACTAATAAATACTCTAAGGGCTACCTACCTCACAGGATGGGTCCTTGCTCATTGAATCCGTTTCTCTGAGGTCTCGTCTGGGCTGTCTTCCAACAACTCGCCATCAATCATCAGCTAGACCTCTTTCCCTGCCTCCATTACCAACAGCAACTGCCACATCATTCTTAACTTGCGTAGGTATTCTGGGTTTGTCTCCAGAGCAATCAAAGTACCCAACTCCTTACCAGGGACCATGGCCTTGACAGCCCTGGGGCCAGGACTATTGTCTGCTTCCATTGGCGGGCTTTGGTGGCGGATGCCAATCTTGCTTGGATCGCTGATCGGTTTCCTATACTTTGAAGGAAGCTAATTCTGAAGGAAGGTCACATTGTGTTCTTGGACAAGGAAAAGAATGTGCTTACAAGGCAGCATGCATCTACTGAAGACTTCGTAAGTACAGTAGCAGTGGTTGTTGGTCAGAGTGATGTTCAAGTCCCCTCACTCTTGGCATCGCTCACAGTGTAATTAGTACCTTCTGCTCTCACTAGCTTGTAGTACGCCATGGTGTTACGCACATATGTCAATTCCTACCCCATCAAGTGTGCAGCATGCGGGTTTGCCATTGAGTGCAGCATGGAACTCATTGGTGAGAGGTCCTTCAGGTCATACGACCTCGTGACCCTAGCCAGAATGGCCTTCTCCCTTTTCACCATTGTTTTCTTTGCCGTGAATGTTATGGCATGCTTGATACAGTTGGCAACTGATACAGTGCTCTTTGAGAGATTCTTTAGGTGCGAGTGGTTGCTCTCAAACACGTTCGTGGTATTGGCTCTGAAGTTGGGAACAGATCCCCGTTGGGAGTTCACCCAGATGGACCAGGTACGTTCCCAGTTCTTGCAGAAGTAGACCTGGAAATCGGAAATCCCTTCAGTATCCGTCAAGTCGTCGCAGAGTGACTTGTCGGTCGAATAGCTACGAGCGTACAGCATTTGGTAGATGATCTGCTCCACCTCCTCGTAAGTTTTCTCGTCCCAGTCATACTCACCCATCTTTGCCCTTAGTGCCTTGATCACGTGTATGGCCCCAATTTCGGCCATGTCTTTATCGATGATGAAGGCCTGAGTTTTCTTCATTGATTCTTCGTTCTCAGCCTTGACGAGTTCAAGGAATCACATCAACGTATCCTTGGTCTCATGGGCGATGAGGGCCTGGGCCGTCACTCGACCTTGGTCATCCCCATCAAAAACCATGAGCGTCGTGAGATGCATTCCCCTACAGTTCACATTATAAGTTGTATCCATACTGATAAATTCTGGGAAATTGGCCAAGTTCTCCCGCATTTCCCCTGATTGGAAGATGATCCACTTGCTCTTGAAGTCAGCGTCCAACAATGTGAGTGACCAGACGTCTGGGTCGTCTGCTAGGAGCGTGTCAACTGTATTTCGGATCTGGATATCTTCTGGATCATCCCTGTGGGGGTCCGGGCAAGAATAGGCCCTCCGTTGCCCCTGCTGATCGTACGAGGTGACAATAGGGGGGACCCTGCACTGACCAAGTGGTTCTTTGGGTTCAATTCGCGGTCACTGCTTGGTTCACTAAGGGATGAGGTACAGCAAAAATGATTACCAGGTTTTGATCCCTTGCTGTTTGCCCACCCTGTCACTTTCATCTCATAGATACAATCACCAAAGACCAGTTCATCCCAACCTGCTTTCGCCGTGAATATGACCTTAGTTGTCGAAACAGCGTAAAGCATCCATTACTCGCTCACTCTTTGTGGAAAAAAATATCTGTACCATAAATCCCCTAATTGAAGGTAAACGCTATTTTAACCTTGTCAAAATAAATGAAGAATACTTATTTGGTTTAAATAGAGATCAAATGTCACACCTGTATTATTTTATCAATTGTCCAAGTAGGCACCTTCATTGATGAGTGGTTTCTCATTGAAAACTTGCATGGTTAAATGGTTTTGCAATTTCAGAAAATGGAATGACAAAACGTAATATCATATTTATGATTGTTTCATTGTACTTTGCAATATCTTACAACCATATTTGGCAGTCTAGCAAACATCCTTTGTTTGGGCGAGTGAGCGTATTGATTGAATGATAGGATGCAATGTCATATTGACATATGTGTCATTGTACTTTGTAATATCTTATTACAATATCTTGTAGTATAGCGAATTTACTTTTTTGTTTGGGCAAGCAAGTGTACTGAATAAACAATTGAATGCACATTTGAATATTGACATCTGTGGCATGGCACTTTCTAATATCTTATTACAATATTTTGTAATGTATCAAGCATACTTTATTATTTGGGAAAGCGAGCGTACTGAGTGAACGATAGAATGCAATGTCATATTGACATATGTATCATCACTGAGGCAACGATAAAATGCAATATTCAATAGTTAAATATAATATGAGAATAAATAATACAAATGATTTATTAAACACATCTTTAATTTCATTCAATTTAATATATTGACAAGAAGAAATACATTTATTCTATTGATTATATTAAAATGTTGGTATTCTATCATAGTGAAAGTTCACCATGTCCATTCATGCTAATTTGTCTACTCATTATGACAAAACATTTTCAAGGAAGACGATAGAAATAGGACGTTTACAATCCTCTTGTTTTGTAATTTTGTCTATCATGGAAGTAAGATAATGGAAATTTTAAAAGAAGGTAAATACAAATGACTTTCTTAAAATCTCCAAATTGATCTGCTTATGATAGGTAGAATTTGCATGAACGTGTCATCTCATTTAAAGATTTATTTTGATGTCATTTACCCTGCCATCGCCAACATCAAAAGGAACCAACTGAAAGATGGTTTCAAGATCAAAGGTTTCAAGGTTTAGCATGTAGACGATCTGAGCTTCAAGGTTGAGCATGTTAACAATGTGAATTTCTATCTACTTCTGAAATGGTGACCTCTATGTTGAGGCGGGGGAATCTTCATTAACCAATAGAAGATTAAAACTTTCCCTTCAATTCATCATTAAGTTAAAAACCAATGCTTCTAATCCTGCCTTTAAGTGCATATTTCAACCCCAAAACGAACATCTCTATGCTGCCAGACCAAACTACATCCAACCTTTTGGCATTCGAATGAAACCTCACATAGAAAATGCCTTTGTGGATCTTGATGTTTTAAAACAGCCTCATTTTTCAGTCATTCCTCCATGGAGACTCAAACCACCTCCTATCAATTTTGACCTCACTAAATCTAAAAAGTCACTGACTCAACCATTGGATTACTTGTCCCGGTATCATGAAGTTCGAAACAAATTTCCTCATCATTCTCCTGTTTTCACTGATGGTTCAAAGGATGGGAAACGTGCTGCAGCAGCGTCTGTCTGCTGCGGTAAGAAACAGTTTGCCCGTCTACCTGACTTCAGTTCTATTTTCACAGCTGAAGCAGTTGCCATTATTATTGCTTTGAAAGCCATTCAGCAGGCAGAGGAAAAGAACTTTATCATTTTTACCGACTCAAAGTCCTGTCTTCAGGCTTTGCAGTTTTTGAAAACTGAACATGCACTCATTATGAAAATTCTTCTCTGGCTACAAAAATTGTCCAACTCAGGATTTGATGTTCAGTTCTGTTGGATACCGGGTCATGTAGGCATTCATGGTAATGAGTTAGCTGACCAAACGGCCAAGAAGGGATTGGACAAAGCAGTCCTTCCTTTTCCAATTCCTCACATAGATTTTAAACCGAGAATCGTTCAATACATCAATGAGAGATGGCAAAATGAATGGGACCAGTTCCCCAATAACAAACTGCATTCTATTTTCCCAACCATCAAAGATGTTAAACCTAATGTTCTTAAAGTAAGAAAAGACCAAACTGTTTTTACCAGAATTAGAATCGGTCATTCTAGACTTACACATGTTTTTCTTTTAAAGGGTGAGCCCCAACCAGAATGTATTGTTTGTAATCGACCTTTAACCATCAAGCATCTCCTTTTGGAATGACCCGTAGACAGTTCTATCAGGTAGCTGGTCTACCTGAACTTTTTAACACTGTACAGTCTGATCGTATCATCCACTTTTTGAAAACAGCTGGTCTGTATGGACTGATATGATTAGTATGTTAACATATTTTTTATCCTTAGGATAAGATCTTGTACATATATCATGTTGTTCTATTGACAACTTTTAGTCCATCTTTTCATTGATAACAACCGTTTTTGCCATGAATATGACCTTAGTTGTCGAAATGGCGTAAAGCATCCATTACTCACTCACTCACTCTTTTCATTGATAACAACCGTTTTCGCCATGAATATGACCTTAGTTGTCGAAATGGCGTAAAGCATCCATTACTCACTCACTCACTAATCTTAATAAATACTTATTGATTATTACTTATGGCAGGTGTACTAATAATTACTCCAAGGGCTACCTACCTCACAGGATGGGTCCTTGCTCATTGAATCCGTTTCTGTGCCCTCCTCTGAGGTCTCGTCCGGGCTGTCTTCCAACAACTCACCATCAATCATCAGCACCTCTTTCCCTGCCTTCATTGCCCACAGCAACTGCCACATCATTCTCAACTTGCATAGGTATTCTGGGTTTGTCTCCAGAGCAATCAAAGTACCCTACTCCTTACCAGGGACCATGGCTTTGACAGCCCTGGGGCCAGGGTCATTGTCTGCTTCCATTGGCGGGCTTTGGTGGCGGATGCCAATCTTGCTTGGATCGCTGATCGGTTTCCTATACTTTGAAGGAAGCTAATTCTGAAGGTCACGTTGTGTTCTTGGACAAGGAAAAGAATGTGCTTACAAAGCAGCATGCATCTACCGAAGACTTCGTAAGTACAGTAGCAGTGGTTGTTGGTCAGAGTGATGTTCAAGTCCCCTATCTCACTCTTGGCATCGCTCAAGGTGTAATTAGCACCTTCTGCTCTCACTAGCTTGTAGTATGCTGTGGTGTTGCGTGCATACTTCAATTCCTTCCCTATCAAGTGTGCAGCATGCGGGTTTGCCATTAAGTGCAGCATGACACTCATTGGCGAGAGTTCCTTCAGGTCGTACGACCTCATGACCCTAGCCAGAATGGCCTTCCCCCTTT
The DNA here is from genome assembly GCA_936440205.1 of Lepidonotus clava. Taxonomy (NCBI): domain Eukaryota; kingdom Metazoa; phylum Annelida; class Polychaeta; order Phyllodocida; family Polynoidae; genus Lepidonotus; species Lepidonotus clava. The sequence continues at coordinate 51,491,453 of OW387143.1, read as the reverse complement.
TCACAATTGTTTTCTTTGCCGTGAATGTTATGGCATGCTTGATACAGTTGGCAACTGATACGGTGCTCTTTGAGAGATTCTTTAGGTGTGAGTGGTAGCTCTCGAACACGTTTGTGGTATTGGCTCCGAAGTTGGGAACGGATCCCCGTTGGTACTTCACCCAGATGGACCGGATATGTTCCCAGTTCTTGAAGAAGTAGACCTGGAAATCGGAAATCCCTACAGTATCGGTCCAGTCATTGCAGAGTGACTTGTAGGTCGAATAGCTACAGCGTACAGCATTTGGTGGATGATCTGCTCCACCTCCTCGTAAGTTTTCTCGTCCCAGCCATACTCACCCATCTTTGCCCTTAGTGCCTTGATCACGTGTATGGCCCCGATTTTGGCCATGTCTTTATCGATGATGAAGGCCTGAGTTTTCTTCATTGAGTCTTCGTTCTCGGCCTTGACGAGTTAAAGGAATCGCATCAACGTATCCTTGGTCTCATGGACGATGAGGGCCTGGGCCGTCACTCGACCTTCGTCATCCCCATCAAGAACCATGAGCGTCGGTAGATGCATTCCCCTACAGTTCACATTATAAGTTGTATCCATACTGATAAAGTTCTCCCGCATTTCCCTGATTGGAAGATGATCCACTTGCTCTTGAAGTCGCCGTCCAACGATGTGAGTGATCAGCTGTCTGGGTCATCCACTAGGAGCGTGTCAACTGTATTTCGGATCTGGATATATTCTGGATCATCCCTGTGGGGGTCCAGGTAAGAAAAGGCCCTCAGTAGCCCCTGCTGATCCTACGAGGCAACGATAGGGGGCACCCTGAACTGACCAAGTGGTTCTTGGGTTCAATTCCCGGTCATTGCTTGGTTCACTAAGGGATGAGGTACAGCAAAAATGATTTCCAGGTTTTGATCCCTTGCTGTTTGCCTGCCCTGTCACCTTCATCTCATAGAATATGATCACCAAATACAGAATTTATCCCAACCTGTTTTCGCCGTGAATATGACCTTAGTTGTCAAAACGGCGTCAAGCATCCATTACTCACTCACTCAAATAGCTTTAAGTAGTATGCACCTTCCAAATACTTATACACATCCCTTTATGTTCATTGGCTTGCTCCCCGTGGGGGTCCAGTTAAGAATAGGCCCTCAGTAGCCCCTGCTGATCGTATGAGGCGACGATAGGAGGGACCCTGCACTGACCAAGCGGTTTTTGGGTTCAATTCCCGGTCAGTGCTTGGTTCACTAAGGGATGAGGTACAGCAAAAATGATCGCTGGGTTTTGATCCCCTGCTGATTGCCTGCCCTGTCACCTTCATCTCATAGATTTGATCACCAAATACAGAATTCGTCCCAACTGGTTTTCGCCGTGAAAATGACCTTAGCGTCGGTACGGCCTAAAACACCCATCACTCACTCACTCATCGGCTTGGAAGTAGGTCTGTTTGAAAAAAACATTATTTACACAGTAGCAAAATTGAAAAGTCAATTGTTATTGCATAACTCTGTTTTATTGTAATATTCGATGGTTTTTGCAATAACAAAAAACGTTTACACATAAAACTTACCCTTTTTCTAGCCTTAGATGTGAAGTTTGACAGCTTTCGTATCAATTCGGGAATAGTTCTAGTCTTCTGACTGTAGGAGTTAATTTCCTCAGTAAGTTAATCATAGATCAATTTAATTGTCCCATCAACAATGAATACCAAATTTATGAAAAGTCCCTTCTATCAAGGCACCTTGCTGTAAATGAAACTAGACTGGAAAACACAGCAATTTAGTGAGTGAAATCAACTTATTAAATGTAAATATCCTGAGTAGGAGGAATTATTTAATTAAATTGATATAATTATTGATCATTTTCACTAGTTAATTACATTGTGTGACTTGTAAATTGTATATTTCTTTGTCAGAAATACAACTACTTTTAAAGGGCTTAATCATCTATTACCATTGACATTTTCATATATAACTTAAGAGCTTGCCTGTTATATTACGGCATGGCAATCTAATGAACAGATATCAGTTATTGCCCGAAAATAAGCAGAACTCAAAATTTAAAAAAAACACAACAAACAAAAGACAAGAAAAGACCATCCCACACACCTAAAGCACTGTGTGTATGGGGGTCAGAGGTATCAAGTATATGGATTTGTATCTTATCTACATAGTGAGGTGCACATAGGTCTTAAAATAGCAGATGTTATATTTGTATTTTTCAACAAGGCCCCTGGCCCCTAAAGGGCCAAACCTACTAAGCGATGAGGTACAGCAAAAATGATTTCCAGGTTTTGATCCCCTGCTGTTGCCCGCCCTGTCGCCTTTTTTTCATAGATACAATTACAAAAACAGAATTCCTCCTAACCTGTTTTCGATGTGATTATGACCTCAGTTGTCAAAACGGGAATTGAGGCCATCTATATGACATCATGCAGTAAGGTTGAGTGAGTTTCATGTTATAAAGACTTAAGAGGGTTTACAAATTTCAAAAACTGGCTGCTGTGGTTCACTAAGGGATGAGGTACAGCTAAAATTATTTCCAGGTTTTGATCCCCTGCTGTTTACCTGCCCTGTCACCTTCATCTCATAGATATAATCAATAAATACAGATCCACTCTTCTTTGCACGGCTTCCCAAGCAGGTTTTTGAATCATTCCCAGATCTTTCTAAACCCTTATTTGGTGTTTGGAGGTTCCTAAGAATAAGTTATGCATTGGATCAACAATGTTTATTCTTACAGGGTCAAAATAAAGAAGTTGTAGCAAGACAGAATATCTAACTCCAAACTTTGATTCAATTTGTTTTTCTTTTCTTTTGTTTTGGCCTGTCATACAAATGCAACCTCTCTTTTATGACTTTCTTGATCTCTATTGATCCAGTTTTCTCAGTCAAAACTACTTAAATTCTTTTGCCCAACGGTTCCTGGGAATTACTTTTAACACCTGTTGTATCCATTGGTTGTCATGTGACCAAGAAATTGACATACTTTTAGGCTAGCTGGAATATCACAACCACAGCAAAAGACGGCAAGCTTGAACAATTTAGGAGTGTTCTGTGACAAATGACTAGTGACACTGAAACCTACATTCCAAGCTTCTAGCATTGGCTCTTTACTGATGTGAGGAATGATTCCAACAAATATGACATTTTCCCTTTTTGAATCTTTCTTCCACAGGAAGATTGAGGAAAACCAGATGAATTGCTCCAAGAGAATAGTTGATATGTTTAAATGGTTGGAACCAGTCAACATTTAGCATCTCACATAATTGTTTTCAACCCCATGGGGGTTCCGGGTAAGAATAGGCCTCCAGTAGCCCCTGCTAATCTTAGATTGTGACGATAGGGGGGGACCCAGCACTGACCAAGTGGTTCTTTGGGTTCAATTCCCAGTTGGTACTGTGGTTCACTAAGGGATGAGGTCACCTTGATCTCATAGATACTGTCACCAAAGACAGAATTTGTCCCAACCTGTTTTTCGCCATGAATATGACCTTAGTTGTCAAAACGGCATAAAGCACAGAGCTGACATAACTATCCAGTTAACATGTACTAAGGTCAATTCCTCTGCCTATCATGACTCACATGATGTACAACACAAAGCATTTTTAAACTCGTATCTCCCAGAGAAATAGTTAAATTATTCCAAATAAGTCAAAAGTTCTTCCCATGACTAGGACAGAAATGGTTACTATAGGACAATACAATAACTAGTCAGTATGCAGAAGGTTTTTACAAAATCCTGAGAATCAATTCATGGTTTTGTTCCAAACAAAATCCTGAGAATCAAATAATAGAATTAACACCTAAAACTCTTATATATATGTACCTCAGTAAAAAAAAAAAGAAGTCTAATTCTTAGTCATTTTCATGAATCAATTTGTCAATATTGAGATAATCGAATACATAATGGAACTGAATAACTGGAACTGTCACGATAAACAATTGATAAAACATGTTAATACACAACTATTATTTAGCTTTCCAAATAATCAAAAATACCTTAAAGCTACAAATATGTTGCCTCATGGCGGAATCTCACCCACAGAAGGCATTAGAATATGACCACCAACAATAACCTAAGATGGAAGAATAGACACTGAGTTGGCTGGCTAATTCCGACAAAGTTAACACAAACAGTAGCCCTTTTCTTGAACCTCAAAATATGTCATCACCGCTTTTCTGAGGCTGTCACCATCTCCTCTTGACTGCCAGCACATCCATGATACCAACAGGCTGTAACAAACAATGGCAGGCAACAACGCCAGTCCGTCCGTCGCCAGGCAGTCTGTCCGTCGCCGGGCAGTCTGTCCGTCGCCGGACAGTCCGTCCGTCGCCGGGCAGTCCGTCCGTCGCCGGGCAGTCCGTCCGTCGCCGGGCAGTCCGTCCGTCGCCGGGCAGTCCGTCCGTCGCCGGGCAGTCCGTCCGTCGCCGGGCAGTCCGTCCGTCGCCGGGCAGTCCGTCCGTCGCCGGGCAGTCCGTCCGTCGCCGGGCAGTCCGTCCGTCGCCGGGCAGTCCGTCCGTCGCCGGGCAGTCCGTCCGTCGCCGGGCAGTCCGTCCGTCGCCGGGCAGTCCGTCCGTCGCCGGGCAGTCCGTCCGTCGCCGGGCAGTCCGTCCGTCGCCGGGCAGTCCGTCCGTCGCCGGGCAGTCCGTCCGTCGCCGGGCAGTCCGTCCGTCGCCGGGCAGTCCGTCCGTCGCCGGGCAGTCCGTCCGTCGCCGGGCAGTCCGTCCGTCGCCGGGCAGTCCGTCCGTCGCCGGGCAGTCCGTCCGTCGCCGGGCAGTCCGTCCGTCGCCGGGCAGACCGTCCGTCGCCGGGCAGACCGTCCGTCGCCAGGCAGTCCGTCCGTCGCCAGGCAGTCTGTCACCATCTTTGGGCCCTCAATCGTGGGGCCCTCAATCGTGGGGCCCTCAATCGTGGGGCCCTCAATCATGGGGCCCTCAATCGTGGGGCCCTCAATCGTCAGGCCCTCAATCGTCGACCCTATGTCCTTGGGCCCTATGTCATCAGGCCCTCTATTGTCAGGTCATTACAAATGGCAGGCCTTTACAAATGCCATCAGCCCATCATCCAAGGATCCCTCTTTGGATCTGCCTTTCATTGATCCCTCCTTGGATCCCTATGATCACTGCTTGTCCTTTCACAATGAGTACTAACTGACTTATATGAATCCATCACTGCTATAACTACCTCTGCCTTATCTCATTGCTTAGCCACATAAACAGTTGCTCAATTTTGAAAAACAAATTTTCGGCCTTACAGGTACTAGTATCCATCTTTTCTGTTTCTTGGGCTGGATATACCTCAACCTGGTAGTGTTTCTCGGTTGGTGCTGGGTTCACTAAGGGATGAGATATACAGCAAAAATGATTTCAAGGTTTTGATCCCCTGCTGTTTGCTCGCCCTTTTGCCTTCATCCCATAGATTCAATCACAAAAGACAGAATTTGTCCCAACTGATTTTCACCATGAAAATGACCCTGCCTGACGGTACAGTGTAAAACACTCAACACTCACTCACTCACTCTGTCAAGCTGCACGTGTGGTATAACAGAGCAACGCAATGGCCTTTTGCTCCATAAGGAAGTTCTTCATCTCCTCCTTCCCTTAGGTTTTCTTTGACCTGTGCACTTGCCATGAAGAAGAAGATGAAGCGGTATGCTTCGACCACTTGGAGCATTGAGAAAGGGGATTGAAATGTTTCCTCTTGGGAGTGGCAAAGGCACTAAATTGGGTTCATCTAGTTGAGAAAAGAAAGAACTCCATAAATGTACTTTGTGAATGTGGTACTTATCTCAATTCAATTTAAAACTTTATATTATTGTTTGATCATTAATTTTATAACCCGTGGGGGTTTTGGGTACAAATAAGCCCCCAGTAGCCCCTGCTCATCGTATAAGGCAATGATAGGGGGGACCCAGCATTGACCAAGTGGTTCTTTGGGTTCAATTCCCAGTTGGTGTCTGGGTTCACTAAGGGATTGATAGGTTTTGATTCCCTGCTGTTTGCCCGCCCTGTCCTTTGATTCTGGGATTTGGCCTGCAGAACCACATTTGCATCAGCATTGTAGTTTGAGGCAGTCATGTGAAGGCCCAGGAGTGCAGGTGACTTGGCAAAGATGTCAACAGTTTTGTTTGAGACCATGTGTTTTATATGCTGCTTGTTTTGTTTGACAATCCACTCCATCTGTAGGTCAGCAGGAATGTTGGAGTTTGGCCAACCTTTAATGTTTGTAAAGCAGGCATGGAGTACTTGATGGACCTGTCTCTTAGATAGGAGTGAATACTGCTGCATCAACATTACAAAAATTGATTGGGGTACTTCGCATGGTTATTCCGCCCCTTGAGCTCCAGCATCACTAGTTTAAATGACCCCACCAGCTGACCACTCTCTGGTGTCTTGACGAGATCTGGAAAGTAGATGAAGGTCAAGCTAGGATAAAGTGGACATGGATCTTCTTGTCTTGGGCTTCTTGCTTGAGAGTGGTTGTCTTTCCTCAATAATCTTAGCTGTCTCCCCAGCGTCCCCTGCTGATTGTAAAAGGTCATAATAGGGGGGACCCGGCACTGACCAAGTGGTTGTTTGGGCTCAATTCCCAGTTGGTGCTTTGTTCACTAAGGGATAAGGTACAGCAAAAATGATTTCCAGGTTTTGATCCCCTGCTTTTTGCCTGACAGAATTCATCCCAACCCGTTTTTTGCCGTGAATATGACCATAATTGTTGAAACAGCGTAAAGCATCGATCATTCACTCACTCTAAAGCATCCATTACTCACTTTCTCACCAATACTTTTGACAATGTGTTGGTGAATCATGGGAGTATGGTGACCAATGCGTCATGTAATGCAATATTGTTCTCATTGAGAATACAAGGCCAATGTCAATCACATGTCCTCGTTGGTCTTGCACTATATCCCTATTATATTTACTCAGATGAACCCCCCATGGGGATATTGGGTAGGGGTTCCTTCGGGAACCTCCTGGGAAGAATGTGTCCCCAGCAGCCCCTTGCTGTTAATAGAAGATGACATATGGGAGACCAGACTCAGTAGTTCTTTGGTAGAGTGCCCCTTCTGAGTCTGGGAGGCCTTGTGATTTATCCCTGGCTGAGTCACACCAAAGGCTTTAATAATGGTAGTGGTCACTGCTTGCCTGGCACTTCGTATAAAGTAAGAACCACGAAACATGACTGGTCGGCCTGGCGTCAGTATAATGTGACTGTGTGGCGTATTGTCTGGGCCTATGACATGATATCTCAGTGTGGCTGCACTATAAAGTGGGCATTGGGTCCGACTTCTACAAATAGGTACCTCATTTCATAGATTCGGTCACTGCCCTTGTGGCGTAAAACTAGCTGAAAGGCTTTACCTTGTGCAGTCTGGTAAAAGAACCCTGAAGGGTTGGCCAGATGTTAAACTAATCCCACATAATCTCACTCATCTCTTTGTTAATTGTGAATAGTCTCCAGCTGTGTTTTTGTATGCCATGTTGGCAACGTCTGAGTACTGAAGTAATGATCCTTCCTGAATATATGTTACAGTGTAGTTAATCAAATTCCAGGGAAAGAAGTGGTTCCAGGCTTTATTGAGACGTGCAGACATCTCCAGGTCTTCTTCTCAATGTTTCTGATCCTGATAATTGTTAACAACTGGTTGAAATAAGAGCAATTGCAAACAGAAGAATCAAAGTATTATTTGGTATTGCATATCTGATACTTTTCGATATACATGGTCTTAATTTCTTAATGATGTACAAATTTCATCCTGTCTGGGTTCTGGGGAAGAATAGGCCCTCAGTAGCCCCCATTGAGTGTATAAGGCAACGATTGAGGGGACCAAGCACTAATCAAGTGGTTTGGTGCTTGGTTCATTGAGGGATGAGGTACAGCAAAAATGATTTCCAGGTTTTGATCCCCTGCTGTTTGCTCGCCCTGTCACCTTCATCTTATAGATTCAATAACCAAAGACAGAATTCGTTGCAACTGGTTTTTGCTGTGAAAATGACCCTGGCTGTCGGTACGGCGTAAAAAACACCTAACACTCACTCATTCACTCAAACACTTGTTCTAGGAATTAAGAATAGGTGACCTGCATGGTGACAAACATCCTCAATTAACGGTAGAGGTGCCGTTTCTATAAGTTTGGTCATGAGATCGGGATTCTGCTTCATTTTACCTTCGAAGAGTTTTTGTAGGTTGTCACCTTTGGCCCTATCCCAGGCCTGCAATGTCACTACTTGCTTATGGATCTGTCTGATATTGTATTGGTCTCGGTCTTGCATGACCTATTCTGTGAGGTCCAGTCGATTATGAAAAACACATTTTATATATCTGTAGCCTTGTTCGACATAGTTGTAAGTTTTGCCTTCAAAGTGAAAGTCCCTTTCAAACATGTTACTAACGAAGGCAGTTGGGCCACTGAAGCATAGACCACTCTTGGTCACACGCATTTTTTCATCGAGGGAATTTGAAAGTCGAGTAATACTTTCCATGATACTTAGATTGGGGTCAGACTTTCATTGACAGTTTTGGTATCCATATCGTAGATATACTCAATAATATTGTGGAGAGTTTTCTTTTCTAGAGGCGATACTGAAGTACCAACGTTTGTCTCAGGTGAGGTTATATGGCCATGGTCTCTTTTCTTGAAAGAGTCAGTCTGATACACACTCTGGGAAGGATCCGTGGGATACACACTTTGGATGAAGTGGGGAACCTGTTGTTGTTGTTGATGCTGTTCATAGGAATAGTGGGGCGGCGGGAAAGGGCCGTAGTAGGGGATGTTTCCGTAAGGCATCGGTGGTGGGTTCCACAATATTTCTGTGTATAACAGACAGATGTTTGGTCAAGATGACTGATAGTTTAATTCAACAAAATCCCTATATCTCCACAGAGTATTTGGCAGTGACAGAATGGCATGCGAATATTGTAACCATTGAAATCACTAGGAAAGTTCAGGAGTGCTCATAGTGGCTATGTTGTTTAATCTGCCATTGTGTAGATCATTACCATGACGTTTGTAGTTCCAATAACAGCAATGACAGTTCAGGTCGCCTCCCCTTTTATCGCTCAGGTCACAGATTTTCTAAGTCAATTTGTAGAAAGGGGGAGCCTCATGAATGGCTGGGAAGGACTTCACCTTAATAAAGTGTCATTTCCATTGGTCTGGTTATACTGGAGCTGAAGTCTGGAGCCCAGATTTGAAGGAATTTGATACATTGTAGTGGCTGACTTCCCGATCTTTCAAAAACGCGGCCGTCACCGGTCCTGCACTGTCCTCCTCATTGCATGAGGGCAGAGAGCAGTGAACTTGTTTAGCTGGAGTTGTACCGGTTGCTGCACTGTCCTGCTGCTTGGGTGCGGGTGCAAAGCAGCCAAGTTGTCCAGCAGGCGTTGCATTAGGTGCAGGCTGCTCTGGAGGTTTGTGATTCCCCTTTTGGCTAGTGGTACTAGACTTCTCTTTGTTTTGGGTGGAGCTCCATTCCGTGGTACGTGAAGTACTGACTTTTTTTTTTTTTTAGGTAAAGTTTATTATCCTGAAGAATACAATTAGCTTTCACTAGTTTTCATCGAATCCTCAGTACATCAAAATAATATTGTATTTAAACATAATCATAATAGAGTAGGCAGATGGTGTCAGACTTTTACACTGTAAATTCTATAATGCAAAGACTCACAAAAGAAAAAGAAAATGAAATTGAAAAGAAAATACTCATATACTACACCATAAATTAGCATAAAATCAATTAACAATTGTAACATGATAATGTAGTTTCAACAAATGCAATATACAACACTTTAAACAGATACATACAAAAAACACAATCGAATAAATCAAATAAATCAAATAAATTTGAAAATAGGCAAACAAACAGCCATTGGTTATGATTAAATATTTGTCAATCTATGTGTCAACTCAAGCTATGGAAATGTAGAAAAGGCAGTCATCACATTCAGGATCAATTCAAACAATCAACCAAAGGAGTTTTTAATAATTTCCTAAATATTCAAGTAATAAACCCCTGTTTCTAACTTTAAACATGGAAAATTCTTCAATCAATCTCATTTCCACAGGTAGGCTGTTCCATGAGGTAGCACCTTGAAACAAAATACTTCTTTCAAAAGTAGCGTTATTGCTGAAATATTGTTTCAATATTGGTGCATCATACCTCCTCAGATCTCTTCCTCTGTCATCAATATATTTGTCCATCTTAGTTCTACTATATACAAAATTCAAGAGATGGGCTTGTCTTCTATCTGTGATATAATTGACCTTACAGTCTTTGTGTATTTCAGCCACATTTGATCTCCCGTCTCGTAAAAGGGTTATTCGTAACCCCCTGTTTTGAAGTTTCTGAAGTTTATCAGACGTCTTATTACTATTTTTTAGCATAAATATATCTCCATAATCAAAATAGGGCAAAACTTTGCTCTTATAGATAGCAATAGCTTGTCTTTCAGATAAGTACTTTCTTACTCTAGAAAATTGGTGCAGGCGATAAGCAACCTTGTGGATACACTCCTTTGCATGTGATTCATAAGTCAATCTGCTGTCTAATTTAATTCCTAAGTAAGTAAATTCCTTCACATAATCCAGTTTACTATCATTTACAAATACATCAGGATAGTGTGCTTTTTTTAGCATACCTTTTGTACCAAAGGTCATCATCTTAGTTTTTGCACTGTTAATTGTAAGCTTATTTTGTCTGCACCAATTTAACATATCACTCAAGCCATTTTTTAAAATGGCATGAGCTGTGAATTCATTTTCATGTGAGACATATACAACAGTGTCGTCTGCATATAAACATATATTTACATCAGAGATAACATTATCCAGATCATTAATATACAGTAAAAATAACAGAGGACCTAAAATCGATCCTTGAGGAACTCCACAACGTATAAATTCAGTACTTGAAACTCTACCATTAACAAAACACTTTTGCATCCGATCAGCAAGGTAATTTCGAATCCAAGCTATGGTCAACTCATGCAACCCAAAAGTTTGCAATTTATTAATTAAGATCTTATGATTTACTGTATCGAAAGCCTTGGTTAAATCTATGAAACAGGCAGTAGTGTAATAACGTTTATTTATATTAACCAAAATATCATCTGTAAAATTCGCCACAGTGTTAATGGTGGAGTTGTTTTTCCTAAAACCACCTTGATTATGGTTTAGAAATTTATTTCCTTCCAAGTGCTCAATAATATGAGAATGCATAATTCTCTCAGCTATCTTTCCAGGTAAGGGAAGCAAAGAAATAGGTCTATAGTTATTTACATAAGACTTTTCACCTCCTTTAAACAGTGGTAAAACATTTGCAATCTTCCAGCTATCAGGAAATTTACAAATCCTAAAAGATATGTTATACATAAAGGTCAGTTGAGGTATTATAACAGTAAATGCATCTTTTAAAATTCTAGAGGACAAATTTTCGACAGAAGAAGATTTATGAATATCAATTTCTAAAATCATTTTAGAGAGTTCATCCTCAGTAGTCACAACCATATCCATATAAGCCATTGGGACGGAGTTATAAACTACATCATCAGCTTGTGAGTCAATCTCATTCGCTAATTTCTGACCAATGTTCACAAAGTATTTATTAAAATAATCTGGGGTATCATGATCAGATATCAACTCATTCGTTTCTGAATTAATAATATTGATTGATGATGTAGGAGATTTGGTGGGACAAACATAATTAATCTTCTCCCAGAATTTTTTGGGTGACACCTCTTGCTCAACAAGAATATCTTGGACAAAATTCCTTTTGGCATTTCTAACTGCTTTCAAGGTTTGATTTCTAAGCCTTTTAGCTCTAAGAATATCATCTTTGTTTTTAGATTTTTTTGCCTCTTTCCACAAGGAGTCTTTGTCATGAATCATCTCAAGCAGTTCATTTGTAACCCAAGGTTCCCCTTTCACACTAACCTTAAAATCTTTAATTGGGCACATTGGATTAATATACATATTTATTGTGTCTATCATATAAGTCCAACATTCATCAGAATCACTCAGGTTCCAAAATTCATCCCAATTGTGATCCAATAAATGCTGTTGGAAAACTTGACGATTATATTCTCTATAACTTCTCCCTTTAAAATTCACTTTTTGATGATGCACATTTACTTTCTTTTTGGTGATATAAATAATTTCATGATCACTCAATAACATATTTAGTACACCATACTGTGATATCTCCTGGGAGTTAGTATAAATTAAGTCTATGCAATTATCTTTGCGTGTCGGCTCATTGATATATTGTTTTAAGGTAGTAAAAAGTTCCAAGTTAGTGAGTAGTCTAAATGGTTCAGAATGTTTATCCAAGTAGTTGATATTAAAGTCACCCAGAACAAACACATCAGCATTAATTAACGACAAATCATTTACAGCGTCCACTAGGTAATCACAAAATGATCTTATTTTCCCATAAGGAGGTCTATACACAATTCCAACAATAATATCCTTAGCATGTTCTCTAAAAATGTGAATCCACATGCATTCAATAAAATCACAACTTAGGTTATAAAGACAATGTCGCTTTGTTGTAAATGTAATTGAATTTTTGATATAGGCTCCAATGCCACCACCTCTTTTATAAGTTCCATCTAAATTTTCTCCCAGAAACTTCTGCAGAAGTACTTTCACTACGCGGTGTTTGTGTGGAGAGTGTGCATTGTATGCGTGGAAAGTACTTAGAAGTAGAAGGAAGGTTGTATTTCCCATTGATTTCGAACATCAGCACTGCCTCCTGCTCCTCTTTCATTCTCTCGGGACATTCCTTGCCTGCTGTAAATATATAAGTGATTAAGTCTGAGAAACAAATCATGGTTATGTGTACACAGTTTTCCACTTCTGCTATATATTTATTTTAAATCTAAATAAACAGAGCCTTTTGTGGTTTCAGCAGATCTGGCAAAGTCGCTTCTGTAATTAGAAAATATCCTACGGTTTCAATTAAGTGGGGAATCATTTCTACTTGCATATACAACCATCTTAAGGTGATTTATACATGTGCACAACTATCCACTTATGTGCGATGTATTTTATTCGGTACCCTGGGTACTCCCTCAAGTGGCTATCGCTGAATTTGCATAGACTAGTTTTGGAGTGTGTCAGTCTGCACACCTCTGGATATCCTGGTGATCTTCATGGTTGAGAATGCCCCATGGGGGTCTGGGTAAGAATAGGTTCTCAGTAGCCCCTGCTGATCGTACGAGGTGATGATGGGGGGACCCCGCACTGACCAAGTGGTTCTTTGGGTTCAATTCCCGGTTGTTGCTGTGGTTCACTAAGGGATGAGGTGCAGCAAAAATGATTTCCAGGTTTTGATCCCCTGCTGTTTGCCCGCCCTGTCACCTTCATCTCAAAGATTCAATCACCAAAGCCAGATTTCATCCCAATCTGTTTTCGCCGTGAATATGACCTGAGTTGTCGAAACGGCGTAAAGCAACCATTTCTCACTCATTCACTCACTCATTCACTCACTCATTCAAAACTAAAAAACTGTACTTATGTTGGGTGCTTGGGAAGTTTGGATAGAACCGTCCCACGGGTTGAAGGTCCGACTCACAGAACATTTCACTGTGTGGGTTTGAACCATGGGATTTGTTTACTTTTTGCGGCGGACATGAGTTTGGGGTTGGGCACATACATTTATGTTGGTTTTGATCATTTTTGCCACCATCACCTGCACCTCGGATTCCAGCCATTGGGACTGGGTCTGGGCCAGTTGTGTTGGCGGGCGTACCTTCCGGGGATTCCGCCGGCCCGGTAAGGCTCAGTCGGTGTCGTCTGCCAGCTGTTGATGGGACCTGGTGGTGGCGCGGTTTGGATAGAACCGTCTCACCCACGGGTTGAAGGTCCGACTCACAAAACATCTCACTGTGTGGCTTTGAACCATGGGATTTGTTTACTTTTTGCGGTGGACATGAGTTTGGGGTTGGGCACATACATTTATGTTGGTTTTGGTCATTTTTGCCAGGATCACCTGCACCTCGGATTCCAGCCATTGGGACTAGTTCCGGGCCAGTTGTGTTGATGGGCGTACCTTCCAGGGATTCCACCGGCCCCGTAAGGCTCGGTCAGTGTCGTCCACCAGCTGTCGCTGGGACCTGGTAGTGGTTCGGTTCGGTTAGAAATATCTCACACGTTGAAGGTTGGGTTTTTTGTTTTTCTTGTGTTCCATTTTATTTTCTTTCTGTTTAAAGTATTCACGACTGGCTTTTTGTCTTATATAGATGTGGCCGTCGGTGAACTACGCGCCTGAGCGATAATTGGGAGCTTTGCAAACCAACTCGAAATTCTAAGTTATAACCAACCTGTAAGGGGACAGACCTGTCTTGTCCATATCATATGGGTCTCCTAATGCTGTAACTGTGCCATATTTACAGTGTTAGTCCTGTATCTGGTAGTAATCAGGTGCTTGAAACTTTGCCAAATCCTAAGAAAGAATCAGCTGGCATGTTTACAAAGGAGGTGTCTCAAGGAATGTTTGCACTAAAAAGTCTGAGATACTTTATGACTTTCTCTAAAGAATTTGATGTTTGTCATGGTTTTTGACATGTTGTAAAATCATTAAAAAAAATCGAAAGTGGGCCTCGATCACCTCCCAAATGCGTGGCTTGAGAGCCATTTCATCAATCGGTATCAGCTTAACATCAAGCATCACCACCCCTTTTTCCTCTGCTGCCAGGTCTACTAGAGACCCTGCCATTATGGGTTATGCCTACGTAGGCTATTGTTATATACAGGGAAAGAGAAAGATCAACTCTTGTGACTGTTTAAAGATAGTCCATTGGGTGCGCTAGCAAGGCCACGTGGGTGACAGGCTAAACACGCGCAAACAGGTTGTTAGGTGCGTGACTCTTCTACGAAAACCAAACCTCCTTCCCATTGTACTGCTCACGGTCCCATTGGGATTCCTAATGGTGTGTGAGGTGCTCCTGGTTGGTGTGTCATCGTCGAGTTGCAATTTAGCAAAACAGTCCAAAGTGGCTCCTAAAAATCCAGAGCACCGTTTTCCTGGACAAGCCCCATCATGCGCTGATAGCACACATTTGCTGGTACGGGCACGACCAACGTGTCAACGCCAAAACGCGTCAGGCCCATGACAGTAGTCGCAGCGAACTTTCTGGAACTCATACGCAAATGGAGAATATACAAATATTCCGACAAACCGGGATAATAATTATAATTTGCATTTATCCGACATGTCTTGAAACATTAGGCATACCTTCTTCCTCTCATCACCGTATCCTAAATTTGCCTACACGTTGACACTGACCCGGGAGGTTTAGGAATTTGGTGACACTCATGCTTTAAGGTGTAACGTAAATCATATCATATCAGGGTTTTGTACAGTCCATAGGCTCTCGTGTTTTTGGGGAGGGGGGGGGGTGTTCCATGAAAAAGATTTCTTTTTTGGTCCATTTAAATTTTTTACTATGGTTATCGAAGATTTTCTGTAGGTGTCTGGCTGCTGGGCAGTTTATACTTTTGCACATTCTGTAAGGCTGGCCGTACCTTTTATCGTAGGTGCCAAAGTTGTACTAACAAGTTTATAGTTTTCCCTGTAGTGTTCATAGGTGAGATCAGAGTTCAGATCCTGTCTGCCTATGGGGTCTTGGATTTCTCGCCTGGGCATTATGGATCTGTGTCTGTGTTTATCTCGTGTTTCTTGTTTGACAGTTTTGTAGATGGTTTGGACTACTTTTTTAACAGTTGCCTCTTCCCATTGTACTTTGTTTTCCCATTGTTTGCAGGTTGTTTTTATGGATATGTATGGTTCTTTGATGTCAGTGTCTAGCATGCTGGTTATATTTTTTATATTGACTTCATTAATAGTATTACGAATCAAGGTTGGGCCTGCTACGCTAACCCACCCCTGTCCTGGTTTTATCTCGTTTAGCCTGTTTACTTGCAGGGCCTTGATTTGGATGTCTATATCTGGTACCCCCATCCCACCGTCTGATCTATCTAGGAAAAAGGCTTCCATTGATATTTCTTGGAAGGGTTCCAGGAAGTCATAGATGGCTCTTTTTATGGTTTTGATTTGGTGTTTTGCTTGGGCATGATAAGAAGTTTTAATGCCAGTAGGCGGAATTTCATGTTGGTTTCACTCCACCCACCTGCTTGTATTTTTGTTTTTATTTTTGTACATGTTTTGTGCCAGTTTAAGTGTTGCATGTAACCATAGTCCGTGGCTAGGTGGATGCCTAGTAGTTTTATGGTGTCTACTTTGAGCTTCGTTAGGTTTGTGTTTGTCAGGTATGGTTTTGTAGTTGCGTGTATAGATCTCATTTATCTTTGGCATCAAAATCAATAGTATTATACAGTGTCTTCAAAAAGACATGTCCTGTAGTTTATATGTTGACGATTTCCTCATATTCTATATGGGCATATTCCTGGGGACATTGTTCTGATATATAACAATGTCGTCAGCGTAAGATAACATCTTAACACCAGGTGGAAGATCCAATTTATGATGAATTTGATCTATTAGATAATTAAAAATAGTAGGACTTAAAAAACTACCTTGAGGGGTGCTGTTTTCAAAGGTAGCTTCCTCTGAAACTGCCCCCTGGAATCGTAAAACAGCTTTACGATTAGTCAAAAAGTCAAGAATCCAGGCCAACATACTACCTCCCAAACCAGCCTCAGCCAGAGAAGCAGCAGTGGCAACAGGATTAGCTAATTCATATGCCTTTTCCAGATCAATGAAAACAGCCACCGTCGTAGACTTATAACCCTTCCTTTGACCCTTAGTGATATCGTCCACAAGAGTTGCAACTGCATCAGCGCAACCATATCCCTTCCTAAATCCCATGGTATTTTGATGAAGGGGGCGAGCCGCAAAATTAATGCGGTTCAAAACCATCCCTTCCATAAAATAAGAAAGACAAGGTAAAAGGGAAATGGGACGATAAACACCAGGTTGAGCAGGTTTGGATATAGGAACTATAGTGGCACATTTCCACTGATCTGGAAGACGCCCACTCTCCAAAGAAGAGTTAAAAAGATGAAGAATATCAGTTAAAGTTTCCTCAGGGGCATAACGAACATGGCATATGAAATTTGATCGTCACCGGGGGCAGTGTTTTTGTTAGGGATAGCCGACAAAAGTTCTGCCATAGTAAAAGGAATATCCGTGTCACAGGGGCTATCCGCAGCCTCCTGGATAAGGTTAGCACGAAAAAGAGATAAATCATCCAGACTATCCCTGGTAGATTCTGGCAAATTAATGGAAGAACTGCGGTCAACAAACCCTTGTAAAAGAGACCCAGCGACCCGAGGAGCATCTGGATGGGTTGGAGGTCGAGGGGGGGGATCCTTTGACTCTTCTGAGTCTAGCCCACATGGTTTTGGGTCTCGTGTCTTTGTTGACACGAGAGATCCACCTGTCCCAGTTCTCCCTCCTAGCCAACTCCGAGACCTCTCTGAGTTCGTTCTGGGATTCTCTAAGTTCCTTCTGGGCCTCTCTAAGTCTGACCCTGTTAGACTCCGAACATTGCCTTCGAAAAAGGCGAGTCCTTTGATTGACAAGACGATTACATCGCCTGACCTCAGGGGATCTGTACCAATGCTTTTTCCTAAAATTCTTAGCTCTAGAACGAGGAATAGCTACCTCGGCTGCCTTCTGGAGCTGAGCTATAATAAAATCATGTTCCTCCTCCATGGATGTAAATTGGGCGCAAGGAACAGATTGGCTCTGAAGAAAATTAGAAAATTTGTCCCAGTCTGCTTTGTCCAAATTCCAAAAGCCAGAAGGCCCCACCATAATAGAAGGCCCCACCATAATAGAAGGCTTCTGATAAATTAAAGCTTGGACACCTGTGTGGTCACTAGAAAAAGCTAGGACACAAGGAAACATGGGAATCTGGGGCCAAAGAAGCATGTACAATAATAAGGTCAAGGAGCTCCACCTCTGATATGGGTAGAAACTTTGCTATTTAAAACGACATAGGGAGAGTCAGTAATCTGATTGGAAAGTGTCCTTCCAGCAGTTCTAGTAGAACAAATGTCAGGACCCCACTCACTATTGTGAGCATTAAAATCCCCAACCAAAAGACATCTCTCGTTGCCCTCAATACTATTGTTAAAATTGAAAAAGTCAGAAGCGTATCTTCTATAAATATTGTGTAAAATAACAGGGTCAGACTCAAGATGAAGACGAAGGGAAAGACGAGAAACTCTGTCTCCCAATTCAGCAGGTGCACAAACAGGCTCCACAGGAATCCTACTATGAACAAGAGTAACAAGACCAGGCTCATTGGTACCCTGGGGTGTAAAAAAGGTGGAATATCCAGGAACAGAGATAGGAGGTCTCCCATCCTCTCGAGCCTTAAGTCTTGTATCCTGCAGAGCCAAAATGTCAACCTTCTCATTGAGAACGAGCTGAATGAGAGACGAGATCTTGTTGCCCACACCTTCACAATTAAAAGAAACAAGTTTAATGAAAGCACTACTAGCAGAAAAGTCAGAGGAACCGCTTACATGCTCTCCGTGATCATCTTGATCAATCGGAGAGCCGTTTCCTGTGTCTTGACCGCTAGGGTCACCAAAACTTGACTCCTGACCAACTGCGGAAGAATTTCCTGAACAGTTAACAGGAGTTCCTGAACGGAAACCAGCATCTCCTTGGTCTTGGCTACCTCTAGTGCTTTCACTGGCAGGACAGTGCCGGAAACAGTTTCTTTTTGAACAAGAGGGGCAGGTAGTACCTCTTTCACTACTTTGACCACCTGGGAATTCGGGACGACTGGGACAGGGGCTGGGGCTGGGGCTACAGGTTCCTTGGTCCACACATGTACTGTTGGAGTCGGGGCTGGAACAAATGGCTTCTCGGGCAACAAAGGCTGCCTCTGAAACGCATTGGGTTTCTTCCCCTTCTCTTTTAATATGGCCTTGGGCTTTGTAACCTTCTCTTTTAACTTTGGCTGAACAACCTTTTGAATCCCCTTCTCCTTTGGCACCTCCTTGTTGCCAACCTTGGCCAACTTGGGGAAGTCCAAAATACCTGGTACCCTCTGCTTCGGGCGACTCAGTGGCTTGGTGGTCTCCTTGATCTTCTTGACCACTGCCTCCTTCTTGGGGCACACCCTGCTGCCCGCCACATGAGGGCCCGAACAGTTGGGACACTTTACTGTGACCTCCTCCTGTCGCCGCTGCTTCGCTTGGCAGACCTCCGAGCTGTGAGTCTCCCCACAGATGGAACACCTCGGAACGTCTGCCGTGCAGGTTTTCGCCAGATGACCGTACCTTTGACAGTGGAAACACCGGGTAGGCCTCTGAAAAAACTCCCGGGATCGAAAAGAACCCACAAAACCAACGTTGACCCAGGTGGGAATAACCTTATCGTCCCAAACGATTTTAACAGAAGTAGTCTTTTCATGGCCCTCTCCTCCGGGTCCCACCTCATCATCCTCATTGCCCGGACAATCTTAGGATTGGCCCGGACAATGATCTCCTCAGACAATTCAAGTGGGACACGGTCCAGAATGGCCGTGACCGACTTCCCTTTGGGAGTTAATTGAACAAACTTGATCTTCTTCCCCCCCAGAGAAGTAAGATTTGCCAGAGTCACAACAGCACGTGTGGAAAGAGGGGTGATCATCGCCTGACCAAGAGCAGACTTGCGCACCTTGACTTCCAGATCAGAATAAAGACTGTCTGAGATCACTGCTGTGGCTCCTTTTATACCCCTCAGCCGGGGTCACGTCATTGACCAGGTGCCTGGGAGTAGTTCTCTCAAGTGGGGTCAGGAATGTAGACCATTAGTTGACACAAACAAGCCAAGGTGAAGGTCCCCCGGTGCACTCTGCTTTTAGGTGTCACACAAGCAAAAGTTCTAAGTACAGTCAAAAGTGAGGAATATGATGTATATTTAGCTGAGGTTTATTATACACACCAATATATGTTCAGTATGTGAAAATAATTTGGAATTACCAGTTTCTTCAGACCTTTTTCAGACCAACCATACAAAACTGGGGTTGGTAACAAAAGTCAATACTTTTAATGTTAAAAAAATGTCTATGAAATATCAGGATTATGTTCATAGTCATGATTTATAGATCATTATGCAATTATTGTTAATGCATTTTCATGAAATTGTTGAAATTTGATAATAATTATAGGTCGTTGATATTATCAATGTACATAGGCTCAAAGAGCAATAGTCCCTTGCTTGTCCATCCAGAAGAATTACTCACTCACTCATCTCATTTATTGAAGCCCCATTAAAACCGGAGGTCTCACTATACATAGTTGAAATAATGCTGAGGCGACAATAGGGGGGACCTTGCACCAACCAAGTGGTCCATTGGGTCCAATTCCTGGTTGGTGCTGTGGTTCACTAAGGGATGAGGTACAGCAAAAATGATTTGAAGGTTTTGATCCCCTGCTGTTCGCCCACCCTGTCACCTTCATCTCATAGATACGATCAACAAAGACAAAGTTCATCCCAATCTGTTCACCAACCCACTCACCAAAGACATAATTTGTCCCAATCTGTTTTCGCCATGAATATGACCTTAGTTGTCAAAATGGCATACAGCATCCATTACTCACTCCCTCACTCACTCACTCACTCACTCACTCACTCACTCACTCACTCTTTGGAGGGGTGTAAACCAACCTGTTATTACGATTTTCATTATACCCTCCATCATGGTTCCATCTATGCACGATATTTGAAATGTGAGGCGTCAAGACATAATTATGCTTGTTTAGTGCAATAATCCCATTATTGATATGGGTTATTGCATCATTCATGCACTCCTGCTCCCATTGATAGTAAACACCATGGTTTTTATACTTGGCTAACAGCATTCTGTAGAAAGATACCAGAATGATAGGCGTTTCAGTGTCCCCGTGGAGGTCCGAGTAAGAATAGGCCCCCAGTAAGTGCATAGCGTTTGCACTGGGACCTGACTTTCCCTGGACATGTGTGTGGACTAATGACAATTGTATGTAAATCACTTGACCCGATGTCTGATGCATACACCCACGCTTGCCACACAGTGGCTGAGGACGCAGCATCCGTTGCATGGTCTATGGTCCATGACTGGTCCCAGACCTGCTTCGCACATATTGAGGACGGCCATGCAGACTGGTTGGATGATAACTTGTTTGCAAGCGAACGCACGTGACAGTACTGGATTGTGGAAAAAAAGTCACCCGCAGGTTCTCATCCCCTGTCCAGAACATGATGTCGATAATTGCCCCAAGCGAGCCTGACAAGGTCAGAACAGGTGAAACTGGCCCGTCTTCGGATAGGCCACACCAGGCTGACACATGAACACCTCTCTAAAGGTGAAGTTGCTTCAATTTGTCAACAGTGTAACACCAAACTAATGGTGGAGCACATCATATGGAAGTGTAAGAAGATGGATGATAGTTGCAAGTGGCATCTCCAAAACAGAACATCGATGAAGGACGTGTTTAACAACAACGAAAGTAAAAAGATCCTGCTATTCCTTCGAGAATGCCCACTGATAGATAAAATCTAAGAAAGGATCCAAGAGTCTGGGATCCAGGGGCCACCCTGTGCTCCCGACAGGGTCATCAAAGGCTGAGTGTGTGGTGTCCTTTCTATGGGACATTGCACACGAAAGACCCCTTGCCACTCTTCGCAACAGATTGGCAATACCAGTATGTCACCACATTGGAGGCAAAAAACAAAAATTAACACAGTTCAACTCAATGTATTTTTTCTAAATAGCATATGGGTGAATCTTCATAAAGCTTTACTCTAATCACAGTTCCAGACTGTCCACACAGTAATTAATGTTCCATCTTTCCTTTTATTCTATATGAAGTTTATATATGTTGTCTTTCTAATAGATACCTCTGTATCAGAGAAAATAGTGGATTATGAATAGCTTGTGAATACCAGATATACCTCATCACATTGATAACACTGAGGATCTAAATAATGAGATGATTAGCTGATAGAAAAAGAGTAATCAACATTTAAAGACATGGACTTAGTTCTATACTCTATTTACTCTTCTGCTGTGACAGCTGGTTCAAGGTCCATGATCATCTTCTTGCAAGGACCTCGAGGATGCCCTTTGCGAGGTTCTCTGCAAGCAGAACACCTTTGAGGCTCTCTGTGAGTCCCTCGTGAAAAGCACCACTCTTGTAGTCCCTTGCTACAAAGCCACGGTCTTGGTACTTGGATTGGCTCTTCTCAGCCCCTTTCTCTTTGAATTGCTTTGATACTGCATAGGCTGAGGTCCTCAGTCGATTCTTATCCTGGGCATGAAGACTGTCTTTGGCTTTTTTGGTGAGGGTGATTCCAAGATGGTTAAACACCTTTTTTGATGTCTCAGAAAGCCCATGGTTGTAGCGCAGCATTGCCAGATTCAGTGCTAGAGAGATTTCTGCAATTGAGTTGAACTGCTCCTTTGGGGCAAGGCTCCAGATGAGATGATGGAGAATTTCATTTGCATTCAGTGTCAGTACCCTTTGTGTCTGCTTCAAGAGGGCCACAGATGAGAGGCTGTTGAAGACTGGCTTAATGTAGTCTACAACTGCTGATGGTAGAGGCTGTTTTGGCGGGACATAGGTGTGTGTTTTCCTGTCAAGAATAACAGATAACTATGAGTTAAATTTTAACACTTTGATTTTTTGACATAAATACATGCTGGCAGGGGTGTGGGGAGGTCTCCTCTGAGTAATATGACGTCCCATATATGAATTTACCAAGATGAACATCTTGCTTGAACTTGCACCATGAAGAGGGGCCTTCTGGACACAGGCTATGATCGGGTGGCTCACTGTAGTGCTGGAGCATGGACATAGTTGCATGGCTTGCCATTTCTGGCTTGCCAGCATAGGTTCTAAGTGTGTGACCATAGAACCTTTGGAAGGCATTGACTCTGGCAAGTGTGAGTCAACCTGCACCCTGGAGACCCTTTCCATCAGCAAGCTTCTGTCTTGAAACATAAAGAATCTCATCAATTTTTTTATGAAATTATTTATGCAATTATTTTGTATAGTCTCACTATACGTTTTTACTGATTATAGTTAAATTTTTTATATATACACAAACCTATAAAAAGAAAGAGGTAGAAACTCAACAAGATATCATCCTCATCCTTAGCAGCCCCTTGCTGTTCGTAGAAGGTGACAAATGGGGGGACTAGACTCATTAGCTCTTTGGTAGAGAGTCTGGGAGGTCTTGGGATTTATCCCTGGCCGAGTCACACCAAAGACTTTAACAATGGTAGTGATCACTGCTTGCCTGGCACTCGGTAAAAAGTAAGAACCAGGAAACATAACTGGTCAGCCTGGTGTCAGTATAATGTGACTGGGTGGGGTATTGTGTGGGCCTATGACATGATATCTCAGTGTGGCAGCATTATAAAGAGGGCATTGGGTCCGACTGCTACAAATAGGCATCTCATTTCATAGATTCAGTCACTGCCCCCGTGGCGTAAAACGAGCTGAAAGGCTTTACCTTGTGCAGTCTGGTAAAAGAACCCAGAAGGGTTGGCCGGACGTTAAACTAATCCCACAAACAAACAAACAAACATCCTCATCCTTATAGTCTCTCATTCATATTCCTTTTGTTAAGAGTTATGATAATTTTATGTTAGTATGTTGGAGGATAGATAAGGAGCTCTAACTAAATTATCCATCTGATATCAATCAACTAATTGAAGATCATGTTTGGAAAACATTTACCTTTTGCCTTGGTAATCAGGGATCTAAGTTGACTTCCCATTCTTTTTTGTATGTGGCCAACACACTCTTCTTTGGTGATCTCAACATCAGGGCCATTTGGCTGAAGGCGTGAAATGACTGTGAATGATCTAGAGTCTCCGTCACCTACATAAGTTGTATAACGTAGGCCACGATCCTCTGATCTCTCAAACAGTCTTTTCACACCTTCAACCTCCATTGACTGTGCACTCCCGTCATGGCTGAGAGGTCAACTAGAAATAGAAAATGTCATTTTTATCATTATAAAACAAAATGTGGAATGTTACTTTATCATTTTTATGGGGGTATTGAAGAGCTGTGATTGCTCAACTTTTCCTTCGTTTTTCTGCCATAAAATAATGTCAGACGCAGCCTTGCAACACAGAGAACCAGACAGCCACGTCACACACACAAAATGTCAAACTTTTTTCTTTTTATATTCTGCTATTTTTTCTCAAATAATAGTAATTTTTTAACAGATTTAAAGAAATTATTTATGATATAAATCAGTACGTTCCATGTCTGCAAGATAATGATAGAATCAATAGTAACAAGGGAGTGTGCTTGACGACGGCGTCATGAGACCGCCCTTTATTAACGAAAATTTTTGAGAAGAACACAAGTTGAACCTGTCACTTTGGGAGCTGGTGGTGGTATGTGAATGTCCACCTGAGAGGAGTGAGGTGCCACCTGGTGTCAATGGTGGCGCCATCTAGATTCCAGCTCCCCATTTATAACCATATATGCACACAAATATTTATCATATACCTACCAACAACTATTAGGTTGTAACCATATACAACGTTGAAGTCTAGAAAGTATATCCTGATATCTAAATGATATTTTTATTCATAACAAAATATGATTATGTTATATAAAACAATAGGTACTCTACCTAGGGAAGTGGTCGGTTATGTAGTCAAGATACTCTGGGGTTTTCTTCTTTCCTGACCATTTCGCACAAGCTCTGCGTAGGTTGGTCATGTACACGCAGTCAAGTACTTCTCCTGTGTCAGCAGATATGGCAGAGACAAAGCCATGACGAGAGTGAAAACCCCGGGACTTCCAGGACCCATCAAAGCTCACAGCGCAATCAATAGTCAGTTGGTCTAGTTGCTCTTCTGTTTGTTTAGTTGATTCACTGATTTCTGATACTACTCCAATTCGTATCTGAAACAAACAACAAGTCCTGTTTGATTAATTCTAAAAACATTTTAGCAAGCAACGAATATAGATGCATATTATTATATGGTGAAGCTGCATTAAAATTAGCTGTATAATGCACAATATTAAGCATGATAAATGTGGGATATTAGGCCTTAAAGTTACATATTACGTTATCTGCCCCTTATGAATAAGGTCTAAGGCTAGAAAGATAGAAAGAAATAATCTGAATAGATGCACCTCATACGGCTCTAAAACACAAAACAAAACCGGTATTTATTATTCTAAAAACTAATGAATGTAAGAGAAAAGCATAAGTGCAATAATTATAATGTGTGATATACCCCCCTTTTTTACCCTAAATGTTTCTTTAACGTTTCTGCTTGGTTCTATTCTCTGTTTTGGTTACCTGCAATCCATATGCGTACATTTTATCCAGATTCAAGATTCAAGATTGTTTATTGACTAATGTATAAGTATACATTTATGTCAAGGTGAAGTTGTCAGTCAGACAAAGATAACGTACATACAATATTATATACATCACACACAAATGCACAGATTGCTTTTGTTGCTTTTTCCGTGAGATCATTAGTACACTTAGGGTTAACATTCAAGATTTCACATACTTTCTCTTCAGCCGTCTGTACCTCGAAGTTGCCAACATAGTCACTGTACTTTACTACAAAGGACTTTCTCTTACTTTTAATCTCTGGCTGATTACATTGGGTGAGTATGTGAAGGACATCTTGACGTGTATCACAATGATTGCAGAGGTCGTTGCTAGTTTTTTTCCCTCTAAAGCTCCGATATCTACAGTCTAGAGAGCAGTTGTAGTCTGTCCATAGTCTGGTAATATGGTGCGTATTTTGGGAGAGTATATCTCTTGTAAGTAACTGCACATACTGTATTCTTCTTTCAAACATATATTTGGTAGTAAACATTTTCTTTGTTTTGTATCATCGGAAAGGAAATCTTGAAAGTTTTGAATGTACATATCCTGGAGTCTTCTTTGTATGGATAGCCTAAGACTGTTTTTGCCCCATTCCTGTGGTGCCAACCATATGTTTCTGCACCCTATTTTCCACAAAAAATATTCTATATTTTTCAGCCATTCATGATTTTCTCTCTTCATTGTTTGAAAGGCTAAGTTTAACAAGGGGTTTTTAGTTTCCTGTTCTAGCCTTAACCAGTACATTAGTGTCAATAGTATTTTGCGATGATGGATGGGATATCTCCCTAGTTCTTGTAGAGCTAGTCTCGTACTAGAAAATTTGGACAAGCCTAGAGCATGCTTACATGATGTTGAATAAAAGCTCTCAGCAGTTGACTCAGTGTTCCTATCCACTTCCTTTAATATAACAGTTAGTGGGCTTTTATTAAAAGTAGACAAGAGATTGATTTTGTTAATGATGTTTCCTAATGTTACAAAAGCTACCTCCTCCTTCTTATAGAATCTGCATGATATGATATTGATATCTTTTAGTACAAGGAAAGTCAGTAGGTTGGTCAAATCTGCTTTCAGAGTTTTGCTGCAAAGGCCTGTCCATTTGATTTTAATAGTACAGTTACTTGATGGCATTCCCCATACTGGACAACCATACAAAAGAATAGGGTCAATCTGTTTGTCAAAAAGAGTCATATATAAGTTGACTGACACATTCTGTGTAGTGCTCAGTGCCTGTCTAATAGAGAAACTTGCACGTCTAGCCTTTGATACTCTGTTTCCATTTTTGATATACTACAATCACTGGATATTAACAAGCCAAGATATTTGTAGGTGTTAACTCTAGGTCCTGGCCCTGAAAAGCAATGCCCTCTAACCGTCTTCTCCCTGGGGCTAGGACCATTACCTTAGTTTTGGCTATGTTGACTTCAAGACCCCATGTATTGCGGTACACTGCCAACTTATCCAGGCATCTCTGCAATCCCTCTCTGGTCTGTGAAAATAGAACCAGATCATCAGCCCATGAAAGGGAATTAATTTCTGTACCTTCTAGTGTGACAGGATTACATGAAACATCGAATACGTCATGAAGATCATTTTGAAATAGATTTGACAATGTAGGGCTTAAGTTGCATCCTTGCTTGACACCTGATGTTGATATAAAGCTCTTGGTTATACCTTTTTTACATTTTATGGAATATCTATTGTTGTCATATGCAGATTTAATAACATTATAGTTTACCTGTAATACCACACTTCAGCATTTTGTAGAGCAAGTTTTTCCTATCAATAGTGTCAAAGAATTTCCTGAAGTCTACAAAGGCCACAAAAATACTTTTGGAATAGAGTTTTAATTATCATTATGTTGTCTTCAGTTCTTCTACCTTCCTTAAAACCATTTTGGTTTATTTTCCAGAAATTATTGTCATCTAAAAATTTCACTATCCGAGAGTTAATGATATTACAGAATAGTTTACTGATACAATCAGCAACAGCGACCCCTCTGTAATTTTCTGGATTATTTACATCAAGCCCTTTGTGTATAGGTGTTATCACACTATCCTTCCATTTTTCTGGATATTGTCCTGTTTTAAGAACTGTGTTAAAAAGTGTAATGATTGAAAGATGAAGATTTCCCTCCCCCCATATTTGAGCATTTCATTCCCAATAAGGTCTGGACCAGCAGATTTTCCATTCTTACGTCTTCTTAGTGCCTGAGTTAGTTCCTTCATTGTAATGCTGAAGTCAAGGGGACCTTCCAGTACATTAATGCATATGACATGGAAACAGGAAAGCCCCATACATGATTTTCATCTAGCACAGTTTACATACCTTATTGCGTTTTAGGCGACGGACAGACTCTTGGAGTTCAGAGTCGAGAACCTCGCCTATGTCATTGTCCAAAACCCGTGTATGTTCTGCCCATGGGACTGGCCAAATGGGCAGTGGTAGACCTAAGTGTGCACTCGGAATGTCAGCTGCCTTATGTCCACGTTCAATAGACCTCATTCCATGAACAAGAGACCTAAAAAGACAGAGACATTTTTTTTAATAAACGTCTCAATATCTTTTTTTTTTTTTTTTTTGTTTTTTTTAATAATTTTTTATTCGGGTACTAGGGTTCACCATGGGTGGTCTTCCGTCCCTTCCCCTAATGGTGTACATCAAGATAGTTTAATATACTAGCTCAGTTACAAGTCATTTTTGGTCCTGTTAACATTGGTGAAAACACATTTCAATGAAATCCATTAATGAATGATTGATGACATAAATGAAAGACTATGAAATACAACATTACAGGACTACAACATATTTATTTATAGAACAAATTATAACCTACTACACAAGTCTATATCCATAAGGATTAGGTATCGTATGTCGTAATCTGGGTAGAAACAAATGTTTTTCTCGTATGTTCCTAATATCAATAGGCAGTTTTGACCATTGATTACATGACCGATACCCCCCCGTGGGGATCCGGGGTGGGGGTTCCTTCGGGAGCCTCCTGGGAAGAATAGGTCCCTAGCATCCCCTTGCTGATCGTAGGAGGCGACAAATGGGGCAATTTGTTTGCCGTGAATTGCGACCCGTGTTGTTTGGAGGCGGAGATCCTGGTGTCATGAGGGCATCTGCGAGGCTATGGGCCTTCGAAGACTGCGGGTTCATAGTGTTCCTCCTCTTGCCCAATACTGCACTTTGGCTCTAAATTCATCTAGACGGGAGGTTGGAGAGGCCCGATCCAATCAATCGGCTGGTCATGCTAAGCCCTAGGATATCTATAAGTTAAATTTATTTTGCCCATAACATCAGTGGCTTTCTTCTTTAAGCTCAAATGGACAGTTATTCTTTTCTGACTAATCTCTGTAAATTATTTCTCTTTGTATCCTAGAAGGCAGTGGCTAGGGCTAATGTAGTAGTTGGTTTACTGCTACAGTATATCCCCCTTGTATCTCTGGTGTGTATCTGATGGTTACCTCGGCTCTGCACATCCTCTTGTAGGACTCCGTGGTGGGTGGGGAGCAAGGGGGATGAAAACCGAGTATACTCATATGGAGACACTCACTACAACCCCCGACAAATGAAAGCATCCGGATTCGGATTCATCTGAAAACGAAGGCGAGAATAGGACTGTGGATAATGGTAATGATTACTGGCCAAGGTTTGTTGTACTTGAACCTTCCGACAATGCGAATCCTTTGTCAAAGCTTTCTCCTTTTGCCATAAGTAAAGGCATTGAGGGAATAGCTGGCAAGGTGAAGGACATTCGTAAACTGCGATCTGGCCAAATTCTTGTGGAGTGTGATAGGAGGGCTCATGCCACCAACCTGCTTCGTGCCACCACGTTAGCAGGTATAGGCATGAAATCCTCCCCTCACAGATCTCTAAACTCTAGCAAAGGAGTTATCCGATGTAGAGACCTTAAAGATGTTAGTGAGGATGAAATCAAAAGAGAACTGCGTCCTCAAGGTGTTTCCTTTGTTAAAAGGATTTCCATTAGGAAAGATGGTAATGTCATTCAGACCAATACCTACATCATCACCTTTGAGAGACCTTCTCCTCCCAAGAAACTTAAAGTTGGTTATCTCCGCGTTGATGTGGATTTGTTTATACCAAATCCACTCCGCTGTTTTAAATGCCAGAGGTATGGTCATGGCAGAGACTCCTGCTCTAACGAGCAGACTTGTCTCTGATGTGGCCAGAAGGGACATGACAACGTAGAGTGCATCAATGATGCTAAATGCGTCAACTGTCAAGGTGCCCATATGGCCACATCCAAAGACTGTCCTGTGTGGGTGAAAGAAAAAGCAATCCGAAAGGTTAAAGCTGAAAATCATGTCAGCTACCCGGAAGCTAGGAAGATGGTAGAAGGGACCACTCGAGTCCCTGGAGCCACTTCCTATGCGGCCGCGGTTAAGCCTAAACTCAGGACGGTTGAATGCCAGACAGATTACACCTGGTTGAAAAAGGATAAACCAGTGCGTAGTCCCTCAAGCATCCAGGTCGTGGTGGCCGGAAAGGTTACACAAACTGAGCCCAGTACAAGTGCTACGACATCATCTAAACCCAGTCCACAGTCTAAACCATCAAGTTCAACGACAAACAGGAAAAAAAGTCGTAACAGTCGAGGCTCTTCTGAAGCTTTGACTGTCAATCAAAAATCTATTAAAGAAACTAAAATAGATAGGAATCCGTTGCCTTTGAGTAACAGATTCGAAAATTTAAACGAAGTTGAGATGGAAGAAGCTGCGCCTGCAAGTCGCAGCTCGTCCCCCCAAGATAAGATCAGGGGGCGATCTCCTGTCCATCCACCTTGATGGCAGGAAGATCTATCTTCCAATGGAATTGTCGAGGTTTCAGAGCCAATTTTAATGAATTAAAAATTCTCGCCAATCACTTCAATCCTCTTGCCCTGTGTCTCCAAGAAACCCTATTAAAGAGAAACGATAACATCTCTTTTAAAGGCTATTGTATTTATAATACATACGCCCCTGATGGTGGAAGAGCCGCAGGGGGCTCATCCGTTTTAATAAGACAAGATATCATGCATAGTCTTATTCCATTAAATACCAATTTTCAAACAATAGCAGTTAGAGTGACATTACATAAAACCATTACTCTCTGTTCACTCTACCTTCCACCAAATTCAAACATCAATAGACAAGAATTAGAAAATCTCTTAAACCAATTACCGTCACCAGTCCTCATAATGGGAGATCTCAATGGTCATAATCCCTTATGGGGTGGTGACAGGTATGATGAAAAGGGCAGGATGATTGAAGATATTGTTAATGATCTAGATCTATGTGTTTTAAACGATGGCTCTAATACCTATTTACATCCGGGTTATGGTACTTATTCTGCTATTGACTTAACATTAGCTGACCCTCGTCTGCTGTTGGACCTCTCCTGGAGAGTATTAAATGACCTCCATGGAAGTGACCATTTCCCAATCTTAGTCAATATTGACGACCCAAATATAGGCCTAAAAGAACCCCGATGGAGGCTCAATAGGGCTGATTGGGAGTCCTTCCAGACTTTATGTCGGGAGAGGCTCTCAGCAGATGATTCGTTTATCCAATTCTCCACCAAATTACTTTCTATAGCAGAAGAAACTATCCCTAAAACCTCGACAGTTCCTAAGCACATCCGTAATCCATGGTTTAATGATGCCTGCAAAAAGGCCATTAAAGATAGAAAGAAGGCCTTGAGAAAATTCAAACAAAGACCAACTGCTGACAATTTAACTCAATTTAAGATTAAAAGGGCTCAGGCCCGAAGAATCATATGGGAATCAAAACGGCAGTGTTGGAGACATTATGTTTCTGGCATTAATACTCGGACACCTATGAAAAAGGTCTGGACTATGGTCCGTAAAATAAAAGGCAAGGGGGGCCAGGCCAGAGTCCAGCACCTACAAGATGGTGACAATCTTTTGACCTCTCCTGTTGAGGTGGTCGAAAGATTGGCCGAAACATTTCAACATCATTCTTCTTCAGCCAACTGTCATCCCCAATTTAAACCTATTAAAATGAGAGAGGAGAGAAAACCATTAAATTTTACATCGGACAATGCTGAAGGATATAATCAAGCCTTCAGTATAGATGAACTTTTAAAATCTCTCAATAAATCTCATAATACAGCAGTTGGTCCTGATAAAATTCATTATGACTTTCTCAAACATCTTCCTAAACCAGTGCTCAAGATTCTTTTGAATCTTTTCAATCAGATATGGGATAGTGGCCAACTGCCAACGTCTTGGCAGGAAGCCACCATTATTCCTATTCCAAAGCCTGGTAAAGATCATAATGATCCTTCTAATTATAGGCCTATAGCATTAACATCTTGCATCTGCAAAACCATGGAGCGGATGATCAATGATCGCCTCGTCTGGATGCTGGAATCTCAACATCAGATTTCAGAATTTCAGAGTGGGTTCAGACGAGGAAGAAGCACCCTCGATCATTTGATAAGATTAGAATCTTTCATCAGAGATGCCTTTATTCAAAAACAACATGTCGTGTCAGTCTTTTTTGATTTGGAAAAGGCATATGACACGACATGGAAATATGGTATTATGAAAGATTTATATAACATGGGATTTCTTGGCCATTTACCCATTTTTATTAGGAATTTTCTATCTAATCGTCACTTTAGGGTGCGATTAGACACCACTCTGTCTGATATTCACAATCAAGAACTTGGTGTTCCTCAGGGAAGCATTTTGTCTGTGACCCTGTTTAGCATCAAAATCAATAGTATTGTTCAGTGTCTTCAAAAAGACATGTCCTGTAGTTTATATGTTGATGATTTCCTCATATGCTATAAGGGCAAAAACATGAACATTATAGAGAGGCAAATTCAATTAAATCTAAACAAGATCCACAAATGGTCAATAGATAATGGTTTTAAATTTTCCAAAGCAAAGACAGTGGCTGTTCACTTTTGTCAGTTGAGATCCCTCCATCTGGACCCTGAGTTGAAGATGGATGGTGATCCAATCAAAGTAGTAGAACAGACCAAGTTTTTAGGTTTGGTTTTTGATCACAAGTTGTCCTTTATTCCGCATATTAACAGTCTAAGGACAAAATGTAACAAGGCTCTGGATATCATTAAAGTTCTGGCAAACACCACTTGGGGTTCTGACAGCAAAATTTTACTACAACTTTATAGAGCTTTGATTAGATCAAAGCTCGATTATGGCTGTCAGGTGTATGGGTCAGCACGCGCATCATATATCAAGAAGCTAGACTGTGTCCATCATCAGGGGCTGCGGCTGGCATTGGGTGCTTTTAGGACATCGCCAGTCCAAAGCCTCTATGTTGAGGCGGGGGAATCTTCATTAACCAATAGAAGATTAAAACTTTCCCTTCAATTCATCATTAAGTTAAAAACCAATGCTTCTAATCCTGCCTTTAAGTGCGTATTTCAACCCCAAAACGAACATCTCTATGCTGCCAGACCAAACTACATCCAACCTTTTGGCATTCGAATGAAACCTCACATAGAAAATGCTTTTGTGGATCTTGATGTTTTGAAACAGCCTCATTTTTCAGTCATTCCTCCATGGAGACTCAAACCACCTCCTATCAGTTTTGACCTCACCAAATCTAAAAAGTCACTGACTCAACCATTGGATTACGTGTCTCGGTATCATGAAGTTCGAAACAAATTTCCTCATCATTCTCCTGTTTTCACTGATGGTTCAAAGGATGGGAAACGTGCTGCAGCAGCGTCTGTCTGCTGCGGTAAGAAACAGTTTGCCCGTCTACCTGACTTCAGTTCTATTTTCACAGCTGAAGCAGTCGCCATTATTATTGCTTTGAAAGCCATTCAGCAGGCAGAGGAAAAGAACTTTATCATTTTTACTGACTCAAAGTCCTGTCTTCAGGCTTTGCAGTTTTTGAAAACTGAACATACACTCATTATGAAAATTCTTCTCTGGCTACAAAAGTTGTCCAACTCAGGATTTGATGTTCAGTTCTGTTGGATACCGGGTCATGTAGGCATTCATGGTAATGAGTTAGCTGACCAAACGGCCAAGAAGGGATTGGACAAAGCAGTCCTTCCTTTTCCAATTCCTCACATAAATTTTAAACCGAGAATCGTTGAATACATCAATGAGAGATGGCAAAATGAATGGGACCAGTTCCCCAATAACAAACTGCATTCTATTTTCCCAACCATCAAAGATGTTAAACCACATGTTCTTAAAGCTAGAAAAGACCAAACTATTTTCACCAGAATTAGAATTGGTCATTCTAGACTTACACATGTTTTCCTTTCAAAGGGTGAGCCCCCACCAGAATGTATTGTTTGTAATCAACCTTTAACCATCAAGCATCTCCTTTTGGAATGCCCAGATTTTGAACAGACGCGTAGACAGTTCTATCAGGTAGCTGGTCTACCTGAACTTTTTAATACTGTACAGTCCGGTCGTATCATTCAATTTTTGAAAACAGCTGGTCTGTATGGACTGATATGATTAGTATATTAACATGTTTTTATCCTTAGGATAAGATCTTGTACATATATCATGTTGTTCTATTGACAACTTTTAGTCCATCTT
Organism: Lepidonotus clava; assembly: GCA_936440205.1. Classification (NCBI taxonomy): domain Eukaryota; kingdom Metazoa; phylum Annelida; class Polychaeta; order Phyllodocida; family Polynoidae; genus Lepidonotus; species Lepidonotus clava. The sequence continues at coordinate 51,457,568 of OW387143.1, read as the reverse complement.
TTCATTGATAACAACCGTTTTCGCCATGAATATGACCTTAGTTGTCGAAATGGCGTAAAGCATCCATTACTCACTCACTCATGACCGATACAGTAAACTATATTGAAATTTAGCGTTTATCACAGTAGGAATTTTCAGGATTATACCGTCATGAGCACGTGTATGAATTGGTCTTAAATCCAGCATAGTCGGGTCACCACATAACGAATGAGCGTAGGTATACAAGTGTATCAACCTTCGATTTTCTAATGTGAAAATTTTTGCTCTTTCATGTAATAAACCAGTGTTTAGACGATCTTGGTAGGGTAACATATATTGATTAAAAATTATTCGCAAACAGTCATTTTGAATTAATTGCAGTTGCCTGCTAACATATTGTAGATTCTGATCATAGATAAAGTCGGCATAATCAAAGTAGGGTAAAATCATTGATTTGTAAATGGTCAAAGCAGCCTTTTCATCTATAAACCTTCTGACCTTACGTAAATATTTTACTTTACCTAAGACCCGGTTCACCAGTTTAGTTCTATGCTGATAAAAGTTTAGATATGGGTCAATGGTAACACCTAGATAGTTAAAACTGAAGACTCTTTCTATATCTAAATTATCTACATTCACAGTCTCTAGAAGAGTAGTATCATAATTCAAATTTTGATATTGGTCATGCCCCATCCTGTTCCTGTTTGGGTAAATAATCATCCATTTAGTTTTTGATTTGTTCAAGGTTAAAATATTGTCCATAAACCATTTACTGGCTAAGGTCATCAATCTTTCCAATTCAAGTACATCTTCTGCTATGATGACTGCATCATCTGCATAAAGAAGTAGATTCTGTGGGATTTGGACTGCCAAGTCGTTAATATAAATGGAGAACAGGACAGGGCCTAAGACAGATCCCTGTGGAACGCCATAATTGATGGTTACCATTGACGATATATCACCATACATATTTACACATTGCTTCCGTCCATGTAAATAAGCGGTAAACCAGTCAACAGTAAGTTTGTCACATCCAAGCAGTTTTAGTTTGTATAAGAGTAATTGGTGAGTTATAGAATCAAATGCCTTGCTCAGGTCTAGAAAAGCCAAGTATGTTTTATTAGAGTTATTAATGTTACTATAAACATCGTTCAGGACTGTACTAACTGCTGACATTGTTGACTTATTTTTCCGGAAACCATGCTGTAATGATGTTATAAGATGATTTCCCTCTAGAAAAGTATTCAACCTCTTACAAACCAGTTTCTCAAGGAGTTTCCCAGGAAGTGGAAGCAGGGTTATAGGGCGCAAGTCTTTCACATATTTAACAGTCGGTACCTTAGGAAGTGGGATCACAGTTCCTTCTTTCCACTTCTCAGGAAAAATTCCTGAACGAATTGAATTATTAAATATGGCAATCAACCTGTGTGGCATATGTACAAAGGCATCCTTAAGTACCATAGAGTTCACTCCCTCGATTGCAGATGATTTTCTAGTATCTATCTTATTTACAACATTCAAAATTTTATCAATTGTAAAGTCCTCATCAAGCAGATGACCATTTATATCTTGTATGTTTTTATTAATTCCATATTTGTCAAGAATGTTATTGATGCCTCCTTGCCTGTCAATGGAAGGTTTTGCCATCTGCTCACCTATAGTAGAGAAATATGTATTGATATATGATGACAGATCAGTATTAGCATACATCAAACCATTTTCATCCCAGAGAGCTGTTATTGTATTTGGGCTGCAATCCTGCGGGTAGATGTCTTTAATAGTTTGCCAAAATTTTCTAGGATTATTGTCATGAAAATCTAATCTTCCTTTTATAACTTGTGCCTTATTATCACGTATTGCTTGATTAAAAACACCTCTAATACATACATAAAAAACTACAATACAAATATTTATAAAAAAAAAAATCATTGATTAGCATAACAAAAGTTGCAGCAGGGCTGTAGTTTGGAGGGCCTTTTTAAATGTGCCTATTTAGACATTGTGTTTTTGTTTGAACCAAATAGAAACGTTTTTCTTTTAAATAATTGTCTCTAAAGATTTTTAATAATTTTGTGTTGTACATATGACCCTATGATAAAAAGCAAACCATTCATTTTGTTCAAACTGAAGCATTTGTTTTCCTGGAAACATCTGTCTACTGTGTGTGAGCATACATGAGATAGAAATAAGGAAATATACAGATCTCGTTTTAACATTCCAATAGAATGATTAGTCTGAAACTTTATTGCAAGAGACAATGAAATGCCCTTGTAAAATTCCTTCATATGTAACTTTCCCTGGATTGCTTATGTTGTGCAGAGGTACGGGATTATTGGGGGGATCATACTTTATCAATATTGTTAATGAATGGCTCCTATTCTATCAGGATTTTTAAGAATAATTTCAAATGAGCACACTAAATACACGAGAATTTCAGAAAACTTGATTATTTGTTCTCATTATTGAACACCATAAGATCAGTGTGATAATTTTTTTTTTTAATTCTTTTATTTAGCCAGACAAGAATTAAGTATTTACACTTGTTTTACATTCTTATCTAGAGAGAATAGCACAGCTTATCTGGATAGAATAGCACAGCTATTCTTGACTACACCCAATATCACACTTATACAGAAACATTGTATATAACAAATTCTGACAATAAATGTTGGTTTAAGCAGCAAGAATTCATATACTATAATTTAAAATACAGATAAGTTACAAGTTCATATTAACTTAGATTTAAAACAGAAAATAAGCCTCCAAGTTATATCTATACAACAGTCTCAACGACATGATAAAAGTTCCTATTAAGTATCATCACAACACTAATAGGACATATTAAATTTAACTAGTTTTGTTGTTGTATATTGTTCTTAAACTTATCGATGTTCTCAGTATTTCTGATAACTGATGGCAATGCATTCCATTTAACAGCACCACGATAAATCACATTTAGTTTTGATTTTTCAAATTAAATTTTAGGTTTATATGTTTAAAAAACAGGCACATCATGTAATCTAGTTCTAACTTTAGAGGTTTTTAGTAAATGTATATTTCCCTTATTTCTATACATAAAAGTGAGAATGTGCAGTTCACAGCGTTTTTGAAGATTTGAAATTTTACAATCTCTGCATAGCTCATCTCTTGAGGCTATATTATTTGTATTTAAACAAAGTCGTAGACCTCTATAAAACAGTTTGACAATAGCATCAATATTCCTGACACTGGTACCATAGTAAATGATATCACCATACTCCAGTATTGGTAAAATTGGCTAAACCTAACTTTGCGTCAAAAAAAAAAATTTTTGACGTCAGTTTATTTCAAGAAATTTCAAAATACGACTTTACAAGACAAAATTAATAGTTGCTAGTAAAAAGTGCATTAAAAAAAAAAACGAAACGGAATTTAAAATTCCTTTTTTTTCTACAATATTATATACTATTACTCAAATTCAGTACAAAAATAGTAATAGTATGTAATATCAATTTTCCTTTCTAAACAACTTTTTACTATGTATTTTTTTCAGGATTCATTAAGCGGCTATCATTTCATATACATTTTGATAAGATCGTCTTTTTTTTTCTACCATTTGCTTTGTTTTTGTTTCAAGTTAATGTAGTAAGAGTTGATCTCAAATGTAATGTACTTTAACCATCGTAAATTATTTAATCTTTTCAATATGGTATAGAAAAACAAACAGTAATGAATCTTGATATTGCTTTTTATTTTTATATATATTATTTTCATTTCAATTCCAATTTGACAACATTTTCTTTTATTTTTAAAAACATTTTGCTCATACTGTTTTCTAAATATACATATCTGCGCTTACATATCAGTCATTTAGTAAATCACATCACATAGTAATCTAAGGTGTGTCAACATATTCACTTTCATTTATGAGTTACTTTGATAGTGTTTTTACATATCACTTTTTTGACTGTTTCATGGTTTGTTTTTTGCACACAGTAGATGGAGGTGTATCATCATCCTCACTGTCTGTGTGGAACGACACAAAGTTGTCTTTGGTGTATGGGTTCAGTGGTGCAATTTTTACAGATGGTTTAGTTACACATTTCTTAACCTCTTTCGAGGGTTGTTTCTGAGTTACTTTGCCAGTGTCTTTAAGCCATTTCTTTTTGGATGGTTTCTTGATCAACTCATACCCGGCAGGGCAGACCCCTTTTTTCATGCCCTTCGTCCCTTCTATTTCATTGTATTTTAAACCACAAGCAGCAGTGGGGTTGGATGAGGAAGTTTTGAAGTTGTCATCTGCATTGTCTTCGAACATAAATGCCTCAGTAGCCCCTGCTGATCGTACGAAGCGACGATAGGGGGGACCCTGCACTGACCAAGTGGTTCTTGGGTTCAATTCCCGGTCAGTGCTTGATTCACTAAGGGATGAGGTACAGCAAAAATGGTTGCTAGGTTTTGATCCCCTGCTGTTTGCCTGCCCTGTCACCTTCATCTCATAGATTCGATCACCAAAGACAGAATTAGTCCCAACTGGTTTTCGCCGTGAAAATGACCCTGGCTGTCGGTACGGCGTAAAACACCCAACACTCACTCACTCGAACATAAATGCCGGGACATTCAGATCTTCCTTGGGAACTGAAATATAAATTTGTTTACTTATGAGAACAATTGAATATTATTCATTCAACAAATAACTTATATTAATTCATGTACACTCAATTCGTTCAAACATTAGACTATATATATATGTATATAGATATTGAACTTGATATAAATAAATAATCATTACAGTTAAGAAGCATTAGCAAAAAAATTCCTTTTCTACTAATTACTCAATTTCAAAGAATAAAAAAAAAAATTTAAATACATACCTTGACTTCTTGTAACCATAGAAGAAACGGCTCGAGGTTTAGGCCTCTTGGTAGAAGTACCGGCGGAAGTACCTGGTGCAGGGGCCTTTGTCACCGATGGATTAATAGTTCCACTTTTGAGTTTAGGTGCTCCTTGTTTCACCACAATCCTACTACCACTAGTTACCTCCGTAACCCCAACCAAATTATCTATTGGAGCCACAGGATAATTGTTATCTGTAAAAACAAAAGTAAATATGCAGCGGGAATTTGGAAGGGAATCTAGCAGGTAAAAAAAATATTAAGTTGTATAGTGGCGCCATCTTCCCTTAAACAATGATACAGTGCCGGGTTACATTTCCAGTTTTTCCGGTGCCTCGGGCAGAACTGATTCCTGTCGATGAAAGTTCCCTAAAAGTTACAGAAATTTACCATGGCTGATTCTTCATCAGGCCGGAGTATGAACCCCCCCAGTCTGTATACGACACAGAAGATGAAGAATTGGCGGACCACCAAACAAGGTGGAATAAGTACATGGTATAGGAGAAATCGACGAAAAACAGATCCAGCTTTCCGAGAAAAACTTGCTGACGAATCCAAAGATCAACGTCAGAAACTACAAAAAAAAAAAAAGACGGTGCAGTGAGTGAAGAATGGTTGCAAGACCGAAGAGCACAGAATAGAGGACACGTACAAGCTCATAAGGAAAGACTAGGTAACTATCTCGATGTCTTATTTTTACTTAAAAATTTCCATATATGTAGCCTTTAAAGGGCCTCCCCCAAATTAGCACTCATTAAATAATTACAATGACATTTCTAACTTTTATCTGTATTACCTTCTATTAAAATAATTTGTGAACCTTCAATTCAGATTTGAATTTTTAGTAAAAGTAAGTAACGTCTAAACATTTAAAATAAATAACAGTATGTAATAAAACTATTTAGTAATCTCATTAACAATAAGTAATATCTGTTGTAAAGTTATTTCTATGTATTTATTTGCAGAAGTCCAGGAAGATATCGCTCGAGCGTATCCTGATTTACATCAAGGTGGATTTAGTGAGGAATTTATGTACTCACGTTTCACTGAACGTTCAGGATGTCCTCCAAGTCGGGGAAGAAGAGGTGGAGCGTCAGGTGGCCGACGTCATCAAGGTAGAGGTCGAGGCAGAGGACGCTCATGTGGTGGAGATAGCTCAAGTGGAGGAGCTCCACCTACAGCTCCTTCAGCTTCTTCCTCTGGACTAGGAAGTGGGCATGGCCGTTCTACTTCAAGGAGTTGCCGTTCTACTTCAAGGAGTTGCCGTTCTACTTCAAGGAGTTGCCGTTAGCGTGGACGTCCTAAAGGACGTGCTCTAACCGTGAGAGGTCGACTTATAACCGACTTAGGGCTAGATGATGTCTGTGGAACATCTTTGGCTGGAGCTGAAGAGGTTGGAGAGGTTAGTGTGACTCCCAGTGGAAGTGGAGCACGACCTTCAGCATGTGGAAGGCGACCTGGTTTATAGCGTTGTACCAGCCGTCGGGGTCCTGGTGGTAGTGGCCGTACTGTTGAATGACAACCAATAAGCCCATCCCATTATACATGAACATCAAATTTTACCATGAAATTACATAGCAATTTCTTTCTAATTTAATCACCAAAGATAGATGTGTGAAACAAAATGGACAAAGGTGGTTTGGTTGACAAATTGCTCCCAAATCTTATAAAATGCAGCTTTAAATATTGGCTTTTATTCCCATAGGAACCAATGTTAAAGCATGTCAGCCCAACCTATAATGTCCAACCCTATTTCCCCTAAAATGCAGTATTTTGATTGGCTGGCAACCCTACAAATCTGTCAATTGGTAAAATTTAAGAAATCATAATGTTTTATCGGTACTTGGTGAAATAGGAAAACATAATTCTTAGTCATTCCAGTCATCCCAGCTCTAGGAGACAAGGATGGCTTATACTGTAATTTTGTCCAACCCTTGTCCAACCCTGGGATATACCCAATGTGGGATGGCCTTATTCCATATGTATGTTCTGAAATTGACTGGGACAACAGACCTGATCCAGGACCTAGTACTTCACCACTTTTAGGATCACCTTTTAGGAGAGTATATCGGGCGACGCTTGTTTCTACTCGTTTGGAAGAGCCCATAGGACTCGGTGGGTTGGAGGAATCAGAGGTGGTGGACTGTTCAAAAGAAGCTAACAAGTTGGAATCTGAAATTGGTTTTGTGCCTCTTTCTTCATGCACAAAAGCTAGAAATTTTGAGACAGCTGATGAGGTTGAACCTACTCTGAACCCTGTGGAGTCCTCATAATGGGAGATCTCAATGGTCATAATCCCTTATGGGGTGGTGACAGGTATAATGATAAGGGCAGGATGATTGAAGACATTATTAATAACCTTGATTTATGTGTTTTAAATGATGGCTCTAACACCTATTTACATCCGGGATATGGTACTTATTCTGCTATTGACTTAACATTAGCTGACCCTCGTCTGCTGTTGGACCTCTCCTGGAGAGTATTAAGGATAGACAACTGTGGTTAAGGCGCTATTTGCACTATCTCGCCTAATTTACTTAATTTTTGACATATAGTATCGTGTCATATACCAAAAGAAAGGTAATAATCTTATCTATGTAATGGTATGAATAAAGTGAATGTCTGATCAATATTCCAGACATAATGAATTAAAAATCAATTTTTTGACTTTTATTTTTTGAACATGGATATTTCCTTTACCATAAGGGCTACTGACTTCAAACTTCGCATGCCTCCTAATAAGGTTCTATTGCAGGGAATTGTGTCTCAGAATCCTTATTTAGGTCCTAGTTTTTATTTTATTACAAAAAACGGGAAACTTTTTGTCATTTTTATATTCTTAATTTTCTAGATTTCATAAAACAAAAACTAAGACCTAAATAAAAAATCTGAGACACAGGTCCCTCTGAATGGTTATGAATTATATGTATTCAAAATTTCAAGTCTCTAAGTGAAGAATTCACTGAGATATCAATGTTCAAAAAATTGTTATCAAAATAGTTTTTTTCAACTTTCTGGTTATGGTGCATAGGTGTACATAAGAATATATTTTTATGATTTAGATCAACAGATAGGGTATTTAATTGGCTTTTTGACACTATATAATATGAATATAAGAGATTAGGAATGCAGAAATAGTAATAAGATTACTGCGACCATAGCAAAACACCTCCTATCACCAGTTGTCTATCCTTAAATGACCTCCATGGAAGTGACCATTTCCCAATCTTAGTCAATATCGACGACCCAAATATAGGCCTAAAAGAGCCTCGATGGAGGCTCAATAGGGCCGATTGGGAGTCCTTCCAGACTTTATGTCAGGAGAGGCTCTCAGCAGATGATTCATTTATTCAATTTTCTACAAAGTTACTTTCTATAGCAGAAGAAACTATCCCCAAAACCTCGACAGTTCCTAAGCACATCCGTAATCCATGGTTTAATGATGCCTGCAAAAAGGCCATTAAAGATAGAAAGAAGGCCTTGAGAAAATTTAAACAAAGACCAACTGCTGACAATTTAACTCAATTTAAGATAAAAAGGGCTCAGGCCCGAAGAATCATAATGGGAATCAAAACGGCAGTGTTGGAGAGATTATGTTTCTGGCATTAATACTCGGACACCTATGAAAAAGGTCTGGACTATGGTCCGTAAAATAAAAGGCAAGGGGGGCCAGGCCAGAGTCCAGCACCTACAAGATGGTGACAATCTTTTGACCTCTCCTGTTGAGGTGGTCGAAACATTGGCCGAAACATTTCAACATCATTCTTCTTCAGCCAACTGTCATCCCCAATTTAAACCTATTAAAATGAGAGAGGAGAGAAAACCATTAAATTTTACATCGGACAATGCTGAAGGATATAATCAAGCCTTCAGCATAGATAAACTTTTAAAATCTCTCAATAAATCTCATAATACAGCAGTTGGTCCTGATAAAATTCATTATGACTTTCTCAAACATCTTCCTAAACCAGTGCTCAAGATTCTTTTGAATCTTTTCAATCAGATATGGGATAGTGGCCAACTGCCAACGTCTTGGCAGGAAGCCACCATTATTCCTATTCCAAAGCCTGGTAAAGATCATAATGATCCTTCTAATTATAGGCCTATAGCATTAACATCTTGCATCTGCAAAACCATGGAGCGGATGATCAATGATCGACTCGTCTGGATGCTGGAATCTCAACATCAGATTTCAGAATTTCAGAGTGGGTTCAGACGAGGAAGAAGCACCCTCGATCATTTGATAAGATTGGAATCTTTCATCAGAGATGCCTTTATTCAAAAACAACATGTCGTGTCAGCCTTTTTTGATTTGGAAAAGGCATATGACACGACATGGAAATATGGTATTATGAAAGATTTATATAACATGGGATTTCGTGGCCGTTTACCCATTTTTAATAGGAATTTTCTATCTAATCGTCACTTTAGGGTGCGATTAGACACCACTCTGTCTGATATTCACAATCAAGAACTTGGTGTTCCTCAGGGAAGCATCTTATCTGTGACCCTGTTTAGCATCAAAATCAATATTATTGTTCAGTGTCTTCAAAAAGACATGTCCTGTAGTTTATATGTTGATGATTTCCTCATATGCTATAAGGGCAAAAACATGAACATTATAGAGAGGCAAATTCAATTAAATCTAAACAAGATCCACAAATGGTCAATAGATAATGGTTTTAAATTTTCCAAAGCAAAGACAGTGGCTGTTCACTTTTGTCAGTTGAGATCCCTCCATCTGGACCCTGAGTTGAAAATGGATGGTGATCCAATCAAAGTAGTAGAACAGACCAAGTTTTTAGGTTTGGTTTTTGATCACAAGTTGTCCTTTATTCCACATATTAACAGTCTAAGGACAAAATGTAACAAGGCTCTGGATATCATTAAAGTTCTGGCAAACACCACTTGGGGTTCTGACAGCAAAATTTTGTTACAACTTTATAGAGCTTTTTGTTGAAGTGAAAGTATCACAGACGAGGCAGTTTTGGTTCTGTTGCACACAGCCCCTCTGAGTGTTGGCTCTCAGCCAATCAGATTGTCTGTTTCTTAATTTGTTTATTTATCTCATTGGTTAGTCTTTCCCTCCTCTCACACAGGTGAGATTTGGTCTAAAAATTACTGAATTGTTAGTTTTTATGTTGTAATGAGATACTAATGGCCCTATCATTTGTGGTTTCGCTCACAGGATGCTCATCAGGTATGTTATAGGCAAGCTGACTGTTTTATTTGGATACTGGGATCCCTGTGTGTTGTTGTTGTAATCCACCAGGTGGCAGCCCAGTTAGGCTGCAGTGGGTTATGTTGGAATTAGGGTTCCATGTTGGTTGTTACTTATTTACAATCTGGATTGAGGGGAAACTGATTTGTTTCAGGTCATAGAGGCCGGTGTGGATGGAGAGCTGGACAGTGTAAATTATTTCTAATTTTTTCTATCTCAGAGTTTATGAGTATAGAGTACTATCCTCTTGTCTCAAGGTTACTGAGGGATGAAATTTTTTTTTGACGTGGCTTTTGTTTGCTTCTCTATCCATACCTGTTGTCTAACGTATTCAAACCCATAGGGGCCATACTTTTGAGCTTCTGAACCCAATTGAATTCTATTTTATTCCTGAGGGTTTTTGCTCTTTTGGAGTCTGGATGCATGTAGATGAAATCCAGTATGTATATTTCCATATCTTCTAGTTTACATGTTGTGTTGTAGTGATATGGCACGTCTGATTTGTAGATCTTGTTTTTTGTTTGATATTGATGTTCTCTTATTCTTTCTTTTATTTTCCTTTTTGTTTGACCCACATATTGTTTTTTGCATTGTTTACATTCGATGCAGTATATCACATTAGAGCTGTTACAGGTTATATTGTGTTTCGTTCCATGTGGAGACCTGTCTATCGGGCACCTTATGGTACCTTCTCTGTTCATTAATTTGCAATATTTGCAATTTGCTTTGTTGCATTCGTTTCTGTTGTTTTCTAGGTTTTTGTTATGTTTATGTTCTCCAGTCTGCGTGTGATAGTCAGTTCTAGCACGTACCAATATATCTCTTAGATTTTTTGGTCTCCTGTAACTGGGTACTAGTTTTTTCCTGTGCAGATCTTTTGTAGTTTTCGATCTGCCCAATATGTCCCAGTTCTTTCTAATCGTAGCTGTTAGACTGTTTTTACATGGTCTAAAAGTGTTAACAAGATATAAGTTTTCTATATCGGCATTATCTTCCTTTTTAGGTTTTCTTGATAGTAGATTGTCTCTTGATTTTTTTCGACTCTCAGTGATTGCTTTATTGAGCAGTTTTTTTGGGTATCCTCTCTTTAGAAAGTATCCTTTTATTGTTTTAGAGTGTTTCTCAAAATCAGTCTCTTTTGAGCATATTCGTCTAATTCTAAGGAATTGACTATAGGGAAGGCTTTCTTTTGTTTTCGGTGGATGCGCGGAGTCAAACCTCAGGTAGCTATGGCTATCTGTTGGTTTACAGTATAGGTCTGTGTATAGCTTCTTGTCTTGATCTATTTTGACCAGAGTGTCCAAAAAACTTACTTGTAATTTTGAGTGTTCGACAGTGAATTTTATGGTATTGTGAGATCCATTTAGATATTCTATCCATTTTATCAATTCTTCTTCACCATGTTCCCAGATGAAAAAAATATCATCTATATATCTTAGCCATTGCTTCGGTTTGAATTTATAATCTGAGATTTGTTTCTCTTCCAGTGTTTGCATGAATAGGTTGGCATACGATGGTGCTACTTTGGTACCCATCGCTGTGCCTCCTATCTGTAGGTAGTCTGTACCGTTAAATTGGAAGTTGTTTTGTTGTAATACCTTTTCTAACAGGTTTATCAATGAGTCATTACTTGGGTTTGTATAGTTGTTCCGATCTCTGTTAAGGATATTTGTTATGTTTTCTATTCCCTCATCGTTAGGGATGTTGGTGTATAGAGAAGTTACATCCATAGTCCCTATGATCGAGTCAGTTGAGAGATTCTCTATAGATTCTATTTTTCTGATAAAATCTGTGGTGTCTGCTACATATGATTTGGATTTTGAGACTAAGGGATTTAAAAACATATCAACAAAGGCTGATATTTTTTCTGTGGCACATCCATTGCCTGATACTATCGGCCTACCTGGGGGTGGTCGTTGATTTTTATGTATCTTAGGTTGGAAGTAAATTTGAGGAGTGCGAGGTTGGTTTGTTTTCAAAATCCCTGCAACCTTGTTACTGATTTCTCCCTTTTTCTGTATCAAGTCTATGGTTTCATTTATTTGGTCATTGTATGATTTCGAGGGGTCTTTGTTTAATTTCATATACGTTTTACTATCATTCAATTGGCGTTCTGCTTCAAGAATGTAGTCTATGGTGTCTAAGACTACCACAGCCCCTCCCTTGTCTGCTGGTTTAATGGTGATACTTTTATCCTTAGCTAGATTTTTCATTGCTCTTCGTTCATTTTCGGATATATTCTGTTTCTTTATTGTTGTTTGTATTTCTTTTGTGAGGTCTATTTCGTTTATGCTGATGAATGTTTCTAGCGACGGAGAACCCGAAGGGGCTTTCCAGGTGCTCTTATCTTTTAATTTTCTCAGGCTTTTTGTGTCCGAGAACGTGGAATTTGGTATGTAGGGAGCATTAGAATTGACATTGTTTTTGTTCCCTTCCTTACTGAAAAATTAAATAGTCCGTAGTTTATTGTGGAATTGATCTAGTTCAATCCTTTTGTCTCCTTTATTTTCTTTACGGTTTGTTGGACAAAATTTCAGACCTCTTTCTAATATATTCATTTCATCTAAGGATAGTTTCTTACTTGATAGATTGATCACCAGTTTAGGGTCATTCGTTTCCTCTGTTTGGATAGTTTTGGATTTTTGTTTTTTTGATTTTTTTCGACTTTTTTGACTTGATAGTTTCATTTTTATGATACAGATCACTTGTATTTACTTTTTCTTCTGATTCATCAAAGGACAACTCATGAAGTACAGAGTATCGGTTACTTGTTTTTATTCTCAGTTCATTCCTTTTTTGACAATACATTTGATTCACTGTTCGGTCAGGGTCATCCAGGGACATTAGTTTTTTGTCAGATTTTTCATTCTTCACATTTCGTTTTGTTTTTAGTAGTAATTGGCTCTGCGTGACCTGTACCCTCTGTACTGGTAGGGTTGATAGGGTCTTCTTTGCCCCCTCCCTCTTCCCCTTATTCTCGGGTCTCTTGGTCTTTCCTCCCCCTGTATTGGGGGATGCTCCCGAAAAGGGACATTTTCAGGGGCTTGGGACTGACTATGTTTTTTGTTTTGGATACGCATGACAGTGGAACAGATATCTAGGATATCCGTGTCCTGTACTTTGTTTTTGATCGAAACCTCACCCTTCTGGTTGAACAGTTTCATTTCTTTTTGGGTTTCTCTCTCTACTATTTTATCGATAGCGTCTTGTGAGTTTTGTTTGAGAGTTGCCGCCTCCTGAGGGGATTTGGCTTCTTCGTCTATCGCTGCTTCTATGCTTATTTTGTTTCTAGCTACTGATTTCTTGTGGACATTATACTTGTCCATGAAGAATTGACCCGCAAAATTCATGATTCTGCGTGCCGATTCCATTCTTTCACTGACAATGAAGTCTACAAGTTCTTTTTCATTTGTGATAATGCCTGGGGGGCGTTCTATACCTAGTGACCAAGGTTCGATGTGTTCGGTGGCCAGGGCGGCGTCTTGAAGCCATTCCCCTCTGATCTTTTCTTTTCCCCCGTCTATGAATTCTGCCCTCATGGTACGCCAGGTATTCTGAAAGTCTTTTGGTAGACTCGTCTCCGCGAATCCCTGTGAACAACATAGAATTTCACTGTAAGTAGGAGGTTTGTTAGACGGTTTAAAAGTTGTTTCTTTGACAGATTTAGTTTGTTCTGTCTGGTTTGCTACGTTTGGAGAACATGTATCATTTACAAGGTTTTGTTTTGCTCGTTCGATGATGTTATCGAAACTCATCATACCGCTTTGTAGTTGTTTGCGGTACAGTGTCTGTTGTTTAGTGGCGGCCGGTGTTGCCGAAACAACCGGTGTTGAGTCACTACTAAGGTCTATCAGAATTTCTAAGTTTTTGTCATCAACATTGGGTTTCTTCGGGACATGGGCCCCGAGGGAATTACTTCTCTTCCGTTTGTGATATATTGACTTGCCCTCCGTATGGGGTGACAGTCGTTGGTTCGTTTCTGTGTGTATGACCGTATGTCTGACAGTAGAGTCCGACCGGTCAGCTGTTTCAATCCGGTTGGCTACCCGGTTGTTGTGTGTACTGACAGTATGACCGGCCGAAGGGTCCGGCGACTGCTCGTTCAAATTCTTCGCAATGTTTAAGTGGGTGTTAGAGACACTGTCATTCCGACCAGCCGCAGGGTCAGTCGGTTTTGTTTGGGTTTTGATAAGTAGTTGGTTGTTTTGTGTGTTTTCCATACAGCAGACCAAAGGGTCCGTTGATGGCACATTGTTTTCATTAGAGTTTTGTAACCGAGTGTTACGTTCACTGACACTAGCGTCAGTGTTGGGTGAAGGTTTTGTTTTACCAAACAGTTGTGACAGTGTTACTTGTTTTTTGAAAACCTTCGTGGCGATAAGTGTTTTACGTTTACTTACCTCATTTTCTTTGTTCTCGGCAGGCTTCGCCTCTGCCGGCTTGGGCGGTGGGGTGGCCCATTTGATCCATGGAGGGCGGACGGGTGGCGGGTCGGAGGCCTCGCCTTGGCCGCCCGCTCCCCCGTGGTCACCGTCCCCCTCCTCCTTGTCCGTACCCGGGTCATCATCCGACTTGTCGGACTTCTTCGGGTCAACTTCTCCTTCCTCGAGACCGTGCATAGGCTCGGTCTCGTCGGTATTATTGGCCATTTCAAAGGAAACAGTCAAGTAGGTTTGTGTGAATGGTTAGACTGGTTGTTGAAAATTTGTTGAAGTGAAAGTATCACAGACGAGGCAGCTTTGCTCACACGACCACAAATGACCTGCTGTGTTGGTTCTGTTGCACACAGCCCCTCTGAGTGTTGGCTCTCAGCCAATCAGATTGTCTGTTTCTTAATTTGTTTATTTGGGTCACTGTTTGGAGGCATCTCATTGGTTAGTCTTTCCCTCCTCTCACACAGGTGAGATTTGGTCTAAAAATTACTGAATTGTTAGTTTTTATGTTGTAATGAGATACTAATGGCCCTATCATTTGTGGTTTCGCTCACAGGATGCTCATCAGGTGTGTTATAGGCAAGCTGACTGTTTTATTTGGATACTGGGATCCCTGTGTGTTGTTGTTGTAATCCACCAGGTGGCAGCCCAGTTAGGCTGCAGTGGGTTATGTTGGAATTAGGGTTCCATGTTGGTTATTACTTATTTACAATCTGGATTGAGGGGAAACTGATTTGTTTCAGGTCATAGAGGCCGGTGTGGATGGAGAGCTGGACAGTGTAAATTATTTCTAATTTTTTCTATCTCAGAGTTTATGAGTATAGAGTACTATCCTCTTGTCTCAAGGTTACTGAGGGATGAACATTTTTTTCTGAATCTGATGAGTCATTAGATGCATCGGCCTCAAAATTTTGCTCATCTTTACCTTTATCAGAGTTAGATTTGTCATTTTCATAATGATTTGTGTTATCATTTTCAGAAGATTGTTCATCATCCGCACTTTTATGTTCGGACATACATTTTGACCGATCACGGTCTGAATTGGACGTCGAGTCAGACATGGTTTTGGCAATTTTCTTCGATTTTTTGACTTATCTGAACTAAATAATGTCACTCTCTATGTGATATAATGTTAAATGGTGATGAATAACCACAATGTAGCTTACTGTCAGTTATATTTTGTACGTATTCCTGAGTTGTTTGTCATACAAAATGAAATTGTCTGTTCGTGTAATTCTGATGAATGCCACTAGAGTTTTTGGTAATCGATAGATGGCATTAGTAGTATTGTTCATAATTTTGTTTTACAACAGGTGGCACCACTTTTTTTTTTTTCCCAATATTATTTGCTTTTTCTATTTCATCCATATGAATGTCATTTTAAAATATTTAATTCTTTGTTTTATAATTTATAGAACTCATTCGGACAACTAGAAATCCACCTGGAAATGACGGCATATGGAATGTAGAAGACTTTGCTGCTCCAAAAGGTACATATATATATGAAATATGGCTATAAATATTTGGAGTGAGTGAGTAATGGATGCTTTACGCCATTTCGACAACTAAGGTCATATTCATGGCGAAAACGGTTGTTATCAATGAAAAGATGGACTAAAAGTTGTCAATAGAACAACATGATATATGTACAAGATCTTATCCTGAGGATAAAAACATGTTAATATACTAATCATATCAGTCCATACAGACCAGCTGTTTTGAAAAAATGAATTATACGATCAGACTGTACAGTATTAAAAAGTTCAGGTAGACCAGCTACCTGATAGAACTGTCTACGCGTCTGTTCAAAATCTGGGCATTCCAAAAGGAGATGCTTGATGGTTAAAGGTTGATTACAAACAATACATTCTGGTGGGGGCTCACCTTTTAAAAGGAAAACATGTGTAAGTCTAGAATGACCAATTCTAATTCTGGTGAAAATAGTTTGGTCTTTTCTAGCTTTAAGGACATTAGGTTTAACATCTTTGATGGTTGGGAAAACAGAATGCAGTTTGTTATTGGGGAACTGGTCCCATTCATTTTGCCATCTCTCATTGATGTATTCAACGATTCTCGGTTTAAAATCTATGTGAGGAATTGGAAAAGGAAGGACTGCTTTGTCCAATCCCTTCTTGGCCATTTGGTCAGCTAACTCATTACCATGAATGCCTACATGACCCGGTATCCAACAGAACTGAACATCAAATCCTGAGTTGGACAACTTTTGTAGCCAGAGAAGAACTTTCATAATGACTGTGTGTTCAGTTTTTAAAAACTGCAAAGCCTGAAGACAGGACTTTGAGTCGGTAAAAATGATAAAGTTCTTTTCCTCTTCCTGCTGAATGGCTTTCAAAGCCATAATAATGGCAACTGCTTCAGCTGTGAAAATAGAACTGAAGTCAGGTAGAGGGGCAAACCGTTTTTTTACCGCAACAGACAGAAGCAGCTGCAACACGTCTACCATCCTTTGAACCATCAGTGAAAACAGGAGAATGATGAGGAAATTTGTTTCGAACTTCATGATACCGGGACACATAATCCAATGGTTGAGTCAGTGACTTTTTGGATTTGGTAGGAGGTGGTTTGAGTCTCCATGGAGGAATGACTGAAAAATGAGGCTGTTTCAAAACATCAAGATCCACAAAGGCATTTTCTATATGAGGTTTCATACGAATGCCAAAAGGTTGGATGTAGTTTGGTCTGGCAGCATAGAGATGTTCGTTTTGGGGTTGAAATACGCACTTAAAGGCAGGATTAGAAGCATTTGTTTTTAACTTAATGATGAATTGAAGGGAAAGTTTTAATCTTCTATTGGTTAATGAAGATTCCCCCGCCTCAACATAGAGGCTTTGGACTGGCGATGTCCTAAAAGTACCCAATGCCAGCCGCAGCCCCTGATGATGGACGGAGTCTAGCTTCTTGATATATGATGCGCGTGCTGACCCATACACCTGACAGCCATAATCGAGCTTTGATCTAGTCAAAGCTCTATAAAGTTATTTCTAATTTTTTCTATCTCAGAGTTTATGAGTATAGAGTACTATCCTCTTGTCTCAAGAGATTCAGAAAGTGACACAGATTCTGAAACATTGAGAAAAAGGGTTGCGCATACACTGTATATGCAAGAATACAGAGATTTATGTGGTGATGACAGTGACTATAAGGAAAAAAGAGCAAAACATTCCAAAAAACAGAGGAAAAAGAATTCATATAGAACGCGTGAAAACAGCTGGTATGAGCATCATGCAGAGGTCAACAGAAGAAACGTAGCAGAGCATAGAAAAAGAAAAAGTAAGTAAACATTATTTATTCATAATAATTATAATAAAAAAAAAATTATTGTTGCCATCTTTTAATTAGTCTTGAGATGATTTCATTCAATTGATAATAATTTAATTCAAATTAACATTCAACAAATTATTAAATATTAACCCAATCTTGAGTTAAATCATTCATTATTAGAATTCTTTTTTTAAAGAAATTCAAGAAGAACTTGGAGAAGTACAAGAAAATTTGGAACCTGAGACTGTTGGCTCTAGACGTATGGGAAGACCTGGTCGTCCCCGTCTTAGACGTCCAGAGGTGGCAAGTGTACGTCATCCACGAGGTCGTCCACATTCAGCTTCCTCCACACCAGTAGGACTACCGTGATGTCCAAGGGGTCGTCCATGTGGCAGTGGCTGATTAGTAAGATGTCCACACACAGGAGGTCGTTCTCGTGGTCGGCCTCGAGCAGGGACAGCATCCACATCTTCAGGTGCTGCTCCTCTGGATTGCACATGTGGTCCTGATTTTCCAAGAGTAAGACGACCCCGAGGTCGTCCAGCACTATGTGGACGTCCTTCAGTTGTTGGAAGAGGAAGGTGCTCTTGTACTCCTCCATTTATCCCGGTCCCTTCAGTCTTGGACTAGCTCGAGATGGGACAGACTCCTCTTCATCATCAACTATAATATACATGGACACAGAAATTAGTGTGACAACATCAAACAGAAATGATAACTCTGGAACTTGTACTAAAACCATAAATGATGGTAAATCACATTATCTTCTATCTACAAATATGATATGATATGATATGATTAGTATATTAACATGTTTTTATCCTTAGGATAAGATTTTGTACATATATTATGTTGTTCTATTGATCACTTTTAGTCCATCTATTCATTGATAACAACCGTTTTCGCCATGAATATGACCTTAGTTGTCGAAATGGCGTAAAGCATCCATAACTCACTCACTCACTCACTGGAACTTGTACTAAAACCATAAATGATGGTAAATCACATTATCTTCTATCTACAAATGGAGCATGTGATCAGAAAGTGAATGGTGATGCAACTGAAAATGTATCTTCTTCAAAACAAGGTCAATGTTATTCAAAAAGTTTGAAACAAGGATTAACTAGATATGATACAGCTTGTGAATCCAGTTATACAGTTTCACATTCTAAAGACAAGGATCTCAAGTATTTAGATACTAACGTTTTAGAATTAGATTTCAGCAATCACAATGATGAGTGTGATCCTGTTCATATCTATATAGGTACTAGTAAAATTACAAGACAATTTGTGAAATCAGTCATTGATGATATAGATAGATACAAATTAGATGAAACAATTTTACCTTCCTCATCCAGATGGGTCGGTAGATCAAACACTCGTACTGGATCTTTAAATCCTGATTTCATCGAGTACAGAGGGCGTGGTAGGCGAGATGGATCTGGTTGGGATGTTTTTGGTGAGGTATCTGGTGAGGTATCTGGTCTTCCTAAGGCGGTGGATGGGAGGGGTCGTCCCAAAGCTGCGGCTAGTGGTGGTCTTCCTAAGGCGGCGGATGGGAGGGGTCGTCCCAAAGCTGCGGCTAGTGGTGGTCTTCCTAAGGCGGCGGATGGGAGGGGTCGTCCCAAAGCTGCGGCTAGTGGTGGTCTTCCTAAGGCGGCGGATGGGAGGGGTCGTCCCAAAGCTGCGGATGGTGGTGGTCTTCCTAGGGCGGCGGATGGGAGGGGTCGTCCCAAAGCTGCGGATGGTGGTGGTCTTCCTAAGGGGGCGGATGGGAGGGGTCGTCCCAAAGCTGCTGATGCTACTCGTTTGGCTCATGTAACAGGTCCCACTGTTGCTGAAGAACCTACGCCTGAAATGATTTCAGATTATTACAATAAGGTTGATTTTTTGGCGTAATTCAAGTTACAACCTGTTAAACAATCTGAAAAGAAAAAAGTTGAAGTTGAAGGGGATGGTCAAGGTTATTCCATTGAAACAAGGCAAAAGAAAAAAACAAAAGAAAAAAAATATCTAAAACTCTTTCTTCTCTTCCTTCCCTTTTGGCCAGGTCTGACAAAGCTCTAAGGGCTTGCCTCTCTTTTTTTTGTACTTCATCGAGGTCTTCATTAATCCAAATGTTCTGGCAGTGAGGATTTTCTTTGATGTTGCTGCGAGCTTTGTATACTAGATCCCTAGACTCCTTGTTGTCAAAGACAGCGACCACAGGTCGTGATCTTTGTGGGTTTGTTGGTTTTTGTCCAATTCTATATGCCTTTACTACGTTCTGTCGAGATACTGATGCTCCTGTATCATATATGATCCTTGAGATGTCTTCTTCTAGATCTTCTCCTGTTTTCTCATGCATCCCTTCGATAAGTAGGTGACTTCTTTTTTCGACTCTCAGAAGTTCTTGTTTCACAGTAGATCTAATATCCGCTTGTTCTACAAGGTGATGTTTAGTAGCATGGTTTCTAAGTATCTCCATATCTCTCTTCAGAGTGCGGTTTTCTTCTTCAAGTTCATTAAATCTCGATTCCAGATTGTCATACTTTTCATGTAGTTCCTTGTCAGAGTCAAGAAGCTTCGTAACCGTGTCGTTGAGAGTAGTGAATTTGTCATTTAACTCCGGTAACAGGACTTCATTTGTGTGGGCGACCACAGGTCGTGATCTTTGTGGGTTTGTTGGTTTTTGTCCAATTCTATATGCCTTTACTATGTTCTGTCGAGATACTGATGCTCCTGTATCATATATGATCCTTGAGATGTCTTCTTCTAGATCTTCTCCTGTTTTCTCATGCATCCCTTCGATAAGTAGGTGACTTCTTTTTTCGACTCTCAGAAGTTCTTGTTTCACAGTAGATCTAATATCCGCTTGTTCTACAAGGTGATGTTTAGTAGCATGGTTTCTAAGTATCTCCATATCTCTCTTCAGAGTGCGGTTTTCTTCTTCAAGTTCATTAAATCTCGATTCCAGATTGTCATACTTTTCATGTAGTTCCTTGTCAGAGTCAAGAAGCTTCGTAACCGTGTCGTTGAGAGTAGTGAATTTGTCATTTAACTCCGGTAACAGGACTTCATTTGTGTGGGTAACCTTCCCTTCTAATTCCTTAATGTCACTACGGATGGTTGGAATGGTGTCAGTGTTGGTAATTAGTTTATCGATTTTGTCTTCTAGAGACATGTTTAGGTCTTTTATGTCTGAGGAAGAGACTATAGGGTCTGGTTGTGAGGAAGATCCAGTATTTTTGCTTCTGGTGTTCATGGATGTGGATTTATGTCACTTACATTCATGAGCGATAATAGAGGAATCACACAATGGCGGGAGAAAAATACAACCTGAGTTTGTTGACAGTGTGCTTGTTATGGTTTACATCTGTGATCAAAGAAGTTTTGGTGTATTATATTGTAGATATAGGTCCTATGACTTATTTTCACAGTATGTTGGCACTTTCAGAACGTCCAGTTGTAAAATCACATTGGTAAAGTGAGTTTTCTCCTCCCCCGATCCTCAGCCACCTCTTGTCAGACCGCCATCTTAAGTTTCTGAAGATGTTGTGGGAATGGGTTCACGTTGTACTGGTACAAGTTTGTCACCTCTCTTTCCCTGTCCGTATGTTGTGTACGTTGGCGGCGCATACCCTGCAAATAATTAAATATTTTTTGTTTGTTTGTTTTTTTTGTTTGTTTTATTAATGATTTTAAAATTATTTACCTCCATGATAGTTCACAAATTCTATGACCTCGTCTTCTCCATTGTTTTTTTCTGGTTGTGCTAAAAAAAAAAAAAAATTATTATGGTACTTACTGATATTCTTAGATGCTGACCGTTGCATCATGATGTCGAAGTTTGCCATTTCTGAATCAGAAAATGTAGATTATTATTTTAATTTATTATGGAAATGATTTGTAGTATATTTCAATATTATGTTATGTAATATTACCTGATGGTTCACTTGTTGTTGAAGAGGTGCTTTTTCTGGTATGGGTGTGCTAGTTCTTGTTGGTTGTCCGACAGGTGATTGCAGAATGTAGGACATTCTTTTTGTCCCTCGGGGAACGTAGGCTGTGGATTTAAAAGTATAATATTAGAATTTTAATCATTTTTTTACTGATTATTTGTGTTTGGTAAATATAATCTGAGACAAAA
Organism: Lepidonotus clava; assembly: GCA_936440205.1. Classification (NCBI taxonomy): domain Eukaryota; kingdom Metazoa; phylum Annelida; class Polychaeta; order Phyllodocida; family Polynoidae; genus Lepidonotus; species Lepidonotus clava. The sequence continues at coordinate 51,435,650 of OW387143.1, read as the reverse complement.
TACCTGGTTCTGTTGTGGTTTTGTTTTGGTTATCCTTTTAGTCACTTTCCTCTGCTGGATGGGTTGTTGAACTCCTGACTCTTGTGAACTGCTGTGGCTTGTTTGCGTGGAAGGTTTTTCTGAAATAAAATATATTATCATTTAATTATTATTTTGAATCGTTCACATGGTCTCTACTAAATTAATATTTTTATTTTAATTATTATTTACCTCTCAATGTTTGCTCAAGAAGAACGTCTGCTCTGACTTGAGCAAGTTGAGAAGTTGAAGGGACATCGTTGTTGTCATGTTTGTTGGCCTCAACGTCACTGTCCATTCTGTGCATTGTATCATGCAAGTAGTCCATCTAAATATATTTTTCAAAATAATGATAGGAAATTTACCATTTCTTAACAATTTGCATGTCAATCTTTTTTTTTTACAATCACTGGACTTCATTTCGTTTACTTAGTTTATTCATATTTAGTTTATTCATATATTGTATTTACCTCCTTTTGAAGTTCCCACGTGTCAAAAACTGGACAAGGAGCATCCAGGATTGGGTCCGATTCCAATGTGTATACGGATTTCAGTAGATCAAAGAATCGACCAACAATCCCGGGCCCCTTGTGCCAGTTTCTCCACATAACTTCGCAGAGATGACTCTCGAAGTTTTTCATGGAGGTGCCGTTGATTCTCCGGAAATTGGTCTAAAAAAATAATTATGCAATAAATTAAAAATGATATTTAACGAAATGAAGAGCAAATTATAATAACAATATTTACAAAATTTGAAAAAATCATGACCGATACAATTATTTTTATTTTTTAGTTTTCAAATAATTATTTTAAAATTATTACCTTGGCATGTATCCATGCTCCTTCGATTTGATTCGTGTGCACCTCCACTACGTCTCCTGTTGTTTTGTTCTTGTATTGCACCTTGTAGGCGTATTTATGTTCAACCACAAAATGGTTGAACCCGAGGTCATTCAATTTGCTGTAAGACAGCCACCCGTCCGAGAACACAGTTGAGCCTACCTCCACATGCTGTTGGATTATCTTTTCAAAAGTCTGACAGTCAAGTTTGGCTACCGGATACATGAGTAATCTGTTGGTCTCTCTTTCCACTAACCCAAAGATCCAAATGTGCAAACCATATGACCTGCCCCTATGATGTTTGATTTTCTTTCCAAACATGCTTTCGTCAATTTCAATGGTTCCACTGAACTTGACGTTCCTTGCATCATGGTGAAACCATTGGACGAACAAGTCCCTAACAAAAGACGCCCAATCTACGGCGGTGTTTTTGTAAGAAAGAGCGCTGATCCGCGCGCAACTAGCCAAACTGAAACCCATCACATAGCTAACAAAAAAGTTAATGAGATCCTGGGTAAAGAAGTGTGATCCAGAGAAAATGGAATATTTCCTCATGGTTGTTTCATGATTTTCACGGCATTTCCAGGTCATGCCCTCGATCTCTTTCTTTCTTTCCTTCAAAAAACACACCTTACCGCACTTGGGGCACCTCATCCTCTTGGAAAGTAAACCATTCCACATAAGGTATTGCCGAAAATGCCTGCCAAGGCACATTGAGTAGAGCGTATAGGCTATAGGTATTCTCCAACTCATCTAACACAAGCCTCATGACCTCTTTTCCTGTATGCCTATTGTACCATGGAGAACTCCTCACTTCTACGACCACTCTGTTCTTGTACATCTTTCTCCGTCTCCACCCAATCATGGTCAACATCATTGGGATCATGCATGTTTGGAACTTCTCAAAAAAATCTAGCCAAATTCAAAAGGACGGTGTTCACTCTAGGACTGGTAGGCAACAACTGGGAAGACCCAACGCTCAGCTCACGTGCCTTTAATTACCGAGCCAAAGCTATCCCATCAAAAAAGGATTAACAAATTAAGCTCCTTACCCTATCCCAATGCCCACATTACACATTGGAACAAACATTGACATTCAAACATACATTCGTATTCCTGACTTTTAAACAATACATTCAAAAACATTATACTTAAAGTAAAATACACATGTTTATCACTTACTATTACAATCATTTTATCATATTTAATAATAAATATAATGTAATAGTAAGTAAATAAAAATTATTTAATTAAACTGTAATAGTAAGTAACAAAACAAACAGAATCATTAAATAACAATCATTAATGGAACTAAATTAATAAAAATTATATATTACTATACAAACATTTTTTGGTTTCTTTTTTGTCTTGTTTTGACGAATATGTGATGACGTTATCCTTTAAATCTTCATACCTTCCATTCGATACATTATATTGATATAATGATGCGTATCTTCCTTCGTCAAAATACTTGAATAAGTATTGGAAATGTCGAATCTTGGTAGAATCATAACCCATTAACTTAATCCATTCCAAGAAAATTTCTGGATTTAAACCATTAATATAAACAAAAGCGGCGACACAAACTCTATTAAAGTGACTTGCAGATTTATCCCAGAAATACTTCCTTATGTTAATAGGCCACAATTTTTCTTCCCCAATAATGTCTTGAATGTCAGACCAAGTTTCAAATACTCTGGAATTAGCCATGACCTCAACGTGAGTGAAATATTTTGTTGGTTCAATACACTTATATATACCAAGTGGTGAAAATCAGAACTAAAATTACTCATCACACTGCCACCTGTATTTTAATATATAGAACCATCATTTGCCTACCCAAAATAAGTCGCACCCCCTCCTAAATAAGTCACAACTTTTCAACTCCTAGAATTTTTAGTTTACCCCAAAAATATCCTTGCCCCCCTTTTTTTTTTATCTCTCCCCAAAAGAAACCCTTTAAGCTACTTAGGTAAGAATCTTGGGAATATTTGGCTGGATGTCAATGTTGAATTTAGAAAGAATCTTGTGTTATATATACTCCCTAAATAGGTCGCACCCCCTCCTAAATAAGTCGCAACTTTTCAACTCGTAGAATTTTTAGTTTACCCCAAAAATATCCTTGCCCCTTTTTTTTTTATCTCTCCCCAAAGGAAACCCTTTTAGCTACTTGGGTAAGAATCTTGGGAATATTTGGCTGGATGTTAATGTTGAATTTAGAAAGAATCTTGTCTTTTATATACTCCTTAAATAGGTCGCACCCCCTCCTAAATAAGTCTCAACTTTTCAACTTCTAGAATTTTTAGTGTACCCCAAAAATATCCTTGCCCCTTTTTTTTCATCTCTCCCCATGAGAAACCCTTTTAGCTACTTGGGTAAGAATCTTGGGAATATTTGGATAGATGTGAATGTTGAATTTAGAAAGAATCTTGTGTTATATATACTCCCTAAATAGGTCGCACCCCCTCCTAAATAAGTCGCAATTTTTCAACTCCTTGAATTTTTAGTGTACCCCAAAAATATCCTAGCCCCTTTTTTTTTTTATCTCTCCCCAAAGGAAACCCTTTTAGCTACTTGGGTAAGAATCTTGGGAATATTTGGCTGGATGTTAATGTTGAATTTAGAAAGAATCTTGTCTTATATATACTCCCTAAATAAGTCGTACCCCCTCCTAAATAAGTCTCAATAGTGTTGGATTATATTTTGTAAAATAGAAAGAATCTTGCCTTATATATACTCCCTAAATAAGTCATACCTCCTCCTAAATAAGTCTCAATAGTGTTGGATTATATTTTGTAAAATAGAAAGAATCTTGCCTTATATATACTCCCTAAATAAGTCGTACCTCCTCCTAAATAAGTCTCAATAGTGTTTGATTACATTTTGTAAAATAAAAAGAATCTTCCCTTATATATACTCCCTAAATAGGTCGCAGGATCTCCTGGCTCTCCTAAATAAGTATCAATGGTGTTGGATTAGATTTGTGTAAATATATAGAATCTTGCCTTATATATACTCCCCAAATAAGTTGCACCCCCTCCTAAATAATGAAAGGTATTTTCATCAATATATATGTTTTAAAAATAACAAAGTTTTTTTTTTTCTTTTTATTTGACATAAGTAAATGACAAAATGATGGTATTCCGTTTATTTCATTATGAATCCTCTTTTTACTTTTTCCAATCCTGAATCCGAAATAAGTCGCAAATAATTGGTTTTGCAACCTATATTGAGAGATAGCCTACATGTCTAATGTTTACATTTATCTAAATTAAAATATGCTATCATTCCATCTTAGTGAAAGTTTATGCTTTCTCTTTATGTAAATGTGTTTATTCATACCAAGTAAGTCATTAAAGGAAAACTTATAGAAATGGAAATTTTCAGTGTATCATGTTTTCTAATTCTGCCTATGACGAAAATGCAATTATGTTTATATTTATTATTTTATATTGTTCATAAACTTTTATTTCATTTCTTTGTAGTAATATAAATGTAAAGAAATTTAAGCCAGGTATTTGAGATATTTAAAGAAGTTAATTTACTATGAGTTTGTTTAATTATTTAAATTAATCATTCTATAATAGGTAGAATTAGCATGAACGTGTCATCTCATTTAAAGATCTATTTTGATCTAATTTGTCCTGCCATCACCAACTTTGATGAGGACATCAAATGGGACCAGCTGAAAGATGGTTTCAAGATTAAAGGTTTCAAGATTAAAAGTTTCAAGGTTCAGCATGTTGACAATCTGAGCTTCCTGGATGTCAAGTTCCATGTCTACACCTGACATGAAGCTAGTCAGTTGAAATGTTCATTTATCACAGAGTAAAACCAGTGCTTGGCATGAGGTACAGCAAAAATGATTGCTGGGTTTTGATCCCCTGCTGTTTGCCCACCCTTTCACCTTTCAGCCAAAACGGTAGGCTCATAACCGTCCTTTTACTCACCTAAAAACTTTCCAAGTGAATGGGGAGGCTGACTGGGTGTTTGATCTTTAACTGCTTTCTCTGGCTTGACGCCCAAAGTATTATGCTGTTGCAGGTTTTAGTAAATTGTAAGTATATGGGATTAGAATTCACACCATTAAGCCCTCTTTGTTGACAAAAGAAATTCTCTATTATGTCAATATTGATCTGTTCAGGGTAGATAATTTTACCATGATTTAAAACTTTCCTGCTAAGTTGGAGGAATGCAGACAGAAGGTGCTTAGTGTCATCTTGTGTTTCTCTAGTTATTATTTCTCTAGACCATCCTGTATCAGGGTATAGGCATACAATATATGGAGATAATTACCCGCATTATTGTATAATCAGGCGGGTTATGAATTTCTTATCTGTAACCTTTTATTCAGTAAAGAATTGGAGCACTTCAGTTGCCTTGGTTATTCTGTCATGCAGAGATGCTAGTGGGTGTTAAAGAGGTCAACAATAAAGGAGGTGTTTTCAAGAAACTTTATAGTTGAACCGAGATTGCTAGATTTGTGTCTTGAATCAGCTTATGCCTTCATGAGGAGCAGCATCTCATTGCTTAGAGTTTCCTCTGTAAGACGATTGCACATCTTGGTTTCTTCTCTCAGAAATAATTATGTGCTTCTCTGTCAGGGGGTGATGTACATGACTCATCTCAGCATTGTTTTTATGGTCCAAAGCATAGGCCTTTTCCCAATGGTCCCACTCAACATCTTTACCCCTGAGTTTTGCCACTCTGCAATACCATCTTTCAAAGGCATTTTGGGTACCCCGTGAGGGTTCCAGGTAAGAATAGGCCCCCAGTAGCCCCTGCTGTCTGAGAAGGGGACAATAGGGGGCCCAGTACTGACCAAATGGTTGTTTAGGTTCAATTCCTGGTTGGTGTTGTGGTTCACTAAGGGATGAAGTACAGCAAAAATGATTTCCAGGTTTTGATTCCCTGCTATTTGCCCCCCCTGTCATCCTCATCACATAGATATGATGACCAAAGACAAAATTCATCCCAACTTGTTTTCGCTGTGAAAATGACCCCTGGCTGTCGTTAAACAACCAACACTCACTCTCTCACTCACTTGAATGCTTTTCAAGGGTATTGTTATGCTGGAACAGCTTCCAAAACGAACAGATTTGTGGTTTGGATTATGCATCGAAAGGCAGGCACTAGCACCATAGTATAAACGAGTGGGCCCCTAGGGGCCCATGGGTCCTTCAGGTGGAATGAGTAACACAAGACAGTAGCTGGGTCGTCACTTTAGGGTGCGATTAGACACCACTCTGTCTGATATTCACAATCAAGAACTTGGTGTTCCTTAGGGAAGCATCTTGTCTGTGACCCTGTTTAGCATCAAAATCAATAGTATTGTTCAGTGTCTTCAAAAAGACATGTCCTGTAGTTTATATGTTGATGATTTCCTCATATGCTATAAGGGCAAAAACATGAACCTTATAGAAAGGCAAATTCAATTAAATCTAAACAAGATCCACAAATGGTCAATAGATAATGGTTTTAAATTTTCCAAAGCAAAGACAGTGGCTGTTCACTTTTGTCAGTTGAGATCCCTCCATCTGGACCCTGAGTTGAAGATGGATGGTGATCCAATCAAACTAGTAGAACAGACCAAGTTTTTAGGTTTGGTTTTTGATCACAAGTTGTCCTTTATTCCGCATATTAACAGTCTAAGGACAAAATGTAACAAGGCTCTGGATATCATTAAAGTTCTGGCAAACACCACTTGGGGCTCTGACAGCAAAATTTTGTTACAACTTTATAGAGCTTTGATTAGATCAAAGCTAGATTATGGCTGTCAGGTCTGTGGGTCAGCACGCGCATCATATATCAAGAAGCTAGACTCTGTCCATCATCAGGGGCTGTGGCTGGCATTGGGTGCTTTTAGGACATCGCCAGTCTAAAGCCTCTATGTTGAGGCAGGGGAATCTTCATTAACCAATAGAAGATTAAAACTTTCCCTTCAATTCATCATTAAGTTAAAAACCAATGCTTCTAATCCTGCCTTTAAGTGCGTATTTCAACCCCAAAACGACCACCTTGGGGATCCGGGGTGGGGGTTCCTTCGGAAGCCTCCTGGGAAGAATAGGTCCCTAGCATCCCCTTGCTGATCGTAGGAGGCCACAAATGGGGCAATTTGTTTGCCATGAATTGCGACCCGTGTTGTTTGGAGGCGGAGATCCTGGTGTCATGAGGGCATCTGCGAGGCTATGGGCCTTCGAAGATTGCGGGTTCATAGTGTTCCTCCTCTTGCCCAATACTGCACTTTGGCTCTAAATTCATCTAGACGGGAGGTTGGAGAGGCCCGATCCAATCAATCGGCTGGTCATGCTAAGCCCTAGGATATCCATAAGTTAAATTTATTTTGCCCATAACATCAGTGGCTTTCTTCTTTAAGCTCAAATGGACAGTTATTGTTTTCTGGCTAATCTCTGTAAATTATTTCTCTTTGTATCCTAGAAGGCAGTGGCTAGGGCTAATGTAGTAGTTGGTTGACTGCTACAGTATATCCCCCTTGTATCTCTGGTGTGTATCCGATGGTTACCTCGGCTCTGCACATCCCCTTGTAGGACTCCGTGGTGGGTGGGGAGCAAGGGGGATGAAAACCGAGTATACTCATATGGAGACACTCACTACAACCCCCGACAAACGCAAGCATCCGGATTCGGATTCATCTGAAAACGAAGGCGAGAATAGGATTGTGGATAATGGTAAAGATTACTGGCCAAGGTTTGTTGTACTTGAACCTTCCGACAATGCGAATCCTTTGTCAAAGCTTTCTCCTTTTGCCATAAGTAAAGGCATTGAGGGAATAGCTGGCAAGGTGAAGGACATTCGTAAACTGCGATCTTGCCAAATTCTTGTGGAGTGTGATAGGAGGGCTCATGCCACCAACCTGCTTCGTGCCACCACGTTAGCAGGTATAGGCATGAAATCCTCCCCTCACAGATCTCTAAACTCTAGCAAAGGAGTTATCCGATGTAGAGACCTTAAAGATGTTAGTGAGGATGAAATCAAAAGAGAACTGCGTCCTCAAGGTGTTTCCTTTGTTAAAAGGATTTCCATTAGGAAAGATGGTAATGTCATTCAGACCTATACCTACACCATCACCTTTGAGAGACCTTCTCCTCCCAAGAAACTTAAAGTTGGTTATCTCCGCGTTGATGTGGATTTGTTTATACCAAATCCACTCCGCTGTTTTAAATGCCAGAGGTATGGTCATGGCAGAGACTCCTGCTCTAACGAGCAGACTTGTCTCCATTGTGGCCAGAAGGGACATGACAACGTAGAGTGCATCAATGATGCTAAATGCGTACACTGTCAAGGTGCCCATATGGCCACATCCAAAGACTGTCCTGTGTGGGTGAAAGAAAAAGCAATCCAAAAGGTTAAAGCTGAAAATCATGTCAGCTACCCGGAAGCTAGGAAGATGGTAGAAGGGACCACTCGAGTCCCTGGAGCCACTTCCTATGCGGCCGCGGTTAAGCCTAAACTCAGGACGGTTGAATGCCAGACAGATTACACCTGGTTGAAAAAGGATAAACCAGTGCGTAGTCCCTCAAGCATCCAGGTCGTGGTAGCCGGAAAGGTTACACAAACTGAGCCCAGTACAAGTGCTACGACATCATCTAAACCCAGTCCACAGTCTAAACCATCAAGTTCAACGACAAACAGGAAAAAAAGTCATAACAGTCGAGGCTCTTCTGAAGCTTCGACTGTCAATCAACAATCTATTAAAGAAACTAAAATAGATAGGAATCCGTTGCCTTTGAGTAACAGATTTGAAAATTTGAATGAGGTAGAGATGGAAGAAGCTGCGCCTGCAAGTCACAGCGCGTCCCCCCAAAATAAGATCAGGGGGCGATCTCCTGTCCATCCACCTTGATGGCAGGAAGATCTATCTTCCAATGGAATTGTCGAGGTTTCAGAGCCAATTTTAATGAATTAAAAATTCTCGCCAATCACTTCAATCCTCTTGCCCTGTGTCTCCAAGAAACTCTTTTAAAGAGAAATGATAACATCTCTTTTAAAGGTTATTGTTTTTATAATACATATGCCCCTGATGGTGGAAGAGCCTCAGGGGGCTCATCCATTTTGATAAGACAAGATATCATGCATAGTCTTATTCCATTAAATACCAATTTTCAAACAATAGCAGTTAGAGCGACATTACATTAAACCATTACTCTTTGTTCACTCTACCTTCCACCAAATTCAAACATCAATAGACAAGAAACCACCTAATATCAACTTTGACCTCACCAAATCCAAAAAGTCACTGACTCAACCATTGGATTACGTGTCCCGGTATCATGAAGTTCGAAACAAATTTCCTCATCATTCTCCTGTTTTCACTGATGGTTCAAAGGATGGGAAACGTGCTGCAGCAGCATCTGTCTTTTAGTCCATCTTTTCATTGATAACAACCGTTTTCGCCATGAATATGACCTTAGTTGTCGAAATGGCGTAAAGCATCCATTACTCACTCACTCACTCCTTAGTTGTCGAAATGGCGTAAAGCATCCATTACTCACTCACTCAGAAGATTTGGGAACAACCTTCTCTCCCCCAGCTACAAGGACCTGAGGCCCTGCCTTAGAGTACACAACCGTAAGGTTGGAAACCTCCTTGGGGCAAACCCCTGCCATGAACAAGGTCTAAGACCCAAGTAAAAAAGGTATAAAGATTAGGATAAATAAGTATGACTCACCCTAAGGTAAGTGAAAAAAGGTCCACAAGTGAACCAAAATAGAGGAGAGAAAACACCCGGAGGTATGAGCAACTCCAAATGGAAAGTTTCACTTATTTGAATGTGAGAAAAAATTAATTAACTCACCCTTTGGTAAGTTATATAAAAAAAGGTTTACCCAAGTAAACCTAGAAGAAACCGTACTTGAAAAGACGGAACACAAATACCCAAAGGGGGTAAAACCTTAACCCTTTCCTGACCGCCAATGGTAAAATTGTAAGATATCTGACGATGTTATTAATATTAATTGATGTTTGCCTTCATAATTTCTAGAATATTTCATATTTTTCAAAAAATTAAAAAGTATTTGATTAAATATAAGTCAAGTATCAAATTAATGTCACCTTTATCATTATTCATTCTGGGATATGAACGTTATGAAGTTGATTCTTTAAAATTTTCATAAGTGAGGCTAAAATTTACCCTAAAAGACCCGATAATTACCCCAAAATGTAATAAATCAACACAAATAATTATCTTTATAAATTTATATACTTTTCTGTTAATTTATCAAATTAATTTTCTTTTAATTCTTAATACGTTGTTCTGATGACTAATAGTCAAATAAACCAACAGTATCATTTTCTTAATGTATTTCATAGAAAAATAAGATCTTATATGTGGTTTTAAGTTAGTTGTTAAATACTTGAAAATTAAGTAAAATAGCCCAAAATAGGGTGTATATTAGCTATCAGTAATGAAATACGTCCACATTCACAGTAGCATAACAAATTCCAATATTGGCAAAGGGATGACACATACATGTTGGAGGCAAATTAATTTATATGTATTCCCTATTAAAAACTGCACTTTGAGATACCTTTATGTAATCTAACATAATAAATATGATAATTGATGTAAATAGTCAACCATATGTGTCAAAAATCCTTAAAAATTGTCCCAAGTAACATAATCTTTATGATACCATCAAGCATCTCCTTTTGGAATGCCCTGATTTTGAACAGACGCGTAGACGGTTCTATCAGGTAGCTGGTCTACCTGAACTTTTTAATACTGTACAGTCCGATCGTATCATCCATTTTTTGAAAACAGCTGGTCTGTATGGACTGATATGATTAGTGTATTAACATGTTTTTATCCTTAGGATAAGATCATGTACATATATCATGTTCTTCTATTGACAACTTTTAGTCCATCTTTTCATTGATAACAACCGTTTTCGCCATGAATATGACCTTAGTTGTCGAAATGGCGTAAAGCATCCATTACTCACTCACTCACTCCACATGTGATAACATTGTCTTTCGACTCTGTATTATTAACTGTTGTATGTTGTTTTCTATTTGTCAAATAGTGTGTCATCCATTTCAGTAGATTTCCATCTATACCTATTGCCTGTAGTTTTGAAAGTAGAATTTTGTGATTAACCGTATCAAAAGCTTTGGACATGTCGATGTAAGTTGCTATTGTTAATTGTCGGTTTTTGATGCCATTAAAAATATCATTTGTGAAATAGCTGACTGTGTTAATAGTTGAGTTGTTTTTCCTAAAACCCCCCTGTTTAGAATCTAGTAGTTTATTTGTATCCAAATGTTTAGTAATAAAAGTGTGAACAATTTTTTCAATAATTTTTGAGGGTAGTGGTAACAATGAGACCGGTCTCAAGTTTGTCACATTATTCGGGTCTCCATCTTTAGGTAATGGAATTATGTTTGCCTGTTTCCATTTATTTGGAAAAGCTCCAGATTGAAAACTAGTATTTATAATGTAGGTTATTATATCAGGACGACCTAGAAACACATCTTTTAGTACCCTACTTGAAAGACCTGTTACAGATGAGGCTTTGTGAATTTTAATATCTTTACAGATTTTATATATCTCATCTTCATTAACCTCAATTTTGGATATTTTAGTGTCTGAGAAGCTCCCACGGTATGCCCAGGGTTCTTTTAAGTTCAATGCTAACTTCGGCCCAATATTTGTAAAAAAGTCATTTATATAATCAGCTGTGTCTTTTTCTGGAATTTTGGTTTTGGTCTCTTGATCAACCAGCATAATTTTTGTAGTATTGCCCTTTTTGGGCATTACCTCTTGGATTGTCTTCCAAAATTTCTTGGAGTCATTCACATGTATGTTTAATTCTTCATTAACAAAGTCACATTTTGCTTTTCTTATTTGTGAGACACAATTATTTCGCAATCTTCTAGCCCTAGCCCAGTCATCTTTATTTTTTGATTTTTTAGCTCTTTTTAGAGCTAAATCTTTGTCCTTTATCAACTCCAGTAATTCATCCGTAATCCAAGGTTCTTTGATTTTACTAATTTTGAATGACTTGATTGGACACATCTTATCCAGACAGGTAGACACTTTTCTCGTAAAGATATCCCATGTATCATCAGATGAATCAGAGTTGAAAAGTTCTTCCCAATTTAATTCATTTAAATTTCTTAGAAATATATCTCTATCATAGTTTCTATAGGATCTCCCTTTAAATTCAGTTGAAAATTTCTTAGTCTGGCATTTTTTCCTGTGTGCGAAAATCATTTCGTGGTCACTTAAATTTACATTTAAGCAGCCACTGTTTTTGATAATATTGCAGTTTGTAAAAATTTGGTCTAAGCAGCTATTTTTTGTGTTACTATATCGAGTAGGATCATTTATTAGTTTCTTCATGCCACTATGCATGAATAACTCCTTGACTCTTTTGGTATCATTATTTCTATTATCTAAAAAATCAATATTAAAGTCTCCCATTACCATTAAGTCAGATTTGTTCAAATCACACTGTTCCAGACAATTTTCAAAATATTCAGTAAATGAGACAATATCACCTTGTGGGGGTCTATAAACATTTGCAATAATCAGATTTTTTTGGTGTGGTAAGTCGAGTTCAATCCATTGACATTCTATATTTTTGTTGCTAGTATTTAGATAGTCGTAATTTGATAGAATAACAGAATAATCCTTTCTAACATATATGCAGACACCACCTCCTTTTTTGGTGTGATTCTGACTATTCTCTTTCCAATTTCTATCTAGTCTGTATAAACTGTAGTTATTTAGACTTACCATACCATCAGGCATCGTGTTCAGTAACCATGTTTCAGATAATCCAATTACCTCTATATTATTTTGATTTAGAAAAGTTTTGAACGTATCAAATTTATTCCAAACACTTCGTATGTTTAAATGTGAGATGATTATCCCTCTATGGAGTAGCAAATCATTAAGGTCATACATAACTAATAACTCGACATATACATGTCCCTCTCACTGTTTCAACACAACAATAATTCATTCTGAGAGTAATCAAACAAAACAACAACTCAGTATCAGCCATTAGCCACCAAGTCATGTGTGAAAGAATAATATATACAAGTGCAAGCGAGCTACTGATTTAGTATTAAAAAGAATTTTAAGTTGATCTGTGCTTGCCATATCAGTCTCCACAGTGGGAAAGGCTGTCATGGCAATCACCCATCAGCTAAATGTTTCAAAAAATAGACTATTCAGTCATTAAATTTTGATTAGATGATCTATTTCAAGACTTCTCATGTAGCATATCAAGCTCATAGTTAACACACTCTCCACATTGGGACAGAGTTTGTTTGTATTAGAGCTGTTTTTGAATATTTATACAAAATGAATTGATAAAAAGCCTGGCCCAGTGGTCAAGAAGTGTTTCACTAGGGTGGAGTCCATCGTACAACTTACCATATCTGTGATACCACTTTGTTTTTACAAAATCATGTACAGTCGACATGAGCCAGGGTCCAACTAGATTATCTGATTTATTTATAAAGTTGATTGTGTGATTTAATAACGGCATCGCCAAATTGACGATTTCTTGTCGGTGACCATAGTCAGTTCTGTGACCATTATACCTGTTTATGTCCATGCCTACCAGTTGGGCTATTACAATCCGAGGGCAAGTTTTGTTCAGTTCAATTTTCAGGTTCGTGATTGCGTCTGTAATATCCTCGATTAGAGAAGGTACGTCATCATATATAGGTCTAATGTTTGGGTGTGTTTTCACAGACAGGTTATTTATACCCGCTAGAATATAAATCATATCATAGTACTTCTCTTTATGTCTTAAGTCCATCTTCTCCGTGATGTTATCTAGGCGTACTCCATTCATCACCTCTACTGTGATCGATATGCAGCTACTATCCTCCTCAATATTATTTAGACATTCCTTTCATATATAGAAAAAGAAGACGAATAACCCGGGTTTTTTCGGTTTTGTAACCGATATTTTTCTTTTATACCTCAACCTGTGACCTTGTTTCATTCATATATTCGGGGTCTCTGTCTCTTAGTTTTGTTGCATAGAGTATTCTGTTCTTTATTTTTCTGTGCTCGATGTCTAGGATTTGTAGTTCCTCATATATGCATTCTCGAGGGGTTGATTGTGGGATTCTTAGTATTCTTTTTATTATGTTGTCTAGTATGGTGTTTAGTTTTTTGGTCTGTGTTTTATTTAGGTTCTATGTTTCTGATCCGTAGGTTATTATTCGTATTATACATGTGTCAAGGAGTGCCCATATGGTTTTCATTTGAATTCCTCTGAAGTTGTCATCATTAGCTACAAAGAGTACTATTTGTAGAGCTGCCTCAGATTTCTTTATGATCTCTTTTATATGGTCTTCTATGTTATTCTTTGTGTTGATTATTTCTCCTAGGTATTTATAGTTGTCTGTCGTTTGGATTTCGAAATCATTTATCATCAGTTTAGTGTTATCTGTTTTTGTGTGTTTGCCTAATGTGAGGGTTTTTTGTTTTTGCCTCTCCGAATTTTATTCTGAATTTATCTGCTATTTCTTCGGTTATTTTGATTTGATTGTGATTTGGTCTTGTAGGTTGTTCGATATTAGGGCTACATCATCAACCCATAGTAGGCATTTAGAGTCTTTGTCTATGTTATTTTCTGGGTTGTTTCTCTTTGTGTTTAGTTCTTTACTTATTTCGTCCATGAGTGTGGCATACTGGGTTACGGCTAGTACTCCTCCTTGTCTTATGCTATTTCTTATTTTTATTTCCCTGGTATCTCTGTGTGCTGTTTTGATGTTTATCCATATTATTTTGTGTTCTTCGTGTGTAGGGAATATTATTTTTGTCATTTTTTGGTATGTTAGGTTGTCTATTAGGATGCCAATTCCTCCTCCTGTGTGGTTGTTTCTTGGTTTGTGGTACCATTGGTATCCCTCTATGTTTTGGGGTTTCTTAGTTCTAGTTTCAGCCAGTACTGCTATGTTAGTTTGTGTCTCTCTTAATATAGTTGTTAGGTTCTTTGTCTTAGATTTTATTCCATTGACATTTGAGTATAGTATATTCAGTTTTTCATTACCTTTCTTTGCGCGTCTCCTGTTACAATTTCTTTTTCGTCTTCCTCGACGCTGGGTTGGTAGATTGGTTCAGTTCATTTTGTTTTTGGGTTATTCGGTTATTGGGTTCTTGGGCTCTTATGTTCTTGGGTTCTTGTTGTCTAGTGGTTGCTCTGATCTGGGTGGGTGTTTGTTGGTTATTTCTGGGTCTGGTGTCGGTATTATGTAGGGGGTGGCCGGTTCCCTAGTGTCGGTCTTGTGGTCTGTGGCTGTATCTTGGTTGGGTCTCTCTCCTTGGGCTGGTATCCCATCTTGGTCTTGTGTATCGTTCTTCTGGGGAGTGGTGTCTTGGGCTTGATGTACCGGTATTGTATATGGGTTGTCGGTGGCGTTCTTGTGGGGACGCTTCCCTGCTGCTTGCCGGGCTGCGTTGGTATGGGGAGTATGAGGGTAGTGTTATTCTTCTTCTAGTGTAGCAAAGGTCTGGGGATTCTTGTGGTCTTGTCCTTTTTTCTTCCCGTCTTTTGGTTAATATGGTGAGTATCTGGTCCACCGTGTTCTCCACGTCCTTCAAGTTGTGCCCGATCACTACCATAGTTTGAGTCTCGCGGTTGTAGGAGGCGTTGGTTCTATTGGGGGTTGTAATGTCTTTGATGATACGCCCGCCTTTTCCGAGGACGTGACCGATGATATCGGTTTCTATATCAAGTGATATCTTGTATGGGGCTTCGGTTGCTATCGTTGGTTTTCTTGTATCGGATGTGGTTCTCGTGGTCTTCTGTGTTTTTTCTTGTGCTTTCAACATGGGGGTATTGGTGGTTTTTGGTGTTTTACTTTTGGCTTGTTCTTCTGGGCTTGGTGTTCTGCTTTCTGGTCGTTCTCTAGGGTTGTTGGCAATCTCGTTGGTCAGGTTTTGTGCTGTTTTTGTCGCTGTTGCTGGGGTTATATGGTATCCGTCAGGTTCTAGCTTGGGAAGGGGTTTGTTGTTCTTATGTTGTTGTTGTGCAGTATGTTGATCATGGTTCTCCGCTCGATTTCGTGTGGGATGTGTTCTAAGGTTGGGGGTTCTATGATGGTTGTCTTGTCTTCGGGGAGGGATTTTGTGACGGATATGAGATCTTGCGCTATTGGGTGGGCCGTCTCTCCTGTTCTTAGGTGGTTGGTTCCGACTAGTATGAATATTGAATCATATTGTGCAATCTCCTTCTGGTTCTCGTTGGCGGTTTCTTTGAGCTGGGCAATATTAAGTACAATCTTGGTGTCAATGGTCTGGTTGGGTGGTTGGGTTATATGTGGTTCCATTTTCCGGAGGTTTGAGTCTCCAAGTATTAGGTTCTTGTGCTTGCAGGTTTTGGGCTCGGCGGTTGTTGGGGTATGGCGGCTTATGAAGGTCTTATCATTTCTTCTTTCTTGTTGATGGCTGCAGTCAGGTCTTCCTTCTCTTGTTGTGCTTGTTCTAGGGTTTTTTGGATAGTGATATTGTGTTGTTTGGTTTCTTGGTTCTCTTTTTGGGTTGTTGTGATTTTATCTTGTAGTTCTTTGTTTTTCTTTTGGAGTTCTTTTGCCATTTCGTTTGATTTTTGTAGTTGGGTTTCGATTACGTTGAGGTGCATCTTGGCTTCTGTTTCTTGGGTCTCTTGGGTTTGGTCTAGAGTGGCTCTTGCTTCTCTCAGGTTCTTTTGGGCCCTCGAAAGTTCTTCTATAAGTTTTTGGTTTTGGGTTCTCTGGTCTTCTAGGTCCTTCTTGGTTCTGGTTACTTCAGTTTTTGCTTCTTGGGTTATTTTGTTTTGTTCTTTTGATTGGTCTTCTTTGAGGGTCCGTTCTAGGTTCATTTGGGTTTTTGTGTTATTGAGTTGTGTTTCTAGGTTGGCTATCTTTTGTTCGGCTGTTTTGAGTGCAGTGGTGAGGTTATTACATCTCTTGCATTTTTGGTCCTGGTTCTTTCTTTCTGGTAGCCATTGTTTTATAGTCTTGTTTTTTCTTATTTCTTGTGATTCTTGTTGAGGGTTTTTGTGGTGTTGGGGATGTTTCATCTTCTTCGGTTGTTGAGCTCTCAGTGTTGTTTCTGGAGGTTGTAGGGGTTATGGAGTCCCTGCTCATATCCAATAGGAGTTCTGGTTTGAGGGGTTGTTCGGTCTCACTTTCCAAGTCGGTGGTTGTTGCATCGTCTGACGTCTGTTTTGTTGCCATTGTGTGTTGTGTGGTTTGTTATGTTTGGTTATTGTGGATTCTGAGTCGGTGGGCGGTTGCTGGTGTCAGTTTGTACAGTTCTGAGTTCAGTGAGTGGGCCCTGGGTCCCAGCTGGGGCTTAGGGTTCTTGGGTTTTTCAAAGTTTTTTCAAGGTTTTAGGGTTATTATGATATGGTAGGCGTTCTCTTACCTCTTGGGTTATTTGTTTTTTTTTGTGTTTGGTTGTGCTTCTCCTAGAAGGCTGTCAAATTCCGGGATTTTGGTTTGCGGTGGGCAAGCGTGCGTCTTTTCCTTCGAGCCATTCGTACCAGAAGGAAAGGCCCCGGGAGCTAGATTCTTTAAGTGCCGAGCTGCCTTAAGACGCCATGAGGTGGTGAATACCCTGCGGTCCTTCTCAGCAGCCGACACTATAACCTTATGAAGAGGATGTTGCTCATTCAAAGCTACCTTGGCAGCAAAAGTACCCTGAATTTGCAAACATCGCTCTTCCAGGCTAAGTAACCCAAGCTCATTTCTTAAAGCGTCAGTAGCCATGTATTTTGGAACCCCCGATATGATTCTCATGGCTGAGTTTTGGATCTTTTCAATAGGTTTAAGGACTGTTTTGGATGCCATACAAAGGACATGAGAACCATACTCCAAAATAGGATGAATAGCCATAGTATAAAAAGTCTGTAAAACTTTAGACCCAACTCCTGAAAGCCAGGTCAAAATTTTGATTACATTTAGTCTCTTCCTAAAAGACGCCTCTCGCCGCCCTCAACAGCATTGTCAAAATTGAAAAAGTCAGAAGCGTATCTTCTATAAATATTGTGTAAAATAACAAGGTCAGACTCAAGATGAATACGAAGAGAAAGACAAGAAACTCTGTCTCCCAATTCAGCAGGCGCACAAACAGGCTCCACAAGAATCCTACTGTGAACAACAGTAACAAGACCAGGCTCATTAATGCCCTGAGGTGTCAAAAAGGTGGAATATCCAGGGACAGAGATAGGAGGTCTCCCATCTTCTCGAGCCTTAAGTCTTGTATCCTGCAGAGCCAAAATGTCAACCTTCTCATTGAGAATGAGCTGAATGAGAGAAGAGATCTTATTACCGACACCCTCACAATTAAAGGAGACAAGTTTAATGAAATCACTGCTAGCAAAAGACTCAGAAGAATAGTTCAAAGACTCCGTGATCATTTTGATCAGCCGGAGAGCCGTCTCCTGAGTCTTGACTGCAACGGACAACAATAATGGATTCTTGACCAATTGTGGCAGAATCTCTTGAACAGTTGAGAGGAGTTCCTGAACGGAGAGTAACATTTCCTTCATCTTGGCCCCTTCCATTACCTTCACTGGTTTGGGAGTAACCGGTACAACTTCTTTCTGGACAGGAAGTACAGGTTGCACCACTTCTACCACTTCGCCCAATGGGGTTTCCTGAACAGCTGGGACAGGGGTGACAGGTTCTTTCGTCCAGGCATTGACTGCCGGAGTCGGGGCAGGAACAAATGTTTTCTCCGGAACATGGGGCTGCCTTTGAAATGCGTTGGGCTTTCCCCCCCCCCTCTTTGAAAACAGGCTTGGGTTTTGGTTTTACAACCTTCTCCTTTACCTTCTTCGGCTGGACCGACACAACTTTCTGAATCTCCTTCCCTTTCGGAATCACTTTGTCTACCTCTCTCTCCAACCTGGGGAAGTCCTGGGCACTTGGGGTCTTCTGTTTCGGGCGACTCAGTGGTTTGGTGGTCTCCTTTATTTTCTTGACAACTGCTTCCTCCTTGGGGAACACCCTGCTGCCCGCCACATGAGGGCCCGAACAGTTTGGACATTTTTTTCATCCCAAACAATCTTGACCGAAGAAGTATTTCTCATAGCTCTCTCCTCCGGATCCCACCTCATCATCCTCATTGCCCGGACAATCCTAGGATTAGCCCGGACTATCTCCTCAGATAGATCCAGTGGGACACGGTCCAGAATAGCCGTGATAGACTTCCCTTTCGAAGCAAGTTGAACAAAACTAATCTTCTTCCCCCCCCAGAGAAGTAAGATTAGCAAGGGTGATAACAGCGCGAGTAGACAAAGGCGTAATCATCGCCTGACCAAGGGCAGACTTGCGAACTTTAACCTCCAGATCGGGATACTTGATCTGGAGTTGAATCAGGACCTCCTGTTCATTCTTCCAGTTGGAAAAATCCTTCTCAAAATCGATCACGATTGGGGAGAAATCTACAGCCTCTTCCATTTCTTCAAGATCTTTAGACACATGAAAAATGGTATAGTTGCCCATATCACCCTCTTCTCCTTCAGAGCTGTCCGTAAAGTCCACCTCAATATCTTCTTTACCGGAGTCCCCTTCCAGAGGACGGGGCGGGGAACAACCTCTGTCCTTCTTCTTTTTCTTCCGGTGAACAACCTTAGTGAACTCTTCTTCCCCGGTGGTGTGAGAGCTGCCCCTCTTCACCCCACTGCCTCTACCTTCTCCAACCTCCGAAGGCTTGGGGACACCCTTCTCACCTCCAGCTATAAGGACCTGAGGCCCTGCCTTAGAATAAACAACCATAAGTGGAATTCTCTTTGGGGCAAACCCCGCCATAAAAAGCCGTCTAAGACCCACGTAAAGAAGGTATAAAGACTAGGAATATGAATTATAACTCACCCTGAGGTAAGTGAAAAAGGTCCACAAGTGAACTAAAGGAGAGAAAACTCCTGATAGAAAAAACTCACTTATTAAGTATGAGAAAATTAAATGAACTAACCCTAAGGTAAGTAAATAGGGTCCACAAGTGAACCAATATTGGAGAGAACAAACCCGAAGGAATGAACAACTCCTACAAAAAAAGTCTCACTTATTTTAGTGTGAGAAAAAATAACTCACCCTTTGGTAAGTTATATGAAAAAAGGTTTACCCAAGTAAACCTAGGAGAGACCGAACTCGAAAGTACGGTTCACAAATACCCAAAGGGGGTAAGACCAGAGGAAAAGGCTCACGAATGAGGAGGAGAAAAAGTCGCTCTAAGGCAACTAAGAACAGAACCTAAAGAAGGTAGCACCAATACCTAGACAGGTAAAACCTGTAAGGCCAAAGCCTACCAGAATTAAATCCGGTAATCACAACCGTTGACGGATACCACTAGGGTCCGAACGGGTGAAAAGAGTAAGGTGATCAACCTTTGCTATGGCAAAAAGGATAATGGTTTAAAACCAAAATCCAAAAAGGAAAAGGGGGACGGATTTACAGTCAATTAGACTGGGTCAAGAAAGGACTTGACCTTGGTGTAATATGTAAAGGGATGGGTCAAGAAAGGACTAGTCCTTGACCAGAACAAAGAAAGGGAGGTGGGTGGGTGCAGGTGGACCTGGGCCAGCACTCACACCTGTAGTGTGAGTGCAGGTGAACCTGGGCTGGTTCAGGTGAAAAGGGGGTGGGTGCAGGTGGTGTCAGGTGGGACCTGACACACTGCCAAAAGGGGTGTGGGGGTAAAGGGGGGGGGGTCTAGTACAGGTGTACTACTACACAGTAAATGTATTGCTGTGTAGAAAAAAGAATAAAGAATAGAGTGGTGTGCCAAAAACACCATATGGGAAGACACCCTGTGCACCTATAAAGCATATAGTATTCTCACTATTCTAAAAAGAACTGTGAAAAAATGCTGAATAGGGGAGTATAGGAAAACTACTAGGAGTAGTATTGGAGGTGGGTCCTGTGTAGGTCTGCTGCTGCTGGGCTCAGACTGACTGAACTGGACTGAACAGACTGTCTGAGATCACTGCTGTGGCTCCTTTTATACCCTTCAGCCAGGGTCACCTCATTGGCCAGGTGCCAAGGAGTAGTTCTCTCAAGTGGTGTCAGGAATCTCTCAAGTTAGGTCAGGAATGCAGACCATTAGTTGACACAAACAAGTCAAGGTGAAGGTCCCTCAATGCACAATGCATTTAGTTGTCACACAACCAAAATAATTCTCAAAAGTGAGGAATATGATTTATATGTCTTTATAGTCTCTTAGGTATATAACTGAGGTTTATTATATGCATCAATATGTGTTCAGTATATGAAAATAATTTAGAATTACCAGCTTTTTCAGACAAACCATACAAAATAAATAAGATAAAGGTGCGATGCCTATACTATATAATTTGGGTTGGTAACAAAAGTCAAAACCTGTAATGTTAAAAAATGTCTATGAAATATCAGAATTATACTCAAAGTCATGATTTATACATCACTATGCAATTATTGTTAACATGTTTTCATGAAATTGTTGGAATTTGATAATAGTTATAGGTCATTGAAATTATCAATGTACATAGGCTCAAAGAGAAATAGTCCCTGGCTTGTCCAACTAGAAGAATTACTCACCATGTAGTGTAGGGTTGCATCTCATTTATTGAAGCCCCATTAAAACTGGAGGTCTCACTATACATACTTAAAATAAGACACTTAGCGAATGCTCTACTGAAAGGACATGCCTCAAATACCCAATTGTCAATTGTATGTTGTCTATTTCATTTAGTACTCTTTAAGTTTCATTGATTGAAAAATGTCCTACCTTGCTGTGGCCAAAGCTTGCTCGTTACGTAATATTAAGTAATCCTCATATTCCGTCTTGGATCACTCAGATTTTCTTTGGCCCAGCCTGCTAGTATCGCACCACTGAAAATAATAATTAATCCAATTCATAAAGATAATAAGTGATAATTAAAAATCTTCCAGAATATAAACCACTACTCATCTCATCTCAACTTTGACAGAGCGTTTGAAAACTTTCCTTGTAATTTGACTGGTGAAACAGAAAATTATTAATGAATAGTCATCTGTCATGCCCCTATTATTAAATTACAACAGTGTTAGCCGCAGGGGCTTACAAATCAATACTAATGAGAAGAGGATTATTTCTCAAAATTGACTTAATTTACAATTCCTGGACATTATCTTTAACATACTCTGTCCTATCTTTAACATACTCTGTCCTTTTGCCTATGAGCAAGAAACTAATATTTCAAAACTATAAAAACGTACTTACATTGGGTGCTTGGGCAGTCCTGGATCAGTTGTATATCCTTTGTAGTGACCCCATGGGGGTCCGGGTAAGAATAGGCCCCCAGTAACCCCTGCTGATCGTACGAGGCGATGATATGGGGGACCCTGCACTGACCAAGTGGTTCTTTGGGTTCAATTCCCGGTCAGTGCTTGGTTCACTGAGGGATGAGGTACAGCAAAAATGATTGCTAGGTTTTGATCCCTTGCTGTTTGCCCTCCCTGTCACCTTCATCTCATAGATTCGATCACCAAAGACATTTAAACGATGGCTCTTACACCTATTTACATCCGGGTTATGGTACGTATTCTGCTATTGACTTAACCTTAGCTGACCCTCGTCTGCTGTTGGACCTCTCCTGGAGAGTATTAAATGACCTCCATGGAAGTGACCATTTCCCAATCTTAGTCAATATTGATGATCCTAATATAGGTCTAAAAGAGCCTCGATGGAGGCTCAATAAGGCCGATTGGGAGTCCTTCCAGACTTTGTGTCGGGAGAGGCTCTCAGCAGATGATTCGTTTATCCAATTCTCCACCAAATTACTTTCTATAGCAGAAGAAACTATCCCTAAAACCTCGACAGTTCCTAAGCACATCCGTAATCCATGGTTTATTGATGCCTGCAAAAAGGCCATTAAAGATAGAAAGAAGGCCTTGAGAAAATTCAAACAAAGACCAACTGCTGACAATTTAACTCAATTTAAGATAAAAAGGGCTCAGGCCCGAAGAATCATATTGGAATCAAAACGGCAGTGTTGGAGAGATTATGTTTCTAGCATTAATACTCGGACATCTATGAAAAAGGTCTGGACTATGGTCCGTAAAATAAAAGGCAAGGGGGGCCAGGCCAGAGTCCAGCACCTACAAGATGGTGACAATCTTTTGACCGCTCCTGTTGAGGTGGTTGAAAGATTGGCTGAAACATTTCAACATCATTCTTCTTCAGCCAACTGTCATCCCCAATTTAAACCTATTAAAATGAGAGAGGAGAGAAAATCATTAAATTTTACATCGGACAATGCTGAAGGATATAATCAAGCCTTCAGCATAGATGAACTTTTAAAATCTCTCAATAAATCTCATAATACAGCAGTTGGTCCTGATAAAATTCATTATGACTTTCTCAAACATCTTCCTAAACCAGTGCTCAAGATTCTTTTGAATCTTTTCAATCAGATATGGGATAGTGGCCAACTGCCAATGTCTTAGCAGGAAGCCACCATTCCATTATTCCTATTCCAAAGCCTGGTAAAGATCATAATGATCCTTCTAATTATAGGCCTATAGCATTAACATCTTGCATCTGCAAAACCATGGAGCGGATGATCAATGATCGACTCGTCTGGATGCTGGAATCTCAACATCAGATTTCAGAATTTCAGAGTGGGTTCAGACGAGGAAGAAGCACCCTCGATCATTTGATAAGATTGGAATCTTTCATCAGAGATGCCTTTATTCAGAAGCAACATGTCGTGTCAGTCTTTTTTGATTTGGAAAAGGCATATGACACGACATGGAAATATGGTATTATGAAAGATTTATATAACATGGGATTTCGTGGCCGTTTACCCATTTTTATTAGGAATTTTCTATCTAATCGTCACTTTAGGGTGCGATTAGACACTACTCTGTCTGATATTCACAATCAAGAACTTGGTGTTCCTCAGGGAAGCATCTTGTCTGTGACCCTGTTTAGCATCAAAATCAATAGTATTGTTCAGTGTCTATAAAAAGACATGTCCTGTAGTTTATATGTTGATGATTTCCTCATATGCTATAAGGGCAAAAACATGAACATTATAGAGAGGCAAATTCAATTAAATCTAAACAAGATCCACAAATGGTCAATAGATAATGGTTTTAAATTTTCCAAAGCAAAGACAGTGGCTGTTCACTTTTGTCAGTTGAGATCCCTACATCTGGACCCTGAGTTGAAGATGGATGGTGATCCAATCAAAGTAGTAGAACAGACCAAGTTTTTAGGTTTGGTTTTTGATCACAAGTTGTCCTTTATTCCGCATATTAACAGTCTAAGGACAAAATGTAACAAGGCTCTGGATATCATTAAAGTTCTGGCAAACACCGCTTGGGGTTCTGACAGCAAAATTTTGTTACAACTTTATAGAGCTTTGATTAGATCAAAGCTCGATTATGGCTGTCAGGTCTATGGGTCAGCACGCGCATCATATATCAAGAAGCTAGACTCTGTCCATCATCAGGGGCTGCGGCTGGCATTGGGTGCTTTTAGGACATCGCCAGTCCAAAGCCTCTATGTTGAGGCTGGGGAATCTTCATTAACCAATAGAAGATTAAAACTTTCCCTTCAATTCATCATTAAGTTAAAAACCAATGCTTCTAATCCTGCCTTTAAGTGCGTATTTCAACCCCAAAACGAACATCTCTATGCTGCCAGACCAAACTACATCCAACCTTTTGGCATTCGATTGAAACCTCACATAGCAAATGCCTTTGTGGATCTTGATGTTTTGAAACAGCCTCATTTTTCAGTCATTCCTCCATGGAGACTCAAACCACCTAATATCAACTTTGACCTCACCAAATCCAAAAAGTCACTGACTCAACCATTGGATTACATGTCCCGGTATCATGAAGTTCGAAACAAATTTCCTCATCATTCTCCTGTTTTCACTGATGGTTCAAAGGATGGGAAACGTGCTGCAGCAGCGTCTGTCTGCTGCGGTAAGAAACACTTTGCCCGTCTACCTGACTTCAGTTCTATTTTTACAGCTGAAGCAGTTGCCATTATTATTGCTTTGAAGGCCATTCAGCAGGCGGAGGAAAAGAACTTTATCATTTTTACCGACTCAAAGTCCTGTCTTCAGGCTTTGCAGTTTTGAAAAACTGAACACACAGTCATTATGAAAGTTCTTCTCTGGCTACAAAAGTTGTCCAACTCAGGATTTGATGTTCAGTTCTGTTGGATACCGGGTCATGTAGGCATTCATGGTAATGAGTTAGCTGACCAAACGGCCAAGAAAGGATTGGACAAAGCAGTCCTTCCTTTTCCAATTCCTCACATAGATTTTAAACCGAGAATTGTTCAATACATCAATGAGAGATGGCAAAATGAATGGGACCAGTTCCCCAATAACAAACTGCATTCTATTTTCCCAACCATCAAAGATGTTAAACCGAATGTTCTTAAAGTTAGAAAAGACCAAACTACTTTTACCAGAATTAGAATTGGTCATTCTAGACTTACACATGTTTTTCTTTTAAAGGGTGAGCCCCCACCGGAATGTATTGTTTGTAATCAACCTTTAACCATCAAGCATCTCCTTTTGGAATGCCCAGATTTTGAACAGATACGTAGACAGTTCTATCAGGTAGCTGGTCTACCTGAACTTTTTAACACTGTACAGTCTGATCGTATCATCCATTTTTTGAAAACAGCTGGTCTGTATGGACTGATATGATTAGTATATTAACATGTTTTTATCCTTAGGATAAGATCTTGTACATATATCATGTTGTTCTATTGACAACTTTTAGTCCATCTTTTCATTGATAACAACCGTTTTCGCCATGAATATGACCTTAGTTGTCGAAATGGCGTAAAGCATCCATTACTCACTCACTCACATAAAGAATCTCATCAATTATTTTTTATGCAATTATTTATGCAATTATTTTGTATAGTGTCACTATACGTTTTTACTGATTATAGTTAAAATTTTATTTATACACAAATCTGTAAAAAGAAATCTTCAGCAGCCGGTTGCTGTTTGTAGAAGGCGACAAATGGGGGGACTAGACTCAGTAGCTCTTTGGTAAAGAGTCTGGGAGGTCTTGGGATTTATCCCTGACTGAGTCACACCAAAGACTTGAACAATGGTAGTGGTCACTGCTTGACTGGCACATGGTATAAAGTAAGAACCACGAAACATAACTGGTCAGCCTGGTGTCAGTATAATGTGACTGGGTGGGGTATTGTGTGGGCCTATGACATGATATCTCAGTGTGGCAGCACTATTAAGAGGGCATTGGGTCCGACTGCTACAAATAGGCATCTCATTTCATAGAATCAGTCACCACACCTGTGGCGTAAAACTAGCTGAAAGGCTTTACCTTGTGTAATCTGGTAAAAGAACCCAGAAGGGTTGGCCGGACGTTAAACTAATCCCACAAACAAACAAACAAACAAACATCCTCATCCTTATAGTCTCTCATTCATATTCCTTTTGTTAAGAGTTATGATAATTTTATGTAAGTATTATAAACTATAGGTTGCCAGTATGGGGCCCCATAGAATTCTTGTAGAAATAAATGAAGACAGGAGACTGGTGTGAACTCTGTGAGAGCTGGGAGAAGGCTGAGGAGCTGAGAGAACAGCCCTCGATTTTATACTGAAGCTGAACATAGGCCCACAGCCACCATCATTCTGGGCATGTAGGGGCCTTTACAATCTGAGTTTGAATGCACAATACATTGTCACATGTGTCCCTCATTCAGTGTGTGGAGGAGTATTAAGGACCCCCATACAGCTGGCGAAGACAGTGACAAAATAGATCTGTGGGCTGCCTCAACTTATACAATAATTCTATATTTCTATAACCTTCTAAATGATATAATCTTTACCATACCCACAGTACATTTAGGTTTACATAAACCTGTTAAAGAAATACCTACACTTTAATCATACTCACACAATTATTATTTTAATGTACAATGATACCAGTATACATTGGGACCATTTATACCAATGGTAAATTATCAAACTATAAACACAAAGTAGACATAAAATAGATCCCAGACTTCTACAGTATGTTGGAGGATAGATAAGGAGCTCTAACTAAATTCTGATATCTATCAACTAATTGAAGATCATGTCTGGAAAACATTTACCATTTGACTTGGTAATCAGGGATCTAAGTTGACTTCCCATTCTTTTTTGTATGTGGCCAACACACTCTTCTTTGGTGATCTCAACATCAGGGCCATATGGCTGAAGGCGTGAAATGACTGTGAATGATCTAGAGTCTCTGTTGCCTACATAAGTTGTATAACGTAGGCCACGATCCTCTGATCTCTCAAACAGTCTTTTCACACCTCCATTGACTGTGCACTCCCGTCATGGCTGAGAGGATAACTAGAAATAGAAAATGTCATTTTTATTATTATAAAACAAAATGTGAAATGTTACTTTATCATTTTTATGGGGGTATTGAAGAGCTGTGATTGCTCAACTTTTCCTTCGTTTTTCTGCCATAAAATAATGTCAGAAGAGGCCTTGCAACACAGAGAACCAGACAGCCACTTCACACACAAAAATTAACTATTATTTGAGAAAAAATAGCAGAATATCTGCTATTTTGTCTCAAATAATAGTTAATTTTTAACAGATTTAAATAAATTATTTATGATATATACCTACCAACAACTATTAGGTTGTAACCATATACAACATTGAAGTCTAGAAAGTATTTCCTGATATCTAAATGATATTTTTATTCATAACAAAATATGATTTCACTATATAGAAGGAACTGTTGGAATTCAAAAGTGGGCCGTGTGCAAATCTCCCAAATAACTGACCAAATTTGCCTCCATTGAACACATGCTAGAATGAGACAATTTTGGGGTATACATCCCCTTCTATCTATGAATGAAACAAGCACACCAAGATGTTGATAAATAATTCAGTGCAACACTAATCTTCTACTAATTTTTGTTTAGATTTATTATTTCTTATTTCTTATTTTGCTTAATTTCAAGAGGTCAGTATCAATTCTATATGCAGGTTGGTCTATGTTACACTGAATGTTAGCCATCCACAGAATGCAGCAATCTGATTGGCTGAGGTGCACTCCATCCAAATATGCTAGGTGGCAGCACCAGTATTAGGCTGTACAGTAGCCACTGTGCAGACATCATATGCAGGCTGGACTATGTTACACTGAATGTTAGCCATCCATAGAATGCAGTAATCTGATTGGCTGAGGTGCACTCCATTCAGAGTTACTCCATCAAAATCTGCTAGGTGGCAGCACCAGTATTAGCCTGTACAGTAGCCACTGTGGAGACATATGTCTGTGCAGTAACCACTATGTAGACACATATATATATATATCTGTAGACTTGCAATCCCTATGAGGATGGATCTATCAGAGAATTCATTTATCAATCTCAATGAAGTCATCACATCTAACAAAATTTAATTTGAAAGGAAGAGTTTATTTCTTTTTCAACCGTCTTTTTGTCAAATTTGCCGAAGGCACTTGTTGTTATATAAAACAATAGGTACTCTACCTAGGGAAGTGGTCGGCTATGTAGTCTAGATGGGGTTTTCTTCTTTCCTGACCATTTCGCACAAGCTCTGCGTAGGTTGGTCATGTACAAGTTCTTCTCCTGTGTCAGCAGATATAGCAGAGACAAAGCCATGACGAGAGTGAAAACCCCGGGACTTCCAGGACCCATCAAAGCTCGCAGCACAATCAATAGTCAGTTGGTCTAGTTGCTCTTCTGTTAGTTCAGTTGATTCACTGATTTCTGATACTTCTCCAAGTCGTATCTGAAACAAACAACAACAAGTCCTGTTTGATTAATTCTAAAAACATTTTAGCAAGCAACCAATATAGATGCATATTATTATATGATGAAGCTGCATTAAAATTATCTGTATAATGCACAATACTAAGCATGACAAATGTGGGATATTAGGCCTTAAAGTTACATATTACGTTATCTGCCCCTTATGAATAAGGGCTAAGGCTAGAAAGATAGAAAGAAATAATCTGAATAGATGCACCTCATATGGCTCTAAAACACAAAACAAAACCGGGAGTTATTATTCTAAAAACTAATGAATGTAAGAGAAAAGCATTAGAGCAATAATTATACTGTGTGATATACCCCCCTTTTTTACTCTAAATGTTTCTTTAACGCTTCTGCTTGGTTCTATTCTCTGTTTTGGTTACCTGCAATCCATATGCGTACATTTTATCCAGTACATTAATGCATATGACATGGAAAGCCCCATACCTGATTTTCATCTAGCACAGTTTACATACCTTATTGTGTTTTAGGCGACAGACTGACTTTTGGAGTTCAGAGTCGAGAACCTCGCCTATGTCATTGTCCAAAACCCGTGTATATTCTGCCCATGGGACTGGCCAAATGGGCGGTGGTAGACCTAAGTGTGCACTCAGAATGTCAGCTGCCTTACGTCCACGTTCAATAGACCCCATTCCATGAACAAGAGACCTAAAAAGACAGAGACATTTATATAATAAACGTCTCATCTTTAACACCTCTAATACATACATAAAAAACTACAATACAAATATTTATAAAAAAAAAAATCATTGATTAGCATAACGAAAATTGCAGCAGGGCTGTAGTTTGGAGGGCCTGTTTAAATGTGCCTATTTAGACATTGTGTTTTTGTTTAAACCAAATGGAAACGTTTTTCTTTTAAATAATTGTCTCTAAAGATTTTGTTAATTTTGTGTTGTACATATGACCCTATGATAAAAAGCAAATCATTCATTTTGTTCAAACTGAAGCATTTATGTTTTCCTAGAAACATCTGTCTACTGTGTGTGAGCATACATGAGATAGAAATAAGGAAATATACAGATCTCGTTTTAACATTTCAATAGAATGATTATAAGTCTGAAACTTTAATGCAAGAGACAATGAAATGCCCTTGTAAAATTCCTTCATATGTAACTTTCCCTGGATTGCTTCTGTTGTGCAGAGGTACGGGATTATTGGGGGGATCATACTTTATCAATATTGTTAATGAATGGCTCCTATTCTATCAGGATCTTAAAGAACAATTACAAATGAACACACTAAATACACGAGAATTTCAGAAAACTTGATTATTTGTTCGCATTATTGAACACCATAAGATCAGTGTGATAATGAATAATGCAAAAGGAAAAATGTTTTCATTAGCTGAACTAATCAACATGTATGTTTAGAAAAAAATATTTTTGTGTTTGTTGATTCTACAATTACAAGCTTGTTTCAATACCAATGGCAAAGAAATTGAATGGTTGTTCTACTCATAAAAAAGCTTACCTGTTGATTACAGCTGATTTGCTCTTTTTGTTGTCTAGATGCTTAGAAGTTGAAAAAGGGGTTTTCTTCTCACAGTTGGGGCAAAAAAAGAACATTTCAGAGCACCATCCTCTTCTCAGGTTTGCTTGTTCCTTCAGACAAAGTCCAGTTGAATTGCAGAATGAACACTTTGCTGCCATTAGTAGAGCAGCGGAAAAGAGAGAAATGTCCAATACTCTTGTCCCTTCCTCCATATGTTCTTCATTAGCTGGTTCCTCTATATCCTCTGATTCCTCGTCATAGTCAACTGATGGAACAACTAGAAGTTTCCTTTCTGATGCTCTCACTATCCTGTCAACTTCCTCTTCAATGCAATGTTCATTGCCAGTTGTACTCTCCTCCATTGCATTGATTTCACTGTCATTATATTCATCATAATACAATCCTTTGTCAGATTCCTTAAAATTGTGCCTAACAGCAGGAGGTAATGACCTGTAGTGCATTTCATATCTTCTAGTCTTTCTCTTGTTCCCCATGGTCGCAGGTAGTCCCCAGGGATAGAGCGTATTCTTGGAGCTCAAAACAGTAGGTGCAACTTAGTTGGACCATGCTCAGCCCAGGTGGCAGTGTGTAGTAGGAATGCACGTGCATAGGCACTCAGGTGTGACGAGCCACACGACTGAGCTCAGTCAGGTCAACCGTCATGGGTCAGTGACCTTGATAGCTCCGCCCACTGTGGACTGGTCAATGTTACTTCAAGAAGCCTCTCTCAACATAGAAGTGCGAATTTGTTAAAAAAAATAAAAACATGCTTAGAATTGGTGTTTTGACATTCTGTTTTTTTTGCAAGTTTTTGTTCAATTTTTTATCTCTTGGGGAAAATATGTTTTGAGATAACCATACAGCACAGTGATTTTACAATTGTACTGACTTTGTTTTTGTAATTTTCATGGCCTTTATTTTTAGGATGCTATGTTAGTTTTATGTGCAGATTTCAGTTACTCAATGTTATCAAAATGCAATAAAAACTAGTTTTACTTGTAAAGTGGGTTCTAATGGAGGGAAGCGTGTCTCATTTTGTTAATTTAGGTCCTAGTTTCAGAGAAATTGAATGTAGAAAATAGAACTTTGTTAATGTTTTGAAATTATACAATTCTGATGGGAAAATGGTCATATAACAAAAACTAAATCGAAATTAAACATTGAGACAATCTTCCCAGCATAATAATGTTTACTATTAGCCAATTGAGTAAAGGAGATATTTGCACGAAAACAAAAGTACAAAAATAGTTTTATTGATTTTTCTCCAAAATTATACATCACATTACCTCATGCTTACTATCTATTGAAAGGGAATTGTGTGGCTGATTTATTCAAAGAGAGATCACAAAGCTTTAATAAGTAATTTATGCGCAAGTTCAATTCTCGTGTGGAGCGCCTCACACTGTGTTGTCTATCCTTGAGGATATGATTGCTCCCCACTTGGCTGAGAAGTGTAGACGGAAGCACTATGCTGATGACACTGAGGCGGACGACTTCTCCCAGGTTTTATGGCACCTTCAAATGGATACCCAGGAGGAGTGGGGAGGAGGTGGGGGTTGGGAAGGGTGTGTGTGAAGGGTGTGTGTGAAGGTGGGCGTAGTGGAGGGAGGGAGGGGGGGGGGGGAGTTCGAAAGGGGGGATGAGGGGGATGTGAGGATGAATTGAAAAATAGAGTGACATATAATTAAATGAAGTGATCAGGATCCTATAGTCAAAATGCACAGTACATCTATATATAAAAAGGCCCCAAGGATGAAATACATGATGCACAGGGACAGATTTCGAGGGGGGCCCACCCCCCCTAATTTTGGGCAAATTTAGATTTTTTTAATGTAAAATTCCCAGATCTGGAGGTCCAGCGGAAATTTTAACAATAGGGCGCCCCCCTTTTGAAAATAACTGGATCTGTCCCTGATGCACAATCCCAGGGAAGGTCCTTACCAGACCAAAACATGTTGATTGCATGAAAATTGAATGATAAACAGGGGTGGGCAACATTTTTTACTCCTGTTGCAAATATTGGGTATTCTGTTTCACCACAATAATTATGCTAGGTACTGGGTTGACATTTTTCCTTCTTTTTCCCGATTTCCCGATTTTTGATTTTATGATATTTTGTCACTAGATAGGCCTACATCCCTAAAAAGTTTTATATAGCCACACAAGGCCAGACATGCCCTGTGCAAAAACTGAAAACAGAGGAAAAGAACTTTATCATTTTTACCGACTCAAAGTCCGGTCTTCAGGCTTTGCAGTTTTTGAAAACTGAACATACACTCATTATGAGAATTCTTCTCTGGCTACAAAAGTTGTCCAACTCAGGATTTGATGTTCAGTTCTGTTGGATACCGGGTCATGTAGGCATTCATGGTAATGAGTTAGCTGACCAAACGGCCAAGAAGGGATTGGACAAAGCAGTCCTTCCTTTTCCAATTCCTCACATAGATTTTAAACCGAGAATCGTTGAATACATCAATGAGAGATGGCAAAATGAATGGGACCAGTTCCCCAATAACAAACTGCATTCTATTTTCCCAACCATCAAAGATGTTAAACCTAATGTTCTTAAAGTAAGAAAAGACCAAACTGTTTTTACCAGAATTAGAATCGGTCATTCTAGACTTACACATGTTTTTCTTTTAAAGGGTGACCCCCAACCAGAATGTATTGTTTGTAATCGACCTTTAACCATCAAGCATCTCCTTTTGGAATGCCCAGATTTTGAACAGACCCGTAGACAGTTCTATCAGGTAGCTGGTCTACCTGAACTATTTAACACTGTACAGTCTGATCATATCATCCACTTTTTGAAAACAGCTGGTCTGTATGGACTGATATGATTAGTATATTAACATATTTTTTATCCTTAGGATAAGATCTTGTACATATATCATGTTGTTCTATTGACAACTTTTAGTCCATCTTTTCATTGATAACAACCGTTTTCGCCATGAATATGACCTTAGTTGTCGAAATGGCGTAAAGCATTCATTACTCACTCACTCACTCAAAAACTGATTAGTGTGAAACTAAGTTCGAGTTTTCAAAATTATAATATGCAAGATGTCACCTTGTTATCCTAAATCTAATGCTTGTGTGGAAGCTGGTGTTGCCTGTCAAATTTGAAACAATAACTGATTCATTTGAGATCATTTCTTTTTCATATGTAAAACCTTCTGTCGCACAATTTTAGGGCTCTGTCACATTTCTGTGCGACAGTGTTACAGGTTGCCCACCCCTCAATTGCGGTCAGGAGCCTATAATATAACGAAACTAATCTCTTTAGATAATCAGGGGAAAGTTAAATAGACATAAGAAGAAAAACATTCAGAAGACAACAAGAGTTGGAAAGTGGAATCGAGTCCTGTAAAAAGTATGAATTACTGTCATGCAATTAACAAAATTCATCCTGAAGAAACCAGTACACATGATGAAATACATAACAATCAATGCATGCTAATTCAAAAAGGATTTGGTGCAGAAAATTAAGATTTTGATAGAGAAAATATGAATTGAGACGGAATCCAAAACTGAGTTCCACTTAAAAAGACATAGAAATAATGCAGGGAATCTTGGCCTAAACTCTGTTGTTAGAGGTCCCCCCAGGTCAGAGGCCAGGCCGGTTATGAGAGCCGGCCCTGGAGTATGGACCCACCCTGTGTGATGTCAGCCTTCTGTAGTCTATACCTCTCCCCACATCGTTTTATCGCCCCCTCCCCCTCCCCCCCCCCCCCCCGGGCATTCAGGACCCCTCTGATCTTTTATTGCCCCCACGTGCTAGGTATAGGATAGGGCCCTGTGTTATGTTTCTCCACCTCGGGGAAATAATTGTCATAGAAAACCCCTCCCAGATCAGGGGCGGGTCCAGAAATTGCTAGAGGGTGGGTGGGAGGTGCAAAAACATGAATGTACAGGGGGAGGGGGCCCCCAACAAACATGATTCAACAGGCCAGGGGGGGGGGGTGGCAAGGCCCGTCCAGCCCCGCCTGGATCTGCCCCTGCAGATTGTTTGGAAGAGGAGGATACTTATCTAGTTATCTTGAACCCTAGATGTAGTAGTTCATTGCAAACATTGTGCCGTTTATAAGGGGGTCATGAGGCCGTAGGCCTATTCTTATAAAACGGAGGGGGGGGAGATGTTGGACATGATTTAGTTCCAGGTCAATTCTTCTGTCCTCTTCCTCCCCCGTGTACTTATAAATAATCTTAATAAATACTTATTGCTTATTACTTATTATAAATACTTATGGCAGGTGTACTAATAAATACTCTAAGGGCTACCTACCTCACAGGATGGGTCCTTGCTCATTGAATCCGTTTCTCTGAGGTCTCGTCCAGGCTGTCTTCCAACAACTCGCCATCAATCCTCAGCTGGACCTCTTTCCCTGCCTCCATTACCAACAGCAACTGCCACATCATTCTCAACTTGCGTAGGTATTCTGGGTTTGTCTCCAGAGCAATCAAAGTACCCAACTCCTTACCAGGGACCATGGCCTCGACAGCCCTGGGGCCAGGGTTTTTGTCTGCTTCCTTTGGCGGGCCTCGGCGGCGGATGCCAATCTTGCTTGGATCGCTGATCGGTTTCCTATACTTTGAAGGAAGACAATTCTGAAGGAAGGTCACATTGTGTTCTTGGACAAGGAAAAGAATGTGCTTACAAGGCAGCATGCATCTACCGAAGACTTCGTAAGTACAGTAGCAGTGGTTGTCAGTCAGAGTGATGTTCAAGTCCCCTATCTCACTCTTGGCATCGCTCACAGTGTAATTAGCACCTTCTGCTCTCACTAGCTTGTAGTACGCCGTGGTGTTACGCACATACGTCAATTCCTTCCCCATCAAGTGTGCAGCATGCAGGTTTGCCATTGAGTGCAGCATGGCACTCATTGGCGAGAGTTCCTTCAGGTCGTATGACCTCATGACCCTATCCAGAATGGCCTTCTCCCTTTTCACAATCGTTTTCGTAGCCGTGAATGTTATGGCATACTTGATACAGTTGGCAACTGATACGGTGCTCTTTGAGAGATTCTTTAGGTGTGAGTGGTAGCTCTCGAACATGTTTGTGGTATTGGCTCAGAAGTTGGGAACGGATCCCCGTTGGTACTTCACTCAGATGGACCGGATACATTCCCAGTTCTTGCAGAAGAAGACCCGGAAATCGGAAATCCCTTCAGTATCTGTCAAGTCGTCGCAGAGTGACTTGTAGGTCGAAAAGCTACGAGCATACAACATTTGGTGGACGATCTGCTCCACCTACTGGTAAGTTTTCTCGTCCCAGCCATACTCACCCATCTTTGCCCTTAGTGTGTTGATCACGTGTATGACCCCGATTTTGGCCATGTCGTTATCGATGATGAAGGCCTGAGTTTTCTTCATTGATTCTTCGTTCTCGGCCTTGACGAGTTAAAGGAATCGCGTCAACGTATCCTTGGTCTCATGGGTGATGAGGGCCTGGGCCGTCACTCAACCTTGGTCAACCCCATCAAGAACCATGGGCATCGTGAGATGCATTCCCCTATAGTTCTCCCGTATTTCCCCTGATTGGAAGATGATCCACTTGCTCTTGAAGTCGGCGTCCAACGATGTGAGTGACCGGCTGGGTGGGCCGTCCAATAGGAGCGTGTAAACTATATTTCGGATCTGGATATCTTCTGGATCATCCCTGTGGGGGTCCGGGTAAGAATAGGGCCTCAGTAGCCCCTGCTGATCATATGAGGTGACGATAGGGGGGGACCCTGCACTGACCAAGTGGTTCTTTGGGTTCAATTCCCGGACAGTGCTTGGTTCACTAAGGGATGAGGTACAGCAAAAATGATTTCCAGGTTTTGATCCACTGCTGTTTGCCCGCCCTGTCACCTTCATCTCATAGATTCAATCACTAAAGACAGAATTCATCCCAACTGGTTTTCGCAGTGAATATGACCTTAGTTGTCAAAACGGCATAAAACATCCATTACTCACTCATAATTGAAGTGTACCCCCTGAGTGCCCTTGTATTTGGCCAGATAATGAAGGAACTGCCGTTGGGGTTCATTAAAACACAGCCTATAACCATAACCTTCACCTATGCCTGTGAAGGTGCTTTTAAAATGGAGCCTGTAAAATCTTCTCTGCATTTTCCTAGGGAGGCTATGCAGGGCAGACCTAGCCTCCGTGGAATGTACTAAACCTCCATCACTAACTCAAATCTGTTTGTAGTGTGACATTCCTCAGTAGTTCGGGGTTTTCAGTTTCTACCGCTGAGGGACGTGGGGGTTATTTCGGTTCTCAGCGGAGGCTGAACAAGAAGCCGAGATGTGAGATTAAGAGTCGTGCTTCGCAGACGAAGGGGGCTGAATGGGTCGGTCGGGGGATCGGTATTTGTTGAAGGGGGGAGGGTGTCTTGGTCAGGCCCGGCCGAGGGGTTGCAGCCATCAGGCGTGGAGGATGGTGGAGGGCAAAAGCGGTTGGGGTAGGGGTCCGGGTCCCCCAGGACCCCGTGCTATTTTAAGTCTAATTTTCCTATAACTTTACCAATATTACTTCTACTTTCTGGTTACTTAGTCCATATTTGACCATCTTATTGACTGGAATTGCTCCTAAGGGGCTGCTAGACGAAGAAGACACGTGCGAATACCTGGAGTACTACGAAGGAACTCTTTATTTTCGGGCCTCACCGCCCCTTTTATACCTTAGTGGTCAACTCTGATTGGCTATCTCGTGTCATGTGGTCATAGTGACGTCACATGGTCATACTGACGTCACCGGTTTACAGTTTACATTATTTCTTGGGTTTCGGGTTTCGGTCCGGTTACAAAGTGTATTTAAATCTATCGCTTCGTTTCATCTCTCACATTCTAGCTTTGACACCTGATTAATAGACATTCATCACAGTAGTTTTCAATTTTGATCCAATTGAACTACAGATACCTCTCTGCAGCTTCTCTATTATCAGGTGGGACACTAGTACCTTTCATTTTTGTTCTCATTCGAGCAAAAGCACGCTTCAACTCAGTACTTTAGTAGACTGCTTTGGTCTTCTCTTGGATATCAGAAGAAAGATCACATCAGTATCTGGGCTCCAAAAATGAAGCATGTCATTCCTCTGGTTCAGATGTGTAAATGATTTTCAAGGAAGACAGCTACCTCCTGCTTTGCGTTTTTATGACTTTTCCATTGTAATGTTTACCAGGCTGGTAGATTCTCTGACTGCATTGTAAGCTTGCTTTGCAACATGTTTTCTTCATTCCCAATGACATGATTTGTCCCAACCTGTTTTCGCCGTGAATTTGACCTCAGTTGTCGAAACAGCGTAAAGCATCTTTTACTCAATCACTAACACAGATTTTATACCTTATCAACATTTCTTCCATTTCTTTTTTTTTTTTTTACAAATATAGAAGACTTTCATGAACCTGACCAATCAAGACAAAATGGGCCAATCCCTGTGAGTTCCATTCATCTTGACCACTTGTAACAGCCAAACCGGTAAGCTCAAAACCATCCTTCTACTCACCTAAAACTTTCCAAGTGAATGGGGAGGCTGACTGGGTGTTTAATCTTTAACTGCTTTCTCTGGCTTGACGCCCAAAGTATTATGCTGTTGCAGGTTTTAGTAAATTGTAAGTATATGGGATTAGAATTTACACCATTTAGCCCTCTTTGTTGACAAAACAAATTCTCTATTATGTCAATATTGATCTGTTCAGGGTAGATAATTTGACCACAATTTAAAAGTTTCCTGCTAAGTTGGAGGAATGCAGACAGAATGTGCTCTTGTGTTTCTCTAGTTATTATTTCTCTAGAGCATCCTGTATCAGGGTATAGGCATACAATATATGGAGGTAATTACCCGCATTATTGTATAATCAGGCAGGTTATGAATTTCTTATCTGTAACCTTTTATTCAGTAAAGAATTGGAGCACTTCAGTTGCCTTGGTTATTTTGTCATGCACAGATGCTAGTAGGTGTTAAAGAGGTCAACAATAAAGCAGGTGTTTTCAAGAAACTTTATAGTGAACCGAGTTTGCTAGATTTGTGTCTTGAATCAGCTTATGCCTTTATGAGGAACAGCATCTCAATGCTTAGAGTTTCCTCTGGAAGACGATTGCACATCTTGGTTTCTTTTGTCAGAAATAATTATGTGCTCCTCTGTCAGGGGGTGATGTACACAACTCATCTCAGCATTGTTTTTATGGTCCAAGGCATAGGCCTTATCCCAGTGGTCCCACTCAACTGTCACTTCATCAATTTGAAGGGTCATCTTTACCCCTGAGTTTTGCCACTCTGCAATACCATCTTTTAAAGGCATTTTGGGTACCCCGTGGGGGTTCCAGGTAAGAATAGGCCCCCAGTAGCCCCTGCTGATCGTAGAAGGCGACAATAGGGGGCCCAGTACCAAGGCAGCATTCCCATGTGGGTCCCATATGGGTCCCAGGTGGGCTGGCAACTGGGGCCAACTTGGGCCAACCAACTCGGGCCCGCCTAGATCTGTCACTGGGTTAAGTACTGTCCCCAGTTGGGCTAGCCCAAACTGGGCCCAAGCTGGGCCCCAGACAGGGCCCAACTATGCTTTTACTGGGCTGTGACTGGGCTTTGTGAAGGGTTTTGATTGGGTCCCATGTGGGCTCATGTATGGTATTTTCAGGGGCTTTTATAAGACTTAAAATTTGCATTTCCTCTTATTGGATAGCTGTCACATCTGGGGGCTGTCCTCAACTTCTGGGGCCCCGTGGGGGTCCGGGTAAGAATAGGCCCTCAGTAGCCCCTGCTGGTCGTACGAGGCGCCGATAGGGGGGACCCTGCACTGACCAAGTGGTTTTTGGGTTCAATTCCCGGTCAGTGCTTGGTTCACTAAGGGATGAGGTACAGCAAAAATGATCGCTGGGTTTTGATCCCCTGCTGTTTGCCTGCCCTGTCACCTTCATCTCATAGATTCGATCACCAAAGACAGAATTCGTCCCTACTGGTTTTCGCCGTGAAAATGACCCTGGGTGTCGGTACGGCGTAAAACATCCAACACTCACTCACTCATCCAGACTATCTCTGGTAGTTTCTGGTAGATTAATAGATGAACTGCGGTCTACGAACCCTTGTAAGAGAGACCCAGCATCTGGATGGGTAGGAGGTCAAGGGGGGGGGGGGATCCTTTGACTCTTCTGAGTCTAGCCCACATGGTTTTGGGTCTCGTGTCCTTGTTGACACGAGAGATCCACCTGTCCCAACTCTCCCTCCTAGTCAACTCCGAGACCTCTCTGAGTTCCTTCTGGGCCTCTCTAAGCCTGACCCTGTTAGAATCCGAAGATTGCCTTCTAAAAAGGTGAGCCCTTTAATTAACAAGACGATTACATCGTTTGACCTCAGGGGACCTGTACCAATGCTTCTTCCTAAAATTCTTAGCTATAGAATGAGGAATAGCTACCATGGCTGCCTTCTGGAGCTGAGCTATAATAAAATCATGTTCCTCCTCCATGAATGTAAATTGGGCACAAGGAACAGATTGGCTCTGAAGAAATTTAGAAAATTTGTCCCAGTCTGCTTTATCCAAATTCCAAAAGCTAGAAGGCCCCACCATAATAGGAGACAGCCTCTGATAGATTAAAACTTGGACACCTGTGTGGTCACTAGAAAAGCTAGGACACAAGGAAAATGGGAATCTGGGGCCAAAGAAACATGGA
The DNA here is from genome assembly GCA_936440205.1 of Lepidonotus clava. Taxonomy (NCBI): domain Eukaryota; kingdom Metazoa; phylum Annelida; class Polychaeta; order Phyllodocida; family Polynoidae; genus Lepidonotus; species Lepidonotus clava. Next base: position 51,395,837 of record OW387143.1, on the reverse strand, counting down.
CAATAATAAGGTCAAGAGCTCCACCTCTGATATGTGTAGAAACTTTGCTATTTAAAACGACATAGGGAGAGTCTGTAATCTGGTTGGAAAGAGTCCTTCCAGCAGTTCCAGTAGAACAAATGTTAGGACCCCACTCACTATTGTGAGCATTAAAATCCCCAACCAAAAGACACCTCTCGCCGCCCTCAACTGCATTGTTAAAATTGAAAAAGTCAGAAGCGTATCTTCTATAAATATTGTGTAAAATAACAGGGTCAGACTCAAGATGAATACGAAGGGAAAGACAAGAAACTCTTGTCTCCCAATTCAGCAGGCGCACAAACAGGCTACACAGGAATCCTACTGTGAACAAGAGTAACAAGACCAGGCTCATTAATGCCCTGAGGTGTCAAAAAGGTGGAATATCCAGGGACAGAGATAGGAGGTCTCCCATCCTCTCGAGCCTTAAGTCTTTTATCCTGCAGAGCCAAAATGTCAACCTTCTCATTGAGAACGAGCTGAATGATGGAAGAAATCTTATTACCGACACCCTCACAATTAAAGGAGACAAGTTTAATGAAATCACTGCTAGCAAAAGACTCAGAAGAACAGTTTAAAGAGTCTCTTTTTGCAAGGGTCAACAATAATGGATTCTTGACCAATTGTGGCAGAATCTCTTGAACAGTTGAGAGGAGTTCCTGAACGAGACTAACATTTCCTTCATCTTGGCCCCTTCCATTACCTTCACTGGTTTGGGAGTAACCGGTACAACTTCTTTCTGGACAGGAGGTACAGGTTGCACCACTTCTACCACTTCGCCCAATGGGGTTTCCTGAACAGCTGGGACAGGGGTGACGGGTTCTTTCGTCCAAGCATTGACTGCCGGAGTCGGGGCAGGAACAAGTGTTTTCTCCAGAACTTGGGGCTGCCTTTGAAATGCGTTGGGCTTTCCCCCCCCCCCCCCCTCTTTGAAAACAGGCTTGGGTTTTGGTTTTACAACCTTCTCCTTTACCTTCTTCGGCTGGACCGACACAACTTTCTGAATCTCCTTCCCTTTCGGGAATCACTTTGTCTACCTCTCTCTCCAACCTGGGGAAGTCCTGGGCACTTGGGGTCTTCTGTTTCGGGCGACTCAGTGGTTTGGTGGTCTCCTTTATTTTCTTGACAACTGCTTCCTTCTTGGGGCGCACCCTGCTGCCCGCCACATGAGGGCCCGAACAGTTTGGACATTTTAGTGTCACCTCCTCCTGACGATGCTGTTTCCCCTGACAGACCTCTGAGCTGTGAGTCTCCCCACAGATGGAACATCTCGGAGCATCCGCCGTGCAGGTCTTTGCCAGATGACTGTACCTTTGACAGTGGAAACACCTGGTAAGCCTCTGAATAAACTCAATGGAACGAAAGGAACCCACAAAACCAATGTTAACCCAGGTCGGAATAACTTTATCATCCCAAACAATCTTGACTGAAGAAGTCTTTCTCATAGCTCTCTCCTCCAGATCCCACCTCATCATCCTCATTGCCCGGACAATCCTAGGATTAGCCCGGACAATGATCTCAGATAGATCTAGTGGGACACGGTCCAGAATAGCCGTGATAGACTTCCCTTTCAGAGCAAGTTGAACAAAACTAATCTTCTTCCCCCCCAGAGAAGTAAGATTAGCAAGGGTGATAACAGCGCGAGTAGACAAAGGCGTAATCATCGCCTGACCGAGGGCAGACTTGCGAACTTTAACCTCCAGATCGGGATACTTGATCTGGAGTTGAATCAGGACCTCCTGTTCATTCTTCCAGTTGGAAAAATCCTTCTCAAAATCGATCATGATTGGGGAGAAATCTACAGCCTCTTCCATTTCTTCAAGATCTTTAGACACATGAAAAATGGTATGGTTGCCCATATCACCCTCTTCTCCTTCAGAGCTGTCCGTATAGTCTACCTCAATATCTTCTTCACCGGAGTCCCCTTCCAGAGGAGGGGGCGGGGAACGACCTTTGTCCTTCTTCTTTTTCTTCCGGCAAACAACCTTAGTGAACTCTTCTTACCCGGCGGTGTAAGAGCTGCCCCTCTTCACCCCACTGCCTCTACCTTCCCCAACCTCCGAAGGCTTGGGGACACCCTTCTCACCTCCAGCTATAAGGACCTGAGGCCCTGCCTTAGAATAAACAGCCGTAAGGTTGGAATTCTCTTTGGGGCGAACCCCCGCCATAAAAAAGCCGTCTAAGACCCACGTAAAGAAGGTATAAAGACTAGGAATATGAATTATAACTCACCCTGAGGTAAGTGAAAAGGGTCCACAAGTGGGCCAAAGGAGAGAAAACTCCTGATAGAAAAAACTCACTTATTAAGTATGAGAAAATTAAATGAACTAACCCTAAGGTAAGTAAATAGGGTCCACAAGTAAACCAATAAAGGAGAGAACAAACCCGAAGGAATGAACAACTCCTAAAAAAGAAAGTCTCACTTATTTGAGTGTGAGAAAAAATAACTCACCCTTGGGTAAACCTTTTTTCATATAACTTACCAAAGTAAACCTAGGAGAGACCGAACTCGAAAGTACGGTTCACAAATGCCCAAAGGGGGTAAGACCAGAGGAAAAGGCTCACGCATGAGTAGGAGAAAAAGTCGCTCTAAGGCAACTAAGAACAGAACCTAAAGAAGGTAGCACCAATACCTAGACAGGTAAAACCTATAAGGCCAAAACTTACCAGAATTAAATCCGGTAATCACAACCGTTGACGGATACCACTAGGGTCCGGGTGAAAAGAGTAAGGTGATCAACCTTTGCTATGGCAAAAAGGATAATGGTTTAAAACCAAAATCCAAAAAGGAATTGGGAAAAGAGGGAAGGATTTACAGTCTATTAGACTGGGTCAAGAAAGGACTTGACCTTGGTGTAATATGTAAAGGGGTGGGTCAAGAAAGGACTAGTCCTTGACCAGAAGAAAGAAAGGGAGGTGGGTGTAGGGGGAACTGGGCCAGCCCTCACACCTGTAGTGTGAGTGTAGGTGAACTTGGGCTGGTTCAGGTGGAAAGGGGGTGGGTGCAGGTGGTGTCAGGTGGGACTTGGCACACTGCCAAAAGGGGTACTACTACACAGTAAATGTATTACTGTGTAGAAAAAAGAATAAAGAATAGAGTGGTGTGCCAAAAACACTGTATCGGGAAGACACCCTGTGCACCTATAAAGCATGTAGTATTCTCACTATTCTAAAAAGAACTGCTGAATAGGGGAGTACTACTAGGAGTAGTATTGGAGGTGGGTCCTGTGTAGGTCTGCTCTCTGCTGCTGCTGGGCTCAGACTGGGGATGTCTGAGATCTTTTTTTTTTTTTGGGGGGTTTGTGACCGAAGTCACCGGACCACTGGGCTTATTAGGCCCTGGTCCTGAAAGAAGTGTAGAGAAAGAAAACCTCACCGCGTAAGCAATGAGGGGTCTTTATGGTGCCCAACAGAATAGGACTGAGGACACCCGTGTTTTTTACGAGCCACGTCCGCTCGGGGGAAATAAAGGTAGAAAAATGTGAGTAAATCCTTAAAGGATGGGAAAAGCTTTTAAAAACTTTACAAGGCCTTCATATTTAGCACTGGCTTGTTTAACAAGAATAAATTTGGCAAGTTCAACAGAACTTAAAGATCTCTCGGCCTGTGAAAAGGAACTTGTGATAAAATCATATCTCTCTTGTTGGGTACTTCTGCACTCTGCCAGATAATGTACAGTTTGTTCCCAGGGCTTAGGCTCTTGGAAACACCACTTACAGCCGTAGCCTCCCCCTACCCCGGTAAAGAAAGGACTACATAAACGAAGGCGAAAGACTTGCTTCTGAAGCTTCCTAGGAAGATTAAACAAAGCAATACTAGATTCTTTAGAATGAGAAAAACTATCATTCCAAGAAAGGTTCCTGGAAAAAGTCTCGTTTTCTCTTCTAGTAGCAAAAATGTCACCCAAGGTTCTCTTAACCAAACTTAAAGTATGTTTCCTGCTGGGCTGGACAACAATATCTATTTCAGGCCTATAAAGACCCTTGTTGGCTGCAGCGTCAGCTCTCTCATTGCCTAAAATACCGACATGGCTAGGCACCCAGTTAACTACTGGGATTTCAGGTAAAAGCCTAGCCATGTCAGAGATGTGTCTGACAAGAGTAGTATTGTCAGGACAAGACTGTCTAAAGGCAAAAATACTGGCAAGAGAGTCAGTATGAACAATGACTTTAGAGACTTCATTCCGCACAGCGTGCTCAAATGCCATGTAAATAGCAATGAGCTCCGCTTGCAGAATAGAAGCCCCCCCATTAACCCTGTAAGATTTCGAGAAACCCTGAGTGACAAAAGCCGAAGCCGCCCTTCCATCACAGACCGAACCATCAGTGTAGTAGACAGTGTCCCCAGCACTCTCTAAAAAGGAAATGTTTTTCTCCGCCTGAACCCTAGTACTAGGACTATTTTTGTCAGTTTTACCCCTACTGGGTTTGCAAACAACAGTCCTAATAGGACAGGGTTCCCAAGGCGGAGGAGGACGGTCTTGAGGAATGGGATCCAGAAGGACGGCCCCGGGAGCAAGGTTCTTTAAGTGCCGGGCTGCCTTGAGTCGCCACGAGGTAGAGGAGAATACCCTGCGGTCCTTCTCAGCAGCCGACACTATAACCTTATGAAGAGGATGTTGCTCATTCAAAGCTACCTTGGCAGCAAAAGTGCCCTGAATTTGCAAACATCTCTCTTCCAGGCTAAGTAAACCCAGCTCGTTTCTTAAAGCGTCAATAGCCATAAATTTTGGAGCCCCTGATATGATTCTCATGGCCGAATTCTGGATCTTTTCAATAGGTTTAAGAACCGTTTTGGATGCCATACTCAGCACATGAGAACCATACTCCAAAATAGGGCGTATGGCCATAGTGTAAAAAGTCTGTAAAACCTTAGACCCAACTCCTGAAAGCCAGGTTAAAACTTTAAGGACATTTAGTCTCTTTCTAGCTTTACTGACGATATGCATTACATGACGCCTAAAGGAAAGACCTTTATCTAGATAAACACCTAGATACTTAAAATGAGGGACCCACTCGATGGGTTGATCATTTAGAAAAAGGTCAGGAATCTTTCCCTTACCATAAAAAACCATGGCCTTAGTTTTAGGGACAGATATTTTCATCCCTATACATCCTATGATGTGTTGAAAATTCTCTAAGGCCAATGGAATCAAACATCTACCATCCCTGGGGACATTGTTTTGATATATAACAATATCATCAGCGTAAGATAACATCTTAACACCAGGGGGAAGATCTAGTTTATGGTGGATTTGGTCAATTAAATAATTAAAGATAGTAGGACTTAAAGAACTACCTTGAGGGGTGCCGTTCTCAAAGGTAGCTACCTCTGAGACAGCCCCCTGAAATCGTAAAACAGCTTTACGATTAGTCAAAAAATCCAAAATCCAGGCCAGCATACTACCTCCCAAACCAGCCTCAGCCAGAGAGGCAGCAGTGGTAATAGGATTAGCTAGTTCATAAGCCTTTTCCAGATCAATGAAAACTGCCACCGCTGTAGACCTATAACCCTTCCTTTGACCTTTGGTGATATTGTCCACAAGAGTTGCAACAGCATCAGCGCAACCATAACCCTTTCTAAATCCCATAGTGTTCTGATGGAGGGGGCGAGCCGCAAAATTAATACAGTTCAAATCCATCCTCTCCATCAGCTTAGCAAGACAAGGTAAAAGGGAAATGGGACGATAAACACCAGGTTGAGCAGGTTTGGGTATAGGAACTATAGTGGCACGTTTCCACTGATCTGGAAGACGCCCACTCTCCAAAGAAGAGTTAAAAAGATGAAGAATATCAGTTACAGTTTCTTCAGGGGCATAACGCAACATGGCATATGAAATCTGATCATCACCGGGGGCAGTGTTTTTATTAGGGATAGCTGACAAAAGTTCTGCCATAGTAAAGGGAATATCCGTATCACAGGGACTGTCAGCTGCCTCCTGGATAAGGTTGGCACGAAAAAGAGATAGATCATCCAATCTATCCCTGGTGGATTCAGGCAAATTAATGGATGAACTACAGTCAACAAACCCTTGCAAAAGAGACCCAGCGACCCCAGGAGCATCTGGGTGGGTTGGAGGTCGAGGGGGGGATCCTTTGACTCTTCTGAGTCTAGCCCACATGGTTTTGGGTCTCGGGTCTTTGTTGACATGAGAGATCCACCTGTCCCAACTCTCCCTCCTAGCCAACTCCGAGACCTCTCTGAGTTCCTTCTGGGCCTCTCTGAGTCTGACCCTGTTAGACTCCGAAGATTGCCTTCGAAAAAGGGCGAGCTCTTTGATTGACAAGCCGATTACACCGCCTGACCTCGGGGGACCTGTACCAATGCTTTTTCCTAAAATTCTTAGCTCTAGAACGAGGAATAGCTACCTCGGCTGCCTTCTGGAGCTGAGCTATAATAAAATCATGTTCCTCCTCCATGGATGTAAATTGGGCGCAAGGAACAGATTGGCTCTGAAGAAAATTAGAAAATTTGTCCCAGTCTGCTTTGTCCAAATTCCAAAAGCCAGAAGGCCCTACCATGATAGGAGAAGGAGAAGGCTTCTGATAAATTAAAGCTTGGACACCTGTGTGGTCACTAGAGAAGCTAGGACACAAGGAAAAATGGGAATCTGGGGCCAAAGAAGCATGTACAATAATAAGGTCAAGAGCTCCACCTCTGACATGGGTAGAAACTTTGCTATTTAAAACGACATAGGGAGAACCAGTAATCTGGTTGGAAAGAGTCCTTCCGGCAGTTCTAGTAGAACAAATGTTAGGACCCCACTCACTATTGTGAGCGTTAAAATCCCCAACCAGAAGACAACTCTCATTGCCCTCAATAGCATTGTTAAAATTGAAAAAGTCAGAAGCGTATCTTCTATAAATATTGTGTAAAATAACAGGGTCAGACTCAAGATGAATACGAAGGGAAAGACAAGAAACTCTGTCTCCCAATTCAGCAGGCGCACAAACAGGCTCCACAGGAATCCTACTATGAACAAGAGTAACAAGACCAGGCTCATTAATGCCCTGAGGTGTAAAAAAGGTGGAATATCCAGGGACAGAGATAGGAGGTCTCCCATCCTCTCGAGCCTTAAGTCTTGTATCCTGCAGAGCCAAAATGTCAACCTTCTCATTGAGAACGAGCTGAATGAGAGACGAGATCTTGTTGCCCACACCTTCACAATTAAAAGAAACAAGTATAATGAAATCACTACTAGCAGAAAAGTCAGAGGAACCGATTACATGCTCTCCGTGATCATTTTGATCAATCGGAGAGCCGTTTCCTGTGCCTTGACTGCTAGAGTTACCAAAACTGGACTCTTGACCAACTGCGGAAGAATTTCCTGGACAGTTAAAAGGAGTTCCTGAACAGAAACCAGCATCTCCTTGGTCTTGGTTACTTCTAGTGCTTTCACTGGCATGACAGTGCCGGGAACAGTTTCTTTTTGAACAAGAGGGACAGGTTGTACCTCTTTCACTACTTCGATAACCTGGGTATTCGGGACGACTGGGACAGGGGCTTGGGTTGGGGCTGCAGGTTCCTTGGTCCACGCATTTACTACTTGAGTCGGGGCTGGAACAAATGGCTTCTCGGGCAACAAAGGCTGCCTTTGAAATGCATTGGGTTTCTTCCCCTTCTCTTTCAATACGGCCTTGGGCTTTGTAACCTTCTCTTTTATTGTCTTTGACTGAACAACCTTCTGAACCCCCTTTTCCTTTGGAACCTCCTTGTTGCCGACCTTTGGCAACTTGGGGAAGTCCAAGATACCTGGGACCCTCTGCTTCGGGCGACTCAGTGGCTTGGTGGTCTCCTTGATCTTTTTGACCACTGCTTCTTTCTTGGGGCACACCCTGCCGCCCGCCACATGAGGACCCGAACAGTTTGGACACTTTAATGTGACCTCCTCCTGTCGTCGCTGCTTCGCTTGGCAGACCTCCGAGCTGTGAGTCTCCCCACAGATGGAACACCTCGGAGCGTCTGCAGTGCAGGTTTTCGCCAGATGACTGTACCTTTGGCAGTGGAAACACTGGGTAGGCCTCTGAAAAAACTCCCGGGAACGAAAAGAACCTACAAAACCAATGTTGACCCAGGTGGGAATAACTTTATCGTCCCAAACGATTTTAACAGAAGAAGTCTTTTTCATGGCCCTCTCCTCCGGGTCCCACCTCATCATCCTCATTGCCCGGATAATCTTAGGATTGGCCCGGACAATGATCTCCTCAGATAATTCAAGTGGGACACGGTCCAGAATGGCCGTGACCGACTTCCCTTTAGGAGTTAGTTGAATAAACTTGATCTTCTTCCCCCCCAGAGAAGTAAGATTTGCAAGGGTTTCAACAGCACGTGTGGACAGTATTGGAGGTGGGTCCTGTGTAGGTCTGCTCTCTGCTGCTGCTGGGCTCAGACACTGACCACTGACCACTGACGACTGATGTCTGAGATCACTGCTGTGGCTCCTTTTATATCCCTCAGCCGGGGTCACCTCGTTAACCAGGTGCCTTATTTCAAGTGGTGTCAGGAATCTCTCAAGTGGGGTCAGGAATGCAGACCATTAGTTGACAAACAAGTCAAGGTGAAGGTCCCTCAGTGCACTCTGCTTTTAGGTGTCACACAAGCAAATAATTCTAAGTACAGTCAAAAGTGAGGAATAGGATTTAAATGTCTTTATAGTCTATTAGATATATAACTGAGGTTTATTATATGCACCAATATGTGTTCAGTAAAATAATTTGGAATAACCAGTTTCTTCAGACCTTTTTCAGACCAACCATACAAAATAAACAAGATAAAGATGTGATGTCTATTCTATATAACTGGGGTTGGTAACAAAAGTCAAAACCTGTAATGTTAAAAAATGTCCCTGTCCTAGGAGATAGGGGGGACCCTGCACTGCACTGACCAAGTGGTTCTTTGGGTTCAATTCCCGATCAGTGCTTCACTAAGGGATAAGGTACCGCAAAAATGATTTCCAGGTTTTGATCCCCTGCTGTTTGCCTGCCCTGTCAACTTCATCTCATAGATACCACCACCAAAGACGAGTTTGTCCAAACCTGTTTGTTATCGCCATGAATATGACTTAAGTTGTTGAAATGGCGTAAAGCATCCATTACTCACTCACTCATGTTGGAGATGGTGATTTGATTCATCAAGTTCCTCAGTTATATACTCATAATACCATTGGTTGTTTGATATAACTGTCAGCACTCCGGTGCTGTGTAGTTTGACAGTCATGTTGTTTATACCTCTATGTAGACATAGTACCTGCTGATACTACTTATTAAACCCATGGGGGTTCCAGGGAAATATAGGACCTCAGTAGCCCCTGCTGATCATATAAGGCGACAATAGGGGGGGGGGGGGGGGCCCAGCACTGACCAAGTGGTTCCTCTGGTTGAATTTGCGGTTGTTGCTTGCTTAGTAAAGGGACGAGTTACACCAAAAAATGATTTCCAGGTTTAGATCCCCTGCTCTTTGCCTCTCCTCTCACCTTCATCTCATAGATACGAACCCTGTGGGGGTTCCGGGGAAGAATAGGCCCCCAAAAGCCCCTTATGATTGTATGAGGCAACAATAGGGGTACCAAGCAATGACCAAGTGGTCCTTTGCATTCACTAAGGGATGAGGTACAGCAAAAATTATTTCCAGGTTGCCCCTGGCCCCCTCTGCTCAATACAGGCCCTGTGATATGCAACAGAGCCCCCTGGAGCCCCCTGGAGCCCCCTGGAGCCCCCTGGAGCCCCCTCTCCCTCTCCCACCCCTTGATCCACCACAGCTAATTCAGAAGCCTAAACATAGCTTTTAGTAGTATGCACCTTCCAAATACTTATACACAGCCCATTGTGTTCATCGGCTTGGAAGGAGGTCTGTGTGAAAAAACTGTTATTTACACAGTAGCAATATTGAAAAGTCAATTGTTATTGCACATAAAACTTGCCCTTTTTACTAGCTTTTTATGTGAAGTTGGAGAACTTTCGTGTCAACTCGGGAATAGTTCTAGTCGTCTGACTGTACGAGTTAACTTCCACTGTAAGTTAATCATAGATCAATTTTATTGTCCCATCAACAATGAATACCAAATTTATGAAAAGTCCCTTCTATCAAGGCACCTTGCTATAAATGAAAGTAGACTTGGAAACACAGCACCCCATGGCGGTTCTGAGTAAGAATAGGCCCCCAGTAGCCCCTGCTGATCATATGAGGTGACAATAGGGGGGACCCTGCACTGACCAAGTGGTTCTTTGGGTTCAATTCCCGGTTGGTGCTGTGGTTCACTAAGGGTGAGGTACAGCAAAAATGATTGCTAGGTTTTGATTCCCTGCTGTTTGCCTGCCCTTTCACTTTCATCTCATAGATTCCATGACCTAAGACAGAATTCGTTTCAACCTGTTTTTGCAGTGAATATGACCTTGGTTGTTGAAACAGCATAAATCATCCATTACTCATTCACTCACTCATTCATCACCCATTGGAAGAATAAAGGCCCCCAGTAGCCACTTCTGATCCTCAAAGTCCATGATAGGGGGGACCCAGCACGGAGCAAGTGGTTCTTTGGGTTCAATTCCTGGTTGGTGTTGTGGTTCACTTAAGGGATGAGGTATAGCAAAGATTATTTCTAGGTTTTGATCCCCTGCTGTTTGCCCGCCCTGTCAGATTCATCTGAGCAGTGGGCAGCAGTATTGGCAGGTTTGGGGCCCTTGATGGTTGTCTGCTGGCAGATTGTCTGTTGCTTCCATCAGATCAGTGGGGGGAGGTACTGGGGGGGTTTGGAGCCCTTGAAGGTTGTCTGCTGGCAGGTTGTCTGTTGCTCCCATCATAGCAGTGGGCTGGAGTGGTTTGGGGCTCTTGATGGTGGTTATTTTGTGTTTTTGGTGGTTTTTGGACTACGAGTCCCTTCTCACTTGTTTTTTGGTTGCTTTGGCTCTCTTCTACGGTGGTTGTTTTTTGTCATTTGCAGAACTTTTGTTTTTCCTTTTTCTTTGTCGCACTTGGCTTCAAAATGCACTAGCCTCTGTGGCGAATTTCTGCTTGATGGATTAACCACATTCAACCTTAATTAGCCAGCCATATATACTTAGGATGTACATCCTGAAAGAGCTATTGCTCCTATTTCGCAATATATGCTTTAATATAATCATGCAGGAATTATGGAACTTATGACATAAAAATTGAATTTTTTCACTTCAATTTCTTCAGTGAGTAGAATTGCACCAAACAAAAACCAAAACCAAAATTAAGACTCCTGGCATTGCCATTGAGGTTAAGTTTCCTAATTCTTACCGTTATATAGATAGAGGTGACCTGTTAAGCCTATATTCGACATCAATTTTGCTGCCCATTTAAAAAATCGGCAGTTGGAATAAACTTCAAATATGGACATCTTATACATACTTAGAAAGGTCTCAGAATTCTCTTTCAAATGTAATATATCGAATGTACAGTTTCATGCCATATTTTCAAAGAATACAAAACATAGTTCATTTAAGGTTTATTTTTTATAAATGGGTATATATTCAGTAAATATAATTAATTTTAACTGGCACCCCTCTCCTCAATACAGGCCCTGTGATTTGCAAGGCCAGCCTGTCATTTTGAGTGATTAGTTTGACTTTTGACGGGCCACCCCCGTCTTCATCATGCTCTTGTTTCATATTTTTTCCTGTAATGATAAATATGACATAAAATATACAGGCAACATTTATGCTGCTGGCACTCATTCATTCAGTGTTTTGGGACACATATATGATATTTTTAAAAGGGGTTGGGGTCCTGATATAGGCTTACTACTAAAAGCACATGGATTTACGCACAAACATGCAACATGTTGTTCTGTTTGTCAAGTTTATCGGCACCTATATCAAGGATCCCTCTGGAGCCCGTCCCTCCCCCTGTCCCTCCCCCTCCCCCTCCCCCTCCCCCTCCCCCTCCCCCTCCCCCTCCCCCTCCCCCTCCCCCTCCCCCTCCCCCTCCCCCTCCCCCTCCCCCTCCCCCTCCCCTCCCCCTCCCCCTCCCCCTCCCCCTCCCCTCCCCCTCCCCCTCCCCCTCCCCTCCCCCTCCCCCTCCCCCTCCCCCTCCCCTTGATCCACCACCCCTTGATCCACCACAGCTAATTCAGAAGCCTAAACATAGCTTTTAGTAGTATGCACCTTCCAAATACTTATACACAGCCCATTGTGTTCATCGGCTTGGAAGGAGGTCTGTGTGAATAAGATTTATTTACACAGTAGCAATATTGAGAAGTCAATTGTAATTGCATTACTGTGTTTTATTGTAATATTTGATATTTTTTACAATAGCAAAATAAGGTTTACACATAAACTTACCACCCCATGGGGGTTCCGGTGAAGAATAGGCCCCCAGTAGCCCCCGCTGATTGTATAAGGCAATGATAGGGGGGACCCAGTACTGACCAAGTGGTTCTTTGGGTTCAATTCCCAGTTGGTACTGTGGTTCACTAAGGGATGAGGTAGAGCAAAATTGATTTCCAGGTTTTGATCCCCTGCTGTTTGCCCGCCCTGTCACCTTCGTCTCACAGATACAATCACCAAAAACAGAATTCATCCCAACCTGTTTTCACGATGAATTTGACCTTAGTTGTCGAAACAGGTTAAAGCATCCATTACTTACTCAGTCACTTATCGCAGAGGGTACAAACTTGTAGACACTTGGATATAAAGTGAAAAGTGACACTGCAAGCTTTCCCAATCTTCATTGCTAGTGTCTCCTCAGCCTGTGTGATACATTCAACACTAAATGTTAAAATTATAAAAGATGATAAAATCTCATACTTCTTCCATTACTCGGTCCCACATTGCTACCTACAATCTGCTGATTGTGTGTCATGAAGCCTTTCATTATGAGAAAGTAATCAGGAAAGTAGCAGTAAAAGAACCTAGGACACAAAAACCCTTGGGATCTCAAACCATCTCTATGTGATATAGCCATACAGCTACCACTAAAGCGTACCTCTATTGCACAGGGTGTCTTATAATTAGTGAGTATTTATTGGAAGCAAATACATTTCCACTGGAGAATATGGCATTTCAATAATTAAGTTATTCTTTTAAATAGTATCATACAAGACATTAGTTTGTTTAAAAGATTTTACTAGTCGTTGGGTAAAAGATTGTTGTAAAAGATATAAGAGCCCTTTATGGGTAAATGTCCCATTTGTAAAAGAGGGGTTTAAAATATACAGTTAAAAACCTCACACAAGTAGAATATGCCCTCATAAGCAATAAGCCATAGTATAATAAGAAAGCCATAAAACAGGGTGAGGAGGGCAGGAAATTTTAGGTCTTCTCCTGTTCACTGTCAGTAGGCTTGTGTTGATTGTAAACAAGGAAGCACTGGTCAGAGGGCTGAGCATGCCCAGTGGGGAGGTGGTGTTAAGTGACCAGTGGTCCCTTGGTTACGAGTGTCCAAGGGGGACATAAAATCTAATCTCTAGTGAAAGAGTGTAATAAACGGTTATCGCACATGAGGTGCAATAACATGTGAAATAGAAAATAAATATAAATCTCCCAATTGCCCTGTGGTTTTCGCCGTGAAAATTACCCTGGCTGTCAGTACGACATAAAACATCCAACACTCACTCACTTCACTCTTTGACCCCACCAACCTTCGAGACACAATGTTTTTGGCAGGATGAAAAAATGTGACTGGAGCTACAGCCTGCACCTCGTGCACTGCCTCCAACCACGAGAACTGTTTAATCGTGTCAACTGATATGTGCTGTGACAACTTTAGGTTGGCAGTCCTTAATTTGATGCATTGCAAAATATAATACAGTAATCATGAATAGATTATATGAGAATGTGAATATCTTTTCATTGGACAAGCTATACTTTATGGATTATGTAATGTTGATATACCTATGATCAGGCTGGCGATTTGCCTAATTATGTTCAGTGAATTTAAAATGAAACTGGCAGAATATTACAGGCAAATGAGCTCTCACATTCACCAAAATGGCAAAAACTTTCGTCAGAAACAAATGTGATAGAGCAGCATACAGTATTTCAGATGAAAGCTAATTTCATGCCTTTTTGGATAATGAATCATTTAGAGATTCCAGTGGTTCATTAAGGGATTATCATAACTTTATCATTTTTACCGACTCAAAGTCCTGTCTTCAGGCTTTGCAATATTTAAAAACTGAACATACAGTCATTATGAAAATTCTTCTCTGGCTACAAAAGTTGGCCAACTCAGGATTTGATGTTCAGTTCTGTTGGATACCGGGTCATGTAGGCATTCATGGTAATGAGTTAGTTGACCAAACGGCCAAGAAGGGATTGGACAAAGCAGTCCTTCCTTTTCCAATTCCTCACATAGATTTTAAACCGAGAATCGTTCAATACATCAATGAGAGATGGCAAAATGAATGGGACCAGTTCCCCAATAACAAACTGCATTCTGTTTTCCGAACTATCAAAGAGGTAAAACCTCATCTTTTAAAGACTAGAAAAGATCAAACTGTTTTTATCAGAATTCGAATTGGTCATTCTAGACTTACACATTTTTTCCTTTTAAAGGGTGAGCCCTCACCAGAATGTATTGTCTGTAACGAACCTTTAACCATCAAGCATCTCCTTTTGGAATGCCCAGATTTTGAACAGATACGTAGACAGTTCTATCAGGTAGCTGGTCTACCTGAACTTTTTAACACTGTACAGTCTGATCGTATCATCCACTTTTTGAAAACAGCTGGTCTGTATGGACTGATATGATTAGTATATTAACATATTTTTTATCCTTAGGATAAGATCTTGTACATATATCATGTTGTTCTATTGACAACTTTTAGTCCATCTTTTCATTGATAACAACCGTTTTCGCCATGAATATGACCTTAGTTGTCGAAATGGCGTAAAGCATCCATTACTCACTCACTCCCAACCTTAGCATCAATAATATCCTGGACAAGATCTAGTCTACCATGGTAGCGAGCCATTTCTGTGAAATACAAATATCCTGCTGATTTATTTTTAATGGTACCGGGGAACATGTTTGATAAATAAGCGTGATCGGACTGAAACGCCAGCCCATCTTCTACTCTTACAACTTTAACAGATTCCATAGAGAAGGTCCCATCCATTGACATTTGTTGGTCGTGCTCCATTTTGATAAAGGCCAAAGCAGCTCCTGAGTCATCGGTAATGGTGAGTTTACGTCGGTATTGGTGAATCTGAAGAGTAATATTATAGGCGTTTATATAATTGAAGCGTTGATGTTTTAATAATTTTGAAGATCTTTAGAAGCTTTGGATCCTTCTTTTGATGGATTGGCGACAGTCAGTTGTGGCATGGTAAGACAGAATTTCTTGGTCTGACAAAGTGGATCTGATGAGGCGCTTTATAAAGGATTTCGTGTGAAACAATCTTCAAGCGTATATTCAGTATACAGTAATTGTGTGTATTTTTGTAGTTACAACATTTTAACTTGTGTAATAGAAATTGTTGTATTCTTGAAGTGATTTACTAGTCATTCATAAAAAGAATTAAGCATATTAAAATTCTATGAAATAAAAAACAATCTGTTTACGGTATACCAAATATGTGATTAGAGAGTGCTGATTGAGGACAAAGATATATGGGTGGCAAAGTGTACATTTGTTTAATTTGTCTTCAATTTATTTAGCAAATTAGGATCTATTTAGAAATTTCTTAAGTGTGTTTTATCGATTGTTGTTTGCCTCATGTAAATATCAAAGATATGTTTGTCATTTTACTGAGTTAAAAGATGCGATTTATTGATCCATTTCTTAAGAGGTAATATTTGTATTTTATTATTATGCATTGAAGGATATTTTTTTTGTTTTCAATATGTGGTTGTAGGAATTGAATGATACATTGAAAGACGTTTAGGAATCTATGAAAATTATCAACAACAATACATTGGTCCATTGGGTTTGATTCCCGTTTTTTTTTTTTTAATTTCTTTATTAAAGTGGCTGACCTCGGCTATTGCCGGTTTTCAAGTCAGTCCACTATCAAAGTACAGTACAGCATGTCAGTTCAGTATTGTAAAGTCAATCAAACATGGCATTTAAAATACGATGTTGTAAAGCTATAGTGCAAACATATGGTAATAGATCAAGGCACATTCACATATTCCATCAGTTAACAAGTTTTGTATAGGATATACAACAAATATTAGCCAGCATACTTAAGCAATATAAAGTAGCTCAAACCAGTGACATAGCTTTGGCCTTTTGCTCATTTTTAAATTTGATATAGGTACTAATCTTTCGTGAATTTACATCAAGATTATTCCATTCCTTAGCTCCATAGTAAAAGATATTTTTTTTATATTTTTCATAGTTTGGTTTGGAGATTTTAAAACAAATAGCATCATGCGCCCTAGTTGTAATTTGTCTATTGTCAACAAACTGTACATTAGACCTATGTTTATACATAAAATTTAAGGCATGCATGATCCTTCTGTCATACAAATTACAAACATTTGCAAAAATGTGTAAGTCCCTAGTGTTGAGATGATCCCGATTAAAATTTATACAAATTCCCAATCCTCTGTTTTGTAGTCTTTGTAGCTTATTTGTTAATTGTTGGTTGGCATTGTGATAGAAAAGATCTCCATAATCAAAATAAGGTAACACCATTGTTTTGTAAATAGCTAGGGCTGCTTCTATTGTTAAAAATCTTCTAATTTTACTGAGTAAGTTGATTTTGTAAGCTACCGATTTGATTATGTACCTCAAATGTGGTTGAAATGATAAAGTATTGTCAATTATAACTCCTAGGTACTTGTACTGCTGTACAAAATTTGTACTTTGGTTTCCAATATACAAAGGATCGGGATTACAGTTTTTAACCTTATGGTTGGATCCCAGGATCATACTCTTGGTTTTCTTTATATTAACTGATAGTTTGTTTCTATTACACCATTCAAAAAGTCGGTTTAAATTTGTTTGTTGGTCTCTATGGGCAGATGCAATGTCGTCTGATACAGAAAGCAATACTGTGTCGTCAGCATACAAATACATTTCACTTGATAAAATAATGTTATACAGGTCATTTATATATATTAGAAATAGCAAGGGTCCTAACACAGATCCTTGTGGTACACCACATTTGATTGTTTCAAAGTCAGATGAAGTATTGTTCAGGTACAGTCTCTGTTGTCTTTCGAATAAATAACTTTTCATCCAACCAACTGGGTTATTTTTGATACCTATATATCTTAATTTTTTAATTAATATTTTATGTGAAACAGTATCAAAAGCTTTGGAAAAATCTATGAATGTAGCTACTGAGAATTGTGAATTATTAACTGCATTATAAATATTATCTAAAAAAATTGCTATGGAATTAGTAGTAGAATGGTTTTTCCTGAAGCCTCCCTGGTGATCAGTTAAGATAAAATGTTCTTCCAAAAATGAATAAATTCTATTGTGAACTATTTTCTCAATAATTTTACCGGGAAGAGGTAGTAGGGAAATGGGTCTGTAATTATTACAATTGGTTTTATCTCCATCTTTGTATAAAGGGGTAATAGTTGCCTGTTTCCAAGCTTTCGGAAATATATTTGTGGAAAAGGATAAGTTAAATAAAAAAGTTAATTGATGACTTAATTCCAAAAAGACAGGTTTCAATATTTTGGTAGCAACCCCATCTATAGCTGATGATTTACACAAGTTGATTTCTTTACAGAATTTAACCACTTCTTCTTCATTTGTTGTAAAATCGGGAAGTACATGGTTGTTAATCGTACCCTTGTAATTCCATGGTAAGGTATAATTACTGGCAAGTTTATGACCAATATCAATAAAAAAGGAGTTCATAAAGTTTGCCATTGATTTTGGATCAGTTATGGGGTGATTGTTATCGTCAGCAATACTTATATTTTGAATTTTGGTTGATTTAGAGTTTGGAATTATTTGTTGAATTTGTTTCCAGAATTTCTTTGGGTCCTTCAAATTTGTTTGCAAATTTTCTTGAATAAAATCAGCTTTTGTATTTTTAATTAATTTATTTACAGTGTTTCTAGCTATTCTTGCTGAAGTCCAGTCTTGGGCTAAGTTGGATTTTTTTGCCTTCAATAACAATCTATCCTTATCTTTGATCTCTTCAAGGATTTCATTGCTGATCCATGGTTCTTTAACATTTTTAACAATAAAGGTTTGCAATGGACAATAATTATCCAATTCAGTTTTAACCAAATTAATAAAGTAGTCCCAACATTCATCGACATTGTTCATATTGTAATAGTCAGTCCAGTCATGTTCCCTGAGTTTCCTTAGGAAATCCGCTTCATTAAAATTCAAGTAAGATCTACCTGTAAAATTTGAGTGTAATTTTTGTTTAGTTTGGTGTTTCCTTGAAAAGTATATCATTTGATGATCACTCAGGTTTATATCTAATATGCCAGTGTCGATGATATGTTTACAGTTGGTAAAACATAAATCAATGGTTGAATTAAGTGTAGAATATCTAGTAATGCCAGTAATTATTTGCTTCAAACCAGTTACCTCCTCAAGCCATTTTAAGGTTTTGGTATTAGGATGGTGGTGGTTTGAATAGTCAATATTAAAATCTCCATTTATAAAAAGTTCATAGTTATTGTTGTATTTTTGATTAAGTGTATCAATACATGATTCAATGGTATTACAAAAGTCTTGAACATTTCCCTGTGGTGGTCTATACAATGTACAATAAACTATTTTTTTCATATGAGGATGTGACAGTGTAATCCATAGCATTTCACCATTGATATCAGAGGTATTCAAATCACATAATTCATGAGATGAGAAATTAATATTTGATTTAATATAGCAACATACTCCACCACCACGTTTTGTTGTAAGATCAGGGTTGTCAGACCAAGACCTATCGTTCCTAATACAGAAATAGTCAGGAATTGTAATGAGGTTATCAGGCGTACTAGGGTTTAACCATGATTCAGTAATGCCCAAGATTGAAAATTTATTACTGGAAAGGTACAATTTCAATTGATCATATTTATTCCATAAACTTCTGATATTTAAATGAGCAAAATGTAAGCCTCTTTTGTATAGATGCGGACTACACATTATACATAAAATTTGGGTATATGTTGGCTATTATGAAATGAAGGCTAATTGATTCTGTATCATGAATCCAGATGTCAGTGCCAGTTAATATGTGAAAGCCTATGGGTTTTAAATCTGTGGATAGGGCTGAGGTTATATCACTTGGATCTCTCAGCATGCTAAGTCATATAGCATATAGTGCGGGGTTTTAGCAAAGAGAGTAGGAAAATAGTATTTCAAGTAAATACAATTATAAATATAATAGGTGAGGAGAAGAAATAAGGTCTTAATATTTGTTTTGCTTTGGGTCATCCCATACGAGAGTAACCTGACATTGATAAGTGTTATAATAAAGAAATCATTACAGTATTAATTTAAAAATATCTACATATTTTTCAACATAGTATCAACAAATCTAAGTCGGGATTAATACTTGTTATGCTTTTAGGTCATCCCATACGAGAGTAACCTGACATAGACAAGTCTTATAATAAAGAAAACATAATATATTTACATATTTTTCAACATAGAATCAACAAATTTTTTGGCCCACAGAAGACGAGTTTGAGGGGTAGGATGGAGTCCATCTCGTAGTCTTTTATATTTGTGTATTCTCCTTCCGTTGGTATAACTGTGGATTGTATCCATGAGCCAAGGTCCGTAGGTACTAGAATCTATGTTCATTGAGTCAATTGCATTATTCAAAAATGGTAGACTTTCATTAATAGTGACTTGTTTGTCTTCCTGACTCGGTATGTCACAGTGTTTGTTGTATACACTCAAGTCTAGGCCAATTAAATGGCACATGATTATTTTCGAATTCAACTTGGACAGTTCCTGCTTAGCAATATAAAGCCTATTTTCTAACACTTCGACAAGATTACCAACCTCTTGGAAGATACCTGAGACTCTACCATTGGAATGTTTTGTAGTCAAATCGTTGACACCCACACAGAAGTATACAAAGTCTGGCACTGTCACAACGATTTCTTGTTTTGCTGCTTCAATAATCGAGAAGATATTGGCTCCACGTTGGTAGAATACTTTCACCTGTATATTAGCATTCTTCTTATGTATTTCATCGACAATGTCTTTTTCAATTTCAGCTCCTCTGGAGTCCATGATAATTAAGAATTTTGTGTTCGATTCGTGTGACGCCATATTGGAGAATCACATTAAGTTTAGAGTCCTCTTTTTAGTCCGTCGCGCGTTTTATACAGAGAAAAGTATTTGGCTTGTTTCTGGCGAGTGGTTGGCTATGAAATATTTCGATCAAGGACAGTATTTGAAGCTACCAGCGAAACATTTTATGCATTTGGGTCCTTCGTATAATCATCACGCAACAACTCCAATTCAGAGCCAAGCTTGTTCCCGCATTTGATGTTTTCCTTATAGATTGAGGTACGTTGGGCAAGCGTAAAACCAGCGCCGTAATGTTTATGTGTTGTGGCTTCGTAAAGATGGCCTTTTTCGGCTGCTAGCTTTGCTCTCAACTCAGGGTTTTGGTCGAATTTGGCCCTTAAGAACTTGCGTAAGTATACATCACTTACTTGTCTCCATTCTTCAGTAGTGGTGATGGAGTTTCCAAGCCTCATTATCTTGTAGGGATCGTTTTCTTCCATTATCCTTTTCGCCACGTGTTGTTGTTTACATACCTCCGCTTTGGCATTCTGCAGGGCTTGTTCGACAGAGTTATATTCAATCTCCTCGGAGGTGAATTTCGACGGGTATAGGTTGGAGTATGGGGCGTGGTGGCTTTGAAATGCAGTGCCGTCCTTTACCTTGATAGTTTTTGCTGCTTGGATGGATAGGTTATGTGGTAGAGGATCGTGGACATCGTATTTTACACCGTCAATGATCAGGTTGGAGCCTCTTGATCTAACATTGATTCCCTCGGATTTTGCATGAGCAAAAATTGACCTGGCGTCTTTTCTGTCAGCCAATTGTTGGGGTGAAACATCGTCTTGGAAGTACACAGGTTTCCAGATCGGAGATGCTTTCATTTTGTGAGCGTTTTTGTACAACATAGATTTGTATCTCAAGTAGGGAAATACAACCATAATTGGGCGCTTTGACAGGTGTTGTTTTTTTTGCCCCATTCGATATACACTGTCACACCATTCAGCGTCAAATCCGACTTCCAGAAAATCAAGCAGTTCATTGAGAACACCTCTAATGTTTTCGTTTGGTTCTTCTACTATTCCGTAGATGATTAGATTATGCTGTCTTTTTTCTTGTTCGAGCTGTTCGACCCTCTCCACTAGTGATTTGATCGTTTTGTTTTTGCTGTCAATGTCTGTCTGTAGTACTGTCACCGTGTCGCTTAGGTTGGATAAATCCTTTCCTATTCCTTCCATACGGTTTTCAATATCTTCAAATTTTTTGTTTTGACTCAGGGTAATGGCTGCAGTCTGATCTTCAAGTTTTTGATCCACTCTTTCTTCTAGTTTGTGAATCGCAGACAAGATGTCTTCAAGTAACAGCTTAGTTGACGCCATGGCGGGTGGATTGGAGCTTACAGAGTCAGTGTTCGTTGTACTATTGCTTCTGGTCGTCGTAGGCATGGTAGAACAAAAAGATTATTTTGTTGATTCGATGGACAAAATATTCAAAAAGCTCTTTGCCATATAATTGACTTCAAATTCAGTTAGCTTCCTCTGTTTTTCCTTCTATATTTCTCTGCCTTCCCCCATGTTCATTTAATGGCCGCCATGTTTTGTGTGTGTCATGGTTTACAAAGGGATGAGGTACAGCAAAAATGATTTCCAGGTATTGATCCCCTGCTATTTGCTAAGCGTCATGCCGATTTTCAGTAATGACCATGTAACTGTCAAATTTAGGGGTCTAGAGAAATCATGTTGCATATGATTAAAGAGAACAGAACTCGTGTGACTATGTTGAATTTATTGGTGAACATTTTTCCTATAATTTCTCACATGTATATATAACTAAATCCCTAATTAAAGGTAAACGGTATTTTAAGTTTATGAACATAAACAAATAATACTTATTTGATTTCAATAGATATTAAATGTCACATATGTATTATTGATTGAATTGTCCAAGTACATGCATTTACTGATGAGTGATTTCTAATTCAAAATTTGCATGGTAAAATGGTGGAATGACGAAACGTATTATTGTATTGGAGATTTGCAATATCTTACACCATATTTGGCAATCTTGCAAACATTCCATTGTTTGGGAGAGCAAGCGTATTATGGAATGATAGAAAGCAATGTCAGATTGACTTTTGTGGCATCATCCTTTGTAATATGTTATTAGAATATCTTGCAGTATAGCGAATATACTTTGTTGTTAAGGAGCAAGCATAATTAATAAACGATTGAATGTTATAAATAAATACAAACATGATTCATTTAAAAAATCTTTGATTTTATTCAATGTAATATATATTCCCCCGTGGGGATCCGGGGTGGGGGTTCCTTCGGGAGCCTCCTGGGAAGAATAGGTCCCTAGCATCCCCTTGCTGATCTAAGGAGGCGACAAATGGGGCAATTTGTTGGCCGTGAATTGCGACCCGTGTTGTTTGGAGGCGGAGATCCTGGTGTCGTGAGGGCATCTGCGAGGCTATGGGCCTTCGAAGATTGCGGGTTCATAGTGTAATTCCTCTTGCCCAATACTGCACTTTGGCTCCAAATTCATCTAGACGGGTGGTTGGAGAGGCCCGATCCAATCAATCGGCTGGTCATGCTGAGCCCTAGGATACTTATACAGAAAGTTGATATTGCTCATAACATCAGTGGCTTTCTTTTCACATTGCCCATGCCATCAGTGGCTTCATTTTGCCAATAACTTCAGTGGCTCTTTGCTTTCTCTTTATTTTGCCCATAACATCAGTGGCTGTCTTTTTATTTTGCCCATAATATCAGTGGCTTTGTTTTCAAACTCAACTGGATGGTTGTTCTTCTCTAAAAATTTCAAACAATCTATTTTCTTTGATATCCTAGAAGGCAGTAGCTAGGGCTAATCTAGTAGTTGGTTGACTCCTGCTAGAGTATATCCACCTTGTATCTCTGGTGTGTATCTGACGGTTTCCGCAGCTCTGCACATCCCCTTGTAGGACTCCGAGGTGGGTGGGGAGCAACACCCTGTGTATTTATATGGCACATAACAAAAACAACCCCAACAAATGAAGATGAAGACCCGGAACATGTACAGAATACTGAAGATGAAAATGAATACTGGCCTAGGTTTTTGATTCTTGAGCCTTCCGACAATATGAATCCTTTGTCCAAGCTATCTCCTTTTGCCATAAATAAAGGCATTAAAGGAATAGCTGGCAAGGTGAAGGACATTCGTAAACTACGATCTGGCCAAATTCTTGTGGAGTGTGATAAGAAGGCCCATGCCACCAACCTGCAGCGTGCCACTACGCTTGCTGGTGTTGGCATGAAAGCCTCTCCTCACAGATCTTTGAATTCGAGCAAAGGAGTAATCCGATGTAGAGAACTTCAAGATGTTGGTGAGGATGAAATCACTAGAGAACTGCGTCCTCAAGGAGTTTCCTTTGTCAAAAGGATATCCATTAGGAAAGAAGGTAATGTCGTTCCGACTAACACCTATATCCTCACTTTTGACAGACCTTCTCCTCCCAAGAAACTTAAAGTTGGTTATCTCCGCGTTGATGTGGATTTGTTCATACCAAATCCACTCCGCTGTTTTAAGTGCCAGAGGTATGGTCATGGCAGAGACTCCTGCTCTAACGAGCAGACCTGTCTCCGATGTGGTCAAAAGGGACATGACAATGTAGAATGTGTCAACGATGCTAAATGTATCAATTGTCAAGGTGCCCACATGGCCACGTCGAAAGACTGTCCTGTGTGGATCAAAGAAAAATCGATCCAAAAGGTAAAAACTGAAAATCGTGTCAGTGACCTGGAAGCGAGGAAGATGGTGGAAGGGACCATTAGAGTCCCTGGAGCCACTTCCTATGCAGCTGCGGTAAAACCAAAACTCAGGACAGTTGAATGTCAGACAGACTACACCTGGTTGAGATTGGATAAACCAGTGCGTAGTCCCTCAGGCATCCAGGTCGTGGTAGCCGGAAAGGTTACTCAAACAGAAACTAGTGCTAGTACATCAAAATCAACTTCGAATTCATCTGTTCCATCATCAGAAGCTCCAACGAATAGAAAAAAGAGTCGTAACAGCCGAAGCTCTTCTAGGGCTTCGGCTGAAAACCGACAAAGTCAATCTAGTCAGGAACAGCATAGTAAACTAGAAAGGAGTCATTTGCCATTGACAAATAGATTCCAGAATTTAAACGAAGTTGAGATGGAAGAAGCTGCGGCTGCAAGTCGCAGCGTGTCCCCCCAAAATAAGATCCGGGGACGATCTCCTGTCCATCCACCTTGATGGCAGGAAGATCAATCTTCCAATGGAACTGTCGAGGTTTCAGAGCCAATTTTAATGAACTTATAATTTTAGCTTGTCATTATAATCCTCTTGCCCTGTGTCTCCAGGAAACCCTTTTAAAAAGAGAAGACAATATCACCTTTAAAGGATATCGCATATACAATACATATGCCCCTGATGGTGGAAGAGCCTCAGGGGGCTCATCCATTTTAATAAGACAAGATATCATGCATAGTCTTATTCCATTAAATACCAATATTCAAACAATAGCAGTCAGAGTGACATTACATAAAACCATTACTCTCTGTTCACTCTACCTTCCACCAAATTCAAACATCAATAGACAAGAATTAGAAAATCTCTTAAACCAATTACCGTCACCAGTCCTCATAATGGGAGATCTCAATGGTCATAATCCCTTATGGGGTGGTGACAGATATGATGAAAAGGGCAGGATGATTGAAGATATCATTAATGATATAGATTTGTGTGTTTTAAATGATGGCTCTAACACCTATTTACATCCGGGTTATGGTAAGTATTCTGCTATTGACTTAACATTAGCTGACCCTCGTCTGCTGTTGGACCTCTCCTGGAGAGTATTAAATGACCTCCATGGAAGTGACCATTTCCCAATCTTAGTCAATATTGACGACCCAAATATAGGCCTAAAAGAGCCTCGATGGAGGCTCAATAGGGCCGATTGGGAGTCCTTCCAGACTTTATGTCTGGAGAGGCTCTCAGCAGACGATTCATTTATTCAATTTTCTACAAAGTTACTTTCTATAGCAGAAGAAACTATCCCCAAAACCTCGACAGTTCCTAAGCACATCCGTAATCCATGGTTTAATGATGCCTGCAAAAAGGCCATTAAAGATAGAAAGAAGGCCTTGAGAAAATTCAAACAAAGACCAACTGCTGACAATTTAACTCAATTTAAGATTAAAAGGGCTCAGGCCCGAAGAATCATATGGGAATCAAAACGGCAGTGTTGGAGGGATTATGTTTCGGGGGTTTACTCCCGGACTCCGATGAAAAAGGGCTGGACTATGGTCCGTAAAATAAAAGGCAAGGGGGGCCAGGCCAGAGTCCAGCACCTACAAGATGGAGGCAATCTTTTGACCTCTCCTGTTGAGGTGGTCGAAAGATTGGCCGAAACATTTCAACATCATTCTTCTTCAGCCAACTGTCATCCCCAATTTAAACCTATTAAAATGAACAACCGTTTTCGCCATGAATATGACCTTAGTTGTCGAAATGGCGTAAAGCATCCATTACTCACTCACTCACCTATTAAAATGAGAGAGGAGAGAAAACCATTAAATTTTACATCGGACAATGCTGAAGGATATAATCAAGCCTTCAGCATTGATGAACTTTTAAAATCTCTCAATAAATCTCATAATACAGCAGTTGGTCCTGATAAAATTCATTATGACTTTCTCAAACATCTTCCTAAACCAGTGCTCAAGATTCTTTTGAATCTTTTCAATCACATATGGGATAGTGGCCAACTGCCAACGTCTTGGCAGGAAGCCACCATTATTCCTATTCCAAAGCCTGGTAAAGATCATAATGATCCTTCTAATTATAGGCCTATAGCATTAACATCTTGCATCTGCAAAACCATGGAGCGGATGATCAATGATCGACTCGTCTGGATGCTGGAATCTCAACATCAGATTTCAGAATTTCAGAGTGGGTTCAGACGAGGAAGAAGCACCCTCGATCATTTGATAAGATTGGAATCTTTCATCAGAGATGCCTTTATTCAAAAACAACATGTCGTGTCAGTCTTTTTTGATTTGGAAAAGGCATATGACACGACATGGAAATATGGTATTGTGAAAGATTTATATAACATGGGATTTCGTGGCCGTTTACCCATTTTTATTAGGAATTTTCTATCTAATCGTCACTTTAGGGTGCGATTAGACACTACTCTGTCTGATATTCACAATCAAGAACTTGGTGTTCCTCAGGGAAGCATCTTGTCTGTGACCCTGTTTAGCATCAAAATCAATAGTATTGTTCAGTGTCTACAAAAAGACATGTCCTGTAGTTTATATGCTGATGATTTCCTCATATGCTATAAGGGCAAAAACATGAACATTATAGAGAGGCAAATTCAATTAAATCTAAACAAGATCCACAAATGGTCAATAGATAATGGTTTCAAATTTTCCAAAGCAAAGACAGTGGCTGTTCACTTTTGTCAGTTGAGATCCCTTCATCTGGACCCTGAGTTGAAGATGGATGGTGATCCAATCAAAGTAGTAGAACAGACCAAGTTTTTAGGTTTGGTTTTTGATCACAAGTTGTCCTTTATTCCGCATATTAACAGTCTAAGGACAAAATGTAACAAGGCTCTGGATATCATTAAAGTTCTGGCAAACACCACTTGGGGTTCTGACAGCAAAATTTTATTACAACTTTATAGAGCTTTGATTAGATCAAAGCTCGATTATGGCTGTCAGGTCTATGGGTCAGCACGCGCATCATATATCAAGAAGCTAGACTCTGTCCATCATCAGGGGCTGCGGCTGGCATTGGGTGCTTTTAGGACATCGCCAGTCCAAAGCCTCTATGTTGAGGCGGGGGAATCTTCATTAACCAATAGAAGATTAAAACTTTCCCTTCAATTCATCATTAAGTTAAAAACCAATGCTTCTAATCCTGCCTTTAAGTGCGTATTTCAACCCCAAAACGAACATCTCTATGCTGCCAGACCAAACTACATCCAACCTTTTGGCATTCGTATGAAACCTCACATAGAAAATGCCTTTGTGGATCTTGATGTTTTCCCCCGTGGGGATCCGGGGTGGGGGTTCCTTCGGGAGCCTCCTGGGAAGAATAGGTCCCTAGCATCCCCTTGCTGATCGTAGGAGGCGACAAATGGGGCAATTTGTTTGCCGTGAATTGCGACCCGTGTTGTTTGGAGGCGGAGATCCTGGTGTCATGAGGGCATCTGCGAGGCTATGGGCCTTCGAAGACTGCGGGTTCATAGTGTTCCTCCTCTTGCCCAATATTGCACTTTGGCTCTAAATTCATCTAGACGGGAGGTTGGAGAGGCCCGATCCAATCAATCGGCTGGTCATGCTAAGCCCTAGGATATCTATAAGTTAAATTTATTTTGCCCATAACATCAGTGGCTTTCTTCTTTAAGCTCAAATGGACAGTTATTGTTTTCTGACTAATCTCTGTAAATTATTTCTCTTTGTATCCTAGAAGGCAGTGGCTAGGGCTAATGTAGTAGTTGGTTGACTGCTACAGTATATCCCCCTTGTATCTCTGGTGTGTATCCGATGGTTGCCTCGGCTCTGCACATCCCCTTGTAGGACTCCGTGGTGGGTGGGGAGCAAGGGGGATGAAAACCGAGTATACTCATATGGATACACTCACTACAACCCCCGACAAACGAAAGCATCCGGATTCGGATTCATCTGAAAACGAAGGCGAGATTAGGACTGTGGATAATGGTAATGATTACTGGCCAAGGTTTGTTGTACTTGAACCTTCCGACAATGCGCATCCTTTGTCAAAGCTTTCTCCTTTTGCCATAAGTAAAGGCATTGAGGGAATAGCTGGCGAGGTGAAGGACATTCGTAAACTGCGATCTGGCCAAATTCTTGTGGAGTGTGATAGGAGGGCTCATGCCACCAACCTGCTTCGTGCCACCACGTTAGCAGGTATAGGCATGAAATCCTCCCCTCACAGATCTCTAAACTCTAGCAAAGGAGTTATCCGATGTAGAGACCTTAAAGATGTTAGTGAGGATGAAATCAAAAGAGAACTGCGTCCTCAAGGTGTTTCCTTTGTTAAAAGGATTTCCATTAGGAAAGATGGTAACGTCATTCAGACCAATACCTACATCATCACCTTTGAGAGACCTTCTCCTCCCAAGAAACTTAAAGTTGGTTATCTCCGCGTTGATGTGGATTTGTTTATACCAAATCCACTCCGCTGTTTTAAATGCCAGAGGTATGGTCATGGCAGAGACTCCTGCTCTAACGAGCAGACTTGTCTCCGATGTGGCCAGAAGGGACATGACAACGTAGAATGCATCAATGATGCTAAATGCGTAAACTGTCAAGGTGCCCATATGGCCACATCCAAAGACTGTCCTGTGTGGGTGAAAGAAAAAGCAATCCAAAAGGTTAAAGCTGAAAATCATGTCAGCTACCCGGAAGCTAGGAAGATGGTAGAAGGGACCACTCGAGTCCCTGGAGCCACTTCCTATGCGGCCGCGGTTAAGCCTAAACTCAGGACGGTTGAATGCCAGACAGATTACACCTGGTTGAAAAAGGATAAACCAGTGCGTAGTCCCTCAAGCATCCAGGTCGTGGTAGCCGGAAAGGTTACACAAACTGAGCCCAGTACAAGTGCTACAACATCATCTAAACCCAGTCCACAGTCTAAACCATCAAGTTCAACGACAAACAGAAAAAAAAGTCGAAACAGTCGAGGCTCTTCTGAAGCTTCGACTGTAAATCAACAATCTACTAAAGAAAGTAAAATAGATAGGAATCCGTTGCCTTTGAGTAACAGATTTGAAAATTTGAATGAGGTAGAGATGGAAGAAGCTGCGCCTGCAAGTCGCAGCGCGTCCCCCCAAAATAAGATCAGGGGGCGATCTCCTGTCCATCCACCTTGATGGCAGGAAGATCTATCTTCCAATGGAATTGTCGAGGTTTCAGAGCCAATTTTAATGAATTAAAAATTCTCGCCAATCACTTCAATCCTCTTGCCCTGTGTCTCCAAGAAACTCTTTTAAAGAGAAATGATAACATCTCTTTTAAAGGTTATTGTATTTATAATACATACGCCCCTGATGGTGGAAGAGCCTCAGGGGGCTCATCCATTTTAATAAGACAAGATATCATGCATAGTCTTATTCCATTAAACACCAATTTTCAAACAATAGCAGTTAGAGTGACATTACATAAAACCATTACTCTTTGTTCACTCTACCTTCCACCAAATTCAAACATCAATAGACAAGAATTAGAAAATCTCTTCAACCAATTACCGTCACCAGTCCTCATAATGGGAGATCTCAATGGTCATAATCCCTTATGGGGTGGTGACAGGTATGATGATAAGGGCAGGATGATTGAAGATATTGTTAATGATCTAGATTTATGTCTTTTAAACGATGGCTCTAATACCTATTTACATCCGGGTTATGGTACTTATTCTGCTATTGACTTAACATTAGCTGACCCTCGTCTGCTGCTGGACCTCTCCTGGAGAGTATTAAATGACCTCCATGGAAGTGACCATTTCCCAATCTTAGTCAATATTGACGACCCAAATATAGGCCTAAAAGAGCCTCGATGGAGGCTCAATAGGGCCGATTGGGAGTCCTTCCAGACTTTATGTCGGGAGAGGCTCTCAGCAGATGATTCATTTATCCAATTCTCCACCAAATTACTTTCTATAGCAGAAGAAACTATCCCTAAAACCTCGACAGTTCCTAAGCACATCCGTAATCCATGGTTTAATGATGCCTGCAAAAAGGCCATTAAAGATAGAAAGAAGGCCTTGAGAAAATTCAAACAAAGATCAACTGCTGACAATTTAACTCAATTTAAAATTAAAAGGGCTCAGGCCCGAAGAATTATATGGGAATCAAAACGGCAGTGTTGGAGAGATTATGTTTCTGGCATTAATACTCGGACACCTATGAAAAAGGTCTGGACTATGGTCCGTAAAATAAAAGGCAAGGGGGGCCAGGCCAGAGTCCAGCACCTACAAGATGGTGATAATCTTTTGACCTCTCCTGTTGAGGTGGTCGAAAGATTGGCCGAAACATTTCAACATCATTCTTCTTCAGCCAACTGTCATCCCCAATTTAAACCTATTAAAATGAGAGAGGAGAGAAAACCATTAAATTTTACATCGGACAATGCTGAAGGATATAATCAAGCCTTCAGCATAGATGAACTTTTAAAATCTCTCAATAAATCTCATAATACAGCAGTTGGTCCTGATAAAATTCATTATGACTTTCTCAAACATCTTCCTAAACCAGTGCTCAAGATTCTTTTGAATCTTTTCAATCAGATATGGGAAAGTGGCCAACTGCCAACGTCTTGGCAGGAAGCCACCATTATTCCTATTCCAAAGCCTGGTAAAGATCATAATGATCCTTCTAATTATAGGCCTATAGCATTAACATCTTGCATCTGCAAAACCATGGAGCGGATGATCAATGATCGACTCGTCTGGATGCTGGAATCTCAACATCAGATTTCAGAATTTCAGAGTGGGTTCAGACGAGGAAGAAGCACCCTCGATCATTTGATAAGATTAGAATCTTTCATCAGAGATGCCTTTATTCAGAAGCAACATGTCGTGTCAGTCTTTTTTGATTTGGAAAAGGCATATGACACGACATGGAAATATGGTATTATGAAAGATTTATATAACATGGGATTTCGTGGCCGTTTACCCATTTTTATTAGGAATTTTCTATCTAATCGTCACTTTAGGGTGCGATTAGACACCACTCTGTCTGATATTCACAATCAAGAACTTGGTGTTCCTCAGGGAAGCATCTTATCTGTGACCCTGTTTAGCATCAAAATCAATAGTATTGTAGAGTGTCTTCAAAAAGACATGTCCTGTAGTTTATATGTTGATGATTTCCTCATATGCTATAAGGGCAAAAACATGAACATTATAGAGAGGCAAATTCAATTAAATCTAAACAAGATCCACAAATGGTCAATAGATAATGGTTTCAAATTTTCCAAAGCAAAGACAGTGGCTGTTCACTTTTGTCAGTTGAGATCCCTCCATCTGGACCCTGAGTTGAAGATGGATGGTGATCCAATCAAAGTAGTAGAACAGACCAAGTTTTTAGGTTTGGTTTTTGATCACAAGTTGTCCTTTATTCCGCATATTAACAGTCTAAGGACAAAATGTAACAAGGCTCTGGATATCATTAAAGTTCTGGCAAACACCACTTGGGGTTCTGACAGCAAAATTTTGTTACAACTTTATAGAGCTTTGATTAGATCAAAGCTCGATTATGGCTGTCAGGTCTATGGGTCAGCACGCGCATCATATATCAAGAAGCTAGACTCTGTCCATCATCAGGGGCTGCGGCTGGCATTGGGTGCTTTTAGGACATCGCCAGTCCAAAGCCTCTATGTTGAGGCGGGGGAATCTTCATTAACCAATAGAAGATTAAAACTTTCCCTTCAATTCATCATTAAGTTAAAAACCAATGCTTCTAATCCTGCCTTTAAGTGCGTATTTCAACCCCAAAACGAACATCTCTATGCTGCCAGACCAAACTACATCCAACCTTTTGGCATTCGTATGAAACCTCACATAGAAAATGCCTTTGTGGATCTTGATGTTTTGAAACAGCCTCATTTTTCAGTCATTCCTCCATGGAGACTCAAACCACCTAATATCAACTTTGACCTCACCAAATCCAAAAAGTCACTGACTCAACCATTGGATTACGTGTCCCGGTATCATGAAGTTCGAAACAAATTTCCTCATCATTCTCCTGTTTTCACTGATGGTTCAAAGGATGGGAAACGTGCTGCAGCAGCGTCTGTCTGCTGCGGTAAGAAACACTTTGCCCGTCTACCTGACTTCAGTTCTATTTTTACAGCTGAAGCAGTTGCCATTATTATTGCTTTGAAGGCCATTCAGCAGGCAGAGGAAAAGAACTTTATCATTTTTACCGACTCAAAGTCCTGTCTTCAGGCTTTGCAGTTTTTGAAAACTGAACATACACTCATTATGAGAATTCTTCTCTGGCTACAAAAGTTGTCCAACTCACGATTTGATGTTCAGTTTTGTTGGATACCGGGTCATGTAGGCATTCATGGTAATGAGTTAGCTGACCAAACGGCCAAGAAGGGATTGGACAAAGCAGTCCTTCCTTTTCCAATTCCTCACATAGATTTTAAACCGAGAATCGTTGAATATATCAATGAGAGATGGCAAAATGAATGGGACCAGTTCCCCAATAACAAACTGCATTCTATTTTCCCAACCATCAAAGATGTTAAACCGAATGTTCTTAAAGTTAGAAAAGACCAAACTGCTTTTACCAGAATTAGAATTGGTCATTCTAGACTTACACATGTTTTTCTTTTAAAGGGTGAGCCTCCACCGGAATGTATTGTTTGTAATCAACCTTTAACCATCAAGCATCTCCTTTTGGAATGCCCAGATTTTGAACAGATACGTAGACAGTTCTATCAGGTAGCTGGTCTACCTGAACTTTTTAACACTGTACAGTCTGATCGTATCATCCATTTTTTGAAAACAGCTGGTCTGTATGGACTGATATGATTAGTATATTAACATGTTTTTATCCTTAGGATAAGATCTTGTACATATATCATGTTGTTCTATTGACAACTTTTAGTCCATCTTTTCATTGATAACAACCGTTTTCGCCATGAATATGACCTTAGTTGTCGAAATGGCGTAAAGCATCCATTACTCACTCACTCACTCTTGATGTTTTGAAACAGCCTCATTTTTCAGTCATTCCTCCATGGAGACTCAAACCACCTAATATCAATTTTGACCTCATCAAATCCAAAAAGTCACAGACTCAACCATTGGATTATGTGTCCCGGTATCATGAAGTTCGAAACAAATTTCCTCATCATTCTCCTGTTTTCACTGATGGTTCAAAGGATGGGAAACGTGTTGCAGCTGCTTCCGTCTGCTGCGGTAAAAAACAGTTTTCACGTCTACCTGACTTCAGTTCTATTTTCACAGCTGAAGCAGTTGCCATTATTATTGCTTTGAAAGCCATTCAGCAGGCAGAGGAAAAGAACTTTATCATTTTTACCGACTCAAAGTCCTGTCTTCAGGCTTTGCAGTTTTTGAAAACTGAACATACACTCATTATGAAAATTCTTCTCTGGCTACAAAAGTTGTCCAACTCAGGATTTGATGTTCAGTTCTGTTGGATACCGGGTCATGTAGGCATTCATGGTAATGAGTTAGCTGACCAAACGGCCAAGAAGGGATTGGACAAAGCAGTCCTTCCTTTTCCAATTCCTCACATAGATTTTAAACCAAGAATTGTTCAATACATCAATGAGAGATGGCAAAATGAATAGGACCAGTTCCCCAATAACAAACTGCATTCTATTTTCCCAACCATCAAAGATGTTAAACCTAATGTTCTTAAAGTTAGAAAAGACCAAACTGTTTTTACCAGAATTAGAATTGGTCATTCTAGACTTACACATGTTTTTCTTTTAAAGGGTGAGCCCCAACCGGAATGTATTGTTTGTAATCAACCTTTAACCATCAAGCATCTCCTTTTGGAATGCCCAGATTTTGAACAGACGCGTAGACAGTTCTATCAGGTAGCTGGTCTACCTGAACTTTTTAATACTGTACAGTCCGATCGTATCATCCACTTTTTGAAAACAGCTGGTCTGTATGGACTGATATGATTAGTATATTAACATGTTTTTATCCATAGGATAAGATCTTGTACATATATCATGTTGTTCTTTTGACAACTTTTAGTCCATCTTTTCATTGATAACAACCGTTTTCGCCATGAATATGACCTTAGTTGTCGAAATGGCGTAAAGCATCCATTACTCACTCACTCACTCCACAACTTCGACTATTTGAGTGTTCTGAACGGCTGGGACAGGGGCTACAGGTTCCTTTGTCCACTCATTGACTACCGGAGTTGGGGCGGGAACAAATGGTTTCTCTGACACTAGAGGTTGCCTCTGGAACGCATTGGGTTTCTTCCCCTTCTCCCTGAAGACAGGCTTGGGCCTTATGACCTTCTCCTTCACCATTTTCGACTGTACAGAAACAACTCTCTGGACCCCCTTTCCTTTCGGAA
Organism: Lepidonotus clava; assembly: GCA_936440205.1. Lineage (NCBI taxonomy): Eukaryota > Metazoa > Annelida > Polychaeta > Phyllodocida > Polynoidae > Lepidonotus > Lepidonotus clava. Next base: position 51,361,566 of record OW387143.1, on the reverse strand, counting down.
CCCCCTTGTTGTCCTCCCTTACCAACTTGGGGAAGTCCAAGGCACCGGGAATTTTCTGTTTCGGGCGACTCAGTGGCTTGGTGGTTTCTTGATCTTTTTCACCACCGCTTCTTTCTTGGGACATACCCTGCTGCCCGCCACATGAGGGCCCGAGCAGTTTGGACACTTTAATATCACCTCCTCCTGTCATCTCTGCTTCTCTTGGCAGACCTCCGAGCTGTGAGTCTCCCCACAGATGGAACACCTCGGAGTGTCTGCCGTGCAAGTCTTTGCCAGATGACCGTACTTTTGGCAGTGGAAACACCGGGTAGGCCTCTGAAAAAACTCCTGGGAGCGAAAAGAACCCACGAATCCTATGTTTACCCAGGTACGAATAACTCTATCGTCCCAGTCAATCTTGACCGAGGAAGTCTTTTTCATAGCCCTTTCCTCCGGGTCCCACCTCATCATCCTCATTGCCCGGACAATCTTAGGATTAGCCCGGACAATGATCTCCTCAGATAACTCTAGTGGGACATGGTACAAAATGGCCGTGACAGACTTCCCTTTAGGAGCGAGCTGGATAAACTTAATCTTATTCCCCCCCAGAGAAGTAAGATTGGCTAGGGTGACAACGTCATGGGTGGATAAAGGAGCTATCATTGCCTGACCAAGAGCGGATTTCCGAACTTTGACCTCCAGATCAGGATATTTGATCTGGAGTTGGATAAGCACCTCCTGCTCACACTTCCAGTTAGTAAAGTCCTTCTCGAAGTCAATAACAATGGGCGAAAAATCCACAGCTTCTTCCATTTCCTCAAGAGAACCTTTAGGAACATGATAGATTTTATGGTTCCCATATATCCCTCCTCTCCTTCTGAACTATCAGTAAAGTCCACCTCAATGTCCTCCACTTCACTTTCTTCCCCGGAGTCACCTTCCAGAGGGGGAGGCGAGGAACAAACTTTCTCTTTCTTCTTCTTGCGTCTAACGACCTTTGTAAACTCTTCCTCCCCAACGGTGGAAGAGCTGCCCCTCTTCACCCCGCTACCTCTACTCTCACCAACATCAGAAGATTTGGGAACAACCTTCTCTCCCCCAGCTACAAGGACCTGAGGCCCTGCCTTAGAGTACACAACCATAAGGTTGGAAACCTCCTTGGGGCAAACCACCGCCATGAGCACGGTCTAAGACCCACGTAAAAAAGGTATAAAGATTAGGAATAATAAGTATGACTCACCCTAAGGTAAGTGAAAAAAGGTCCACAAGTGAACCAAAATAGAGGAGAGAACACACCCGGAGGTATGAACAACTCCAAACGGAAAGTCTCACTTATTTGTATGTGAGAAAAATGAATTAACTCACCCTTTGGTAAGTTATATAAAAAAGGTTTACCAAAGTAAACCTAGAAGAAACCGTACTCGAAAATACAGAATACAAATACCCAAAAGGGGGTAAAACCTTGAGGGAAAAAAGGCTCACGAATGAGTAGGAGAAAAAGTCCCTCTAAGGCAACTCAGAACAAATACCTAAAGAAGGTAGAACCGATACCTAGACAGGTAAAACCTATAAGGCCAAAGGCCTACCAGAATTATATCCAGTAATTCACAACCGTTGACGGATACCACTAGGGTCCGAATGGGTGAAAAGAGTATGGTGATCAACCTTCGCTATGGCAAAAAAGGATAATGGTTTAAAACCAAAATCCTAAAGGGATAGGGTAGAAGGGGGACGGTTTTACAGTCAATTGGACTGGGTCAAGAAAGGACTTGACCTTGGTATAATATGTAAAGGGGTGGGTCAAGAAAGGACTAGTCCTTGACCTGAACAAAGAAAGGGAGGTGGGTGCAGGGGGAACTGGGCCAGCACTCACACCTGTAGTGTGAGTGCAGGTGAACCTTGGCTGGTTCAGGTGAAAAGGGGGTGGGACCTGGCACACTGCCAAAAACACCGTGTAGGGAATACACCCTGTGCAACTATAAAACGTAAAAATTCCACTATTCTGAAAAGAACTTGTGGAACATGTATTATAGTAGAGTACTACTGGTAGAAGTAGTATTGGAGGAGGGTCCTGTGTAGGTCTGCTCTCTGCTGCTGATGGGCTCAGACTGAACTGCTGTCTGAGATCTTTTTTTTTTTTTGGGGGGGGTTTGTGACCGAAGTCACCGGACCACTGGGCTTATTAGGCCCTGGTCCTGAAAGAAGTGTAGAGAAAGTAAACCTCACTGCATAAGCAATGAGGGGTCTTTATGGTGCCCAACAGGATAGGACTGAGGACACCCGTGTTTTTTACGAGCCACGTCCGCTCGGGGGAAATAAAGGTAGAAAAATACGAGTAAATCCTCAGAGGATGGGAAAACCTTTTAAAAACTTTACAAGGCCTTCATATTTAGTACTGGCTTGTTTAACAAGAATAAATTTGGCAAGCTCAACAGGACTTAAAGATCTCTCGGCCTGTGAAAAGGAACTTGTGATAAAATCATATCTCTCTTGTTGGGTCCCTCTGCACTCAGCCAGATAATGTACAGTTTGTTCCCAGGGTTACTTACAGCCGTAGCCTCCCCCTACCCCTGTAAAGAAAGGACTACATAAACGAAGGCGAAAGACTTGCTTCTGAAGCTTCCTAGGAAGATTAAACAAAGCAAGACTAGATACTTTAGAATGAGAAAGACTATCATTCCAAGAAAGGTTCCTGGAGAAAGTCTCGTTTTCTCTTCTAGTAGCAAAAATGTCACCCAAGGTTCTCTTAACCAAACTTAGAGTATGTTTCCTGCTGGGCTGGATAACAATATCTATTTCAGGTCTATAAAGACCCTTGTTGGCCGCAGCGTCAGCTCTCTCATTACCTAAAATACCGACATGGCTAGGCACCCAGTTAACTACTGGGATTTCAGGTAAAAGCCTAGCCATGTCACAGATCTGTCTGACAAGAGCAGTATTGTCAAATACTAGCAAGAGAGTCAGTATGAACAATGACTTTAGAGACTTCATTCTGAACAGCGTGCTCAAATGCCATGTAAATAGCAATGAGCTCCGCCTGCAGAATAGAAGCCCCCCCGTTAACCCTGTAAGATTTCGAGAAACCCTGAGTGACAAAAGCCGAAGCCGCCCTTCCATCACATTCCGAACCATCAGTGTAGTAGACAGTGTCCCCAGCACTCTCTAAAAAGGAAATGTTTTTCTCCGCCTGAACCCTAGTACTAGGACTATTTTTGTCAGTTTTACCCCTACTGGGTTTGCAAACAACAGTCCTAATAGGACAGGGTTCCCAAGGCGGAGGAGGACGGTCTTGAGGAATGGGATCCGGAAGGACGGCCCTCGGAGCAAGGTTCTTTAAGTGCCGGGCTGCCTTGAGTCGCCACGAGGTAGAGGAGAATACCCTGCGGTCCTTCTCAGCAGCCGACACTATAATCTTATGAAGAGGATGTTGCTCATTCAAAGCTACCTTGGCAGCAAAAGTGCCCTGAATTTGCAAACATCTCTCTTCCAGGCTAAGTAAACCCAGCTCGTTTCTTAAAGCGTCAATAGCCATAAATTTTGGAGCCCCCGATATGATTCTCATGGTCGAGTTCTGGATCTTTTCAATAGGTTTAAGAACCGTTTTGGATGCCATACTCAGCACATAAGAACCATACTCCAAAATAGGGCGTATGGCCATAGTGTAAAAAGTCTGTAAAACCCTAGACCCGACTCCTGAAAGCCAGGTAAAAACTTTCAGGACATTTAGTCTCTTTCTAGCTTTACTGACGATAAGCATTACATGACGCCTAAAGGAAAGACCTTTATCTAGATAAACACCTAGATACTTAAAATGAGGAACCCACTCGATGGGTTGATCATTTAGAGAAAGGTCAGGAGTCTTTCCCTTACCATAAAAAACCATGGCCTTAGTTTTAGGGACAGATATTTTCATCCCTATACATCCTATGATGTGTTGAAAATTCTCTAAGGCCAATGGAATCAAACATCTACCATCCCTGGGGACATTGTTTTGATATATAACAATATCATCAGCGTAAGATAGCATCTTAACACCAGGGGGAAGATCTAGTTTATGGTGGATTTGGTCAATTAAATAATTAAAGATCGTAGGACTTAAAGAACTACCTTGAGGGGTGCCATTCTCAAAAGTAGCACAGCTATTGTGACGTTCCTCGGTAGTTCGGGGTTTCCGGTTTCTACCGCCGAGGGACGTGGGGTTTATTTCGGTTCTCAGTTGGGCACGGAGGCCGAGCAAGAAGCCGAGATGTGAGATCAAGAGTCGTGCCTCTCACACGAGGGGGGCTGAGTGGGTCGGTTGGGGGATCGGTATTCGTTGAAGGGGGGAGGGTGTGTTGGTCAGGTCGGGCTGAGGGGTTGCAGCCATCAAGCGTGGAGGATGGCGGATGGCAGAAGTGTTGTTGTGGTAGGGGTCCAGGCCGTTTCTTCTATACCTCTCTCAGGCCGGGACTCTGGGAGCTCTACTCCTTCGTTCCCTGGCCGGAAGTCTCGGGCCAACGGTTGCCTATGTTTTGGTAGCGTGGGGCCGAGCTGGTTGCGCCTTAATGCCTCCGGTCAGGGGGCTGCCGCTGGTTATTTCGGGCTTCTTCACCTGGCCAGTCTTCCTTCCTCGTGCCGTCAGTCGGGTAGTTTCGGGCCTTCTTCACCTGGCCGGTCTTCCTTCCTCGTGCCATCGGTCGGGTAGTTTCAGGCCTTCGGGCCATGACTTTCAGTCCTTCGGGCCTTTGGACCCCGTACTATTTTAAACCAAAGTTTTCTAGAACTTTACTAATATTACTTCTATTTCCTATTTATCTAGTCCATATAAGATCATCTTATCAATTGGAATCCTCCTAAGGAGCTATTAGAGGAAGAAGACACGTGTGAACACCAGGAGTACTACGAAGGAACTCTTTATTTTCGGGCCTCACCGCCCCTTTTATACCTTAGCGGTCAGCTCTGATTGGCTATTTCATGTCACGTGGTCATAGTGACATCACGCAGTCATACTGACGTCATTTCCGGTTTACATTATTTCTCGGGTTTCAGGTTTCGGGTTTCAGGTTCCGTTCCCGTTACATAACAATATACTTAAAAATCTACCGCATCATTTTACATTCACATTCTTGCTTTGACACCTGATGAATACACATTCATCACACTATCAATGACAAGTCCAAGATAACGTACCCTTCTTGAGGGAGCCACAACCTTTTCAGTGGCAATATCAAAACCTAAGTATTCCAACAACCCGATCAACACATCTAGTGTTCTTTGGCATTCTGTTGCAGATGGCGACATAACTAGGAAATTGTCCAGATATCCAAAAACATCATTGAAGCCTCTGGAAGACATACCCCTGACAACAAATTCGGTCAATTGGGTGAATATCCAGGGCGCACATTTTAGGCCAAAGCATAAACAGTTGTCAGTAAATGTAGTGGGAATACCATTAACATCCCCAAAAATCTCTTTTACATGCGATGATCAGAATTAATATTAACTAAACGATTTGCTGATTTAATATCCAAAACAGCCATAAAAGCGTTAGGATATAGCCTGTCGGTCACATCATCTATGTGGGTATCACGGGAAGAATTTGAACTCATACATTAGACAGGCTCGGGGGTGTCTGAAACCACATCCTCTAAAACGTGTCAAGAAGTGTAAGGGATGTGTTCACACTCTTGCAGTGTCAATGGTATGGCCCATTACATAAGTGTCTCACAGGGGGTCCCCTTCCCACCCACCCCCGCCCAGCTGGGGACATCTATAATTAGCACTATGTTTGGTTGTCTCATTTTAGTTATTTCCCAGCCCTTTCTATGTCTGACCAGAGGTGTTGGTAAAGGCCTAGACTGCAGAGCAACCCACGGGGAGACCTGCAGGGCTATCCCCCTGACCTCTTCCCGGCCCCCTACCCATCCTAATCCCGTCAGTCCCACAGATCTAGAGTAACGCACAGGGGCTGATGACTTGTGGAAGAAAAGAAGCTTTTGATAGGGTTTTCATGCCGATTTGAGCACTTTGAAAAAAATCCAAATTTAAAACATTTATGACTCCCAGTAGGAGTCAACTATGGGTCAAATGTGACTCTTAGGTTGTAGCCCCGAGTGAGAAGGACAATTCTATACATGCCAGAAAATTCTGTGATGATTACAAAATTATCTAGAAATTTAGAAAGATTTTTCACCTTATTTTTATACTGAAAGACTCAACCAATGGATTTTGCTAAAATCTTTCATAAATGATAATTAGGCCCATCTTATGCCAAAAATGTCCCCTAATTGATGGAAATCCTTTTACATATTTCCCAGCCTTTACTCCATGTCCCTGACCATCCCTCTATGAATAGACACCTCTAGCCTCCTGATATTCTCAGGTTGCAAAGAGCTGATGACTTGTGGAAGAAAAGAAGCTTTTGATAGGGTTTTCATGCCGATTTGAGCACTTTGAAAAATTTCCAAATTTGAAACATTTTTGACTCCCAGTATGAGTCAACTATGAGTCAAAACTGACTCTGAGCTTGTAGCCCTGACTAAGAATGACCATTATAAACTAGTTAGGAAACTGTGAGACTAATAAAACATTTTCTAGAAATTTAGACAGATTTTTACCTTAATTCTTACAGTGAAAACCCCAACCAATGGATTTTGCTAAAAACTTGCATAAATGATATCTAGGCCTATCTCATGCCAACAACATTGTCGAATATAATATAGGCAGCAAATTTTCTCAGGGACAACTCATGGGTTAAGGATGGGTGCAGGTGGCCAGCCTAATACATCATAGTGGGATTGGATGTGTCCTTCTGGTAGGCCTGAGCCTCAAATCAACAAAGAAACAATAGAGGAGGGGGGACGGTAGGTAACCAACCTATCCCCTCACCTGAGGCTCGGAAATATGAAAAATGATTTCCATCAAATTGGGGACATTTTTGGCATAAGATGGGCCTAATTATCATTTATGCAAGTTTTTAGCAAAATCCATTGGTTGAGTCTTTCAATATAAAAATAAGGTGAAAAACCTTTCTAAATTTCTAGATAATGTTGTAATCATCATAGAATTTTCTGACATGTATAGAATTGTCATTCTCACTCGGGGCTACAACTTTAGAGTCAGTTTTGACTCATAGTTGACTCATACTGGGAGTCATAAATGTTTCAAATTTGAAAAGTTTTCAAAGTGCTCAAATCGGCATGAAAACCCTACTAGAAGGTTCTTTTCTTCCACAAGTCATCAGGTAATTGCATTCCCGTCAGAATGCCCCAACAACCTTAACTCCATCAAATAGGGGAAGCTGAGGGGAATGGCTGGAGGCCGGGAAATATGTAAAATGATTTCCATTAAATAGGGGACATTTTTGGCATGAGATAGGCCTAGATATCATTTATGCAAGTTTTTAGCAAAATCCATTGGTTGGGGTTTTCACTGTAAGAATTAAGTTAAAAATCTGTCTAAATTTCTAGAAAATGTTTTATTAGTCTCACAGTTTCCTGACTAGTTTACAATGGTCATTCTCACTCGGGGCTACAACCTTAGAGTCAGTTTTGAACCATAGTTGACTCATACTGGGAGTCATAAATGTTTCAAATTTGGAAATGTTTCAAAGTGCTCAAATCGGCCTAAAAACCCTTCTAAATGATTCTTTTCATCCACAAGTCCTCTGCTGGAGGGGTGGGGAGCACCGGCCTCAGTTCAGGGTTTTCCCCAGGGCCTAACAGTTGGAGAACCCTGCTACTACTGACTGCAGACTGGGGTGAGTAGGGGAGGCCGGGGTTGGGGTTTTTGAGGGGGTTTCTGTCCTCTAACCTGACGGCCTCAGCCCTCTACCCCTCCTAATGCCGTCAGCACCACAGAGCAACGCACGGGGAGACCAGGGCCGTCCCCCTGTCCTCTTCCCGGCCCCCTACTCCCCCTAACCCCGTCAGCACCACAGAGCAACGCACGGGGAGACCAGGGCCATTCCCCTGAGCCCTCCCCGGCCCCCTACCCCTCCTAATGCCGTCAGCACCACAGAGCAACGCACGGGGAGACCAGGGCCGTCCCCCTGTCCTCTTCCCGGCCCCCTACTCCCCCTAACCCCGTCAGCACCACAGAGCAATGCACGGGGAGACCAGGGCCATTCCCCTGAGCCCTCCCCGGCCCCCTACCCCTCCTAATGCCGTCAGCACCACAGAGCAACGCACGGGGAGACCAGGGCCTTTCCCCTGAGCCCTCCCCGGCCCCCTACCCCTCCTAACCCCGTCAGCACCACAGAGAAACGCACGGGGAGACCAGGGCCATTCCCCTGAGCCCTCCCCGGCCCCCTACCCCTCCTTATGCCGTCAGCACCACAGAGCAACACACGGGGAGACCAGGGCCATTCCCCTGAGCCCTCCCCGGCCCCCTACCCCTCCTAATGCCGTCAGCACCACAGAGCAACACACGGGGAGACCAGGGCCGTCCCCCTGTCCTCTTCCCGGCCCCCTACTCCCCCTAAAGAGGGACATAAAACTTCCTAAATGATTCTTTTCATCCACAAGTTATCATGTATACATACATACATGTATACATACATACATACATACAACATACATACATACATACATACACACATACATACATATACACACACATATAATACTATATTATCTAGGTCATTGGGTCAACTTAAGGAGGTGAAAGTTTAGTGGCAGCTCCAGGGTTACAGGCAAGGTGGGGGGGGGACCCCCTGTGAGACACTTATGTAATGGCCCATACCATTGACACTGCAAAAGTGTGAACACATCCCTTACACTCCTTGACACGTTTTAGAGGAAGTGGTTTCAGACAAGCCCGAGCCTGTCGAATGTATGAGTTCAAATTCTTCCCGTGTATACGAGAAGGTTGCACATGTCTCATTCATGTGACTATTGATAGAGTGACCCAAAGGGCGCTTGCAATCCGTTATCTGCCTAAGCTTACTGGATGACTTACGCACAGCGCCCAATGCATGAATGCAATGAGGTTGAATATCTGTGATAGAGACCTTTTGTAACTCTATCTCAGCACAATTTTGTCCATTTGAATTTTAAACTCATCATAATAAATGGAAGAGTAATTCAGACAAACAAAAGGATCAACGTAACCACAGTCAACAATATCAAAACCGCTCAAAACACCAGGATAAATATATGCAGCATTGGCATCAATACCATCCGGGCGTCAGTAGCATTCATTGTAAAACGAACAAGGTTTTAGCTGTAAACGGCAACCTGCCAATATATGACTACAATCAATAGAACAAGGGGCAGGAGTTGACACATTTCGATCCACATAAAATAAGTTATCGAAAAATTGTGATACTAACAAATGATCATAGTTATTGATCCTCATCTTTCACAATGATAGAATCTGATAACGGAAACGTTGGCACATCAGTAACCAAAAATTCTCCACTAGCAATATCATCCAAGGATGCACTCCCTTCAAATTGACACCCAAAAAAATTGAATGCATGAGGGAAGCCTCATCCTATCTGTTACCATTGGGTGATGGAGATCCGCTAGGAGAAGTAGTGGCAGCAGATGCCAATTTATGACAATCCGTGCTACGATGACTGCCATAACGTTCCATACACAAATGCTTTAAATTGCAATTCTGGCCTTGGCACTTTTGACCAGCATTCCATTTCCAGCATCAATGGAGTGAAGTGGGTGGATGCCATGTGCTTCTGCAATACTAGGTCAACATATATTTTAGGAACCCTTTCAAATGGTTTTTCATCGATTTTAGCAGCCTTGGAAAAGTTAGACAACAATTTGGAAAAGTCAAGGCCTTCATCAATCTCCAACTCTTCATTACCACTAGCAGAAACGAGTAATTTCTGAAAACCAGATACTAAAGTGTTCATAGCCTTTTCTTGTTTAGCTAAAGACTCACGTTGGGCTGCATTATCTTGCACTAGTTGTTGAATTAATTCAGGAGTTATTTCCGGAGGGGATTGAGACAGATAATTCTTTGAATCAGTAGCCACGAGGTCAGTGTCAATGTGTAACAAGTACTCGTCCTCGGAAATTCCCAACGTAGTACACAATTTTTTGGCTTCACGCGAGTACACACAAAACATTCCACCCCTGGGTGGATGGTCGAGTTTGAATGCGCTACACGAAATCAGTCTTTTAGCCATGGTAGCCATTAGAAAAAGCCAAAGGAAAAAGAAAGCCAACCTTACATACATGCTCCTATATGGTAGTCAGTCAGTGTGTATGTTAGCCCTTGTCTGGTGTAATGAAGAGTGAGGACACATTTTTTTTTTTTTTTTTTAGGTTCCAATTTTTATTTCTGATATGAAATCGTACAGACAGTTGTTCGGTTTTCATTTCACACCAGCATAAAAGGATACAATACTAATATCAATTTGGGTTTAACCAGTATAGTGAAATCACTTTACAAAATTCACGAAAAGTCTAGTTTATAGAAATTTACCTGTACCCATAAAGGGTTTTAAATTGAGTCAAACTCTTAGTAGACAAATACCTCCTTGGTTGAATCTAACAACCAACATAATTACCTTTTAATACCTTTAATTTAAAATTTTAATAACCATCAAGGAGAAAAGGAACCCAGAAACATTCTTAATAAACTTACAAACACACATGAACCTATCTATGTACCAACATCAACATAGTCTAGTTTATCTCGGAGTCTCATTTTTAATTCAGACTTGTAAGCAGAGAATGTACCAATATTTCTTTGTACAGGAGGAGAGTCATTCCAAGCAGTAGCCCCTCTATATAAGACACTCTTTTTAAATAACTCATTATTGGGGAAAGGCACCTTCAGAATGGGAGCATCATACGCCCTGGTTCGATTCTCTTGCACAGAAATGTAATCTTGTTGCTGAGCTCTTTTATACATAAGTTTCAACAAATGACTCTGAGCTCTATCCTGAATTGAATTTACACCAGTAAAATTATATAATTCATGGTGAGTATATTCATAATTATCAGGTAAACATCTCCGTAAACATCTGAGGTGAAGTTTATGAAGTTTGTCATAATAATATGCCGTTGTAGTATACTTTGTACAAAATGCTTAATATTTCTCAAAGACAAAGCTCAAAGGTAAGCTTTTGCTTAGATTTGGACGTGTGAGGGCTTATTTGGGCTTAGTTTAGGCTTTTTCCTACCTTAGACCATTCGTCAAGTCGGAGCTACGATACGCACGTCTTTTCTACTCGAGCGCCATGTTTTCGATCCAATGATATGCCTCTGGCCCAATATATAGGCTGGTAGAACTGCCATCTAGTGTTGGCAGATGTGAGGTGAGCTACACACCAGGTGGCAACCATGTGCCATGTATGGATAGAAGTAGTAGTTAATGCATACAAATATCAGTATCAATTAGCTGTCCCACCATAGAGCTATACCGATATAATAATTGTATTATATACTCCACTCTGATACACTGGGGAAAGCAATTCGCCATTCTCAAGTATCTTCCCCCTGCTCTTCAACCAGGCCTTCTATTATGGTGTTATGACTTCGTTTGTTTTCAACTGACCATGGTACCATTGTTTCTTGGGATTCTGTTTTTTTTTTTTTTTCTTGTATGATTTATTACCGGTCAGTGTATTGTGCGCAGCTTTGGCGTACAATTTCTGCCTTATTGGTTGTTGTTGTTGTTGCCTCAGCGAGTTTATTTCTGTTTGTTGTAGCTCGATCTTTTTTGCTAACTCAGCTACTGTATTTTTCATGTTTTGATCATTTGCGTTGACGGTCTTTACTAGCCCATCTACTTGTTTAGAAGTGTTAACCTTCAACAGCTTCACTTCACTGGATGTTATGTCAACTTTGTCATTTAGATCAGTTATATCCGCCTTGGTGGCCATGTTCTTGGTCAAATTGTTTATGTTTGTTGTGAGGGTTTGCAGTGATTTAGTTGGATTAACAGCGAGCTTTGTATGGTGGTAAGTTCGTTTATATGTACTGTTGTAATATTATTTGTAGAGACAGCGTGTAATGCATCTATTTCTGTGTGATAAATCACACATACTTTTTGACTTCTTTTGGAGGGGTTATCTTGCTGATGGAGAGAGACCTTGGTCTGCGTCCAAAAGGATCGAGCTATCATCATCAGTTTGCTATGGTCGTGCTGTTTTGTTTGTTTCCGTATTTGATATCCTGTCCTCCCAGTCATCGTTTCTTCATGAGTTTACTAACTTTGACTGTGAAATTCACCCTATATCCTATCGAATACGATTCTTGATTTATTCTTTATTTATCATGGTTAGAATCATAGGTACATCCAATGAAGACACAATGTTCACAGAGCCCTCTTACAGATGCATCCTTCTCACACTTATGCCATTCCTAATTTAACTAGAATAACACTGGGCTTGTGCTTGACCACTGCGCCTGATAAGACAATTGGAAAATTGACATAAAAAATGTAATCTATACAAAGAAATATCGGGCTTGTGCTTGACCACTGCACCCCGTCACCCAGTTTGGTACAAAATGAATTATCGGAGATAATGTACAAAATTTAGGGCTTGTGCTCGACCACTGCACCCCATAACCCAGTTTGGAACATGAATGAATTATTGAAGAAAATGAACAAAATTTAGGGCTTGTGCTCGACCACTGTTCCTTATAACCCAGCTTACCATAGAAGAAATATATAGAAAAGGAAAACATAATCAGACTTGTGCTTGACCACAGCGATCCATACCCCAGTCCATTACATAAATATAGTTCAGTATAGTAGTTGGGAAGTATTGATGATAAATCTTATCTAGAATCTTCTCATTAGTGGAGTCATTCAGATGAAGACCATCAACCGTTGTGGCTGTATAATGGTGAGATTTATATTTCGTTTCTGGGTTTGTGTACTCAGTCAGATATGTTTGGACTATGGGTATGCATCTTCCTATTCATGTAACCTAGATGATCATTTAGGAGAATGAAGTGTGGCACCAGGGTATACAAGGATCCAAATAATAAAGCCAAGGATGGACCAGTTTATAGAGTTTAGCTGATGGGATAAAGGACCTGCCCTAGAGTCTGATATAATGCGCTCACGCCACATCCTGCCGGTCACTCAGTTCTCATCAAGATCTTTGGCTAAATCTTTAAGAAAGGTTCCCATGCGATTGTGAAAACCTTGCAGTATTTTCAGAAAGTCCAGTCTTGCTTCCTTCAAGGATATGCCAGCACCGTATTCCTTATTTTTAGTGCTTTCAAGGAATTTTTTTGTTTCTGTGTCATATCAGATCCTTTCTGATTCGGTCGTTTTGTTCAAGTTTTAGTTGAACCCCAGCCTTCAGCATGTTGTATTCGCATTGAAGCCAATCATCAGATTATTTGATCGTTTTCATAAGGTCGTGGATTTTGTATGGCTTAGTCTCGCAGAGAATTTTGGCACCTACAACATCATTCTTACAGTGTGCTGCTTTTTTATAACCCAAGTACTGTTCAACGCATATATACTCATCCTGATCAACTTCATCGGGTTCTGTGGAGAAATAGGCAGGAATGGCATAAAAGATGATATTAATTATGATGATAATATATAAGTTAGGAGTTGATAATATAATTATAATGATTAAGATAATAAGTTATAAATGTATGTGATAAGAATAGGTGAGGGTGGATGGGAAATGAAACGAAGGGCAGTGGAGGGCAAACAGCAACAGTGGGCAAGGGAGCAGTGTAGGGCTGTATTTATAAGGACTGAAGAAAATTAACACCTGGTGGGGCAAAAGGCAAAGATGAGGGTGGTAGTAGGGAACCTTTTGTGAAAATTTACATCCACCTCGTTATAGAGGCCAACTAGATGTTCAACTAAGTCACTGACACTGGTCCAGGGAAAAACAAATTGATGGATTCCTGCAACCAAGAATGTGCAGTCATTTATACCAGTTGCAATCAGAGCCACATCTCCAGGCTGGGATCCACGCCCCGGGACGCTGTCATGTTGTAATGATTAAGATGATAAGTGATAATTGAATTAAAGTATGAATTGATATAGCCAAACTCCATCAGGGAAGAATTTTGAATAGGGATGAGGAGGGTGGGCACCATTGAGAAATTAAGATGTATGAATTGAATATATAAGTGCCTGATGCACTTTAAGATTGTCAGTTTTGATATAGGACCAGTAGGCATCGGATGCCCATCCACCAAGCCTTTTGATCTCCAACTCTGTGCACCCTGCTTTTTTGATGCTGTGTATAGGCCCCAGGTCCTGGAGAAGAGTATTCCAGGCTTTCCTGAGGTATGAAGCAGTCAGAGGCCTCAAGGAACCTGGCACCATGAGCGAGAGTGCCGTAGAGGGGAGGTCCGGTGTCAGCACCAGCACCTGTCTGACGGCCTGCAGGGGGCAAGTGTCTGGCTGTCCCGTTTGAATTATCACAATAGTCCTGGCCTGGTCATATCTCTGCAAATTCTTTGCCCACTTCATTTGTATTGTGAGAGTCTGGGTGGACAGTTTACATCAGCACGATTCAGGTGCCTTGCAGGGACGTACGCTGCCTTTATTTAAGGCAAAGGGGAACAGCTTTGACAAAGGATTTGTATTGTCAAAAGGCTCGAGAATCATAAACCTAGGCCAGTGATCATTTTTGTTGTCTGTAGTATCTAAATGTTCTGGTCATCAACTTCTGTGAATGGACGTTTGTTGGGGTTGTTTTTGTTATGTGCCATATAAGTACACAGGGTTTTCATCCCCCTTGCTCCCCAGCCACCTCGGAGTCCTACAAGGGGATATGCAGATTAATTTCTTACCTCCCCTGTGGGGGCCTGGGTAAGACTAGGTCCTCAGTAGCCCTTGCTGATCATATAAGCCGATGATAGGTGGGCCCAGCACTGACCAAGTGGTTCTTAGGGTTCAATTCCCGGTAAGTGCTGGGATGAGGTACAGCAAAAATGATTTCAAGGTTTTGATCCCCTGCTGTTTGCCTGCCCTGTCACCTTCATGTCATAGATACGATCACCAAAGACAGAATTCATCCAAACCTGTTTTTGCTGTGAATATGACCTTAGTTGTCGGCTGGTCTACCTGAACTTTTTAACACTGTACAGTCTGATCGTATCATTCAATTTTTGAAAACAGCTGGTCTGTATGGACTGATATGATTAGTATATTAATATATTTTTTATCCTTAGGATAAGATCTTGTACATATATCATGTTGTTCTATTGACAACTTTTAGTCCATCTTTTCATTGATAACAACCGTTTTCGCCATGAATATGACCTTAGTTGTCGAAATGGCGTAAAGCATCCATTACTCACTCACTCACTCCTTAGTTGTCGAAACGGCGTAAAGCATCCATTACTCTTATCCCACGTTTGGGCTTATTGCAGAAGAACTACTGGAGATACAGACTTGTTGCTTTACATATAGCTAGATGTATGTAACACTGACCAGCATATGAAATGGCGTCCCAATCAGAGAAGGGAAAGTGTGGTTTTCAGCCTTTTTACAGGGAACAACATTCCGAAGTAGTGCGAGGATGGCACTGCAGAGTGTCAACAATTGATTGGCGTTTGTTTACCTCAGGTTAGGGACTCGCCCAGACCGTACTTGTTTACTTATGAGCTGCTGGGATGCACGTCACCTGTCTCAGGGTCATTTCCATTTTTTATCCTTCATTGGGGTTAGTGATTTATAGCCCAAGGTTGATGGTTTTTGAGGGTATTTCACCGCAACTTTGCCGATCTTTTGAAAAACGTGTCTCTGTGGTGGCACTACCTAGTCATGAGTTTTTTAAAGCGCACAGGGTGTCTTAATGAGTCTTTAGGGCAAGCAAATACATTTCCACTGGAGAATACAGTATTCCAATAGTTTAGTTCTTCTTTTAAATAGAATAGAAATATAAATCTCCCAATTGCCCGGTGGTTTTTGCCATGAAAATTACCCTGGCTGTCGGTACGATGTAAAACACCCAACACTCACTCACTTCACTCTTTGACCCAACCAACTTTCGATGCACAATTCTTTTGGCAGGAAGAAAAAAATCTGAAACGTGTGACTGGAGCCTGCACCTCCTGCACTGCCTCCAACCACAAGAACTGTTCAATCGTGTCAACTGATACCTGCTATGTCAACTTTAGGTTGGCAGTCCTTAATTTGATGCACTGTGAAATATATTACAGTAATCATGAATAGATTTTATGAAAATGTGAATATATTTTCAGTCAATACCAATAACAACCCATGCACTAAATGACAAATACTCTTAAACACTAGGAGGGGGCTGGCAAAGCAAACTACGGAGGGTGTCATATTTTTCATCACAGATTTGAGTAAAAATTTTGCCAATTCTATTTCCCCCTTTGAAGCCACCAATTTCATGAATACGTTCACCAAAGGGGGGCCCACCTGCCCACTTAGGTTCCTTGTTAGCCTCAATAAGCAATACTGGATACATAGCGACCAGAGCATCCATCCACCCAGGATTCTTCATGAGCTTGGCCCAGGCTAACATTTATAACCACTCCTCGCAGATAGCTAACCATTCAGGAGGACTCTTGAACTCCTTAGGCATCAACTTCACTGTGTATGGGTCATCACATTGTATGATTTCAATTTCACCATGAGGGCCATGAGGGCCATGATGACCATATCCTTGTTCCACAACCTTATATGATACATCATAGTCGAAGGGACTGAGGTAAAAGTTACTCATGTATGCAGTTGGTCCACTAAAGGTGATGCCTGACTGTCTTTGCATTACCTTTACATTTTGATCAGCATGGGAATGTTGCTAGAATGAATTCAATGGAGCAAGTGGGCTATTTTTGTTGGTGTAATTTTGTTGGTGTAATTACCAGATGGGGCAGGGTTTTGATCTGAACATTAACACAATCTGATATTTTAGGCCTATCAAGTGGGGGAATATTGTCTAACTCAGACAACTTCTCAATTTGATCATCAATCTTGATAGTGTTCCCCGTAGGGGTCCAGGTTAGAATAGGCCCCCAGTAGCCCCTGCTGATCGTATGAGGCGACGATAGGGGGACCCTACACTAATCAAGTGGTGCTTTGGGTTCAATTCCCAGTTGGTGCTATGGTTCACTAAGGGATGAGGTACAGCAAAAATGATTTCCAGGTTTTGATCCCCTGCTGTTTGCCTGCCCTGTTACCTTCATCTCATAGATACAATCACCATAGACAGAATTCATCCCAAACTGTTTTCGCCGTGAATATGACCTTAGTTGTCGAAATGGCGTAAAGTATCCATTGCTCACTCATTCACTCATACTTATGAGAAAGGACCTCATGACTGGTATCCATTGAATTGAAGAGTGTAGCACAAACAGTGACGATTTTGTCAAATGAGGGTACAAGGCTTATTGGCATTTGATTTTGGTTTTGAATATCTTTAACCTGCATATTACTTGTTCACCTAAAATACATAGATGACGAATCTTTTGGTTTTCTCTAGGTCAGAAACAGACATTTGTTTGATTCCACATTGACCAGGTGAAATGAGCAAATGAATGCTTCAAACACCACATTCATTATCAATATTGAATCCTTTATCAGCCACTAGGGCATCCTGTGGATCTAAAAAGTACAAAAATTGAGAATCAGCCCCAATATGTTTGTCACTCAGGTGACCACCATATTATGGTGAAATATAGGTTACTGTTGAATTTGGAACAACAGAGATGAGAAATTTCATAGTATTGTGGTCTTTATAGAGTTCAAGTTCTTTGGGGTATCCATGAATACATCTGAATGGTCTATTATGGCTCTTAAATTTGGAATACATCTAAATCGTGCAGGGTGAGATGCCTGAACATGATCATTAGGGGACCATCTTACAAAATGACCAATGGTTTGATACAAAGCAGTAAGCCAGCAGTTAAAGATCTGGGTGCATAGGGAGACATTTTGAAATGTTTGGAAAGGTCGTGATATGCTAGTCCTAAAAGGGGTTTCATTAAAGTCAAAAGAAATTTTGTTTCAGAGGTCAATTTTCAATTTAACACAAAGCACTTAGAGATTTCCTTGTACTTTTTTCCTTTAATTTTAATTTCCCTTTCCAGCTCTGATTTACAAACTCACCCCGTGGTGGTTCCGGATAAGAATAGGCCCCCAGTAGCCCCTGCTGATTGTGTAAGGCAACCATAGGGGTGGACCCAGCTTTGACTGAGCAGGGGTTGACAATGCCTGCGGGCTTGACATGGTTTGCAATCTTGTGCTCTGACTTCTGGTTCAGATTGCACATTTCGCAGGGGTAGTCACATTCTACCACCTTGTCAATCACATTCTTTGCCAGCATTTTCAGCTGAGTTTGGTACTCTTCTTCAATAGCTGAATTTACAGTGAGAAAATGTCTTTTTAGTTATTTTGTTTTTCTATGTAAGGAATTTTGCAGTTTCAGGCATAATAATGTCTTTGGCACAGTTGGTACACAAATTGATGACAATCTTCTTTTTTTAACATTTTTACTGTCCTGGGATGAGTTGGATTTCTCCAGTCTTCCCTCATCACCAGCTGAATTTATTTCTATTACAAGGTCAGTTGTCCATATATCACAATATTTATATTAATTTATACATAAAAAATAGATCGTGTGACTAATTTAACAGTAGTTACACACTGGAGTAGTGTAATAATTGAAGGTTTTCTGGGTTTGGGCTGGTGTATGGAATTGCTGGATAAATGGGAAAGTTGTTTGTGTCGAGACAGGGGTTTTGGAATACCCATTAACCACCTGGGGGCCATTAGTCTTCCACCGATACGGTTACCTAAGCATATTGAGCTCCCTGAAAGTTGTTCAGGGGGGTCGGGGTGGCCAACATCACAGAGGTGTTGGTACCACTCGTTGGCATTCACACCCCATGGGTTCGAGTCCCATGGGGTGCAGCCTTGAAAAAGGACATTTGGATGACCCCTGCACGGAATTGTGCCCAAATGGTCCACAGGACTGCAGTGGAAGAACATTTAAGAAAGTGAACTCAGCCTGGATAAAAATCCAATTAAAAAATAAAAAAAAGCTGTTTGTCTCTTGGTAGGGTTGTCAGGCCTCCTGGTCCGGACTGGCTGGTGTACTGTGGGTCCGTTCACACACAGCTGCTCATGGCTTCTGTTCGCCAAACCAGCAGCCTGGAAGGCGTGCATTGGATTTCCGACATAAGGGGGCTGCTGGTGTACAGACACACATTGGGAAACGAGCACCTGTTAATGTGGGAGTCATTTGAGCTGGTTGATGAAGGATGAACATATCAATTATCCTTTGCGGCGGCCTGCTGCGCGCATTAGGCTCTCTGGATCTGGGGAGAGTTATAGAGTTGTTTGTTTCGTCTGCTCCATATATAAGCGAGCAGGTCTGTATGGACTGATATGATTAGTATATTAACATGTTTTTATCCTTAGGATAAGATCTTGTACATATATGATGTTGTTCTATTGACAACTTTTAGTCCATCTTTTCATTGATAACAACCGTTTTCGCCATGAATATGACCTTAGTTGTCGAAATGGCGTAAAGCATCCATTACTCACTCACTCACATGAACCACTATGTCAATGTGTCGTCCTGTATTATTTATATGAGCCAGTTTGTCCATTTCTGCTTGCAGTTTTCTCCCTCTCGAGTCCGTAATAATCAACGTCTTGATACTCATATTAGCAGTCCACGTTTCTTAAGGTTAGAGTAGGGGGATGGACGCCGTTTGTATGGTAGCTGCACTAAAATGTCCATATCTCTCTTAATGTATGAGATAACTAGACATACTATATATCGAAAAATAGCTGTTAATCATATCTCTTTGATAGTATTTACTAAGACAATTTTGATTAAGAAGTACGTGTGATAGGGAACATCAAATTTGAAATTTACATTTTTACACTTTTATTTTTTGAACACGGATTTCTCCTTTAGTAGTGCCTCAATATCCTTGAAACTTTCTAAGTATACTAAAAACATTCCCCCTGAGAGAAGCGTGTCTCAAAATCTTGATGAATGTCCTAGTCACATTTTTATCTAATTTAGAAATTAATTTGAATTATTTTTTAAATATTTTTTACATTTTGCATCATAAAAAAATAAGTAAGGCCTAAATCAAAATTTTCTCATGAAGAATGTTTTTGACATGAATTAGAATTTTTTTAATAATTCAGGCACTATGAAGTGAGAAATCATTGTTCGAAAAATAAAAGTTAAAATATTTGTTTTTTAACTTTCTTCCCCATTTTCACTTCTAAATTCAAATCCAAATGAAATACCAATGATATCATTAAATAGCTGAGATATTCAGCTTTCATTGGATGTATAATATAGGTAAAAAGACACAGAAATAGCAGACTTATGACTAAACACGCATAACTGTTCCAAATTGGACGCTGATCACACTACTCTAACCTTAAATAGAGAGATGCAGTAACGTCATTGATACTAGTTGACTCAGTACTTAACACTGTTTACGGGATCCTCGTTCATGTACTGTGCCAATGAGTAATATTCACTCTATGTAATACCTACGAATACAAAATATTTCCTACACATTGTTATAGTTCGATCATTGTACTTACTTTTTTCCACTACATTCACTTTCACTGAATATCTAGCTCACGCTTAAATCTATCTCTCAAACCAACTAACTGCAAACCGAGAATGTTTTGACCCGTTTGTTGTTGTTTTCTGAATAGGTGTTTCTGCGTGATGTGAAGTCCACTTCTGAAGAATTCGTCCCGTGTTGCCTCATAGAGTTTGCCTTTAGTTTCTAGTAGTCTTGTCTTCAGCTCCGGATTTTGCCTGTATTTTTTTTCTTGTATTATCAGCATTTTCTCTTCTTTTACATCATTCCATCCTTCTTTTTGCTTGATGTGATTCGTGATCGATTTAACTTCGTAGCCGTTTTTAGCATCTTGCACCCTGACCATTCCTTGCTGGTTCCCGGCGTATTGCATCGCCTCATATCCATAGGCGTGCTCTGCACAGTTGAAGACCAGCCCGTCGTGCTTGATTACACAGGGATACATACTAGATAAGAGAGCAAAGTGGCTTTGAAAAGCCAATCCGTCTTCGACCTCCACGATTTTGGCAACTACCAGAGCCCCGCCTTTCACCACCGCCTTGTGTCCATGTACTCTTGCTACGGCCGCCAGCGCTCAGAGTTCACATCGTTGGTTGATTTCTTCCTTACTGATGTCATCTGATATGTAGACGCCCTTCCACCGCGGTAAGTCTTTCATTTTCCTAATGTTTCGGAAGATATCTTGTTTGATGTTGGTATGTGCAAATTTCACGAGGATAGGTCTGGGTCGTCTGCTTTTCCCCTTGACACCTATTCTATAGGCCGCTCTCACGTCTGTTGTTTTGGTATTGACTCCTATATCTTCAAGCAGTGACAGAATACATTGTCTGGGTTGCTCGTTCGTGTCTTCCGAAATCCCTTCAATTACGATGTTAGGTCTTCTTCTCTCCTCGTCAGCCATCCTATCTCTCCGTTCGAGGTGTTCCAGCAGTTTGTTTTTTTCTGTTACTTGATTCTGCACTTCAGTAAGTTCATCAGTGGTTCTTGACAGCACCTTTTCAAGCCCCGCAACCGTCTTCTCCAACTTGGTCACTTTTTTATCAATATCCGCCACTTCAGATTTCACTTTGACAATTTCTGCATCGTTTTTAAGTATGTAATCCGTGATCATTTTTCTGTTTTCATCCAGTTTTTTTTCGAGGGTGTTTAGACTGGCCTTTGTTTGTTCATTTCCTTCAGTGATTGCTTTTAATAGATCGGCATTCGTAAGCTCTGCCATATTTGAATCCGTCCCTTCACTCTTTGGTGTTTCTGGACTTGAATCTTCACTGTTTTTACTCCTGGTTGATACCGGCATTTGATCTTATTAAATACCAATGGTAGATGTATTCCCACAGATACTCAACAAAATTGATTGTCGTTTTACCCAGTTTTACCAGATTTACAATGAATTAATCAGCAGCCCTCAGTTCGCACGTCTCAACCGTCAGGCAACATTTCAGTTTTCCTATGTGTTTTTGTTGTTCTATGTATTTTGTTCTTGCTATGGTTATTTCTGTTTGGTTTTTGTTTTGTAGTGCCTTTTTTAGTTGTTTCCTACTTATTCTTTTTTGTATTCGGATGTTCTTTGTTTCGTCTGTTTCCTTTTTCTACCTTTGCTGCGAATGGTTATTGTTCCTATTGATTTTTTTAGGTTTATGATGTTTTTTTACTGCTTCCTGATGTTGTTGTTGTATTCTGTCCATTTGTTAATGTTGCCTTTTGCCCATATTTTGCGTGTTGGTTTTGGTATTTTGTTCTCTATGGGTGTGCTAAGTGTAAAGGTTATTGTGTTGTGGTCTGTTGGTTTGATTCCTGTCAGAGTGAGGTGGTTTTTGGTGTCAATTTCTAAGTTGGTTATTTTATTTGTGGCGTTTTGGTCTGCTAGTATGTAATCAATGATTGCTTTTTCATTTGGATTTGTTCTGTTTTCCCTTTTCATTGACCAGGTCTGGTGTGGGTATTCTGTAGGGGGTGGCCTGTTTCCTAGTGGTGATCTTGTGGTCTATGTGAATGGGACCAGTTCCCCAATAACAAACTGCATTCTATTTTCCCAACCATCAAAGATGTTAAACCTAATGTTCTTAAAGTTAGAAAAGACCAAACAGTTTTTACCAGAATTAGAATTGGTCATTCTAGACTTACACATGTTTTTCTTTTAAAGGGTGAGCCCCAACCAGAATGTATTGTTTGTAATCAACCTTTAACCATCAAGCATCTCCTATTGGAATGCCCAGATTTTGAACAGATACGTAGACAGTTCTATCAGGTAGCTGGTCTACCTGAACTTTTTAACACTGTACAGTCTGATCGTATCATCCATTTTTTGAAAACAGCTGGTCTGTATGGACTGATATGATTAGTATATTAACATGTTTTATCCTTAGGAAAAGATCTTGTACATATATCATGTTGTTCTATTGACAACTTTTAGTCCATCTTTTTATTGATAACAACCGTTTTTGCCATGAATATGACCTTAGTTGTCGAAATGGCGTAAAGCATCCATTACTCACTCACTCACTTGTGGTCTATGACTGTATCTTGATAGAGCCTCCCTTCTTGGGCTGGTATCCCATCTCGGTCTTGTGGTGTATATTTCATCTGGGGATTGGTGTCTTGGGCTTGGTGGGCCGGTATTGTGTCTGTAGTGTCCTTGGCGGTCTTGTGGGGATGCTTCCCTGCTGCTTGCTGGGCTGCGCTGGTATGGAGAGTATGTGGGTTGTGTTATCCTTCGTCTAGTGTAGGGTTAGTCTGGGGATTCTTGTGTTCTTGTTCTTTTTTCCCCCCGCCTTTTTGTTAGTATGGTGAGGATCTGATCGACCGCTTTTTCCCTATTACTACCATGGTCTGGGTTTCTCGGTTATATGAGGCGTTAGTTCTATTCGGGGTTGTTATGTCCTTAATGATTCATCCACCTTTGCCGAGGACCTGTCCGATGATTTCGCTTTCTATGTCTAGTGTTATCTTGTACAGGGCTTCTGTGGATACTGTTGGTTTTCTTGTGTCGGTTGTGGTCTTCTGGATTGTCTGTGGTTGTTCTTGTGTCTTCTTCATGGGGTTATTGGTGGTTATTGGTGTTCTGGTTTTGGTTTGTTCCTCAGGGCTTAGTGTTCTGTTTTCGGGTTGTTCCTTGGGGCTATTGATGATTTTGTTGACCAGGTTTTGTGCTGTTTTAGTTGCTGTTTCTTGGGTTATATGGTATCTGTCCGGTTCTAACTTAGTGGTTGACGGGAAGGGGTTTGTGGTTCTAATGTTATTGTGCAGTATGTTTACCATGGTTCTTCTCTCTATTTCATGTGGGATGTGCTCTAGGGTCGGTGGCTCTATGATGGTCGTCTTGTTCTTGGGAAGGCCAGTCTGAAGCACTATGCTGATGACACTCAGGCGGACGGCCGGCGTCAGGGAAACCAAAACCAACATCGTTGAGACAACAAACAGGATAAAGCTCAGTACTCAAAAAACTTGGCTGGGGCAGGGGTGCGGGGCCTGCACCCAACCCCCACCCCTGTCCCAAACATCGCCCACATGACACTTCTCATCCGTAATCCATGGTTTAATGACGAATGTAAAAAGTCCATTAAAGATAGAAAGAAGTTTTGCCTGCCCTGTCACCTTCATCTCAATAGATTCGATCACCAAAGACAGAATTCGTCCCAACTGGTTTTCGCCTTAAAAATGACCCTGGCTGTCAGTACGGCGTAAAACACCCAACACTCACTCACTTTGTTTGACAATCCATTCCATCTGCAGATCAGCAGGAATGTTGGAGTTCGGCTGACCTTTAGTGTTCACATAGCAGGCACGGAGTACTTGATGGGCCGGTCTCTTAGATAGGAGTGAATACTACTGCATCAACATTATTCTACATAAATGGACACATAGAAAAAATAAATTGAGGTTGGGAGACTCATCATAATAATAAACCAGAAATAAAACATAACAAACATGGAATCAAAAGATTTGCACCAACTACATATCCCCAAAGACAGAATTTGTCCCAACCTGTTTTCATCGTGAATATACCTTAGATGTCGAAACGGCACAAAGGATCCAATTACTCACTCACTCACCCCAACTGCATATCAAGCCATCAAGTATGTCACTATCGGTTTCATTATCTAGCCCAATATATGTATGCCACCATGTCTTCATGCCATATCCATCGAATTTGCCTATGGTGTCAGAACCAGTTGGTGCATGCTATGCTAGTAATCCTTCTGCTTTCTTTATTCCATAGTTGTTGATATGATATAAAGTATCGATTACTTACTCACTCTCCCCGTGGGGGTTCCGAATAAGAATAGGCCCCCAGTAGCCCCTGCTGGTTGTATGAGGCGATGATAGGGGGCACCCAGCACTGACCGAGTGGTTCATTGGGTTCAATTCCCGGTTGGTGCTGTGGTTCACTAAGGGATGAGGTACAGCAAAAATGATTTCCAGGTTTTGATCCCCCGCTGTTCGCCCACCCTGTCACCTTCATCTCATAGACACGATCAACAAAGACAGGGTTCATCCCAATCTGTTCACCAACTCACTCACCAAAGACATAATTTGTCCCAACCTGTTTTCGCCATGAATATGACCTTAGTTGTCAAAATGGCGTAAAGCATCTATTACTCGCTCACTCACTCACTCACTCATTGGAGGGGTGTAAACCATCCCGTAACCTGTTATTAAGATTTTCATTATACCCACCATCATGGTTCCATCTATGCACAATATTTGAAATGTGAAGTGTCAAGACATAATTATGCTTGTTTAGTGCAATAATCCCATAATTGATATAATCGTGGAGGTCCGGGTAAGAATAGGCCCCCAGTAAGTACATAGCGTTTCCACTGGGAACTGACTTTCCCTGAACATGTGTGTGGACTAATGACAACTGTATGTAAATCACTCAACCTGATGTCGGATGCATACACCTGCGCTTGCCACACAGTGGCTGAGGACGCAGCATCCGTTGCATGGTCTTTGGTCCATGACTGGTCCCAGACCTGCCTCGCACATGTTGAGGACGGCCATGCAGACTGGTTGGACGATAACTTGTTTGCAAGCGAATGCATGCAACGGTACTGGATTGGGGAAAAAAAGACAGCCGCAGGTTCTCATCCCCTGTCCAGAACATGACGTCGATAATTGCCCTGAGCGAGCTAATCACTCAGTTAAAGGTAAAACATGGATTCACCTGTGTGGCGTGCATTGTTATGGACAGTTTATCACAATACGTCCTGACATAATTGTGATATATCATTTTAAATTGTCAGCTCATAATGGCCATTTTCATTTAATATATGATTTCAAAAATATTCTATCTTAAAAACACAATTATGACATCTTGATGCAGTTTTCAATCATATTATGTATGATGCATCAACAGATTGGCAATACCAGTATATCACCACATTGGAGGCAAAAAACAAAAAACGAACACAGTTCAACCCAATGTATTTTTTTCAAATGGGTGAATCTCCATAAAGCTTTGCTCTAATCAGATGTTCAGACTATCCACACGGTAATTAATGTTCCATCTTTCCTATTATTCTATATGAAGTTTATATATGTTGTCTTTCCAATAGATCCCTCTGTTTATGTTTATCAAGAAAAGAGTGGATTATGAATAGCTTGTGAATACCAGATATACCTCATCACATTGATAACACTGAGGATCTAAATAATGAGACGATTAGCTGATAGAAAAGAGTAATCAACATTTAAAGACATGGACTTGAGTTCTATACTCTATTTACTCTTCTGCTGTGACAGCTGGTTCAAGGTCCATGGTCATCTTCTTGCAAGGACCTCGAGGATGCCCTTTGCGAGGTTCTCTGCAAGCAGAACACCTTTGAGGCTCTCTGTGAGTCCCTTGGAAATGCACCACTCTTGTAGTCCCTTGCTACAAAGCCACGGTCTTGGTACTTGGATTGGCTCTTCTCAGCCCGTTTCTCTTTGAATTGCTTTGATACTGCAAAGGCTGAGGTCCTCAGTCGATTCTTATCCTGGGTATGGAGACTGTCTTTGGCTTTTTTGGTGAGGGTGATTCCAAGATGGTTAAACACCTTTTTTGATGTCTCAGAAAGCCCACGGTTGTTGCACAGCATTGCCAGATTCAGTGCTAGAGAGTTAAACTGCTCCTTTGGGGCAAGGCTCCACATGAGATGATGGAGACTTTCATTTGCATTCTGTGTCAGTGCCCTTTGTGTCTGCTTCAAGAGGGCCACAGATGAGAGGCTGTTGAAGACTGGCTTAATGTAGTCTACAACTGCTGTTGGTAGAGGCTGTTTTGGCGGGACATAGGTGTGTGTCCCTGTCAAGAATAACAGATAATTATGAGTTAAATTTAAACACTTTGATTTTTTGACATAAATACATGCTGGCAGGGGTGTGGGGAGGTCTCCTCTGAGTAATATGACGTCCCATATATGTTTTAAACTCAGAAATTTAGTACAAAGGTGGTATTTGCTCTGGTATTAAAAATCATAAAGAGGTAAAGGATGTTGTAAATAATAACTGAATTTACCAAGATGAACATCTTGCTTGAACTTGCACCATGAAGAGGGGCCTTCTGGACACAGGCTATGATCGGGTGGCTAACTGTAGTGCTGGAGCATGGCCATAGTTGCACGGCTTGCCATTTCTGGATTGTCAGCATAGGTTCTAAGTGTGTGACCATAGAACCTTTGGAAGGCATTGACTCTGGCAAGTGTGAGTCGACCTGCACCCTGGAGACCCTTTCCATCAGCAAGCTCTTGTCCTGGAACAAAGAATCTCATCAATTATTTTTTATGCAATTATTTATGCAATTATTTTGTATAGTCTCACTATACGTTTTTACTGATTATAGTTAAATTTTTTATATATACACAAATCTGTAAAAAGAAAGAGGTAGAAACTCAACAAGATATCATCCTCATCCTTGGCAGCCCCTTGCTGTTCGTAGAAGGCGACAAATGGGGGGACAGACTCAGTAGCTCTTTGGTAGAGAGCCTGGGAGGTCTTGGGATTTTATCCCTGGCCGAGTCACACCAAAGACTTTAACAATGGTAGTGGTCACTGCTTGCCTGGCACTTGGTAAAAAGTAAGAACCACGAAACATAACTGGTCAGCCTGGTGTCAGTATAATGTGACTGGGTGGGGTATTGTGTGGGCCTATGACCTGATATCTCAGTGTGGCAGCACTATAAAGAGGGCATTGGGTCCCACTACTACAAATAGGCACCTCATATCATAGATTCAGTCACTGCCCCTGTGGCGTAAAGCAAGCTGAAAGGCTTTACCTTGTGCCCGGACGTTAAACTAATCCCACAAACAAACACACAAACATCCTCATCCTTATAGTCTCTCATTCATATTCCTTTCGTTAAGAGTTATGATAATTTTATGTAAGTATGTTGGAGGATAGATAAGGAGCTCTAACTAAATTATCCATCTGATATCTATCAACTAATTGAAGATCATGTTTGGAAAACATTTACCTTTTGACTTGGTAATCAGGAATCTAAGTTGACTTCCCATTCTTTTTTGTATGTGGCCAACACACTCTTCTTTGGTGATCTCAACATCAGGGCCATATGGCTGAAGGCGTGAAATGACTGTGAATGATCTAGAGTCTCCGTCACCTATATAAGTTGTATAACGTAGGCCCCGATCCTCTGATCTCTCAAACAGTCTTTTCACACCTTCAACCTCCATTGACTGTGCACTCCCGTCATGGTTGAGAGGACAACTAGAAATAGAAAATGTCATTTTTATTATTATAAAACAAAATGTGAAATGTTACTTGATCATTTTTATGGGGGTACTGAAGAGCTGTGATTGCTCAACTTTTCCTTCGTTTAAATGCCATAAAATAATGTCAGAAGCGGCACTGCAACACAGAGAACCAGACAGCCACGTCACACACACAAAATGTCAAACTTTTTTCTTTTTATATTCTGCAGAGACAAATAATAGTTAATTTTTAACAGATTTAAAGAAATTATTTATGATATATACCTACCAACAACTATTAGGTTGTAACCATATACAACGTTGAAGTCTAGAAAGTATTTCCTGATATCTAAATGATATTTTTATTCATAACAAAATATGATTATGTTATATAAAACATTAGGTACTCTACCTAGGGAAGTGGTCGGCTATGTAGTCAAAATACTCTGGAATTTTCTTCTTTCCTGACCATTTCGCACAAGCTCTGCGTAGGTTGGTCATGTACACGCTGTCAAGTACTTCTCCTGTGTCAGCAGATATGGCAGAGGCAAAGCCATGACGAGAGTGAAAACCCCGGGACTTCCAGGACCCATCAAAGCTCACAGCACAATCAATAGTCAGTTGGTCTAGTTGCTCTTCTGTTAGTTCAGTTGATTCACTGATTCCTGATACTTCTCCAAGTCGTATCTGAAACAAACAACAACGAGTCCTGTTTGATTAATTCTAAAAACATTTTAGCAAGCAACCAATATAGATGCATATTATTATATGGTGAAGCTGCATTAAAATTATCTGTATAATGCACAATATCAAGCATGATAAATGTGGGATATTAGGCCTTAAAGTTACATATTACGTTATCTGCCCCTTATGAATAAGGGCTAAGGCTAGAAAGATAGAAAGAAATAATCTGAATAGATGCACCTCATATGGCTCTAAAACACAAAACAAAACCGGGAGTTATTATTCTAAAAACTAATGAATGTAAGAGAAAAGCATAAGTGCAATAATTATAATGTGTGATATACCCCCCTTTTTTACCCTAAATGTTTCCGTTTCTGCTTGGTTCTATTCTCTGTTTTGGTTACCTGCAATCCATATGCGTACATTTTATCCAGTACATTAATGCATATGACATGGAAAGCCCCATACATGATTTTCATCTAGCACATCTTACATACCTTGTTGCGTTTTAGGCGATGGACTGACTCTTGGAGTTCAGAGTCGAGAACCTCACCTATGTCATTGTCCAAAACCCGTGTATGTTCTGCCCATGGGACTGGCCAAATGGGCGCTGGTAGACCTAAGTGTACACTCAGAATGTCAGCTGCCTTACGTCCATGTTCAATAGACCTCATTCCATGAACAAGAGACCTAAAAAGACAGACATTTTTTTAATAAACGTCTCAATATCTTTAAGACCTCTAATACATACATAAAAAACTACAATACAAATATTTATAAAAAAAAATCATTGATTAGCATAACGAAAATTGCAGCAGGGCTGTAGTTTGGAGGGCCTTTTTAGATGTGCCTATTTAGACATTGTGTTTTTGTTTAAACCAAATGGAAACGTTTTTCTTTTAAATAATTGTCTCTAAAGATTTTATTAATTTTGTGTTGTACAAATGACCCTATGATAAAAGTAAATTAATCATTCATTTTGTTCAAACTGAAGCATTTATGTTTTCCTGGAAACATCTTATAAACACCAGTAGAGTCTCTGGGTCTATCTTATGGTAGCATTGCAAGCAAGAATGAGAAGACAAGGCAGAGGGTGAGTTGTCAACTGAAGATTTGTATTTCTGCACAGGTTTATATACACACAAGTCACACTCAGATTGAGGCTGGGTCACATGACCAGATAACCAAAATGAGGCTAGGGGTCACATGACCTGTCAATCACTTAATAAGGAGGGGGAGGGGCATGGCCTAAATGACCAGCCCCCCTCCCCAGTTTATGGGAAATGTAATGCATCAGTTATCTAGTAGGAGGATTTATCAGTTGTTCAGACTTATCACTGTTGATAAGCCCAGAAAACTGGAGAGATAAGAATAAGCCTGAGCCTCTGTCTGGGCTCAGGATAAAACCAAGATAAAACATAAACCTAAGAGAAGAGGCTTTGCATGCCAGGGACTTTTATCTACAGATTACCTGGACTGGACACTTATAATCTGTGGAGATTATGGAACACCTGGCTTGATAGTGGTTACCATTAAATATGATTCTACCACATCCATATAATTATTATATTTTTTTCTTTAAAAACATGGTTTGCAAAAATATCTTTTAGAACCATGTATGATTCTACATACCTTCCCTACTCAGAATTAAAACTACAGTTTCAATTCAAGCACTAAAAACAGAATCGTACATCAAAACAATAATTTAAACTCAACAGATTGACCTGATACATCAAACAAAAAGGGAGCCCATTTTGCTACCACCCTAAACACAAACAGAAGGGGAGCCCATTTTGCTACCACCCTAAACACTACACATCAAAATAACTAGTACATAAAAGGGGAGCCCATTTTTGCTACCACCCTAAACACAAACAGAGGGGAGCCCATTTTGCTACCACCCTAAACACTACACATCGAAATAACTAGTACATAAAAGGGGAGCCCATCTTGCTACCACCCTAGAAAACAAAAACAAAAAGGGGAGCCCAATTTGCTACCACCCTAAAACATAGAAACAAAAGGGGAGTCCATTTTGCTACCACCCTAAAACACACACACGCACACAAAATATCTAGTTCTTTTAGGTATAATTCTGTATACCTTCCCCACCCAGAATTGAAACCACTTTAGAGAGTTAACAACGATTAATAACCCAACAGAAACAAAAGGGGAGCCCATTTTGCTATCACCCTAAATCACACCCTAACACTACACTAAACAATATTTAGTACTTTTATGTATGATTCTGTATACCTAAATCACACCCTAACACTACACTCAACAATTTTTTAGTACTTTTATGTATGATTCTGTATACCTTCCCTACTCAGAATTGAAACAACTGTAAAGAGTTAACCAAATTATGTGAATCAACAACCCAAAAGACGTCTACTGAATCTAACATAGTTACTACAATACACACCACTGTGATCTACACATAGCTTAGCAATACAGATCAAAAATAATTAATACTTCTTAACTAATACAACCTACATAAGTTTAACATAAGAATATCAAGCGTACCATCAGATCAGATGGAGACGAGAGTTATGGTGTGGGGTGTCCTGGATTAATTTCAAATGTTTGCTAATGCACCTTAAATGGGCCCTTGAGGTCCATATAATGCAGCAGTAATTGCACGGTACGGGTACATTTCTGCTTCTGCAGCACTGCCTGCTAGTGGGACAGAGTCAACCGGTTCAGAGACTATTGGACTCTGTACCGGGGCCGGGACTATTGCCATTGTGGGAGGCATTATAGCCTTTCTGTTAGAAGTTGGAAGGGTCTCAGGAGGAGGGGGGAATACTGGCACAAGGTTATAGTTTGTCTGGTGATAGGTTCTGGAGTGGGAAGGGGCTTGGGGGGTATAGGAAGGCAATACCGGTTGACTCTCACCCATAGCTTTGAAACAGCAGACTCCACACCGGCGGCAACTGCCACAGCCACATTTTGCACACACCACTACGAATATAATGAGGACAATTACAAAAAACAGGAGTGGACCACCAATAACAGAACCAAGTTTCAGCGGTGGCCAGTGGCTTATAGGAGGATGATAGTGATTAAAGTCTGATAGTTTTAGTAACGGAATGTCTACAAGGTTCGTGAATTTTAGTTGTTCCTGAACAGTCTCTTCGACTCTGGCAGGGAAGGTGAGGTTGAAACTTGGGAGTGTAATATACTTCGGGGTCGGAACATTGATGGTAGAGTGTCCGAAGTCCACCCCTCTTACCCTCCAGTCCTTCGTCCTTTGTCTCCAGGACACAACCAGGACCAACCGTTATCCTCACTCGGCCGGTATACTGCCGAACTATGGGCCTTTCCTCTAGGCAGCGCAGTGTGGTCTCAGTTTGCTGATAGGCCACCATTACAATAGAAGAACTCTGTTCAGTGTCTCTGTGGACTGAACTAGTCATGTTCTTACGTGATGACAAAGTGGCATAGCAACCTTCCGGACGACGGCCTGTCAGGAGGTTAGATTCACACGTCGGTGTAAGTCTTTCTTTTGTCACCCGACAGACCTTAGGTCCAGACCCCATGCAGACGTCTGGAATGAAAGATCCACTTGAGATGGAATCTAGGACCACATCTACAGCCCCAGATATCTGTCGCAAGTGTCCTTCCCCAAGCGGGATAGGGAAGTACTTAAGGAAAAAGTGGATATATTTATCGGATGTTAGGCCAGGAATGACAGCCTGGAATGCAAGTTCATGTCCAAAGTTATGAAGGGGGGTAATGGTCACGTGTTGGTAGTGCCAATGAAGGGGAGCAACCTCATGTTTCTGATGGGTGAGCTGCCTTAAGATGTCATGAAGGTATGATGGAGGCATGATCTCATCCATAAGGTAACCCCTCTCCAGTTGTAGCTTTTGGCGATGGAAGAGGCCAGCTTGATGTAGGTACAAGTGGATTGCTCGATCTACCCTATCTAACAACACATCCACTCTGTAAAAATACTCAAACCAGTTGAATAGCCAAAGGTGTGTCTGACAATTGTCAAACCTATATAAAGGTGGATGTCTCCCCCTCCTGACTGGATCAGTTATACATAATCACTTTTGCAGAAATGTAAATGGGTCTACCAGAGGTAGATGACATTTACATTTCTAATGCAATGATTTTCATGTGAATATTACTTTGGCCCTACAAGGTTAGGGACCAGTCAGTCATTCATATTACACAAGGCTAAAACTGGCTTATCTAATACTAGATACTGCAGGCCCATATCTATCATATTTGAGTATGTCCTGATTACTGGGACTTTATATAATTTCCCTCCATGTTAATACTTATTCTTTATTGATTATATCTTAATCATGCACTGTGCACTGAGGTATGGTTTTGGTAATTTATTAATACATTTTATTAATTGTATAGCTATAAGGTAGATTGCACTGAATTCACAGGGCCAGGGATAGGTGGGTGGGAGTATATAGGCACAGATAACACTTAGTCAGAGAGGATAAAGGAGATATGGACTTTGATCTGGTCCCACCCACACCTGACCAATGTGCTTGTGTCAGGTATTGCTTACGGGTCCCGAAGTCGCATTTTGTATTTTAGAAATTGTAATGATGCATGTATATTATCGCTGATATTTTACGAGATCGCATGTACTAATCAAGAAATGTCTGTACCGAATGTCACCGCGATGTTAACTTTGTATCTTTCGTAATTAAGGCATTATGCCGTTTTTCAAATATTATCATGTAGCGGTTTATGATTTTAGGCGTAGCTATCAATCCCGTTGCTAGGTTCCTTCCTGCAATGTTTATTGACGGTTGCTATGTACCGCCCCTAGGATCCTCCTCACCTCCCCCTGGGAGTGTAGGAGTGGGAGTGATAACCACTGATTTTGTTCGATATAAAAGGCTGGGCTGTCCTCTAACAGTCATCATTCTGATCACCACCACTGACTTGTGTCCTTCATTGCTGCTACTTACCTACCAGCACCCTACCTCTCACCCTTCCCCTACCATACCATACCTGTACAGTCCGATCGTATCATCCACTTTTTGAAAACAGCTGGTCTGTATGGACTGATATGATTAGTATATTAACATGTTTTTATCCTTAGGATAAGATCTTGTACATATATCATGTTGTTCTATTGACAACTTTTAGTCCATCTTTTCATTGATAACAACCGTTTTCGCCATGAATATGACCTTAGTTGTCGAAATGGCGTAAAGCATCCATTACTCACTCACCATACCATACCATACCATACCTACCCAGATCCTTACCTGAACTAGTCGCTCATTGGCAGAGTGACCCTACCTGAACTAGCTGCTCATTGGCAGAGTGTCCTTCCTTACCTGAACTAGCTGCTCATTGGCAGAGTGTCCTCCCCTCCCTGAACTAGCTGCTCATTGGCAGAGTGTCCTCCCCTACCGGAACTAGCTGCTCATTGGCAGAGTGACCCCTCCTGTTGTAACTTAAGATTTCCCAACCTCCTTAGAACCCAATAAGTACCCCGAAATCTTATAACGTGATGGCGTATGTGAATCATATCGATAGTCCTATCCATCCACTGCACCCTTTGTAAATTTCGCTGGACTCTTGCAGACAGTTCAATGGAGGCATTTTGAAGAACAGCAATATCCATCCTGTTTTCCTGGAGATAACGGCGAGTTTGATTAAGCACCGACACCATGTCACCCCCTTGATGGGTAAGAGCACCAATGCGGTCCTGTGACTCTTGGATGGCTGAGGTGAGCACATCTATTTGCGCCTGGGTGGCTGTTCCAAAAAGGGCATTACTCAAAGAGCCAATGAAGTCCAGTGGGGAACGCCTAGTACGTGAGACAGGTATGTCCACCGTATCGGAGACAACATTAAACTCATTCAAGCTTTGCCGCATGAAAGCCACCCGGTCCATCCATTGAGCAAGATCTGCTGCTCCAGCCTGTCCTTGATCCTTCAGTCGATTGATATCTGCTAGTAAGTGGTCAATCCAGGCCATGAACTGTGGCCTTTGAGTTGCGTGTAGGACAACTACCACTGTCCATAGTCCAGACACAACACGCACCTCCCCTCCACGAGTGACCAAGACCCCTTCCTCTGTAAAAAGGTCTGCTCTGATATTTCCTACTGCTGCTGCAGCGAGGCAAAGAAGGAGCAGACGAACTGGAGACATCTTCTTTTGTCTGCCAATGCCTCCTCAAGACGGGGGGGTCACCCTGTCTCTTTTTCGGGACTGCAGGGTTTCTGGCACGGAAGTGCCTTCGGTGCCCTGGAGTTGTTTCTGTAGAAGGCACGGACCCTTGTGCCAGGTGGCGTGCTTGTGACCTAGTGACAACACCAGACCGCGTTGTTAGCCGTCTATGTGCCACCAAGCGTGGGCAACCTTTTGGCATTCGAATGAAACCTCACATAGAAAATGCCTTTGTGGATCTTGATGTTTTGAAACAGCCTCATTTTTCAGTCATTCCTCCATGGAGACTCAAACCACCTAATATCAATTTTGGCCCCACCAAATCCAAAAAGTCACTGACTCAACCATTGGATTACGTGTCCCGGTATCATGAAGTTCGAAACAAATTTCCTCATCATTCTCGTGTTTTCACTGATGGTTCAAAGGATGGGAAACGTGTTGCAGCAGCGTCTGTCTGCTGTGGTAAAAAACAGTTTGCCCGTCTACCTGACTTCAGTTCTATTTTCACAGCTGAAGCAGTTGCCATTATTATTGCATTGAAAGCCATTCAGCAGGCAGAAGAAAAGAACTTTATCATTTTTACGGACTCAAAGTCCTGTCTTCAGGCTTTACAATATTTAAAAACTGAACATACAGTTATTATGAAAATTCTTCTCTGGCTACAAAAGTTGGCCAACTCAGGATTTGATGTTCAGTTCTGTTGGATACCGGGTCATGTAGGCATTCATGGTAATGAGTTAGCTGACCAAACGGCCAAGAAGGGATTGGACAAAGCAGTCCTTCCTTTTCCAATTCCTCACACAGATTTTAAACCGAGAATTGTTCAATACATCAATGAGAGATGGCAAAATGAATGGGACCAGTTCCCCAATAACAAACTGCATTCTATTTTCCCAACCATCAAAGATGTTAAACCACATGTTCTTAAAGCTAGAAAAGATCAAACTGTTTTTACCAGAATTAGAATTGGTCATTCTAGACTTAGACATGTTTTTCTTTTAAAGGGTGATCCCCCACCAGAATGTATTGTTTGTAATCAACCTTTAACCATCAAGCATCTCCTTTTGGAATGTCCAGATTTTGAACAGATGCGTAGACAGTTCTATCAGGTAGCTGGTCTACCTGAACTTTTTAATACTGTACAGTCTGATCGTATCATCCACTTTTTGAAAACAGCTGGTCTGTATGGACTGATATGATTAATATATTAACATGTTTTTATCCTTAGGATAAGATCTTGTACATATATCATGTTGTTCTATTGACAACTTTTAGTCCATCTTTTCATTGATAACAACCGTTTTCGCCATGAATATGACCTTAGTTGTTGAAATGGCGTAAAGCATCCATTACTCACTCACTCACTCCCAGTCTGCTTCTGCATCCACCAACCTAACCTTTTCCCTATTTACCACCCTTTTACGATTGTTTGGGCCCACTGCTGTAACTACAGGGCCTCTAAGGCCAACTACCATAAAGCCATGATCCCATTTGGGGTCTAAGGGTAAGCCGTCATTTGCTAATATGACTATGGAGTCCCCCACCCTCAGGTCCCCAGCGTTGGCCCTATCTACTAGTCTTTGGTGATTGTATTGCCGACTATTCTCGGTGTTTACCGCAGCCTCCCGGAAGGCATTTGTCAGTTCCTGCAGTCTTGTCCCTAGGACTTCCTCCTCACAACCCCCAACCCCTGGAAATATTCTTGCAAAGGGAAGTTTTGGTTTCCGCCCATATGTAAGAAAATATGGTGTGAATCCAGTGACAGTCGAAGTGCTGACTCTGTGTGCCCACAGGGTAGGCCCTAAATGGTCCTCCCACTCTCCCGGTCTAGCATTGACAAATTTCCTCAAGATACCCTTAAAGGTACGATGGAACCTTTCAATCTTGCCACTAGTTTGAGGGTGAAAGGGTGAGGAATGCCTGACATCAACCCCTAATGAGGCCAGATAACCCTCGACCTGCTTATTCTTGAACTCTAGACACTGGTATAAGGACTTCTGGGGGGCCATATCTTGGGATATATTCACCCTCCAGGTACCTTACCACATTCTCAGCAGTCTTGTTTGCAAGGGGCTTAACTTCTGTCCAGCCAGTACAATGATCTATCAGGGTCAATATGTAACGATTGCCCTGCCTAGATTCAGGGAAGGGCCCACACATATCCATTCCCACTATTTGGGAAGGGTAATGTGCAATGGGCATGGCTGTGGGTGCAACCCTTTCCCTTCGGCTACGGTGTACTGCACATTTGGCACATTTGGAAATAGTGAGATAAATTTCTCTACGCATTCCTGGCCATTTATAAGCCTCCTGGATTCTGTCTAGAGTCTTCCTCATCCCCTGGTGGCCCACCTCTGCATGAGCACGCCGGATAACTCTGAATCTGGCAGAAGGGGGAAGCACCAGACGTGGGTATTCAGGTTTCCCTGGTGGTGGAATCAGAGTATACAATAGCCCATCTGTTACGGCGTACCCTTCCTCATCATCCAACCCCAACCTATATTCTGGTGTCTCCTTCTGTTCCCTACCTATTTCTTGTTTCTCCAGCTGGTCAAACTCCCAAGGGATCTCATCTTCTTCTGTCACCGCGCTTATGACCAGGCTGTCCCTCTCTATGTCTGTTCTAGGTCTGATTCTTGAAAGCATATCGGCTCGAATATTATTCGGCCCTTGCCTATACTCTATGGGGGCCCCATAATCAGCTAACAATACAGCCCATCTTTGAATCTTGGTGTTCTTAACTTCTGATAGGAACAATGACTTCAAAGGTTTGTGATCAGTGTAGATGGTAAAGTCAGCAGAGTAGAGGTATGGTCGGAGTTTATTCAGAGCAAAAACCACAGCCCAGGCTTCCTTTTCTATTGTGGCCCACTTCTAGGATGCACCTGAGAGTTGCTTGGAAATATACTGGACAGGCCTTTCAATGCCATCGGCATCTTCTTGACACAGGATAGCTCCAACTGCATACTCACAGGCATCTGTTTACAACTTGTAGGGTTTGTCAGGCTGAGGGTATGCCATTACCTGATCTGATATCAACACGTCTCTTAGTGTTTCCCATGCATTCTCTTCATCCTCCCCCCATACAAAGCGGGTATACTTTTTTGTCAGCTTTACTAATGGCCCTGCAATCCTTGCAAAGTCGGGAATGCATTGCTGGTAGTACCCACACATCCCAAGGAAACTCCTAATCCCTTTCACATCGTTGGGTGGGGCCATTTCGGCTATGGCTCTTCTCTTTTCTGGGTCCGACCTTATCCCATCCCCGGAGACAACAAATCCCAAAAGTTTCACCTCTGATTTACCAAACTCACATTTGGACAACTTGACTGTAAGCTGGGCAGCCTGAAGGGCTTCCAAGACCTCTGCCACATGAATCTGATGTTCTTCTGGGTTTCTACTAAAAATCACTATGTCATCTAGGTACACCATAACACTCTTGCCAATGTATGGGGCTAGGACATGGTTCATCAATCTTTGGAAGACCGCAGGCCCGTTGGTCAAACGAAAAGGAAGCCTATTAAACTGGAACAATCCCCTATGACACACAAATGCAGTCTTTTCCTTGCTCTGAGGGGACATGGCGATCTGCCAATAGCCAGACTTCAAATCCAATGTAGTAAAGATTGATGCCCCTGTCATCATGTCGAATATATCTTGTATATTTGGCAAGGGGTGGGCATCTTTCTTGGTGACTGCATTCAACTTACGGTAGTCGACACAGAACCTGACTGATTCATCCTTCTTTGGGACAAGGGTAATTGGACTCGCCCAAGAGGATGAGCTTCGTTCTATAATACCCTCAGCTAACATTTTGTCAAGTTCTTCCTCCACTATCTGCCTTCTTCTGAGAGGGATCCTGTAAGGTCGTTGGTTGATAGGCACAGCATCACCTGTGTCTTATCTCCATACTAACCAATGGTGTAAACCTGAACCCTACCTCTGTGTTAAAAACATCTGGGAATTGATCAGCCCACCTGTCAGCATCAGTCTGAGCTGCTGCAAGCATTTTATCTTCACCATTGGCACCAGTATATTCGTACTCCTGGCCCCCCAAGGTAACTACATGGGACCTATAATCGAAGTTGGCCCCCAAGATATTTAGGGCATCCCCGCCAAGTAGCATATCATGATGAAGCTCTTCCACCACATAGACATATATAGTGGACCCATTTACTTCTATGCTGGTTCGACCCAGGGTAGGCAAGATATGGCCACTGAGTGATCGCAGGGTCTCCCCTTTTTGGACTATTGGTGACCTGTGACAACTTTTACAAATGTTTAACCAAACATTCTTCCTACACAAACTCCTCGCAGCCCCAGTGTCCACAAGTGTGTACAGCTGCCTTCGAGCAATACCTAGCTCAATACACACTCTTGGATCTGGGGCCTCTAGTTTCCCGGCCCTTGGGCAGATTGGCTGGACGCATAAGCCCCACTGCTGGCAGACCCACCCATTTGGATGAAAGGATTCTGGCTGCCCCGGAACTGCACAGACCCAACATCAGAGGGTGAGGGTGCATAATGCTGTGTTGACATATTACTAGAGACAGGAGCTCTCATGAGATCCATCTTTGCAGACAAGGAAGCCAGGGTGGCATTCGTCAAACCTAACTCACCCCGAACATCCCGTAACTCATCCCGAAGGGCAGCTCTCCTATCAGGGCACTCCCTAGCATAGTGACCCTCAACTCCACATTCGTAACACTTATTGGCCCCTCTAAATCTAGTGTTACCTCAATTTTGATTCTTCTGATGCTGCCCTTGCCTCCCTGAGTTACCTGAATTGTTCGAGTTACCCCCTTGGTTTTTCCTCTGTCCCTGACCCTGACTATTTTGTTGACCAGGTATGAATTGTTGGTTCTGGGAGAAACCACTTTGTTGGCTAGGTAGAAACTGTTGACTAGGCATGAATTGCTGGTTCTGGGGGAAATTACTTTGTTGGCTAGGTAGAAACTGTTGGCTCTGGAAACCTTGGGGCGCTCCGCTCATAGACCCATTCCCAACCCCTATAAACCCAGGATAACAATACATTGGAGGAATTGATCCATAGCCCTGCTGAAACCCATGACCCATTGGCATGACAGGAGCAGGATAAGGAGCAGCAGGCAAACACATGGGCTGTAAACAAGAGGAATGTGAACAGTGAGCATTCGAGTTCATGGAAGTCATTGCATTTATATGAGGTGTGTTGCTGTTTGGCATAGAACCTGTAAAATTCTGTCCCTGAACCCCCTCAACTTCTTGAAGGATTTGTTCCATTCGGTGTTCCATTCGGGACACGGCAGGCTCTAGGTCCATGAGGCGCTTTGGCTGAGGAACATTGGATCTCCCTGCAGCCATAGCCCCTACCTCCATGGGTTCTTCTTGCCAGTCGCACCTGGATGGTACCTCAGCAATACTCACTGTATGGGCTGCAGCACCAGCAGCCTCTATTGCCCTCTGCAAAGTCTGTGGCCTCTTGGCAAAGGTCTCAAATCTTATTTTTGAGTCTCTAAGGCCAGAAACAAATAACCGAACAAGGTTTTCTTGTACCATTTCATGGTTAAAGTGCACTTCAGTGTAAGCCTTATTGGCTGCCAACTGGAAGTTTCGGCCGTACGTCTGTACGTCCTCATACGGCTTTTGAAAGATTTTCTCTAACTTAGCCCTTTGCTGTTGCTCCTCCTCCTCCGACAGATAAGCCCTCTTAATCTCAGCCTTTATACCAGCCCAGGTTTGGCCTGCCTGGGGCTGAGATTCCAAGTAGCTACATATAACTTTGGCTAATGGCCCCACAGCTAGACAACCCACTAGTTCTATGGTGAGGGCATCTGTGGCACTGCAGTACTTAACAGCCCTGTCTATTGCTTCCATCCACTCCTTTAGGGCTTCCTTTTTATTGCCATCTGCAGTGCCAATGTAAGTACCATGCCTTTCTAGCCGCTTCCGGAGCTGACTTGTGGCCATCAAAATGATTTGTCGGTCAGCTGCAGATAATTGTTGGTTCTGGCCTTGGTTCTGGGCCGGGTCCTGACCTCCCCCATCCATTATGAATTATTTCTATGAAGTAAAGAAAAATAAAACCCACAGCAGATATTGTCCTAAAAGTTTGAAAAAAAAAAAGAATCTCCTATCTCAATTTTCCCACTTTTGATTAGCTCTCTAGTCTTCACACCTCTATTTAAAACTTCCCGCCCACAATGAAATAATAATAGTAAAGGGTTGTAGTATATCTAGTATGAAAGAGGAGACTCTGAGCTTTCCAATAATATAAAGCATAAGTCTCTCTGATAATTTGGAGCTGAGATATTAAACTTCAAAGTTTGTGAAAAATTAAACAATAATGTTGCCCAATTTCTGACTGCATGTTAATAACTCCCCTAACAGTCCTACCAACCCCACAGGTAAACATCCAGCAAAACACCTCTCCAGATGCTTCATGCTGTACTCAATACACTCACAAGATCACAATTCCTAACTTCAGATCCTAGTGCGCAGTCCTCCTATGTGTGGTTGGTGCTGTCAGCAGAACTTGGTAGGTGGGCAGCATACCAAGTCAATCAAACTTGCCAACAAATGCTCCATCAGAATTGAGTCCTATTCTATTACAGAATAAAGTCTCAGAGTGTGGTCGCCAGTATAAACACCAGTAGAGTCTCTGGGTCTATCTTATGGTAGCATTGCAAGCAAGAATGAGAAGACAAGGCAGAGGCTGAGCTGTCAACTGAAGATTTGTAGTTCTGCACAGGTTTATATA
This sequence comes from Lepidonotus clava, assembly GCA_936440205.1. Lineage (NCBI taxonomy): Eukaryota > Metazoa > Annelida > Polychaeta > Phyllodocida > Polynoidae > Lepidonotus > Lepidonotus clava. The sequence goes on along the minus strand of OW387143.1, from coordinate 51,319,817 downwards.
CACACAAGTCACACTCAGATTGAGGCTGGGTCACATGACCAGATAACCAAAATGAGGCTAGGGGTCACATGACCTGTCAATCACTTAATAAGGAGGGGGAGGGGCGTAGCCTAAATGACCAGCCCCCCTCCCCAGTTTATGGGAAATGTAATGCATCAGTTATCTAGTAGGAGGATTTATCAGTTGTTCAGACTTATCACTGTTGATAAGCCCAGAAAACTGGAGAGATGAGAATAAGCCTGAGCCTCTGTCTGGGCTCAGGATAAAACCAAGATAAAACATAAACCTAAGAGAAGAGGCTTTGCATGCCAGGGACTTTTATCTACAGATTACCTGGACTGGACATTTATAATCTGTGGAGATTATGGAACAGCTGGCTTGATAGTGGTTACCATTAAATATGATTCTACCACATCCATATAATTATTATATTTTTTTCTTTAAAAACATGGTTTGCAAAAATATCTTTTAGAACCATGTACGATTCTGCAATCTGTCTACTGTGTGTGAGCATACATGAGATAGAAATAAGGAAATATACAGATCTCGTTTTAACATTTCAATAGAATGATTATAAGTCTGAAACTTTAATGCAAGAGACAATGAAATGGCCTTGTAAAATTCCTTCATATGTAACTTTCCCTGGATTGCTTCTGTTGTGCAGAGGTACGGGATTATTGGGGGGATCATACTTTATCAATATTGTTAATGAATGGCTCCTATTCTATCAGGATTTTTAAGAATAATTACAAATGAACACACTAAATACACGAGAATTTCAGAAAACTTGATTATTTGTTCTCATTATTGAACACCATAAGATCAGTGTGATAATGAATAATGCAAAAGGAAAAACGTTTTCATAAGCTGAACTAATCAACATGTATGTTTAGAAAAAAATTTGTGTTTGTTGATTCTACAATTACAAGCTTATTCCAATACCAATGGCAAAGAAATTGAATGGTTGTTCTACTCACAAAAAAGCTTACCTGTTGATAACAGTTGATTTGCTCTTTTTGTTGTCTAGATGCTTAGAAGTTGAAAAAGGGGTTTTCTTCTCACAGTTGAGGCAAAATAAGAACATTTTAAAGCACCATCCTCTTCTCAGGTTTGCTTGTTCCTTCAGACAAAGTCCAGTTGAATTGCAGAATGAACACTTTGCTGCCATTTGTAGAGCAGCGGAAAAGAGAGAAATGTCCAATATTCTTGTCCCTTCCTCCATATGTTCTTCATTAGCTGGTTCCTCTGTATCCTCTGATTCCTCATCATAGTCAACTGATGGAACAACTAGAAGTTTCCTTTCTGATGCTCTCACTATCCTGTCCTCTTCAATGCAATGTTCATTGCCAGTTATACTCTCCTCCATTGCATTGGTTTCACTGTCATTATATTCATCATAATACGATCCTTTGTCAGATTCCTTTGAATTGTGCCTAAGAGCAGGAGGTAATGACCTGTAGTGCATTTCATATTTTCTAGTCTTTCTCTTGTTCCCCATGGTCGCAGGTAGTCCCCAGGGATAGAGCGTACTTCTGGAGCTCAAAACAGCATGTGCAACTCAGTTGGGTCATGCTCAGCCCAGGTGGCAGTGTGTAGTAGGAATGCACGTGCACAGGCACTCAGGTGTGACGAGCCACGCAACTGAGCTCAGTCAGGTCAGCCATCATGGGTCAGTGACCTTGATAGCTCCGCCCACTGTGGACTGGTCAATATTACTTCAAGAAGCCCCTCTCAACATAGAAGTGCGGATTTGTTAAAAAAAGAAAAAACATGCTTAGAATTGGTGTTTTGACATTCAGTTTTTTCTGCAAGTTAGTTCAATTTTTTATCTCTTGGGGAAAATATGTTTTGAGATAACCATACAGCACAAAGATTTTACAATTGTACTGACTATGTTTTTGTAATTTTCATGGCCTTTATTTTTAGGATGATATGTTAGTTTTATGTGCAGATTTCGGTTATTCAATGTTATCAAAATGCAATAAAAACTAGTTTTACTTGTAAAGTGGGTTCTAATGGAGGGAAGCGTGTCTCATTTTGTTAATTTAGGTCCTAGTTTCAGAGAAATTGAATGTAGAAAATAGAACTTTGTTAATATTTTGATATTATACAATTCTGATGGGAAAATGGTCATATAACAAAAACTAAATCGAAATTAAACATTCTGAGACAAGCTTCCCAGCATAATAATGTTTACTATAAGCCAATTGAGTGAAGGAGATATTTGCACGGAAAAAAAAGGAAAAAAATAGTTTTATTGATTTTTCTCCAAAATTATACATCACATTACCTCATGCTCACTATCTATTGAAAGGGAATTGTGTGGCTGATTTATTCAAAGAGAGATCACAGAGCTTTAATAAGTAATTTATGCGCAAGTTCAATTCTCGTGCGTAGCGCCTCACATTGTGTTGTCTATCCTTGAGGATATGATTGCTCCCCACTCGGCTGAGAAGTGTAGACGGAAGCACTAGCTGATGACATTACTGAAAACCCCTATTGTATATATTCAAGTTACTTTTGATAAAATAACATGAAGGATAAATAAGACAATGTAAGAGCGGACTTGGGCACAGAATAAGATTTTTATTTTAATCGCCTCCGCGATAGATATTAAGATTTGAATATCAATAAATACAAAAGTTTGAGATATAAGAATGTGCCAACAGTGTCATTGATGATATTTTAAAATAAGGTAATAAATAAGAGTGAATAAGAATGACATATGATAATAAATAACATGGATGTGGGTGGGTGGGTTAAAATACAAGTGTGGCCTGTGTAAAAGCCAACACCAAAGTGATTTAAAAATGGCGCCCAATTGGGCCAGAGGAAGTGATACACCCCTTATACATTAAAATTAGAGACATAAAGTTTTAACTATAACACCAGGGGGCAGAAATGCAGTGCAATAATACAATGGCACCGACATTACTGAAAACCCCTATTGTATATATTTAAGTTACTTTTGATAAAATAACATGAAGGATAAGTAAGACAATGTAAGAGCGGACTTGGGCACAGAATAAGATTTTTATTTTAATCGCCTCCGCGATAGATATTAAGATTTGAATATCAATAAATATAAAAGTTTGAGATATAAGAATGTGCCAAGCCGCAAAGTTTTATGTAATAAGAGAAAGGAGGAGTCTATGTTTGTGAGAGTGAAGCCGCCAGAATATTGGACACCTGAATGTTTTGGCGGGCGTGTATATATGTCTGGTACGCCTGGGAGGCCCAGCCCCCGAAATGTTGAATTTGGCTCTCTGGAACACCTGTGACAAAGGCGTTTGTAGCAGCTGCTTTGTGCAGGGTGTGTAGTGTGTAGAGTTCAGGACATTTTCACCGATGGAGGCTATTGCCGTGCGCTACTGTGTTCTAAGATATGAGGCCGGGATCGGCCTTGCGGACCCGGCAAACATGAACATCGGCTGGGCCATCTCCCTCGTAGGAGTCTCTGAGATGGCTACATTGATGGCGCGAATTACACAGAGGGAGAGCTCCTGTGCCTTGGTAACTGTCACCACACGTCTCTGGTTGAATTGTTGCTGATTTTTTGCCGACTTGACCGTTATGAGAGCGTGGTCGCCATGGATGACCACATCTGCCCTGGTAAGACACTTCAGGGGTTCGAATGCACCAACTGAGACCGGCACAACCTCCGACTGACGGAGTGCAGCATAATATATTAGCAAGATTGCTGCTCTCACTGACGGGAGTTCCTTCGACTGAGGGAGGGCCGCTATGGCACGAACTATCACACTGTTCGATGGTGGGGGTCGCTTCAATGGTATGAAGTCTTTCCGTCTCAGTGTCGCTTGTATAGCCAACTGAACTCGGAAATGATCCGCTGCCGCTGGGGCCCAGATCATTTTCAAGTGTAGTCTGATGTGGCCCAGATGGTTGCGGATTGTAGGGGGCGCGAGCCTCTGTAAATTCAGGTGCTCCACGTACATGCACAGGTGGTAGTATTGGAGTTGGTATGGGTTGATGCGGTGGGCGTGGCAGAACCTCAAGAATGCCGTTGCCGCCGACCTCCGGTTTGCAAGCGTGCCCGGCGCTCGGGCCGTCACCTGCCGCTCGTTTGCCATCCTTCCCAGCTGCCTGAGCCTCTGATCTGTGGAGCATAACAGAACGGACAACATTCAATTCCTCAGTAGACGGAATTGTCCATGTCAATTGTCTATCACGGACCATACACTCGGCCCTATATGCATGAGCAGGGGATATGCATGCTCTGCTAAGGGCATCTGCAAGGTCATTGAGTGACCCCGGTATATGATAGTAGATGATCTCGACCTGAAGGAGAGCCTGAACCATCCGTGAGGTACGCGCTGCTTCGAGGATGACAGGATTCTTCCTCCTTCCGGACCGGAGGACCTGGACCGTAGGGAGGTTGTCGCAATGCACTATAATAGTACTGCCACTGTCAGCTTCGGTGACCAGAGTCTGGAGCGCAACGGCGATGTTTACCGCCTCCAATTCCGATATGTTGTTGATGGGGTCCGACGGAGGGGCGACCCGCCATTCATAGGCGAGAGTGTAGGACGCGCCCCCTATCCCCGTGAGGCAGGGGTCGACGACAATATGGCGGGTGGGGGTGCTGTCACCAAAGAAAGCAACACCGTTCCATGCCTGAGCGAATTCGCGAAACCATATCAGGTCATTTCGCATGGAAGCATTTATGTTGATATGAATGCGCGGGGCTCCCCTCAACGCCTCCAGCAAGCGGGCCACAAACATGCGAGTAGGCCTTACACACTTTGCGAGGTGGAGCAGCTTGCCAAGTAGTGACTGTAGTTGTCGTCGGGTTATAGATCGTCGGCGTATAAAGCGGCTGACCATTTCTAGGATTTCGGTGAGCTTGTCCGGTGGCACAGCGAGGGTGCCCGCACATGCGTCTATGTCGACGCCTAGCCAGCGGATGGACGTAGCTGGGGGTTGCGCCTTATCCCGCGCTTCCGGCAGGCCGAGCTCCGCGAAGAGGGCGCGAGCAATGCTGAACTGCTCACATGCTTTCTCGTGGTCCTTGGCGACCACCACCATATCGTCAAGATACATGTGAGCGATGACGCCTCTCGTCACCAAAATGCGCACGATGGCGTCAGCGACGCGTTGCATGTGTCTGCTGCTGGCCCTGGCCCCAAAAGGCATAGTGATGTCAAGATAGTGGGAGTTCTGCCACTGTAGGGCCAGCAGCGGCCAGTCGAGCGGACAGCTTCTGAAGTTCTTACACGCGCGCGCCACATCCATGGTGAACATGTGCACGCCCTATATCTTGTATACTGGCGACTACATTGTCAACCGATGGGAGGCAGTGGGAGTGCGACAGACCCATCACCATGTTTTTTCTGATGTATGCATTAACGGACCTCTCCTCCGGAAAGGTAAGGTCCGATATAATGCAACAATCCGAGTTGTTCGCCTTTGGTCGGGACATCAGTGGTGAGACATGGCACCATTGGCGGAATGGCGGTGATGGAAACGGTCCGACCACCCCGCCAAAAGCCATCTCCTTTTTCATGAAGTTGTCGACCTGAACCGGGTATTCCCGTGGGGACGGATGATTGGTAACCTGGGTAGTGTCGGATGTAGGGCCGACGTAGCCCATCGGGAAGCCGTATTTTATGTACGCCAGGAGGGAGTCTTCGTGGCCCTCCAAGTAAAACTCCCAGGCTGGGACGTTGAGAGCGGACGGTAACTGAAGGCTAACACCGACTGCGTTTGGAACACCCGACTGTCTGACGGTTTCGTATATACTGTCTTGTTTGGGATAGCCTTGAGCAAGGGCGGAGGCGGGCCACCAGCGTTGGCGGTGTTCCTTAAACACCTCAGGTGCCAAGCTCACATTACATTTTAATTTGTCGCGTGTACACAGTTCACATATATGCGGGAAATCAATATTATTATCAGCAAAACTTACAGCACGCTGCGTGTCCTGACAGGCCGGCCAATCACTCACTCACTCATGCCGGGGGTCACTGCCGTCTCCGGGGGCTGAATGCGGCCTACCGTTGTTTTGTGGGGAAGAGCGGTCCACTGCTGCCTGATTATGGGCGGCAGACTCTCCCTGTAGCTCTGGCCAACAACCGCTGACCGGGACGGAGGACGACTTCATGGGCGTGCTGACTACTGGTTTTTTGGAACGTGAGTCTGCTGGCTGTGTGCTGCAAACTGTGGCACCGTGGGAGCCTGCTGATACTGGCAATATCTCGGTAGGTTGGCAGCATTTGGATGTTGGTACAGCTGAGAGGGGTTGGCGGAAATGATCGCAGTGTGGCGCTCCTTTCGTTTACACTGGCTCACGGAGTCATCATACCTCTGCCCGGCAGAAGCCATGCAATAGATGCAGAAGTGCATAAGCTTCACGGACCCACTCACATGGTGCTTCCCCCTCCCCCCATGGGAACAAGTGTTGGCATTGAAGTCGGGACATATTACCTCCTTTGTGCCCGACTCGTCAGTGTGTTCTGGGGATGGAGCATCCTGAGTTACATTGTGCCGTCGGTGCGATACCCGGAACCTGTCATTTTGTATGTTTTGGTTGTTGTGCCATGAATAAAGACCCCTCTCGACATTGTCAAACACTAACTGAGACCATCGGACCTAGGGCCAGGCACACGTTAAGATATCCTGAGTTACGTCCCTCAGGTGTGCAATCTTTAAGTTCATGCTAACTGGGTCGTGGGCACGAGGGTCACAGAGCATTTCAACAAAGGCATGGATATACTCATGTGCCGTAAGGGTAGCTCTACTGTCTTGTTTTTTCTTTAACGTGGCCCCTATAAGCCTATCAACGTACATGTAGAGTTTTGGGATAAGGTGACGGGTAAAAATGTCTCAAGCCAAATTCTTACCCTCATGTAATGGTATATTCAGACGTTCATTGTCCAGATGAGACTGCACGAAGACGTCGGTGCTGCTTGTGTAGGGGACAATCGGATGACACTGTTGATTGTAGGCTTGCGACAGCACCAGTGCCGACTGGCAATATGGCGGATGAGCTGCATACTGACTGGGCTGCGCAGGTCGGTGCTGGGGTGCCGGCTGTCCCCGGGACTGCAGCAGCAGGTCCAGGCGACTGGTAATTGCAGACATGTCTCTTTCCAGGGATTCTACTCGGGTGACACTCTCAAATCTCTCTTCAGAATACGCCCTTGTACTAGTGAAGTCCGGTGGCCCGCGAATGGCGCTCGTGGAACCCACCTCGTCAAGGACTCTAAAACCTCCTGACTCCATTGTATCAATGTTGCGTACCTCGGCGTATCGTTGAAATCTGGTGTGCTTCATTGTTCACAGCTCACATGGTCAAGTACTTCACCAGGTACTATGTTTTCCCCAGATTCGTGACTTGAGCGCGCCACTGGAAGTTTATTGAGTGTAAAAATACAAATGTGGCCTGTGTAATAGCCAACACCAAAGTGATTTAAAAATGGCGCCCAATTGGGCCAGAGGAAGTGATACACCCCTTATACATTAAAATTAGAGACATAAAGTTTTAACTTTAACACCAGGGGGCAGCAATGCAGTCCAATAATACAATGGCACCCACACTCAGGCGGACAGCTGGCGTCGGGGAAACCAAAACCAACATTGTAGAGACAACAAGCAAGATAAAGCTCAGTACTCAAAAAACTAGGCTAGGGCGGGGGTGCGGGGCCTACACCCAACCCCGACCCCTGTCCCAAACATCGCCCACATGACGACTTCTCCCAGGTTTTATGGCATCTTCAAAGGGATACCCAGGAGGAGCAGGGAGGAGGTGGGGTTGGGGAGGGTGTGTGTGAAGGTGGGCATAGTGGAGGGAGGGAGGGGGGGGGGGTTTGGAGAGGGGGAGGGGGGGATACGAGGATGAACTGAAAAATAGAGTGACATATAATTAAATGAAGTGGTCAGGATCCTATAGTCAAAATATACAGTACATCTATATAAAAAAGGCCCCAAGGATGAAATATATAATACACAGGGACAGAATTAGAGGGGGGCACCTCAGGCTTCCCCTCCCCCCCCCCTAATTTTGGGCAAATTTAGATTTTTTTAATGTAAAATTTCCGGATCTGGAGGTCCAGTGGACATTTTTACAATAGGGCGCCCCACTTATGAAAATGTCTGGATCCATCCCGGATGCACAATCCTGGGGAAGGTCCTTACCAGACCAAAACATGTTGATTGCATGAAAATTGAATAACAAACAGGGGTGGGCAACATTTTTTACTCCTGTCGCAAATATTGGGTATCCTATTGCACCAGATTTCTCGATTTTTGACTTTATGATATTTTGTCACTAGATGGGCCTACATCCCCAAAAAGTTTTATAACGCCACACAAGGCCAGACATGCCCTGTGCAAAAATTGATTAGTGTGAAACTAAGTTCAAGTTTTCAAAATTATAATATGCAAGACGTCACCTTGTTATCCTAAATCTAATGCTTGTGTGGGAGCTGGCGTTGCCTGTCAAATTTGTAACAATTACTGATTCATTTGAGATAATTTCTTTTTCATATGCAAAACCTTCTGTCACACAATTTCAGGGCTCTGTCACATTTCTGTGCGACAATGTTACAGGTTGCCCACCCCTCAATTGAGAGGTGGGGTGAGGTGTGGTCAGGAGCCTATAATATATCGAAACTAATCTCTTTAGATAGTGAGGGGAAAATAAAATAGACCTAAAAAGAAAAAAATTCAGAAGACAACAAGGGTTGGAAAGTGGAATCGAGTCCTGTAAAATGTGACCAGACGAGGGGAAAGGGCACCAGACGAGGGGAAAGGGTGCTCCGTGTGGGATTTATCATCAAAACAGTATTGTAGAGCATGTTTTACGCTTTCAAATGATACCAAGCATGTGTTAATCCGATAATCATTAAGCAAGTTATGGGCTGTAAAACATAACACTGTCAGGATACCGAAAAATGAGGAAAAGCTTAAATTCCTTTTATTTAATGAGACTTTGCATAAATTACCATTAATTATGATAATTGTAAGTAGATATTAAAATTAAACAACTTTATTAATTATTTTTGGACCAGAAATGATATATCTATTCTGTCTTCAATGTGGAGACCTGAAAACAACAGTTTCTCATAGTTTACACTATTTTATGGAAATCTAATGAGTTTCCATGGCAACTAAATGGAACTAATTATGTGAATTTTCCATATTAGAATGTTCCATTGACATTACAAATACAGAAATATTCCATCATAATGGAATGTTTTGAGTATGATAAATGAATTCTCACTCACTCACTAAATAAATTCTACACACAGAAAATCTACTCATATCTCCTTTAATATTAGGTTTAGGAAAGTGAATATAGAAACCTCAGGGTACCCTTTCCCCTCAGCTGGTGACAAATGAGTATGAATTGTGTTATGTTTCTCCGCCTCGGGGAAATAATTGTCATAGAAACCCCTCCCAGATTGTTTAGAAGAGAAGGATACTTATCTAGTTATCTTGAACCCTAGATGAAGTAGCACATTGCAAACATTGTGCCGTTCATAAGGGGGCCCCTATTCTTATATTACAGGGGGAGGGGAGGAGATGTTCGACAGGATTTAGTTCCAGGTCAATTCTTCTGTCCTCTCCCTCCCCCGCGTACTAATAAATAATCTTAAAGAGAGGAGCCAGTGAAATTTCAATTATGGTTATTTCATACTTCATACGTTAGATGTAATGTCAAATCAGGAGTATGCAAAAAAATTTCCACCATGGATTGACCCCTTCATGTGATTAACATGATTTAATTTCAAGAGACGTCTGATTTCTCTGATCCTTCAGAAAACACAAATCTGTGTGTGACGTCACACAAAATGACTTATTTTCAAATTTCAAATTTCAAAACTCTAGAAAAAACTTATTTTTTCACATTTTTTTATATAAATCATTTAATTTGGTGATTTTAATCTCTTTCAGTCTTATAAAGTACATTTAAAAAGTTTCTTATAGCACTTTTTACAGTTTTATAATTTTTCAACTGTTCTGCTTGTGACGTCACATACAGATAAATGGTCTGTGCAGGCATTGTCAGATGCAGGCAGGGGAAATCAGATTGATACAAACAAAAGTTTATTAAACAAAAACTATTTGAGATAGAAGTATAAAATTTGGTATGTTTATTTCCTGGATGGTAAGGATCACGGCTAAATACTAATTTATGATCACTGGCCCCTCCCTTTAATAAATACTTATTGCTTATTACTTATTATAAATACTTATGGCAGGTGTACTAATAAATACTCTAAGGGCTACCTACCTCACAGGATGGGTCCTTGCTCATTGAATCCGTTTCTGTGCCCTCCTCTGAGGTCTCGTCCAGGCTGTCTTCCAAAAACTCGCCATCAATCATCAGCTGGACCTCTTTCCCTGCCTCCATTGCCCACAGCAACTGCCACATCATTCTCAACTTGCGTAGATATTCTGGGTTTGTCTCCAGAGCAATCAAAGTACCCAACTCCTTACCAGGGACCATGGCCTCGACAGCCCTGGGGCCAGGGTTATTGTCAGTTGGCAACTGATACGGTGCTCTTTGAGAGATCCTTTAGGTGCGAGTGGTAGCTCTTGAACATGTTTGTGGTATTGGCTCCGAAGTTGGGAACGGATCCCCGTTGGTACTTCACCCAGATGGACCGGATACGTTCCCAGTTCTTGCAGAAGTAGACCTGGAAATCGGAAATCCCTTCAGTATCCGTCAAGTTGTCGCAGAGTGACTTGAAGGTCGAATAGCCACGAGCGTACGGCTTTTGGTGGATGATCTGCTCCACCTCCTGGTAAGTTTTTTTGTCCCAGCTATACTCACCCATCTTTGGCCTTAGTGCCTTGATCATGTGTATGGCCCCGATTTCAGCCATGTCTTTATCAATGATGAAGGCCTGAGTTTTCTTCATTGATTCTTCGTTCTCGGCCTTGATGTGTTCAAGGAATCGCAGCGTATCCTTGGTCTCATGGGCGATGAGGGCCTTGGCCGTCACTCGACCTTGGTCATCCCCATCAAGAACCATGAGCGTCATGAGATGCATTCCCCTACAGTTCACATTATAAGTTGTATCCATACTGATGAATTCTGGGAAATTGGCCAAGTTCTCCTACATTTCCCCTGATTGGAAGATGATCCACTTGCTCTTGAAGTCGGCGTCCAACGATATGAGTGACCAGCTGTCTGGGTCATCCACTAGAAGCGTGTCAACTGTATTTCGGATCTGGATATATTCTGGATCATCCTAGTGGGGGTCCGGGTAAGAAAATGCCCTCAGTAGCCCCTGCTGATCGTACGAGGCGACGATAGGGGGGACCCTGCACTGACCAAGTGGTTCTTTGGGTTCAATTCCCGGTCAGTGCTTGGTTCACTAAGCGATGAGGTACAGCAAAAATGATTTCCAGGTTTTGATCCCCTGCTGTTTGCCCGCCCTGTCACCTTCATCTCATAGATACAATCACTAAGGACATATTCGTCCCAGCCTGTTTTCGCCATGTATATGACCTTAGTTGTCAAAATCTATTACTCACTCACTCCGTCCTAGTAGATTGTAGATCCGAGCTCCACATGCTGCTCAGACACTCTCCAAAGATGTGCTGTCTCTCTTAACTGGATAGACAATCAGGCGGTTTGCCTCAGGTGTTAGGATGCCAAAAATCCATATGTGCAGTCCAAAGGGTCATCCACCGCAGTGTTTTATCTTTTTAGCTAACATGGATTGTCGATTTCTATTGTGCAAGAAAACTTCACATCATGTACGTCTCTGTAAAACCACTGCAGGAACAAATCACTTATGAAGGAAGCCCAATTTACAGTTGTGTTTTTGTGGGAGAGGGCACTTATCTTTGCAAACAATGAAAGACTAGATCTGAGGATGTAACTTACAAAAAAGTTGACAAGATCTTGAGTGAAGTAGTGTGGCCCTTGAAAGATAGAGTACTTCCTCATACTGGTTTCATGGCGCTTTTGACATTTCCATGTCATACCCTCCATCTCCTTGTTTCCTCCTTAAGATAACAGCATTCACTACATTTCGGGCAGGTCATCCTCGTCGTGAGGAGCCCGTTTTTCTTGAGGTCCTTCCAGAATGCATGCCAGGGTACATTTAGGGCGGCGTATAAACTGTAACTGTTCTCAAGTTCCTCCAGCCCCATTTTCAGAACTTCTTTGCCGCTTCTGGTGTACCATGGCGACCTTTCTTTGACTCTTCTTCCAATTTGTACTTGTACCTGCTTCTTGCTTTCAACCCATGAATGCTCTTCATCTTCTGGTTCGTGCATGATTTTTTCCCCCAAAATCCTATATTTTGTGTATGCAATCATTCTCTATGGGAGTCTACCAGAAATCTTCCCAAAAAGTGGCTTTCCCCTTGGAAAAAGTTGGGAGAAATTTGACCTCCTTTCCTGCTAGAATGGTGAGATTGGAGAGACAACTGCACGGGTTGTTAAAGGTGTTATGATAGCCTGGCCCTTGGCAAACTTCCTCACCCGAATCTCCAGATCTGGAGATCTTCTAAGCATCCCCTAGGGTTATGGAAAATGGTGTTGTTACCCTGAATTTCACCCTCTTCCTCCTCAGCGCTGTCCATCTCAATGTCCTCCTCCTCCTCAGAATCCCCTTTTGACCAGATAAAGAGTGTGCTTTCTGCTGGGCTGAACAATTGAATCAATCTCTGGTCTATGAACACCTTTGTTAGCCACAGAATCAGCTCTCTCGTTGCCTATAATACCGACATAGCTAGGCACCCAGTTAACAACTGGGATTTCAGGTAACAGCCTAGCCATGTCAGAAATCTGTCTGACTAGAGCAGTGCTGTCAGGGACAGACTGCCTGAAGGCAAAAATACTGGCTAAAGAATCAGTATGAATGACAACTTTAGAAGCCTCATTCTGGACAGCATGCTCAAAAGCCATATAAATAGCTATGAGCTCTGCCTGCAGAATGGAAGCCCCCCCCCCCCCCCATCACAAACAGATCCATCCGTATAAGCCCCGTGGGGGTCCGGGTAAGAATAGGCCCTCAGTAGCCCCTGCTGATCGTACGAGGCGACGATAGGGGGGACCCTGCACTGACCAAGTGGTTTTTAGGTTCAATTCCCGGTCAGTGCTTGGTTCACTAAGGGATGAGGTACAGCAAAAATGATCGCTGGGTTTTGATCCCCTGCTGTTTGCCCGCCCTGTCACCATCATCTCACAGATTCGATCACCAAAGACAGAATTCGTCCCAACTGGTTTTCGCCGTGAAAATGACCCTGGCTGTCGGTACGGCGTAAAACACCCAACACTCACTCACTCACTCCATCCGTATAATAAATAGTCCCCAGCACTCTCTAGATAACAAATATTCCTCTCCGCTTGGTACTTGGACTGTTCTTATCAGTTTTACCTTTCTTGGGTGTACAAATAACAGTCCTGCGGTCCTTCTCAGCAGCCGACACTATAACCTTATGAAGAGGATGTTGCTCATCCAAAGCTACCTTGGCAGCAAAAGTGCCCTGAATTTGCAAACATCTCTCTTCCAGGCTAAGTAAACCCAGCTCGTTTCTTAAAGCATCAATAGCCATAAACTTTGGAGCCCCCGATATGATTCTCATGGCCGAGTTCTGGATCTTTTCAATAGGTTTAAGAACCGTTTTGGATGCCATACTCAGCACATGAGAACCATACCCGGAACCAAAATAGGGCGTATGGCCATAGTGTAAAAAGTCTGTAAAACCTTAGACCCGACTCCTGAAAGCCAGGTTAAAACTTTAAGGACATTTAGTCTCTTTCTAGCTTTACTGACGATATGCATTACATGACGCCTAAAGGAAAGACCTTTATCTAGATAAACACCTAGATACTTATAATGAGGGACCCACTCGATAAGTTGATCATTTAGAAAAAGGTCAGGAATCTTACCCTTACCATAAAAAACCATGGCCTTAGTTTTAGGGACAGATATTTTCATCCCTATACATCCTATGATGTGTTGAAAATTCTCTAAGGCCAATGGAATCAAACATCTACCATCCCTGGGGACATTGTTTTGATATAAAACAATATCATCAGCGTAAGAAAGCATCTTAACACCAGGGGGGAGATCTAGTTTATGGTGGATTTGGTCAATTAAATAATTAAAGATCGTAGGACTTAAAGAACTACCTTGAGGGGTGCCGTTCTCAAAAGTAGCTACCTCTGAGACAGCCCCCTGAAAGCATAAAACAGCTTTACGGTTAGTTAAAAAATCCAAAATCCAGCCCAACATGCTACCTCCCAAACCAGCCTCAGCCAGAGAGGCAGCAGTGGCAATAGGATTAGCTAGTTCATAAGCCTTTTCCAGATCAATGAAAACGGCCACCGTCGTAGACCTATAACCCTTCTTGTAAAAAGCCAAAATGTCAACCTTCTCATTGAGAACGAGCTGAATGAGAGACGAGATCTTGTTGCCCATACCCTCACAATTAAAAGAAACAAGTTTTATGAAATCACTACTAGCAGAAAAGTCAGAGGAACCGATTACATGCTCTCCGTGATCATTTTGATCAATCGGAGAGCCGTTTCCTGTGTCTTGACTGCTAGAGTTACCAAAACTGGACTCTTGACCAACTGCGGAAGAATTTCCTGGACAGTTAGAAGGAGTTCCTGAATGGAAACTAGCATCTCCTTGGTCTTGGCTACTTCTAGTGTTTTCACTGGCATGACAGTGCCGGGAACAGTTTCTTTTTGAACAAGAGGGACAGGATGTACCTCTTTCACTACTTCGACAACCTGGGTATTCGGGACGACTGGGACAGCTGGAGTCGGGGCTGGAACAAATGGCTTCTCGGGCAACAAAGGCTGCCTCTGAAACGCATTGGGTTTCTTCCCCTTCTCTTTCAATACGGCCTTGGGCTTTGTAACCTTCTCTTTTATTGTCTTTGACTGAACAACCTTCTGAACCCCCTTTTCCTTTGGAACCTCCTTGTTGCCGACCTTGGCCAACTTGGGGAAGTCCAAGATACCTGGGACCCTCTGTTTCGGGCGACTCAGTGGCTTGGTGGTCTCCTTGATCTTTTTGACCACTGCCTCCTTCTTGGGGCACACCCTGCTGCCCGCCACATGAGGACCCGAATAGTTTGGACACTTTACTGTGACCTCCTCCTGTGGTCGCTGCTTCGCTTGGCAGACCTCCGAGCTGTGAGTCTCCCCACAGATGGAACACCTCGGAGCGTCTGCAGTGCAGGTTTTCGCCAGATGGCCGTACCTTTGACAGTGGAAACACCGGGTAGGCCTCTGAAAAACTCCCGGGAACGAAAAGAACCTACAAAACCAACGTTGACCCAGGTGGGAATAACTTTATCGTCCCAAACGATTTTAACAGAAGTAGTCTTTTTCATGGCCCTCTCCTCCGGGTCCCACCTCATCATCCTCATTGCCCGGACAATCTTAGGATTGGCCCGGACAATGATCTCCTCAGATAATTCAAGTGGGACACGGTCCAGAATGGTCGTGACCGACTTCCCTTTAGGAGTTAGTTGAATAAACTTGATCTTCTTCCCCCCCAGAGAAGTAAGATTTGCAAGGGTCACAACAGCACGTGTGGAAAAAGGGGTAATCATCGCCTGACCAAGAGCAGACTTACGAACCTTGACTTCCAGATCAGGATAATTAACTTGAAGTTGAATTAAAACCTCTTGTTCGCACTCTCAGACAGAGAAATCCTTTACAAAGTCAATGATGATGGGAGAAAAATCTACTGCCTCATCCATTTCTTCTAGAGAATCTTTCTGGACATGGTAAATAGTATGGTTGCCCATATCTCCCTCCTCACCTTCCGAGCTATCGGTGTAATCCACAACAATTTCCTCCACCTCACCTTCTTCCCCGGAGTCCCCTTCCAGAGGGGGAAGCGAAGAACAAACTTTCTCCT
Source organism: Lepidonotus clava (assembly GCA_936440205.1). Lineage (NCBI taxonomy): Eukaryota > Metazoa > Annelida > Polychaeta > Phyllodocida > Polynoidae > Lepidonotus > Lepidonotus clava. The sequence goes on along the minus strand of OW387143.1, from coordinate 51,303,955 downwards.
TCTCCTTCTACTTACGACGAACTACCTTAGTAAATTCCTTGTCCCCAACGGTAGAAGAGCTGCCCTTCTTCACCCCGCTGCCTCTACCTTCACCAACACCAGAAGAATAAGGAGTGGCCTTCTCACCTCCAGCAACAAGGACCTGAGGTCCTGCCTTGGAGTAAACAACCATAAGGTTGGAAACCTCCTTTGGGCGAACCCCCGCCATGAACAAGGTGAAAGACCCACGTAAAAAAGTTGTAAATAAGACTCACTTTAAAGTAAGTGAAGACTGTTCACGAATGAACCAAAAGTAAAGGAGAGAACACACCAGAAGGTATGAACAACTCCAAAAAAGCCTCACTTATTTGAATGCGAGGAATTTAAGTCAACTAACCCTAAGGTAAGTAAACAAGGTCCACAAGTGAACCAGAAAAAGGAGATAGAACACCCGGAGGTATAAACAACTCCAAAAAGAAAGTCTCACTTGATTGAATGTGAGAAAAATGAAGTAACTAACCCTTTGATAGGTGATAATAAAAGGTTTACCCAAGTAAACCTAGGAAAAAAGTTTTGAAAAGCCCTAAGGCGATTTTATAAAGGTCCACAAGTGAACCCAAAAATAAAGAGAGTACACACCCGAAGGAATGAACTCCAAAAGTAAATCTCACTTATTAGTGTGTGAGAATAAAGTAACTCACCTTTTGGTAAGTTACAAAAAGGGTTTACACAAAGTAAACCAAGGAGAAACCGTGCTCGAAAACACGTATTATAAATACCCAAAGGGGGTAAGACCTTAGGGAAAAAGAGTCACGAATGAGAAGGAGAAAAGTCGCTCTAAGGCAACTTGAACAAATACCTAAAGAAGGTAGAACCGATACCTAGACAGGTAAAACCTATAAAGGCCAATGGCCTACCAGAACTGTGTCTGGTAATCACAACCGTTGACGGATACCACTAGGGTCCGAACGGGTGATAAGAGTAGGTGATCAACTTTTGCTATGGCAAAAAGGAAAATGGTTTAAAACCAAAATCCAAAAAGGGATAGGAAAAAAGGGGGAAGGTTTTACAGTCAATTAGACTGGGTCAAGAAAGGACTTGACCTTGGTATAATATACAAAGGGGTAGGTCAGGAAAGGACTAGTCCTTGACCAGACAAAGAAAGGGAGGTGGGTGAAGGTGGAACTGGGACAGCACTCACACCTGTAGTGTGAGTGCAGGTGAACCTGGGCTGGTTCAGGTGAAAAGGGGGAGGGTGCAGGTGGTGTCAGGTGAGACCTGGCACACTGCCAAAAAGGGTGTGGGGGTATGGGGGGGGTCTAGTACAGGTGTACTACTACACAGTAAATGTATTACTCTGTAGGCCTCTGAAAAAACTCACGGGAACGAAATGAACCCACAAAACCAATGTTAGCCCAGGTCGGAATAACCTTATCATCCCAAACAATCTTGACCGAAGAAGTCTTTCTCATAGCTCTCTCCTCCGGATCCCACCTCATCATCCTCATTGCCCGGACAATCCTAGGATTAGCCCGGACAATGATCTCCTCAGATAGATCCAGTGGGACACGGTCCAGAACAGCCGTGATAGACTTCCCTTTCGGAGCAAGTTGAACAAAACTAATCTTCTTCCCCCCCCAGAGAAGTAAGATTAGCAAGGGTGATAACAGCGCGAGTAGACAAAGGTGTAATCATCGCCTAACCAAGGGCAGACTTGCGAACTTTAACCTCCAGATTGGGATACTTGATCTGGAGTTGAATCAGGACCTCCTGTTCATTCTTCCAGTTGGAAAAATCCTTCTCAAAATCGATCACGGTTGGGGAGAAATCTACAGCCTCTTCCATTTCTTCAAGATCTTTAGACACATGAAAAATGGTATGGTTGCCCATATCACCCTCTTCTCCTTCAGAGTTGTCCGTATAGTCCACCTCAATATCTTCTTCACCGGAGTCCCCTTCCAGAGGAGGGGGCGGGGAACAACCTTTGTCCTTCTTCTTTTTCTTCCGGCGAACAACCTTAGTGAACTCTTCTTCCCCGGCGGTGTAAGAGCTGCCCTGTCTGAGATCACTGCTGTGGCTCCTTTTATACCCCTCAGTCGGGGTCACCTCATTGACCAGGTGCCTGGGAGTAGTTCTCTCAAGTGGGGTCAGGAATGTAGACCATTAGTTGACACAAACAAGTCAAGGTGAAGGTCCCTCAGTGCACTCTGCTTTTAGGTGTCACACAAGCAAATAATTCTAAGTACAGTCAAAAGTGAGGAATATGATTTATATATAACTGAGGTTTATTATATACACCAATATATGTTCAGTATGTGAAAATAATTTGGAATTACCAGTTTCTTCAGACCTTTTTCAGACCAACAATACAAAAAAAGATACAAAAAAAATACAGGTGAGATGCCTTTACTATATAACTGGTGTTGGTAACAAAAGTAAAAAACCTGTAATGTTAAAAAATGTCTGAAATATCAGGATTATGTTCATAGTCATGATTTATACATCACTATGCAATTATTGTTAATGCATTTTCATGAAATTGTTGAAATTTGATAATAATTTTAGGTCGTTGAAATTATCAATGTACATAGGCTCAAAGAGGAATAGTCCCTTGCTGGTCCAACTAGAAGAATTACTCACTCACTCATATCATTTATTGAAGCCCCATTAAAACCACAGGTCTCACTATACATAGTTGAAATAAGACTTAACAATTGCCCTACTGAAAGGACATGCCTCAAATACCCAATTCTATTAAGCCAATGGTCAATTGTATGTTGTCTATTTCATTTAGTACTCTTTAAGTTTCATTGATTGAAAATGTCCTACATTGCTGTGGCCAAAGCTTTCTCATTACGTAATCTTAAGTAATCCTCGTATTCTGATTCCCGGATCAATCGGATTTTCTTTGGCCCAGCCTTCTAGTATCGCACCACTGAAAATAGTAATTAATCCATTTCATAAAGATATTAAGTGATAATTAAAAATCTTCCAGAATCATAAACCACTAATCCTTAGACAGAGCGTTTGAAAACTTTCCTTGAAATTTGACTGGTGAAATGGAAAATAATTAATGAATAATCATCTGTCATACCACTTTTATTAAATTACAACAGTGTTAGCCGCAGGGGCTTACAAATCAATACTAATGAGAAGAGGATTATTTCTCAAAATTGACTTAATTTACAATTCCTGGACATTATCTTTAACATACTCTGTCCTATCTTTAAAGGTAAATGTGGGTGTTAAGGGTAATTTCTTAAAAACCGTGACAAAATTTTGAAAATCACAGGGTGGTTAGTTAGATTTATAAGGAACATAAAGAAACTTTAAAAATCACATGTCACCATATCAGTTTCAGAGATATGAGCATCTGAAAAAATGATTCTTACTAATGGAGTCTATGGGAAAAAGTAGATTTTTCAACATTTAAAAATAAATAACCATGATTTTTACTTTAAATGCTGATAATAGGTGTGTAGGACACAAATGAGTATTTTATGCCAAAGAAAACCTTAGGTCACCATGCAAAATATAATTTTATTCTCAAAAATGAGGAAAAAGTGAAGAAAAACTACCTAATTAACTACATTTGACTAATTATCCCTAGTTTTTTCCATTCAAAAATTCACATTCATCATTCCTAAGTGTTCCCTGAAATATTTATGAAATTTCAAGAAATTTTTAAAAATTGAACACACAGTCATTATGAAAGTTCTTCTCTGGGTACAAAAATTGTCCAACTCAGGATTTGATGTTCAGTTCTGTTGGATACCGGGTCATGTAGGCATTCATGGTAATGAGTTAGCTGACCAAACGGCCAAGAAGGGATTGGACAAAGCAGTCCTTCCTTTTCCAATTCCTCACATAGATTTTAAACCGAGAATTGTTCAATACATCAATGAGAGATGGCAAAATGAATGGGACCAGTTCCCCAATAACAAACTGCATTCTATTTTCCCAACCATCAAAGATGTTAAACCGAATGTTCTTAAATCTAGAAAAGATCAAACTGTTTTTACCAGAATTAGAATTGGTCATTCTAGACTTACACATGTTTTTCTTTTAAAGAGTGAGCCCCAACCAGAATGTATTGTTTGTAATCAACCTTTAACCATCAAGCATCTCCTTTTGGAATGCTCTGATTTTGAACAGACGCGTAGACAGTTCTATCAGGTAGCTGGTCTACCTGAACTTTTTAATACTGTACAGTCCGATCGTATCATCCATTTTTTGAAAACAGCTGGTCTGTATGGACTGATATGATTAGTATATTAACATGTTTTTATCCTTAGGATAAGATCTTGTACATATATAATGTTGTTCTATTGACAACTTTTAGTCCATCTTTTCATTGATAACAACCATTTTCGCCATGAATATGACCTTAGTTGTCGAAATGGCGTAAAGCATCCATTACTCACTCACTCACTAAATAAATTCTACACACAAAAAATCTACTCATATCTCCTTTAATATTAGGTTTAGGATAGTGAATATAGAAACCTCGGGGTACCCTTTCCCCTTGGCTAAGAATTACTGTCATGCAATTAACAAAATTCATCCTGTCTGAAGAAACCAGTACACATGATGAAATACATAACAATCAATGCATGCTAATTCAAAAAGGATTTTGTGCAGAAAATTAAGTTTTTGATAGAGAAAATATGAATTGAGAGGGAATCCAAAACTGAGCTCCATTTTAAAAGATATAGAAATAATGCAGGGAATCTTGACCTAAACTCTGTCGTTGGAGGTCCCCCCAGGACACAGGACCCGGCAGGTGGGTCAGAGGCCCTGGAGTATGGAACCACCAGCCACGGGCGGCCCCTGTGTGATGTCAGCCTTCTGGAGTCTATACCCCTCCCCTCATCGTTTTATCGCCCCCTGCCCCTACACCCCCTCCCCCCCCCCCCCTGGTACAGGACCCTGCTGATCTTTTATTGCCCCCCAGTACTAGGTACAGGATAGGGCCCTGTGTTATGTTTCTCCACCTCAGGGAAATGATTGTCATAGAAACCAAAGCAATCAAAGTACCCGACTCCTTACCAGGGACCATGGCCTTGACAGCCCTGGGGCCAGGGTCATTGTCTCCTTCCATTGGCGGGCTTTGGTGGCGGATGCCAATCTTGCTTGGATTGCTGATCGGTTTCCTATACTTTGGAGGAAGCTAATTCTGAAGGTCACATTGTGTTCTTGGACAAGGAAAAGAATGTGCTTACAAAGTAGCATGCATCTACCGAAGACTTTGTAAGTACAGTAGCAGTGGTTGTCGGTCAGAGTGATGTTCAAGTCCCCTATCTCACTCTTGGCATCGCTCACGGTGTAATTAGCACCTTCTGCTCTCACTAGCTTGTAGTACGCCGTGGTGTTGCGCGCATACTTCAATTCCTTCCCCATCAAGTGTGCAGCATGCGGGTTTGCCATTGAGTGTAGCATGGCACTCATTGGTGAGAGTTCCTTCAGGTCGTACGACCTCATGACCCTAGCCAGAATGGCCTTCTCCCTTTTCACAATCGTTTTCTTTGCCGTGAATGTTATGGCATGCTTGATACAGTTGGCAACTGATACGGTGCTCTTTGAGAGATTCTTTAGGTGTGAGTGGCAGCTCTCGAACACGTTCGTGGTATTGGCTCCGAAGTTGGGAACGGATCCCCGTTGGTACTTCACCCAGATGGACCGGATATGTTCCCAGTTCTTGCAGAAGTAGACCTGGAAATCGGAAATCCCTACAGTATCGGTCCAGTCATTGCAGAGTGACTTGTAGGTCGAATAGCTACAGCGTACAGCATTTGGTGGATGATCTGCTCCACCTCTTGGTAAGTTTTCTCGTCCCAGCCATACTCACCCATCTTTGCCCTTAGTGCCTTGATCACGTGTATGGCCCCAATTTTGGCCATGTCTTCATCGATGATGAAGGCCTGAGTTTTCTTCATTGAGTCTTCGTTCTCGGCCTTGACGAGTTAAAGGAATCGCGTCAACGTATCCTTGGTCTCTTGGTCGTGTGACGGCCCCGGCGTGGGCCGTCACTCGACCTTGGTCATCCCCATCAAGAACCAAGAGCGTCGGTAGATGCATTCCCCTACAGTTCACATTATAAGTTGTATCCATACTGATTAAGTTCTCCCCAGTTTCCCCTTATTGGAAGATGATCCACTTGCTCTTGAAGTCGCCGTCCAACGATGTGAGTGATCAGCTGTCTGGGTCATCCACTAGGAGCGTGTCAACTGTATTTCGGATCTGGATATCTTCTGGATCATCCCTGTGGGGGTCCAGGTAAGAATAGGCCCTCAGTAGCCCCTGCTGATCATATGAGGCGACGATAGGGGGGACCCTGCGCTGACCAAGCGGTTTTTGGGTTCAATTCCCGGTCAGTGCTTGGTTCACTAAGGGATGAGGTACAGCAAAAATGATCGCTGGGTTTTGATCCCCTGCTGTTTGCCTGCCCTGTCACCTTCATCTCATAGATTTGATCACCAAAGACATAATTCGTCCCAACTGGTTTTCGCCGTGAAAATGACCTTAGCGTCGGTACGGCGTAAAACACCCATCACTCACTCACTCACTCACTGGTCTGCTTGGAAGTAGGTCTGTGTGGAAAAAACATTATTTACACAGTAGCAAAATTGAAAAGTCAATTGTTATTGCATTACTCTGTTTTATTGTAATATTCAATGGTGTTTGCAATAACAAAAAACGTTTACACATAAAACTTACCCTCTTTCTAGCCTTAGATGTGAAGTTTGACAGCTTTCGTATCAATTCGGGAATAGTTCTAGTCGTCTGACTGTAGGAGTTAATTTTCTCAGTAAGTTAATCATAGATCAATTTAATTGTCCCATCAACAATGAATACCAAATTTATGAAAAGTCCCTTCTATCAAGGCACCTTGCTATAAATGAAACTAGACTTGAAAACGCAGCAATTTAGTGAGTGAAATCAACTTATTAAATGTAAATATCCTGAGTAGGAGGAATTACTTAATTAAATTGATATAATTATTGATCATTTTCATTAGTTAATTACATTGTGTGACTTGTATTTCTGACAAAGAAATATACAATTTACAACTACTTTTAAGGGCTTAATCATCTATTACCATTGACATTTTTATATATAACTTAAGAGCTTGCCTGTTATATTACGGCATGGCAATCTAATGAACAGACATCAGTTATTGCCCGAAAATAAGCAGAACTCAAAATTTTAAAAAAACACAACAAACAAAAGACAAGAAAAGACCATCCCACACACCTAAAGCACTGTGTGTATGGGGGTCAGAGGTATCAAGTATATGGATTTGTATCTTATCTACATAGTGAGGTGCACATAGGTCTTAAAAAAGCAGATGTTATATTTGTATTTTTCAACAAGGCCCCTGGCCCCTAAAGGGCCAAACCCACTAAGCGATGAGGTACAGCAAAAATGATTTCCAGGTTTTGATCCCCTGCTGTTTGCCCGCCCTGTCGCCTTCTTTTCATAGATACGATTACAAAAACAGAATTCCTCCTAACCTGTTTTCGATGTGATTATGACCTCAGTTGTCAAAACGGGAATTGAGGCCATCTATATGACATCATGCAGTAAGGTTGAGTGAGTTTCATGTTATAAAGACTTAAGAGGGTTTACAAATTTCAAAAACTGGCTGCTGTGGTTCACTAAGGGATGAGGTACAGCAAAAATTATTTCCAGGTTTTGATCCCCTGCTGTTTGCCTGCCATGTCACCTTCATCTCATAGATATAATCACCCCCGTGGGGATCCGGGGTGGGGGTTCCTTCGGGAGCCTCCTGGGAAGAATAGGTCCCTAGCATCCCCTTGCTGATCGTAGGAGGCGACAAATGGGGCAATTTGTTTGCCGTGAATTGCGACCCGTGTTGTTTGGAGGCGGAGATCCTGGTGTCATGAGGGCATCTGCGAGGCTATGGGCCTTCGAAGACTGCGGGTTCATAGTGTTCCTCCTCTTGCCCAATACTGCACTTTGGCTCTAAATTCATCTAGACGGGAGGTTGGAGAGGCCCGATCCAATCAATCGGCTGGTCATGCTAAGCCCTAGGATATCTATAAGTTAAATTTATTTTGCCCATAACATCAGTGGCTTTCTTTTTTAAGCTCAAATGGATAGTTGTTCTTTTCAGTCTAAACTCTGTAAACTATTTCGTTTTGTATCCTAGAAGGCAGTGGCTAGGGCTAATGTAGTAGTTGGTTGACTGCTACAGTATATCCCCCTTGTATCTCTGGTGTGTATCCGATGGTTACCTCGGCTCTGCACATCCCCTTGTAGGACTCCGTGGTGGGTGGGGAGCAAGGGGGATGAAAACCGAGTATACTCATATGGATACACTCACTACAACCCCCGACAAACGTAAGCATCCGGATTCGGATTCATCTGAAAACGAAGGCGAGAATAGGACTGTGGATAATGGTAATGATTACTGGCCAAGGTTTGTTGTACTTGAACCTTCCGACAATGCGAATCCTTTGTCAAAGCTTTCTCCTTTTGCCATAAGTAAAGGCATTGAGGGAATAGCTGGCAAGGTGAAGGACATTCGTAAACTGCGATCTGGCCAAATTCTTGTGGAGTGTGATAGGAGGGCTCATGCCACCAACCTGCTTCGTGCCACCACGTTAGCAGGTATAGGCATGAAATCCTCCCCTCACAGATCTCTAAACTCTAGCAAAGGAGTTATCCGATGTAGAGACCTTAAAGATGTTAGTGAGGATGAAATCAAAAGAGAACTGCGTCCTCAAGGTGTTTCCTTTGTTAAAAGGATTTCCATTAGGAAAGATGGTAATGTCATTCAGACCAATACCTACATCATCACCTTTGAGAGACCTTCTCCTCCTAAGAAACTTAAAGTTGGTTATCTCCGCGTTGATGTGGATTTGTTTATACCAAATCCACTCCGCTGTTTTAAATGCCAGAGGTATGGTCATGGCAGAGACTCCTGCTCTAACGAGCAGACTTGTCTCCGATGTGGCCAGAAGGGACATGACAACGTAGAGTGCATCAATGATGCTAAATGCGTAAACTGTCAAGGTGCCCATATGGCCACATCCAAAGACTGTCCTGTGTGGGTGAAAGAAAAAGCAATCCAAAAGGTTAAAGCTGAAAATCACGTCAGCTACCCGGAAGCTAGGAAGATGGTAGAAGGGACCATTCGAGTCCCTGGAGCCACTTCCTATGCGGCCGCGGTTAAGCCTAAACTCAGGACGGTTGAATGCCAGACAGATTACACCTGGTTGAAAAAGGATAAACCAGTGCGTAGTCCCTCAAGCATCCAGGTCGTGGTAGCCGGAAAGGTTACACAAACTGAGCCCAGTACAAGTGCTACGACATCATCTAAACCCAGTCCACAGTCTAAACCATCAAGTTCAACGACAAACAGGAAAAAAAGTCGTAACAGTCGAGGCTCTTCTGAAGCTTCGACTGTCAATCAACAATCTACTAAAGAAAGTAAAATAGATAGGAATCCGTTGCCTTTGAGTAACAGATTTGAAAATTTGAATGAGGTAGAGATGGAAGAAGCTGCGCCTGCAAGTCGCAGCGCGTCCCCCCAAAATAAGATCAGGGGGCGATCTCCTGTCCATCCACCTTGATGGCAGGAAGATCTATCTTCCAATGGAATTGTCGAGGTTTCAGAGCCAATTTTAATGAATTAAAAATTCTCGCCAATCACTTCAATCCTCTTGCCCTGTGTCTCCAAGAAACTCTTTTAAAGAGAAATGATAACATCTCTTTTAAAGGTTATTGTATTTATAATACATACGCCCCTGATGGTGGAAGAGCCTCAGGGGGCTCATCCATTTTAATAAGACAAGATATCATGCATAGTCTTATTCCATTAAACACCAATTTTCAAACAATAGCAGTTAGAGTGACATTACATAAAACCATTACTCTTTGTTCACTCTACCTTCCACCAAATTCAAACATCAATAGACAAGAATTAGAAAATCTCTTCAACCAATTACCGTCACCAGTCCTCATAATGGGAGATCTCAATGGTCATAATCCCTTATGGGGTGGTGACAGGTATGATGATAAGGGCAGGATGATTGAAGATATTGTTAATGATCTAGATTTATGTCTTTTAAACGATGGCTCTAATACCTATTTACATCCGGGTTATGGTACTTATTCTGCTATTGACTTAACATTAGCTGACCCTCGTCTGCTGCTGGACCTCTCCTGGAGAGTATTAAATGACCTCCATGGAAGTGACCATTTCTCAATCTTAGTCAATATTGACGACCCAAATATAGGCCTAAAAGAGCCTCGATGGAGGCTCAATAGGGCCGATTGGGAGTCCTTCCAGACTTTATGTCGGGAGAGGCTCTCAGCAGATGATTCATTTATCCAATTCTCCACCAAATTACTTTCTATAGCAGAAGAAACTATCCCTAAAACCTCGACAGTTCCTAAGCACATCCGTAATCCATGGTTTAATGATGCCTGCAAAAAGGCCATTAAAGATAGAAAGAAGGCCTTGAGAAAATTCAAACAAAGACCAACTGCTGACAATTTAACTCAATTTAAAATTAAAAGGGCTCAGGCCCGAAGAATTATATGGGAATCAAAACGGCAGTGTTGGAGAGATTATGTTTCTGGCATTAATACTTGGACACCTATGAAAAAGGTCTGGACTGTGGTCCATAAAATAAAAGGCAAGGGGGGCCAGGCCAGAGTCCAGCACCTACAAGATGGTGATAATCTTTTGACCTCTCCTGTTGAGGTGGTCGAAAGATTGGCCGAAACATTTCAACATCATTCTTCTTCAGCCAACTGTCATCCCCAATTTAAACCTATTAAAATGAGAGAGGAGAGAAAACCATTAAATTTTACATCGGACAATGCTGAAGGATATAATCAAGCCTTCAGCATGGATGAACTTTTAAAATCTCTCAATAAATCTCATAATACAGCAGTTGGTCCTGATAAAATTCATTATGACTTTCTCAAACATCTTCCTAAACCAGTGCTCAAGATTCTTTTGAATCTTTTCAATCAGATATGGGAAAGTGGCCAACTGCCAACGTCTTGGCAGGAAGCCACCATTATTCCTATTCCAAAGCCTGGTAAAGATCATAATGATCCTTCTAATTATAGGCCTATAGCATTAACATCTTGCATCTGCAAAACCATGGAGCGGATGATCAATGATCGACTCGTCTGGATGCTGGAATCTCAACATCAGATTTCAGAATTTCAGAGTGGGTTCAGACGAGGAAGAAGCACCCTCGATCATTTGATAAGATTGGAATCTTTCATCAGAGATGCCTTTATTCAGAAGCAACATGTCGTGTCAGTCTTTTTTGATTTGGAAAAGGCATATGACACGACATGGAAATATGGTATTATGAAAGATTTATATAACATGGGATTTCGTGGCCGTTTACCCATTTTTATTAGGAATTTTCTATCTAATCGTCACTTTAGGGTGCGATTAGACACCACTCTGTCTGATATTCACAATCAAGAACTTGGTGTTCCTCAGGGAAGCATCTTATCTGTGACCCTGTTTAGCATCAAAATCAATAGTATTGTAGAGTGTCTTCAAAAAGACATGTCCTGTAGTTTATATGTTGATGATTTCCTCATATGCTATAAGGGCAAAAACATGAACATTATAGAGAGGCAAATTCAATTAAATCTAAACAAGATCCACAAATGGTCAATAGATAATGGTTTCAAATTTTCCAAAGCAAAGACAGTGGCTGTTCACTTTTGTCAGTTGAGATCCCTCCATCTGGACCCTGAGTTGAAGATGGATGGTGATCCAATCAAAGTAGTAGAACAGACCAAGTTTTTAGGTTTGGTTTTTGATCACAAGTTGTCCTTTATTCCGCATATTAACAGTCTAAGGACAAAATGTAACAAGGCTCTGGATATCATTAAAGTTCTGGCAAACACCACTTGGGGTTCTGACAGCAAAATTTTGTTACAACTTTATAGAGCTTTGATTAGATCAAAGCTCGATTATGGCTGTCAGGTCTATGGGTCAGCACGCGCATCATATATCAAGAAGCTAGACTCTGTCCATCATCAGGGGCTGCGGCTGGCATTGGGTGCTTTTAGGACATCGCCAGTCCAAAGCCTCTATGTTGAGGCGGGGGAATCTTCATTAATCAATAGAAGATTAAAACTTTCCCTTCAATTCATCATTAAGTTAAAAACCAATGCTTCTAATCCTGCCTTGAAGTGCGTATTTCAACCCCAAAACGAACATCTCTATGCTGCCAGACCAAACTACATCCAACCTTTTGGCATTCGAATGAAACCTCATATAGAAAATGCCTTTGTGGATCTTGATGTTTTGAAACAGCCTCATTTTTCAGTCATTCCTCCATCGAGACTCAAACCACCTAATATCAACTTTGACCTCACCAAATCCAAAAAGTCACTGACTCAACCATTGGATTACGTGTCCCGGTATCATGAAGTCCGAAACAAATTTCCTCATCATTCTCCTGTTTTCACTGATGGTTCAAAGGATGGGAAACGTGCTGCAGCAGCGTCTGTCTGCTGCGGTAAGAAACACTTTGCCCGTCTACCTGACTTCAGTTCTATTTTTACAGCTGAAGCAGTTGCCATTATTATTGCTTTGAAGGCCATTCAGCAGGCAGAGGAAAAGAACTTTATCATTTTTACCGACTCAAAGTCCTGTCTTCAGGCTTTGCAGTTTTTGAAAACTGAACATACACTCATTATGAGAATTCTTCTCTGGCTACAAAAGTTGTCCAACTCAGGATTTGATGTTCAGTTCTGTTGGATACCGGGTCATGTAGGCATTCATGGTAATGAGTTAGCTGACCAAACGGCCAAGAAGGGATTGGATAAAGCAGTCCTTCCTTTTCCAATTCCTCACATAGATTTTAAACCGAGAATTGTTGAATACATCAATGAGAGATGGCAAAATGAATGGGACCAGTTCCCCAATAACAAACTGCATTCTATTTTCCCAACCATCAAAGATGTTAAACCGAATGTTCTTAAATCTAGAAAAGATCAAACTGTTTTTACCAGAATTAGAATTGGTCATTCTAGACTTACACATGTTTTTCTTTTAAAGGGTGAGCCCCAACCGGAATGTATTGTTTGTAATCAACCTTTAACCATCAAGCATCTCCTTTTGGAATGCCCAGATTTTGAACAGATACGTAGACAGTTCTATCAGGTAGCTGGTCTACCTGAACTTTTTAACACTGTACAGTCTGATCGTATCATCCATTTTTTGAAAACAGCTGGTCTGTATGGACTGATATGATTAGTATATTAACATGTTTTTATCCTTAGGATAAGATCTTGTACATATATCATGTTGTTCTATTGACAACTTTTAGTCCATCTTTTCATTGATAACAACCGTTTTCGCCATGAATATGACCTTAGTTGTCGAAATGGCGTAAAGCATCCATTACTCACTCACTCACTCACATGAACCACTATGTCAATGTGTCGTCTTGTATTATTTATATGAGCCAGTTTGTCCATTTCTGCTTGCAGTTTTCTCCCTCTCGAGTCCGTAATAATCAACATTGAACGCTTGTGTGTTGATTAGGGTTAACTATATTTATAGTGCATTGTTCGAGATGATTATCGTTATTAATATTGTCTCTAGTGGGTTGCTAGTCGAGTGGTGAGTAAGTCCACGAGATGGGCGCTCAATCCATAACATGAACAACGCTTGGCAGTACGGTAAGTTTATTGATGGATATAGTGATGCGTACAGCTGTTCGTGATGGCAATAAGTCCAAGGTATAACAGTTCCAGTTTAGAGTGGAGTCAGCTTCCTACTTAGAGTCCGCCGAGTCTCACCTCCGGCCGTTGTGCGGTAGTACCGTATAAGTCACCAGATGTCCCTTTGCTTGTATCGCTATCTAAAACCCTTTCGAATCTCCCGATCCGTATGATCCAAACGCTACTGGTCTCTCCCTCTCTCTTACCCTGCACTATTGCTTATAAAGCAGTCTGATATCGATTTTACCCAAGGCATCGGTGCTTGCGGGGAAGTGTCCCGGTGAGCATTGTCGTCAGGTATATTTACACCTACCAGCGGCACCTGCCCTTACTAGATATTTTCATAGACTAAGTAATTTAGAGGAATTCTTATCATTTTGTATTCATCTGGTGACCTTTACATTAATTCAATAAGCATGCACAAAGCAGATGTTTTAATCTCTACCTTTGTGCAACGTCTTGATACTCATATTAGCAGTCCACGTTTCTTAAGGTTAGAGTAGGGGGATGGATGCCGTTTGTATGGTAGCTGACATACTATATATCAAAAAATAGCTGTTAATCATATCTCTTTGATAGTATTTACTAAGACAATTTTGATTAAGAATTACGTGTGATAGGGAACATCAAATTTGAAATTTACATTTTTACACTTTTATTTTTTGAACACGGATTTCTCCTTTAGTAGTGCCTCAATATCCTTGAAACTTTCTAAGTATACTAAAAACATTCCCCCTGAGGGAAGCATGTCTCAAAATCTTGATTAATGTCCTAGTCACATTTTTATCTAATTTAGAAATTAATTTGAATTATTTTTTAAATATTTTTTACATTTTGCATCATAAAAAAATAAGTAAGGCCTAAATCAAAATTTTGAGACACGGTTCCCTCAGGAAGAATGTTTTTGACATAAATTAGAATTTTTGTAATAATTCAGGCACTATGAAGTGAGAAATCATTGTTCGAAAAATAAAAGTTAAAATATTTGTTTTTTAACTTTCTTCCCCATTTTCACTTCTAAATTCAAATCCAAATGAAATACCAATGATATCATTAAATAGCTGAGATATTTAGCTTTCATTTGATGTATAATATAGGTAAAAAGACACAGAAATAGCAGACTTATGACTAAACACGCATAACTGTTCCAAATTGGACGCTGATCACCCTACTCTAACCTTAAATAGAGAGATACAGTAACGTCATTGATACTAGTTGACTCAGTACTTAACACTGTTTACGGGATCCTCGTTCATGTACTGTGCCAATGAGTAATATTCACTCTATGTAATACCTACGAATACAAAATATTTCCTACACATTGTTATAGTTCGATCATTGTACTTACTTTTCTCCACTACATTCACTTTCACTGAATATCAAGCTCACGCTTAAATCTATCTCTCAAACCAACTAACTGCAAACCGAGAATGTTTCGACCCGTTTGTTGTTGTTTTCTGAATAGGTGTTTCTGCGTGATGTGAAGTCCACTTCCGAAGAATTCGTCCCATGTTGCCTCATAGAGTTTGCCTTTAGTTTCTAGTAGTCTTGTCTTCAGCTCCGGATTTTGCCTGTATTTTTTTTCTTGTATTATCAGCATTTTCTCTTCTTTTACATCATTCCATCCTTCTTTTTGCTTGATGTGATTTGTGATCGATTTAACTTCTAACCGTTTTTGGCATCTTGCACCCTGACCATTCCTTGCTGGTTCCCGGCGTATTGCATCGCCTCATATCCATAGGCCTGCTCTGCACAGTTGAAGACCAGCCCGTCATGCTTGATTACACAGGGATACATACTAGATAAGAACGCAAAGTGGCTTTGAAAAGCCAATCTGACTTCGACCTCCACGATTTTAGCATTCTCCTTGTTAGTTTTGACGTTTCCGAATATTTATATCGAATATCATCAACTACCAGAGCCCCGCCTTTCACCACCGCCTTGTGTCCATGTACTCTTGCTACGGCCGCCAGCGCTCGGAGTTCACATCGTTGGTTGATTTCTTCCTTACTGATGTCATCTGATATGTAGACGCCCTTCCACCGCGGTAAGTCTTTCATTTTCCTAATGTTTCGGAAGATATCTTGTTTGATGTTGGTATGTGCAAATTTCACGAGGATAAGTCTGGGTCGTCTGCTTTTCCCCTTGACACCTATTCTATAGGCCGCTGTCAAGTCTGTTGTTTTGGTATTGACTCCTATATCTTCAAGCAGTGACAGAATACATTGTCTGGGTTGCTCGTTCGTGTCTTCCGAAATCCCTTCAATTACGATGTTAGGTCTTCTTCTCTCCTCGTCAGCCATCCTATCTCTCCGTTTGAGGTGTTCCAGCAGTTTGTTTTTTTCTGTTACTTGATTCTGCACTTCAGTAAGTTCGTCAGTGGTTCTTGACAGCGCCTTTTCAAGCCCCGCAACCGTCTTCTCCAACTTGGTCACTTTTTTTATCAATGTCCGCCACTTCAGATTTCACTTTGACAATTTCTGCATCATTTTTAAGTATGTAATCCGTGATCATTTTTCTGTTTTCATCCAGTTTTTTTTTGAGGGTGTTTAGACTTGCCTTTGTTTGTTCATTTCCTTCAGTGATTGCTTTCAATAGATTGGCATTCGTAAGCTCTGCCATATTTGAATCCGTCCCTTCACTCTTTGGTGTTTCTGGACTTGAATCTTCACTGTTTTTACTCCTGGTTGATACCGGCATTTGATCTTATTAAATACCAATGGTAGATGTATTCCCACGGATACTCAACAAAATTGATTGCCGTTTTACCCAGTTTTACCAGATTTACAATGAATTAATCAGCAGCCCTCAGTTCGCACGTCTCAACCGTCAGGCAACATTTCAGTTTTCCTATGTATTTTTGTTGTTCTATGTATTTTGTTCTTGCTATGGTTATTTCTGTTTGGTTTTTGTTTTGTAGTGCCTTTTTTAGTTGTTTCCTACTTATTCTTTTTTGTATTCGGATGTTCTTTGTTTCGTCTGTTTCCTTTTTTCTACCTTTGCTGCGAATGGTTATTGTTCCTATTGATTTTTTTAGGTTTATGATGTTTTGTTCTAGTGAGTCATAGTTATCATTTTTATACTGCTTCCTGATGTTGTTGTATTCTGTCCATTTGTTAATGTTGCCTTTGCCCATATTTTGCGTGTTGGTTTTGGTATTTTGTTCTCTATGGGTGTGCTAAGTGTAAAGGTTATTGTGTTGTGGTCTGTTGGTTTGATTCCTGTCAGAGTGAGGTGGTTTTTGGTGTCAATTTCTAAGTTGGTTATTTTATTTTGTGGTGTTTTGGTCTGCTAGTATGTAATCAATGATTGCTTTTTCATTTGGATTTGCTCTGTTTTCCCTTTTCGTTGACCAGGTCTGGTGTGGGTATTCTGTAGGGGGTGGCCTGTTTCCTAGTGGCGATCTTGTGGTCTATGACTGTATCTTGATAGAGCGTCCCTTCTTGGGCTGGTATCCCATCTCGATCTTGTGGTGTATATTTCGTCTGGGGATTGGTGTCTTGGGCTTGGTGGGCCGGTATTGTGTCTGTAGTGTCCTTGGCGGTCTTGTGGGGATGCATCCCTGCTGCTTGCTGGGCTGCGCTGGTATGGAGAGTATGTGGGTTGTGTTATCCTTCGTCTAGTGTAGGGTTGGTCTGTGCCCTCCCCTGCGGTCTCATCCGGGCTGTCTTCCAACAACTCACCATCAATCATCAGCTGGACCTCTTTCCCTGCCTCCATTGCCCACAGCAACTGCCACATCATTCTCAACTTGCGTAGGTATTCTGGGTTTGTCTCCAGTACCCAACTCCTTACCAGGAAGGAAGGTCATGTTGTGTTCTTGGACAAGGAAAAGAATGTGCTTACAAGGCAGCATGCATCTACCGAAGACTTCGTAAGTACAGTAGCAGTGGTTGTCGGTCAGAGTGATGTTCAAGTCCCCTATCTCACTCTTGGCATTGCTCATGGTGTAATTAGCACCTTCTGCTCTCACTAGCTTGTAGTACGCCATGGTGTTACACACATACGTCCATTCCTTCCCCATCAAGTGTGCAACATGCGGGTTTGCCATTGAGTGCAGCATGGAACTCATTGGCGAGAGTTCTTGCAGGTCATATGACCTCGTGACCCTAGCCAGAATGGCCTTCTCCCTTTTCACCATCATTTTCATTGCCGTGAATGTTATGGCATGCTTGATACAGTTGGCAACTGATACGGTGCTCTTTGAGAGATTCTTTAGGTGCGAGTGGTAGCTTCTGAACATGTTTGTGGTATTGGCTCTGAAGTTGGGAACGGATCCCCGTTGGTACTTCACCCAGATGGACCGGATATGTTCCCAGTTCTTGCAGAAGTAGACCTGGAAATCGGAAATCCCTTCAGTATCCGTCAAGTCGTCACAGAGTGACTTGTAGGTCAAATAGCTATGAGCGTACATCATTTGGTGGATGATCTGCTCCACTTCCTGGTAAGTTTTCTCGTCCCAGCCATACTCACCCATCTTTGCCCTTAGTGCCTTGATCACGTGTATGGCCCCAATTTTGGCCATGTCTTCATCGATGATGAAGGCCTGAGTTTTCTTCATTGAGTCTTCGTTCTCGGCCTTGACGAGTTAAAGGAATCGCGTCAACGTATCCTTGGTCTCATGGTCGAGTGACGGCCCAGGCCTGGGCCGTCACTCGACCTTGGTCATCCCCATCAAGAACCAAGAGCGTCGGTAGATGCATTCCCCTACAGTTCACATTATAAGTTGTATCCATACTGATTAAGTTCTCCCCAGTTTCCCCTTATTGGAAGATGATCCACTTGCTCTTGAAGTCGCCGTCCAACGATGTGAGTGATCAGCTGTCTGGGTCATCCACTAGGAGCGTGTCAACTGTATTTCGGATCTGGATATCTTCTGGATCATCCCTGTGGGGGTCCAGGTAAGAATAGGCCCTCAGTAGCCCCTGCTGATCATATGAGGCGACGATAGGGGGGACCCTGCGCTGACCAAGCGGTTTTTGGGTTCAATTCCCGGTCAGTGCTTGGTTCACTAAGGGATGAGGTACAGCAAAAATGATCGCTGGGTTTTGATCCCCTGCTGTTTGCCTGCCCTGTCACCTTCATCTCATAGATTTGATCACCAAAGACATAATTCGTCCCTTGGTTCCCGGCGTATTGCATCGCCTCATATCCATAGGCCTGCTCTGCACAGTTGAAGACCAGCCCGTCATGCTTGATTACACAGGGATACATACTAGATAAGAACGCAAAGTGGCTTTGAAAAGCCAATCTGACTTCGACCTCCACGATTTTAGCATTCTCCTTGTTAGTTTTGACGTTTCCGAATATTTATATCGAATATCATCAACTACCAGAGCCCCGCCTTTCACCACCGCCTTGTGTCCATGTACTCTTGCTACGGCCGCCAGCGCTCGGAGTTCACATCGTTGGTTGATTTCTTCCTTACTGATGTCATCTGATATGTAGACGCCCTTCCACCGCGGTAAGTCTTTCATTTTCCTAATGTTTCGGAAGATATCTTGTTTGATGTTGGTATGTGCAAATTTCACGAGGATAAGTCTGGGTCGTCTGCTTTTCCCCTTGACACCTATTCTATAGGCCGCTGTCAAGTCTGTTGTTTTGGTATTGACTCCTATATCTTCAAGCAGTGACAGAATACATTGTCTGGGTTGCTCGTTCGTGTCTTCCGAAATCCCTTCAATTACGATGTTAGGTCTTCTTCTCTCCTCGTCAGCCATCCTATCTCTCCGTTTGAGGTGTTCCAGCAGTTTGTTTTTTTCTGTTACTTGATTCTGCACTTCAGTAAGTTCGTCAGTGGTTCTTGACAGCGCCTTTTCAAGCCCCGCAACCGTCTTCTCCAACTTGGTCACTTTTTTTATCAATGTCCGCCACTTCAGATTTCACTTTGACAATTTCTGCATCATTTTTAAGTATGTAATCCGTGATCATTTTTCTGTTTTCATCCAGTTTTTTTTTGAGGGTGTTTAGACTTGCCTTTGTTTGTTCATTTCCTTCAGTGATTGCTTTCAATAGATTGGCATTCGTAAGCTCTGCCATATTTGAATCCGTCCCTTCACTCTTTGGTGTTTCTGGACTTGAATCTTCACTGTTTTTACTCCTGGTTGATACCGGCATTTGATCTTATTAAATACCAATGGTAGATGTATTCCCACGGATACTCAACAAAATTGATTGCCGTTTTACCCAGTTTTACCAGATTTACAATGAATTAATCAGCAGCCCTCAGTTCGCACGTCTCAACCGTCAGGCAACATTTCAGTTTTCCTATGTATTTTTGTTGTTCTATGTATTTTGTTCTTGCTATGGTTATTTCTGTTTGGTTTTTGTTTTGTAGTGCCTTTTTTAGTTGTTTCCTACTTATTCTTTTTTGTATTCGGATGTTCTTTGTTTCGTCTGTTTCCTTTTTTCTACCTTTGCTGCGAATGGTTATTGTTCCTATTGATTTTTTTAGGTTTATGATGTTTTGTTCTAGTGAGTCATAGTTATCATTTTTATACTGCTTCCTGATGTTGTTGTATTCTGTCCATTTGTTAATGTTGCCTTTGCCCATATTTTGCGTGTTGGTTTTGGTATTTTGTTCTCTATGGGTGTGCTAAGTGTAAAGGTTATTGTGTTGTGGTCTGTTGGTTTGATTCCTGTCAGAGTGAGGTGGTTTTTGGTGTCAATTTCTAAGTTGGTTATTTTATTTTGTGGTGTTTTGGTCTGCTAGTATGTAATCAATGATTGCTTTTTCATTTGGATTTGCTCTGTTTTCCCTTTTCGTTGACCAGGTCTGGTGTGGGTATTCTGTAGGGGGTGGCCTGTTTCCTAGTGGCGATCTTGTGGTCTATGACTGTATCTTGATAGAGCGTCCCTTCTTGGGCTGGTATCCCATCTCGATCTTGTGGTGTATATTTCGTCTGGGGATTGGTGTCTTACCAGGAAGGAAGGTCATGTTGTGTTCTTGGACAAGGAAAAGAATGTGCTTACAAGGCAGCATGCATCTACCGAAGACTTCGTAAGTACAGTAGCAGTGGTTGTCGGTCAGAGTGATGTTCAAGTCCCCTATCTCACTCTTGGCATTGCTCATGGTGTAATTAGCACCTTCTGCTCTCACTAGCTTGTAGTACGCCATGGTGTTACACACATACGTCCATTCCTTCCCCATCAAGTGTGCAACATGCGGGTTTGCCATTGAGTGCAGCATGGAACTCATTGGCGAGAGTTCTTGCAGGTCATATGACCTCGTGACCCTAGCCAGAATGGCCTTCTCCCTTTTCACCATCATTTTCATTGCCGTGAATGTTATGGCATGCTTGATACAGTTGGCAACTGATACGGTGCTCTTTGAGAGATTCTTTAGGTGCGAGTGGTAGCTTCTGAACATGTTTGTGGTATTGGCTCTGAAGTTGGGAACGGATCCCCGTTGGTACTTCACCCAGATGGACCGGATATGTTCCCAGTAGAAGTAGACCTGGAAATCGGAAATCCCTTCAGTATCCGTCAAGTCGTCACAGAGTGACTTGTAGGTCAAATAGCTATGAGCGTACATCATTTGGTGGATGATCTGCTCCACTTCCTGGTAAGTTTTCTCGTCCCAGCCATACTCACCCATCTTTGCCATAAGTGCCTTGATCACGTGTATGGCCCCGATTTTGGCCATGTCTTTATTGATGATGAAGGCCTGAGTTTTCTTCATTGATTCTTTGTTCTCAGTCTTGACGAGTTAAAGGAATCGCATCAACGTATCCTTGGTCTCATGGGCCATGAAGGCCTGGCACGGGAAGAATTTGAACTCATACATTAGACAGGCTCGGGGTTGTCTGAAACCACATCCTCTAAAACGTGTCAAGAAGTGTAAGGGATGTGTTCACACTCTTGCAGTGTCAATGGTATGGCCCATTACATAAGTGTCTCACAGGGGGTCCCATTCCCACCCACCCCCGCCCAGCTGGGGACATCTATAATTAGCACTATGTTTGGTTGTCTCATTTTAGTTATTTCCCAGCCCTTTCTATGTCTGACCAGAGGTGTTGGTAAAGGTTCACATTATAAATTGTATCCATACTGATAAATTCTGGGAAATTGGCCAAGTTCTCCCGCATTTCCCCTGATTGGAAGATGATCCACCCGCTCTTGAAGGCAGCGTCCAACGATGTGAGTGACCAGCTGTCTGGGTCGTCCGCTAGGAGCTTGTCAACTGTATTTCGGATGTGGACATCTTCTGGATCATCCCTGTGGTGGTCCGGTAAGAATAGGCCCTCAGTAGCCCCTGCGAGGCGACGATAGGGAGGACCCTGCACTGACCCAGTGGTTCTTTGGGTTCAATTCCCAGTCAGTGCTTGGTTCACTAAGGGATGAGGTACAGCAAAAATGATTTCCAGGTTTTGATCCCTTGCTGTTTGCCCGCCCTTCATCTCATAGATTCAGTCACTAAAGACAGAATTCGTCCCAACTGGTTTTCGCTGTGAAAATGACTCTGGCTGTCGGTACGGCGTAAAACACTCAACACTCACTCACTCACTCACTCTTCTGGATCACCATGGAACTAAAAAAGGGAAAGAAAGAATGCAAAGGATGCCATACTGATTATTAGTACATACTTGTTAACCCTGCCCAGTTCTCCAGGAGACTTCCCCATTTTAAAGGAGGGGTGTCACCTGTGAGTTTGTGTTCCCGCTGCTGTCAATCTTGTAATATTTTACTCCAACCCACCAGGGATTGGGGCAGATGGTGGGGGTGACCCCAGGCCTGCCAAGATTTGACCACCTCTACCTGGTACAACACTCTAAAAGATACGGTACTTTAGGCAAAAAACGGTAGTATAATGTTACACTTTTATACTGAATAGATTGTGAAGCAATTAAGAACAAATACCTATAGAAGGTAGAACCAATACCTAGACAGGTAAAACCTACAAAGGCCACAAAAGATCATAAACAGGGTATGTGGCTCAAAAACCAATAACCCTGGGCCTACCAGAACAAGATCCGGTAATTGACACCCGTTGACGGATAACACAAGGGTCCGAACAGGTGATAATAGAGTAAAGGGATCAACCTTTGCTATGGCAAAAACAGGATAATGGTTTAAAACCAAAATCCAAAAGGGAAAGGTTAGGGTATAAAGGGAGGACGGTTTTACAGTCAATTGGACTGGGTCAAGAAAGGACTTCACCTTGGTATAATGTTTAAAGGGGTGGGTCAAGAACAGACTAGCCCTTGACCAGAAAAGAAAGGGAGTGGGTGCAGGTGGAACTAGGCCAGCTGTCACACCTATAGTGTGAGTGCAGGTGAACCTGGGCTGGTTCAGGTAAAGGGGGTGGGTGCAGGTGGTGTCAGTAGGGACCTGGCACACTACCAAAAGGGGTGTGGGGGTATGGGGGGTGTAGTACAAGTGTACTACTACACAGTAAATGAATTAATGTGCAGAGTGAAGAAAGAAAGAATAAAGTGGTGTGCCAAAAACACGGTGTGGGGAAGACACCCTGTGCAACTATAAAACATACAAATTCCACTCTTCTGAAAAGAACTGTGGAAAATGTAATATAGTAGAGTACTACTGGTAGAAGTAGTATGGGAGAAGGCTCCTGTGTAGGTCTGCTCTCTGCTGCTGCTGGGCTCAGACTGAACTCGACTGTCTGAGATCACTACTGTGGCTCCTTTTATACCCCTCAGCCGGAGTCACCTTGTTGACCAGGTGCCTGGGAGTAGTTCTCTCAAGTGGGGTCAGGAATTCAGACCATTAGTTGACACAAACAAGCCAAGGTGAAGGTCCCTGGTGCACTCTTCTTTTAGGTGTCACACAAGCAAATAAGTACAGTCAAAAGTGAGGAATATGATGTATATTTAACTGAGGTTTATTATGCACACCAATATATGTTCAGTATGTGAAAATAATTTGGAATTACCAGTTTCTTCAGACCTTTTTCAGACCAACCATACAAAACTGGGGTTGGTAACTAAAACCAAAACCTGTAATGTTAAAAAATGTCTATGAAATATCAGGATTATGTTCATAGTCATGATTTATAGATCACTATGCAATTATTGTTAATGCATTTTCATGAAATTGTTGAAATTTGATAATGATTATAGGTCGTTGAAATTATCGATGTACATAGGCTCAAAGAGCAATAGTCCCTTGCTTGTCCAACTAGAAGAATTACTCTCACTCATCTCATTTATTGAAGCCCCATTAAAACCGGAGGTTTCACTATACATAGTTGAAATAATGCTGATCGTATGAGGCGACAATAGGGGGGACCTTGCACCGACCAAGTGGTCCATTGGGTCCAACTCCCGGTTGGTGCTGTGGTTCCCTAAGTGATGAGGTACAGCAAAAATGATTTCCAGGTTTTGATCCCCTGCTGTTTTGCCTGCCCTGTCACCTTCATCTCAATAGATTTGATCACCAAAGACAGAATTCGTCCCAACTGGTTTTCGCCGTGAAAATGACCCTGGCTGTCGGTACGGCGTAAAACACCCAACACTCACTCACTCACTCAAAACATAACTGGTCAGCCTGGTATCAGTATAATGTGACTGGGTGGGGTATTGTGTGGGCCTATGACATGATATCTCAGTGTGGCAGCACTATAAAGAGGGCATTGGGTCCGACTGCTACAAATAGGCATCTCATTTCATAGATTCAGTCACTGCCCCTGTGGCGTAAAGCAAGCTGAAAGGCTTTACCTTGTGCAGTCTGGTAAAAGAACCCAGAAGGGTTGGCCGGACGTTAAACTAATCCCACAGACAAACAAACAAACATCCTCATCCTTATAGTCTCTCATTCACATTCCTTTTGTTAAGAGTTATGATAATTTTATGCAAGTATGTTGGAGGATAGATAAGGAGCTCTAACTTAATTATGGAAAACATTTACCTTTTGACTTGGTAATCAGGGATCTAAGTTGACTTCCCATTCTTTTTGTATGTGGCCAACACACTCTTCTTTGGTGATCTCAACATCAGGGCCATATGGCTGAAGGCGTGAAATGACTGTGAATGATCTAGAGTCTCCGTCACCTACATAAGTTGTATAACGTAGGCCACGATCCTCTGATCTCTCAAACAGTCTTTTCACACCTTCAACCTCCATTGACTGTGCACTCCCGTCATGGCTGAGAGGACAACTAGAAATATAAAATGTCATTGTTATTGTTATAAAACAAAATGTGAAATGTTACTTAATCATTGTTATGGGGGTATTGAAGAGCTGTGATTGCTCAACTTTTCCTTCGTTTTTCTGCCATAAAATAATGTCAGAAGCGGCCTTGCAACACAGAGAACCAGACAGCCACGTCACACTCACAAAATGTCAATTTTTTTTTATATTCTGCTATTTTTTCTCAAATAATAGTTAATTTTTAACAAATTTAAAGAAATTATTTATGATATATACCTACCAACAACTATTAGGTTGTAACCATATACAACGTTGAAGTCTAGAAAGTATTTCCTGATATCTAAATGATATTTTTATTCATAACAAAATATGATTATGTTATATAAAACAATAGGTACTCTACCTAGGGAAGTGGTCGGCTATGTAGTCAAGATACTCTGGGGTTTTCTTCTTTCCTGACCATTTCGCACAAGCTCTGCGTAGGTTGGTCATGTACACGCAGTCAAGTACTTCTCCTGTGTCAGCAGATATGGCAGAGACAAAGCCATGACGAGAGTGAAAACCCAGGGACTTCCAGGACCCATCAAAGCTCATGGCACAATCAATAGTCAGTTGGTCTAGTTGCTCTTCTGTTAGTTCAGTTGATTCACTGATTTCTGATACTTCTCCAAGTCGTATCTGAAACAAACAACAACAAGTCCTGTTTGATTAATTCTAAAAACATTTTAGCAAGCAACCATTATTGATGCATATTATTATATGGTGAAGCTGCATTAAAATTATCTGTATAATGCACAATACTAAGCATGATAAATGTGGGATATTAGGCCTTAAAGTTACATATTACGCTATCTGCCCCTTATGAATAAGGGCTAAGGCTAGAAAGATAGAAAGAAATAATCTGAATAGATGCACCTCATATGGCTCTAAAACACAAAACAAAACCTGGAGTTATTATTCTAAAAACTAATGAATGTAACAGAAAAGCATTAGTTCAATAATTATAATGTGATATACCCCCCTTTTTTACCCTAAATGTTTCTTTAACGTTTCTGCTTGGTTCTATTCTCTGTTTTGGGTACCTGCAATCCATATGCGTACATTTTATCCAGTACATTAATGCATATGACATGGAAAGCCCCATACATGATTTTCATCTAGCACATCTTACATACCTTGTTGCGTTTTAGGCGACGGACTGACTCTTGGAGTTCAGAGTCGAGAACCTCGCCTATGTCATTGTCCAAAACCTGTGTATGTTTTGCCCATGGGACTGGCCAAATGGGCGGTGGTAGACCTAAGTGTGCACTCAGAATGTCAGCTGCCTTACGTCCACGTTCGATAGACCTCATTCCATGAACAAGAGACCTAAAAAGACAGAGACATTTTTTAAATAAACGTCTCAATATCTTTAAGACCTCTAACACATACATTAAAAACTACAATACAAATATTTATAAAAAAAATCATTGATTAGCATAACGAAAATTGCAGCAGGGCTGTAGTTTGCAGGGCCTTTTTAGATGTGCCTATTTAGACATTGTGTTTTTGTTTAAACCAAATGGAAACGTTTTTCTTTTAAAAAATTGTTTCTAAAGATTTTATTAATTTTGTGTTGTACATATGACCCTATGATAAAAAGCAAATCATTCATCTTGTTCAAACTGTAGCATTTATGTTTTCCTGGAAACATCTGTCTACTGTGTGTGAGCATACATGAGATAGAAATAAAGAAATATACAGATCTCGTTTAACATTTCAATAGAATGATTATAAGTCTGAAAATTTAATGCAAGAGACAATGAAATGCCCTTGTAAAATTCCTTCATATGTAACTTTCCCTGGATTGCTTCTGTTGTGCAGAGGTATGGGATTATTGGGGGGATCATACTTTATCAATATTGTTAATGAATGGCTCCTATTCTATCAGGATTTTTAAGAATAATTACAAATGAACACACTAAATACACGAGAATTTCAGAAAACTTGATTATTTGTTCTCATTATTGAACACCATAAGATCAGTGTGATAATGAATAATGCAAAAGGAAAAACGTTTTCATAAGCTGAACTAATCAACATGTATGTTTAGAAAAAATATTGTGTTTGTTGATTCTACAATTACAAGCTTATTTCAATACCAATGGCAAAGAAATTGAATGGTTCCATTACTCACTCACTCAGAAATTGAATGGTTGTTCTACTCATAAAAAAGCTTACCTGTTGATAACAGCTGATTTGCTCTTTTTGTTGTCTAGATGCTTAGAAGTTGAAAAAGGGGGTTTCTTCTCACAAAGACACCTAGAAAATGTCTAAAAAAATAAAAAAATACAGGAATATTTCTGAGTGAAAAACAACTGATGAGGTACTACTCCGAAACCGCACCAAGCCGCAGAACCACCCACATATTTTCTAAAAAATAAAACAGGGTGCTCACTATACAAAACTATACACACACAAACCCCCCCACTCCCCCACTCCCACCTCAGTCCCCTTCCCCACACACACCCATACCACCCAACCCCTCACCCCCCCCCCCCACCCCAGTGTGTGCAGTGACAGGCAGACCTAGCGCTAGCCCTGCGACCACTGCCAGTGGCAGAGAGGAACCAATGAGAGTCCTGGCACCAGTGCATTTCTCCTATACCAATGAGAATCACAGACAGGAAAAAAAGCTGCAAAGGGCACCCCATGTGAAAATAATTTTTCACCTGAGAGGGTTCAGTAGCGGTCTTGTACTCACCCAGAGCAGTCTGCCACGTCCCCCACCTCCTCTTTCTTCTCACAGTTGGGCAAAATAAGATCATTTTAGAGCACCATCCTCTTCTCAGGTTTGCTTGTTCCTTCAGACAAAGTCCAGTTGAATTGCAGAATGAACACTTTGCTGCCATTTGTAGAGCAGCGGAAAAGAGAGAAATGTCCAACATTCTTGTCCCTTCCTCCATATGTTCTTCATTAGCTGGTTCCTCTGTATCCTCTGATTCCTCGTCATAGTCAACTGATGGAACAACTAGAAGTTTCCTTTCTGATGCTCTCACTATCCTGTCGACTTCCTCTTCAATGCAATGTTCATTGGCAGTTATACTCTCCTCCATTGCATTGGTTTCACTGTCATTATATTCATCATAATACGATCCTTTGTCAGATTCCTTTAAATTGTGCCTAACAGCAGGAGGTAATGACCTGTAGTGCATTTCATATTTTCTAGTCTTTCTCTTGTTCCCCATGGTCGCATGTAGTCTCCAGGGATAGAGCGTATTCCTGGAGCTCAAAACAGCATGTGCAACTCAGTTGGGTCATGCTCAGCCCAGGTGGCAGTGTGTAGTAGGAACGCACGTGCATAGGCACTCAGGTGTGACGAGCCACGCGACTGAGCTCAATCAGGTCAGCCGTCATGGGTCTATTTCTTGTTTTGAGATAACCATACAGCACAGTGATTTTACAATTGTACTGACTATGTTTTTGTAATTTTCATGGCCTTTATTTTTAGGATGCTATGTTAGTTTTATGTGCAGATTTCGGTTATTCAATGTTATCAAAATGCAATAAAAACTAGTTTTACTTGTAAAGTTGGTTCTAATGGAGGGAAGTGTGTCTCATTTTGTTAATTTAGGTCCTAGTTTCAGAGAAATTGAATGTAGAAAATAGAACTTTGTTAATATTTTGAAATTATACAATTCTGATGGAAAATGGTCATATAACAAAAACTAAATCGAAATTAAACATTCTGAGACAAGCTTCCCAGCAAAACAATGTTTACTATTAGCCAATTCAGTGAAGGAGATATTTGCACGGAAACAAAAGTAAAAAAATAGTTTAATTGATTTTTCTTAAAAATTATACATCACATTACCTCATGCTCACTATCTATTGAAAGGGAATTGTGTGGCTGATTTATTCAAAGAGAGATCACAGAGCTTTAATAAGTAATTTACGCGCAAGTTCAATTCTCGTGTGTAGCGCCTCACACTGTGTTGTCTATCCTTGAGGATATGAATGCTCCCCACTTGGCTGAGAAGTGTAGACGGAAGCACTATGCTGATGACACTGAGGCAGACGGCCGGCATCGGGGAAACCAAAACCAACCTCGTAGAGACAACAAGCAGGATAAAGCTCAGTACTCAAAAAACTAGGCTAGGGCGGGGTGCGCATTGCCCACATGACGACTTCTCCCAGGTTTTATGGCACCTTCAAAGGGATACCCAGGAGAAGCGGGGAGGAGGCGGGGTTCGGGAGAGTGTGTGTGAAGGTGGGCGTAGTGGAGGGAGGGAGGGGGGGAGTTGGAGAGGGGGATGAGGGGGATGCGAGGATGAATTGAAAAATAGAGTGACATATAATTAAGTGATCAGGATCCTATAGTCAAAATGCACAGTACATCTATATAAAAAAAGGCCGCAAGGATGAAATACATGATGCACAGGGACAGATTTCGAGGGGGCTGCCTGAGGCGCCCCCCCCCCCCCTAATTTTGGGCAAATTTAGATTTTTTTAATGTAAAATTCCCAGATCTGGAGGTCCAGCGGAAAATTTAAAAATAGGGCGCCCCCTTTTGAAAATGTCTGGATCCGTCCTGATGCACAATCCCGGGGAAGGTCCTGACCAGACCAAAACATGTTGATTGCATGAAAATTGAATAATAAACAGGGGTGGGCAACATTTTTCACTCCTGTTGCAAATATTGGCTATTCTGTTTCACCACAATATGCTAGGTACAGGGATGACATTTTTCCTTCTTTTTCCAGATTTCCCGATTTTTGATTTTATGATATTTTGTCACTAGATAGGCCTACATCCCTAAAAAGTTTTATAAAGCCACACAAGGCCAGACATGCCCTGTGCAAAAACTGATTAGTTTGAAACTAAGTTCGAGTTTTCAAAATCATAATATGCAAGATGTCACCTTGTTATCCTAAATCTAATGCTTGTGTGGAAGCTGGTGTTACCTGTCAAATTTGTAACAATTACTGATTCGTTTGAGATAATTTCTTTTTCATATGCAAAACCTTCTGCCGCACAATTTCAGGGCTCTGTCACATTTCTGTGCAACAGTGTTGCAGGTTGCCCACCATTCAATTGAAAGGTGGGGTGAGGTGTGGTCAGGAGCCTATAATATAATGAAACTAATCTCTTTAGATAGTGAGGGGAAAGTAAAATAGACATAAGAAGAAGTAAAATTCAGAAGACAGCAAGAGTTTGAAAGTGGAATCGAGGCCTGTAAAATGTGACCAGACGAGGGGAAAGGGTGCCAGACGAGGGGTAAGGGTACTCCTCGCGGGATTTATCATCAAAACAGTATTTTAGAGCATGTTTTATGCTTTCAAATGATACCAAGCATGTGTTAATTCGATAATTATTAAGCAAGTTATGGGCTGTTAAACATAACGCTGTCAGGATACCAAAAATTTTGCATAAATTACCATTAATTATGATAATTGTAAGTAAATATTTAAAAAAAATAATTTTATTAATTATTTTTGGACCAGAAATGATATATCTTATTCTGTCTTCAATGTGGAGACCTGAAAACAACAGTTTCTCATAGTTTACACTATTTCATGGAAATCTGATGAATTTTAGTTTCCATGGCAACCAAATGGAACTAACTATGTGTATTTTCCATATTAGAATGATCCATTGACATTCCAAATACAGAAATATTCCATTATAATGGACTGTTTTGAGCATGATAAATGAATTCTCACTCACTCACTAGATAAATTCTTCACACAAAAAATCTACTCATATCTCCTTTAATATTAGGTTTAGGATAGTGAATATAGAAACCTCGGGGTACCCTTTCCCCTTGGCTAAGAATTATTGTCATTCAATTAACAAAATTCATCCTGTCTATAGAAACCAGTACACATGATGAAATACATAACAATCAATGCATGCTAATTCAAAAAGAATTTGGTGCAGAAAATTAAGTTTTTGATAGAGAAAATATGAATTGAGAGGGAATCCAAAACTGAGCTCCATTTTAAAAGATATAGAAATAATGCAGGGAATCTTGGCCTAAACTCTGTTGTTGGAGGTCCCCCCAGGCCACAGGACCCGGCAGGTGGGTCAGAGGCCCTAGAGTATGGAACCACCCGCCACGGGCGGCCCCTGTGTGATGTCAGCCTTTTGGAGTCTATACCCCTCCCCTCATCGTTTTATCGCCCCCTGCCCCTACACCCCCCCCCCCCACCCCGGTACAGGACCCCTCTGATCTTTTATTGCCCCCATGTACTAGGTATAGGATAGGGCCATGTGTTATGTTTCTCCACCTCAGGGAAATAGTTGTCATAGAAACCCCTCCCAGATTGTTTAGAAGAGAAGGATACTTATCTAGTTGAACCCTAGATGTAGTAGTACATTGTGTCGTTCATAAGGGGGCCCCTATTCTTATATTACGGGGGGGGGGGGGGCAGATGTTCGACAGGATTTAGTTCCAGGTCAATTCTTCTGTCCTCCCCCTCCCCCGTGTACTAATAAATAATCTTAATAAATACTTATTGGCAGGTGTACTAATAATTACTCCAAGGGCTACCTTCGAAATGGCGTAAAGCATCCATTACTCACTCACTCACTCCAAGGGCTACCTACCTCACAGGAAAGGTCCTTGCTCATTGAATCCGTTTCTGTGCCCTCCTCTGAGGTCTTGTCCGGGCTGTCTTCCAACAACTCACCATCAATCATCAGCACCTCTTTCCCTGCCTTCATTGCCCACAGCAACTGCCACATCATTCTCAACTTGCATAGGTATTCTGGGTTTGTCTCCAGAGCAATCAAAGTACCCGACTCCTTACCAGGGACCATGGCCTCGACAGCCCTGGGGCCAGGGCTATTGTCTGCTTCCTTTTGCGGGCCTATGGGGCGGATGCCAATCTTGCTTGGATCGC
Source organism: Lepidonotus clava (assembly GCA_936440205.1). Taxonomy (NCBI): domain Eukaryota; kingdom Metazoa; phylum Annelida; class Polychaeta; order Phyllodocida; family Polynoidae; genus Lepidonotus; species Lepidonotus clava. The sequence goes on along the minus strand of OW387143.1, from coordinate 51,272,243 downwards.
TGATCGGTTTCCTATACTTTGAAGGAAGCCAATTCTGAAGGAAGGTCACATTGTGTTCTTGGACAAGGAAAAGAATGTGCTTACAAGGCAGCATGCATCTACCGAAGACTTTGTAAGTACAGTAGCAGTGGTTTCAGTCAGAGTGATGTTCAAGTCCCCAATCTCACTCTTGGCATCACTCACGGTGTAATTAGCACCTTCTGCTCTCACTAGCTTGTAGTACGCCATGGTGTTACGCACATACGTCAATTCCTTCCCCATCAAGTGTGCAGCATGCGGGTTTGCCATTGAGTGCAGCATGGCACTCATTGGCGAGAGGTCCTTCAGGTCCTACGACCTCGTGATCCTAGCCAGAATGGCCTTCTCCCTTTTCACCATCGTTTGCTTTGCCGTGAATGTTATGGCATGCTTGATATTGTTGGCAACTGATATGGTGCTCTTTGAGAGATTCTTTAGGTGCGAGTGGTAGCTCTTGAACACGTTCGTGGTATTGGCTCCGAAGTTGGGAACGGATCTCCGTTGGTACTTCATCCACATGGACTGGATACGTTTCCAGTTCTTGCAGAAGTAGACCTGGAAATCGGTAATCCCTTCAGTATCCGTCAAGTCGTGGCAGAGTTACTTGTAGGGGCTATATCTCAATATAGGTCGCGCCCGACTTATTTAGTTTTCAATTATTTTACATGCGGTAAAATATGAACTTTTCAATAAGGAAAAGTAAAATATGGAATCAGTATTCAATAAACGAAACAACACACTTTGTTTTAAATGATTAACAAATTTATTTTTACTTACTATTACTAATATTTTAAATGATTTATTGATGAATTTCCTTCATTTCGTACACACTCAAAAAGGCCTCACAAACAACAAGGAAACATCCAAAATGCGATCAATATCATCTACTATTACTAAATATTTTACTCTATTTTCAAACAAAAATAATACAAATTAATTATTTACCAAAAAAAACACCATTACATTGATCACAACATCAATGATCCAATCAAATTCAATTTTTGGATTTATTTGTTTTCTTCACAAACAACCTTTCAATACTGTCAGACGAATCAGATAACACAGATTCTGCAGAATCACTAGTATGGTAGGACACAAAATTGTCTTTGGTATAAGGATTCCTGACTCTATCCTCTTTTGCAACACCATAACTGACACTCCTTTGCCCTTTAGGCAATTTCTTGATCTCCCCCTCTTTTCTTTTAGGTCTAGGCGCGGATTTCCCTTTTGAAGTCGATTTCCCATCTCCTTTTTGGGGTAGTCTAGTTTTGGACACTAAAATAAAAAAAAACAAATATAATATATATTAACAAAAATGAAAAGAAATAAATCTAAAACCTTAATTCTAAAACAAAACCAAATATTTATAGCCATATTTCATATATATATATACCTTTTGGAGCAGCAAAATCCTCTAAGTTTTCTACATTCCATACTCTGTCATCTCCAGGTGGATTTCTAGTTGTCCGAATGAGTTCTATAAATTATAAAACAAAGAATTAAATATTTTAAAATGACATTCATATGGATGAAATAGAAAAAGCAAATAATATATGAAAAAAAACAAAAAAACATGTGGCGCCACCTGTTGTAAAAGAAAATTATGAACAATACTACTAACGCCATCTACCGATTACCAAAAACTCTAGTGGCGTTCATCAGAATTACACGAACAGACAATTTCATTTTGTATGACAAACAACTCAGGATTACGTACAAAATATAACTGAAAGTAAGTTATATTGTGGTTATTCATCACCAATTAACATTATATCACATAGAGAGTGACATTATTTACTTCAGATAAGTCAAAAAATCGAAGAAAATTGTCAAAACCATGTCTGACTCAACGAGCAATTCAGACCGTGATCGGTCAAAATGTATATCAGAACATAATAGTGCGGATGATGAACAATCTTCTGAAAATGATAACACAAATCATTATGAAAATGACAAATCTAACTCGGATAAAGGTAAAGATGAGCCTAATTTTGAGGCCGAGGCATCTAATGATTCATCACCTGATTCAGAAAGTGACACAGACTCAACAGATTCTGAAAAATTAAGAAAAAGGGCTGTGCATACACTGTATATGCAAGAATACAGAGATTTATGTGGTGATGACAGTGACTATAAGGAAAAAAGAGCAAAACATTCCAGAAAACAGAGGAAAAATGATATATATACAGAACGCGTGAAAACAGCTGGTATGAGCATCATGCAGAGGTCAACAGAAGAAACGTAGCAGAGCATAGAAAAAGAAAAAGTAAGTGAACATTATTCATTCATAATAATAATAAAAAAAAAGAATTATCGTCGCCATCTTTTAAGTAGTCTTGAGATGATTTCATTCAATTGATAATAATTTAATTCAAATTAACATTCAAAAAATTATTAAATATTAACCCAATCTTGATTTAATTCATTCATTATTACATTTTTTTTTACAGAAATTCAAGAAGAACTTGGAGAAGTACAAGAAAATTCTGAACCTGAGACTGTTGGCTCTAGACGTATGGGAAGACCTGGTCGTCCCCGTCTTAGACGTCCAGAGGTGGCAAGTGTACGTTGTCCACGCGGTCGTCCACGCAGTCGTCCACGCAGTCGTCCACGCAGTCGTCCACGTTCAGCTTCCTCCACACCAGGAGGACTACCGCGACGTCCAAGGGGTCGTCCACGTGGCAGTGGCTGATCAGTAAGATGTCCACACACAGGAGGTCGTCCTCGTTGCCGGCCTCGAGCAGGTACAGCATCCACATCTTCAGGTGTTGCTCCTCTGGATTGTACATGTGGTCCTGATTTTCCAAGAATAAGACGACCCCGAGGTCGTCCAGCACTATGTGGACGTTCTTCAGTAGTTGGAAGAGGAAGGTGCTCTTGTACTCCTCGATCTATCCCGGTCCCTTCAGTTTCTGGACTAGCTCAAGATGGGACAGACTCTTCTTCATCATCAACTATAATATACATGGACACAGAAATTAGTGTTACAACATCAAACAGAAATGATAACTCTGGAACTTGTACTAAAGCCATAAATGATGATAAATCACATTATCTTCTATCTACAAATGGAGCATGTGATGAGAAAGTGAATGGTGATGCAAATGAAAATGTATCTTCTTCAAAACAAGGTCACTGTAATTCAAAAAGTTTGAAACAAGGATTAACTAGATATGATACAGCTCGTGAATCCAGTTATACAGTTTCACATTCTAAAGACAAGGATCTTAAGTATTTAGATACTAACGTATTAGAATTAGATTTCAGCAATCACAATGATGAGTGTGATCCTGTTCATATCTATAGAGGTACTCGTAAAATTACAAGACAATTTGTTAAATCAGTTATTGATGATATAGATAGATACAAATTAGATGAAACAATTTTACCTTCCTCATCCAGATGGGTCGGTAGATCAAACACTCGTACTGGATCTTTAAATCCGGATTTCATAGAGTACAGAGGGCATGGTAGGCGAGATGGATCTGGTCGGGATGTTGTTGGTGAGGTATCTGGTGAGGTATCTGGTCTTCCTAAGGCGGCGGATGGGAGGGGTCGTCCCAAAGCTGCGGCTGGTGGTGGTCTTCCTAAGGCGGCAGATGGGAGGGGTCGTCCCAAAGCTGCGGATGGTGGTGGTCTTCCTAAGGGGGCGGATGGGAGGGGTCGTCCCAAAGCTGCGGATGGTGGTGGTCTTCCTAAGGCGGTGGATGGGAGGGGTCGTCCCAAAGCTGCCGATGCTACTCGTTTGGCTCGTGTAACAGGTCCCACTGTTGTTGAAGAACCTACGCCTGAAATGATTTCAGATTATAACAATAAGGTTGATTTTTTGGCGTATTTAAAGTTACAACCTGTTAAACAATCTGAAAAGAAAGAAGTTCAGGTTGAAGGGGATGGTCAAGGTTATTCAATTACAACAAGGCAAAAGAAAAAAAGAAAAGAAAAGAAATATCTGAAAGAAAAAGGTACGCAATGTTTAGAATTGTATGAGGCAGAAGGCACGTCATCTCAACTATTTCCAGATGAGTCAGATGTAATGTTAGATAGTGAAGAGTCATGGGTGCCTCCAAAAGGAAAAAATGATTCTGATTCCACTTCAGATACTCATGAATCAATGCCAGAATTATCTTAATGATTAAATATGGAAATGATAGTGTAATAGTACATGATAGGTTTCAATATATCTGATTATAATCATAGTTTTTAATATATATGTATCTGAGGTAGATTGGTGATATATTTCTTGATTATTATCAATATTTAATAAGATTAAATTATATTGTAATAGTAAGTAAGATATATATTTAAATATGATTGTAATAGTAAGTGATTCAAGTTTTCATTTGTTCATTTGGTATATATGTTATTGTATATGTTTTACCTTGAGTTTCTGAAGATGTTGTGGGAATGGGTTCACGTTGTACTGGTACAAGTTCGTCACCTCTCTTTCTCTGTCCGTATGTTGTGTACGTTGGCGGCGCATACCCTGCAAATAATAAAACCTTTTTTTTTTTTTTTTTTTTTTGTTTTGTTTTTTTTTGTTTTATTAATGATTTTAAAATTATTTACCTCCATGATAGTTCACAAATTCTATGACCTCGTCTTCTTCATTGTTTTTTTCTGGTTGTGCTAAAGAAAAAAAAAAAAAAATTATTATGGTACTTACTGATATTCTTAGATGCTGACCGTTTCATCATGATGTCGAAGTTTGCCATTTCTGAATCAGAAAATGTAGATTATTATTTGAATTTATTATGGAAATGATTATTCGTATATGTCATTTGTATGTTATGTAATATTACCTGATGGTTTAGTTGTTGTTGAAGAGGTGCTGCTTGAGGTTGATTTTTCTCTTTGTGGGTGGGTTTTTCTGGTATGGGTGTGCTAGTTCTTGTTGGTTGTCCGACCGGTGATTCCAGAATGTAGGACATTCTTTTTGTCCCTCGGGGAATGTATGCTGTGGATTTAAAAGTATAATATTATAATTTTCATTCATTTTTTTACTGATTATTTGTGTTTGGTAAATATAATCTGAGACAAAATACCTGGTTCTGTTGTGGGTGTTTCTTTTGTTATCCTTCTAGTCACTTTCCTCTGCTGGATGGGTTGTTGAACTCCTGACTCTTGTGAAGTGCTGTGGCTTGTTTGCGTAGAAGGTTTTTCTGAAATAAAATAGATTATCATTTAATTTTTATTTTGAATTGTTCACATGGTCTCTACTAAATTAATATTTTTATTTTAATTATTTTTTACCTCTCAATGTTTGCTCATGAAGAACGTCTGCTCTGACTTGAGCAAGTTGAGAAGTTGAAGGGACATCGTTGTTTGTCGGCCTCAACGTCACTGTCCATTCTCTAATCCATCTAAATGAAAAAATATATTTTTCAAAATAATGATAGGAAAATTACCATTTCTTAACAATTTGCATGTCAATTTTTTTTTTTTTACAATCAATGGACTTTATTTCGTTTACTTAGTTTATTCATATTCAGTTTATTCATATATTGTATTTACCTCCTTTTGAAGTTCCCACGTGTCAAAAACTGGACAAGGAGCATCCAGGATTGGGTCAGATTCCAATGTGTATATGGATTTCAGTAGATCAAAGAATCGACCAACAATCCCAGGCCCCTTGTGCCAGTTTCTCCACATTACTTCGCAGAGATGACTCTCGGAAGTTTTTCATGGAGGTGCCATTGATTCTCCGGAAATGGGTCTAAAAAAATAATTATGCAATAAATTAAAAATAATATTTAACGAAATAAAGAGCAAATTATGATAACAATATTTATAAAATTTGAAAAAATCATATGGCCGATACAATTATGTTCATTTTTTAGTTTTCAAATAATTATTTTGAAATTATTACCTTGGCATGTTTCCATGTTCCTTCTATTTGATTCGTGTGCACCTCCACTTCGTCTCCTGTTGTTTTGTTCTTGTATTCCACCTTGTAGGCGTATTTATGTTCAACCACAAAATGGTTAAACCCGAGATCATTCAATTTGCTGTAAGACAGCCACCCGTCCGAGAACACAGTTGAGCCTACCTCCACATGCTGTTGGATTATCTTTTCAAGAGTCTGACAGTCACGTTTGGCTACCGGATACATGAATAATCTGTTGGTCTCTCTTTCCACCAACCCAAAGATCCAGATGAAACCATTGGATGAACATGTCCCTCACAAAAGACGCCCAATCTACGGCGGTGTTCTTGTAAGAAAGAGCGCTGATCCGCGCGCAACTAGCCAAACTGAAACCCATAACATAGCTCACAAAAAAGTTAATGAGATTCTGCGTAAAAAAGTGTGATCTGGAGAAAATGGAATATTTTCTCATGGTTGTTTCATGATTTTCACGGCATTTCCAGGTCATGCCCTCGATCTCTTTCTTCCGTTCCTTAAGAAACACACCTTACTGCACTTGGGGCACCTCATCCTCTTGGCCAGTAAACCATTCCACATAAGGTATTGACGAAATGCCTGCCAAGGCACATTGAGCAGTGCGTATAGGCTATAGGTATTTTCCAACTCATCTAAACCAAGCCACATGACTTCTTTGCCTGTACACCTATTGTACCATGGAGACCTCTCCTCGCTTCTACGGCCACTCTGTTCTTGTACATCTGCCCCGTGGGGGTCCGGGTAAGAATAGGCCCTCAGTAGCCCCTGCTGATCGTATGAGGCGACGATAGTGGGGACCCTTCACCGACCAAGTGGTTTTTGGGTTCAATTCCCGATCAGTGCTTGGTTCATTAAGGGATGATGTACAGCAAAAATGATCGCTGGGTTTTGATCCCCTGCTGTTTGCCCGCTCTGTCACCTTCATCTCCTAGATTCGATCACCAAAGACGGAATTTGTCCCAACTGGTTTTCGCCGTGAAAATGACCCGCCGTGAAAATGAACACTCACTCACTCACTCTTGTACATCTTTCTCCGTCTCCACCCAATTATGGTCAACATCGTTGGGATCATGCATGTTTGGAACTTCTCAAAAGAATATAGCCAAATTCAAAAGGACAGTGTTCACTCTAGGACTGGTAGGCAACAACTGGGAAGACCCAACGCTCAGCTCACGTGCCTTTAATTACCGCGCCAAAGCTATGCCATCCAAAAAGGATTAACCGATTAAGCTCCATACCCTATGCCAATGCCCACATTACACATTGGAACAAACATTGACATTCAAACATCGTATTCCTGACTTTTAAACAAAACATTCAACAACATTATACTTAACGTAAAATACACATGTTTATCATTTGCTATTACATTCATTTTAAGATATCTAAAAATAAATATACTGTAATAGTAAGTAAATTAAAATTATTTAATTACACTGTAATAGTAAGTAACAGAACAAACAGAATCATTGAATAACAATCATTAATGGAACTAGATTAATAAAAAATATATGTTAATATACACACCTTTTTTTGATTCTTTTTTGTCTTGTTTTGACGAATAAGTGATGACGTTAGCCTTTAAATCTTCATATCTTCCATACGATACATTAAATTGATATAATGATGTGTATCTTCCTTCGTCAAAATACTTGAATAAGTATTGGAAATGTTGAATCTTGGTAGAATCAAAACCCATTAACTTAATCCATTCCAAGAAAACTTCTGGATTTAAACCATTAATATAAACAAAAGCAGCGACACATACTCTATTAAAGTGACTTGTAGATTTATCCCAGAAATACTTCCTTATGTTAATAGGCCACAGTTTTGCTTCCCCAATAATGTCTTGAATGTCAGACCAAGTTTCAAATACTCTGCTATTAGTCATGACCTCAACGTGAGTGAAATATTTTGTTGGTTCAATACACTTATATATACCAAGTGGTGAAAATCAGAACTAAAAGTACTTATCACACTGCCACCTGTCTTTTAATATATAGAACCATCATTTGCCTACCCAAAATAAGTCGTACCCCCTCCTAAATAAGTCTCAACTTTTCAACTTCTAGAATTTTTAGTTTACCCCAAAAATATCCTTGCCCCCTTTTTTTTTTATCTCTCCCCAAAATAAACCCTTTTAGTTACTTGGGTAAGAATCTTGGGAATATTTGGCTGGATGTGAGTGTTGAATTTAGAAAGAATCTTGTCTTATATATACTCCCTAAATAGGTCGCACCCCCTCCTAAATAAGTCAACTTTTCAACTTCTAGAATTTTTAGTTTACCCCAAAAATATCCTTGCCCCTTTTTTTTTTATATCTCTCCCCAAAAGAAACCCTTTTAGCTACTTGGGTAAGAATCTTGGGAATATTTGGCTGGATGTGAGTGTTGAATTTAGAAAGAATCTTGTCTTATATATACTCCCTAAATAGGTCGCACCCCCTCCTAAATAAGGCTCAACTTTTCAACTTCTTGAATTTGTAGTCTTCCTTGCCCTTTTTTTTTTATCTCTCTCCAAAAGAAACCCTTTTAGCTACTTGAGTAATGGATTTGGGGTTGAAAGATGGATGTATATGTTAAATGAAAAAAGATTATTCCCTTCTATATACTCCCTAAATAGGTCGCACCCCCTCCTAAATAAGTCTCAAAAGTGTTGGATTAGATTTTGTAAAATAAAAAGAATCTTCTCTTCTATATACTCCCTAATTAAGTCGCAGACTCTCCTGGATCTCCTAAATTAGTATCAATAGTGTTGCATTAGATTTGTGTAAATAGATAGAATCATGCCTTATATATACTCCCTAAATAAGTCACACCCCTTCCTAAATAAGTCTATCTATATATGGAACGAAATGAAAGGTATTTTCTCTAATATATATGTGTTAAAAATAACAAAGTCATTTTTTTTTTTTTTATTTGACATAAATAAATGACAAAATGATGGTATTCCGTTTATTTCATTATGAATCCTCTTTTTACTTTTTCCAATCCTGAATCTGAAATAAGTCGCGAAAATTGGTTTTGCGACCTATATTGAGAGATAGCCCTTGTAGGTTGAATAGTTATGAGCGTACAGCATTTGGTGGATGATCTGCTCCACCTCCTGGTAAGTTTTCTCGTCCCAGCCATACTCACCCATCTTTGGCCTTAGTGCCTTGATCATGTGTATGGCCCCGATTTCAGCCATGTCTTTATCAATGATGAAGGCCTGAGTTTTTTTCATTGATTCTTCGTTCTCAGCCTTGACGAGTTCAAGGAATCGCGTCAACGTATCCTTGGTCTCATGGGCAATGAGGGCCTTGGCCGTCACTCGACCTTGGTCATCCCCATCAAGAACCATGAACGTCGTGAGATGCATTCCCCTACAGTTCACATTATAAGTTGTATCCATACTGATGAATTCTGGGAAATTGGCCAAGTTCTCCCGCATTTCCCCTGATTGGAAGATGATCCACTTGCTCTTGAAGTCGGCGTCCAACGATGTGAGTGACCAGCTGTCTGGGTCATCCACTAGGAGCGTGTTGACTGTATTTCGGATCTGGATATATTCTGGATCATCCGTGTGGGGGTCCGGGTAAGAATAGGCCCTCAGTAGCCCTGCTGATCGTACGAGGCGACGATAGGGGGGACCCTGCACTGATCAAGTGGTTCTTTGGGTTCAATTCCCGGTCAGTGCTTGGTTCACTAAGGGATGAAGTACAGCAAAAATGATCGCTGGGTTTTGATCCCCTGCTGTTTGCCCGCCCTGTCACCTTCATCTCATAGATACAATCACTAAGGACATATTCGTTCCAACCTGTTTTAGCCATGTATATGACCTAAGTTGTCGAAATGACGTTGAGCATCTTTTACTCACTCACTCCATCCTAGTAGATTGTAGATCCGAGCTCCACATGCTGCTCAGAGACTCTCCAAAGATGTCACGTCTCTCTTAGTAACTGGATAGACAATCAGGCGGTTTGCCTCACGTGTTAGGATGCCAAAAATCGATATGTGCAGTCCAAAGGGTCATCCACCGTGGTGTTTTATCTTTTTACCTGACATGGATTGTCGATTTCTATTGTGCAAGAAAACTTCACATCACATACATCTCTGTAAAATCACTGCAGGAACAAATCACTTATGAAGGAAGCCCAATTTATGGCTGTGTTTTTGTAGGAGAGGGCACTTATCTTTGCAAACAATGAAAGACTAAATCTGAGGATGTAACTTACAAAAAAGTTGATAAGATCTTGAGTGAAGTAGTGTGGCCCTTGAAAGATAGAGTACTTCCTCATACTGGTTTCATGGCCCTTTTGACATTTCCATGTCATACCCTCCATCTCCTTGTTTCCTCTTTAAAATAACAGCATTCACTACATTTCGGGCAGGTCATCTTCGTCGTGAGGAGCCCGTTTTTCTTGAGGTCCTTCCAGAATGCCTGCCAGGGTACATTTAGGGGCGTACAAACTGTAACTGTTCTTAAGTTCCTCCAGCCCCATTTTCAGAACTTCTTTGTCGCTTCTGGTATACCAAGACGACCTTTCTTTGACTCTTCTTCCAATTTGTACTTGTACCTGCTTCTTGCTTTCAACCTATGAATGCTCTTCATCTTTTGGTTCGTGCATGGTTTTCTCCCGCAAAATGCAATCATTCTCTATGGGAGTCTACCAGAAATGGTCACAAAAAGTGGCTTTCCCCTTGGAAAAAGTTGGACAAATTTGACCTCCTTTCCTGCTAGAATGGTGAGATTGGAGAGACAACTGCACGGGTTGTTAAAGGTGTTATAATAGCCTGGCCCTTGGCAGACTTCCTCACCCGAATCTCCAGATCTGGAGATCTTCTAAGCATCCCCTAGGGTTATGGAAAATGGTGTTGTTACCCTTAATTTCACCCTCTTCCTCCTCAGAGCTGTCCACCTCAATGTCCTCCTCCTCCTCAGAATCCCCTTTTGACCAGATAAAGAGTGTGCTTTCTGCTGGGCTGAACAATTGAATCAATCTCTGGTCTATGAACACCTTTGTTAGCCGCAGAATCAGCTCTCTCATTGCCTATAATACCAACATGGCTAGGCACCCAGTTCACAACTTGGATTTCAGGTAACAGCCTAGCCATGTCACAAATCTGCCTGACTAAAACAGTATTATCAGGAACAGACTGTCTAAAGGCAAAAATACTGGCTAAAGAGTTGGTATGAACAACAACTTTAGAGGCTTCATTCTGAACAGCGTGCTCAAAAGCCATATAGATAGCTATGAGCTCTGCCTGTAGAATAGAAGCCCCCCGTTAACTATAAGATTTAGAGAAACATTGAGTGACAAAAGCCGAAGCCGCCCTTCCATCACAAACCGAACCATCCGTATAATAGACAGTTTTACCCCTCTTGGGTTTACAAATAATGTCCTAATGGGACAAGGTTCCCAAGGAGGAAGAGGACGATCTTGTGAAATGGGATCCGGAAGGAGGGTTCTGGGAGCAAGATTCTTCAAGTGCCGGGCTGCCTTGAGTCGCCACGAGGTAGAGGAGAATACCCTGCGGTCCTTCTCAGCAGCCGACACAATAACTTTATGAAGAGGATGTTGCTCGTTCAAAGCTACCTTGGCAGCAAAAGTACCCCTATATTGCAAACATTTCTCTTCTAGGCTAAGTAAACCTAATTCGTTCCTAAAAGCCTCGATAGCCATAAATTTTGGAGCCCCAGTTATGATTCTCATGGCAGAATTCTGGATCCTTTCAATGGGTTTAAGAACCGTTTTAGATGCCATATTAAGCACATGAGAACCATACTCCAAAAAATGGCGTATAGCCATGGAATAAAAGGTTTGTAAAACTTTAGAACCAACTCCTGAGAACCAGACCAAAACCTTAAGAACATCGAGTCTCTTCCTTGCTTTATTGACAACATGCCTGACATGACGCCTAAAAGAAAGGCCTTTATCCAGGTAGACTCCCAGATACTTAAAATCAGGCACCAATTCAATTATCTGATCATTGAGGAAAAGGTCAAGGACCTTCCCCTTACCATAATAAACCATGGCCTTAGTCTTAGGGACAGATATTTCCATCCCTATACACCCTATGATATGTTGAAAATTCTCTAAGGCCAATGGAATAAGGCATCTACCATTCCTGGGGACATTGTTCTGATATATAACAATGTCGTCAGCATGAGACAACATCCTAACACCAGGGGGAAGATCCAATTTGTGATGAATTTGTTCAATTAGATAATTGAAAATAGTAGGACTTAAAGAACTACCTTGAGGGGTGCCGTTTTCAAAGGTAGCTTCCTCTGAGACGGCCCCCTGAAATCGCAAAACAGCTTTACGACTAGTCAAAAAGTCAAGAATCCAGGCCAAAATACTACCTCCCAAACCAGCCTCAGCCAGAGAGGCAGCAATGGCAACAGGATTAGCTAATTCGTATGCCTTTTCCAGATAAATGAAAACGGCCACCTTCGTAGACCTATAACCCTTCCTTTGACCCTTAGTGATATCGTCCACAAGAGTTGCAACTGTATCAGCGCAACCATATCCCTTCCTAAATCCCATGGTATTTGATTAAGGGGCTGAGCCACAAAATTGATGCGGTTCAAAACCATCCTCTCCATAAGTTTAGAAAGACAAGGTAAAAGGGAAATGGGACGATAAACACCAGGTTGAGCAGGTTTGGGTATAGGAACTATAGTGGCACGTTTCCACTGGTCTGGAAGACGACCACTCTCCAGAGAAGAGTTGAAAAGGTGTAGAATGTTGCCTAAAGTTTCCTCAGGGGCATATCTTAACATGGCATATGAAATTTGATCATCACCGGGGGCAGTATTTTTGTTAGGAATGGCCGACAAAAGTTCTCCCATGGTAAAAAGGGTATCCATGTCACAGGGACTATCAACTGCTTCCTGAATAAGGTTTGCATGGAAAAAAGACAAATTATCCAGACTATCTCTGGTAGCTTCTGGTAAATTAATAGATGAACTGCGTTCTACGAAACCTTGTAAGAGAGACTCAGCGACTCCAGGAGCATCTGGATGGGTAGGAGGTCGAGGGGGGGATCCTTTGACTCTTCTGAGTCTAGCCCACATGGTTTTGGGTATCGTATCCTTGTTGACACGAGAGATCCACCTGTCCCAACTCTCCCTCCTAGCCAACTCCGAGACCAGACAAAGAAAGGGAGGTGGTTGCAGGTGGAACTGGGACAGCACTCACACCTGTAGTGTGAGTGCAGGTGAATCTGGGCTGGTTCAGGTGAAAAGGGGGTGGGTGCAGGTGGTGTCAGGTGGGACCTGGCACACTGCCAAAAAGGGTGTGGGGGTATGTGGGGGACTAATACAGGTGTACTTCTACACAGTAAATGTACTACTGTGTAGAAAAAGGAATAAAGAATAAAGTGGTGTGCCAAAAACACCCGAGTAGGGAAAACACCCTGTGCACCTATAAAGCATATGATATTTTCACTATTCTGAAAAGAACTGTGAAAAAATGCTTACTAGGAGTAGTATTGGAGGTGGGTCCTGTGTAGGTCTGCTCTCTGCTGCTGCTGGGCTCAGACTGAACCTGAGTATGAGAGTGAACTGACTGGAACTGCTGTCTGAGATTTTTTTGGGTTTGTGACCGAAGTCACCGGACCACTGGTCCTGAAAGAAAAGTAGAGAAAGAAAAACCTCACCGCGTGAACAATGAGGGGTCTTTATGGTGCCCAACAGGACAGGACTGAGGACACCCGTGTTTTTTACGAGCCACGTCCGCTCGGGGGAAATAAAGATAGAAAAAACAAGTTAATCCTCAAAGGATGGGAAAGCTTTTAAAAGCTTAACAAGGCCTTCATATTTGACACTGGCTTATTTAACCAGAATCAATTTGGCAAGTTCAATAGAACTTAAAGATCTCTCTTCCTGTGTAAAAGAGCTTGTAATAAACTCATATCTTTCTTGTTGGGTACCTCTGCACTCAGCCAGATAATGTACAGTTTGTTCCCAGGGCTTAGGCTCCTGGAAACACCACTTACAGCTGTAGCCTTCCCCCACTCCGGTAAAGAAAGGACTACATAAACGAAGGCAAAAGACTTGCTTCTGAAGCTTCCTAGGAAGATTAAACAAAGCAATACTAGATGTTTTAGAATGAGAAAGACTATCATTCCAAGAAAGGTTCCTGGAAAAAGTCTCATTTTCCCTTCTAGTAGCAAAAATGTCACCCAGGGTTCTCTTAACCAAACTTAAAGTATGTTTCCTACTAGGCTGGACAACAATATCTATTTCAGGCCTATAAAGACCCTTGTTGGCCGTAGCATCAGCTCTCTCATTGCCTAAAATACCGACATGGCTAGGCACCCAGTTAACTACTGGGATTTCAGGTAAAAGCCTAGCCATGTCACAGATCTGTCTGACAAGAGCAGTATTGTCAGGACAAGACTGCCTAAAGGCAAAAATACTGGCAAGAGAGTCAGTATGAACAATGACTTTAGAGACTTCATTCTGCACAGCGTGCTCAAATGCCATGTAAATAGCAATGAGCTCTGCCTGCAGAATAGAAGCCCCCCCGTTAACCCTGTAAGATTTCGAGAAACCCTGAGTGACAAAAGCCGAAGCCGCCCTTCCATCACAGACCGAACCATCAGTGTAATAGACAGTGTCCCCAGCACTCTCTAAAAAGGAAATATTTTTCTCTGCCTGAACCCTAGTACTAGGACTATTTTTGTCAGTTTTACCCTTACTGGGTTTGCAAACAACAGTCCTAGTAGGACAAGGTTCCCAAGGTGGAGGAGGACAGTCTTGAGGAATGGGATCCGGAAGGACGGCCCCAGGAGCAAGGTTCTTTAAATGCCGGGCTGCCTTGAGTCGCCACGAGGTAGAGGAGAATACCCTGCGGTCCTTCTCAGCAGCCGACACTATAACCTTATGAAGAGGATGTTGCTCATAAAAAGCTACAGTGGCAGCAAAAGTACCCTGAAATTGCAAACATCTCTCTTCCAGGCTAAGTAAACCTAGCTCGTTTCTCAAAGCATCAATAGCCATAAACTTTGGAGCCCCCGATATGATTCTCATGGCCGAGTTTTGGATCTTTTCAATAGGTTTTAGAACCGTTTTGGATGCCATACTCAGCACATGAGAACCATACTCCAAAATAGGTCGTATGGCCATAGTGTAAAAAGTCTGTAAAACCTTAGACCCGACTCCTGAAAGCCAGGTTAAAACTTTAAGGACATTAAGTCTTTTCCTAGCTTTACTGACTATGTGCATCAAGTGACGCCTAAAGGAAAGACCTTTATCTAGATAAACACCTAGATACTTAAAATGAGGGACCCACTCGATGGGTTGATCATTTAGAAAAAGGTCAGGAATCTTTCCCTTACCATAAAAAACCATGGCCTTAGTTTTAGGGGCAGAAATTTTCATCCCTATACATCCTATGATGTGTTGGAAATTCTCTGAGGCCAATGGAATCAAACATCTACCATCCCTGGGGACATTATTTTGATATAAAACAATATCATCAGCGTAAGAAAGCATCTTAACACCAGGGGGAAGATCTAGTTTATGGTGGATTTGGTCAATTAAATAATTAAAGATCGTAGGACTTAAAGAACTACCTTGCGGGGTACCGTTCTCAAAAGTAGCAACCTCTGAGATAGCCCCCTGAAAGCATAAAACAGCTTTACGGTTAGTTAGAAAATCCAGAATCCAGGCCAGCATACTACCTCCCAAACCAGCCTCAGCCAGAGAGGCAGCAGTGGCAATAGGATTAGCTAGTTCATAAGCTTTTTCCAGATCAATGAAAACGGCCACCGTCGTATACCTATAACCCTTCCTTTGACCTTTAGTGATATCGTCCACAAGGGTCACAACAGCATCTGTGCAACCATAACCCTTCCTAAATCCCAGGGTGTTCTGATGAAGGGGGCGAGCCGCAAAATTAATACAGTTCAAAACCATCCTCTCCATCAGCTTAGCAAGACAAGGTAAAAGGGAAATGGGACGATAAACACCATATAAAACATAGTACCTTTGCCCCTACTCAGTCCAGGGCTTAGTACTGTTTTAGTCCATAGTAATATTCTAACTCCCAAAACTATATAGGTGCCCTGACTGGGCCCATGGTCAGAGGGGTAAAATGAGCAAGTCTGAAACAGGTCTGTTCTCTTTGGTGGCTAGGTCAAGACTGACTTTATTCACACATGGATCTAAAAGGGTGGGGTTACATGACAGAGGGGTGTGAATTACAACCTAAATATAGATGCATGAAAGGAGAGGGACTGCATGGCCAGCTGTGTGTACAGAGGGGTATGTAATTACAGCCATTCACAGGTGGACCCTAAAATGCTTATTTTAGTCCCCTGCCACTAACCCTATACTTCCTCCCCCACATGTTCATCTACATAACTGCACATTCAATGAAACCATTCTATCAAGTTCCAGTTCTAAAATAATTCATTAGTGAATTATAATACATATAGCAACACAAGTTAAACAACATGGGAAAACACAAGGAAAGATAGGATATATTTACACACCTCCGACACTTTTTTAAGTTTATGAGATAATCTCATAAACTAGATAGATACAATAAGAAACTGGCAAAGTTACATTCACTGAAAATGCTGTAAAAGCTAAGAAATAAGCAAGGGCACCACCCACAACAGAAGCTATCCATCCATGCAGCAACAGGTCATTAGTAAAATTCAGCATTGCAGTTTTATCATGTTCCAAAGGAAGCCCGTGCCCACAGAGTACAGGTCAGAGGCACCCTTGCCAATACCAACTCTTGGGCTACACCAAACCACTCCCCCCATGCCTCAAACCAATACCAAATCAACGTCTGACCTGCTGACAACACAGATATCAAAGATCCACTGTGAGTGAAGCCATGCCCACAATCAACTGTACAAACATAAATCAGCAAATTTTAAACAAGGCCATACACATGTAACAAAGCAAAGGACCTACCATGTACACAGAGGTTAAGGCAAAAGCATAGTTAGAATTACCAAAAATGCTGCAACAGTTAACAGCAACCACACGCACCACCCATAACAGGAGCCACCCATCCATGAGCCAACAGGTCATTAGCAAAATTCAGTCCTGCATTTTTAATCATGGCCCAAGGGAGCCCGTGCCCACAGAGTACAGGTGAGAGG
The DNA here is from genome assembly GCA_936440205.1 of Lepidonotus clava. Lineage (NCBI taxonomy): Eukaryota > Metazoa > Annelida > Polychaeta > Phyllodocida > Polynoidae > Lepidonotus > Lepidonotus clava. Next base: position 51,255,215 of record OW387143.1, on the reverse strand, counting down.
CACCCTTGCCAATACCAACTCTTGGGCTACACCAAACCACTCCCCCCATGCCTCAAATCAAAACCAAATCAGCATCTGATCTGCTGACAACACAGACAGCAACTGCCTACCATGAGTGATCCCATGCCCACTGTCAACCCCACAAACATAGATAAGCAAATTTCAAATAAGCATTACACATGTAATAAAGCAAAAGACATAATATCTATAAATGACAAAGATATCAGGGGCAATAGGAAATGACTCCCAGTACAAGTGGCCCTGGCAGGCAAATACTACACATCGTTACAACTCAATACAATGCTCTGGTCCATGCTTTCCTCCTGGGTGAACCACATCAAACCTCTAATCTCATCACAAAACAAAGACAATAATCAACATATAACCTGCCAAGAGCACAATGCATTTATGAATCAAATCACAATTTCCCACTACTCAATGCCATACTAATTCATACACATCAATGCAGTATACCAATAGACATATTCAAATTACATAGGTAGATAACATGGCTTAATCAGTATACCCGTTCATATATCAGATCTCCAGCATAACTCATAACTTCTATTAATCTCCTGGCAACAAAAACAGCTCCCTCAGTGTACCCTATCAGGCCCCACACCTTCATAGTAATCTTCATAATGCTTATATCAGGGGGCAGCTATCAGCAACAGAACGAGGGGTAGCCCGAATTATGCTCAGGTATATTTAAGGGGCTTAAACAGCAAGTTCTATTAAATAATCTTGTCAGTATTCTCTTTAATATAGGCTGTAACGTAAACGGACCGATCCTTTGGATTAGATTAGACCATATTGAAAGTCACAAACCCAGCAGGCATTAAAACATCTCCTCAGAAAGCACAATATCTATCATAGCATACGTTATAAGGTTTCCAAACTTCATCCACAAGGTTACAACTATCTAAGCATACAATCATCTATAAAAGCCCTCTAGAAAACCTTAGCTATTCCCATAACACAATATGAGGGATCGGAGTACAATAGGTACCCCCAACCCCATGCGGCTAGCTGGGCTGAGAGGGTTTGAGGGGTTTCTAAACATTCCTCCGCTTATTTCCGACCACTGATCCAATCAGGACAGCACACACAGATGGTCACAGACAAGACTATCTTCTTCCGTGTCCAATCACGTTTATACCAACCCGTGGCCATCCCCACACAATTTTATGTAAATAGGAAACTAGTATTTCGTTTCACATACCACTCAGCCATAATTGGTAGAGGCAGCTTCTATCAGCATACCATTTTACATGTTTAAAGTTTCCTCTGTCTTCCTCTGTTACAGAGAATAAACATGAAACAACGTACGTAGCAGGATCATACACTCACGGGCATATGCTGTATCTTTATGAAAAGAGGGGGTAGCTCCAATTATTATCAGATAGATTTAAGTGGCTCATTCAACGCTCCTATTGACCTATACCAGCTACCAAAGCGTACATCATAATGTCTCCTAACACCATCCAAAATGCTTAAAAAAATCTAACCGTTTAACATCAGCAATCTAAGCTAGTCCCATAATGTACTATGAGAGGTCCTGGTGCAATTAATTACCCCTGCGCGCAACCCAGTGCGACCAGCTGTGGAGAGAGGGTGTGAGGTGTCTCTAAACGTCGCCCTGCTAACCACTAATCCTATCAGGACATATCCTCTGAACATGGGGAAGGTTTAGACGAGTTTCATCCCCACCCAATTGCGTTTATACCAGCTGCCAACCTCCTCAAACCATATTTTAGGGAAACGCATTCCAGATTCTAGAGTCATGCTTCCCTCACTAAACATTTTTTTTTTTTTAAGGTTTACCTTCAGGAACACAATTTCAACTGAGGTTTGGAATAATGATCAAAACTATTCAAACTTACTCTCTGTGCAGTCCATGACTCACACACCACTAAATATTTGTTACTCATTATCTGACCAGTCACTCCATCATAATCATAAAACCAACGTCAAGTCCACGGCCGAGATATGACAAAGGTGTACTCACGTTCAGTGGGACTAACATACCCTGCCAGTGTTCGAAATTAATTATGTGCCCTGTGCCCAGTGCATATATTTCCGCCGTCAGGTGCACGATTTTCGGCGGTGTGCACCCGTCGTGTGCACATTTTTTTTTTTTTTTTTTTTTTAAATAGATTATTATACATACATATTTGGAGAGTGCATAGTGAAGTCCCGGGCGCACAGTTACAGACCCTGTGTGCCCGACACAACATAAAAGCTTAATTTCGAACCCTGCCTGCGAACCTAACATTAGAGTATTTAGTGCAGTAGCAAATCAAGGAATTACCAACAACGTGTCTGAGTAACACCTCAGTACATCTAGTGACTGATCACTGTTCATTGTTCATTATAACTGCACCAGTTGCTGTCTTATTCATGCCGATTGCATAAAGATTGATTCACGTTCATAATGACAGGACTAATATACTTCCGTATGTTTTTTTATTATTTTTTTTTTTACTCAGACTGATGGTATACTGTCAAGTCCTTCAGCACATCTGCTATAATAACACTGTTAATGTCCAACTTACTGTCAATGTCCAATTTACAAATAGGCTCTCAAATTTAACCTCCAACCTCCTCATTCATATGTATAACATTGTTAAAGTACTCAGTGACCATAGAGCCTGCTCTACTCCAATAACGTACTATGAGAGGTCCTGGTGTGTTAATTAACCTCTTAACACAGCCCTACTAACCTGCTCTAGAAAGAGGGTATGCAGGGTCCCTGAACATCGCTCTGTTTATTTCCAACTACTAATACGATCTACACACGTGAGAAAGGATGTGTACATTGTACTTATTTTAACAGACGCCACATGGATGGGCATGGTTTAAAATGTTCTCCTGTATATATTCACGTTCATATCAGCCCCAACCCTGATTACTATCAATCAATGTCCATCTTTCTTTCATCATATCTCACCACTAAAACATCATGCCCATAATAAGATTAAAAAGAGTTCTTGTATTCTGACACGTTCAGGATAGGCAGGGGGGTCCATGTTTCTGGACGTCAGAACAATGAATAGTCTCTCAACTGTAACTTCCTACCTGCACCCCTTAACATACCTATATTTATCCGCCTATCTTTCTACCAACCTCATTGCCGCACCGCCGACGTCGTCGCTGTTCTGTCGACCTCATCGCCACTCTTAATTTGTTTCAGACACATAATAAACAACCCTCTCTACTACACCTTTTGATCCATAGCTCCTCCCATAACTTAATGAGGGAGCTTAGTACAAACAACTACACCCTTATCACGACCCTGTCGATCAGTGGGAACGAGGAGATGAGTGTTCTTCTCCACAATAGATCGATTTGTCAAAATTATTACTCAGATTCTTTATTACAGCTCTAACTGTAACATCAATTCAGTTCAAATTCAGTTCACATTTTGCACTTAGGTTAAGGGTAGACAAGACAGTTTTTCTTTTTTATGGTCGCCAGAGGGATAAATAGTCTTTCAACCTTACCCTCCTGCCTGCCTCCCTTAAAACATACCTAGTCACCACATTGTCTCTGACTTCTGGGCGTCTTCACAGCTTTGGGGAGGCCACCAGCGACACTGTCCTTTATGGAGGTCGCCACCTCTTCCTTGGCGTCCCCGTCTCCTCCTGGACGAGTCCCGCTGCTCCTGGACGAGTCCCGCATTGTCTGCATGCCTCTCCCGGGCATCACCCTCACCCTCCCGACATCTCCCTCGTCCTCCTGGCGTCGCCTCCTTCTCCTGGGCGTCTCTGCCTTCTCCTGGGCGAGCCCCACTGATCCTGGGCGCGTCCCGCCGCTCCTGGCGTCGGCGTCTCTTCCCTGACATCGCCGCCGCTTCCATGAGGTAGATGCCGCCCTATTGAGGTAGATGCCGCCCTCCTTGATCTGGCGCCGCCCTCCTGGCGTTGTCCTCGTCCTCTTGAGCGTCGCCGCACCTCCTGTGCGTCCCCGGCTCCTCCTGGGCGTCGCCCTGGTCCTCCCGGCCGTCGGGAATTTCTCCATGGTCGCCAGACACTCGTCGCTTCTACTATATCTGACTCCATCAAAAGAGTGTTCGTCAGTCCCTGTCGGGAACTGATAGAGAGGATACTAACTTCCTTCTCTAGTCACGTTCGTGGTCAGCCAATAAAAAACATAGTACCTTTGCCCCTAGTCAGTCCAGGGCTTAGTACTGTTTTAGTCCATAGTAATATTCTAACTCCCAAAACTATATAGGTGCCCTGACTGGGCCCATGGTCAGAGGGGTAAAATGAGCAAGTCTGAAACAGGTCTGTTCTCTTTGGTGGCTAGGTCAAGACTGACTTTATTCACACATGGATCTAAAAGGGTGGGGTTACATGACAGAGGGGTGTGAATTACAACCTAAATATAGATGCATGAAAGGAGAGGGACTGCATGGCCAGCTGTGTGTACAGAGGGGTATGTAATTACAGCCATTCACAGGTGGACCCTAAAATGCTTATTTTAGTCCCCTGCCACTAACCCTATACTTCCTCCCCCACATGTTCATCTACATAACTGCCATTCAATGAAACCATTCTATCAAGTTCCAGTTCTAAAATAATTCATTAGTGAATTATAATACATATAGCAACACAAGTTAAACAACATGGGAAAACACAAGGAAAGATAGGATATATTTACAACCAGGTTGAGCAGGTTTGGGTATAGGAACTATAGTGGCATGTTTCCACTGATCTGGAAGACGCCCACTCTCCAAAGAAGAGTTAAAAAGATGAAGAATATCAGTTAAAGTTTCTTCAGGGGCATAACGCAACATAGCATATGAAATCTGATCATCACCGGGGGCAGTGTTTTTATTAGGGATAGCCGACAAAAGTTCTGCCATAGTAAAGGGAATATCAGTATCACAGGGACTGTCAGCTGCCTCCTGGATAAGGTTGGCACGAAAAAGAGATAAATCATCCAAACTATCCCTGGTAGATTCAGGCAAATTAGCGGATGAACTACGGTCAACAAACCCTTGCAAAAGAGACCCAGCGACCCCAGGAGCATCTGGGTGGGTAGGAGGTCAAGGGGGGGATCCTTTGACTCTTCTGAGTCTAGCCCACATGGTTTTGGGTCTCGTGTCTTTGTTGACACGAGAGATCCACCTGTCCCAACTCTCCCTCCTAGCCAACTCCGAGACCTCTCTGAGTTCCTTCTGGGCCTCTCTGAGTCTGACCCTGTTAGACTCCGAAGACTGCCTTCGAAAAAGACGAGCTCTTTGATTAACAAGGCGATTACACCGCCTGACCCCAGGGGACCTGTACCAATGCTTTTTTCTAAAATTCTTAGCTCTAGAACGAGGAATAGCAACCTCGGCTGCCTTCTGGAGCTGAGCTATAATGAAATCATGTTCCTCCTCCATGGATGTAAATTGGGCGCAAGGAACAGATTGGCTCTGAAGAAAATTAGAAAACTTGTCCCAGTCTGCTTTGTCCAGATTCCAAAAACCAGAAGGCCCTACCATGATAGGAGAAGGCTTCTGATAAATTAAAGCTTGGACACCTGTGTGGTCACTAGAAAAGCTAGGACACAAGGAAAAATGGGAAACTGGGGCCAAAGAAGCATGTACAATAATGAGGTCAAGAGCTCCACCTCTGACATGAGTAGAAACTTTGCTATTTAAAACGACATAGGGAGAGTCAGTAATCTGGTTGGAAAGAGTCCTTCCGGCAGTTCTAGTAGAACAAATGTTAGGACCCCACTCACTATTGTGAGCGTTAAAATCCCCAACCAGAAGACAACTCTCACTGCCCTCAATAGCATTGTTAAAATTGAAAAAGTCAGAAGCGTATCTTCTATAAATATTATGTAAAATAACAGGGTCAGACTCAAGATGAATACGAAGGGAAAGACAAGAAACTCTGTCTCCCAATTCAGCAGGTGCACAAACAGGCTCCACAGGAATCCTGCTATGAACAAGAGTAACAAGACCAGGCTCATTAATACCCTGAGGTATAAAAAAGGTGGAGTATCCAGGAACAGAGATAGGAGGTCTCCCATCCTCTCGAGCCTTAAGTCTTGTATCCTGCAGAGCCAAAATGTCAACCTTCTCATTGAGAATGAGCTGAATGAGAGAAGAGATCTTATTACCGACACCCTCACAATTAAAGGAGACAAGTTTAATGAACTCGCTGTTAGAAAAAGACCCAGAAGAACTGTTTAAAGACTCTCCGTGATCATTTTGATCAGCCGAAGAGCCGTCTCCTGAGTCTTGATTGCAAGGGTCAACAATAACGGATTCTTGGCCAATTGTGGCAGAATCTCTTGAACCGTTGAGAGAAGATCCTGAACCGAGACTAACATTTGCTTCATCTTGGCCCCTTCCATAACCTTTACTGGTTTGGGAACAATCGGAACAATTTCTGTCTGGGCAGGGGGTACAGGTTGCACCACCTCTACCACTTCGCCCAATGGGGTTTCCTGAACAGCTGGGACAGGGGTGATAGGCTCTTTCGTCCAAACATTGATTGCTGGAGTCGGGGCAGGAACAAAAACTTTCTCCGGAACTTGGGGCTGCTTTGGAAACGAATTGGGTTTTTTCCCCATCTCTTTGAAAACAGGCTTGGGTTTTGGTGTTACAACCTTCGCCTTTACCTTCTTGGGCTGGACCGACACAACTTTTTGAACCTCCTTCCCCTTCGGAACCACTTTGTCTATCACTTTCTCCAACCTGGGGAAGTCCTGGGCACTTGGGGTCTTCTGTTTTGGGAGACTCAGTGGCTTGGTGGTCTCTTTTATTTTTTTGACAACAGCCTCCTTCTTGGGGCACACCCTGCTGCCCGCCACATGAGGGCCCGAACAATTTGGACATTTTAGTGTCACCTCCTCCTGACGACGCTGTTTCCCCTGACAGACCTCCGAGCTGTGAGTGTCCCCACAGATGGAACATCTCAGAGCATCTGCCGTGCAGGTTTTTGCCAGATGACCATACCTCTGACAGTGGAAACATCTGGTAGGTCTCTGAAAAAACTGACGGGAACGAAACGAACCCACAAAACCAATGTTGACCCAGGTCGGAATGACCTTATCATCCCACACAATCTTGACCGAAGAAGTCTTCCTCATAGCTTTCTCCTCCGGATCCCACCTCATCATCCTCACTGCCCGGACAATCCTAGGATTAGCCCGGACAATGATCTCCTCAGATAGATCCAGTGGAACCCGGTCCAGAATAGCAGTGATAGACTTCTCCTTCGGAGCATGTTGAACAAAACGAATCTTCTTCCCCCCCAGAGAAGTAAGATTAGCGAGGGTAATGACAGCGCGAGTAGACAAAGGCGTAATCATGGCCTGACCAAAGGCAGACTTACACACTTTGACCTCCAGATCGGGATACCCGATTTGGAGTTGAATAAGAACGATTACGATTGGAGAGAAATCAACAGCCTCTTCCATTTCTTCAATACCTTTGGACACATGAAAAATGGTATGGTTGCCCATATCACCCTCTTCACCTTCCGCACTGTCTGTATAATCTACCTGAATATCTTCTTCACCGGAGTCCCCTTCCAAAGGAGGAGGCGAGAAACAACCTTTGTCCTTCTTCTTTTTCTTCCGGCGAACAACCTTAGTGAAATCTTCTTCCCCGGTGGTGTAAGAGCTGCCCCTCTTAACCCCACTGCCTCTACCTTCCCCAACCTTCGAAGGCTTGGGGACACCCTTTTCACCAGCTATAAGGACCTGAGGCCCTGCCTTCGAATACACAACCATAAGGTTGGAATTATCTTTGGGGCGAACCCCCGCCATAAAAAAAACCGTCTAAGACCCAAGTAAAGAAGGTATAAAGACTAGGAATATGTATTGTAACTCACCCTAAGGTAAGTGAAAAGGGTCCACAAGTGAACCAAAGGAGCAAAAACTCCTGATAGTAAAAAAAAAACTCACTTATTAGGTGTGAGAAAATTAAATGAACTAACCCTAAGGTAAGTAAATAAGGTCCAAAAGTGAACCAATAAAGGAGATACCAAACCCGAAGGAATGAATAAATCCTAAAAAATAAAGTCTCACTTATTTGAATGTGAGAAAAAATAACTCACCCTTTGGTAAGTTATATGAAAAAGGGTTTACCCAAGTAAACCTAGGAGAGAGCGATCTCGAAAGAACGGTTCACAAATACCCAAAGGGGGTAAAACCAGAGAAAAGGCTCACGAATGAGTAGGGGAAAAAGTCGCTCTAAAGCAACTAACAACAGATACCTAAAGAAGGTAACACCAATACCTAGACAGGTAAAACCTATAAGGCCAAAGCCTACCAGAATTAAATCCGGTAATCACAACCGTTGACGGATACCACTAGGGTCCGAACGGGTGACAAGAGTAAGGTGATCAACCTTTGCTATGGCAGAAGGATAATGGTTTAAAACCAAAATCCAAAAAGGAATTGGGAAAAGGGGACGGATTTACAGTCAATAAGACTGGGTCAAGAAAGGACTTGACCTTGGTGTAATATAAAAAGGGTTGGTCAAGAAAGGACTAGTCCTTGACCAGAACAAAGAAAGGGAGGTGGGTGTAGGGGGAACTGGGCCAGCCCTCACACCTGTAGTGTGAGTGTAGGTGAACCTGGGCTGGTTCAGGTAGAAAGGGGGTGGGTGCAGGTGGTGTCAGGTGAGACCTGGAACACTGCCAAAAGGGGTGTGGGGGTAAGGGGGGGTCTAGTACAGGTGTACTACTACACAGTAAATGTATTACTGTGTAGAAAAAGGAATAAAGAATAAAGTGGTGTGCCAAAAACACCGAGTAGGGAAAACACCCTGTGCACCTATAAAGCATATGATATTTTCACTATTCTAAAAAGAATTGTGAAAAAATGCTGAATCGGGGAGAACTACTAGGAGTAGTATTGGAGGTGGGTCCTGTGTAGGTCTGCTCTCTGCTGCTGCTGGGCTCAGACTGACTGACTCTGAGATCTTTTTTTTTTTTTTTTTTTTTTGGGGGGTTTGTGACCGAAGTCACAGGACCACTGGGTTTATCAGACCCTGGTCCTGAAAGAAAAGTGGAGAAAGAAAAAACCTCATCGCTTGAACAATGAGGGGTCTTTATGGTGCCCTACAGGACAGAACTGAGGACACCCGTGTTTTTTACGAGCCACGTCCGCTCGGGGGAAATAAAGATAGAAAAAACAATTAAATCCTCAAAGGATGGGAAAAGCTTTTAAAAGCTTAACAAGGCCTTCATATTTAGCACTAGCCTGTTTAACAAGAATAAATTTGGCAAGTTCAATAGAACTTAACGATCTCTCTTCCTGTGTAAAAGAACTAGTAATAAACTCATACCTTTCTTGTTGGATACCTCTGCACTCAGCCAGATAATGAACAGTTTGTTCCCAGGGCTTAGGCTCCTGGAAACACCACTTACAACCGTAGCCTTCTCCAACTCCGGTAAAGAAAGGACTACATAAACGAAGGCGAAATACTTGCTTCTGAAACTTCCTAGGAAGATTAAACAGAGCAATACTAGAAGTTTTAGAATGAGAAAGACTATCATTCCAAGAAAGGTTCCTGGAAAAAATCTCATTTTCCCTTCTAGTAGCAAAAATGTCACCCAGGGTTCTCTTAACCAGACTTAAAGTATGTTTCCTACTGGGCTGGACAACAAAATCAATTTCAGGCCTATAAAGACCCTTGTTGGCCGCAGCGTCAGCCCTCTCATTGCCTAAAATACCGACATGGCTAGGCACCCAGTTAACTACTGGGATTTCAGGTAAAAGCCTAGCCATGTCACAAATCTGTCTGACAAGAGCAGTATTGTCAGGACAAGACTGCCTAAAGGCAAAAATACTAGCAAGAGAGTCAGTATGAACAATGACTTTAGAGACTTTATTCTGCACAGCGTGCTCAAATGCCATGTAAATAGCAATGAGCTCTGCCTGCAGAATAGAAGCCCCCCCGTTAACCCTGTAAGATTTCGAGAAACCCTGAGTGACAAAAGCCGAAGCCGCCCTTCCATCACAGACCGAACCATCAGTATAATATACAGTGTCCCCAGCACTCTCTAAAAAGGAAATATTTTTCTCTGCCTGAACCCTAGTACTAGGACTATTTTTGTCGGTTTTACCCTTACTGGGTTTACAAACAACAGTCCTAATAGGACAAGGTTCCCAAGGCGGAGGAGGACGGTCTTGAGGAATGGGATCCGGAAGGACGGCCCCAGGAGCAAGGTTCTTTAAATGCCGGGCTGCCTTGAGTCGCCACGAGGTAGAGGAGAATACCCTGCGGTCCTTCTCAGCAGCCGACACTATAACCTTATGAAGAGGATGTTGCTCATCCAAAGCTACCTTGGCAGCAAAAGTGCCCTGAATTTGCAAACATCTCTCTTCCAGGCTAAGTAAACCTAGCTCGTTTCTCAAAGCATCAATAGCCATAAACTTTGGAGCCCCCGATATGATTCTCATGGCCGAGTTTTGGATCTTTTCAATAGGTTTTAGAACCGTTTTGGATGCCATACTCAGCACATGAGAACCATACTCCAAAATAGGTCGTATGGCCATAGTGTAAAAAGTCTGTAAAACCTTAGACCCGACTCCTGAAAGCCAGGTTAAAACTTTAAGGACATTAAGTCTTTTCCTAGCTTTACTGACTATGTGCATCAAGTGACGCCTAAAGGAAAGACCTTTATCTAGATAAACACCTAGATACTTAAAATGAGGGACCCACTCGATGGGTTGATCATTTAGAAAAAGGTCAGGAATCTTTCCCTTACCATAAAAAACCATGGCCTTAGTTTTAGGGGCAGAAATTTTCATCCCTATACATCCTATGATGTGTTGGAAATTCTCTAAGGCCAATGGAATCGAACATCTCCCATCCCTGGGGACATTATTTTGATATAAAACAATATCATCAGCGTAAGAAAGCATCTTAACACCAGGGGGAAGATCTAGTTTATGGTGGATTTGGTCAATTAAATAATTAAAGATCATAGGACTTAAAGAACTACCTTGCAGGGTACCGTTCTCAAAAGTAGCAACCTCTGAGACAGGCCCCTGAAAGCGTAAAACAGCTTTCCGGTTAGTTAGAAAATCCAGAATCCAGGCCAGCATACTACCTCCCAAACCAGCCTCAGCCAGAGAGGCAGCAGTGGCAATAGGATTAGCTAGTTCATAAGCTTTTTCCAGATCAATGAAAACGGCCACCGTCGTAGACCTATAACCCTTCCTTTGACCTTTAGTGATATCGTCCACAAGAGTCGCAACAGCATCTGCGCAACCATAACCCTTCCTAAATCCCAGGGTGTTCTGATGAAGGGGGCGAGCCGCAAAATTAATACGGTTCAAAACCATCCTCTCCATCAGCTTAGCAAGACAAGGTAAAAGGGAAATGGGACGATAAATACCAGGTTGAGCAGGTTTGGGTATAGGAACTATAGTGGCATGTTTCCACTGATCTGGAAGACGCCCACTCTCCAAAGAAGAGTTAAAAAGATGAAGAATATCAGTTAAAGTTTCTTCAGGGGCATAACGCAACATAGCATATGAAATCTGATCATCACCGGGGGCAGTGTTTTTATTAGGGATGGCCGACAAAAGTTCTGCCATAGTAAAGGGAATATCAGTATCACAGGGACTGTCAGCTGCCTCCTGGATAAGGTTGGCACGAAAAAGAGATAAATCCTCCAAACTATCCCTGGTAGATTCAGGCAAATTAGCGGATGAACTACGGTCAACAAACCCTTGTAAAAGAGACCCAGCGACCCCAGGAGCATCTGGGTGGGTAGGAGGTCAAGGGGGGGATCCTTTGACTCTTCTGAGTCTAGCCCACATGGTTTTGGGTCTCGTGTCTTTGTTGACACGAGAGATCCACCTGTCCCAACTCTCCCTCCTAGCCAACTCCGAGACCTCTCTGAGTTCCTTCTGGGCCTCTCTGAGTCTGACCCTGTTAGACTCCGAAAACTGCCTTCGAAAAAGACGAGCTCTTTGATTAACAAGGCGATTACACCGCCTGACCTCAGGGGATCTGTACCAATGCTTTTTTCTAAAATTCTTAGCTCTAGAACGAGGAATAGCAACCTCGGCTGCCTTCTGGAGCTGAGCTATAATGAAATCATGTTCCTCCTCCATGGATGTAAATTGGGCGCAAGGAACAGATTGGCTCTGAAGAAAATTAGAAAACTTGTCCCAGTCTGCTTTGTCCAGATTCCAAAAACCAGAAGGCCCTACCATGATAGGAGAAGGCTTCTGATAAATTAAAGCTTGGACACCTGTGTGGTCACTAGAAAAGCTAGGACACAAGGAAAAATGGGAAACTGGGGCCAAAGAAGCATGTGCAATAATGAGGTCAAGAGCTCCACCTCTGACATGAGTAGAAACTTTGCTATTTAAAACGACATAGGGAGAGTCATTAATCTGGTTGGAAAGAGTCCTTCCGGCAGTTCTAGTAGAACAAATGTTAGGACCCCACTCACTATTGTGAGCGTTAAAATCCCCAACCAGAAGACAACTCTCATTGCCCTCAATAGCATTGTTAAAGTTGAAAAAGTCAGAAGCGTATCTTCTATAAATATTATGTAAAATAACAGGGTCAGACTCAAGATGAATACGAAGGGAAAGACAAGAAACTGTCTCCCAATTCAGCAGGTGCACAAACAGGCTCCACAGGAATCCTGCTATGAACAAGAGTAACAAGACCAGGCTCTTTGATACCCTGGGGTATAAAAAAGGTGGAGTATCCAGGAACAGAAATAGGAGGTCTCCCATCCTCTCGAGCCTTAAGTCTTGTATCCTGTAGAGCCAAAATGTCAACCTTCTCATTGAGAATGAGCTGAATGAGAGAAGAGATCTTATTACCGACACCCTCACAATTAAAGGAGGCAAGTTTAATGAACTCGCTGTTAGAAAAAGACCCAGAAGAACTGTTTAAAGACTCTCCGTGATCATTGTGATCAGCCGAAGAGCCGTCTCCTGAGTCTTGGTTGCAAGGGTCAACAATAACGGGTTCTTGGCCAGTTGTGGCAGAACCTCTTGAACCGTTAAAAGAAGATCCTGAACCGAGATTAACATTTTCTTCATCTTGGCCCCTTCCATTTCCTTTACTGGTTTGCGAACAATCGGTACAATTTCTGTCTGGGCAGGGGGTACAGGTTGTACCACCTCTACCACTTCTCCCAATGGGGTTTCCTGAATAACTGGGACAGGGGTGATAGTCTCCTTCGTCCAAACATTGATTGCTGGAGTCGGGGCAGGGACAAAAACTTTCTCCGGAACTTGAGGCTGCTTTGGAAACGAATTGGGTTTTTTGCCCATCTCCTTGAAAACTGGCTTGGGTTTTGGTGTTGCCACCTTCGCCTTTGCCTTCTTGGGTTGAACCTCCACAACCTTTCGAACCTCCTTCACCTTCGGAACCACTTTCTCTAACCTGGGGAAGTCCTGGGCACTTGGGGTCTTTTGTTTTGGGCGACTCAGTGGCTTGGTGGTCTCTTTTATTTTTTTGACAACAGCCTCCTTCTTGGGGCACACCCTGCTGCCCGCCACATGAGGGCCCAAACAATTTGGGCATTTCAGAGTCACCTCCTCCTGCCGACGCTGTTTCCCCTGACAGACCTCCGAGCTGTGAGTGTCCCCACTGATGGAACATCTCGGAGCATCTGCCGTACAGGTTTTTGCCAGATGACCGTACCTCTGACAGTGGAAACATCTGGTCGGCCTCTGAAAAAACTGACGGGAACGAAACGAACCCACAAAACCGATGTTGACCCAGGTCGGGATGACCTTATCATCCCAAATAATCTTTACTGAAGAAGTCTTCCTCATAACTTTCTCCTCCGGATCCCACCTCATCATCCTCACTGCCCGGACAATCCTAGGATTAGCCCGGACAATGATCTCCTCAGATAGATCCAGCGGGACCCGGTCCAGAATAGCCGTGATAGATTTCTCCTTCGGAGCAAGTTGGACAAAACGAATCTTCTTCCCCCCCAGAGAAGTTAGATTAGCCAGGGTAATGACAGCTCGAGTAGATAAAGGCGTAATCATGGCCTGACCGAGGGCAGACTTACGCACTTTAACCTCCAGATCAGGATACCCGATTTGGAGCTGAATAAGAACCTCCTCTTCATTTTTCCAGTTCGAAAAATCCTTCTCGAAATCTATTACAATAGGAGAGAAATCAACAGCCTCTTCCATCTCTTCGATACCTTTGGAAACATGAAAGATGGTATGGTTGCCCATATCACCCTCTTCACCTTCCGAACTGTCTGTAGAATCAACCTGAATATCCTCTTCACAGGAATCCCCTTCCAAAGGAGGAGGCGAGGAACAACCTTTGTCCTTCTTCTTTTTCTTTCGCCGCACAACCTTCGTAAAATCTTCTTCTCCAGTAGTGTAAGAGCTGCCCCTCTAAACTCCACTGCCTCTACCTTCCCCAACCTCCGAAGGCTTGGGGACACCCTTCTCACCAGCTACAAGGACCTGAGGCCCTGCCTTCGAATACACAACCATAAGGTTGGATTTATCTTTGGGGCGAACCCCCGCCATAAACACCGTCTAAGACACAAGTAAAGGAGGTACAAAGACTAAGAATATGTATTGTAACTCACCCTAAGGTAAGTAAAAGGGTCCACAAGTGAACCAAAGGAGGAAAAACTCCTGATAGAAAAAACTCACTTATTAGGTGTGAGAAAATTAAATGAACTAACCCTAAGGTAAGTAAATAAGGTCCACAAGTGAACCAATAAAGGAGATACCAAACCCGAAGGAATGAACAACTCCTATAAAATAAAATCTCACTTATTTGAATGTGAGAAAAAATAACTCACCCTTTGGTAAGTTATATGAAAAGGGTTTACCCAAGTAAACCTAGGAGAGACCGATCTCGAAGGACCGGTTCACAAATACCCAAAGGGGGTAAAACCAGAGAAAAAGTCTCGCGAATGAGTAGGGGAAAAAGTCGCTCGAAATCAACTAAGAACAAATACCTAAAGAAGGTGACACCAATACCTAGACAGGTAAAACCTATAAGGCCAAAGCCTACCAGAATTAGATCCGGTAATCACAACCGTTGACGGATACCACTAGGGTCCGAACGGGTGACAAGAGTAAGGTGATCAACCTTTGCTATGGCAAAAGGATAATGGTTTAAAACCAAAATCCAAAAAGGAATTGGGAAAAAAGGGAAGGATTTACAGTCAATAAGACTGGGTCAAGAAAGGACTTGACCTTGTTGTAATGTAAAAAGGTTGGTCAAGAAAGGACTAGTCCTTGACCAGAACAAAGAAAGGGAGGTGGGTGTAGGGGGAACTGGGCCAGCCCTCACACCTGTAGTGTGAGTGCAGGTGAACCTGGGCTGGTTCAGGTGGAAAGGGGGTGGGTGCAGGTGGTGTCAGGTGAGAACTGGCACCCTGCCAAAAGGGTTGTGGGGGTAAGGGGGGGTCTGGTACAGGTGTACTACTACACAGTAAATGTATTACTGTGTAGAAAAAAGAATTAAGAATAGAGTGGTGTGCCAAAAACACCGTATAGGGAAAACACCCTATGCACCTATAAAGCATATAGTATTCTCACTATTCTGAAAAGAACTGTGAAAAAATGCTAAATAGGGGAGTACTACTAGGAGTAGTATTGGAGGTGGGTCCTGTAGGTCTGCTCTCTGCTGCTGCTGGGCTCAGCACTGACTGACTCTGAGATCACTGCTGTGGCTCCTTGTATACCCCTCAGCCAGGGTCATGTCGTTGACCAGGTGCCTTGTTTCAAGTGGTGTCAGGAATCTCTCAAGTGGGGTAAGGAATGCAGACCATTAGTTGACAAACAAGTCAAGGTGAAGGTCCCTCAGTGCACTCTGCTTTTAGGTGTCACACAAGCAAATAATTCCAAGTACAGTCAAAAGTGAGGAATGTGATTTAAATGTCTTTATAGTCTATTAGATATATAACTGAGGTTTATTATATGCACCAATATGTGTTCAGTATTTGAAAATAATTTGGAATTACCAGTTTCTTCAGACCTTTTTCAGACCAACCATACAAAATAAACAAGATAAAGATGGGATGTCTATACTATATAACTGGGGTTGGTAACAAAGTCAAAACCTGTAATGTTCAAAAATGTCCCTTCCCTAGGAGATATGGGGGACCCTGCACTGACCAAGTGGTTCTTTGGGTTCAATTCCCGATCAGTGCTTCACTAAGGGATAAGGTACCACAAAAATGATTTCCAGATTTTGATCCTCTGCTGTTTGCCTGCCCTGTCACCTTCATCTCATAGATACCACCACCACTAAAGACGAGTTTGTCCAAACCTGTTTGTTATCGCCATGAATATGACTTTAGTTGTTGAAATGGCATAAAGCATCCATTACTCACTTACTCATGTTGGAGATGGTGATTTGATTCATCAAGTTCCTCAGTTATATACTCATAATATGTTTGATATTAATGTCAGCACTCCGGTGCTGTGTAGTTTGACAGTCATGTTGTTTATACCACTATGTAGACATAGTACCTGCTGATACTACTTCTTAAACCCATGGGGGTTCCAGGGAAGAATAGGACCTCAGTAGCCCCTGCTGATCATATAAGGCGGCAATAGGGGGGGGGGGGGGACCCAGCACTGACCAAGTGGTTCCTCTGGTTGAATTTCCGGTTGTTGCTTGCTTAGTAAAGGGACAAGTTACAGCAAAAAATGATTTCCAGGTTTTGATCCCCTGCTGTTTGCCTCTCCTCTCACTTCATCTCATAGATAGGTACCATGTGGGGGTTCCGGGGAAGAATAGGCCCCCAATAGCCCCTTATGATTGTATGAGGTGGCAATAGGGGTACCAAGCAATGAAAATTATTTCCAGGTTGCCCCTGGCCCCCTCTGCTCAATACAGGCCCTGTGATATGCAAGGCCAGCCTGTCATTTTGAGTGATTGGTTTGACTTTTGAGGGCCACCCCTTGTCTTCATCATGCTCTTGTTTTGTATTTTTTCCTGTAATAATAAATATGACATAAAATATACAGGCAACATTTATTCTGTCAGCTCTCATTTATTAGGTATTTTGGGAAACATGTATATGATTTTTTAAAAGGGGGTGGGGGTCCTGATATAGTCTTACTACTAAAAGCACATGGATTTACACACACACATGCAACATATTGTTCTGTTTGTCAAGTTTATCGGCTTCAATATCAAGGAGTCCCCATCCCATGGGGGTTCCGGGTAAAAATAGGCCCCCAGCAGCCCCTGCTGATCATATGAGGCGACGATAGAGGGGACCCAGCACTGATCAAGTGGTTCTTCGGGTATCAATTCCTGATTGGTGCTGTGGTTCACTAAGGGATGAAGTACAGCAAAAATGATTTCCAGGTTTTGATCCCCTGCTTGTTTGCCTGCCCTATCACCTTCCCTTATAGATACGATAAAAAATAAAACGAGTTCATCCCAACCAGTTTTCGCCATGAATATGACCTGAGTTGTCGCAACGGCGTAAAGCATCCATTACTTACTCACTTACTCTTGAGTTTTGGTGTCGGTTTTGCTTCTTAGCATTCTACTGATGTTCCTTGCTGCTTCTTTCGCAGTCTCTTTAATGATGTGGTATCCATCACTCTGTAGCTTCGTTATGCTTGGGAATGGGTTGTATACTTGGATGTCTTTATGTTCAATGAGTTTTGTAAGCGTTTTCCTTTCAATCTCTTGTTCCATGTTTGCAAGGCAGGGAGGTTGGATACATATGATTTTCTGGGGGGCATCTCTTATCGCTCTCATGTCTTTTGCTAGTTCCTGTGCCTGCTTCCCGAATCATAGATGGTTGGTTCCCACCATGATCAGGATCTTGTCGTATTGTGCAATCTCTTGGTGATTGTCTTCCACTGCTTGCTCAAGATGTGGGATGAGGAAGATTTCTTTTCTGGTTAACTCGTGGTCAGGGTCCTTCTCTTTGCGTTTCAGTATGGTTTTTGAGTTGTAGTCGCCAAGTATGAGGTATCGTTTGGGTTTGTTGGCTTGTTGTTCCTCGGTTTCAGTTGCGGTCTGTATTCTGTATTTGTCGATGAGGGTGTTGATTGTCTCCTCTTTAATTTCCATTTTGTTCTCCAGCTCTTGCTTTTGTTGCTCGAGTTCTATTATTGTTGAGATTTGTGTTAGGTTTTGGTATTCCTCTACTTGGTTTGTTTTCCTCTGTTGTTTGATGGAGTAGCTGCCTGGTTCTGTTCAGTTCCACTTTGTTTGCATCTGCTTGTCTTAGTGTTTCATAATTTGTTCTTTTTCCTTCGTTCCTTCTACTGTAAGTTACTTAAACACTTACAAACCTCCTCCACACTATGAATTCTCACCTTCCAGGTGTAATGAGAACCACCGGAAGTAACTTGTACTTATGAGCGTATCTGCCATTTCCTTTACAACAGTGGATTTTCTTGGACAGCCATGGAATCGTCACATCCCTGTTGTTGCAGTTTACCAGGATTTTGTTCAGTTCTGTCAGCATTTTGTTCAACTTGACATGTGCCTTCTTCTCAGCTGGCTGTTTGTTGTATCTTGCTAAGTCTAGGCCATTTGTAGCAGTAACAAAAATGTTGGTATTCAGGAATTCACGATTCAAACCCTGTTTTCCTTGTTGAACAACCTTTTCCATTTTCTCAGTAAATCTACGTATTGACCTGGTCCTTAGGTGAGCCCTGTGCTGCTTGTCTAGTTTGGTAATGTCACATATGCCGGCAGCTATTATTACAACCCTATACGACTTCAACCTAAGGATCCTGTGTGCCCTTCTGTATAACCTTTCAAGGCCGGCACCCTTGTTGATATCAACCTCCACAATATTAGGTGCCCGCTGGTCAAAAAGGGTCTGTAACCCTCTCCCCCGAGAGTCTGTCAATAAAAGAGTTGACATTATGTACAATATTATACAAATATATGTGAATATGTAACGAATCTTCACTTAGCTGGGGATCTCCGTGCTCAATGTTTGTGTCGTAGTAGCCCCTTCCACTGGTATTCGCGGGTCCTTTGTGACACTCCCCGGCCGACACTTCTACCGCTTCCGCCCTTTGTGTACCTGTCGTTCTATTATGCGCCTCAGTGTCTACCGCTGAGTTAATCTCTTCTACGACTTGAACCTTCCCTTCTGTAGCTACCCCCCTTCTTGGCTGTTTTCCCATTAAGTCATCGGATTCTCTAAATTCCGTTCTCAATTCCTCTAATATGTATCCTGTTAGATTCTGCCCAGAATGTCTTCCTGTTCCAAACATTTTGCTATCTATAGCAATTCCAGCAGCCCATTTCTTGTTTGCTGTGCATTCTAACAAGCACATGGTTCCGGTTTCTAACAGCATTCTTCTTAGTTTTGGATTCTGAACATATTTTTCTCTGACCACCCTTCTAACTTCTGTCTTTTCTACCTGTTGCCACCCATCCACTCGTATGGTGTTGCCCCGTCCCTTCGCAGTGTACCGGTTTGATGTGTCAAGGATTTTTTGTGCTGTCAGATGGGCCTTTCTGAATTTGGCTCTCAAATATTGTTCGGCTGACCTAAACACAATTCCATCTAACACAATGTCACAGGCAAACATGTTTGACAGCGGTGCCAGTTGTCCCTGAAAACCAATTGAGTTGCCTTCAATCCTGGTTTTTGTTGATTCTAACCTAATACACTCAGGCAGTTGGTTGAACCGTTGGTGGGGGTAAAATATGTCACAGACCACTATGCCAGATCCCCTTTGCTGTGCCGTAAACCCCTGTCTTATAGCCTCCCTGGTTAAGGCTCGTGCTTCATTTCTTTGTTTAAATATCACTGAGTTTGGATCATCATTTAGCCAAATCAATCTAAGCTCCCATTTGTCCTTCAGGTTTTTCTTGTTTCTCATAATAAAATCTCTTTTTTTCTACTGATTTCAGAACCACTAGAATTGGTTTTGTTTGCTGACCAGGTTGGTTTACCCTTTGTGTGAACTCTACGTCGCTTGTGACAAAGGTGCTATCAGTTACAGAGAGGATATCAATGGCAATATCCCTTGTATACTCACCTGGAGTTTATCGTACCCCTGCTATCAGAATGTTTTTACGTCTATTTGAGTGGTCAAGTTGGGCCATTTGATTTTCAATCTCTGTGATCCGCCTATCCAGATCCCTTCCCTGCATTTCTCTTTAACAGGTTACCTTTTTCTTGTTCTCAAAAGATCTTTTTTTTTCCATATCCCCGATTTCAGAGTGGGCAAAGTCAACTGATTTACATGTTGTGTTTATGGATATATTCAGCACGTTTCAATAGTCCTCACGCTCAGCCACCATCAAACACGTCCAGCTAGCCCGCCATCTTGCAGATTTGACAAGAAACTAGTAGGGCCAGAGAAACGGCGACCACCCTGAAAACAGCCTTCTGCCTCCTCAGCATTGACATAGGTCTTCTCATGTTACGCAGATTAGCTTTTTTTTTGTAGAAGGCTGTCACATATATGGGTCTGAGCCAATGTTATAAGAACAGGACTGTTTGATTTATGCTTTCTTGTAAGCTGCTGCACTTAATGACATATCCCTTTTACACAATAATGCCTAATCTCAAAGACATTTCAATAAAAGCTGCAAGCAGCTCCTGATCCGATGATCCCAACAGTCCTTCAATAACCAGATTATGCCTCTTGTTATAAGTATCTGCGTTACCACCTTGCATACAATCGAGTCTAGGAGATTGTTGTATCACAGGATTTGAACTCACCGCTTCAGCTTAAACACGGTCAAGTTGAACTTGCAAGTCATTGATCTTTGCTTCTTGCGCCTGTAAGTCCTCCTGTATTTCTTTAAATTTGGCAGCAACTTGTTCTTTGTATTCCTCATAACTTCTCTGTGTTACCAGCTTCTCCAGTTCAGAGGATTTTGCCAGACTTTTCATTTCCAGAGCCATCGTCTCCATTGTTGACATGATTTTCAATAACGAGTCCTCCATGTTTGTTGGTGTTGGCGATAATTTGACAAGACTTGTGGCGCGGCTTCTTCTGACATTGCGCCGATTCCAGAAATGGCGAAATCAATGAGGATGGCGACAAATCTCTTTTACTTCTCCCATCCAGGAAGGATATCGTAATGTATTGTGGGGTAACATTACAATATCCAATTTGCCCTTGCAGATCCTGTATATATGGCATCTGAGGCAGTGCCAAGTTGGTTTCATGTAAACACAATGTTTTTACCAGTCTCCTTTGTGATCACTTTGTAATGAGTCCAATTTCCAGTTACGATTGGTCGGCAGACTTAAATCCACGTATCATTTGTGTTATAACCACATTACATCGATCTACAGTCCATTTTCAATTAGAAAACCAACAGATCAATGGTTACCAGATAGATAATTAATAATAGGTCTTTTATACACTTAGGTTCACAAACATGGTATTCCCTAGGTGTTATGTTAGCTACGGCATACCAGACCTCTATCATGATCACATGTTCTAAAAACAATTCTAATCTGAAATGCATATTCTATTGTTTTCTCAGGTTATTTATTTTTATTACTTACATCATGATCTTTGTCTTTTGGTATTTGTAGATCCTATGGTCCTGTACCATGATTGAACTGACCAAGATACTGTCCTCAAGTATGAAGTTGAAGTCCTTGCCGCTATTCAAAAAATGTAGGGTATCAAACCTGGTGCCAGGCTGCTCCTAAATCATATCATAGATTCGGTCACTGCCCTTGTGATGTAAAACTACCTGCAAAGCTTTACCTTGTGCAGTCTGGTAAAAGAACCCTAAAGGGTTGGCCGGATGTTAAACTAACCCCACCAACCAAACCAAAGTATGAGATTGCTGCATCCGTTTCGTCTGCTATGGCTATTTTGTGCCTAGAGTCATGAATGAGTTTGTTTGTCCAATAATTGTCTTCTTTGTGGATGTTTCTACAACTAATGAAGCCACCATCATTCCCATAAAGCCTGGTAAAGATCATAACAACAGACCCGTGGGGATCCGGGTAAGAATAGGCCCTCAGTAACCCCTGCTGATCGTACGAGGCAACGATAGGGGGGACCCTGCACTGACCAAGTGGTTCTTTGGGTTCAATTCCCGGTCAGTGCTTGGTTCACTAATGGATGAGGTACAACAAATGATTGCTGGGTTTTGATCCCCTGCTGTTTGCCCGCCCTGTCGCCTTCATCTCATAGATTCGATCAACAAAGACAGAATTCGTCCTAACTGGTTTTCGCCGTGAAAATGACCCAGGCTGTCGGTACGGCGTAAAACATCCAACACTCACTCACTCACTCATAACATAACAAGATAGCATTAACATCTTGCATCTATAAAACCATGGAATGGATGATCAATGTTCAGCTCATCTGGAACCCCCAATATCCCCTGCTAATCATAAGAGGCGAGGAAAAGGGGTGACTTGTTCACCGTCAGTCGCGACCGGTGTCGGTGGAAACTGCAAGACAAGCAAAATAAGTTCCTAAAATTATATTTGGGAATTAGAGGAGCTTTTAATAAGAGACAAATGCATATTGCAGCTAACCTATCATTGTTAGGTCAAAGAAGGCGATCCCATATATTGAATTTTATGTATAAGAGGAAAAATGAAGACAAATATCTTGATAAAAGAGATCTCCCTACTCTCACACATCAAACTACTAAATTTCTGGTTCCTAAGATGAATGTGAAACAATTCAAAAAAAGTAATATCTATAATGGATCAATGCTTTGGAATAACTTACAGCCTGAAATGAAAAATATTGAGAATTATGGTCTTTACCTTGGAAGATTTCTTCCATCTGGGGGATTTCTTGAGTTTGAGGGTGTTCTTCTGCTTCGGATGCTTTTTCTGATTGTTGTTTCTGATTTTGTTGGGGATGGGGATGGTCTTCTGCCTCCTTTTTTGTTGTTCTTTTCTGTCTGTTCGTTGATTTGGTTTGTGTTTTTTTCCCTTTTGGATGTGTGCATAGTTTATGCTTGGCTTGTTCCTGTTGCTCTTTCTTGGATTTTTTTCCTCTTGGTATTTTTCCTCTCGGGTATGGGTGTCTATTACTGTCTTTTCCTGGATGGTCGTTATTTCGTTGTCTGTTTTTGGTAGTTTGGTCATTTCAGGGGGTCCAGTCAGGTTGTTTTCCATATCGTAGTTGAGATCTGTGTCCGTTTGTTCCAGTGGTTGGTTGGCTGCCATGGCTGTTGGTCAGTTGTTAGTTATTGGTTAGGGTCAGGGGTTTTTTGTGACTAGTATTTGGGTGTGGTAGTTATTTGACTAGGTCTATATTTACTGTACAGTACTTGGGCCTATGTAGTATGGGTATGTAGTATGGGTATATGTCCTATCTATAAGTTGATCTATATTTGGGATTACTGTAACTAGGCCTGTATAGTAGGAGTATTTGATTCTATATTTACAATAGTAGACTATATACAGGTATATACTGTCAGTAGGGTGTAAAACACCCAACACTCCCTTACTCACTCCTTCATTTGTGCTGACTGTAACATAAATAGGAGAGGCTGCTCCTCATGGATATATTCCTGGTATAAGACCACATCATCAGGTATATCTTCAGTTACCAACTTATTAAGACTAGTCAAGTCATCGTCATCTAGGCCAAAAGACAGAATTCGTCCCAACTTGTTTTTGCTGTGACAACGACCCTGGCTGTTCGTATTGCGTAAAGCATCCATCACTTACATCCAGTGGGGGTTCCAGGGAAGGATATAGGCCCCTAGTAGCCCCTACTGGTTGCATAAGGCGACGATAGGGGGGACCCAGCACCAACCAAGTGATTCTTTGTGGTTTCAGCAGAGACCCTGTATGTATATATAGGATATATCGAGACTGGAAAGCCAGGGGTAAACCTGTTATGCACTACAGGCCTGCCACCTGGCCCTTGGTAGGACTAGATTTGGATTGACCATTATGTCCATGGTAAAAATAGGCATGGTGGTGCCACTTACTATTCCAAAGTTACATTGGTAATGACCAGACCCTGGTCATGGTTGATCCAACCAGCCACCAGGGAAATTGGCACATAGGCCCAAAGAGAAGCTTTCCAGTCTCTATATATCCTATATATACATACAAGGTCTCTGGTTTCAGTGGGCCTATGACATGATATCTCAATGTGGCAGCACTATAAATAAGGCATTGGGTCCCACTGCTACAACTAGGCATCTCACCTCATAGATTCGGTCACCACCCTTGTGGCGTAAAACAAGCTGAAAGGCCCCCGTGGGGATCCGGGGTGGGGGTTCCTTTGGGAGCCTCCTGGGTAGAATAGGTCCCTAGCATCCCCTTGCTGATCGTAGGAGGCGACAAATGGGGCAATTTGTTGGCCGTGAATTGCGACCCGTGTTGTTTGGAGGCGGAGATCCTGGTGTCATGAGGGCATCTGTGAGGCTATGGGCCTTCTAAGATTGCGGGTTCATAGTGTTCCTCCTCTTGCCCAATACTGCACTTTGGCTCCAAATTCATCTAGACGGGAGGTTGGAGAGGCCCGATCCAATCAATCGGCTGGTCATGCTGAGCCCTAGGATACTTGTACAGAAAGTTAATATTGCCTATAACATCAGTGGCTTTCCTTTTATCTTGCCCATAACATCAGTGGCTTTAATTTGCCAATAACTTCAGTGGCCTTTGGCTTTCTCTTTATTTTGCCCATAACATCGGTGCCTGTCTTTTTTTTTTGCCCATAATATCAGTGGCTTTTCAAACTCAATTGGATAGTTGTTCTTCTCTAACAATTTCAAACAATCTATTTTCTTTTATATCCTAGAAGGCAGTGGCTAGGGCTAATCTAGTAGTTGGTTGACTGCTAGAGTATATCCCCCTTGTATCTCTGGTGTGTATCTGATGGTTACCGCAGCTCTGCACATCCCCTTGTAGGACTCCAAGGTGGGTGGGGAGCAAGGGGGATGAACAACCTGTGTACTCATATGGCACATAACAAAAAGAACCCCAACAAACGTCCGTTTACTGAAGAAGAAGACCCGGAACATGTACAGAATACTGAAAATGAAAATGAATACTGGCCTAGGTTTTTGATTCTTGAGCCTTCCGACAATACAAGTCCTTTGTCCAAGCTATCTCCTTTTGCCATAAATAAAGGCATTGAGGGAATAGCTGGCAAGGTGAAGGACATTCGTAAACTACGATCTGGCCAAATTCTTGTGGAGTGTGATAAGAAGGCCCATGCCACCAACCTGCAGCGTGCCACTACGCTTGCTGGTGTTGGCATGAAAGCCTCTCCTCACAGATCTTTGAATTCAAGCAAAGGAGTAATCCAATGTAGAGAACTTCGAGATGTTGGTGAGGATGAAATCACTAGAGAACTGCGTCCTCAAGGTGTTTCCTTTGTCAAAAGGATATCTATTAGGAAAGAAGGTAATGTCATTCCGACAAACACCTATATCCTCACTTTTGACAGACCTTCTCCTCCCAAGAAACTTAAAGTTGGTTATCTCCGCGTTGATGTGGATTTGTTCATACCAAATCCACTCCGCTGTTTTAAGTGTCAGAGGTATGGTCATGGCAGAGGCTCCTGCTCTAACGAGCAGACTTGTCTCCGATGTGGTCAAAAGGGACATGACAATGTGGAAT
This sequence comes from Lepidonotus clava, assembly GCA_936440205.1. Classification (NCBI taxonomy): domain Eukaryota; kingdom Metazoa; phylum Annelida; class Polychaeta; order Phyllodocida; family Polynoidae; genus Lepidonotus; species Lepidonotus clava. Next base: position 51,229,716 of record OW387143.1, on the reverse strand, counting down.
GTGTCAACGATGCGAAATGCATCAATTGTCAAGGTGCCCACATGGCCACGTCGAAAGACTGTCCTGTGTGGATCAAAGAAAAATCGATCCAAAAGGTAAAAACTGAAAATCGTGTCAGTTACCCGGAAGCAAGGAAGATGGTGGAAGGAACCATAAAAGTCCCTGGAGCCACTTCCTATGCGGCCGCGGTAAAACCGAAACTCAGGACAGTTGAATGTCAGACAGACTACACCTGGTTGAAATTAGATAAACCAGTGCGTAGTCCCTCAGGCATCCAGGTCGTGGTAGCCGGAAAGGTTACTCAGACAGAATCTAGCGCTAGTACATCTAAATCAACTTCGAATTCATCTGTTCCATCATCTGAAGCTCCATCAAATAGAAAAAAGAGTCGTAACAGTCGAAGCTCTTCTAGGGCTTCGGCTGAAAACAGACAAAGTCAATCAAGTCAGGAACAGCCTAGTAAACTAGAAAGGAATTCTTTGCCATTGACAAATAGATTCCAGAATTTAAACGAAGTTGAGATGGAAGAAGCTGCGGCTGCAAGTCGCAGCGTGTCCCCCCAAAATAAGATCCGGGGACAATCTCCTGTCCATCCACCTTGATGGCAGGAAGATCAATCTTCCAATGGAACTGTCGAGGTTTTAGAGCCAATTTTAATGAACTTAAAATTTTAGTTAGTTATTATAATCCTCTTGCTCTGTGTCTCCAGGAAACCCTTTTAAAAAGAGAAGACAATATCACCTTTAAAGGATATCGCATATATAATACATATGCCCCTGATGGTGGAAGAGCCTCAGGGGGCTCATCCATTTTAATAAGACAAGATATCATGCATAGTCTTATTCCATTAAATACCAATTTTCAAACAATAGCAGTCAGAGTGACATTACATTAAACCATTACTCTCTGTTCACTCTACCTTCCACCAAATTCAAACATCAATAGACAAGAATTAGAAAATCTCTTAAACCAATTACCGTCACCAATCCTCATAATGGGAGATCTCAAAGTTGGTTATCTCCGCGTTGATGTGGATTTGTTTATACCAAATCCACTCCGCTGTTTTAAATGCCAGAGGTATGGTCATGGCAGAGACTCCTGCTCTAACGAGCAGACTTGTCTCCGATGTGGCCAGAAGGGACATGACAACGTAGAGTGCATCAATGATGCTAAATGCGTAAACTGTCAAGGTGCCCATATGGCCACTTCCAAAGACTGTCCTGTGTGGGTGAAAGAAAAAGCAATCCAAAAGGTTAAAGCTGAAAATCATGTCAGCTACCCGGAAGCTAGGAAGATGGTAGAAGGGACCACTCGAGTCCCTGGAGCCACTTCCTATGCGGCCGCGGTTAAGCCTAAACTCAGGACGGTTGAATGCCAGATAGATTACACCTGGTTGAAAAAGGATAAACCAGTGCGTAGTCCCTCAAGCATCCAGGTCGTGTTAGCCGGAAAGGTTACACAAACGGAGCCCAGTACAAGTGCTACGACATCATCTAAACCCAGTCCACAGTCTAAACCATCAAGTTCAACGACAAACAGGAAAAAAAGTCGTAACAGTCGAGGCTCTTCTGAAGCTTCGACTGTCAATCAAAAATCTACTAAAGAAACTAAAATAGATAGGAATCCGTTGCCTTTGAGTAACAGATTCGAAAATTTAAACGAAGTAGAGATGGAAGAAGCTACGCCTGCAAGTCGCAGCTCGTCCGCCCAAGATAAGATCAGGGGGCGATCTCCTGTCCATCCACCTTGATGGCAGGAAGATCTATCTTCCAATGGAATTGTCGAGGTTTCAGAGCCAATTTTAATGAATTAAAAATTCTCGCCAATCACTTCAATCCTCTTGCCCTGTGTCTCCAAGAAACACTTTTAAAGAGAAACGATAACATCTCTTTTAAAGGTTATTGTATTTATAATACATACGCCCCTGATGGTGGAAGAGCCTCAGGGGGCTCATCCGTTTTAATAAGACAAGATATCATGCATAGTCTTATTCCATTAAATACCAATTTTCAAACAATAGCAGTCAGAGTGACATTACATAAAACCATTACTCTTTGTTCACTCTATCTTCCACCAAATTCAAACATCAATAGACAAGAATTAGAAAATCTCTTAAACCAATTACCGTCACCAGTCCTCATAATGGGAGATCTCAATGGTCATAATCCCTTATGGGGTGGTGACAGGTATAATGAAAAGGGCAGGATGATTGAAGATATTATTAATAATCTAGATTTATGTGTTTTAAATGATGGCTCTTACACCTATTTACATCCGGGTTATGGAACTTATTCTGCTAATGACTTAACATTAGCTGACCCTCGTCTGCTGTTGGACCTCTCCTGGAGAGTATTAAATGACCTCCATGGAAGTGACCATTTCCCAATCTTAGTCAATATTGACGACCCAAATATAGGCCTAAAAGAGCCCCATTGGAGGCTCAATAGGGCTGATTGGGAGTCCTTCCAGACTTTATGTCGGGAGAGGCTCTCAGCAGATGATTCATTTATCCAATTCTCCACCAAATTACTTTCAGTAGCAGAAGAAACTATCCCTAAAACCTCGACAGTTCCTAAGCACATTCGTAATCCATGGTTTAATGATGCCTGCCAAAAGGCCATTAAAGATAGAAAGAAGGCCTTGAGAAAATTCAAACAGAGACCAACTGCTGACAATTTAACTCAATTTAAGATTAAAAGGGCTCAGGCCCGAAGAATTAAATGAGAGTCAAAACGGCAGTGTTGGAGAGATTATGTTTCTGGCATTAATACTCGGACACCTATGAAAAAGGTCTGGACTATGGTCCGTAAAATAAAAGGCAAGGGGGGCCAGGCCAGAGTCCAGCACCTACAAGATGGTGACAATCTTTTGACCTCTCCTGTTGAGGTGGTCGAAAGATTGGCCGAAACATTTCAACATCATTCTTCTTCAGCCAACTGTCATCCCCAATTTAAACCTATTAAAATGAGAGAGGAGAGAAAACCATTAAATTTTACATCGGACAATGCTGAAGGATATAATCAAGCCTTCAGCATAGATGAACTTTTAAAATCTCTCAATAAATCTCATAATACAGCAGTTGGTCCTGATAAAATTCATTATGACTTTCTCAAACATCTTCCTAAACCAGTGCTCAAGATTCTTTTGAATCTTTTCAATCAGATATGGGATAGTGGCCAACTGCCAACGTCTTGGCAGGAAGCCACCATTATTCCTATTCCAAAGCCTGGTAAAGATCATAATGATGATTCTAATTATAGGCCTATAGCATTAACATCTTGCATCTGCAAAACCATGGAGCGGATGATCAATGATCGACTCGTCTGGATGCTGGAATCTCAACATCAGATTTCAGAATTTCAGAGTGGGTTCAGACGAGGAAGAAGCACCCTCGATCATTTGATAAGATTGGAATCTTTCATCAGAGATGCCTTTATTCAAAAACAACATGTCGTGTCAGTCTTTTTTGATTTGGAAAAGGCATATGACACGACATGGAAATATGGTATTATGAAAGATTTATATAACTTGGGATTTCGTGGCCGTTTACCCATTTTTATTAGGAATTTTCTATCTAATCGTCACTTTAGGGTGCGATTAGACACTACTCTGTCTGATATTCACAATCAAGAACTTGGTGTTCCTCAGGGAAGCATCTTGTCTGTGACCCTGTTTAGCATCAAAATCAATAGTATTGTTCAGTGTCTTCAAAAAGACATGTCCTGTAGTTTATATGTTGATGATTTCCTCATATGCTATAAGGGCAAAAACATGAACATTATAGAGAGGCAAATTCAATTAAATCTAAACAAGATCCACAAATGGTCAACAGATAATGGTTTTAAATTTTCCAAAGCAAAGACAGTGGCTGTTCACTTTTGTCAGTTGAGATCCCTCCATCTGGACCCTGAGTTGAAGATGGATGGTGATCCAATCAAAGTAGTAGAACAGACCAAGTTTTTAGGTTTGGTTTTTGATCACAAGTTGTCCTTTATTCCACATATTAACAGTCTAAGGACAAAATGTAACAAGGCTCTGGATATCATTAAAGTTCTGGCAAACACCACTTGGGGTTCTGACAGCAAAATTTTATTACAACTTTATAGAGCTTTGATTAGATCAAAGCTCGATTATGGCTGTCAGGTCTATGGGTCAGCACGCGCATCATATATCAAGAAGCTAGACTCTGTCCATCATCAGGGGCTGCGGCTGGCATTGGGTGCTTTTAGGACATCGCCAGTCCAAAGCCTCTATGTTGAGGCGGGGGAATCTTCATTAACCAATAGAAGATTAAAACTTTCCCTTCAATTCATCATTAAGTTAAAAACCAATGCTTCTAATCCTGCCTTTAAGTGCGTATTTCAACCCCAAAACGAACATCTCTATGCTGCCAGACCAAACTACATCCAACCTTTTGGCATTCGAATGAAACCTCACATAGAAAATGCCTTTGTGGATCTTGATGTTTTGAAACAGCCTCATTTTTCAGTCATTCCTCCATGGAGACTCAAACCACCTCCTATCAATTTTGACCTCACCAAATCCAAAAAGTCACTGACTCAACCATTGGATTACGTGTCCCGGTATCATGAAGTTCGAAACAAATTTCCTCATCATTCTCCTGTTTTCACTGATGGTTCAAAGGATGGGAAACGTGCTGCAGCAGCGTCTGTCTGCTGCGGTAAGAAACAGTTTGCCCGTCTACCTGACTTCAGTTCTATTTTCACAGCTGAAGCAGATGCCATTATTATTGCTTTGAAAGCCATTCAGCAGGCAGAGGAAAAGAACTTTATCATTTTTACCGACTCAAAGTCCTGTCTTCAGGCTTTGCAGTTTTTGAAAACTGAACATACACTCATTATGAAAATTCTTCTCTGGCTACAAAAGTTGTCCAACTCAGGATTTGATGTTCAGTTCTGTTGGATACCGGGTCATGTAGGCATTCATGGTAATGAGTTAGCTGACCAAACGGCCAAGAAGGGATTGGACAAAGCAGTCCTTCCTTTTCCAATTCCTCACATAGATTTTAAACCGAGAATCGTTCAATACATCAATGAGAGATGGCAAAATGAATGGGACCAGTTCCCCAATAACAAACTGCATTCTATTTTCCCAACCATCAAAGATGTTAAACCTAATGTTCTTAAAGTTAGAAAAGACCAAACTGTTTTTACCAGAATTAGAATTGGTCATTCTAGACTAACACATGTTTTTCTTTTAAAGGGTGAGCCCCAACCAGAATGTATTGTCTGTAACGAACCTTTAACCATCAAGCATCTCCTTTTGGAATGCCCAGATTTTGAACAGATACATAGGCAGTTCTATCAGGTAGCTGGTCTACCTGAACTTTTTAACACTGTACAGTCTGATCGTATCATCCATTTTTTGAAAACAGCTGGTCTGTATGGACTGATATGATTAGTATATTAACATGTTTTTATCCTTAGGATAAGATCTTGTACATATGTCATGTTGTTCTATTGACAACTTTTAGTCCATCTTTTCATTGATAACCGTTTTCGCCATGAATATGACCTTAGTTGTCGAAATGGCGTAAAGCATCCATTACTCACTCACTCACTCCTTAGGATAAGATCTTGTACATATATCATGTTGTTCTATTGACAATTTTTAGTCCATCTTTTCATTGATAACAACCGTTTTCGCCATGAATATGACCTTAGTTGTCGAAATGGCGTAAAGCATCCATTACTCACTCACTCACTCCACCAGTTATTTTGTTCATAGTTATGCAGCATCACAAGTGTATCAAAAGCATTTTGTACCGGGTCATTCACATGAAGATTTGCTAATCTTAGCCAGTATTTAAGGACAGTTATTTTCCTTCTAAGTTGCATTGGAAAAACGGCCAGAATCACTTAACACTGCATCACTTAACACTGCATTAGCTGCTGTTTGAGATCTACCTCCTAAAGTGCTCTTAATATAGCATAAATTGAATTTTCCCATTCCATTGTGCTCCTTGACTTTATAGCATATTTCCGATCCATACTCTAGAATTGGCAGTATCTGAGTGTCATAGATTTTAAAAGAGAGTTTAGGTGAGAGTCTACCTATTACTTCACTACAAAGTTTCCTAATATGATACATCGCTTTACGTGCTTGACCTAGGAGGTGGTCTGGGAACGTTCGAAAAGGATCTTTTGAAAGAGTGTTGAAAATAAACCCCAAATATTCATATTCATTTACAGTATCAATAGTACTACTGCCTACCCTGTATACAAAATCTGTATCAATGTCTTTTTTCTTATTGAAAATTAGGACTTTTGTTTTTGAGAGACTGACAGTCATGTGCCATTTCTTACAGAATTCATACATTCCATCAATCTGTGCTTGTAAACCATCTGCTGTATCTGAGCACAGGTCTAGGTCGTCAGCATACAAAAGATACTGCACTATGCATTCATTTAAATCAATACCATATTTTAACCTTACACAGGCTTGTAAATCACACAAGTACTCAGTGAACAACTTTGGACTGATCATACCTCCCTGGAGCACACCACACACACTTTCAATCTCATCACTAAGTACGCCTTTCACTTTTACCCTACATCTGGACTTGTTATACATACTCTGCAGAACCTGTAGGGCCCCGTGGGGGTCTGGGTAAGAATAGGCCCTCAGTAGCCCCTGCTGATCGTACAAGGCAACGATAGGGGGGACCCTGCACTGACCAGGTGGTTTTTTGGTTCAATTCCCGGTCAGTACTTGGTTCACTAAGGGATGAGGTACAGCAAAAATGATCGCTGGGTTTCGATCCCCTGCTGTTTGCCTGCCATGTCACCTTCATCTCATAGATCCGATCACCAAAGACAGAATTCGTCCCAACTGGTTTTCGCCGTGAAAATGACCCTGGCTGTCGGTACGGCGTAAAACACCGAATACTCACTCACTCACTCAGAAGATTTCCATCAACACCACGTTGTTTTAATTTATGAATCAGTGCAGTGCGATTAAAATAGTCGAAAGCTTTTGTGAAGTCTACAAAACATACAAACAATGGTTTCTTAACAAATTTCTGTTTCATTACCAAAGAGTCCATTAGTGAGAAACTAAGTTCGAGTTTTCAAAATTATAAAATGCAAGATGTTGGAAGATACGTCAATTCCTTCCCCATCAAGTGTGCAGCATGCGGGTTTGCCATTGAGTGCAGCATGGAACTCATTGGCAAGAGTTCCTTCAGGTCGTACTACCTCGTGACCCTTGCCAGAATGGCATTCTCCCTTTTCACCATCGTTTTCTTTGCTGTGAATGTTATGGCATGCTTGATACAGTTGGCAACTGATACAGTGCTCTTTGAGAGATTCTTTAGGTGCGAGTGGTAGCTCTCGAACACTTTTGTGGTATTGGTTCCAAAGTTTGGAACGGATCCCCGTTGGTACTTCACCCAGATGGACCAGATATGTTCCCAGTTCTTGCAGAAGTAGACCTGGAAATAGGAAATCCCTTCAGTATCTGTCAAGTCGTCGCAGAGTGACTTGTAGGTCGAATAGCTATGAGCGTACAGCATTTGGTGGATGATCTGCTCCACCTCCTGGTAAGTTTTCTCGTTCCAGCCATACTCACCCATCTTTGCCCTTAGTGCCTTGATCACGTGTATGGCCCCGATTTCGGCCATGTCTTTATCGATGATGAAGGCCTGAGTTTTCTTCATTTATTCTTCGTTCTCGGCCTTTAAGAGTTCAAGGAATCGCGTCAACGTATCCTTTGTCTCATGGGCGATGAGGGCCTTGGCCGTCACTCGACCTTGGTCATCCCCGACCTTGGTCATCCCCGACCTTGGTCATCCCCGACCTTGGTCATCCCCATCAAGAACCATGGGCGTCGTGAAATGCATTCCCCTACAGTTCACATTATAAGTTGTATCCATACTTATAAATTTTGGGAAATTGGCCAAGTTCTCCCGCATTTCCCCTGATTAGAAGATGATTCATTTGCTATTGAAGTCAGTGCCAATGATGTGAGTGACCAGCTGTCTGGGTCGTCTGCTAGGAGCGTGTCAACGGTATTTCGGATCTGGATATCTTCTGGATCATCCCTGTGGGGGTCCGAGTAGGAATAGGCCCTCAGTAGCCCCTGCGAGGTGACGATAGGGGGGACCCTGCACTGACCCAGTGGTTCTTTGGGTTCAACACTCACTCACTCACTCACTCACTCTTCTGGATCACCTTGGAACTAAAAAAGGGAAATAAAGAATGCAAAGGATGCCATACAGATTATTAGTACAGACTTGTTAACCCTGCCCAGTTCTCCAGGAGACTTCCCAATTTTAAAGGAGGGGTTTCACCCATGAGTTTGTGTGCCCGCTACTGTCAATCTTGTAACATTATACTCCAGGATTGGGGCAGATGGTGGGGGTGACCCCAGGCCTGCCAAGATTTGACCACCTCTACCAGGTACAACACTCTAAAAGTCATGGTACTTTAGGCAAAAAACGGTAGTATAATGCTACACTTTTATACTAAATAGATTGTGAATTGTTAAGCAGTGGTCGATGTAAAGGGGGGCATGGGGGAGCTCCCCCCCTTTTTTTTGGCCAATTTTACGCTTAATCTAAAACAAATCAAAAAAGTAATTAAAGTAAAGCAATTAAGAACAAATACCTATAGAAGGTAGAACCAATACCTAGACTGGTAAAATCTACAAAGGCCACAAAAAACCAAAAACAGGGTATGTGGCTCAAAAACCAATAACCCTGGGCCTACCAGAACAAGATCTGGTAAATATCACCCGTTGATGGATACCACAAGGGTCCGAACAGATGATAATTGAGTAAAGGGATTCAACCTTTGCCATGGCAAAAATTGGAAAATGGTTTGAAACCAAAGTCCAAAGGGAAAGGTTTGGGTATAAAGGAAGGACGGGTTTACAGTCAATTGGACTAGGTTAAGAAAGGACTTGACCTTGGTCTATTGTCTGAAAGGCTTGGGTCTAGAACAGACTAGTCCTTGACCAGAACAAAGAAGGGAGGTGGGTGCAGGTGGACCTGGGCCAGCTCTCACACCTGTAGTGTGAGTGCAGGTGAACTTGGGCTGGTTCGGGTAAAGGGGCCTGGGTGCAGGTGGTGTTAGGTAGGACCTGCCACACTGCCAAAAAGGGGTGTGGGGGTATGGGGGGGGGTTTCAAGTACAGGTGTACTACCTCACAGTAAGTGAATTAATGTGTAGAGTATAGAAAGAAAGAATAAAGTGGTGTGCCAAAAACACCGTGTAGGGAAGACACCCTGTGCAACTATAAGACATGAATTCCATTATTCTGAAAAGAAGTGTGGAAAATGTCATATAGTAGAGTACTACTGGTAGAAGTAGTATTGGAGAAGGCTCCTGTGTAGGTCTGCTGTCTGCTGCTGCTGGGGTCAGACTGAACTGATGAGGGAGAGCCGGGTTCAATTCTCGGCTGGGCCAGGCAGGGCTGCTATGCCCCTCTGTGTTTCTCCCAGTGACAACGACTGGGATATCAAAGGCCTTGTGCCACCGGCTGTTGTCTGTCTGGCCCTGTCTATGGGACCACACACATTAAAGAACACCTACTTCGGTAAATGTGTAGGGGTATGGTCTCTACCTTCTCATAGATTCGATCACCATCACCGCCCTTGATATGACCCTGGCAGTTGATTAGGGCATAAAGCAAGCAAGCAGCAAACTGAACTGATGAACTGTCTGAGATTTTTTTTTCGTTTTTCTTTTTTTTGTGGGTTTGTGACCGAAGTCACCGGACCACTGGGCTTATTAGGCCCTGGTCCTGAAAGAAGTGTAGAAAGAGAAAAACCTCACCGCGTAAGCAATGAGGGGTCTTTATGGTGCCCAGCAGGATAGGGCTGAGAACACCCATGTTTTTAACGAGCCACGTCCGCTCGGGGGAAATAAAGGTAGAATAATACAAAATAAATCCTTAAAGGATAGGAAAGGCTTTTAAAAGCTTGACAAGACCTTCAAACTTGACAACAGCCTGTTTGACAAGAATGAATTTAGCAAGTTCAACAGGGCTGAACGATCTCTCAGCCTGCTAAAAAAACTTAGAATAAAGTTGAGCCTTTCCTGTTGAGTCCCTCTGCACTCAGCCAGATAATGGACAGTTTGTTCCCAGGGTTTGGGCTCCTGAAAATGCCACTTACAACCGTAGCCTCCCCCTACACCCGTGAAGTAAGGGCTACATAAACGAAGACGATAGACTTGCTTCTGAAACTTCCTCGGAAGATTAAAAATAGCAAGACTAGAATCTTTGGAATGAATAATTATCGTTCCAAGACAAGTTCCTGGAAAAGGTCTCATTTTCCCTCCTAGTAGCAAAAACATCACCCAAGGTTCTCTTAACCAGACTAAGAGCATGCTTCCTGCTGGGCTGAACAACTAGATCGATTTCAGGCCTATAAAGACCTTTGTTAGCAGCAGCATCCGCTGTCTCATTGCCTAAAATCTTGATGACATTGCTGAAACATTTGGATAATGGTTATAAGGTGGCATATCAAAAGGTGTACAAACTAAAAAAGTTAAGGAAATACTTGTCACAAAAACAGCACTTATTGTTTATAAACAAACTGTCTTACCCTACCTAGAATATTGTGATTTCTTGATTGATTGCTGTCCAAAAGACGATATAGATAAATTGGAAAAACTACAATATCGGGCTCTTAGAATAGTGCATGACATACGTAACCCACGGGATATAAGTAGAGTGGAACTTCTAAGAATATCTAAAATAGGAAAGTTGAAATATAGACGGAAGTGCCATCTATTGAATCTGATGTATGGGTTTAAGCAGAAGGGCATATGGTTGAAATCACAGAATAGGGTGACCAGAAATCAGAGTTTACAGCAATTTTATGTTAAGAAGCCAAGGACTGAACTAGCCAGAAAGTCACCCTTCTATAGAGGTGCACTTTTATGGTTAAGACTTCCAAAGAAGATAAAAGCTATAGAGAGTAAACATGAATTTAAGGCGGCTGTGAAAAAAAATACCTCAAGTGAAAGTGAATGGGTTGTGCATATTTGAATATGTATCTTTAGTAAATTGACATGTCTTGCGGTGCTTGCCAGCCTGTATGCTATAAGTAACTAAAGTGAGTCTGAAGGTCTCAATGCAACCGGGATAATTATCTGCCAACAATTGTTTATGTATTTTGGGAATTCCTAGATGATGAATACAAATATGAAGGATCCCTAATTATATTACATCCATTCTATTTACATATCACTTCATTTATATATATTCATCTCATATAAACAATTTGCTGACTAATTGACCTCAAAGATATCATAATTTAAGATTATCAGTATAATTCACTGTAATATCTGGAAGAACAGATGTATCTGAAAATATTCAATAAAAATATTAAAAAAAAAAAAATTAAAAAAAAATACCGACATGGCTAGGCACCCAGTTAACAACTGGGATTTCAGGTAACAGCCTAGCCATGTCACAAATCTGCCCGACCAAAGCAGTATTATCAGGAACAGACTGTCTAAAGGCAAAAATACTGGCTAAAGAGTCGGTATGAACAACAACTTTAGAGGCTACATTCTGAACAGCGTGCTCAAACGCCATATAGATAGCTATGAGCTCTACCTCTAGAATAGAAGCCCCCCCGTTAACCCTATAAGATTTAGAGAAACCTTGAGTGACAAAAGCCGAAGCCGCCCTTCCATCACAAACAGAACCATCCGTATAGTAGACAGTGTCCCCAGCATTCTCTAAAAAGGAAATATTCCTCTCCGCCTGGACCTTGGTACTAGGACTATTTTTGTCGGTTTTACCCCTCTTGGGTTTACAAATAACAGTCCTAATGGGACAAGGTTCCCACGGAGGAGGAGGACGAACTTGTGGAATGGGATCCGGAAGGACGGCCCCGGGAGCAAGATTCTTTAAGTGCCTGGCTGCCTTGGGTCGCCACGAGGTAGAGGAGAATACCCTGCGGTCCTTCTCAGCAGCCGACACTATAACCTTATGAAGAGGATGTTGCTCATTCAAAGCTACCTTGGCAGCAAAAGTACCCTGATGTTGCAAATATCTCTCTTCAAGGCTAAGCAAACCTAATGCATTCCTTAGGGCATCAAGCCCTATAAATCTTGGAGCCCCTGTTATGATTCTCATGGCAGAATTCTGAATCCTTTTGATGGGTTTAAGGACAGTTTTGGATGCCATAATAAGCACATGAGAACCATACTCCAAAATAGGGCGTATAGCCATGGAGTAATAGGTTTGTAAAACTTCGGAGCCAACTCCTGAAAGCCAGACCAAAACTTTAAGAACATTAAGTCTTTTTCTTGCTTTATCAACAACATGTCTGACATGACACCTAAAAGAAAGGCCTTTATCAAGGTAGACTCCCAGATATTTAAAGTCTGGCACCCATTCTATTAACTGATCATTAAGTAAAAGTTCAGGAACCTTCTCCTTACCATAAAAAACCATGGCCTTAGTCTTAGGGACAGATATCTTCATACCTATACAACCTATGATATGTTGGAAATTTTCTAAGGCCAATGGAAGAAGGCATCTGCCATCCCTGGGAACATTAGTCTGGTAGATAACAATGTCGTCTGCGTAAGATAACATCTTAACATCAGGGGGCAAATCAATCGTATGGTGGATCTGATCGACCAGATAATGAAAAATAGTAGGGCTCAAAGAGCTACCTTGAGGAGTGCCATTTTCAAAAGTAGCTTCCTCTGAAACGGCTCCCTGAAAATGCAAAAGAGCCTTACGATTAGTCAAAAAATCAAGAATCCAGACCAACATACTACCTTCCAAACCAGCCTCAGCCAGAGAGGCAGCAGTGGCAACAGGATTAGCTAATTCATATGCCTTTTCCAGATCAATGAAAACGGCCACCGTCGTAGACCTATAACCCTTCCTTTGACCTTTAGTGATATCGTCCACAAGAGTTGCAACAGCATAAGCGCAACCATAGCCCTTCCTAAATCCCAGAGTGTTCTGATGGAGGGGGCGAGCCGCAAAATTAATACGGTTCAAAACCATCCTCTCCATCAGCTTAGCAAGACAAGTATAAACACCAGTAGAGTCTCTGGGTCTATCTTATGGTAGCATTGCAAGCAAGAATGAGAAGACAAGGCAGAGGCTGAGTTGTCAACTGAAGATTTGTATTTCTGCACAGATTGAGGCTGGGTCACATGACCAGATAACCAAAATGAGGCTAGGGGTCACATGACCTGTCAATCACTTATTAAGGAGGGGGAGGGGCGTGGCCTAAATGACCAGCCCCCCTCCCCAGTTTATGGGAAATGTAATGCATGATTATTCAGTTATCTAGTAGGAGGATTTATCAGTTGTTCAGACTTATCACTGTTGATAAGCCCAGAAAACTGGAGAGATAAGAATAAGCCTGAGCCTCTGTCTGGGCTCAGGATAAAACCAAGATAAAACATAAACCTAAGAGAAGAGGCTTTGCATGCCAGGGACTTTTATCTACAGATTACCTGGACTGGACACTTATAATCTGTGGAGATTATGGAACACCTGGCTTGATAGTGGTTACCATTAAATATGATTCTACCACATCCATATAATTATTATATTTTTTTCTTTAAAAACATGGTTTGCAAAAATATCTTTTAGAACCATGTACGATTCTACACAAGGTAAAAGGGAAATGGGACGATAAACACCAGGTTGAGCAGGTTTGGGTATAGGAACTATAGTGGCACGTTTCCACTGATCTGGAAGACGCCCACTCTCCAAAGAAGAGTTAAAAAGATGAAGAATATCAGTTAAAGTTTCTTCAGGGGTATAACGTAACATGGCATATGAAATTTGATTGTCACCGGGGGCAGTGTTTTTGTTAGGGATAGCCGACAAAAGTTCTGCCATAGTAAAGGGAATATCCGTGTCACAGGGGCTATCAGCTGCCTCCTGGATAAGGTTAGCATGAAAAAGAGATAAATCATCCAAACTATCCCTGGTAGATTCTGGCAAATTAATGGAAGAACTACGGTCAACAAACCCTTGCAAAAGAGACCCAGCGACCCCAGGAGCATCTGGATGGGTTGGAGGTCGAGGGGGGAATCCTTTGACTCTTCTGAGTCTAGCCCACATGGTTTTGGGTCTCGTGTCTTTGTTGACATGAGAGATCCACCTGTCCCAGCTCTCCCTCCTAGCCAACTCCGAGACCTCTCTGAGTTCCTTCTGGGCCTCTCTTAGTCTGACCCAGTTAGACTCCGAAGATTGCCTTTGAAAAAGGCGAGCTCTTTGATTGACAAGACGATTACATCGCCTGACCTCGGGGGACCTGTACCAATGCTTTTTCCTAAAATTCTTAGCTCTAGAACGAGGAATAGCTACCTCGGCTGCCTTCTGGAGCTGAGCTATAATAAAATCATGTTCCTCCGCCATGGATGTAAATTGGGCGCAAGGAACAGATTGGCTCTGAAGAAAATTAGAAGATTTGTCCCAGTCTGCTTTGTACAAATTCCAAAAGCCAGAAGGCCCCACCATAATAGGAGAAGGCTCCTGATAAATTAAAGCTTGGACACCTGTGTGGTCACTAGAAAAGCTAGGACACAAGAAAAAATGGGAACCTGGGGCCAAAGAAGCATGTACAATAATAAGGTCAAGAGCTCCACCTCTGATATGGGCAGAAACTTTGCTATTTAAAACGACATAGGGATAGTCAGTAATCTGGTTGGAAAGAGTCCTTCTGGCAGTTCTAGTAGAACAAATGTCAGGACCCCACTCACTATTGTGAGCATTAAAATCCCCAACCAAAAGACATCTCTCGTCGCCCTCAATAGCATTGTTAAAATTGAAAAGTCAGAAGCGTATCTTCTATAAATATTGTGTAAAATAACAGGGTCAGACTCAAGATGAAGACGAAGGGAAAGACAAGAAACTCTGTCTCCCAAATCAGCAGGCGAACAAACAGGCTCTACAGGAATCCTACTATGAACAAGAGTAACAAGACCAGGGTCACCATTGCCCTGAGGTGTAAAAAAGGTAGAATAACCAGGGACAGAGATAGGAGGTCTACCATCCTCTCGACCCTTAAGTCTTGTATCCTGTAAAGCCAAAATGTCAACCTTCTCGTTGAGAACGAGCTGAATGAGAGACGAGATCTTGTTGCCCACACCTTCACAATTAAAAGAAACAAGTTTCATGAAATCACTCCTAGCAGAAGAGTCAGAGGAACCGTTTACATGCTCTCCGTGATCATTTTGATCAGTCGGAGAGCCGTTTCCTGTGTCTTGACTGCTAGAGTTACCAAAACTGGATTCTTGACCAACTGCGGAAGAATTTCCTGGACAGTTTAAAGGAGTTCCTGAACGGAAACCAGCATCTCCTTGGTCTTGTTTACTTCTAGTGCTTTCACTGGCTTGGCAGTGCCGGGAACAGTTTATTTCTGAACAATAGGCACAGGTTGTACCTCTTCCACTACTTCTATAATCTGGGTATTCGGGACGACTGGGACAGGGGCTACAGGTTCCTTGGTCCACGCATTTACTACTGGAGTCGGGGTGGGAACAAATGGCTTCTCGGACAACAAAGGCTGCCTTTGAAATGCATTGGGTTTCTTCCCCCTCCTTCTCAATATGGCCTTGGGCTTTGTGATCTTCTCTTTTACCGTCTTCGACTGAACAACTTTCTGGACCCCCTTTTCCTTTTGAACCTCCTTGTTGCCGACCTTTGCCAACTTGGGGAAGCCCAAGATACCTGGGACTCTCTGCTTTGGGCAACTCAGTGGCTTGGTGGTCTCCTTGATCTTTTTGACCACTGCTTCTTTCTTGGGGCACACCCTGCTGC
This sequence comes from Lepidonotus clava, assembly GCA_936440205.1. Taxonomy (NCBI): domain Eukaryota; kingdom Metazoa; phylum Annelida; class Polychaeta; order Phyllodocida; family Polynoidae; genus Lepidonotus; species Lepidonotus clava. The sequence goes on along the minus strand of OW387143.1, from coordinate 51,213,939 downwards.
CCGCCCAGAGGGCCCGAACAGTTTGGACATTTTAATATCACCTCCTCCTGTTGTCGCTGCTTCGCTTGGCAGAACTCCGAGCTGTGAGTCTCCCCACAGATGGAACACCTCGGATCGTCTGCAGTGCAGGTCTTTGCCAGATGACTGTACCTTTGACAGTGGAAACACCGGGTAGGCCTCTGAAAAAACTCCCGGGAACGAAAGGAACCCACAAAACCAACGTTTACCCAGGTGGGCATAACTTTATTGTCCCAAACGATTTTGACTGAAGAAGTCTTTTTCATGGCCCTCTCCTCCCGGTCCCACCTCATCATCCTCACTGCCCGGACAATCTTAGGATTGGCCCGGACAATGATCTCCTCAGATAATTCTAGTGGGACACGGTCCAGAATGGCCATGACCGACTTCCCTTTAGGAGGGAGTTGAATAAACTTGATCTTCTTCCCCCCCAGAGACGTAAGATTAGCAAGGGTTACAACGGCACGTGTGGACAAAGGGGTAATCATCGCCTGACCAAGAGCGGACTTGCGAACCTTGACCTCCAGATCAGGATAGTTGATCTGAAGTTGAAATAAGACCTCTTGTTCGCACTTCCAGATAGAAGAGTCCTTTTCAAAATCAATGACAATGGGGGAAAAATCTACGGCCTCTTCCATTTCCTCAAGAGAGTCTTTCGGAACATGGTAGATAGTATGGTTGCCCATATCTCCCTCCTCTCCTTCTGAGCTATCAGTGAAATCCACATCGATTTCCTCCACCTCTCCTTCTTCCCCAGAGTCACCTTCCAGAGGGGGAGGCAAAGAACAAACTTTGTCCTTCTTCTTCTTTCGTCGAACTACCTTCGTAAATTCTTCCTCCCCAACGGTGGAAGAGCTGCCCCTCTTCACCCTGCTGCCTCTCTTCACCCTGCTGCCTCTACTTTCACCAACACCAGAAGAATGGGGAACAGCCTTCTCACCTCCATTAACAAGGACCTGAGGTCCTGCCTTGGAGTAAACAACCATAAGGTTGGAAACCTCCTTGGGGCGAACCCCCGCCATGAACAAGGACTAAGACCCACGTAAAAAAGTTATAGATAGGACTCACTTTAAAGTAAGTGAAGAAGGTTCACGAATGAACCAAAAATAAAGGAGAGAACACACCCGAAGGTATGAACAACTCCAAAAATAAAGTCTCACTTATTTAAATGTGATGAAATTAAGTAAACTAACCCTAAGGTAAGTAAACAAGGTCCACAAGTGAACCAAAATAAAGGAGATATAACACCCGGAGGTATAAACAACTCCAAAAAGGAAAAGTCTCACTTAATTGAATGTGAGAAAAATGGATTAACTCACCCTTTGATAAGTGATATTAAAAGGTTTACCCAAGTAAACCTAGAAGAACAATTTTGAAACGCCCTAAGGCGAATTTATAAAGGTCCACAAGTGAACCCAAAAATAAGGAGAGTACACACCCGAAGGAATGAAACTCCAAAAGTAAATCTCACTTATTAGTGTGTGAGAATAAAAATAAAGTAACTCACCTTTTTGTAAGTTACAAAAAAAGGGTTTACACAAAGTAAACCATGCCCCTGATGGTGGAAGAGCCTCAGGGGGCTCATCCATTTTAATAAGACAAGATATCATGCATAGTCTTATTCCATTAAATACCAATTTTCAAACAATAGCAGTCAGAGTGACATTACATAAAACCATTACTCTCTGTTCACTCTACCTTCCACCAAATTCAAATCATAATACACAGGAATTAGAAAATCTCTTTAACCAGTTGCCTTCACCAGTCCTCATAATGGGAGATCTCAATGGTCATAATCCCTTATGGGGTGGTGACAGGTATAATGATAAGGGCAGGATGATTGAAGACATTATTAATAACCTTGATTTATGTGTTTTAAATGATGGCTCTAACACCTATTTACATCCGGGATATGGTACTTATTCTGCTATTGACTTATCATTAGCTGACCCTCGTCTGCTGTTGGACCTCTCCTGGAGAGTATTAAATGACCTCCATGGAAGTGACCATTTCCCAATCTTAGTCAATATCGACGACCCAAATATAGGCCTAAAAGAGCCTCGATGGAGGCTCAATAGGGCCGATTGGGAGTCCTTCCAGACTTTATGTCGGGAGAGGCTCACAGCAGATGATTCATTTATTCAATTTTCTACAAAGTTACTTTCTATAGCAGAAGAAACCATCCCCAAAACCTCGACAGTTCCTAAGCACATCCGTAATCCATGGTTTAATGATACCTGCAAAAAGGCCATTAAAGATAGAAAGAAGGCCTTGAGAAAATTCAAACAAAGACCAACTGCTGACAATTTAATTCAATTTAAGATAAAAAGGGCTCAGGCCCGAAGAATCATATGGGAATCAAAACGACAGTGTTGGAGAGATTATGTTTCTGGCATTAATACTCGGACACCTATGTAAAAGGTCTGGACTATGGTCCGTAAAATAAAAGGCAAGGGGGGCCAGGCCAGAGTCCAGCACCTACAAGATGGTGACAATCTTTTGACCTCTCCTGTTGAGGTGGTCGAAAGATTGGCCAAAACATTTCAACATCATTCTTCTTCAGCCAACTGTCATCCCCAATTTAAACCTATTAAAATGAGAGAGGAGAGAAAACCATTAAATTTTACATAATACAGCAGTTGGTCCTGATAAAATTCATTATGACTTTCTCAAACATCTTCCTAAACCAGTGCTCAAGATTCTTTTGAATCTTTTCAATCACATATGGGATAGTGGCCAACTGCCAACGTCTTGGCAGGAAGCCACCATTATTCCTATTCCAAAGCCTGGTAAAGATCATAATGATCCTTCTAATTATAGGCCTATAGCATTAACATCTTGCATCTGCAAAACCATGGAGCGGATGATCAATGATCGACTCGTCTGGATGCTGGAATCTCAACATCAGATTTCAGAATTTCAGAGTGGGTTCAGACGAGGAAGAAGCACCCTCGATCATTTGATAAGATTAGAATCTTTCATCAGAGATGCCTTTATTCAGAAGCAACATGTCGTGTCAGTCTTTTTTGATTTGGAAAAGGCATATGACATGACATGGAAATATGGTATTATGAAAGATTTATATAACATGGGATTTCGTGGCCGTTTACCCATTTTTATTAGGAATTTTCTATCTAATCGTCACTTTAGGGTGCGATTAGACACCACTCTGTCTGATATTCACAATCAAGAACTTGGTGTTCCTCAGGGAAGCATCTTATCTGTGACCCTGTTTAGCATCAAAATCAATAGTATTGTTCAGTGTCTTCAAAAAGACATGTCCTGTAGTTTATATGTTGATGATTTCCTCATATGCTATAAGGGCAAAAACATGAACATTATAGAGAGGCAAATTCAATTAAATCTAAACAAGATCCACAAATGGTCAATAGATAATGGTTTTAAATTTTCCAAAGCAAAGACAGTGGCTGTTCACTTTTGTCAGTTGAGATCCCTCCATCTGGACCCTGAGTTGAAGATGGATGGTGATCCAATCCAAGTAGTAGAACAGACCAAGTTTTTAGGTTTGATTTTTGATCACAAGTTGTCCTTTATTCCGCATATTAACAGTTTAAGGACAAAATGTAACAAGGCTCTGGATATTATTAAAGTTCTGGCAAACTCCACTTGGGGTTCTGACAGCAAAATTTTATTGCAACTTTATAGAGCTTTGATTAGATCAAAGCTCGATTATGGCTGTCAGGTCTATGGGTCAGCACGCGCATCATATATCAAGAAGCTAGACTCTGTCCATCATCAGGGGCTGCGGCTGGCATTGGGTGCTTTTAGGACATCGCCAGTCCAAAGCCTCTATGTTGAGGCGGGGGAATCTTCATTAACCAATAGAAGATTAAAACTTTCCCTTCAATTCATCATTAAGTTAAAAACCAATGCTTCTAATCCTGCCTTTAAGTGCGTATTTCAACCCCAAAACGAACATCTCTATGCTGCCAGACCAAACTACATCCAACCTTTTGGCATTCGAATGAAACCTCACATAGAAAATGCCTTTGTGGATCTTGATGTTTTGAAACAGCCTCATTTTTCAGTCATTCCTCCATGGAGACTCAAACCACCTCCTATCAATTTTGACCTCACCAAATCTAAAAAGTCACTGACTCAACCATTGGATTACGTGTCCCGGTATCATGAAGTTCGAAACAAATTTCCTCATCATTCTCCTGTTTTCACTGATGGTTCAAAGGATGGGAAACGTGCTGCAGCAGCGTCTGTCTGCTGCGGTAAGAAACAGTTTGCCCGTCTACCTGACTTCAGTTCTATTTTCACAGCTGAAGCAGTTACCATTATTATTGCTTTGAAAGCCATTCAGCAGGCAGAGGAAAAGAACTTCATCATTTTTACCAACTCAAAGTCCTGTCTTCAGGCTTTGCCGTTTTTGAAAACTGAACATACACTCATTATGAAAATTCTTCTCTGGCTACAAAAGTTGTCCAACTCAGGATTTGATGTTCAGTTCTGTTGGATACCGGGTCATGTAGGCATTCATGGTAATGAGTTAGCTGACCAAACGGCCAAGAAGGGATTGGACAAAGCAGTCCTTCCTTTTCCAATTCCTCACATAGATTTTAAACCGGGAATCGTTCAATACATCAATGAGGGATGGCAAAATGAATGGGACCAGTTCCCCAATAACAAACTGCATTCTATTTTCCCAACCATCAAAGATGTTAAACCTAATGTTCTTAAAGTTAGAAAAGACCAAACTGTTTTTACCAGAATTAGAATTGGTCAACCGGAGTGTATTGTTTGTAATCAACCTTTAACCATCAAGCATCTCTTTTTGGAATGCCCAGATTTTGAACAGATATGTAGACAGTTCTATCAGGTAGCTGGTCTACCTGAACTTTTTAACACTGTACAGTCTGATCGTATCATCCATTTTTTGAAAACAGCTGGTCTGTATGGACTGATATGATTAGTATATTAACATGTTTTTATCCTTAGGATAAGATCTTGTACATATATCATGTTGTTCTATTGACAACTTTTAGTCCATCTTTTCATTGATAACAACCGTTTTCGCCATGAATATGACCTTAGTTGTCGAAATGGCGTAAAGCATCCATTACTCACTCACTCACCTTCATCTCATAGATACGAACCCTGTGGGGGTTCCATGGAAGAATAGGCCGCCAGTATTCCCTTCTGATTGTATGAGGTGACAATAGGGGTACCAAGCACTGACCAAGTGGTCCTTTGCATTCACAAAGGGATTAGGTATAGCAAAAATTATTTCCAGGTTTTGATCCCCTGCTGTTTGCCTGCCCTCTCACCTTCATCTCATAGATACGAACCCTGTGGGGGTTCCGGGGAAGAATAGGCCCCCAGTAGCCCCTTCTGATAGTATGAGGCGACAATAGGGGTACCAAGCACTCACTTTGCATTCACTAAGAGATGAGGTACAGCAAAAATTATTTCCATCTTGCCCCTGGCACCCCTCTGCTCAATACAGGCCCTGTGATATGCAAGGCCAGCCTGTCATTTTGAGTGATTGGTTTGACTTTTGATGGGCCAACCCCTGTCTTCATCATGCTTTTGTTTTGTATTTTTTCCTGTAATAATAAATATGACAAAATATACATTTATTCTGTCAGCTCTCATTTATTAGGTATTTTGGGGCACATATATATGATGTTTTAAACGGGGTGGGGTCCTGATATAGTCTTACTAATAAAAGCACATGGATTTACGCACAAACATGCAACATATTGTTCTGTTTGTCAAGTTTATCAGCATCAATATCAAGGAGCCCTCACCACGTGGGGGTTCCGGGTAAGAATAGGCCTCCAGCAGCCCTTGCTGATCATATGAGGCGACGATAGGGGCTACCCAGCACTGATCAAGGGGTTCTTTGGGTTCAATTCCCGGTTGGTGCTGTGGTTTATTAAGGGATGAGGTACAGCAAAAATGATTGTTAGGTTTTGATCCCCTGCTGTTTTCCCGTGTAATGGTTCTATATTTCTAGGATAAGCTTCAACTAATAATATTCAACCAAAGGCAGAAATCTGTCTTGAGATCCAGTTTTATTTAAACAAAGGTTCACTTTGACAAATCTCTTTAAACCAACAGGATAGCCTGACCTGACTCGCCAGAGGAGGCAAAGATGGTAAAACACACTCAGGGTTTTGCTAAAAGAGTGGCATAACCATAGAGCTGTTTTACAGGTATTTTAAAGTAATGCCACTTTGTGGCTTAAAGTACAAAACTAAGGTATGAAATAACATTACAAGATCATACAGTATAACAAATCACACATTTTGATGCAAAAATGAAGATACCATATGTCATATTTAGAATAATATTAACGAAACACACCAATATAAGATGTGAAAAACACTCAAAATGGGTTTTTCTTATATGACACCAGGGGGCATCGGCTGCAACACAGTTTTGCACCAAATTTAGAGAAACAAGTAACAATAATAGCTAAATAGAATTACAAACATTTAGATACACATAGGTGGCATAGTTTGGCATAATAAACATGTATATTAATTTCACAGAAATAGTCTAAAGAGCACTCCAATACCTGCCACATGGCACAGTTTAAATGTGAGTGGGAATTGCATTCCCATGAATAAGTGTGAGTGCAAATCACATTTCCCAAAGTGAATGTGAATGTGAACTGCACTTACAGAAGTGAAAGTGAATGCAAGTCACATTTCCCAAAGTGAATGTGAATGTGAATTGCACTCACAGAAGTGAAAGTGAATGCAACCCACATTCTCAAAATGAATGTGAATGTGAATTGCATTCCCAAAATGAATGAGAAATGTGAATCACATTACTCAAAACTATGTCTATTACACCCACCCTATCACCTTCATCTCATAGATTTGATCACCAAAGACAGAATTTGTCCCAACTGGTCTTCGCCTTAAAAATGACCCTGGCTGTCAGTACGACGTAAAACACCCAACACTCACTCACTCTGTTTGACGATCCATTCCATCTGCAGATCAGCAGGAATGATGGAGTTTTGCTGACCTTTAGTGTTCACAAAGCAGGCATGGAGTACTTGATGGGCCTGTCTCTTAGATAGGAGTGAATACTACAGTATCAACATTATTCTACATAAATGGACACTGAGAAAAAATAAATTGAGGTTGGGAGACGTATCGTAATAATAAAACAGGAATAAAACATTACAAACATGGAATCAAAAGATTTGCACCAACTGCATATCCCCAAAGACAGAATTTGTCCCAGCCTGTTTTCATCATGAATATACCTTAGATGTCACCCCAACTGCATATCAAGCCATCAAGTATGTCACTATCGGTTTCATTATCTAGCCCAATATATGTATGTCACCATGTCTTCATGCCATATCCATCGAATTTGCCTATGGTGTCAGAACCAATTGGTGCATGCCATGCTAGTAATCCTTATGCTTTCTTTATTCCATAGTTGTTGAAATGGTATAAAGTATCAATTACTTACTCACTCTCCCTGTGGGGGCTCCAGGTAAGAATAGGCCCCCAGTAGCCCCTGCTGATTGTATGAGGCGATGATAGGGGGCACCCAGCACTGACCAAGTGGTTCTTTGAGTTCGATTCCCGGTTGGTGCTGTGGTTCACCAAGGGATGAGGTACAGCAAAAATTATTTCCAGGTTTTGATCCCCTGCTGTTCGCCCACCCTGTCACCTTCATCTCATAGACACGATCAACAAAGACAGAGTTCATCCCAATCTGTTCACCAACTCACTCACCAAAGACATAATTTGTCCAAACCTGTTTTCGCCATGAATATGACCTTAGTTGTCAAAATGGCGTAAAGCATCCATTACTCGCTCACTCACTCCCTCACTAGCTCGCTCACTCCCTCCCTCACTCCTTCCCTCCCTCACTCCCTCCCTCACTCCCTCACTCCCTCCCTCACTCACTCAATGGACGGGTGTAAACCATCCCGCAACCTGTGATTACGATTTCCATTATACCGTCCATCATGGTTCCATCTATGCACAATATTTCAAATGTGAGGCGTCAAGACATAATTATGCTTGTTTAGTGCAACAATCCCATAATTGATATGGGTTATTGCATCGTTCATGCACTCCTGCTCCCATTGATAGTAAACACCACCACGGTTTTTATACCTGGCTAACTGCATTCTGTACAAAGATACCAGAATGATAGGCGTTTCAGTGTCCCCGTGGAGGTCCGAGTAAAAAAAAGGCCCCCAGTAAGCAAATAGCGTATGCACTGGGACCTGACTTTCCCTGAACATGTGTGTGGACTAATGACAATTGTATGTAAATCACTCGACCCGATGTCTGATGCATACACCCACGCCTGCCACACAGTGGCTGAGGACGCAGCATCCGTTGCATGGTCTACGGTCCATGACTGGTCCCAGACCTGCCTCGCACATATTGAGGACGGCCATGCAGACTGGTTGGACGATAACTTGTTTGCAAGCAAACACACTTGAAGGTACTGGATTGGGGTAAAAAAGGATACCTGCAGGTTCTCATCCCCTGTCCAGAACATGACGTCGATTATTGCCCCGAGCGAGCCTGACAAGGTCAGAACAGGTGAAACTGGCCCATCTTCAGATAGGCCACACCAGGCTGACACATGAACACCTCTTGAAAGGTGAAGTTGCTTCAATCTGTCAACAGTGTAAGACCAAACTAAAGGTGGAGCACATCATATGGAAGTGTAAGAAGACGGATGATAGTTGCAAGCAGCATCTCCAAAACAGAACATCGATGAAGGATGTGTTTAACAACAACGAAAGTAAAAAGATCCTGCTATTCCTTCGAGAATGCCAACTGATAGATAAAATCTAAGAAAGGATCCAATAGTCTGGGATCCAGGGGCCACCCTGTGCTCCCGACAGGGTCATCAAAGGCAAGGTGTGTGGTGTCCTTTCTATGGGACAATGCACACTAAAGACCCCTTGCCACTCTTCGCAAAGAGTAGGGTATTGTACCCGGTGGTGGGTTTTTCCTAAACCATATCATATATTCGGTCACCGCCCTCATGGCGTAAAATAAGCTGAAAAGTATTACCTTGTGCAGTCTGGAAAGAACCCATAAGGGTTGGCCGGACGTTAAACCACCCCAACAAACAAACTCATTTTAAACTGTCAGCTCATAATGGCCATTCTCATTTAATATGATTACAAAAATATTCTATCTTAAAAACACAATTATGACATACTGGATGCAGTTTTGAATCATATTATGTATGATGCATCAACAGATTGGCAATACCAGTATATCACCACATTGGAGGCAAAAAACAAAAATGAACACAGTTCAACTCAATGTATTTTTTCTAAATAGCATATGGGTGAATCTTCACAAAGCTTTACTCTAATCAGATGTCCAGACTGTCCACACAGTAATTAATGTTCCATCTTTCCTATTATTCTATATGAAGTTTATGTATGTTGTCTTTTCAAGAGGTATCAGAGAAAATAGTGGATTATGAATAGCTTGTGAATTCCAGATATACCTCATCACATTGATAACACTGAGGATCTAAATAATGAGATGATTAGCTGATAGAAAAGAGTAATCAACATTTAAAGACATGGACTTGAGTTCTATACTCTATTTACTCTTCTGCTGTGACAGCTGGTTCAAGGTCCATGGTCATCTTCTTGCAAGGACCTCGAGGATGCCCTTTGCGAGGTTCTCTGCAAGCAGAACACCTTTGAGTCCCTCGTGAAATGCACCACTCTTGTAGTCCCTTGCTACAAAGCCACGGTCTTGGTACTTGGATTGGCTCTTCTCAGCCCGTTTCTCTTTGAATTGCTTTGATACTGCATAGGCTGAGGTCCTCAGTCGATTCTTTTCCTGGGCACGGAGACTGTCTTTGGCTTTTTTGGTGAGGGTGATTCCAAGATGTCTCAGAAAGCCCACGGTTGTAGCGCAGCATTGCCAGATTCAGTGCTAGAGAGATTTCTGCAATTGAGTTGAACTGCTCCTTTGGGGCAAGGCTCCAGATGAGATGATGGAGACTTTCATTTGCATTCTGTGTCAGTGCCCTTTGTGTCTGCTTCAAGAGGGCCACAGATGAGAGGCTGTTGAAGACTGGCTTAATGTAGTCTATAACTGCTGTTGGTAGAGGCTGTTTTGGCGGGACATAGGTGTGTGTTCCTGTCAAGAATAACAGATAACTATGAGTTAAATTTAAACACTTTGATTTTTTGACATAAATACATGCAGGCAGGGGTGTGGGGAGGTCTCCTCTGAGTAATATGACGCCCCATATATGTTTTAAACTCAGAAATTTAGTACAAAGGTGGTATTTGCTCTGGTATTAAAAATCATAAAGAGGTAAAGGATGTTGTAAATAATAACTGAAGTTACCAAGATGAACATCTTGCTTGAACTTGCACCGTGAAGAGGGGCCTTCTGGACACAGGCTATGATCGGGTGGCTCACTGTAGTGCTGGAGCATGGCCATAGTTGCACGGCTTGCCATTTCTGGATTGTCAGCATAGGTTCTAAGTGTGTGACCATAGAACCTTTGGAAGGCATTGACTCTGGCAAGTGTGAGTCGACCTGCACCCTGGAGACCCTTTCCATCAGCAAGCTCTTGTTCTGAAACATAAAGAATCTCATCAATTATTTTTTATGCAATTATTTATGCAATTATTTTGTATAGTCTCACTATACGTTTTTACTGATTATAGTTAAAATTTTTATATATACACAAATCTGTAAAAAGAAAGAGGTAGAAACTCAACAAGATATCATCCTCATCCTTGGCAGCCCCTTGCTGTTCGTAGAAGGCGACAAATGGGGGGACTAGACTCAGTAGCTCTTTGGTAGAGAGCCTGGGAGGTCTTGGGATTTTATCCCTGGCCGAGTCACACCAAAGACTTTAACAATGGTAGTGGTCACTGCTTGCCTGGCACTTGGTAAAAAGTAAGAACCACGAAACATAACTGGTCAGCCTGGTGTCAGTATAATGTGACTGGGTGGGGTATTGTGTGGGCCTATGACATGATATCTCAGTGTGGCAGCACTATAAAGAGGGCATTGGGTCCGACTACTACAAATAGGCATCTCATTTCATAGATTCAGTCACTGCCCCTGTGGCGTAAAGCAAGCTGAAAGGCTTTACCTTGTGCCCGGACGTTAAACTAATCCCACAAACAAACACACAAACATCCTCATCCTTATAGTCTCTCATTCATATTCCTTTCGTTAAGAGTTATGATAATTTTATGTAAGTATGTTGGAGGATAGATAAGGAGCTCTAACTAAATTATCCATCTGATATCTATCAACTAATTGAAGATCATGTTTGGAAAACATTTACCTTTTGACTTGGTAATCAGGAATCTAAGTTGACTTCCCATTCTTTTTTGTATGTGGCCAACACACTCTTCTTTGGTGATCTCAACATCAGGGCCATATGGTTGAAGGCGTGAAATGACTTTGAATGATCTAGAGTCTCCGTCACCTATATAAGTTGTATAACGTAGGCCACGATCCTCTGATCTCTCAAACAGTCTTTTCACACCTTCAACCTCCATTGACTGTGCACTCCCGTCATGGCTGAGAGGACAACTAGAAATAGAAAATGTCATTTTTATTATTATAAAACAAAATGTGAAATGTTACTTTATCATTTTTATGGGGGTACTGAAGAGCTGTGATTGCTCAACTTTTCCTTCGTTTAAATGCCATAAAATAATGTCAGAAGCGGCCCTGCAACACAGAGAACCAGACAGCCACGTCACACACACAAAATGTCAAACTTTTTTCTTTTTATATTCTGCAGAGACAAATAATAGTTAATTTTTAACAGATTTAAAGAAATTATTTATGATATATACCTACCAACAACTATTAGGTTGTAACCATATACAACGTTGAAGTCTAGAAAGTATTTCCTGATATCTAAATGATATTTTTATTCATAACAAAATATGATTATGTTATATAAAACATTAGGTACTCTACCTAGGGAAGTGGTCGGCTATGTAGTCAAGATACTCTGGACTTTTCTTCTTTCCTGACCATTTCGCACAAGCTCTGCATAGGTTGGTCATGTAAACACAGTCAAGTACTTCTCCTGTGTCAGCAGATATGGCAGAGACAAAGCCATGACGAGAGTGAAAACCCCGGGACTTCCAGGACCCATCAAAGCTCACAGCACAATCAATAGTCAGTTGGTCTAGTTGCTCTTCTGTTAGTTCAGTTGATTCACTGATTCCTGATACTTCTCCAAGTCGTATCTGAAACAAACAACAACAAGTCCTGTTTGATTAATTCTAAAAGCATTTTAGCAAGCAACCTATATAGATGCATATTATTATATGGTGAAGCTGCATTAAAATTATCTGTATAATGCACAATATCAAGCATGATAAATGTGGGATATTAGGCCTTAAAGTTACATATTACGTTATCTGCCCCTTATGAATAAGGGCTAAGGCTAGAAAGATAGAAAGAAATAATCTGAATAGATGCACCTCATATGGCTCTAAAACACAAAACAAAACCGGGAGTTATTATTCTAAAAACTAATGAATGTAAGAGAAAAGCATAAGTGCAATAATTATAATGTGTGATATACCCCCCTTTTTTACCCTAAATGTTTCTTTAACGTTTCTGCTTAGTTCTATTCTCTGTTTTGGTTACCTGTAATCCATATGCGTACATTTTATCCAGTACATTAAAACTAGAAAGGAGTCATTTGCCATTGGCAAATAGATTCGAGAATTTAAATGAAGTTGAGATGGAAGAAGCTGCGGCTGCAAGTCGCAGCGTGTCCCCCCAAAATAAGATCCGGGGACGATCTCCTGTCCATCCACCTTGATGGCAGGAAGATCAATCTTCCAATGGAACTGTCGAGGTTTTAGAGCCAATTTTAATGAACTTAAAATTTTAGTTAGTCATTATAATCCTCTTGCCCTGTGTCTCCAGGAAACCCTTTTAAAAAGAGAAGACAATATCACCTTTAAAGGATATCGCATATATAATGCATATGCCCCTGATGGTGGAAGAGCCTCAGGGGGCTCATCCATTTTAATAAGACAAGATATCATGCATAGTCTTATTCCATTAAATACCAATTTTCAAACAATAGCAGTCAGAGTGACATTACATAAAACCATTACTCTCTGTTCACTCTACCTTCCACCAAATTCAAACATCAATAGACAAGAATTAGAAAATCTCTTAAACTAATTACCATCACCAATCCTCATAATGGGAGATCTCAATGGTCATAATCCCTTATGGGGTGGTGACAGGTATGATGACAAGGGCAGGATGATTGAAGATATTATTAATGACCTAGATTTATGTGTTTTAAACGATGGCTCTTACACCTATTTACATCCGGGTTATGGTACGTATTCTGCTATTGACTTAACCTTAGCTGACCCTCGTCTGCTGTTGGACCTCTCCTGGAGAGTATTAAATGACGTCCATGGAAGTGACCATTTCCCAATCTTAGTCAATATTGATGATCCTAATATAGGTCTAAAAGAGCCTCGATGGAGGCTCAATAAGGCTGATTGGGAGTCCTTCCAGACTTTATGTCGGGAGAGGCTCTCAGCAGATGATTCGTTTATCCAATTCTCCACCAAATTACTTTCTATAGCAGAAGAAACTATCCCTAAAACCTCGACAGTTCCTAAGCACATCCGTAATCCATGGTTTAATGATGCCTGCAAAAAGGCCATTAAAGATAGAAAGAAGGCCTTGAGAAAATTCAAACAGAGACCAACTGCTGACAATTTAACTCAATTTAAGATTAAAAGGGCTCAGGCCCGAAGAATTATATGGGAGTCAAAACGGCAGTGTTGGAGAGATTATGTTTCTGGCATTAATACTCGGACACCTATGAAAAAGGTCTGGACTATGGTCCGTAAAATAAAAGGCAAGGGGGGGCCAGGCCAGAGTCCAGCACCTACAAGATGGTGACAATCTTTTGACCTCTCCTGTTGAGGTGGTCGAAAGATTGGCCGAAACATTTCAACATCATTCTTCTTCAGCCAACTGTCATCCCCAATTTAAACCTATTAAAATGAGAGAGGAGAGAAAACCATTAAATTTTACATCGGACAATGCTGAAGGATATAATCAAGCCTTCAGCATAGATGAACTTTTAAAATCTCTCAATAAATCTCATAATACAGCAGTTGGTCCTGATAAAATTCATTATGACTTTCTCAAACATCTTCCTAAACCAGTGCTCAAGATTCTTTTGAATCTTTTCAATCACATATGGGATAGTGGCAAACTGCCAACGTCTTGGCAGGAAGCCACCATTATTCCTATTCCAAAGCCTGGTAAAGATCATAATGATCCTTCTAATTATAGGCCTATAGAATTAACATCTTGCATCTGCAAAACCATGGAGCGGATGATCAATGTTCGACTCGTCTGGATGCTGGAATCTCAACATCAGATTTCAGAATTTCAGAGTGGGTTCAGACGAGGAAGAAGCACCCTCGATCATTTGATAAGATTGGAATCTTTCATCAGAGATGCCTTTATTCAAAAACAACATGTCGTGTCAGTCTTTTTTGATTTGGAAAAGGCATATGACACGACATGGAAATATGGTATTATGAAAGATTTATATAACATGGGATTTCGAGGCCGTTTACCCATTTTTATTAGGAATTTTCTATCTAATCATCACTTTAGGGTGCGATTAGACACTACTCTGTCTGATATTCACAATCAAGAACTTGGTGTTCCTCAGGGAAGCATCTTGTCTGTGACCCTGTTTAGCATCAAAATCAATAGTATTGTTCAGTGTCTTCAAAAAGACATGTCCTGTAGTTTATATGTTGATGATTTCCTCATATGCTATAAGGGCAAAAACATGAACATTATAGAGAGGCAAATTCAATTAAATCTAAACAAGATCCACAAATGGTCAATAGATAATGGTTTTAAATTTTCCAAAGCAAAGACAGTGGCTGTTCACTTTTGTCAGTTGAGATCCCTCCATCTGGACCCTGAGTTGAAGATGGATGGTGATCCAATCAAAGTAGTAGAACAGACCAAGTTTTTAGGTTTGGTTTTTGACCACAAGTTGTCCTTTATTCCGCATATTAACAGTCTAAGGACAAAATGTAACAAGGCTCTGGATATCATTAAAGTTCTGGCTAACACCACTTGGGGTTCTGACAGCAAAATTTTATTACAACTTTATAGAGCTTTGATTAGATCAAAGCTCGATTATGGCTGTCAGGTCTATGGGTCAGCACGCGCATCATATATCAAGAAGCTAGACTCTGTCCATCATCAGGGGCTGCGGCTGGCATTGGGTGCTTTTAGGACATCGCCAGTCCAAAGCCTCTATGTTGAGGCGGGGGAATCTTCATTAACCAATAGAAGATTAAAACTTTCCCTTCAATTCATCATTAAGTTAAAAACCAATGCTTCTAATCCTGCCTTTAAGTGCGTATTTCAACCCCAAAACGAACATCTCTATGCTGCCAGACCAAACTACATCCAACCTTTTGGCATTCGAATGAAACCTCACATAGAAAATGCCTTTGTGGATCTTGATGTTTTGAAACAGCCTCATTTTTCAGTCATTCCTCCATGGAGACTCAAACCACCTCCTATCAATTTTGACCTCACCAAATCTAAAAAGTCACTGACTCAACCATTGGATTACGTGTCCCGGTATCACGACATGTGTGTGGACTAATGACAACTGTATGTAAATCACTCGACCCGATGTCTGATGCATACGTCCGCGCTTGCCACACGGTGGCTGAGGACGTGGCATCCGTTGCATGGTCTACGGTCCGTGACTGGTCCCAGGGCTGCCTCACACATATCGGGGATGGCCATGCGGACTGGTTGGACGATAACTTGTTTGCAAACGAACGCACGTGACGGTGCTGGATTGGGGGAAAAAAGACAGCTGTAGGTTCTCATCCCCTGTCCAGAACATAACGTCGATAATTGCCCCAAGCAAGCCAATCACTCAGTTAACCCTTTGCTGACGGCACAGAATGGGGTTTTATCAAATAAATTGGGTAGTAATTTTTTCATTTTCATATTGTGAGATTCTATAAAAGTATCAGATAAGAAAATCATATATCATTGGCCAGCCCATTATCACAGGATTCAGAATACATAGTTTTTTTATATATTTTGGTTGCTATGGTAACCATGGAATGTTTCCATGAGCATTTCCTTTTCTAAAAAAATTACTCTTTTAAAGCCCACTTTCCAGAAAATGGCACAAAATTGGAACAAATACTGATTTTAAAGAAAAACTTTTAATTACAAAGTTGTTCCTTATATGATTTCCCATCATTTAATATACAATTATATAGAATATTTACATGTATTGTGTATTTACTTTAAGGAGATTAATGGGGACGTTGTGTCCCTAAAAACCTTAAATTTCCCTAATTTACAGGTTTTTATGACAATATTTGATATCATGTTGATAAAAATTACAATTCAAACAAGGCGACTGATCAAATAACTATCAAATATGATAAAACAAAACGTTACGGGGCTATCAAAGAGATTTTGAGCAATATAGCTCAACAGATGAACGAAAAAATCATCAAAACTCTAAAGTATTACTTTTCATGGGCGGCCATCTTGGAAATGGCTCAAAATGGCCAATTTGTGACCATTTTGCAGGAATATAGCATAGAGTAAAAATGGCTGTAAGCTGGACAAAATTATTAAAAAGATAATTCTAAAGTGGAAAGTTATAAAGATATGATGGCGTTGTACATTTTGCAATCCATAGAGGAAAAAAAATAGATATGATAATTTTTAAAAAAAAAGCTATTTAAGTCTTATTATTAAGATTTTTTAGGGGTGAATTAAGGGGCCCTCGTGAATGAAGTACTAAAATTGCTGAAGGTACCTCCCATAAAGGTCGCACAAAATTGATATACTGTGATAGATTATAAAAATGACTTGTATTTAGTATTGTTATCTCGTCCTCTGTAATTATTTCAAAAATCATTAATGGGCTATGAAAATTAAAGGCACTATGGCCCAATAAGTAACCATCGATCATATATGATCGATTCTCTATGGGGCCGTCACTAAAGGGTTAAAGGTAATACATGGATTCACCTGTGTGGCATGCATTTTTATGGACTTAAGGATATGAATGCTCCCTACTCGGCTGAGAAGTGTAGACTTTACTTTACTTTACTTCTTGCATATGCCCCAGATGTACCGGCTTGCTCAGCCACTCCCGTAGGATGTTTTCTATGAATATTAGGTTTTTGGCCGTTTGTTTTATTGTTATTATGTCTTTGGTGCATGTTTTTATAGTTAGTTTTAGCCTTAATCATTCTGGTTCTAGTCATGAATATTATTCGTGCCTGGGTTCGGGTTAGTTCATCCAGGTATGCTGGTCTTTTTTCTTCCTTGTCTTTGTGTTCCTTTATATATTAGGTATCTGTACTTAGATTTTTCGTTTCCTGTGTTTTCAGTTTTTTTTTTATTCCTGGGCTGTTTTTACTAATTGGTTCATGGTTTGTGTTCTTTGTGTGTGGGTTTTTAGCTTCAGGTCTTCAAAGCTTGTACTGAGATTTCTTGCTAGTTTGTTTGTTTCTTGGTTCCAGGAGCTATTATCGACATTACTGGTTATTTCGTTCATGTATTCGGGGTCTCTGTCCCTCAGTTTTGCAGCATGTAGTATTCTGTTTTTTATTATTCTGTGCTTGATCTCATATATGCATTCTCGTGGGGTTGATTGTGGGATTCTTAGTATTCTTTTGACTATGTTGTCTAGTATGGTGTTTAGCTTTTTGGTTTGTGTTTTATTTAGGTTCCATGTTTCTGCTCCGTAGGTTATTATTGGGATTACACAGGTGTCAAGAAGTGCCCACATGGTTTTCATTTGTATTCCTCTGAAGTTGTCATTATTAGCTATGAAGAGTACTATTTGTAGGGCTGCCTCGGACTTTTTTTATGATCTCTTTTATATGATCTTCTATGTTATTCTTTGTGTTGATTATTTCTCCTAGGTATTTGTAGTTGTCTGTCTTTTGGATTTCGAATTCATTTATCATCAATTTAGTATTATCTGTTTCTGTGTGTTTGCCTAATGTGAGGGTTTTTGTTTTTGCTTCTCCGAATTTTATTCTGAATTTATCTGCTATTTCTTCAGTTATTTTTAGCATTGTGTTTTGGTCTTGGAGGTTGTTCGATATTAAGGCTACATCATTAACCCACAGTAGACATTTAGAGTCTTTGTCTATAGTATTTACCGGATTGTTTCTCTTTGTGTTAATTTCTTTACTAATTTTGTCCATAAGTGTGGCATATTGGGTTACAGCTAATACTCCTCCTTGTCTTATGCTATTTCTTAGGTTTTGGTTTAGTTTATCAGTGATGTTCCATAGTGCACCTTTGCAGCCTCTGTTATGTAGTATATGCATTATTCCGTCTAGCCATGCCTTGTCATACGCTTTCGTGACGTCAAGGAAGGTTATGTGTGTTGGTTTTTGTTTGTTTTGTTTTTGTTTATTATTTCCTTCATGCGTAGGATAATTATTATGGTCCACCGTGGACATACCTTTTCTCCCTCCTGCTTGTGCATCGTTTATTTCTATCTTTTGGAGAATTCTATTGTTTATTAGTCTTTCATATGTCTTTCCCATGTTGCTGGAGAGTGTGATACCTCGTTCATTGGAGCATTTTCCCTTGGTGCCTTTGCCTTTGTTCATTCTTATTATTTCTCCCTTTTGCCATTGTTGGGGTGTTTGTTTTGTAAGTGTGATGTTATTCAGGGCTTTTAGGTATAGTTTCCTTGTTTTTTGGTCTGCTTTGGTAAGCGCTTCGTTGGGTACATTGTCTGGTCCTGGGGCTTTGTTGGGTTTTAGTGTTTTAATCATTATGTTAAGTTCTTTTTGTATTTATCTGTGTATGTTCTTGCTTGGTAGAGGTCTTCGTAGTAGTTTGTTATGTGGGTTTTCTTTTCGTCTACGTGTTTTATCTCTTTGCCATTTTCATCTTTTAGGTATTTGTCTAGGTTGTCTTCAGTTTTTAGGACTTTTTTCTTCTTTTCCAGAATAAGTCTGTTCTGGTCGTGGTTTGTTGTAGTAGTTGGTTCATTTTTGCTGTTGTTTCTTGTTCCACTACCTCCTCTAAGTGTTTTCTGAGTTTTGTTTGTTGTTCTATGTATTTTGTTCTTGCTATGGTTATTTTTGTTTGGTTTTTGTTTTGTAGTGCCTTTTTTAGTTTTTTCCTACTTATTCTTCTTTGTATTCAGATGTTCTTTGTTTCGTCTGTTTCCTTTTTTCTAACTTTGCTGCGAATGGTTATTGTTCCTATTGATTTTTTTAGGTTTATGATGTTTTGTTCTAGCGAGTCATAGTTATCATTTTTATACTGCTTCCTGATGTTGTTGTATTCTGTCCATTTGTTAATGTTGCCTTTTGCCCATATTTTGCGTGTTGGTTTTGGTATTTTGTTCTCTATGGGTGTGGTAAGTGTAAAGGTTATTGTGTTGTGGTCTGTTGGTTTGATTCCTGTCAGAGTGAGGTGGTTTTTGGTGTCAATTTCTAAGTTGGTTATTTTATTTGTGGCGTTTTGGTCTGCTAGTATGTAATCAATGATTGATTTTTCATTTGGATTTGTTCTGTTTTCCCTTGTCTATTGTATTACATTTGGTTTTAGGGTTATAGGGATCATGTCTGTTGTATTGATAACTTCCTGCAGGATTTTTCCGTTTCTTGTTTGTTCCTGTTTGTGTGTGGGTGTGTCAATGTGTAGTCTTGCATTGAAATCACTTATTATTATATCTCCTAATATTTTCAGGCGGATTATTGTGGTTTTTATTTCTCGGTATTCTCTATAGGTGTAATCATTATCTATCTTTTCTTGGGGGCCATAGTATGCTCCCAAGTATGTTGGTTTTGTTGTATTGCTGATTTTTATCCATATTATTTCGTGTTCTTCGTGTGTGGGGAATATTATTTATGTTGTTTTTTGGTATGTTAGGTTGTCTATTAGGATGCCAATTCCTCCTCCTGTGGGGTTGTTTCTTGGTTTGTGGTAACATTGGTATCCCTCTATGTTTGGGGTTTTTTTAGTTCTAGTTTCAGCCAGTACTGCTATGTTAGTTTGTGTCTCTTTTAATAAAGTTGTTAGGTTCTTTGTCTTAGATGTTTTACCGTTAACATTCGAGTATAGTATATTCAGTTTTTCATTACCTTTCTTTGCTCGTCTCTTGTTACAGTTTCTTTTCCTTCTTCTTCGGCACTGGTTTGGGTTGGCTGTTCAGTTCAGTTCATTTTGTTTTCGGGTTATTGGGTTCTTGGCTTCTTTTGTCCTTGGGTTCTTGTGGTCTTGTGGCTATTCTTTGTTGGTTGGGTGTTTGTTGGGCATTTCTAGGTCTGGTGTGGGTATCCTGTAGGGGGTGGCCTGTTTCCTAGTTGCGATCTTGTGGTCTATGACTGTATCTTGATAGAGCCTCCCTTCTTGGGCTGGTATCCCATCTCGATCTTGTGGTGTATATTTCATCTGGGGATTGGTGTCTTGGGCTTGGTGGGCCGGTATTGTGTCTGTAGTGTCGGTGGCGGTCTTGTGGGGATGCTTCCCTGTTGCTTGCTGGGCTGCGCTGGTATGGAGAGTATGTGGGTTGTGTTATCCTTTGTTTAGTGTAGCGTTGGTCTGGGGATTCTTGTGTTCTTGTTCTTTTTTCCTCCAGCCTTTTTGTTAGTATGGTGAGGATCTGATCGACCGTTATTTCCACATCTTTAAGGTTATGCCCTATTACTACCATGGTCTGGGTTTCTTGGTTATATGAGGCGTTGGTTCTATTGGGGGTTGTTATGTCCTTAATGATTCGTCCACCTTTGCCGAGGACGTGTCCGATGATTTCGCTTTCTATGTCTAGTGTTATCTTGTACGGGGCTTCTGTGGATACTGTTGGTTTTCTTGTGTCGGTTGTGGTCTTCTGGATCGTCTGTGGTTATTCTTGTGTCTTCTTCATGGGGTTATTGGTGGTTATTGGTGTTCTGGTTTTGGTTTGTTCCTCAGGGCTTGGTGTTCTGTTTTCGGGTTGTTCCTTGGGGCTATTGATGATTTCGTTGACCAGGTTTTGTGCTGTTTTAGTTGCTGTTTCTTGGGTTATATGGTATCCGTCCGGTTCTAACTTAGTGATTGACGGGAAGGGGTTTGTGGTTCTAATGTTATTTTGCAGTATGATTACCATGGTTCTTCTCTCTATTTCATGTGGGATGTGCTCTAGGGTCGGTGGCTCTATGATGGTCGTCTTGTTCTCGGGAAGGCCAGTCTGAAGCACTATGCTGATGACACTCAGGCGGATGGCCGGCGTCGGGGAAACCAAAACCAACCTTGTAGAGACAACAAGCAGGATAAAGCTCAGTACTCAAAAAACTGGGATGGGGTGGGGGTGCGCATCGCCCACATGACGATTTCTCCCAGGTTTTATGGCACCTTCAAAGGGATACCAGGGGAGGAGCGGGGAGGAGGTTGGGTTGGGGAGGGTGTATGTGAAGGTGGGCATAGTAGGGGGAGGGGGGAGGAGTTGGACAGGGGTATGAGGGGGATGCGAGGATGAATTGAAAAATAGAGTGACATATCATTAAATGAAGTGATCAGGATCCTTTAGTCAAAATGCACAGTACATCTATATTAAAAAAAAGGCCCCAAGGATGAAATACATGATGCACAGGGACAGATTTCGAGGGAGGCACCTGCGGTGCCCCCCCCCCCCCCCCTAATTTCGGGCAAATTTAGATTTTTTTAATGTAAAATTCCCAGATCTGGAGGTCCAGCGGAAATTTTAGCAATAGGGCGCCCCCCTTTTGGAAATGTGTGGATCCGTCCCTGATGCACAATCCCGGGGAAGGTCCTTACCAGACCAAAACATGTTGATTGCATGAAAATTGAATAATAAACAGGGGTGGGCAACATTTTTTACTCCTGTTGCAAATATTGGGTATTTTGTTTCACCACAATATGCTAGGTACAGGGATGACATTTTTCCTTCTTTTTCCAGATTTCCCAATTTTTGATTTTATGATATTTTGTCACTAGATAGGCCTACATCCCTAAAAAGTTTTATAAAGCCACGCAAGGCCAGACATGCCCTGTGCAAAAACTGATTAGTATGAAACTAAGTTCTAGTTTTCAAAATTATAATATGCAAGATGTCACCTTGTTATCCTAAATCTAATGCTTGTGTGGAAGCTGGTGTTGCCTGTCAAATTTGTAACAATAACTGATTCATTTGAGATGATTTCTATTTCATATGCAAAACCTACTGTCGCACAATTTCAGGGCTCTGTCACATTTCTGTGCGACAGTGTTACAGGTTGCCCACCCCTCAATTGAAAGGTGGGGTGAGGTGTGGTCAGGAGACTATAATATAACGAAACTAATCTTTTTTTATTTTTATTATTATTATTTAAAGCAATCTTCAGAATTTACACTCTGGTCTTCCAGATTGAGTTGAATATATACACATAACATAAGTTATTTACAGAGTATTTACATGACCTAAAAAAATTCATGAAACTCAAATATGGAATTGTTCTCAACAACACTATAGTACAGTACATTTTATATGCTGATGATTTGGTCCTATGCTCAGATACAGCAGAGGGTTTGCAAGCACAGATAGATGGAATGCATGAATTTTGTAAAAAGTGGCATATGATTGTTAGTTTAATGAAAACAAAGGTGCTCATCTTCAATAAGAAGAAAGAGAGCAAAACAGACTTTAAGATAGGATCTGACAACATTGATGTCACAGATGAGTACAAATATCTTGGTTTCATTTTTAATACACGCCAGAAGGACCCATTAAGTACGATGCCAAACTATCTGATTGGGCAAGCCCGCAAAGCAAACTACCAAATGAAAAAACTAAGTTGTGAAGTGCTTGGTAAATTATCTCCAAAGCTAGCATTTAAGATCTTTGACACGCAGATATTACCAATAATAGAATATGGATCTGAAATCTGTTACAAATTTAGGCAAAATGAAGTGATAGAAAAATTCAACTTGTATTATATTAAAAGTGCATTAGGACTCAGGTCACAAACTACGACAGATGCTGTGTTGAGTGATTCTGGAAGATTCCCAGTACAACTAAGAAGAAATATAAATGTCCTTAAGTATTGGCTTAGAATATCCAATCTCCAAACAAATGACCCCATCCGTAATGCTTTTGATACACTTTTGGAACTTCACAATCATGGTCAAATCAACTGGTGGTCGGAGGTTGCGAAATTACTAGAATCATTGGACATCTCTGTACCAGAAGTTTTTGCAGATGCTTCAGCAACTGTGAGATTTAGAGTGATAGGGGATTTCAAGGAGAAAATTTATAGCTCGCATATGAAGTCCTGTATGTCCAGAATATTCACAAAAAAAGAAGGCAAACTAATATCATTTCAAACTTATAAGGAAGAGTACTGTATGGAAACATATCTATTACATTTATCAAACCTAAAACATTTGACAGCTGTTGCCAGATTACGGATGAGTGCACATTCTTTAGCAATAGAGACAGGGAGGCATTCAAGGCCCAAAATTGCGAGAGAGGAAAGGAAATGCCCAAATTGTTCCCTGGATGAGGTGGAAGATGAACAGCATTTTCTTTTAAAATGTCCACTGTATAAAGAACTACGAATAACCCTCTTTAAATCAACAGAGCTTGACACTAGCAGAATGTTGCATTGTGATGTATTTTTTTCAATTATGAATAGTAAAGAGGTAAAAGTTATTAAGGCATTAGGTGCCTATGTGTACGCAGCCTTTAAACTCAGGGAAGAATATGTACGACATTAGTTTTATATTACTCAATGTACTCATAAAATGTTCACTTTAGTAACGACAAATGTCACCATATAAGCTATAGTGATGTATATATGTTATGAAACTATCTACCCAACCCTTAGGTCTAGTCATTTTAAAGTATTTATGACCGGTCCGATACTTCGCTCATGGACTGTTAACTAGTCACTGTCGTAAGACGAGTGTGGTCACTCAAACCAAGGTGCTGTATATATGTTATGTAAGTTAAAGGTGCATTCACAAGCACCTATATGTGATGTTGCTAGTTTTAGTGAAAAAGTGTTAAACTGAGTCTTTATAATTTGTCTGGTGCTAAAGCGAGTGAAAAGATCTCTTTACTGTTTTATGTACCTATTGTAGTGTCTGTGTGTGTTTATATAACATATATCAGTTTACTATGCATATATCAGTTTACTATGCATGACACATGAGATCAAATGTATGACTCTTTGTTGTCAATAAAATCACTACTACTACTACTACTACATAACAGCAGCACCTGTACATTCAGTTATTTCATCAACCATACATCTTAGTAGGACTGTATTTACAACATTTCATCAGTATATGATCTATATGATGATTTCACATTACTTTTAAAAATATAGCAGTCACTACTATCCTGCATCTCTTTAGACAACCTATTCCAAATTATTGTGCCTTTATAAAATGGACTCTTTTCATACTTTCCACCATTAAATTTTTCAGTTTTAAATATAAATTTGTCATTAAACCTAGTATTTCGTGTTATTTGTTTTCTTACATTCTCCTCATTTCTATGCATGTACATCAACTTTAACAGTTGTATTTGACGTCTCTGTTCTAAACTCAGAAGTTTTACCCTACTATGTAGTTTAGATAAATTTACAAAATCATCCCAATTACATATATCATGTTGTTCTATTGACAACTTTTAGTCCATCTTTTCATTGACAACAACTGTTTTCGCCATGAATATGACCTTAGTTGTCGAAATGGCGTAAAGCATCCGTTACTCACTTACTCACTCATCCCAATTTAATTTTAAACAAATTCTCAGACAGTCATTTTGAATAATCTGAAGCTCATTTCGGGATTTGATAGAGAGACTTATTAGGAAAAAACCCATATATTTGAAATAAGGCAAAATTGCCTGTTTATATATTTTGACAGCACTGTCCGTAGTAACATACCTGCGTATTTTACTTAGACTAAACAATTTATTACTTGTAATACCTTTCACCTTTCTAAGATACATTTCAAAGCTAAGCTCCGTGTCAAGTACAACTCCTAAGTAATTATAAGTATTGACAAAACTCACATTACGGTCATCAATCACTAAAGGAATGCATCCTTGTTGATGCCCAATTTTTGTCTTATTTCCTACCATCATACATTTAGTCTTATCCACATTTAAAGACAATTTATTATATTTACACCATATCCATTCCTACATCTGCAGCCTGTATGTACATGCAGTCAGTTGCCAATAAGTCAATACAAGTTCCACCCGACATATTCGGACATGTAACCTTAGATATCAATTGAGTTAAACCTATTTTCTTAAAACATCTATTTAATTTAATCGTATTTGAATTCTGGCATTTCAACATATCAACATTAAAATCTCCTAATAACCATTTTTCATATTTTCGATACAACTTATCAGAGTAAACATGTTTGACAAGAAACTAGTAGGACCTGAGAAACAGCAACCAGCTTGTGTCAGTTTAGTTTTTTCTTTCGGAGGTGGCGATGCCATTTTTACCTGGTCCTTGGGTGCCATGGATGCTGTAGTCTCATTCATAACAGTCTGTGTAACCATTGCTGGGCCATCTCTTACATTAGCCTGTACGCTGTTTGGTTGAAGGTCTAGGGGTAGGAGGTGAATCTCTGTTGCAATGTATGATTTCCCATCCACATACACCTTGTCATGACGATAAGAGGACTCCAGACCTCTTTCTTTAGCTTTCCTAGCGACGACACGGAACACAGCTTTCTGTCTTCTTACAGTTATCTCTTTAGATAGTGAGGGGAAAGTAAAACATACATAAGAAGAAAAAAATTCAGAAGACAACAAGAGTTGGAAAGTGGAATCGAGTCCTGTAAAAAGTATGAATTACTGTCATGCAATTAACAAAATTCATCCTGTCTGAAGAAACCAATACACATGATGAAATACATAACAATCAATGCATGCTAATCCAAAAAGGATTTGGTGCAGGAAATTAAGTTTTTGATAGAGAAAATATGAATTGAGACGGAATCCAAAACTGACCTCCACTTAAAAAGATATAGAAATAATGCAGGGAATCTTGGCCTAAACTCTGTTGTCGGAGGTCCCCCCAGGCCACAGGACCTGGCAGGTGGGTCAGAGGCCGGGCCGGTAATGAGAGCCGGCTCTGGAGTATGGAACCACCCGCCATAGGCAGCCCCTGTATAATGTCAGCCTTCCGGAGTCTATACCCCTCCCCTCATCGTTTTATCTCCCCCTATAACCCCTCTGATCTTTCATTGCCCCCATGTGCTAGGTATAGGATAGGGCCCTGTGTTATGTTTCTCCGCCTCGGGGAAATAATTGTCATAGAAACCCCTCCCAGATTGTTTAGAAGAGAAGGATACTTATCTAGTTATCTTGAACCCTAGACGTAGTAGTTCATTGCAAACATTGTGCCGTTCATAAGGGGGCCCCTATTCTTATATTACGGAGGGGGAGAGAGAGGTGTTGGACATGATTTAGTTCTAGGTCAATTCTTCTGTCCTCTCCCTCCCCCGTGTACTTATAAATAATCTTACTAAATACTTATTGCTTATTACTTATTATAAATACTTATGGCAGGTGTACTAATAAATACTCTAAGGGCTACCTACCTCACAGGATGGGTCCTTGCTCATTGAATCCGTTTCTCTGAGGTCTCGTCCGGGCTGTCTTCCAACAACTCGCCATCAATCATCAGCTGGACCTCTTTCCCTGCCTCCATTACCAACAGCAACTGCCACATCATTCTTAACTTGCGTAGGTATTCTGGGTTTGTCTTCAGAGCAATCAAAGTACCCGACTCCTTACCAGGGACCATGGCCTCGACCACCCTGGGGCCAGGGTTATTGTCTGCTTCCTTTGGCGGGCCTTGGCGGCGAATGCCAATCTTGCTTGGATCGCTGATCGGTTTCCTATACTTTGAAGGAAGCCAATTCTGAAGTGTTCTTGGACAAGGAAAAGAATGTGCTTACAAGGCAGCATGCATCTACTGAAGACTTCGTAAGTACAGTAGCAGTGGTTGTTGGTCAGAGTGATGTTCAAGTCCCCTCACTCTTGGCATCGCTCACAGTGTAATTAGCACCTTCTGCTCTCACTAGCTTGTAGTACGCCATGGTGTTACGCACATATGTCAATTCCTACCCCATCAAGTGTGCAGCATGTGGGTTTGCCATTGAGTGCAGCATGGAACTCATTGGTGAGAGGTCCTTCAGGTCATACGACCTCGTGACCCTAGCCAGAATGGCCTTCTCCCTTTTCACCATTGTTTTCTTTGCCGTGAATGTTATGGCATGCTTGATACAGTTGGCAACTGATACAGTGCTCTTTGAGAGATTCTTTAGGTGCGAGTGGTAGCTCTCAAACACGTTCGTGGTATTGGCTCTGAAGTTGGGAACAGATTCCTGTTGGGAGTTCACCCAGATGGACCAGGTACGTTCCCAGTTCTTGCAGAAGTAGACCTGGAAATCGGAAATCCCTTCAGTATCCGTCAAGTCGTCGCAGAGTGACTTGTAGGTCGAATAGCTACGAGCGTACAGCATTTGGTAGATGATCTGCTCCACCTCCTCGTAAGTTTTCTCGTCCCAGTCATACTCACCCATCTTTGCCCTTAGTGCCTTGATCACGTGTATGGCCCCAATTTCGGCCATGTCTTTATCGATGATGAAGGCCCGAGTTTTCTTCATTGATTCTTCGTTCTCAGCCTTGACGAGTTCAAGGAATCACATCAACGTATCCTTGGTCTCATGGGCGATGAGGGCCTGGGCCGTCACTCGACCTTGGTCATCCCCATCAAAAACCATGAGCGTCGTGAGATGCATTCCCCTACAGTTCACATTATAAGTTGTATCCATACTGATAAATTCTGGGAAATTGGCCAAGTTCTCCCGCATTTCCCCTGATTGGAAGATGATCCACTTGCTCTTGAAGTCAGCGTCCAACAATGTGAGTGACCAGACGTCTGGGTCGTCTGCTAGGAGCGTGTCAACTGTATTTCGGATCTGGATATCTTCTGGATCATCCCTGTGGGGGTCCGGGCAAGAATAGGCCCTCCGTTGCCCCTGCTGATCGTACGAGGTGACGATAGGGGGGACCCTGCACTGACCAAGTGGTTCTTTGGGTTCAATTCGCGGTCACTGCTTGGTTCACTAAGGGATGAGGTACAGCAAAAATGATTACCAGGTTTTGATCCCTTGCTGTTTGCCCACCCTGTCACCTTCATCTCATAGATACAATCACCAAAGACCAGTTCATCCCAACCTGCTTTCGCCGTGAATATGACCTTAGTTGTCGAAACAGCGTAAAGCATCCATTACTCGCTCACTCTTTGTGGAAAAAAATATCTGTACCATAAATCCCCTAATTGAAGGTAAACGCTATTTTAACCTTGTCAAAATAAACGAAGAATACTTATTTGGTTTAAATAGAGATCAAATGTCACACCTGTATTATTTTATCAATTGTCCAAGTAGGCACCTTCATTGATGAGTGGTTTCTCATTGAAAACTTGCATGGTTAAATGGTTTTGCAATTTCAGAATATGGAATGACAAAACGTAATATCATATTTATGATTGTTTCATTGTAATTTGCAATATCTTACAACCATATTTGGCAGTCTAGCAAACATCCTTTGTTTGGGCGAGTGAGCGTATTGATTGAATGATAGGATGCAATGTCATATTGACATATGTGTCATTGTACTTTGTAATATCTTATTACAATATCTTGTAGTATAGCGAATTTACTTTTTTGTTTGGGCAAGCAAGTGTACTGAATAAACAATTGAATGAACATTTGAATATTGACATCTGTGGCATGGCACTTTCTAATATCTTATTACAATATTTTGTAATGTATCAAGCATACTTTATTATTTGGGCGAGCGAGCGTACTGAGTGAACGATAGAATGCAATGTCATATTGACATATGTATCATCACTGAGGCAACGATAAAATGCAATATTCAATAGTTAAATATAATATGAGAATAAATAATACACATGATTTATTAAACACATCTTTGATTTCATTCAATTTAATATATTGACAAGAAGAAATACATTTACTCTATTGATTATATTAAAATGTTGGTATTCTATCATAGTGAAAGTTCACCATGTCCATTCATGCTAATTTGTCTACTCATTATGACAAAACATTTTCAAGGAAGACGATAGAAATAGGACGTTTACAATCCTCTTGTTTTGTAATTTTGTCTATCATGGAAGTAAGATAATGGAAATTTTAAAAGAAGGTAAATACAAATGACTTTCTTAAAATCTCCAAATTGATCTGCTTATGATAGGTAGAATTTGCATGAACGTGTCATCTCATTTAAAGATTTATTTTGATGTCATTTACCCTGCCATCGCCAACATCAAAAGGAACCAACTGAAAGATGGTTTCAAGATCAAAGGTTTCAAGGTTTAGCATGTAGACGATCTGAGCTTCAAGGTTGAGCATGTTAACAATGTGAATTTCTATCTACTTCTGACATGGTGACCTCTATGTTGAGGCGGGGGAATCTTCATTAACCAATAGAAGATTAAAACTTTCCCTTCAATTCATCATTAAGTTAAAAACCAATGCTTCTAATCCTGCCTTTAAGTGCGTATTTCAACCCCAAAACGAACATCTCTATGCTGCTAGACCAAACTACATCCAACCTTTTGGCATTCGAATGAAACCTCACATAGAAAATGCCTTTGTGGATCTTGATGTTTTGAAACAGCCTCATTTTTCAGTCATTCCTCCATGGAGACTCAAACCACCTAATATCAACTTTGACCTCACCAAATCCAAAAAGTCACTGACTCAACCATTGGATTACGTGTCCCGGTATCATGAAGTTCTAAACAAATTTCCTCATCATTCTCCTGTTTTCACTGATGGTTCAAAGGATGGGAAACGTGCTGCAGCAGCGTCTGTCTGCTGCGGTAAGAAACACTTTGCCCGTCTACCTGACTTCAGTTCTATTTTTACAGCTGAAGCAGTTGCCATTATTATTGCTTTGAAGGCCATTCAGCAGGCAGAGGAAAAGAACTTTATCATTTTTACCGACTCAAAGTCCTGTCTTCAGGCTTTGCAGTTTTTGAAAACTGAACATACACTCATTATGAGAATTCTTCTCTGGCTACAAAAGTTGTCCAACTCACGATTTGATGTTCAGTTTTGTTGGATACCGGGTCATGTAGGCATTCATGGTAATGAGTTAGCTGACCAAACGGCCAAGAAGGGATTGGACAAAGCAGTCCTTCCTTTTCCAATTCCTCACATAGATTTTAAACCGAGAATCGTTGAATATATCAATGAGAGATGGCAAAATGAATGGGACCAGTTCCCCAATAACAAACTGCATTCTATTTTCCCAACCATCAAAGATGTTAAACCGAATGTTCTTAAAGTTAGAAAAGACCAAACTGCTTTTACCAGAATTAGAATTGGTCATTCTAGACTTACACATGTTTTTCTTTTAAAGGGTGAGCCCCCACCGGAATGTATTGTTTGTAATCAACCTTTAACCATCAAGCATCTCCTTTTGGAATGCCCAGATTTTGAACAGATACGTAGACAGTTCTATCAGGTAGCTGGTCTACCTGAACTTTTTAACACTGTACAGTCTGATCGTATCATCCATTTTTTGAAAACAGCTGGTCTGTATGGACTGATATGATTAGTATATTAACATGTTTTTATCCTTAGGATAAGATCTTGTACATATATCATGTTGTTCTATTGACAACTTTTAGTCCATCTTTTCATTGATAACAACCGTTTTCGCCATGAATATGACCTTAGTTGTCGAAATGGCGTAAAGCATCCATTACTCACTCACTCATTTATTTGAATAATAATGGCATGAAAATTCAAAGCAAGGGTATAAACAGATGCTAGATACCATGGTCCACGCCCACCAAAATCTATTATTTCTTTGAGAAAATCCTATTTCAAATTGTAGGCAAGTTATTCTCACTGTGTGATACAGTCCACATGCACGATTCAAAACACATTCCCCCTAACGTTATTCTCTCTGATATTAATGCCAAATGAGTGAAATGCACTCATGTTGTCTTTAAGAAATCATTATTATACAATTCCCTGTGCATAGTGCGTCAAAACCATTGCCTCCACTCTACAATATGATGATTACCTCTCATTTGGCTTATTTAGAAATATTCTTACCTTGTGTGGTGTCTCTGGCATTTGTTTCCTTCTCTTGTTGAAGAAGTTTTCCAAGGTCGATCGTCCTCTCGTCATAGTACAATTTTGAATTGAATAACAACAAACAGTAACATCTTAATCAAATTTGTGCAATAAACACAAATGTGTTCACCTCCTGGATCAGAAAGTATAATGGCCATACTGATATAGGAAACAGAAAATTTATACATACTCATCTACTTTAAAGTAGCAACATTTCCTCGAACTTCCAGAAACAGCAGATCTAGAGAATGTTTTATTTGTCATTTATTTACACAGTAGTAGCATCAAACTTCTGAGGAGAGGGGGGCTTAGTGTATCTGATCGTATGGGATTTTGGGGCTTAAAGCAAACCACAATGCAAAATTATCAAAATTTAGTAAATTTTTAAAATTTTCAAAATCGATCCTGACATCTTCAACTACACTCATATAAATCATATTGCCAGTTAAAATCAAATATTGGTGGCTAGAAGTCTGATAATTATGATCCTTGGAAAGAGGATCTGTTTGTTTTTGTTTTCTGGTCTGCAATCAACTTGTTGGGGAATCCCCCACGTGACCCAACTGCCCCAAAATCAGTGATGTCATCTTCAGGGTCAATAGGTCAATTCCTCCCCTTTCCTTTCTGTACTAAGCCAGGCTCATCCATGTTTGCCTCCTCTCAATTCCCACATCATTCTCCACCAAAAATAATACTCATTAGAGACTCTGCTAGCAGAGTGAAAATGCAGGGGGGATTCCGGAAATGACATTTTGATGACATCATCAGTTTTTGGGTAAACAATCTAGGTATTTGTGTGGACCACACAACAGACCAAAACAAGTCAGAAAATGAGTATTCATGACAGTCTAAATCTGTTTTTGAATAGAATTTTGCATACCATTCTGTTATCAGATGAAGCATGATCATACATGGTGTGTAAACAAACAAAGTTCACTGAAATTTTATTTGACAATATATAACTGATTTGCGTTGTGGTTTGCTTTAATGACAAAGATGATGAATGTAGCAGAAGTCTCAACCTTTCTATAGTTGAAAACGCTTTTGAATATTTGCAGAAGAAGCTGAGGGTAACAGATTTCTGAATGAGATAGGGTCGGACACCATAAATCTATCAAAAATAGATAAGAAAGAGTACCAAGCGAGGTACAAAGGGTTAAATATAGAGCAAAATGCAAGTTATATCATACATAACTAGAACAAAATGCTATATTTTTTGTTCTAATTAAGATATCTTTAAGCTGTTTTTTTTTTACAAAATGTAGCTTGAAAGCCCTTTTCTGTTTTCCAAATTTTAGAATTTTTGTCACATGACCTCGTTTCCATGGAAACCAATTATGTTATCTTAATGCCATGTGTACGTTTTGACTTTCTTTCAACATTCCGGTAACCATGGCAACAATAGGCAAATATTTTGAAAATGTTACCTATCACATGAAACTACACAAAATTTCATATTTAGACTGATTTTAGCTTATTTTCTATGTAGAAATTGACTGTAGACCTATCAAAGTGTATGTCTTGGAATTCGCATGGAATGTCACTATAGTGGAAAGTACTACTGGTAGTAGCAGCAGTAGAGAAGGCTCCTGTAGTTCTGCTCTCTGCTGTGGCTGGGCTCAGACTTGACTCAACTGTCAGATTATTATTATTTTTTTTTGGGGGGGGGGGGGGGGGGGGGTTGTGACCGAAGTCACCGGACCACTGGGCTTATTAGGCCCTGGTCCTGAAAGATGCGCAGATAAGAAAAAACCTCACTACCAAAGCAATGAGGGGTCTTTATGGTGCCCAGCAGGATAGGGCTGAGGACAACCGTGTTTTTAAACAGCCACGTCCGCTCGGGGAAGCCCCGTGGGGGTCCAGGTAAGAATAGGCCCTCAGTAGCCCCTGCTGATCGTAAGAGGCGACGATAGGGGGGACCCTGCACTGACCAAGTGGTTTTTGGGTTCAATTCCCGGTCAGTGCTTGGTTCACTAAGGGATGAGGTACAGCAAAAATGATCGCTGGGTTTTGATCCCCTGCTGTTTGCCCGCCCTGTCACCTTCATTTCATAGATTCGATCACCAAAGACAGAATTCGTCCCAACTGGTTTTCGCCGTGAAAATGACCCTGGCTGTCGGTACGGCGTAAAACACCCAACACTCACTCACTCACTCCGCTCGGGGAAAATAAAGGTGGACTAGTAAATATGTATGTCCTTAAAGGATAGGAAAAGCTTTCCAAAGTTTAACTAGACCTTCATACTTGACTTCAGCTTGTTTGACAAGTATAACCTTAGATAATTTAACAGGACTTATAGATCTCTCAGCCTGCGAACAATATCTGAAAATAAAGACAAACCTTTCCTGTTGTATTCCCCTGCACCCAGCCAGGTAATAAACAGTTTGTTCCCAGGGTTTAGGTTCCTGGAAAAACCACTTACACCCGTAAACCCCCCCCCCCCCCCCCCCCCGCTCCTGTAAAGTAAGGGCTACATAGGTGAAGGCAATAAACTTGTTTTTGAATCTTCCTTGGAAGATTAAAAATAGCAAAATTAGACTCTTTAGGGTGAATAAGGCTGTCATTCCTGGTCATATTACTAGAAAAAGTATCATTCTCTCTCCTGGTGGTAAAAATATCATTCAAAGTCCTTTTGACCAGATTAAGAATGTGCTTTCTGCTGGGCTGAACAATTTAATCAATCTCTGGTCTATGAAGACCTTTGTTAGCCGCAGCATCAGCTCTCTCATTATATAACGCACCCAGTTAACAACTGGGATTT
Organism: Lepidonotus clava; assembly: GCA_936440205.1. Classification (NCBI taxonomy): domain Eukaryota; kingdom Metazoa; phylum Annelida; class Polychaeta; order Phyllodocida; family Polynoidae; genus Lepidonotus; species Lepidonotus clava. The sequence continues at coordinate 51,179,940 of OW387143.1, read as the reverse complement.
CAGGTAACAGCCTAGCCATGTCACAAATCTGCCTTACTAGAGCAGTGTTGTCAGGGACAGACTGCCTAAAGGCAAAATACTGGCTAAAGAATCAGTATGAATGACAATGTTAGAAGCCTCATTCTGGACAGCGTGCTCAAAAGCCATATAAATAGCTATGAGCTCTGCCCGCAGAATGGAAGCCCCCCCCCCCCCCCCATTAACTCTATAAGACTTAAGAGAAGATTAGAGTGACAAAAGCCGAAGCCGCCCTTCCATCACAAACAGATCAATCCGTATAATAAATAGAGTCCCCAGCACTCTCTAAATAACAAATATTCCTCTCCACTTGGACTCTGGTATTTGGACTGTTCTTATCAGTTTTACATTTCTTATGTTTACAAATAACAGTCCTGATAGGACAAGGTTCCCATGGAGGAGGAGGACGATCTTTGTGGAATGGGATCAGGAAGGATGGCCCCGGGAGCAAGATTCTTTAAGTGCCTGGCTGCCTTGGGTCGCCACGAGGTAGAGGAGAATACCCTGCGGTCCTTCTCAGCAGCCAACACTATAACCTTATGAAGAGGATGTTGCTCATTCAAAGCTACCTTGGCAGCAAAAGTACCCTGAATTTGCAATCATCTTTCTTCCAGGCTAAGTAAACCTAGCTTGTTCCTTAAAGTGTCAATAGCCATAAATTTTTGGAGGCCCCGATATGATTCTCATGGCAGAGTTCTGGATCTTTTCAATTGGTTTAAGAACTGTTTTAGATGCCATACTAAGCACATGAGAACCATACTCCAAAATAGGGCGTATAGCCATAGTATAAAAAGTTTGTAAGACTTTAGAACCAACTCCTGAGAGCCAGGTCAGAACTTTAAGGACATTTAGTCTCTTCCTAGCTTTATTGATAACATGCCTAACATGTCGCCTAAAAGAAAGGCCTTCATCTTGGTATACACCCATATACTTAAAATCAGGAACCCATTCAATAATCTGATCATTGAGGAAAAGGTCAGGAACCTGCCCCTTACCATAAAAAACCATGGCCTTAGTCTTAGGGACAGATATTTTCATCCCTATACACCCTATGATGTTTTGAAAATTCTCTAAGGCCAATGGAATAAGGCATCTGCCATCCCTGGGTACATTGTTTTGGTATATAACAATTATCGTCAGCGTAAGATAACATCTTAACACCAGGGGGAAGATCCAATTTATGATGAATTTAATCAATTAGATAATTGAAAATAGTAGGATTTAAAGAACTACCTTCAGGGGTGCCGTTTTCAAACGTAGCTTCCTCTGAGACGGTCCCCTGAAATCGTAAAACAGCTTTACGATTAGTCAAAAAGTCAAGAATCCAGGCCAACATACTACCTCCCAAACCAGCCTCAGCCAGAGAGTCTTGCTATTTTTAATCTTCCTAGGAAGCAAGTCTATCGTCTTCGTTTGTGTAGTCCTTTCTTTACGGGGGTAGGGGGAGGCTACGGTTGTAAGTGGTGTTTTCAGGAGCCTAAGCCCTGGGAACAAACTGTACATTATCTGGCTGAGTGCAGAGGGACCCAACAGGAGAGATTTAATTTTATCATAAGTTTCTTTTCGCAGGCCGAGAGATCGTTAAGTCCTGTCGAACTCGCTAAATTTGTTCTTCTTAAACAAGCCAGTACCAAGATCTCAGACAGAGTGTAGTCTGAGCCCAGCAGCAGCAGAGAGCAGACCTACACAGGAGCCTTCTCCCATACTACTTCTATCAGTAGTACTCTACTATATGACATTTTCCACAAGTTCTTTTCAGAATAGTGGAATTTTTTTGTTTTATAGTTGCACAGGGTGTCTTCCCTACACAGTGTTTTTGGCACACCACTTTATTCTTTTCTCTTTATTCTACACATTAATACATTTACTGTGTAGTAGTACACCTGTACTAGACCCCCCCATACCCCCACACCCCTTTTGGCAATGTGCCAGGTCCCACCTGGCACCACCTGCACCCACCCCCTATTCACCTGAACCAGCCCAGGTTCACCTGCACTCACACTCACACTACAGGTGTGAGTGCTGGCCCAGTTCCACCTGTACCCACCTCCCTTTCTTTGTTCTGGTCAAGGACTAGTCCTTTCTTGACCCACCCCTTTACATATTATACCAAGGTCAAGCCCTTTCTTGACCCAGTCCAATTGACTGTAACACCATCCTCCTTTTACCCTATCCCTTTTGGATTTTGGTTTTAAACCATTATCCCTTTTTGCCATAGCGAAGGTTGATCCCTTTACTCTTTTCACCTGTTCGGACCCTAGTGGTATCCGTCAATGGTTGTGAATTACCGGATCTAATTCTGGTAGGCCTTTGGCCTTATAGGTTTTACGTGTCTAGGTATCGGTTCTACCTTCTTTAGGTATTTGTTCTGAGTTGCCTTAGAGCGACTTTTTCTCCTACTCATTCGTGAGCCTTTTTTCCTTAAGGTTTTACCTCCTTTGGATATTTGTAATCCGTATTTTCGAGTACGGTTTCTTCTAGGTTTACTTGGGTAAACCTTTTTTATATAACTTACCAAAGGGTGAGTTAATTTATTTTTCTCACACTCTAATAAGTGAGATTTTCCTTTTGGAGTTGTTCATACCTCCGGGTGTGTTCTTTCCTTTATTTTGGTTCACTTGTGGACCTTTTACTTACCTTAGGGTGAGTTAATTTAATTTTCTCACACTCAAATAAGTGAGATTTTCCTTTTGGAGTTGTTTATACCTCTGGGTGTGTTCTCTCCTTTATTTTGGTTCACTTGTGGACCTTTTTACTTACCTTAGGGTGAGTCATACTTATTAATCCTGATCTTTATACCTTTTTACGTGGGTCTTAGATGGTGTTCATGGCGGGGGTTTCGCCCCAAGGAGGTTTCCAACCTCATGGTTGTGTACTCTAAGGCAGGGCCTCAGGTCCTTGTAGCTGGGGGAGATAAGGATGTTCCCAAATCTTCTGATGTTGGTGAGAGTAGAGGTAGTGGGGTGAAGAGGGGCAGTTCTTCCACTGTTGGTGAAGAAGAGTTTACCAAGGTCGCTAGACGTAAGAAGAAAAAGAAAGAGAAAATTTGTTCCTCACCTCCCCCGCTGGAAGGTGATTCCGGGGAAGAAGGTGAAGTGGAGGACATAGAGGTGGACTTTACCGACAGTTCAGAAGGAGAGGAGGGGGATATGGGTAACCATACAATCTATCATGTTCCTAAAGGTTCCCTTGAGGAGATGGAAGAAGCTGTGGATTTTTCCCCCGTTGAGTGTTTTTGTTAGGGATAGCCGACAAAAGTTCTTCCATAGTAAAGGAATATCCGTGTCACAGGTACTATCCGCTGCCTCCTGGATAAGGTTAGCACGAAAAAGAGATAAATCATCCAGACTATCCCTGGTAGATTCTGGCAAATTGATGGAAGAACTGCAGTCTACAAACCCTTGTAAAAGAGACCCAGCGACCCCAGGAACATCTGGATGGGTTGGAGGTCGAGGGGGGGATCCTTTGACTCTTCTGAGTCTAGCCCACATGGTTTTGGGTCTCGTGTCCTTGTTGACACGAGAGATCCACCTGTCCTAACTCTCCCTCCTAGCCAACTCCGCGACCTCCCTAAGTTCCTTCTGGGCCTCTCTTAGCCTGACCCTGTTAGAATCTGAAGATTGCCTTCTAAAAAGGCGAGCCCTTTGATTAACACCGTCTGACCTCAGGGGACCTGTACCAATGCTTCTTCCTATAATTCTTAGCTCTAGAACGAGGAATAGCTACCTTGGCTGCCTTCTGGAGCTGAGCTATAATAAAATCATGTTCCTCCTCCATGGATGTAAATTGGGCACAAGGAACAGATTGGCTCTGAAGAAAATTAGAAAATTTGTCCCAGTCTGCTTTATCCAAATTCCAAAAGCTAGAAGGCCCCACCATAATAGGAGACGGTCTCTGATAAACTAAAACTTGGACACCTGTGTGGTCACTAGAAAAGCTAGGACACAAGGAAAAATGGGAATCTGGGGCCAAATAAACATGGACAATAATAAGGTCAAGAGCTCCACCTCTGATATGGGTAGAAACTTTGCTATTTAAAACAACATAGGGAGAGTCAGTAATCTGGTTGGAAAGAGTCCTTCCAGCAGTTCAACCTTTTCATTGAGAACGAGCTGAATGAGAGACGAGATCTTGTTGCAGACACCTTCACAATTAAAAGAAACAAGTTTAATGAAATCACTACTAGCAGAAGAGTCAGAGGAACCGTTTACATGCTCTCCATGATCATTTTGATCAGCCGGAGAGCCGTTTCCTGTGTCTTGACTGCTAGAGTTACCAAAACTGGGCTCTGGACCAACTGCGGAAGAATTTCCTGGACAGTTAAAAGGAGTTCCTGAACGGAAACCAGCATCTCATTGGTCTTGTTCCCTTCTAGTGCTTTCACTGGCTTGGCAGTGACAGGTACAGTTTCTTTCTGAACAATAGGCACAGGTTGTACCTCTTCCACTACTTCAATAATCCCCCCGTGGGGATCCGGGGTGGGGGTTCTTTCGGGAGCCTCCTGGGAAGAATAGGTCCCTAGCATCCCCTTGCTGATCGTAGGAGGCGACAAATGGGGCAATTTGTTTGCCGTGAATTGCGACCCGTGTTGTTTGGAGGCGGAGATCCTGGTGTCATGAGGGCATCTGCGAGGCTATGGGCCTTCGAAGACTGCGGGTTCATAGTGTTCCTCCTCTTGCCCAATACTGCACTTTGGCTCTAAATTCATCTAGACGGGAGGTTGGAGAGGCCCGATCCAATCAATCGGCTGGTCATGCTAAGCCCTAGGATATCTATAAGTTAAATTTATTTTGCCCATAACATCAATGGCTTTCTTTTTTAAGCTCAAATGGATAGTTGTTCTTTTCAGTCTAAACTCTGTAAACTATTTCGTTTTGTATCCTAGAAGGCAGTGGCTAGGGCTAATGTAGTAGTTGGTTGACTGCTACAGTATATCCCCCTTGTATCTCTGGTGTGTATCCGATGGTTACCTCGGCTCTGCACATCCCCTTGTAGGACTCCGTGGTGGGTGGGGAGCAAGGGGGATGAAAACCGAGTATACTCATATGGATACACTCACTACAACCCCCGACAAACGTAAGCATCCGGATTCGGATTCATCTGAAAACGAAGGCGAGAATAGGACTGTGGATAATGGTAATGATTACTGGCCAAGGTTTGTTGTACTTGAACCTTCCGACAATGCGAATCCTTTGTCAAAGCTTTCTCCTTTTGCCATAAGTAAAGGCATTGAGGGAATAGCTGGCAAGGTGAAGGACATTCGTAAACTGCGATCTGGCCAAATTCCTGTGGAGTGTGATAGGAGGGCTCATGCCACCAACCTGCTTCGTGCCACCACGTTAGCAGGTATAGGCATGAAATCCTCCCCTCACAGATCTCTAAACTCTAGCAAAGGAGTTATCCCATGTAGAGACCTTAAAGATGTTAGTGAGGATGAAATCAAAAGAGAACTGCGTCCTCAAGGTGTTTCCTTTGTTAAAAGGATTTCCATTAGGAAAGATGGTAATGTCATTCAGACCAATACCTACATCATCACCTTTGAGAGACCTTCTCCTCCCAAGAAACTTAAAGTTGGTTATCTCCGCGTTGATGTGGATTTGTTTATACCAAATCCACTCCGCTGTTTTAAATGCCAGAGGTATGGTCATGGCAGAGACTCCTGCTCTAACAAGCAGACTTGTCTCCGATGTGGCCAGAAGGGACATGACAACGTAGAGTGCATCAATGATGCTAAATGCGTAAACTGTCAAGGTGCCCATATGGCCACATCCAAAGACTGTCCTGTGTGGGTGAAAGAAAAAGCAATCCAAAAGGTTAAAGCTGAAAATCACGTCAGCTACCCGGAAGCTAGGAAGATGGTAGAAGGGACCATTCGAGTCCCTGGAGCCACTTCCTATGCGGCCGCGGTTAAGCCTAAACTCAGGACGGTTGAATGCCAGACAGATTACACCTGGTTGAAAAAGGATAAACCAGTGCGTAGTCCCTCAAGCATCCAGGTCGTGGTAGCCGGAAAGGTTACACAAACTGAGCCCAGTACAAGTGCTACGACATCATCTAAACCCAGTCCACAGTCTAAACCATCAAGTTCAACGACAAACAGGAAAAAAAGTCGTAACAGTCGAGGCTCTTCTGAAGCTTCGACTGTCAATCAACAATCTACTAAAGAAAGTAAAATAGATAGGAATCCGTTGCCTTTGAGTAACAGATTTGAAAATTTGAATGAGGTAGAGATGGAAGAAGCTGCGCCTGCAAGTCGCAGCGCGTCCCCCCAAAATAAGATCAGGGGGCGATCTCCTGTCCATCCACCTTGATGGCAGGAAGATCTATCTTCCAATGGAATTGTCGAGGTTTCAGAGCCAATTTTAATGAATTAAAAATTCTTGCCAATCACTTCAATCCTCTTGCCCTGTGTCTCCAAGAAACTCTTTTAAAGAGAAATGATAACATCTCTTTTAAAGGTTATTGTATTTATAATACATACGCCCCTGATGGTGGAAGAGCCTCAGGGGGCTCATCCATTTTAATAAGACAAGATATCATGCATAGTCTTATTCCATTAAATACCAATTTTCAAACAATAGCAGTTAGAGTGACATTACATAAAACCATTACTCTTTGTTCACTCTACCTTCCACCAAATTCAAACATCAATAGACAAGAATTAGAAAATCTCTTCAACCAATTACCGTCACCAGTCCTCATAATGGGAGATCTCAATGGTCATAATCCCTTATGGGGTGGTGACAGGTATGATGATAAGGGCAGGATGATTGAAGATATTGTTAATGATCTAGATTTATGTCTTTTAAACGATGGCTCTAACACCTATTTACATACGGGTTATGGTACTTATTCTGCTATTGACTTAACATTAGCTGACCCTCGTCTGCTGCTGGACCTCTCCTGGAGAGTATTAAATGACCTCCATGGAAGTGACCATTTCCCAATCTTAGTCAATATCGACGACCCAAATATAGGCCTAAAAGAGCCTCGATGGAGGCTCAATAAGGCCGATTGGGAGTCCTTCCAGACTTTATGTCGGGAGAGGCTCTCAGCAGACGATTCATTTATTCAATTTTCTACAAAGTTACTTTCTATAGCAGAAGAAACTATCCCCAAAACCTCGACAGTTCCTAAGCACATCCGTAATCCATGGTTTAATGATGCCTGCAAAAAGGCCATTAAAGATAGAAAGAAGGCCTTGAGAAAATTCAAACAAAGACCAACTGCTGACAATTTAACTCAATTTAAGATAAAAAGGGCTCAGGCCCGAAGAATCATATGGGAATCAAAACGGCAGTGTTGGAGAGATTATGTTTCTGGCATTAATACTCGGACACCTATGAAAAAGGTTTGGACTATGGTCCGTAAAATAAAAGGCAAGGGGGGCCAGGCCAGAGTCCAGCACCTACAAGATGGTGACAATCTTTTGACCTCTCCTGTTGAGGTGGTCGAAAGATTGGCCGAAACATTTCAACATCATTCTTCTTCAGCCAACTGTCATCCCCAATTCAAACCTATTAAAATGAGAGAGGAGAGAAAACCATTAAATTTTACATTGGACAATGCTGAAGGATATAATCAAGCCTTCAGCATAGATGAACTTTTAAAATCTCTCAATAAATCTCATAATACAGCAGTTGGTCCTGATAAAATTCATTATGACTTTCTCAAACATCTTCCTAAACCAGTGCTCAAGATTCTTTTGAATCTTTTCAATCACATATGGGATAGTGGCCAACTGCCAACGTCCTGGCAGGAAGCCACCATTATTCCTATTCCAAAGCCTGGTAAAGATCATAATGATCCTTCTAATTATAGGCCTATAGCATTAACATCTTGCATCTGCAAAACCATGGAGCGGATGATCAATGATCGACTCGTCTGGATGCTGGAATCTCAACATCAGATTTCAGAATTTCAGAGTGGGTTCAGACGAGGAAGAAGCACCCTCGATCATTTGATAAGATTGGAATCTTTCATCAGAGATGCCTTTATTCAGAAGCAACATGTCGTGTCAGTCTTTTTTGATTTGGAAAAGGCATATGACACGACATGGAAATATGGTATTATGAAAGATTTATATAACATGGGATTTCGTGGCCGTTTACCCATTTTTATTAGGAATTTTCTATCTAATCGTCACTTTAGGGTGCGATTAGACACCACTCTGTCCGATATTCACAATCAAGAACTTGGTGTTCCTCAGGGAAGCATCTTGTCTGTGACCCTGTTTAGCATCAAAATCAATAGTATTGTTCAGTGTCTTCAAAAAGACATGTCCTGTAGTTTATATGTTGATGATTTCCTCATATGCTATAAGGGCAAAAACATGAACATTATCGAGAGGCAAATTCAATTAAATCTAAACAAGATCCACAAATGGTCAATAGATAATGGTTTTAAATTTTCCAAAGCAAAGACAGTGGCTGTTCACTTTTGTCAGTTGAGATCCCTCCATCTGGACCCTGAGTTGAAGATGGATGGTGATCCAATCAAAGTAGTAGAACAGACCAAGTTTTTAGGTTTGGTTTTTGATCACAAGTTGTCCTTTATTCCGCATATTAACAGTCTAAGGACAAAATGTAACAAGGCTCTGGATATCATTAAAGTTCTGGCAAACACCACTTGGGGTTCTGACAGCAAAATTTTGTTACAACTTTATAGAGCTTTGATTAGATCAAAGCTCGATTATGGCTGTCAGGTGTATGGGTCAGCACGCGCCTCATATATCAAGAAGCTAGACTCCGTCCATCATCAGGGGCTGCGGCTGGCATTGGGTGCTTTTAGGACATCGCCAGTCCAAAGCCTCTATGTTGAGGCGGGGGAATCTTCATTAACCAATAGAAGATTAAAACTTTCCCTTCAATTCATCATTAAGTTAAAAACCAATACTTCTAATCCTGCCTTTAAATGTGTATTTCAACCCCAAAACGAACATCTCTATGCTGCCAGACCAAACTACATCCAACCTTTTGGAATTCGAGTGAAACCTCATATAGAAAATGCCTTTGTGGATCTTGATGTTTTGAAACAGCCTCATTTTTCAGTCATTCCTCCATGGAGACTCAAACCACCTCCTATCAATTTTGACCTCACCAAATCTAAAAAGTCACTGACTCAACCATTGGATTACGTGTCCCGGTATCATGAAGTTCGAAACAAATTTCCTCATCATTCTCCTGTTTTCACTGATGGTTCAAAGGATGGGAAATGTGCTGCAGCAGCGTCTGTCTGCTGCGGTAAGAAACACTTTGCCCGTCTACCTGACTTCAGTTCTATTTTTACAGCTGAAGCAGTTGCCATTATTATTGCTTTGAAGGCCATTCAGGTGGCAGAGGAAAAGGACTTCATCATTTTTACCGACTCAAAGTCCTGTCTTCAGGCTTTGCAGTTTTTGAAAACTGAACATACACTCATTATGAGAATTCTTCTCTGGCTACAAAAGTTGGCCAACTCACGATTTGATGTTCAGTTTTGTTGGATACCGGGTCATGTAGGCATTCATGGTAATGAGTTAGCTGACCAAACGGCCAAGAAGGGATTGGACAAAGCAGTCCTTCCTTTTCCAATTCCTCACATAGATTTTAAACCAAGAATTGTTCAATACATCAATGAGAGATGGCAAAATGAATGGGACCAGTTCCCCAATAACAAACTGCATTCTATTTTCCCAACCATCAAAGATGTTAAACCGAATGTTCTTAAATCTAGAAAAGATCAAACTGTTTTTACCAGAATTAGAATTGGTCATTCTAGACTTAGACATGTTTTTCTTTTAAAGGGTGAGCCCCAACCGGAATGTATTGTTTGTGATCAACCTTTAACCATCAAGCATCTCCTTTTGGAATGCCCAGATTTTGAACAGATACGTAGACAGTTCTATCAGGTAGCTGGTCTACCTGAACTTTTTAACACTGTACAGTCTGATCGTATCATCCATTTTTTGAAAACAGCTGGTCTGTATGGACTGATATGATTAGTATATTAACATGTTTTTATCCTTAGGATAAGATCTTGTACATATATCATGTTGTTCTATTGACAACTTTTAGTCCATCTTTTCATTGATAACAACCGTTTTCGCCATGAATATGACCTTAGTTGTCGAAATGGCGTAAAGCATCCATTACTCACTCCACCCGGTCCGCAAGCGAAGTCGACGGCTGCAGTTCCCCCTGGGCAGGGAGGGAGGGAGCTGCCTCGTCCAGGGTGGGAGCCACCATGTCCCAAGTGGCAGGCTTAAGCTACTGGAGGAGCATGGTGGTGTTGGTATGGCGAGCTTTCCTGAGACCACCCATGATGACCTGCCAGCTGGTGTTGAGGTCGGGGCAGTAGGGGCACTGGTAAATGGTGTCCCCATGCTCCCTGGTCCGGGGTTTAAACACCTCGATGAAGTTCCTGAGGGTGCTGCCACACTGGTGACAGCTCACCTCACTCGGCAACTGCCAACAACAAAAGAAACAACTAATTTACTTTTCTGGACATCAATCTTCAAATCAAAAGGTCTTAACGTGAGTTAAGTATCATTAAGCAAATATGCAATTAAAGTTCTCAACATAAGTTAAGCATTATAACGCAAATAGGCAACTAAAGTTCTCAACATAAGTTAAGCATCATAACGCAAATAGACAACTTAAGTTCTCAACATAACTTCTCAACATAACTTCTCAACATAAATTAAGCATCATATCGCAAATAGGCAACTAAAGTTCTCAACATAAATTAAGCATCATAGACGCAAAAAAGGCAATTAAAGTTCTAAACATAATTTAAGCATCAAAACACAAATCAACATCAACACCTAAAGATTGAGACGTTTCGGAGCCCTTCTGACTCTGGAACCAAGTCTCAAGTTTGATTCTGGTCTGGCCTCCATAGGGGCATCTTCCAAAACTACTGGATTTCTACTATCCCCAGGGGGAACTTCTACGACATCACTCTTTGGATCTGCTTCTACAGAATCTACAGGATCCCTAGTATCCCCAGAGAGGACTTCTCCAACATCACTCTCTGGTTCTGCATCTACATCAGAGGAAGCCTCCTCTAAATCACTATCTTGCTCAGCCCCTGCAATCTCAGGAATGACCTCTGGTCCACCTCCTGGGTCTGACGAATCGTCGTCCTCTACCTCTTGCCACTCTTGCCTTAACATCTCACTATAAGGGTGCCGTTGGATTTCATAATTTAGATCGGTGGGACAACCGACCACCTTGTACAAACAATCCCTTACCAAGTTTCCTCTTTAATGAGGGTGGGTACCACGTCCAAACAAACTGCCCCACACGGTACTGTCTTGGCTTAGTTCGGATGTCATAATTTCTCTTCTAACGTATCCTACTAGTGTCCAAATTTTTGTACACTTTTTGGTGAACACCAGCCATTACTTGGCATACCCAGTCAATGTACTCTACGGGACACTGCCAGGGTTCATCCTCTCCAGGGGGTGAACCTGCAATGAGGTCAATCGGCAAGGTACCCTCACTATGTAAAAATAATTGATTTGGAGTATATCCAGTGCTCTCATGCTGTGTTGCCCGATAAGCAGCCATGACATAAGGGAGCAGGTCATCCCAACCATCCCTATTATCATTCACATAAGCCTTCAACATCCATAGGAGAGTACGGTTATGTGTCTCTACATGACCATCAAGCATCTCCTTTTGGAATGCCCTGATTTTGAACAGACGCGTAGACAGTTCTATCAGGTAGCTGGTCTACCTGAACTTTTTAACACTGTACAGTCTGATCGTATCATCCATTTTTTGAAAACAGCTGGTCTGTATGGTCTGATATGATTAGTATATTAACATGTTTTTATCCTTAGGATAAGATCTTGTACATATATCATGTTGTTCTATTGACAACTTTTAGTCCATCTTTTCATTGATAACCGTTTTCGCCATGAATATGACCTTAGTTGTCGAAATGGCGTAAAGCATCCATTACTCACTCACTCATGACCATCTGATTGGGGCCTGTAAGGAGTCGTTTGAGTCTTCTCAATACAGAGCATTTGAACACATCTGACTGAACAAAATTAATGAGACTCAAAGTTCATCCCCTGATCAGTATGAATTTGTCTTGGCAACCAAAATACCATAAACAAGTCAGTCATCACTCCATCTGCAACCATTTGGGCCAGATGGTTGGGCATAGCCCAGGCATGTGCCCACTTAGAGAAGTGGTCTGTGAGGACCAAAATATACTTATTTCCACTGTCCGTTTAAGGAAGCTCTCCAAGGACATCAATGTGAACAGATACATAGACAGTTCTATCAGGTAGCTGGTCTACCTGAACTTTTTAACACTGTACAGTCTGATCGTATCATCCATTTTTTGAAAACAGCTGGTCTGTATGGACTGATATGATTAGTATATTAACATGTTTTTATCCTTAGGATAAGATCTTGTACATATATCATGTTGTTCTATTGACAACTTTTAGTCCATCTTTTCATTGATAACAACCGTTTTCACCATGAATATGACCTTAGTTGTCGAAATGGCGTAAAACATCCATTACTCACTCACTCACTCATAAGCGAGCAAGCACGTAGCCCAGCTCAGAGGCAGGAACTTATTGCTAAAGGGAGGTGTGTTGATCGGTGAGGGAGACTGAGGCTTCAGTGACATGGCAGATATGTGAGGGGAGATGTGGATCTTATCTCAATGTATACTCTGGACACTCTTGGGGATATTCTGCTATCATAACTTGCTTGACAATGGGAATTTGGATCCAATTAGGACAATGGAGATCCTGGGATGGATTCATAAAGGAATGGTGAGTGGCATTAGGTGTGTGGAGCATACACAAAGCATGAGTGTGAACACCTTTCTATTGGTAAAGACTCATGTGGAGTGTATGCAAAACACTATGTATACGAGCCACCGTGTGAACAGAGAGTAAGGGCAGGCCTAGAGACATTGGTTGGTGGCGGCCAGCACCCCTGCGCTGAGCTGCCATGGTGAAGTGGTGGCACTATGCCATAAAAGGGTGAGAATTGCGTCATGTATGATCAGATATATATAAACCATTATTTGTACCTCAGCCAAGCGTTGTCCGCATTTTGGATTTGAGTGCATCATTTCGTGGACTTTTTCTACCACTTAATTAGCAAAACTAAAATGATTTATTAACAATATTTTGGAAAGACAAAGTAAGTTAAGTTTCCCTTGTTAACAAGTAATAACCCCTATAAACACCACAACACCATTTAAAATAAACCCCCAGCATTCAGTTACATAGGTAATAACTGCTATAATTACATTGAGAATTAATGAAATGAGAATAGATTTATATATATATATATTCTTTTATTTAATCAGACAAAAATTAAGTCATTACAACTTGTCTTACATTTCCGCCTGACAAACATAGAAACAATCTATGCTCAATAATATCACAATGTAGTATGTCATAAATATTAAAAATTGTACATAGTTTACTTACAAGATTGTAGAAAGGTTATAGTGTAAATATTTTAACATAGCGCAACTAATATAAATCACGAAAACTCAGACTTACAAACATGAGTTGATTAAAATTAATCTAAAACAACAGTAACATATTCAATTAATTACTGATATGATTAGTATATTAACATGTTTTTATCCTTAGGATAAGATCTTGTACATATATCATGTTGTTCTATTGACAACTTTTAGTCCATCTTTTCATTGATAACAACCGTTTTCGCCATGAATATGACCTTAGTTGTCGAAATGGCGTAAAGCATCCATTACTCACTCACTCACTCACATGAACCACTATGTCAATGTGTCGTCTTGTATTATTTATATGAGCCAGTTTGTCCATTTCTGCTTGCAGTTTTCTCCCTCTCGAGTCCGTAATAATCAACGTTGAATGCTTGTGTGTTGATTAGGGTTAACTATATTTATAGTGCATTGTTCGAGATGATTATCGTTATTAATATTGTCTCTAGTGGGTTGCTAGTCGAGTGGTGAGTAAGTCCACGAGATGGGCGCTCAATCCATAACATGAACAACGCTTAGCAGTACGGTAAGTTTATTGATGGATATAGTGATGCGTACAGCTGTTCGTGATGGCAATAAGTCCAAGGTATAACAGTTCCAGTTTAGAGTCGAGTCAGCTTCCTACTTAGAGTCCGCCGAGTCTCACCTCCGGCCGTTGTGCGGTAGTACCGTATAAGTCACCAGATGTCCCTTTGCTTGTATCGCTATCTAAAACCCCTTCGAATCTCCCGATCCGTATGATCCAAACGCTACTGGTCTCTCCCTCTCTCTTACCCTGCACTATTGCTTATAAAGCAGTCTGATATCGATTTTACCCAAGGCATCGGTGCTTGCGGGGAAGTGTCCCGGTGAGCATTGTCGTCAGGTATATTTACACCTACCAGCGGCACCTGCCCTTACTAGATATTTTCATAGACTAAGTAATTTAGAGGAATTCTTATCATTTTGTATTCATCTGGTGACCTTTACATTAATTCAATAAGCATGCACAAAGCAGATGTTTTAATCTCTACCTTTGTGCAACGTCTTGATACTCATATTAGCAGTCCACGTTTCTTAAGGTTAGAGTAGGGGGATGGATGCCGTTTGTATGGTAGCTGACATACTATATATCAAAAAATAGCTGTTAATCATATCTCTTTGATAGTATTTACTAAGACAATTTTGATTAAGAATTACGTGTGATAGGGAACATCAAATTTGAAATTTACATTTTTACACTTTTATTTTTTGAACACGGATTTCTCCTTTAGTAGTGCCTCAATATCCTTGAAACTTTCTAAGTATACTAAAAACATTCCCCCTGAGGGAAGCATGTCTCAAAATCTTGATTAATGTCCTAGTCACATTTTTATATAATTTAGAAATTAATTTGAATTATTTTTTAAATATTTTTTATATTTTGCATCATAAAAAAATAAGTAAGGCCTAAATCAAAATTTTGAGACACGGTTCCCTCAGGAAGAATGTTTTTGACATAAATTAGAATTTTTGTAATAATTCAGGCACTATGAAGTGAGAAATCATTGTTCGAAAAATAAAAGTTAAAATATTTGTTTTTTAACTTTCTTCCCCATTTTCACTTCTAAATTCAAATCCAAATGAAATACCAATGATATCATTAAATAGCTGAGATATTTAGCTTTCATTTGATGTATAATATAGGTAAAAAGACACAGAAATAGCAGACTTATGACTAAACACGCATAACTGTTCCAAATTGGACGCTGATCACCCTACTCTAACCTTAAATAGAGAGATACAGTAACGTCATTGATACTAGTTGACTCAGTACTTAACACTGTTTACGGGATCCTCGTTCATGTACTGTGCCAATGAGTAATATTCACTCTATGTAATACCTACGAATACAAAATATTTCCTACACATTGTTATAGTTCGATCATTGTACTTACTTTTCTCCACTACATTCACTTTCACTGAATATCAAGCTCACGCTTAAATCTATCTCTCAAACCAACTAACTGCAAACCGAGAATGTTTCGACCCGTTTGTTGTTGTTTTCTGAATAGGTGTTTCTGCGTGATGTGAAGTCCACTTCCGAAGAATTCGTCCCGTGTTGCCTCATAGAGTTTACCTTTAGTTTCTAGTAGTCTTGTCTTCAGCTCCGGATTTTGCCTGTATTTTTTTTCTTGTATTATCAGCATTTTCTCTTCTTTTACATCATTCCATCCTTCTTTTTGCTTGATGTGATTTGTGATCGATTTAACTTCGTAACCGTTTTTGGCATCTTGCACCCTGACCATTCCTTGCTGGTTCCTGGCGTATTGCATCGCCTCATATCCATAGGCCTGCTCTGCACAGTTGAAGACCAGCCCGTCATGCTTGATTACACAGGGATACATACTAGATAAGAACGCAAAGTGGCTTTGAAAAGTCAATCTGTCTTCGACCTCCACGATTTTGGCATTCTCCATGTTAGTTTTGACGTTTCCGAATATTTATATCGAATATCATCAACTACCAGAGCCCCGCCTTTCACCACCGCCTTGTGTCCATGTACTCTTGCTACGGCCGCCAGCGCTCGGAGTTCACATCGTTGGTTGATTTATCCCTTACTGATGTCATATGATATGTAGACGCCCTTCCACCGCGGTAAGTCTTTCATTTTCCTAATGTTTCGGAAGATATCTTGTTTGATGTTGGTATGTGCAAATTTCACGAGGATAAGTCTGGGTCGTCTGCTTTTCCCCTTGACACCTATTCTATAGGCTGCTGTCAAGTCTGTTGTTTTGGTATTGACTCCTATATCTTCAAGCAGTGACAGAATACATTGTCTGGGTTGCTCGTTCGTGTCTTCCGAAATCCCTTCAATTACGATGTTAGGTCTTCTTCTCTCCTCGTCAGCCATCCTATCTCTCCGTTTGAGGTGTTCCAGCAGTTTGTTTTTTTCTGTTACTTGATTCTGCACTTCAGTAAGTTCGTCAGTGGTTCTTGACAGCGCCTTTTCAAGCCCCGCAACCGTCTTCTCCAACTTGGTCACTTTTTTTATCAATGTCCGCCACTTCAGATTTCACTTTGACAATTTCTGCATCATTTTTAAGTATGTAATCCGTGATCATTTTTCTGTTTTCATCCAGTTTTTTTTCGAGGGTGTTTAGACTTGCCTTTGTTTGTTCATTTCCTTCAGTGATTGCTTTCAATAGATTGGCATTCGTAAGCTCTGCCATATTTGAATCCGTCCCTTCACTCTTTGGTGTTTCTGGACTTGAATCTTCACTGTTTTTACTCCTGGTTGATACCGGCATTTGATCTTATTAAATACCAATGGTAGATGTATTCCCACGGATACTCAACAAAATTGATTGCCGTTTTACCCAGTTTTACCAGATTTACAATGAATTAATCAGCAGCCCTCAGTTCGTACGTCTCAACCGTCAGGCAACATTTCAGTTTTCCTATGTATTTTTGTTGTTCTATGTATTTTGTTCTTGCTATGGTTATTTCTGTTTGGTTTTTGTTTTGTAGTGACTTTTTTAGTTGTTTCCTACTTATTCTTTTTTGTATTCGGATGTTCTTTGTTTCGTCTGTTTCCTTTTTTCTACCTTTGCTGCGAATGGTTATTGTTCCTATTGATTTTTTTAGGTTTATGATGTTTTGTTCTAGTGAGTCATAGTTATCATTTTATACTGCTTCCTGATGTTGTTGTATTCTGTCCATTTGTTAATGTTGCCTTTTGCCCATATTTTGCGTGTTGGTTTTGGTATTTTGTTCTCTATGGGTGTGCTAAGTGCTAAGTGTAAAGGTTATTGTGTTGTGGTCTGTTGGTTTGATTCCTGTCAGAGTGAGGTGGTTTTTGGTGTCAATTTCTAAGTTGGTTATTTTATTTTGTGGTGTTTTGGTCTGCTAGTATGTAATCAATGATTGCTTTTTCATTTGGATTTGCTCTGTTTTCCCTTTTCGTTGACCAGGTCTGGTGTGGGTATTCTGTAGGGGGTGGCCTGTTTCCTAGTGGCGATCTTGTGGTCTATGACTGTATCTTGATAGAGCCTCCCTTCTTGGGCTGGTATCCCATCTCGGTCTTGTGGTGTATATTTCGTCTGGGGATTGGTGTCTTGGGCTTGGTGGGCCGGTATTGTGTCTGTAGTGTCCTTGGCGGTCTTGTGGGGATGCTTCCCTGCTGCTTGCTGGGCTGCGCTGGTATGGAGAGTATGTGGGTTGTGTTATCCTTCGTCTAGTGTAGGGTTGGTCTGTGCCCTCCTCTGCGGTCTCGTCCGGGCTGTCTTCCAACAACTCACCATCAATCATCAGCTGGACCTCTTTCCCTGCCTCCATTGCCCACAGCAACTGCCACATCATTCTCAACTTGCGTAGGTATTCTGGGTTTGTCTCCAGTACCCAACTCCTTACCAGGAAGGAAGGTCATGTTGTGTTCTTGGACAAGGAAAAGAATGTGCTTACAAGGCAGCATGCATCTACCGAAGACTTTGTAAGTACAGTAGCAGTGGTTGTCGGTCAGAGTGATGTTCAAGTCCCCTATCTCACTCTTGGCATTGCTCATGGTGTAATTAGCACCTTCTGCTCTCACTAGCTTGTAGTACGCCATGGTGTTACACACATACGTCCATTCCTTCCCCATCAAGTGTGCAACATGCGGGTTTGCCATTGAGTGCAGCATGGAACTCATTGGCGAGAGTTCTTGCAGGTTGTATGACCTCGTGACCCTAGCCAGAATGGCCTTCTCCCTTTTCACCATCATTTTCATTGCCGTGAATGTTATGGCATGCTTGATACAGTTGGCAACTGATACGGTGCTCTTTGAGAGATTCTTTAGGTGCGAGTGGTAGCTTCTGAACATGTTTGTGGTATTGGCTCTGAAGTTGGGAACGGATCCCCGTTGGTACTTCACCCAGATGGACCGGATATGTTCCCAGTTCTTGCAGAAGTAGACCTGGAAATCGGAAATCCCTTCAGTATCCGTCAAGTCGTCACAGAGTGACTTGTAGGTCAAATAGCTATGAGCGTACATCATTTCGTGGATGATCTGCTCCACTTCCTGGTAAGTTTTCTCATCCCAGCCATACTCACCCATCTTTGCCATAAGTGCCTTGATCACGTGTATGGCCCCGATTTTGGCCATGTCTTTATTGATGATGAAGGCCTGAGTTTTCTTCATTGATTCTTCGTCCTCAGTATTGACGAGTTAAAGGAATCGCATCAACGTATCCTTGGTCTCATGGGCCATGAAGGCCTGGGCCATCACTCGACCTTGGTCATCCCCATCAAGAACCATGGGGGTCGTGAGATGCATTCCCCTACAGTTCACATTATAAATTGTATCCATACTGATAAATTCTGGGAAATTGGCCAAGTTCTCCCGCATTTCCACTGATTGGAAGATGATCCACCCGCTCTTGAAGGCAGCATCCAATGATGTGAGTGACCAGCTGTCTGGGTCGTCCGCTAGGAGCTTGTCAACTGTATTTCGGATGTGGACATCTTCTGGATCATCCCTGTGGTGGTTCGGTAAGAATAGGCCCTCAGTAGCCCCTGCGAGGCGACGATAGGGAGGACCCTGCACTGACCCAGTGGTTCTTTGGGTTCAATTCCCAGTCAGTGCTTGGTTCACTAAGGGATGAGGTACAGCAAAAATGATTTCCAGGTTTTGATCCCTTGCTGTTTGCCCGCCCTTCATCTCATAGATTCAGTCACTAAAGACAGAATTCGTCCCAACTGGTTTTCGCTGTGAAAATGACTCTGGCTGTCGGTACGGCGTAAAACACTCAACACTCACTCACTCACTCACTCTTCTGGATCACCATGGAACTAAAAAAGGGAAAGAAAGAATGCAAAGGATGCCATACTGATTATTAGTACATACTTGTTAACCCTGCCCAGTTCTCCAGGAGACTTCCCCATTTTAAAGGAGGGGTGTCACCTGTGAGTTTGTGTGCCCGCTGCTGTCAATCTTGTAATATTTTACTCCAACCCACCAGGGATTGGGGCAGATGGTGGGGGTGACCCCAGGCCTGCCAAGATTTGACCACCTCTACCTGGTACAACACTCTAAAAGATACGGTACTTTAGGCAAAAAACGGTAGTATAATGTTACACTTTTATACTGAATAGATTGTGAAGCAATTAAGAACAAATACCTATAGAAGGTAGAACCAATACCTAGACAGGTAAAACCTACAAAGGCCACAAAAGATCATAAACAGGGTATGTGGCTCAAAAACCAATAACCCTGGGCCTACCAGAACAAGATCCGGTAATTGACACCCGTTGACGGATAACACAAGGGTCCGAACAGGTGATAATAGAGTAAAGGGATCAACCTTTGCTATGGCAAAAACAGGATAATGGTTTAAAACCAAAATCCAAAAGGGAAAGGTTAGAGTATAAAGGGAGGACGGTTTTACAGTCAATTGGACTGGGTCAAGAAAGGACTTCACCTTGGTATAATGTTTAAAGGGGTGGGTCAAGAACAGACTAGTCCTTGACCAGAAAAGAAAGGGAGTGGGTGCAGGTGGAACTAGGCCAGCTGTCACACCTATAGTGTGAGTGCAGGTGAACCTGGGCTGGTTCAGGTAAAGGGGGTGGGTGCAGGTGGTGTCAGTAGGGACCTGGCACACTGCCAAAAGGGGTGTGGGGGTATGGGGGGTATGGGAGGTGTAGTACAAGTGTACTACTACACAGTAAATGAATTAATGTGCAGAGTGAAGAAAGAAAGAATAAAGTGGTGTGCCAAAAACATGGTGTGGGGAAGACACCCTGTGCAACTATAAAACATACAAATTCCACTCTTCTGAAAAGAACTGTGGAAAATGTAATATAGTAGAGTACTACTGGTAGAAGTAGTATGGGAGAAGGCTCCTGTGTAGGTCTGCTCTCTGCTGCTGCTGGGCTCAGACTGAACTCGACTGTCTGAGATCACTACTGTGGCTCCTTTTATACCCCTCAGCCGGAGTCACCTTGTTGACCAGGTGCCTGGGAGTAGTTCTCTCAAGTGGGGTCAGGAATTCAGACCATTAGTTGACACAAACAAGCCAAGGTGAAGGTCCCTGGTGCACTCTTCTTTTAGGTGTCACACAAGCAAATAAGTACAGTCAAAAGTGTGGAATATGATGTATATTTAACTGAAGTTTATTATGCACACCAATATATGTTCAGTATGTGAAAATAATTTGGAATTACCAGTTTCTTCAGACCTTTTTCAGACCAACCATACAAAACTGGGGTTGGTAACTAAAACCAAAACCTGTAATGTTAAAAAATGTCTATGAAATATCAGGATTATGTTCATAGTCATGATTTATAGATCACTATGCAATTATTGTTAATGCATTTTCATGAAATTGTTGAAATTTGATAATAATTATAGGTCGTTGAAATTATCGATGTACATAGGCTCAAAGAGCAATAGTCCCTTGCTTGTCCAACTAGAAGAATTACTCACTCACTCATCTCCCCCATTAAAACCGGAGGTTTCACTATACATAGTTGAAATAATGCTGATCGTATGAGGCGACAATAGGGGGGACCTTGCACCGACCAAGTGGTCCATTGGGTCCAACTCCCGGTTGGTGCTGTGGTTCCCTAAGTGATGAGGTACAGCAAAAATGATTTCCAGGTTTTGATCCCCTGCTGTTTTGCCTGCCCTGTCACCTTCATCTCAATAGATTCGATCACCAAAGACAGAATTCGTCCCAACTGGTTTTCGCCGTGAAAATGACCCTGGCTGTCGGTACGGCGTAAAACACCCAACACTCACTCACTCACTCAAAACATAACTGGTCAGCCTGGTATCAGTATAATGTGACTGGATGGGGTATTGTGTGGGCCTATGACATGATATCTCAGTGTGGCAGCACTATAAAGAGGGCATTGGGTCCGACTGCTACAAATAGGCATCTCATTTCATAGATTCAGTCACTGCCCCTGTGGCGTAAAGCAAGCTGAAAGGCTTTACCTTGTGCAGTCTGGTAAAAGAACCCAGAAGGGTTGGCCGGACGTTAAACTAATCCCACAGACAAACAAACAAACATCCTCATCCTTATAGTCTCTCATTCACATTCCTTTTGTTAAGAGTTATGATAATTTTATGCAAGTATGTTGGAGGATAGATAAGGAGCTCTAACTTAATTATGGAAAACATTTACCTTTTGACTTGGTAATCAGGGATCTAAGTTGACTTCCCATTCTTTTTGTATGTGGCCAACACACTCTTCTTTGGTGATCTCAACATCAGGGCCATATGGCTGAAGGCGTGAAATGACTGTGAATGATCTAGAGTCTCCGTCACCTACATAAGTTGTATAACGTAGGCCACGATCCTCTGATCTCTCAAACAGTCTTTTCACACCTTCAACCTCCATTGACTGTGCACTCCCGTCATGGCTGAGAGGACAACTAGAAATATAAAATGTCATTGTTATTGTTATAAAACAAAATGTGAAATGTTACTTAATCATTGTTATGGGGGTATTGAAGAGCTGTGATTGCTCAACTTTTCCTTCGTTTTTCTGCCATAAAATAATGTCAGAAGCGGCCTTGCAACACAGAGAACCAGACAGCCACGTCACACTCACAAAATGTCAATTTTTTTTTATATTCTGCTATTTTTTCTCAAATAATAGTTAATTTTTAACAGATTTAAAGAAATTATTTATGATATATACCTACCAACAACTATTAGGTTGTAACCATATACAACGTTGAAGTCTAGAAAGTATTTCCTGATATCTAAATGATATTTTTATTCATAACAAAATATGATTATGTTATATAAAACAATAGGTACTCTACCTAGGGAAGTGGTCGGCTATGTAGTCAAGATACTCTGGGGTTTTCTTCTTTCCTGACCATTTCGCACAAGCTCTGCGTAGGTTGGTCATGTACACGCAGTCAAGTACTTCTCCTGTGTCAGCAGATATGGCAGAGACAAAGCCATGACGAGAGTGAAAACCCCGGGACTTCCAGGACCCATCAAAGCTCATGGCACAATCAATAGTCAGTTGGTCTAGTTGCTCTTCTGTTAGTTCAGTTGATTCACTGATTTCTGATACTTCTCCAAGTCGTATCTGAAACAAACAACAACAAGTCCTGTTTGATTAATTCTAAAAACATTTTAGCAAGCAACCAATATAGATGCATATTATTATATGGTGAAGCTGCATTAAAATTATCTGTATAATGCACAATACTAAGCATGATAAATGTGGGATATTAGGCCTTAAAGTTACATATTACGCTATCTGCCCCTTATGAATAAGGGCTAAGGCTAGAAAGATAGAAAGAAATAATCTGAATAGATGCACCTCATATGGCTCTAAAACACAAAACAAAACCTGGAGTTATTATTCTAAAAACTAATGAATGTAACAGAAAAGCATTAGTTCAATAATTATAATGTGTGATATACCCCCCTTTTTTACCCTAAATGTTTCTTTAACGTTTCTGCTTGGTTCTATTCTCTGCTTTGGGTACCTGCAATCCATATGCGTACATTTTATCCAGTACATTAATGCATATGACATGGAAAGCCCCATACATGATTTTCATCTAGCACATCTTACATACCTTGTTGCGTTTTAGGCGACGGACTGACTCTTGGAGTTCAGAGTCGAGAACCTCGCCTATGTCATTGTCCAAAACCTGTGTATGTTTTGCCCATGGGACTGGCCAAATGGGCGGTGGTAGACCTAAGTGTGCACTCAGAATGTCAGCTGCCTTACGTCCACGTTCGATAGACCTCATTCCATGAACAAGAGACCTAAAAAGACAGAGACATTTTTTAAATAAACGTCTCAATATCTTTAAGACCTCTAACACATACATTAAAAACTACAATACAAATATTTATAAAAAAAATCATTGATTAGCATAACGAAAATTGCAGCAGGGCTGTAGTTTGCAGGGCCTTTTTAGATGTGCCTATTTAGACATTGTGTTTTTGTTTAAACCAAATGGAAACGTTTTTCTTTTAAATAATTGTTTCTAAAGATTTTATTAATTTTGTGTTGTACATATGACCCTATGATAAAAAGCAAATCATTCATCTTGTTCAATCTGTAGCATTTATGTTTTCCTGGAAACATCTGTCTACTGTGTGTGAGCATACATGAGATAGAAATAAGGAAATATACAGATCTCGTTTAACATTTCAATAGAATGATTATAAGTCTGAAAATTTAATGCAAGAGACAATGAAATTCCCCTGTAAAATTCCTTCATATGTAACTTTCCCTGGATTGCTTCTGTTGTGCAGAGGTATGGGATTATTGGGGGGATCATACTTTATCAATATTGTTAATGAATGGCTCCTATTCTATCAGGATTTTTAAGAATAATTACAAATGAACACACTAAATACACGAGAATTTCAGAAAACTTGATTATTTGTTCTCATTATTGAACACCATAAGATCAGTGTGATAATGAATAATGCAAAAGGAAAAACGTTTTCATAAGCTGAACTAATCAACATGTATGTTTAGAAAAAATATTGTGTTTGTTGATTCTACAATTACAAGCTTATTTCAATACCAATGGCAAAGAAATTGAATGGTTCCATTACTCACTCACTCAGAAATTGAATGGTTGTTCTACTCATAAAAAAGCTTACCTGTTGATAACAGCTGATTTGCTCTTTTTGTTGTCTAGATGCTTAGAAGTTGAAAGAGGGGGTTTCTTCTCACAAAGACACCTAGAAAATGTCTAAAGAAATAAAAAAATAAAAAAATACAGGAATATTTCTGAGTGAAAAACAACTGATGAGGTACTACTCCGAAACCGCACCAAGCCGCAGAACCACCCACATATTTTCTAAAAAATAAAACAGGGTGCTCACTATACAAAACTATACACACACAAACCCCCCCACTCCCCCACTCCCACCTCAGTCCCCTTCCCCACACACACCCATACCACCCAACCCCTCACCCCCCCCCCCCCCACCCCAGTGTGTGCAGTGACAGGCAGACCTAGCGCTAGCCCTGCGACCACTGCCAGTGGCAGAGAGGAACCAATGAGAGTCCTGGCACCAGTGCATTTCTCCTATACCAATGAGAATCACAGACACAAAAAAAAGCTGCAAAGGGCACCCCATGTGAAAATAATTTTTCACCTGAGAGGGTTCAGTAGCGGTCTTGTACTCACCCAGAGCAGTCTGCCACGTCCCCCACCTCCTCTTTCTTCTCACAGTTGGGCAAAATAAGATCATTTTAGGGCACCATCCTCTTCTCAGGTTTGCTTGTTCCTTCAGACAAAGTCCAGTTGAATTGCAGAATGAACACTTTGCTGCCATTTGTAGAGCAGCGGAAAAGAGAGAAATGTCCAACATTCTTGTCCCTTCCTCCATATGTTCTTCATTAGCTGGTTCCTCTGTATCCTCTGATTCCTCGTCATAGTCAACTGATGGAACAACTAGAAGTTTCCTTTCTGATGCTCTCACTATCCTGTCGACTTCCTCTTCAATGCAATGTTCATTGGCAGTTATACTCTCCTCCATTGCATTGGTTTCACTGTCATTATATTCATCATAATACGATCCTTTGTCAGATTCCTTTAAATTGTGCCTAACAGCAGGAGGTAATGACCTGTAGTGCATTTCATATTTTCTAGTCTTTCTCTTGTTCCCCATGGTCGCATGTAGTCTCCAGGGATAGAGCGTATTCCTGGAGCTCAAAACAGCATGTGCAACTCAGTTGGGTCATGCTCAGCCCAGGTGGCAGTGTGTAGTAGGAACGCACGTGCATAGGCACTCAGGTGTGACGAGCCACGCGACTGAGCTCAATCAGGTCGGCCGTCATGGGTCTATTTCTTGTTTTGAGATAACCATACAGCACAGTGATTTTACAATTGTACTGACTATGTTTTTGTAATTTTCATGGCCTTTATTTTTAGGATGCTATGTTAGTTTTATGTGCAGATTTCGGTTATTCAATGTTATCAAAATGCAATAAAAACTAGTTTTACTTGTAAAGTTGGTTCTAATGGAGGGAAGTGTGTCTCATTTTGTTAATTTAGGTCCTAGTTTCAGAGAAATTGAATGTAGAAAATAGAACTTTGTTAATATTTTGAAATTATACAATTCTGATGGAAAATGGTCATATAACAAAAACTAAATCGATATAGATATTTGCACGGAAACAAAAGTAAAAAAATAGTTTAATTGAGTTTTCTTCAAAATTATACATCACATTACCTCATGCTTACTATCTATTGAAAGGGAATTGTGTGGCTGATTTATTCAAAGAGAGATCACAGAGCTTTAATAAGTTATGTATGCGCAAGTTCAATTCTCGTGTATAGCGCCTCACACTGTGTTGTCTATCCTTGAGGATATGAATGCTCCCTTCTCGGCTGAGAAGTGTAGACGGAAGCACTATGCTGATGACACTCAGGCGAACGGCCGGCGTCGGGGAAACCAAAACCAACATCGTAGAGACAAAAGCAAGATAAAGCTCAGTACTCAAAAAACTAGGCTAGGGCGGGTAGCGGGGCCTGCACCCAACCCCGACCCCTGTCCCAAACATTGCCCACATGACGACTTCTCCCAGGTTTTATGGCACCTTCAAAGGGATACCCAGGAGGAGCGGGGAGGAGGTGGGGTTGGGGAGGGTGTGTGTGAAGGTGGGCGTAGTGGAGGGAGGGAGGGAGGGGGTGGGGAAGGTTGGAGAGGGGGATGGGGGGGGATGCGAGGATGAACTGAAAAAGAGAGTGACATGCAATTAAATGAAGTGGTCAGGATCCTATAGTAAAAATGTACAGTACATCTATATAAAAAAAGGTCCCAAGGATGAAATACAGGGACCGATTTAGAGGGGGGCGCCTGAGGCGGCCCCCCGCCCACCTAATTTTGGGCAAATTTAGTTTTTTTTTAATGTAAAATTCCTGGATCTGGAGTTCCAGTGGACATTTTTACAATAGGGCGCCCCCCTTTTGAAAATGTCTGGATCTGTCCCTGATGCACAATCCTGGGGAACGTCCTTACCAGACCAAAACATGTTGATTGCATGAAAATTGAATAATAAACTTTTTAATTTCCCCATTTTTGACTTCATGATATTTTGTCACTAGATAGGCCAACATCCCTAAAATGATTTATAACACCACAGAAGGCCAGACATGCCCTGTGCAAAAACTGATTAGTGTGAAACTAAGTTTGAGTTTTCAAAATTATAATATGCAAGATGTCACCTTGTTATCCTAAATCTAAAGCCCCGTACTCACAAGGCGATTTTGTCGGCAACTGGCGACAGCATGAGGGTCAAATCACCAATCAACTCTGATAGCTGGACGATTCTTAGTGGGTATAATATATTGGAATGTTGCATGTTTGATCTGAATTGGCCCTAAAATCAACTGATTCTAAGGGTAGAATTGGCCGATTTTAGGGTCAATGAGTCGGCCGACTCAGCCAAAATCGCCTGGTGGGTATGGCGCTTAATGCTTGTGTGGGAGCTGGCGTTACCTGTCAAATTTGTAACAATTACTGATTCGTTTGAGATAATTTCTTTTCCATATGCAAAACCTTCTGCCGCACAATTTCAGGGCTCTGTCACATTTCTGTGCAACAGGTTGCCCACCCTTCAATTGAGAGGTGGGGTGAGGTGTGGTCAGGAGCCTATAATATAACGAAACTAATCTCTTTAGATAGTGAGGGGAAAGTAAAATAGACATAAGAAGAAGAAAAATTCAGAAGACAACAAGAGTTTGAAAGTGGAATCGAGGCCTGTAAAATGTGACCAGACGAGGGGAAAGGGTGCCAGACGAGGGGAAAGGGTACTCCGCGCGGGATTTATCATCAAAACAGTATTTTAGAGCATGTTTTACGCTTTCAAATGATACCAAGCATGTGTTAATCCGATAATTATTAAGCAAGTTATGGGCTGTTAAACATAACACCGTCAGGATACCGAAAAATGAGGAAAAGCTTAAATTCCTTTTATTTAAAGAGACTTTGCGTAAATTACCATTAATTATGATAATTGTAAGTAAATATTTAAAAAAAATAATTTTATTAATTATTTTTGGACCAGAAATGATATAATTATCTTATTCTGTCTTCATTGTGGAGACCTGAAAACAACAGTTTATCATAGTTTACACTATTTCATGGAAATCTGATGAATTTTAGTTTCCATGGCAACCAAATGGAACTAATTATGTGTATTTTCCATATTAGAATGATCCATGACATTTCAAATACAGAAATATTCCATTATAATGGACTGTTTTGAGTATGATAAATGAAGTCTCACTCACTCACTAAATAAATTCTACACACAAAAAATCTACTCATATCTCCTCGAATATTAGGTTTAGGATAGTGAATATAGAAACCTCGGGGTACCCTTTCCCCTTTCCCCTTGGCTAAGAATTACTGTCATGCAATTAACAAAATTCATCCTGTCTATAGAAACCAGTACACATGATGAAGTACATAACAATCAATGCATGCTAATTCAAAAAGAATTTGGTGCAGAAAATTAAGTTTTTGATAGAGAAAATATGAATTGAGAGGGAATCCAAAACTGAGCTCCATTTTAAAAGATATAGAAATAATTCAGGGAATCTTGGCCTAAACTCTGTCGTTGGAGGTCCCCCCAGGCCACAGGACCCGGCAGGTGGGTCAGAGGCCCTAGAGTATGGAACCACCCGCCACGGGCAGCCCCTGTGTGATGTCAGCCTTTTGGAGTCTATACCCCTCCCCTCATCGTTTTATCGCCCTCTGCCCCTACACCCCCCACCCCGGTAAAGGACCCCTCTGATCTTTTATTGCCCCCATGTACTAGGTATAGGATAGGGCCATGTGTTATGTTTCTCCACCTCAGGGAAATAATTGTCATAGAAACCCCTCCCAGATTGTTTAGAAGAGAAGGATACTTATCTAGTTGAACCCTAGATGTAGTAGTACATTGTGTCGTTCATAAGGGGGCCCCTATTCTTATATTACCTCACAGGATGGGTCCTTGCTCATTGAATCCGTTTCTGTGCCCTCCTCTGAGGTCTCGTCCGGGCTGTCTTCCAACATCTCGCCATCAATCATCAGCTGGACCTCTTTCCCTGCCTCCATTGCCCACAGCAACTGCCACATCATTCTCAACTTGCATAGGTATTCTGGGTTTGTCTCCAGAGCAATTAAAGTACCCGACTCCTTACCAGGAACCATGCCCTTCACAGCCCTGGGGCCAGGGTCATTGTCTGCTTCCATTGGCGGGGTTTGGCGGCGGATGCCAATCTTGCTTGGATCGCTGATCGGTTTCCTATACTTTGAAGGAAGCTAATTCTGAAGGTCACGTTGTGTTCTTGGACAAGGAAAAGAATGTGCTTACAAAGCAGCATGCATCTACCGAAGACTTCGTAAGTACAGTAGCAGTGGTTATCGGTCAGAGTGATGTTCAAGTCCCCTATTTCACTCTTGGCATCGCTAACGGTGTAATTAGCACCTTCTGCTCTCACTAGCTTGTAGTACGCCATGGTGTTGCATGCATACTTCAATTCCTTCCCCATCAAGTGTGCAGCATGCGGGTTTGCCATTGAGTGCAGCATGACACTCATTGGCGAGAGTTCCTTCAGGTCGTACGACCTCATGACCCTAGCCAGAATGGCCTTCTCCCTTTTCACAATCGTTTTCTTTGCAGTGAATGTTATGGCATGCTTGATACAGTTGGCAACTGATATGGTGCTCTTTGAGAGATTCTTTAGGTGTGAGTGGTAGCTCTCGAACACGTTCGTGGTATTGGCTCCGAAGTTGGGAACGGATCCCCGTTGGTACTTCACCCAGATGGACCGGATATGTTCCCAGTTCTTGCAGAAGTAGACCTGGAAATCGGAAATCCCTACAGTATCGGTCCAGTCATTGCAGAGTGACTTGTAGGTCGAATAGCTACAGCGTACAGCATTTGGTGGATGATCTGCTCCACCTCCTGGTAAGTTTTCTCGTCCCAGCCATACTCACCCATCTTTGCCCTTAGTGCCTTGATCACGTGTATGGCCCCAATTTTGGCCATGTCTTCATCGATGATGAAGGCCTGAGTTTTCTTCTCGGCCTTGACGAGTTAAAGGAATCGCGTCAACGTATCCTTGGTCTCATGGACGATGAGGGCCTGGGCCGTCACTCGACCTTGGTCATCCCCATCAAGAACCATGAGCGTCGGTAGATGCATTCCCCTACAGTTCACATTATAAGTTGTATCCATACTGATAAAGTTCTCCCGCATTTCCCCTGATTGGAAGATGATCCACTTGCTCTTGAAGTCGCCGTCCAACGATGTGAGTGACTAGCTGTCTGGGTCATCCACTAGGAGCGTGTCAACTGTATTTCAGATCTGGATATATTCTGGATCGTCCCTGTGGGGGTCCAGGTAAGAAAAGGCCCTCAGTAGCCCCTGCTGATCCTACGAGGCAACGATAGGGGGGACCCTGAACTGACCAAGTGGTTCTTTGGGTTCAATTCCCGGTCAGTGCTTGGTTCACTAAGGGATGAGGTACAGCAAAAATGATTTCCAGGTTTTGATCCCTTGCTGTTTGCCTACCCTGTCACCTTCATCTCATAGATATGATCACCAAATACAGAATTTATCCCAACCTGTTTTCGCCTTGAATATGACCTTAGTTGTCAAAACGGCGTCAAGCATCCATTACTCACTCACTCAAATAGCTTTAAGTAGTATGCACCTTCCAAATACTTATACACATCCCTTTATGTTCATTGGCTTGCTCCCCGTGGGGGTCCAGGTAAGAATAGGCCCTCAGTAGCCCCTGCTGATCGTATGAGGGACGATAGGGGGGACCCTGCACTGACCAAGCGGTTTTTGGGTTCAATTCCCGGTCAGTTCTTGGTTCACTAAGGGATGAGGTACAGCATAAATGATCGCTGGGTTTTGATCCCCTGCTGTTTGCCTGCCCTGTCATCTCATAGATTTGATCACCAAATACAGAATTCGTCCCAACTGGTTTTCGCCGTGAAAATTACCTTAGCGTCGGTACGGCGTAAAACACCCATCACTCACTCACTCACTCATCGGCTTGGAAGTAGTCTGTGTGAAAAAAACATTATTTACACAGTAGCAAAATTGAAAAGTCAATTGTTATTGCATAACTCTGTTTTATTGTAATATTCAATGGTTTTTGCAATAACAAAAAACATTTACACATAAAACTTACCCTTTTTCTAGCCTTAGATGTGAAGTTTGACAGCTTTCGTATCAATTCGGGAATAGTTCTAGTCTTCTGACTGTAGGAGTTAATTTCCTCAGTAAGTTAATCATAGATCAAAGATTTAATTGTCCCATCAACAATGAATACCAAATTTATGAAAAGTCCCTTCTATCAAGGCACCTTGCTATAAATGAAACTAGACTTGAAAACGCAGCAATTTAGTGAGTGAAATCAACTTATTAAATGTAAATTTCCTGAGTAGGAGGAATTATTTAATTAAATTGATATAATTATTGATCATTTTCACTAGTTAATTACATTGTGTGACTTGTATTTCTGACAAAGAAATATACAATTTACAACTACTTTTAAAGGGCTTAATCATCTATTACCATTGACATTTTCATATATAACTTAAGAGCTTGCCTGTTATATTATGGCATGGCAATCTAATGAACAGATATCAGTTATTGCCCGAAAATAAGCAGAACTCAAAATTTAAAAAAAACACAACAAACAAAAGACAAGAAAAGACCATCCCACACACCTAAAGCACTGTGTGTATGGGGGTCAGAGGTATCAAGTATATGGATTTGTATCTTATCTACATAGTGAGGTGCACATAGGTCTTAAAATAGCAGATGTTATATTTGTATTTTTCAACAAGGCCCATGGCCCCTAAAGGGCCAAACCCACTAAGCGATGAGGTACAGCAAAAATGATTTCCAGGTTTTGATCCCCTGCTGTTTGCCCGCCGTGTCGCCTTCTTTTCATAGATACGATTACAAAAACAGAATTCCTCCTAACCTGTTTTCGATGTGATTATGACCTCAGTTGTCAAAACGGGAATTGAGGCCATCTATATGACATCATGCAGTAAGGTTGAGTGAGTTTCATGTTATAAAGACTTAAGAGGGTTTACAAATTACAAAAACTGGCTGCTGTGGTTCACTAAGGGATGAGGTACAGCTAAAATTATTTCCAGGTTTTGATCCCCTGCTGTTTGCCTGCCCTGTCACCTTCATCTCATAGATATAATCAATAAAAACAGATCCACTCGTCTTTGCACGGCTTCCCAAGCAGGTTTTTTAATCATTCCCAGATCTTTCTAAACCCTTATTTGGTGTTTGGAGGTTCCTAAGAATAAGTTATGCATTGGATCAACAATGTTTATTCTTACAGGGCCAAAATAAGGAAGTTGTAGCAAGACAGAATATCTAACTCCAAACTTTGATTCAATTTGTTTTTCTTTTCTTTTCTTTTGGCCATCAAGCATCTCCTTTTGGAATGCCCTGATTTTGAACAGACGCGTAGACAGTTCTATCAGGTAGCTGGTCTACCTGAACTTTTTAATACTGTACAGTCCGATCGTATCATCCATTTTTTGAAAACAGCTGGTCTGTATGGACTGATATGATTAGTATATTGACATGTTTTTATCCTTAGGATAAGATCTTGTACATATATCATGTTGTTCTATTGACAACTTTTAGTCCATCTTTTCATTGATAACAACCATTTTCGCCATGAATATGACCTTAGTTGTCGAAATGGTGTAAAGCATCCATTACTCACTCACTCACTCACTCTCTATTGATCCAGTTTTCTCAGTCAAAACTACTTAAATTCTTTTGCCCAACGGTTCCTGGGAATTACTTTTAACACCTGTTGTATCCATTGGTTGTCATGTGACCAAGAAATTGACATACTTTTAGGCTAGCTGGAATATCACAACCACAGCAAAAGACGGCAAGCTTGAACAATTTAGTGTTCTGTGACAAATGACTAGTGACACTGAAACCTACATTCCAAGCTTCTAGCATTGGCTCTTTACTGATGTGAGGAATGATTCCAACAAATATGACATTTTCCCTTTTTGAATCTTTCTTCTACAGGAAGATTGAGGAAAACCAGATGAATTGCTACAAGAGAATAGTTGATATGTTTAAATGGTTGGAACCAGTCAACATTTAGCATCTCACATAATTGTTTTCAACCCCGTGGGGGTTCCGGGTAAGAATAGTCCTCCAGTAGCCCCTGCTGATCTTAGATTGTGACGATAGGGGGGGATCCAGCACTGACCAAGTGGTTCTTTGGGTTCAATTCCCGGTTGGTACTGTGGTTCACTAAGGGATGAGGTCACCTTCATCTGATAGATACTGTCACCAAAGACAGAATTTGTCCCAACCTGTTTTTCGCCATGAATATGACCTTAGTTGTCAAAACGGCGTAAAGCACAGAGCTGACATAACTATCCAGTTAACATGTACTAAGGTCAATTCCTCTGCCTATCATGACTCACATGATGTACAACACAAAGCATTTTTAAACTCGTATCTCCCAGAGAAATAGTTAAATTATTCCAAGTCAAAAGTTCTTCCCATGACTAGGACAGAAATGGTTACTATAGGACAATACAATAACTAGTCAATATGCAGAAGGTTTTTACAAAATCCTGAGAATCAATTCATGGTTTTGTTCCAAACAAAATCCTGAGAATCAAATAATAGAATTAACACCTAAAACTCTTATATATATGTACCTCAGTAAAAAAAAAAAGAAGTCTAATTCTTATTCATTTTCATGAATCAATTTGTCTCCCCGTGGGGGTCCGGGTAAGAATAGGCCCTCAGTAGCCCCTGCTGATCGTATGAGGCGACGATAGGGGGGACCCTGTACTGACCAAGTGGTTTTTGGGTTCGATTCCCGGTCAGTGCTTGGTTCACTAAGGGATGAGGTACAGCAAAAATGATCGCTGGGTTTTGATCCCCTGCTGTTTGCCCGCCCTGTCACCTTCATCTTATAGATTCGATCACCAAAGACAGAATTCGTCCCAACTGGTTTTCGCCGTGAAAATGACCCTGGCTTTCGGTACGGCGTAAAACACCCAACACTCACTCACTCTGAATCAATTTGTCAATATTGAGATTATCGAATACATAATGGAACTGAATAACTGGAACTGTCATGATAAAAAATTGATAAAACATGTTAATACACAACTATTATTTAGCTTTCCAAATAATCAAAAATACCTTAAAGCTACAAATATGTTGCCTCATGGCAGAATCTCACCCACAGAAGGCATTAGAATATGACCACCAACAATTACCTAAGATGGAAGAATAGACACTGAGTTGGCTGGCTAATTCCGACAAAGTTAACACAAACAGTAGCCCTTTTCTTGAACCTCAAAATATGTCATCACCGCTTTTCTGAGGCTGTCACCATCTCCTCTTGACTGCCAGCACATCCATGATACCAACAGGCTGTAACAAACAATGGCAGGCAACAACGCCAGTCTGTCCGTCGCCAGGCAGTCCGTCTGTCGCCAGGCAGTCCGTCCGTCGCCAGGCAGTCCGTCAGTCGCCAGGCAGTCCGTCCATCGCCAGGCAGTCAGTCCGTTGCCAGGCAGTCCGTCCGGCCAGGCAGTCCGTCCGTCCGTCGCCAGGCAGTCCGTCCGTCCGTCGCCAGGCAGTCCGTCCGTCCGTCGCCAGGCAGTCCGTCCGTCCGTCGCCAGGCAGTCCGTCCGTCCGTCGCCAGGCAGTCCGTCCGTCCGTCGCCAGGCAGTCCGTCCGTCCGTCGCCAGGCAGTCCGTCCGTCCGTCGCCAGGCAGTCCGTCCGTCCGTCGCCAGGCAGTCCGTCCGTTGCCAGGCAGTCTGTCACCATCTTCGGGCCCTCAATCGTCGGGCCCTCAATCGTCGGGCCCTCAATCATCGGGCCCTCAATCATCGGGCCCTCAATCGTCGGGCCCTCAATCGTTGGGCCCTCAATCGTCGACCCTATGTCCTTGGGCCCTATGTCGTCAGGCCCTCCATTGTCAGGCCATTACAAATGGCAGGCCTTTACAAATGCCATCAGCCCATCATC
The DNA here is from genome assembly GCA_936440205.1 of Lepidonotus clava. NCBI lineage: Eukaryota > Metazoa > Annelida > Polychaeta > Phyllodocida > Polynoidae > Lepidonotus > Lepidonotus clava. Next base: position 51,145,425 of record OW387143.1, on the reverse strand, counting down.
CAAGGATCCCTCTTTGGATCTGCCTTTCATTGATCCCTCCTTGGATCCCTATGATCACTGCTTGTCCTTTCACAATGAGTACTAACTGACTTATATGAATCCATCACTGCTATAACTACCTCTGCCTTATCTCATTGCCTAGCCACATAAACAGTTGCTCAATTTTGAAAAACAAATTTTCGGCCTTACAGGTACTAGTATCCATCTTTTCTGTTTCTTGGGCTGGATATACCTCAACCTGGTAGTGTTTCTCGGTTGGTGCTGGGTTCACTAAGGGATGAGATATACAGCAAAAATGATTTCAAGGTTTTGATCCCCTGCTGTTTGCTCGCCCTTTTGCCTTCATCCCATAGATTCAATCACAAAAGACAGAATTTGTCCCAACTGATTTTCACCGTGAAAATGACCCTGCCTGACGGTACGGTGTAAAACACTCAACACTCACTCACTCACTCTGTCAAGCTGCACGTGTGGTATAACAGAGCAAGGTCAATGGCCTTTTGCTCCATAAGGAAGTTCTTCATCTCTTTCTTCCCTTAGGTTTTCTTTGACCTGTGCACTTGCCATGAAGAAGAAGATGAAGCGGTATGCTTCGACCACTTGGAGCATTGAGAAAGGGGATTGAAATGTTTCCTCTTGGGAGTGGCAAAGGCACTAAATTGGGTTCATCTAGTTGAGAAAAGAAAGAACTCCATAAATGTACTTTGTGAATGTGGTACTTATCTCAATTCAATTTAAAACTTTATATTATTGTTTGATCATTAATTTTATAACCCGTGTGGGTTTTGGGTACAAATAAGCCCCCAGTAGCCCCTGCTGATCATATAAGGCAATGATAGGGGGGACCCAGCATTGAACAAGTGGTTCTTTGGGTTCAATTCCCAGTTGGTGTCTGGGTTCACTAAGGGATTGCTAGGTTTTGATTCCCTGCTGTTTGCCCGCCCTGTCCTTTGATTCTGGGATTTGGCCTGCAGAACCACATTTGCATCAGCATTGTAGTTTGAGGCAGTCATGTGAAGGCCCAGGAGTGCAGGTGACTTGGCAAAGATGTCAACAGTTTTGTTTGAGACCATGTGTTTTATATGCTGCTTGTTTTGTTTGACAATCCACTCCATCTGTAGGTCAGCAGGAATGTTGGAGTTTGGCCAACCTTTAATGTTTGTAAAGCAGGCATGGAGTACTTGATGGACCTGTCTCTTAGATAGGAGTGAATACTGCTGCATCAACATTACAAAAATTGATTGGGGTACTTCGCATGGTTATTCCGCCCCTTGAGCTCCAGCATCACTAGTTTAAATGACCCCACCAGCTGACCACTCTCTGGTGTCTTGACGAGATCTGGAAAGTAGATGAAGGTCAAGCTAGGATAAAGTGGACATGGATCTTCTTGTCTTGGGCTTCTTGCTTGAGAGTGGTTGTCTTTCCTCAATAATCTTAGCTGTCTCCCCAGCATCCCCTGCTGATTGTAAAAGGTCATAATAGGGGGGACCCGGCACTGACCAAGTGGTTGTTTGGGCTCAATTCCCAGTTGGTGCTTTGTTCACTAAGGGATAAGGTACAGCAAAAATGATTTCCAGGTTTTGATCCCCTGCTTTTTGCCTGACAGAATTCATCCCAACCCGTTTTTTGCCGTGAATATGACCATAATTGTTGAAACAGCGTAAAGCATCGATCATTCACTCACTCTAAAGCATCCATTACTCACTTTCTCACCAATACTTTTGACAATGTGTTGGTGAATCATGGGAGTATGGTGACCAATGCGTCATGTAATGCAATATTGTTCTCATTGAGAATACAAGGCCAATGTCAATCACATGTCCTCGTTGGTCTTGCACTATATCCCTATTATATTTACTCAGATGAACCCCCCATGGGGATATTGGGTAGGGGTTCCTTCGGGAACCTCCTGGGAAGAATGTGTCCCCAGCAGCCCCTTGCTCTTAATAGAAGATGACATATGGGAGACCAGACTCAGTAGTTCTTTGGTAGAGTGCCCCTTCTGAGTCTGGGAGGCCTTGTGATTTATCCCTGGCCGAGTCACACCAAAGGCTTTAATAATGGTAGTGGTCACTGCTTGCCTGGCACTTCGTATAAAGTAAGAACCACGAAACATGACTGGTCGGCCTGGCGTCAGTATAATGTGACTGTGTGGCGTATTGTGTGGGCCTATGACATGATATCTCAGTGTGGCAGCACTATAAAGTGGGCATTGGGTCCCACTTCTACAAATAGGCACCTCATTTCATAGATTCGGTCACTGCCCCTGTGGCGTAAAACTAGCTGAAAGGCTTTACCTTGTGCAGTCTGGTAAAAGAACCCTGAAGGGTTGGCCAGATGTTAAACTAATCCCACATAATCTCACTCATCTCTTTGTTAATTGTGAATAGTCTCCAGCTGTGTTTTTGTATGCCATGTTGGCAACGTCTGAGTACTGAAGTAATGATCCTTCCTGAATATATGTTACAGTGTAGTTAATCAAATTCCAGGGAAAGAAGTGGTTCCAGGCTTTATTGAGACGTGCAGACATCTCCAGGTCTTCTTCTCAATGTTTCTGATCCTGATAATTGTTAACAACTGGTTGAAATAAGAGCAATTGGAAACAGAAGAATCAAAGTATTATTTGGTATTGCATATCTGATACTTTTCGATATACATGGTCTTAATTTCTTAATGATGTACAAATTTCATCCTGTCTGGGTTCTGGGGAAGAATAGGCCCTCAGTAGCCCCCATTGATTGTATAAGGCAACGATTGAGGGGACCAAGCACTAATCAAGTGGTTTGGTGCTTGGTTCATTGAGGGATGAGGTACAGCAAAAATGATTTCCAGGTTTTGATCCCCTGCTGTTTGCTCGCCCTGTCACCTTCATCTTATAGATTCAATAACCAAAGACAGAATTCGTTGCAACTGGTTTTTGCTGTGAAAATGACCCTGGCTGTCGGTACGGCGTAAAAACATACCTAACACTCACTCACTCACTCACTCAAACACTTGTTCTAGGAATTAAGAATAGGTGACCTGCATGGCGACAAACATCCTCAATTAATGGTAGAGTTGCCGTTTCTATAAGTTTAGTCATGAGATCGGGATTCTGCTTCATTTTACCTTCGAAGAGTTTTTGTAGGTTGTCACCTTTGGCCCTATCCCAGGCCTGCAATGTCACTACTTGTTTATGGATCTGTCTGATATTGTATGGGTCTCGGTCTTGCATGACCTATTCTGTGAGGTCCAGTCGATTATGAAAAACACATTTTATATATCTGTAGCCTTGTTCGACATAGTTGTAGGTTTTGCCTTCAAAGTGAAAGTCCCTTTCAAACATGTTACTAACAAAGGCAGTTGGGCCACTGAAGCATAGACCACTGTTGGTCACACGCATTTTTTCATCGAGGGAATTTGAAAGTCGAGTAATACTTTCCATGATACTTAGATTGGGGTCAGACTTTCATTGACAGTTTTGGTATCCATATCGTAGATATACTCAATAATATTGTGGAGAGTTTTCTTTTCTAGAGGCGATACTGAAGTACCAACGTTTGTCTCAGGTGAGGTTATATGGCCATGGTCTCTTTTCTTGAAAGAGTCAGTCTGATACACACTCTGGGAAGGATCCGTGGGATACACACTTTGGATGAAGTGGGGAACCTGTTGTTGTTGTTGATGCTGTTCATAGGAATAGTGGGGCGGCGGGAAAGGGCCGTAGTAGGGGATGTTTCCGTAAGGCATCGGTGGTGGGTTCCACAACATTTCTGTGTATAACAGACAGATGTTTGGTCAAGATGACTGATAGTTTAATTCAACAAAATCCCTATATCTCCACAGAGTATTTGGCAGTGACAGAATGGCATGCGAATATTGTTACCATTGAAATCACTAGGAAAGTTCAGGAGCGCTCATAGTGGCTATGTTGTTTAATCTGCCATTGTGTAGATCATTACCATGACGTTTGTAGTTCCAATAACAGCAATGACAGTTCAGGTGGCCTCCCCTTTTATCGCTCAGGTCACAGATTTTCTAAGTCAATTTGTAGAAAGGGGGAGCCTCATGAATGGCTGGGAAGGACTTCACCTTAATAAAGTGTCATCTCCATTGGTCTGGTTATACTGGAGCTGAAGTCTGGAGCCCAGATTTGAAGGAATTTGATACATTGTAGTGGCTGACTTCCTGATCTTTCAAAAACGCGGCCGTCACCTGTCCTGCACTGTCCTCCTCATTGCATGAGGGCAGAGAGCAGTGAACTTGTTTAGCTGGAGTTGTACCGGTTGCTGCACTGTCCTGCTGCTTGGGTGCGGGTGCAAAGCAGCCAAGTTGTCCAGCAGGCGTTGCATTAGGTGCAGGCTGCTCTGGAGGTTTGTGATTCCCCTTTTGGCTAGTGGTACTAGACTTCTCTTTGTTTTGGGTGGAGCTCCATTCCGTGGTACGTGAAGTACTGACTTCTGCAGAAGTACTTTCACTACGCGGTGTTTGTGTGGAGAGTGTGCATTGTATGCGTGGAAAGTACTTAGAAGTAGAAGGAAGGTTGTATTTCCCATTGATTTCGAACATCAGCACTGCCTCCTGCTCCTCTTTCATTCTCTCGGGACATTCCTTGCCTGCTGTAAATATATAAGTGATTAAGTCTGAGAAACAAATCATGGTTATGTGTACACAGTTTTCCACTTCTGCTATATATTTATTTTAAATCTAAATAAACAGAGCCTTTTGTGGTTTCAGCAGATCTGGCAAAGTCGCTTCTGTAATTAGAAAATATCCTACGGTTTCAATTAAGTGGGGAATCATTTCTACTTGCATATACAACCATCTTAAGGTGATTTATACATGTGCACAACTATCCACTTATGTGCGATGTATTTTATTCGGTACCCTGGGTACTCCCTCAAGTGGCTATCGCTGAATTTGCATAGACTAGTTTTGGAGTGTGTCAGTCTGCACACCTCTGGATATCCTGGTGATCTTCATGGTTGAGAATGCCCCATGGGGGTCTGGGTAAGAAAAGGTTCTCAGTAGCCCCTGCTGATCGTACGAGGTGATGATGGGGGGACCCCGCACTGACCAAGTGGTTCTTTGGGTTCAATTCCCGGTTGTTGCTGTGGTTCACTAAGGGATGAGGTGCAGCAAAAATGATTTCCAGGTTTTGATCCCCTGCTGTTTGCCCGCCCTGTCACCTTCATCTCAAAGATTCAATCACCAAAGCCAGATTTTATCCCAATCTGTTTTCGCCGTGAATATGACCTGAGTTGTCGAAACGGCGTAAAGCAACCATTTCTCACTCATTCACTCACTCATTCACTCACTCATTCAAAACTAAAAAACTGTACTTATGTTGGGTGCTTGGGAAGTTTGGATAGAACCGTCCCACGGGTTGAAGGTCCGACTCACAGAACATTTCACTGTGTGGGTTTGAACCATGGGATTTGTTTACTTTTTGCGGCGGACATGAGTTTGGGGTTGGGCACATACATTTATGTTGGTTTTGATCATTTTTGCCACCATCACCTGCACCTCGGATTCCAGCCATTGGGACTGGGTCTGGGCCAGTTGTGTTGGCGGGCGTACCTTCCGGGGATTCCGCCGGCCCGGTAAGGCTCAGTCGGTGTCGTCCGCCAGCTGTTGATGGGACCTGGTGGTGGCGCGGTTTGGATAGAACCGTCTCACCCACGGGTTGAAGGTCCGACTCACAAAACATCTCACTGTGTGGCTTTGAACCATGGGATTTGTTTACTTTTTGCGGTGGACATGAGTTTGGGGTTGGGCACATACATTTATGTTGGTTTTGGTCATTTTTGCCAGGATCACCTGCACCTCGGATTCCAGCCATTGGGACTAGTTCCGGGCCAGTTGTGTTGATGGGCGTACCTTCCAGGGATTCCACCGGCCCCGTAAGGCTCGGTCGGTGTTGTCCACCAGCTGTCGCTGGGACCTGGTAGTGGTTCGGTTCGGTTAGAAACATCTCACACGTCGAAGGTTGGGTTTTTTGTTTTTCTTGTGTTCCATTTTATTTTATTTCTGTTTAAAGTATTCACGACTGGCTTTTTGTCTTATATAGATGTGGCCGTCGGCGAACTACGCGCCTGAGCGATAATTGGGAGCTTTGCAAACCAACTCGAAATTCTAAGTTATAACCAACCTGTAAGGGGACAGACCTGTCTTGTCCATATCATATGGGTCTCCTAATGCTGTAACTGTGCCATATTTACAGTGTTAGTCCTGTATCTGGTAGTAATCAGGTGCTTGAAACTTTGCCAAATCCTAAGAAAGAATCAGCTGGCATGTTTACAAAGGAGGTGTCTCAAGGAATGTTTGCACTAAAAAGTCTGAGATACTTTATGACTTTCTCTAAAGAATTTGATGTTTGTCATGGTTTTTGACATGTTGTAAAATCATAAAAAAAAATCGAAAGTGGGCCTCGATCACCTCCCAAATGCGTGGCTTGAGAGCCATTTCATCAATCGGTATCAGCTTAACATCAAGCATCACCACCCCTTTTTCCTCTGCTGCCAGGTCTACTAGAGACCCTGCCATTATGGGTTATGTCTACGTAGGCTATTGTTATATACAGGGAGAGAGAAAGATCAACTCTTGTGACTGTTTAAAGATAGTCCATTGGGTGCGCTAGCAAGGCCACGTGGGTGCCAGGCTAAACACGCGCAAACAGGTTGTTAGGTGCGTGTCTCTTCTACGTAAACCAAACCTCCTTCCCATTGTACTGCTCACGGTCCCATTGGGATTCCTAATGGTGTGTGAGGTGCTCCTGGTTGGTGTGTCATCGTCGAGTTGCAATTTAGCAAAACAGTCCAAAGTGGCTCCTAAAAATCCAGAGCACCGTTTTCCTGGACAAGCCCCATCATGCGCTGATAGCACACATTTGCTGGTACGGGCACGACCAACGTGTCAACGCCAATACGCGTCAGGCCCATGACAGTAGTCGCAGCGAACTTTCTGGAACTCATACGCAAATGGAGAATATACAAATATTCCGACAAACCGGGATAATAATTATAATTTGCATTTATCCGACATGTCTTGAAACATTAGGCATACCTTCTTCCTCTCATCACCGTATCCTAAATTTGCCTACACGTTGACACTGACCCGGGAGGTTTAGGAATTTGGTGACACTCATGCTTTAAGGTGTAACGTAAATCATATCATATCAGGGTTTTGTACAGTCCATAGGCTCTCGTGTTTTTGGGGAGGGGGGGGGGTGTTCCATGAAAAAGATTTCTTTTTTGGTCCATTTAAATTTTTTACTATGGTTATCGAAGATTTTCTGTAGGTGTCTGGCTGCTGGGCAGTTTATACTTTTGCACATTCTGTAAGGCTGGCCGTACCTTTTATCGTAGGTGCCAAAGTTGTACTAAAAAGTTTATAGTTTTCCCTGTAGTGTTCATAGGTGAGATCAGAGTTCAGATCCTGTCTGCCTATGGGGTCTTGGATTTCTCGCCTGGGCATTATGGATCTGTGTCTGTGTTTATCTCGTGTTTCTTGTTTGACAGTTTTGTAGATGGTTTGGACTACTTTTTTAACAGTTGCCTCTTCCCATTGTACTTTGTTTTCCCATTGTTTGCAGGTTGTTTTTATGGATATGTATGGTTCTTTGATGTCAGTGTCTAGCGTGCTGGTTATATTTTTTATATTGACTTCATTAATAGTATTACGAATCAAGGTTGGGCCTGCTACGCTAACCCACCCCTGTCCTGGTTTTATCTCGTTTAGCCTGTTTACTTGCAGGGCCTTGATTTGGATGTCTATATCTGGTACCCCCATCCCACCGTCTGATCTATCTAGGAAAAAGGCTTCCATTGATATTTCTTGGAAGGGTTCCAGGAAGTCATAGATGGCTCTTTTTATGTTTTTGATTTGGTGTTTTGCTTGGGCATGATAAGAAGTTTTAATGCCAGTAGGCGGAATTTCATGTTGGTTTCACTCCACCCACCTGCTTGTATTTTTGTTTTTATTTTTGTACATGTTTTGTGCCAGTTTAAGTGTTGCATGTAACCATAGTCCGTGGCTAGGTGGATGCCTAGTAGTACTTGTGTTTGTCAGGTATGGTTTTGTAGTTGCGTGTATAGATCTCATTTATCTTTGGCATAAAAATCAATAGTATTATACAGTGTCTTCAAAAAGACATGTCCTGTAGTTTATATGTTGACGATTTCCTCATATTCTATAAGGGCATATTCCTGGGGACTTTGTTCTGATATATAACAATGTCGTCAGCGTAAGATAACATCTTAACACCAGGTGGAAGATCCAATTTATGATGAATTTGATCTATTAGATAATTGAAAATAGTAGGACTTAAAAAACTACCTTGAGGGGTGCCGTTTTCAAAGGTAGCTTCCTCTGAAACTGCCCCCTGGAATCGTAAAACAGCTTTACGATTAGTCAAAAAGTCAAGAATCCAGGCCAACATACTACCTCCCAAACCAGCCTCAGCCAGAGAAGCAGCAGTGGCAACAGGATTAGCTAATTCATATGCCTTTTCCAGATCAATGAAAACAGCCACCGTCGTAGACTTATAACCCTTCCTTTGACCCTTAGTGATATCGTCCACAAGAGTTGCAACTGCATCAGCGCAACCATATCCCTTCCTAAATCCCATGGTATTTTGATGAAGGGGGCGAGCCGCAAAATTGATGCGGTTCAAAACCATCCCTTCCATAAAATAAGAAAGACAAGGTAAAAGGGAAATGGGACGATAAACACCAGGTTGAGCAGGTTTGGGTATAGGAACTATAGTGGCACATTTCCACTGATCTGGAAGACGCCCACTCTCCAAAGAAGAGTTAAAAAGATGAAGAATATCAGTTAAAGTTTCCTCAGGGGCATAACGTAACATGGCATATGAAATTTGATCGTCACCGGGGGCAGTGTTTTTGTTAGGGATAGCCGACAAAAGTTCTGCCATAGTAAAAGGAATATCCGTGTCACAGGGGCTATCCGCAGCCTCCTGGATAAGGTTAGCACGAAAAAGAGATAAATCATCCAGACTATCCCTGGTAGATTCTGGCAAATTAATGGAAGAACTGCGGTCAACAAACCCTTGTAAAAGAGACCCAGCGACCCCAGGAGCATCTGGATGGGTTGGAGGTCGAGGGGGGGGATCCTTTGACTCTTCTGAGTCTAGCCCACATGGTTTTGGGTCTCGTGTCTTTGTTGACACGAGAGATCCACCTGTCCCAGTTCTCCCTCCTAGCCAACTCCGAGACCTCTCTGAGTTCCTTCTGGGCCTCTCTAAGTATCTTCTGGGCCTCTCTAAGTCTGACCCTGTTAGACTCTGAACATTGCCTTCGAAAAAGGCGAGTCCTTTGATTGACAAGACGATTACATCGCCTGACCTCAGGGGACCTGTACCAATGCTTTTTCCTAAAATTCTTAGCTCTAGAACGAGGAATAGCAACCTCGGCTGCCTTCTGGAGCTGAGCTATAATAAAATCATGTTCCTCCTCCATGGATGTAAATTGGGCGCAAGGAACAGATTGGCTCTGAAGAAAATTAGAAAATTTGTCCCAGTCTGCTTTGTCCAAATTCCAAAAGCCAGAAGGCCCCACCATAATAGAAGGCTTCTGATAAATTAAAGCTTGGACACCTGTGTGGTCACTAGAAAAAGCTAGGACACAAGGAAACATGGGAATCTGGGGCCAAAGAAGCATGTACAATAATAAGGTCAAGGAGCTCCACCTCTGATATGGGTAGAAACTTTGCTATTTAAAACGACATAGGGAGAGTCAGTAATCTGATTGGAAAGTGTCCTTCCAGCAGTTCTAGTAGAACAAATGTCAGGACCCCACTCACTATTGTGAGCATTAAAATCCCCAACCAAAAGACTCGTTGCCCTCAATACTATTGCTAAAATTGAAAAAGTCAGAAGCGTATCTTCTATAAATATTGTGTAAAATAACAGGGTCAGACTCAAGATGAAGACGAAGGGAAAGACGAGAGACTCTGTCTCCCAAATCAGCAGGCGAACAAACAGGCTCTACAGGAATCCTACTATGAACAAGAGTAACAAGACCAGGGTCACCACTGCCCTGAGGTGTAAAAAAGGTAGAATAACCAGGGACAGAGATAGGAGGTCTAAAATCCTCTCGACCCTTAAGTCTTGTATCCTGTAAAGCCAAACTGTCAACCTTCTCATTGAGAATGAGCTGAATGAGAGACGAGATCTTGTTGCCGACACCTTCACAATTAAAAGAAACAAGTTTAATGAAATCACTACTAGCAGAAGAGTCAGAGGAACCGTTTACATGCTCTCCGTGATCATTTTGATCAGCCGGAGAGCCGTTTCCTGTGTCTTGACTGCTAGAGTTACCAAAACTGGGCTCTTGACCAACTGCAGAAGAATTTCCTGGACAGTTAAAAGGAGTTCCTGAACAGAAACCAGCATCTCCTTGGTCTTGTTCGCTTCTAGTGCTTTCACTGGCTTGGCAGTGACGGGTACAGTTTCTTTCTGAACAATAGGCACAGGTTGTACCTCTTCCACTACTTCGATAATCTGAGTATTCAGGACGACTGGGACAGGGGCTACAGGTTCCTTGGTCCACGCATTTACTACTGGAGTCGGGGTGGGAACAAATGGCTTCTCGGACAATAGAGGTTGCCTTTGAAACGCATTGGGTTTCTTCCCCTTGTCTCTCAAGACGGCCTTGGGCTTTGTAACCTTCTCTTTTACCGTCTTCGACTGAGCAACTTTCTGGACCCCCTTTTCCTTTGGAACCTCCTTATTGTCGACCTTTGCCAACTTGGGGAAGTCCAAGATACCTGGGACTCTCTGCTTCAGGCGACTCAGTGGCTTGTTGGTCTCCTTGATCTTTTTGACCACTGCTTCTTTCTTGGGGCACACCCTGCTGCCCGCCACATGAGGGCCTGAACAGTTTGGACACTTTAATATCACCTCCTCCTGTCGTCGCTGCTTCGCTTGGCAGACCTCCGAGTTGTGAGTCTCCCCACAGATGGAACACCTCAGAGCGTCTGCAGTGCAGGTCTTTGCCAGATGACCGTACCTTTGGCAGTTGAAACACCGGGTAGGCCTCTGAAAAAACTCCCGGGAACGAAAGGAACCCACAAAACCAACGTTTACCCAGGTGGGAATAACTTTATCTTCCCAAACGATTTTGACTGAAGAAGTCTTTTTCATGGCCCTCTCCTCCGGGTCCCACCTCATCATCCTCATTGCCCGGACAATCTTAGGATTGGCCCGGACAATGATCTCCTCAGATAATTCTAGTGGGACACGGTCCAGAATGGCTGTGACAGACTTCCCTTTAGGAGCGAGTTGAATAAACTTAATCTTCTTCCCCCCCAGAGAAGTAAGATTAGCAAGGGTTACAACGGCACGTGTGGACAAAGGGGTAATCATAGCCTGACCAAGAGCGGACTTGCGAACCTTGACCTCCAGATCAGGATAGTTGATCTGAAGTTGAATTAAGACCTCTTGTTCGCACTTCCAGATAGAAAAGTCCTTTTCAAAATCAATGATAATGGGGGAAAAATCTGCGGCCTCTTCTATTTCCTCAAGAGAGTCTTTCGGAACATGGTAGATAGTATGGTTGCCCATATCTCCCTCCTCTCCTTCTGAGCTATCAGTAAAATCCACATCAATTTCCTCCACCTCACCTTCTTCCCCAGAGTCACCTTCCAGAGGGGGAGGCGAAGAACAAACTTTCTCCTTCTTCTTGCGACGAACTACCTTCGTAAACTCTTCCTCCCCAACGGTAGAAGAGCTGCCCCTCTTCACCCCGCTGCCTCTACTTTCACCAACACCAGAAGAATGGGGAACAGCCTTCTCTCCTCCAACAGCAAGGACCTGAGGTCCTGCCTTGGAGTAAACAACCATAAGGTTGGAAACCTCCTTGGGGCGAACCCCCGCCATGAACAAGGTCTAAGACCCATGTAAAAAAGTTATAAATATGACTCACTCTAAAGTAAGTGAAGAAGGTTCACGAATGAACCAAAAAGGAGAGAACACACCCGAAGGTATGAACAACTCCAAAAGGAAAGTCTCTCTTATTTAAATGTGAGGAAATTAAGTCAACTAACCCTAAGGTAAGTAAACAAGGTCCACAAGTGAACCAAAATAAAGGAAAGAACACACCCGAAGGTATGAACAAATCCAAAAGGAAAGTCTCACTTATTTGAATGTGAGAACATTGAATTAACTCACCCTTTGGTAAGTTATATGAAAAGAGGTTTACCCAGGAAAACCTAGAAGAAACTGTACTCGAAAATATGGATTACAAATACCCAAAGAGGGTAAGACCTTAAGAAAAAGGCTCACGAATGAGTAGGAGAAAAAGTCGCTCTAAGGCAACTCAGAACAAATACCTAAAGAAGGTAGAACCGATACCTAGACAGGTAAAACCAATAAGGCCAAAGGCCTACCAGAATTATATCCAGTAATTCACAACCGTTGACGGATACCACTAGGGTCCGAACGGGTGAAAAAAGAGTAAGGTGATCAACCTTCGCTATGGCAAAAGGATAATGGTTTAAAACCAAAATCCAAAAGGGATAGGGAAAAAAGGGGGGACGGTTTTACAGTCAATTGGACTGGGTCAAGAAAGGACTTGACCTTGGTATAATATGTAAAGGGGTGGGTCAAGAAAGGACTAGTCCTTGACCAGAACAAAGAAAGGGAGGTGGGTGCAGGTGGAACTGGGCCAGCACTCACACCTGTAGTGTGAGTGCTGGTGAACCTGGGCTGGTTCAGGTGAAAAGGGGGTGGATGCAGGTGGTGTCAGGTGGGACCTGGCACACTGCCAAAGGGGTGTGGGGGTATGGGGGGTCTAGTACTACTACACAGTAAATGTATTAATGTGTAGAATAAAGAGGAAAGAATAAAGTAGTGTGCCAAAAACACCGTGTAGGGAAGACACCCTGTGCAACTATAAAACATATAAATTCCACTATTCTGAAAAGAACTTGTGGAAAATGTAATATAGTAGAGTACTACTGATAGAAGTAGTATGCGAGAAGGCTCCTGTGTAGGTCTGCTCGCTGCTGCTGCTGGGCTCAGACTGCAACTGTCTGAGATCTTTTTTTTTTTTTTTTTTTTTTTTTTTTGGGTTTGTGACCGAAGTCACCGGACCACTGGGCTTATCAGGCCCTGGTCCTGAAAGAAAAGTAGAGAAAGAAAAACCTCACTGCGTAAGCAATGAGGGGTCTTTATGGTGCCCAACAGGACAGGACTGAGGACACCCGTGTTTTTTACGAGCCACGTCCGCTCGGGGGAGATAAAGATAGAAAAAACAAGTAAATCCTCAAAGGATGGGAAAAGCTTTTAAAAACTTAACAAGGCCTTCATATTTAGCACTGGCTTGTTTAACAAGAATAAATGTGGCAAGTTCAATAGAACTTAAAGATCTCTCTTCCTGTGTAAAAGAACTTGTGATAAAATCATATCTCTCTTGTTGGGTACCTCTGCACTCAGCCAGATAATGTACAGTTTGTTCCCAGGGCTTAGGCTCCTGGAAACACCACTTACAGCCGTAGCCTTCCCCTACTCCGGTAAAGAAAGGACTACATAAACGAAGGCGAAAGACTTGCTCCTGAAGCTTCCTAGGAAGATTAAACAAAGCAATACTAGATGCTTTAGAATGAGAAAGACTATCATTCCAAGAAAGGTTCCTGGAAAAAGTCTCATTCTCCCTTCTAGTAGCAAAAATGTCACCCAGGGTTCTCTTAACCAAACTTAAAGTATGTTTCCTACTGGGCTGGACAACAATATCTATTTCAGGCCTATAAAGACCCTTGTTGGCCGCAGCGTCAGCTCTCTCATTGCCTAAAATACCGACATGGCTACTGGGATTTCAGGTAAAAGCCTAGTCATGTCACAGATCTGTCTGACAAGAGCAGTACAGTGGTCCCCCTATATACGGCCCCCCTCACCAACGGCCACCCCTATCATACGGCCAGAAAATTGAGGCACGGACACTTTTCTCTCTATAATTACCCCTCGCCAGCGGCCACCCCTATGACGCGGCCAGCGGCCACTATTTTGAGGTCCCAAGTGGCCACAAAACCCCTCAGCAGCGGCCACTATTTGTTAGAAATGAGTTATATACCCATATAGTTTTTTTTCTGCAAAATTTGGGTTTCTATCTTTATGCTATAATTGGTCGCACCTAAAAGGTTCTTGGGATGAATGAAGCGCACCTACAACAAAGGGGAGCGACCAGGAGGTGTTGAGAGGTTCTTGGGGATGAATGAATCGCTCCTAGAACAAAGGGGAGCGACCAGGAGGTGTTGAGAGGTTCTTGGGGGATAAATGGTCGCACCTAGAACAAAAGGGAGCGGCCAGGAGGTGTTGAGAGGTTCTTAATGGTCGTACCAAGAACAAAAGAATAATTTCTTACTAATACATTAGAATCTTATAACTTAAGAAATTTCAGTCCTAATTAAGTCTTTAGGATTGAGGAAAGTCATAGAGAATGATAGATTGTCTAATTTTCAGTTCCTGTATAATCAAAGCAGTTTCCTTAAAATCTTCCTACGATTATTATTGACTTTTGGTCAGAATTTTTTATTCCGCAAATAATAGAAATAATTGCTCTAATCTTCTTATGTTAACTGATTTAACCTTACAGACATGCATTTTTTTTAATCATGCACGTGCATTTTCAAATACACCTGTATAATTATATCTACTCTGATGTCTGTCTGAAGTCTAATGTTATCTCCCCCTCACCAACGGCCACCCCTCTTATGCGGCCGTTTTTGCCATTCCCGGAGGGTGGCCGCATAAGAGGGGGACCACTGTATTGTCAGGACAAGACTGTCTAAAGGCAAAAATACTGGCAAGAGAGTCAGTATGAACAATGACTTTAGAGACTTCATTCTGCACAGCGTGCTCAAATGCCATGTAAATAGCAATGAGCTCTGCCTGCAGAATAGAAGCCCCCCCGTTAACCCTGTGAGATTTCGAGAAACCCTGAGTGACAAAAGCCGAAGCCGCCCTTCCATCACAGACCGAACCATCAGTGTAATAGACAGTGTCCCCAGCACTCTCTAAAAAGGAAATATTTTTCTCCGCCTGAACCCTAGTACTAGGACTATTTTTGTCAGTTTTACCCTTACTGGGTTTGCAAACAACAGTCCTAATAGGACAAGGTTCCCAAGGCGGAGGAGGACGGTCTTGAGGAATGGGATCCGGAAGGACGGCCCCAGGAGCAAGGTTCTTTAAATGCCGGGCTGCCTTGAGTCGCCACGAGGTAGAGGAGAATACCCTGCGGTCCTTCTCAGCAGCGGACACTATAACCTTATGAAGAGGATGTTGCTCATCCAAAGCTACCTTGGCAGCAAAAGTGCACTGACTTTGCAAACATCTCTCTTCCAGGCTAAGTAAACCCAGCTCGTTTCTCAAAGCATCAATAGCCATAAACTTTGGAGCCCCCAATATGATTCTCATGGCCGAGTTTTGGATCTTTTCAATAGGTTTTAGAACCGTTTTGGATGCCATACTCAGCACATGAGAACCATACTCCAAAATAGGTCGTATGGCCATAGTGTAAAAAGTCTGTAAAACCTTAGATCCGACTCCTGAAAGCCAGGTTAAAACTTTAAGGACATTTAATCTTTTCCTAGCTTTACTGACTATGTGCATTACGTGACGCCTAAAGGAAAGACCTTTATCTAGATAAACACCTAGATACTTAAAATGAGGGACCCACTCGATGGGTTGATCATTTAGAAAAAGGTCAGGAATCTTTCCCTTACCATAAAAAACCATGGCCTTAGTTTTAGGGGCAGAAATTTTCATCCCTATACATCCTATGATGTGTTGAAAATTCTCTAAGGCCAATGGAATCAAACATCTACCATCCCTGGGGACATTATTTTGATATAAAACAATATCATCAGCGTAAGAAAGCATCTTAACACCAGGGGGAAGATCTAGTTTATGGTGGATTTGGTCAATTAAATAATTAAAGATCGTAGGACTTAAAGAACTACCTTGCGGGGTACCGTTCTCAAAAGTAGGTACCTCTGAGACAGCCCCCTGTAAGCGTAAAACAGCTTTACGGTTAGTTAGAAAATCCAAAATCCAGGCCAGCATACTACCTCCCAAACCAGCCTCAGCCAGAGAGGCAGCAGTGGCAATAGGATTAGCTAGTTCATAAGCCTTTTTCAGATCAATGAAAACGGCCACCGTCGTAGACCTATAACCCTTCCTTTGACCTTTAGTGATATCGTCCACAAGGGTCGCAACAGCATCTGCGCAACCATAACCCTTCCTAAATCCCAGGGTGTTCTGATGAAGGGGGCGAGCCGCAAAATTAATACGGTTCAAAACCATCCTCTCCATCAGCTTAGCAAGACAAGGTAAAAGGGAAATGGGACGATAAACACCAGGTTGAGCAGGTTTGGGTATAGGAACTATAGTGGCACGTTTCCACTGATCTGGAAAACGCCCACTCTCCAAAGAAGAGTTAAAAAGATGAAGAATATCAGTTAAAGTTTCTTCAGGGGCATAACGCAACATAGCATATGAAATCTGATCATCACCGGGGGCAGTGTTTTTATTAGGGATGGCCGACAAAAGTTCTGCCATAGTAAAGGGAATATCAGTATCACAGGGACTGTCAGCTGCCTCCTGGACAAGGTTGGCACGAAAAAGAGATAAATCATCCAAACTATCCCTGGTAGATTCAGGCAAATTAGTGGATGAACTACGGTCAACAAACCTTTGCAAAAGAGACCCAGCGACCCCAGGAGCATCTGGGTGGGTTGGAGGTCGAGGGGGGGATCCTTTGACTCTTCTGAGTCTAGCCCACATGGTTTTGGGTCTCGTGTCTTTGTTGACACGAGAGATCCACCTGTCCCAACTCTCCCTCCTAGCCAACTCCGAGACCTCTCTGAGTTCCTTCTGGGCCTCTCTGAGTCTGACCCTGTTAGACTCCGAAGACTGCCTTCGAAAAAGATGAGCTCTTTGATTAACAAGGCGATTACACCGCCTGACCTCAGGGGACCTGTACCAATGCTTTTTTCTAAAATTCTTAGCTCTAGAACGAGGAATAGCAACCTCGGCTGCCTTCTGGAGCTGAGCTATAATGAAATCGTGTTCCTCCTCCATGGATGTAAATTGGGCGCAAGGAACAGATTGGCTCTGAAGAAAATTAGAAAACTTGTCCCAGTCTGCTTTGTCCAGATTCCAAAAACCAGAAGGCCCTACCATGATAGGAGAAGGCTTCTGATAAATTAAAGCTTGGACACCTGTGTGGTCACTAGAAAAGCTAGGACACAAGGAAAAATGGGAAACTGGGGCCAAAGAAGCATGTACAATAATAAGGTCAAGAGCTCCACCTCTGACATGAGTAGAAACTTTGCTATTTAAAACGACATAGGGAGAGTCAGTAATCTGGTTGGAAAGAGTCCTTCCGGCAGTTCTAGTAGAACAAATGTTAGGACCCCATTCACTATTGTGAGCGTTAAAATCCCCAACCAGAAGACAACTCTCATTGCCCTCAATAGCATTGTTAAAGTTGAAAAAGTCAGAAGCGTATCTTCTATAAATATTATGTAAAACAACAGGGTCAGACTCAAGATGAATACGAAGGGAAAGACAAGAAACTCTGTCTCCCAATTCAGCAGGTGCACAAACAGGCTCCACAGGAATCCTACTATGAACAAGAGTAACAAGACCAGGCTCATTGATACCCTGGGGTGTAAAAAAGGTGGAATATCCAGGAACAGAGATAGGAGGTCTCCCATCCTCTCGAGCCTTAAGTCTTGTATCCTGCAGAGCCAAAATGTCAACCTTCTCATTGAGAACGAGCTGAATAAGAGACGAGATCTTGTTGCCCACACCTTCACAATTAAAAGAAACAAGTTTAATGAAAGCACTACTAGCAGAAAAGTCAGAGGAACCGCTTACATGCTCTCCGTGATCATCTTGATCAATCGGAGAGCCGTTTCCTGTGTCTTGACCGCTAGGGTCACCAAAACTTGACTCCTGACCAGCTGCGGAAGAATTTCCTGAACAGTTAACAGGAGTTCCTGAACGGAAACCAGCATCTCCTTGGTCTTGGCTACCTCTAGTGCTTTCACTGGCAGGACAGTGCCGGAAACAGTTTCTTTTTGAACAAGAGGGACAGGTAGTACCTCTTTCACTACTTTGACCACCTGGGAATTCGGGACGACTGGGACAGGGGCTGGGGCTGGGGCTACAGGTTCCTTGGTCCACACATTTACTGTTGGAGTCGGGGCTGGAACAAATGGCTTCTCGGGCAACAAAGGCTGCCTCTGAAACGCATTGGGTTTCTTCCCCTTCTCTTTTAATATGGCCTTGGGCTTTGTAACCTTCTCTTTTAACTTTGGCTGAACAACCTTTTGAATCCCCTTCTCCTTTGGCACCTCCTTGTTGCCAACCTTGGCCAACTTGGGGAAGTCCAAAATACCTCGTACCCTCTGCTTCGGGCGACTCAGTGGCTTGGTGGTCTCCTTGATCTTCTTGACCACTGCCTCCTTCTTGGGGCACACCCTGCTGCCCGCCACATGAGGGCCCGAACAGTTGGGACACTTTACTGTGACCTCCTCCTGTCGCCGCTGCTTCGCTTGGCAGACCTCCGAGCTGTGAGTCTCCCCACAGATGGAACACCTCGGAGCGTCTGCCGTGCAGGTTTTCGCCAGATGACCGTACCTTTGACAGTGGAAACACCGGGTAGGCCTCTGAAAAAACTCCCGGGATCGAAAAGAACCCACAAAACCAACGTTGACCCAGGTGGGAATAACTTTATCGTCCCAAACGATTTTAACAGAAGTAGTCTTTTCATGGCCCTCTCCTCCGGGTCCCACCTCATCATCCTCATTGCCTGGACAATCTTAGGATTGGCCCGGACAATGATCTCCTCAGACAATTCAAGTGGGACACGGTCCAGAATGGCCGTGACCGACTTGATCTTCTTCCCCCCCAGAGAAGTAAGATTTGCCAGAGTCACAACAGCACGTGTGGAAAGAGGGGTGATCATCGCCTGACCAAGAGCAGACTTATGCACCTTGACTTCCAGATCAGAATAAAGACTGTCTGAGATCACTGCTGTGGCTCCTTTTATACCCCTCAGCCGGGGTCACGTCATTGACCAGGTGCCTGGGAGTAGTTCTCTCAAGTGGGGTCAGGAATGTAGACCATTAGTTGACACAAACAAGTCAAGGTGAAGGTCCCCCGGTGCACTCTGCTTTTAGGTGTCACACAAGCAAAAGTTCTAAGTACAGTCAAAAGTGAGGAATATGATGTATATTTAGCTGAGGTTTATTATACACACCAATATATGTTCAGTATGTGAAAATAATTTGGAATTACCAGTTTCTTCAGACCTTTTTCAGACCAACCATACAAAACTGGGGTTGGTAACAAAAGTCAAAACTTTTAATGTTAAAAAAATGTCTATGAAATATCAGGATTATGTTCATAGTCATGATTTATAGATCATTATGCAATTATTGTTAATGCATTTTCATGAAATTGTTGAAATTTGATAATAATTATAGGTCATTGATATTATCAATGTACATAGGCTCAAAGAGCAATAGTCCCTTGCTTGTCCATCCAGAAGAATTACTCACTCACTCATCTCATTTATTGAAGCCCCATTAAAACCGGAGGTCTCACTATACATAGTTGAAATAATGCTGAGGCGACAATAGGGGGGACCTTGCACCAACCAAGTGGTCCATTTGGGTCCAATTCCTGGTTGGTGCTTTGGTTCACTAAGGGATGAGGTACAGCAAAAATGATTTCCAGGTTTTGATCCCCTGCTGTTTTGCCTGCCCTGTCACCTTCATCTCATAGATTCGATCACCAAAGACAGAATTAGTCCCAACTGGTTTTCGCCTTAAAAATGACCCTGGCTGTCAGTACGGCGTAAAACACCCAATATTCACTCACTCTGTTTGACAATCCATTCCATCTGTAGGTCAGCAGGAATGTTGGAGTTTGGCTGACCTTTAGTGTTCACAAAGCAGGCACGGAGTACTTGATGGGCCTGTCTCTTAGATAGGAGTGAATACTACAGTACCAACATTATTCTACATAAATGGACACTGAGAAAAATTAAATTGAGGTTGGGAGACTTATCATAATAATAAAACAGAAATAAAACATTACAAACATGGAATCAAAAGATTTGCACCAACTGCATATCCCCAAAGACAGAATTTGTCCCAGCTTGTTTTCATAGTGAATATACCTTAGATGTCGAAATGGCACAAAGCATCCAATGACTCACTCACTCACCCCAACTGCATATCAAGCCATCAAGTATGTCACTATCGGTTTCATTATCTAGCCCAATATATGTATGCCACCATGTCTTCATGCCATATCCATCGAATTTGCCTAGGGTGTCAGAACCAGTTGGTGCATGCCATGCTAGTAATCCTTCTGCTTTCTTTATTCCATAGTTGTTGAAATGGTATAAAGTATCGATTACTTACTCACTCTGGGGGGGTTCCGGGTAAGAATAGGCCCCCAGTAGCCCCTGCTGATTGTATGAGGCGATGATAGGGGGCACCCAGCACTGACCAAGTGGTTCTTTGGGTTCAATTCCCGGTTGGTGCTGTGGTTCACTAAGGGATGAGGTACAGCAAAAATGATTTCCAGGTTTTGATCCCTTGCTGTTTGCCCCCCCTGTCACCTTCATCTCATAGATATGATCACCAAATACAGAATTTATCCCAACCTGTTTTCGCCGTGAATATGACCTTTGTTGTCAAAACGGCGTGAAGCATCCATTACTCACTCACTCAAATAGCTTTAAGTAGTATGCACCTTCCAAATACTTATATACAGCCCTTTATGTTCATCGGCTTGCTCCCCGTGGGGGTCCAGGTAAGAATAGGCCCTCAGTAGCCCCTGCTGATCATATGAGGCGACGATAGGGGGTACCCTGCACTGACCAAGCAGATTTTGGGTTCAATTCCCGGTCAGTGCTTGGCATACTAAGGGATGAGGTACAGCAAAAATGATCGCTGGGTTTTGATCCCTTGCTGTTTGCCTGCTCTGTCACCTTCATCTCATAGATTCGATCACCAAATACAGAATTCGTCCCAACTGGTTTTCGCCGTGAAAATGACCTTAGCGTCGGTACGGTGTAAAACACCCATCACTCACTCACTCACTCACTCACTCACTCATCGGCTTGGAAGTAGGTCTGTGTGAAAAAAACATTATTTACACAGTAGCAAAATTGAAAAGTCAATTGTTATTGCATTACTCTGTTTTATTGTAATATTCAATGGTTTTTGCAATAACAAAAAACGTTTACACATAAAACGTACCCTTTTTCTAGCCTTAGATGTGAAGTTTGACAGCTTTTGTATCAATTTGGGAATAGTTCTAGTCGTCTGACTGTAGGAGTTAATTTCCTCAGTAAGTTAATCATCGATCAATTTCAAACATCTCCTTTTGGAATGCCCAGATTTTGAACAGATGCGTAGACAGTTCTATGAGGTAGCTGGTCTACCTGAACTTTTTAACACTGTACAGTCCGATCGTATCATCCAATTTTTGAAAACAGCTGGTCTGTATGGACTGATATGATTAGTATATTAACATATTTTTTATCCTTAGGATAAGATCTTGTACATATATCATATTGTTCTATTGAGAACTTTTAGTCCATCTTTTCATTGATAACAACCGTTTTCGCCATGAATATGACCTTAGTTGTCGAAATGGCGTAAAGCATCCATTACTCACTCACTCACTCACATCAAGCATCTCCTTTTGGAATGCCCAGATTTTGAACAGATGCATAGACAGTTCTATCAGGTAGCTGGTCTACCTGAACTTTTTAACACTGTACAGTCTGATTGTATCATCCAATTTTTGAAAACAGCTGGTCTGTATGGACTGATATGATTAGTATATTAACATGTTTTTATCCTTAAGATAAGATCTTGTACATATATCCTGTTGTTCTATCGACAACTTTTAGTCCATCTTTTATTTGATAACAACCGTTTTCGCCATGAATATGACCTCAGTTGTTGAAACAGCATAAAGCATCCATTACTTACTCACTCACTTATCTTCCAGTTGTTGTAAAGCCACCTTGAAATGGCGTAAAGCATCCATTACTCAATCACTCTTTTCATTGATAACAACCGTTTTCACTGTGAATATGACCTCAGTTGTTGAAACAGCATAAAGCATCCATTACTTACTCACTCACTTATCTTCCAGTTGTTGTAAAGCCACATAACCACTAGGTGACTTTGCTGAATCGGTGACGGTGTTCCCATCAGTGCTCCCGTCAGTGCTCTCACTGGCCGACTCTGGTTGGACATGGCATACCCTTACTCTCATCTCTATTTTGGCGCTGACGGCTGACATCGGTGCCAATGGCCACGCCTATCACCAACACCGATCACTGTCAGCCAACTCAAAATAGATTATTGGGTATGGCCCTTCACTGTGCAAAGAGTCTCTGCACACTGTGGGATGGGACTGAGGGATGATAAATTGTGAGCTTGGGTAAAGGTGAATGGAGTGGATGAAATGGAAGTTGATGACATACAATGAATGGATATTTACACTATTGTTATGACCAAACTCCTACTGCTAAGATGACATTTATATCATACCACTGACCATATGGAAGTACTAATAAACTCTCCATGGATTAACATACTTTCAATATGCAATTAGGTTAGCAGTAAATGTATAAGGCATTAAAATCTATTTTTTCATTTTGTAAATCAAACCTGATAGAGAAACTGTCAGTGTAGCCCTATTCAGTGGGAAAGCCCAGTGGCAGTGTTTAATAGGGCATAACCGTAACCAAGAACCAACCAACCAAAGCAGGTGTTACAACTCACGTCTACAGTTCTCCACCTTAGACCAGCTGCGGTCAGCTCTACAAGTAGCGTCGAAGTTTGCAGATCCAGAAGTTGTAAAAAACCCATCCACACATTCTACAGTTATCTCATCACTGTAGCTTCCAACCATAGTACCAACTGTGTTTTCAGGAGTCTCTGCTTCACATTCAATACCTAAAGTGTAACAGCAAGAAAGTTAATCATGGATCAAACAACATTTTTTAATAATTTACAATGACAAGTGGATTAATGGAGTTTATAGGTAGAGAGTTACAGGATCCTTTAACAATCCTTAAGGAAGCAAAGTTAAAACTAAAACTTAATCCGTTGATTCATTGTCTACAAAAATTAGGTCACACATTTTTCCTATCAACCAGCAGTGGGACTGAAGATGTCCAATCAACAGGCAAAATGAATATGCAGGGGCGGATCCAGGAACATTTAAGGGGGGCGGGGCAAGAGTGATGGGAGTGGGCCTGGAGGGATAGGAGAGGGCCTGTAGGGAAAGGGATTTGCAGGGAGGGACGGGGAAGGACGGAGAGGGGAAGCACATGGCAGTGAGTGTGAGGTGGAGCACATGGAGGGGGGAAAAAGGGCCGGGAAGGGAGTGAAAAGGCCGGGAGGGGAAAGAAGGTCCAGGAGGGAACAAACAGGGTCAGGAGGGAAAAGAAAAGGCCAAGAGTGGAAAAGAAAGGGCCGAGAAGGGAAAGAAAATGGCTGGGAGGGGAAAGAAATTTGACGGGAGGGGAAAGAAAGGGTTGGGAGGGGAAAGAAAGGGCCGGGAGGAGAAATAAAAGAAAGGGCCGGGAAGGAGAAGAAAGGGCCGGGAGGGGAAAAAAGGGCTAGGAGGGGAAGGAAAGGGCCAGGAAGGGAAAGAAGGGCCAGAAGGGGAAATAAATGGCTGGGAGGGGAAGTACAAGACCGGGAAGGAAGAGAAAGGGCCGGGAGGTACATATTTCTCTTTCCTTCTTTTCTCTCCCTTTCTCTTTCCTTTTTTTTGGTTCTTTTTGGGAGTCCCTAGTTAAATCTATATAGTATAGTAGCTAACGGTGGGGACTCCCTCAATCAGTCATGTCTTTGGTCATATAATTATCTTTGTTCTCAATCACGGGTTACACAATCTCATGTGCAGCAGTTGAAAGGCATTGTCCTCGAATTGTTAGAATCAGGCAGTGTGAGAAGCTAGAAGTAGGTATGTGTGCGTGAGCATGTGGGAGAATCTTTATTGACAACTGCATAATTTAAAATGGATGAAGGGGTAAATGTTGTATAATAAATGCAGCCAACTGAAAGCAAATATACAAAAAGAGTGAAGAAGAGGTCAACCTTACGCTGACATTCAGGGTTGTTGGGTGTTTTAATCCATGTTCCATCATGTTGACAAACAGCCCGAATGATATCGGAGGAAATCTCATAGCCAGTGCTGCATGTGATGTACTCCTCTTTGTTGATAATTCCATGTAGGTTAGTCGCATTTGAAAAGGGTATGGTGAGATCAGGACAGATTCTACCTGCACACACCAAACAATATTCCAATTCAATTTACAAACTGATTCAGGATTTTGACTTCAATTTTCAGAGATACAGCTCTCACTTCACAATGATATCCCAAAAGCATGCAATTTTTGAACTATCACCATTATAAAAATGGCAACACTCTGGCAAAAAATAGCAACACTCTGTTTCAGTTGATGTTTTTAAGGTAAACATATCTGCTCTTTATAGACAATATCAGGATTTTTTGGTTTAGATAATAGATGATGGTGAACTATAAAGTTCTAGATAGAAATTCCTTGTTTTCTCTTGATAAGTCCTACATGGCATTGGTCCTATGATTGTGATTAATAATGATTGCTTCTTGTATCATTGATTATATGAAACTGTCTCTTAGATACTACTTGCATTACATGTTTTGTATACTGTCTGACTCATTTCGATACTTGTAATTGAAAATGAATGTTTTGTTCTCTAATTATTTAACCAACCACCATGTAATATTCTGAAAACCAGGGGAAACCCTGACGTTTATTGCAAATAAAGCCCCTTAAATAGAAATAGTGGTATCATCGTGAAATTATTCAATGTCAAATCCTGAAGGACTGACTTTATTTAAACACATCAGGAACATGAATATACATGCAGAATGAAAACAATATGTTGGTCCTTTACTTTTAAAGGATGAAAAAAAAGTAAATTGCATAATCTATAATTTAAATGGGAGAAATCCTTGCACCCAACTGTCACATCTGACTTTATATCAATATACAATATACACCTCTTTACTTGTATCCATGTTAGTGTTTAAAAAGGTATAAGTAATAGTTTGTGCTCGCTAGTATTTATGACATACTTTGACAAATTATGATGAAATATATTATGCAGTTCAATTCTATAAATTTTGTAATTAAAGAAATGATTTGAGCGGGTGTGGACCCTTAAAATCGACAACGCGACAGGGGCAATTCTTAAATTTCACATGGCGACATGGCTGTTTTTTAAATTTGACAGGCGACACGGCAACTAAGGGACAAATGACATTGCCATGTTCTTAAATTCGACCTGGGACAGCAGCATAAAAAAGATAATGACATGCAACAGGGTCATTTCTTAAATTCGTCATGGGACATGGCTCTACAAGGAGATATATGGACTGGCGACACGGCCGTTTTTTAAATTCGACAAGTAACATGGAAACCCCCCATCCATACCCCCATTTGAGGCCTTCATTTTGACTTAATAGTTAAACTTTTGGAAAACTATCAATACAATTCCAGGGTCAAAGGTATATTATAATTATAAATATCAATACAATTCCAGGGTCAAAAGTATGTGATAAATATAAATGTAAGTCTTTCTGTGTATATGATGAACCTACCATCAGTTTCCTTGTAGTACATTGAAAGCTCTATGTGTGGTAATACATCTGGTTTTGCGCATGTCGCATCCTTTAGAAAGCAGTCTTTTACACCAGAGATCATGAAGATGTAAACAAACCCCATACAGGATGTGTCCACTCTACACGCTGTAGCACAGTCCTGTATGCTGCGACGTAAGAAATTACTTAGGGGATTTCCATAACAGTCACCCTCAAAGCCTTGGTACCCTGGAACTAGAATATATCAAGAATTAAAACCCTAATATCAGAGCATAACAAACCTTGAAACCCTTGAAGTAGAATGAATCCTTTTTTTTGTAATGTGCATAATCTTTGATTTTATTCTTTTCAGCAAGATTGAAAGAGTTATATATATAGTTAGTTCTGATGTGGCATCAGTCCACACTTAAGCTGAATGGTGTGTGTAAAGAGATCGTTGCAAAATATAGGCAGGAGACCTCCGTGTACTATGCGACTTGATACATATAGATAATAGCTGTAATAATTACTTAAAAGGCTTTGTATAGAACTGATGGCACATAACTGGCTAATTATGGTGATATGTAAAACATCTACATTTATCCATCTCATTATTAATGTGATTTCATTTATCAGATTGTGAACTATACTATTTGAAGTTGTCCCATTAAGGTGGGAAAAATACTAACTAATTTGTAAAGGATGAACATGAATTCATGTGAAACTCTCACAATGGGAGACCAGATACCAGTTATTTTGAGTTGTACAGTTTTGTTAATTAATAATGTGAATAAACATTTAAAAAACCCAAAAGACTATGTAGTGTAGGGTAAATCTGCAGCTAGCTAGCAGTGATATAGCAGGCCTTGGACCCCTAGACCCTTGGCACCAAGAGTTGTTCGAACCATCCATGAGTAAGGATCTGCATTGGTCTGATAGCCTGGGTACTGGTATAGCTCTGCAGGAAGGAAACTATCTAGGAGTGTTTGGTTGAGTGAGCTGAGTGGACTAAGCATATGGGCTGATGGATTACTAATGTGAAGTCAGTGATGTATACCACATGTCTGGGACATTAATAAAGAAATATCTGTTCATGCGAGTATTCTTGTCAACTCTGTCTGGAGCTGATTCATGATCCTCAGGATGGAGGGTTATGGCTTGGACTAGTAACAGAAAGGAGTAATCTATTAAACAAATGGATACAAATAATACATAAAAATAACAACAATTTAATAACCAGATAGTTCAATATATATATATATATATATATATATATATTCATAATGTGTTTTGACATAAAATAGATGACCCCTGTGGGGGTTCTGGGTAAGAATAGGCCCCCAGTAGCCCCTGCTGATTGTAGAAGGTGACAGGGGGGGACCCAGTTCTTTGGTTCTCGGTTGGTGCTGTGGTTCACTAAGGGATGTGGTACAGCAACAATTATTTTCAGGTTTTGATCCCCTGCTGTTTGCTCGCCCTGTCACCTTCATCTCATAGATACGATCACCAAAGACAGAGTTTGTCCTTATCTGTTTTCGCCATGAATATGGCCTTAGTTGTCAAAACGGCATAAAGCAACCATTACTCACTCCCTCACTAAAATAAATGATAATTCTGTATAAACAAGAAAATATGAATTCGATTTGAGTAAGGCCGGTTTCCACAGAACAACCAAGTACGGCTGATTAAAATTAATGAGCATTATCCCTTTCCACTAGAAGAAACTTGATGAGTGTTAACCCTTTCCATCAGTCACTTGTTAGCTGACATAGCATTGGTTCACATAGTAGCAAAGGATTAAAGCGACCTCAAGTCAATGCAAGGTCAACGTTTTGTAAATTCCCATCATGAAAAGCACTGTAAAGTGATGATGTTCTGCTCAATAAAAAAAAAATTCTTTTAACTACTGAAATAAATTTTATGGTCATAATCTAGGCCAATAGTAAAATATAGACTGAAAAAAGGCTGAAACTTCAGTGAAATGCACTTAAACTTGTCCTTGGTCCATTTTAGTGCATTCAAATGCACACATGCTGCATTTTCCCCTCCTTTTGTAGGTTTATTTTGAGGGTAAAAACCTGCATTATAATGGACTAAGTTGCTAGGAAAGTCATGGTTAATTTGCTACTTTGCTGTCATTGTAACGATAGGTATTGTGCAATGGGCCACATGGCTCATATTGTCACCCAAGGACAACCCAAACTGTTTAGCTATTTTAGCCCTTGCTGATCGTACAAGGCGACGATAGGGGGGACCCAGCACTAATGAAGTGGTTCTTTGGGTTCAATTCCCGGTCAGTGCTTGGTTCACTAAGGGATGAGGTACAGCAAAAACGGTTGCTAGGTTTTGATCCTCTGCTGTTTGCCCACCCTGTCACCCTCATCTCATAGATATGATCACCAAAGACAGAATTTGTCCCAACGGGTTGTTGCCGTGAAAATGACCTTAGTTGTCGAAATGGCGTAAAGCATCCATTACTCACTCACTCATTAGCTGTACATCTGATAAACACTGTAAGGGACCTTCATCGGGGGGGAGGCGGGGTCTGCAATTTTTGAAAATGTGCCCCTGAATAAATTCCCACTGAAACAAGAGATTAAATTCTAGAAGATTACGTACCATAAGCATCATAAAATTAAAGACCTAGATCTTCTAGGTTACATACCATAAGCATCATAAAAGACCCACTGTCCTTGAGCTGTTCCTTCAGTCCTGAGCTCTATGTTTCCCACCGTTTCTGCATCGATTATCGCATTGCTGAACAACTGTCTCTCACCCACTTGCAGTTCTTGTCCAAACTAGAAAAGGATATTTAAAAACGTATCATCAGTTTTAGGGATACTTGCATCAGTGAACATGTAGACACATTTACCAAAGAAACACTCCTTAACAAAGGTTTGTTCTAGTTTTCAGAAGGGGGTGGGATAGTCTCGTGAGTTGCATGTTACCATTGCATGTGGCCTGCCCAGGTTTGGTTCCCACTAGCTATCTGTTAGACCACATCACCTTGCCATCGCTTCCACCTCCATAGATTCTATCCTACAACTGTAAACAGTCAAAAACCATAGTTGGTCTTGATATAGATGGAAAAATTGCTGAAGAGACCTTAAACTCCAACACTTCATCATCATCTAGTTTACAAAAGCAACAAAATATAATACTACTGTAACTCTATACAAAGGTCTATACAAATAATTGAGACCTTGATCCCTCCATCCAAACTTAACATGTCTGACAGATGTCATACGCAAAACAGGGGACAAGGGATTTATGTTAAACAGTAAAAGTATAATGCAATGTACCATCCTTTTGGGAAAGTATATTGGGGAAGCTATAAGTATAATTTGATTTGTATGCACAGTCTTCACATCTATTTCTTACTATGTTTAATAACAAACATACCTTAATACCATTATCCCAGGCTATCCAGAAGCTATGGAACAGTGAGTCTTGGTCAATTGTAAATTGGATCTCAGCTCCATTACAATCCCTGTTTGCAGACGGTAAAATGGTTAGTAGAAATGCAGTTTGTACTTCAGGATAACCTTAAGATTAATTCAACATGTATTGTGGGATACCTTTAGTTGATGTTGGTTCTATATATCAGTACAAATTTCAGGAGGCAAATGGCTGCTGCATATCAGTGAAAGACATTGAGTTTGCTTTATAGGATATGAATTGCAAATCATAAGTCCCCAATTTCATTGCAAGTCAGAAGCATGCACCTTCTTTTATTCATCTTATGAAAAAAAGATATTATTATTTAGTAGCTACATATCTTAGATTGTTTTATGATAATGGAATATAGAGAGGGTGTTGATAGGGGTCCCAATGTTGCATGTCAAATTCAAATGTCACTAAAAGCTATGTTGCCTGTCGAATTTAAGAATTAACCCTGTCGCCATATCAAATTTAAGAATAGCTCCTGTCACATGTCATTAGTCCGAAACTTGGCCATGTCGCCATGTCGAATTTAAGGGTCAACCCCCAATATAGATGGATAAAGAGCTGTATACGTAGATATTTGAGTAAAAAACCAATTAAATTGCCCTAAACTCACTTCACGTTTCCGGCTTCTCCAGAACTTTGTACTTCTATATCACAAATACTTCTAGCAGAGTCTTTTAGTATTAACCGTGCAGTTTCTGTTGCCATAACCTGAAGCAGAAGAGAAAGAAAAAGTGTTTTGAATTTCCAATACACATTATTATTGTATATTATATTAAATGTTTCCCCTAGTTTTCTGAAATGTTATGAGACATTCTATCACACACTCACTCACTCACTCACCCAACCATTTCATTGTATGTAACTGTTCCTCCCGTGAATATGATCTTAGTTTTTGAAATGGCATAAAACATCCATCACTCACTCATTCACTGACAAACTTTTCCCCCTAGTTGCTCACTCATTCACCCTCTCGTCAACCGGTTAACATGGACATACACTCACACAAACAAACACACACGCGCACACTCACACTCACACTCACACTCACACTCACACTCGCACTCACACTCTCACACACACACACACACACACACACACACACACACACACACTCACCAAGGAAAATACTGGAAAGGAGTCAAGGAAAAAACTACTGAGCCAAGGAATAAACTATTGAACTATAGAGAGTTAATTATCTGTTATATATGGTGTATGTAATTGGTCATATTTAATTGTAGATAATAGCTAGCTCCAAATGCAGTCTCCTCCTTGTTTGACTGCTGTCGTCCAATACATAATTATAGTTCCCACATCATGTAAGACGTAACACTCGCGTGAATGGTTGTTCTTTATTAATATTCTCCTATGTATTGCCGTTCCGTAACAAGATCTCAATTGACAATGATCAGCTCCAAGGAAGTAATCCCCGCAAACACATTCAGACAACGCTCCGCCTTCTAACACAGTCTGACTGACTCTATTCCAAACAACGGGACTCGGCTTCTAAGACCAAACCTTTCCAGGATGGTTACTCACTCAACATTCAGCTAACTCTGACTAGTTAGAGTGGCGCACTCGCTTTTAGTATGATATGTCACACATTGACTCCTCCTTTAATTCCCTAATTTGACAGAGAATTATAACTAGCACGTGCGCTAGTCTAAGGCTCATGCTGTAGTGCCCAAACAAACATGGACTGGCCACCCATCAGTTCACTATTAGGTACTCTAGCACAAAATATCAGCCTACTCACCTCAAACAGAATCCTGTTGGTGTTTCTTAATTCAATATTCTGAACGTATGGACTGTCCTCTCGGGTGACAATCCTGTATATTTGTCCTGAAATCAGATTAAAAATCCTGTAGATTCAATATAGAAGCTTTTGAATTATGTTGGCTGTGTGTATATACATGAAGAATTAAAGAGAGGGGAACATGTTCTCTACAGTCCCAGCAGTGGGCCGCCCAGGCAACCAGCAACATAACAAGCATGATGCATGCATAAGTGCGAATGCACACCTTTATGCTGACCCCCTTACGAAAATCCTGTATCCGCTGTTGGACTATGTGTAGGATAACCTTCACAAGAGTAGGAATTACATAGGTGGACTAGCAATAGGGAAGCCTATAGGTCTAAGTATGGTGTACTTGCGGCGTGTTCCAGGACACCTTATACTCATTGTGATTCATCTTTCAACTTGGATTGTGAATATCTCCTACCTGTTTCATCTTCAATAACCTGAAACCTCTGCAAAGCCAGTGTCTGTGTTTGGATCTGAACAACCTGATCGGAGATTTATCTTTACCCTCGACCAGCAATAGAAGACAAGAACCTTTATTGGTTCCCCACTCAACAACAATAATATATAAATACTTATGTTCACCATAGACAAACCGGCTATATACATGATGGCGTGTATACAACATCGTGTATATTAGTTGGGTGTGTACATGACGTCGCCTGAATAAGATACTTTATACACGACAATAATCAAACCATCTGTAAATTGCCATTCCCATAATATACTACTAGCTCATCGCGTATATATAGATAAGAGATGGTACACATGCAACAATGTGTACTCATATGTACATACCTCTTGAACATCGAATTAGGATAATATAGGCATCTTTTAAATCCTGAATTATTCTCTCATGAATTATTATGTGATATAGATCTAATATCATATATTCTTATTTAATTAGAAGTAGAACTGAAGTATCAATTCATGCGACAATGTCTTGTATATTGCAGAACTTATAGAGGCGACACCACTTAAACAGGCAGAATATCTAACGCAATATTGCTAATATAACTCATACAAAGTAGGGAACATACATGTTTGACGTTTTTATATATCCTGATCAAATCGGGTGATGTTGTCGCTTTAAGAGAATCATACTGTAAAATATACAGTCTTTTCTATAGAATTTAATGTGTCTAACTTTTGGGTTTGTATGGGTACATGTGGAAGCTTGTATTTTGTTGTTCCAGTTTGGCTCTGTGTTAATGATAAGCTCTCCCTTAGGATCTAATAATCTCCACTGATTATAAGTGTCCAGTCCAGGTAATCTGTAGATAAAAGTTTCTGGCATGCAAAGCCTGCTTATCTTTTATCTTGGATTTATCCTGAGGCTTTAGATATTGGAATCAGGCTTATCATTATCTCTCCAGCATTACATTTCCCATGAAGTGGGGAGGGGGGGCTGGTCATTTAGGCCACACCCCTCCCCCTCCTTATTGAGTGATTGACAGGTCATGTGACCTCCAGCCTCGTTCTGGTTACCTGGTCATGTGACCCAGCCTTGTTCTGATTGTAACTTGTGTGTATATAACCCTGTGCAGAAATACAGTTCTTCAGTTCACAACCCAGCTACTGTCTTGTGTTACTCATTCCACATAAAGGATCCATGTGCCCTTAGGGGCCCACTCCTTTATAATACGACGTGCCCGATATGTAGGATTTACAATGTTGTCGCCAATATAGGGAAGCCTGCATAGGCGACGTCGCACACATAGCCACCCTCCCAGAACCGATTATGTATATATATGTGATGTCATTTTACCTAAAGACAGTGTATACACGTCGTCTCAGGTATGAGAGAAACAACGTATGCGACAACTATAATACCATATGATAATTCCCATTTCCATGTACTACTAACACATTGCGTGTATAGTAGAAGCTATACAGGCGACGACAACGGCGGAGCCCATTTAGTCGACGAGGCAGTACACAGGGGGCGCGCAAACACTCGCAAATTCGCACAAATGTGCGGATTTTACCCGAAATGTGCAAATTTTGACCTCAAAAGTATATAGGAAAGTGAGAGTACTATACATAAATGTGCCAATTTATTTCTATGCGATTCTAATTGCTAGATTTGCGACAAATATTTTAGGGTCTGCACACCACAATGTAGGCGACGAGTTCCACATTCCCATTTCTTTGTACCACCATAGAGTTGTATTTGCGTACAGTTCTATGATACTACTAATATCATCATAGAGAGTCACATATACAGAGGATCCTGAGTATGCAATCATCTTTAAATTCCCATTTCTCTATACTACTTGGGTTGTCGTATATATATTCAAGTGATAGATTGTCGCTTAAATTGTAGAGCTTGACGCGACGTCGTGTGTATAGGCAGCAAGCAAATTTCAAAGAAAACACCGCATAATGAAAATACTCTGAATACTCTGAATATAAAAAATATATTCATATTTGAAACATCTTTGTCAGGGAAGGTTGTACGCAGGGGGGGGGGGGGGCATGGGGGTGCATTCCCCCCACCCCCCACCCCCACTATTTTTTTCTTTTTTTCTTCCTTTTGTTTTTTTTTGGGGGGGGAGGCAAATTCTATTTTTTTAATGCAAAACTGGCGCAGCAGAGGGGGGCCGGGACCCTTTTTTTTATATATATAAAGTATCCTATTAGGATGCTATCCCACGAATGGGATCTTACCTTGTTCCCTGCTGACCCTCCAGAAGGCCTCCTCCTTGGACTTAAGGTAAACGTAGGTCCTTCCTTCTGTGGGTCTGATATAAGGAAAGTCACTGTCCCCTTTACCCTCTGCAGTGAGAGTAAACTTCTCTTGGGTCCATTTCAATGTAAACTTTCTGTACTCATTGTCCTTGCTGTCTTTGTCAATTCCTATTGTGTAGTTAAAGGCTGTAGTCTTTCTGTCATTTGGGTTGTATGGGTAGTCGACCACTTCCAACCAGGCCTTCTTATTCTTGGCCTTTATTTCAAATACGAAAGGCGACCCGTAGGTTTGAACATAGTGGGTGAGGGATTGTGAGTTTACGTTGGTGCTCAGAACAAAGATTTCATCTGCGGCATCTGAAACGGATCATAGAGGGAATCGTTAGCATAGGATACATGGGCGGATCAAGAGGGGGTGGGGGCGTTAGGCACCTCTCCCTTTTTCCGGAAAATTTTGCTTTTTATTTTTAATGTAGAATTGGGCGAAAAGGTAATTAAGGATTTGTTTCCCGATAGCGCCCGCTCCCCTCCTTTTCAAATTCCTGGATCTACCAGTGGGATATATAGATGTTGCACAGATGACGTCGCACCTCTGAAAATCGGCTGGCCGCCGTATTGGTGATCACTTTATGATATTAAATATCCCAAATTCTGGACAATTTGGAATAAAAAGTTAGACAAAATATTACTCCCTGACTGCAATTATCATTATTTAGAACTGATAAATTTAGAATTGTTTTTATGGCCACGTGGTCTTATTCACCAAAATGGGATCACGTGACTACGCCTGCATAACGTCCAGGGGTGGGATTTGGGCCCCCCTCTTTTTTTTTGAGGACCCTGAATTACCAAAAGAGGGGAAAGTATGCATGCCCTCCATTGCACGCCACTTTAATTCTTAGCCTTTATGCTGATCCCCTCTTGGAAATCCTGTATCCGCCCATGCAGATCTATAGTTTTGTATGGGCATGATGGGCATGGACTGCACAAATATGTTTGATCAGGTCAGTCGGCCACTAGGTCTGTAGTGGAAAAACATTTACTAAAATGAACTCAGAATCAAAATCAAATAAAAAAAACTAACATGTGGAACTTGAGTCTCTTTTCCCCACTTTATAGAGCAAAGAGGGTTACAGTATTGGTTGTAAAAGATGGCATAAACAAGTCTTCCTTCTCCAACTCATTATTTGATTTTGGAAGTTGATGATTGATCTTCTTGATATATAAATTACTAGATATATCTATATAATACATTGATAAAGAGGGACGAATATTATTGCGTTACTAGGTGAAGTGGCCTGGAATCGTGTGTATATGGGAGTAGACCCCTAAAATCGACGGGGCAACATGGCCTTTTTGACATGAGACATGAGGCTTAAGGCCATATTCCACTACGCGGTGATTTGCTCGCGGTGGGCAATTAACAAGCGGTGGTTTCACCCCACCGCTAGTCAAACTAGCCACCGCAAGGTGGAATATAGGAATTACTTGCGGTGGTGCTTGCGGTGGTGCTTGCGGTGGTGCTTGCGGTGGTGCTTGCGGTGGGCCACCGCTAGCACCACCACAAATGATTTGATCTTCTTTTATATGATTTAAAACATTTTTTTTGACTTTTTAAAAATTTTATTATGATTATTATGAATTTTTTTATGAATTTTTATTAATATTTTTCTATAATTATTTTATAGATTATTTTTTTCAGTGCTTGCGGTGGGAGAAACAAACATGTTGGTTTCCTCACCGCAAATAGCTTGCGGTGACAGCTTAGCCCACCGCAAGTACCACCCCACCGCATAGTGGAATATGGCCTTTAGTGATATAAAGGAAAAAATAACGACATGACATGGCCAATTTCCTAAATTCGACTGTGATATGGGGGCTCTTAAAATCAACATGGAAAATGGAAATATACTGAAAAGCTCTGACTTCTCAATAGTTTGTCAGAGACTTGTCAAATTGACAAGTTTGAGGGTCATCTATGAATTTGAAAAAGCGTTTATCAGATTTGACAAGGAGTTTGTCAGAATTGACAAAGTGTTTGTCAAAAACTCGTCATAGTTGTAATGGGTATTTAAAAGCCCATACATGTTGCACCATTTTAATAGGAACAGGAAATAGCCCGTCTTTTGAAGGTCAAGAAGTTGCTCTGTTCAATGTTAATTTAAGATGTAGATTTATTGAAAACTTTTATGGATTTATCTTATAAAGGTGAATTAGATGAAAAAAGTGATTTCGTTGTTATGTTTCTTTTTCAATGTTGAGATTATTTGAAGTATGTTGATAATATACTAATTGTACCTTTTTTTCCAATTTCAGATGCATTCCTGTGTTATAAAAAAAGAAGAAGCGGGATTTTGAAACAATAAAGATTTACAATGTTTTTGTCATGTTGACAACATGACCTTGTCAACATGACAAGGTCATTGTCAGTGATTCATATGTCCCAACAAGGCCCTTGTCAGGGCTTCATGGCTCGACAAACCATTGTTCTTTTTGGCCCCATCTGGGTGACAATGCATTGACACCTTGTCAACACCCTATTATTGGGGTGGTGTGGTCTGGAATTTCATTTATTCTGGATACAGGGGCGGATAGAGGTTTTCTGAAATGAGGGGGGGGGGGGGGTGGGAGGTGAGCAAGTACTTGCACAGCTGTGCATACCCACACAGCATACTACTCCCCCCCTGGATCCTCCCCTATTATAGGATACCCTCCTCGTATACGGAGAATCTGCCTCCACCCGACCTTATGGAAAGACGCCTTAAGTGTATCTCACCTGATTCAGTTGCCTCTGATTCACCGCCGTGACCAACCAAACCCTCAGGCAGGACAATGAGTGTCGTCAGCAGCATCAGGGCCGACAGCATGGTGACTGGTGGACAGCTGGGTCCAGACTAAGGCATGGGGGTCGGTGATGTGGGAATCTGGGGTTCCCTTGTGGGCCACCTGAAGGACTGGGCGGAGAGATATCTGAAACACACACACTCGACACACGCGCAAACACATGTATACATACATATTGTATGAGATCGTATGCACAAATATGGGCATATATTATGGGTCTCGACCCCTAAATTCGTCATGGCAACACAGCTGTTTCTTAAAATTAACATGAGACATGGACCCTAAATAACACGACAGATAGCTTTGGAACTAAAGCCCCATACCCACTAGGTGATTTTACCAGTGATGGGCAATGGGGAACTAAAAGAATCGCTGATAAAATCGTCACCAATTCAGATCACATGTCAGTATGTAGCATTGAAATGTACGTGCTTGATATGAGTCCGTGTAAGTGAATTGACCGACTCTGGTCAAAATCGCCTAGTGGTTATCGGGCTTGAGTGAGATGCAACATGGATATTTCTTAAATTTGACATGCAACATTGAGAAAAATAAGCAACAGAAACATGCGACATTGCCGTTTTTTAAATTGGACATGCGACATCGGGACTCCCTATCCAGCACACCTATATTGGTAAATGATAATACATTAAGGGGCTCATAGCCCTTAATAATTACTTATGACCCTTACAGATCATAAGCACAATACCCCAAAGGAGTATGGATGGATGTGAATGGTAATGTATTGTTCATTCTCTGTGATCTATCTGTATAAGTAGGTTTTCAAAATATGCTTCCTTCTCTATACACAATACTTCACAGAACAAATCTATATCTAATAAAGATATGATTGTGACATCCAACAATTCTTCGGAGAACAAATCTATATGTAATACACGTATCTTTGGGAAAAGGATCAAATATTAAAAGACTGATACAGAGCTGGCTTCCTTGATCCGAAGCTACAAAAGATTGGTACTCACGAGTTTATCAAATATTTATCATAGGGAAGCTACATCCGATGCGTATTGTGCATATCTCTTCTAATTCTTACACATTCAATACAAGGATTGGGGATCATAGTTGAGGCATCAAAACAGCTTTCTCATTCTTCTGATTAATGATTTAGATATGATCTATGCACCTGCGTCTTAGCATCATGGTAGCTATATCAACGAGGTTTGTTTACATGGCCACATTGATACTCATTGAATAAATGATGGTAAAAATAACAATGAATTTAATAGAAAGCCATGAATTGAATGGTAAGTTATATTTACCTTGAGTTTTCCAGTGCTGCTGATCCATCCATGGTCAGTTATGCTTACCCGAATCAATTACATCAAACATGGAATGGCATAAATCATGCACTCACACACTCACTCACATACTACATTTATTTCCAACCTATTTGGTGGAAGGTCGACCTGAGTTGTACATTATGAACTCATAATTAACCTTTTGAAAGTAGTTGGTCTGTATACTGTGATATTAATTGATTATCTCTCTCAGTAATTGCCCCGTGGGGGTCGGGGTAAGAATATGCCCCCCAGTAGCCCCTGTTGATTATATCAGGTGACGATAGAGGACACCCAGCACTGAACAAGTGGTTCTTTGGGTTCAATTCCCGGTTGGTGCTGTGGTTCACTAAGGGATGAGGTGCAACAAAAGTGATCTCCAGGTTTTGATCCCCTGCTGTTTGCCTGTCCTGTCACATCATAGATTCGATCACCAAAGCCAGAGTTCATCCCAATCTGTTTTCACGGTGAATATGACCTTAGTTGTCGAAACGGCGTAAAGCATCCATTACTCATTCACTCTCAGTAATTGACTCACTCAAATATTCACTCACTCACCCGATCGCTCACCCATCCAATCACTTACTCACTCAGTTACATTCTCATTCACCCACTATCCTATACTATCCCACTCACTCACTCACTCACTCACTCACTCATTCAACAAGTCCCTCCCTCACTCACAAACCAACAAACACACTCACTCATCCATTCACTAGTGAACTCACTCACTCACACACTCACTCACGCATAATATCCCACTCACTAACTCACTCACTCACCCATCCACCTACTCACTCACTCACTCACTCACCCAGGTGTGTGGGGTGGTGAAGTGGTAAGGGCCACAGTCTGCTGTGCAGGCGGTCAGGGTTCAATACGATCATCAAAAGATAGAATTGTCAAAACCTTGTTCTTGCCCTGAAATGACCCTAGATGTTGCTACGGCATTAAACACCAATATCCAACCAACCACTACCTCACTCATCCACCCACCCACTCACCTACCCACTCACTAACCAACTCCCACATTGACCCAACTGCTCACTTACTCACTCACTCACTCACCCACTCACTCACCCACTCACTCACTCACTCAACCGCTCACTAACCAATTCCCACACTGACCCAACCACTCACTTACTCACTCACTCACTCACCCACTCACTCACTCACCCACTCACTCACTCACTCACTCACTCACCCGCTCACTAACCAACTCCCACACTGACCCAACCACTCACTTACTCACTCACTCACTTACTCACCCACTCGAGTACTCTTCCACTTTTGCATAGAAGTTCAATTCACTGATGCAAATCATCTTATAGATCTCATCACCTGGACAATTGTCAATAATCTTGCATCTATTGTGATATAATTGAAGCTTTTGTAAATATTCTTGCGTTTATTTCGATATGGCTGATGCCATCATTTACAACATACCCAAAATCGGAAAGAATCGATTTCTGGTTTAATGATTGGACAATGGGCTATGAGTATGGTGTTAGATTAAATGGAATGATCTTTGATGACATTAGAATTGTGATTGATTATAGAAAACATAAAGGTGTGTTTTTACTCAAAGACTAATTATAATCAAGCTATCAAAAAGAAATTTGCTACATTAAAATAGCTGCAATGTCTTTCAATAGGAATATGAAGTTAATTCAGAGTAAAGCCTGAATTCTGCTCAGGAATTTCACTACAGAAAACTTTGATATTTCCAATTTTCAGGAACCTCTTCAACAAGCTGTAATTCTCATTCATAATTTCTGCAATTTTCACTGGAATAGTAAAGTTAAGTGAATATGAGAATGTTTAAATATTGATTGTTCTGGGGTAAAAACAGGATAGATGCTGATAGTGGGGACATTAGTATAAATCTTTTGTTTACCTTCCTTGTAGTACATTGACAGTTCTACGTGATACAAGATGGTTGGTTCTTCACAATTTTGCCGCTTCAGAAAGCAGTCTGGTATTGCTTTGATGTGTGTGATGTAAACAAATCCCACACAGGTCTGGTCGTTGGTACAAGATGCAGCACAGTTCTGTATGCTGGTGCGGTGTATTTGCCGAAGGTCCCCACCACCACAGTCTCCCTCAAATGCTTGAAATCCTGAAACTGGAATTGAGTTACAGTATTTTATATCTATCCATTGGAAACAACCCATCCATGGGGCAACAAAGTGGTCATGTTCTATGATGTTGTTATAACCTTGTGTGAAGTTTTCAGAACCTTCTGTGATGTCACATCTAAGGCTGAGAACCTACCAGGAGTTGCAAAATATTCAACTTATGGTTTTGAAACAATTTTCAATTACAAAAAGAAGTATACTCGGTCATCATCTGAAGCTCATTTCATACGCCAGTTTACTTTTCATTTCCTGTGTAACCAATGATTTATGATTATGATAATCTATTACCACCTACTATAAGCATCGTAGAAAAGCCACTGTCCTTCAGTTGATCCATCTGTCTTGAATGCTATATTCCGTACCCAGCTAGCATATGTTACTTCATTGCTGAACAGCTCATATTTCCCCACTTGCAATCCAAGTCCAAACTGTAAAATATAAAGTCAACTCTCAAATTGTAAATGCAGCCACATTCACCTTACAATACTTAAATTGTAAATTGGACAAAAGTTTTAAAAGCCTATTTTGTATTTAACTAACTTTGTTGTGGTATCCTAAAAGAAAAAATTGGGAAATGTCGAAGTATTAGTAAACTGTAAAGGAAACAAAATAAAATTTGGGAATTCAATTTCTGGGATTTCAGTTCTGTCCCTGCTACTTCATGATAAAAGAAAATCCCTTTCAAAATAACTTGGGAATCTTAGGTCATTGAATGAATTTAGGTGAGTAAAAGATACATGTGTTTATAGCCCATATTTGGCCTAATATAAATATCTAATGCTACAGGTAAAATTCCTTCCGATATACTATTGAGAGTTGGGGATTCCCTCCATGTGAAAGGTGGGGAATCCCAATTAGTGTCCTTGTGACGTCACAAATTAGGGGATTTCCCTTGAAAACATATAAAATGGACTAAATATCAAAATATTGTATTCTACTTTTGGAGTATCCTAAAAAATAGTACTAGTGTGACGTTCCTCGGTAGGTCTGGGTTTCAGATTCCCATGGCAAAGGGATGCAGGGGTTGTTTCGATCTCGAGCCGAACGAAGAGTTCGAGCAGGAAACCGAGGTGTAAGATTAAGAGTTGTGCCTCGGGTACGAGCGGGATAGTCGAGAATCGGTATTCTCAGACGGGTAGTGTGTGTGCCAGTTGTTCCGGATATCTGGTGGAGGTGGATGGGTTTTTGGTTAGCGGGGAGGGATGAATGTTGACGATGTTCCGACTGTCTGATCCGGTCTTCCAGGGGGTCGGGTCGCTGCTTGCCTAGTGGTTGGTAGCGTGGGGCCAAGCGGGTCACACCTTCGTCCCAGCGCTCACGGGCCGGCCGCTCATGATTTCGGGCTTTCGTACCTGCCCGGTCTTCCGGTATCGGGTCTATCTTTGGGCCAATCCGAGCTTTCGGGCCATCTTCGGTCTTCCAGACCCCTACTCTTTTCGTTCCAGATAGTTTACTAAACTAAGACCAATTACTTGAGTTCAGCTACTTAATTAACTTCTATTTTAGCATATCTTCGGCTTAGACCCATTCAAGGGTCAGATCACTGGAAGAAGACACATATGAACACAAGGAGTACCAAGATGGGAGTGTTTATTTCGGGCCTTCATGCCCCTTTTTATAGTCTATTCCTCAATTCTGATTGGTCACTGAGATCACATGACTACTCTGATGTCATATCCGGTTACAATACATTTTCATGCTTTCGGGATTTTCCGATATACTTTTTCGTTCCTTATTATTTTACCATATTATTTTAATACTTGATTACATTCAAGTTCATACAGATCAATGGACATTCATCACACTAGCCTTATTAGCTCTTGAGGCATATTCTATGCTCAAAGAATTTTATTCAGAACTATTTATTCTATAATTATGTGCAAGGTTTCCATTAAATTGTAAGACTGAGGAAGTCTGGAATGTTTTACAGATTATTGTTTATAATAGGATGATTTTGTGTGTAAGTAAAACATACTAGATATTATGATGATTAGTATTGGTTTTCAAGTGCATATATTATCATCTGTAATATTTGAATACAATAGATTTTTGATTTAACAAGGGAAGGATTTCTCATTAGCTATCACAAATAATGATGCAGAATGAAATATTTTGAGAAGTAATGTTTCGAAGTGACATCTTTCATGATAACTGGTTGACCCTTAATCAAGATATGAAAGTGAAAATATGGGTTTTAATCATGAGGTATTTCCACTTGTTTAGAATATAAGAGAGGTTAGGATGACGATGATGATGATAATGATATGTCCGAGTTTAAGGTCTCCCCAGCAATTTTTCAGCTATATCAAGACCAACTCTGGTTTTTGACTTCACTCAAGTGTATGACTATCTATGGGGGGTTGGACACATGGCAAGGTAAGGTATACTATCCAGCCCCCCTAAAAGAGGTTAAGAAGTAGATAACTCTACCTTAGAAAATTGTAGGCAAACCTTTCATGTCTATCCTAAAGAAAACTGCATCATATCTATATAAATAGACCAATTGTAAACCATTGCAATATTAGATACAAATCACACAGACCTTAATATCCAGGTCCCAGCTGATCCAGAATCCATGAAATACTGGGTTTTTGTCCTCATCGACATCAATGACAAACTCAGTATCTTCTCCATTACAATCCCTAGAAGTAGAAAGGACAGGGTTTTTGAATCTAAAGCCTGGTCCCCACTGAACAAACCAACGCCTCGGCGACTAACCTGCAAGAGACCAAATGCTCTAGACTCGTCAAAGTTAGTTGTAGCAATATCTAAAAGATAGATATGCACATATAAATATATATATACATATATTATATAAATCATATATATGTTTATTTCAATATTAGAGGTTGTAGTATAAGCTCGTAAACCTCCTTGGAGAAGAAGGTCATGCTATATAACCTCCTTGGCCACATAACCTCACATTAACAGGTTGTTAATGTGACCCAGGAGGTTATATAGCATAACCTCCTTCTCCAAGGAGGTTTACCTTCACTTATACTACTCCGGGGACGTTCCTCTATTGTTCTTCCCGTAGATTTCTGGGTGTAACCTACAGTTTATCCTCTCAGTTTACCTCTGGTGGAGGTTTCTGTGATAACCTCCAGAGGAGGTTATTCAGATAACCTCCGGAGGAGGTTATTTCAGAAATCACCACAGGTAAATCAGTTTATGTAGTACTTTATTCTGATTTTGTGAAAAGTTTTATTTAGATTTTACCAGAGAGGATTGAACTTCTGACTTTAGAATTTGGAGTCCCAAAGGCTAACCACTACCCCACCGAGGCAGCTGCTAATGCTAGGCAAAGGCTCTCCTAACATTATATGGATAAGAATGTTTACAGCTACAACAAAAACATTGTTTTTCTGTTACACTAAATACACATAGGCCTACAGTATTGAATGTAAGGAATTGAATAAGGCCTACACATCGGGTAAATTTTACAAAAACATTGTTGAAAACAAAGCTAAAAAAAACGTTTCCATGGGGGTTTGAACCCTGGACCTACTGCATGTGAATCGAGCACCTTGACAACTACCCTATTGGGGCTGTTGATCAGGA
The DNA here is from genome assembly GCA_936440205.1 of Lepidonotus clava. NCBI lineage: Eukaryota > Metazoa > Annelida > Polychaeta > Phyllodocida > Polynoidae > Lepidonotus > Lepidonotus clava. The sequence continues at coordinate 51,101,970 of OW387143.1, read as the reverse complement.
CACGTTCTTCTCTGCCTTTTACCAACGTTGATGTATGTCTCTTTGTTCATATATATATATATATATATAGACTATATATAAACATTATATATATTTATAACTATATACATAATAATATGTAAACCAGCCAAGAAAGGTCCCTATAGCCTCAAAATATGTCTACTGGGATTATGGGAGGTAGTATAAGCTTGTAAACCGCCTTGGAGGTAGCGTTTATGCTATATAACCTCCTCGGCTGACGCCTCGGAGGTTATATAGCATAAACACCACCTCCACGGCGGTTTACTATCACTTAACCCCATTTTTAGGGGTTTAGTTATGTGAGTAACCCCAAAAAATATCAGACACGTTTGATTTTCGAAGTTATTCAGCTGGCCTGGATGATTAACTTTGGTCGTTAGCACCGGCCTTTTAACTTTGGCGGACAACCAAGAGCTTACTGGGTACCCGGCTTAACAGCCAGAAATACTCAGGGAATGAAAATAACAGTTATCTACTCACCTCACCATTCCAGTACGCCCACTACAATGTAGTTCTATTGCACACACAGAGAACACAGGTGTGGATAATGTGATGGTCGCCCATGTTGTTGCTTTGACCTATGTAGATGAACCATTAACAATCTCATGGGTCTTGACCACTAAATTTGACATGGCAACATGGCTGTTTATTAAAGTCGACACGCGATGTGACGGCCTAACGCCACGACAGACAGGATTAGATTCACAGCAACATGCGACATCAACATTTCTTAAATTTGACATGTGACATAGACAAAAATTAGCGCTAGAGACATGCGTCATTGGCCTTTTTTAAATTTAACATGTGAAGTCAGGACCCCCCCCCCCCCCACGCACCCACCCAGACCCCAAACCTCCATGAGCACACCGTGAAGTAAGAAGCAACAAAAATGGTTAATTGTCCATGAATGCTAGGAAAATCTCTTAACAATTATAATGATTTCCAAACTGATGTATCCTCACTTCTTTGTCACTGATTCTGAAAAATAACCTAGTTCTGATTGATTTATTAATTAAGGGCCACGCTATCTTTATTAAGTATGAAAATGTCTAGAGTCTAGACCTATGATCATAAAATACCCTCCAAAGGGGAGAACTTTGTATAATTAGCACATGAATGTCCAGACAGTGAACATCTAATCATTTCATAAATCGAATGCACTTTTTGATGCAGATCAGACAAATATTGTTTGCCCCTACTTAGATTAATCAAAACATAACTTCCGTGCAAGAAAATATCTTCAGTATTGTTTGCTGATATTGGTTGTTTGGTTAGGCAATGAACTTAAGAATAGACAACTGCTGATGAGGGGTATTTTGCCGATGTCACAGTAATATGCTTATTTTATTATGATATTCTTCGCATTATATTATTTATATAGTTTAAATAGTTACCTCAAACACAAGGTTACTGGTATCCCTCCGACTTATTCTTTGGTCATCTGTGGTGCCTCTTGTAATGGTTTTGTATATATGTCCTAAAACCAGAAGGAAATTTCTACTATTGTAAGAGTACAAGAATTTCACGAGCTCAAGATTTAACATGGAGTAGCTGAAAGATCAAAAGTGTATGAGTGATAAAGAAATAGAATTCAGAATTACATATTGGTAAGAAACAAGGATCTTAACAAGAGAAAATAAACAACTATGTTGTATATCATTATAAAGGATTTCATATTCCCTTTCAAATGGCATGTAACATGGAGGGGTTCTTGTTATATTTCTAATGGAATCTTAAAAATAAACAAATTCCTAAAAATAAACAAAATCTTAAAAATAAACAAATTCTTAGTAGACAAAATTGCCCAGTGGTATACAGGCTTTACATTTAATGGGCCCATACACAGGTTCTATTGGGGGGTGGGGTGGGGGGGGGGGTGAAGTTCCTTGAGTGGAACTTTTGCTTAAAATTATCATGATTTTAACATAATAAGAGGGATGATGAGGTTCACTGAGTAGAACTTTTCAACATTTTATTTAAATATCTTGGTGTTTTTACATTGAATTTATGAGGGAAAGCTGGGACTTTTTGAAATATTTTCTCTGTTGGGAGGGGGAGGGTGGGTGCGCACCACCCCTGCGACCCCCTACAGGCCTGCTTAGATAATATATTTTGATATGTTAATCGTTCCCGTACCTGGTGCTCTCCTGATCTTCCATTCAGCTGGACCTCTTGATTTGAGATAGATGTATGTCCGTCCTAAAACATCTCTTTCGTGAGAATACCCAACCGTCTCTCCGTCCGGCAGGGTGAGATCGAAACCATCCGAAGTCCATCCAACTGTAAACTTCATATAATCATAACAATCTGAATCTATATCGATGGTAAAGTTTAGGTTTATCCTGTCAGACCAGTTTGTTGGGCTGTCAACTATTTCCACCCAGGCCTCTCCAGGGCATGCTTTCAGTCTGAACGTAATGTTGGAATCAAATGTCTTTATGTAATGTGTGAGGTCCATCGAATCAATGTCTGTCTTCAGAATCATTGTTTCCTCTGAAAAACACAAGAGAAAGGTTGAAATCAATCAAGCTTAGAAAGGACTATGTTTGGCTGTTCTTTTATTGAAAAGTAAATCCTGTTTGTTAGAATTATTTGCAGTTGCACAAGTTACCATCCAAAGTTCAAAGTTTGTACAGTGCAAGTAAAATTCACAAAATTATTCCAATACATAAAATCCTGACCACTTACTTTTGTATAGTTACCTTCATCACACCTTCATCAATGTCAGTATTATTATTCATTAATACAATCTATCAATGTTTATACCATCTAAATCATTCTTAGCTAAGTAACCATTCTGTATAAAATCGATTTGTACCACAATGGAAGAACATACTGTATCATGTATGAATTGTGAAAAAAAACTGATAAATAAACAACAACAAAAACGCCAAATTCCGAATTCCTGTTTACAGGAAATAATTGCAGTTTCACAAGTTGCTATCCAAAGCTCAAGGGTTTATATAATACAAGCAGTAAAATTGTTCCCCTACATTAAAATCCCCCCCGTGGGGATCCGGGGTGGGGGTTCCTTCGGGAGCCTCCTGGGAAGAATAGGTCCCTAGCATCCCCTTGCTGATCGTAGGAGGCGACAAATGGGGCAATTTGTTTGCAGTGAATTGCGACCCGTGTTGTTTGGAGGCGGAGATCCTGGTGTCATGAGGGCATCTGCGAGGCTATGGGCCTTCGAAGATTGCGGGTTCATAGTGTTCCTCCTCTTGCCCAATACTGCACTTTGGCTCTAAATTCATCTAGACGGGAGGTTGGAGAGGCCCGATCCAATCAATCGGCTGGTCATGCTAAGCCCTAGGATATCTATAAGTTAAATTTATTTTGCCCATAACATCAGTGGCTTTCTTTTTTAAGCTCAAATGGATAGTTGTTCTTTTCTGTCTAATCTCTGTAATCTTTTTCTCTTTGTATCCTAGAAGGCAGTGGCTAGGGCTAATCTAGTGGTTGGTTGACCGCTAGAGTATATCCCCCTTGTATCTCTGGTGTGTATCCGATGGTTACCTCGGCTCTGCACATCCCCTTGTAGGACTCCGTGGTGGGTGGGGAGCAAGGGGGATGAAAACCGAGTATACTCATATGGAGACACTCACTACAACCCCCGACAAACGTAAGCATCCAGATTCGGATTCATCTGAAAATGAAGGCGAGAAAAGGACTGTGGATAATGGTAATGAATACTGGCCAAGGTTTGTTGTACTTGAACCTTCGGACAATGCGAATCCTTTGTCAAAGCTTTCTCCTTTTGCCATATATAAAGGCATTGAGGGAATAGCTGGCAAGGTGAAGGACATTCGTAAACTGCGATCTGGCCAAATTCTTGTGGAGTGTGATAGGAGGGCTCATGCCACCAACCTGCTTCGTGCCACCACGTTAGCAGGTATAGGCATGAAATCCTCCCCTCACAGATCTCTAAACTCTAGCAAAGGAGTTATCCGATGTAGAGACCTTCGAGATGTTAGTGAGGATGAAATCACTAGAGAACTGCGTCCTCAAGGTGTTTCCTTTGTTAAAAGGATTTCCATTAGGAAAGAAGGTAATGTCGTTCAGACCAATACCTACATCATCACCTTTGAGAGACCTTCTCCTCCCAAGAAACTTAAAGTTGGTTATCTCCGCGTTGATGTGGATTTGTTTATACCAAATCCACTCCGCTGTTTCAAATGCCAGGTATGGTCATGGCAGAGACTCCTGCTCTAACAAGCAGACTTGTCTCCGATGTGGCCAGAAGGGACATGACAACGTAGAATGCATCAATGATGTTAAATGCGTAAACTGTCAAGGTGCCCATATGGCCACATCCAAAGACTGTCCTGTGTGGATGAAAGAAAAAGCAATCCAAAAGGTTAAAGCTGAAAATCATGTCAGCTACCCGGAAGCAAGGAAGATGGTAGAAGGGACCACTCGAGTCCCCGGAGCCACTTCCTATGCGGCCGCGGTAAAACCTAAACTCAGGACAGTTGAATGCCAGACAGACTACACCTGGTTGAACAAGGATAAACCAGTGCGTAGTACCTCAAGCATCCAGGTCGTGGTAGCGGAAAGGTTACACAAACTGAGCCCAGTGCAAGTGCTACAACATCATCTAAATCCAGTTCACAGTCCAAACCATCTAGTTCAACGACAAACAGAAAAAAAAGTCGAAACAGTCGAGGCTCTTCTGAAGCTTCGACTGTTAATCAACAATCTACTAAAGAAAGTAAAATAGAAAGGAATCCGTTGCCTTTGTCTAACAGATTCCAAAATTTGAATGAGGTAGAGATGGAAGAAGCTGCGCCTGCAAGTCGCAGCCGGTCCCCCCAAAATAAGATCAGGGGGCGATCTCCTGTCCATCCACCTTGATGGCAGGAAGATCTATCTTCCAATGGAACTGTCGAGGTTTCAGAGCCAATTTTAATGAATTAAAAATTCTCGCCAATCACTTCAATCCTCTTGCCCTGTGTCTCCAAGAAACACTTTTAAAGAGAAATGATAACATCTCTTTTAAAGGCTATTGTGTTTATAATATATATGCCCCTGATGGTGGAAGAGCCTCAAGGGGTTCATCCATTTTAATAAGACAAGATATCATGCATAGTCTTATTCCATTAAATACCAATTTTCAAACAATAGCAATCAGAGTGACATTACATAAAACCATTACTCTTTGTTCACTCTACCTTCCACCAAATTCAAATCATAATACACAGGAATTAGAAAATCTCTTTAACCAGTTGCCTTCACCAGTCCTCAAAATGGGAGATCTCAATGGTCATAATCCCTTATGGGGTGGTGACAGGTATAATGATAAGGGCAGGATGATTGAAGACATTATTAATAACCTAGATTTATGTGTTTTAAATGATGGCTCTAGCACCTATTTACATCCGGGATATGGTACTTATTCTGCTATTGACTTAACATTAGCTGACCCTCGTCTGCTGTTGGACCTCTCCTGGAGAGTATTAAATGACCTCCATGGAAGTGACCATTTCCCAATCTTAGTCAATATCGACGACCCAAATATAGGCCTAAAAGAGCCTCGATGGAGGCTCAATAAGGCCGATTGGGAGTCCTTCCAGACTTTATGTCGGGAGAGGCTCTCAGCAGACAATTCATTTATTCAATTTTCTACAAAGTTGCTTTCTATAGCAGAAGAAACTATCCCCAAAACCTCGACAGTTCCTAAGCACATCCGTAATCCATGGTTTAATGACACATGCAAAAAGGCCATTAAAGATAGAAAGAAGGCCTTGAGAAAATTTAAACAAAGACCAACTGCTGACAACTTAACTCAATTTAAGATAAAAAGGGCTCAGGCCCGAAGAATCACATGGGAATCAAAACGACAGTGTTGGAGGGATTATGTTTCGGGGGTTAACTCCCGGACACCCATGAAAAAGGTCTGGAGTATGGTCCGTAATATAAAAGGCAAGGGGGGCCAGGCCAGAGTCCAGCACCTACAAGATGGAGGCAATCTTTTGACCTCTCCTGTTGAGGTGGTTGAAAGATTGGCCGAAACATTTCAACATCATTCTTCTTCCACCAACTGTCACTCCCAATTCAAACCAATTAAAATCAGAGAAGAAAGAAAACCATTAAATTTTACATCGGATAATTCTGAGGGATATAATCAAGCTCTCAGCTTAGATGAACTTTTAAAATCTCTCAATAAATCTCATAATACAGCAGTTGGTCCTGATAAAATTCATTATGACTTTCTCAAACATCTTCCTAAACCAGTGCTCAAGATTCTTTTGAATCTTTTCAATCAGATATGGGATAGTGGCCAACTGCCAACGTCTTGGCAGGAAGCCACCATTATTCCTATTCCAAAGCCTGGTAAAGATCATAATGATCCTTCTAATTATAGGCCTATAGCATTAACATCTTGCATCTGCAAAACCATGGAGCGGATGATCAATGATCGACTGGTCTGGATGCTGGAATCTCAACATCAGATTTCAGAATTTCAGAGTGGGTTCAGACGAGGAAGAAGCACCCTCGATCATTTGATAAGATTGGAATCTTTCATCAGAGATGCCTTTATTCAAAAACAACATGTCGTGTCAGTCTTTTTTGATTTGGAAAAGGCATATGACACGACATGGAAATATGGTATTATGAAAGATTTATATAACATGGGATTTCGTGGCCGTTTACCCATTTTTATTAGGAATTTTCTATCTAATCGTCACTTTAGGGTGCGATTAGACACCACTCTGTCTGATATTCACAATCAAGAACTTGGTGTTCATCAGGGAAGCATCTTATCTGTGACCCTGTTTAGGGGCCTTCCATTAAGTACGTACGCAAATTTTCAAAAATTTCAGACCCCCCACCCCCCCTTGGGTCAAAGTACGCATTGGATTTATACAGGAACGTACGCAAATTTTCAAAATTTCTAGACCCCCCCTCCCCCCCTTGGTGCGTACGTACTATATGGAAGGCCCCTTAGTGTAATAGTGGTTTTACTCAAACCTATATATGTAACCTAGTGTTTTAATTCTAATCTGAACATTTAGCCATATACTCCTATATGTAGCAGTGCTTTTCTGTAGCTCATGTGTTCTGTACGAAACATCCTGGTTCACATGCTTAGTCAAGTGATGGATTGACCAGTGACTGTCCTTTATGGGTTTTCTTCCTTATACGGAGGAACCATTTCTTAGTACGCAGCCTGTGACGCCCGTGGCGGCTACTGACGTCATGTGCTGGTGAGGGAATCCCCAGCATCGAGTGATGTTATGTTCTATTTTTGGTAACTTACAGAACTCTCTGAATACTTAGTTTGGCTCAGCTTATATTCACTCTCAGCTATTGAGTCTAGGAGATTCTTGCCCTGTTGACCAAGCCAACCACATCAGTATACAGCAAAGACAGAGTCAGCTGATATTGTCACCAACATCGCGGCAATATCTGGGACTTAGTGATAGCGCCGGAGAAAGGTGTTCCCCGACCACGCAGATCTTCTGTGCTGTGACTACTGTTTACAACTACATACAGGGAGGCTGAGAGACTATGAGGAACTATTAGATATTTGCTGGGCTGAGAGACTATGAGGAACTATTAGATATTTGCTGAGCATTATCAAGGAACCAAACTACACAATTTGGGACATTCACTATTTGCTATAACCTGGACATTATTGTGTATCTGGATTGTGTTCTATATTGTGAAATATTTAGGATTGAACTCTGGACCTTAGAATATTGTGTTTGTGCATTAAACTTCAAAATCTACAACAACTTGTCTTCTTTGTAACTGAGACCTGCTCCCCACCTCGGTTACATTAGGATCAAAATCAATAGTATTGTTCAGTGTCTTCAAAAAGACATGTCCTGTAGTTTATATGTTGATGATTTCCTCATATGCTATAAGGGCAAAAACATGAACATTATAGAGAGGCAAATTCAATTAAATCTAAACAAGATCCACAAATGGTCAATAGATAATGGTTTTAAATTTTCCAAAGCAAAGACAGTGGCTGTTCACTTTTGTCAGTTGAGATCCCTCCATCTGGACCCTGAGTTGAAGATGGATGGTGATCCAATCAAAGTAGTAGAACAGACCAAGTTTTTAGGTTTGGTTTTTGATCACAAGTTGTCCTTTATTCCGCATATTAACACTCTAAGGACAAAATGTAACAAGGCTCTGGATATCATTAAAGTTCTGGCAAACACCACTTGGGGTTCTGACAGCAAAATTTTGTTACAACTTTATAGAGCTTTGATTAGATCAAAGCTCGATTATGGCTGTCAGGTCTATGGGTCAGCACGCACATCATATATCAAGAAGCTAGACTCTGTCCATCATCAGGGGCTGCGGCTGGCATTGGGTGCTTTTAGGACATCGCCAGTCCAAAGCCTCTATGTTGAGGCGGGGGAATCTTCATTAACCAATAGAAGACTAAAACTTTCCCTTCAATTCATCATTAAGTTAAAAACCAATGCTTCTAATCCTGCCTTTAAGTGCGTATTTCAACCCCAAAACGAACATCTCTATGCTGCCAGACCAAACTACATCCAACCTTTTGGCATTCGAATGAAACCTCACATAGAAAATGCCTTTGTGGATCTTGATGTTTTGAAACAGCCTCATTTTTCAGTCATTCCTCCATGGAGACTCAAACCACCTCCTATCAATTTTGACCTCACCAAATCTAAAAAGTCACTGACTCAACCATTGGATTACGTGTCCCGGTATCATGAAGTTCGAAACAAATTTCCTCATCATTCTCCTGTTTTCACTGATGGTTCAAAGGATGGGAAATGTGCTGCAGCAGCGTCTGTCTGCTGCGGTAAGAAACAGTTTGCCCGTCTACCTGACTTCAGTTCTATTTTCACAGCTGAAGCAGTTGCCATTATTATTGCTTTGAAAGCCATTCAGCAGGCAGAGGAAAAGAACTTTATCATTTTTACCGACTCAAAGTCCTGTCTTCAGGCTTTGCAGTTTTTGAAAACTGAACATACACTCATTATGAAAATTCTTCTCTGGCTACAAAAGTTGTCCAACTCAGGATTTGATGTTCAGTTCTGTTGGATACCGGGTCATGTAGGCATTCATGGTAATGAGTTAGCTGACCAAACGGCCAAGAAGGGATTGGACAAAGCAGTCCTTCCTTTTCCAATTCCTCACATAGATTTTAAACCGAGAATCGTTGAATACGTCAATGAGAGATGGCAAAATGAATGGGACCAGTTCCCCAATAACAAACTGCATTCTATTTTCCCAACCATCAAAGATGTTAAACCTAATGTTCTTAAAGCTAGAAAAGACCAAACTATTTTCACCAGAATTAGAATTGGTCATTCTAGACTTACACATGTTTTCCTTTTAAAGGGTGAGCCCCCACCAGAATGTATTGTTTGTAATCAACCTTTAACCATCAAGCATCTCCTTTTGGAATGCCCAGATTTTGAACAGACGCGTAGACAGTTCTATCAGGTAGCTGGTCTACCTGAACTTTTTAATACTGTACAGTCCGATCGTATCATTCAATTTTTGAAAAACAGCTGGTCTGTATGGACTGATATGATTAGTATATTAACATGTTTTTATCCTTAGGATAAGATCTTGTACATATATCATGTTGTTCTATTGACAACTTTTAGTCCATCTTTTCATTGATAACAACTGTTTTCGCCATGAATATGACCTTAGTTGTCGAAATGGCATAAAGCATCCATTACTCACTCACTCACTCATTAAAATCCTAGCCACTTACCTGCCAAAGAGAGGTGACCTATTTGAAATAACATGAATGCTGCTATAAAGAGCATTTTGATTAACATGCCGGTTCTCAGGAAAGCCATGATAATTCTAATGACAAGTGCATTGCTTGACGTTAAGTTTCCACTGTAGTTAGACGGTTGCAGTTTATATCTGTCTGTGAATAAACAGGAGCAATAATTTATTGATTGGCTTTTTTAAAGAAGCTGCTCTTCTGTTGGTCTCCTTGCGCATCCTATTGAATATAAAGAAACTACTCACTGTGATCAAAGAGCTGTAGTGGTCTTTTTATGAGGGTCCCAACGTCCCAGCGGTCACACTGATGTTGGTTCAACGTTAAATTTTGGTTGAATTTGGAAATCTATTATGTTATACAAAACAATCTAATATGTTATACAAAACAACGAATACTGCTATAATCTTTCACTTAAGTATTCTCTTAAATATCTAATCTAGAACCTGTAATCAGTATTTGATGGTAACTGGAGGCTGAGGGAGAGCAGATTCAGGTCTGAGATGTATCCAGTATAAATAAAGATCAAACTAGATTTCCTTACTATTGATCACTTAAAACGTAATTCAATGTTTTTTCAACTTTCACTGGCGTATCACAACCTTTGTGTTGCTCCCTGCCACATGGTACCCAATTTCCTGAGTCCAATTTCAGAAATGCTAATGTTACTGTGTCGTTTTAGGAGTATAGCCCCCACTTGTCTAGCCAACTGATGGTTCAATATAACTAAATTATACATGTACATATACGTCTCAATAATTTCTAACAGAGGGGTTCCATCCCTGTAGCGGATACAGACAGCTTTTTGAAAAGGGAATGATTGATGGAACTGTTGCTTTAGGCTTAAGATTCCAAACTTTGTTGTTATTCTATATGAATAAAATATAAAGCTATCCCAGTACACTGGTTCCTTATAAATCATTATATCCATATGCGCCTATAGGAAAAGAATTTCTGGTTGACAATACGACTGTGACTCTGCAAATTTGAAAATTTGAAAATTTAACAGGAATACAAAATGACAACAGACGTTTAGTTTTTTTGTTTTTTTTTAAATCTTTTATTTAACCTGGCATCATGTCAGTTTACACTGGTTTTCAGCAACAGCCAGGAGACAAATAACAAGTACAGAAATTGATATGGTGAGATACAATGTTGGACTTGAATATAAAACATTCCAGATGGTACACAAAGCTGTAGATACCACATTCAAAACCAAGTACAACTATCTAGATTATCTAGAAGACACTATGGATCTACGCTAACTACATAATAAACACTAAAGTATTGAGACTAGATATTTCAAGTAAGACTAGGTTATAAATGACCAAAATGACCTGATAACTCTGATTGAGGTTAATAGTTACTATTGGAACATGTAACAAAATTGATCTTATAGATAAGTGTATGGCATGCATATTGCTATGAAATACTGTTCAAGTTTATTCTTTTGGCATTTTGATGGTATTAATATGTTGATTTTAACCACTGTTTCTGTCTGTATTTGAAAGTGTTAAGGTCTTCCACATTTCTTAGACCTGCTGGTAGGCTATTCCAGCAAATTGACCCAGAGTAGATAATGCTCCTCTTGTATGTTTCACAGGATGGTTTGTTAGTTTTCAATAGAGGACCATTGGCTGCCCTCGTACATACAGAAGTGGTCTTGACATACTTGGGATTTTGCTTCCTATGAAACATAAAGTTACAAAGATGAGCAGACCTCCGATTGGTGAGATTTGAGACTCTTGCAGCTTTGTAAATGTCACTATCTGTCAAATTGTTGTTAACTCTAAGAGAAATCTTTAGTCCTCTCATGTGGAGTCTATCCAATTTTGCTAGTTCAGGCATTTTTGAATGCATGTATAGAACATCACCATAGTCAAAGAATGGCAAGATCATTGTTTTGTAGATCAGTAGAGCCCCTTCATTATTTATAAATCTTCTGATCTTGCTCAATAGATAAAGTTTATGAGAGACATTTCGTATTACTGTTGAAACATGATGCTTGTAATTAAGTGTTGCATTCAAATGGACCCCTAAGTACTTGTATGATGGTACTACCTGAAGTTTGTCTCCATTCAGAGCTATGTTTGTATGTTTAGCCCTCTTGATTTTGTTATTTGTCCCAAAGAACATCAACTTAGTTTTCTTGGTATTCAAAGTAAGCTTATTTTTGGTGCACCAAGATACAAATCTATTCAGGGCTCCCTGGAGCTTCAGAGTAGCTATTTCATAAGATTCGTCTGAACAGTATAGTACTGTATCATCTGCATAGAGCTGTATGCTAGTGTCACCCGCTATATAATGCACATCATTTATATAAACTAAGAAGAAGAGTGGCCCTAGAATAGAACCCTGTGGCACACCACAGGTGATTTTGGCAAGATCTGACATTAGACCATTGGCAATTGTTTTCTGCATTCTGTCATCTAAGTAGCTGCTTACCCATGTTAAACATGGGCCACGAATCCCCAGTTTATTTAGTTTTTTTATCAAGATTTCATGATTGACCGTGTCAAATGCCTTTTTTAAATCAATAAAAGCCGCTATTGATAATTTTTTGTTATTGATTGCTTCGTAAAAGTCGTCAGTTAACATTGCCACTGTGCCCATAGTTGAGTGACCTTTACGAAAACCACCCTGGAAGTCACTGAGAACCTGATTTTTTTCAAAGAATTTCATAAAGTGCTCATGTACTACTTTCTCTAAAATCTTACCAGGAACTGGTAACAGTGAGACTGGTCTGTAATTTGAGATTTCCTCCTTGTCACCCCCTTTGTATAAGGGCACAACTGTTGCCACCTTCCATCCCGATGGGAAAATCCCAACCCGTAATGAAAGGTTGAAAAGATGTGTGATTTGAGGGATTAAAGCAAGGAGGGAGTCCTTGAGTACCCTAGCCGAGATGAGTTCGATGCCTGATGATTTGTATATGTCAATTTCTTTGCATAATTTGTATACAATTTCTTCATGAATTATTAGATCTGGAATGGTTTTAGGATTTCTAGACCCAAAATATTCCCATTTCCTGGTTTGTTTCTCTGCCAACTTTGGGCCAATATCAACAAAAAACTTGTTTATAAAGTTGGGGACCATGCTTGGGTTGACTGGAGTACTATTGTTGTCATTCAGTGAGATATGAGGGGTTGCCTTTGACTTGTTTGGGATGACTGATGCTATGTTTTTCCAGAACCTTTTAGGGTCATTCTTACTAGCTTGAAATTCGTTATCAAAATATTCTGTCTTGGCTCTCTCTACTGCCCTGCCAGCCTCATTCCGTGCCACTCTGGCTGCTCTCCAGTCTTCTGATCTACCCGATTTTTTTGCATGTGCCAAAATTCTATCTTTGTCTTTGATTAACTCAATTAATTCATTTGTCATCCAATGTTCCCTGAACCTTTTAACCTTGAAATTCTTTACAGGGCACATATCATCTATAACTGCCCTAATATTCTCTAGCATATCGTCCCAGCAATCATTTGGGTTGGTGAAGTTATAGAAGTTATTCCAATTTAAGAGTCGTAAATTGCCCTGCAGTAGATTACTATCATAGTCTCGGTAGGACCTGCCTTGGAATTCTATTTTGTCTGAGGAGTTAGGCTGTTTCTTTCTAGTAACAAAGATAGCTTGGTGGTCACTTAGGTTAACATCAAGTATACCACTACTACTGACTGCATCAGAATTAGTAAAGATTAAGTCAATGCAGCTGTTTTTAACCTGTTCTGAGCCATATCTGGTGACACCATTAATTAGCTGTTTGAGCCCTAAACTATTGGACATGAAAGATAGTTCTTTGAAGTTTGCAGATTTCCGATCTAAAAAGTCAATGTTCATGTCCCCCATTAGAAAGATGTCAGTCTTTTCTTTCAGGTTAGCAGTAGCTAGACTCTGACTTATGGTGTCACAGAAAACCTTAGCATTCCCTTGTGGCGGCCTATAGACATTGATTAAGACGATGTCTCTCCGTTTTTGGTGTTTCAGCACCACCCACTGCATTTCAATATTTTCATTACTGCAATTGAGGGGATCAAACTGTGAGTCACTATAATTGATAGAATTTTTTAAATACAAGCACAACCCTCCCCCTTTTTTGGGATGAGTAGTGTTATTACCCCAAGACCTATCAAGCCTCACTGAGTTGTAGCCCTGGATGTCTATAAGAGAAGATGGAATTTCCCTTTTCAGCCAAGTTTCAGACAGACCAACAACATCAAAATTGTGGGTTGCCACGTAGTTACTAAACAGATTAAAAGTACCAGTACCTAGCAGGCTTCTTACATTGATATGCATAATGTGCAGACCTTTTTTTGCAGTAACATCAATCATTGACCAGGGTTGTTATATCCATATACGTTTTGTTTGCCATAAAAAGAAAAACATTGCCATAGTTTATAAAAACAGTTTGGTGTTCCAGTTGCATGAGTCTGCGTGTGTAAAACAATATCATTTTGGTGATTTGAACTTTGGTTTGATTTGTACCTGTATAAATAACCTGAATGATAGTAATAAAAAAATGGGTGTAATAAAAATGATTGCATGAAGCCATATGATAGGACACCCATTCTACATTCAGTTTTTTTAATTATAGAGTCAAACTATCACATGCATATACCTTTCATACAGCAGTATTTTTGTTGATGAAAAAGATGAATGTTAAGTTTATCGGCACAATCGTGTGTTACTTTGTCTTGATAAATTCATCTCAACAGAGGTGGAATATTTCACCAGTGTTTCTTTCTATCTTATGATTTCAACAATGTATATCTATCTTGTGTCAATAGCGGAACATTACACTTTATTTTATACTTATTCTTTTTGTGCTTAATATAGGAAAATTGTACTGTGAATAACTTTTGATACTGTAATAACTGAATGCATACCTTTTATGTCTCCTCTTCTGAAATGTTGTATGAATGTATCAACACATTCCTCTTTCCACAACTTCTTATAACAGCCACATTCCATTACCTGTTTCATTTCCAGTATGAAAACCTACTTGTGAAGACATCCTCATCCAAATAGATATTCTTACATATATTTCATGATTTACACCTTTTGATTATTTCCCTCCTTGATTATTTTTATGTCCCTCCCCACTTTCTAATATCTCCCTCCTTCCCTTTCCATTTTCCAATCCCTCCTTTCACCCATTTGTGAAATTTCCCTCTTTCTTTCTTCATCCAAACAGATATTCTGATATGTTTCATGATATTTACCTTTTGATAACTTTCCCCCTTAATTTCATAATGCCCCCCCCCCCCCCCTCCCTTCGAATATCTCCCATCTTGCCTTTCCATTTTCCAACCCTTCCTTTCTACAATTTGTGAAATTCCCCATCATCTCTGTTTTGCCATATCCCTCCTATCCCTCCTCTGACAAAATCCTTTCCTTCTATTTCTCAAGCCGAGTCCTTCCTTTCCATGCATTTAGGTTAATGAGTACTTCCCTTCCTTTTGCCCAACCCTCCTGCCCATTCTCTCAAATAGTCTGTCCCCTGAATACAACCATAGCTGTCAGAATGGTGTAAAACTAGCATTACTCACTCACTCATTTCATGCACCCCTATGACACTGAATGAATGAGTGAGTGAGTTAGTAATGCTAGTGAGTGAGTGCGGGTCTGCATGTGTGAGTGAGTAAATGCATCATCGAGTGGATGATTAAGCGAGTAGGAGAATCAGTAAGCGAGTGGGAAAGTGGGTTAATGAGAGTGTGATTGACCAAGCATCATCAAAGATTAATAACAGGAGGTGGTTGACAAAGATACAACAGTAGATTGGTGACTGACAGAGTGAGAGTCAAACTTTTGCGCCCATAATTGGAGTGTAGTGGTATCCATCTGGCCATTATCAAGCAAAGATTAAGATGGCTGTATAAGAGGTGTAGCCACTTAAAAGGGCTGATGGTCAGGGTAGCCATATCCAGTGGGAATGCAAAATGGGAGTTTTAAGTTGGGCAAGAAGCAACCAACAACCAACCAGCCAAAGTGGGCGTTACAACTCACGTCTACAGTTCTCCACCTTAGACCAGCTGCGGTCGGCTGTACAAGTTGTGGTAAAGTTTCTGGCTCCAGATGTTGTTACAAACCCATTGGCACAAGCTACAACTATTTCATCGCCATATCTTCCGGTCATAGGAGCTGCTATGTTTTCTGGAGTTTCTGTGGTACAGTTGATACCTGAAATGTATTGGTACAAAACATTAATCTTTTCACACTGATGCAAAAACTGAGAGGATTTACAAAAGGTGCATGGTTAATTTACAAAATTAACATGCTCAGAATTATCATTACAATTTCAATTTCAATCTTAAGGCCATATTCCACTATACAGTATTTGCTTGTGGCACCATGAAAAGACACGAGCAAACTGTCACAAACTTGGAATATAGGTGCTTGCGGCACTTACTTGTGGCACCAGCTTGAAGCACCTGCTATTTATATTGGTTTTCTATGGATTGCATGTGATACCAGATACAAAACTTGTTGGTATCTGAGCCGCAAACTGCGGTAGCTAAAAAAGGGAACCGCAAATGCTCCCTTCCGCATTGTGGAATATGACTTTTAATCTTCTTGCCCTGTAGAAATCTGGCTTTTTATAAACTATTAAAAATTATCAAGTACAAAATAAAAGCATTGCATTCTTAATGGTTAAAGACAAGCAACAGACTTACGAAGACACTCCGGGTTACTTGGGGTAATTGTCCACCTTTGATTATATAGACAAATAGCTTGAATATAGCCAGAAGAAATCTCATAGCCAGCAGTGCAAGTTATGACTTCAACTTTGTTAATGATGCCGTGTAGGTTACTTGCATTGGTAAATGGTATGGTCAGGTCTGGGCATATTCTACCTACAAAAGAGATCAAATAGGCAATTTAATATCCTAGGAATATGCAATCAAAATAATAAAATTGTATGCATTGCACAAAATAATCATTACATCATTTCTACTGTGCTAGTTTTCTCTCATTGTAATGACCTTTGCAGGGTAGGCCTTAAACACACAGACACATCATAATATCTAACACTAACAGCAACCTGACATTGCCCACCAACATTAGGGTCCGGACTGTGTAAGACGGACCTGGGGCAGATGATTTGGTCAACCCCAATAATAATAATAAACCCCCCACCCCCTCCCCCCCTTGCCGGTCTGCCCTTAGGGGGACCCCAGCCCTAGACTGGACCGTGTAGGACAGCTAGGGGGCAGCACCTCACCTACAGAATCTTTGAAGCGACCTGGACCGCATAGGACAGGCTCTGGAGATGGTAGGCCTCCCTCGGAGATCCGGGCCCCCACCCCCTCACCCACCACCCACCCCCGACCCACAACTATCGGCAAGACAGAGCAGGACCCACTGGAGGACTACATCCCGTCGATAGCCAAGCAGAGTGGCCCCTGCCGCCGCTTGGACCAACCCCAACCACCCACTACACAACCCAGACTGGATAGCGTGGCCCCTGCCACCTCCGTCTGTCTTCAACCTTCATAGAGAACTCCTAACCGGTTCCACTTTCCAACACCCCTCACAGACCCAGCACCCCACACCCCTAACTCCCAATGTTACCCTGCCGGACCTCACCTGGGCCCCAAAGACCACAACATGGATATGAAAGAACCCCACCTGACCCCCAAATGACCAATCAGGTGTGCCACACTAGGCAGAGTGCTGTGTTGGAGAGTGAGACACCCCTCACTTCACGGTTGCCGTCAGAGGAGTAAGCACCATACGTATTCAACATCATAATATCTAATATGTGCACCCCATGGGGTTCTTGGATGGAAGTTATATTGGAGTCACTGTATGGGAATTCCTTGAAAGAATAGATCTTTAGTATGCCCAGTGGATTGTAAGAGGCAATAAAGAATATTTATGTATAATTATAATTTAAAATATATTAATATATTTGTAGCCATTAGTAAAGAAACCTCTATATATCTTATCATTATCCATATATTTCTTACCATTAGTTTCCTTGTAGTACATTGAAAGCTCTATCCTATATATTATACTTGCTGTTGCACAATTTCGCCACTTTAGGAAACAGTCTGGTAAGGCTTTTATCTCAGTGACGTAAACAAATCCCGAACATGATTGGTCATTCAAGCATGATGCAGCGCAGGCGTGTACGCTTGCATGCACCATTCTTCTTAAGTCGTTTCCACCACAATCTCCCTGGAATCCTTGAAAGTCTGAAACTAAAGTTGATTGTGTCAACTTAAAATATGCAAACACCCATTGTCAGAGACCTTGTATGTATATATATAGATAGATATATCGAGACTTGAAAGCCAGGGGTAAACCTGTTATGCACTACAGGCCTGCCACCTGGCCTCTGGTTGGAACCATTTTGAATTGATCATTATGTCTATTGGTGAAATGACCCTGGTGCTATACCAGTTATTGCAAAAATGCATTGCAAATGATCAGACAATGGTCATGGTTGACTGGATTGGTTCCAACCGGCCACCAGGGAAACAGGCACCTAGGAACATAGAGGAGCTTTCCAGTCTCGATATATCCTATATATACATGCAAGGTCTCTGCCATTGTTAAGTAGCATTATGTCATTACGTCATTATGTAGCTGTTCATGTACCAAGATTATTTGACTGGGTAAAACTGAGGTAGCTAAATACAATAGCTATTCACCCTCAAAGGAAGCAATCCAAACAAATTGATATCGCAGAATAAATTCACATCCAAAATAGTGTATAAAAGCATATTCCCATTTCTCACCAATTTAATCTGTTATTAATGTGTAAACTTTTTTTTTTTGAGTATGACCATTACTCATCTGCTCATTCCCTCACTCTAAAGTAAGAAATAATTAAAATGACATCCAAATTGAAATCCAAAGGATGTTAGAAGTTGTAAGAATGCTTACCATAGGCATCATAGAAAAGCCATTGACCATCCGTTGACCCAACAGTCTGAAGAGCTATATACCGTACCGCAATATCTGTCATTTCATTATCAAAAAGTACCATCTCTCCAACTTGTAAGCCACGTCCAAACTATTAGAAATGAAGGTTTGTTTTGTATGCTGTCTTTGAGTCATAAAGTTGTGGAATCAGATAATTAGAGAAAGGGCACCATGAGTTTCACATTATGATTGGTTGCATCCACTATGATGATTTGGGGTATTTGGAGTATGCTGTTACATGATGTTACACTATAATGTATTATACTTTTACTTTGCTGTTGAAACATATCTGTTCTCATGATGTGTTTGGTACTATGTGTATAATCCGATCAGATACAGCACATATATGAACATACTAGCTGGGTGCGAAGGGCAAATACAAGTGTACTAAGGGATATTCATGATGCACACAATTTGACATGTTACAGAATTGTGTATTGACTCTCTGTTCAGTGGCCAATTCTTTACATATTCAAATATAGTTTAATCAAAACTTCTGCAAAAAAAGGCTTACAATGTTAAGTTTGAGTACCATAAAAATGGGACTTAAGGGTACACGGTATGTTGGGGTCTCACCAATACAGAGGCGTGAGTACTAAAAAAGTGAGAACTAATGTACTTATATGTAAAACTGTATGTGAGTATCGACCATACCTTAATATTTTGATTCCAACTGATCCAGAATATTTGGAAGACTGCATTTCTGTTCTCATTGACATCAATGGTAAAGGGGATTTCCACTCCATTGCAATCTCTTTCGAGCAAAAGGAAATATATTCATTGAATTAGAGTTGCAGGGACATTTTTCATAACCATTGTTCTCTACCTTCTCATAGTTCCGATCACAATCACCACCCATGACATGACCAATCAAAATAATAAGAACATCCAACCAATCAAAAGATTTATAACATCAACAATTTTCACAGAGAGGAAGAAACTTTTCTTTATACACATGTGACTGTAAAAAAATTTAAGAAGAGAGAGAAAAAGGAAGGGAATTGAAAGCTTTCGTTGTATCATGAATATGCATGCAGTAGTTGTCAATCAAATTACATTGTCTTTGAGACGTTGGTACCTCTCGTTGGCATTGGCACTCCATGGGTTTGAGTCCAATGCAGTGCAGCATGGAAAAAGGACATTTGGATGACCCTGCATGGAATTGTACCCAAATGGTCCACAGTACTGCAGTGGAAGAACATTTAATAAAGTGACCTCAGCCTGTATAAAAATCCAATTAAATTTTTTTTAGATAATAAGATAATTTTCCACTCACTTCACCCTTCCTGCACGCCCGCTGCTGTGTAGCTCCATTACACACAGGTTCTGATCTGAGTCCAGGTCCTCCATAAGTGTGATGTAAGCAGCCTCTTTCGCCTTGACCTTAAAGGGCACAATATGAATAATCTGTCATTAACCATTATATATATAGGATTGTTACACCCCGTTAGGGTTCCGGGGAAGTATGGGCCCCCAGTAGCCCCTGCTGATCATATAAGGTGAAGTGGTTCTTTGTGTTCATTTCCTGGTTGGTGCTTGATTCACTAAGGATGAGGTACAAGCAAAATTATTTCCAGGTTTTGATCCCCTGCTGTATGCCTGCCCTGTCACCTTCACCTCATAGATATAATCACCAAAGACAGAATTTGTTGCAACCTGTTTTTGCTGTGAATATGACCAAACGGTGTAAACTTTAAACGGTAAAGCATCCAGTACTCACTCACTCACTCACTCGCTCTGGATTGTTACTTCAATGGAAATCATAGAGATTTTAAAAAGTTGTACTGTTAAAAAAAAAGTATACTATGAAAGACTAGGTTTAGAAAAGCTGTAGAGTGAGTAGATTGTTTAATTAACAAGGGAGTTATATCTTATAAAACACCATTTTCCTTAATACAAAACATCCATCCAAATCATATTCCTATTTATTTGTATTTTGTTCATTATTTGTATTTTTACCTGAAACACAATGCTATTGGTATTCCTCATTTCTATACTCTGGTTATCTGCGGATTCTCCTCTTGTAATGATCCTGTAGATATGTCCTAGAACCATAAGAAAGTTTTGATTATGATTCAGTAGGTGCAAGGACTTCTAACTAGTATTATGATGAGCATATTTTATGGTTGTTCTAGAGGCTCAGGGTGTCTTGTGGCCTCCCTAAATCCCATGTTCACCCCTTAAACCCAAATTTCATGTTCTGCCAGACATGTTCACACCTTTTGTGATATTTGACATGTATCTATATAATTCTTGTATCTTAAAGGTAAATATGTGTGTTGGGGTGATTTTTAAAAAAAACATGACAAAATTCTGAAATCCACAGGGTAGTTAGGTGGATGTATAAGGAATATAAAGAAACTTTGAAAATCATGTCACCATTTCAGATTCAGAGATATGGTCATCTGAAAAATGACTTTATAGTATTGGAGTCTATGAGAAAATGTAGTTTTTTCAACATTCAAAACTAAATAACCGTGACTTTTACTTGAAATGCTGAAAATGAGTAGATAGGACCCCAATGAGTATTTTAGGCCAAAAAAACTAAGGTCACCATGGAAAATTTGATTCTATTCCTAAAAATAGGGAAAAACATGAAGAAAAACTGCTCGATCACCCACTTATGACTGCTTATCCTTATATTTTTTATTTTACAAAATCACATTCATCATTCCGAAGGGCTCAATGTTTGTGAAATTTCTAGGAAATCCTGCAACAGAAATAAAATCACACCAGGTGGCGCTGCTGTGGTCACCCATATTTACCTTTAATTAAGCAACTTTTTCTAATAATCACAGAATTATAACAGTATATTCTATTCATGAAACAAGAGTTACCTGGTGATCTTTTGATCCTCCACGCGGCAGCTACTCTTGATTTGAGATAGATGTATGTCCTTCCTATTGCTTGTCGTGCTTGAGAATATGTTACTATTCTGCCATTTGACACAACCTCAAAACCATCTAGGGTCCATTGAATCGATATTGTCTCAAAAACATCACAGTCAGAATCTAAGTTAATTGTAAAATTGTAGTTAATGCTGTCCAGGTTGCGAAAGTCAGTGCCATGATCAACTATATCCACCCATGTATTTCCAGGGCATGCTTTCAATTCAAACGTGATTTCAGAATCTGATGTCTTAACGTAATGAGTAAGGCTGTGGGAGTTGAGGTTTGTGCTTAGAACCATAATTTCCTCTGAAAGACAAAAGTGTTAATTTACTCCATGAAAGTAACAGTAAATACAAAAGACACATTTCAGAAAGTGTAAGATTAAGGATGAGATGCAAAAAAAAAAAAAAATCAAAAAAAAAAAAAATCAGAAAAACAGAGTGTATTGGAATAATCCAGAATGGCATAGAGTCTTATTATATGTACTGAGCATAGACCATTCTGGAAATATAAGGAAGTCGGTCCTTTACCCTGGTTATCAAGTCTAATATGGTCTCTTCTTCACTTCTTCAAAACTTTGGTTTGATTTCCAGCTACAAAACCTCTCCATTTAATGCTATTACAGGCAACAGCTTGAAATCGCTCTTTCAGTGAATATGATATCAGTTGTTGGAATAGCATAAAACAAAACTCACTTAGATACTTTATCTTACAATATCTAGAAAAATGTGGTGAAAAATGTTTAAAATGAAGGGAGGTTTTTCCTGAAAAGTAGGTCAAGTGCACAAGGCTATTCTCTTAAAAATATGGTTGCATAGGACAGATGTTTGATTTTAGTTTATTTTGCCAATAAGGTTCAAATCAATGTGGTGGCATGTATTCTCAGTTGTATATCTTTAACCCTTTAATGACACCTGATGGGACAGAAATTGCGCCAAATGGTGCAATTCATAAGTATACATGGTGTCATTCTTTTCTTTCTTTTCTGTGTGCATATTTCCCAGATTGCCAGGCTGCTTCACACATCAGGGTCTACAGCATTGTATGGTTGTATGTATGGTTTGTATGGTGAGCTGTTCCCTTCTGTGGAGCTATGCTTGAGGAGAAACCTGCCACCAGGTGTGATACTCATTTCGAAGAGTGGCAAGGGGTCTTTTATATGCAATGTCCCACAGGCAGGACATCACATACAACAGCCGTTGGCACTAGTAGGCCTTTGATGACCCAGTTGTTGCGCACTGGGGTGGACAGCAAGTGAAAACGTTCGTTCCGCCGGGACTCGAACCCACGACTTTCTGATGACTGGGTGAGGATGTTACCTCTGTGCCACTCTCTGCCCTGTCAGAATAGGGTTATGATATTGGCACTGAAATACATTTTACACCCGACACTTTCTTTACATGAACATTTTCATTTAAAAGAAACTTACCTGACATAACCTCAGAACTAATTTCAAACACCAAACCCAGGATTACGATGTAAAATAACATGATGCCTTGTGGAACATTCCAGGAAATTCCCAACATGATTCTTCCAACATTGAAAACTCCCAGAGATCAAGCCTTATTGCCTAACAATGTGCTAGTTTATTTGTAAGAGGCACCTGCTATACAAAGGACCAATGATACTTTATTTAAGGCTCTGTTTTCATTGTTGAGGGATATATTGATCCCACTTCTGACTTCTCCATCAATTATATATAAGGAGTGTGAAAGGAAATCAAGTCCTGAAGTAGTTTTTGTGTTTTGAAGTATCTGAGAGACATTGTGATAGCTTGCCAGAAATTGGTACATATGCCAATATACATGCCAACGTGTATACATGCCAACAAGTTCAAGCTTGTCAGAGGCTGACTAAAATGGCAGCCGACAAACCAGCATGTCGATACTGTTTAAACTGAGAATATTTGATATATTCCATCAGGGAAGTTGGCTCTGAGAAGTACCAGACCCTTAAAATCGACAGGACGACATGGCCATTTCTAAAATTCCACATGCAAGTTGAAGCTAAGTGAGACGAAGAAAAACATAAATGACATGACATGGGTTATTCCTTAAATTTGACATGCAACACAAGGGCTTTTTTAAACTGACATGAATATAAAAACATAGTGACATGCGATATAATCATTTCTAAAATTTGACTTCCGACATGGGGACCCCCCCCCCCCCCCCATCTACGCCCCTAGTACCAGGTCGTCAGTCGGTCAACCTTACTTGCATGTATTATTTTTATAATCATATTTTCTGATACATGAGAATCAATATTTTTGCTCTACATCAGACTATGTATAATCAAGGAATAAAATAAAACCGGGGGCATTTTTAAAAGTTTCTATCATAAAGGGAAATGCATTTTCTTTCCTGAAGTAGTTATTTTCTACTATCCCCCTAGGCTACAAAAGCTCTTAATAATTAATGAGATTCCAGACCATGCCACCTAGTGTGGAACTCAACCCCAGAGATGTTGGTTAGACAAGCTTGGGGTTATTACCTCTTTGAGCTTATGTAAATTGGTCACTTTTAACCAACTACAATTTTGTATAGATACAAGGTAAAATAATGCATAGTGCAGATCTTTCTATTTTCACCGATGTCTGAATCATAACTGTGGATACATGACTTGTTTTTTATAAACATTTTTCAATATTAAAAGTTTTGATTTAATTTTTTACCAATGGGAACACTCCTTGGCCCCTTATCAGCATTATGTCTTAGACTCCCGCCAATCAGGTTCCAAGCTACCCCCCCCCCCCCCCCCACCTTGTTTTGTTTGTCTGATCTCCAGTGGACCTAGACAGGTATGCAATGTTTGTGATATAGTCCAGGAGCCAAATCCTGAAATCAAAAGTCAAAATAAGGATTTACCCTCCACGGTGAGCCCCCTGGATTTTCTTGTATTTTCCTCTTATAGCATCCCAGGGACCATGAATCAAGACGTTTCCAAAGAATTTAGGTATGCGAACACTGTTTAATTACACGATTTGTGCTAAATTAGCAAAAAATGAAAAACGCGTTATTTCTAAATTTCCCATGAACTATGTAAGATATGATAACATGCTATATGTCATCTGAAAGTTAACTTCTTTCCTAATATTTTTGGTATATTGTTTGTTATTGTCATTAATCATGGCAATGAGTGATTAAAGAAACACTGTTGTTTCAGTCATAATCATTAGAACTTAAGAATTCAAGATAAAACTTTGGAATTGATAAACCAAGTGCTAGGTATGCTTAAAGGGGATCTTTAGGCAGTTTTTAAAGAAGGTTGCATCTGATTTCATTGGAAATGTAAGGTAGAAATAATTTTTTGCTGATTAAATTCTAACTGACTACGGGCTCATTTTGCAAAAGGAGAGATGATATCATGAAAATAACTTAGTCCATAATGTGATTATGATCCATTTAATTCAATACAACAAACAACATATATTAATCATTTAGTGTTACGAATGGGTAAGAATTTTAGTTTCTTGATAATGCATCAGTACTAAAAGTGTGATAATGAATTGTGTTCGCCTGGACAAATTATCACACACCAAAATCGACTTCATTTCATCAAAATATATTTCTGTTGAACAAATGGGCTTCAAAATTAGTCAGAAATGCTCTTTTGGTAGAGTGAAACATTTTTTTCTTCCACTTAGCACACACTTTATTTTCATAATCAAAAGTTTTTTTGTTTGTTTTCAGAATTCAATAATGAACCTTTCTTTTACGTAGAGTATTGATTAAATATGTTAATCATGATTTGTGGGTCATGCGACCCAGTTCATATGACCCACAAATCATGAATATACATTATTTTGTTCTTTATTCATTATCTTGGGGCATGAATTCTTAGCCATGTATGATATACTGTACTTATCTATATGTGAAATGATAAATGAAATACAATTTTTATTTTGGAATCTGGTGTTAAGAATGAAAAATGGTCCCAATTGCAGACCAGAAAGGGTTAAGAAAAACTACTGTAATAATACTGTGCATGAAATCATGATTTCACAGACAGTGGACATGAGCAATGATTCTCTGCTCTTGGTTTTTTTGGTGTGTTCCTAAGGTTGCCACCATATTGACTTTGCCTCTGAAAAGAGACCATGCACATTACTTATTTACTCATTGTCGTATGCCACTTAATGAATTATAGAAAATGCAGAGGTTACCAACCGGTGCATCTCTTAAATTTGACATGCGACACAGAGGCTCAACTACACGACAGGGAGGGTAAAAAGCATAGTGAATTGTGACATAGGTATTTCTTAAATTTGACATGTGACAAATAAATAAGCGACATGTGACATTGGTGTTTTTAAAATTCAACACTAGGCATTGGGATTCCCCACCCAGAACTCCAATAGAACATGAAATGAACTCCTTTGAATTTAACCACTTTGGCGTGTAACCCCAAAGTCATTTGTGACCCGATCCGACAAAATGAGTCGCAAGTCGCGCGCGGTCAAACTGAGATATGGGCCTCTGAAGTCGGAAATCGGCCCCACCATCGAAAATGACTTTTTTGCATTTTCTTAATCTGAAAGACGCTTATTTCATGTTCGCAGCCTGAATTTGCCTTTAAGGTCACCATTAATTTTCTTACTAGGGGTGCCCATTTACTACAAGAGTTGCCAGTGATTAGTGCAGTTCATCACTGAGCTGGGGGACTTATGTGACCTATAATCATTGGCAGTTTGATGGCAAGAGGGTCCCAACCTTGCAATTAAATTGTTTTCTCACCAGCGACTATCGAATCGCCCAGTGGCGTCCAAATTTGTTAATTGCCAGGTGACTAATGTTAATCGCCAGGGTTTAGTTGTTGTGTTGGGACCAGCCTTTAGAGATGCCTTAGGCTGCTCAGAGTCATCAGCCCCCTTTTGGAATACGCGGTTGGAGTTCTTGCTGGGAGCACCTTTACACCTTTCTCTTTAAAGTGGCGCCCCCTGGTGAATTAGATTTAAACATATTTTTAGGGCTTTCCCTATAGATAACCTATATGAAGTGAGGAGACCCAGTTACCAAAAGCACTAAACAGTAGGCAAGGTAGGGGATTGCGCAGGTTCGTGGGAAAGGTGTATAGGTCTTCAGTACTACCTGCTGACTGTAAAGACAATGATGGGGTTGGGGTAGACAGGTTGTCTATGGCCTCACATGTGTTTGCCTCTACCAGCACCAGCTGTTAGGTATGGTCTCTTCTTCATGGCGGCAAAACCAGTTTAGGTCCTGAGTCCCTGCCGCAAAGTCAGGAGGACACAAGATTACTTTGGACATGTATTTATTCATGACAGGTTAAGATCGACACAACATAAGAACAGAGTGCAAGGTATAGAGGCAAGTCATTTCCAGGGTGAGTCCTGAGTGGCCCTTTATTTTTTTTATTATTTTTTTTTTTAATTCTTTTATTTATACAGACAAAAAATAAGTTTACAAAAAACTTGTCTCACATTTGAAGAGTGTAAGGGGCAGCATCATGGTACATATGATTGTAAGCACTTGTAACCTGTAGGACTCGGCAGAGCGCTACTTGCTGTCAATGGTTAAACACCCTGTAAAGATTGGTTCTGAAAGCAAGGTTCTGTTATGGAATTGAAGCGATAGACTGATAGTCAGGCAGGAGGGTTGGCTGGGTGGTTGAGCGTACACACCTTTCGATTGTTTATTGTCAACAGGAGTTCTTGCGACTGGTATTACACATTGGACTCAATAAACTTATTCCTATTACGTGAGTGTTATGTCCTTCATACTGAGGAACTACATCATGGAATGGACCTGGAGTCTGAACGGAGTCAGATTGCCATTGGAACTAGCTAATATCTTAATACAAATAGCACCCTATTATTAAATGGATATTAAACCTCTATAGTTCACCCCAAAGAGCCACAGGAGGGCAGGCCTGTGCTAGGCAGGCTGGAGAGTACAGAGGTACTTAGTTCCCCGTGTCTCCCAGTCTGAAGTAAGGCTTGGCTCCAGACTAATGTAAATTTTGTGAATTAACTTCCGATTCTGCCGACCATGACTAGCCAATTTCTGGATTTTTACCTCAAGACTTGCGTAGATCATGATATTATAAGGCTTAAGTTTTCATTATTCCTGCCTCTATTTTTTCTTTAAGATGACAAAAAGCAAGCGATCTTATTTTTTTTCGTTCTAAATCAATATATAACAACATATTTGTTCATTTTCATTAGTTTTGTTAACGAAATCAGTCCGAATCATAAATCAGTTATCTGTGATAGGGAGAATTCACTTCAAAGGGTCCACGACATGCCATAACATTACATAACAGGTAAGCAGGTCGGGGAAACTATAAGACCCATGCTCTAAGAAAGGTTGACTTTTTCATCTTTTTACAGCCTTTTATGAAGCATGTAAATTACACCATAGGAACTTTAGATTAATTTATTGGATACATGAGGATGTAGAAGACATTATTGTCTTTCATTTAAGTAATTGTACAACATTACAGTCCAATTTTTAATGATTTGATGCGCAAAAGACCTTTTATATCACAAATTTTCACATTTACAACCAAATCCTATAGTAAATCCCCATAGAGAATCTCTGAAACCATCAATTTTTGCACTTTTGGGCCATTTTTTATTTTTAAAGATTTAGCTGTAAAATTATGAATAAACATAGCAACCACTAACATTATACATCATTGTAATCTTCAAGTAAAAACAGATATGCCTAACAAATTTATGTTCACATATCACAAACATTGCATTCTTTCTATAGAGCCTCAAATCAGATTGCATGAGTTAATAGTAAAAGTTTTTTTCATTTTTCCGAATTTGGTTCTAAATAGAACGTTTTCATTTTATGATATGTTTTACAAAACAAGTCTGGATGGATTGTCCAATTCATTCTGAATCCTTTGGTATATGAAGTAATACTGTAGCTCATTTACCTAGAAAGTTATGGTTGTTTGAAAAAAATGCCATGGTTGGGGTTCTACTCTTGTTAAACTAGGTCAAACTTTAAAAACAAATCCGAGAACTTTATTTCATCGTTATTACAGGAAAAAATATCTTAAATTCTGAAATGGTAACATTAAAATATCTTCTACTCGCACATCAAATATAAAGGTCTTAAACTATTTATTTATCTTTATTTTAAATTTTGCATTTTGACAAGTGTTATGAGTCTTCTCCTGACCTTGACCCTTGTGCCTCCCCAATACTGGTGGCACTCATGGCGCAAATGAAGCTAGGACTAAAGGGGGACTAAATTGGGACTGTCTAAAACCTTCTAATTAAACAGGAATTTGAATAATCAAGCCTTTGAATAACATAGGTTTTATTGTACCTGCAATTCACCCTACCTCTTATTCATAGTAATTTCTGAACCTGCAGGCTAATTCCTACTAATATTGTCAATAAATCGACTGGAAAAACTATAGGAAATATGGACAATTTGTCATCTATTTAAATTATAAATAGTGCCATGATTAATGAAAATTCCTATACTTAAGTCTTGTGACTTGTCGACACATTACCCAGCATGCAACCTTATCTAGGCTAACCTGCAGGTACAATATAGGAAATTGGATATTTGTGCTATGGTGAATTGTGCTAATTTAAGCAATAGGCCGCATTTTTAAACAAATTTATATTACAAATGTAGAAATTTAAAACCAGACATCTTGTGTAAGTCAAAAAATGATTTATTCAAATCTGTCGCAAAATAAATTTGATATGAGTCCATTTTCACTCTAAAACCGCTCTCTGACAGCATCAATCAATCCAGTGTTAAACCAAGGACCACTTCAGTGTTGATAATATATATGTTGTTAAATCATCAATTAAGTATATATAATCTTGATAAGGATAATATTATGATAATAAGAGCTCCAGGAGCTATTTCAGGCATACTTGTTCAATAATTCTTTGATACTGATAAGTGCTGACTCATTTAAGTACCTTTATATATATGTTTATTTATAGAAATATATGTAACAAAAGATAAATATATATGTTCATATACTGATATGATTATCTAAATGACAATGAGGGCTCCAGGAGTGAAAATCAGATAAAAGTGTTGTAAGTCTGTGGTGTCAGTTCATTATTCCAAGGACATTAATTACATTATTAAAATATCAAAAACTATAAGAAAGTACCAGTTTGTTATTTCACTCCAGTGATCATTTATATTTAGAAAGCAGTTAAAGTCCAAACATATATCATTGATATCCGTGTGGAAGTCACAAGTTGGTTTTAAGATATTAAAATGAATTCATATTTTATCCACCCACAATTCTATCGATATCACAGGCATTCAGGAATTAGCTTATTCCATCGGAGGAATCGTATTCATTGTCAGTAAGGGGTATCCATACAATTACTTCTCTTCTTTTCATAGTAACAATAATCCATGTATAAGTCAAATGTGTCTGATGTTTTCATGTTGATATTGTGATGAACGGCTATTCAGCCAAAATACATAGAGGTTAAAATAATAGAAATAAGGTAATAATGGAAATAGATGTAAAGAACGAATATGTAAAGAACGAATAACGAATATGTAAAGAACGAAGAACGAAATAGATGTAAAGAACGAATATGTAAAGAACGAATAACGAATATGTAAAGAACGAATAACGAAAACGTAATGGAACGAAACCCGGAAATATGTAAACCGGAAGTGAAATGTAAACCGGAAACGGAATATATAAACCGGAAGTGACGTCAATTGTAGGTCACGTGACCGAAGGCAGCCAATCAGGGCTGACCTCTCTAGTATATAAAGGGGCGGTGAGGCCCGAATAAACAGAGTTCTTCAACAGTTCTCCTGGTGTCCAGACGTGTCCTCTTTCCTGAAACAACCACTAAAGATGAGCCGAATAGAGTAATTAAGTCGAAGTTAGGACAAAACAGTCGAAGTCCGAGATAGGTAGTCGAAACATAGAGGAAGGGGCCCGAAGGCCCGAAGAACGAGGAACGAGGGAACGGAGTAGGGCACGAAGGCCCGAAGTAGTACCGGAAACCGAGGCATAGTATGGTACGAAGACATGGGGAGCGGAACGAGGGAGCGAAGTCCGCGGGGACGAGGGCGCGGCGTGCTCGGCCCCACGCTACCAAACAATAGGCGACCGTCGGCCCGTCGCCCCCGCGGACCGGAACTCAGGGGTGGACCGTTCCCCGGCCGACCCGTACCCCTACCATAATTTCCCTCCCCCGCAGTCCTCCGTCGACATCGAGTGCCGATCGATTCGCTCAGCCCCCCCTCGTGCGCGAGGCACGACTCTAGAAACACATCTCGGTTCTTGGCCCGGATTCCCCGTCCGCCCCGAGACCCGAACAACCCCCACGTTCCTCTGTCGTAAGAATCGGCAACCCCGACTTACCAGAGAACGTCACACTGGTGGCAGCGGTGGTGCTGAAATAGGCACATACGGACTTGTGGATCTTGAGTGTTTCATCGGTATTGGATACTCATGGCGACTGCGGCAGTCTTCGAGCAGATGGATTCTGACGTCGCCTTCAAGGAAGGTGGGGAGGAGAAAGGAGGTGCGAAAACCGAGACCAAAGGGGAGGACACGACCATCATGGGTAGGCAGTTTAATTTTATGGGAACGTCCACCCCGACGGATGAGCAGAATGTGCGGGCTCAACAACAATAGACCGGCCAGGAAGGAGCGAGTTTGAAGAAGTTCAGTTTACGACCAG
Organism: Lepidonotus clava; assembly: GCA_936440205.1. Classification (NCBI taxonomy): domain Eukaryota; kingdom Metazoa; phylum Annelida; class Polychaeta; order Phyllodocida; family Polynoidae; genus Lepidonotus; species Lepidonotus clava. Next base: position 51,070,730 of record OW387143.1, on the reverse strand, counting down.
AGAAGTATGACGGTAAACCGGATTTCGAAGGATGGATCAACCAGTTTGAGGAGTACGCAACATTAGGACGCTGGACGGCCGAGGAAAAAGCGGCGATGCTTTTCCTCTCGCTGACGGGAACGGCACGAATGTACTTTGTCGGACTCCCGGACAGGGAACGACTCCGTTACTCGGCGAGGGTGGATGCGTTGCGCCGGAGGTTCGGTCAGGAGAAGGACACGTGTAATGCTCTGCAAGAGTTGGCGGGCTTGAAACGTGTAAAGAACCAGACAGCGAAGGAGTTGGCTGATAATGCCCGGCGACTGGCATCGAGAGCCTACTTCTCCAACGACTACGCTAGCCAGGAAAAAGCAGCACTACATGCGTTCCAGGCTGCAGTTGGGGAAGACCTTCAGCTGAAGTGTGCAGAGAAAGGATGCAAGACACTAGAGGAGGCGGTAGAGGTGGTAGAAATACAGGAACGATACTCACGCCGCCTCCTGCGGGCAGTGAAGCCCGAGGAGGACGCCAATACACAGATCATGGCCTTAAACGGTAAGTTGGAGGAGATGATGAAAGAATTGGCAGAGGAACGGGAAGCTAGAAGACAAGCAACGGCCCGGAGGGAGGCGTTTAAGAAGCGAAAAGAAGATTTAGAGTGTCATCACTGTCACCAGAAGGGCCATTTCGCAAGAGAGTGTTCCCAGCGTCAGGGAAACGGACAGTCGCCGTCGCAGTAAGCGCGGGGCCCCCTTCGGGCGCGGCGAGAGAGGTAGTAGGCATGGGAGAATGTGGACTTTATGTGGCCGGGACGGTGGGAGAGAGTGTCGTCCGTTTTTTGGTTGATACCGGATCTATGATCAGTCTGCTGTCGGAACGCCTCTGGAGAGAGTGGGGACGAAAAAGAGAAGAACTGGATGGATATGAAGGACGTCTCTGCTCGGTAGATGGTAGTCCGTTGCGGTGCTACGGATGCACGAACTTGCCAGTGAAATTAGGAACACGCGTGTTGAAGTGGACGTTCATGGTGGCAGACATCGGTAGAGATGAAGGGATCCTGGGAAACGACTTCGCGGTGAAATACCGGCTGACAGTTAAGCCCCACGCGAGTGCCATCTTCCTGCCCGCCGAGGGGGAGGGAGAGGGGGAACGAATCCCGGGAGTAGAACAGAGAACGGATGGGATTCGGGCAGTTACCGTCGGAGGACAGGTCGTGCGAATCGAGAAAACGACGGAAATACCCCCACTCCAAGTGACCCGAGTAACAGTAGTAGCGAGAATGGACATAAGACAGGGTGGACAGCTGGCTGTCATCACCGGCGCTGGATTACCTATGGGACTGGAGGTGATCCCAGGAACGGTGACATTGGGAGAAGAAAATGAAGTTTGGGTGGCCAACCGAGGGACCGAGAGCGCGAAATTGGAAACCGGCGGGGTACTCGGAGAAGCCACCTTCGTACAAGAGGTACGAGGAGTAGGAAGTGAAGCAAAAGAACCCCCAGGAGCGCTCGCTGAAATGATAGGGGAGGCTAAGAAAGACCTGACCACGAAGGAGGGCGAAGAGCTGGAGAAAGCCATCATGGCCCGGGAACAAATGTTTGCGACCTCGAAACATGAGTTAGGACGGACAGATTTAGTACAACATCGAATTAAAACGGGAGATCAGATGCCGATCAAGCAGAGGGTCAGACGGTATCCGGCCACCAGGAGAGAGGAAGAACGAGCACTGGTGGAGGATATGTTAAATTTAGGGATTATCCAAGAGAGCGGGAGTGCGTGGAGTAGCCCGACCGTTCTAGTCAAAAAGAAGGACGGAGGAACGAGGTTCTGTATTGACTACCGAAAACTGAACCAGGCTACGAAAGTGGACGCCTATCCGCTCCCGCGGATAGAGGACAGCCTCAACACTTTGGGAGGAAGCCTATTCTTCTGCAGTCTGGATCTCGCGAGCGGATATTGGCAGGTGGAGATGGCACCGGAGGACCAAGAAAAGACGGCCTTCGTGACTCAAGGAGGATTATATGAGTTCAAAGTGATGCCATTCGGGCTAGTGAACGCCCCAGCCACCTTCGAGAGACTGATGGAAAGAATCCTCAGAGGAATCGTGTGGGAGGAGTGTCTGGTATACTTGGATGATATACTGGTCTTTGGACCAACGTTCAAAGTGACTCTGGAAAGATTGGTACGGGTTCTGGACCGGCTGAACGCTGCAGGACTGAAGTTAAAGGCGCGAAAATGTAAGCTGTTCCAGAAGAAGATTCCGTTCTTGGGGCACGTTGTCTCGTTCAACGGGATCGAACCCGACCCCGAAAAGTGTCGGCAAGTAACCGAGTGGCCGGTCCCGCGGGATCTCCACGAGGTACGAGCCTTCGTGGGATTATGTTCGTACTACAGAAGGCATATAAACGGCTTCACGGAGTTGGCTGCCCCCTTGTATGAATTGGCAACGAAGGAGGAACCATTCGTGTGGAGCGCGAGACGACAAGAGGCATTTGATGCGATGAAGAAGGCGCTAACGGAGGCCCCGGTGTTGGGATTCCCGGAGGAAGAAGGACAATGGTGGCTTGATACAGACGCCAGTGACGTGGGAACGGGAGCCGTGCTATCACAAGAGCAGAGAGGGGAGGAACGGGTGATAGCTTACACGAGCAAAACCCTGGAGTCAAACGAACGAAAGTATTGCACCACGCGGAAAGAACTGTTGGCGGTGGTGCGAGCTTTGAAGCATTTTCGGTGCTACATCTATGGTCAACGCGTGATAGTCCGGACGGATAACAGCGCGGTTAGTTGGCTGCAGAGGAGTAAGGAACCGATGGGGCAGGCTGCTCGGTGGATTGAGATTATCGACTCGCATGATGTGTCGTTCCAACACCGACCGGGCAGGAAGCATGGGAACGCTGACGCGTTGTCCCGGTATCCGTGCAAACAATGTGGAGAGGAGCACGAGAATACCGAACAAGTGAGAGTAGTGACGCGGGCCCGGGGGTACGAGCCCGGATGGTCCCCGCAGGAGATGAGAGCAGCGCAGAGGAGGGATCGAGATATAGGGCCGATTGTCGCACGGATGGAAAAAGATGCGGACCGGCCAGGTTGGGAGGCCATATCTCCGGAATCCCGGGAAACAAAGATCCTATGGAGGCAATGGGAACGATTAAGCCTCAGGGATGGCGTGCTGCATCGGAAGTACTGGGAACTAGAAGGACATGGTTGGAGGAACCAGTTGGTCGTTCCCCGAGGGGAACGGGCCAAGCTGGTAAGGGAATACCATGGAGGCGCGGCAGGAGCGCATTTAGGAGTCGCCAGGACGACGGCCCTGTTGGAACAAGGGTTTTACTGGCCGGGACTCCGGGAAGACGTGCGGAAGGAATGTCGAGAATGTGATTGCGCGTTGCTGAAAAAGGGGAGAGGAAGACGGGAGCCGCTACATCAGTACATAGTGGGGGAGCCGATGGAACGGCTGGCCATGGATGTTTCGGGCCCGTACCCAGTCACCAAACGAGGAAATAAGTATTGCCTGATGGTGGGATGCTATTTCACCAAATGGTTGGAGTGTTTCCCGATCCCGGATCAAAAGGCAACGACAGTGGCGAACAAACTGGTTGAAGAAGTAGTAGCCCGGTACGGCGCGTTTCGGGAACTACACTCGGATCAAGGAACGAATTTCGAATCCGAGGTGGTGGCTCAGGTCTGTGCACTATTCGGGATTCACAAAACAAGAACGACGCCGTACCACCCCAGGAGTGACGGGTACATAGAACGAAGTTTCCGTACTTTGGGGTGTTGTTTGAAAGCCAGCTGCCGAGCGACAGGTCGGGAATGGGACGAGATGGTCCCGCTCGTGATGATGAGTTATAGAGCAACGCCGCAAGCCAGCACGGGAGTGACACCGAACATGATGATGCTGGGCCGACAGACCATGATGCCGCGACAGGCGATTTATGGGAGACCTCTAGGACCAGAGGAGGAACCCCGACGAGTAAGCGACTATGTGGAAAGCCTGGAGGAAGGGCTAGTCGCGGCCTATCGGGAGGCCCGGACGGGGCTGAAACGAGCCGCCATCCATCAGAAACACGAGTATGATGGGAAGGTGACTCGGCGGGAATACCACGCCGGAGAACTGGTCTGGGTGCACGATACGGTAGTGGATAGGGACAAGGGAACGAAGTTGCGATTTCCATGGATAGGCCCTGCACTGATCGTCAAGGTGCTTGACCGAGGACGGGTGGTAGTACGGAAGAAACGAGGGAAACCGGGGGGGGTGGTCCATGTGGACCGCCTGGAACCCTACCGAGGACACGCTGCGCCAGCTTGGATGGTAGCTGACCAGCAAGGATACGAGGCTGCACAGTAAATGCTTGGGGTGGGGCGCGCTAGGGCACGTAAGGAAACGGGGTACCCCCTTTTTGTGATGAAGTCGTTTTCGTGTCTCGATTCCGCAGGTGGAAGAGGACCAAGGGAACGACCAAATCGGCGCTACACAGAAAGGCTTTGGCCAAAAAGGACTGATCAACCTGGGGCCATTGAGTCGGGGCGGTGCGTTGACCACTACAGTAGGAGTGCAGGTCGTTAGGCTGTAGAGATTCGCTACCTAGCTGAAGATTGGTTCTCTTGCGGATGTAATATAGGTGGGAAATGCGGGGTTGGAACGAAAAATGGCGTTCGGGAGCCACGACGGCCCGAATGTCTAAAGTAGTCCCACGGAGCCGCTTTCCGGTCAGTTCGGAGGAACCACAGCGTGGAAAAGATGGTTGGATTACAACGGAAGACAGACCCGGTGGCAAGCTGGTGAAGACTTCTGAAGTAATGCCGACTTGGTAATACCGCTTTACAGCGTCCAGGAGACCGGAGGAGAGTAGATGCGGCACTCTCGGGAACGCCGGAGGAACGAACGGACGGCTGTAAAAGGCGAGGCCTGAAACGAGGACGGGCTTTAAAGTAGGTCGTAAAAGGAATAAAAGAGGACAAAGAGAACGGGGCGGCGGCGAGGAGATGATAACGCCGAGCCCCTGTGTTCTCCGGGAAGTGTGCGGAAGCACTGTGAGGGCCAAGATGAAAAAGGCAAGAAAAGGCGACGAGGGATGAAAGGACCGAGGGCGTCCGGTGGAGCAATAAAAGGCCTAGGAAAAACGCGAGGACGGGCGAAGGGCCGCGAGGTAAAGAAAGCAGGCGAGGCGGTGACCAGCGGCGGGCCCCGGGGACCGGAAAATAGTAGGGGGCGCCACCGTAGAAGTGGATGGTGAGTCTGACGCTAGGGGTCGCTAGTGCAGGCCACGCCCACTTCCGCCTGCGGCGGCTATAAAAGGCAGAGCGCTCGCCGGAGCAGGTCATTCTGGTCAGCCGACCAGGATTCATCGAATCGCAGACGAGCAGACTGAGCTAAGGAGAAGAAAACAAGAAGAAAAGCAGAGAAGCGAGACGAGCAGCATCACCACGAGACAATAACGGAAACGGCTGACGGGACGAGCTTCAGGATTGGAACGAGCCCCGAAAGCCCGGAAAACAGACACGATGAGCGGACAGTGCTGGGAAGGACATTGTCACGGAAAGGAGTTTAAGCACTTGGCCAAGCATATTAAAGGCCAGCACGATGGATTACGGAAGCAGTACTACATGTGCCCGGTGTGTTCGAGTCGAGCCTATTCGACACACCAGGACTGGAGAAAGCACATGACGGAATCACACGAAGGGAACCTGCAGAGGGGGATGCCGAAGCAAGACCCCCTTCTGAGGCTGGAGTATGCTGCGGCGTTCGCCTTGGACCCGAAAGGACGACCGCCGTACACCAGTTTCGCTACTGGGGATGAAACGGCGGCCCGGGTAGCCAACATGGAACGGGACTACGCGGTGCGCCATCCAGAGGGGTTTCAACCCCCTGAGAGGGCGGTGGATAAGGAGGCACCGGAGAGGCCGCGACGGCAGATCCGCATCCCTTACTACCCGAGGGCGTCAAGAGGATCCGAGGACAGCGACGCCGAGCAGCTGGAGCAGGTAGCAACCGAAGAAGGATCAGAGGCCGACGAGGCCGGCGAGGGAGCCCAAGCAGCCAAAGCAGCAGGGAAGGGACCCCTGGCCGAGGTGGCGGAACGATCAACACCCACGCGTCGTTCCCCTCGGAGGGCCGCGAAAGGAGTACGGAAGGAAGACACCGAGTCGCCGCGAAGCGCGAGCCGGGCCGTGGTCAACCCGAAACCACTCCTGACACCAGACCAAATATCAGGGTTAGTACAGAGCCGAATTAAGAAGTTAAACGCCCAGGGAGAACCACGGGAACCGAGAGGACGAGGACTCCCAGGCAGAGGAAAAGGACGAACATCCACACCTACCCCGAAGCCGGGTTGCTCAGGAATACCACCGGGGGCTGAGGTGGTGGAATTGGTGAGCTCGTCCGACGACCAACGACCAAAAGTCAAGGAAGAAGAAGAGCCGCTCGCTTTCAAGAGGCCCCCGACGCAGGGATGCCCGACGGAGGAGCCGTCGCGAAAGAAGAAGTGGAAAAAGGTCAAGAAAGTCCCGAGAGAATTGGAGGAGGGAACGAGTTCGGACCAGTCGGAGTCAGGCAGGAGTATGTCGGCCCGAAGCGATCGGTCTTTGATTATCGCTGAGTCTAGCAGCACGGGAGAGCTGGGACCATCACAGCCTGAGACCTCGACAGGAGTCAAACGGACCACGGGACTAGAACCACCTTGTAGCGACGCACAATTTACTATGATGACAGTTCATAAGAAATCGGTGATATACGAATCACGACACCCGAGGTACCCCGGGTATTTAAAAGGAACAATGAACCGGGAGGGATCGTTCAGGGGTTACCACGAGGCGAGATCCGACCGGGAGCTGGAGGACAGCATTCGGGAAGCACAGGGAGGCCGGCTGGTGGAAAGAGAAGCATTGTACCTAGGGAGGTTTCTACGCGAGATGGCAGAAAGGCAGGGACTCAAACCGTCGGGGCGAGTGGAGAAAGTAAAGTATGTTCGGCATGCGGCCAGGCCGGAGGACACGGCGTCGACGGCCTCGACACAGCCGCTGTTCTCTACCCCTACCCCGACGAAAGCAGATTCACCCCTGGAGAAGATGGTATGTAAGCAGCCGATAGTGCCGCCCCCAGGATTGAAACGAATGAGAGACATTACGGTAGCACCAGACACGCCAGAGACACGGGCGGCGGTTGACAACCTGACTCGGGCCAGTTTGGGGAGCTCGTTTTTCGGGTCGCAAGGATCGGAAGAGACCCCGGGACCACCGTCACCCGAACGCATGGGATCGCCGCCAGGACCGGATACCCCACTCAAGGACGAGGACAAACACGGGCGGGCGCTACAACCGCGGGTTGTGATACACAGATTACAAATGCCGGCTGCCCAGTCCATGGACGAGGAGGTGGAAGACTCAGAGGACATGGAGTTGGGGCAGGCCGAGACCAGAGGATACGAGCCGGAGAAACAAGAATTGGACGAGTCGGGAGCGGATTCAGTGTTCGGGTCTATCGGAACGGAGATGCCGACGGCAGGACCATCTAGAGAAACACCGAGACTCAAGTTATTACGGACACAGGCCGTTCACCAGGTCTTACAGGGACACTTTCCGGTGACGGCGCGAGCGGTACGAGACTGGGACGCGGAAAAGGCCATTCGGGTGCAACTGACGTGGCCCCCGAGGGAGGTGCGAGGAATGACGGCCAAGACAAGAGCAATGGCTTCGGCGTCTATGGCGTTCCTGATGGCACTAGAAACGGGCCGCAAGCCAGGGACATTTGAAGAAGCGATGGCGCAGTTCCCGACGGCGGCACTGGGGCCGTTGACCAGGGAGTTCCCGGGGGTCGACCAGCTAGTTAACGAACACAACCGGACCGTCCAATTGGCTCAGACCCTAGTGATGCACAAAAACGAGGATCAACTGGATGACTTGTTGAAGGCGACAAGAGAGGCGGAAAAACAGAGCGGAATGGTGGATCAGCTTCTCGAGCTCCCCGCTAGGGAGGAGAGACTGTTGCTGCCGATCCGACGCCAAGAGGAAGGGTGAAGTGGATGCTGCTCGAGGTCTTGCACGGAAGAAAAACAGCGCGACGGAACCAGAGGCGGAAGATGGCGCGTCGCGAGTCGGGTGGGGAGGGATTACGGGGCGTTGGCTCCTCACCCATAGTGTCAAACCCCCAGGGAGAGAACCGGGCCGAGGCGGAGGTACCTGAGCCGCACAGGAGGCCGAAGCCTGGATAAAAGACTCTCCTGGAGACCGCTGGACGGGCCTGAAAACTTTACTTAAACTCATCGGGAACGGACTGGCGGGCTCGAACATTCTTATCTTAATTTATTTTTATTAGTTTCTTTATGGAAACCTTCTTGTGGAAGTGAACGAAACCACATGTGTTAGGAGGTGTTGAGCGTAATCAGCGAGCTGGAGGGTCCATGACTGGAATGAACTTACCAAGCCTGCGGGGCGAATACGGGACGGAAGGAGGCGCTAGGAGGAAAAACAAGTTTGTAGCTGTTCCTCTTCTTCCCTGGAGCCCGCTGCGTTGGTTGGGACCGAGCAGATGGAACGGGATCGTCCGGTCGCGGAAATGGATAACGGGCCGGGCGACCCGGGAGCGAGAGTGAAAGTTGGGAGGCGGAATCGAGGAAAGGAAATCAGAAAGGACGGATAGTGTTGTCATTGTAGTCTTTGAGTCGACGGTCGTGCCGGGGTAAATAAGGTACCGGTGGGCCGGCGACTCGCCGCTGGAGGAAAGGCTGGCGCGGGCCAAGACTGAAAACCCTTCTCCCGCGCTGCCTTGAGCGATCTGGAGGCGAGGAAGAGACGACCTCTGTCCTCTAGCGGCACTTCTACTTCCTGCAACCTTGTCTTCTTGATCTTGGATGGATCAATCAGAATGTGGATGAACCCGGATTCATGTACCATCATCTTCTGAGTTTCCTTGTCTTCAGCCTCTTACCGCATACGAAGAGCGGCAAAATGGAACTTTTCAACCTGAATGCTGGTTTTATCGTGCCAGAGTTGATGCAGCGAGTCGTGAAAGGATTGCGGCAAGTCGTAGATGTCTCCCGGAGGACCAAGGCACGAGCAGGGACGATAACTTAGGAGCCCTGGCTCGTGACCGACCGTGATATATAGTAAAAACAATACATGAACGAGAAACGGAAAAAATTTAATAGACTTACTAAAAACTTATATTAATCTCTCACCTACAGTAACGACAGAGACTCCTTCCATGTCGTATTTCCTGATGTCTTCTTCTCGAGGAACGAAACAAAATAGTCTTTGAAACATATAGGGAAGTAATCTTTGCAATATACAGGGAGGTGGTGCTTGGAACGTCGGCTGCGGATGCCTCGATAGACAAATCAAGAGGTCTGCAAAGAGCGACGAGGAGCGATCCTTCTTGGAGTTCATCGGATGAGTTCTCTATACATGCTATTTTATTGTGAATGGGCCCGTTCCGGATCTCAAACGTTGACGTTGGGTGCAGGTCCCAGTTGATGTCGTCCATCTTCACTTTCTACAGCTTCTTCTTCTCCTTCTCACTAATATCTTCAACTTACCAACTTCGAACCGTCGAGCAGCCCGGAACGGCTCGGAGCTGTTGTCTCGGCGTTCGTCATAGGCATAGTGTCTCCATGCAATGTGACATGGCACCGTGGACGACTGTGGCCTTACTCCAAAATCAAACCAGACCGGATCTTAAACTTACCTCTATTAACGAACTATTTGTTGGTATTACAGTCTTACGAAAATCGTCAATAAGCACGGTCCTCCGGGAGGACGAGGAGAAAAATTTAGTAAGCGAAGCGAGGCCCGAGAGCCTAGGACACGAACGAGGGCCCGAGTGCCCGAAACAGGAATCCTCTTCTTAGGAAAATCATCTCATCAGTAGAACGAAGGAGCCTCCCTCTCGCCCCAAAGAGGACTGTCTTCCTGCCGTTGTTTACGGGGGGGGGGAGGGATGAGAGGCACCGGCTCCTGTCATCAAAAAGAAACTTCATCAAAACTATCTTCTTAATCAGGTCTCCGTTCCGGTTGTTGTCATGCCACTTGGGCCCGGAACGGTGACGGAAATACTTTATTATGGTGGACTCTCTCCGACATCTCTTTCTGAAATCCTGAAATCTTCAAATGTGTCGACGTGGTCGAGGACGGAACATCTTGATGCTGGGTTAACCACGAGGACATGTGTCGTAAAAGTCAAACTTCAGTTCCTGTACGGAAAACGGACACTTCATCAATAATTAATGATTCTAATCTTCTCAGTCTCACCTTCACCCGAACTCCATCCCAAAGCTTCACCGTGACAAGTAGCACGAAACCCGCGACGTCGTCTGCTGAAGCTTCCACTCTAAGCTTTAATGAATGAAGTTAAGTTCCTTTCCACATACAACGCCATCTTCTTCTTTGGGTACCTTGGCCTCTGGCTCGAACATGTTGTCCTTGCCAACCGTGAAAAAGTCACTGGGGGGGCTCTGAATGCCGAGGCGACCGAGGGTGCGAAGTCCAAAAAGAACATTCTATCTACAAAAGCTTCAGTCTTTCTTCTTCAACTCATCCTTAAAATCATCATCATCACCTAAGAGAACGCAGAGAAGAGTAACAGTTACGGAAGAACGAGGGGTCACGACCGACCGGGTAGGAGAATCACGACCGATTCTCTACCCAAAAACAAGGGAGAACGTCTGGACGACGGCAGAACGGACCGAGGGTCGAGAGGACTAAGGGTCACGACCGACCCTGGCCTCTGGGTGGGAGAGTCGCGACCGATTCTCCACCCGAACTAGGGGAGAACGTCTGGACGACGAAAAACGAAGGGAACGGGGGCACTGCGGGTCACGACCGACCCATGGCCCCGGGCAGGAGGACCACGACCGGTCCCTCTGTCCTAATGAGGGTAAAGAAAAGGCGAGGAAAAACGCGCCGAGGGGCTAAGTAAACAGAGCCCAGAGGAGAGGAGCGGGGGCGACGGGGTCACGACCGATCCCCAGTCCCGGGTGGGAGAGCCACGACCGGCTCGCTCATCCTAAAAGACGAGAAAAACAGGAGGTCCTAAATAGATCAAGGATAAGAGAACTCTGACGAAGATAAAAGAGACTAAGATATATAAAAACGAATTATATGAACTTTTAGAAAAACGAAGAGAGAAAAACGAAGAAAGAAAAACGAAGAAAGAAGAGAAATAATAATTAGCCGGATAGGCCCCGGGGGCCCTCCGAAGTAGACCGGGGAGGACAGAGGGTGACACCTCCTCCTCTGCCGATAAGGAGCGTAGGATTGAAATGTTTCTGGTTCTAGAGTATGTTCTGTTGTCGTTGCTGTATGAACTGTGTTGAAATTTTGTATAACGTGTTTTCCCACCTTTCAAGAAGGTGCGGGAGGGTGTGATGAACGGCTATTCAGCCAAAATACATAGAGGTTAAAATAATAGAAATAAGGTAATAATGGAAATAGATGTAAAGAACGAATATGTAAAGAACGAATAACGAATATGTAAAGAACGAAGAACGAAATAGATGTAAAGAACGAATATGTAAAGAACGAATAACGAATATGTAAAGAACGAATAACGAAAACGTAATGGAACGAAACCCGGAAATATGTAAACCGGAAGTGAAATGTAAACCGGAAACGGAATATATAAACCGGAAGTGACGTCAATTGTAGGTCACGTGACCGAAGGCAGCCAATCAGGGCTGACCTCTCTAGTATATAAAGGGGCGGTGAGGCCCGAATAAACAGAGTTCTTCAACAGTTCTCCTGGTGTCCAGACGTGTCCTCTTTCCTGAAACAACCACTAAAGATGAGCCGAATAGAGTAATTAAGTCGAAGTTAGGACAAAACAGTCGAAGTCCGAGATAGGTAGTCGAAACATAGAGGAAGGGGCCCGAAGGCCCGAAGAACGAGGAACGAGGGAACGGAGTAGGGCACGAAGGCCCGAAGTAGTACCGGAAACCGAGGCATAGTATGGTACGAAGACATGGGGAGCGGAACGAGGGAGCGAAGTCCGCGGGGACGAGGGCGCGGCGTGCTCGGCCCCACGCTACCAAACAATAGGCGACCGTCGGCCCGTCGCCCCCGCGGACCGGAACTCAGGGGTGGACCGTTCCCCGGCCGACCCGTACCCCTGCCATAATTTCCCTCCCCCGCAGTCCTCCGTCGACATCGAGTGCCGATCGATTCGCTCAGCCCCCCCTCGTGCGCGAGGCACGACTCTAGAAACACATCTCGGTTCTTGGCCCGGATTCCCCGTCCGCCCCGAGACCCGAACAACCCCCACGTTCCTCTGTCGTAAGAATCGGCAACCCCGACTTACCAGAGAACGTCACAATATGTTGAAAGCCAGTCCATTGTACGAGTTTATTTTTTGACATTTCATTCCATGTTCTATGTTCTATCCACATACATATTTCATATCACAAAAAGCACCTCTAATGTTAATTTACTCCTTCCTTTTGCTTTTGTTAATTTCATTTCATTTCAGATGAATCATAAGTGCCATTCTCTCATGTTGGGTTTAAATGTTACTCAATGGGACCGCTTTTTTAGGCTCCCTGGGAAGAATAGGTCCTGTATATCTCCCTCTGATCGTAAAGGGGACAATAAGGGTAGAAGTAGGTCTGCCGCCCATGACCTAACTGCAGTTTGCCTTTACCAGTATGTCCTGTACCCCAGCTGTCAATTCTTAGCTCCTTTTTATAGCAGTAAATCCGGTATTTGGGGTTGAATCCATGCAAAAGTCCAAGGCGGGTGGCAGAACTGGATTTGTGGTTCAATACCCTGCTGCATGACTTTGTCATTTGTCTTTGAAGGTTATTTCAGCATTTCAATGTTTCAACTGTTCTTGCCAAGACTATAACAGTGTAAAACAACTGCTACTCAGTCACTTAAACAACCAGTCCATGAAGGTGTATGATTCATGAAACAATTAATGTTGTGTTCCTGTCAACAATTGGTACACATGTGGCACCATTTATATACATTTCATCCATTAAAGCGGCTGTCTCATCCATGCATTGGCAGGTTAACATCCGCCGACGTTAGTCTAACGACGCAAGGGCCAGCGACAAGTTTTGAAACATGATCCAGGAACGTTATTGGTTATGTTGTACAATTGGCACAGCCATCAGGGAGTTGCAATGTACCAGAATACATGGATGAGAAAGCGGCTTTACGGTAAATGTCATTCCATTAAAGGGATATATCCAATGCCATTGCATTCCATTATGATATTCAATATCACTCCATTTCAGTAGTCACCAATCCATTATTCACCAATACTGCAACAGGAAATTGACAAAATTAAATTACCTAAGGACAAGTAAAATACAGATCCTAAAGAAATATAACACTTCTTAAACTGTCCAGGGTGTTGTGAATTACCTTTTGTTTGTGTCAAATCAACTTCATTAAGTACATTTCTAGGTCACAAGGTACAATCATAGTTTATCAGTCTATGATGAAAAGAATAAGCAGAAGGTTCTGGGTGTCATATACAGATAATCTATGCTGATGCTCAGTGACACAGAAATGTACCTCCGCTCCTCAAAGTTACAATATTATAACATGACATTACATAATAATATCTTAATAATTGTGATAATACCTTAATATTACATCATGGCCTGTAATCTGGCAGAACTGCCCCTATGGACCTTAGTAAGGCCCCATACATTATTTCCTCTCTGTCTTAGAATTATACTTACCATTCACATCTCCTTTTTGTAGGTGTCCTTACACTTAGTTATCTGTGCATTCCTGCAGCAACATCTTCCAACCAATGTCATGCACCATTTGATGTTTCCATTCCAGTGGAGTCATCGGACCCAATCCTTCCCTCCCCATACCCTATCCCTCTTTCCCTCCCCATACCCTATCCCTCTCCCCTCCCCATACCCTATCCCTCTTTCCCTCCCCATATCCTATCCCTCTTCCCCTTCTTATACCCTATCCCTCTTTCCCTCCCCATATCCTATCCCTCTCCCCCTCCCCATACCCTATCCCTCTTTCCCTCCCCATATCCTATCACTCTCCCCTCCCCATACCCTATCCCTCTTTCCCTCCCCATACCCTATCCCTCTCCCCTCCCCATACCCTATCCCTCTTTCCCTCCCCATATCCTATCCCTCTCCCCCTCCCCATACCCTATCCTTCTTTCCCTCCCCATACCCTATCCCTCTTTTTCTCCCCATACCCTATCCCTCTTTCCCTCCCCATACCCTATCCCTCTCCCCCTTCCCATACCCTATCCTCTTTCCCTCCCCATACCCTATCCCTCTTTCCCTCCCCATACCCTATCCCTCTTTCCCTCCCCATACCCTATCCCTCTTTCCCTCCCCATACCCTATCCCTCTTTCTCTCCCCATACCCTATCCCTCTTTCCCTCCCCATACCCTATCCCTTTTCCCCTCCCCATACCCAGTCCCTCTTTCCCTCCGCATACCCTATCCCTCTTCCCCTTCTTATACCCTATCCCTCTCCCCCTCCCCATACCCTATCCCTCTTTCCCTCCCCATACCCTATCCCTTTTCCCCTCCCCATACCCTATCCCTCTTTCCCCCCTCATACCCTATCCCTATTTCCCAATTCTTCTTCCCATTCCCCTTGCCATATCCCTCCCCATACCCTATCCCTCTTTCCCTCCCCATACCCTATCCCTCTCCCCTCCCCATACCCTATCCCTCTTTCCCTCCCCATATCCTATCCCTCTCCCCCTCCCCATACCCTATCCCTCTTTCCCTCCCCATATCCTATCCTTCTTTCCCTCCCCATACCCTATCCCTCTTTTTCTCCCCATACCCTATCCCTCTTTCCCTCTCCATACCCTATCCTTCTTTCCCTCCCCATACCCTATCCCTCTTTCCCTCCCCATACCCTATCCCTCTTTCCCTCCCCATACCCTATCCCTCTTCCCCTTCTTATACCCTATCCCTCTCCCCCTCCCCATACCCTATCCCTTTTCCCCTCCCCATACCCTATCCCTCTTTCCCTCCCCATACCCTATCCCTCTCCCCCTCCCCATACCCTATCCTCTTTCCCTCCCCATACCCTATCCCTCTTTCCCTCCCCATACCCTATCCCTCTTTCCCTCCCCATACCCTATCCCTCTTTCCCTCCCCATACCCTATCCCTCTTTCTCTCCCCATACCCTATCCCTCTTTCCCTCCCCATACCCTATCCCTTTTCCCCTCCCCATACCCAGTCCCTCTTTCCCTCCGCATACCCTATCCCTCTTCCCCTTCTTATACCCTATCCCTCTCCCCCTCCCCATACCCTATTCCTCTTTCCCTCCCCATACCCTATCCCTTTTCCCCTCCCCATACCCTATCCCTCTTTCCCTCCCCATACCCTATCCCTTTTCCCCTCCCCATACCCTATCCCTCTTTCCCCCCTCATGCCCTATCCCTATTTCCCAATTCTTCTTCCCATTCCCCTTGCCATATCCCTCCTCATACCCTATCCCTCTTTCCCCTTGCCATTACCAGCTTCCCTCCCAATTGCCAACCCCATTTCCCTTCCCCCCCTTTCCAGTTCCTCCTTACTATCGCCTTGCCCTATTCCTTTTCCCCTGCTTCTTGCCTGATCCGTCCTTTCCGTCTTCCCTTTCCTTGCCTAATCTCCCCCTCCCTCCTACTAATCAAATCCTTCCTTCCCTTCTTTTCATCTAGTTCCTATTATCTTTCTGCACATCCTCCCTGCCATCCTTCAAATCTTCCCGCTCTATAAATTCTATGATAAGAAGGACCACGGGGGACATCCAAGGGTGGCTGTATGACCCATAGGGGATCATCAGATACCGAGAGCAAAGCCTGAGGTTTGTACGATCACCATGGGCCGTACGGCCACTCGAGGATGCCTCCTTAGGTCCTTCTTTATTTTATCAGCCAAGAAATCTTCAAAATCTGTTAATTACGGACAACAAAATTGGAATTGATACAATCATGCTTCAAAGAATGTTCAGTGAGTGTGTACGGCATGGCAATATGCACTGTTTACAATACATGCTGCACATGGGCAGAGTGGGAGATAAAAGTGAAGAAGCACTGTTGTTGGCCTCTACACAACAACCATATATGTTCTACCTCATGGGCTACACTGATGAACTGTGGCCTGTTTCCAGCAGCTCAGAAAAGTACTCAAACAAGAAAGTAACATCATTATAACATCAATCTGGTGTATGTGTGTAGGGTACAAAGGCTACCGTGACAGTGTATAACCTTGCTGCAGCATTCTGTTTAGTACTGCTTTGGTTCTTGTTACCTTATTTGGATGGTACCCAAGAACGGAATCATTGAGATGTTGCACCAGAGACCTTGTATGTATATATAGGATATATAGAGACTGGAAAGCTTCTCTTTGGGCCTATGTGCCTATTCCCCTGGTGGCTGGTAGGATCAACTATGACCAGGGTCTGGCCATTACCAATGTAATTGTTTTTTTTGTTGTTTTTTTTAATACAGTTTTATTATCCTGGGACAAGTTGGATTGCTCCAGTCTTCCCTTGTCACCAGCAGAACTTAATAACTATTACATTGACTGTGACAAAATCATATTCATTTTTGTTTAATAGTTAATAAAAAATAGTTAATTAAATAAACTATTAGGCAAGTATACTATGCCCTACCTCTGCGCGTTATTGACCAGTTTTATATTTAACTGCTTATGATAACAATGAGATGAGATGTAATGAAATGAAATACAATAGGTCAGCGACTTATAACTAATGATACAACATCAGATGAATATTCCCTGAGCAAGCCGAGCAGTTTCACTGATGACATATTCTTCCGATAATTTAATTTTTAATTTGTTCTTAAAAGCGTTGTAATCATCTATTTGTCTAATATTAACATCCAGTTCATTCCACAGTTTCCTTGCAACAAAAATCAGTGATTTAGAAATATATTCTACCCTGGTAAATGGCATTGGCACAACCGGTGCCACATTTTGACGAGTATCTCTTACCGCAACAACTGGTATGATGTATTTTGACTTGATCAAACGGAAAATAATATTAAGTAAAAAATATTTCCTTCTATACTCCAATGGAACAAGCTTAGCCCTCGTATATAACTCTATCTTATGTACTAACATTGGATTAGCTACCATAAAAGTGGTACGTAGTGCCACATTTAATACGGTTTCAAGCTTACTAGCATCCGCAAGAGTACAAGCAGTGAAGTATACATTACCCATATCTAAGTATGGTAACAGCATACTTTTAACAATTGTTAGCGCAGTATATTCAGTTATACATTTTCGAATCCTACGTAGTAAGAACAATTTATATGATGCCAACTTATATGTTTCCTTAAGTTGATATTTAAAATTCAATGCCACATCCAAATTTATCCCCAAGTATTTATAAATGTGTACATGCTCCAATGGATTATCTCCCAGGGTCAATACTGGATATTGCAAATCTTTCATGGTTGAAAAAATCATATATTTTGTTTTTTTAATATTAATGGTCAGTTTATGCAAGCGACACCAGATACTCACTTTGTCCAAATCAGATTGTAAGGCTCTTGCACTTTCTAGAACGTGTTCATGTGTATTGTACAAGACAGTGTCATCTGCATAGAGTAAAACATCCGAATTTTGTACAATTTTTGCCAAATCATTTATATAGATATTAAAGAGCAGTGGGCCCATTATCGAGCCTTGTGGAACTCCATAGTTAATGTTCTTCAGTGGTGATAATAGCCCATTAGCTATTGTCTTCTGTTTTCTATTATTTAAATAATTAGAAATCCAGTTTTTCATATTTCTCGAAATGTACATGTTATTTAACTTATTTATTAATATTTGATGGTCTAAAGTGTCAAAAGCCTTTCTAAAATCGATGAAAACGGCTATTGTCGGTTGTTTATTATTATTATTATTTAGAGTTATTTCAGAAATCAGTTTAAAAATAGTATCTTGCGTTCCATGTTCGGATCTAAAACCATTTTGATTTTGACAAAACAGTTGATTATCCTCAACATGCCTATATATTTGCTCATGAATAAGTTTCTCCAGTATTTTCCCCGGGAGCGGTAACAATGTAATTGGTCGAAGATCTTCCACGTACTTTGGGTTACATATTTTAGGAATTGGCACAACAGTGCCAATTTTCCATTCATCAGGGAAAACCTGGGTTTCAATTGAGAGGTTACACAAATGCAATAACTGAACATGTAGACACTGAAAACTATCTTTCAAAATTCTAGAGGATACCGATAACCCTGATGATTTATAAATATCAATTTCATTCAATTTTTTATCTAATTGTTGTAGAGTAATTTGTTCTAAGTCCAGCAGTTGAATATCTCTATTTTCAACAACATCTTCAACGATGTCTTGCATTTCCAGGTCTGTTGGTTTAACTATTTTTGAAGCCAATTCATTTCCAATACCTGTAAAAAAGTCATTTATATAAGTGGATATTTGATCATCATTTACTGTGTCCCCATGTTCATTCACAAGTGAAAAGTGGCTAGTTTTTGTCTCCTCTGGGATCACATACTTCAAATGTTCCCAAAACTTTTTTGGGTCATTCCTATATCTATCTAACCTTTCTATAACATAGTCATTCTTAGCCCTCTTAAACTGGGACTTACACTCATTTCTCAACCATTTACTCAGTTTGATATCCTCAGGGTCCCGTGTATGTTTAGCCAGTTTAAGCGAGACATCTCTATCCTTTGCAAGTTCTATTAATTCATGAGATAACCAGGGGGGTCGCGATTTCTTATACTTAGAAGTTCGTACAGGACAATATTGATCTAATGTTGTTTCTATATAATTGAATAAAATAGACCATGCTACATTTACATCTGTTATTTCATAATAGTGTGCCCAGTTTTTTAAGAGTAAATCATTGCAGAAAATGTCTTTATCATAGTTTTTATAGCTCCTACCTGTAAATTCTGATTTAAGTGTTTTTAATTTTACTTTCTTCCGAACAATAAAAGTTGGGACATGATCACTTATATTAACATCAAGTATTCCACTGGTTATCGGGAGATCATTATTAGTTAAAATAAGATCCACAATGGAAGTTGAGTAGAGAGGTCTGGTTGGTTCTGAGGTCAATTGACTATAACCTAAACGTTGTTCAAGCTCTCTTAACTTCGACTTCCCAGCATTAGGGCTAGAGTAGTCTATGTTATAATCTCCTCCCAGATAAATATCCTGTGTTTTCGGCGTAACAAAACTAACCATTATATCCGTCATACATTGGATAAAAATAGCAACATCTCCATCTGGTGGTCTATATATATTGCAAATATGTATTGGTCTTAAATTATCAAAGTTAAGAGTCAATGTCTGTATTTCCATATCCTTTGTGCTGGATAAATACACTTGATTAGTTGGAGACAGGTATGATATATTATTTTTTACAAACGCGCATAAACCACCTCCTCTTTTTATTACTCCATTTGCATTTGTAGTTTGTCTATCCAATCTGGTGTGCGTGTAACCCTCTATTGCAACAAAATTGTCAGTAATATCCTCAGTTAACCAGGTCTCAGATACACACAATACATCCGCTTTGTATTTTAACAAAGTGTTTTCAACCAAAGGTTTTTTATTTAATAGACTTTGGACATTCCAAAACAAAATTTTCAGCCCCTTTAGTGAGAAAAAATGATTATTTACATGATTTATCATATATAAAATAGTCGAATATGTCTTTTTGATATAGATTGGGTGAACATGATGATATTTTATGATCGAGTATCGGAAAGGGTGATGTGATTACTGAATATGACAACCTAAATATGTAGGTCATGTCCAGTATTTATGTATCAAGCATATGAATGTATGTCGAGTTGCTCCCGGGGAGAAAAATTGGCTCCTTTGGTTTTACATTAAACTGTACAAATCCGTCATATTTAGGAAAATATTTCAGTTTTTAGTAATACATATTAACAATATAGGTTCGAATTTTGTTAGGGGATTTCAATCACATAACTGTAGTCCCCATACATATTTGTAAGTAGGATTACAACGTACATGTCATTCCATTTTATTAATAGCTCTATAGTTCAGCTTCCTACCAGTCCAGTAATACTAGATCTGAAATCAAAGAAAGATGCTACTCTCTCCGAGGGGTTTCTATCACATAACAGTCCGCCCTGGTTTGAGTAGCTTATTACTTATAGTTTATAACTAAGTAATATTCGAGTAAACAGTTAGTAAGTCAGTATGTAAATAGAAGTACATCTCTCATTAAGTACTTGCGTTTCTGTACACGTCGCATGTTCACAAGTAGGATGATCACATAACCATCCCACTAGTATCTTGGGACAGAGTTCTTTTGTACCGATTCTATAAACGCTGCCGCCCAGGTTTGCCTCAGTTCTTCCGATAGGTGAATCCCGTCCTTATGTAGTTTGTCATAGTAATGCCTGTAGTGTCCTCTCCTATACTTATGTACTGTTGAGGCCAAGTTTGGTATATGGTAAAGTCTCTTTTTGCAGATACCCAGAATGTGGTTATTAACGTTCACTATTGTATTTGTAAACATTTCCTGCGTTTCTGGATTTTCTATTCCTAGATAGTTATCCACTTTGACTCCAACCAGTGGACACATGATAAATTTGGATTTTGGTCTAAAATTATGAACCTCCTTGTCGACTTCGTCTACCAGTGCAATCATATAGTTGGTCATTTCTGCTTCTGTGGCAAATGGGACAGTTATTTCCTTTGTAAATTTATTTTTATTGGTCAGGTCGCACACCCCTCCTGCTATAAATACCAGGTGATCGGGGAAATCACCGGCAAAGTCACATGCCACACTCGAGAGTTCCAATAGACCGGCTCCTCTTTGTCTATGTACTATTAGGCCTGTTTTGGCTTCATTTAGAAGAGCTATTTCATCCTGCAGTTTGTATCCTCGAGAATCTATTATTATTGCAGCATCTTTAATATTAGAAGCCATGTTTCAGAATTTACACACTTGAGTATAATGTGAATGGACGAGCTTGTGGGTTTAAGGGTGAAAATGCGTACCTGAGTGGAATGGTTTGATCACTATCAATTGTTACCAACTTCTGTGGGGTTGACTCGACCAATGTATCTAGTGGTGTTGATATTACTGGTTCAGCTTGTTTTTGCCCTTCTGACTCGTCCCGCTGCTGCAGTAGTAGTGGGGTGGCCGATTTTCTGTCTTTGTCTTTGTGCCTGCGCGTAGTCACGGTTGGGTGGGTCGGGTCTAGTGTTGTTGTATTAGGCGTTTTTGCGGCTGCTTTAGACCTGCGTAGGTCTTCTCTGATTCCTTCCAGTATGAAACCCAATTTATTCTGTCCTACTCCTTTCCCTTTTTCAATATTGGGGTTTAAGATGGATAAGCCAATTGCCCAAAATTTATTTAGCGTTGCTTCCATTAGTGTTTCCCCTCCAGTTTCCAACAGTAGATCTTGTAAATACTTGTTTTGTTTATATTTCTCTTCATGCATTTCTTTCATTATAATTTCTTCTATTTTCCTCCATTCTTCAGTTGTTCTTATTCTGTCACCTAATCGTTTTATTACAAGTGGGTCATCTTCTTCCATGATTTGTCTAGCCAATGGTTCATCCTTGTGGTATTTGCATTTAACATGTTGGAATCCTTGCTCGACTGAATTATAGGCAACTCCTCTATATTTGAACCTTACACCATAGAAACTCGAGAGGAATGAGTGCCTGGACTGAAAGGCTACTCCTCGTGATGTTTTCCTTGTGAAAGCTTTTGCTAATGTCAGATGTGGTGGGAGCAGATCTAATGTTTCGTGAGTATATTTCACTTCATCTATTATGATGTTTTTGCCTGCAACTGTACATGTGTGCCCTTTACTCTTGGCAAGATTTGCTAGTACACGTAGCTCGGACCTGATCCTTTTGTCCTTGTCGGTAAGGTCATCGTTGACCCATAGGTCACTACAGTTTGGATTGTCCTTAATCAGTTGTTTCCGTCTCATTACTTCATTTCTAACGTCAAGGTCGTGGAATTTCACAAGGATCGGTCGGGGGGAGGCATTCTGTTTATATTGCCCAAGTCTTTTTGCTGATTCAAAATCTCTATTGTCAGTGGTAATTTAGTATTAGAGAAAATTTGCAGGCAAATTTCTTTAACATTTTCTGTTCTCTTTTCTGGCACCCCAAACACGAGTACATTTCTTTTCCTACTCTCAGCATCGAGCTGTTCAAATTTTTCACCACAGTTACAACTATGTCTATTAGTTGTTGCATTCTTCTTTTGATCTGTTTCTAGCTCTTTAATTCTCGCTTGAAGTGCTTGGATGTTTGATGTAGCCTCTCCTATATTACGGTTCATATCTTTTGTCTCAGAATCATAGTATGTGATAGAAGCTTCAACTCCTTCTAATCTTTCATCCATTTTATTTATTTGGATTTTAGAAGTTTTAAGATCCTCGCACACTTTGTTCATTGTAGCTACGTCTGATTTAACTGTGTTCATTTGTTCTGACATAACATTGATTGTCTGCGTTAACAAGTTCATCTGTGCTATCATGAGGTCTATTTTGGTTTCTGGGTTTGATACCAGTTGGGTGCTATCATGTGAGATCAGTGGTATGGGATTGATATCGATTTTACTTATCTGTGGTTGTTGTTCATTTGCGCCATTAGGACCCCCTTTGTTGCGGCCTGTTGGTACGGCAGCCATTGCTTGTTTCAGTAGTCCGTGGGTAGGGAAGTGACTTGAGTGATCTGTACTAGTATTCCTTCCTCTGTTTGGTATATATTCCGTGTTCAGTCCTTGCACAAACCCCTTCTGGGTATAATATGCTGAATGTAAGTGTCCACAGATCGTTACATATCACTGATTATCAATAAGACCCCGGGAGCACCACAGAACACGTCCTCACCCTAGCGCCATAGCTAAATTGTGGAATAGGTAGTGGCACCACACTGACTATTTTTACCATAGGCATAATGGTCAATTCAAATCTAGTCCTACCAAGGGCCAGGTGGCAGGCCTGTAGTGGATAACAGGTTTACCCCTGGCTTTCCAGTCTCTATATATCCTATATATACATACAAGGTCTCTGGTTGCACTGTGAAATTCTTGTAACATTTTGCTTATGTTCTTTCACATAAGAATAACCTTATTTTAACATTCTGTATGGGTGAGGTTGCAACTCCACTAAAAATGTAATGTTATAACAACAGTCTTTTTTAGTGAGTCTCAACCTAACCTAAAAGAATGTAATTGTTATGTTGAAATTTAACAAGTAACAGATTAACGTAAAAAGTATGTTCCTAGAACATGCCTGTTACGTTATTCTACCCTCCTTCGGTTGCTTTACATTCACTCACCGACTCACTCTTTCACCAAAAATATTATAGCTACACTAAGATACATATTTCCCGTCCGTTGCTTACGTAAGTTTCGTGCATACGACGATAGTGGCGCCCCCTATGAGGGTCTGTGCAACCCAACACAAATAGAACAACAGTGTGTCTTTTTCTATCTTTTTCGAAATGTAAACAAACAGTGATGACGTAGTAAAAATGGAAAAAAAGAGGACACTTTGTAGCGGGGGCGCCAGCGTCGCGACATTCATGGCTAAAGGTTACAAATTGTGTCTCTTATCATGTAGCTTATTGTTATCACTGACTGTTCTAGGGTTTTATATTGACCAGGTGGGGGGAGGGGGGTTGGGCATGAATGAGATGAATGTGATGGTTACATCATTTAAACAGTGTAAGTCAATATAAAATTAAACAAGTATATCATCAATATGAAATGAAACAAGTATATCATCAATATGAAATGAAACAAGTCTATCAGTCAAATGGTGTTAATCAATATGGAATGAAATAAGTATATCAATGCAATATATATATATATATATATATATATATAGTAATTTTATCTAAATCAAGTAAACAATGGCTCACATCTGCTACAATTCTCCGCCATAGACCAGGTGCCATCAGCTGTGCAGGTTGCGGTTAAGTTTTCGCCTCCGGAAGATGTCCGGAATCCCTCCGCACAGGTTACATTCACCTCATCCCCGTATCTTCCAACCAGAGAATTGTCTGTGTTTTCCAGAACCACAGTCTCACATGTAATAGCTGAAGTGTAAAATTACAAAACAATAAATCCTGTTTTACGTACACACAATTAATGTTGTTTTCTGAGTGATAAGATCTGATTATAATGTTTTAGATGCATTTGTTCTGGTTTATCTACATGACTATTGGACTACAGTAATTTTCTGAAGCTTAAATGCTTGCATCTTTTCTTTACAATTAGTTTCCATTATAGAAACCATGTTCCTGTAATAACAAGAATAATAACATCTATGAAGTCATGTTTCCTGAATATGAATAACACTGATAGATAAAAGATACATGCATCTTACAATTGATAATCTGCAGACAATTATAAAAAAAAAACACTCACGCAGACACTCTGGTTTGTCTGGAGTAAATTCCCACTCTCGATCATATTTACAGGTAGCACGAATATTACCAGAAGAAATCTCATAGCCTGTGTTACAAGTTATGACTTCCAGCTTGTTAATAATGCCGTGCAGGTTTGTTGCATTGGAAGATGGTATGGTTAGGTTGGGGCATATTTCACCTGAAATGTTTTAATAAAAATATTTCATAGTTTTATATAAATGTAAGAAGTGACTTATTAATCTCAGCGATAACACACTGTATAAAACCAAACAAAAACAACAATAGCACAATGTTTTTCACTGGTTTTGGTACAAATAACCTTTTTATGGGTTTCGAGCTGTTGATGAACCTTAATAATCTAATAAATGTCAGCTAACTATTATTAAAAATCAGCTAGTTGTTTGCTTACCATTGGTTTCCTTGTAGTACATTGAAAGCTCTATATTATATTTCAAAGTGGGTTCTTCACAATTTTGCTTCTTAAGAAAACAGTCCGATATTGCTTTGATATCAGTGGTGTAAACAAATCCCGTGCAGGTCTGGTTGTTGAGGCAAGATGCAGCACAGTTCTGTATGCTGCCGCGACGTATTTCTCGAAGGTCCCCACCACCACAGTCTCCCTGAAATCCTTGAAATCCTGGAACTGATGTGTCCAAAGGGAACAAGATATCAAAAATTGAAAAATGTCCAAATTTTTCAAATTTTTCAAATGTCACTTGTGTTTGGAATTGATACATGCTTCAATTGCAAGAGTAGAATACTGGGACATCATTTAAAACAAAACCTCCTTCATTAACATGATGAAAAATCATTAAGGAATATGATATAACTGATATTTCTGATCATGATATTGTGGCCATTACTTGTATTAATTGCACTCTATTTACTGCAATCCTCAACTTATCTTATGTCCGCGGCACACCTAGATGCCCAGCTGGAACACAATGAAAAATGGCCAGCAGCCATATTGTATTACCCAGTTGATAATTTAAAAAATTTCACCAAACCTACTGTGAGCGTCATAGAAAATCCACTGTCCATAAGTTGATCCCTCTGTCGTGAATGCTACTTTACTTATTGTAGCAGTATTTATCATTGAATTACTGAACAGCTCCCGTTCCCCCACTTGAAGCCCACGGCCAAACTGAAAAGTACATTTCCTTAAAAGTTAAAGATGGACATTATTTTTCTTATCTGAAAGAAAAAAAGAGCACATACATTCCTCACATGATCTATCAATAGATATAGAAAGAGAATAAGCCCATCCCAGTTTACACCAGTGTTAAAGTTTACCGTGAAATATTTTCAGAGAGTTGCATAATAAAAAATTAACCAAACCAATCTGGTTGACAAATTGCTTCTCAAAGTTGTAGAATGAAGCTTTATATATTGGATATTTTCCCATAGGAACCTGTCAGCCCAACCATTAATGTCCGACCCTATTTTGCCCTGAAATACAGTATTTTGATTGGCTGGCAAATCTGAAAATCTGTCAATTGGTAAAATTTTAGGAATCATAAGGTTATATCAATACTTGGGGATATCAAAACAAAACTTATTTCAGTAACACTAACTCTAGGAGCCAAGGATGCTTTATACATGAATTTTGCCCAACCCTTGTCCAACCCTGGAAAGACCCTATGTGGGATGGGCTTATTGGTAAGGTAATGGTTAAGAATCTGATATTATTTTGTACAAGTCTCACTGTGTTATGATGATAGGGCTTTGGAACAGAGAGGCTAACCTTAAAGGAACAATGGCGTATTAAAAGGACAGCACATCCCAGTTGGTACTCTCTGCTTCCAACCACTCAAAGGATTTTTGGCAGTTTATCCTCAATATCTGACCACAGACCACTGTGCGCGCACCCTTCCCCACAATCTGCCACTGCTAGCAAGGTAGGAGGGGGGGGGGGGTCTACTAGTCAACTGACTGACTTGTAATCAGGTAATAGATCCTGTCTATACACCTGTTGAATATTCGGTAGATTTGACCCCCAAATAATTGTCAATTATTATGAGTTATGTCTGTGATATGTATTTTCACATCGCACATATTTTGAGGGATATTTTACTTCCAAATAGGGTATGAACGGGGTGACATATTAAATGTTCTCAAATGAAACATTACGACCAACCTTTATTCTTTGGTCCCAGCTAATCCAGAAGCTCTGAAACACTGGATGTTGATTCTGATCAGCATCAACACTGAAGCCCACTGCTGCTCCGTTACAATCCCTGTTCATGGAAATGAAAGTCAGGGGATTGAAAAAATGAGGCCACCTAAAACATATCTGTCAAAACTTCAAAAATAACGTTTATATTTTAGGTTCTTTTGACAACATTTGCACTATGGTCTTGGTCTTTAAATTCTTGCAGAATCGTTAATACGCTATATCAACTATTTGTGCAAGAGCTGCTCGTCGACTATGCTGTTATAACGCAGCCCAATTTTGGCAAATATTTGGGACTATGTGCTTGATATATATATAATGTATATATATATAGACATATACATTAAAATTACATTATATATATATATATATATATATATATATATATATAGTACAGACTGAGGGGGCACAGAGCAATTGCTACTGTCCTGGTTTACACATACCATCAAGGGCTTCAGTCGGAGACATAGCTGGGTGGTTCCAAACTGGGGCAATAACAATTTCTGTGTATGCCCGTGGTCGCTGGTTTCTGAGAGCGCGGGAGAATAAGGAAGGTATACAGAGTGAGATCCTGGTATAGAATAGCAAATTAAAAATTGAATTATGTATATTAGTCTGAACTCACGTCACTGTTGCTGCACCTGCTCCAGTCTGTAGTTTGATGTTACACTCAGCCTCCACCAGTCTGATATGCGCAAGCCCTGCTGATTTTACCTGAATGGATGAAATGAAAGGATATTGGACATCAGTCAGCGCAAACCTCGTTAGTCACTCTTAATCCTCCATTAGTAGTTAAAATGTGTTCACCATACTATTCAATATACCCCACACTCACTTGAACCGTTCGGACCTCGGCAGTCATCAATATGCTGTATTGCAATGAATATGCTTGATGAAACCACCGGTCAAATTGCCCGGCGTTTTTGGAGGTGATTCCGATGAAACATATACATTTCAATACAACATAGCGAGGTGCAAGTTTCCCTAGTAGGTAAGGGGCTAAGAAACTATATAAAATTATTTTCAATAAACAAGAATTGTATAAATGCAATTGTTTTGTACTTTATATATCTAGACTGTCGGCCTTCCATAATAGACAATTATCACAAGTAATGTATTTATAAGTTTCTATTGAATTTATCAAGTAATTTTTCATACAATTGAATTATTATTAGTGATTTATTTATATATATTTTAGACGTGCATTGTAGGTTATTTCTGATAGTTACCTTAAACACAAGGTTGTAGGTATTCTTCAATTCAATGTTCTGGCTAACACTGTCGGGTCCCCTCGTCACCATCCGGTAAAGTTGTCCTTAAATCACAAGTTTTAAAGGGAGGGGCCAGCGAAATTAAGTATTCTTTCAATTTGCATTGTATATCTTAGATTTAATGCCTAAAAAGACGAACATAACATTTTTATTTCTAAAGGCAACTCCTTTTGATTATTAATACTACTTTCTTATCAGAGTATGCCTTAATGCCTTTGTATACTGAAAATGGACGCATGTGTGTGACGTCACACATAGAAACATCTATTTTCAATTTTCAAAATTGCAAAATCCTTATAAATTATTTTTTAAATATTTTTTTTTTGCATAAATCAACCAATCTCATTCACTTGAACACTATTAGACTCATCAAAACTGAGGGGAAATCTTAAATTCAGTTATTTTTGAAGTTTTCTATTTTTCAATTTGTCTGTGTGTGACGTCACACACAGAAAAATTGAAAAAGGCACTGCATGCTGCACCAAATGCAGACAGGGACAGTAACTTTGGATTAGAAAATTGTGTATAAAATTGAAACAATAAAGATATTCATGTGACATTTGGCATACTGACTACTTGCATGGTGAGGATCATGGCACTATAATTATCTATATTCACTGGCTCCTCTCTTTGAGAACAATTGCGCCATTATAGTTGGCAAATGAAATCAGATTTCAAAATCTATTTTGCAGATGTTTTTTGAACAATCAGCACATACTGAGACTACTCTAGGTGAAAAATTTGCACAGTGACCCCTGATTATTTTTACATCTTTGGTACCTATGTAGGTTTAACTTTCATAGTGTAAAGTTTGAAACAATTCTCAATGTGACTTCTATAATGGCGTGATTGTTCGTTTTTCTCATCCCGGGATAACTACCTTGTGATTAGAAAATCATTCAACCTTTACGAAATACATAAACAGTTAATCAGTATATATTTAGCTGATAAGGACTCACACCGGCAGGAAGTCAGCGTGCAGGAGGAGGGGGCGACGACCACATCCGACATGCCCGAACACGTCCACCCGGAGAAACACAAAGTGTATATTTGGTCTGCAACTATGTCTAGACAAACTAGCAGAGTACTGCTCCAAGTGGGAACTAGAAGTTAACACTCAAAAGACAAAAGTTATGCTACTATCAACAGGTAAAGCTAAGGTAGAAGACCTCTCTTTTCAAAACAACAAACTAGAGTGTGTTAATTCCTACAAATATCTAGGTTTACTAATAACAAGTACTGGTAACCTACAGAAGATGGAAATGGACAGAGTAACAAAGGCGAGGAGAGCAATGTTTTCAATCAAGCAGGCAATAAGCACCTCACATAATGTTTCAGTAAAGCTTTCCATGACTCTGTTTGATAGACAAATCGAACCTATACTGTTGTATGGCTGCCCAATTTGGGGCATGCCGGATAGTAATCACACATTAAGGCTGAAAATCAACGGGGTAGGTCCTAAAAGAGTGAAAGAATATGCTTATGAATGTCTTAGGGCAATTGACGTTACAGATGTAGAGATTATTAGTAATAGATATCTAAGGGCTAAACAAGAGATTTCAATGACACTATCAAATATTCAAGACAAAATAGAAATAATGCATAAATTCAGGAAATACCCAGTCACCTTTGAGATTGAAGAAGTGGAACGTACAAAAACTAAGGACATAGAAAAATTTTATATGAAATATTGTAAGTATACTTTAGGAGTCTCCAAATATTCAAGCAATGTCTTAACCCTAAGTGAACTGGGAAGATACCCAATACAAACAAAATCTATTATCCTGGGCATTCTTTATTGGTGGCGCCTAGAATTTGGCACAGATAGTATTTTATTAAATAATGCTTTCAAAACTATGAAAAACGAGAACCACCAGTGGATAAAAAATATACAAGACACTCTATGGAAAATTGGGCTGGGGGATGTTTGGCTTTATCCCTTACGATGGGACAAAAATTCACTGAAAGCAATAATATCAAGTCGTTTGCAAGACATATACATCCAGAAATATACAGAATATACTAGGAACCCGGGAAATGAAGAAAGATGTAAAGTTATTAAGAACTGTCACGAAGACTATTATAAACAGAGAGACTATTTAGAAAGGGTTGTATCACCAGAAATAAGAAGTATATTGACAAAACTTAGAATAGATATGAATTGTACAGCTGATAGTCGGTTTAGAAGCTTTAGAAGTAAAAAGACTATTAGCCAATTATGTACTTGTGGTAATCCGAAACAAGATGTGTATCATATTCTTTTTGTCTGTGAAAATGCTAAGTTAACATCAATTAGAAGAAAATTTGAGAACAACTACCAAAACTACTGTCAAAAATATAGAGACAAAAGTTTACCAGAGAAAATATCAGAGATCTTGAATGTCACCCCCCACTGCCATAAGAATGACTTAGAAAGGTCAACCTTACTTGTCTGTACATTTATCAAAAATATATACGCAGCCACTAGGGCCTTAGAGATGTAGTTATCTAAGTCTATTCCTATACCTGGTGTTGACATAAATGTACCTGTACGTTAGTCAAATAAACCATTTCTTATTTCGTATTTCGTATTTCGTATTTCGTATTTCGTATACAAAACTTTGTCAATTTTACTAGAGTCCTTTCATTCTGTATGTCAGTTAACTGGCTATTGGTTGCTTTATGCCCTAATCAACTGCCAGGATCATATATCAAGTGCGGCCATTCCAGGCCCATAGCCAGCTTTTTACAGTGGGGGGTTCATTTTTTGAGTAATCGGGATCAGATATTCTTGGGAATGGGTACAGAATGGTTATGTCTCAAGCTTTAAAATCATATATATTGTAGGTTAAGATCAGAGCATACATTACAGAAATATTAGAAGTTTTGTAGATCATTCATGTAATTCATCCAATGGGGGGGGGGTCATATAATTGACAAGGGGGTTCGTCCGAGGAGGGGCGGGGGGTATGGGCCTGCATTCTGTATCAATGGATTCGAGGGGGGGGGGGTTAGGATAATACGGGAAGTACCTATCTATATTTACGTTCCATGACTTTTGGCCAAGGGAATGTCAGGGTAGAATCTAAAAACCATGAAAAATATGCATACATGTAGGGGCTGGTCTAGGTTGGGGTGGGGGGGGTCCAGCCCCCCCCCCCCCCCCTTGTGATGGACCCTTATACTACAAAAATAGGGGAAATTGCCGTGAATCGGCGCGTGAATGTCCTCAGTTTTAGTACTGACCCCCACCGCCACCCCCTTTCGGAAATCCTGTATCCACCCCTGACATGCTTTATGGTAGGGCCATAGGAGTTACAGAGCACTTAGTATTATACATACCTGGTGTTCGTTTGATCCTCCAAATCGCTGGCATGCTTGATTTCAGAAAGATGTACGTCCTTTCTGATTCTTCTCTTGAAACATAGGAGTAACGCAACTCACCCTCATGTAGAAGCCAAACAGTATGTGGGGTCCACCCGATTGTAAATTGTTTGTACTCGTTACAGTCAGAATCTATCTTGATGGTTATGTTGTAGTTTATTCTGTCTAAATTGCTCCAGTTTATCGGAGTGTCAACTATCTCCGCCAAGGCATCTCCGGGGCATGCTTTCAATTCAAAAGTGATTTTAGTGTCATATGTCTTTATGTACTGGGTAAGGCCGGTGGAGTGGGAGTTCGTCATGAGGACCATGGTTTCCTCTGCAATACAAGAAAAATAATGAAAATAATATAATAAGTATTTTATTGACAACAAAGAAGTCATTACAAACTTATGTGTCAGACAAACTAGACATAAGAAAGCTACAAATAACTACAGCTACACCATAAACTACACATTAATGACTAGACAGGACTTGACTAGCACAGTGCAGTGAGGTAAGGCGAGTCACTACACTGTCTTGGATGGTTGGCATACACAGTTAGCCTCCTTAGATAAAAGAGTTGTTCAAAACATCAACAATAGCACAAGGCCTTGTAGGGCAATTTAGCACCTGGCAGACCGGGCTGGCAGAATAGCAGAGTTATGTCTGCAATAGTAAATCTAGAGGTAGTATGATCGGGTTACAGTGGGGACATTGTAAAGTGTCATGGTTACTGCTGTATGGCATTTGATCTATCTCTGAAGGCAAGATACTTATATAGGGTTATATAGGATTGCAGTGGTAGCCGATGTGTCGGAATGACCTCCCCACGTACACCCTACTTATATAGGGTCTGGTGAGTTCATTAGCCTTATAAATGCTTCAGTCTCTGTGAGCATCGGAGTGTCAACTATCTCCCCTCCGGCATCTCTGGGGCATGCTTTCAATAATCAACCTTAGGAAGCACTTTGTTGTATCCTGTCTAGCATGCACGAAGAAATAATTTCAGTTGGCAACTTTCTCCTGCAAGCTTTATGATATAGGTAAATCATTTAAGGACGCAACCTTCTTGTAAAGATGATGAATTATATGAATTATATAATTCAGCAGCGGATCCAGGGGTGTGTGTGATTGTTGGAGTATAAGGTCTACTCAGCAATTATTCAGCAAAACAAATATTGCAGGCATGCACGCGAATACATGTCGTTTTAGTACTTAGCCCATATTATGTGGAACCCCCTTTTCGAAATCCTATATCCGCTCTTGTAATTTACTATTATCTCCTGCCAATTTGAGATTTCTGATATATGTGCGTTTTAACAGCACAGATCTTCGCACAGCAAAACTGTTCAAATTCATTTTTCTCTCCTGCATGTATATATATATACCACTTCCACTTACCTGGCAAAGCCTGGGAACTTGTTCCAGTTAAAAGGGCAGCTATTAGAATTAACGTTCTTGTCGTCAGCAAAGCCATCAGAAATCCTGTAATGTTCCTTCCATGTGTTCATCCACTGAGGTTCCCTAAAGACTAAGATCAGGCTGTGAAGGTCATTGGGAATGATTCTATGAAGGTCATGTCGCCGCGTCTGAGCAGGGACGGGGGATGGGAGGCAGCTTTATATGGGAATGTTAATATGAATCAGTAATAATTCATGAAATCAATTGACAACATAAGAGTCATCTGATATCATTCTTTTGTATTTGTTATTCCAGAGAGGGATGCTCTCCTGAGTGAGTAGGGGGGTGAGGGAAGGGGAGACTGGAATAATTATCATAAAAATAATTACCCCCCCTCCCTGCTACAAGTGAAACATTCATCCTTAAGAGTTATCTCCTGTTATTGTTTTTATGGGTGTTTTTTTTATAGATAGGTGCTCGTGGTGGGGGGGGGGGGGGGTCATGAGAGCAGGGGGAATTGAATAATGATCATAATTTCATGCAAATGTGAGAAGCCCCCCTCCCTATCAGTAAATTATCCATTCTTATAAATGCGCATATAAGTTATTCATCGATTTTACCTGTCTCAATGACGCACATTCCTTTCCTGGAAGTGAATATACATTTCTTGTTTTTACATTTCAACAGAAGTCTTAAAAAATGTTCATCAATTTTGTGTTTCATGCCAACAACGAAACATCAGCATCACATAGATTAGAAAGATAAAGGATGTTTTAAAGGAATATTTGATCATTTTTTGATTGATTACTATTTCACATTAACAGCTTGATATTATGGTTAGATAGCTAGACAGGGAACGAACAAAATTTATTATTAATTTTATGTTTTAATGTGATCCATATCGCATATTTCTACAGATGCCCATCTGGAAATTATGCATCTTTGAAAGCAATATTGTAATGTGACAAAGAGAAATGTTTATGAAATGCACAATTATGCATGAGCATCAGTAGATACCTTGCTCGAAGTAGTGCTGCAGCATCCTGATCAAAAGGCCTCTAGATTTTGAGTAACCGATGACCCAAAATTAATAAAGGTTGACATATATCATCGCGTTCGGGAGGTCCTAAGCTTTTCAAAACTGCCTGATGCCAGACTGAACACAAATTACGAACTTCAAGGTCACAGGTCAAAGGTCAAAGGTCACCAGAATAAATTAACCTACAATATTTGAAGGCTATTTGCCATATTTTGCCAACTGTTACAGCTAAACCTTAGATATTTTAGGTGTGTATAGCTATGAATCAGGCTCAATTCTAATATCCATATGAATGACCTTGCTCAAGGTCAAGGTCATCAAATTATGGATTGCTTACAGTAAACCTAAGTAATATGTGCTTATGCTTTCTTTTAACTTTTGACAATGATATAAAAGCTTACATATTGGAACATGGATGATAATATTCATAGCAGAAGGCCTTCTTTACATGATTACAGGTCAAAAGTCCATTTTAGTGAATGCATTTCAATGAAAAATAAGACCAGAGTCAAGGTCATTTGAAAAATATTTTTACTAAAATCAAAATTTCTCTAAGAATCACAGTTTTGTTTGGAAAATTGCTATTTGCCATTTAGATATGGCAAATTTGAATGATTTTGAGGGATCTACCACATTAACCTAGGAGATGTCAAATTCATTCTCAAGGTCATTCACAAAATTTATGAAAATCCAATACCTAATTATAGTTCTATCTTGTGTTGTACTTTTAGTTACATATAGTTTGCTTTAGATCTAGCAATAAAGAATAAAAATCTTAATAGTGTATAATAATGAATCATCCTCAATGCTGTTACGTTTTTGTATGCCCTTGCTCAAGGTCAAGGTAATTAAATCAAGGATTGTTCACAGAAAATCTAGCTGCTCAAGCTTTGTTGTGGTCCTTGTCAATGAATACAATTGGGGGAGTCTGGGTGCTCTACATTTTTTCTAGAATTCTATTATGGATTAATGAATTTTCAATGATTAAGTAACTGTTTATGGGTCCCACTCAATTTATACCAATACCAACCTAAAGGGTGTTCCAGCCTCTAGGTTGGCAATAAATGCCTCCAATCAATAAAGTAGTTGTGAAAGGTGTCTTTATCAATTAATGCAATTGGTGATAAATCTCTATATTGCACAATGTCCTTAAAATCTCCATTTGGACTGTCAAGGGCCATTCCATAATGAAGCTGACCTTTCTGATTCCTCACTATTTGTCTGGTTTAGGTGTACCATACCATACCTGGGCTTGGGCTTGCTATCATAGTACTCTGTCAATCCCACTGTGCTAGGGTTATCAAAGGCCCTAGAAGGCCACTAGCTGTAGTGTAGGGCCCTGTTTATGGGGCTCTGCACATTTAAAGAACACCTACCTCAGTAAATGTAAGGATATGGTCTCTACCTTCTCATATATTTGATAATTTCTTAAATTATTTATGCCTAAACTGTGCTCCCATTGATCCCAAAGATCATTTACTACCAGATAATAAGTTACCTAAACCTCCTGCTAAACCCCTATGTCACCATTCTATTGCACTCATCTACCCAATGGTGATCGGGGGAGGTGGGGGGAAGAAAAAGCATACATTATTACCGGAAGGCCCCTTCAGGACTAATAAGTACCAATAGAAATTTCCCTTTTTCTTTCTGGATATTGCTGTGTTCTGACTCCAGTACATTTGACTCATGTTTGGTAAGCTGTGAGATTAGACTGTATGAACAATAAGATGTTTTCCTCATTATATTAAAGCTAATCAATTCACAGTGAAACCATGTAACCCTGCATAAAACCAATGGCGGATCCAGGAATTGTTTAGAGGGAGGTGGCAAGATTTGAAAAAGAATGAAAGTGGTACATGAGTAGACAATTTGTGGGCGGTGGAGCCACCCACAGGGCTGGTATGGGAGGGGTCTCCCCTGCCATTGAGGGGACATGGGGGGTGAACCCCCCCTGAAAATATAAGCTCTCATTCATGCAATCTGGGGCATTTTCAGGTACCTTAGGGGAAAATAGGTGACCGACTCAGGGCCTATTAACATACACTTTCATAGGTCTATCTTCAATATTTACCTGAAAAATGACCAAAAATCTTAAAATAAGCCAAATTTTGACTAAAAATCAAATTTTGTGTAGTTTTATATTAAACTTTAAAATTTCCTAAAAATTTTCATTTGGTTGCCATGGTAACCGGAATGTTTATCGAACGTCAAAGCGTAGAATTACTGATATTATGATGAATTTGGTTTCCATGGAAACCAGGTCATGTGACAATTATTCAAGAATTCATAAAACCTAAAAGTACACCTGTTATGCTACACTGTGCAAAAAACAGATCGTGGATATCTTCAATAGCAAAATATTTGGAGTATTTTGTTTGCATCATAATTAATGTAGATCATATTTTACTCTATACCCAACTGTTTGTAATCCTGTCGCTATCATCTATATCGTAATTTTAATGGTTTTAAGGTGTCTGATGTTATCATGTTCAGAAGCTCACAACTCAGCTTCTACTCATAATATTTAAGAGATGTTTACATTTTTAGAAAGCCTGAGTCTTGTTCTTAATTCATTATTCATGTCAAGTAGCCCCAAAATCGCAGAGCAGGTCACATATTAGTTCTTTTCATATATCTTCTTGCATATATCCATTCTTCAAAGGAGTGGGAGTGTATGTGGATGGGAAGGGTCTCCCTCCTATTGGGGGGGGGGGACACCCCCAAATGATTTTTGAAAATGTAACCTCTCATTCATGCAATCTGGGGCATTTTCAGGTACCTTGGTGACCTTAAGGGACACTAGTATTTTTTTCTAATATTTTAAATTTGTAAGGAAGAAAAAAGGGCCAGAAGGGGTGATAAATGGCCAGGAGGGGAAGCAAAGTGCATGGAGGGGAGCCACAGGAATGGGAGGGCACACGCTTGGCCAGGAGGGGAAAGAAAGGGCTGGGAGGGGACACTCAGGGCCGGGAGAAAGGGCCGGGAGGAGAAAGAGAGGGTGGGGAGGTACATCTTTCTCTCTTCTTCATTCCTCCAACCTTCCTTCCTTTCTTTTTCTTTTTTCCACAGGGCCAGTAGGGGAACGAAGGGCTGGGAGGGGAAAGAAAGGGCCAGGATAGGAAAGAAAGGGCTGGGAGAGGAAAGAAATAGCCAGGAAGGGAAAGAAAGGGAAGGGAATTACACACAGGGCTGGGAGGGGACCCATAGGGCTGGTAGGGGACTCACAGGACTGGTCCGCCAATGTAAAAAAGTAGGTTATCATCATTGTTAGTTCAGGAGATTACATTGAACGGGTTTAGTTTGAAAACCTGATTGAAAATCCATAGTGAAAATTGTCTCAGATAGTAGCTGATTTTCCAACTTTCATTTAGGTCCCTCCAATGGGTAACCTTGACCTTGATCAAGGTGAAAGCATCTGACATTTACATCTTTTATTGTTTTGTCATAAGCAGACTTAATATTGCTAGAAGTAAAAGACAAGATAGAACTATAATTATGTACAGGAATTTCATAAATTTTGTGAATGACCTCGAAAATGAACTTGACCTGTCCAAGGTGAGTGTGCTAGAACCCTAAAAAACATTCATATTAGCCATGTCTAAATGGCAAATTGTAATTTTCCAAACAAAACTGTGATTTTGACTTGATTTCTTAGAGAAATTTTGATTTTAGTAAAAATATTTTTCAAATGACCTTGACTTCGGTCTTATATTTTATCAAAATGCATCGGCTGAAATGGACTTTTGACCTGTAATCATGTAAAAAAAGGCCTTCTGCTATGTATACTATCATCCATCTTCCAATATGTAAGTTTTTTATCATTGTCAAAAGTTAAAAGAAAGCATAAGCACATATTACTTAGGTTTTCTGTAAACAATCCATAATTTGATGACCTTGACCTTGAGCAAGGTCATTCATATGGATATCAGGATTGAGGCTGATTCATAGCTATACACACCTAAAATATCTAAGGTTTAGCTATAACAGTTGGCAAAATATGGCAAATAGCCTTAAAAATATTATGGGTTCATTTATTCTGGTGACCTTTGACCTTTGACCTGTGACCTTGAAGTTCGTAATTCGTGTTCAGTCTGGCATCAGGCAGTTTTGAAAAGCTTAGGACCTCCCGAACGCAATGATATATGTCAACCTTTATTAATTTTGGGTCATGGGTGGGTCTCTTTTTTTGGGGTGATGCTGCAGCACTAAAGTAGATGTTTTACTCAATGTAAATTCCTTTTGAATATGTCCATTGATCACTTTGTAAGAATGACGAAATAAAATTGTAACTCTGTCAGGGGAAGATTAAGAGGAAGAGGGTTTCGTAAGGGGTGCGCGTCACCCTTATTTCAGCAAAAATTGAACGTTTAATAAAAGAAAAAGGGTCTTGCCATAGAAGTTGTAAAAGGTCAATCTTTTGATAAGCTGTAATAAAGATGTAATAAAGGTAATACACTTCACTGTAAAACTGAGAATGTACAAAATGCGCTTAGAGTAACAAAGAAGAGACTTCCTTATTGGTTACATTATACAACCTGGCCTCACTGGTTTCAGATTTAATACCGCACAATTCTTTTACTTTAGATTCCTGTAACAAATGAACGAGCTTATTAATTCCCAACAACAACAACAACAACAACAACAAATAAACAAAACAACAAACAACAAACAAACAAACAAACAAGAAAAGGCAAGGTGCAAACTGAATGACTGACTAAGCCTATATCAGACCCATCTTGGAAATTGAAATACAGTGGAAACCCAATTTGACAAAGTGTATAATATTAGAAATAAAGAGAACGTTTTCATTTTTGAAAAAAGTAGGTTGTGTCTTCAGAGGGGAAGGCTCAGCTTTAAGGGGAAGATAACAGATAAAGAGATCCCCCCCCCCGACCACTCTGGCAGACTGCCAAGAGGATGTTAAAAGTTATCTGTAAACTCTCCATGTCATGATGGGGTCGTCCGTGAAAGATATTATAGTGGTGCCTTCCCAGCCAAACATGTGACGTTATTATAACATTGCAGCAGCGTACTGTTTTGGTTCTTGTTATGTTATTTTGATGGCTCCCAATCACGTTGCTGCAATGTACTGCTGTGACGTTGAACTGCGACAGTATTATAACATTCAGGTTATATCATTCAACCTAAACAGAATATTCTTAAAATGTTCTGTTTTGGTTCCATCCAAACCTCACCAAAAATGATGTTATAATAACTTAATTGTTACATGCCATCTAAGTAAGTGACAAACTGACTAAGAAAGTATGCTTGCAGAACGTTTCTGTTACGTCGCAAGCTAGCTGGGCAGTTGCGTTGCAAGTCATCGTGACAGGGAGAGTTCTAATCACACTCTAACTAATGTCCCCTTTCAACGATATCTCAACACAGCGCTCTTGTCATGAAACAGAAATTTATATCCATTTTGAGTTTCTCCTGTTTGTAGTTATATAATTAATTATAACAAGGTTTTGCAAATGGAACTGCGACCCAAAATCTGTGACTCATAACTGATAAGAGCTGGAGATAATCTTTTTGAGACACTGACAATGAAATACCAGACTGTTGGATATCTCCTCTACCTCTTTGATCAAAGACTTAAGAAGTTTAAAGAAGATCCTGGTAAGTGCATTTAAAAGGTTGACTAGGGTGTCACAGTTCACCAGAATCGACCAAGGGAAAAAAACGGCTGCGTTCATGTAAGTATACCATTATTGGGACTCAAATTAGCAAAACTGATATCTTTGTGCATATTATTATTGAACAATGTCCCAAACATTGTAGCTCACGTTCTTCCAGTTGCATGATGAAGTAATAATGAACATGTAAGTGTGAGAAAATAAGATTTAGGCATATTGATGAGATATAGACAACATATTTTGAAAAAGGTACATACTGACTACCAATAATGTTACCAAAGCCGAACAAATTGGTCCTCGCAGACATTTCATTCCATGCAGGAATGAATACAGTGGAGGGGTCAGGTTCAAAATGAAATGAATTTTTTTTTATGAATGTTAGTTATTCCTGATGTCTAACAGCAAATAGCATCATTGTTAATGAATATCGGCCAGCAGGGGTTTTTCCGACCCCCACCAAAAGGACGGTGTCTGGACCCTTTGGACCTCCTGGATCCGTCCCTGCTTAGTAGGCAACATGTTGGTGGAGAATTATTTGATATTCTTTGTGTCAAGTCAGTGGGTTAATGAGCTTTGTCTGGCATAGTGTATGGAGCAATTCATACAAAAATCAACTAGAAGAAAAGGAAACCTGACCAATATTTACAACAAATATTAAAAAAAACTTAACAATCAAATCAATTTTCTTGTCTGAAAAGTATTGGTGTAATTGTAGTATAAACATTGACTGGAACTGCTACCTGACACTAAAGCTAATGATCTACGCACTGATTTAGGACCGATTATGGACCAATTTCAGAGATCGGTTTAACAATAATGATTATGCTTGTAAAATATGTATTTTCTTCAAACTCGTCATTATTAGAAAGCAAACCAATATTAAAGCACATAACTTTTATTTTACTTTTAAGTAATATCAAAAATGCCAACGGACGGGCAGGAGCTTTGCCACGCCAGAAGAGATACCACTCGAGTTGCTGCCAAGGCAGAGGTGAGGGCCCTGGCCAAGACCGAGTTAGACCTCAGACGAGGCATCAGGTGGAGGCCAGGGCCTTAGCCAAGGCCGAGTTAGACCTCAGACGTGGCATCAGGCAGAGGCGAGGGCCTTAGCCAAGGCCGAGTTAGACCTCAGACGGGGCATCAGGCTGAGGCAAGGGCCTTAGCCAAGGCCGAGTTAGACCTCAGACGTGGCATCAGGGGGAGGTGAGGGCCTTAGCCAAGGCCGAGTTAGACCTCAGACGAGGCATCAGACGGAGGCGAGGGCCTTAGCCAAGGCTGAGTTAGACCTCAGACAGGGCATCAGCGTAGGTGAGGGCCTTAGCCAAGGCCAAGTTAGACCTCAGACGAGGCATCAGACGGAGGCGGGGGCCTTAGCCAAGGCCAAGTTAGACCTCAGACGAGGCATCAGCAGAGGCCAGGGCCTTAGCCAACGCCAAGTTAGACCTCAGACGTGGCATCAGTTACAGGCCAGGGCCTTAGCCAAGGCCAAGTTAGACCTCAGACGAGGCATCAGACGGAGGCCAGGGCCTTAGCCAAGGCCGAGTTAGACCTCAGACGTGGCATCAGTTACAGGCCAGGGCCTTAGCCAAGGCCGAGTTAGAACTCAGACGTGGCATCAGGCGGAGGTGAGGGCCTTAGCCAAGGCCGAGTTAGACCTCAGACGTGGCATCAGGCGGAGGCCAGGGCCTTAGCCAAGGCCAAGTTAGACCTCAGACGTGGCATCAGGGGGAGGTGAGGGCCAAGGCCGAGTTAGACCTCAAACGAGGCATCAGGCGGAGGCCAGGGCCTTAGCCAAGGCCATGTTAGACCTCAGACGTGGCATCAGGCGGAGGCGAGGGCCTTAGCCAAGGCCGTGTTAGACCTCAGACATGGCATCAGGCTGAGGTGAGGGCCCTGGCCAAGGCTGAGTTAGACCTCAGACGTGGCATCATGCAGAGGCCAGGGCCTCAGACAAGACCAAGTTAGACCTCAGACGTGGCATCAGGCGAAGGCCAGGGCCTTAGCCAAGGCCCAGTTAGACCTCAGACGAGGCATCAGGCGGCTGAAGAAAGGCACCAGCGAGTACACTGACACTAAAGGTAAAACTTAGCAGGGTGGGAGGGGGGGCATCAGACGGAGGCGAGGGCCTTAGCCAAGGCCAAGTTAGACCTCAGACGAGGCATCAGCAGAGGCCAGGGCCTTAGCCAAGGCCGAGTTAGACCTCAGACAAGGCATCAGACGGAGGCCAGGGCCTTAGCCAAGGCCGAGTTAGACCTCAAACAAGGCATCAGGCGGAGGCCAGGGCCTTAGTCAAGGCCGTGTTAGACCTCAGACGTGGCATCAGGCGGAGGCCAGGGCCTTAGCCAAGGCCGAGTTAGACCTCAGACGGGGCATCAGGCGGAGGCGAGGGCCTTAGCCAAGGCCGTGTTAGACCTCAGACATGGCATTAGGCTGAGGTGAGGGCCCTGGCCAAGGCCAAGTTAGACCTCAGACGTGGCATCAGGGGGAGGTGAGGGCCAAGGCCGAGTTAGACCTCAAACAAGGCATCAGGCGGAGGCCAGGGCCTTAGTCAAGGCCGTGTTAGACCTCAGACGTGGCATCAGGCGGAGGCCAGGGCCTTAGCCAAGGCCGAGTTAGACCTCAGACGGGGCATCAGGCGGAGGCGAGGGCCTTAGCCAAGGCCGTGTTAGACCTCAGACATGGCATTAGGCTGAGGTGAGGGCCCTGGCCAAGGCCAAGTTAGACCTCAGACATGGCATTAGGCTGAGGCGAGGGCCTAAGCCAAGGCCAAGTTAGACCTCAGACGTGGCATCAGGCGAAGGCCAGGGCCTTAGCCAAGGCCCAGTTAGACCTCAGACGAGGCATCAGGCGGCTGAAGAAAGGCACCAGCGAGTACACTGACACTGAAGGTAAAACTTAGCAGGGTGGGGTGGGGGGGGGGGGGGGGGGGTGGGGGGGGGGGGGGGGGGTCGGAAGCAAAAGGCAGTTTTGCAACAATGATATCGTAACAATGAGGTAATGACTGCCTTCAAACTTTAAAGAAGGAACTCATGTCGCACACAATGCACTTATCTTTTATCTTGACAAAATTCCCAAGCAAACGTTTAACCCGTCCATCATAGGGATCACAGTAACCAACCAATGTCAAACATTCTAAAGCATCCTGCAAATAATCAATGATTGAAATAATGTATAATCAGATATCTAGATAAAGCTGTGACCAGAAGGAGACGAGGTGCAAACACTTCAATATGGTTATTTTCTTTTTGTTCATATGATCGTTCAAATGATAATGTACTTGAATATAGACTAGCAACTGTGGTATGCACATGTTATCCACATTTTTTGTTTGTTTTAATAAAATAAAAACCGTTTTTGAATACCTCACTTCTGAAACAAAACCTTCTATAGGGTCATGTAAAACAAATGAATAGGCCTATATAGGAAAATATATGACCCCGGAACTCAATAGTTCAATAACCAAAGCTCCCTACCCCACCTTCCCTTGGTAAAAATAAAAAAAATTTTTTTTTTATTTAAATGGGACCATAAGTATTTTCCAGTATTTTCTGAATAATACGTACCTATAACCTAAAGCTGTGTCTTTTAAATCCTTAGGTGTTTTTATTTTTTATTTTTTTCCCACAACTTTCAATGTCACCTCTTCTCATCAATATAGATTTATATTGAACTTTGCTCCAAAGTCTGTAAGTCAAACCGATAAGTGGTCGAGGTAATCATTTTGGGACACTGAAAAACAAGTGTCATGTATCTCCTCTACATGTGTGCCTCTTTGATCAAACAATATTAAGATTTATGAAGTTTAGATAAGATCCTGACAAGTGCATTGATAAAGTTCTGTAAGGTGTGAGGGGGTATCAGTACACCAGAATCGACCATCGGAGAAGGACGGCTTCTTTCGTGTGAGTATACCATATTAGTGGAACCTTATTTGACAAACTTGATAACTTTGTGTATGTTATCATTACTGAGCAACTTTTAGAAATCCTGTATCCACCCCTCGTATATGGTTATTGATCAACTTCATGTACATTGTAGTTCATGTTCTTCCAGTTGCGGGATGAAGTAATAATGGACATGCATGTCTAATAAAATGAGATATTGACGTATTGATGAGTTATAGACAAATCTTTTTTTTTTAAAGAAGACAGGTACATACTTACTACCAAAGCTGACAAAATTGGTGTTCATAGAAATTTAATTTCATGCAGGGATAATAACAGTATTTTGGAAAAGATTGGAGAGGGTCTAGGACCAAAATATAAAGATCCAAAAATAAAATAAACGTCAATGTAAATTGAATGTCAAAAAACAAATGAAACAAATAACATCACAATAACAGTATAAACATTGGCCAGCACTGCTACCTGACACTAACACATCGTTCTTGTGGATGGTTGACCAGCGAATGGCATAATTTCTACATCTAAGCCTTGTAACTTGTCAACTAATTCCCGACATGCATTCTGCTCTAGCCCAATCTGCAGATTCAACAAATCAGATAAA
The DNA here is from genome assembly GCA_936440205.1 of Lepidonotus clava. Classification (NCBI taxonomy): domain Eukaryota; kingdom Metazoa; phylum Annelida; class Polychaeta; order Phyllodocida; family Polynoidae; genus Lepidonotus; species Lepidonotus clava. Next base: position 51,027,000 of record OW387143.1, on the reverse strand, counting down.
TCAAAGGTGGGAAGAATTGACTCACTCACTTCCATCCTTGGACCTAACTCCCTCCCTTGTTTATAAAATGTATCTCCATTAATATGCAAAGTGAGCTATTTAGGACAATGCATTCTTTTCAACATTGACCTCATGATTATTAGAAACTAAACCGAGATTAAAAAACAGGACTTTCTTTACTTTTAAGTCGTGCCAAAAATGTCAGTCTACCCTGAAGGGCTGGGCCGTGTAAGAAGAGATGCCGCGCGTCGTGCCGCAAGAGACGAGGCTAGGGCCTTAGACAGGTTGCATTTAAAGGAATACCAAAAACATGGTGTCTCAGAACTGAAAAAAGGTGGCAGCGAGTACATGGAAATTGAAGGTAAGCATAATTTCGTTTCTGTGGCCTGTTACAAAATAAACAGACCCATGATGGGGTTCCTTTGGGAGCCTCCTGAGAAGAATAGGTTCCTAGCATCCCCTTGCTGATCATAAAAGGTAACATAAAAGCGGCGATTTGTATTACAACCCATGTTGGTGGAGGCAGAGATCCAGGTGTCATGAGGGCATCTGCGAGGCTATGGGCCTTCGAAGATTGCGGGTTCATAGTGTTCCTCCTCTTGCCCAATACTGCACTTTGGCTCCGAATTCATCTAGACGGGAGGTTGGAGAGGCCCGATCCAATCAAGCGGCTGGTCATGCTGAGCCCTATAATATCTATACATAAAACTTGTTTTGCCCATAACATTAGTGGCTTTCTTTTCAAGCTCAACTGAACAGTTGTTCTTCTCTCACTAATTTATGTAAAACAATTTTTGTTTGTATCCTAGAAGGCAGTGGCTAGGGCTAATCTAGTGATGGCTTTCATTAATAGATTATATACCCCTTGTATCTCTGGTGTGTATCTGATAATAACCTCGGTTCTGCACGTCCTTTCATTTGACTCTGTGGTGGTTGGGGAGCAAGGGGGATGTAGATGGCATCACATAACCCAAGCCCCAACAAATGACAGTACACTGACTATGAATTAGAAAGTGAAAAAGAAAAATAGAAATGAATACTGGCCAAGGTTTCTTGTATGTTAACCTTCAAACAATGCAAATCCTTTGTCAAAGCCATCTCCTTCTGCCATTAATAAATACATCATTCTCCTGTTTTTACGGATGGTTCTAAGGGCGGGAAGCGTGTTGCAGCAATGGCTGCCCCAAAAGCTCTCTATGTGTCATCCTAACTTGAGCTCTTTTTAGATGGAAGAGGAAAAGAAATAATTTTTACTGACTCCAAATCCTCGCTTTGCAATTTTTAAAAACTGAACATAAAATCATTATGAAAGTTCTACTGAAACTACAAAAAGTAACCAGGATTGGATGATCAGTCTTGATGGATTCCAGAACATGTAGGCATCCATGGAAATGAGTTAGCTGACCAAATAGTCAAGAAGGGACTGGAGAAAGCAGTCCCTTCTTTTCTAATCCCTCAGATAGATTACAAACCTCAAGTTTTATAATATATCAATGAAAGGTGGCATCACTCATAATTAGTTTTACAATAGTAGAAATATTTCCTTTTTTTAATTTTTTTAAAACAAATTGTCAAAAACACTATGAAGAGTCCCACTAAAACAGCTTGCCTGCTGCTGTTTATCTTTTTAAAAAACTGTGAAATGCCTATAATAAAGGTGGAGGCTTTTGAAATAATAACACAACTTCATCCAGGATTTGGTGTGGGGAAATGTATTTCACCCTAAGTTGTGTACATTGGTGATAGTAGAGTGGCACATACCGTATTAAAGGAGAGAAGCATCAGGCCCAGTTCCTACTTGCTCTCTCTAAGCCCAAACCAACTCTACCCATCACCAGCCAGGTAGGAGTATTTAAGCTCCCACTATTCCCAGCTGGTGACAGGAGTTACTGACGCAACTGAACAGTCACAATTCAGGACCTCACAAAGAGATCACCAGCAGTGTGGTCACTCTTTTGTGACAGGTCACACGATTCCTTTTGTGAGGTGTTTCCATTTACGTCAGAAGGGATCTTGAAAGTCAGAGAGAGCCAAGCACAACAGGCCAGCCACCCCCCAGTTACACAATCAAATAATCCATGGTTTAGAAATACAACTGCACACTCCAATAATCTATGATTTAAACATACATTTGCTACATTCTATAATTTTGTTACAACTTTGTTACATACCATCTAATATTTGTTCTATCAAACAGTCAGGTCTTCAACCATGTTCTTTTCTTAATGATTCATTGTGTATATGTAGAAAAAAGGTTACATATCTTATGGGTTTGCCCCCAGCTGAACCTTGGTGTAGCCCTGTTGATTTACAAATTATCTTGCCTTTTGCAGATAAAGTCATGAAATACATTGTCCGAAGACATGATTGGAAACCAAAAGTAACACAAATCGACAAGCTTGCTAACACAGAACTTGAAGCGCGTTGGCTCATAGCGAAGTCCAAGATGAACAATCCAAATCACAAAGCATTAAAGTTCCATGGAACCACAAGAGAAAACCTGAGGAGCATCAGAAAGTATGGCTTTGAGCTTCCCTCACATGCTGGTATGTATGGAAAGGGCATATATTTTGCCACAGATTCCTCCAAGAGTGCCCAGTACTGCAAGGAGTCAAACCGCCTGCTGGTCTGTGATGTGCTGATCGGAAGAGAACACAGGGCTAAGACCGCTGATCCCAGTCTGAATCTGAGGAAAATCAGAGAGAGGGGCTACGATTCGGTCTTTGCTCCTCGAGGTACGCGTGACACTGGTGGGGTGAGGTATGATGAATATGTAATTTATGATCCAGATCAAGCCCTGCCTAAGTACATCGTTCACTTTGAGAAGAGGCGCTCAGAGGGGAGGCATGGTGGTGCATACCCCCTTTATGGGTCACAGCCTATTTACCCAGCACCCCCTCAGATTCACCTAGCACCCCCTCAGATTTACCCAGGACTCCCTCATAGTTACTCGGACCCAACACTTTACCCAGGACTCCCTCCCGCTCAGGTCTACCTGGACCCTGGATATCCTGATGTTTACCCTGAGCTTAACACATGCCCGCAAAACCCTACAATGTACCAATACCAATTATACCCTTAGATTTACCTGGGACTCCCTCTTATATACCCAGGACCCTCAGTTTTACCCAGACCAGGGACACCCACTGATTAAGCAGACCGGGGACACCCTCAGAATTACCCAGACCCAAGGTACCCTCAGATTTAACTGGAACCCTCTCTCATTTACCCAGCACCCCCTCAGATTTATCTGAACCCCGCATACCCTCAGATTTACCAAGACCGAGGACACCCTTAGATTAACACAGACTGGGGATACCCTCAGATTTACCCACACCGGGGACACCCTCAGATTTACCCACACCGGGGACACCCTCAGATTTACCCAGACAGGGGACACCCTGAGATTTACCCAGACAGGGGACACCCTCAGATTTACCCAGACCGGGGACACCCTCAGATTTACCCAGACCGGGGACACCCTCAGATTTATCCAGACCGGGGACACCCTCAGATTTACCCAGATGGGGGACACCCTCAGGTTTACCCAGACCGGGGACACCCTCAGATTTACCCAGATGGGGGACACCCTCAGCTTTACCCAGACTGGGGACACCCTCAGATTTACCCAAACTGGGGACACCCTCAGATTTAACCAGACCGGGGACACCCTCAGATTTACCCAAATCTGGGATACCCTCAGATTCACCCACACTGGGACACCCTCAGATTTACCCAGACCGGTGACACCCTCAGATTTACCCAGACCGGGGATACCCTCAGATTTACCCAGACCGGGGACACCCTCAGCTTTACCCAGACTGGGGACACCCTCAGATTTACCCAAACTGGGGACACCCTCAGATTTAACCAGACCAGGGACACCCTCAGATTTAACCAGACCTGGGATACCCTCAGATTTACCCACACTGGGACACCCTCAGATTTACCCAGACCGGGGACACCCTCAGATTTACCCAGACCAGGGATACCCTCAGATTTACCCAGACCGGGGACACCCTCAGCTTTACCCAGACTGGGGACACCCTCAGATTTACCCAAACTGGGGACACCCTTAGATTTACACAGACTGGGGATACCCTCAGATTTACCCACACCGGGCACACCCTCAGATTTACCCACACCGGGGACACCCTCAGATTTACCCAGACAGGGGACACCCTCAGATTTACCCAGACAGGGGACACCCTCAGATTTACCCAGACCGGGGACACCCTCAGATTTACCCAGATAGGGGACACCCTCAGATTTATCCAGACCGGGGACACCCTCAGATTTACCCAGACCGGGGACACCCTCAGATTTACCCAGACCGGGGACACCCTCAGATTTACCCAGATGGGGGACACCCTCAGGTTTACCCAGACCGGGGACACCCTCAGATTTACCCAGATGGGGGACACCCTCAGCTTTACCCAGACTGGGGACACCCTCAGATTTACCCAAACTGGGGACACCCTCAGATTTAACCAGACCGGGGACACCCTCAGATTTACCCAAATCTGGGACACCCTCAGATTCACCCACACTGGGACACCCTCAGATTTACCCAGACCGGTGACACCCTCAGATTTAACCAGACCGGGGACACCCTCAGATTTACCCAAATCTGGGACACCCTCAGATTTACCCAGACCGGTGACACCCTCAGATTTACCCAGACTGAGGACACCCTCAGATTTACCCAGACCGGGGACACCCTCAGCTTTACCCAGACTGGGGACACCCTCAGATTTACCCAAACTGGGGACACCCTCAGATTTAACCAGACCAAGGACACCCTCAGATTTACCCAGACCGGGGACACCCTCAGATTTACCCAGACCAGGGACACCCTCAGATTTACCCAGACCGGGGACACCCTGAGATTTGCCCAGATCCAGGACACCCTCAGATATAACTGGAACCCACTCAGATTTACCCAGGACCCCCTCAGATTTACCTGAACCCCGAATACCCTCAAATTTAAATGGAACGGGAAAACCTCAGAATTACCAAGATCCAGGATACACACAGATTTAACTGGAACCCCCTCAGATTTACCCTGGACCTCCTTAGATTTACTTAGGACCCTGCAGATTTTAGGGCTGGGCACATCCCTGCCAAAGTAATTTCTGGGAAATTGCTGGTTGCCTAATTACTACCGTTTCTGTTTACTACCTCCATTTGCACACGCACATACAAGTCTACCTTTCTGCTTTTCTATTTGGAATTCATATAATTTATCATATTATTATAATAATAAAGATCTTTATAAGGGCAGACTACTTTTCACAGCCAGCTCAAGTGCAAAGCTGTCTTTGATGTTGACCTTATCAATTATACAATTCTGCCAATGAAATAATTGTATAAACCTTAACTTCTGTTTAACATTTCACACTATGTAACCATTTACAAAATGAACTGTAATCTAAGTAACACTAATTAGCCTAGCTTTTTGAATGAATGTACAGGAAGTATGTAATTGAATTTGCTAAATGGCTTGTAACTTTAGTGTCCTAATAAAAGCTTTTATGCCATAGAATAACTACTCTACTGACGCGGGTGGCCAGTCCATGCTCGTGTAGGCTTGATAGTGTTAGCTTTAGAACAGCCCATGTGTTAAGAGCCATAACTCTCTGTCAAAGTAGGGGGTTTAAGGAGGAGTCAAAATGTGACATATCATACTAAAGGAGCTTACACCGCTCTAGCTGGTCAGAGTCAGCTGAACGTTAAGTGAGTAACCATCCTGGAAAGGTTAGGTCTTAGAAGCTGAGTCCTGTTATTTGGAATAGAAGCAGTCAGACTGTGTTATAAGGTGGGAGCAGTGATTGAATGTGTTTGAGAGGATTCCTTCCTTGGAGCTGATCATTGTCAATTGAGATCTTGTCACGGAACGGCAATACACAGGAGAATATTAATAAAGAACGACCTTCCATGTGAGTATTACGTCTTACATCCTGTTGGAACTATGATTATGTATTGGACGACAGCAGTCGAACGAGGAGTAGACTGTGTTTGTAGTTAGCTATTGTCTTTAATTAACTACGACTAATTACGTACGTACACCATATATAACAGATAATTAACTCTCTATAGTTCATTACTGTTAAAGTATTTATTTTCCAGCTGTACATATTTTTGCTAAATTCTGTGAAAGTATGTACGATACCTTTTAACAAGGGCCTAACTCTTGATAATGTGTAATTAAATCCATGAGAATTGGTCCTTCAAGGCAAATCTGTGAAAATGTTTACAAGTGAAAATATCTACGTTCAAAGAATGTGTAGTGCATCGCTATGCATTATATACACCATTGAAAAATCTGTAATAGCTTTCTGGTTATTGTCATATCTTGCCACAAAAATGCAGCACCTATGATTATGTAGAATGAATGTTTAATGTTATGAATTATGGCACAATTGTGTACTGCCAAAAACAACATGGCGCTATGATTTTACGAGTTCATGAATGTCACGAAAATGGCCAGGTGACTGTCACCTGATTAGGGTCATCCAATCAGAAGCAAGCAAGGGCTGTACAACACCAGGTTTACATAGAAATAAACAATTATTTGATCTCTATGAATGGTTTACATTTCTGCCTTTGTGTTACTGATTCCTGTAGAGCATAAGCCGGAAAACTTTGCTAAAAATAGAGACTGCTAATGTTACATCCAACTTCACAAATACCAGTACAAATACAAACAAAATAGGTTTATTCGACTATTTTAGTTACACACATGTCAGCACCATGTGTTACTCCCCATTGCAGGGTTCTACCAAATCATACATTACATATGTTCACCGCTGCATGCAAAGCTTTTAAAAGCTACAATAATGAGTATCTAAGTTCTTCCTGTTCACTCCATCATGACATTCAGAATTTTTGTACTTTTTCAGTGATTGTCATTCCTCTAAACTTATTCACATACTTATGACTGAGTATTTATTCTCTCTCAAAATGTTCATGTACAGTTGTTAATTCCTTATTTTGACACAGTGAGTGGGGAAAAGTTTGGCATCTATCCAAGAAGGGGACCTCAGCTTTCTTTGATTGGTCCAGATGAGCAATGTTTTCAATCTTTGCAAAGTATAAGCCCCCACCAAAAAAATAAGAAAAAGAAGTGGTGGGGGGGGGGGGGGGGGTTTCAAGACCCCCTGCCGCCCTTTCTGGAACTGTCCTTGCAGGCTCTTCACAATAGCTTGGGAACCCCCTCTTCTTCCATAGGAACCGGGCCCAAGACCCTTCCTATTCTGGTTGGGATACCAGAAACCTCCCTCCTTTTCCTTTCTAGCCCCAATGCAGATTTTCTGTCCATGTAGGTATGACGTTCTTCTCTCATAGGAGCAATCTTCTGAAACATCTGAGAATCTGAAAAGACAAAAAGGAAATGTTGAGAAAGTATGTTGTGTATAATTAGGAGGGGGCCTTCTATTAGAACGAAAGTTTTTAAAATGGAAGTATAGTCCTGAACAAATTCAATCCCTTTATGGCCAAAGGTTGGGGTCTGGGCATGCAAGCATGCACGTATGCACGCACACGTGCACGCATGCACATACGCACACACACACACATGCATGCATGCACATACGCACACACGCACTCATTGAAGTATCAAATCAACATTAAATCAGTACCATAAAAGTGTTTGTTCTAGATTCTCTTTCCTCTATATAAATTGAAGTATAACATTAGCATTTGATAAGTATAATATCAACACCTATTCTCTTTTTCTCTTACATTTATTTTTATTGTAGTACCAAATTTACATTTGAATCAGTATCATATAAGTGTTTGCTCCATATTCTCTTACCTCTATGTACATTGAAGTATCACATCAGCATCAGGTCAGTATGAAATCAGCATCAGGTGTTTCCTTCGGTAGTCGAGGTGATGGCGGACACCGCCTGGTCGATCTTAACTTTCAGCAGGTCAGGTTGGTCCACGAGCCTCTGCAACTCTCCCAACTCCAGCTCTAGTAACATCCCTGTAATTAGATACATCATCAAGGATGTGTCAGTGAAATATGAACAATCTTTGTTTCATATGGTTGTGGCAGTAAAGGGAATAAGGGATCTACCATTAAGATAAATATGGACATGCAGAACCTCAAGACTATATACTTTATTACTGAAATTACTGAGCTCTGCTCAGTTGCTCAATAATTATTTGAGAAAAACAGGACGTATCAAGGGGGAGGGGAGAGTAGGGCCAGGGTTCTGACATTACTTTATCCAACGGTACCTACCCGTTATTCTAGAGGCGTGTTCAGAATGGCTACTGGCTGCCACAGCCTCGTATATCTCCTCTCCGAACTCCTCGCGGGTGGGCAGTAGGCCTGGATGGCGTTATAGAGGTTCTCAATATGACCTCATAGCACCTGACATCTTAATTCTACACCTCACATACATTTATCCAATAGTACCTACCCGTTATTCTAGAGGCATGTCCAGAATAGCTACTGGCTGTCACAGCCTCGTAGATCTCCTCTGCAAACTCCTCGCGGGTTGGTAGTAGGCTGGGGTGGTGTTCTCGGAGGTTCTCAATATGACCTCCTAGCACCTGATATCTTAATTCTACAAATTTATCCACTATAAATACCTGTTATTCTAGAGGCATGTTCAGAATGGCTACTGGCTGCCACAGCCTCGTAGATCTCCTCTCCGAACTCCTCGCGGGTGGGTAGTAGGCTGGGGTGGTGTTCTCGGAGGTACTCGTTGCGGGCTGCACCAACCGCAGACTCTAAGGCGGAGCTGTCAGACAGGAGACCGTGGAGGGTTGTAGCCTCCATCTCCAGCAACATGCCTGACATAGGAGAGAAATTGTTATTGTAATAATTGTTTAGATTATTTCTAGAGAGCTAAGGATAAAGAAATGTCTTCACAAATGAAGAATTAAAGGTGCCACAAAGACACTATGTAATGATGCCACAAAGACACAACATGTTTGCTATCATTTAGAAGGCTATGATCATTAATAAAGAGTCCAGGACAATGTTTACGGAATGTATCCAAAAGACTTATATAACCTTTATCATATCATTGTGTTGGAAAGGACCAACATTTTGGGCTTTTCACAGCAATATTTGCTATTGTACTGATTATTTTACCACAAAAAAAAGATTCAGCTTTTTACTGTTTGGTATCAAATACAAGGATTATGATTTACTTTAAAACTGTTGGGTTTAAAATATGTATTGATTTGATCAAAGATGGCATTGAACGTGGCGAGTCAAAAGTTCCCAATTTGCTGATCCAATCTTATGACGTGTGCACTTGTGAAACAGTTTTGAATTTATTTCAGCATTTGATTTAAGGGGTCGCAAACAGGTTCGTCATACCCTCTTTTAACCAAAATTGAGTTTTTAATGTAAATTTCTGCAAGAATTTGAAACCCAGGAGAGCTTTTTAATAGCACGCCACATCCTTTACAAAATCCTCTATAACCGTCTGAATTGTTAAGCTGAATCAAGTATCAACCACCACACTTCAAAATGCATTTAGTGGTCTCTACGATAAAGCATTATTAAAGGGTTCCTTGCACATAATCAAAGGATAAATATGTCTTAAAGAAATTCTTTGAGAATGACATAGAGATCTTGAACTATTAACACTATAGAAATATTCTAAGGATATTACAAACATAGACTCAGTTATGAGACTTTGTTATTTGGTCTATTTTTATGTGTTTTTGAGGGGGATCCCCTAATTTGTGATGTCACAAGGACACTAATTGGGAATCCCCAACTTAAAAAAAACGAATCCCCAACCCTCTTTAGGATATAGAAAAGAATTTTAACTTTAGCACTGAATATTCATTTTAGGCCACAGGCAGGCTATAAACACTTGAATCCTCTACTTCCCTAAAATAATTCAATTACCTGAGATTCCCAAATCACTTTAAAGGAGATTTCTCTTTATTATGACGTAGCAAGGACAGAATTAAAAGCCCAGAAATTAGGGAATTCCCAAATTCTATTTTCTTTCCTTTATAATTCACTAATACTTCAACATGTTCCTTTTTTTCTTTTTGACATATTTTAGAATACAACGAGAACTTAATTAGATATACAAAAAGCCCTTGCAAATTTATGTGCAAGTGTGGCGATCCTCGCCGGCCCACGGCGAGTGGCGTTCCGCGCCGGCCGGGGCTTGCTGCAGCCCGGCCCGTCAACACACTTACCGCGCGGCCCGGTCCCCAACTCGGCGGCCGGACGGACGGTCTGAACAAGCCAATCAGAGTGCTTCCTTTCTGACCAATGGGAGGCCTGCTCTCCCTCCTTGACTGACCAATCAGAGCACAGTATTGTTTACTCCAGGGGAGCTCCAGGGGAGTGGGTTTGGGGCACTGGAGAGTCTGGAGTAGGGTGCTCTCTCTGAGGTTGGTGCTTTCAGTGCCCAGGCTAGATAAGGGGGGCTCTCCTGGGGCTCTGCTCACTCTGTGTTTTGTTGCTGTAGGGTTCAGACCTTGGTAGGTAACCCTGACTTGTGAGACTTAGAAGGCCTGTTTGGCTCTAGGGGACTGTTACTGGCATAGCCTAGTTTTAGGCTGGTTTTTGTTATACTTTGTGGTGGTTGTTTTGCCTATGTCTGTTAGACTAGGTTGTTTTATTAACTTTTAGTTAATGGTTTTGCCCCACAAGTATATTTTGACTTAACAGTTTTCCCCTCAAGTTTCAGACTTGCTTAGTTTGGCCTGTTCTAGATTAAGACTTTGCTTATTTGGGCCTGTTTTCCAAATTACAGATTTTGTTTATATTTTGTATTTTTCTAAGTACAGACTTTGTTTACCTTTTTGTGAAAAGGGTATTTGTGGAACCTTTATTTGTGTAACTTATTTTTGGAAACCTTATTTGTAACTTTGTGTTACTGTTTGTACATTCTGGCTTTGTACTTGACTTTGTAAATATCTAGAGAGATTGTTTTAATAAACTTTGTTCAACTTAAGTTACTGTTGTTTGGTCATTTGTCACACTACCCAATCCTAGTGATCAACCTGGTTTTAATTGACTCCCCGGGCCTAACCTGACCCAGGGAGCGCGTCACAAGGAACCCTTTAACCCTTTCACGGCAAATAATCAATAATTCGTGGGGTTTATTCTTAATCTGTTTATAGAAGGGAACCAACTGTCCTAGAGGTTATCAGATATTATTCTGCGTACGGTATTTCAATACATTAAAGGCACATTTTATTTTCCTGTAAGCATTCAAAACCTACTGTGGAACTCCAAGTGTAAGGCGGTTCTTAAAAAAAAGATGTTCAAAGTAGGGGATTTACAGCATGTACGATAACATGACATAAAGCAAAGTGTCGATGATAATAAATGCCTTCAATGATCAAAGATAGAACTCATGCAACACAAAACAAACTTATCTATCTATTATCTTGACGATATTCCTGAGCAAAAGTGAGAACTCATCAATCATAGCGATCAAAGTTTAACCAATTCCAAACATTCTAAAACGCCCCGCGAATATTCAATGATTGAAAGACATCTACATAAAGTCGTGACCAGAAAGAGATAAGGTGGAAACACGTCAATATATCGTTTTCATTCATATGATTGATTCTGTACTTAACAACTGAGCTACGCACTAGTGTACAGACACTTTGCGGTTGTACATAAATAATCAATGAATATCATTTCATCTTCTTATACCAAGTAACTGTAACATTTGTATTGTTTTTTTTCTCAAAGTCGACATTATTAATGACCTTTGTTGTGGAGACGGAGTAAACATCCACCACTTAGTCAAAGCATCAGGGTGTCCAAGTATTTTTTCCTTTTTTTTTTTTGGATAAAACAAATATTACTCTATCTGATTCTCGGCCACAGACTTATGTACATATAAATTGATTACAGAGTTTTCACTCTTATCACGATCGTAAGCTTTGACTCTATCTCAATCACACATTTACACACCCAGTGACCAAGTGCCACTTTTTGCAAAGAAGGGTTTAGAAAGGAAAAAGTTGAATTCCTTAAACCAATCAAATTTTGGCCGAAAGTTCCAAAACAGACCTCTTAGATTGTGAATAACATTTTAGATCAAGTTTTAGGACATTTCCCTAAGTATGTCCTAGGGGGATTTTACAGTTTTCAACACTAGGGGGAAGTACTAGTTTGTGAGCATTATCCTTAATACCTCACTTCTGAACAAAACGTTTAACATATCATAAGGTCACACACAAAAACTATATATATGAATTCGGTTTCTTATAATACTTTCTAAAAAGAGACATTACAAGAATATATAAAATTTGCAGTGGCACCCTAAAGCATATTTACGTACAGGTATTCAGTAGAGGATTTCTTACTATATCTCATTAACTGTTATATCTTGGGGCATAGTTCTGATTATATTTCAGCCACATATTGATGTACCTGAAATCTTGGTGCTCATGATGAGTTCTGACTCTTATCTTGATAACATGTTTACTTACCAGGTCCCATATCTTCATAACTAATTTGACTGATCACGAAAAAATTTGATAAGGGTCCCATGATCAGAAATTCTGTCTATCATGAATAAATTTTACAAATAATAATTCCTCTTTGACACTATTTTGCAATAACACAATAAATTTTGGTAAAAGGCAAAATCACTGATCATGGGACCCTGATCAAATTTTCCCTGATCAGCCAAATTAGTTACAAAAATATGGGCCCTGTAATTTGCAAGGTTCTTTATTGTGTTCACACCTTTACGTACCTGTAATCTGGGCGCAGAGCTCTGACTCGATCTCGGCCACTTTCTCAAACAACTCATCTCCAAGTTTCTGTTTTTCATCAGATAAGGTGATTGTAACCTTTTCACCCGTTCTAAAAAAAGAAGGGGGGAAAGAAATGTGGTATTTAAAATGACAAAAGAGGTTGATTATGTTAGTTTTTTAGTCAATATTTGAGTGTCACATTATTAGAATTTATCTAATCTTCACGCACACTTTGTTTTCAGGTATTAGTAACAGCGGGCATAAAATCCAAAATTGTGCATAAGGTGAAAACTTAAGGCTGTACAGGGGCGGATCCAGGATTTTGAAAAAGGAGGGGCGTGCTATAGACGTTGTGCAGATAACGTCACATCCTCCAAAATAGGCTGACCGCCATATTGGTGATCAATTTAAATCTATTATTATCTACCATTATAAAGCAATTAGTGTGTATATCTATGTCAAATTCACTAAACATGAATTAATGGTAGCATTATAAATAATTTTGATGATTTAGAATTTAATAATTTTTTGACCATTTGGTTATGGGAACCACATGGTGATCACCAAAACACTGTCACGTGACCACATTTGCACAAGGTCTACAGCAAAATTTGCGCCAGCACCCTCCAGGAGTTTTACATTAAAAAAATCTAAATTTGGCCCAAAAAAGGGGGGTGCACGCCTGGCACCCCCCCTCCCCATAAATCCGCGCCTGCTGTATTCTAAAAAATGATTTCTCTCGCATTTCTGAATTCACAAGTGAGATAAAATAAAAATGATTGTAGAGATGTTACATATCATTAGAAATCATGTTAAATTCTCTTTCCAATCGTATATAGCATGCAAGGGTTCCTGTTATATTCCCAATGAAAACTAAAATAATGCTAATTCATGATAGTCAAAATTGCCTAGCAGAATACAGGCATTATAAATTTACAGGAGAGAACTTACTGTTGCAGTGCGGTCACGGCCTCCTTAATACGCTGACTCAGCAGCTGTTTGTCAGACAACATGGCTGTAACGGTGGTGTTGGGACACTCAAGTAACATCCCCGTCACCTGAAGTAGAAAATATAAACGTATATAGCGACTGTTTGTCAGACAACATGGCCGTAACGGTGGTGTTGGGGGCTCTCAAGTAACATTCCCGTCACCTGAAGTAGAAAGTACAAATGTATATGTGGTGACTGTTAGTCAGACAACATGGCTGTGACTGGTATAAATGGTTATTAAATTTAGCACAATTAATGTTATATATTGAGTCCTAATAATGATTAGATCGCTTAACTATACAGCTCAAGATGAAGATACCATGTTGTGTCTATATTTTCTTGCTGATAAAGGAAAGTTTAAAACCCCCTACTTTATCAGCGAGGTGAGGAACTTGTTGTCGTACAGCGGTATAGAGGTGTTCTCCGAGGACCTCCCGCGTCGACCGGAGCTCCCCGCCGCCCTCCACCGGACTGTTGCCTCTCATCGCACTCCTCCACGACTCGCAACTTAGGGGAAAATACAGACAGAATTACCACAGTGTAGTTGCTCTGGTTTCTCAGTGTCAGAAATTAAGGTTTAAATCTGTGCACTCGCCAGGTTCATAGCTTTGAAATGTGTGCACCCAGTAGCTTTTCCATGCATCCTCTGTAATATAAGGCTATTATTCCATCAAAATGTGTGCATCTGCCGGGTGCACACTATTAAAGATCATGCATCCTGCTGCAAAAACATGCACCCCGAGTGCAGGGTGCACCCATATTTTCGGACACTGTTGCTATATCTTATAAATTTGTAAGTTTAGAAAATACAGAAAACGAAGTCTCAAACACGTGTTTGGTTTATTTGTCTCACTTCAAAGCTCAGCATTGTATTAATTCATTAATATTTGTACGAATTAATAGTATTTGGTATATACAAACTCTCTTGAGCGAAATCATGCTTTTATGTAACTTGCAATTTCCAGTTTTGTTTCCAAAACTTAATTCGGATTGGCAGAATTACTTTGTAGCTCAGTGTCTGAAGTTAAGGTTGCATCATGAGTTATAGGAATTGTATATGAGAAATGGCTTCTTGTCGGAATCAGATTTAAAATTAGGATTCAAGAATTATAGATAAATTTGATTGAAAATAGATTAACAGAGATGCAACTCGGGACTCGGCGAAAAACAGGAAATACTTTTCCTACTAGGAGTGAAACCACTCTCGAATCCTGGTCGTAAATGTGTATGCTTTATAACTAAAACGCAGAGATACCATTTAGAAGCGAAGAAAAAAATCAGAAAAATGGGAAGGACACAGCAGGATTTTCAGTTTAGTTTACTTAAAGGGTGGGGATATTATAATATATATAAATATAATAAAATATAATAATAGTAGTATAAATAAAAACACTAAACTGTAGTAAACCCTCAAAAACAAGTAGGGAAAAAGAATGCATCTCTGAAATATACAAGTGCAACTGTATAATCTCGTTTAAAACTGAAATCGTTATTAAAATAATGAGATTCTTCGCCTGTTAATGAAAAAGAAACTACTAAAGTTTGAAATAGATAATTGTAAGATAATCATATATTTGTATAAAGAAGAGGTTGTTATTAGCAAAGAGGAACTCGTGAGGTAAAAAAGGATATCCTATTTAGATGCTGTATCAAAGTGAGATTTGAACCTGTTCGTGTATACTTGCCATATCATAAAAACATAGTCACCATGCTGAATAATATGTCTTTTGACCTTGTCAAAAACTTGGGGGGAAAAGAAGAAATTTTGTTAAG
Source organism: Lepidonotus clava (assembly GCA_936440205.1). NCBI lineage: Eukaryota > Metazoa > Annelida > Polychaeta > Phyllodocida > Polynoidae > Lepidonotus > Lepidonotus clava. The sequence continues at coordinate 51,011,519 of OW387143.1, read as the reverse complement.
CTCGAAAATTGAAGGCAATTTTGGACATAAATTCGCTTCATAAATAATTATAAGATTGCCATGCTGACAAACATGTCTGATGACCCTGCAAAAACTTGGAAATGAAAAGAAATTTCTTGAAAATCAAAAGTTTTGAAGTCATTTTTGGGCACATGGCCGCCATGCTGATAAACATGTCTGATGATTTTGTCTAAAACTTGGAGGTGAAAAGAAATTTCCTGAAAATCAAAAATTTTGAAGTCATTTCTGTGCACTTGGCGCATCATAAAAACATGGCCGCCATGCTGATAAACATGTCTGATGACCTTGTCTAAAAGTTGGAGGTGAAAAGAAATTTCTTGAAAATTAAATATTTTGAAGTCATTTTTGGGTACTTGGCGTATCATAAAAACATGGCCGCCATGCTAATAAACATGTCTGATGACCTTGTCTAAAAGTTGGAAGTGCAAAGAATTTTTTTGAAAATTAGAAATTTTGAAGTCATTTTTGGGTACTTGGCGTATCATAAAAACATGGCCGCCATGCTAATAAACATGTCTGATGACCTTGTCTAAAAGTTGGAAGTGAAAAGAAATTTCCTGAAAATCAAAAAAATTGAAGTCATTTCTGTGCACTTGGCACATCATAAAAACATGGCCGCTATGCTGATAAACATGTCTGATGACCCTGTCTAAAGCTTGAAAGTGAAATATATTTTCTTGAAAATTGAAAATTTTGAAGTCATTTTTGGGTACTTGGCACATCATAAAAACATGGCTGCCATGCTAATAAACATGTCTGATGACCTTTTCTAAAAGTTGGATGTAAAAAGAAATTTCGTAAAAATCAAAAAATCTGAAGTCATTTCTGTGCACTTGGTGCATCATAAAAACATGGCCGCTATGCTGATAAACATGTCTGATGACCTTGTCTAAAACTTAGAAGTGAAAAGAAATTTCTTGAAAATTAAAAATTTGAAGTCATTTTTGGGCACTTGGCACATTATAACAACATGGCCGTCATGCTGACAAACATGTCTGATGACCTTCTATAAATGCTGGAACTGAGAAAAAAAATTCATACAAATTCAAAATAGTGAACTTGTTTTTTCTCATTTGGCACACCATAACAACAGAATGTAAGGGATTTGACACCTTTGTTCTGGTCTGCCGGTCAGCTAATAGCATGAGAGGCAATTGACTTTCACCTGGGTTCCACACTCTCTTACTAGAGTTGCCCAAAACTCAAAGTTGTTTATTATTGTTTTAACTATCCTGGAACTTGTAGATTTTAACCAAATAACATGAATACAAGCAAAATACATATAAACTTATAATACAACTATGTAAAATACCTTTAAGGTATGTTTTTAAAGAATTATAACAACACAAAATCCATTCTAATGTAAGAATTGTCAAAGGCCATAGAACACATCTACATGTAACTGAATGTAACTAAATATCCCCTCACAAGAAAACCCATGCATCCACTCTCCAAGTATAGGACAGGAACCAGGGGATTAAATGTGTGATAATAGGGTGAACAGGTTCTTTCACTTGTTTAAAGAAACAGCCATCCTATACTTCGCCAATCAAACTTTATACCATTTGTGAAACTTAATACAACGCGAAGAATAAAGTAAGAACAAAATCTCGTGTGATCCAAAATCAAGATAGCGTCTCTCACTCTGTGAAATCCATAGTGGTCAAGCGGGAGTTTCAGATTCATTGTACCACAACACACCTCGATACATTGACGTATCTTTAATCTACCTTGGCATATAGCAAGGCAGATGTGTGGAGTTTGTTGATAAAAATCATAGGATCTCACAGTTTGGCTGTATAATAGCATACCTCATGAATAATATTTCATAAAATATTATAAAAGCTGAGAAAAAAGATACGCTACGTTTACGTTACGTCACGCATTGGAATATCTTAAACTCCGTACATTTGTGTACTAATCAACACGTAATTCAAGCCTGATGCTATTTCAAGCCGTACCCTGACCCTCGAGTTTCTTAGGGCATTTTTTCAGCACCTATTTTGTTTTTTTAGAAGTATAATAGCTTTAAAAGTTCTGAAAAACCCTAATTTGTTTGGGGACTAATGTGTTCTCATTTCTGTGCCTTATTTAGGCCGCTGCTTCAATTCTCCCTACCACGGATAACTGATTTATAGTATTTCAGGCACCTGCAGGTTAATTTCTTTGACAAACACACAGAAAACCTTTTCGAAAATTTACAAATACTTGTTATATATTTTTCTAATCAATTGATTTTCAAAGCAAATTAAAAAAGATTTTTTCTAATCAATAGATTTTCAAAGCAAATTAAAAAAGATTTTCTATGTATAAATACGAATTGGAAACATCTAATTTACATACGTAAGCCTTATGAGTTATACACATATTTTCTAGTATGCACCTTGATCTAGGCTAGTCTGCAGGAAAAAAGGTTGATATGAGCTTTACGTGGTGGGGAGAATTAGGGGACTTACAAAAGTGCATCATCAACGTAACATCTGACCATAGCTGACGTAAAAAAATAAGTCTCAAACATCATTAAAAACTAATACTTCCACTTTTTAAAGAAAAACGACACGTGAATAATTTCTATAATTTTTATTTTGTTTGCCAGCGACAAAGCAGCACGTCAGGATTTTTTGTCTTTGCATTTATTTTACATTTGCCTTTTTTTGCAAAAGAACAGAAATGGTACAGGAACAAAGTACAAAGGACAAAGTACAAACTTGATGGTATAGCCGAATTCTGTAATTCTAAGCACTAAATACATTTACACGATAGTCAAAAAGAATATTAATTGCAGGTATACATTGACTTTCCATTCTATTTTTTTATACACATATAAACAGTTTTCCTAGTTCATGGATTGAAATAATACTGACAAAAGTATTTACAATAGAAATAGTTTTAATCGTTTTTATTCTTTTTTATCTTAGTCAACTTAAATAAATCGATACATCAACTGATTTTTAATCATCATTACTTAGTAATTGCTCGCACTAGTTGAAGAATCCATCATAAAAATTGCGTTACGTACCACACGATCATATCCTTTTGTTTACAGACTAATCTTAGAATTTTCTTTAGGACATCTTTGTATTAAAAAAAACCCACATTCGATGCACATGCTTAGACTGTAACTTCAGTAGGTGAAGTAGTGTTTTTGGAGTTAACATGTTTACCGCAAACATTATTTTTGTCATTAATAATTCTAAATTCAATGAATCGATCACTCATTTTCAAATTTCTCTTAAGCTATAAGACATTTTAGCACCTCAATAATTATTCCAAGTCGATAGTTTTCCTTTACAAAAACGTAATTGGTGCGCATAATTCTGCTGAGTGTTCTTCAAATATTTACATTCCTCTTAAAGGCACAATGTCACACATAATATATAAATATTATTCATGCGGATGGCGATATCAAAATGGGGAATTGTTGTATCCAGGTACAATTTGATTAACGTACTATCTTTTTACTTTTATCGTTATGCACATAACAGTAGGCTATTTTATTATAGCGTCTTTGGTTCTCTTCTCATACTTCAATTGTATAGTATTCTCGTATATGAAAACAATCTTTAACGTTCCTCTTTTTTTTTTTTTTTTTTTATAACAACATAATTAATACTTCTTCCAGTTCATCCATGTCGGTTTTTTTTTGCTGTCAAAGTACAAGATTTTACCGTTGGAATACCATCTTTTTTATTTTAAATATATCATTAAGTTCCCTCCTAATCCATCCATTGCATCAATCTTGATAATCCATCAAGTCGGTTTTTTCGTTGCTGACTTAGAAATACACACATATTCGTGTTATCCTATATCGCCTTTTTCAGAAGAAACTTAACAGACGTACAACTTGACATGACATACCTCTCCACTTAACAGATTGTGAACAAACAATGGTTTAGCTAGCTTAACACGGGGTCGATATTTTTCTTGGCAATGTACACGAATTTGATCTTTTCAGACAAATCACTGATCACAAATATGTACCACATTCAGACGATTACACAAATTCTTCCGACCACATGTTCACATTCAGTAGTTGATTTTTGATCATATAATATAGATATCCAATACGTAATCCAGTTCTTACTCTCACTCAGTTGACATTTTCTTTTATGTTCCTCTGACGTCCCATGCTGTATCTCCAGTGATAAGTCTCATACACATCCAGCTCATAAATGACGCAAACTTGTATTCATCTCAGATACATTTATCTCATTCCTTTCCTACATCTTATATTCCATATAATCTTCCACCAATCTTATTCCACACATTTACACAAAGTCCAATCGTACAATCACAGCCGTCCCGATTCAACCGAACAGCGCCTTTCCCCGGTGGTTAAACGTGTAGAACGAGGACCGGTTACACAGCGTCTCCCACGTCTTGCGCTCGAGCTCGGCCGAGGCCTTGATCTCCTTGAAGTCGCCGACGACCCGGACGATCCCATAGCAGGTAAGTACGAGCGCGGCCAGGCTCTGGAGGAGGATGTCGAGTGGCAGGGTCGTGAACTCCTGCTCGGTGAGTCGCAGGTACCCGCGGTGCTGAGCGGCCGAGTACGCGGCGTGGGCCAGGACGAGGAGACCGCCCAGGACGAAGAGCTTGTCTGCTGAGGACGCCATGGGGAGGGCTGGAGGGGAGAAGGGGATGTGTTAAACATGAGGGATATTCATACACTTGTAACTTGTATTGTAAGGGTACTTGTAGCATGCTTATTGACAATATACATTTTAACGTATTCCAAAATTATTTTTTCCCTTTAATTATGACATTGGCTAATAACTATACAATTTATAACAGTTTTTGCAATGGACAACGCACCATGGGTAAATCTTTTCCATGTCGGGTGCACGTTTTTTTCTCTCTTCTTTTACAATTTGTCTCATACTCTCATTTTAAATATCAAACGATACCCAGTCGAGCTTTAAATTCCAAAGAGCCAGATCACGAGTGTAACAATAGTCGAGAGAGACGTGTACATTTAAGTTATTAGGATAATTCCATCAGTATTTCAATAACCTGGTCGTCTGCAGCTTCAATCCCTCGTTGAAATGAGGAATTTGTGACATTTTAAAAAAGTTTTTGAGAAATTTTCAGAAGAAAAATCATCGGAAACCTACAGCATTGTATTGCAAGACATTTTTATGTACACGGGCATATAGCGTTTCAACTGCACACCTGATTTTCACATTAGACGAGGAAACATTTCACTGTAGTTACTTCTTTTTCAAACATATCCCGAGAAACACACGAAAAAGTTTCCGTTGGTACTTTGTTGGGGTAGTTTAACGTCTGGCCAACCACACATTTCATAACTTATGGTAAAATTGGAAAGAAGTTGTGAAAAAATAAACAAGCACCCAAAAGAAATGCTGACCGGAATAAATTTCCGTTTTGTTTGATTATGATGTACACCCCGCACAAATCTTTATTGTGGGCTTGTAATTCAAAACTCCAATGGAGAAAGCACCGTTGACACACTGACCAGAAACGTCGGATATATTGTCTGGCAAAAACATCAAAATATTGACACACCATGGTTAAAATGTGCGACACTTCAAAATGACCGAAACTTCAAACAGTATTTTTTTTTTTACAGACACTGGAGTTGTGACCGCTAAACTACACAGGTGACCAACTTTCCTGGGGTTTTCTTAATTTCGATTTGACCGTTCCGTATTTGAAGCCGAATACGTTTAAACCTAAATGCGGATTTAGGAGAACTTGTAATAATTAGTGTGTAAATGACAGAAGCAAAATTAGGAAATTACCAATATAAGAAGCATGAATTGCACTTTTGAAAAACTCTTAAGAAATCACCAATACATTAATCAACGTACCTCTCTTGATATGTCAATCAGTTGCCTAGAATTCCAGGGTTTTCATCCAGGTCTAGAAAAAGAATTTACCATTTTAAAATTTGGTTTCTTCGTGTCTTTAAAAAAAAGGACTGGAGGAGACTGAGCGGGAGCCACCGAAATGCAATTAAATCCATTTATGGTTGCATCCGGAATTCATTCTATCCTTTTTCTATTTTTGACTGTTATCCATAAGAAAAGTTATCTTGGGCACGTGCACCTATCAACTTTTTATATTTTGATCCATGTTTTAAATGATGGTATTTGTATGGAAGTAATGCAGAAGAATTTTAGATTTTTTTTTGAAATCATGAATAATATAATATATAGTTTTCTGTTTTATTTTCAAACATCAGGATCTCATTGAATACATAATCTTTGAGCAGCATTATTGATTACATGTTCTTAACGATATTGTCTACGGAAGGCGTCGACGAGGTCGCCTTCTCAAAACACTACCACACAGTGATCAAAACACTGACAGTTGCTACGGCTACATGCATTGTGACATCACTGTTGTCATAGTGACATGTGATGTGTGATGTCATCAACTTGACAACTGAACTCCTGACCTGGTGACCAGGGATAGTTGCCTGGTGACCTGGATGGCAACCTGTAAACTGGTTGTGACTTTTTGTTTTGTTATTTATGGAGTTTGTAGGGATCTGTTGGTTAGCCTTAGTGGCTTTTCTGGACCCTAAATAATTAATAGCATGTATTCTAGTGGTTTCATTGATAAATCAAATCATCAGGTGCGAATTTTGATTATTACTGGCTTGAATAATTTGCTCTGGTCTTAATCATAGATTATTTTGTGAGTAGGCATGTTTCCCTTATTCAGATTAATCCGAAAATAATTACCAGTGAAATTAGATAATCAAAGGGATGCCGTAGTGGTTAATGTGGTAGGACTCAGTGGTCCGTGACGTAAAAATGGTCAATAAGGAGTCTCGTTTATGGCGAGTGGTGCCTGACTAAAGAATAAATTTTAAAACGAATTGGTGGGACCACTTGCCATAATAAATAATTAATCCATAAGGTTTAGCCCCCTCGGAACAGTCGACATTAATCAATGTATCCATCTTCGTTCTTCCATGTTCTTCCATATTCCATATATTTAATATTGTCTACGGAAGTTAATCTTTTTTTCCATTTAAATCAATGAAAGGCTAACATTTTTTTTTTTTTTTATCATAGTTCAACTTTAACTGTGCACCCGGGCGGATGAACTTTGTAAAAAAAAGTGTTCACGAATACCCGTTAACTGAACTTCAAATTTAAATAAACGATTCTGCTTAAAGCCAGATTTGGTGTTAATGGGTTCAGGCTAGGAAAATTCCTCCGATTTTCTGGTTGTCAGAGGGCGACCAATGACAGAAAAATCCTGTCATCCACACCTATTTTCTGGCCGTAGAGGACGAGCAGATTTTCCTAGCCTGGCTGGTTGCTCCAATTTTAAGCCTTCCGACGTCATGGCTAGCAACACTCAATGTCAGGGTCTCAAAAATGCTAATTTCCGAGGAAATCGCGATAAGAAATGCTTGGGTCTTCAATTATGGCAATGTATGGGGGGAAAGCAGTTAGTTCGCTTTAGAAATTATATTGGTCCTTTCTTCATACTGTCAGAGAGAACTGTTGTTTGTTGGGTTAGTTTAACATCCGGCCAACTCCTTAGGGTTCTTTTACCAGACTGCACATGGTAAAGCTTTGCAGCTTGTTTTACACCACATGGGCAGTGACCGAATCTATGAAATGAGGTGCCTAGATCTCAGTGGCGGATTTTTTTTTTGGGGGGGGGGGGGGGGGGGGGGGCGGACGGGCCTTGGCCCCCCCCCCTCCCCCTCCAAAAAAAAAAGAAAGAAAGAAAGAAAAAGGGAAAAGGAAAGGGAGGAAGGGGGGAGAAAAGGAGGAAAGAGCCATAGTTCCCCTGCCGGCCCTTTCTTTCCCCTCCTGGCCCTTTCTTTTCCCTCCTGGCCCTTTCTTTTCCCTCCTGGCCCTTTCTTTTCCCTCCCGGCCCTTTCTTTTCCCTCCCGGCCTTTTCTTTACCCTCCCGGCCCTTTCTTTCCCCTCTGGGCCCTTTCTTTCCCCTCCCAGCCTTTGCTTTTCCCTCCCGGCCCTTGCTTGTACCATTTTCTTTATTAACAAACATAGGTAAGAATTGACCAAACATTGCCCCTCCCGACCCAATGCTTCCCCTCCCGGCCCTGTCCTTCCCCTCCAGGCTCTGTGCTTCCCCTCCTGGCCCTGTCTTTCCCCCTCCTGGCCCTGTCCTTCCCCTCCTGGCCCTGTCTTTCCCCTCCCGGCCCTGTCCTTCCCCTCCTGGCCCTGTCCTTCCCCTCCCGGCCCTGTCCTTCCCCTCCTGGCCCTGTTTTTCCCCTCATGGCCCTGTACTTCCCCTCCCAGTCCTGTCCTTCCCCTCATGGCCCTGTCCTTCCCCTCCTGGCCCTGTCTTTCCCCTCCCGGCCCTTTCCTTCACCTCCCTTTGCTTCCCCTTCCAGCCTTTTCTTTCCTTTTGACAGTTCTAACCCTGTACCCCCTTCCCCTTAATAAGTCACATGATCACCTCAATATGCCTCAGATTGCATGAATGAGAAGTTCACTTTTCAAAAGTTTTCTGGGGGTGGCCCCCCATACCCCCCCCCCAAAGGGGAGGGGGAACCCCTCCCATGCCCCCAGCAGGAGGGTGAATCCCTCTCATACCCTCCTTTGCCACATATATACACTCCCACATCAGCCTAAATACTATCATTCTCTGGAAGAATGGATATGCAAATTGAAAATATTAGGACAAAAAATGGCATCCCTTAACTTCAGATTGCCTCAGATTGCATGAATGAGAGGTTCACTTTTCAAAATCTTTCTGGGGGTGGCCCCCATACCCCCCAAAACAGGAGGGGGAATCCCTCCTATATCTCTCCTTGCCACATATACATTATAACATGCCATCATTCTCTGGAAGAATGGATATATGCAAATTGAAAATGTTAGGGGGGAAAATGTCATCCCTTAATTTCAAATATGTACTACAGATTGCCTCAGATTGCATGAATGAGAAGTTCACTTTTCAAAATCTTTCTGGGGGTGGGCCCCCCATGCCCCCCCCCCCCCCCAATGGGAGGGGGATCCTCTCCCCTAACCTCTCCTTGGACTTGGTCTCCAAAGTACCTCAGAATGCCTCAGATTGTAGAGGTTATATTTCCCAAATGTCCTCATAGGATATCCCCATGTACAACAAAATTCCCTGGAATAATTGATATCTAAATAAAAAATATTAGGGAAAAACATAATCCCACAAGATATCCAATGTACCTCAGAATGCCTCAGAATGCTTGAATGAGAGGCTATCTTTTCAAAATTTTCCCCCATACCCCCCCAATGGGAGGGGGCACCCCTCCCATACCCTCCCCTTGGACGGCTCCGCCGTCCAAACTTACACTATTTATATACTACTTACACAAATTTTCAAATCTTGGCCCCCCCCCCTAAAAAATTCCTGGATCCGCCCCTGGATCTATTATGTCAGTGAGAAGCTTCACATTGACCTCATGCCCGGGTAGATCCACAGGTGATAGGAGCCTAAGATTTTGGCGAAAGCTCTAGATTTTTTAGAATTGCTGGGGATTTCCTTGTTCTCCATATTGCTGTAAAAGCATATCGATAGATACGTAACCTCTACTAAAACTATGCACCACTGTAATGGTAAAGCAAATGCACGCAGTTCCAGTACTTTACTACATAGCCCTTATGCTGACCCCCATTTTCGAAAATCCTGTGCCCATGATATCTCATTTATCTACAGAATTGTGGTTATTTGAGTAGGGGGGGGGGGACAGCTTTTTTTCATTGCTTTTGAAATCACCCTTTCTTAGTGCACTAGTGACTAGACTAGTTTATTTTTGGCGAAATAACCAGTTGTTAAATTACGTATCATATCTACGCGAAAACCGGCGACAAGATTCTATCAGTGAGTCCCAGCAAAAACACAGAAAAATCGGGTAACACGTTCGGCGAGAATTGAAATACCTAAAAAGAACTGTGAACAGTTCATTAAATTTTGATTGTGACAGCTGGGAGAGGGAATCTTGGACAAGTTGGAGTGAATTGTGACAGCGTCGTCATCCAGTAACAAAAGTAAGGAAACTAAAGTCTCCTGTGTTATTTTTCTTGTAAAATCCTGTTTTATCCTATCACTATGTGTATGTTTATTCTCTAGTACACATTTCTTAATCAATAAAAGAGGTACTTACGGAGAATCTGCGGAAAACGTAGAAAATTCCACCGGTCTGCAAAACAACTATTGGTGGACCTAACAACTCCGATACAACTCTGGCGGAAAATAGTCCGCGAAGAAAATAGTTCGCTAAACTTTCCAACAATGATCAGAATACTATGAAAGTGAAACTCTCCAAAATTATCAAAATCATCAATTTGCACTTATTGATGCAAACGAAAGTACCTAACTTAATCAATTAATATCATTTTGGATAAATCATGGAACTATTTTCGGCGAGTGATATACCTCCGCGCGGTGAAGCGGACTTCCTCTTCTATTTCCACACATAAGGTGAGTGCACGTGTTGATTTTCCCGACATGGTTTCGGCCTCAAAATGCCACTTTACAACCGTTGAAATGCCATAATTTGTGTTCAATATGAAATAAATTATGTCTTTAAATGTCCTCAATGTCATTTAAAGTCGACCTGACGCTTTTAAAGTTGCTTTTGAACGGGTTTTATTCCGCGATGAAGCCCGTCTGAAAACCAACATGGCGGACTCCGCATGGTAAACTTAAGATGAAAGCCAGTTTCTCGGGTTATTTACTACTGGAATAACATTGTTTCAACAATACAGTTTAATGTCCATGTTCCATGCCAATCCAATATATTTTTGTAGCTGTTGTATACATGCAGTATGTAAACATGACAATTTTACACCCGAAGAACATCGGTGCTGTCATCCCAGAACTTGACACCAAACTTTGCCACCTGACCTGTCATTCTGGCTGTCAACGGTCAACCTTTCAATTTGAATCTGTTATATTGCATCAATGTCTGTATATTTCCACTAATATCCCATGGTTTATTTATTGCAGACGCCATCATGTCGGCCGATCTGCAGTGGCTTATCATCAGGAACCACAACAGCTTCCTCCTCAGGGGAAGTGGCCAGACCTTCAGCAGGGTGAGTACCACGTTTTATCAGCTCATGCCCAGAAACTTTTTCTGTGAAAGGAATACTTCTGGTTGCATGCCAAATCGTTGGAGATAATCAAATAAACATGAAATCGCCAGCATGAAAACCGATATAGACCCCGTGCCAGTTCCGAAGTTCCGGTCGATCCTTAAGCATTGCGTCTATGGGACCGGAACTTCGTTTTTCACTAAAATCGGCGCGACCGGCACGGGGTCTATGTGGAATGCACAGGCGTTTTGTTCCCTCGTTTTGTCAGGTCATGCGCTGAAATGCATATACTTTAGTCTGATCAATTCTAGATATGTCGCTGTGATTTATGTCACTGAATAACCAGTTGTGGGGGAAAAAAAAAAAACTACAGAAAAATGTACGTGCTGTTGTTGAGGGTTAAATATGTGCAGGGTAACAACCACACATTGAAAATGGCGAAAAAGATTCCCTGACAAGGAAAACGCAGAGAATATGCAAATTTTGCTAAAACACAGGTTATTTCATTTACCAAAACACAGGGGATTTCATTTATCAAAACCCATGGAAAACAGGGAATTTCATTTACCAAAGCACATGGAAAACATGGAATTTCATGTGGTGAGGTTCTGAAATTCCTGATTCTCAAGAAATTAGGGATTCGACTTATTTCATTGTTGGGTTGTCCCAACTTTTTTCTGCATGCAGAGGCTTTTAAAATTGAACAACTTGCACAGGGAAATTTCACTCAGGGAATTTGAAAATGGAATTTTGGTTGGTACCCTGTCATTGTTCATACCCTGGGCTGGAACTTTTTTTTGTGAAAGGAACCCTTCTGGTTCCATACCATATTGATGGAGGAAAGCAAAGAAATATGAAGTCGCCAGCAACAAAATCAATATGTGGAAATACAGAGGCTTCCCTCGTTGTGTCAAGTCAGGTTACTTTAATCGATTCTAGATATGTCAATATGATCAACCAGTTGTAAAAACAGAAAAACGTGCAATGCTGTTGTCTGTTAAATTGGGTTAAATGTGATGTCAGTCACTCAGCTGTCTAGGGATAATGGCAACTACAAAAAATCCGAGACAGGAATGCCCAGGGAATTGACAAATTTTACCAAAACACAGGGTATTTCTTTTACTAAAACGCAGGAAAATCAAGATCTAGTTTCTAAAAAAGTGAGGATTTGACATTTTCGGCTTCGAATTTTAACAACTTGTAATGCTGGATATGACAGAAAAATTGCGGCGCAACAGGGAAAAAACAGGGCATTTTAACATTAAACTTGAATTGGGACCCTCGCATGAGTTTGAAATGGCTTGGGGGCCGAGGCCTCTAGAAAAATAAGTAGGGCCCCAAGATTGCGATCAAAACTAAAAGGGGACCTTATTTTGACCCCTAGTACATCATTAGAAAGGCTTTGAATTGTAATTCTAGTTCAAAGGGGATATATAAGTACTTTCTCTATAGTTGGAAGTAAATCAAACAAATTTGAAATCAAAACAGGTGTGGAATACATGCTTTAGAAAAAGCCCCTTTATAAAATGTATCAGTCCCTCGTTTTTATTTTATCACAAGTGTGCAGCGAATGAACAGGTGCATCAGCATAAGAAAGGTTACTAGAAAATGGTTAAAAAATAAGCATTACTTTCCATATTTCTCAACATTTTCTTAATGTCGCAATGAATTTATCATGGATGTGCGATTTTCAAATCAAGACGATATATGACAATACTTACAGACTGCACATGAAAATATATTGCTAGAAGCGTCGGGGCCTGCCATTGATTAATGAGTATTAGGTCGTCCCCCACTTCTGGTGCAAACTTGCAATTAATTTTTAAGCACTTTTGCGGTTGTGATCTATCTGACGTTATTAAGATGCCAATAAAAAACATTTTCCCAAACCTGTGTTTTCTTCCCCAACAGGAGGCCAACAACCTGAAGAACAAGAACTCGTTCCGTTACAGCGGTCTGGTTCACCGTAAGACCGTCGGCGTGGAGCCCGCGACTGATGGCAAGGGAGTCGTCCTCGTCACCAAGAGCACCAAGAGTGAGTAGTAATACTACATTTCAGGGTTTCAACACAGGTCTCAAATTTAAGGCCTTATATTTTACATTTTATCTAGCAGTAGCCAGTCAAAAGGGTCTTAAATTAAATATGAATAGAAAGTGAAAAAAAAATCATTGTTAGATATAAAAAGGGCTCATGGCCGAGTATCTGTATGTTAAACTACAATTCAGAATATTTTTCTCGTTCAGATCTGATGTCAAGAATCCTTAAATTTGCTGATTGTTGGTCCTGATATTTGTGTAAGACTTAGAGATACATACAAAACTGAAGTCTTAGTGCACAGAGCATCGGTCAAAAAAAAAGTTGACTAACCAGAGATGCCATTTTTCCTACTTTTGTAGGATTTACTACTTTTTGGCGATTTTGGATTGTGCGACTGATTCTTCCTGCATTACCGTAACATCTGTTTTAGATTATTTTTGTGTAAGATTCAAGCTAATCAAATACAAATTCAATGTTATTTCCCTCCTAGTTGCTTCTAAAGTGGCAGTGGCATCTCTGCATTTGGTTTTAGGCCTTAAATCGATCGTTTCAAGTTATAGGCCTTAAAAAGAATCATACATTTTTACAAAAAAAAGGATCACATTTGTAGTAAAAAAAACCAGCAGTCTTTGCACTGACTAGCAAATACCGTCCATATCAAAGTTGTCTAACCCGGGTACAATTTTTGCAGAATTTGGATTGTGCGACCAAATTTTCTTACAACGCTTTGGCATCTCATTGTGTTAGTTTTAAGCCAATCAAATACAAATTCAATGACACATCTCTATTCCTAAAGGTTAATTCCCTCCTAGTTGCTTCTAGTAGAAAATTAAGTAGGAAAAGTGTTGGGAGTGGCATCTCTGAGTCACTCTCCCAGATAGTACCTGCAGGGTAGCCTTGAACAAGGTGTTAGGTCAAGTCACAAGGCTTAAGCATATACATTTTCACTCATGATAAACTTATTTGCATTTTGAAATAAGGGAAAACGAGCATGCCTACAATACTAAGAATCAGCTATCTGTGATAGGCTAAATTCTGACAGAGACAGATTATTTATTAATCTGCGCTGAACTAGGCCGGTCTTTTCCAAAATAGGCCTGTTTAGCACCTTGTCAAATCACCAAATATTGCGCAATATTGAGATGCTGGTATTAGATGAGTTGTTTACACATTTTTGTGTTTGTTTCCAGACTACCGCCGCCCCTCCAAGAACCAGAGCCGCGTGGAGCTGAAGCGCGGAGCCCGCCGGTCCCTCACCACCATCCGCAAGGTCATCAAGAACAACAAGTACCGCAAGGACTTGAAAATGGTGAGAACAGTTATGATCTTCACATGTAAATCTATCACAGGGTTCCAGCGCAGGTATAGAAAGACTATGCCAAATTACTAAAATAATGTTATGTTCGGGTTTCATCACTTGAGAAAAGTAGGGTAGGTCCCTCCGGATTTTTTGTTTGAACAGCACACGTATTTTTTTACTGTTTCGTCTTGAAATCTTGGTTAAGCCAAAAAAGGGAAAACAAAATATTTACGTTTAGGTTCCATGCCTCCAAATACATAGGGTCGATAGGTCGGGATGCTTTTTTTTTTTTTTAATATCATTTAAAATTGAAATGATGGTATGGGTCATCATTTTAGCCACAATTTAAACAATTTTATCTATATTTTCTTTTTAAAACTTAAAGGTCGGGGCTAAAACTTAGGGTCTGTGAGGAAACCTGAACACACCTTTTTTTTATTTGAAACCTACAGGTCGGAACTGGCTTCTATTCAGATGTTTTATTGCCTTTAAAAAAACAAGATAAAAAAAGCTCCTTTTTTTTCTAAGAAATCTGTCACAAAATATACATTTCCACTTAGTCCAGCTGTCGTCTAGTTAAATTATTTGAATGATGAAATGTTAAAGCCCCGTACCCACTGGGCGAATTTCACTGATCTGCCAGTTAATATGGTATAATGAAATATACATGTTTGATATGAGTCGGCCCTAAAACCGGTCGACTCTTCCAGTTGAGCAGACCGGTTTTAGCTCAAACAGAGATGCTATTTTCCCTTCTTTTGTAGGGTTTCCTACTTTTTGGTGATTTTGAATTGCACAACTGATTTTCCTATATCACTTTAAAATCTGTTTTAGAATTTTTTTGTGAGTTTCAAGCTAATCAAATACAAATCCAATCTCAGGTCTCTATTTCAAAATGTTATTTCCCCCCTACTTGCTTCTGGAAAAAAGTAGGAAAAACATTTCTCACTTTTCCTACTTTTTCATCAGTTTGGACTGGCATCTCTGCTCAAACAAGTCGGCCGACTCTGGTCAAATTCACCTAATGGGTATGGGGCTTGAGAGCTACATAAAACTCAGCCTTATTTAGTGCACGCTGATTTGTTACTTAAAAACAGTATTAATGGAATTTCAGATTAATGTTAGTAGGCGACTCTTTAAATCTATGCAGGAAAAAAAGGTGGAAATTCTGAAATTCTATTAATACTGGCAACCCCGTTTTAAAGAAATTTAAGATTTTCCACCTTTTTTTCCTGCAAAGATTCAAAAAGTCGCCTAGCATTTATTAATCTAGTATTGCTTGTCATTTTTGTTAAGGAAAAACAAAACTTACCATGATTTCTTACCCGTTTCGTCCGTCCCTGTTGCAGGCCGCCCTCCGCCGCGCCAGCGCCATCCTGAGCAGCCAGAAGCCCGTGGTCGTCCGCAAGGCCCGCGCCGGCAAGAAGAAGGAATAGACCTGTAAAATAATGAAAATAAAGCGTCAAGTGTAGTTACGGGTTTTGTTGTCATTTGTATAACAGAGAGAAAGGAAATCTCGTATAATCCTGTTATTTGTATAACAAGATAGAAAGAGAATGCTGTGTGTACCTAATATTAAAAAGGGAATTTAGAAGGGGAATCTGTTGCCAGAAATCAACGAACTATTTTAATAGATATTTCCAATTTGTATTAAAAAAAAAAAAATGATGCGAAAAATCCAGAAAAAAGGCAACTGATATAATTCTTACTAATCTTCTAATATTTTGTTGGGCGATTTTGTAACGAAGTGTCCAAAAGGTGCCTTCCATTAAGTACGTACGCAGCAAGGGGGCCTAGAATTTTGAAAATTTTCCTACGTCCTAATTGGAAGGCCCCAAAGCTGAAAATTGATAACTTCAAAAAGTGCTTAAATAAGTAATTTCTCGGATTGTTGCCATAAGAGAAAGAATTTATGGCAAAACAGTATTTAAATGAATAACGTATAGAAGTACGAATTTAGATGTAATTCTAAGCGCAAGGGCAATTCCAGAAACCCTTTAAATATTGACAGTCTGCAGTCAGCACCTACAATAGTGCAAGAGATGTCCGCGTAGCGGCGCCACTTCCCAAAGTACCTGAAGATCCCTCACAAGGTGGTGCCCCACAGTGGGAGCCAGTGGGATATGTATTGTACAAATATATGGGTATCAAACTCCTTTCTCGCTTCAGATTACATGTGGATTCCGACGCGACTAAGGAGTATGTATGGGTAGAGGTCTATAGACCCCTAAACTCGACAGGATCCTTTCTTAAATTCGACATATGCTGTTTCCGACGTTTTCAGTGTCCCCAACTTACATCTCTCTATATTATATTACAGAGAAAGACATTTTATCTTAAATCCCTGGGTTTTCTTGTTAAAACTCATAAGCTAGGCTATTTAACATTGTCTTCGACTCAGTCATAATTATTTTTTAGTTTAACCTGCAGGTTAGCCTATATAAGGATGCATTCTGGGTAATATGTCGACAGACCACATGGCTTTAACATATAAATTTTCATTAATAATGTCATTATTTATTCTTAATTTTTTGGTGAAAAACTATAAAGGGACCATTATTTTTCAGTTTGTATACTTATATATTTGATATTTTCGAAGTTGTTTGAAAATTCATTCACTTTAGATGGAAATGATGGAATTGATTATTCTTTAATTTTCTATAGTTTTTCCAGGGAATTTGTCGACAAAATTAGTTCCAAAAAGTGGAACTCTTCTATATTTTTTGGGAAGTAATATTGTGAAAATACTTCATAAGTTCCATGTAGCAATTTTATTGTATAAATGGGAGTAGAGCACGTCCCAAGTATACATAGTCATAAAAATGTGCATCAAGAAATAATTATTTAGATTTGAATATGAAAATGGTGGGGCAACCCCAATGGCAATAGTGGGGGATGTATATTTATGTAACATCATGATTATTCCATTTTTCAAAATACAAAACTAGGACCAAGGTAGATGATTTTATCATAATAGTATTATGTGTACTGAATCATGTGGTTAATAAGGAGGAGAACTACCTTTCTGGGCCTTTTGGTACTAGCAATAGTGTAGCAGGATTCCCGTTCCGACTAGGATTCAGACACCGCCTGCCTCACAGCGCATGCGTCCGGGGCCTCAGATAATCTCAGGCTATGTTCTATCAGGGATGCCAGTCAAAGTTGTAATGGGTAGCAAACTAAAGATATATCCCTCACATCTTTTACCTCACTAGGGTTCAGACCAAAAAGGCTAACTCGTCCCTACTCCTAGTCTGTGGAGGGGGCACCTGTCCAGCTGGGGTCAAGGCTAAGTGCAGCCCACCAGTCAAATGGCCTGTTATGGCGGCCGGTAGACGAATCCTGGCGGTGCCCCAGTCCTACCACAATAGGTTATCAGTGTACCACACCGGGAACTTTATCCACCACTGGTTCCTGGCAAGGGGATGTGCATAGCGGCCATCTTGGATTTTTGTGCCCTGGTGCATCATGGGAGTTGTAGTCCTAATTGAGCATAAATCTACAGTTGCTCAAATATATTGTTTGAAAACACCAAACTGTAGCTAAATACATATAGTTTGTGGAATTGGGTGTTTTGGTCAATTTTTCTTTATTTAGAACACAGTAAATTGATGGTTTCCATGGAAACCACACAATAATTAGTCAATTTGAAAATAAACAGTATTTGGGTCATATCTTTCTTGATATGCAAGATAGAAAAGCAAGTGAATCATCAAAACGAAGCATTCCAAGAGTTCTATCAGATGGAACATCAGATATGGTTGTCTTGGTTACGCGGTTGCCATGGTAACCAAAAAGAACTAAAAAATATGGCCAAATTTCAGTTTTCCTTCAATTAATGTCACTATGGCAACTGGAAATAAAGGTATAGCAAAGCAGAACATACTATTTCTGATATGTTGACAACTCTAATTAGTCAATTGAGCTGTTTTGCAGAGAAAATTATGTATGGAATGTAGCAAATGGCTGGTTTCCATGGAAACCACTAAGATAAACAAATTTGAAAATAAACACTATTTGGGTCATATCTTTCTTAATATGCAAGATAGAAAAGCAAATGAACCATCAAAACGAAGCATTCCACGAGTTCTATCAAATGGAACATTAAATTTGGTTGCCTTTGTTACTCGGTTGCCATGGTAACCAAAATGAACTAAAAAATATAGCCAAATGTCAGTTTCTCTTCAATTAATGATACTATGACAACCAGAAATATTGGAAAAGCAAGATAGAAAATGCTTCTTCTGCCATATTTACAACTCTTATCAGTCAAATGGGCTGTTTTGCTGAGAAAATTATGAATAGAATGTAGCAAATGGTTGGTTTCCATGGAAACCATGGAGACCACTGAGACAAACAAATTTCAAACTAAACAGTATTTAGATCATATCTTTCTTAAAATGCAAGATAGAAAAGCAAGTGAACCATCAAAACGAAGCATTCCATGAGTTCTATCAGATGGAACATCAGATTTGGTTGTCTTGGTTACTCTGTTGCCATGGTAACCAAAAAAAACTCCAAAATATAGCCAAATGTCAGTTTCTCTTCAATAAATGTTACTTTGGCAACCAGAAATATAGATATAGCAAAGCAGAACATACAGTTTCTGAATTGTTTATTACTCTGATTAGTCAAATGGGCTGTTTTCCTTCCTGTCTAGACGGCTGGGCCGCACCACCCGGTCGCTCTCTGGACGGCTCCTGTCTGACTCTGTCCCTGTGGCCTCGGAGCTTGTATCTGTGGCCCCCGACGGCACTCGGGAGCGCCGATATCGTTTATATTTTCTTTTCCAGGTGGGCTCCTCGACGTCCGCCTCCCTGACCGATGGTCATTTGAAGGACCCTCCACTGGCAGCTTCCTCTTCTGGTTTCTCTGACTTTTCTTTGGATGAGGTCATTTCAATCACTTCCGGGTCCGAGGGCGACCGGGTCCCGCAAGACTGGGATGGGTGGACGTCCTCCCCCTGTTCCTTGGGCGGTGCCTCTTGTCCTTTGACCCTCCGTCCTGGCACCCCTGGGCCGACAGCCAGTCCACCGTTGCCTGCACCTTCGGGTTCCGAGTTGCCGGTGAGATGAGCAGCTGTGGCATGAACACCAGCTGACTTTCAGTTCTCAGAGAGCTTACCCTCCTGTGCCTCCTTCCCGGCGAATCCAAGTCTTGCCTCGCATGACGAGGTGAGCGCCTTAGGCTAGGGGTGCTCTATGAGCTGGCCGCCTCTATCACCACGTTCCTGGCCGGTGGTTTCTTGCGCCCCCCGGAGGTTCAAGTTCCCCCGGTCTCCCCTTCCTGCACGGGGATGTTGATTGTTCTAGGCTGAGGTGGCCCACTTCCCTGCCATTCGCATAGCTTAGCTTTCGGCGGTGCTTGAAATCCCTCCGGGTTCTGTTTATGGAACTGACACCACAGTTTCCCGACTCGTGCAGCTGTCTCATCTCCAGTCTCGTGGTAGCCCATAGACGTCCAGCACGAAGGCTTCACTGTACTCTTAGCATAGGATAGGATCCTCCCGGCCTCCGGGGACATCACCAGGATGGACCCCGGCTATGTGTTTTATCTAATCACTGTAATTGGAATGGGTCTTGCTTCCAGACGGTAGGGGCAGACGTGTGGTCATTTATGGTATCCCTCGTGTTGGCCTCGCACATGTCGGTCCAGGTCCTGGAACTCACCACCGCAGATGCTGCGGCGGCCCGTCCCTCGGTCAGCCATCTCGTGACATTACTTCGTCCATCGAGCCAAGTCTTCACATGCTTGTTCCCACGAATCTGGCCCTGATCTCGCCCTCATGTGTACGAGGTCACCCCGGCCACGGCTCAACTCCGTCTTGGTCCTAAAGTTGAACTTGGCTTGTTGGTCGACATTGCTGCTGCTGTGAGGGGTGTATGTGTCGCCCTAGCCCCGAAGCCAGACTCCTCCAGCCATCTGATTGCCTATTTATACCTTCTCAACCTGTTGGTCGTGGGCTACACCAGAGCCCCCTAGCGACAGTTTCTCCACTGCCTCGTTGTGGGGCACCATTGGTCTCCGGCCTTGCTTCCACCTCCAACTGGTAATTCCCAGCCCCACTGACGTCAGCCTGCCCTGGACGTTTTAATCCTATCTTTGGGGTGGTCCGTTCACACCCACCGTCTGCACTGCACCTCTGCGGGTCGGTCACTGGCCCATGACGACACGTCAGCCAAATCCTTCCCTGTTTACTGCCCGCCCAGCCGGGGGAGTGGCCGTAAAAGTGTCATTCTCTCCGCCAACACCGTTATCTCCCCCTGAGCCTAGCGTCTACACGGCCTGACCTCCTTTACAACCCTCTCAGGGTCGCGCCTCAACAGCCGTGGACTCCTCACCAGAAACGCCATGTTAATTTCCGTATAGCTTCACCTTGTGGTGCATTTACTCCAGATCGGCGTTTCCCCAAAGTTTTCTCCAGCTTGCCACTGGGTCCCTCCTTTATCGTGTACCCAGTCATCTTTTCCATGCTGTGAACACCTCACACCTGACTGGAAACCGGCTCCAATCTGCATCCTTTCCCGGCGGTATTAATTTCACCTGTCACGAGTTCGTATGACTATTCTGTGTCTCCACCCTATTACTTGTGTGCAGGTCGTCCATCTACGGCTAGGTGCTCTTCTTTTAGCCTCACTATCTTCCACCTGTAATAACGACTCCGACTTGGCAGCCTAAGGTTGATCAGTCTTCTATCTGTCACCTCCTGGTCTAGCTCCTATTCTGTCGTTTCTGCGCCCATAACTCCATTGTGTGAAACGGACGGGGATCAAACCTATCACAAAGAGGGGTTCTCCTTTTTCTTAAAGTGTACTTACGTACCTCATCCCATACAGTTACTGCGAAGACTCGTGTTTGCGCTGTTCAGCCACCATCAAAGCTGGTGCAGCAGGTTCTAGGTTGGGGGCCAGGTGATCCACATGTATCACCCCCCCCCCTACTTTCCTTCTTTTCTTCCTGACCACCACTCGGCCTCTGTCCAACACTTTCGTGATCAGTGCCGGGGCTGTCCAGGGAAACTTTTGTGCCCTTTTCTTGATCTACTACTGTGTCACTCACCCAGACCAACTCCCCAGCTTGGAACTCTCGATGAGTCACCTTCCCATTGTGCTCGTGTTTCTGATAAATGGCGGCCTGCTTCAGTCCTTTTCATGCCTCTCTATAGGCCACGCTCAGCCCGTCCTCCAGCGCCTCCACGTAATCTCCTACTTTACGCAAGGGCTCGTCCGCTTGCAGTGGTCTGCCGTAGATTGCCTGTCATGGCATCATCGTCTGCCATCCAAGCATCATCATATTTGGGGTAATTCTGGTACTGGCTTGCAGGGTAACCGTGTAGCTCATCATAATCAGAGTTACCATCATGTCCCACTCTCGGCAGATCACTCGGCAACTCGCCCATAGGAAGCAACCCAAACCCAGTCCGAAAGCTCTGCTCGATGAAACCATCACTCCTAGGATGGTAAGGGGTGGTTTGTGTCTTGTGTATCCCAAACAACTCACACATCTGCATTTCGAAATTCGTACCTTGGTATGAATGCAGTTCCCTGAACGTTCCATACTTTGCCACCAACTCCTCCACCAGCCTATCCGCTATGGTCATGACCGTTGGACGGAGATCGGAAAGCACTCCAGCCACTTTGTGAAGTAGCACCCCATCATCAGACAGTACTTGTTCCCTCATGTCATGACTGGATATGGCCCCGAAATGCCCATTGCCAGCTGTTCCATCAGCTCACCCACTATATACTGATGCAACGGCTCTATTCTTCCCTGCCTTCCCTTCAGCAAGGCGCAATCACATTCTTGGCACTCCCCCTGGACATCCTTCCACAGTCCGGGCCAGTAGAACCCCTGCTCCAACAGAGCCACTGTTCTCTTGCCCCCAGATGTGCTCCAGATCCTCCCACGGCACGACCAACTGGTATCTCCACTCCTGTCCTTCCAATTCGAAGAACTTTCGGTGTAGCACTCTTTCAATTAACTCCCACCGCTTCCGATGTCTCCAAAGGATCCTCATCGCCAGCAACTCGGGTGAGATCACTTCCCACATGGGACTGGCCTCTTCTTCCTCCTGAAGCCGCACAATGGGTCCCAGATCATCATCTTTCTGAGCCTCTCTGATTTCCTCAGGGGATCACCGGAGCTCATACCTCCGCGCTTTCGTGATGGCCCCTACGTCCATCGCCTGCGCACGTTCGCCTCCACACTGCTTGCAGGTGTATCGTGACAATGCATCCGTGTTTCTGTGCTTCTACCCGGGCCGGTGCTGGAACACCATGTTTTGAGAGTCAATGAATTCTATCCAGCAAGTGGCCTGTCCCATGGGTTCTTTACTTCTTTGGAGCCAGCTGACTGCTCTGTTATCAGTCCGTACGGTTACGTGTTGCCCGTATATGTAACACCTAAAATGTTTACTTTCTCTCACTCTACTCCAAAGTTTTACTTGTGTAAGCGATTACTCTCTCCACTCCTTCCTGCTCTTGGGACAGCAACGCCTCCTTTCCCATGTCACTAACATCCGTGTCCAGCCACCACTGGCCCTCCCCTTGAGGAAAAACCCAAAACCGGCACTTCCGTGGGCACTCTCTTTAACTCACTAAATGCCTCCTGTCGTTTCTTGGTCCATTCAAAGGGGATATCCTTTGTGGTGAGTTCGTACAGCGGTGCTGCCAACTCCGTGAACCCTTCTATGTGTCTCCGATAATATGAGCAAAGTCTGATGAATACCCTGACCTCGTGTAGGTCTTTTGGTATGGGCCGCTCCGTCACCTGGCGACACTTCTCCGGATCGGGCTTGATCCTAGCTTTGGACACGACATAGCCCAGGAATGGGAGGCACTTCTGAAAGAGTCTGTATTTCTATACCTTCAGTTTTAACCCAGCTTCTTGCAGCCGGTCCAATACTGAAATCAGTTGGTCTAAGGTCACACGAAACGTTGATCCAAAAACCAAAATGTCATCCAGGTATACCGGGCACTCCTCCCAAAACACCACGGTAGCCGGCGTGTTCCCCAATCACCTTGAACTCATACAACCTTCCCTGAGTGACGAATGCGATCTACTCATGGTCCTCCGGGGCCATCTCAACCTGCTATTACCCACTAGCCAAATCCAGGCTGCAGAAGAAGAGGCTGCCTCCTAGTGTGTTAAGGCTGTCTTCAATTCGTGGCAAGGGGTAGGCATCTACCTTGGTGGCTTGGTTCAGTCTCTGGTAATCAATGCAGAACCTCGTCCTCCCGTCCAGCATGGTGGGGCTGCTCCAGGCACTCCCGCTCTTCTGGTTTATACCGAGCTTAACCATATCC
This sequence comes from Lepidonotus clava, assembly GCA_936440205.1. Lineage (NCBI taxonomy): Eukaryota > Metazoa > Annelida > Polychaeta > Phyllodocida > Polynoidae > Lepidonotus > Lepidonotus clava. The sequence continues at coordinate 50,987,822 of OW387143.1, read as the reverse complement.
TCCACTAGTTGTTGTTCCTCCTCCCGGGGCGCCGCTGGGTACCACTGAACTGTCTGCTTGACCAGCATCTGTTTGCCTGTGTTAATCTTATGTTGAACCAAATCCGTGCACCCAAGATTGTGTTTCGACACTGCGAACATGTCTGCATGACTGCCCATTGCCTCTTCTAACTCGTGCACCTCGTCCTGTGTTAAATCTTTTTCAGCCTCCCTCAGCATCTCGGCCAGGGCCCTCGGCTTCTCCTCCCCCTCCTGGATGTTGGCTCGTAACCAAACTGGGCCGTCGGTTTGCCACCAGGACCTCCGTTGTCCCACTTGCTTTCACCATGCCCAGGACCACCTCTATCCCCCGTGACGTCTCTCCTGTTGTTACCACATCCAACATCAAACTCACACCGCCACTCTCGCCACCCTCAGTGGGGTCACCTCCACCATCTCTAAAACTGGGGCCTCCGCAGCTCTCACCATCACTGCCCTCACTCTGTGCATCTCTCGTGCCGCCCCTTCTATTCGTTCCTCCCTTTGCGCGGCCAAGTCATTCCGCAATATCCCATCGTCCTGTCCGATGTCAGCCACTATGAACTCCTATGGCAAATATTGGGTTCCAAGCTGTACGAATAGCCTTTTACTCCCATATCAACGCAAAGCACTCCTGTCCACAGAGCACAGCCATCCAGGGAACTTGTCCAGTTCTGTCCAGTCTCGCCCCCATGCTCTCCATACTCGGGCAGAAAACAGGCTTATCATCGAACCTGTGTCTACCAGGAAGCAAACAGACTCCTCCTCTATCCATCCGGCTTCGTACAACCCACAATTGCCCATGCTAAGTACCTCTCTCACTGCACCCAAAGTGGGCCCCGTGGTTACTGTGACGGCAACCTTCCGTTTCCCAACAATTTGTACACTCTCGTGCGAAATGCCTTCTGGTGACAGTTATGACCTTCCATATCTTCAAGGAGTGTGAGCGACAGAGACAGCATCAATGCTTTCTCCTTGCTTGTCCAGTGGCCTAGGTCGGCATATTCCTCGAACTGGTTGATCCATCCCTCAAAATCGGGCTTCCCATCATATTTCTCAGGTCTCAAGCTGAACTTCTTCAGGCCCAACATAGCTGCCTCTGCCTGCTGTTGTTGTTGTTCTTGTTCCGCGTTCTGCTCTTCGTTTGGGGTGGATGCCCAGAAGTGGAACCTATGGTCGATGATTGTTGTATCCTCTGCCTTGACCTCCAGTTTCGCCGAAACCTTCTCCTCCCCTTCCTTGATCGCAATGTCAGAATCCATCTGCTCGTAGCCTGTCACCGTAGCCATGCGTCCTCTACACCAGTCCGTCCAATCCAAATACAAATTCGTGTGCGCTTTCTACAACACCACCACTGTCACCAGTGTGATGTTCTCTGCGGGGAACACTTGTGGTTTCCCCACGGAGATATTAATATTCTCTATGGTCCGTGTCCGAATTGTGCTCGGTCTGCTGATGCACGATTGCGATGGGATTTCCAGACACCAAACACGTGATGGGGTAGCCTGGGGATGAGTGGTCAAGAGTGTCTCAGAAACATGCCCTGCATGTGGGGGTCGGTGGTGGATGCGGTATAGTCAGGGGGGTTGGCTCACAGAAAAGATGGCTAACGAGGCTCTCGTGGGGCAGAAGCTCAGGATGGGCCGGCTTCGGGGTGACCTTCTCGTAAAACGTGCCTTACAGGTATCTCGTATGGTGGTTCTAGTGCTCACGGCGCGGACCATGCCCAAAAAATTAAAAAGGTAGCGTGTAGGCCGAGGTCCCATTATCTGATTGTTGTACTTGTTAACTTCCTGAGTCCGTACGCCAGACGGATTCATTCCAATTTTCGTGTGGACAAGTTCGTTTATACACCTCTAAGGCCCTATTTTCTTCTAAGTCCTGATCTCCTAACTTAACAAGAACTTGGGTCTAATTCTAGCTCTCGAGCTGCTGTTCTTGTCTATTAGGCTCTTCTAAATCGTATCGTGTCCATTCCCATGGAGAAGAGAGGTGTGAACACAGTGAGTTTCAAGACTGAACTTTTTATTCTCGTGTAATCACTTCTATTTATAGTCAAACCTGGCTCCTGATTGGTTACATAACATCACATGGTCACTTTGACCCTTACTGAGGTCACTTCTGGTCAAGAATACATGATACATTATGATTCCATACTTACAAACTCGTGCATACATTTTCGTGCAAATCATACCGTACAAGCCCGTACCACACGATCGCGTGTACTTCGTGATTGTGTCCCAAAACACAGCTTTACTTATATCTTTAACAGAGAACATTACTTGTCTTTTAACCTTTATAATTACTACACGAGCTCCTGTCGTGCCATTGAATTGATTACTATAATTCATCACAACTGCATCAATTTTACATCTCACTTGTTTTCTATCATGCATATTGAGAAAGATATTGTTATTATAGTTTAAACTGGCTGGTTTCCATGGAAACCAGCCATTTCCTTCATTCCATGTATGATTTTTTTAAGCAAAACAGCCCATTTGACTAATCTAAGTGTTAAACAATTCAGAAGCGGTATGTTCTGCTTTGCTATATCTATATTTCTGGTTGCCAAAGTAACATTTATTGAAGAGAAACTGACATTTGGCTATATTTTGGAGTTCTTTTTGGTTACCATGGCAACAGAGTAACCAAGACAACCAAATCTGATGTTCCATCTGATAGAACTCATGGAATGCTTCGTTTTGATGGTTCACTTGCTTTTCTATCTTGCATTTTAAGAAAGATATGATCTAAATACTGTTTAGTTTGAAATTTGTTTGTCTCGGTGGTCTCCATGGTTTCCATGGAAACCAACCATTTGCTACATTCTATTCATAATTTTCTCAGCAAAACAGCCCATTTGACTGATAAGAGTTGTAAATATGGCAGAAGAAGCATTTTCTATCTTGCTTTTCCAATATTTCTGGTTGTCATAGTATCATTAATTGAAGAGAAACTGACATTTGGCTATATTTTTTAGTTCATTTTGGTTACCATGGCAACCGAGTAACAAAGGCAACCAAATTTAATGTTCCATTTGATAGAACTCGTGGAATGCTTCGTTTTGATGGTTCATTTGCTTTTCTATCTTGCATATTAAGAAAGATATGACCCAAATAGTGTTTATTTTCAAATTTGTTTATCTTAGTGGTTTCCATGGAAACCAGCCATTTGCTACATTCCATACATAATTTTCTCTGCAAAACAGCTCAATTGACTAATTAGAGTTGTCAACATATCAGAAATAGTATGTTCTGCTTTGCTATACCTTTATTTCCAGTTGCCATAGTGACATTAATTGAAGGAAAACTGAAATTTGGCCATATTTTTTAGTTCTTTTTGGTTACCATGGCAACCACGTAACCAAGACAACCAAATCTGATGTTCCATCTGATAGAACTCTTGGAATGCTTCGTTTTGATGGTTCACTTGCTTTTCTATCTTGCATATCAAGAAAGATATGACCCAAATACTGTTTATTTTCAAATTGACTAATTATTGTGTGGTTTCCATGGAAACCATCAATTTACTGTGTTCTAAATAACGAAAAATTGACCAAAACACCCAATTCCACAAACTATATGTATTTAGCTACAGTTTGGTGTTTTCAAACAATATATTTGAGCAACTGTAGATTTATGCTCAATTAGGACTACAACTCCCATGATGCACCAGGGCACAAAAATCCAAGATGGCCGCTATGCACATCCCCTATTGTGGTAGGATTGGGGGACCGCCAGGATTTGTCTACCGGGCACCATAACGGGTCGCTTGACTGGTCGGCTGCACTTAGCCTTGACCCAACCTGAACAGGTGCCCCTTCCACAGACTAGGAGTAGGGATGAGTTAGCCTTTTAGGGTTGAATCCTAGTGATGTAAAAGATGAGAGGGATATATATTTAGTTTGCTACCCATTACAACTTTGACTGGCACCCTTGATAGAACACATCCTGAGATTATCTGAAGCCCTGGATGCATGCGCACTGATGCGTCCGGTATGGCAATCCTGGCCGGTACGGGAATCCTGCTACACCAATAACCTATGGCTGATACCCAGTGGCCCAGCAAAGTCGTTCTCCTCATTAAATCAGCTTTTCTTTAGTACACATATACTTTAGGGTTGATTGGGGCTCTTGACTGTTGAATTAACCAGATAGTATCTTGGTGGCATTACAAAGGTTATTATAACGGAAAAGAATATTTTAGTTCAATTGTTTCTGTGGAACCTTTCCTCTAATTTTTGAATATAAAGGATTTTGAAGAAGGAAACATTTCCACCTGGATGGAACAAATTATGACTTACCTTTTCCTTAGTGAACCAAGCACTGACCGGGAATTGAACCCAAAGAACCACTTGGTCAGTGCTGGGTCCCCCCTATTGTCCCCTCGTATGATCAGCAGGGGCTACTGAGGGCCTATTCTTACCCAGACCCCCATGGGGTGAGCAAAATTTGGGAAAATAGGGTAAAACTGGGCATTATTGGTTAAACAGTTGGACATGCATAGAAGTGTTACTATCTAATATTTTGGGATAGAATTGCCACAAAACTGCAAGGTTCATTTGCAATTTGTACATTCTCTAATAGGTACAGCGTTAAGAGTGAGTGAGCGAGTGTTGGGGGTTTTACGCCATGTCGGCAACAAAGGCCATATTCATGGCGAAAACATGTTTATACTGTAATCATAGTTGGTGACACAACATCAAATGAATGAATTTGAAAAGAGACAAGTATTGTAGGTTTGACTAAGTGGATATTAAAGAAAAGAGATTCATAGTAGTGTATATAATCCGGCTGATTTTAAAAAGTCAAGTATGATACTTGGAGGTATGTTTTGAAAAAGGTTTTGTAAAGTAGTTGCCTGAAAATGCCTTTGTCGCTGGAGATTAAAGTCAATACATTCTATCAACAAGTGCTTCATAGTGAGGGGTTTGTTACAAATAATGCAGTCTGGTGGTGGTTCACCTTTCAGAAGGTAGCTGTGTGTCAGTCTGGAGTGGCCAATGCGACAACGTGAGTAAACAGTTTGGTCTTTTCTCTCGTGCAGTTGAGGAGGTTTTACATCGGTGATGTTAGGGAAAATTGAATGTAGTTCATTTTCTAGGTATGTGTCCCATTTGGCTTGCCAGAGGGAATTGACATACTCCCTTACAAGTGGCTTGAGATCAGTGTGAAGCATTGGGCAACGTTGTACATTTCCTTTGAGTCCATCTTTAGCAGTTTGGTCTGCAGTCTCATTGCCAGGCAGGCCAACGTGGCCCGGTACCCAGCAAAATCTAACATCTATGCCAGACCTTTCTAAGGTATTCAACTTTCCCAGGATTTTTAACAGGACAGGATGGTCAGTCCCAAGATGTCTCAGCGCTTCTAGACATGATTTAGAATCACTGAAGATGATACAGTTTTTATGGTCTAAAATTTCAATGATCTTTAGGGCAATCATAATTGCACATGCCTCTGCTGTGAAAATTGAACTGTGGTCTGGGAGACGCATTGGAACCTGTTTGCCACAGCCTATGGCAGCAGCAGCAGTGGTTTTACCTTCCTTTGAGCCATCAGTGTAAAGAGGAACATGAAGTGGAAACTTGTCCCTTACTGCCAAGAATTCCCTCTTGTAGATCAGAGAGTTTGTGTCCGATTTTCTAAATTTGGTTAAAGACATGTCAATGTTGGGCGTTTTCAATCGCCAGGGAGGGATAGATGAAAAGTGGGTATGAGTGAGCAAACTCAGGTCAATGTCAACGTCCTGTAGATGATTTTTGATCCTAAGTCCAAAAGGTCTATTGAAATTAGGTCTCATGTGATACATTTCTTCATACTGAAGGTCGAATACGTGGTGATGTGCTGGATTTCTGGTGTTGGGCTTTAGTTTAATTGCAAATTGCAGGTCTAGTTTCAGGCGTCTGTATTCTAATGATGGTTCTTTGCTCTCCACATAAAGGCTCTGGGCTGGTGATGTTCGAAATGCTCCAAATGCTAACCTCAGTCCTTGGTGGTGGACTGTTTTTTTGTTGTTTTTTTTAATTCGTTTTATTTATCCTGAGAGGGTCTTCAGGCTGAAATGCCTGGTTTTCGTCACCTCCCAGCAGACAGTGTACACTCTGGGATATAATGACATTCAATTAATTCATGAGCATGTTGATAACAATTGATACCCAGTTACAAAATAATAACAGCAGTAACAGATTGTGGTTTAGGGAAATAGCTTACGGTGAAGGTTTTCGAAAATACATTATGGAAAATTATCATAATATATACCCATAATCAGTATTGCTTATTGGTAATCAAAGATTTGGTAAAACTTTTAAATTCTGATTTAGAAGGCAGGCATCTTATAGCATTAGGTAAAGAATTCCATGCATTTGGTCCTCGTATGCATGAGCACCTCAGTAGGTTTTCTTTGTCAGTAAAGGGCACTTTAAATGACAATGATAAATGTTGTCTTGTAGGAATATCCCTTGTATCAGTATACTCAGGGTCATCCTTTAAGCTATACATATGATTTGATAAATGGGTATTTCTCCTATCTGTCAATTTAGATATTTTTGTTATATTATGAATATAGTTAGTGACGGTGCCCAGTGGGAGTTGCAGACAGGTCTTCAAACACTTGTTTTGCAAGACCTGTAATTTCTGTAACATTTCAGATGTAGATAAGTATATGAAATCTCCATAATCAAAGTGTGGTAGGATCATAGTCTTATAAATAGCCAAACTTGAAGTATCAGTTAAATATCTTCTTATCTTCCGAAGGATTGATAGTTTATAAGTTGTTGTTTTAACAATGGTATTTATATGTTGTTTAAAGTTTAGGTTAGTGTCTAAAGTCATTCCTAAGTATTTATATGTATCCACCACACTCAGATCGAAGTTATCATATTTCACAGTCACACTGTTCTTGAAATTACTTTGCTGTTTATTAGTAAAACCCATCACTTTGGTTTTTTTTGAATTGATAGTAAGTGAATTGTCTTTACACCAGGTGTGTAATGAATTCAATTTTATGATTAATGGTGTCAAATGCTTTTTTAAAATCAACAAATACTGCTAAGGTATCTTGTTTTAACATCATGTTTCTATTTACGTTATCACATAATTTAAAGACAGCAGAGGTAGTGGAATGGTTCTGACGGAAACCATATTGATTAATATCTAATATTTTATTTCTTTCTAAGTATTGACTAATCCTGTTGTATACAATCTTTTCTAAAATCCTTCCTGGTAGGGGTAAAATAGAAATTGGTCGTAGATTATTGACATCTTTGGGGTTACCTTCTTTTGGTATAGGCGTTACAGTTGCTATTTTCCATATGTCAGGGAAACTCCCAATCCTCAAAGATTGGTTAAATATATGCAACAATTGTACAGGTAAGAAGTTAAATATGTCTTTTAGAACACGAGTGGAGAGATTATTAATAGCTGATGACTTCGTAACATCTATTTTTTTAATAATTTGTATAAGCTCTTCTACTGTTATTTCATCAAAAAAAAGGGAACACAGCCTATCAGTATCAAGGGATATATAGTTTTCAGCATCCTTCCTAGCCAGTGAAGGACCTATTGACGTGAAAAACCGGTTAATGTAATCAGCTGCATTTTCTAGCGCCACAGCATTACCATTTTCATCTTCTAAGTCAATGAATCTAGTATGTTTGGCATTTGGTAAAACATGTTTAATATTGCGCCAAAACTTTTTGGGATTAGAAGTATTTTGGTCTAGTTGTTCTTTAATGTATTCAGCCTTTGCATGTTTAATTAAAGATTTAGCTCGTCTTCGATATTGTTTAGAAATTCGTATGTCATCTATATTCTCTGTCCTCCGAGCAACGCTCATAAAGTAATCTTTGTCATGTAAGATTTCCAACAAGTCATTCGTTAGCCATGGATCCTTTTCCATTTTAATATTAAATTTTTTGAGAGGGCACATATTATCTATTATAGGTGTAACCTTTTCCAGTAAGAATGTCCAGGCAGCCGATGGATCAAGTATATTGTAAAATTCATCCCAATCCAAGTTTTGGATAAGCTGACAGGTAGCTTCTGGATTGTAAAGTCTATATGACCTACCAGTAAAAGAGGCTCGAGATTTAGGTTTGTGTTGGTGCTTTTTTGTAATATAGATTGGTAAATGATCACTTATATTCCATGACAGCACACCTGATTGTGATATGTGAGGGCTATTGGTAAAGATTAAGTCAAGGATTGAACCTCCCCCTCTATCATTTAGTCGTGTTGTGTCTTTAATGTATTGGGTAAATGAATATTCTAAGAGGAGATTTTTTAGATAGGTTTTAACTTGGTCTCTTTTTTTGGCAAAATCTATATTCAGGTCGCCCAAGATAAAATTGTCCAAGTCATTACATGATAAGATATTATCTAGATGCTCCCTGATATATTTCTTAAATTCCTCTATGTTCCCCGAAGGGAGTCGGTACATATTGATAATCAAAATTGGTTTCTGGTTCGATGGGCTAAGTTTTATCCATTGGGCTTCTATATTGGGTGAACTAATATTATGATCACTGTAGATGCAACTGTCAAATATTAAGTCATCTTTTACATAAGTAATCAATCCTCCTCCTTGTTTGATACGGTTTGTTAAAGGATTTACAAAGTTTCTATCCAATCTAATAATATTGTACCCTGGTAAGTGTAATAGGTTGTCTGGAGTGGTATCAGTTAGCCAGGATTCAGATATTGTAATGCAGTGAATATTGTTTCCATGGATATGCTGTTTCAATATATCTAATTTATGAAACAAACTTCTAATATTCAAATGTATTAGATGCACACCTCTTGATCTGAAAGGATTAATCATACCAGTAGAGATGCATCACTAGTCGATAATTTTCCACAATAATATAAAGAAGGGGGTGAGGGACTAGGGCTATTCGGCAGACTGTGTCCAACAACCGTATGTATGACTTGCAGGCTGATCCGTAAACCTGGCTGCCATAGTCAAGTTTTGACTTAACGAGGGCTCTGTAAAGTCTCAAGAGTATGTATCTGTCTGCACCCCATTTGGTGTTTGATAGTACTTTGATGAGGTCTAAAGCTCGGAGGCATTTTGTCATGAGTGTCTTAATGTGTGGCAAAAATGATAGTCTTTTGTCAAATATTAGTCCCAAAAACTTAGTTTCCTCAACGACTTTAATGGGATCTCCATTAAGTTTCAGGTCGGGATCATGGTGAGGGGTCCTCAGTTGGCAGAAGTGGACAGCGACTGTTTTTGTTTTGGAGAATTTAAAGCCATTCTCTACAGACCATTTATATATTTTGTTTAAGATAAGTTGTAGTTGTCTTTCGATGGTATGCATGTTTTTACTCTTATAGCAAAAAAGGAAGTCATCTACATATAGGCTACAAGCCACTTCCTTGTTGATAGACTTAACAAGCTTGATGTGATAATGGCGTCTGACTGACTAGGTGCGTGCTGAGTGGGGCTCCGTGGAAAACATATCAAATTCATGTACTAGACAGGTGATTGAGCGCTAAAGACATTCATAAGGATTGACTAAGTGGATTTCCTATGAAACGGACTATCTTTTGTTAAGAATTCTACAAGGTAAGGTGCACTATTACTGAAAACTAAACTAACCTGAGTAACACTACAGTGAATGAGCGATAATACAAAGGGGCAATATGGCGGTAAGGCGTTGGACACGATCACAAACTGACTATCCGAAAACAGACAGTGCTGACGGATCGGTAGAAGATAAAGAATTGGAACTAAAATCCATAATATTATCTCCCATGAAGTTAGTGGAAAATAGTAGGCAGAGAAAAATCAAAAAGTTGATAACCAACTATGAGGGTAGTAAAGCTACTGAAAGCGCACCAATAGGCAATAGTAAAGAGCAGTCAGACAAGCCTAAAATAGGGGATAAGAGCGAAGATTGTAAGTCTCAAAAAATACAAATAACTGAAGATCCCCAGAAGAATGAAGCCGAGAAGCCAGAAGCGGTAAAGAGTCTATTATCAGCACTTAACGAGAATACAGACCAAGATGTTTCAGATCAAAATACTGCAAATAAGTTAGACACGTTATTGAACCAAATGAAAGTGATGTGTGAAGCAGTAGTAGGGATAAATGAGAGAATGGAAAAAATGGAAAAAGACATGAAAGACACGGCCACTATGGCTAAATCAGTGCAGAACGTTCAAAAAGATGTATCAGATATCAAACAAGATATTAATGATATAAAACTAACAACAAATGAAGTGATTGAATCAGTTGAATGCTAAAGTGGCGGAACTGCAGGCAAAACAAAATGAGTTAAAAACCGAGCTTAAAGAAATGAAAACAAAAGAGCAAAATAAAAGGAAAGTTCAGAGTGGATCAGAGAGCAAGGGGTGTCAAAAATGCGAAGAGCTGGAAATAGCCAGTAAAAGTAAAAACATATTGATCTTGGGAGTGAGAGAATTCGGAAAGGAGGAAAATACAAAGGCGTTAGCAAGAGAGGTATTACAAAATACTCAGACATTTGTCCCCTTTCAAGAATTTGATGAAGTAGAAAGGATAGGAGAATTCAACCCACGAGCACCACCACGACCAATAAGAGTAACTTTTATTCATACAGCCACGAGAACGCAAATACTGGAAAATAAATCCAAGCTAAATGACAACATACAGTGTAAACACGTAAGAATTGTTGAGGACCTGCCTGAAATAACCAAGTATAATAGGGCTGGTATGCGCGCACTGGCCAGGCTAGCAGTACACGAAGGGTTCACGGCAAGAGCGGTGGGGTCAAAGCTAATTATAAACGGAATTGTGTACACATCCGAGACATTAGACATGCTCCCGCCACAGATTTCATTAGAGAAGGCTTTCACTATAATGAAAAAGAAGGGAATAGCATTCCAATCCGGGCACTCACCATTCTCAAATTTCTACCCCTGTAGAATAGAAACAAAAGACTACACGTACATTCAGTAGAACAAGGATACTTCCATACAAAAGCCATGACATGTAAAAACGAAATGATTGCTAAACAAATCATGGCAGAGACTGATCCCCCACGAATAAAAAGGTTAGGAGATTCTATACCTTCAAATGATGAATGGAGAAGGATATATATCCAAGTAATGTTCGACCTGCTGAGATTGAAATTCAGCCAAAATGAAGAATTAAGAAATAAACTCGTATCAACAGGGAATCACGCTTTATTGGAGGCAACGTTAAATAATCACTGGGGCATTGGCAAGGCTCTGTTCGACCCGGCGACATTGCGCGGGGACTGGAATGGTAAGAACATACTGGGTCAGATGTTGATGGACATTAGAACGGAGCTGACAGAAACGAGAATAGAAGCAAAGGAGTGAAATAACCACGACCATGCCAACAAATACGGCAATCTATACTGATTCCAGAGGGGAATTGCTAGGCAATTATTTATACCCTGCAAACGAAACAGGGGTTGGTGTTAATATATACTCGAGGAAAGGGGCAACGTTGTATAAGCTAGCAAGTATGGCTGGGGAACGTTCAAAAACTCACCCACACGAGAACAAAATGATAATGGGAGGGATATGCAATGTGACCACAAAAAACAGTGTAACGGGGGAAATCACTTTTCCCTTCAGTCAAGAAAGTGCTCTTTATGACCATTTGGTGAACATTTACACGGACATCAATGTAAATATGTATAGAATGTTTCCTGAGACAAAATTTATTTACTGTCAAATGATAGGGCTAGACTTGGAAAGATACGCAGGGATTACCACCCCGGGAGCCCAGGAGAGAGTTAATAACAGTATAACAGAGATCAACAAATATATTACTTCACTGAACGAGAAGAACGGGAACCCGACACCGTGGATTGCAAGGCCAGTCCACATACATCGGAATGGCAAATATAGCCATTATTATTCGAAATTGGACGATGGGTTACATCCAGGAGCGGTACTGCTAGAGAAATGGGCAGCGATACTCCTAACAGCAATCGTCAACAACTAGATATCAAGGGAGATGCCGATAAGTAACTATAGAACTTGCCTTAAAAAAGTTAACTAACAGCAAAGTGAACCAGTCGTTCGACAGGGGATCTTGCAATAGTGAAAATATTTAACTCAGCTGGTTAACTCAGTCGATCGACAGAGCAGAAACCAATTGACATTTACAAGTACTGACAATTGTTCTTCTTGTCCTTTTTCTTTGTAAGTAAGCTGAGAAATAGTAATTTCCAGTCGTTCGACAGGTTAAATTACTTATATGATATATTATACATGTATTACCCTTAATGCCTTGTACACAAAACCACGGAGCCACACACACACATTCACACTCACTTTCATTAGTGTCGTAATGATACTGAATATTATAGTAAGCATACAATTCATTTTCATAATCATTCACATTCATCACACCACGCCCTCATCTTATCAAGCTAGTATTCAGGTGACAGTTGAATATGATTACGGATAAATATAAAGGATTAAAAGTAATCTTTTGGAATATTAGGAGTTTGTTTAGTAAAATTGACCAGGTGAAATTGTTTATGGGGGAGGAGGAGCCTGAGGTGTTAGGAATATCAGAATCCTGGCTTTCGGAATGTGTTATGGATAAATTTGTTGGTATGAATGGATACACAGTCGTAAGAAATGTTAGATCCTTTTTTAATAAGCAGGGCGTTTTAAAAGGAGGAGGAGGAGTATGTATGTATATATAATATAATTGACTTAATATTTGAAGAACTAACAGAGGATCTGTATAAGAAATCGACTGAGGATATAGAAATTCATACTATTAAATTGAAACTTAAGCAAGTAAAACCTATATATATATTGTGAATGCCTATAGACCACCGACTGGTAATATTGTAACATTTCTAGAAAATGTTAAGGATATTATTCAATCTATAAGTGTGAATAATTCTGAAATTTTTCTGGGAGGAGGCTTAAATATTGATTATAATGGTAAGGGAAAGGATTCACGTGAGCTAAAAATTCTTGAGAAATTATTGTCGCTAACACAATTGATAAGTGATCCTACCAGACCGTTATATAATAATAATGTGATCGACATTTATATACAAATAGCGATCACATTTTGGAAGCAGGATGTTTAGACAGGGCGGTTAGTGATCATGTACCTATATATGGTATAAGAAGACGTAATCCATCAAAAAAAGAAAAGGTCATGTTTACTGGAAGGAGTTACTTAAGGTATAATAAAGAAATATACCAACAAAAAATTCTTGACAGCCATGAATGGGAATTATTTCCGGAACAGGTTCAAAATTGTGAAGAATGATGGGACATTATGAAAAAGTCACTAAAAGATGTAGCTGACGAATTATGTCCTGTAAGGGAATTTAAATTTAGATCTAGTAAACCATTATGGTTGACTAAAGAATTGATTGAGATGGCAAAAGATAGAAACCGAATGCTGAAAATTGCTAAAAAGAAAAAGAGGGGTACATATATTATTAAAGCAAAACAATTAAGAAATGAAACTAATATGGCTTTTAAAAAGGCAAAAAGTGATTTTGTTAAGTCTGAGTTGGAGAGAAATAGAACAGATTAAAAAAAAAATTGGAAGTCATTGCAAAATATTATTCCTGGTAATAAGTCATCAACTAAATTTAAATTGAAACATGAGGAGTCTTGGATTCCTGAAGAGGAGGTTCCAGACTTTATTAACAATTATTTTACAAATATTGGGGGTGTTTTAGCAAAGACTATACCGGAGGTACAGCAGAATGACTATGAAAGGATGTTGGGTGATCGAGAAGAAACTGACATTGCAATTGATATTCTTGAGTGGTCAGTGATTACAGATCAAGAAATTATAGAGGAATTGCATAAAATTAGTACTTATAAATCATCGGGCATAGATGATTTATCAAGTAGATTAGTAAGGGATGGATTGGAAGTATTAATAGAACCATTGTTTTTTTTGTTTAACTTGTCTTTGAGTACAAATAGTTTTCCTGATGATTGGAAGGTACCCCTACCGAAAGTAAATAATCCTGACATGGTAAATGATCTTAGACCGGTTTCGCTGCTTTCAATAGTGGGAAAAATGTTAGAAAGATTAGTGCACAATAGATTAAGTAATCATCTTGAAAGTAACAATTTAATATCAAATTATCAGAATGGATTTAGAAAAAATCACGGGACAATAGACACAGTATTCAAATTAATAAACAACATGACTGAAGGCTTTAATATTAGTAATAACACTTTGGCTCTACACATTGACTTCAGGAAGGCGTTTGATACTGTTGACCACCAGATGTTAGTCAAAAAATTTAGGAAGCTATAATATAGATGATACTATTATAAATTGGATAGGAAATTATTTGAGTAATAGGCAGCAAAAGACAGTGGTTAATAATAAGATGTCAGATTTGAAGTCAGTCGGGTGTGGGGTACCACAGGGGTCGATTTTAGGGCCGCTCTTGTTCTCTATATACATTAATGATATTTGGATGGCTATAAGAAATAGTAAAATTTTATTATTTGCACCGGAGATAATGAGCAGAATATCTGTAAGGAGGTACAGGAAGATATAAACAATCTAATAATGTGGTGTAATTACAATAAGTTAACAATTAATGTGGATAAAACAAAAATAGTGTGGTATTCGCAAACGACGAATTATACACCGGAAGACTGTCCTTTACTGTATTTAAACAATCAAGTTGTAGATGTGAAAAATTGTTATAAATATCTTGGTATACTATTAGACCAAAAATTGGACTTTCTAGACCAATTGAAAGAAACGAGAAAACAGGCCCACTTTAAATTAAAGATTTTTAGGAAAACAAGATATTTGATGACGGATTTCTGTGCACTGACTGTGATGAAATCAATGGTGCAACCATACCTAGACTTTGGTAAAAAAAATTCTCTGGTCTAGCATTAAAGGATATTACAACGTTGGAAACGATACAGACTTCTGCTCTAAGAACAGTGTACAGAATACGACGACCACAGGATATCCACAATTATGAACTGTTTACACAAGCTGACGTGTTACCATTATTGTATAGAAGAGAATATTTCTTGTTAACAATTGCACATAGATTGGTTTATAACGATGCTATTCATTTATTGAGTGTAGAAAATGAGAGAACGAGAGCGGCACAAGCACCTAGAATTGATTTATTCACACCCAAAAATACAAGATTAATGAAATCACCAGTATACATGTTAGGAAAGTTGTGGAGTGAGTTAGAACCTGATTTGAGAAATATCTTGAATAAGGATGCCTTTAAAAAGGAGATAAAAAAACTTGCTTTGGACAAAATATTTGAATACTATTCAAATATTGTAAGATAAGGTAATATAATAGCTTGTGTGACTACTACTTGCTTCATCTCATCTCATCTCATCATAAGAAAGGTCAATACAGAGCGAGATATGTGGCAAAGGTCAGTACGGATTACAGGGTATGATCCATTATAGTAAATATATATATATACAATGTGATTGTTTCGATTATATGATAGTGACATAATAATTGCTTTGTTTAAAATTTTGATATAATGTACGCATATGCGAGATACTATAATGGATTTATAAATGTAAACTATGGCTGGATAGGGGGGCAGACAAGGAGGTTATCCTTACCCCTACCAGGTTCAATAAAACGATTAAAAAAAAAACAATGCTATTTATCTTTATATTAAAAAGGGTAACAGACAGGATGCTCCCTTGTGGGACACCCATCTCCTGATGGTGGATATCTGAAAGGGTAGTATTCAACCTTACTCTAAAGTGTCGATTAGAAAGAAAAGTTGAAATAAATATAGGCAGCCTGCCACGGAAGCCCATGTCATGCAGATCTTTCATTATACCATGTGGTGTCATAGGCCTTCTCAAGATAAAAAAATACAGCTACAACATGCTCTTTTTTAATGAATGCATTTCTAATGTATGTTTCCAAACTAACCAAGTGGTCAAGAGTGCTCCTCCCTCTCCTGAAGCCACTCTGAGAGTCAGAAATTAAATTTCCAGACTCCAGGACCCAGACAAGGCGAGCATTAACCATTCTTTCCATTGTCTTGCAGACACAGCTGGTTAAGGCTATTGGCCGATAATTGGTGGAATAATTATGGTCTTTTCCCTGTTTTGGAATGGGAATGACAATAGCCTCCTTCCATGTTTCTGGGAGGTGACCATGTTTCCAAGCATAGTTGAAAAGCTCCAAAAGGATTTCAAGGACGGACTCTGGTAGATGTTTTAATAGTTCATAGTGAATTTTGTCAGGACCAACTGCTGTGTTGTGAGATTTATGTAAGGAAATTTTTAATTCTTCAATTGTGAAAACACTATTGTATCTTTCTGAATTATTTGTACGGAAATCAAGAGATTGTCTTTCTGTTTTTGTTTTGATTTGTTTAAATATAGGTAAACAATGAGTGGAGGAGGAGGTATATTCAAATGTCTCTGCCAGTTTTTCAGCTATTTCAACGGGAGTGGTTAGTAGGTTGTTTCCGTCCTGTAGATGCTGGATCCTAGAGTCCTCACCCTTCCCTTTCATTTTGCGCACCATGGATCAAACTTTCCTCATGGGTGTTCTTGAGGATATCCCAGAGACATATTCTCTCCAACTAGTCCTCTTTGCTTCTTTGATAATTCGGCGTGCTTGGGCTCTTTTTACTCTAAATATATTAAGATTGTCTGCAGTTGGTCTTCTGTAAAATTTTCTTTCGGCCTTCTTTCTCTCACCTATAGCCTTCTTGCAGTTTGCATCAAACCATGGGTTTCTAGGATGTTTTGGAATTGTTGAGGTCTTAGGAACAGTCCTCTCTGCAATTGACAGCAGGATAAATCCAGACCATCCTGCCCATTGACAATATCTGTTGTGATCCTCTCCTGGCACAGAGATTGGAAGGTTTCCCAGTCTGCCCTGTTAAGTTTCCACTTGGGTTCTCTGTCGCTGGTGGTACTTTCTTCAGTTTTCAGGATTATTGGGAAGTGATCACTTCCATGGAGATCTGGGATAGTTCTCCAAGTGAAATCCAAAAGGAGGTCAGGTTCAACTAATGATAAGTCAATTGCAGTATAAGTGCCATATCCTGGATGTAGGTAGGTCTTGGAGCCATTGTTTAAAATGCAAAGGGCCTGGTCTTCTATGAAATTTTCAATCCTCCTGCCCCTGACTGCCCCATAGGGGGTTGTGACCGTTGAAGTCCCCCATCATAATATATGGGGAGGGGAGCTGACGGGCCAAGTTAGTCAATTCTGTGGATGTGAAGTTAGACTGAGGTGGGATGTAAATTGAACACAAAGTGATGGTTTTATGTAAGGTTGCTCTAATAGCTATTGCTTGGAAATTAGTTTTTAATAGTATTTGGCTATGAAGTATATCCTGTCTTACTAGAATAGAAGAGCCACCAGAGGGTCTTTCTCCCTGTGGCCCATGGCTATTGTAAATGTGATAGTTTTTAAAGGTGAGGTTATCAATTTCTTTTAAATGTGTTTCTTGGAGACAGTAGGCAAGAGGATTGTGTTTTTCAGTGAGTATTTTCAATTCATTAAAGTTGTTTTTAAGACCTCGACAATTCCATTGAATGAGGGATCTCCCTCTCATCAAGGTGGATGGATAGGAGATTTACTTCTCGTGTTTGTTCGTAGGGAACGGCTTTGGCTTCGGCTGATACCAGCCTCAGTCTCAGCCTCATCCAAATCCACATCACGGAGATCTCGAAATTTATTTTTGACGGGGACAATAGATTTCTTTTGCCTTTGCATTTGCCTTTGACAGGCGGTCACTTGGTGTGGTCTTTTTTGCGGTTTGAGAACTAGTCTTTTTTCTTTGAGGAATATTAGACGGTGGGACACTGGTTTGTGTCTCTGTCTGCGTAGGTTTTGCTCTTTGTGTGGGTTTTGCAGTCTGTGCAGTCTTTCCTGAGGTTCTGTCTATGTAAGGAGTACAGTTGACTGGCTGGTCACGCCGGAGCCACGTACATTCTGTCTGACATTCAATTGTTCTTGTTTTTGGTTTTGTCACGTTAGTGTATGATTGTGATGCAGTGGATAGGGCTGGAGTCATAGACTCGACAGCTCTTCTTGCTGCCGGATAACTGATGTTTTGTTCGGTCTTTACTTTCTGGATGGATTTTTCTTTTTGCCAGACTGGGCATTCTTTTGATATGGCCATATGGGCACCCTGGCAATTGGCACATTTTGCCAGGTTTTTACAATCAACGTTGTCGTGCCCATTCTGACCACATCTCAAACAAGTTAAATCGTTGGTACATGAATCTTTGCCGTGACCATATTTCTGGCATCTTAAGCAGCGGAGTGGATTTGGGATGAACAAATCCACATCAACGCTGAGATAGGCAACTTTTAGTTTTTTGGGTGGATGTGGTCTGCTGAATGTCAGGATATACGTGTTTGTGGGAGTCACTTTCCCTTCTTTTCTAATCGTCATCCTTTTGACATGTGTCATGCCTTGTGTCGATAGTTCGTCTACAATTTCCTCTTCGTCGACATTTCTTAGTTCCCTTGTACGGATAACTCCTTTACTAGAGTTCAGGGACTTGTGAGGTGAGGTTTTAATGCTGACATTTGCCAGTGTACTAGCACACAGCAGGTTGTCAGCATGGGCCTTTATTGAACACTCTAAAAGAATTTGTCCAGTCCTCAATTTCTTTATGTCTGTGACAGCACCAGCTATTCCGTTAATGCCTTTAAGGATGGCAAAAGGCGACAAGTCAGTTAGACGTTCAGAAGGGTCGGTTGAGTTCAGTACAATAAACTTAGGCCAGTGTGCGATAGGGGTATCAGGGTCAAAGTCCGAGTCCAGCATCAGTTTCTTTTTGGGGGAAAAGGAGTGAAAAGCCGTGGTGAAGTACAGTTTTTTCATCACCCTTGTTCCTCACCCACCATGGAGCCCAACGAGGGGATGTGCAGAGCCGCGGATATCCAGCAGGGTACACACCAAGGATACAAGGGAGGTATACTCAAACAACGACAGGCATTACTCAATTAGCCCTAGCCACCGCCTTCTAGGAAGTTCCAGTATCAGGTATTTATTAAACATGTAGATATTTGATCATATTGTCAGTTAGCTTTTCCAGCTCTCCATGTAGGTGGCAGGTGTTATAAGCCATTTTGTTTAAGGAACTATCCTAGGGCTTGGCATGACCAGCCGATTGATTGGATCGGGCTTCTCCAACCTCCTGTCTAGGTGAAGTATGGGCCAAAGTGCAGTTTTGGACAGAAAGAAGAGTGCATCTCCAGTTGTCCTCATGACACCAGGATCACTTCCTCCACCGACACAGGTCGCGATTCACGGCAAACGAATCGCCCCATTTGTCGCCTCATACGATTAGCAAAGGGGGTGCTAGGAACCTATTCTACCCAGGGAGTTCCTGGAGGAACACCCACCCCGGGTCCCCACGGGGGGAGTGTGAAGAGTGACTTACATTTGATATGATATAATAAATGTTAAATTATAATTTACATAAGGCCTGCTGGTCACCAGGCAAAAATCTTAAATAAGTTTGTGGAGACGAGATCTGTTGGCATCCCTGGTTAGGACCACAATGAACAAATTTGGTGCTAAAAGCTGTGCTATGATACCAAGGGCACTGGGACACATGCTATCCTATTGGCTGAGGCATAGCAGTTGTGCAAGATCCCCAAAAAAGTGAACTAACTTATGAGGTTAATTCAAAGTGGAGTTACTTTAAATTAAAGATTAATTAAATTAAAAGCTAAAAATATAGGAAGAATTATGAAAAAATTAGGGATAAATTTCCACTTATGATGGATGATGTGAGAAGCAATTTTTGTCATTGTGGTTTCCCTGGTTAGGGCTCATCAGCTGATCTTGGGAAGATCTTTTATTGTATTAGGACATTATTCTCAATTATTTATTTTAGAGAATATTTGTCATATTTTTATGATGACTGTTGTACCCTCATTATTTGATTTTATAGAAGAGAATTTATTTTGTAAATCCTAAGCATTTGTTCATTGTTGTCATATGGATAGGACTCTAAAAGGAATAGATTTATGATAATTTATCCATCTATTTGCTAACAAATAGATTTTTGAAAAATTATTTGCTGACAAATAGATGGATTAATTATCATGAAAAAAAAAAAAACTTAAATAATGTCTTGATTTTCACAAACTGCATGATTCCCCAAGTATAATTCCTAATTTTTGAAAAATCATGAGAATGTTGGTATCAAAATGTGAGGAATAACACAAGGTCAAATTTCTCAATATAAAGTCAATCCCAAAAACGATAATTCTTGCATTTCTGACTATTTTTTTTTAAAATTTTTATAGTAAAAATTGGCTATCTTTCATTAAATATGTTACATGTTTGTTTGTTTGTTTGTTGGGGTAGTTTAACGTCCGGCCAACCCTTATGGGTTCTTTCCAGACTGCACAAGGTAATATTTTTCAGCTTATTTTACGCCACAAGGGCGGTGACCCAATATATGATAAGGTTAAGGAGAAACCCGCCACCGGGGGCAATACCCTACTCATTGCAAAGAGTGGCAAGGGGTCTTTCGTGTACAATGTCCTGAACGCTATTGTATTGTTTATGGTTAATTATAATTATAGTGCATTGTCCGAGATAATTACTGTCATTGATATTATTCCTAATGGGTGCTAGTCAAGTGGTGAGTAAGTCCACGAGATGGGCGCTCAATCCATAACATGAACAACGCTTGGCAGTATGGTAAGTTTATTTGGATGAAACGGCGATGCGTACAGTTGCCAGTGATGGTAATAAGTTCCAAGGTATTACAGTCCAATTTAGGGTAGAGTAAGCTTCCTCCTCAGAGTCCGCCTAGCCTCACCTCCAGCCGTAGTGCGATAGTACCGTGTAAGTCACCAGATGTCCCTGTGGTTTCGTAGCTATCTAAACCCCTCCGAATCTCCCGATCCGTATTATCCAAACGCTAATGATCTCTCTCTCTCCCTTACACTGTGTTCCCGCTCTTATAGCAGTCTGATATTGATTTTACCCCAGGCATCGACGCCTGTTGGGAGGTGTACCCTGGTGAGCATTGTCATCAGGTATATTTACACCTACCAGCGGCACCTGCCATATTTATACTAGGTATTCTCATAAACTAAGTAATTTGGAGGAATTCTTATTAACCTGTATTCAACTGGTGACCTTTACACTATTTCAATAATCATGCACAAAGTAAATGATTTAATCTCTACCTTTGTGCAGTCCCACAGAAAGGACACTACACACCTGGCCTTTGATGACCCTGTCGGGAGTATAGGGTGGCCCCTGGATCCCAGACTCTTGGATCCTATTTTAGATTTTATCTATCAGTTGGCATTCTCGAAGGAATTGCAGGATCTTTTTACTTTCGTTGTTGTTAAACACGTCCTTCATTGATGTTCTGTTTTGGAGATGCCACTTGCGAATATCATCCGTCTTCTTACGCTTCAATATGATGTGCTCCACCGTTATTTTGGTGTTACACTGTTGACAAATAGGAGCAACTTCACCTTTCAAGAGGAGTGAGTGAGTGAGTAATGGATGCTTTACGCCATTTCGACAACTAAGGTCATATTCATGGCGAAAACGGTTGTTATCAATGAAAAGATGGACTAAAAGTTGTCAATAGAACAACATGATATATGTACCTAAGGATAAAAACATGTTAATATACTAATCATATCAGCTGTTTTCAAAAAATGGATGATTGTGAATATCAGAATAAAAATGGGTAAACGGCCACGAAAACGGCCACGAAATCCCATGTTATATAAATCTTTCATAATACCATATTTCCATGTCGTGTCATATGCCTTTTCCAAATCAAAAAAGACTGACACGACATGCTGCTTTTGAATAAAGGCATCTCTGATGAAAAATTCTAATCTTATCAAATGATCGAGGGTGCTTCTTCCTCGTCTGAACCCACTCTGAAATTCTGAAATCTGATGTTGAGATTCCAGCATCCAGACGAGTCGATCATTGATCATCCGCTCCATGATTTTGCAGATGCAAGATGTTAATGCTATAGGCCTATAATTGGAAGGATCATTATGATCTTTACCAGGCTTTGGAATAGGAATAATGGTGGCTTCCTGCCAAGATGTTGGCAGTTGGCCACTATCCCATATGTGATTGAAAAGATTCAAAAGAATCTTGAGCACTGGTTTAGGAAGATGTTTGAGAAAGTCATAATGAATTTTATCAGGACCAACTGCTGTATTATGAGATTTATTGAGAGATTTTAAAAGTTCATCTATGCTGAAAGCTTGATTATATCCCTCTGAATTATCCGATGTAAAATTTAATAGTTTTCTTTCTTCTCTGATTTTAATAGGTTTGAATTGGGAGTGACAGTTGGCGGAAGAAGAATGATGTTGAAATGTTTCAGCCAATCTTTCGACCACCTCAACAGGAGAGGTCAAAAGATTGCCTCCATCTTGTAGGTGCTGGACTCTGGCCTGGCCCCCCTTGCCTTTTATTTTACGGACCATAGTCCAGACCTTTTTCATCGGAGTCCGGGAGTTAACCCCCGAAACATAAAGCCTCCAACACTGCCGTTTTGATTCCCATATGATTCTTCGGGCCTGAGCCCTTTTAATCTTAAATTGAGTTAAATTGTCAGCAGTTGGTCTTTGTTTGAATTTTCTCAAGGCCTTCTTTCTATCTTTAATGGCCTTTTTGCAGGCATCATTAAACCATGGATTACGGATGTGCTTAGGAACTGTCGAGGTTTTGGGGATAGTTTCTTCTGCTATAGAAAGTAACTTTGTAGAAAATTGAATAAATGAATCGTCTGCTGAGAGCCTCTCCCGACATAAAGTCTGGAAGGACTCCCAATCGGCCCTATTGAGCCTCCATCGAGGCTCTTTTAGGCTTATATTTGGGTCGTCAATATTGACTAAGATTGGGAAATGGTCACTTCCATGGAGGTCATTTAATACTCTCCAGGAGAGGTCCAACAGCAGACGAGGGTCAGCTAATGTTAAGTCAATAGCAGAATACGTACCATAACCCGGATGTAAATAGGTGTTAGAGCCATCATTTAAAACACACAAATCTAGATCATTAATAATATCTTCAATCATCCTGCCCTTTTCATCATATCTGTCACCACCCCATAAGGGATTATGACCATTCAGATCTCCCATTATGAGGACTGGTGACGGTAATTGGTGTAAGAGATTTTCTAATTCTTGTCTATTGATGTTTGAATTTGGTGGAAGGTAGAGTGAACAGAGAGTAATGGTTTTATGTAATGTCACTCTGACTGCTATTGTTTGAATGTTGGTATTTAATGGAATAAGACTATGCATGATATCTTGTCTTATTAAAATGGAGGAGCCCCCTGAGGCTCTTCCACCATCAGGGGCATATGTATTATATATGCGATATCCTTTAAAGGTGATATTGTCTTCTCTTTTTAAAAGGGTTTCCTGGAGACACAGGGCAAGAGGATTATAATGACTAGCTAAAATTTTGAGTTCATTAAAATTGGCTCTGAAACCTCGACAGTTCCATTGGAAGATTGATCGTCCTGCCATCAAGGTGGATGGACAGGAGATCGTCCCCGAATCTTATTTTGGGGGGACACGCTGCGACTTGCAGCCGCAGCTTCTTCCATCTCAACTTCGTTTAAATTCTGGAATCTATTTGTCAATGGCAAATGACTCCTTTCTAGTTTACTATGCTGTTCCTGACTAGATTGACTTTGTCGGTTTTCAGCCGAAGCCCTAGAAGAGCTTCGACTGTTACGACTCTTTTTTCTATTCGTTGGAGCTTCTGATGATGGAACAGATGAATTCGAAGTTGATTTTGATGTACTAGCACTAGTTTCTGTTTGAGTAACCTTTCCGGCTACCACGACCTGGATGCCTGAGGGACCACGCACTGGTTTATCCAATCTCAACCAGGTGTAGTCTGTCTGACATTCAACTGTCCTGAGTTTTGGTTTTACCGCGGCTGCATAGGAAGTGGCTCCAGGGACTTTAATGGTCCCTTCCACCATGTACCTTGCTTCCGGGTAACTGACACGATTTTCAGTTTTTACCTTTTGGATAGATTTTTATTTGATCCACACAGGACAGTCTTTCGACGTGGCCATGTGGGCACCTTGACAATTGATGCATTTAGCATCGTTGACACATTCTACATTGTCGTGTCCCTTTTGACCACATCGGAGACAGGTCTGCTCGTTAGAGCAGGAGTCTCTGCCATGACCATACCTCTGGCACTTAAAACAGCGGAGTGGATTTGGTATGAACAAATCCACATCAGCGCGGAGATAACCAACTTTAAGTTTCTTGGGAGGAGAAGGTCTGTCAAAAGTGAGGATATAGGTGTTTGTCGGAATGACATTACCTTCTTTCCTAATAGATATCCTTTTGACAAAGGAAACACCTTGAGGACGCAGTTCTCTAGTGATTTCATCCTCACCAACATCTCGAAGTTCTCTACATCGGATTACTCCTTTGCTTGAATTCAAAGATCTGTGAGGAGAGGCTTTCATGCCAACACCAGCAAGCGTAGTGGCACGCTGCAGGTTGGTGGCATGGGCCTTCTTATCACACTCCACAAGAATTTGGCCATATCGTAGTTTACGAATGTCCTTCACCTTGCCAGCTATTCCTTCAATGCCTTTATTTATGGCAAAAGGAGATAGCTTGGACAAAGGATTTGTATTGTCGGAAGGCTCAAGAATCAAAAACCTAGGCCAGTATTCATTTTCATTTTCAGTATTCTCTGAATGTTCCGGGTCATCTTCAGTATACGGACGTTTGTTGGGGTTGTTTTTGTTATTTGCCTTATAAGTACATATGGTGTTCATCCCCCTTGCTCCCCACCCACCTCGGAGTCCTACAAGGGGATGTGCAGAGCTGCGGAAACCGTCAGATACACACCAGATATACAAGGGGGATATACTCTAATAGTCAACCAACTACTAGATTAGCCCTAGCCACTGCCTTCTAGGATATAAAAGAAAATTGTTTATTTGAAATTGTAAGAGAAGAACAACTATCCAATTGAGTTTGAAAAGAAAGCCACTGATATTATGGGCAAAATAAAAAAGACAGCCACCGATGTTATGGGCAAAATTAAGAGAAAGCCAAAAGCCACTGAAGTTATTGGCAAATTGAAGCCACTGATGTTATGGGCAATATGAAAGGAAAGCCACTGATGTTATAGGCAATATTAACTTTCTGTATAAGTATCCTAGGGCTCAGCATGACCAGCCGATTGATTGGATCGGGCCTCTCCAACCTCCCGTCTAGATGAATTTGGAGCCAAAGTGCAGTATTGGGCAAGAGGAGGAACACTATGAACCCGCAATCTTCGAAGGCCCATAGCCTCGCAGATGCCCTCATGACACCAGGATCTCCGCCTCCAAACAACACGGGTCGCAATTCACGGCAAACAAATTGCCCCATTTGTCGCCTCCTATGATCAGCAAGGGGATGCTAGGGACCTATTCTTCCCAGGAGGCTCCCGAAGGAACCCCCACCCCGGATCCCCACGGGGGGGTTTTCGTAGGTTGAGAGAGCTTTAAGTCCTGTTGAATTATCTATGATTATACTTGTTTAACAAGCTGAAGTCAAGTATGAAGGTCTAGCTAAACTTTTGAAAACTTTTCCTATCCTTTAAGGATATACATATGTATTAGTCCACCTTTGTTTCCCCTGAGCAGACGTGGCTAATTAAAAACACGGGTGTCCTCATAAAGACCCCTCATTGCCTTGTAGTGGGTTTTTTTCTTTTCTCTATCTCTTTCAGGACATTTTTCACAGTTCTTTTCAGAATAGTGGAATTTATATGTCATATAGTTGCACAGGGTGTCTTCCCTACACAGTGTTTTTGGCACACCACTTTATTCTTTATTCTACATACTAATTCATTTATTGTGTAGCAGTACACCTATACTGAAACCCTCTGCCATACCCCAACACCCCTTTTGGCAGTGTGCCAGGTCCTATCTGACACCACCTGCACCCACCCCCCTTTACCTGAACCAGCCCAAGTTCACCTGCACTCATACTACAGGGTGTGAGAGCTGGCCCAGGTCCACCTACACCCACCTTCCTTCTTTGTTCTGGTCAAGGACTAGTCTGTTTTTGACCCACCCCTTTCAGACAATAGACCAAGGTCAAGTCCTTTCTTAACCCAGTCCATTGACTGTAAAACCGTCCTCCCTTTATACCCTAACCTTTGGACCCTTTGGACTTTGGTTTCAAACCATTTTCCAATTTTCACCATAGCAAAGGTTGAATCGTTTTACTCAATTTTCACCTGTTCGGACCCTAGTGGTATCCATCAACGGGTGTCATTTACCAGATCTTGTTCTGGTAGGCCCAGGGTAGTTGGTTTTTGAGCCACATACCCTGTCTTTGATTTTTTGTGGCCTTTGTTGGTTTTACCTGTTTAGGTATTGGTTCTACCTTCTATATGCAGGGCTTGACAAATCGGGTGTCTGGACGCCCGGGACAACCAGAAAAAGGTACTGGGCAACCAGATTTAAGGGGCTGGTTGCCCAACGGGCAACCAAGCTCCTGATACCCCCTTCACAAAAAAATCTAAATAAATTCAGAGCCTTTCCCTCTAAATGAACATGACATAAACAATGGCGTTTTTGACACATTTTCAGCGATTTGTAAATACCTGTGAGATGCCCAATTCTGAGAGCTATTTATGTTTTCAAACAAAATCAAAATTGAATATGGCAGTCCTTCAATTAATATTATTAGTTATATTAATGAAAAAAAAACATCAAAAGCTTATTGAAAAAAAATGAGGGGGGGGGGGGGGTAATTTCAGTAATCAGAACAACAGAGTTAAAATGTATTCATCACTAGTTTTAAATAGATGAATGAAGGTGAAAGTTCAAAAAGTTAGACATTTAGTGGTCTAAGATATTGATAAAAATGCAATGAAAAATGTAGTACGTTTTTGCATCAAATTTACATTGATTATTTGAATTCATCACAGAGCCATGGACCCCCAAATTAGCTTATTTTTCTGCATTTTTGACTACGTTATGTCAATTTCATGCTAAAACCCGCCACATTTCCTTCAATTAATATTATTAGTTATAAATCAAAATCATTTTACAGTACCTTGAAATAAAAAAACTGAAAAAAGTGGCCCACATTGGAGGAGTAACAAAATGGCCAAAATGGCATGCCATCTTTGATGGTAATAGTGAAAAATTACAGATCTTATTAAGTCAAATTTTGCTGAAAACTTGGGGTTCCATGCCAAAGAATCTGCTCTTTCTTATAGTAATCAGGTAATATAAGCTTTTAGAATTAGAACTGCTGTTAGAATTTAAAAAAGTTACACCCAAATTACTTTGACCAATCCTGTTCAACTTTCAGAGGCTGTGGTATTGCTAATCAAAGTAAAGAATATCAAACATTTTGACCACAACGGCCTAAAACGTATATAAGTGTTGAGAAGAACACATATATAAACTGGCTTTTTTGCATTAGATATTAAATCCCGGGCTACCACAAAGTACTACTGGGCAACCATACAAGAGACCATGGTTGCCCAGTGGGCAACCAGGTGAAAAAACGATTTGTCAAGCCCTGATATGTATTCGTTCTTAATTGCTTTTGAGCAATTTTCTCTCCTACTCATTCATGAGTTTTTTTTTATAAGGTCTTGCCCCCTTTGGGTATTTGTTACCCGTACTTTCGAGTGCGGCTTCTCTTTGACTTACTTTGTGTAAGCCCTTTTTTTAACTTACCAAAGGGTAAGTTACTTTATTTTTCTCACATTATTCATATTTATTACGTGGGAATTAAACCTTTTTGGAGTTTGCTGTCCGTACTTTCGCGTGTGGACTCTCCTCTTGGTTCACTTGTGGACCTGTTTTACTTACCTTAGGGTGAGTTATTATTTTTACTTAAGTATATTTTCATATTGTTACCTGGGTCATAGTCTACAATCATAGCTGGGGTTTGCCCCAAGTACGTCTCCAACCTAGTGGTTGTCCGCTCTAGGTCTGGTCCTCAAGTTGTTGTAGCTGGTAGTGACAAAGGTTTTTCTAAGTCCTCGGATTTGGAGAAGAACAAGGGCAGTGGTGTTAAGAGAGGTAGCTCTTCTGCGGTGGATGAGGAGGGTTACAGTTAGGTTGCCAGGGGCAGGGAGAAAAAGAAATACTGTTCTCCTCCCCCTCCTTTAGAAGGAGACTGAGGAGGAAGGGGAAGTTGAAGACATTGAAGTGAGTGTGTGAGTGAGTATTGGGTGTTTTACGCCGTACCGACAGCCAAGGTCATTTTCACGGCGAAAACCAGTTGGGACGAATTCTGTCTTTGGTGATCGAATCTATGAGATGAAGGTGACAGGGTGGGCAAACAGCAGGGGATCAAAACCCAGCGATCATTTTTGCTGTACCTCATCCCTTAGTGAACCAAGCACTGACCGGGAATTGAACCCAAAAACCACTTCGTCAGTGCAGGGTCCCCCCTATCGTCGCCTCGCACGATCAGCAGGGGCTACTGAGGGCCTATTCTTACCCAGACCCCCACGGGAGACATTGAAGTTGATAGTACGTATAGTCCTGAGGGAGAGGAGGGTGAGCTCGGAAACCATACTATTTATCATAATTCCAGGGGATCCTTAGAGGACCTGGAAGAGTCAGTGGATATGTCTCCAATTGTTATTGACTTTCAGAAAGATTCTAAGGAGTGGAGATGTGAACAAGAGATCCTCATCCAGCCAAAAGTCATTCAATGATTACGCCTCTTTCTACCTGTGCAGTTGTTACTTTGGCTAATCTCACTTCTTTAGGGGGCAAGAAGGTAAAGTTTGTCCAGCTTACACCATGGGGGAAGTCGATCACGGCCATCTTGGACCAGGTTGCACTGGAATTGTCTGAGGAGCTCATTGTTAGGGCTAATCCCAAGATTGTCCGGGCGATGAGGATGATGAGGTGGGACCCAGAGACAAGGGCCATGAGGAAGACTTCCTCGGTGAAGATAATTTGTGATGATAAGGTTATCCCTACCTGGGTTAATGTAGGCTTTGTTGGGGCCCATGTCTCGGGAGTTTTTTCAGAGGCCGTTTCGGTGCTTCCACTGCCAGAGGTATGGGCATCTGGCGAAACCTGTACAGCGGAAGTGCCAAGATTCTCTATCTGTGGGGAAACCAACGGTTCAGAGGTCTGCCAGGCAAAACAACAGAGGCAGGAGGAAGTTGTACTACGTTGTCCCAATTGTTCCGGTCCCCATGTGGCAGGAAGCAGCGAATGTCCAAAGAAGGAGGCGGTGGTAAAGAAAATCAAGGAATCTACCAAACCCTTGAGTCGTCCCAAACAGAAGATCCCTAGGACGTTGGACTTCCCATAGTTGGTAAAGGAAGACAGGAGGAAGAATCAAGAAGGGAAGGCAGTTCAGGTTGTTATTGCTCCTCAGCCAAAGAAAGGGGAGAAGGAGAAGATCGTCAGGCCCAGGCCTGTCTTGAGGGAAAAGGCGAAGAAACCAAACGCCTTTCAAAAACAGCCAGAGGTGATGAGAAAGAGTTTTGTCCCTGCTCCGGTTACTTCAGTCAACGCGTGGCCCAAGGAACCAGTTGTTCCAGACCCAATTGTCCAAATCCCAGCAGTAACTGTAGAGGAAGTTCAGGTCACCCCAGAAACATCGAAGGAGGTAGCCAGTGTTCTCCCCAGACCAACAAAGGTACAGGAGGACCAGGGCCTAATAAGCAAGGCCAAGAAAATGTTGGTTTCTGTACAAGACTTATTAGTAACTGTCCAGGAGATTCTTCCCCAGCTGGCGAAGAATCCTCTTCTAATCACCCTAGCAGTCAAGACCCAGGAGACGGGTCAAAATGATCACGGAGAGCAATTAGATTGTTCCTCTGAATCTTCTCCTGGAAGTAGTTACATTAAAATAGTTTCTTTTAATTGTGAAGGAGCTAATAAAAAAAGTTTCTTCCTTTATCCAACTTTTTCATTTTGGCTCTACAGGATACAAGGTTTAAGGTAGAGAGGATGGTAGACCTCCAATTTCCGTTCCCGGATATTCTACCTTTTTTCACCCCAGGGCAATGGTGATCCTGGTTTGATTACACTTGTTCATAGCAGAATTCCTGTATTGTCTGTTTGTTCTCCTGCAGATTTAGGAGACAGAGTGTCTTGTCTTTCTCTTCGTTTACATTTTGTGTCTAGCCCTGTTGTTTTGCATCATAGGAGGGAGTAATGGAAGTTTAACGCCATCCCAGCTAACAATTTTACGTTGCTACATCATTGCTATAATGTTACACTTTGGTTGTAACTACATTGCAAAGTTACGTTTTCACAACGTAAATTTGTGGACTCCCAGAAAGGTTGCAGCAACGTTATTCCCAACATTGTGTTGTAACCATTTCACAATCTCTCTACAACTTTATTTTTTCTTGTAAATACTATATTCAATATTCATCAATAATGTATTGATAATAATGTTGGGTTGACATAATTATGCTGCCTTATAAAGCATTACACATTTTTTGTTTCTAAGTTCCCCTTCACAGTTATCATGAAAAATGCATGAATAACATGAAAGTATGAAAAGTTTAAGTCATTTTATTAATGATCCCATAATTTTGATTTCAGAAAGCATTTTTGCATCTAGAAACCAACATGATTATCACATGATTATTACATCGTGGCAGGTTAATGACCTGTTGCATTTACAATTAAAAAATGTTATGGCTGCAAAAGCTGTATCATGTTGAAAAGCAACAATAAAGGTGTTTAACATAAACTTGTATTTCAATACCCAGCTTCTTATATCATAAAATACCATTGTGTTTAGACATTATGTTTGTTAAGAATCCCCCTCATGAATGTCACCTTATGTATGCATTTTATTCCATAAAAGATATTGAATTATTAAGTGGATTAAAGTATAAACGTTTTTCTAATTGGGTACTTTTTAGATGGTGGTGCCACCTGTTTGTTCCTTTTATGTTGTCCCACAATGTTGTTACAACGTTGTTACAATGTGGTGAATGTATTGTTGTCATAATGTTGTGAAAACGACGTTGTGAGAATGTTGTGAAAGTTATGTTGTCAAAACGTGAAAATGATGTTGTCTTTGTTTGTTTGTTGGGGTAGTCCGGCCAACCCTTATGGGTTCTTTCCAGACTGCACGAGGTAATACTTTTCAGCTTATTTTACGCCACAAGGGCGGTGACCAAATATATGATATGGTTTAGGAGAAACCCGCCACCGGGTGCGATACCCTACTCGTTGCGAAGAGTGGCAAGGGGTCTTTAGTCACAACGTGATCTTGAAACATTGCATGAATGTTGGAAGGATATGTTGTGAAATACGTTGTGGCAATGTTGCAGCAACGTTTTTGCTGCAAAGTTGCAAAAAGGTTACGTTGTCTTAAAGTTGTGTGTTTGCTGGGATGTGGGCAACTGGGGCCATATTCATGGTGAAAAAAGGTAATTAAATACTAGAAGGTAGGGAGAGAGTTCTATATAATATAGGTAAAAGTTGAGTTGAGAAAATCAAAATTGGGTGTATGGACCAGCTGACTTAAGCCCCATACCCACTAGGCGATTTTACCGGCGACTGGGGACGGGCAACAGCAGAAACACTTGTAAAATCATTACCAATTCAGATCAAATGTTAGTATGTAACATTTCAATGTTACTTCTAACAGGTGTACTGGATTGATGACGATTTTACCAGGGATTCTGCTGTTGCCCATCCCCAGTCGCCGGTAAAATCGCGTAGTGGGTATGGGGCTTTAAGGAACCCAAGAATTTTTTCAGGGGTGACATTCTTAAAAAGGTCTTGCAGACTGGCTGCATGATAAAATCTTTGTCTTGTGGCATCAAAATCAATGCAATCTAGCAAAAGGTGCTTGACTGTTAGTGGACAGTTGCAGACGATGTCTGGTAGGGGTTCTTGTTTTAAGAGATAACTGTGTGAGTCTTGAGTGTCCAATACGACATCTGGTGAATACAGTTTGGTCATTTCTATGTTTGAGAATAGGGGGTTTTGCATTTTTTAAGAATGGAAATATAGCATGTAATTTGTTGGTGGGAGTGAGTGAGTAAGTAATGGGTGCTTTACGCCATTTCGACAACTAAGGTCATATTCATGGAGAAAACCGTTGTTATCAATGAGAGTGAGTGAGTGAGTAATGGATGCTTTACGCCATTTCGACAACTAAGGTCATATTCATGGCGAAAACGGTTGTTATCAATGAAAAGATGGACTAAAAGTTGTCAATAGGACATGATATATGTACAAGATCTTATCCTAAGGATAAAATTGTTGGTGGAATGTTCATCCCATTCCACCTGCCATTTGTAGTTGATATAGTTCTTGACGAGGGGTCTTAGGTCAGTGTGTGGGATAGGACATTGTTGGATATTCCCTTGAAGACCCATTTTAGCAGTCTGATCAGCAGTTTCGTTTCCAGCTAAACCTATATGACCTGGTATCCAACAAAACTGGATGTCATGACTTGTAGTTTCAAGCGCACGCAACTTTACCATGATCTTCTAGGCATGATTTTGAATCACTGAAGATGATGGCATTCTCATGTTCAAATGTTTCTATGAGCTTCAGTGCAATGAACAGGGATGTAAGTCGGGCTTGACGAAAAAGTCTGAAACTCTTGCTCTTAGTCTTATAGGATTTTTTTTTAATCAAAGAAATTTTAGGAGTCATACTTGGAATTGTATTAATATCAACCAATCAGAGGCCAGTATTTATTCACTGCTCAGAAAGGTTTCAGACTATTCTGATAATCTGAACTTACTCTGAAGAAAGTCTGAACTGGTTTTAATGTTTAGAAGTTGTATTCAGAAGTGGATTATCAAGCCCACTGTCACTCTCAAACATGTCTTTGGATACTATTGAGGTTTTGTCCATGTTTTGACCACATTTGATCAATTTTATGCCAGTTTCCTTAAGTCTAAAAAAATCTGAAATCAGACTAAAGTCTGAAAACTGACATCCCTGAATGAAGAGGCCACATGCCTCTGCCATGAAGATTGAGCTGTGGTCACGGAGTCGCACTGCAATCCTCCTGCCACAGCCTACAGCTGCAGCTGCTGTCGTTTTGCCCTCTTTGGATCCATCTGTAAAGCATGGCACATGGAATGTTTTTCATCTCTGCCAGAGAAAGATTGATGTTTGGTCTTCTTCTTTGCCAGGGTGGAATAGGTGTGACATGGGTTGGAGCCAGTAGTGCAAGGTATATGTCTATGTCTGGTTCTTCAAGGTACGGCTTAATCCTCAGCCCAAAAGGCCTAATAGTGAGTGAGTAATGGATGCTTTACGCCAGAGCCACGGATGTCCAACGGATGCGCACCAGTGATACAAGGATGGTATACTCAAGCAATGTAGGACACCACTTGATTAGCCCTGGCCGCTGCCTTCTAGGATGTTTTTGCGCTAGCAGTTGATGTGAGATCTAGTCTTTGGAAAATGGTCTTACTGGCAGAAGTCATATGTTATAGAAAGTGAAGTTGATGTTGGAATTAATGTTTCTGAAATGTTTGAATTTTTTTTTTTTTTTTGGATTATTTTTTATTGGGTTAAATGGGTTCGGCTTTACCGATCTTCCACCCGGTCCCCCTTCATTATACATAGTCATACTATGGGGCGGGTTATTATCATCAAACTAATACAGTCTTTTTGCCACGAAAACGGCATTTTGG
Organism: Lepidonotus clava; assembly: GCA_936440205.1. Lineage (NCBI taxonomy): Eukaryota > Metazoa > Annelida > Polychaeta > Phyllodocida > Polynoidae > Lepidonotus > Lepidonotus clava. Next base: position 50,954,196 of record OW387143.1, on the reverse strand, counting down.
GATGTAATAATGAGATGAGATGAGATGATACATGTTTAGTTCAATAGCACAATACAATTCATGTGATGACAAGGTAATACATAATTGAAACATTACTTATAATACCTTCACATATGGGTTTAGTATCAGTTTCTTCACCTTACTCTTAAAAATATCTCTATTTTGCACAGTTCTATATGATACTGGGAGTCTATTCCAGTCACACATGGCTCTGTACCTAGGGTTCCTATGGAATTTATAGTGATTCGATTTAGGAATTCTGAAAAGTGCACCACCACGTGCCTGAGTCATGATTTCCCTATTGTCTAATAAATCCTTATTATGTAAGCTTAATAAGTAGGCATATTGCAATAAATGAGCCCTCCTTCTGTGGATTAATCTATGTACTTTGCAATTTCTATGTAAAACTTCTGTGGAATCCCTATTTTCAAAACCGATCAAGTGTTGGTTATACGTTACCAATAACCCTTGATTTTGTAATTTTTGCAATGATTGATTTTGGTACTTAATCCCTTGGTCATAAATAAAATCCCCATACTCCAAGATTGGGAGTATGGTGTTCTTATATACACACTTAGCTGCATCTAGTGTCAGAAATTTTCTAATCCTTTTAAAGTGATTTAATTTCAATTGCACATTTTGCATCATATTAGATTGATGCTCACTAAAAGTGAGACTGTCATCAATCAGCATACCGAGATACCTATACTTCGATACCTTAGTGAGGGGTCTCCCATTAATAAATATGTTCTCGGGGGGTAAGGTATGTTGTTTTGAAATTACTCTAGTTCTCATCCACTGTGATTTTTTAATATTAATTGTTAATAAATTATTATTGCACCAATTTACAATATTGTTCAGGTTTTTTTTAAGTGTATTTAAATCTTCATGGTAAATAACTGTGTCATCTGCATACAGCTGAATTCCACAATCTATTACTTTTGGAATATCATTAATGTAGATAGAGAAGAGGATAGGTCCGAGGATACTTCCCTGTGGTACACCATACGTCACTGGCAAACTATTAGATAGACCATTCAAGGATACACATTGCATCCTGTTTGTGAGGTAGTCAGCAAACCATGCTACCGTAGACTCACTAAGTCCAATGTTTTTGAGTTTATTGATAAGATTAAGGTGAGAAACAGTATCAAAAGCTTTTTTTAGATCTAAATAAAGTATGTAGATATCTTTGTGATTATTAACAGGGCAGTATATGTCATTTAGTAAAGCAGTAATAGCCGAAATAGTTGAGTGCCCTTTACGAAAACCATGCTGACAGTCCACAAGGATCTTATTCTCCTTTAGATAGTTCTGCAAACGATGACACATAACCTTCTCAAGGATTTTACCCGGAAGTGGTGTCTGAGCTATGGGTCTGAGATCTGCTGCAGTTATAGGTTTATTGATTTTGGGAATGGGCGTAATTTTACCAAGTTTCCAACTGTTAGGAAATCTACTATGAGATAGGGACCCATTGAGAATGGTCAAGAACCTTACCAGTTGCGCCTCAATAGCATCCATCAGTACAAAAGTTTTTATATTTTCAATCGACGATGATTTTGACAGATCCACCTCTTTCAAAACCCTTCTAAATTCTGGTATAGTAATACCATCCTTCAGTAGATTGTTGTTCAACATGGGTTCATTGGTTGTAACCAGTCCCTGGTTCTGTGGGTTACATTGTCTAGCAAGATGACTGCCTATTTCTGAGAAATATTCATTAATATGATTTTTAAGGTTATCTCCCAAAATGGTTTCTCCCGTTGATTCATTAATCAACTCACTAATTCCACTATCAGCCTTCCCAACTAATAAGTCATTAATCCTGGACCAAAATCTTTTAGGGTTGGTTCTATTTTGTGTCAAATCGTTTTTAATATAATTAGTTTTAGCCCGTTTAATCAAATTACTAAGTCTATTTCTGCAAGTTCTGGCATTTTCCCAGTCAATATCCAATTTGGTTTTCCTAGCCTTTTTAAAAAATTTGTCCCTTTGTCTCATAATTATGAGAATATCATTTGTCAACCAGGGTGGCTTAGTTTCAACCACAGTTAATGTTTTAATTGGACACAGTATATCCAATGCTTTTCCCATATTCTGGTTAAAAATCTGCCATTTCCCATCAGGATCATCCTCCTCATTGAAAAGAAACCAGGGTCGTGCATCAAACAGCTCTTTATATCGAGCACTATCATAAGCCAAATATGAACGACCCAACATTCTTTTTTTAATTATAGAATTCCTCAATTTCTTCTTAACAAAATAAACAGGGTAATGATCACTTATGTTTAGGTTGAATGTTCCAGCACTGATCATATCTGGGATATCTGTAAAGAGGAGATCAATCATCTTTTCAGTATCCTTAGTAACTCGAGTAGGAGTGTCGATCAGCTGGTTTAGATTAAATTTATTTTCTAGGCTTTGTAGTTTACCTTTCACCGATCTATCCCTTGAGTTATAATCCATATTGAAATCACCTGTCAGTATAAGATTATTTCGATCCCTATTAATGGTACTAAGTATACCAGTTAATTCTTTAATAAAATCAGGTTGGGATCCATCAGGGGGCCTATATAAAGTTATCAAATTAATTGGTTTTTGGTTTTTTGCTTTTAGAATTAAATGAATATATTCCATATGTTTTTTATTTGTATAATCCATTTTAGGTGCCAACATGTAAGACAAATCAGTTTTTACATAAATACAAATCCCTCCCCCTCTCTTGTTATCTCTATTGCGGTCCTCCCTGATAAGAGCAAATCCATCTATATTAAGTACCCCATCAGGAATACTCGGGTTCAACCATGTCTCAGTGAACATAATAACATCAAAGCCTTTAAACAATAGAGTAACCTCATCTAACTTATTATATAGGCTTCTCACGTTAAGGTGCACAAACTTGGTTCCCTTCTGTTAATTAATCTAGCCATATCCTGTTCATCCATAATTTATATACATAAAGATGGTCAACCATTGAAATTCTCCATGCTGCAGGTAGGTAACTGATGTGTGTATGAGTGAGGATGAGTGAAAGTATGAGAAAATATGAGTGATTGTTAATATTGTGATTAACAGAAGATAAAGCATATTGGTACAGTGGCAGAGGGGCAACAGGAAAAACTGCTAAGACCCTCGTCAAGCATTCTCCCCATGCTCATAGAACTGGTGGATTTTAACCTGTCGCCTCTCTATCACAACAATAGGTTGAGACATACTATCAGTTATCGAGTCAGGTTCATTTTACTATGTCATATTGTCAAGTAGTATATGGCCATTGGCTCATAGAACTCAGATGGCTTAACTTGTAATGAAACACAATATTCCATCTCTCAACCTTCGTCACAGGCCTCAGGTTTTATATTTGGTCATTAAGCTTAATAATTGTTCCGTGCATTATTCACTCCTAAGTTGATAATTCTAATATTGGCAAGTTCAGATCAGAATTGGCAGTTGTTACGTGCCATTATGTAGTACAAGATATCCTAGGGCTTGTCACGACCAGCCGATTAATTGGACTGGGCCAGCTTCCAACCTCCTGTCCAGATGAGTGAGTGAGTAATGGATGCTTTACGCCATTTAGACAACTAAGGTCATATTCATGGCGAAAACAGTTGTTATCAATGAAAAGATGGACTAACCGCCAACACCTTGCACCACATGCCAGTGCACCCATATACGTCCCTGGAAAATGTCCTGAGCAAAAACACCAAGAGCAGAGTATCTTTCAAGGGTACTGTAACCAAGGTAATCTTAAATTGTCTACTTGTTTGAAATACATCATATCTTAATATTGATATTATACATGCAACTGCTCACCTCCAAATCATCTAAACAACCCACGTCTGATCCATTTTTGTTGTAGGTACGACCAAGCAACCCCACATTCTCTCAGCTCTTCCAAATATCTCCCTCTTATTTCTAAATTAACATTTCTTATTTCAGGTCCACGTGTTGCGCACCATGACAATAAAAGGTAATCCCCGCCAAACAAAAGAATTTGAAATCAAAGATTCTACCGTGGACACATTCCACGTCGCGTTGTGGGGCGACACAATTAATACTGAGATCGTGGTGAACCAGAGTGTTACACTCAAAGATGTGGCAGTGAGCTTTAATGGATATCATAAGCAAATCACTGCTAACGTCAACTACATGGATGAGTTAGAGGTAGGCTATCCTCTATTTCTTGTATATGCGACAACTGATGTTCACAAAGTTAATATATTTTACACACCTTCTAGCCGCTTCCTTTCTCTTATCAATTTGATCATTGACAACCACTTAATTTCAATACATCCAAACACGTCCCTGTTTCATCTATGTTTAACGTGTCACTTCCATTTAATCTTTAAATCTTATAAATGTTCCATATTTCATCAAAGTGTAAACACAAACCTATTTGATTTAAAGCATAAAATAATGAAATATTAAAATTCTATAGATTATATTATTATCTAATATTAATTTTACAGATCAACACATCCGATGAATGGAGTGAAGCTTCATTCGAGGGACTCGAGGTCGATGACTGCAAGATGACAGCAGCGTTCACGATGTCAGGTGTCGATATGGAGTTAGAAATTTGAGAACACCAGATTGTCAACATGTTAAACTTAGACTCATTCGACTTGGAAACGATTTTCCAACTTGTCCCCTTTGACGTCCTGATTAAAGTGGGAGACGGAAAGGTCAATGACATAAAAATAGATGTTTAAATCAAAGAAGATATTCATGTAAATTGTACGTATGACAGAAAAATCAATTTAAATATTTTAACAAAGAAATAATAAATTACTTTTCACATAAATCAAAAATTCCTTACTTATATCTCTTTAGAATTTTATTAGTAGAAACCATTTTAATCATTGAATTTCTATCATACGTAGAGTTTAAAATCATGATTTAGTTTTTCTAACTTTTTCTGTGACATTTCATATAACTAACAAAATTTAAAAAAAAATAACAACCAATATTTTGCTTAATTAAGATTGAAAACCTTTTGGTCACAACTCTATAGTATGCACAATCGTCGAAGAAATGTATAATAAAAGACCACAAAGGTCTCAAACCTCATGAACAAGTGATGTAGATATTGTTCTAACACATTTCAGAGAGATGTCTCCTCTTTAAAACAACTTACTTTGAAGTTAGTCACGTAAATAATGCTTATAACCTGTCAAAGGGTTCAAACCCTGTCGTCACTATGTGTTTCTGATATCAAACTATAAAATAATGGCGACACAGTTCTGTTCAGATTGTCAAACATTGTCAACCACACAAACAGAGGCTGCTTAGGTATAATCACTCTGAAGAAGTGTTAGAGGACAACCTGTCAATATATTGCATTTAATAAAATAAAACATTTCCTAATTAAATCATGTTTCTTTTTATTTTAAAAATTGAATCGTTCATTCATTATGCTCGTTCTTTAACTACAAAGGATATTAACTATACTGCAACAAAATCTTTAAAAAAATTAAAAAGTATTACGCCACAAACGTTAACAACATTCCCTTGTCTCATGAATTGAGACTTTTCTAAATCACGTACAATCATATTAATATTTACTGATTATTAGACCAATTAATGTTAACGGGACGCTACAATGCCATGCATAGACCTTCTACCAATCATAGTCCGTTTTGACATAGAATACGGATAGAACAACTAATACAACCAACATAATCAGACATAACTATAGTGTAACCTTTCGGAAACCTCTGTAAAAAATGAGAATAATAATAAAAGAATAATGTTAGAAAAGAGAATCACATAACCTTGAAGTTGCCGACTTTTACAATTGTGTTAACAATGCTGGTGTGAACAATAGTGTTATAGATCCGTTACTTTCCAAACGATTAGAAGCTGTGTTTTTAATACACTGCTAGAATTCAACTCATTATGGTGGTAGTGACAGAAATCACTGTTTTAATGCAAAGCCACAAAATAGTATGTTCTGAAGAATAATGTGATAAAACAAAATCACGAAACCTCGAACTTGCCTAGTTTTACACTTGTATTAACAGTGCTGGTGTCAACAATAGTGCTATAGATCCGTTACTTTCCAAATATATAAACAAAAAAGTTCAGAGCAAAAGGAAATGGGATGTGATAAACATGTAGTGGTAGCATAGTCTTCTGTGATGAAGAGCTCCATATGCTCTGATCTGTACAAGATTATCTTTTAACAGATTGATTCATTACTGATCTTATATCTTGTTTTCTAGGTGTGCTCATTATTCTAGCAGTAAACATGTTCTTCTTATGTATGAAGTCAATATTAGTCTAGCTGATGGATTTATCTTTACAGGACAACATGTATGAGATGATGAATTAAAATGTCAAAAGGATCTATTGAGTTCTTCAATGAAACCATTTGCATGTCTGATCCTACAACGCAATTGAAAGATTATCTCTTAACACATTGATTCATTACTGATCTTAAATTTTGTTTCCTAGGTGTTGTCATTATTCTAGCAGTAAACATATTCTTCTTATTTATGAAGTCAATATTAGTCTAACTGATGGACTTATCTTTCAGGCATGTAAGTAACAGAAAGTCATTTCCGCGGAAAAATGATAAATCTGCTTGGAAATAGATATAAACCTTATTTTTGAAGACAGAAATTAAGCTATTACATTTTTACAACGGCAAAATATTAAAAATTGTCATTGAAATGTATATAAACTGTCACGTTTATCTTACTTTTTTAGATTTTTTTTAGAGGGAACCCCCACCCCCCTATAGAAAAAATATTTTCTCCTCGGATTTGGACGAATCTAAAAAATTGTCAAAATAATTTTAAAAATGCGGAATTCCGCATTTCCGCGGAACTCTTACATGCCTGATCTTTACAGGATAACATGTAGGAGATGATGAGTTAAAATGTCAAAAGGATTATTGAGTTCTTCAATGAAATCACTTTTACATCTGATCTTACAACTTAATTTATACATTATCTCGTTACAGCTTGACTCATGTCTGTTTTTATATGATACATACTCCCTAAGACTCTCTCTGTCTGTTGCTTAAAATTTCAGCTTCCTCGTACTTGTCATTGTACCATTACCAAGAAAGCCTACTTATCAACAGTCTATCATATCATATGGTCTGATTCCTATAAGTCATTGAAAAAATATGCATGGGTGTCATTCCTAATGTTGTTCAATTAAGGAAGAGTTTTTTTTTTAAATTCTGACTAATTAAGTACATCAAATGTACTCTTACTTTTGTTTCAGAGGGACATCATCTATCAATCTCATCAAATAAGAACTATACTAATATGCAAAGGATAAAGACATGCTATTTTACAAAAGATTAGAAGGTATGCATCATTTTTCATTTTTCTATGAGTAAGAATGTTCTTTTTTACCATGAAGTCTGAACAAAACTAGCTGATAACATAACTTAAGAGTTAAGAAAAAAAACATCGTTAAAATAATTGTAAATATTTGCCCTCTATATTGTATTATTCATAGATGGTAACAGAAAAATTGTTTTCTTTACATTTTGTAATATTTAAAACATTTCATGAAAAATGTTTTCCTTTTGTATTTTCAGGTGTTACCTGAACGATGATTGAAAAGATTATATGCATCCAACATAAAACTTTAATAACATAACAGAAGGCTTTAAAATAATTAAACACCTTTCCTCCAACGAATGGGGAGACCAAACTCACAAGTTCTTTAATAGAATGCCCATTCTAAATTTGGGAGGTTTTGAAATTTATTCCTGACCAAGTCATACTAAAAACTTTAATGATGGTAGTGGTTACTGCTTACCTAGCATTTAATAGAAAGTAAGAACCACAAAACATAACTGGTCGGCCCGGTGTCAGTATAATGTGACTGGGTGGGATATTGTGTGAGCCTATGACACAATATCTCAGTGTGGCAGCACTATACAGAAGGTATTGCGTTTCACTGCTACAATTAGGCATCTTTCCTCCGTGGGGATCCGCAGCGGAAGTTCCTTTACAAGCCTCCTGTAAAGAATGTGTTTCCAGCATCCCCTTGCTATTCGTACAAGGCGACGAATGGGGAAACCAAACTCAGTCGAGTGCCCGCTCTGAGTCTGGAAGGTATCAGTATAATGTGACTGGGTGGGGTATTGTGTGAGCCTATGACACAATATCTCAGTGTGGCAGCACTATAAAGAAAGCATTGGATTCCACTGCTACAATTAGGCGCCTCTGTTAAGAGGTTAAACACAGGGACGGATCAAAGAAAAGAAATCAAGTTTTTTTTAAGGGGATTCCCCCTTCTAGAAATTTCTAGATATGGCCCTGAAATAACACACAATATTATATACCAATGCCAAAATATGTTATGAATTTAAATATGTAAAAAATATTAACATAATGGTGAGATGTCAGAAAAATTACAGCCCTCAGTCTAACAGCCTTGGACAGTAATTCTTCCACATCCATCTTGTATACACAATTGTAATGATAACCTTTGTATGTTTTCTTATAAAAGTAAGTTTTATTTTCTGCTACAGATGGAGAAACCAGAGACCTCGGAGCTAAAGAAAATGGCAGAGAAGAAAGTGGAAAACGAGAAGGAACCAGACATTCCAGAAGAAGAAATGGAGCTTCTAGAGGATAACACTTCTGAAACTTCAGAACTTGATGGCGGCAAGAGACCTTCTAACTCTTGTAAGTAAAACAAATTGAGCTTGCACTATGTTTTTATTATGTATGTTCATATAAAATTGAATCCTTTAGTTTCTAACAAATATTCATTTCTATTTAAGATTAAAAACTAAAAAGATGTTGTTAAAATAAAAATTCATTTCCTTTGTATTTGTACACTTAATATTTAAACAAATGATTTTTTATGCAGCGTCTTTCATGGAAGACGACGACATGGAGGTGGGAAGAGAAAGTCCAACTCATGATATGGACTTGGAAGAGCAGGGTAAATGTAGTAACTAAGTGATTAATTAAAAAAAATTTCATATACAAAATCACTAACTATTAAATTATATTCACTAAGCAATATCTTTACATGTTTCAAATCGCATGGCTTGTTAAGATGTTAAAAGATGACTACAATATTAAAAAATGCAGTGTTTGTGAAATATTATTAATGTTTACTGGAATATTGTATATAAACATTTTTGATCTGTATATGAACAAACGACAATCCAAAATAATAAACTTTCCATTGTTCTACCATAAATTGGATAACTCCTGATTTGTTACCTGTTTCTAATTATCAAATTTATCTATGCAAATGTGCACAATTCTTAACCCCTCCTTTTGCTATCCCACTTAAAGCAAACATACTTTTTATTCTATGTATACTTAGATATTTTAAAACTTTTTCATAAACACTGAAATCATTCATTATTTCATTATGATAAGTAATTTATTAAGAAAAAGTTCTGTTATAAATTCATATAATTGCATGTTCATACTTATCAACAGGTATCTCCTTACAATTGTGTTGCAAACATTAATTCGTCCCATCATGGAAAATAGAAAATATAACTATTTTTTGATATTCTACTCTTAATAGAAAGTAAATTAACAAACAATATCTAGTAACTTTTACTATAAAGTATCCCAAATATAATGTCACAAACAACATCCTCCTATAATTTTCCTATTGAAATTCAAATTTGCCTGAGGAGATTCTTGTATTGTTCATTGTTACCAACGTTAATGTTTCATGTTGATTTTTCCATTGATTGTTACTATTCATGGATGACTACTGCTGAGAGGAGAAAAACAAATAAAAGGTATTCAAACCAATCTGTTGCAAGTATCAATTGCAACCACTGGTACAATTGAAATTTATACAGCATACTTATTACAATTAACTCAATTTATGAATTTTCTTAATGATAATTTAGGAACGCAATGCAACATATTAAAAATTTATTATATTTTTTCTTTTTCTGTTTCAGAAATCCTGGCCAATCGTGTCCAGAATTGGATGGAAGGACACTTCCAGGAGAACGAGCCTGATAACGAGCCTGAACTTCAGGAATAGTTACTCAAGAATTCGAAGACAGTTTTTTCCTAAATAAATGTTTAACCTTTGAGTGAGTGAGTAATGGATGCTTTACGCCATTTCAACAACTAAGGTCATATTCATGGCGAAAACGGTTGTTATCAATGAGTGAGTGAGTGAGTAATGGATGCTTTACGCCATTTCGACAACTAAGGTCATATTCATGGCGAAAACGGTTGTTATCAATGAAAAAATGGACTAAAAGTTGTCAATAGAACAACATGATATATGTACAAGATCTTATCCTAAGGATAAAAACATGTTAATATACTAATCATATCAGTCCATACAGACCAGCTGTTTTCAAAAAATGGATGATACGATCAGACTGTACAGTGTTAAAAAGTTCAGGTAGACCAGCTACCTGATAGAACTGTCTACGTATCTGTTCAAAATCTGGGCATTCCAAAAGGAGATGCTTGATGGTTAAAGGTTGATTACAAACAATACATTCCGGTGGGGGCTCACCCTTTAAAAGAAAAACATGTGTAAGTCTAGAATGACCAATTCTAATTCTGGTAAAAGCAGTTTGGTCTTTTCTAACTTTAAGAACATTCGGTTTAACATCTTTGATAGTTGGGAAAATAGAATGCAGTTTGTTATTGGGGAACTGGTCCCATTCATTTTGCCATCTCTCATTGATGTATTCAACGATTCTCGGTTTAAAATCTATGTGAGGAATTGGAAAAGGAAGGACTGCTTTGTCCAATCCCTTCTTGGCCGTTTGGTCAGCTAACTCATTACCATGAATGCCTACATGACCCGGTATCCAACAAAACTGAACATCAAATCGTGAGTTGGACAACTTTTGTAGCCAGAGAAGAATTCTCATAATGAGTGTATGTTCAGTTTTCAAAAACTGCAAAGCCTGAAGACAGGACTTTGAGTCGGTAAAAATGATAAAATTCTTTTCCTCTGCCTGCTGAATGGCCTTCAAAGCAATAATAATGGCAACTGCTTCAGCTGTAAAAATAGAACTGAAGTCAGGTAGACGGGCAAAGTGTTTCTTACCGCAGCAGACAGACGCTGCTGCAGCACGTTTCCCATCCTTTGAACCATCAGTGAAAACAGGAGAATGATGAGGAAATTTGTTTCGAACTTCATGATACCGGGACACGTAATCCAATGGTTGAGTCAGTGATTTTTTGGATTTGGTGAGGTCAAAGTTGATATTAGGTGGTTTGAGTCTCCATGGAGGAATGACTGAAAAATGAGGCTGTTTCAAAACATCAAGATCCACAAAGGCATTTTCTATGTGAGGTTTCATACGAATGCCAAAAGGTTGGATGTAGTTTGGTCTGGCAGCATAGAGATGTTCGTTTTGGGGTTGAAATACGCACTTAAAGGCAGGATTAGAAGCATTGGTTTTTAACTTAATGATGAATTGAAGGGAAAGTTTTAATCTTCTATTGGTTAATGAAGATTCCCCCGCCTCAACATAGAGGCTTTGGACTGGCGATGTCCTAAAAGCACCCAATGCCAGCCGCAGCCCCTGATGATGGACAGAGTCTAGCTTCTTGATATATGATGCGCATGCTGACCCATAGACCTGACAGCCATAATCGAGCTTTGATCTAATCAAAGCTCTATAAAGTTGTAACAAAATGTTGCTGTCAGAACCCCAAGTGGTGTTTGCCAGAACTTTAATGATATCCAGAGCCTTGTTACATTTTGTCCTTAGACTGTTAATATGCGGAATAAAGGACAACTTGTGATCAAAAACCAAACCTAAAAACTTGGTCTGTTTTACTACTTTGATTGGATCACCATCCATCTTCAACTCAGGGTCCAGATGGAGGGATCTCAACTGACAAAAGTGAACAGCCACTGTCTTTGCTTTGGAAAATTTGAAACCATTATCTATTGACCATTTGTGGATCTTGTTTAGATTTAATTGAATTTGCCTCTCTATAATGTTCATGTTTTTGCCCTTATAGCATATGAGGAAATCATCAACATATAAACTACAGGACATGTCTTTTTGAAGACACTCTACAATACTATTGATTTTGATGCTAAACAGGGTCACAGATAAGATGCTTCCCTGAGGAACACCAAGTTCTTGATTGTGAATATCAGACAGAGTGGTGTCTAATCGCACCCTAAAGTGACGATTAGATAGAAAATTCCTAATAAAAATGGGTAAACGGCCACGAAATCCCATGTTATATAAATCTTTCATAATACCATATTTCCATGTCGTGTCATATGCCTTTTCCAAATCAAAAAAGACTGACACGACATGTTGCTTCTGAATAAAGGCATCTCTGATGAAAGATTCTAATCTTATCAAATGATCGAGGGTGCTTCTTCCTCGTCTGAACCCACTCTGAAATTCTGAAATCTGATGTTGAGATTCCAGCATCCAGACGAGTCGATCATTGATCATCCGCTCCATGGTTTTGCAGATGCAAGATGTTAATGCTATAGGCCTATAATTAGAAGGATCATTATGATCTTTACCAGGCTTTGGAATAGGAATAATGGTGGCTTCCTGCCAAGACGTTGGCAGTTGGCCACTTTCCCATATCTGATTGAAAAGATTCAAAAGAATCTTGAGCACTGGTTTAGGAAGATGTTTGAGAAAGTCATAATGAATTTTATCAGGACCAACTGCTGTATTATGAGATTTATTGAGAGATTTTAAAAGTTCATCTATGCTGAAGGCTTGATTATATCCTTCAGCATTGTCCAATGTAAAATTTAATGGTTTTCTCTCCTCTCTCATTTTAATAGGTTTAAATTGGGGATGACAGTTGGCTGAAGAAGAATGATGTTGAAATGTTTCGGCCAATCTTTCGACCACCTCAACAGGAGAGGTCAAAAGATTATCACCATCTTGTAGGTGCTGGACTCTGGCCTGGCCCCCCTTGCCTTTTATTTTACGGACCATAGTCCAGACCTTTTTCATAGGTGTCCGAGTATTAATGCCAGAAACATAATCTCTCCAACACTGCCGTTTTGATTCCCATATAATTCTTCGGGCCTGAGCCCTTTTAATTTTAAATTGAGTTAAATTGTCAGCAGTTGGTCTTTGTTTGAATTTTCTCAAGGCCTTCTTTCTATCTTTAATGGCCTTTTTGCAGGCATCATTAAACCATGGATTACGGATGTGCTTAGGAACTGTCGAGGTTTTAGGGATAGTTTCTTCTGCTATAGAAAGTAATTTGGTGGAGAATTGGATAAATAAATCATCTGCTGAGAGCCTCTCCCGACATAAAGTCTGGAAGGACTCCCAATCGGCCCTATTGAGCCTCCATCGAGGCTCTTTTAGGCCTATATTTGGGTCGTCAATATTGACTAAGATTGGGAAATGGTCACTTCCATGGAGGTCATTTAATACTCTCCATGAGAGGTCCAGCAGCAGACGAGGGTCAGCTAATGTTAAGTCAATAGCAGAATAAGTACCATAACCCGGATGTAAATAGGTATTAGAGCCATCGTTTAAAAGACATAAATCTAGATCATTAACAATATCTTCAATCATCCTGCCCTTATCATCATACCTGTCACCACCCCATAAGGGATTATGACCATTGAGATCTCCCATTATGAGGACTGGTGACGGTAATTGGTTGAAGAGATTTTCTAATTCTTGTCTATTGATGTTTGAATTTGGTGGAAGGTAGAGTGAACAAAGAGTAATGGTTTTATGTAATGTCACTCTAACTGCTATTGTTTGAAAATTGGTGTTTAATGGAATTAGACTATGCATGATATCTTGTCTTATTAAAATGGATGAGCCCCCTGAGGCTCTTCCACCATCAAGGGCGTATGTATTATAAATACAATAACCTTTAAAAGAGATGTTATCATTTCTCTTTAAAAGAGTTTCTTGGAGACACAGGGCAAGAGGATTGAAGTGATTGGCGAGAATTTTTAATTCATTAAAATTGGCTCTGAAACCTCGACAATTCCATTGGAAGATAGATCTTCCTGCCATCAAGGTGGATGGACAGGAGATCGCCCCCTGATCTTATTTTGGGGGGACGCGCTGCGACTTGCAGGCGCAGCTTCTTCCATCTCTACCTCATTCAAATTTTCAAATCTGTTACTCAAAGGCAACGGATTCCTATCTATTTTACTTTCTTTAGTAGATTGTTGATTGACAGTCGAAGCTTCAGAAGAGCCTCGACTGTTACGACTTTTTTTCCTGTTTGTCGTTGAACTTGATGGTTTAGACTGTGGACTGGGTTTAGATGATGTCGTAGCACTTGTACTGGGCTCAGTTTGTGTAACCTTTCCGGCTACCACGACCTGGATGCTTGAGGGACTACGCACTGGTTTATCCTTTTTCAACCAGGTGTAATCTGTCTGGCATTCAACCGTCCTGAGTTTAGGCTTAACCGCGGCCGCATAGGAAGTGGCTCCAGGGACTCGAATGGTCCCTTCTACCATCTTCCTAGCTTCCGGGTAGCTGACGTGATTTTCAGCTTTAACCTTTTGGATTGCTTTTTCTTTCACCCACACAGGACAGTCTTTGGATGTGGCCATATGGGCACCTTGACAGTTTACGCATTTAGCATCATTGATGCACTCTACGTTGTCATGTCCCTTCTGGCCACATCGGAGACAAGTCTGCTCCTTAGAGCAGGAGTCTCTGCCATGACCATACCTCTGGCATTTAAAACAGCGGAGTGGATTTGGTATAAACAAATCCACATCAACGCGGAGATAACCAACTTTAAGTTTCTTGGGAGGAGAAGGTCTCTCAAAGGTGATGATGTAGGTATTGGTCTGAATGACATTACCATCTTTCCTAATGGAAATCCTTTTAACAAAGGAAACACCTTGAGGACGCAGTTCTCTTTTGATTTCATCCTCACTAACATCTTTAAGGTCTCTACATCGGATAACTCCTTTGCTAGAGTTTAGAGATCTGTGAGGGGAGGATTTCATGCCTATACCTGCTAACGTGGTGGCACGAAGCAGGTTGGTGGCATGAGCCCTCCTATCACACTCCACAAGAATTTGGCCAGATCGCAGTTTACGAATGTCCTTCACCTTGCCAGCTATTCCCTCAATGCCTTTACTTATGGCAAAAGGAGAAAGCTTTGACAAAGGATTCGCATTGTCGGAAGGTTCAAGTACAACAAACCTTGGCCAGTAATCATTACCATTATCCACAGTCCTATTCTCGCCTTCGTTTTCAGATGAATCCGAATCCGGATGCTTACGTTTGTCGGGGGTTGTAGTGAGTGTATCCATATGAGTATACTCGGTTTTCATCCCCCTTGCTCCCCACCCACCACGGAGTCCTACAAGGGGATGTGCAGAGCCGAGGTAACCATCGGATACACACCAGAGATACAAGGGGGATATACTGTAGCAGTCAACCAACTACTACATTAGCCCTAGCCACTGCCTTCTAGGATACAAAACGAAATAGTTTACAGAGTTTAGACTGAAAAGAACAACTATCCATTTGAACTTAAAAAAGAAAGCCACTGATGTTATGGGCAAAATAAATATAACTTATAGATATCCTAGGGCTTAGCATGACCAGCCGATTGATTGGATCGGGCCTCTCCAACCTCCCGTCTAGATGAATTTGGAGCCAAAGTGCAGTATTGGGCAAGAGGAGGAACACTATGAACCCGCAATCTTCGAAGGCCCATAGCCTCGCAGATGCCCTCATGACACCAGGATCTCCGCCTCCAAACAACACGGGTCGCAATTCACGGCAAACAAATTGCCCCATTTGTCGCCTCCTACGATCAGCAAGGGGATGCTAGGGACCTATTCTTCCCAGGAGGCTCCCGAAGGAACCCCCACCCCGGATCCCCACGGGGGTGTTATCAATGAAAAGATGGACTAAAAGTTGTCAATAGAACAACATGATATATGTACAAGATCTTAGTGAGTGAGTGAGTAATGGATGCTTTACGCCATTTCGACAACTAAGGTCATATTCATGGCGAAAACGGTTGTTATCAATGAAAAGATGGACTAAAAGTTGTCAATAGAACAACATGATATATGTACAAGATCTTATCCTAAGGATAAAAACATGTTAATATACTAATCATATCAGTCCATACAGACCAGCTGTTTTCAAAAAATGGATGATACGATCAGACTGTACAGTGTTAAAAAGTTCAGGTAGACCAGCTACCTGATAGAACTGTCTACATTTAACCTTTGAACTGTTGTTTATGTTATTTATAACTATTACAAAAATAACATGATAATCAAAGTAAAAGTTTATAAAATTTAATTTTGGGTAAAATTACAAACAAAATTACTGCGAATCAAGTATAATAGTCATTTTTATTTAAAAAAACTTTGATAACATAGAAATGAAAGATTAGATAACTGGTAAAATGGACAAATTTAGTCTTCAAATACTACACCCAAATGTAGCAGAGATGAATGTGAAAGAGGGGCGGTAAAATAGTCACCCCTGTAATCATTGGTAAGATGTCCAAGTAGAGGACCGCCCACTCTGATCGCTGCACGTCAAATAGGTGATGTGAATATGGGGAGGAGGGTAAGACAGTCACCCCTGTGATTATTGATGGCTATCTAAGTAGAGGACCACCTAAAATGATATATTAGTTTACTTTTTAAACTTTTAACTAATATTTATTACATTTTCCTTGCATTTTTTTCAATCTAGATCGTTTACAAAGTAAAAACCACAAAATATATCTGGTTCACCTGGTGTCAGTATAATGTGACTGGGTGGGATATTGTGTGAGCCTATGACACAATATCTCAGTGTCGCAGCACTATAAACAATGTATTGCCTTCAACTGCTACAATTAGGCACCCTTGGTAAAGAGTTAAATACAAGGACAAATCTAGGAAGAGGAAACCAGACAAGCTTTGGCTTGAGCATTTCCTCTGTTAAATCATTTTTTTCATTGTTTTTTAAATCATTATTGAGTGAAAAGATGAAAAAGGATAAAGAGAAAGTGTCCTTTTTACGTTTTCAAATATCAAAAAACACATATGATATTTATTAGCATGTTTTATTAGTTTCTCATTTACCTGACTTTCTAATGTTCCGTCTTTCATCTTTGTGTTACTTTTATTTCATGTTCAAATTTCAGATGTTCAATTGATTAATTTCTAACACTTTCAGATGTTCCATGTTTCATCTTCTACTTAATTCATTTTTAAGACTTTTCGATGTTCCATGTTTTATCTTCATGTTATTCTTCAATACTAACTACTAACTTAAATTATTTCAAATATACATTATATTGTCCCAAAGATTTTTTCACTAATAGATCGTTTACGATCTTCATTACATGTTTCTTTCCAGATGAAGTAGGAGCCAAAGTGCAGTGTTGGGAATATGAGACACCCAATTCCCAAGTTCCCTCAGGCACCAGGATCTCATCCTCCACCGACACGGGTCACGACTGAAGGCAAACAAGTCGCCCCTTTTCCTCGCCCCTTTTCCTCGCCTCTTATGATTGGCAGGGGATACTGGGGGCCTATTCTTACCGGGACCCCCACGGGGATTTTTGCATAATATCTATAGAAAATATACATCTGATTTTTTCAACTTTGATAATGCTGTTGAGGGCATGGATAGATGTCTTTTGGTTGGTGACTATAATGCTCACAACAGTGAGTGGGGTCCCAACATTTTTCCCACTAAAACTGCCGGAAGGACTTTATCTAACCAAGTTACAGACTCTCTTTATGTTGTTTTAAACAGTAAAGTGAGTGAGTGAGTGAGTAATGGATGCTTTACGCCATTTCAACAACTAAGGTCATATTCATGGCGAAAACGGTTGTTATCAATGAAAAGATGGACTAAAAGTTGTCAATAGAACAACATGATATATGTACAAGATCTTATCCTAAGGATAAAAACATGTTAATATACTAATCATATCAGTCCATACAGACCAGCTGTTTTCAAAAAATGGATGATA
Organism: Lepidonotus clava; assembly: GCA_936440205.1. NCBI lineage: Eukaryota > Metazoa > Annelida > Polychaeta > Phyllodocida > Polynoidae > Lepidonotus > Lepidonotus clava. The sequence continues at coordinate 50,936,278 of OW387143.1, read as the reverse complement.
CGATCAGACTGTACAGTGTTAAAAAGTTCAGGTAGACCAGCTACCTGATAGAACTGTCTACGTATCTGTTCAAAATCTGGGCATTCCAAAAGGAGATGCTTGATGGTTAAAGGTTGATTACAAAAAATACATTCCGGTTGGGGCTCACCCTTTAAAAGAAAAACATGTGTAAGTCTAGAATGACCAATTCTAATTCTGGTAAAAACAGTTTGGTCTTTTCTAACTTTAAGAACATTAGGTTTAACATCTTTGATGGTTGGGAAAATAGAATGCAGTTTGTTATTGGGGAACTGGTCCCATTCATTTTGCCATCTCTCATTGATGTATTGAACAATTCTTGGTTTAAAATCTATGTGAGGAATTGGAAAAGGAAGGACTGCTTTGTCCAATCCCTTCTTGGCCGTTTGGTCAGCTAACTCATTACCATGAATGCCTACATGACCCGGTATCAAACAGAACTGAACATCAAATCCTGAGTTGGACAACTTTTGTAGCCAGAGAAGAATTTTCATAATGAGTGTATGTTCAGTTTTCAAAAACTGCAAAGCCTGAAGACAGGACTTTGAGTCGGTAAAAATGAGTGAGTGAGTAATGGATGCTTTACGCCATTTCGACAACTAAGGTCATATTCATGGCGAAAATGGTTGTTATCAATGAAAAGATGGACTAAAAGTTGTCAATAGAACAACATGATATATGTACAAGATCTTATCCTAAGGATAAAAACATGTTAATATACTAATTATATCAGTCCATACAGACCAGCTGTTTTCAAAAAATGGATGATACGATCAGACTGTACAGTGTTAAAAAGTTCAGGTAGACCAGCTACCTGATAGAACTGTCTACGTATCTGTTCAAAATCTGGGCATTCCAAAAGGAGATGCTTGATGGTTAAAGGTTGATTACAAACAATACATTCTGGTGGGGGCTCACCCTTTAAAAGGAAAACATGTGTAAGTCTAGAATGACCAATTCTAATTCTGGTGAAAATAGTTTGGTCTTTTCTAGCTTTAAGAACATTAGGTTTAACATCTTTGATGGTTGGGAAAATAGAATGCAGTTTGTTATTGGGGAACTGGTCCCATTCATTTTGCCATCTCTCATTGATGTATTCAACGATTCTCGGTTTAAAATCTATGTGAGGAATTGGAAAAGGAAGGACTGCTTTGTCCAATCCCTTCTTGGCCGTTTGGTCAGCTAACTCATTACCATGAATGCCTACATGACCCGGTATCCAACAGAACTGAACATCAAATCTTGAGTTGGACAACTTTTGTAGCCAGAGAAGAATTTTCATAATGAGTGTATGTTCAGTTCTCAAAAACTGCAAAGCCTGAAGACAGGACTTTGAGTCGGTAAAAATAATAAAGTTCTTTTCCTCTACCTGCTGAATGGCTTTCAAAGCCATAATAATGGCGACTGCTTCAGCTGTGAAAATAGAACTGAAGTCAGGTAGACGGGCAAACTGTTTCTTACCGCAGCAGACAGACGCTGCTGCAGCACGTTTCCCATCCTTTGAACCATCAGTGAAAACAGGAGAATGATGAGGAAATTTGTTTCGAACTTCATGATACCGGGACACGTAATCCAATGGTTGAGTCAGTGACTTTTTAGATTTGGTGAGGTCAAAATTGATAGGAGGTGGTTCGAGTCTCCATGGAGGAATGACTGAAAAATGAGGCTGTTTCAAAACATCAAGATCCACAAAGGCATTTTCTATGTGAGGTTTCATACGAATGCCGAAAGGTTGGATATAGTTTGGTCTGGCAGCATACAGATGTTCGTTTTGGGGTTGAAATATGCACTTAAAGGCAGGATTAGAAGCATTTGTTTTTAACTTAATGATGAATTGAAGGGAAAGTTTTAATCTTCTATTGGTTAATGAAGATTCCCCCGCCTCAACATAGAGGCTTTGGACTGGCGATGTCCTAAAAGCACCCAATGCCAGCCGCAGCCCCTGATGATGGACAGAGTCTAGCTTCTTGATATATGATGCGCGTGCTGACCCATAGACCTGACAGCCATAATCGAGCTTTGATCTAATCAAAGCTCTATAAAGTTGTAACAAAATGTTGCTGTCAGAACCCCAAGTGGTGTTTGCCAGAACTTTAATGATATCCAGAGCCTTGTTACATTTTGTCCTTAGACTGTTAATATGCGGAATAAAGGACAACTTGTGATCAAAAACCAAACCTAAAAAACAGTAAAGTTTCAACTCATATCAGAGGGGGGGCTCTTGATCTATTGCCGATGCTTCTCTGGCCCCAGATTCGCATTTTTCTTTGTGTCCTAGTTTTTCTAGTGATCATACTGGAATCCAAGTTTTAATTTTCCAAAGTCCCTCTCCTATTATGGTTGGGGCTTCTAGTTTTTGGAACTTGGATAAAGCGGACTGGGACAAATGTTCTAATTGTCTTCAGGGCGAGTCTGTTCCTTGTGCCCAATTTTCATCTATGGAGGAGGAACATGATCATTATTATCTCTCAGCTCCAGAAGGCAGCAGAGGTAGCTATTCCTCGTTCTAGGGCAAGAAATTTTAGAAAGAAGCATTGGTATAGGTCCCCTGAGGTTAGACGTTGTAACAGACCAGTCAACCAAAGGGCTCGCCTTTTTAGAAGACAATCTTCTGAATCTAACAGGGTTAGACTAAGAGAGGCTCAGAAAGAACTTAGGGAGGTCTCGGATTCAGCTGGGAGGGAGAGTTGGGACAAGTGGATCTCTCCTCTTAATAAAGATACAAGACCCAAAAAAATGTGGGCTAGACTCAGAAGAGTCAAAGGTGACCCCCCTCTACCTCCTACCCATCCAGATGCTCCTGGAGTCGCTGAGTCTCTCTTACAAGGCTTTGTAGAATGTAGTTCTTCTGTTAATCTTCCAGAAGATACTAGAAATAGTTTAGAGGATTTATCTTTACTTTGTGGAAACCTAATTCAGGAAGCTGTCGATAGGCCCAGTGACACTAACACCCCTTTTACTATGGGAGAACTTTTAGCAGCTATCCCGAATAAAAATACTGCCCCTGGTGATGACAAAATATCTTATGCTATGCTAAGGTATGCTCCTGAAGAGACTCTGGATGACATTTTGCATCTTTTTAACTCTTCTTTGGAGAATGGTCATCCTCCAGATCAGTGGAAGCATGCCACTATGGTTCCTATATCCAAACCTGCTCAACCTGGTGTTTATCAACCCATTTCCCTTTTACCTTGTCTTTCTAAACTTATGGAGAGGATGGTTTTAAACCGTATCAATTTTGCGGCTCGTCCTCTTCATCAAAATACTAGGGGATTTAGGAAGGGATATGGTTGTGCTGTTGCTGTCGCCACCCTTGTGGACGATATTCCTAAGGGTCAACGGAAGGGTTATAGGTCTATGACGGTGGCCGTTTTCATTGATCTGGAAAAGGAATACAAGTTGGCTAATACAATTGTCACTGCTGCCTCTCTAGGTGAGGCTGGTTTGGCAGGTAGTATGTTGGCCTGGATTCTTGATTTTTTGTCTAACCGTAAGGCTGTTTTGCGTTTTCAGGGAGCCATTTCAGAGGAAGCTACTTTTGAAAATGGCACTCCTCAATGTAGCTCTTTGAGCCCTACTATTTTTAATTATCTGACCAGATTCACCATAAGGTTGATTTGCCCCCTGGGGTTTAGATGTTATCTTATGCAGATGACATTGTCATCTACCAGACTAACAGACACGACCGAAACCTCAAGCGGGGAAGATGACCCCATTGAAGAAGAAGAGAACAAAATATACACATGCCATGAATGCAAACAGCTAGAGGGAACTATCGGCGACCTGTCAAACCAACTACAAAAGCACGAGGAGAAGATAGAAGAGAAGAAAAGCAGGATCGCCCTACTGGAACAGATGATCCAAAAAGAAAAACGCTTCAAGAAAGAACTAGAGGAAGAAAATGAAACAATTAGCAAAGAAAGAGATGAGGAGATTGAGAAAAGACAAACCACAGAGAAAGACCTAGAAAAGGAACGCAAACTAAGAAAATAGGCAGAAAAAGACATGGAAGATGAGAAAAAACGAAGGTAATAAGCGGAATGGAGAGAGAAAAAACGAAAAAGACAAGAGTCAGAAATGCAGAAAGACCTAGATCAAAACAAAGAAGAAACAAAGGAGAATGAAAAAGCAATAAAAAATCTGAAAGGAGAAAATCAAAGAAACAAAGCCCTGCACGCAAAGGAACAACAAGAAAGAAAAGAGGAGAGGGAGAGGGAAACAACAAGAACTAAGGAACTCACGAAAAAAATGGAAGAACTGACAAAACAGAGAGACGAAGAGAAAAAGAGGGCGGATAAGAACAGGAAGCTATTAGAGCACTCGGAGAAAGTTGGTGACAATCTGTTAAGAAAGGAGCAAGACAAAGCAGAAACAAAAAGGAGAACTACCATCACGGCACTTGGAGACTCTAACATGAAGAGAATAGAAGAGGCTGTAAAGGAAAGGAATGCCCATCTCAAAATCAACAAGGTGAGGGTTTACACAGCAAAAGAACTGATGGACATATCACGAACGAAGAGCGAGGCAATCACCAGAACCGACCAAATAGTAATACATGTAGGAACCAACGACATAAGGAAGGACCAGACGGCGAGAGAAATAACAAACAACATCAATATAGCTGTAAAAAATCCTAAAGGAACAGACCAGGGCCAAGATAACAGTACTCCCCCCACCACCGATCCAGACCAACCTAGACCACGAAATAATGAGAAGAAGAACAAGGCTGATGATCAGCGAGGAAATACAAATGAACATCTAGGACATACACAAGGAGACAACCCTGGATAACGACAACTTCAACCTCGACCAGGAATCGACCATCAAAGCAGCAGAAATCCTCAATAGGTACATTAGAAAGCAACACCAGGACGAGGCCCTCCCATCCGAAAGAACACACCAGCAAACCCACAGAAGAACCGAAACAAGACAAAGTCACAGCAAAGAAACCCACAGAAGAACCGAGACAAAAAGAAGCCCTAGCAAAGAAACCCACAGAAGAACCGAGACAAAAAGAAGCCCCGGCAAAGAAAACACAACGACACGGGAAGACAAAAGCGAAACGACCGTATATGTGCCCAATATAGCGAGATCTATAATCATTGGTAAAGGAGGACAGAACTTAGAGAGAATGAGAGATGAATACAATGTACAGATGATAATGGCAAATGGAGTGGTAAGGATTACTGGAGAAGATGACAACCGCCAGCGAGCAGCGAACAACATCCTTCACCTTATCCAGAGAGCAAGAGAGACAACCAACACAACACCGGCACGTAGAGCAAGTAGCAGTAACAACACAAACCAGAGAGAAGGCCAGGAAAAACGAAGAGCATCCGACCAAGCAGGGCCAAGCTGGAGGTGGGAAGAACCAAACAAGAGAGGGAGACACACATAGAGGCCAGGCAAGCTAATGCACACCAACACGACCAAGGAACGCCCACAGACACACCCAATGAAAAACGGACTAAACCAACCCCCCCAAGCGACCACGACTACCCCGGAACACCCACGGTCAAACATCTTGAACAATAAAAAAGAACAGCACACAAAATACCACCAACATCGTACACCCAACAAAAGGAAAAAAACACATAAGAGGGAAGAAAAAGAAACACCAGAAAAACCAAACCATGAAAATCCTATACACCAACCCCAATGGCATATGCAGCAAAATAACAAGCCTAAAGACCATCTTAAAAACCCATAACACAGAAATCGGCGTAATAGTAGTAACTAAGACCAAAAGAACCCCAAACATTCCAGGATACACATGGTTCCATAATCCAAGAAAGTCGAATTCCGGAGAAGGGACTGCTACTTGTAAAAGACTCACTAGCTAGCAACACCGAAGAAATAAGACCATCAGAGAATCCGTGCTCAGAAGTTACCTGGGTACAGATCAGTGTAGCAGCTGTTGGGCTAGATGGCATATGAGACATAAACTGGTTTCATAACTGATATTTATTACTACTTCTTGGATAAATATGGAAAATGTGGAAACGATATGTACAGTTCTTTGGGATAATTCTTCGGGTCTTTCAGTAAATATAGGTTCACAATTTCCAGTTTCTTGTTCTTAAATTGGTTCTTAGTTCTTTGTTCTTAGTTCGTATCGCAGCAATAAAGTACCGTCGAAAACTGAAAATAGACAAAAAGGATATTTGTGTCTAAATAATAGTTTCAGACAATCTTAGACATGGATCTATATTCATAATTCTATGGTATCCATAAAAGTGTATAATAATACACAGTGTCTTTAGTCTTTCATAGTTCTTACACTGACTCATTACCATATTCATGAGATTAGGATCAAAGCTTACATGAATCCATTACTCAGTAGTTCTTTAGTATACTACCCAAAGTACATACTTAGAATATAATGTCAATACTACTTACACATCATAATAACCTTTGACCTTATTTAGGCTTACTTGTACATAAATCATGAATTCTTAGGCATAAAGCCTACATAGATTCTTCTAGAACTTTGTCACATGGCCTAGTTTACAGAGCACATGCTCCTGTGTAAAACTGTCTCTCACTGCTTAGATATTACAAGTCATGATACAAAATATGGTTCATACAACTCTCAGGATATTCCTACATACCTTTTGGTTTGTCCAAGCCCAACAATGCTTGTTCAAAGGTTCTTAAACCTGGTTTTCTTTTGGATAAAAACAAGAGTCTTCATCTTGTTGATTTGCCTAGGTCATCTCTCAGATCTCACTCCCATAAGATTTTCTTGCTTTTTGTTCTAAGTTCTACATGCAGATCAAAACCCATGCAAAGGTCATGAAATATAAAAATATGAATAACCCTCGAAAGGTAATCAAAAATCATTCAGTGGTTCAAAAAACTGACATGAATTTTCAAGTCTCACTCTGTAGAGAAGTGGAGGCAACATGGCCACTTGGCAAAAGTAAACAACACTTGGGTCTTAAGACTAACAAGTGGAACACCTGATTACTAACAGATACAGGATTAACACTGTAAATATGACACAGTTACAGCATTATGAGACCCCTCTTATATTGGCAAGACAGGTCAGACTTCTTACAGGTTGGTTATAACTTAGAATTCTTTGGATTCATTTGACAGGTTGACCTACTTTCCCCTACGTTCATTGAGAACCTCGTAGGTCGCCATAATCAACAAGAAACCGTTTATAATAAGGAGCATTCTATGGGCCACAGGAAAGGGAAAACCAAGACGAAGTCCAAAGAATATACAGTGAGATCACTGCCCACATAATCTACCTAAGAAACATATGAGACGTACTGCTAGCAGGGGACTTCAATGCTAAACTGAACATCAATACAGAAAACATAAAACAACAGGAGAGCGGGAACGGACCTGAAATGAGAGAACTACTGGAAAAAAACAACCTCCACCCCCCGAGCACCCAGGAAGAACACGTAAACTAGACCAGGGTGAACAGAAGCAACCCAGACGAGAGATCAATAATAGACTACATAACATGCAATGTAAGTATGAAACCTAGAATAAATAACCTAACCATAGATGACCAAGGAACCTTACTACTAAAAGGTAACAAAGCATCTGACCATAACACCATCACCTTTGACCTAGATTTCAAGCCACCAACTAATAAACACCAAACCATAAAAATAAGAGAGAAAGGCACTAAAGAACAATGGGAAAAAATAAACGAAGACTTCCTAAAACAAATACCAACTACTAACAAAAATAAACCAGGATCCCTATATGATAAGCTAGAGAGTGAGTGAATGTTGGGGGTTTTACGCCATGTCGGCAACAAAGGCCATATTCATGGCGAAACATGTTTATACTGTAATTATAGTTGGTGACACAACATCAAATGAATGAATTTGGAAAGAGACAAGTATTGTAGGTTTGACTAAGTGGATATTAAAGAAAAGAGATTCATAGTAGTGTATATAATCCGGCTGATTTAAAAAAGTCAAGTATGATACTTGGAGGTATGTTTTGAAAAAGGTTTTGTAAGGTGGTTGCCTGAAAATGCCTTTGTCGCTGGAGATTAAAGTCAATACATTCTATCAACAAGTGCTTCATAGTGAGGGGTTTGTTACAAATAATGCAGTCTGGTGGTGGTTCACCTTTCAGAAGGTAGCTGTGTGTCAGTCTTGAGTGACCAATGTGACAACGTGAGTAAACAGTTTGGTCTTTTCTCTTGTGCAGTTGAGGAGGTTTTACATCAGTGATGTTAGGGAAAATTGAATGTAGTTTATTTGCTAGGCATGTGTCCCATTCTGCTTGCCAGAGGGAATTGACATATTCCCTTACAAGTGGCTTGAGATCAGTGTGTGGCATTGGGCAACGTTGTACATTTCCTTTGAGTCCATCTTTAGCAGTTTGGTCTGCAGTCTCATTGCCAGGCAGGCCAACGTGGCCCGGTACCCAGCAAAATCTAACATCTATGCCAGACCTTTCTAAGGTATTCAACTTTCCCAGGATTTTTAACAGGACAGGATGGTCAGTCCCAAGATGTCTCAGCGCTTCTAGACATGATTTAGAATCACTAAAGATGATACAGTTTTTATGGTCCAAAATTTCAATGATCTTTAGGGCAATCATAATTGCACATGCCTCTGCTGTGAAAATTGAACTGTGGTCTGGGAGACGCATTGGAACCTGTTTGCCACAGCCTATGGCAGCAGCAGCAGTGGTTTTACCTTCCTTTGAGCCATCAGTGTAAAGAGGAACATGAAGTGGAAACTTGTCCCGTACTGCCAAGAATTCCCTCTTGTAGATCAGAGAGTTTGTGTCTGATTTTCTAAATTTGGTTAAAGACATGTCAATGTTGGGCGTTTTCAATCGCCAGGGAGGGATAGATGAAAAGTGGGTATGAGTGAGCAAACTCAGGTCAATGTCAACGTCCTGTAGATGATTTTTGATCCTAAGTCCAAAAGGTCTATTGAAATTAGGTCTCATGTGATACATTTCTTCATACTGAAGGTCGAATACGTGGTGATGTGCTGGATTTCTGGTGTTGGGCTTTAGTTTAATTGCAAATTGCAGGTCTAGTTTCAGGCGTCTGTATTCTAATGATGGTTCTTTGCTCTCCACATAAAGGCTCTGGGCTGGTGATGTTCGAAATGCTCCCAATGCTAACCTCAGTCCTTGGTGGTGGACTGTGTCCAACAACCGTATGTATGACTTGCAGGCTGATCCGTAAACCTGGCTGCCATAGTCAAGTTTTGACCTAACGAGGGCTCTGTAAAGTCTCAAGAGTATGTATCTGTCTGCACCCCATTTTGTGTTTGATAGTACTTTGATGAGGTCTAAAGCTCGGAGGCATTTTGTCTTGAGTGTCTTAATGTGTGGCAAAAATGATAGTCTTTTGTCAAATATTAGTCCCAAAAACTTAGTTTCCTCAACGACTTTAATGGGATCTCCATTAAGTTTCAGGTCGGGATCATGGTGAGGGGTCCTCAGTTGGCAGAAGTGGACAGCGACTGTTTTGTTTTGGAGAATTTAAAGCCGTTCTCTACAGACCATTTATATACTTTGTTTAAGCTAAGTTGTAGTTGTCTTTCGATGGTATGCATGTTTTTACCTCTATAGCACAAAAGGAAGTCATCTACATATAGGCTACAAGCCACTTCCTTGTTGATAGACTTAACAATGCTATTTATCTTTATATTAAAAAGGGTGACAGACAGGATGCTCCCTTGTGGGACACCCATCTCCTGATGGTGGATATCTGAGAGGGTAGTATTCAACCTTACTCTAAAGTGTCGATTAGAAAGAAAAGTTGAAATAAATATAGGCAGCCTGCCACGGAAGCCCATGTCATGTCATGCATGTTTCCATGTGGTGTCGTAGGCCTTCTCAAGATCAAAAAACACAGCTACAACATGCTCTTTTTTAATGAATGCATTTCTAATGTATGTTTCCAAACTAACCAAGTGGTCAAGAGTGCTCCTCCCTCTCCTGAAGCCACTCTGAGAGTCAGAAATTAAATTTCCAGACTCCAGGACCCAGACAAGGCGAGCATTAACCATTCTTTCCATTGTCTTGCAGACACAGCTGGTTAAGGCTATTGGCCGATAATTGGTGGAATACTTATGGTCTTTTCCCTGTTTTGGAATGGGAATGACAATAGCCTCCTTCCATGTTTCTGGGAGGTGACCATGTTTCCAAGCATAATTGAAAAGCTCCAAAAGGATTTCAAGGACCGACTCTGGTAGATGTTTTAATAGTTCATAGTGAATTTTGTCAGGACCAACTGCTGTGTTGTGAGATTTATGTAAGGAAATTTTTAATTCTTCCATTGTGAAAACACTATTGTATCTTTCTGAATTATTTGTCCGGAAATCAAGAGATTGTCTTTCTGTTTTTGTTTTGATTTGTTTAAATATAGGTAAACAATGAGTGGAGGTATGTTCAAATGTCTCTTCAGCTATTTCAACGGGAGTGGTTAGTAGGTTGTTTCCGTCCTGTAGATGCTGGATCCTAGAGTCCTCACCCTTCCCTTTCATTTTGCGCACCATGGACCAAACTTTCCTCATTGGTGTTCTTGAGGATATCCCAGAGACATATTCTCTCCAACTAGTCCTCTTTGCTTCTTTGATAATTCGGCGTGCTTGGGCTCTTTTTACTCTAAATATATTAAGATTGTCTGCAGTTGGTCTTCTGTAAAATTTTCTTTCGGCCTTCTTTCTCTCATTTATAGCCTTCTTGCAGTTTGCATCAAACCATGGGTTTCTAGGATGTTTTGGAATTGTTGAGGTCTTAGGAATAGTCTTCTCTGCAATTGACAGCAGGGTAGTTGAAAATAAATCCAGACCATCCTGCCCATTGACAATATCTGTTGTGATCCTCTCCTGGCACAGAGATTGGAAGGTTTCCCAGTCTGCCCTGTTAAGTTTCCACTTGGGTTCTCTGTCGCTGGTGGTACTTTCTTCAGTTTTCAGGATTATTGGGAAGTGATCACTTCCATGGAGATCTGGGATAGTTCTCCAAGTGAAATCCAAAAGGAGGTCAGGTTCAACTAATGATAAGTCAATTGCAGTATAAGTGCCATATCCTGGATGTAGGTAGGTCTTGGAGCCATTGTTTAAAATGCAAAGGGCCTGGTCTTCTATGAAATTTTCAATCCTCCTGCCCCTGGTATCTTGAATGTGACTGCCCCATAGGGGGTTGTGACCGTTGAAGTCCCCCATCATAATATATGGGGAAGGGAGCTGACGGGCCAAGTTAGTCAATTCTGTGGATGTGAAGTTAGACTGAGGTGGGATGTAAATTGAACACAAAGTGATGGTTTTATGTAAAGTTGCTCTAATAGCTATTGCTTGGAAATTAGTTTTTAATAGTATTTGGCTATGAAGTATATCCTGTCTTACTAGAATAGAAGAGCCACCAGAGGGTCTTTCTCCCTGTGGCCCATGGCTATTGTAAATGTGATAGTTTTTAAAGGTGAGGTTATCAATTTCTTTTAAATGTGTTTCTTGGAGACAGTAGGCAAGAGGATTGTGTTTTTCAGTGAGTATTTTCAATTCATTAAAGTTGTTTTTAAGACCTCGACAATTCCATTGAATGAGGGATCTCCCTCTCATCAAGGTGGATGGATAGGAGATTTACTTCTCGTGTTTGTTCGTAGGGAACGGCTTTGGCTTCGGCTGATAGCAGCCTCAGTCTCAGCCTCATCCAAATCCACATCACGGAGATCTCGAAATTTATTTTTGACGGGGATAATAGATTTCTCTGCCTTTGACAGGCGGTCACTTGGTGTGGTCTTTTTTGTGGTTTGAGAACTAGTCTTTTTTCTTTGAGGATTATTAGACGGTGGGACACTGGTTTGTGTCTCTGTCTGTGTAGGTTTTGTTGTTTGTGTGGGTCTTTCAGTCTGTACAGTCTTTCCTGAGGTTCTGTCTATGTAAGGAGTACAGTTGACTGGCTGGTCACGCCGGAGCCACGTACATTCTGTCTGACATTCAATTGTTCTTGTTTTTGGTTTTGTCACGTTAGTGTATGATTGTGATGCAGTGGATAGGGCTGGAGTTATAGACTCGACAGCTCTTCTTGCTGCCGGATAACTGATGTTTTGTTCGGTCTTTACTTTCTGGATGGATTTTTCTTTTTGCCAGACTGGACATTCTTTTGATATGGCCATATGGGCACCCTGGCAATTGGCACATTTTGCCAGGTTTTTACAATCAACATTGTCGTGCCCCTTCTGACCACATCTCAAACAAGTTAAATCGTTGGTACATGAATCTTTGCCGTAACCATATTTCTGGCATCTAAAGCAGCGGAGTGGATTTGGGATGAACAAATCCACATCAACGCTGAGATAGCCAACCTTCAGTTTTTTGGATGGATGTGGTCTGCTGAATGTCAGGATATATGTGTTTGTTGGAGTCACTTTCCTTTCTTTTCTAATCGTTATCCTTTTGACATGTGTCACGCCTTGTGTCGATAGTTCGTCTGCAATTTACTCTTCGTCGACATTTCTTAGTTCCCTTGTACGGATAACTCCTTTACTTGAGTTCAGGGACTTGTGAGGTGAGGCTTTAATGCTGACATTTGCCAGTGTACTAGCACACAGCAGGTTGTCAGCATGGGCCTTTTTTGAACACTCTAAAAGAATTTGTCCAGTCCTCAATTTCTTTATGTCTGTGACAGCACCAGCTATTCCGTTAATGCCTTTAAGGATGGCAAAAGGCGACAAGTCAGTTAGACGTTCAGAAGGGTCGGTTGAGTACAGTACAATAAACTTAGGCCAGTGTGCGATAGGGGTATCAGGGTCAAAGTCCGAGTCCAGCATCAGTTTCTTTTTGGGGGAAAGGGAGTGAAAAGCCATGGTGAAGTACAGTTTTTTCATCACCCTTGTTCCTCACCCACCATGGAGCCCAACGAGGGGATGTGCAGAGCCGCGGATATCCAGCAGGGTACACACCAAGGATACAAGGGAGGTATACTCAAGCAACGACAGGTATTACTCAATTAGCCCTAGCCACCGCCTTCTAGGAAGTTCCAGTATCAGGTATTTATTAAACATGTAGATATTTGATCATATTTTCAGTTAGCTTTTCCAGCTCTCCATGTAGGTGGCAGGTGTTACAAGCCATTTTGTTTTAGGAACTATCCTAGGGCTTGGCATGACCAGCCGATTGATTGGATCGGGCTTCTCCAACCTCCTGTCTAGGTGAAGTAGGGGCCAAAGTGCAGTGTTGGACAGAAAGAAGAGTGCATCTCCAGTTGTCCTCATGACACCAGGATCACTTCCTCCACCGACACAGGTCGCGATTCACGGCAAACGAATCGCCCCATTTGTCGCCTCATACGATCAGCAAAGGGGGTGCTAGGAACCTATTCTACCCAGGGAGTTCCCGGAGGAGCCCCCACCCCGGGTCCCCACGGGGGTGATAAGCTAGAGAAGACAATCCAAACATGCCTAAAGAACAACCTAAAAACAACAAGAGACAAGAAAAACACAAAAGAATCACAAGAAATCAAAGCTTTACGCCACCAAAAAAAGATAATAAAAAAGGCCTACAAGATAGCGTGCAAATCTAAGGACCAAGACCAAATCATACTAGCCCTTCAAAACTACATAGACACACAAATCCAAATTAGAGAAGCCATAATGACCAGTGAAAGGGAAATGACCAGAGAAAAAATGCAAATCCTCATAAAAGAAGGAGTTAATTCCAACCTCTTCTAGAGAAAAAGAAAACAACTGCTGAGGGAAAAGAAGCAAGAATACCCAACCAGAGGCAAAGAAAACAACCCCATCACAAACCCAACACAGGCAAAGGAACACATAGCTACATACTTTGAAAACCTGTATGCGGCAAGGGAGGGAACCAAACAACACCAAATATGGACTGACCACATCGAACAAACCATAAACCAAACAAGGGAAGCCACAGCAAAAACAAAAGAAGCACCGTTCACACTGAACGAACTAAACCAAGCAATAAAAACACTCAAGAGGAGTAAAGCACCTGGAACGGATGGCATACCAAATGAATTCCTCATAGAAGCGACACTACAAACAAAAGCCACAATCCTGAAAGCCTTTGAACGTACCAAGATAAACGATCCCATCTGCCTTCTATGGGTAGATGATGTACCAATCATAAGCAACAACCTGACAGACCAACAGAACCTCCTACATATAACAGGCGAAATAGCAGAGAAATACCGTGTCAAATTCGGAGAAGAAAAATAAAAAACTGTGACCATAGGCAAAACAACCAAAGAAAAACTAATATTAGGAAGCATGGAACTCCAATACACCAACGCCTACAAATACCTAGGTGAAACCATAAACGAAAAAGGAAACCTGGAAGACCACCTGACCCAACTAAAGAATAAGGTAGAAGCAGCATACCAGACATACTCCACATTGCCTGTGACGAAAATTTCTGAGGAATACAAATGGCAAACATATGGAAGTTAATAGGTGCATGTATAGAACCTATTATCCTGTACGACGCAGAAACATGGGAACTAACCAAAAGCCAAACAGACAAGCTCAACCGGATACTGGATAACATACTCAAAAGAATCCTGCTCGTGCCCCAATCAACACTAAGGGAGAACATATATATGGAAACATGACTCCTAGACATAGAAACCAGATACATGATAAAACGGGCAATCTACTATAGGAAACTCCACATAAACAAAACAGATGTACTAAATGAAATCAACAAATCAGTTAGTAAGAAAACATGGATCAAAAAGACAGAAACCATGATAAATGAACTCGAAATTAACCCAGAGGAAGCAACCACCACCACAGAAAAAGAGTGGGAAAGGAAATGTAAAGCAAAAGCCACCAATCACATGCAAACCAAAATACAAAACGCTGCCAAATCTGAATCCAAAACCAAACACCTGATAACCCCAACGGAATGGCAGCCCCTCAAATGCCAACCATACCTAAACTCACTGACAAGAAGGAAGGATAGTTTGATCTTCAAAGTCAGGAATAGAATGCTAGACTGCAAAGGAAACTTCAAAAATAAATACCAAACAACGGTGTGCAGAGGCTGTGGCCACCATACAGAATATCAACAACACATACTTACCCAATGAAAGGCAATCCACAAAACGAGTGACAACAAAATATACCTCAATGAAATACATCGTCTCCACCAAATAGCTAACAAGTTTTGTTTGTTTGTGGGATTAGTTTAACGTCCGGCCAACCCTTCAGGGTTCTTTTACCAGACTGCACAAGGTAAAGCCTTTCAGCTAGTTTTACGCCACAGGGGCGGTGAACGAATATGAAATGAGGTGCCTATTTGTAACAGTGGGACCCAATGCCCTCTTTATAGTGCTGCCACACTGAGATATCATGTCATAGGCCCACACAATACCCCACCCAGTCACATTATACTGACACCAGGCCGACCAGTCATGTTTCGTGGTACTAACTTTTCACCGAGTGCCAGGCAAGCAGTGACCACTACCATTGTTAAAGTCTTTGGTGTGACTCGGCCAGGGATAAATCCCAAGACCTCCCAGACTCAGAGCGGGCACTCTACCAAAGAGCTACCGAGTCTGGTATCCCCATTTGTCGCCTCCTACGAACAGCAAGGGGCTGCTGGGGAACAAGATACACCATATAACCTCAACCATGAAACAGTGGGAAAGCAACACAGGACCACCAAATAACAAAGAACCACCAACTTACACAGAACCACCCAATAAAATAGGACGACCAACTAATACAGAACCATCAATTAACATAGCACCGCTCGCCAGCATGGCTGAGCACCCTGGGTATCCGGGGGAGTGCACACAGCAGTAGTAGTAGGTTGTATAGGTATGAAGATATCTGTCCCTAAAACTAAGGCCATGGTTTTTTATGGTAAGGGGAAGGTTCCTGACCTTTCTCTTAATGATCAGTTAATCAAATGGGTGCCAGACTTTATATATCTGGGAGTCTACCTTGATAAAGGCCTTTCTTTTAGGCGTCATGTTAGACATATTGCTAATAAAGCAAGAAAAAGACTTAATGTTCTTAAAGTTTTGGTCTGGCTTTCAGAAGTTGGCTCCAAAGTTCTAAAAACCTTTCATTTGATGGCTATACGTCCTATTTTGGAGTATGGTTCTCATGTGCTTAATATGGCATTAAAAAGTGTCCTTAAAACCATCGAACGGATTCAGAATTCTGCCATGAGAATAATAACAGGGGCTCCAAAATTTATAGGGCTTGATACCCTAAGGAATGAGTGAGTGAGTAATGGATGCTTTACGCCATTTCGACAACTAAGGTCATATTCATGGCGAAAACGGTTGTTATCAATGAAAAGATGGACTAAAAGTTGTCAATAGAACAACATTATATATGTACAAGATCTTATCCTAAGGATAAAAATATATTAATATACTAATCATATCAGTCCATACAGACCAGCTGTTTTCAAAAATTGAATGATACGATCAAACTGTACAGTGTTAAAAAGTTCAGGTAGACCAGCTACCTGATAGAACTGTCTACGTATCTGTTCAAAATCTGGGCATTCCAAAAGGAGATGCTTGATGGTTAAAGGTTCGTTACAGACGATACATTCTGGTGGGGGCTCACCCTTTAAAAGGAAAACATGTGTAAGTCTAGAATGACCGATTCGAATTCTGATAAAAACAGTTTGATCTTTTCTTGTCTTTAAAAGATGAGGTTTTACCTCTTTGATAGTTGGGAAAACAGAATGCAGTTTGTTATTGGGGAACTGGTCCCATTCATTTTGCCATCTCTCATTGATGTATTGAACGATTCTCGGTTTAAAATCTGTGAGGAATTGGAAAAGGAAGGACTGC
The DNA here is from genome assembly GCA_936440205.1 of Lepidonotus clava. Lineage (NCBI taxonomy): Eukaryota > Metazoa > Annelida > Polychaeta > Phyllodocida > Polynoidae > Lepidonotus > Lepidonotus clava. The sequence goes on along the minus strand of OW387143.1, from coordinate 50,919,475 downwards.
TTTGTCCAATCCCTTCTTGGCCGTTTGGTCAGCTAACTCATTACCATGAATGCCTACATGACCCGGTATCCAACAGAACTGAACATCAAATCCTGAGTTGGCCAACTTTTGTAGCCAGAGAACCTATTGAAAGGATTCAGAATTCTGCCATGAGAATCATAACGGGCTCCAAAATTTATAGGGCTTGATGCTCTAAGGAATGAGTTAGGTTTGCTTAGCCTTGAAGAGAGATGTTTGCAACACCAGGGCACTTATGCTGCAAAGGTGACCCTGAATGAGCAGCATCCTCTTCATAAGGTTATAGTGTCGGCTGCTGAGAAGGACCACAGGGTATTCTCCTCTACCTCGTGGCAACTCAAGGCAGCCCGGCACTTGAAGAATCTTTCTCCCGGGGCTGTCCTTCCAGATCCCATCCCTCTGGATCGTCCTCCTCCTCCATGGGAACCTTGTCCTATCAAGACTGTTATTTGTAAACCTAAGAAAGGTAAAACTGATAAGAACAGTCCAAGTACCAGAGTTAAGCGGAGAGGAACATTTGTTATCTAGAGAGTGCTGGGGACTCTATTTATCATACGGATGGATCTGTTTGTGATGGAAGGGCGGCTTTGGCTTTTGTTACTCAAGGCTTTTCTAAGCCTTATAGAGTTAATGGGGGGGGGGGGGGCTTCCATTCTGCAGGCAGAGCTCATAGCTATTTTGATGGCTTTTTCAAGAGCACGCTATCCAGAATGAGGCTTCTAAAGTTGTCATTCATACTGATTCTTTAGCAAGTATTTTTGCCTTCAGGCAGTCTGTTCCTGACAACACTGCTCTAGTCAGACAGATTTGTGACATGGCTAGGCTGTTACCTAAAATCCCAGTTGTTAACTGGGTGCCTAGCCATGTCGGTATTATAGGCAACGAGAGGGTTGATGCTGCGGCTAACAAAGGTCTCCATAGACCAGAGATTGATTTAATTGTTCAGCCCAGCAGATACACTCTTAATCTGGTCAAAAGGACTTTGAATGACATTTTTACTACCAGGATAGAGAATGATACTTTTTCTAGTAATATGGCCTGGAATGACAGCCTTGCTAACTCTAAAGAGTCTAGTTTTGCTATTTTAAATCTTCCAATGAAGATTCAAAAACAAGTTTATCACCTTCGCCTATGTAGCCCTTACTTTATGGGGCGGGGGTGGGGGGTGGGGGGTACAGATGTAAGTGGAGTTTCCAGGAACCTAAACCCTGGGAACAAACTGTTCATTACCTAGTTGTGTGCAGGGGAATACAACAGGAAAGGTTTGACTTTATTTTGAGACATTTTTCGCAGGCTGAGAGAGCTTTAAGTCCTGTTGAATTATCTAAGGTTATACTTGTCAAAGTAGCTGGAGTCAAGTATGAAGGTCTAGTTAAACTTTTGAAAGCTTTTCCTATCTTTTAAGGATATATATATTTACTTGTCCACCTTTATCTGTCTGTGGCTGCTCGTCAGTAGTCTGAGCCCAGCCACAGCAGAGAGCAGACCTACAGGAACCTTCTCCACTACGACTTCTACTAGTAGTACTTTCCACTATGTGACGTTTTTCACAGTTCTTTTAAGAATAGCCCCCATGGGGATCCGGGGTTGGGGTTCCGTCGGGAGTCTCCTGTGAAGAATAGGGTTAGGGTTAGGTCTTTGGTGATCGAATCTATGAGATAAAGGTGACAGGGTGGGCAAACAGCAGGGGATCAAAACCTGGAAATCATTTTTACTGTACCTCATTCCATAGTGAACCACAGCACTAACTGGGAATTAAACCCAAAGAACCAATTGATCAGTGGTGGTTCCCCCATATCGCCGCCTTCTATGATCAGCAGGACCTACTGGGGGCCTATTCTTACCTGGACCCCTATGGGTCATGGGACAGAGGAAAGCCCCACAAACAACAAGACACGACCAAGGAAATGACAACAAGAAAGATCATCGCAAAATAACCAACAAGTCACAAACCCAAGTAACCAGAAAGCCAAGAAGACAAAGTGAAAGATATCAAGACAACCCTCCAATCAGTGAAGAAGCTACTGAAAACTGTGAAGGAACCAATCCCACAGCTCAACCAGAACCCCCTCCTAACAGACATAATGTCAAAGACCCAAGGAACAGCTCTCAAACTCATCTCCCTGTTAACAGAAAACATGTAAAAGCTTTCCATGATACAAGAGACATTTGATAGAGAAGTGCAAATATAAGTCCAACCACCAACAAACAATCTGACGAAAGTCAAACAGCAACACATAACCACCAAGTGGGTGAGTGAGTAATGGATGTTTTATGCCGTTTCGACACAGCACAACGAAAACTGGTTGGGATGAATTCTGTCTTTGGTGATTGTATCTATGAGATGAAGGTGACAGGACAGGCAAACAGCAGGGGATCAAAACCTAGCAATCATTTTTGTTGTACCTCATCTCTTAGCGAACCGCAGCACCAACCGGAAATTGAACCCATAGAACCATTTGGTCAGTACTGGGTCCCCCCTATTGTTGCCTTCTATGATCAGCAGGGGTTACTGGTCTGAGGGGTGATGAGGGACCTATTCTTACCCGGAACCCCCATGTGGTACCCAAAATGCTTTCAAAACATGGTATTGCAGAGTGGCAAAACTCAGGGGTCAAGATGACTCCTTCAAATTGATGAAGTGACAGTTGAGTGGGACCACTGGGAAAAGGCCTATGCTTTGGACCATAAAAACAATGCTGAGATGAGTCGTATACATCACCCCCGACAGAGGAGCACATAACTATTTCTGACAGAAGAAACCAAGATGTGCAATCGTCTTGTAGAGGAAACTCTAAGCAATGAGATGCTGTTCCTTGTGAAGGCATAAGCTGATTCACGACAAGAATCTAGCAAACTCGGTTCAACTTTAAAGTTTCTTGAAAACACCTGTTTTATTGTTGACCTCTTTAACACCCACTAGCATCTGTGCATGACAGAATAACCAAGGCAACTGAGGTGCTCCACTTCTTCACTGAATGGAAGGTTACAGATAAGAAATTCATAACCCGCCTGATTATACAATAATGCAGGTAATCACCTCCATATATTATATGCCTATATTAGGGTCATTCCATGTCAATTCAACCAGGGCCTCACGCACTTCATCTCAGATTTTCTTAAAACTCCTAATATATCTTCCTTAACATGTTGAAGAAACATGTTTCAAATTTGAACACCAAATTCCTGTAACTTCTTGCAATATTTCAATTTTTGTGACCCAAGGTTGGGCCAAATTTTGCAGCAAAATTGGAGCCCTTAAATCTGAGGCCAACTTCGTGGTCCCATATCTCAGCCAAATATGCAGTTACAGCCATGAGATCTTTGGTATCCCTAGTCCTATAGGTACCCTCCAAGGATAAATTAAGTTTGATTATGCCAGATTTTATGGAAGAGAATGGTATGTGCATGAAAATTGAAAAAATGACATATAAAAGTGAAAAATGGCAATGTTTGGGACCTCATAGAATAAAAAGTTTTCCATCTGTGCATCTGATATTGCTCAATCTTACTAAGATCCTAATAAACATTAAAATGCTAGGATTTGAGTCTCTGAAATTGTGCAGGTGTGGAGATATTAAGCGTCAAAGTTGTAAAAAATGCAATAATTGCATTTTTTCACATCCAAAAATGCCGATGTGGGTACCCTTCAAAATTCTTTAAAATCTGGCATATGAGAGGTCCTTAGGGGTTCTTACACTAGCTAAAAGCTCAATGAATCTAAATGGTTTCTTCATAGTGAAATTACGCTATACGCGTATACTACTATTTTTTCATAAATGTGCAAAATGCCAATGTTTAGGACCTCATAGAATAAGAAATATTCTTCCTGTGCATCTGATACTGCTCATTCTTATTAAGGCCTTGACAGACATTGTTATGCTACAGTTTGGGTCTCTGGAATTGTGCAGTTGTGGAGATATTAGGCGTCAAACTTGAAAAAAATGCATTAATTACATGTTTTCACATCCAAAAATGCCCATGTGGGTACCCTTCAAAATTCTTTAAAATCTGGTATATGAGAGGTCCTTAGGGGTTCTTTCACTGGCTAAAAGCTCAATGAATCTAAATGGTTTCTTCATAGTGAATTAAGGCTATAATTATGTGTATAGTGCTTTTCTTCATAGAAGTGCAAAATGCCAATGTTTGGGACATTATATTGAAAAGATAAATCTTGATTTGAAGCATTTCTTTTTAAGACATAAACAGAATTCATAATGCTATGAATCTGATATAGAGTAAATGATATCTTCATAGTAAAATAAACCTGTATAGTACTTTTTTTCGTAAAAGTGCATAATAGCAATATTTGGAACCTCATAGCTATAGGCCCTACAGAATATTTTTCAATCCTTACCTTTTACACTACTTTTTCTAATTAGGAACTTAATAGACTTAGTAATGCTAGGATCTCAGATCCTGATATTAGGTATTTTTGGAGACATGAGACATAAGAATAGTAAAAAATAAAAAAAACACACTGCATTTTAACATGCAAATATGATGATGTGGATAGGATTCCAAATTCTTCAAACCCTGGTGAAGGAAAGATCCTTGGGTGTATTTTCACAACCTAAATTTATCTCAGATAATCCTTCACAGGAAAATGAAATTTGACAGGGGTAGTTCTTTTTCAATGCCAGTCCTTGATGTGCATACTCAAGTAAATATTGATATCACACTTGATATACAAGAATGATAATGCAGAGTCCTTAGATTGAGCATGGAACATAGAAAGCAGAAATTGTTATTGGAAAGTAAACTCAAGTTGTATGATAGGCCCCATACATCAATAAGGTTTTCCATTAGAAAAACATTATATGCCCTATACATCAAAAACATTATTCAAATCTAGCATGAAATCAGTATCAGGAGTTTTTTTAAAACATATTAAGGTTTAGCCTAGAAAAGAATACCCAAGGACCTTTCGTATACTATTGTTTAGGTAATTTCTAAGTTTATCCACATGTGGTATATTTGAAAATATGATATTTTGTCATTTTTCAGGTTAACAGCTAATAATTATGTCTCCAAGCATACTCAATATCAGATTCATGGCATTATGAATTCTGTTTATGTCTTAAAAAGAAATGCTTCAAATCAAGATTTATCTTTTCAATATAATGTCCCAAACATTGGTATTTTGCACTTCTATGAAGAAAAGCACTATACACATAACTATAGCCTTAATTCACTATGAAGAAACCATTTAGATTCATTGAGCTTTTAGCCAGTGTAAGAACCCCTAAGGACCTCTCATATACCAGATTCTAAAGAATTTTGAAGGGTACCCACATGGGCATTTTTGGATGTGAAAATATGTAATTATTGCATTTTTTTTTCAAGTTTGACGCCTAATATCTCCACAACTGCACAATTCCAGAGACCCAAACTGTAGCATAACAATGTCTATTAAGGCCTTAATAAGAATAAGCAGTATCAGATGTACAGGAAGAATATTTCTTATTCTATGAGGTCCTAAACATTGGCATTTTGCACATTTATGAAAAAATAGTAGTATACGCGTATAGCGTAATTTCACTATGAAGAAACCCTTTAGATTCATTGAACTTTAAGCCAGTGTAAGAACTCCTAAGGACCTCTCATATGCCAGATTTTAAAGAATTTTGAAGGGTACCCACATCGGCATTTTTGGATGTGAAAAAATGCAATTATTGCATTTTTTACAACTTTGACGCTTAATATCTCCACACCTGCACAATTTCAGAGACTCAAATCCTAGCATTTTAATGTTTATTAGGATCTTAGTAAGATTGAGCAATATCAGATGCACAGATGGAAAACTTTTTATTCTATGAGGTCCCAAACATTGCCATTTTTCACTTTTATATGTCATTTTTTCAATTTTCATGCACATACCATTCTCTTCCATAAAATCTGGCATAATCAAACTTAATTTATCCTTGGAGGGTACCTATAGGACTAGGGATACCAAAGATTTCATGGCTGTAACTGCATATTTGGCTGAGATATGGGACCACGAAGTTGGCCTCAGATTTAAGGGCTCCAATTTTGCTGCAAAATTTGGCCCAACCTTGGGTCACAAAAATTGAAATATCGCAAGAAGTTACAGGAATTTGGTGTTCAAATTTGAAATATGTTTCTTCAACATGTTAAGGATTATATATTAGGAGTTTGAAGAAAATCTGAGACGAAGTGCGTGGGACCCTCCAAAATTTGGTTGAATTGACATGGAATGATATACCCTCATACAAGATGCTCTATAGAAATGATGATTAGAGAAACACAAGATGACACTAAGCACCTTCTTTTGGCATTCCTCCATCTTAGCAGGAAAATTTTAAATTGTGGTCAAACTATCTACCCTGCACAGCTCAATTTTGACATAATAGGGAATTTCTTTTGTCAACAAAGAGGGCTAAATGGTGTAAATTCTAATCCCACATACTTCCAATTTACTAAAACCTGCAACAGTATAATACTTGGGGTGTCAAGCCAGAGAAAGCAGTACGCCATACTGACAGCCAGGGTCATTTTCACGGTTTGTTTGTTTGTTTGTGGGATTAGTTTAACGTCCGGCCAACCCTTCAGGGTTCTTTTACCAGACTGCACAAGGTAAAGCCTTTCAGCTAGTTTTACGCCACAGGGGCGGTGACCGAATATGAAATGAGGTGCCTATTTGTAGCAGTGGGACCCAATGCCCTCTTTATAGTGCTGCCACACTGAGATATCATGTCATAGGCCCACACAATACCCCACCCAGTCACATTATACTGACACCGGGCTGACCAGTTATGTTTCGTGGTTCTTACTTTATACCAAGTGCCAGGCAAGCAGGGACCACTACCATTGTTAAAGTCTTTGGTGTGACTCGGCCAGGGATAAATCCCAAGACCTCCCAGACTCAAAGTGGGCACTCTACTAACTGGGCTATTGAGTCTGGTCTCCCCATTTGTCGCCTCCTACAAACAGCAAGGGGCTGCTGAGGACACATTCTTCCCAGGAGGTTCCCTAAGGAACCCCCACCCCGGATCCCCACGGGGGAGACATTTTTAAACCAGTTGGAACGATTTCTGGGTTAGGAATAGCATAGTGGAAATGTGCTGTCATTTGCTTAATATTATAACAAAACAATTCAGACAGTTGGTACAGAAGCATTGCAAACTATTACAAAATGCTATGTAAAATATCATGAATGTCAATTTGATAAAAAATGATCAATAATAATCAAGCCCACCCAATATGGGAATTAAAATTATGGTGCGGGAATTCAGTATCCCCCATGCCTAGAGAATACCCTGTCTTTGTTATGACAAGAAGAAAAACCCAGTTTAATGTTACTTGTTTCTTTTATGGTTTTTCACATGCAAACCTTTTCATCTCAACAAAAATGTTGTCGGGGCTGCGAGTCTATTCAACTCGCCAATAACATCTCAAATCATACCCATAAAAGCCCTTGCACAAAAGGCAATAAACACACACGTTTCCATTAAAGTACAGATCATCAACGTAAGTTACTTTCAGGTTTTAAGTCTAAGCCCATATATTACACAAAACAACACAACCTTTTTTCAGATTAACAAAATTTAAAACGGCATATTCTTAAAGTCAACATTGCAACCTACTCTTTTCTTAAAGTCGACATGTGACACAAACATTAACAAATGACAATACTTTAAAAAATTTAATTAAATGCTATAATTCCACTTCTTACATTTTATATTTGAAATCGCATCCCCTCATCTACACACCTTATTCTATGTAAATAACAATAATTGTCACACAATTAGTTATTTCTTTTTTCTTTCCTAATTACGGAAAGAACCATCCATCTTCTCCAAGGGTGTGCCCATAATGTAATACGTTACATTAACCATTTGCTCCCCGGGATAGTTTCTCTAGATGTTCCCCAGGGCCTGGCCTACCCCCTGCCCCCTTAGGAGGCCCCCAGTCATGGTTGGGCCAATGTTTGTCTTGATGGGCATACAACATCATGTAGTATCTATTAACAACATCATGTAGTATCTGTTTATTGAACACTAATGAGGGAGTGATCATTGTGATGGTTAATGTTGATAATAATGTGTACACAGACCTACAATATACAAGGCTGGCCCACAGCTTAGCTCCACTCACACCTCCCATAACAACTGATTTCACACCTCCATTGTCTGAGCCTGACTGCAGAGTTGTTGTAGCCCAAGTGCCCACCTGTTGGTCGAGTTCTATTGTTTTCACCCTTCCCTGTCAGGGGCTCCCTGTCAGGGGATCCCTAGGGGTATTTTGTGAATCTATCTTACATTTATGTACAAATAACTTCATGAAATACTTTGATTATGAATATAAGAATCCCATGTCCGATACTGTAGGGGAATGGGCTCTATGGTCAATATGTTTTTCACAAAAATACAAGTATTTCTACCTTGTTCTCTGCCCTACCTATAGACTTTTAGGCCTGTCTATAGACAGTCTTGGGGACAACAGGGGGTATGCCAGGTCCACATATAGACGGCCTGGGGGAGCAAAGGGTTAAGAGAGAGTGAGTGAGTGTTGAGCGTTTTACTCCATACCGACAGCCAGGGTAATTTTCACACCAAAAATCAGTTGGGATGAATTGTCATTGGTGATTGAATCTATGAGATGAAGGTGACAGGGCGGGCAAACAGCAGGGGATCAAAACCTAGCAATTGTTTTTGCTGTACGTCATTCCTTAGTGAACCAAGCACTGACCGGGAATTGAACCCAAAGAACCACTTCAGTTCAGGGTCCCCCCTATCGTCGCCTCATACGATCAGCAGGGGCTACTGGGGCCTATTCTTACCCGGACCCCCACGTGGCTCAGGAACAAGAAGTTTTCAGGTCTGACAGAAATCGACGAGAGCATGTTTGGGCAAAAAGTCAAACATTATAAAGAAAACCCAAACATAGGGATAAAAGTGTGGATTCTGGGTCTCGTTGAAAGATCCACAAATCGGATCATCATATATCCAGTGGAATCAAGGGAAGCTACCACATTGGAAGGCATCATCCTCTGTCACTGCCAGCCCGGGTCAACGATTTACCAGGACGGTAGGGCTTGATACAATGGACTCAACACCCTGGGCTTCAGACACCTCAGTGTCAAGCATAAATGGACCTTTAAGTTGGTGTATAAAAACAAGGCCACAGGTTCGTTTGTTGGGGTAGTTTAACGTCCGGCCAACCCTTATGCATTCTTTCCAGACTGCAAGAGTACGTCGATACAAACACAATTAAATGGGCTTGGAAACACACCAATGTAGGTGAAGGGATCATAATTTTAAAAAAAATTGTATGTTACTACTTGTAATAGTATGTTATTATCATATAAATTCCTAGTAATAGTATCAAACTACATTGTACTGAATAAAGTAATAATGTTATTTGAATGAAGAGATTGCTAGAAATAGTAATAACTAAAAAATATATATTTCTTTCCAATCATTAAGGCCCATTTCCACCACATCGATGCTACGTCCATCCCCAATTTTGAGGACCATTTCGCCGAAGTGATGTGGCGGAACTGGACCAGAGGAGACTCAAAGGTTGCGCGGGTGTTTAACCTGATTCAAGAGTACTACCCCCTAGATCGTGAGCCTCTTCTGGATGCACCCCACCCACTCTTCGACATGTGGTCGATGGGAGCAATCCATAACTTGAAGGTAAGTTATTAAAAGTATCACAGAACAAATACAATTTCAGTAAAAGTCTATATCATATGCCTAGAAATACTATTACAATAATGTTAGAAATTCTGTACTATAGTTGCTTTTCATGAAATGTGTTCACCAGGAGGGAATATTAAAAACAAAATTATATTTTACAGGATCAGTATGAGGCCAATGATACAGTTCATCACATGGACAGTGACGCAGTTAAGACAGACATAGAGGTGGAACCTTCACCTACTCCCGAAGAGCATGAACGAGATTAAAAAGAAAGAAAAAAAGGTAAGTCTGAAAATATCAACTTGATAAAGATATTGATTTTTTTTCTCATTATATTTTCCATGAATCCCAAACGTCAGAGCTCCCACTTCAGAAGCATCACAGGCATCAAAGAGAGTGTCCACTGCGGCTCAGCCCAAACCAAGAAGGCCAAGTTTGTTTGTTTGTTGGGGTAGTTTAACGTCCGGCCAACCCTTATGGGTTCTTTCCAGACTGAAGAAGGCCAAGAGTATCATTCCACTTTGAAAGTGGCAGTGATATTTCACTGTTTGAAGTTAATCATTATAACTTCAATAGAAAGGCTAGTAATAGCAAGAGTATAATAAAGTAAAAACACAAAATTAAATTAAATTACTTTTCATTTTAGTACAACACAATACCCCAGAGGGACAATAGAGGGCAACAGCTGTTCAAGAAACAACAACATGGAATACCTCAGAGGCACAGGAGATGAGTACAGTTGCTCAAGAGACAATAACACATCCCAAGTAACAAAGGACTCCGAAAAAGAAGTACACTTTCACTGAGTAAAGAAATTAATTTTAGATTTAAAAAGTATGTCACAAAATAATTCAGTAACTGATAAGATCCTCAACTTATATTTACAGAAACCTGCCTTCGCCCATCCTACCAAAGCCAGTGACAGATCTACATCCAGTAGTGAGTGATACAACACAGTTACAGTGATACAAGTCGACGCCATGTTGATCGAGTGACAAACGGGTCGAAGCGTTCCTGATCAAATACTGAGGAGGAAATTATTTCATTCTGAAAAAAAAGGCGAACAATAATTAACTAGTAATCCTACTCACCTCCGATAGTCATTCTGATATGCATTCTCCGCAAAAGATCCAAACTAGAAGTAAAAAGATGCCTCACACAGGCGATAAAGGCAGAGGAAAACAGTCAAACAAAACATCTCCGGAAAATGCCGAAGATGACAAAAGAAACCCGAACGCCTCCAGTGTGATGAATGTTGAAACAAGAAATTAATTATTTTACGGATTTGAGTACAAATTGTCCTCTAGAATCAGGAAATAGCTCATTAAACGAAATGGCGACATTAAAATCCCTTCCAGAATTTTGTTTTATAATTCTCGCACGAAAGATACCGTAAACACCTGATCCCTGCTGATTTCCGACAACGACGAAGGTGAAGTGCTGAGCGATGAAGCAGGCGATGAAGGAGGCTCAATTGTCAACATTGATGAGGTAAACCTGGCTGACTTATACAAACTGAATCTGTCCATGAAGAAGGAAATTAATGTCAGGATTGACAAGGTAAGCCAGGCCATTGACAATCACAAAAAAATCAGAAACTGAAGAGTTAGGCAAAGTCAAGGTACAACTGTCAGTGCAGGGAGACCAAATCAGATTGTTAACAGCTAGGGTAGAGGCCTGCGAGGCTGTGATATCATACCAAAGAATCCAGATATCCGAAAACAAAAATGAAATAGGGAATCTAATTGCTGACAAAAAAAGGCATAACCTTATTTTCTTTGGTGTCAAAGAAAGTGACACACAAGCCCCTAGGGCTATTGTAAAAGAGCTCTTTGAGGACATAGATCTACCTGTGGGTATTGATACAGCTGACACAGTGTACAGAAAGGCAAAGGTCAATGACCAAGGCCGATCTATTGCGAACTTTCCAAAAAACATGACAAAGGGGAAATCTACGAAAGACTTAAAAAACTTGGCCCGAAGTGGGCCAAGGTCTCGGTGTCTGATGATCTTTCCCCAGAAGAAGGTAGAAAACGACAAAATCTAAGAGATATCTGTAACCTGGCTAAGCTGCAGAATATCCCCTCTAAGGTCAGTGGGTCAGCTCTGGTCATTGAAGGGAAGAGGTTCAATTATAGGGAAATTGGAAACCTTCCACATGGCTTAAAACTTAGCGATGCGAAGCAAATCCCCTGTAAAGGAGGTATTGCATACCAAGGCCCAGACGTGTTTATGTCCAACATGGATCAGGCAAAGTTTACCCATGGTGAAAAAACTTTCTCATCTGTTGAACAAGCCCTCAGATATACAAAAGCAATGGTCTGTAATCAACTAGGTTTTGCAAATGAGATTTTGTCAACTGATGACCCTTACAAAATCAAGGCCGTCAAAACAGATCCCAAGTATGATAGAGTGGCTCGCTATGGAAGAGCAGACAATGTTGAAAAGTATAAGCAAAGCGATGTCCTTCCATATGCTCTTCTTCCTACAGGTGAAAAGAAACTGTTCGAGGCCACCCGTGATTGACGCTTGGGTTGTGGACAACCTCTCTCCCAGGTGAAATACATAGATGATACTTTGCCCCGCGAAAACACTGGGGGGAAAACCCTGATGCAAGCACGTGAAATGATCAAGTGAGTGAGTGAGTGTTGGGTGTTTTACGCCGTACTGACAGCTAGGGTCATTTTCACGGCGAAAACCAGTTGGGACGAATTGTCTTTGGTGATTGAATCTATGAGATGAAGGTGACAGGGCGGGCAAACAGCAGGGGATCAAAACCCAGCGATCATTTTTGCTGTACCTCATCCCTTAGTGAACCAAGCACTGACTGGGTATTGAACCCAAAAACCACTTGGTCAGTGCAGGGTCCCCCCTATCGTCGCCTCATACGATCAGCAGGGGCTACTGAGGCCTATTCTTACCCGGACCCCCACGGGGGCGTGAAATGATCAAAGAATTTTACTAAGCTAAGTGTCAGCAATGAACAGTATAAACAAGACCTATACTTAAGTTGCAGTGTTGCCGACCAAAGGTGCACAGCAACTACAGCAAACTTTTGATCAATGAAATCCTAGTTTAAACAAAACTATTAAACACTCAATATTTTGCTTTCCTAACTTACAAATGGATGAAGTCCTACGTTGCTGTGATGCAACTTTTGCAAATGATCATTATGCTTTAACAGTTGTACTCATTGGTCTTTTTGACCTTATATATGTTAACTCACATTATACTGTTTTCCCCGTTTTTGGCTCAGCAGTGGAAATCATGACTGACAGATTAACTGACTTTAGAAATAAACTCTGTAACCTATGCCGACCTGTTGTACTAAGCCACATTGTAGGTGCGGACATCAACTGATTCAATCGCTTCACAAAAGTCCATGATGTACTCAAAGGTGTGTTAAACGATGCACTTCCTCATATCAACCATACTATCATCTCCATAAATGATCATCATCATCTCCACACCCCCATGATCCAGGACTCCATCCATACAAGATGCAGAGGCTCATGATTCAACAAGTACCATAAATTCTATGGTGGTTTGAACCCTAGACTAGACACATGCAAGTTCTGGGCCCAGCAAATCCATAAAAGAACAAGGGTAAACCTAGATAAATGTTATAGTGGTTAATTTCTTTTCTTAGAATCAACTTACATAGTGTGCTTCTACAATATAGCCTAGCCCATAGGGCATTATGACAGTATTATTTCAAAAATGTTACAATTGTATCAAGTATTTAATGTAGCTCAACCTATAGGGCATAATTATATGGGAAACATATGCGATTGCCGATTTATGTTAACACTTTACTTATAATTTAACCTAGCCCATAGGGCATATTATGTGGGAAGCATGTGCGACTGCACATTTATGTCAACAAATTGTTTTAAATACAACCTAGCCCATAGGGCATATGTGGGAAACATGTGCGACTGCACATTCTTGTTATCAATTAGTTTAAAATACAACCTAGCCCATAGGGCTTTATGGGAAACATGTGCGCCTGCACATCTATGTCAACAATTTGTTTAAGATTTAACCTAGCCCATAGGGCAAACGTGGGAAGTGTGTGCGGCTGCACATCTATGTTATCAAATTGTTTAAAATACAACCTAGCCCATAGGGCATTATGGGAAACATGTGCGACTGCACATCTATGTCAACTTTTTGTTTAAAATTTAACCTAGCCCATAGGGCATATATGGAATTCATGCCCGACTGCATACTTATCTGACTGTGTTCCTTATATCTGGCTGATAATAGATGTATTCCTATCTCAATAGCTAGTTTTAATTAGAACTATTGATTAACTAATATAATCAATAAGGAGTGCTACACTTCTTGCCATTCGTTTATAAGAGAGTATTATGTGTTTACTAACAAAAATCCCAGAAGAGTAAATTATGTTTCTGAAATCCAAACAATCTGATCCCTCCAAATTGAAATTTCTTACCAAACCTAAATGACAATTTTTTTTAAAGAACAGAGGACTACATAATTATAACTCATCTAAATATCTGAAGTTTATGGCCCAAAATTGATCTGGTTAAGATGTTTTTGCAAGAGACCAAGATTGACTGCTTTGCCATTTCTGAAACATGGCTTACTGAAAATTTCCCTTCTAATATGATCAGGGATAATTACCTAGGCGTCGACTTGGATACTGGATTGAATTTTACCAAATTTGTAGATAAAACATATAATAAGGCAAATACTAGGTTGTTATCTTTACAAAAGATGCGGGCTTTTCTTACGAGTGAATTAGCCGGCAGAATATATAAACAGACTGTAATGCCATTATTTGATTACTGTGATTTTGTGTAAATAGAGTTATGTGGTTGAAGAATTTACATAGGAGAGCTGTGCGCTAAATAGATAATAAGAAGAATATAAACCTGGATGTTGTAGAATTAATGAGATTATATGTGTCCCCACACAGAAAGGATGCTCCATGTGGGAATTAAGCATTATAGAGCATGTTTTAAGCTTTCAAATCACGGGAAGAATTTGAACTCATACATTCGACAGGCTCGGGCTTGTCTGAAACCACTTCCTCTAAAACGTGTCAAGGAGTGTAAGTCTTACTCCACGATTATCCCTGAAAAATCATAGTATCATTATACCACCCATAGCAGTGGGCGTGTTAGGTAATACTTTTGCGCCCACCTCAAAGTTTCCCTTCCCCTTCTGGCGTGTATATAAGTGTAAGTCAGGGGGTGTTAACTATATTGTGTCACAATAGTCCCATCCGCTCATAGTTCTCTTCACACGCCCAACCTTCTCGGCGTCTTAACGTACCCACACTCCATTCAGGCACCAATATAATTGCCAGCAGTGGCGTATCCAGTTCCCCCCCGCCCCCCCCCCCCCCCCCCCCCGGGGGGGGGGGGGGGGGGGGGGGGGGTCCCCATGTTCGGTTGACCCCCCTCCGATTTCTCAAATTTTACGCAATTAAACTACCAATAAAGGGAATTATCCAAATTAGGGGGTCTCTGGAACCCCTCAGATTTAGCAAAGTTTCTATGCCTATAGACCTATACGGGGAATGTGGGTTGTATTTGATGGCCGCGCTTTACCAGTGTTCTACTCTCACTGTACTTAGAAGTTAGTAGGCATTAAAAGACTGTGTTTCACTCTGATCTAGTCTATTTGTAAATTTAGATGAAACATATATTATGACTCACATTATCTGTTCAATATACTCTGTACGATCGGCCGTAGACTGCCAGGTACACACAAAAGGTACACATATAAGATTCTATGCCCTCGTTATTTTTTGCCTAGTAGCATCATCGAAAATCTATTCCATTGCAGTAGTTGCAGCTTTAACAAAACAATCCCCCCTTTCCAGCTTCAACGTGTTAATTCCCTTAATGCGCTTTCCTCTCACAGTTAATCTGACAACCTGTATCCAAAGGTATTCTGTAGGCCTAAGTGTAATTAATGGAGGAAAGCGGGGGGGTGGGATATTGACATGTTTTGAATCGTACAGATTTATGTCTCAAACTTATCAACGTATATATATATCTGGTTTCAATACATATTATAGTAAAAACTCACAAAAGTGGCGAGTGTCATGTTGACGCTGGGGAAACGACAATCGTTTTGTTAGGCCGGGCCTAACGAATCTAGTGGGGGTCGAACCCACGAGGGGCTCGAATAATTCATTAGTGGCCCAGCGTCACGGCTCGCCGGACGGTTGTGGCCGATAGAGGCCTTTTATATCCGAACCACAGGACTGATGCAATACACCGCGTCCTACTTCTAGTATAGTGTAGACAATCTGCGGCGAATGACCCCTCCGCGCCAGAATCGTCATCCATGATTCGCAGTTAGCGAGCGTCGAGGTGGCAGAGTGATAGTGTAGACTGATCTTTCCTCCAGCGACACCTGGTGGATTAAATTGAAACCAGGACGACCATGAACGAAAAAAATGTATTCAAATGGGGATTCGAACACGGGCAGGCCACCATCCAAGTAACAACCGGTCTCAATGTTGCTTAACTTACCCGGGCTAGGGACCATCCAAATACCCACCGGTATGAACAGATCGTAGCTTAGTGAAATTGACTGTATGGATTTAAACATATCAACCAGGAGCCATCAAGAGATAAAGTCTAGTATTGATAGACTTGGATACCTGCCAAACTGAATTAAACCTTCTGCATACCCAGTATTATTAGATTAAGCAGTTTGGGGTTTTTAGGCATATTTCCTGGTACTGACATGTACAGAACCAGAATTTTGGGGGCGGTGATGTGAGTCTTCCCTGACAAACAAGGGGCCCTTGATGGGGGGGTCCCAATGTCGCATGTCAATTTTAAGAAACATCCATGTCGCCCTGTCGAATTTAAGAATTAGCCCTGTCCCATGTCACTAAGCCCAAAAAGGGCCATGTCGCCGTCTCGAATTTAAGGGTCTAGGGCCATAAACAAGAGGTGCACGTGGTCAACTAGAATTTAGGAGGGATCGGTGAGAAAAAGAAGGGGCGGGCGGTAGTTTGGCAGTGGGTAGTATCCTTGAAAGGGCCCCCTTCCCAGTATGAAGTGGAAAAGGAGAAAGTGGAGGATCGGATTCATATGGGGAGTCCCATTGGAATTGCAAATATAAATTTATGCAACATTTTGTTCACACTTTAATTTCAGAAACTAATTTCACATCAGAATGTACTGAGCATTTGTATATATTGTTCATTCTTAGTCCTAACACCAAGGAAAATGTACGTATTTTGTTTTTTTTTCCATATGAAATATTTATAGTTTTATATTCTGAATTTGTAGTCTTATCCCCGTCATGGGTAGCCCTGTGGTCAGGGGTGTCTGGTGACCAGCTGCAGATGGTTATGTGATGTGGGGGAAGAACGGGGGTCGGGCGCTAGACACAGCATGTGGTCTCTTTCCTGTGGAGCATTAAATTATTCCGACAGTGATGATAGAAAAGTCTGAAATCATAAATCAAAGTAGGATTTTTTCTACGGAAAACATTCTTTAACATAATTGTGAACAAATTGATATGTTTAAAGTCAAAAATGAGCAATAATTAAGATAAATACAAAATTCGGAGAATTAAACAAATAATAATATGTTAATACTCGACCCTCCCGTAAATGCATGCAATTCTTGGAGGATGAATTTACACTTTTTTTTTCTCATGGACCACTTTCATCTCTGGAAATCCCCTTAGCTTATTACAGGGGTGCTAAACACTGGTTTTCCCTACCAAGACATATTCGTGAATTAGATAATATTGATATAAAATAGTACAATAATAATGACACTTTAAAATTATGAACAGAAAAAAGGCGTATTGCCGTATGACGGACGATACGTCAAGTTAACCCAGGCATTTACAGGATTCGAACCCGTGCAGAGAAAACACATCAGGTCGCCGGTGAAATGACTTATCCATTTTACCGCCGACTTGATGCTGCAGGTGATTGATTTTCCGACGGGTAGGTTCCTCCACGGGCCTTACGATGGGGTCAAACATTGCCATTTCTCCACGTCTTCACAAATCAAGGCTCCTGCCCCGCTAAAACTAGTAATCTGTCGGGATAGACTGGGAGGGAGTGAGGGAGAGAGCCCTGCGTGATGGAGGATTAATCTCCAGGGCCCGACCCGGGTGCCCGACCCAGAGACCGCCTGACGGTGTAACCCTTACCGGGCCACGCCCCACCACGCCCCGTTGCACTGCGTAAGTAAACCCCGGTCTCAACCGATGATTGGGACGGATTCTGAGCTGTGTCGCAGTTTGCCCCATGAGTTTAATTTGCCCCAGTCTGAGAGGAGCTCTCTGTTGGTCGTTACAGGGGTGTGCACCTGCCATCCGGCTTAAAGCCTGCAGTCTGTAGCAGAATGTATTGAAGGGGGGGGGGGGGGGTCCCATGTTCGGTTGACCCCCCTCCGATTTCTCAAATTTTACGCAATTAAACTACCAATAAAGGGAATTATCCAAATTAGGGGGTCTCTGGAACCCCTCAGATTTAGCAAAGTTTCTATGCCCATAGACCTATACGGGGAATGTGGGTTGTATTTGATGGCCGCGCTTTACCAGTGTTCTACTCTCACTGTACTTAGAAGTTAGTAGGCATTAAAAGACTGTGTTTCACTCTGATCTAGTATATTTGTAAATTTAGATGAAACATATATTATGACTCACATTATCTGTTCAATATACTCTGTACGATCGGCCGTAGACTGCCAGGTACACACAAAAAACATAGTTTAGCGTGAAGCTGTGATTTAAGGTAAATTCTAACCTATAGCTAGTGTTACTATATAAAAACAAAAATAAAAGGACATTTGACACAAAGTGTAGTTAAAATCTAGTGTACTATTTTATTGCTGAATCGATTCTATTAATCTTTATCCTCGGCGCACCACTCGCACAACACCTCGGAGCACATGATGCTGGCAGGCTCGCCCCCCTCACAGTCGGCGTGGTAGCACCGGCCGCAGTAGTTGCAGACCAAGTACATTCTGAAATATTACGGAGGCATGTTTAAATACACATTTTTTTAAATTGTGTGCACGAACTAATCGGACCATCATCAATCACAATTTTTAGTAACCGTACGAAATTCGGCGTTCACTCCAACGTCAACATCAAGATTCTATGCCCTCGTTATTTTTTGCCTAGTAGCATCATCGAAAATCATTGTCGCTATATAATATTATTTATTATGAAAAAAAAACCCGGCGTACCTGTAGTTGCCATCCAAGAATATGGCCTGCGGTTGTGTGGCGTGTTGGTCTTCGGCAAACGTTTTCATCGCCTTCCACCTTTGGTCCGTTAAGTACTCCTCCTGCTCCTGAAAAAAATTGTGTGGTTATAGTTAAATGTGCAAAAGTCAATTTTGCACTTACTACATACCAGCGTGTCCCTCGTAATATTGGCAAATTTCAGAACAATTGTACTCGTGAAATCGCCCCACTCATCATTTTGTTTTGTTTATACATATTTCCCTTCATACGCTTACATGTTTTATTTCCCACTTAGCTTCATCGTGTAAATACAAATGTACCAACCTGGGTCGGATCCTCCGAACAGTAGACGCACGTCCACTCTGATGGGCCGTCCGGGAGCTGTTGTTGGTCGTGCGTCCTGGAAAAAATTTCAAAAATCATCACACCGTCCATCATTTCAACATAGGTGGTCGAAACTACCAAATCATCGGCATCTCAATTTTTCTCATCCAATCTCTATTTCATGTTATTGTGCCAGTCTGACAAATTTGCAATTTTTAAAATGTCCAAAAAAGAGCCTGTTGTTTCAGCATGTTACATGAATTCGAGCGACCACAACTATGTCCGACCGCGAGTCCGTCGTCGGGTTTTAGACAGTGTGCATTATTTGGCATGACGATAGTCATCCTACCAGATAGTAAGTTAATAATTTTCTTTCCATGCTTCTCTTCCATCCCTGTCCATCAATTGCAACAGTGTTGAACAATTTAAACCTACTTAGGGGTGAACAGGGGCGCGCACTCGGTCCATTCGGGTTCCGTCCAGATCGTTTCCTCCTCTTCAATATTTTTCTCCTCACGCGGTGTCCATGCCTGGGATTCCTCTTCCTCCTCCGACCGCACATGGTTGCTTGAATGAGCCAAAAAAAACAACCTTTAAGTGTCTGGAATTGGTTATCTACGTGTATGGGGAGAAAACGAAAAAAAATGGAAAATATCTACCAAACGTAACAGCTATTATCCACACAATTATACATTTGTTAACAAACACTCTATATATGGAAGTGTAACCCCCAAGTCATTCTCCCGCAAAGCCTGAAAAAACACTACTTCTCTATATAGGCATGTTATCTTATCAAATTATAGGCAAGTTATCTGATTCACCTACCGGGTTTTCTGCGCGGTCGCCATTGTTCACAATGTGGTGCTTGTGTTTAATATCAGCAAACTTCTGCGTACGTACGGCTTTTATGGTCGTGAGGCTGGCGCGGGACTGTGTGTGTGCACGTGGTGGGCACCTCCTTATAAAGCTGGTGCCCCCCCCCCCCCCCCCGACCCCCCCGGGGGGCAGGGTAATGAGGGGCCATCTAGGTCAGCCGAGCAGCCTGAGCGACCGGTGTCAGGTGTTACATAAGGTGTCGCTCGCGCAGCGCAGCCCTGGCAGCTGGATGTGCACGTCCTGACACCTGACTCAAGAAACCACCCGTAAATGCACACGGCCCCACACCCCCAGCCTGTGAAATAACTTCAGAAAACGTACCTCAAAGTCGCACATCCTGGCACCGTAACCTTGCGAAGTAATTTCCTACCTTTTATTTTAAATTTGAAAGTAGTCACATTATAAGGTTTAGGGCGTAATATAATTATTCCTAATAAAAAAATGTTGCTTTTGTTGGCAAAAGCGTCTAAATCACATAATCCTAACAATGCATATAAAACACCGGACATTGTCCGAAATTAAGCTGCTGCACCCTATAGGCCGGGCCTATAGGCCTTCACCCGGGGATCACACTCACACTCGTGAGTCTAGATCTGCACACTCACACTCGTGATTCTGCACACTCACTGCCAGGTGCGTTATTTTTAAGGTTTGCACATTTTTTTATACATGTGCACACTTCTCATGGAATTTTTTCATTCCCATATATCGGGGGGTGCATATCCAATATTTGTGGTGCACAATCTCATTAATGATGCATACGTTTTCAGCTTAATTTCGGACACTACGTGCACGAGTTCGTTATATATATCTATAGGTCCTCTAGATCTACAAGAAGTCGTGGCGCCGAAGGGGACATACGATCATATTTTCTTGTTCAACCACATATCCAAAATGTCCACTTATCCGCATAACAGGCAGGAAAGATGCCCATGAAGGTTGCTCGAACTTTTCCTTGTGCCACATTGTATAAGGACTTATGTATCTGGAATCGACGGTGCTGGGTCGGTACCACTTCACAGCTGCAAACACATGTTGCCTCTTCTGCCCGGTTGCATTACATTGTATGTAATGTTTCATGTAGTGGGTGGCGATGCACGGTCGCTCCCGGGGGTCAGTCTGTCCGTCGTCGTACCAATTTGCCATTAGTCTAGACAACTTTTTACCACTGCTGGAATTTGTGCTGGAATAAGTCATGGGGCCATATTTTGCGACTTTAGACTTCACGTAAACTGAAGGCAGAAATGACTTCTCTAGGATCTCCGGTTCTGTGGGGTACATCTTTTTGTATGTTTTTTTGAGCAGCTCAAGATCGTCCGAGTCGATCCACACATTTTCTCCTCTAAATGTCTCGAAGCCGTCGGGGAGACTCCATAGGCTCTCGCACTGCGCGAAATCTCGCTCATTGGGTACATCGAGTGTTTCCAGGACCGTTCTTGCTTTCTTCTCTCCTTCTCCCAGCTGGCAGTGTTTGCCAAATTTCCCCTCGTGTTTGGACGGCATTTCGGCGCGCGCCTGACTGACACGACTCATCCTGTGAAACCTCTCAAACAATTGTTTCTCTATCTGGCGATTGTTAGTCGGCACATCCCCCAAGTAACCATTATACCGCTCAAAACTGAACAGCCAAGTACTGGGAGCTGGACCATACTCCCGGAGACACTCCTTTAAATGGAGATGTAGATGCATGTTTGGGGTAATGAAATCAGAACCGAACTGGAGCTCTGTGCTCTTACAAAAGTGCAATAGTTTCCTGTGTGCCTGTTCTATCTCGTGGTGTGTAATACAAGGCTTGCACAGAAGTCGAGTGGCTTCTACGAAACGCTGCCAGCTATGAAGCATATTCTCCGGCAAAAGGCCCTGGAGGCAGTATCCAGACGAGACTGTAACCCAATTCTTCCACTCCTTTGCCGTCCACATCGCAGCGTTCGATTTGATGTTAGTTACCACGCAGTCATCCGGTAGTCCCTCTTTAAACTGATTCAGACGAGTATCAATAGTCAACACCTGATTAGCGCTTAGTACAACGTCATCTGTTGAATTCTTCTTCTTCTTTGACAACTCTTTGTCGGTCCACCTCTTTCACATTCGCTTGGCAGTCCCTGAATCCCAATAATAAAAGCACATATGTGAAATCGGTATTGAAACCCCAATGAACTAATAGTCCAAATTAAAGGCAAATGCAATTTCCATTTCAAACACATTATCAGTGCTAAACATTAATTAACGTTAGGTCAAGCTTCAACACTTACCCAACAGTACATTATGCATCACATCGATCGAGAGGAACCTGAAGAAATGAATGTCATATAATACAGTTACTGCTAATGGAAACATTTGTATTAATGTTTATTCAAATGTCAAATTAAAATTGTTAATATTTTGGTATAATTCTGTGTAAGATTGGCCTTTAAATTTGTTCGGCCTGGAGATTGAACTTACCTGATGGGATTGAAGTAGGGCAATTCCAGGAGGACACAGGAACGAGCTCCATACTGTTTCTCAAGTTTACTTTTCTCTCTCGGGGTGGATGCAGCTGTAATCTCACTCACTCTCTCCTTGTGTTGGTCCAGAGTACGAGGAGTCCAATTCGCCATGTTGAATCCTCCACGGTTTGAATTCTTGAATTCCTTCAGACATTTTGAACAACCCATGATAGCATTAGGTAGCAGGAAACCGCAGGTCTTCCTCCCTGCAGGCAGGTCGGCAGCAACGTTCAAAAGCGCCAACTTAACGGTCTTGCCATTTGGGCAAACGTTGGTTATAAGCCTTTTTCCCTGATGCCAGAATTCCTTGAGTTCGTTGACTAGGGGCCTCAGAAAACTGGTAAGGTCGGCAGGTTCTTTACTTAAGTTTGGAATGATACCGTATAGTATGACGTTCTCAAGTCTGTACCGCTCATTTCTGGGTAGGTTAAGTATTGTTAGGTAAATGCCCCCTACTGACATCGAAGCTTTCCGAGAGAATGGTTGAAACCAATCGATATTCATCTGAAGAGCCAAGTTGTTTTCATTATCAAGAAAGCCGTCGTTGTTCGCGTTAAATTCTTTCCATACCGAACCGTCGTAAATGTCAGCAAACACTCCTTTGGGTATCCTCCTGCCCTTCCACTCTCTACATTTCAGCTCAAAACCTGGACGTTTCATCATAACCTGCAAACTCTTCTCGAGCGACTGGTAACAGAATGTCCTGACTGGAAGGAAGGCAATTTCCCCCACAATCTTGGTCTCATAAAACAATTTCCTGTTGCAGCGTTTTAAATCATCACCGATGGTAGTACACCTAATGGGTTGCTGATTACCATTATGATCCGTGTAAAAGCCTCGAGCTCGCACACGCTCAGTGGTGGACAACACGGATGCGACAACGTATAACAGGCCGGGCAGCATACACTGATAGAGTAATTAGTCATCGTTAGGTCTGTACCCAACCATTTGTACATCATCCGCATCGTTTTGGGGAATACTGCCTCCGCTGCTTGTGAAACCCGGTCATTACCTGCTACCGTCAATAATTCACAAATGAAGCACATAACTTTAGCCATTTGCGTATCACTGGTGAAGGTGTGGATCTGCCACTGCAAAAGAAAGAACAGAACCCATGAAAATAGGCTTTGGATATTCTTATTAGGGGTACCACTAACAAGCCTTGCCAATGGGCTAGGACGACCCGTCCCGTCACCGAAAACCACTTTTAAGTGACGGATGGCCCTGTTGCGAATCTTGACTGCCTCTGGATCAAGCTTATCATTTTCTTCCGTTTCTTGGGAATCTTCCATGGTACCGTAATAGTCTTCCATATCATCACGTGACTCCTCATCGGCTTCCATGGGTACCGCCTCTTCAACAGGCTGATTGCGACCCACAGGCTGACTGTCTGCTTCTCCCGGATTGCCGACTTCAGCCTGCCGCTGATTAGCAGCTGCAGCTTCTTCCCGAATACCAGCTCCAACCTGGATACCACCTTCAGCCCGAATTCCCGCTTCAACCTGCATACCACCTTCAGCCTCAATACCCGCTTCAGCCTGGTTACCTGCCTCAGCCTCAACACCCGCTTCAGCCTTGTTACCTGCCTCAGCCTGAAAACCTGCTTCAGCCTGGTTACCTGCCTCAGCCTGAAAACCTGCTTCCGCCTGGTTACCTGCCTCAGCCTGAAAACCTGCTTCAGCCTGGTTAACTGCCTCAGCCTGAAAACCTGCTTCAGCCTGGTTACCTGCCTGAGCCTGAATATCTGCTTCCGCCTGGTTACCTGCCTCAGCCTGAAAACCTGCTTCAGCCTGGTTAACTGCCTCAGCCTGAAAACCTGCTTCAGCCTGGTTACCTGCCTGAGCCTGAATATCTGCAGCTTCGGCCTCAAGACCCACTTCTGCCTGATTGCCAGCGCGTTGAGGTAAACCAAATGGGATTGGTTCTGCAAGACACATGTATAATAATAAATCAAATGTACAGTCGGGTTTCAGAGTACAGACTTTCCCACCCAATGTTGTTTCTCTGACTCAAAAGCTATGATAGAAAGATGCATGGAGGGATACATATATATAACGTCCATTGTTCAAGTCATTCATTATTTGAACAATTGTTTAATTGTCAAGAAAAGATTTAGGCTGGCGATAATTTTCCAAACACTAACTGATCATTAAGAGTATAGTAGGTATTTGAAAATAATATCTATGCGCGCAAGCTAGCTATGAAGGTTTTGAAGGATATCGATTTCAGGTGAAAGTGACTTTATCCTAGTTATACTATTTATCTGGTACTCACCATGCTCCTTAAGATGCTTCCTGTTATATGTACTTTTTGAAACTGCACGTTTACATGTGTCGCACCATCGGTTTCGGCTAGTGTCCATATTTCTTCTGGTTTCTGCCTGGTCACTGGTCAGACCCTTGAAACACCACGATCGCGAGGCCATGGCGAACTTGAGTTAGACAGCAGCACTTCAGGGCTATGAACCTTCCCCATTTGCGACCGCGACACAAGTATTTATATATGGTACAGACCGACGCCTATGGTCCCACCAGCTGAAAGCCGCGAATTGCCGCGACATGCCACAGCCCCGACCCAGGGGTAGTTGCACTCGAGCTCCTAACCTCAGACACCCGTGTGAAATTAAAGCCGAGAACAGCCTGCCACAGTATTACCAGGAGATTAATGTCGCCTCCAGCCTGGCCGTCACGGTAGCGCGTTGTCGTGATTTGTCGGGCGCGTGAAGTTTCTCCAGCTTTCGAAACGCATCGTCCGCCGTCTGGACTGGTGAGGGCATGACACCTGCCATTAAAACCTAGGGTCTATCCATTAAAGGGCGGTGAAGTTTCCTCAGCTTCCGAAACGCATCGGCTGCCGTCAGGTCGACTGGTCATAGGATTTCATCTGCCTTGAAAACTGAGCTCGAAGTTTAGCTCGAAGGTCAAACCTTAAGCTTTCTGCTACTACTTAGGGTCAGCTTATTTCGTTATATAGTGCGTTTGGTGTACGGCTACGTGAATATCATGAGTGTCAAAATCCTGAGTGCCACCCTTGGTGAGAATCTTCTTAATTACTTTTGTTGTACAAGTGATACGAGTCGATGGCCGACTTTCCAAATTATTCAAAATAGGTAAAACATATGTATTCATTCTGGGGGTCGCCCTTCCTAATTAAATAATATGGCCAGTTTTCTGAATTCTAGGGTGTGGCCATATGGCAGTTATAGTTTATTCTGTCTGTTTGAATAGCCTGGCCATGGTAATTTGGAACGAAGGTGTTTGTTTAAAGTTGAGATGACAACCTTCATGTTCTCTTCTTTCTTTTTTTTTCAATATATAGCTGCCGCGTACTTGGTTCTTGTATCATGCGTGGAATTTGTTCGAGCTGCCAGTGGCGGACACTGGCCTAGGGTCGTTCACAATAAGCCTGGAGTAACCCGTACCCGGTTGGTCAACCTCACTGCTCCATTTACCGGTCACCCTCCACCAAAACACGATGCGATGACCGGCCTCACCTTTCATGACACCCTGCAAGCCTTGTTGGACCAGGACCATACCGTAACTGACACTGGATCTGAAGCCAACCCAGGAGACGGAAACATTAAAGAATTCCCAACTGTGGTACTTCTCTCTTCGTACACTCTTCTTCTTATCCTCGCCGTAGCCATAATTATTAGCATATTCTTTGTTTGCTCCGGAATTAATCGCATCTTCGCAGATGCTCGTTTTCGTGTATACTTGCTTGTCTCGGGCAATCACAGTGTATGGCTTAAAATAGGCACGTTCCCTGGACATTTTGGAGATTATATCTTTCAAACAGACGATCCTATCACACTGACTAAAGCCGAAAATATATGCCTAGGCGCACGATACACATTGAACTGTGTCATCCAAATGACCGACTGCTATACCGGCACATCGACACGACTGCCCACACATTTAAAGGTTAATAAACTGAAGGACATCATGTTGACAAGATTGATGACTAAGGACATTATACGCTACCAGTTGGTTACCATGGGTATAGGCATAGGAGAGCCTGTTCTTTTGGGGAAATACCGGCCCGGTGAGCTTGCAATTAGTACTAATACTTCAGTCGACTTAAGCCGTGTTGACCTTGATTAAGTCTTGTGTGAAAAATGTTGTATTTTTGTGTGTTTACTACCAATATGCTGCCGAACGTGCGTCAATCGATACAAGTGTTATGGTTATAAATTGAATTTGTAGCTAAATAAAATTTCGGTTTTGGAAAGAGCAGTATGACGCTGACAAGAGCGCTTTTACTCTGGCTCGGGCTAGGGTCGACCCCTTAGGTAATCTGCGAGACAGGCCCCTAATTTAGGGGCCTGAGGCTAAACTAGGTCTGCAACCAAAACTAGTAGTGGAATTAAATGTGGTTAACGCCACAATCTGGCGATCGGGCTCCAACCGAAATTATGGCTATAGCTAATTAAGCTATTGTCCCTTAATAAATCTCGACACCTAAATTGACTTGTTTGTTTTTTAAATTATTAATTTTGCAATGTCACAGAAGCTCCAAGTTACCTATACATAACTCCCGGAGAACTCCCACTTTAAAGGGTTACACTATATGCAAGAGGTTTTTTTATTCTCTCACAGAAAGAATATAGGTCACCGTGCCATACAAATCCTAGAAAGTATTTCGGGTTCATCAGGAGACTACATGGTCACTTGTAAATTTTGATAGGTCCTACTGGCAGCGATGTATTTGATCATAATAAAATTTCTGAAAAATTACTTTTGCACCTTACTGCATGGAATCGAACTAAAAAGGATCCACTTGAAAAGAAGTAACAGTTCTTAATTAAAACCGGCTTCATGCAACATTATTTTTTCATGACTGCGAAATAAGTACGAAGAGATGATTCATGTCGCATCATTTTAAAAATCGTATATCGAGCTTATGTTTGTTTAAAATACACTTTTTATGATTGATTTATGTTATTATTGATAACAGGCCTAGGTGTCATTCCATTGCTCTTCTAATGGTAGAGACCTTGTACCATAACACTCATCAAAAAAGTGTTGTATTGTAATCGATTTCAAGTTCGTGGTCTATCTTCAAGAAATAGCACATTCGGGTTTTCAACAAAATGACAGGTCATTATAGTTAAATGCGTTTCGTATCGTAAATAAAAAGTATTCATGAATTTACGATTCACTTATGAGAAGGACCTGTATAACGCGTACGGTTTTAGACTAATATAAGGCGAGTCTTACCAACATATCTATAGAAATACTTCCCTGCTTATCGAGCATGCCACAATCAAAACAAGAAGCGCAAAGTTCTTTGATAAAAGTTTATAAAACGACTTTACAATTGAAGAAAGTACAAAGACCTAACATACAGCGTGACACAGACCATACAATTAAACGTAGTGTAATTATAAAGAAAACATAAAGATGATAAACATAAACATCACATAAAATAGAGCTTTAAACAGACCCTTTAGAAATAAGTTAAATTGGCTGTACATGTGCATCGGCGATACCCGACCGATACCCGGGCTTCACCGCCCAGTCTGGGGTGTTGGGAGGAGGCTGTTGGCGTTTTGGATTATCGTCGGGGACATTGTTCCGCTTCTTTTCCATTCTAACGCCCCGCTGACGGCCGCTAATTTCGTCATACTCAATTTCGTCCAGGTGGGCTTTGTAGGCCCTCAGCTCATCGCTCTCCCACACGAGCGGTTTGACGCGGCGGTGATATCGCTCTTTCGTCTTCCCGTCTTTGTCGACCGCGGCCGGATAATAAAGTCCGCGCTCCTCGTCGCTCGTGTAGTCGGGGGTGAGGAGGCGCCTCACGGAATTCTTTCGAGCTTCGTCCCACGTTTTGACGAAATTTTCCAACCCCACTATCCGTCTTCTGAGCTTCTGCAAAGTTAAAAAGACACTTTTTTTATTTTAATACAGTTACGACATACTTGGTCAAGAACATCCAATAAACACAAACAAGTTTTTCAATATTTCAGTTGCCTTAATTTAAAAGCTGGTCACTGCAGTTAATTTCAAAAGCGTTGCTTTATCCTTGGTCTCTATAACATACAGGCACTTTTTATTAATTGTGTCATATCCATTCTAATTGTATGTCAAGATTATTGTCCAAGGAAGCAAGTAAGGTTACAGTGCTCTATAAAAATTCATAATGTAAAAAAATTATAATTGTTTCCCAAGTTTCAGTGTTACAACCATAAGATCATTTCACAGCCGGGCCCCCTGTTTTAAGCCAAATTGCCGATTCACAGCTACAGCCCCCGGTATAGTTCCGACCGCAGTTTGTACGTATACCCCTTTTTGAACTGAGTGGGTCCCCGGGAAGTCACACCCCCTACACCATAGACCCCCAGTCTGTCTACTCAGATATCAAAGTAGGACATATCATCGTTCTTCAAAATAGAAAACAACCCCTTTCCACTGACATTTATACCAAAAAATCGACCCCTTATTCTTCAAAACGCAGACATTTAGTGGCCAAGAAATACCCTTTTTCGTGAAATTTCATATTTCCCAGGAAAAAAAAGACCCTTATTTTCATATCATGGATATTTGGGATGAAAAAGTAACCTTTTTTCTAGAAACAAGGACATGTGAATGTTGTCAAACTAGACCCTTTCTTCGCGTTTTTTAGAACAATGATGCGTATCCTTCCACCCAAGGAGTGGACAGACTGGGCATAGACCATAGACATTACTCTTTCTCCTCGGCTTTGCACTTGAAAGGTGTAAAATTTCGGCCTGCCTGAATCGAACTACGTCAAACAATGTTGAGAACAATAGTCCGCAAAAGCCATGACGTCGGGCGGGCCCCTAACGGTCACTGCACGCTGCTCCCGTGCCTAAACATGGGCAGGGCTGGGCCGGGGGTCCCCTCTATGAACTTTAGTAGGACCCAGCTGTCAGATTTGCTATTTCCACTAATAATGCTCGCAAACTTATGAAAACATGTATTTTCATAGGGGAATTATCAATGTGCATTATGATATACTTGAAAAGAAAAAGAGTTAATAAATAGCAAAGTTATAGGCAATGTTATTGTCTGTGTGTACGGGTGACCGTGGTCCAGCCGGGTGTTATCGGTGCCCCCTCCAGGGCGGGCCGGGCCGGTGACCGGGGGTGTAGGGTTACCGGGGCCGGTCGTAAAAGGTTTAGGCCCAACACAGGGCCCAACACGTGTTGCGGGAGGGGTCCGTGACGTCAGACTTTTGTGGTCTATAGAGGAAGTCTGTAACAAAAATTTATTTACCTCGTTCACGTGGTGACGGATGATAGCCTTTTCATTGTCAGCCTTAATTCGGTTCTTCCGCATTCTGTTGGCCCTGTTTTGGAGGGTCTTGAAGTAGGTGTTGGCAGAAGCTAGAAAAAGAGGAAGGACATGAAGTGTGCTTAAAACTGGAGCCATTAAGTAGACAAAGGCACTATAAAGGCAATAAATCAAGGGAATACATGTTAAAAATGCAAAGTGAGGGTCAACATATTATTCACGAATTAAAACCATCATTACACTGGTATTATATTTCTTTGTCCAGATAATAGAACTTACGTTTTTTTCAGATGACTGGGAGGATAACTTAAATTATAAAAGTAACAATTTCCAATGTAAGTGGAGCCTATTTAGACACTAAAAACAGATTTCCAGCATTTCAAGCATGTTAAAATTTGTGTTAATTGAAGGACCAATACTTTGGAATCATGGACATTAGATGCATGAAATGTACAGCTGCAGGTTAGTTAACAAAGAAACTTGCTACCTATGGGACTTACCTAACACCTCTTCTCTGGGGGTATCTGGCCCGAGGCACACGTTGTCAACAACGGCCTTGATGATCGGCGCGTTATCCGGGTGTTTGATCCCCGCCCTGAATGTTGGAATATATTTATATTGTTCAATTCATCGGCATCACGTCAAGTGCTCTATGACTCTATTAACATGAAAAAAAACAGCAAAACTTATATTCAGCTGCAGCTTCTGGTGTTCAGGAACACATTACCCATTGCTTACTTAAAAACAATATTATTTTCTGTACTATTCATGTTGTTATGACGTAATCAACTTACCCAGGGTTCAGGTTGAATCCCCAACCAGGCTCACCTCTCTTGGCCTTGTAGGCCGAACGAACGAGTTCCTACAAACAATATAATAAGCCAATAATTAATAGTGGACTTCTAACTATATGTCAGTGTACGAAATCATTACGGATTTTCGTTGTTTTCCGGGATGTTCCCTGGCGGCGGAGAAGAACATCAGGGCTATACTAGGAATGAGATCATTTCTAAACAAACCGAGAACTATATCAAACGGTAACGTTTTCAAGGTGAGATTATTAGTTAATTATAAGCTGTAAAAACAAACTTTAGAACTTACACATATTTCATTGCGTGGTTTGGGTGGTTTGGCAGCTGCAGCTGGCTTCGCTTGGTTCACGAGCACCTCCACCTGGGCCTTTGCCGCAGCCGCTTCAGCCTCCGCCCTTCGGCACTTCTTCTCCAGCTCCTCCATCCTGGCCAGCAAATGGGCCATGGACGGTTCAGCTGTAGACGTGGAGGGGCCGGACGAGGACGAGTATTCGGGCGTGAACGACCTTTGGGACGTCGTCGACGAGAACGACCCTTGCGATGTCAAGGGCCCGGGCGTGAACGACCTTTGGGACGTCGTCGACGAGAACGACCCTTGCGATGTCAAGGGTCCGGGCGTGGACGACGTTCTGGACGTGGAGCTGGGGAACCATGGATGGGATTGCGACGAGGAGGGCGTCATCCCCAAGGGCGTGGATCCGGAGGGCGTGGAGGGCGTGGAGGGCGTGGACGACGATGCGGATGGAGTACCGCCTTGGGAACCACCAAGGCTAAGGTCCACGTCGTTGAGGGTGGATCCCTCTTCCGCGTACAGGGAGTCGTGAAGAGACTGATCCGCAGAGAGATCCGGAAACCCATTCTGTGACCCATACTGACGCGCATCCGCAGACATATCCAACAGCAGAGTACCTACGCCTGCTGATGAATCATGATCGGTTATTTTCTCGCCACCCGGTTTGGGGCTGCTGGTCAAGATCCTGCATGAGCTCGTAGACGGGTTTGACAGAACAGCGTCACTATAATCAGTTGACCCGTTCATGGTGGCAGCAAGTTTTCAAGTGATCTATATAGCCATATGCCACGCCGTATTTATACATGCCGGGCAGGCCCCCCTGTGGATACATGATCTGGTGAAAGCGATCTTTTATCGATGAGGCAAGACTTTGAACATAAGTTACGTGGTAGACGTGACGGGGTGTGGACGGGGTAAGAGAGACTTTTACCATAAGTTACGTGCTAGCCGTGACGGGGAGTACATGGGGTATCAGCGACACCCTCACCGCCGCCCCTTGTGAGGCCTGTTACGTGTCAAGAAGTGTTAAGACTACCCCGCGGGCCGCGTGCCGCGGTACTCCTGTGAGGGACCTGACACAGAAGCTAGTTGACATGCGCCGCCTCAGATGGCCAACAGGTGGACGCGGTCATCACAGACGCGTGTCCCGGTGTCAAACGCGACAGAAGTCATTTCAGATGAACCCCCTGTCGATCGGCTCTCTGAAGAAAATAGCGGCCTATTAGACGTGCTTCGCACTACCCAGTGTAAAAACTTGTGAAGCCCCCGGCTAGAAGAAGTCGTTTTAGTTGTACCTTACCTAGCGTTTAAGTTGTCGACCGAGGGTTAACTTTTCGCTAAAGACTAGACGAAGCCCTTACAGTACCTGGGGAGTTGTGATGTCGTGTGGGGTGGGGGGTATAAATATGTGCCTGTACTATACACTGGTTCAGAACAGCCACTTGATGGCCATGGACATCGAGCGACTGTTAAACGCAAGTCTGCGTCTGCGTCTTGTTCGGGAGGAAAGGCCAGTGCTGAGACCTAGTCACCTCCAACCCGCGGACCAATCCGACCATCAGTGGCTGCTTCTCTTGTTAGTGATATACCTGGGGTGGAAATTTATCGGTATCTTCTGGAAATTGGCAGCAGGCTGTCGCTCGTTGGCGCAGGGTCAACGTCGGAGGGCTACAGTGCAGTGCTGTCTGAGAATCTACTGCCGATGGGAAACGCTCCTTTTTCCACTGGCTCCCATTCCCGCCGAAATGGAAGCCGTAGGAAGTGCTGCCTGCCCACGAATGATCATCCAAAGACCGAGCATCCTGTCCAAGGCCCTGACCGTCGCCTGTCGGGCCCACTCACGGTCCATCTGAATGGCAGTGACGAACCCTTGACGTTGGAACTCCCGCAAGAAGTCAAGATTCCTCGTACGGAGCGCGTGCGCCTGAACAAATTTTTCAGGCACAGACTTTGTAGAGCGAGCGTTTGCCTGATAAACAACAGGAACAACATGGCCCAAGAACTACTCCCAGCCGAAAAACTGGGCTGCATGCCTGACGTAGACTCTTGGGTGTGATGAACAGTTATATAAAAGTGTACGATATGTTTGAAGTAGATATGGCAAAATTTTAATTGTGAAATGCATATGTTCACGAAGCTTTCGAGTTACATATGTACATTAGTGTATGGTCAGTAAATACAATTATGGGAAAATAGGCGAAACGTTGACACGTGGACATCATAAAACCTTTTCCGCATGCATAACAATAAAACATTTTGATATCATGAACGTGTGTAGTCTTATGTGGCTGTGACTAATTATAAATGGGAATTCATGAGGATAATGTGAATGAATTGCAGCTGTACATGTGTGACGAAATTATGAGGGCGAGTATATATTCTAAACAACAAAAATCGAACATGAATGAGAACTGATAACTTTTGAGCTGCAATAAAAGGAAGAGTTAATAGCTAATGTATATATAACCAACTCAATTTAAAGTCAAGCGTCTGCATGCGCTTTGAATCCTACGTTGTCTGAAATACAGAATTGAGATGAAAACAAAAAGTGCTGGTATCATTATAAAAGTAAGTCCAATGTTCAACAGGTAAACAGTACCGTGCACACTGGGGGGGAGGAATGGTACGTGGGGAAGATGCAAGTCACCACGAAGTTTCTTGTATTCGACCTCATTCAGTCGAATCTCTTTCATGTATGTACGGAGGGAAAGGAAATTGTCTTTTGCTCGCTTAAAAATATCCTCTTGGCGGACTCGCATTTGCGGGCTAAGAGGTAAAATTGGGAATGGTTTATCGTACGAAAAATCCGGGTTCACAAGTCGGCTAAGTGACAGGTTGAGGTGTTGAAGACTAGCAAGGTTGACGGGGAAAACTGTTCTTAAGGGGCCTGCTGTAGAAGGCAAACAGTTAACACTTGAGACTGGAATTTCCCATTCTTTGGCGGACACAGAACAACCACATTCAAAGGCACGAACGCACGATTCACATCCAGGATGGGTTGTTGTTCGGTTGGGGCAGCGCACAACGACCTCGTCTATGTGAGAGAACAAATAGGTCCCTGTTGCAATGACTTGGATGTTCGACCTTCTGAAATTAGACTGAATGAGTATTTTGAAATCACAATAAAGTTTGACAGACTCATGATCACGTAGATAGATAGAAATGAGGCACGACGAGGGAGAAAGCCTGCGAATTGGTAGGTCATAATGACAAAACTGAGAATGGCAATTATCCAGATCTGGGTTGGAGGATACCGTGTATTGGGTTGCGGACACCAATAAATAAGCCGGTGTGTTGGAGAGGCGAGTATAATGCCCATGGAAGGCTAGAGGGAAGGTGTTTACTTTTAGAACCTTGAATATTTTGTCTAAGGAAATAACGGGAATCTTCAAAATTGTTTTCAGAACATTTCGCTGTAAAACCGGGGGGACTAAAACAGTTACACTTCTATACATGTCGCGAGTGTTTGGAATATAAATATTTGAACGATTGGACTTGGAAAGGAAAAGGTACCGAATCTTCCTCATATCAGTCTCCGATATCAAAGAGTTACTCAGCCTGTTCTCCGTTAGGTCGCGAATAGCCTGTAGCAAGACATCAAGGGAATAGTCCAGTTTAAAATCCAGTAGACGCAATTCTTGCAAATCTTGCATCAACCTGACCATCAATTCCCGGTTACTAATGTAAGCCTGGAGTCCTCGGGACAAATTGTATATGGAATGAGTGTTCTCTATGATGGCCTGGAGTTGGATTTCCAAAGTGGAGTCAACTACCTTTAGGACTGCATTTATTTTGCCATCGAGGAAGCCAATTTCATCGGCATTTACCTGGTCAGCACGAGTCTGTTGCTTCAAGTCATCGAGTGTGGCCGTTCCAAATAAAGTCTCGGAGAACTTGCCGATTTCTGGAATCAGAGCCCGCTGCTTCCTGGATTTTGCTGATGGAGGTGTTGGCTGGGCCGTCGATTCCAAAATTGATTGCACTTCCCGGAGTCCTTTGGTGACCTTCGCTGCTATAGTCTTCCCAATAGATGTTATGTTATTCAACATAAGTTGGATTTTTCGACACTGTTCCATTGAACCGGCTGCCAGGGTAGCGCCGTGTCTACAATTTAGTGCGGCTGCCTGTTTGGGAGAAGGAGGAAGTGGTAAAATGATATCGACTTCGGTAGTGAAGTACTCATTACCTATGTGGATGGACGGTTTACTCTCGAATACTACACCATAGTTGGTACGAAAACGGTTTACCGTACTGGTGCATAGGCATGGCTTAGCTGAGACAGTGCCCAGGATAAAGAGTCCACGAAGGAGGAGTATGAATACTGTTGGAGCCATGTCTGATGCAGGCTAGAGACCGCTCTAGTCTTTTATTACTTTTTCCCAGTCACGGGAAGGAGTAGACAGACAGTCGCCACGTGCACCTGGGATCTAAAGGTTTTGACCTCCGTGCAGAAACCTTACGTTAATGCCAAAAGAAAAGCCGTGCGAAGAGTATAAGCTTAGGCGTATGCTTGCTAGTAAGCTTTCGTTGGTTAGGGTGTCGGCTTGTTCTAATTGAATTGGAAGGCAGACTTCAAAATGAATTGTTGGCATGGGGTTCCTTAACTTGTGGATGAGAAGTGAGAAAGCCTGTAAATGCCATTACTGCCTGATATTTATAGGTTTTATTTGCAGGTGGTTTATATGGAGTTCAGGCCGATTTAAGTCTGGACTGGCTGAAATTAGTCTCAAACCCCCGGTCCCGCCACTCTAATTATAAAAGGATACGCATCAGCGTTCTGAAAAACGCGAATAAAGGGTCTGTTTTCAGAGACTTTGCATGTCCCTGTTTTTGAAAAAAAGGGTACATTTTCTGAAAATGTGTCAGCGTTTTGGAAAATAGGGGTCATTTTTCGATAAAAATAAGAAAAAAGGGTCAATTTCAGGTGTCAAATGTCCGCGATTTAAAGAAAAAGGGGTCATTTTTTCAAGGTAAAAATTCGTGGAAAGGGGGTGTTTTCTGTTCTGAAGAACGATGATATATGTCCTGCTTTTATACAAGAGTGGCGGGAACTCTTGTATAAATGTTGGAACAGTATGCCGGTGCATGTACGAATGGAACAATCCTTTACTAAATTTAAAACCATGTCTAAACATGCTATGTTGCTCCCCATTACATGAGTTAACTTTTTTCGACATTAGTGTTACTAAAATATGCTCGCTTAGAACCTATTAACTTAACTTCTTTTTTTTCTGATGGTTTGTATGACCCCCAATTTGTTGAATTGACGTGTGTGAACCATACATATTACTTTGTATCAGCACGTGTTATCTTTATATTACTGTTGAGTACTTGCACAAATCCCAATGTCTGCCTCATTGTTTATTAGGGGTGGGTTATAACAATGGTTAAAACTCTATGTATTCTTTGGATTTTTGTTTATTGTGTTTCTTGTGTTTCTTGTATGACCTTGGTTACTTATTACAACTGTTATGTTATATAATTGTATGACTGTTTGATATTAGACTAATGTATTATGGATATGAGATGCTGAGAAGGCAATGAAAACAGGCTTTAGCCTACTTGTATCTTTCTCAGGATAATAAAAATTGATTAAAAAAAAAAAAATATCTAACCAGCTTAGACCCAGTTTAAGGTGAATTATTTAGGGTAGTTATATAGGCCGGGAGGTACCTTTTATCCATACAGAAAATGTTTAATGAATTTTTAATTAATCTCATCTCTCACGGATGACTTCAAAAGAAGTTAATTTCAAACACTTTTAATACTCCATCTATGGATGGTAAGGGTAAATGGTTTTCCGGGTGGGAGGGGCGATGGATGGTAGGGTGAAATAGGCCTGTCAAAGATTTAGCTACATGTGCTTTGCAGCTGCAGGCGAACGTAGGTTGGGTATGGAAGTGCCCGACCCAGCAGTAGCCTGCATGGGGCAACTCTGGCCCGTGTTAACTCGATAACTAACCCCTGATTAATGGCGGGGAGTCCGTCAGATGACACCCAGCATGATACCTGTGTCGCTCTTGAGTGGGTTTGGTGTGAGTTATGTGATTACCAAGATTGTGCCCCTGCCCTTGTCAGATGTCAGAGGGGGGTACAGATTAGATGGGGTGCTTCCGGGTACTTATGGGTGTTAATGGATTAAGGCCGGCCATGATGGACGCTTCCAAACTTTGCCGCCGTTAGGAATGGACCTGGTTTATTAGGAAATGTTATGCACAAGGGAACAGGGGAGCGAGGGATAGCTGCAGAATCGCGAAAATGCTTTCTGTCATGTTACTTAAAAAGTACATGGAACTTGTTAACTAATGGTCATATTTAGCTGAGACAATTAATTTAAATGAAGTGTGATGCCCAGTGTCTCCTGTTTATTCAGATGCTAAGATCGGGAAAGAAGGTTATTTAGAATGTTTGCAAGAAGTATATATAATAAATTTATAATATTCGGAATTTAAGCCGGATCAGTCTCATTACCATTAGGACTATCATGTTTAAAAGTAGTAGTTGAGGAGAGGGCGGGTTCGAGCAGGTTTTTTTTTTATAATTTGCCAATTTTTTTTAGGGTCTTTTTGATTTAACAACTTTTTGATTACAAATGGAGAGTTCTCCTTTAAAAAGCGTAACGTCCCGATCCTGTTTAAAATAAGTTAACAATCAACCTCCTCTCTTGACATGACGATTAGGGTTCAGAGTAGTCCTAGCCTTATCATTAAATTGAGGGAATACTGTTACATACAACAGACGCTTCTTCATAGGGTGCGGGTAAAAAAAGTCACTTTTAATTAAAGTTAAACATATGAACATGATCTAGATGGATGAATTAACATTCGCGCAATTCAAGAATACTTAAAAAGAAACAAGACGTACGGAGGGACACTTACAGGATAATTTAACAAATCCAAGTTTTCTGTACATAGTAGTGAGATCATTCTGGGATATAATAGGTTAGGTAGGTATGACACTAAACTGTGGGCTTACAAAGCCTAAACAAATCCGCCAGGTAACATCATAGTATGAGACACTAGCTGAATATACATCAGTTACAGTTAATGTTATTGAGTTATCTAAGGTAGTCAAATGATATGAACTAATGTATATTTATCTGAAGGAAATATAACAGGCCTAGGTACGTACTTCTTGGGCAAACTAGGAAACAGGTTAGCTATAGGGCTTCCGTATAGCAGGATGCATGGTTAGGGCATCGCAAGAAGCCAAGGAAACTAAAAAAATTGCATTTGTTGGCCACTATACCCGGTGTTCTACATCGATGTTGAGTAGTATTCACAATATATTATGTTTAAATAAACATAGGTCAACTCTAGTAAGGCACAAGATGATTCTACATGAGATTACATTTACATGAGGTAGTAACAATGTAATAACAATGTGAACAGAACGGTATTAACTCTCAACTCAAGGAATCAGTGGACTGAAACATGTTCATGAGGTTCCTATACTAGTACTGGTCTATAGTAAGCTTAAGGCTGCAGTTCTTGAGTGCACTTGGCCTGGCCCAGCCTTGAAATAATGTTTGTTTCCTGTTTACCGCCCGAGTGACTATTTTAGGGCCGACTGGAAACTTTTTTTTATCATTTTTTGATTTTTTTTTTTTATCAAAGTTTTCAGTTAAAGCCTTACCAACAAAAGAAAATTTGGAAAAAAAAACAGATTGTCCGACCTCCCGACTGCGTATTTATCTGGTCACCCGCTGGACAGGAAACAATTTTTTTTTTAGGTTGGCCTTGTGCTACAATACCTGATAAATGATGACCCGTAGGGGACCGAGTGGTTTTGGGTTATTTTAATCAAACCTCTTAAATTGGTCAAACTAATGAAATAATAAAAAGTACATGATTTCTATAAACTATTTGAGTCAGTCTTGCATCCTATACCTTAATTATTTTCTCCGTATTGAAGTACTATATCATAGCCACAGCCAAATAAAGACATCCGGAAATCAAGGAAATCTCTATGTGACATCTCCAAATCTCATACGTTTTTTTAATATTTGGGGTAGACAGAAAATTTTGAAACCACTGAATTGCAGTACCTGAGCTATGTTTAGATTTAACAAACGTTAATCAGAGGGTCCATATAAAGTTTTGGAACTGACTAGGAGAACCGGAGGTCTGCAAGATACCAGCAGAGGCTATAAGTTATGTGTTTAAATCACAAGCTAGTCAACGCTTAAAAGGGGGAATTTACCAGGCCCAGCAGCCACTGTAATGTTCCCAAAAACTTGTCCTAGGTCATTCAAACATTAGGTTACAGGTAATTAGGTCAGTAATATAAGAAGAAAAAGATCTTGTGTGGGGGTGTTTACGAGCATTGGTGGCCCAGGTGGGAAAGTTGCTTAGCCCACTTTTCCAAGAGTTGGGGACTAGGACGGAAGCCGTCGGCTAGCAGCTGGTACCTGTGCGACCAAAAGTGGCTCCGCCCACGTTTGGTACGCCTCAGTTTGTGAACCCATTTTCCTAGGAACAAGGACGGTAGCCAGTTGCGTTTGTTGATGGCTGTAATCTCCTGATTCAGTTTTATAATGGCAGCGTTAAGAGTTCTCTGGTGTTGTGGGTCTGTGTCTTGGACGAACGGACAACGGCTCAGGTTACACCCTGTAAAGTCCGCGAACAAGATGTTGGCTGTCGGGAAGTTCCTATGGAAGGCAATGTCAGCGTCGTTTAAATGTCCCAGGATACGGTCGACAGCCTGATCGGCGGACTCCCGTGTGAAGTGATACTTCTTGACAATGTTGTCCCAAAGAAGGAAATCAAACGGACCTCCCATAACTACTACTAGATCGTGAGGGTGGGTGGTTGCATGGATCCACGCTAGTGAAACCAGGTTATTTACCGTTGCATCCGGCAAGTGTGACACGTCTATCTGCGAGTCCGAAAGGTTCAGCTTGTCCACCTGAGCCTGCAGGTCCATGGCCCTCTCGTCGGCAAAAACCCTGATGATCGTCATTGCAAAATTGAAATTAAATGAACGAAAAACGTAGGGCATGAAAGGGACTCGAACCGGGGTCCGACCGAGTTAGCTGGTACCCAAAGATCCACTGGGTCGAATAATACGATGACGTCGCAAACCAGCGAAAGCCGTCTAGAGGTCCTTCCGGTCGCAGGACCAAATACGTCGAAACTACGTTGGGGAAAACGATGATGGGCGATGTAAATTGAAGTTGATAAACTTGCCTTTCCGCCGAAAGAGACACATCAGTGACAATTGAGGGCGATCAAAATTAATAACTTGTGGTATTGCTTGTTTTCAAAATCGGAAAACCCACTGAAACACAAGGACCGAAACTACAAAGTGTCTCTTTTTGGTAAACACCTTTCTCGTTGCCCCGATTACACCCACGGTATATATATGTCGCAAACTCTATACGTAATTGGGTCTGGTTGTGCAAACTAATGAAATGAAATGAACTGAATAATGGCACAGATGAATTCGCCAGACCTGGGTGGTAGGAGCTAATCGAACCTCATGCACTCGATTACCACCTGCCACTCCAAATTTTTTTTTGGGAAGTTTTATTTGTAATAATGATATTGAAATGAAAAGATGGCCCACGGGCCGGTCCGGAGGGATGCAGGGGCGGACCCAGGCATTTCTAGGGGGGAGGGGGGGGGAGAGGCTAATGCATTAATCTACATGGGAGGGGCCCCTTTTTAAACAACATGATTTAACAGGGGAAGGGGGGGGCCTGGCCCGTCAGGCTAATATAGCGCATTTATCATTTCTTATGTCGAGAGTTAAATAAGGGTAAAAACTTGAAATCACACAAAATAATAGTTTTATGTGTAGTCAAGGTTATTTAATATTATCATTTTCAGTGAAGACCATTTGCGCTTTCATGCCTTTCACCCTGTATTTCCAAGAAGTTTAAGAATCGAGTTTAGGCAGCCTGGTTTAACTCCTAAATAATGTGTTTCAAGAAAATCTGTTTTAAAAATGCTATATTTCTACCTGTTTTAGTTAAACTAGTACTGTATCTAATAATAAGGGACAGGGGTGGACCCAGGAATTTGTAGAGGGGGGGGGGGGGGCCAAAAACATGAATGTACGGGGGGATGGGCCCCCCATCAAACATGATTTAACAGGGGAGGGGGGGGGAGGGCAAAGCCCGTCTGTCCCCCCCCCCTGGATCTGCCCATGAAGGACCTTAAAACAAAGTTTAGGTGGAGAGTTCTAGTTGAAATGGTAAACAATAAATAGGGCGAAATATACAAATTTAGAATAGGTTTATGAGGCTATAACTTGTGAATTGTATTAGTTAGCGTGTTTTATTCTGTTACTGAGTTCAGTAGCTAGGTTGGGAAAGGTTAACGTTGGGACCAAATTATTTATGCCTTATAATGCTTACACGAGTCTCACAAGCGAGTTTAAGAAATCTGGTTTAAAACAGGCTTAAACCATATTTGCTTTTTGGAAATACGCCCTTAAAATTTTTAGCTACAAGTTTGGTTGAACTAACCCTATTTTTTTTTAGAAATAGGCCTATTGGACATCACTTTCATGGGATGGAAAACCATTATTGATATGATATATGTGATAAGATTTCTCAAAAATATTACTTTCATTTCATGATAAGGGTTGTACCCAACATCATGGGAGACAATTGCTTCATTATTGATTAATCATAGAGGTTATAAAGTTAAATCACGCTTTATCGCTGTTTTTACGCATTTGATTAATTATTATGAATTATTTTGATTTTATATAACTTTTGTTTCTATATGTAAGGGCTATTAAAACTAAATGCGCTAATGATATAGGCCTACCAATGTGAGCGATACAACCCTGTTTTACCCTAGTTGTGTGCACACTATAGGCTACTCCTTCTGCGCTTCATCTATTCTTATTAGGTCAGGAAACTGAGTATTATTTTTGTTGAGCTTGGAAACCAATATCAACCGGCGTTTATAGATTATATGCACAAATGTGGGAAGGCCAGTGTAGCCCTGAAGTGGCCCTTTTTAAAGGTAAATGAATAAGAATGAACGGTCGGTGGTTATGTCACGCATTTAAACTTTGTATGGCGGATTTTTATAGGCTCATTTTTGATAGAACACGAGAAGTAATATAATAAGAAAATCCAAACGAAATTTTCAGATTGTGGAGCCAAATTCCTTAATCCAATCGTGAGTGGGGGGGACTGGGTACGCCACTGCTGGCAATTATATTGGTGCCTGAATGGAGGGTAGGTACGTTAAGACGCCGAGAAGGTTGGGCGTGTGAAGAGAACTATGAGCGGACGGGACTATTGTGACACAATATAGTTAACACCCCCTGACTTACACTTATATACACGCCAGAAGGGGAAGGGAAACTTTGAGGTGGGCGCAAAAGTATTACCTAACACGCCCACTGCTATGGGTAGTATAATGATACTATGATTTTTCAGGGATAATGGTGGAGTAAGACTTACACTCCTTGACACGTTTTAGAGGAAGTGGTTTCAGACAAGCCCGAGCCTGTCGAATGTATGAGTTCAAATTCTTCCCGTGAATGTTACCAAGCACATCAACATTGGATAATTTTCAAGGAAGTTACAGGCCGGTGAACACAAGGCTGTCGGTTTTCCTGAAAATGGCAAAAAGCCAGGATATTGAGTATTTATCTAGATATTTAGTAATAAAACAAAATTTCGCCGTAAATTAACATAAATCCTTAAAAATCTATTAATACGAATTACGTTTGATCTATAAAAGATAATATATTGTAGTTTGGACTGATAATATGATGAAGTCATGCATATCCAAATGGGTTACAATTTCTGACAAAATCCACAAAATGTTGTTTCCATGGTAACCAAACATCTAACGTTATGTAATATATGGGGGGAAACATTCCATTGACATTCCAAATAGAATGTTTTCCAAACTATATGGAATGTTTAGAGTGGGATAACTGAATTCTACAAAAAAAGTTGGTTTAAGACATTTTCATCCCTATTTCTCACAAATCTACCCATATCTCCTTTAGAATTAACTGTAGAGCTTAAGATATAAACCCCTTGGAGCATCCTTTCTGTGTGGGGAGACACAATTATAATATCCCGGATTTAGAACATTTATTAAAGAGCATTTATGTTCTTTGATGTTCGGAATAAGAAAAAATAGTGAATTTGTTGAGTGCGCAAAAGAAGGTATGACTCTTAGAAATACAGGGAAAGTTAAGTTTATTACTCCCAGAACTGACCTTACTAAAGTGTTAGTAAGTCCTTATTCTAGAGGAGTGTACTTATGGAGTCAATTGTCAGAATCTGTGCAAAAATCGACCACAAAAGTATTCGAGCGGCTTCATTAGAATAATGGTGACTGCCTATACTATTGGATCGGAGAATTGAACGACTGTTTCTAGTTATTACTGTTCTCACATTTACATTTCATCTCATCATCATTATCATCTTGAGGTGAATGGCCCTGCTCTAGAAAAGACGCGTCCGCCGTCGGAGGTCCGATGGCCGCATTCAACTTCAATTTTCGACACCTTCCACTCAAATCTAAGGGACGCCACTTGGTAGGCTACTAGATATCATATTTAGGTCCCCAGATATTAAGTGTTGGACCTATTGATCGAGAACTGTGGCCACAGGAGCTATTTTGTGATTCCTAGTTTTGGCGCAAATTTCGGCTGGGCGGAAATTGAAGAAAGCATCCATTCCCACAACTTTGCACTTCTAGGTAAACTGACAACCTAAACTGCTTGGAATGACACCATTTTCCCAGGACATAGAAATCAAGATGGCGGATGTGTAAGTCACATGGATAGCACGCTCCCAGCTATTTCACTCATGAGAGGTGATCAACAGTGTTTAATTATTTTTTTGTCGGGTGAATATCATTACAAATTGTACTTACCTATGAGAACGTCTTTAACCATGACCAATTCTGCGATGTACTCTACAGAATGGCGGACACGGTCGATGCTCAATCTACCACGGCTCACATAGTGGAAAAACCTAAGCGTAAGCGTGACCAGACTTCACCGTCAGCAACTTCCCAAACTGAACAAGCAACTGAAACGTCTCCATTGAATAAAAAGGTGAGAAGCAATAGTATTGAACTTATCGAAGATCTCTCACAAACCTAAAACCAAACCGCTGAACCAAACTCTGTTGTCAATGTAAACATGGCCAGTACGGTGCCTTCAGATCAAGGTTTCAGTCTGTTTCAAACCACTTTGAACAGCCTTTGACAGAACAGCAACCAAAGATGACATTCTCTCGGCTACTGCCAACTTGGTTTCTAAGCAGGACTTTGAGAATTTAGCATGAGTGAGTGAGTGTTGGGTGTTTTACGCCGTACCGACAGCTGAGGTCATTTTCACAGCGAAAACCAGTTGGGACGAATTCTGTCTTTGGTGATCGAATCTATGAGATGAGGGTGACAGGGCGGGCAAACAGCAGGGGATCAAAACCCAGCGATCATTTTTGCTGTACCTCATGCCTTAGTGAACCAAGCACTGACCGTGTATTGAACCCAAAAACCACTAGGTCAGTGCAGGGTCCCCCCTATCGTCACCTCATACGATCAGCAGGGGCTACTGAGGGCCTATTCTTACCTGGACCCCCACGGGGCTGAGAATTTAGATAAGAAGGTAAATAACGCATGAATCAATACTTCAGAAATTAAGCACGGACCTAGAAACGGACCTCAGTCGTTTCTGACATTAGTACATATGCCTCAAAAGTGAAATCAAATGTTCCTCCTCCACCTCCACAGTCCTCAAATCAATTTGTCTCCCCACAGTACCTAAATATTGTCATTGAGGGCATGCCGGAGATCAACATTGCACCTTTGTTTGGTACAATTGATCAAGTAATTGAACTTTTGGGCCGTATCAACATTGTATTAGACAGACGTGACTTTTCTACTGCCAAAAGGTTGCCCCACAAAAACCCCCGAGACGTGAAACCGAGGCCAATCTTAGATTCTTGAGAAAAAGGCAGAATTTGGTCTTCTAGACACGTGTAGGAACATATGGCTTAACCCAGATGAT
This sequence comes from Lepidonotus clava, assembly GCA_936440205.1. Taxonomy (NCBI): domain Eukaryota; kingdom Metazoa; phylum Annelida; class Polychaeta; order Phyllodocida; family Polynoidae; genus Lepidonotus; species Lepidonotus clava. The sequence goes on along the minus strand of OW387143.1, from coordinate 50,874,533 downwards.
CCTATACATGTCAGGAAGGCAAGGTCAAGGTTGTTTTCAACGCAGAGGGAATTAAAATTGATGGCCGGGAATACCCGGTCTCAAGTATAGACCTAGTACCCTCCGAATACAAACCAGCTGAGAATACGATCGCCAGTGTGATTGGTGCCAAGTCAGCTTGGGTCGACCCAATTGGTATTGACGACCCGGTTCTACCTGTGCGGGGTCGTGACCTCGGTGCAACTGCTATGGAGACCCAAACATCAACCCCTCAAATGTTCTCTCCTAATGTGAAAATGAGGACGACCAAGCAAGGTGTTATCTTCAGTGGTCCAACTGCCTTCTGTAGTAACATGGCCAAAGTCCCAGTGAAATACGAGGGGGTTTCTTATAACCGTGTCGAACAAGGGATACAATCTATGAAAGCGGTCTTCAATGGAAACATGCAAATTGCATATGAAATTATGAGGGAGGTGAACCCTTTTGTTCAAAAGCAGCTTGGGAGAAAAATCCCCAACACAGAAGCCTGGTTGGCTATACAGCCAATACGCTTGAGGGCATTGAATGTGGCAAAGTACGATCAAAACCCTGACCTTAAATCACAACTGATCGCCACAGCACCACACAAATTGATCGAAGGTACTGCTGATCCCTGTTGAGGGGGTGGGGTCCCCTACGAAACCCCGGTATATGACCGTAAAGACAAAGAGTGGCTTGGAAACAATGACTTTGGTGAACTTCTGGAAGGACTGAGGTCCAAGTATATTGGGGAGTTAGAGGGACGTTTGGCACCCCATACTTGAAGTTCTTTGATCTATTGATGATTGGTCTCAGCTAAAGCCATGCTTTCACAGTGAATACTTACTCTTTTTAGCCCACTGATGTAAAGGCCATGGATCGTGATGGAATAGCAATCTTCTCGGATTCACGAGGTAAGAAGTTGTGGAAGTATATCATGCCAGGGTCAAAACTTGGATGTGAAAGTATACTCTGGCTCGACTATAAGTGAAATGCTGCCTCGAGTGGTTAACTACAACACAAGTCACCGACCTGAGGCTGTATATATACTCGCTGGCATTAATGATTTATTTTTAGGGTTGAAAAGAAAGTAGGTACATTATATAAGAGTCCATTTTATGTAGGCGTGGGACTATGGGATAAATTGCCAGCAAAAATACAATACTGTGATGATATAGGAATTGTCAGAAAACATGTCAAAGGTGAAAATAAGCACTATGTCAATATATTATGATTGGTAATGTCTGTGTGATATTATATGACATGGAATGCTGGATGTTCAACTTTTTGGTATATGCAATGTATTGATACAATATGTTTCTTTGTTATTATAAATTTATAAATATGTACGTCTGGAAGATCAGGGAAACCTGAAGATGTCTTTGAATAAATAAAATAAAAAAAAAATAAAAAAATGACTTCACTGACCTCAACTCCGAAACGCATTGTGTGAATGTCCCTTATGATAACCTTGAGATCATGTCAACTACCGTGGCGAACCGTAATCCTGATCTACTGTCAGGCATCAAGGAGGATGACCAAACCTTACCTGTGGTCATTTGCTCTCTTTATGGGATTCATTTGAACACTTATAATAAATCCGGGGATGACTCCATCCATCCAAAGCAGTTGCTAGTCACTGGGGCTGTAGCCGTTGTGAATAGTCACATAGTGGATATGAACAGGTCCAATAAGGTATTGACCCCCAGAATCTCAAATGTAGTCCATAGATGGAAAAGGAGGAAGAAGGCCCTTGACCACTTATATGGTCGCCTTCGTGATGGCTTCCATCCAACAAATGAGTCGCAAATCCATATGGCAAAACTGCCGTGTGACTGTATGGAAGATAATAGGCGGGCCAAGTATAGCATTTGTTTTGGCATGCACTCTGACTAAAAACTAGTCTTATGTGAAATTGCCACGTAACTCTTTTTTTCTTTTTCTTTTTTTTCTTTTCTTTTCTTCCCCATTTCTCTTAACTTAGATGGTGACTCCTCTAAACTTGTATGATGACAGGCCAGTCTGCCTGTTTCTAAATGTTGTGGACTGTATAATGACCTAAACTGCCATGCTTTGTTATGCTAATTGATTTGCTTATATTGTTTCCCCTTTCCTTAAGGTCAGTGTACAGTTATATTGGCATGTATGATCATTTATTCTGATATTTTTTACTTGTATTATAACATTAAGTGTGACCTTGGTTAACTTGTATGATGTTTCAATTACAATGTTTGTATTGAGACCATGAATACTGGTAAGTGTGTTTGGTGACATGTACTTGTGTTATGACCTTATTTCATTCATGTATTGTTTTTGATTATCTTGTTTGTTGATATAGTTTTAAGATTAGTATTATATGTCATATGAACTAGACCGGTTAAGTATGGAGACTGCACTACAGTGCTTGTGAATTGATAATAAGTTTGATAACATGTACTCTATGACTTGTATTATGACATCACATAATTATTCTTTTTGACTGAAGACTAGTCAAATGAATGAATGAATGACCAGGCATGCCAGTAAAATATAGCCATTTCCGTGGAAAATCATAAAAATGACTATAAACACATTGAAATCTATCTTTTAAGGAAGAAATCGACCTAATATGTGATTAGGACAAGACTAGCAACTGTTTCTTCCAAAAATAGAGGAAGAAATGTCCCCTGAAATTTAACATAATTTTCATTTGAAGTCAACAAAATTGTCAGAATGCCCCACCCCCCTATATAAAAAAAACATTTTCTCCTCGGATCTGGACGAATCTCAAAAGTGACCCAAATTATTTCAAAAAACGCGGAATTCCGTGGATCCGCAGAGGTCTGGCATGCCTGATGACTGGTAGTTTCTGATTGTCATGATATATCTATTGCCTGATGTCTTAAATTTTATGATCTCAATTGTCACATGACTGAAGACTAGTCTAGTGGTATTATTGAGGTTGCTAATACATGTTCTCTTTTTATCCCTCTATACTATGTAGATTGAATGGCGTTTGACTGAAGACTAGTCAATGCCGGCTTTCATTCATATGAATAGACTAACAAATATGAGTTTGTGACATTGTCATCTCCTGTCACTTATAGGATTTTATTAACTACTGTTAAAGGTGATGCATGTATATTGACTAGGGCTCACTTAAACTATATAGGTGACTCCTCTAAATGTGTACGATGACTTGTCGGTCCACATGTCTAAAAATTGAACTTGTATAGTAACCCGTCTACTTGTCTTTGAATTTTGAGGATTGTATGGAGACCTAAACTACCATTGTTTGTTTGTTTATTTTTGTTTTGTTTTGTTTGTTTTGTTTTGTTTGTTTGTCTGTTTGTTTGCTGTTTCCTTTATTTATTTATTTTATTTTTAGTGTAGGTGTAGTTTTATTTCTTATACAATTTGTTTTGGTTAAATTGTTTGTCTAATAATATTCTCTCTGTTGGTGACTGGCTGGGAGCGCACCGCCATCATATTCAATCATTAATCATTAGTCTCTAATTGTCTCCTAATCAATTACAATTATAATAACGACATAGTCCTTTTGCCTCTGATGGCACTATATTGGCCTATGCCGCATGACATGAACTTGATCAAATCCCGTCCCTGTCAACAGTTTACACTGAGCCTTTATAATCTGTATTGTCTATCCATCTTGGTGTTTTTGACATTCGATGTAATAAATGTTCTGACTATAAAGCTATCAATAGATGAATTTTTATTAGCATATATGGATAAAACTTCTCGTAGTGCAATTGATATTGCTAATTTAAGTGGTTTTAAGCTCTCACACATAAATTGTCATAGCACTTATAGGAAGCTACCTGAGATAAACATAGTGTTTAAAGACTTTGATATTTTATGCTGCAGGAAAACCTTGCTAGATGACCGATATTCAGATTCTATGATATGTCTTGATAATAAAATGTGTTATCGTTTGGCTAGATGTAGTAAAGATCATAACAATACGAATATGATATCAGGTCGTCAACCGAGTGTGCGGGGAGGTGGACACTATATATATCTCAACAACCTACCTTGAGCAAAATTACAGAGAATCTGGAGTTAATTACTATCTTTTTAGACAAGCCTGGATTTAAGAGAATGTCAATTACATCCCTCTATCGTCCACCTAAATCTAATCCTGCCTCCTCTGTGCTTGAAATATCAGATCTAGTTAATACACTAATGCAGACTGGTCGTGAAATCTGGATATTAGGTGATTTCAACTTGGACTGGAATAGACACAATCACGCTCAATTAAAGATTTAAAGGACTAGTTTAAAGATCATAATTTGCATCAACTAATAAAGGGCTTTACCCGAAGCTCACGTTATAGTGGTACCTGTATAGATTATATAGTAACTAACTCAAGTTTTGTTCACGATTCGGGTGTACTGGATGACTACCTATCTGATCATTTCCCAGTTTTTTTCCCAGTCCTAGATATTGTTGAAATTATAAAAAATTTGATGAGGAGCGGTTTATACACTTGTTAAATTCAACAGACTGGACTTGTTTTAATGTTTCTTCTGATGTTGATGAAAAATGGGCAATTTTGTACAATAAGATAACTGATATTATGTCAGTTATGTGTCCACTTCGGAAGGTTCGTGCGAGTAGGAATCACCCACCATGGTTATCTGCTGAAATGATAGAATTAATGAAGGATAGAAACTACTATGCTAGACGTGCAAAGTGTACAAATAATGAATTTTATCTTAGTATGGCGAAATACCTTAGAAATAAATGCAATAGTGAAATCTGTAAGGCTAAAGGACATTATATTAAATAAAAATTGTACAATAACAAAAAAACTCAAAACGTTTTTGGCGCAACATTAAGGTCGTTATTACATAACCCAAGTGGGCGAGGGCCGTCGGCGGGTGCCCGGGCCGTACGGCAACCCGAGGACGGCCTCCAAGGGCCTTCTTTATTTTAATACCCGTCCTCAAGTGTAAAACATTGTTCATTTTAGTAAAAAATGACAGAAAACCGTCAAAATAGAGACAAAATAGGCCCGCGGGCGTACCCGTCTGAGCGGAGGGTAGCGCAACGGCCCAGAAATTCATCCGCGGGCCTCCGTAAACATGGATCTTTGGGAAACCGACCTCGCGGATGCCGATTTCGTACTCAAAACGTACGAATTCGGCGAATTTGTAAATACTGATGATGGCCAAGAGGCAGTGGTGTATGTTATTCCCCCATCTAGTTCAAAGGCCCCAGAATCGTCCGAAAACGCTAATTTTCTTAGTCAGATGACCGCGCGGCCCGTTCCGATGCCCGTGTCCTGTCAGAACCCAAGTGCTGTTGATTTCATTGAAATTGACCCTAACGAAGAGCCTGCAGTACTCCCCAATGACCCAGAATGGACCCCAACTCCTCCCAAAAGGTTGAAAGGCAAGTGCAAGGCCAAAAAGAGTTCTCTGACGATCCCACGGCCCTGTAAGGACACCCCAGGACCCTCAGAAATCCCTCAATGTCCCCCTCAAACCCCTGAATGTGCCTCTCAAACCCCTGAATGTGCCTCTCAGCCTGACATCAATGAACTTAATAAGGAAAACATTGCATTTATTCACTCCCAGAAGGCCAAATCTACCCTGGCGAAGACCAGAAGGGACTCCAGGCGGTGAGAGTGAGTGAGTGAGTGTTGTGTGTTTTACACCGTACCGACAGCCAGGGTCATTTTCATGGCGAAAACCAGTTGGGACGAATTCTGTCTTTGGTAATCGAATCTATGAGATGATGGTGACAGGGCGGGCAAACAGCAGGGGATCAAAACCCAGCGATCATTTTTGCTGTACCTCATCCCTTAGTGAACCAAGCACTGACCAGGAATTGAACCCAAGAACCACTTGGTCAGTGCAGGGTCCCCCCTATCGTCGCCTCGTACGATCAGCAGGGGCTACTGAGGGCCTATTCTTACCCGGACCCCCACGGGGTCTCCAGGCGGTTCCTGGACTACCTTAAACATAGAGGAGTAGCCCAACGACCAGAGAAAATGCCCCCCCGGATCCTGAGTGCTCACATTGCTAACTTTATTAGGGACCTCAGAAAAAAAGATGGCACAGACTATGAACCGGACACTATATCATCATTTCATGGCTCCATTGAGCGCTACCTGAGGGAAGCAGGGTACCCGTTCTCAATTATGGATACGACCCTGCCCTACTTCAAAATTTCTCAGGAAGTTGCGGAAGCCAAAAGGAGGTTACTGAAAAGATCTGGCAAGGGAAACAGGCCAAATGCACAGATTCCCGTCAGAAGAGGAGGTGGAGATGCTATGGGCCAATGGGGGCTTTGGACCCTCCCACCCCATACATATCATTGCAACAGTGTGGTGGCTCTTTGTGACTCATTTTGGGCTCAGAGCCAAACATGAGTGTCTCCAGCTGACCATGGGAGACATCACAAAGAAAACAGATGAGTATGGCAACACCTACTTTGAGATGAATGAGAGGATCTCGAAGACCAGGGTGGATGGTTCTGAGGTGTTTGTTTGTTTGTTTGTTGGGGTAGTTTAACGTCCGGCCAACCCTTATGGGTTCTTTCCAGACTGCACAAGGTAATACTTTTCAGCTTATTTTACGCCACAAGGGCGGTGACCGAATATATGATATGGTTTAGGAGAAACCCGCCACCGGGTGCGATACCCTACTCGTTGCGAAGAGTGGCAAGGGGTCTTTAGTGTGCAATGTCCCATAGAAAGGACACCACACACCCGGCCTTTGATGACCCTGTCGGGAGCACAGGGTGGATTCTGAGGTGAGGGTCTTTGCTCCCAAGGCCTGGGAAACTGGAGATGAAAGGTGCCCTGTGTACTACTACGATCTGTACTGTAGCCTAAGGCCTAAGGCTATGATGGGTGATGATTGTCCCTTCTTCCTCAATGTTAATCACAGGCCCACACTGTCCAACCCTGCCCGGTATGTACCCCAGCCCATGGGCCATAACAAGCTTGGAGAAATCTTGAGGGATGCAGGGGACCGGGCAGGGATTGAGAGACATCTATCCAACCATGTGGGGAGAAAGACATCCATCGATAGGCTGGTCAAATCCAAAGAGTTCTCAGACAGGGAAGTTGCCGCCCAGTGGACACATTGATCCTAACTCTATCAGACACTATGCTACCCCCAGCATCGACCAACAGAGGCGTATGGGGAAGGTCCTGTCCAGCAGGCCTCTCTCTGTAAGTAACAAATTTTGAACTAAATTTTTTTCATAAAAAAAAAAAACCACATTTTCTAAACTAAGTATGCTTTTCCCCTATATCTATATTGTTTAAATTTCAAATTTCAGAATATTTCAATGGTTGGTTTAATTTTGGGAAATGTTTTCTTTTGTCTAGCCTGTACGCCCCGGACCCCGCCGTCCTCAGCCGGCCGCCGCCCTAGGCGCTCCCCTGGGCCCGCCCCCTGTTGTGGTGGTGGAACAGGAGCCTGAGGTGTGTACTGTTTTTTTCACTATAATAATCAATGAATTAGCATTTTTAGCTTAATATCTGGGTGGAGGGGGTCCTCAAGTATGCTAATATTTCTATTTTCATCATTTTAAAATTATTTTACAGGTGGAAGAGATGGTTGTGGACGTCACACTTCATGTACCCAGAGAAAAAACTAGACGCCTCAAACTCAAACGCCCGGCAAGAGATCCGCCCGTAAATATTCATTTTTTACAAAAAAATAAAAAGTTCCAGAAATGTTACACATATAATCCTCTTCCTATATATCTATATTACTTGAATTTTGAATTTCAGAATTTTTCAATGGTTGGTTTAATTTAGGGAAATGTTTTCTTGTTTCTAGCCTGTACGCCTCCCTGTCCCGGCCACCCCTCGGAGGAAGCCGGCCGCCGCTCTGGGCCGCGTCCCGTCCCCCCCGCCCGCTGAGGAGGCACAGGTATTATTTCATTTTTTTCACAAAAAAAAAAGAAATCCAGAATTTTCAACATTATTATGCTTTTGCTATATATCTATAGTAATTGAATTGTGAGTTTCAGAATTTTTCACCGTGTTGTTTAATTTTGGGAAGTGTTTTCTAATTCCAGGCCGTACGCCCTCCTCCCCCAGGACCCCGCCGTCCTCAGCTGGCCGCCGCCCTCGGCGCTCCCCCGGGCCCGCCCCCTGCTGTGGTGGTGGAAGAGGAGCCTGAGGTGTGTACTGTTTTTTTCACTATAATAATCAATGAATTAGCATTTTTAGCCTAATATCTGGGTGGAGGGGGTCCTCAAGTATGCTAATATTTCTAGTTTGATCATTTTAAAATTATTTCTCAATTTATTTTACCAGATACAAATCATAAAGGTTGACCGTATCCGTCCCGCCACGTGTGAGAGGCGCCCACTTCCCCCTGCCTGGCCTAAGAAGGTTTGTATTCATTTTTAAAATAAAAACATTTCAATATTATCCAAAATGATAGCATAATCTAATAAAAAAAACATTATATTTCATCAAATCATTTCAAGAATGCTCTTATTTTTGCAGTATGAAGATCCTAGGGCTGCTGCCCGCCCGCCCTGGCCAGGTTTCCTGCCTCTGCGCCTACCACGGATTGGGGTAAGTTTGCTTTTTTTTTTTCATTTAAAATCTGTTGTACTTAAAGACAAAAAAAATTTTTTTAGGGCCCCCACCCGGGTTTTAAATTAATTTGCTCCACATTGATCAAACCATCGCTGTTCAACCAGACCCCAAATGACAAAAAATTGGTCCAAAACAATCAATCAGATCCTAAGATCATGATAAAAACTTTTTCCCAAAATATCAAGAAAAGCCCCTATGGGTCATATGTGGGAATATAAAGGGTAATATACACCTCCCCTTCTTCTGCCAATGTGGAATTAGGGACAACACACCGACTCTATACGTTCCTGATGAGATCCAATTGATCGAAACCACAAAAAATATTTCAAAATACTACCCCCAAAAAATACCCCCTTCCGGTCACTTAATGTCACCCACCTTTTTTGACATACAATGACCGGTCCTGGCCTGAGGTCACACTGACCCGGTTCCCCCTGACCCCCTGTGGTCAGCCCCACAGCACCCTGCTGCTGTGGTCACATGCAGAGAGTGACCAATGGAAAACATGTCACCCCTGACAACCAGGACCTAACATAAGCTGAACCAATAGATTTCCAGCAATCTGTGTCAGCTGGAGAAAGGAGGGAAATTTGGACCTACCCTTGTCATTTCGTGGTCGAACAGGGAGTTGTACGCCTCGTCTCCACCTCTTCTAGACTTCCAACTCTCCCCCATATCCTTGTCCCCGGTTCTTTCTCCACAGCTACAACATGCAGGAGCCCAGTGTTAACTGGAATTTCCCCGGACAGGCGGCCAACGCCGCACCGGCGCCAGCACCAGCAGATGATGAAGTAAGTTCCATTGAATATCCTCCTCTCAGAACTCCTGCCAGGGCCATGTATCAGACCAACATGTTTAGATATATCCCATGTACTAGTAGTCCTGCTCCCAAGAGCTGCAGGTCGAGAAAACCAAAAAACAAAAAATCGGTAGTATCAAATAATAGGCACACGAAATCTCAGAATAACGAAACCAAGGACATGCCTATCAATAAATCCAGTGCAACCAGCCCATCGACTGTTAGCACTACGGAAAGTAACCTAGTAGTAAATCTCTCCGACAAAACCCTCACACCAGAGGAAATGAGTATCTTGAATAAAGGTTTGAAGTGAGTGAGTGAGTAATGGATGCTTTACGCCATTTCGACAACTAAGGTCATATTCATGGCGAAAACGGTTGTTATCAATGAAAAGATGGACTAAAAGTTGTCAATAGAACAACATGATATATGTACAAGATCTTATCCTAAGGATAAAAACATGTTAATATACTAATCATATCAGTCCATACAGACCAGCTGTTTTCAAAAAATGGATGATACGATCAGACTGTACAGTGTTAAAAAGTTCAGGTAGACCAGCTACCTGATAGAACTGTCTACGTATCTGTTCAAAATCTGGGCATTCCAAAAGGAGATGATTGATGGTTAAAGGTTGATTACAAACAATACATTCCGGTGGGGGCTCACCCTTTAAAAGAAAAACATGTGTAAGTCTAGAATGACCAATTCTAATTCTGGTAAAAGCAGTTTGGTCTTTTTTAACTTTAAGAACATTCGGTTTAACATCTTTGATGGTTGGGAAAATAGAATGCAGTTTGTTATTGGGGAACTGGTCCCATTCATTTTGCCATCTCTCATTGATATATTCAACGATTCTCGGTTTAAAATCTATGTGAGGAATTGGAAAAGGAAGGACTGCTTTGTCCAATCCCTTCTTGGCCGTTTGGTCAGCTAACTCATTACCATGAATGCCTACATGACCCGGTATCCAACAAAACTGAACATCAAATCGTGAGTTGGACAACTTTTGTAGCCAGAGAAGAATTCTCATAATGAGTGTATGTTCAGTTTTCAAAAACTGCAAAGCCTGAAGACAGGACTTTGAGTCGGTAAAAATGATAAAGTTCTTTTCCTCTGCCTGCTGAATGGCCTTCAAAGCAATAATAATGGCAACTGCTTCAGCTGTAAAAATAGAACTGAAGTCAGGTAGACGGGCAAAGTGTTTCTTACCGCAGCAGACAGACGCTGCTGCAGCACGTTTCCCATCCTTTGAACCATCAGTGAAAACAGGAGAATGATGAGGAAATTTGTTTCGAACTTCATGATACCGGGACACGTAATCCAATGGTTGAGTCAGTGACTTTTTGGATTTGGTGAGGTCAAAGTTGATATTAGGTGGTTTGAATCTCCATGGAGGAATGACTGAAAAATGAGGCTGTTTCAAAACATCAAGATCCACAAAGGCATTTTCTATGTGAGGTTTCATACGAATGCCAAAAGGTTGGATGTAGTTTGGTCTGGCAGCATAGAGATGTTCGTTTTGGGGTTGAAATACGCACTTAAAGGCAGGATTAGAAGCATTGGTTTTTAACTTAATGATGAATTGAAGGGAAAGTTTTAATCTTCTATTGGTTAATGAAGATTCCCCCGCCTCAACATAGAGGCTTTGGACTGGCGATGTCCTAAAAGCACCCAATGCCAGCCGCAGCCCCTGATGATGGACAGAGTCTAGCTTCTTGATATATGATGCGCGTGCTGACCCATAGACCTGACAGCCATAATCGAGCTTTGATCTAATCAAAGCTCTATAAAGTTGTAACAAAATTTTGCTGTCAGAACCCCAAGTGGTGTTTGCCAGAACTTTAATGATATCCAGAGCCTTGCTACATTTTGTCCTTAGACTGTTAATATGCGGAATAAAGGACAACTTGTGATCAAAAACCAAACCTAAAAACTTGGTCTGTTCTACTACTTTGATTGGATCACCATCCATCTTCAACTCAGGGTCCAGATGGAGGGATCTCAACTGACAAAAGTGAACAGCCACTGTCTTTGCTTTGGAAAATTTGAAACCATTATCTATTGACCATTTGTGGATCTTGTTTAGATTTAATTGAATTTGCCTCTCTATAATGTTCATGTTTTTGCCCTTATAGCATATGAGGAAATCATCAACATATAAACTACAGGACATGTCTTTTTGAAGACACTCTACAATACTATTGATTTTGATGCTAAACAGGGTCACAGATAAGATGCTTCCCTGAGGAACACCAAGTTCTTGATTGTGAATATCAGACAGAGTGGTGTCTAATCGCACCCTAAAGTGACGATTAGATAGAAAATTCCTAATAAAAATGGGTAAACGGCCACGAAATCCCATGTTATATAAATCTTTCATAATACCATATTTCCATGTCGTGTCATATGCCTTTTCCAAATCAAAAAAGACTGACACGACATGTTGCTTCTGAATAAAGGCATCTCTGATGAAAGATTCCAATCTTATCAAATGATCGAGGGTGCTTCTTCCTCGTCTGAACCCACTCTGAAATTCTGAAATCTGATGTTGAGATTCCAGCATCCAGACGAGTCGATCATTGATCATCCGCTCCATGGTTTTGCAGATGCAAGATGTTAATGCTATAGGCCTATAATTAGAAGGATCATTATGATCTTTACCAGGCTTTGGAATAGGAATAATGGTGGCTTCCTGCCAAGACGTTGGCAGTTGGCCACTTTCCCATATCTGATTGAAAAGATTCAAAAGAATCTTGAGCACTGGTTTAGGAAGATGTTTGAGAAAGTCATAATGAATTTTATCAGGACCAACTGCTGTATTATGAGATTTATTGAGAGATTTTAAAAGTTCATCTATGCTGAAGGCTTGATTATATCCTTCAGCATTGTCCGATGTAAAATTTAATGGTTTTCTCTCCTCTCTCATTTTAATAGGTTTAAATTGGGGATGACAGTTGGCTGAAGAAGAATGATGTTGAAATGTTTCAGCCAATCTTTCGACCACCTCAACAGGAGAGGTCAAAAGATTATCACCATCTTGTAGGTGCTGGACTCTGGCCTGGCCCCCCTTGCCTTTTATTTTACGGACCATAGTCCAGACCTTTTTCATAGGTGTCCGAGTATTAATGCCAGAAACATAATCTCTCCAACACTGCCGTTTTGATTCCCATATAATTCTTCGGGCCTGAGCCCTTTTAATTTTAAATTGAGTTAAATTGTCAGCAGTTGGTCTTTGTTTGAATTTTCTCAAGGCCTTCTTTCTATCTTTAATGGCCTTTTTGCAGGCATCATTAAACCATGGATTACGGATGTGCTTAGGAACTGTCGAGGTTTTAGGGATAGTTTCTTCTGCTATAGAAAGTAATTTGGTGGAGAATTGGATAAATGAATCATCTGCTGAGAGCCTCTCCCGACATAAAGTCTGGAAGGACTCCCAATCGGCCCTATTGAGCCTCCATCGAGGCTCTTTTAGGCCTATATTTGGGTCGTCAATATTGACTAAGATTGGGAAATGGTCACTTCCATGGAGGTCATTTAATACTCTCCAGGAGAGGTCCAGCAGCAGACGAGGGTCAGCTAATGTTAAGTCAATAGCAGAATAAGTACCATAACCCGGATGTAAATAGGTATTAGAGCCATCGTTTAAAAGACATAAATCTAGATCATTAACAATATCTTCAATCATCCTGCCCTTATCATCATACCTGTCACCACCCCATAAGGGATTGTGACCATTGAGATCTCCCATTATGAGGACTGGTGACGGTAATTGGTTGAAGAGATTTTCTAATTCTTGTCTATTGATGTTTGAATTTGGTGGAAGGTAGAGTGAACAAAGAGTAATGGTTTTATGTAATGTCACTCTAACTGCTATTGTTTGAAAATTGGTGTTTAATGGAATAAGACTATGCATGATATCTTGTCTTATTAAAATGGATGAGCCCCCTGAGGCTCTTCCACCATCAGGGGCGTATGTATTATAAATACAATAACCTTTAAAAGAGATGTTATCATTTCTCTTTAAAAGAGTTTCTTGGAGACACAGGGCAAGAGGATTGAAGTGATTGGCAAGAATTTTTAATTCATTAAAATTGGCTCTGAAACCTCGACAATTCCATTGGAAGATAGATCTTCCTGCCATCAAGGTGGATGGACAGGAGATCGCCCCCTGATCTTATTTTGGGGGGACGCGCTGCGACTTGCAGGCGCAGCTTCTTCCATCTCTACCTCATTCAAATTTTCAAATCTGTTACTCAAAGGCAACGGATTCCTATCTATTTTACTTTCTTTAGTAGATTGTTGATTGACAGTCGAAGCTTCAGAAGAGCCTCGACTGTTACGACTTTTTTTCCTGTTTGTCGTTGAACTTGATGGTTTAGACTGTGGACTGGGTTTAGATGATGTCGTAGCACTTGTACTGGGCTCAGTTTGTGTAACCTTTCCGGCTACCACGACCTGGATGCTTGAGGGACTACGCACTGGTTTATCCTTTTTCAACCAGGTGTAATCTGTCTGGCATTCAACCGTCCTGAGTTTAGGCTTAACCGCGGCCGCATAGGAAGTGGCTCCAGGGACTCGAATGGTCCCTTCTACCATCTTCCTAGCTTCCGGGTAGCTGACGTGATTTTCAGCTTTAACCTTTTGGATTGCTTTTTCTTTCACCCACACAGGACAGTCTTTGGATGTGGCCATATGGGCACCTTGACAGTTTACGCATTTAGCATCATTGATGCACTCTACGTTGTCATGTCCCTTCTGGCCACATCGGAGACAAGTCTGCTCGTTAGAGCAGGAGTCTCTGCCATGACCATACCTCTGGCATTTAAAACAGCGGAGTGGATTTGGTATAAACAAATCCACATCAACGCGGAGATAACCAACTTTAAGTTTCTTGGGAGGAGAAGGTCTCTCAAAGGTGATGATGTAGGTATTGGTCTGAATGACATTACCATCTTTCCTAATGGAAATCCTTTTAACAAAGGAAACACCTTGAGGACGCAGTTCTCTTTTGATTTCATCCTCACTAACATCTTTAAGGTCTCTACATCGGATAACTCCTTTGCTAGAGTTTAGAGATCTGTGAGGGGAGGATTTCATGCCTATACCTGCTAACGTGGTGGCACGAAGCAGGTTGGTGGCATGAGCCCTCCTATCACACTCCACAAGAATTTGGCCAGATCGCAGTTTACGAATGTCCTTCACCTTGCCAGCTATTCCCTCAATGCCTTTACTTATGGCAAAAGGAGAAAGCTTTGACAAAGGATTCGCATTGTCGGAAGGTTCAAGTACAACAAACCTTGGCCAGTAATCATTACCATTATCCACAGTCCTATTCTCGCCTTCGTTTTCAGATGAATCCGAATCTGGATGCTTACGTTTGTCTGGGGTTGTAGTGAGTGTCTCCATATGAGTATACTCGGTTTTCATCCCCCTTGCTCCCCACCCACCACGGAGTCCTACAAGGGGATGTGCAGAGCCGAGGTAACCATCGGATACACACCAGAGATACAAGGGGGATATACTGTAGCAGTCAACCAACTACTACATTAGCCCTAGCCACTGCCTTCTAGGATACAAAACGAAATAGTTTACAGAGTTTAGACTGAAAAGAACAACTATCCATTTGAGCTTAAAAAAGAAAGCCACTGATGTTATGGGCAAAATAAATTTAACTTATAGATATCCTAGGGCTTAGCATGACCAGCCGATTGATTGGATCGGGCCTCTCCAACCTCCCGTCTAGATGAATTTAGAGCCAAAGTGCAGTATTGGGCAAGAGGAGGAACACTATGAACCCGCAGTCTTCGAAGGCCCATAGCCTCGCAGATGCCCTCATGACACCAGGATCTCCGCCTCCAAACAACACGGGTCGCAATTCACGGCAAACAAATTGCCCCATTTGTCGCCTCCTACGATCAGCAAGGGGATGCTAGGGACCTATTCTTCCCAGGAGGTTCCCGAAGGAACCCCCACCCCGGATCCCCACGGGGGAGGTTTGAAGTTCTGTCCTACGACAAAACATACCAATGAGCGTGACCTGAGAAAGGAACTAGACACCTTCCACAACAACCTTAGAATAAATCATTTCTTCAGAAAAGAAAATGAAAAAACCTCACAAGTTAACACACAAACCGACATCCCAGGGGGAGCCTACGCCAACCCCAAACTCATACGAACCCTCAAGGGAAAAAGTAATTGGAAAGCCCCACCGGGCTCCTCAAACCTAGAAAGTTTCATTACTTTTAATGAAATTCATCTAACCAACACTCAATCACAAAAAAGAGCACCGCCACAAAACATCAATGACCAAGAGCGCATAGCTCTTAAAAATCTAGCCAAAAATAATGAGATCACCATCAAACAGGCAGACAAAGGGGACCCCCTCGGAGGCAGCCGGCCGCTGCTCTGGGCCGCGCCCCGTCCCCCCCGCCCGCTGAGGAGGCGCAGGTAAAGGTCATTTTTCACTAAAAATTATTATTTATTTTTAGTTTCTAGCCTGATATCTGGGTGGGGGGGGGTCCTCAGGTATTACAATTTCTATATTCTGATCATTTTAAAATTATTTTACAGGTCCAACTGCTGGACGTTGATTGGGATGTCCCTCTCCCTCTGCCACCAACACGGCCCACCCTACCTCCCCCAAGGACTTCGGCGAGCGGACAGCATGGTCAGAAATTTCAGGTAAAAATGAATAAATTGTTTTTTTGAGAACATAAAAGTTGTAATATTTTTGTCTGCTTTTGAAAAAAATAGTTTATGATAAATATTAAGCCCTGCCTTTCCTTTCCTATCTTTCAGTACAACCACCCAGCCGCCCGTAACCGCCACGTGGGCGACAGGACCCCGACTCCAGCATCTCAGACGGTCGCCCAATCTACATCAAACGCCATTATGAGAAATGATATTCAAAATACAGCTCAGGAAATGCTGGCCAAGATGTTTGAGGGGGCAGTTCTTCATGCGCCTACGTTTAATTTTAATTTTAACTTCAAATAGACCATGTTTTACACATTGAAAACTGTTGGCTCCCCCACCCCCCCATCCCGGATGGGCGCCCAAATTGCAACTGTTTCTTACTCCTCTCAAGGGACTATCTAATAAAAAAATATATCTTTTTTGAATCCAATATGTTGTATCCTTGTCTGTACAACGTACCTTCATTCAGGAACATGGCAATATTGCCAAAATAATGGAAAAACAATCAGCCTCGAGTGGTTAGGGAACGGCGTCCAACCCTCCCTGACACAGGTCAGAACTTGGGCGCGATGGTAACGCGCGAAGCAAGCCCCCGGTCAGAAATTGTCAATATTTCACTAAATACAGGGTGCCAGCTCACCATTTCTGTCCAAAAGCATGTAAAGATACTAAGGAAGAATGTGGCATACTCCATTAGTGCGTAATATCCGCCTTGTTTGCGTAAAATCCGAGAATACGCAGCGCCCCAACTGCACCGGCACCCGGGGACATTCCAATATGGCGTCTCTGCTAGGAGAGTGTAGGGGATCTCCCTTGTTCAACGAATCGAAAGCGAGGCTACGAGCATTCAACGTTGGCGCGCTCTCCCAGCCGAGTGTTAGTTCCTTCCGCCTCCGCTTGGAGGCGTGTAGGTCGCTGGTTGTGTCTATGGGAATTTAACACTGAATCGACCATCACGCCTGGATAAGCTCAGTACGCGTTTGATCTCCTAGCATATTCTTAGCTGCCGGTACTACTTTCATACGGAAAACCGGAAACGATGCAGGGCGTACGTCGTGAGAATACGCCCGGCAAAGAATACGCCCGGCTCGTCGATCCAGCGGGTAATAAAATACATTATACCCTGAAGCATGACGATGGTGTACTGGTCAGGAGATTTGTTTGTTTGTTGGGGTAGTTTAACGTCCGGCCAACCCTTAAGGTTCTTTTACCAGACTGCACAAGGTAAAGCTTTTCAGCTAGTTTTACGCCACAGGGGCGGTGACCGAATGTATGAAATGAGGTGCCTATTTGTAGCAGTGGGACCCAATGCCCTCTTTATAGTGCTGCCACACTGAGATATCATGTCATAGGCCCACACAATACCCCACCCAGTCACATTATACTGACACCAGGCTGACCAGTCATATTTCGTGGTTGTTACTTTTTACCGAATGCCAGGCAAGCAGTGAGCACTACCATTGTTAAAGTCTTTGGTGTGACTCGGCCAGGGATAAATCCGAAGACCTCCCAGACTCAGAGCGGGCACTCTACCAAAAGCTACTTAGTCTGGTCTCCCCATTTGTCGCCTCCTACGAACAGCAAGAGGCTGCTGGGGACCTATTCTTCCCAGGAGGCTCCCAAAGGAACACCCACCCCGGATCCCCACGGGGGGCTACATCAAGAATCGAAGCTTGCAAGTGTACTGCAGAGATGTGATAAGCAATTGTTAATGTTAATGTATAGAAATAGTAGAATTGTTGATATATTAAGAGTCCTCGTTAGACAAAATATACTGACTTTAAGTTTGATTTTCAGAGCCATATTTCTAAGGACTTTAGTACATATATTGAAGGTTATAAATAGTGTCTAACCCTAAGTTTTACCTAACTGACTACTAGTTATGGTAATGCAAGGTGTACTGTGATATATAACTTGTATTCTGTGTAATTGTTTATTTTCATAAATAGTGTCTAACCCTGTGTTTTACCTAACTGATGACTATTTTGGTAGTGCACGGTATACTATGATATAAAACTTGTATTCTGTGTAATTGTTTATTTTTTTTATCTATAAATGTAGTGCCTTAGTTGTACCAAGACTGGCACGCTTGGAAGATCAGGTTATTTACCTGAAAGTTTTGCTATGAATAAACGCAATTAAAATTTTTTTTTTACTATATTTTTTAATATCTTGTATTTAATATCTATATTTGATAAGCTGTTGTGACTGGAAGAACATGTAATTGTATGTGAAGTTGCTGTAATAGACCAGCTGACTTAAGGAATCCAAGAATATTTTACGGGGCGACATTCTTAAAAAGGTCTTGTAGAGTGGCTGCATGATAAAATCTTTTGTCTTGTGGCATCAAAATCAATGCAGTCTAGCAAAAGGTGCTTGAATGTTAGTGGACAGTTGCAGCCAATGCACTCTGTTAGGGGTTCTTGTTTTAAGAGATAACTGTCTTTGGGCCTAGATGATGATGACTCCACTAGTCTTAATAAGTTGGTAATTGAAGGTATACCTGATGATGTGGTCTTCTACCAGAAATATATCCATGAGGAGCAGCCTCTCCTACTTATATTACAGTCATCACAAATGAAGGAGTGAGTGAAAGAGTGTTGGTGTTTTACACCGTACCAACAGCCGTGGTCATTTTCACAGCGAAAACCAGTTGGGACCAATTCTGTCTTTGGTGATTGTATCTATGAAATGAAGGTGACAGGGTGGGCAAACAGCAGGGGATCAAAACCTGGAAATCATTTTTGCTGTATCTCATCCCTAAGTGAACCAAGCACTAACCGGGAATTGAACCCAAAGAACCACTTGGTCAGTGCTGGGTTCCCCCTATCATCATGTTCATTTTTACTGCAAGAACAAGTTTCATCTTTGGGCTTAGATGATGACGACTCCACTAGTATCAATAAGTTGGTAACTAAAGGTCTAGCTGATGGTGTGGTCTTCTACCAGGAATATATCCATGAAGATTTTGTTTGTTTGTTGTGTTAGTTTAACATCCGGGCAACCCATTAGGGTTCTTTTAGCAGACTGCACAAGGTAAAGCCTTTCAGCTGTTTTACACCACAGGGGCGGTGACTGAATCTATCAAATTAGGTATATCAATAAGGAGCAGCCTCTCATATGTATATCACAGTCAGCACAAATGAAGGAATATCAAAATGGATCCACTTCAGGAATGGTGTTTCTGGATGAAACAAATTCTGTAAATCAATACAATTACCCAATATGGATTGTGGCAAACAAGTCCGGAAGAGGTGTTCCCATTACCCACATCATAACAAGTTCAGAAACCAAACAAACCTTAGCAATATGCCTAACAATCTTTAGGGATCAAAGTGGACTTAATCCAAGGTAAAGCCCCCAATTTTAGAAGTAGCTTTTATAGCTTTTTTTTTTTTTAATTTTTTTTTTTTTAGAACTTTCAACAATACTAGTCTATGAAGTTGAAAGGGCTGGCAAACAGCAGGGGATCAAAACATGGAAATCATTTTTGCTGTACCTCATCCCTTTAACCCAGTATATAATATTGAAGATCTCGATGTTAGACAGCAGCGAGCACTGTTGAATATAGTTAGAATAGCCGCGCTATTGTTGTATAATCTCTAAGCAGAGACGGTATCATAGTAACCACCTTGGTTACGCCGAGCTATGACGTAATCTGTGACGTCATAAGGAACGTGCCCGTTGGATCGCGACAACATTGTTCGGGTCGGCGCTGCGTCAAAAAGACTTTCTCCTGAACTTTACCAAGCAGAAAGATGTCGGGAAGGGCAAGGAAATGTAAAACATGTGGCGTAGTCCACAAGGCACCCCTAGATGACGAATATGAAGGCGCCCAGCCGGGCGAGAAGGAAGAATTCGACCCGAAGGAGGCAGGCAATTCATCGACCCACGCGAAGCCATCGCCAGCATCAGCCATCGCCAGCATCAGCCATCGCTTATCCCTGGTTGAGGAATCTAATCGAGAGCTAATTGAAGAAAATCGCCGTCTGGCAGAGGAAAATCAGAAGCACAAGAAGAGGAAGCCGAACCCGAAAACAGTTGTAGTCGAGGATTCAGAGGGCTCAATCACCTCGGAAGCTTCGAAATCATCAATGTCGTCAGCGTCTTCAACCAGCGACGCAAAGTTTGAAAGCTCTTCAGAGGATGAGAAATCAAGGTCACGACGCGTCAGGAAACCAAAAGTCAAGGAGACTGAAAAAATCGGAGTATTCACATCACAGGTATCTTTCGAAAGGTGAGACGGTTAAATCCTTCGAGAAGCTAATGTCTGTCAGTCTACAAAACCTGCAAGACCTGTACAACTCAGGAGCGGAGGTGGACGGCTTCATTTCCCACCTTCTGGTGCTAGCAGATAAGGCTGAAACTCGTTTCTACAAACCAGAAAACATCATCGCCTACGACAAGGCTGTGCGTACTGCGGCAGCGGATCGGGGAATTAGGAAATTCTCTGAAATAGATTCATCCTTGGTCATCAAGCATCTTAGCTATGACGCTGCATCAACCCCAAGGAAGCAGTCAAAGACTGACAAACCGAAACAGGATCGGTTTTGTTACAAGTTCAACGGTGCACACGGCTGTGGCGAGACAAATTGCCAATACCGCCACGCCTGTAGTTCCTGTGGTGATAATAACCACGGAATGTACGGCTGCAAAAAATCCAAGTCCAACAACAACAATGCCTCTAGCAAGTGAGGAGAGACTGATAATGGCCCTTGGGATTCAATCGACACTGGATTTAACGCTGATCACTTAATCAGGACAAATTATGAACATTGTGGTTCTCATTGTATTGTACCTGAAGAGTTTTATCATAATGATATAGACTTAACAAGTGTTCAAAATGTTGAAAATGAGATCGATTCTCCTACACCATGTTCAATTTCATTATGGGGGTTCATTAACAAAGAGCCTATCGTTGAGGGAATTAAGTCTAAAGAAACTGGTGCCTTTTCTATGTGTAGCAAAGGGGGGAAAATTATCAGAATATCAGAAAGTTGTATAGCAGGTCATTGTAACTGCATTCACTATATAGGTGGAAACAAGTCGCAGCTAAAGCCATGTAGATTTGGAGCTTTCTTATTCTCAAAAGAATGTACTTTACAACAGGATGTTGTAGAAAACATCTGGAACGGCATATGTGATGGTTTTAAAATAGTAGACGAGGCCAAATTTGAGCCTTACGAATGTAAAAATTACAATTCAATATTATCGGAGGGACCATACGAAAAAATGTCAAAAATACTAGTCAGATTTAATGGAAGGAAAAATATCTGTATCTAAAAACAAACCATATTGTATCCACGCATTAGGAGCAATAGAGAAACCAAACGGGGATATTCGCCCTATAACAGATTGTAGCTTACCAGAATGTTACAGCGTTAACAATTATATGAACACAACATGTAAAAAATTTTCTTACAAGTCTGTAGACCATTTTGCACAAAATCTAAATAATGGTGATTTCATGTCTGTTACTGACATTGTTAGCGCATTTCGCTCTGTACCAATACACCCAAACAATTACAAATATCAAGGGTTTGAGTGGGACTTCAAAAACGGTGAAGGTAGCAAATACTATACGGAACATCGACTATGCTTTGGTCTAAAATGTGCACCGTACATATTCAACCAATTATCCGAGTTAATTGTCAACATGTGTAACGCTGAAGGAATTGAAAATATAACTAATTATCTAGATGATTTTGCAATCTCCGCAAAATCTTACGGAGAATGCAAAAAACAGCAGTTAACACTTATATCAATCTTGAGGTACCTAGGTTTCCATATCTCTTGGCCAAAAGTTGAGGCACCATCTCAAGAAATAAAATTCTTGGGAATTATCGTCAACTCTAAGAAAATGAATTTGTCCCTACCAATGATTAAAATAGACAAATTATTGTATAACATACAATGTCTAGAATTAAAGGGGTCCGCATCAAGGAAGGAACTAGAAAGGATAGCAGGGTTGATGGCACACTGTTCAACTGTCGTAAAGGGTGGCAGAACATTTAGTCGTCGTGTTTATGACCTGTTTTCAAAATGTCCAAAACACTCTAAAATAAAAATTAGTGAGATTTCTGAGGACTTCAACTGGTGGAAAAAAAATTGTGTTTCATTTAACAGATCTGCCAGAATAATACCCAGACATAAATCGGTTTCAATAACCTCAGACTCATCCCTATACGGCTATGGAGCGTGGTGCCAGGGAGACTGGTGTTGGGGTACTTGGAAATCGATCCTGTTAATAAGTTTACATGTCACGATCATAAAGCCCCAAAGCCAACATTTAAAATAAACAACCCAAATATAAACTTATACGAGTTGTGGCCTGTGCTCATAGGATTGCAAAGATGGGCTAGCTCTCACAAGCACACAACCATTGAGATTGTAACAGATAATAGTCAGGTCATGTATATGATAAACACTGGTAGAAGTAGTAACCGTCGTTGTATGTCTTGGCTGAGAGAAATCTTTTGGCTATGCTATGTTTATAATATTGATGTTTATGCTTCATACATTAAGTCAGCAGATAATATTCTAGCTGATGCGTTATCTCGTTTAAATGACCCTGTAAAAACAGATATAGCTTCTGAAATTATACATGATCATAATATGTGTTGTTGGGATGTTATACATTGCAGAGTCCTCAAAAAGGAGGTTGTGTAATAGGGCCGAAGAATTAAAAGAGAACGCCTTTTCTGAGAACACAAATAGAGCAAGAACCTGCCAAGAGAAGAAGTATTTTGGATTCTGTGAAACACACGGACTAAACCCATCACGTCTAGATATAAAGTGGACTATTTTATACATCGCGTTCCTGTCTCTGACAATGGTTTATAATTCAGTAATAAACTACCTATCGGGAGTCTCGAATTTCCTGAAATCAAAAGGACAGGATGGTATAGCATATACAAACTTTGCAGTTAAGCAAGCATTGTTGGGGGTTAGGAGATTATCAGGAATCGGACATGGCCGAGCCAAACCGATTTTCCCAGGTTATTTGAAGAAAATGTATAATAAGTTAAATTTACTTAAAATTAACGACTTAGTGTTCTGGTGCTCAACCACCCTCGCCTTTAGAACCCTGTTAAGATGTTCAAATATTTGTGGTATTCATGCTGTTAAAGTTAAGGACATCTGTTTCTGTACCAAAGGATTAACATTATTAGTGAGGTCCTCTAAAAATGACCAGTATAGATCAGGCCTCAGGAAAGTTGTAATTCTAGCAAACAATAACTCTGTCTTGTGTCCTGTTTATTGGATTAAGGAGGTTATCCGTGTGTTAAAGTTATCGCCAAATGACAGATTGTTCAACATAGTTGATAAGCGGGGATTAATAGCGATGGACCCTAGTTGGTTCAGTTCTAGATTAAGGATTGCTGCAAAAGAAGCCGGGCTAGGGCCTGGTTATTCACCACATAGCCTACGTAGGGGGGCAGCAACTTATATGGCTATGATAGGCTACGACATTAATCAAATAAAGCAAAGGGGGTTCTGGAAGTCAAATGCGGTATTTTCATACATTGGCCCATCAAAAAATCAACTGCTATTATCAGATAGTCTTTTTTCTAGTAGCCTAACACAGTAGGCGGTTTGGGCGGATTGGGTGTGTTTGTGTCTCAATAGATACTGGTTAGCCCAAACCTGCCTCCTTGTTGTTTGTTCGACGCGTAAGATTATAGTTAGAATAGCCGTGCTATTGTTGTATAATCTCTAAGCTGAGACGGTATCATAGCAACCACCTTGGTTACGCCGAGCTATGACGTAATCTGTGACGTCATAAGGAACGTGCCCGTTGGATCGCGACGACATTGTTCGGGTCGGCGCTGCGTCAAAAAACTTACTAGTGTTACTTTATTTATTCATACTGTATCGTCGTTACCCGTAAGGGTGTGTTTGTGTCTCAATAGATACTGGTTAGCCCAAACCTGCCTCCTTGTTGTTTGTTCGACACGTAAGATTATAATGTTTTCAGAAAGTAAAAAGATTAATAATGATATTCTAGTCAATTCCTGGAATTTTTACTAGAGGTAAAGAAAAATTGAGTTTTATAACACCATACACTAACTGGTCGACCGGCCTGATCCCATTACCGCCTTGGAAGCGAGGCAACAAAGTACTCAAGGAAAAAAATGTTCCAGATCAGGATGAGGGCCGCCAATGAAGTGCTGGAGGCTGTCCTCGCACACCCAAGAGATCTTGCCTTTCAACAAGAAAAGGCCGGCAACAAACTCTTGACTGAGATAGAACAGACGCTTATTCAGAATCAGGTCGCCCATAGCAGGGCCGGCCACAACAAATATACGGATCGGAGCTAGTTTGTTGGAGTAGTTTAATGTCTGGCCAACCCTAATAGGTTTTTTCCAGACTTGAGTTGACCCCAAAGAGGGCGCTGATGTTATTAACACATCCTACTCTCAACGAAATGCTGGACATGCGCCCAGAAGGGAAAGTTCACCCAAACCAAACCTCCCAACATCAAGCTGCAGAGCCAGAAAATCAAAAAGAGAACCCAAGATTGTTAATTTGTGAAAGTACCCCTGATCTAAATTTGATTGTATAATATGAAGTGACTATTTATCATCTTCATTCATATCATTTTTATGTGAGGTCCGTCAAAATAATGAGTTGTTTTGTTTGGTATGTATACACTGAAAGTGTGGAGTTCTGTCTTGAACTAGGATTTGAAATATTTTATATTGGAGCATTCTTTTTATTTAAACTAAAATTGAAAGCCCATGGACTGTCCTGAACTTAGGATTGTATATCAATCCGCTTGGAAGATCAAGCCTAGCTTGAAAGCCTTGAGGAAATATTGAGGAATTTTTTCAAAAAACGCATGAAATGCGTGCACAGCCAACCGCTGACGGAATTACCCACGCTACCAGCTCCAGAAAGACCAAAAACAACGCAGGCGACCAACGTCCAGAGGACTACGAGGGGCTGCACAAGACAGCATCGCCCTAGGTCAAACACCACGACAAGGGGCAACAACCGCCAAACAACCGCCTCAACTGTCAATGCCAGAGGCAACAACAGAAGCCACACCCCTAGCTGCACTGCCCCCAACCCGGGACACCAACACAATGACCGCCACCCTGCTACCTACGATGTTGCTTATACCCATGATGAACCCCCTTTTCAGCCGAGACCAGAGTCAAGCGAACCTATCCGGCGCCCAGTGGCCAGACCAGCAAGGTACCAGCCACTCGGTCAG
Source organism: Lepidonotus clava (assembly GCA_936440205.1). NCBI lineage: Eukaryota > Metazoa > Annelida > Polychaeta > Phyllodocida > Polynoidae > Lepidonotus > Lepidonotus clava. Next base: position 50,849,246 of record OW387143.1, on the reverse strand, counting down.
CTGGAGAGATACCAGACCCATCGGGAGGGGTAACCGATGACCCGCCCATGGCCACTAGATATCCCGGACTATCAGGACTAACCCTGTATGGTGTATCAGGACTACCTCTACAGTAACTAGTGAGTGAGTGAGTGTTGGGTTTTTTAAGCCTACCAACAGCCAGGGTCATCTTCACGGAAAAAAACAGTAGGGACCAATTCTGTCTTTGGTGATCGAATCTATGTGATGAAGGGTGGGCAAACAGCAGGGGATCAAAACCTAGCAATCATTTTTGCTGTACCTCATCCCTTAGTGAACCAAGCACTGGCTGGGAATTCAACCCAAAGAACCACTTGGTCAGTGCAGGATCCCCCCTATCGTCGCCTCGTACGATCAGCAGGGCCTACTGAGGGCCTATTCTTACCCGGACCCCCACAGGGCGACCCAAGAAAAAAAATCTGAAAGGTCATGTAAATCGGCATGGTTGGATAAGTATGAATTTCTATCATACTCAAAGGCAACAGATGGATTATGCTGTCTTGCATGCATTTTATTCCCTACCCAGACAGGACAGTCTAGAAATGCAAACACATTGGTTGAAGCTCCATACAACAACTGGAAAAACTGCCTTGCAATGGAGGACAAACATTCTGACATGACTTATCACAAAAGGTCTGAAGCAAAGATGTTTGCATTTATCACAACACATATCAACCAGACACAGAGGATTGATTTCACCATGTCAGCTGAAGAAAAGGAAAGAATAGCCAGAAATAGGGCATTTCTGCATTCAATTTTGAATTGAATTTTGTGGAAGGCAAGGTATTGCTCTGAGAGGTCACAGAGATGATTCAGGTTCAGATTCTCTTAGTCAAGGCAACTTCAAAGCACTGCTTGACTTCCGCATCGAAGCTGGTGACCGGGAACTTCAACATCACCTGGAAACTTGTAAAAAGAAGGCCAGCTATGTTTCTAAAACCTCACAAAATCAGCTTCTTCAATGTGTGAAGGAGTACACACAAGGTGAAATTGTGAAAGGAATCAAGGATCAGGAGCTTGGCATAAATTATGCAGTGTTGGCTGACGAAGTCTCTGATGTCAGCAATTGGGAGCAACTAGGACTTTTCCTTCGCTACATGAAAGATGGTATGCCAGTTGAGAAACTAATAGAGTTCATCCCATGTGACAGCATCACTGGTGAGGCAATTCATGCTAAAATCATGGAATGTCTACACCAACTCTCACTTGACCCAGCTGACTGCAGACCACAAGGATATGATGGTTCTGGCAACATGGCTGGAAAGCTTAAGGGTTGTGCAGCAAGATTCATCCAGGAAGTCCCCAGGGCCATCTACTTCCACTGTGCCAGTCATCAACTGAATCTTGCCCTGGTGCTGCATGTCGTGTTCCTGAAATACAATGTGCTATTTCTGTGGTGAAGGAAGTGAGTCTCTTCTTCAAATATTCACCAAAGAGGCAGAGAGAGCTAGAGACAGCCATCCAACAAGTTAACAATGAGCACTCTGAAAAAGGTGAGACACTCATTTGTAAAATGAAAATGAAGATGCTCTGAGACACGATGGGTTGAGCAGTACTTAGATCAGCTATCCTTGAGTGCTTGGACAGCATTGTATCACCTACCCAGACCATATCTGACATCACTTGGGACAACAAGTCTGTGACAGAGGGTAATGGACTGTACAAATCCATCACTACACTTGCTTTCATTGCTGCCTTCCAGACTGCAAGATTCCTGTTTGTATTCACCAAAGGTCTCAGTGTCCTCCTTCAAGGATCGACACAGAACATACTCACTGCTTATGAGGAGTTGCAGCTTGTGAGCAAGGAGTTGAGATCAATCAGGGAAAGTGTAGAGAAACACTTCCTGCCTGTCTTCCAGGACATGACCAACATGGCTACTCTGTGTGGTCATGATGAACTCACCATACCACGCAGATGTGGCAGGCAGACACAAAGGAACAATGTTGAAGCCAGTTCCCCTGAGATCTATTGGAGAAGATCCACATTTGTTCTTTTCCTTGACTTCCTCATTTCTGAATTTTCAAGCAGATTTGACCAGGTGACTACCACAGCAGTCATGGGACTGTCCTTCATCCCCGCTCACCTGTCAAAGCTGACAGATGAGCTAGCAAATGAGGTGCATACCTCCTACTTGCCAGACCTGCCTTCAGCATCCACCTTTCAGCATGAGGTGAGGATGTGGAGGAGCAAGTGGGAAATGGTAGAAGCAGATCACCTCCCTACAAATCTCCAAGACACACTGCCAGCTAAAAACCCTCACATGTTCCCTAACATCTGTAGGATCCTTTACCTGTTCCTCCTGTCCCCTGTCACCACAGCACAGGTGGAAAGGTCCAACTCTTCTCTGAAGTGCATCAAAACACCCCTCAGAAGCAGCATGGGAGCAGACAGGTTGAATGCCCTGGTGTTGTTGTATGTGCACAAAGACATTGCTCTGGATTACTCAAAAATAATAGATATGTTATATCAAGAAACCCAAGGAGAATGCTTCTTGTTAATCCTATGAGTGAATTACATTTATCTGACAAGTAAAGCTCCATCTTATGTAGCAGACAAATGCCTATTAATGACATTAATTTGAGAAAAGTCTCTCTGTACAGCCTTCCTCCTTATCAATAATCAGAGAGAAATATAAATACAGATATCTATAATTGATAAACATTCAACATGTGATGAACATAGCAATTTAAAACCCTTCTAAACAAAATATGTCCTCTATTGTCATATATCTAAACATTAATATTTTCAAGATGGCGGCGAGGAAACACTAAAGTGATAATGGAGGGAGTATTTGCACCGATTTTGAGGTAAAGGCAACCAGATCGGGATACCAAACCGGTACATCTTAATGATGAAGTGTTTCTGATCAACCTGGACTAAAACATTGATAACTCCTGAACGCTGAAACACGATAAACCAGCTGACGACAAAAAGCTGAACATGGAAGGCTAGCGCACGCGTGTGAGTGGTGCTCCTGACAAATCCTACTGGAGATATGGTTCCTTATATCTTAGTAACTAGATATTGAAGGAAAATACGTTTGAACAGTGTCTGAAGCTCCCTATAGTGATAATATATGCCAGTTTCAACAAGAAGCAGAGGATCTGTTGATTCAGTGTCGGAATTAACTACTACAAGGTCGACAGATTCCAATATGGCGACCAACGAAGATTTGTTAAAAGCTATAAATGACTCAAAGAAAAGCACTGATTCCCAACTGAATCAGATTCGGGAGGACATCATAACTAATAACAACAAGGTAGCCAACTACATGATCAAAAATGATTTGGAAATTGCAGATCTAAAAAATCTTGTCAAAGACCTGACTGGCCGTGTTGACGCCTTGGAAGCCACTGTCACAGGCCTAACGCAACGCATGGAAAATGTTAAAATCAATACTGCGTCTGAAACTAAAAGGCTAGATAAGATTGAGACCAAACACCAACAAGATCAATTTTGACAATGAAAAAAGGAGGTTGAATTTAATCATCAATGGTGTGGCAGAGGGCCGAGATCACCCACGAGTTATACTGTCATCACTACTACATGATCTTGCTGTCAACATCCCACCCGAACAAATAAGTGTAGTCACACAATTGGGAACCAACACAAAGGGAAGGCCCAGGCCAATTTTGGTCAAATTGAACCTGTAGTATTACAAACACGAGATCTTCAGAAACGTGTACAAGCTAAAATATAGTCTGATGATAATACATGTAATTTTAAAAAAGGTGGTGGGGTTTGTATGTATATTTCCAATAAATTAAAATTTACAACAAACCATTTTGAAGGTTTAAATGCATCTAGCAAGCAGATTGAATGTCAATGGATAAGATACTTTTGGAACAACGTGATGTGGTTATTGGAAATATATATAGGCCTCCACAGGGAAATATTGACATGTTTATTGATTACCTTGAAGAAACCATGAATTCAATTGACCGTGAAAAATGTGACATCTATCTAATGGGTGATTTTAATATTGATTTTAATGATAAAACAAATGACAGCACAGAACTTATGAGACAAGGAGGGCAGGAATGAGGATTCCTTGCAAGTTGCGCTCCCCGTCATACGCAAGACTGGGTGCCGGATGGACAGGTGTGACCTGCTACAAGCCTACAGCCTTGGAAAGAAAGTCCAAACAGGGAACGCACGAGGAGCATCCCGCTGACCTATAGTGGTGGTTATCGCCAACCAGGTCACCAGGAACGAAATATATCGGGTCAGGAATGTCCTTAAGCAGTACCCGGAAATGCAGAACGTTTGGATAAATGAGGTGCTAGACGATGGGCAGAAACAACAATGCGCCGACTTGAGGGCACTAGTTGACCTAGCTAAGGCCAGAGGATGAGAAGCCAGAGTAGCTGGAGACCAAATAGTAGTCAGCAGTATCAAGTACTCCCACTGTAACATCAACAACCTACCTGAAGATGTGAACCTGGTAGCTGCTCACAACAGGGAAATAAATGGAAAAATTTACTTCCACTCTCAGCACAGCCAACTGTCCAGCTTCAGTGAAGCTGCGCTTACCTATAAGGGGATTAAATACGCCCACGTGGAGCAAGGCTATCAACACCAAAGGGCTGTGCACTCAGGAAAACCAGAGTTTGTGGAAATTATCTTGAAAGAGAAAAATCCCATAGTCTGTAAAGCTATCGAACACCGTTTCCAGCATCCTCCATCTTGGAATGATCGCTGTGAGCAAGAAATGGAAGGTCTATTAGACAAAAAAGTGAAGATCCCTGAGGTGAGGCAAGCCCTACTGGACATGGGTGAACTGGAACTGGTGGAGGAAACCAGGGACGGATTCTGGGGATGTGGAGCAACCTTCAAATCCCAACTTGTACAGGAAGGCCGCACGACAGGTAGCAACAAACTGCGAAAAATGTGGATGAGAAAGAGAGAGCAGCTACGTCAGCAAACACAGAGGCTGGCGCAAATACCAGACAGGAGAAGGAAAACCCTGGAAGACCTAAGCGCCACAGTAAACCCCCAGGTAGTGGGCTTGACTGAAACACAGGCAGCTACATGAGCAGTAAGTTATAAATAGCTGGAAAACTGACACAGTTAGTTAACAGTAACAGGGGGGGAGGGGCATGCAGCGAGGTCCTGGTAAGTTCCGCCCGGTTCGTAGTGCAGCCACCACGCTACACCAGGTAGTGCCAAACGACCGAACTCATTGTGAGTAGCCCCTGCCCCTAAAACCTTACCCTGATAACCGGCTTGCTTCTTTATGGTAGTATGAACACCTAACGTGTCTTTGGAGAACCTAGACTCATAACGGTGTAACGTGCCAGTTGTCAACAAATTTTTGGCTTCCAGGTCCCTCAGGTCATCACATCCAACATGGCGCCCAACTTGACTTAACTTCTGCCTAGCCTCGAAACCCGGGGCAGAGCACTAAATGTCCTGAGTAGGAGCCTACTTCTTGAATTCGCCCAGAGAACCTAAGTTGTGTGTTGTGCTAACATATAAATGTTCTATTACTCAAATCTTTCCCTCTAACGACGCCACTGAATGAGCGACCGACCAAAATAGCCTCGCAGGAAGCCCCTGATGCGCATGTGTGAACCCCAAACTAGAGCAAACAATCTGATGCGGCAAAGCGCTTATTTTGAACCGACTAAAAGCTTGTTCCTCGTAGCTGTTGCAGCTGTTATCTAAAGAACCATGGCGATTATCCACCTTTTTGCTGACGAACGGGTCTTAAAATTACAAGGCTTCGTGGATAAAGTAAACAGGTCAGAATCTGAAATCAAGGTTACAGCACTCACAGACGCCACCATACAAAATCTACTCTCACTAGCGTGGGTCCACGCCGAGTCTCACCCCCACGAAGTCCTGGTGGTCATGGGAGGACCATTTTCTGGCCTGGAACAACATAAACAAGTTGTACAGCTTCCTCTTCACAAAGCCAGGCACTGCGGTTGACCATATACTGGGCAATCTAAACAGGGCTGACATCGCCTTCAACAGGCAGTACCCGACGACTAATCTCATCTTTGCAGAGTTTACTGGCTTCAGTCTTCGACGCTGTGAGTTTACGAACGATAATGACCCTCACCACCAAAGAACCCTGAACTCTGCGATAGTGACCCTAAACAGAGAAACACAGGAATAAACAAGAGAAACTGGGTTTCCTCCGTGCCCATGGGCAAATGGGTGCACAAACAACGTAAGGCGATGAGAGGCAGGGTCCGATTCTGGTCACACCGCTACTAACTTCTTCGAGATGGTTTTAGGCCTGGACAGACACTTCTCCAGAAATGGGCACAACAACTAGCACACCTGGGCTACCAGTGCTCATGAGAACACTCAAACCAAACTATGAATCCCTACTTTTTAACTTTTAACACTTGAGTTCAGACTTTAGATGTGAGGTGGCTGCTGAGCCTATTCCATCCCTTTGATGTTAACTTGATGTTGCTGATATACTAGAGAACCTTACAAGTGAACTTACTGAATGTGTCATGATAACTGAGGATCCATCCATGTGAAATAGTAGCTGACTTTACTGGACCCTGGTTAAGGATGATCAATGCCCTTGATTGACTGTGAACCTAAACCCTTTTAATCATATATTTATAGTTGTTTTCAGTATATCTACTGTGGTGAAGTTAGCTCTTAACGAAACATGACATCACTCTTTTCAACTGCCCTAGCCTTCTGATGATATGTGTGTCAACCACTGCTAGTCGAGTTAGTTATGACCTGGCTGACCTGCCTATCAGTGTAATGCTCGGACATATGTGCTAGTATTTCAGTTTATGCCGTCCAAACTGAGACTGCAACAACTTTGTACAACTTGGGACAATTGTTTTTGTCAACTTATCCTTTAATTTGATTAACAACTGATTCTTGGTTCTTGAGATACCACATTTACAACTTGTATTATATTGACCCTGAGATGCGCAATAAGAGATAGGTATTACCAACTTACTTGATCCCAACCTCATTATTGAGATTAGTTATCCTAGATTGTTAGTGTCCAACTTTTAAGCTCATAGTTACGAGAAATTCTTTACTGATATAAGTAACCAGAACTACAAAGAACTTGTTAGAATCTTGAATGAATGTAGCACTGCGTCTTTTGGAAGCACTTATAGTATAGTATGGTTGGAATGATCTCAAATATATGGCTTGACCATTTAAGCGTATATATATGTGTCCTTTATAATGTTATTTTTCTCCCTCAATGGGCACTACTCCCGGAAGTTATTTTACTATTTTCTTACACATGTTAGTCCCTCCATTAAAAATGGGGATGGGGACTTCCTCACATCACCTCATCTTCCTAACATCCTTTATATGTAGAGAGACTTTATCATGTAACCTAAAGATCTTAGTATAGGGTTTTGGAGTGCTAGGAGTGTATGGGGTAAACTTGACTTTATTAGGCACAATTTGTTAAAGGACAATGCAGACATCTTTTCCATAAATGAAACTTGGTTAAAGGATATTACTGGATCCAACCTTTTAAATATAGAGGGATATGAACTGTTAAGACAGGATAGGACCACCCTAAATCCGGATGGCAATGTCAGGAGAGGAGGACTAGTTACTTATTACAAGCAAGATAGGGAAGTTACCCAGTTGACGGGACAAACTTTTAATCTTTGTAACACTATCATTGAATTGCTTTCAGCTAAATTGGTTTTGAAGAATACTCAGCCCTTCTATATAGTTTCTATTTATAGGCCACCTGCAGGGAATATTACTAATTTTACACAAGCCCTTAAAGAGTATCTTAATGGTCTAAGCCTGCTTGGCGATGTACATGTGATAGTCGGAGGTGATTTGAATATTGACTACAGCAAGATGGGCACTTTGAAATGTCAAGAGTTAAAAAAGCTCATGAGTAGCTTTTCCCTGAAACAGGTGATTAACACTACGACCAGACTTTTATATGGCTTGACGGTTCTAGACCTTATACTAACTAATTCTGATCTGGTTGACAACCATGATACCCTTGACTGGAATATAAGTGACCATGTTCCTGTTTATCTCAATTTAAAGAAACAGATTCCGCCCAAAACTAAAAGAAACTTCACCTGTAGGTCCTATATTAACTTTGATGAGGAAGAATTTGTAAGGAGATCACAGGCTGTTGATTGAGGGAGGATAAAAAAAACTAACGATTTTGACTATATCTGGAATTTTATTTACAACTCCGTACTTCATATAGCAGACAATATGATACCAGGGAAGGTTTTTAGAGCCAAAAGGGATAAGCCACCTTGGCTGACTCGTGAACAAATCTAGCTAATGAGAGACAGGGATATAGCACTGAAAACAGCTAGGAGACAGACAAAAAAAGGGCTAGGAGGATCAGGAACCAAACTAACATGGCAGTAAAAAAGGCAAAGTCAGACTTTATAAAGGAGGAATTAGAACAAAATCAAAGGGACCCTAAAAATATTTGGAAAATTATTAAGGAGATTATTGAACTTAACCATCAAACCTCAATAACATTTAAAGATGACAGTGGTAATGATCTTGACCCCACCCACATTTCTGATGTAATAAACACTTATTTTGCAAATGTCGGAAATACCCTAGCAGAAAAAATTCCTAGGCCTGCACAAGAGCAAGACATACTGAAAGGCCCATTAAATCCTGAAAATGATATGTTCAATTTTAGACCTTTCGAACTAGAGTAAGTGAGTGAGTGTTGGGTGTTTTACACCGTACCGACAGCCAGGGTCATTTTCACAGCGAAAACAAGTTGGGATGAATTCTGTCTATGGTCATCATATCAACGAAAGCAGGTTGGGACTAATTCTGTTTTTGGTGAGTGAGTAATGGATGCTTTACGCCATTTCGACAACTAAGGTCATATTCACAGCGAGAATAGGTTGTGACGAATTCTGTCTTTGGTGACTGTATCTATGAGATGAAGGTGACAGGGCGGGCAAATAGCAGGGAATGAAAACCTGGAAATAATTTTTGCTGTACCTCATCCCTTAGTAAACCACAACACCGGGAATTGAACCCAAAGAACCATTTGGTCAGTACTGGGCCTCCTATTGTCACCTTCTACTATCAGCAGGGGCTACTGGGGGCCTATTCTTACCTGAAACCCCCACGGGATACCCAAAATGCCTTCGAAAGATAGTATTGCAGAGTGGCAAAACTCAGGCGTAAAGATGACTCCTTCAAATTGATAAAGTGACAGTTGAGTGGGACCACTGGGAAAAGGCCTATGCTTTGGACCATAAAAACAATGCTGAGATAAGTCGTGTACATCACCGCCTGACAGAGGAGCACATAATTATTTCTGACAGAAGAAACCAAGATGTGCAATCATCTTGCGGAGGAAACTCATAAGCAATGAGATGCTGTTCCTTGTGAAGGCATAAGCTGATTCAAGACACAAATCTAGCAAACTCGGTTCAACTATGAAGTTTCTTGAAAACACCTGCTTTATTGTTGACCACTTTAACACCTACTAGCATCTGTGCATGACAAAATAACCAATGCAACTGAAGTGCTCCAATTCTTCACTGAATGGAAGGTTACAGATAAGAAATTCATAATCCGCCTGATTATACAATAATGCGGGTAATTACCTCCATATATTGTATGTCTATACCCTGATACAGGATGGTCTAGAGAAATGATGACTAGAGAAACACAAGATGACACTAAGCACCTTCTGTCTGCATTCCTCCATCTTAGCAGGAAAGTTTTAAATTGTGGTTAAATATCAATATTGACATAATAGAGAATTTCTGTTGTCAACAAAGAGGGCTAAATGATGTAAATTCTAATCCCATATACTTACAATTTACTAAAACCTACAACAGCATAATACTTAGGGCGTTAAGCCAGAGAAAGCAGTAAAAGATCAAACACCCAGTCAGCCTTGCCATTCAAATGGAAAGTTTTTAGGTGAGTAGAAGGTCAGTGAGTGAGTGTTGGATGTTTTACACCGTACCGACAGCCAGGGTGATTTTCATAACGAAAACCAGTTGGGACGAATTCTTGTTTGGTGATCGAATCTATGAGATGAAGGTGACAGGGCAGACAAACAGCAGGGGATCAAAACCTAGCAATCATTTTTGCTGTACCTCATCCCTTAGTGAAACACAATACCAACTGGGAATTGAACCCAAAGAACCACTTGGTCAGTGCAGGGTCTCGAGTGAGTGAGTGAGTGTTGGGTGTTTTATGCCATCCCGACAGCCAGGGTCATTTTCACAGCAAAAACCAGTTGGGATGAACTGTCTTTGGTGATCATAGGTAGTCAGGGGGAAGCCCAGACAGTTGAGGCCTCTGGTGTCAGACAGATATCTTCATAGAATTTATACTACTATATACTCATATATACTGTCACATACGATCAGCAGCGGCTACTGGGGGCCTATTCTTACCCGGAACCCCCATGGGGTTTGTTAGGCTGATGTTGCTGGATAATTTGTAAACAGGGAAAAACAAGAAGACAATGTGAGGCATCACATCACGAAACACCATCGAACTCTGAAGTTTGTTTGTTGGAGTAGTTTAACGTCCGGCCAACCCTTATGGGTTCTTTTCAGACTGAAAAACTACGCCCCAAGCCGAGACCAACATTCAAATTGACCTCTGAAGAAATACCCCCAAAACCAGCAGTAGTTTTTTTGGATACTTGCCTTCATGATTTATGTTCTTTTATCCCTTTGGCATAAAACAGCAACAGAGCTCACAAGAGTTTAGGAGGAAAAACTCCAAGAGATCAAGAGCCTGCAGAAACAAGTTGTAGATTTACAATCCTTGTTTGTTTGTTTGTTGGGGTAGTTTAACGTCCGGCCAACCCTTATGGGTTCTTTCCAGACTGCACAAGGTAGAACTTTTCAGCTTATTTTACGCCACAAGGGCGGTGACCGAATATATGATATGGTTTAGGAGAAACCCGCCACCGGGTGCGATACCCTACTCGTTGCGAAGAGTGGCAAGGGGTCTTTAGTGCGCAATGTCCCATAGAAAGGACACCACACACCCGGCCTTTGGTGACCCTGTCGGGAGCACAGGGTGACATTTACAATCCTGTACAAAACAAAGTTTTGGTACTAGCAATCTTAAAACAGATTTCAATGTGTGTTTCTATACTAGTTTAAATAATCTTGCCTATTTCAATACATTACACAAGTTTGTTGTTAAATTTGGGCACCATCATTGGACTAGGAGCGAGTGAGTGAGTTAGTGAGTAATGGATGCTTTACGCCGTCTCAATAACTAGGGTCATATTCATGACAAAACAAGATTGGAGTGAGTGAGTGAATGTTGGGTGTTTTATGCCGTACCGACAGCCAGGGACATTTTCACGCCAAAAAACAGTTGGGACGAAATCTGTCTTTGGTGATCGAATCTATGAGATGAAGGTGACAGGGCAGGCAAACGGCAGGGGATCAAAACCTAGCAATCATTTTTGCTGTACCTCATCCCTTAGTGAACCACAGCACCAACCGGGAATTGAACCCAAAGAACCACTTGGTCAGTGCTGGGTCCCTCCTATCATGGCCTTCTACAACCAGCAGGGGCTGCTGGGGGCCTATTCTTACCAGGTACCCGTACAGGGCCAATTTGTCAGTGCTTGGTCCCCCTATCATTGCCTTATACAATCAGCCGGGGCTACTAGGGGCCTATATTATTCCCAGAACCCCCACAGGGTGTGAGTGATGGATGTTTTATGCCATACCATGGCGTGGTTATTTTCACAGCAAAAACAAGTTGGGACAAATTCTTTCTTTGGGCCTAGATGATGACGACTCCACTAGTCTTAAAACGTTGGTAACTAAAGGTACAACTGATGATGTGGTCTTCTACCAGGAATATATCCTGAAGAGCACCCTCTCCTACTTATGTTAGTCAGCACAAATGAAGGAATATCAAGATCCACTTCAGGAATGGTGTTTATAGATGGAACAAATTCTGTAAATTAATACAATTACCTAATGTGGACTGATTGTGGCAAACAAGTTTGGAAGAGGTGTTCCCATTACCCACATCATAACAAGTTCAGAAACCAAATAAATCTTAGACAAATGCCTAACAATCCTTAGGAATCAAAGCAGACTCAATCCAAGGTAAAGCCCCCAATTTTAGAGGAAGCATTAAGTTTGTTTTTTTTTATAACTTTCAACAAACCCTTTTGGGTTCTTTTACCAGACTACACAAGGTGATGCTCTAAAACCCATGAGTGTCATCTCTCATAACTATATAACCTCTCTGCTTATATATGTGAAGCACCCAGACAGTTCTAACGTTGTTGGGTACAACCTGTAGTTGGCTAGATAGAACCGTCTGGCCTCCTGAATATAAAAGGAAAGTCAAAGTTAGTCTGTGACTCAGTAGACCAGTAGAAAGCACACTCTCAATCTGGTCAAAACAGGAAAGGTTTGACTTTATTTTGAAACATTTTTCGTAGGCTGAGAGAGCTTTAAGGCCTGTTGAATTATCTAAGATTATACTTGTTAAACAAGCATGAAGGTCTAGCTAAACTTTTGAAAGCTTTTCCTATCCTACATATTTATTAGTCCACCTTTGTTTCCCCTGAGTGGACATGGCTCATTAAAAACAGCCCTATCCTGTTGGGCACCATAAAGATCCCTCATTGCATTGTAGTGGTTTTTTTTCTTTTCTCTATCTCTTTCAGGACCAGGGCCTAATAAGACACTATATGACATTTTTCACAGTTCTTTTCAGAATAGTGGAATTCATATGTCATATGGTTGCACAGGGTGTCTTCCCTACACAGTGTTTTTGGTACACCACTAATTCATTTATTGTGTAGCAGTACGCCTGTACTGAAACCCTCTCCCATACCCCGACACCCCTTTTGGCAGTGTGCCAGGTCCTATCTGACACCACCTGCACCCACCCCCCTTTACCTGAACCAGCCCAAGTTCACCTGCACTCACACTACAGGTGTGAGAGCTGGCCCAGGTCCACCTACACCCACCTTCCTTCTTTGTTCTGATCAAGGACTAGTCTGTTTTTGACCCACCCCTTTCAGACAATAGACCAAGGTCAAGTCCTTTCTTAACCCAGTCCATTGACTGTAAAACCGTCCTCCCTTTATACCCAAACCTTTCCCTTTGGACTTTGGTTTCAAACCATTTTCCAATTTTCACCATAGCAAAGGTTGAATCGTTTTACTCAATTATCACCTGTTCGGACCCTAGTGGTATCCGTCAACTGGTGTCATTTACCAGATCTTGTTCTGGTAGGCCCGGGGTTGTTGGTTTTTAAGCCACATACCCTGTCTTTGATTTTTTCTGGCCTTTGTTGGTTTTACCTGTCTAGGTATTGGTTCTACCTTCTATATGTATTTGTTCTTTATTGCTTTTGAGCAATTTTCTCTCCTACTCATTCATGAGTTCTTTTTTATAACGTGGGAATTAAACCTTTTTGGAGTTTGCTGTCCGTACTTTTGAGTGTGGACTCTCCACTTGGTTCTCTTGGGTCATAGTCTACAATCATAGCTGGGTTTCGCCCCAAGTATGTCTCCAACCTAGTGGTTGTCCGATCTAGGTCGGGTCCTCGAGTTGTTGTAGCCAGTAGTGACAAAGGTTTTTCTAAGTCCTCGGATTCGGAGAAGAACAGGGGCAGTGGTGTTAAGAGAGGTAGCTCTTCTGCAGTGGATGAGGAGGGTTACATTAAGGTTGCCAGGGGCAGGAAGAAAAAGAAATACTGTTCTCCTCCCCCTCCTTTAGAAGGAGACTGAGGAGGAAGGGGAAGTTGAAGACATTGAAGTTGATAGCACGGATAGTTCCGAGGGAGAGGAGGGTGAGCTCGGAAACCATACAATTTATCATAATTCCAGGGGATCCTTAGAGGACCTGGAAGAGTCGGTGGATATGTCTCCAATCGTTATTGACTTTCAGAAAGATTCTAAGGAGTGGAGATGTTAACAAGAGATCCTCATCCAGCTCCAGATTCACTATCCAGATCTGGAGATTCGGATGAGGAAGTCTGCCAAGGGTCAGGCAATGATTATGCCTCTTTCTACCCGTACAGTTGTTACTCTGGCTAATCTCACTTCTTTAGGGGGAAAGAAGGTAAGTTTGTCCAGCTTACACCATGGAGGAAGTCGATCACGGCCATCTTGGACCGGGTTGCACTGGAATTGTCTGAGGAGCTCATTGTCAGGGCAAATCCTAAGATTGTCCGGGCAATGAGGATGATGAGGTGGGACCCAGAGACAAGGGCCATGAGGAAGACTTCCTCAGTGAAGATAATTTGTGATGATAAGGTTATCCCTATCTGGGTTGATGTAGGCTTTGTTGGGGCCTTCAGGTCTCGGGAGTTTTTTCAGAGACCGATTCGGTGCTTCCACTGCCAGAGGTATGGGCATCTGGCGAAAACCTGTACGGCCGAAGTGCCAAGATGCTCTATCTGTGGGGAAACCCACGGTTCAGAGGTCTGCCAGGCAAAACAACAGAGGCAGGAGGAAGTTGTACTACGTTGTCCCAATTGTTCTGGTCCTGGGAAGCAACGTATGTCCAAAGAAGGAGGAAGAATGAAACCTCAGGAGGAAGAATTAAAAAGGGAAGGCAGTTCAGGTGAGTGAGTGAGTAATGGATGCTTTACGCCATTTCGACAACTAAGGTCATATTCATGGCGAAAACGGTTGTTATCAATGAAAAGATGGACTAAAAGTTGTCAATAGAACAACATGATATATGTACAAGATCTTATCCTAAGGATAAAAACATGTTAATATACTAATCATATCAGTCCATACAGACCAGCTGTTTTAAAAAAAATGGATGATACGATCGGACTGTACAGTATTAAAAAGTTCAGGTAGACCAGCTCCCTGATAGAACTGTCTACACGTCTGTTCAAAATCAGGGCATTCCAAAAGGAAAGGCTTGATGGTTAAAGGTCGATTACAAACAATACATTCTGGTTGGGGCTCACCCTTTAAAAGAAAAACATGTGTAAGTCTAGAATGACCAATTCTAATTCTGGTAAAAACAGTTTGATCTTTTCTAGATTTAAGAACATTAGGTTTAACATCTTTGATGGTTGGGAAAATAGAATGCAGTTTGTTATTGGGGAACTGGTCCCATTCATTTTGCCATCTCTCATTGATGTATTGAACGATTCTCGGTTTAAAATCTATGTGAGGAATTGGAAAAGGAAGGACTACTTTGTCCAATCCCTTCTTGGCCGTTTGGTCAGCTAACTCATTACCATGAATGCCTACATGACCCGGTATCCAACAGAACTGAACATCAAATCCTGAGTTGGTCAACTTTTGTAGCCAGAGAAGAATTTTCATAATGACTGTATGTTCAGTTTTCAAATACTGCAAAGCCTGAAGACAGGACTTTGAGTCAGTAAAAATGATGAAGTTCTTTTCCTCTGCCTGATGAATGGCTTTCAAAGCAATAATAATGGCAACTGCTTCAGCTGTGAAAATAGAACTGAAGTCAGGTAGACGGGCAAACTGTTTCTTACCGCAACAGACAGACGCTGCTGCAACACGTTTCCCATCCTTTGAACCATCAGTGAAAACAGGAGAATGATGAGGAAATTTGTTTCGAACTTCATGATACCGGGACACGTAATCCAATGGTTGAGTCAGTGACTTTTTGGATTTGGTGAGGTCAAAATTGATATTAGGTGGTTTGAGTCTCCATGGAGGAATGACTGAAAAATAAGACTGTTTCAAAACATCAAGATCCACAAAGGCATTTTCTATGTGAGGTTTCATTCGAATGCCAAAAGGTTGGATGTAGTTTGGTCTGGCAGCATAGAGATGTTCGTTTTGGGGTTGAAATACGCACTTAAAAGCAGGATTAGAAGCATTTGTTTTTAACTTAATGATGAATTGAAGGGAAAGTTTTAATCTTCTATTGGTTAATGAAGATTCCCCCGCCTCAACATAGAGGCTTTGGATTGGCGATGTCCTAAAAGCACCCAATGCCAGCCGCAGCCCCTGATGATGGACGGAGTCTAGCTTCTTGATATATGATGCGCGTGCTGACCCATAGACCTGACAGCCATAATCGAGCTTTGATCTAATCAAAGCTCTATAAAGTTGTAATAAGATTTTGCTGTCAGAACCCCAAGTGGTGTTTGCCAGAACTTTAATGATATCCAGAGCCTTGTTGCATTTTGTCCTTAGAGTGTTAATATGTGGAATAAAGGACATCTTTTGATCAAAAATCAAACCTAAAAACTTGGTCTGTTCTACTACTTTGATTGGATCACCATTCATCTTCAACTCAGGGTCGAGATGAAGGGACCTCAACTGACAAAAATGAACAGCCACTGTCTTTGATTTGGAAAATTTAAAACCATTATCTATTGACCATTTGTGGATCTTGTTTAGATTTAATTGAATTTGCCTCTCTATAATGTTCATCATTTTGCCCTTATAGCATATGAGAAAATCATCAATATATAAACTACAGGACATGTCTTTTTGAAGACATTGAACAATACTATTGATTTTGATGCTAAATAGGGTCACAGATAAGATGCTTCCCTGAGGAACACCAAGTTCTTGATTGTGAATATCAGACAGAGTGGTGTCTAATTGCACCCTAAAGTGACGATTAGATAGAAAATTCCTAATAAAAATGGGTAAACGGCCACGAAATCCCATGTTATATAAATCTTTCATAATACCATATTTCCATGTCGTGTCATATGCCTTTTCCAAATCAAAAAAGACGGACACGACATGTTGCTTTTGAATAAAGGCATCTCTGATGAAAGATTCTAATCTTATCAAATGATCGAGGGTGCTTCTTCCTCGTCTGAACCCACTCCGAAATTCTGAAATCTGATGTTGAGATTCCAGCATCCAGACGAGTCGATCATTGATCATCCGCTCCATGGTTTTGCAGATGCAAGATGTTAATGCTATAGGCCTATAATTAGAAGGATCATTATGATCTTTACCAGGCTTTGGAATAGGAATAATGGTGGCTTCCTGCCAAGACGTTGGAAGTTGGCCACTATCCCATATGTGATTGAAAAGATTCAAAAGAATCTTGAGCACTGGTTCAGGAAGATGTTTCAGAAAGTCATAATGAATTTTATCAGGACCAACTGCTGTATTATGAGATTTATTGGGAGATTTTAAAAGTTCTTCTATGTTAAAGGCTTGGTTATATCCCTCAGAATTATCCGATGTAAAATTTAATGGTTTTCTTTCTTCTCTGATTTTAATTGGTTTGAATTGGGAGTGACAGTTAGCGGAAGAAGAATGATGTTGAAATGTTTCGGCCAATCTTTCGACCACCTCAACAGGAGAGGTCAAAAGATTGCCTCCATCTTGTAGGTGCTGGACTCTGGCCTGGCCCCCCTTGCCTTTTATTTTACGGACCATAGTCCATGGGTGTCCGGGAGTTAACCTCCGAAACATAATCCTTCCAACACTGTCGTTTTGATTCCCATATGATTCTTCGGGCCTGAGCCCTTTTTATCTTAAATTGAGTTAAATTGTCAGCAGTTGGTCTTTGTTTAAATTTTCTTAAGGCCTTCTTTCTATCTTTAATGGACTTTTTGCATTCGTCATTAAACCATGGATTACGGATGTGCTTAGGAACTGTTGAGGTTTTGGGGATAGTTTCTTCTGCCATAGAAAGTAACTTGGTGGAGAATTGGATAAATGAATCATCTGCTGAGAGCCTCTCCCGACATAAAGTCTGGAAGGACTCCCAATCGGCCTTATTGAGCCTCCATCGAGGCTCTTTTAGACCTATATTAGGATCATAAATATTGACTAAGATTGGGAAATGGTCACTTCCATGGAGGTCATTTAATACTCTCCAGGAGAGGTCCAACAGCAGACGAGGGTCAGCTAATGTTAAGTCAATAGCAGAATATGTACCATAACCCGGATGTAAATAGGTGTAAGAGCCATCGTTTAAAACACATAAATCTAGGTCATTAATAATATCTTCAATCATCCTACCCTTGTCATCATACCTGTCACCACCCCATAAGGGATTATGACCATTGAGATCTCCCATTATGAGGATTGGTGACGGTAATTGGTTTAAGAGATTTTCTAATTCTTGTCTATTGATGTTTGAATTTGGTGGAAGGTAGAGTGAACAGAGAGTAATGGTTTTATGTAATGTCACTCTGACTGCTATTGTTTGAAAATTGGTATTTAATGGAATTAGACTATGCATAATATCTTGTCTTATTAAAATGGATGAGCCCCCTGAGGCTCTTCCACCATCAGGGGCATATGTATTATATATGCGATATCCTTTAAAGGTGATATTGTCTTCTCTTTTTAAAAGGGTTTCCTGGAGACACAGGGCAAGAGGATTATAATGACTAACTAAAATTTTAAGTTCATTAAAATTGGCTCTAAAACTTCGACAGTTCCATTGGAAGATTGATCTTCCTGCCATCAAGGTGGATGGACAGGAGATCGTCCCCGGATCTTATTTTGGGGGGACACGCTGCGACTTGCAGCCACAGCTTCTTCCATCTCAACTTCGTTTAAATTCTGGAATCTATTTGTCAATGGCAAATGACTCCTTTCTAGTTTACTATGCTGTTCCTGACTAGATTGACATTGTCTATTTTCAGTCGAAGCCCTAGAAGAGCTTCGACTATTACGACTTTTTTTCCTATTTGATGGAGCTTCAGATGATGGAACAGATGAATTCGAAGTTGATTTAGATGTACTAGCTAGATTCTGTCTGAGTGACCTTTTCGGCTACCACGACCTGGATGCCTGAGGGACCACACACTGGTTTATCTAATTTCAACCAGGTATAGTCTGTCTGACATTCAACTGTCCTGAGTTTCGGTTTTACCGCGGCCGCATAGGAAGTGGCTCCAGGGACTCTTATGGTCCCTTCCACCATCTTCCTTGCTTCCGGGTAACTGACACGATTTTCAGTTTTTACCTTTTGGATCGATTTTTCTTTGATCCACACAGGACAGTCTTTCGACGTGGCCATGTGGGCACCTTGACAATTGATGCATTTCGCATCGTTGACACATTCCACATTGTCATGTCCCTTTTGACCACATCGGAGACAAGTCTGCTCGTTAGAGCAGGAGTCTCTGCCATGACCATACCTCTGACACTTAAAACAGCGTAGTGGATTTGGTATGAACAAATCCACATCAACCAAAGATAACCAACTTTAAGTTTCTTGGGAGGAGAAGGTCTGTCAAAAGTGAGGATATAGGTGTTTGTCGGAATGACATTACCTTTTTTCCTAATAGATATCCTTTTGACAAAGGAAACACCTTGAGGACGCAGTTCTCTAGTGATTTCATCCTCGCCAACATCTCGAAGTTCTCTACATCGGATTACTCCTTTGCTTGAATTCAAAGATCTGTGAGGAGAGGCTTTCATGCCAACACCAGCAAGCGTAGTGGCACGCTGCAGGTTGGTGGCATGGGCCTTCTTATCACACTCCACAAGAATTTGGCCAGATCGTAGTTTACGAATATCCTTCACCTTGCCAGCTATTCCTTCAATGCCTTTATTTATGGCAAAAGGAGATAGCTTGGACAAAGGATTCGTATTGTCGGAAGGCTCAAGAATCAAAAACCTAGGCCAGTATTCGTTTGTTTGTTTGTTGGGGTAGTTTAACGTCCGGCCAACCCTTATGGGTTCTTTCCAGACTGCACAAGGTAATACTTTTCAGCTTATTTTACGCCACAAAGGCGGTGACCAAATATATGATATGGTTTAGGAGAAACCCGCCACCGGGTGCAATACCCTACTCGTTGCGAAGAGTGGCAAGGGGTCTTTAGTGTGCAATGTCCCATAGAAAGGACACCACACACCCGGCCTTTGATGACCCTGTCGGGAGCACAGGGTGGCCCCTGGATCCCAGACTCTTGGATCCTTTCTTAGATTTTATCTATCAGTTGGCATTCTCGAAGGAATTGCAGGATCTTTTTACTTCCGTTGTTGTTAAACACGTCCTTCATCGATGTTCTGTTTTGGAGATGCCGCTTGCGACTATCATCCGTCTTCTTACACTTCAATATGATGTGCTCCACCGTTAGTTTGGTGTTACACTGTTGACAAATAGGAGCACCTTCACCTTTCAACAGGTGTTCATTTTCAGTATTCTGTAAATGTTCCGGGTCTTCATCATCAGTTAACGGACGTTTGTTGGGGTTGTTTTTGTTATGTGCCATATGAGTACACAGGTTGTTCATCCCCCTTGCTCCCCACCCACCTCGGAGTCCTACAAGGGGATGTGCAGAGCTGCGGAAACCGTCAGATACACACCAGAGATACAAGAGGGATATACTCTAAAAGTCAACCAACTACTAGATTAGCCCTAGCCACTGCCTTCTAGGATATAAAAGAAAATAGATTGTTTGAAATTGTTAGAGAAGAACAACTATCCAATTGAGTTTGAAAAGCCACTGATATTATGGGCAAAATAAAAAGACAGCCACCGATGTTATTTGCAAAATAAAGAGAAAGCCAAAGGCCACTGAAGTTATTGGCAAATTAAAGCCACTGATGTTATGGGCAATATGAAAGGAAAGCCACTGATGTTATGGGCAATATTAACTTTCTGTAACTTTAAGTATCCTAGGGCTCAGCATGACCAGCCGATTGATTGAATCGGGCCTCTCCAACCTCCTGTCTAGATGAATTTGGAGCCAAAGTGCAGTATTGGGCAAGAGGAGGAACACTATGAACCCGCAATCTTCGAAGGCCCATAGCCTCGCAGATGCCCTCATGACACCAGGATCTCCGCCTCCAAACAACACGGGTCGCAATTCACGGCCAACAAATTGCCCCATTTGTCGCCTCCTACGATCAGCAAGGGGATGCTAGGGACCTATTCTTCCCAGGAGGCTCCCGAAGGAACCCCCACCCCGGATCCCCACAGGGGTGACAAATAGGAGCACCTTTCACCTGTTCTGACCTTGTAAGGCACTCTCTTTTGCTTTTGTCACTTTTCTCTTCTAATTTGGGTTGGACAGAGTGTAGAAGATTGTTCTCCTGTTTGTTCCAGTCGCTTTGCCACTTAGACCGCAAATGTGTTTTGCTTAGTGGCAGTAAGTCTGTGTGTGGGATTCTAGCAACCTCAGGATCTAGGGCCAAGGCCCCCTTGGCTGCTTGGTCTGCCTTTTCATTACCAGAGATTCCAATGTGGCTAGGTAGCCAGCAGAAAATCACTTCTTTGCCAACCGATTTCAGGTTGGTGTGACTTTGCTGGATATCTCTGATTATGGGATTGTTAGGCTCATGTTGTAGGATAGTTTGTAAACAGGACTTTGAGTCTGAGAAGATGATGAACTTTCTGTGTCCTGATACTTTGATCCAGTCTAGTGCACGCGCCAGAGCACGTGCTTCAGCAGTAAAAATGCTGGCTTGGCCGTGAAGGGCACCCGTCAGGTCCCCATACTCTGTATGTACTGCATAACCCACTCTATTTCCTTCCTTGGAGCCATCAGTGAAGATGGGGAAATGATCACTGTATTGGTCTTTCAGGGCTCCATATTCGTTCCTGAAAGCAGAAGGGTTGGTTTCATTCTTCTTGTTATTGCATAGTTCCAGGATGACCACAGGTTTACTCTGGGACCATGGTGGGTTCTTGGGTGGTCTTATTTCTCTGATGATGTTCAAAGGTATCTCTGCTTCTCTGATCACAGATTTAGCAGAGGTAGAGAATGGTTTGGCCAACCTTGGATTTACCCGGAACAACTCACTGTTATGTGTGCGGAATATGGTATCATGTGTTGGGTTTCTCTTGTCAGCTTTGACCTTTATTGCATATTGTAAGGACAATTTTTCCCTCCTTAAATGTAAAGGTGGAACATTGCCCTCCACGTGTAGGCTTTTGGCTGGTGATGTTCTGAAAGCGCCAAGACATATTCGTAGGCCCTGGTTTTGGATGGGGTTTAGTCTGTCCAAGTAGGATTTCCCTGCTGACTGGTATATCAAAGAACCATAATCCAGCCTTGACTGGATGTATGCTTTGTACAGGGTCAGCAGGATCTCTCGGTCAGCACCCCATTCTGTGTTGGACAGTACTTTCAGGAGATTCATGGCCTTTAGGCATTTTCTCCTCAAATATTCAATGTGAGGTTTGAAGGATAAGATCTTGTCATAGATCATTCCCAAGAACTTCACCTCCTCCCCTACAGGCAGTTCAGTGTCCTTGAGACGGAGTGCGGGATTTTCCACACATCCCCTTCTACGACAGAAGTGAACGCATGTAGTTTTGTTGGTGGAAAACTTGAAACCATTTTCAGTACTCCATCTGTCAAGGAGATTCACTGCCTGTTGTAGTTTTCTTTCTATAGTTGTCATTTGTCTCGATCGGTAGCATATGACAAAGTCATCCACATAGAGACAGCAATTAAGGTCTTTCTGCAGGGACTTTGTAATACTGTTAATTTGTACACCAAACAATGTCACAGAGAGGACACAGCCTTGGGGTACACCCATTTCCTGGTCGACTCTCCGCGACACTTTGGTACCAAGACGTACGCTAAATGTTCGGTTGGCAAGGAAATTGGAAATGAATGTGGGCAGTCTGCCACACAGTCCCATTTCCTGCAGATTTTGTAAGATGCCATATTTCCATGTCGTGTCGTATGCCTTTTCAAGGTCAAAAAAGACAGCCACCACATGTTCTTTGTTGGCGAATCCTTCTCTTATGTAGCTTTCTAGCCTAACAAGGTGGTCGGTTGTGCTCCGCCCTTGGCGGAAACCTGACTGGTAGGTGTTTAGGACATCATTAGATTCCAGATACAAAGTCAGCCTGTTGTTGACCATTCTTTCCATGGTTTTGGAAAGGCAGCTAGTCATAGCAATAGGTCTGTAGCTCTGGGGATCACTTTTGGTTTTCCCATTTTTCAGGATAGGGACCACAGTAGCTTCAGCCCAAGAGCTTGGATAATCTCCGTTTACCCATATGTGGTTGTACAACTCTAGTAGTAGTTTGAGTTGTTCTTCTGGCAGTTTTTTCAGCATGTCATAGTGAACAGTGTCAGGTCCAGGAGAAGAAGACTTTGACTGATGGAGGGCATGTTTCAGCTCCTCAAGGGAGAAGATGGTGTTGTATATCTCCCTGTTGGTGGATGTGAAGTCAAGTTCAGTGTCTTCCTTCTTCTTTTTGTGTCGGAGGAAAGTTTCGCTACAGTTCTCCTCAGAGGAGACTTTGGAGAAATATGTAGCTAAGGTGTTTGCTATTTCCTCCTTGCTTTCTTTTGTTTCGTTTCCGACCTTCAACTGGTGGACTGTTGAGGTAGAGTGACCATTCATCTTCTTCACCACTTTCCATACTTTCCTCATGGGTAGATCTGGAAAGAGAGCTGATGAAGTTTCGGAAGGACTCTCATTTAGCAGTCTTATATGTTAATTTTGTTTTAGCACGGGCTTGTAAATATGCATGCATATTTTCAGCGCTGATGTTACTATTAAACTTTCTCAGTGCTCTCTTTCTCTCCTTTCTAGCCTTTTGGCATTCATCATCATACCATGGCCGAGACTTTTTTGGAGGATGTTTTGATGTTTTTGGTATAGACAGCGCACTTACTTCTAGCAATGTATCTGTGAAGTATTGCACTGGATCTTCTTTCTCGCATGCCAGTTCCCAGGGTAGGAAGGACACTTTACAGAGGTTTTGATAGCAATCCCAATCTGCTTTATGTGTCTTCCACACTGGGATCCTGTCTCTATTTTCATTTTTCTTGGATGTCTGCAGGAGGATGGGAAAGTGGTTGCTTCCACATAAGTCCTCATGTACTGTCCATTGAAACTCTGCAAAGATGGAATGATGACAGAGTGTTAAATCAATGGACGAGTAAGTTCCACTTCCAGGATGGTGGTATGTTGGAACTTTGGTATTGAACAAGCAGAGGGATTTACGATCTATGATTCTTTCAATTGCTCTGCCTCTCACGTCTATTTTGTGGGACCCCCATATCTGGTTATGGGCATTGAGGTCACCCATGATTACAAACGGAGGAGGCAGCTGAGAGATCAGTGCTGAAAGATCATTATATGTGACTTTCTGTCTTGGTGGTATGTAGACAGAGCACAGTGTAAGTGGTTTGTTTATTGTTATTCGAACAGCCACTGCCTGGAGGGTTGTGTCCAAGGAAACCTCTTGTTGAGGGAAGTTTCTTTCGGCCATTATGGCTACTCCTCCGGCAGGGACATGTTCATCAGGAATTTTTGAGTAATGATGGTATTGTTTCATTTTTAAGTGGTCATGGTTTGTTGTTTTTATTTCTTGCAAGCATAGGGCTACAGGTCGGACTTCGGTGCAGAGCAGCTCCAAATCTTCACTGTTGGCCCTGATGCCTCTGCAATTCCACTGTATGATTGTTTGAGTGTTACTCATTTTTTCTTTGTCTGTTTTTGTAGCACTGTCATCCCCTTAGGGTCTGCTAGTACACCAAATCGATTCTGTATGGTTATCGGGGATAGGTGTTCCCTTCTGATGGTGACTGCTTTTGTTTTTGGAGGTGTTTGTTTTGGAGGGGATGCAGCCTTCACAGCATAGCTGGAAGCTCTCACGGGTTAGGTTGGATCCCCTTCCTGTGGGCCATCTACAGCACGGCTGGAATTGGTCACAGGTTGGGTTGGGTCCCCTTCCTGTGAGCTGTCTACATCACACTCAGACCCTAGGGATGATGCGGGTCTTTCACTTCCACCTGGTCTTTTTGGTGGGGATTTACTACCAGCGAGTACTGGTATCCTAGAGGATCCAGACTCAGCTGGAGGCCCAGATGGTTTTGGGCCTTTGGAGGGCTGGGTGGTCTTGCCCTCAGTATTTGTCCCTGAGACTTGGGACTGACCTCTTTTAGGGAGCGAGGTGGTATTGCTCCCTCTGTCGGTCCCATGTGTGGGCCAAACTTTACTTTGTTTTTGCTGTGCATTCACAGCCTGATGGTGAGGAGCCTTTTGATATTGCTGTGGCTTAACAGCACGGTCAGGCCAGTCAGGTGTTTGGCAACCTGCATCTTTCTTTGACCTGACCACTGAAGCGAAGCTTCTTGTGAGCACTGGAGCACGGGATGCTCTCACGATCCTTCGGGCTTCAGAGAAAGAGATCTTCCTTTTGACACGGACAGATTGAACCTCTTTCTCTTCGATGAAATGCGGGCATTTCCTGGAGTATGCCGGGTGTTCCCCTTTACAATCAATGCATTGGGGTTTACCCTTGCACTCTTGAGTTGAGTGGTCGACTTCTTTGTTTCCACATCGACCACACGCTGCTTGGCCATTACATTTGTTTGTAATGTGGCCATATTTTTGGCATTTATAGCAGCGCATGGGATTAGGCGTATATTCTTCTACTGGCAATCTGGTGTACGCACATTTGACAAATTCCGGAGGAGTTGGTGTGTCAAATGATAGCACATAGATGCCAGTTGACTTGCTTTTAATTTGTTGGACACCTGTTACACCCTCGTGAGAGAGCTGTTCAGCAATCTCTTCTACAGGGGTGCCCAGGAGGTCCCTCCATTTGATGACCCCTTTAGATGTGTTCAGGGATCTATGGGGGGAAACCTCAACAGGCGTCTCACCAACATTTTCCATTTGGAGCAAGTTAATGGCTTGCTGCCTTCTTTCGACCTCAACCAAGAGCGTTCCAGCCCTGGTCTTCTTAATACTTTTTACGGAGCCCACTGCACTGCCAATGGCTTTGCCAATGACAAATGGCGAGACGGTGGCCATGGTCTTATCGGTCTGGCAAGATTCCACAACAAGGAATCTTGGCCAGCCATCTCCGCCACAGCCCTTGGCAGTGTTAGCCCTTTTTGGGATGGGAGCACTTGTTCCCGTGCTCTCACGGCCTCTTTTACCAGTTCTTGACTGGTCTTTTTCTTTTTTACTTTGGTCATTGTTAACCATTTTTTTGTTCCTTCCAGTAGCAGATAAGCCGTCCTCAGCCTGGTTGCCGACCGAGGGACGTTGCAGTTTATTTTGGGTCGGGCCTGCATCCATTTCTAAAACCTTGTATTGACTAATAAACATCAAAAGGACTATACTGACAGTCTGATTTATTACACTTGATTTTGTTTGTTGGTTGGGTTAGTTTAACATCCGGCCAACCCATTAGGGTTCTTATCTCAGACTGCACAAGGTAAAGCCTTTCAGCTGGTTTATGCCACAGGGGGCGGTGACTGAATCTATGAAATGAGCTATATCCATGAGGAGCAGCCTCTCATACTTGTATTACAGTCAGCACAAATGAAGGAAGATTGTTCGTTGGGTTAGTTTAACGTCCGGCCAACCCTTGAAGACTTGAAGTGAGTGAGTGAGTGTTGGGTGTTTTACGCCATACCGACAGCCAGTCATTTTCACGGCGAAAACCAGTTGGGACAAACTCTGTCTTCTGTGATCGAATCTACAAGATGAAGGTGACAGGCCAGGCAAACAGCAGGGGATCAAAACCCAACAATCATTTTTGCTGTACCTCATCCCTTAATGAACCAAGCACTGACCAGGAATCGAACCCAAAGAACCACTTGGTCAGTGCAGGGTTCCCCCTATCGTCGCCTCGTACGATCAGCAGGGGCTATTCTTACCCAGACCCCCACAGGGCTGAAGACTTGAAGTGATCAAGTTGGATCCACTTCAGGAATGGTGCTTACGGATTCAACGAATCCCATTTGTTGGGGTAGTTTAACGTCCGGCCAACCCTTATGGGTTCTTTCCCGACTACCCAATGTGGATTGTGGCAAACAAGTTTGGAAGAGGTGTTCCCATTACCCACAGTTTAACAAGCTCAGAAACCAAACAAACCTTAGCGATATGCCTAACAATTCTTAAGGAGATATAAATATTTGCGTCTACTGATGGGTATCACGTCCACCCTCAAAACCCCCATTTGTTGGGGTAGTTTAATGTCTGGCCAACCCTTATGGGTTCTTTCCAGACTGAGGGGAGAGGGATGGCAGACCAAGGTCTGCATGTCCATTTCTACCCGGGGGCAACGGCGAAGGTGGCACGGATACGGACGGCAGATATAGACCTTCCTCCTACAGACATGATAGCAGTATGGGTGGGGAGGAACGATGCTCAGCCTAAGGGATTTGTTGGGGTAGTTTAAAGGCCGGCCAACCCTTACGGGTTCTTTCCAGACTGAATATAGCCTAAGGGAAGCAAGTTCAACCCTACCAATCTGCATGAAGAATTGACAGTCCTGATAATCG
The DNA here is from genome assembly GCA_936440205.1 of Lepidonotus clava. Classification (NCBI taxonomy): domain Eukaryota; kingdom Metazoa; phylum Annelida; class Polychaeta; order Phyllodocida; family Polynoidae; genus Lepidonotus; species Lepidonotus clava. Next base: position 50,822,096 of record OW387143.1, on the reverse strand, counting down.
ACCTGAAACCAAGAACGACAGCCAGACGACTCCTCGTGACTGCCACCAGAAGCAAGAACTACCGTCCCAACAACATACCAAAGGTGAACCGAGTCATCACTGTGGTCGCTAGAGCCCAGTCCCTGACCCTGGCAAACCCTTACAGGCAGTTGGAAAGGATGAGGACAGACTACCTGGAGAAGGAAGGTGTCCACCTCACATCTGCAGCAAAGAATATAGTCCTGGAGCACATCCGTGCAGTGGCCAAAACAACATCCCAAGACCACCCCTGTCTAGGCTCCCAAGGTGCACACTGGATCAGACGAGCAGCCAGAGTGGACGTGAAGGCACTTTCTCTCCAGACTCTCCCAACTTCTGGACAGAAGACCTGACCATGTATAAAAGTACAGGGCCCCTACTATGTATTCAGGACCCTGATACCTTTACAGCATAGTTGCCATGAAATATTCTAAGTCCAGCATTCTGAGATAGGCTGGTGCAGAGGTAGTAGACTATATGGTGTAGAACAAACTGACAGGACTTCAGGATAGCAGGTGGTAATGTAACTTTGTATTCAGACACACATAGTGGGGTCTGTTAACAACATTTTCGTTACGCGGCGGATAAAAGCACCAAATTTTGCATGAGGCACCTCTGAGGCATAACTATTGAATCTAGAAGGGGAGCCACCTTGAAATACTAAGATGAAATTTTGACAAATTTTGTATGTTTTTAGCATTTGCAATTTTAGGTATTTAACCAAAACTTTTGGCTAGCTTCGATTAGACCTATTGTACAGATTCAAAAGGTAAATAATTGAATTCCCTCTCCTATAATCTACCAATTTGGACAATAGCAATGTGTTTCTAGGCATTTCAGAAGCTGAGATATAAGATTATTTCAATAAAAGTCGGCCATATTGGATTTTTGGCCCCCCGTCCTGGTTATATTGATATTTCAAGGTGGCTCCCCTTTTAAATTCAATGAAGGGGTCCCAAGGGATCATCATACCAAATGAAATCAAGAAATCTTGTGGCAAAAGAGTAAAGTCTATATCCTTTCTTTTGAATTATTTTGGAATCCAGCGGTCATTATCAAAGGTATCATGCTAATGAATTCAGCCATTTTGAAATTTATGGTATTGTATTGGATGAATATCATATTTATTGAGCCCTCTAGGCTATTAGCAACTGATATTGGAACCATTTCCCCTGGCCTTATGCCTTAGTAGCTAAAAATCATAATATTTCTCAAAATTGGTCAGCCATCTTGGATTTAGGATTTCCGCATTGACTTGAAAACATAAATAATTAAATTCTCTGACCCATAATCCCTCAATTTTGACACCAACCATGTCTCTCTAGTCTTTTCAGAAGCTGAGATATAAGAACTTTTATAGTAAAAGTCGGCCATATTGGTTTTTGGGCCCCCACATCCGTCCTATTAATATTTCAAGGTGGCTCCCCTTCCAGATTTGATAGTTATGCCTCAGAGGTGCCTCATACCAAATTTGGTGCTTTTATCCGCCGCGTAACGATTTCTCAAAAAAATGACCTTAACAGACCCCACTTACAGGTTTATATACAGGTACAGAGATGCATTCACATGAAACATGCCCATATAAGGAGTTGGCTTGGGGAGGCTATTTATTTCACCCTGTTACCTGGTGATCCCAAGAAGGGTTTTAGGGGGGGCACTCTAGAGACATTTACCCTGTACACTATAGATATTCTGGGGGAGTGGTAGTAAATGTCCTTGTTGTTCCACCCCCCAGTTTACAGGTAAGCATACCCCCTCTTCACCCCAGGGCAGTGGGCCAACAACACCATTACCAGTGTCATCCCCCACAGCACCAGACAGGACAGTCATGCCTTGGTCAGCGCCAGATGCCCCCATGCCACCAAGACATGTACTGGACGGCCAACCCAACTAGTAGATGGGATCTCTGCCAAGCTGGGACCCAACCAGATGCGGCCCAGCAGCACCCTCACTGCAGCCCATGCAGATACCAACAGCGACGGACCTGTCCATGGGGACTTCAGTAGATGCCTCCACCCCTGCTCAGCCAGAGGTGGGGCACCCCCATGGACCTCCCCGTCCGCAGCTCAACATGTCTACATCTGCAGACATTGAAGGCAGGCATGCCTCAAAGAACCTGAACTCCTTTAACGTCTTAGGTCTAAATGTGTGTGGACTTATATCGAAGCTGAACCTTAGCATACTCGAAGACTATGTCACAAAATTTGATATGATATGTTTCAGTGAAACCAAATTGGACTTAGCTGATGAAATTAACACCCATATTACGGGATATGTCCCAATATTCCGTCACCGTGAGAATGTTGTGAGGAAATCTGGTGGGATTGCTATGTTCATCAAAGAAGTTTACTCAGACCATATAAAGCCCCTGAAAACGAGCCAACACGAATATGCCCTCTGGTCAAAGATAAATAAAGAAGTCTTAGGCTTTGAACTAATAGTAGGTGCCGTCTATATCCCACCAGTTAACTCAAACTACTCTCATGGTGATGAGTTTGATATAATAGCTAGCGATGTTATGGATTTATGTGCAGAATATGAGGCACCAATCATGCTTGTCGGTGACTTTAATGCACGTAGTAGCACCCTTAAAGATTATGTGGATGTTGAAACTTGTGTTCTCGAAAGTGCTGGCATTCCAGAGGAAGTCAGTGACCATTTCTATGATGAAGAGAAACTATTAGCCTCAAATATAAAACCTTTTAGGGTAAACCAGGACCAAAAGTGTGACAATAACGGCCATAAATTAGTTGACTTTTGCAAGAACACTGGGCTACTTATTGTAAATGGTAGAGTTGGTAACGACCAAAACTGTGGCAGCACAACTTGTAAGGGAGTTAGTACAGTAGACTACATCATTGCATCTCCTACAGTGTTCCCCTATCTCGCTAACATGACTGTAGACACATTCGACCCTACGCTCAGTGATGTCCACAATCCAGTGAACTTAGAAATCAGAAGAGATAAACCTGGCCACGATGTGAATATGATTGAACCACCATCTAGAAAACCCAAGACGAAAACACCACAGACTTGTAGCCCTATGTTCAAACCGGCATGGGACCATGACAGATTGACAGCATTCAAAAATGCTTTTCAAATTGAGGAGATTGATAGGTTAAATAACTGTATAGACAATATGGCTGGGTCTAAAATAGAGAAGCTAGAGCTAGACAGATTTACAGAAGAGGTAAAAAGAGTTTATCAGGAGACAGGATGTGAGGCTGGGGTAATGAAAAAAATCCCACTTCCTAGAAAAGCTAGCACAAGCGCCAAACCAAATGGGAGAAGGGCACCAAAGAAACCATGGTTCGACGCAGATTGTGAGACAAAGAGAAAAGACTTTTACAGGGCAAAAAACAAGCTAAAGCACTCGGGGACAGACCAAAACAAACTGGAGTTAAAGCTCAAAAGCAAAGTCCTTAAGAAAACTCTAAAAAACTCCCAAGAAAAACATCAAGCAGAAATCCACAAGCGACTTAGGACCCTAAAAACTTCAGACCCCAAAAAATATTGGAAAATATTAAATGAGGCCTGCGGGAAAAAAGACAAAAACATACAAGTAACCATACAAGCATTTGAAGAACATTTCCGTGAGCTCAACCAATCACAGTCAAACCCTGACCCCATAGACCCCTGTACGCAAGAAGAAGACCTAGATGACAGTCCCCTAAATAGACCATTCACTGAACTAGAATTCAAGAAACAGGTCACCAAACTAAAGAACGGGAAGGCATGTGGCGTAGACTCTATCATTAATGAATTCTTGAAAAACAGCCCACCGGAAATGATAACACTTTTGACCAGGTACTTTAATCTCATACTTGACTCGGGAGTGACACCATCAGAATGGTCTATTGGAGTCATTGTACCAATTTACAAAAACAAGGGTAGCATAAACGAACCCGAGAACTACAGAGGCATTACCCTGCTCAGCTGCATGAGCAAGCTGTTCACTGCCCTCTTGAATCAAAGACTAAGTAATTTCCTAGAACTCAATAACCTGCTGGGGGAGGAGCAAGCTGGTTTCCGAGGCGGCTACTCTACCACAGACCACACCCTAGCTCTGCACCTCGTAATCGAACACCTGTTAACAAATAGAAAACGTTTATACTGCGCCTTTGTTGACTACCAGAAGGCCTTTGATACGGTTGACAGGAAACACCTTTGGTCCAAGCTTATTTCCATTGGGGTTAACGGGAAAGTCCTTAACATAGTTAGAAACCTCTATAGTGAAGCCAAATCCTGTGTCAGACATAACAAAGATCTTTCTGAAGCCTTCTCTTGCAATAATGGAGTAAGACAAGGAGAAAATCTATCCCCACTATTGTTCTCCATTTACCTGAATGACCTGGACTCATTCCTACGAAATAACTGCAATGGCACCACAATAGGTGGTCAGCATATGGGTCTTGAAGGGTATCTTAACCTTTTCACTCTCTTGTATGCTGATGATACAATCCTACTCAGTGAATCAGAAGAAGACCTGCAAACTGCACTTGACAGTCTGCACACCTATTGCACCCAATGGAATCTCAAAATTAACGCCAGCAAAACAAAAGTAGTTGTGTTCTCAAGGGGCAAGGTTAAGAAGGTCCCAACATGGAAAATTGGGCCCGAGGAAATAGAAACCAAATATGATTACACATACCTCGGGACATCTTTCAACTACAATGGCAATTTCAACAAGGCAATGGCAAAGCAGGTCACGCAGGCCAAACGTGCAATGTTCAGCCTTACTGCTAAAGCCCGCAAACTTAACCTCCCAATAGATATACAATGTCATCTTATAGACAGCTGCATTATACCTATACTTCTTTATGGGTCAGAAATATGGGGTTTCTCAAATATTAACCAGATCGAAGTGTGCCATAACCAAATATGCAAACAAATTCTAGGTCTCCATAAACGATCAACAAACATCATTGCCCGAGGGGAACTAGGGCGGTTCAATATGAACCACTTTGTCAAGCAGAGGGTACTAAATTTCTGGGCTAACATAGTAAATGGCAAGCAAAGTAAAATCTCTAGCACACTCTATAGAATGCTAAAAGTATCCCATGACCAGGGCACCTACACATCACACTGGATGGCCTTTGTACAAGATAACCTTAATAAATCTGGCCTGGGTTACCTGTGGAACCTTGACCAATTCAATGTAAAATGGCTAAAACACACACTGAGCCAGATCTCTAGAGACACAGCAAACCAGGACTGGTCTGCAGCAATAGAGGCATCCGGTCAATGCCATACCTACAGACAAATCAAACCAGAGTAAAAAACCGAGCCCTACCTGACCCTACTTAGAAAGAAAAGTGCGTCATCCCTTTGTAAATTCCGAGCAGGAAACCACCGTCTCCCAATTACATCAGGCCGCTATTCCGGTATTGACCGGGAAGACCGTCTGTGCAATCTATGTGCTGACAACCAAATCGGGGACGAATATCATTACATCTTCCAATGTAGTCATTTCACTAGTCAAAGAGAACAGCTGATAGATAAAACTTATATGGAAGAACAGGTTGAATCAAGGTTGAGCAAGATATTCAATACTTCTGATACCGTCCACTTGCAAAACCTAGCAACGTTTGTCCACTATGTAATGCAAACATGTAAAACACTCACAAACTAGCAGGTGCTACCAATGCCTAGTCAAAATTGGACAACAACATTATGCTGATTAACCGAACTTTCCTATTGTTAATTATTCTAACAACACTTTAACCCAACTGTATAGATATATTACCTCTACTAGACCACTGGACTACACTGTAGATACTAGAACAGTGACCCTAGCTTAACTAGTGTAGTTGTTTAGTTAGTATGTACATATGGTTTAAGCTAAGCACAAACATGTTTCTCCTTACCTAAAACCCAGATTTTATCCTAAAAGTATTGACGCGGTGCTACACCTAACATTAATATTGTACCAACAGTGACGAGCCTCCCATGGAATCTCACTCATGCAACCCCTACTTATTTATCATTACTGTTATTAGTTTATGTATATATGTTCTTATGCCTCCACTGAAGAGGTTGTGAATAAAATTCATTGTCATTGTCATTGTCATTGTCACCATGGCAACCAGGGCTGGGTCCCTGCACCCATGCCCAAATAAGGTAATGTCCCTGGCCAGCTGGGCTGACCAGTGGTGTAAGAGGTCACACCAGGGGTAACTCCACACTAAAACACCACAGGGGGTTTGTGTATAACATGTAGGAGGGAGGTCAGGTGGAGCTCCCCTTTTGTTTTATGGTGAGTGAGCCCCCCTGGACCTCCCCAGCATGCAGTCAATCTATAAATACATGAGGTGGCTTATGCAACCAATCTAAAAATACCACTGGTTACTTATACAACAACTGGGTACTTACACAATCAATCTATAAATACAGCAGGCTACTTATAGAGTACCCCAGCATACATGTACACAACCATACAATATAAGTTTAGTTATATGCATTACAAAGTACATGAATTGTATAATATTTTACACATGGATGGGCACCACTACACCTCGGGAGAACAAGCGTACCAACACCAGAAGGCCCTGAAGAGGGGACTCCTCCACCTAGCTAAGGAGGTGATGCACGGAACCTGTCTACGACATCAAGAAAAAAGGAAACATGATCAACCAAGCCCGAGGATTTGAAAAATGGACTGAAACTGACTGCCTTTGCCATCCGCTAGGTGAGGGACAGACAACAATCGTTGTTCTTGGAGGCACTGAGACAGACAGGGAACCGGACTATTATTCATGATGTACCGGATAAGTTCTGGGGCCAGGTGGGAGGCAAAGGCAGAAATGTATTCAGCCAACTACTTATGACCCTCCAACACCTCGCCGGACAAAGATGTGAATAACGATCGATCCCCGATATCTGAACAAAGTGTTACTTGTTTGTTTGTTGGGGTAGTTTAACGTCCGGCCAACCCTTATGGGTTCTTTCCAGACTGCACAAGGTAATACTTTTCAGCTTATTTTACGCCACAAGGGTGGTGACCAAATATATGATATGGTTTAGGAGAAACCCGCCACCGGGTGCGATACCCTACTCGTTGCGAAGAGTGGCAAGGGGTCTTTAGTGTGCAATGTCCCATAGAAAGGACACCACACACCCGGCCTTTGATGACCCTGTTGGGAGCACAGGGTGCAAAGTGTTACAACGCGAGTATCACCCGATAAACACATTAGAGCAAGTCACGGCGCAAACGAACGGTTCAAAATTTTTCACAGTATTAGACGCTAATATAGGATACTTTCAGACTGAGCTTACTGACAAAAGCCAAGATTTAACCACCTTCAACACTCCTTTCGGGAGATATAAATATTTGCGTCTACTGATGGGTATCTTGTCCACCCTCGAAACCCCATTTGTTGGGGTAGTTTAACGTCTGGCCAACCCTTGTGAGTTCTTTCCAGACTGGCGAAACCCCCAATTTTAGAGGGAGCACTTATAGTTTTTTTTGATAACTTTCAACAATACTAGTCTTACGAGTGAGTGAGTGACTGTTGGATGTTTTATGCCATACTGACAACCAAGGTCATTGAGTGAGTAATGGAGTGAGTGAGTGGTGGATGTTTTATGCTGTACCAACAGCCAGGGTCATTTTCAAGGCGAAAACAAGTTGGGACGAGTTGTCTTTGGTGATCAAATCTGAGATGAAGGTGACAGGGCAGGCAAACAGCAGGGGATCAAAACCTGGAAATCATTTTTGCTGTACCTCATCCCTTAGTGAACCACAGCACTAACCGGGAATTGAACCCAAAGAACCACTTGGTCAGTGCTGGGTCAAAACCCAGCTATCATTTTTGCTGTACCTCATTCCTTAGTGAACCAAGCACTGACCGGGAATTGAACCCAAAAACCACTTGGTCAGTGCAGGGTCCCCCCTATCGTTGCCTCGTATGATCAGCAGGGGCTACTGAGGGCCTATTCTTACCTGGACCCCCACAGGGCCCCTGTTGGGATCACAGGGTGACCCATAGACCCCAGACTCTTGAAGCGAGGCATCTTCATAAAATCTCAAGTGTTATTCCCCTTAAAAAAAATTAACAAAGAAAGTCAGTATGCAGTTTCATTTTGGTGTAAATTAACTTTGATCTTGCCTTTATTAATTTTCATTTCACAAAGTCTATGGGCCACGTCAATGTTTATTATGGTGTGGCTTACAAAGTGAAGGAAAATATCTGCAAGTGTATCATAAAGAACAACAGTTGCTACATATATCTGCAACTTACATGGAAACTCATAGCTACATAATTCACAAAAAGTGTGAGATTCACAATAATGTAAACAAAAACACCAAATAACATGTGACCAAGCATTTGACATTAAAAAGCAAACTTGAAAATAAACAATTCTTCTGCTTTAGAGGGACAGTAGACAAATCTCAGTGTAATACAATCAGTCAATTCTACCCATTCAGGCAAGATGCCTCACAACACAATTGGCACTTTATCTACTCCTACATGGTAGGCATTTCACTATGTAGAATGTCACAAATATTTGTATAATTCAGAAATGCCGTTCTGTAAACTAAACAGTTCTGAAATATGAAACCTGGCACTCTAAACATTTAATGGGGAAAAGAAGGGAGTGAGTGACTTAATGACTGATAGATGTTTTATGCTGTACCAACAGCCAGGGTTATTTCCACAGCGAAAACAAGTTGGGACGCATTCAGACTTTTCAGACATGTGTTCTGACTCGGTCAGTCCTTGATCACATCTATGAGATGAGGGTGACAGGGTGGCAAACAGTAGAGGATCAAAACCTTGAAATCATTTTTGCTGTATCTCATCCCTTAGTGAACCCAGACACCAATCAGGGATTGAACCTAATGAAACACTTGGTCTCAAAAGGAGAAAAAAACAGAGAGCCTGTATTTCCTATTGTTTGATTTAAAAAGAAACTTCTTCAAACATCATCTTTACAACTAGAAAGAAATGCTGTATGAAATTTGAAAATTCCTGATGCAATTAAAAAAAAATTGAAACCAGTGAAATACCTAGGAACTGACCAACTGGTGAAAGTAGTTTAGATCCTTCTATTTCACTAGGGAACGCTTTCCTTGCACATATTGTGTTTCAATATCTTACTTTGTTTGTTGGGGTAGTTTAACGTCCGGCCAACCCTTATGGGTTCTTTCCAGACTGTCAATATCTTACAAACTTGATTCAATTTCTTGCAAACAAGATTCAAACTGTCCTCCCAACTGACCTGTTATTAGCACCTAGTTATGCCTGGAGACAACCATATATGTGCCTTTGATTAAATACAGAACTAGTAGACAAATGGGCAATACTATTCTCAGCTTTATGATATGATGGAAATTGTTGGGATTATTAACATTTCCCCACAGGGTGAATTACATTGAACTAACCTCAAAAAGGGTTTGTCTCGTATCCATGGTGTCATCCTTTTTCAAAACAAACTGTTTTTACCCAAACCTTTACAGCAAAATAATCTGATATCTTTAAAACACATCTGTTTCAAAAATGTACATCTTTCAAGACAATGCCTTATAACAGAAATGAGTTTCCTGAAATCTGGAAATTTCAAGATCGGCGTGGTTATTGTGATTTTTAAACAATTGTACTGATCCATATCCCACACCAGGCGACCACGGGCCTTGGGAAAATATGTTCTGTGTGTAGCATTCTTTGTATATGTTAGACCTGCAGGGATGCAGCAATAAAAGACACCACAATTTCAAATTAAGTCACATTTCGACAACTGAGTCTTTGGGATTAAAGTTTGTCTTTTTTTCCTATTCTAGCCAGGCAAATGCCTGCTGTCTTAAAGAACCTTGTATTGGGCTGTGACGCCTAAGTATCATTTGGCCATGATGACTTAGTGCTATTGAATACTTCTAATGTGGATTTGGCTTTCATCACTTGGTGCAATCATGATTACAAAAAATCAACATTCTAGACAAGCCTATCACACTGTGCAAAACACATTCACACAAATGACTTTTATGCAAGTACATTCATTGTACTAGGTGAGTAAATATTTTCACACAATATAAGTATTCTTTCAATTCCATTCAAGTAAAGCTTGTCAAGGGTCATATTTGAAGTAACCCAAAGAAAATGAGAATTTAATGTTAAATACTTCGGAAATGTGACCTGAAGTTTACACAATGTACAATAGGCTAAGACCTGTCCAAACATAATGTACTGTAGGTAAGGACCCATTCAGAAACAATATACAGTGGGATATCACCATGTTTGTTTGTTGGGGTAGTTATGTCAGATATGACCTGTCCATACCTATACAGTATACAGATGTACAGTGACCAAAGACACAGCTATATTCTGGACATGGTGGTAAATATATGACTTTCTGTATGAATTATCTATCATAATACAAGATTTCAGTATCAATACTCTCTCCAGGTTTAATCACATAAAAAATTTCTTAAGTATCAATCTCGCTGGTCGACAATCTCTCATTGAAGAAGGGACTGGGGTCCAAGGTCTGGGCATTCACTTGGCAGCTATTATTCTGCAGGGCTCTAAACTGCCTTGAGTTTAAGGAGAAAGTGGCATATCAAAAAGAGGGTATTTTATTTACAGCTGTTTTGAAGTAGCACCTGTCAATATTAAGAAAAGAGGGGCATGTCAGACAAGTTTGTCTTTTTTTGTTTGTTGCGGTAGTTTAACGTCCTTCCAACCCTTCAGGGTTCTTTCCAGGTTGTGTCAGACCAAGGAGTTCTAGATTCGAGTGGCAGGTGTCACATAAATGTCACATATAATGAGGCATGTTATAAGATGGTCTTGGAGTTGACTGACAAGACTGATGTCATGTGGTAGTCACATGCAAAGGGGCATATCAGACGAAGGAGGTCTTGGAGTTGAGTGACAGATGTCATGTAGCAGCAGCTGTGGTGGGTGTGTCTGGGGGCGGGGCAGCCATGTGTGGCATCACAATGGTTCGGACCTGCGAGTTGAGCTGGGCCACTTCTGGGTCCTGACGCTCGTAGTGTTTGATGGTCTGAACAAAACGCACGATGCCTAAAACAAAGAATATAAAGTTTAAATTGGGTATGAAATGTGGCTAATGACAGAAAAAAGCTGCTGATCTTATATTATCCCCCTATAAAGTACACCAATTCCTTTTCCAGAGACCTCCCCTCCCCATAGCACTCAACCCCCTGTCCCCCCTCCTCCAGTGGAAAGTGGTGCTGGCCTTGTAACCTGATAGTGGGGGACACTTGTTTAATGACTCACGCAAGACAACTGCTATCCTCACTTCCAGTAAAACCTGGAAACTTTAAAACAGGGCAGGGTAGGTCTGAAGTCTCAGTAAAAACTGGAATTGGCCATGGAGGACAGGAGGGGTTTCAGTCTTTCTGTGTTTTCTTGTTGGGGTAGTTTATCAGTTTCTGGATACACCAGAAGTAGGTTTTAGATATAACTGTTATAACAGGACAAAAGTCCTGAAAAAATACTGAAACATGTAAAGAATATACATATGTATAAAATATAAAGAACATGTACCGTCTCCATCACCAGGGAAGCCATACTTTTGTATAACATCCATCTGAATCTGCGTGGCCATCGGGAAGACTGTCTGCATCATCTTTAACATATCGTTGCCTGCACCTTCCCATGCCTCCTTCATCGAGGTCATGTTCTCTGGCTGTTTGAATGCATCCAGGATGTCGCGGAGTGCCACTGCAAGGCAAAAGGGGATAATGAGTCATTATAAAGTATATCTGTTTTTTATTTGTTGGTTTGGTTTAACATCTGGCAAACCCTTTAGGGTTCTTTCCAGACTGCACAAGGTAATGCTTTTCAGCCAGTGAGTGAGTGATGGAGTTCTACGCCACATGGGCAATGAGTCATTAAAGTATATCTTTTTTTTTTGTTGGTTTAGTTTAAAGTTGCATTCTGAGCTAATTCAGTTTGAAAAATATTTTTTCCAATTTGAGTAGAATCAAATATATCTCAGCCAGTAAGACCTATATCAACTTAATGTAAGCTTCAATCAATTCTGAATTAGGTAATAATTGTGGTTAAAGATGCCAAACTCCTTCAGCGTTTCAAACTTTCAGACTAAGCCTTCAGATTTTACCTCTCCAGGGCAAGACCCAGCCACAAAATGGTAATCTTCTGGCAGCTTTACCTGTCTGTTGATGTCAGCAATTGTCAAATTAATTTTAGTTTAATCTACCAAGTGGTAAATTTGAGATCATCAACTAGAATACTCTTCAGCTGGAGAATTTTCAATTCCGATGAACAAATAATCAATATTTAGTGTAAAAAACAAAATTTATCACAAAAACAAGTCTAGTTTGGTCTCCAGACTATTCAGTGAGTTTGAGCTACAATTATGAAATATAAAAGAGGTTTTGTCAAATTAGCTCAGAATGCACTTTTAACGTCTGGCAAACCCTTTAGGGTTCTTTCCAGACTGCTCAAGGTAATGCTTTTCAGCCAGTGAGTAAGTGATGGGAGTTCTACATGGGCAGTGACCAATCAATGAGTTGAGGGTGACTGGGCAAACAGCAGGGGATCAAAACCTGGAAATCAGTTTTGCTGTACCTCATCCCTAAGTGAACCCATACACCAACCAGGAATCAAACCCAATGAAACACTTGGGTCAGTGTTGGGTCCCCCCCTATTGTCGCCTTTTACAATCAGCAGGGGCTACGGGGAGCCTATATTCTTCCCAGGAGCAGAAGCCCCACTCCAGAACCCCCACAAGGGTTTGTTGGAGTAGTTTAACATCCAGTCAACCACACATGGTTCGTTCCAGACTAGGCACAGATCTATAGTCATTCTTCATTGTTCTTACTTCATACTGAGTGCTAGATTAAGTGAGTGAGTGTTGGGTGTTTTACGCTGTAGCGACAGCCAGGGTCATTTTCACGGCGAAAACGAGTTGGACCAGTTGGTGATCGAATCTATGAGATGAAGGTGACAGGGCGGGCAAACAGCAGGGGATCAAAACCCAGCGATCGTTTTTGCTGTACCTCATCCCTTAGTGAACCAAGCACTGACCAGGAATTGAACCCAAGAACCACTTGGTCAGTGCAGGGTCCCCCCTATCGTCGCCTCATACGATCAGCAGGGGCTACTGAGGGCCTATTCTTACCCGGACCCCCACGGGGCCTGTGACCGAATATGAAATGAGGGGCCTATTTGTAGCAGTGGGACCCAATGCCCTCTTTATAGTGCTGCCACACTGAGAAATCATGTCATAGGCCCACACAATACCCCACCCAGTCACATTATACTGACACCAGGCCGACCAGTTATGTTTCGTGGTTCTTACTTTATACCGAGTGCCAGGCAAGCAGAGACCACTCCCATTGTTAATGTCTTTGGTGTGACTCGGCCAGGGATAAATCCCAAGACCTCCCAGACTCAGGGCGGGCACTCTACCAAAGAGCTACTGAGTCTGGTCCCCCCATTTGTCGCCTTCTACGAACAGCAAGGGGCTGCTGGGGACCTATCCTTCCCAGGAGGCTCCCGAAGGAACCCCCACCCCGGGTCCCCACGGGGGACCAGGACACAGAATTTTGTTCTGTGTCCCCAGGTGCGAATACAGGCGGCTAAATTGAGGTTAGACGTGAAAATACACTGTGCCCCGACCCCAGCTTACCAGCCATGTCGAAGAAATTAAGTGAAAATTTATTTTCTGAGAGTTTTAAGACTTTTTCTGACACGGACCTTCGATCCGTGGTTCAGACGGTTCTGTTGGTGGACGACCAACGGTATGTAAACAAAGCTAGTCGGGACACTGTATCTTCTTGTGTGTATGCAGGAGCAAATACCGGTGGCGAGATTGGGTTAAGACTTGAAAACACACCCTGCCCAAACCCCACCCTACTATACATATCGAAGAAAGTAATTGAAAATCTATTTTCTGAGAGTTTTGAGGCTTTTTCCGAGCCGGACCTTCAATCCGTGGGTCGGACAGTTCTATCGGTACAGGCCCCACTGGATATAAAAAAAGCTAGTAAGGACACTGTATCTCTTGTGTGGATGCAGATGCAAATGCCGGCGGCGAGATTGGGTTTAGAGTTGAAAATGCTTTGTGCCATCACCCCACCCTACTACACATATGGAAGAAAGTATATGAAAATGATTTTTCTGGGAATTTAAAGACAGTTTCTGAGCTGGACCTATGGTATGCGAGTAGGACAGTTCTATCGGTATACACCAGGCCAAATGTAAACAAAACTAGGCAGGACACAGTTCTAACCAATATACATGCAACTGCTAACCACAGATTGATACACCACATGAAAACACAATGGATATAACAAAATCAATATAACCCTGAACACCAGGGGTTTCCGAACAAAGTTCCTAGATGTAAACCTATACCTAACAACCCACAAAATTGATATAGCACTATTGCAAGAAGTGCCAGATTTGTTTGTTTGTGGGATTAGTTTAACGTCCGGCCAACCCTTCAGGGTTCTTTTACCAGACTGCACAAGGTAAAACCTTTCAGCTAGTTTTACGCCACAGGGGCAGTAAACGAATCTATGAAATGAGGTACCTATTTGTAGCAGTGGAACCCAATGCCCTCTTTGTAGTGCTGCCAAACTGAGATATCATGTCATAGGCCCACACAATACCCCACCCAGTCACATTATACTGACACCGGGCTGACCAGTCATGTTTCGTGGTTCTTACTTAGACCGAAAAAAAATGAAGAGATTATTCAAATATCTATCTAATATTCTGAAAGTTACAAATATTCCTGGATTATAGTTTGTAAATAGCATGGAGTTTGAATAGGCCCATTAGCCATAGTGATATATCAATGCCTCCTGTGACGTCACAAGCCCTGCAAGCATGTGTGACTAGGAGGTTTATCTGCTCGCCATGCTGATCAGATCATTGCACTAATTAAAAGTCTATTTAGATAATTAGAATTTGATAAAAACATTCTCTAGTCTTAAGAGAAGAAATAGCTGAAAGACTAACGTATTTCGAGTCAAAAACGGCTTTGCAGGTCTCATTTAAGACTCAATTCAACTGTCTTAAGTCCATTATCCAATCAGATGATTTGTTTGTTTGTTGGGGTAGTTTAACGTCCGGCCCCTCTTATGCCTATAAGTGATTGCATTTATAAGAAGGCCCGAGAGAACCTAAGACTATCCAGTCTCTATATGTGACCACAGGTAAGTTTTTCATTAAGACTGGTATTGCAACAATCCAGTCTCAAACCCTTGAGACTGTTGAGTTGAGTTCAATCTCTATATGTGACCGGGCCTTAAATAAGTGCAATTTTTTCTATTTTCGACATGAAATGTCCCGATTTTGGCCATCTATATTTGGCACATGATTCATGAAATTTTGGTAAATGGGAGTAATATTTCTCACAATTTCATCCAAAAACACCTATTTCAGATAACAAAAATTGTCTGTCCCGATTTTTGGTGAGTTTGAAACGGCAGGTATTCTCTTGGTCCACGCAACGTCATTCTACTTCCGGTCCGTGGTGAAATCACCAATTATCGCACCACATTGTTTGCTAAATCTAATTATTTGCTCAACATTATTTCAATTTCTGTTCTGTATTACATTATTTGAGAACTCCCTTGCAATCAGAGATAATTTTTGTGAATCTTTTGTTCAAAAAGTGATATTTTGACAGGTTTTTAGGTTGGCTTCCCTGGCGAAGTTTTCCTGTATAATCTAATGTGGCGAAATGAACCAATTCTTGTCAAATATGATCCTTTTTTTCACTGAAACTGTTTGAAATATGTTAGAATATATTATATCTATACTCTGTATGCGGGTTTGGGTCATCTGTATCTACGAGGCAAGAATGGACCTCTGCAGCGTTGGGAAACTCCCGTACATTTGCGCGTTATGAAAAGACGCTTGGCGGAGATTGGTGACATAATTCCACCCAACTTCCGGTCATTTTGACATACGAGAGTTCTACTCGCTTGCTTGGTATACCGAGTACATGGGTTTGGGGCATCTGTATCTACGAGGCAACAAGGGACCGGAAGTTGTGGGGAACATTCTCCGTCGAGCGTCTTTTTTCAGACGCGAATTTACGCGAGGTTTGTGACGTCGCAGAGCGTCATTCTTGCCTCGTAGGTACAGATGACCCAAACCCGCATACGGAGTATAACATATCAAATGTGTGTAGAATAATACCGGTACACCTCTTAAAGATTTAAATTCACATTTTTCTTGGTCGTTTTTAAAGGGACGTTCTCGTCCGTGAGACGGACGTAATTTGCTACGTTGTAACTCCTGCCCCACCACACCAATTCCGTGACGCGACCATTCACCAATGACGTTGCGTTATTACGTTCTGAAAGGGCAAAACACAACGCCAGTGACGTCGTTGTCAGGCTAACGTCGGCGGACTTATCTCTAAAACCTCACGGACGAGAACGTCCCTTTAAATAATACATTTGAGGCGATAATTGGGGTGGCCACCACGCGAATTACAACGGAAGCACGGATTTCGCCATTGCGGACCGGGAGAATGCCTACCGGTGCCAACCCTCGCACCTTGCGGGGGGCCGTCAGGTCGGGGCCGTTTCGTCGGGTTCAGACCAGTGTTAGCCAAATGATCGACTCTCTACTCCTAACCTCGTATGAGAGTCGAAAAGCTATCAATAGGCTCAGAATAAAATCCTTGATAACTTTCTTAGGCCACCAGCGTCAGTTAATCTAATGGTATATATGAAATAACATATAGGTACTTTGAGTTTAGGCACTAATATTTTTCGTGAGGCTATCAGATATCAAGAGATATTGGACGATTTTGTAACTCTTTCAGCCCTTTCCTCCCGAAACGTCGCCATTAACGCATCAATGCGCATGCCCATATTTTTAGGAAAAAAGAATTAAAGGGGCATTCTCGTCCGTCAGTAAGCCGTCATTTGCTACGTTGTAACTCCCATAATACCGCGCCAAATTCGTGATGTGACCAATCACGTCGCTGGATTACGTTCTAACGTCACAAAACACGTCGCCGGCCGTCGCGTCGTTAGGTTAACGTCGGCGGACTTAAGCCTAGATACGGCAGGACGAGAACGTCCCTTTAACAATATTTATTTGAATTTTCGAAGTAGATATGTCATTAAGCACCATAGAAATTACAAAGGATATGTTGAAAACAGAAAATTAACTATCCAATTTTAATCTCGGACCTCCGTGAGTCAATAAAACGTCAAAGACGTCGTCCGCCGTACCCGTTTCAACTGTGGAAATGTCAGAGCTGTTCAGTAAAATTCTCGCAGACGTCAAAGTCGTCATTTCTGTGGTGATGTCAATAAAATTGATAGGAAGGATAAAAATTAAAGTGATACTGATTTATCTTGTTAAATTTATCCCACATTCTTATCATATAATCCATACAGTTATGGAATTCTAAACTTGTTTGCTCAAAAACCCGTGGATAGCTTCAGAGCCTTCGTACACAGCTTGCCGTGATCTAGAAGGATCCACAGAGCTAGACCAGTGTCAGTGCCAAACTGGTCCCAATGATAAAACGGCGTCTATTTCCGTAATATCTCAAAGACTTCTTTCAAATATGTAAAACCCTGAATCCCTCTCGGTTGCAACATGTGCAACGGACATCTAATTCACCGAATAAACTCACATTTGGCGTCCTCAATCGTAAATGTTTGCTGAGGTGAAACCACAGCAGCCGCCATGCTGACAAATTGTGAAGAAAGCCAAGACAATCGATGAGCAACCTTTCCCTTTTACTTTATTTTACTATTATTGTAAGCTGTAAATCACATTATTGGTATTCAAAACTATTATAAAATGTTATTTTAGCACTTCAAACTCGAGGATGACTTCATGTTCAGTCAAATTTTGCATTTTATCGAAAGTTTAAGTCATCGCGTAGTGATCGACTAGTTTTAATTTCGTCACTTCCGCCTCGCTTCCAAACGGCCTTGACCTTCCGGCGTGCACGAATATGCCGAGCTTGGAAATGGAGTAAGTGGAAATTTACCGATTTTGTGAAAAATGTACGTTTTCCGACTTCAATCCGTTGCGGCCGTTTGCTTAACGAATGTTTCCTCTTTATTCCAGTTCCAAACACAGCTGGGCGGACCAGATAGAGCTCGGGGAGGAAACCCGTGAGTATGAGTCGGTTTTACGCACGTTGTTATTTTGACAGTCCCGGCGTGGGTCCCATATGGACCCGGGCGGGGATTGGGAAATATCGGGAGGGGAAGGGACAGGGCTCGATAAATCGGCTGCCCAGACGCCCGGGACAACCAGAAAATGGTGCTGGGCAACCAGATACAAGGGTCTAGTTGCCCGGTGGACAACCAGGAAGTTGGGCTGGGTTTTATTTTATGTGGTTTCATTTCCAAAAAATTTGCCGGCAAAAATGCGTTGCTTCTACAAGTTCTAGAAATATCCTTTCAAACTGATGATTTAAAGCAATTTCCAAGCATTACTTTTGATATAAGAATAAATCCTGGGCAACTAAAATATTGGTTCGGGCAACCGAGTAAATCCAGTTAGTTGCCCAGTGGGCAACCACCTTTTGAAACGATTTATCGAGCCCTGAATCGGGGATCCGAATCGGGTGTCCAGTGGTGCAGGACCACCAAAAAGTAGGTACTACCACAGCATAAACTCTCAATTGGCGCATTTAAGCAAAGCGCCTTATTTCAACGTGTTCCTTAGGATGTTTTGTATAAGAAAAACATTGTTAAAGAAGTTTTAGATAATGCACAGATTTTGGTTTTGAATGCGCCAATTTTGGTGCATTTGAAAAAAAGGTCACAGAATTTTTTTTACCTTATTTCCACATAAATTCATCAATATCTCTGGTTCTAATTGAAATAAAAACATTTGGTAAAATGCATGATTGAGGTTATAAAAGAAATGTTCTTTTCAGAACAGTATAATTTGTTTTAAGAGGAACATTTTAATTTTTCACGTGGTAGTACCTACATAAAGCAGAGATGCCACTTTTCCTTCTTTTTCCGGAATTCCGAAATTTTTACTGCAGCAACATTTTCAGACATAAGTAATTTTAAGGAGAAAAACAGTATTTCTAAAAGCTCTTGATAATGTCAGATTGTACATACGGTAGATCTAGATCTAACTCTATTCCTTTCATTTATTCCTGCTTAAAATCTGGTTTCTTCCTGCTACAAATCTGGAAGGTCTGTTTCAACAATTTCATGATTTTTCTTGTTCATAAAATCTCAAAATTAGATCTTTGAATTTTAAAACAAATCATTCTAAAACGGTTTAAACATTATCAGAGAGAATTATACTATAGTATAATTCTCTCTGACCTTGTGTCTCAAAAAGCGTTGAAGATCTGAAGTCGGAGTTACAGAATATGTGGCTTAAAAAAGAGTATACATTTAATTTTTTTGCTGGGTAAGAATTCTCAAGTCTATTCATCAGGTTGCTCCAGTAAAACTTTGCTAAGTTTTGACGGCCTTGTACGTAAATTCTCACCACATTTTTGGTGATACACATTGGTATGGGTAAATAATGTATTCATCTTACAAAAACGTTGGTCTTAGTCTTACACATGAATGGGGCTATAGACGGTGGGGTCCCATGTCGCGTGTCAAATTTTAAAAACGGCCCTGTTGCCTGTCACTATATCACAGATTACACCCATGTCGCATGTCGAATTTAAGAAATAGCCCTGTCCCATGTCATTATCTTTTAAAAGCTCATGTCGCATGTCGATTTTAAGAACAGGCCAATGTCATTTGTCCCTTAATCACCATGTCGCCTGTCGAATTTAAAAAACGGCTGTGGCGCCGTGTCGAATTTAAGAAATGCCTCTGTCGCGCTGTCGAATTTAAGGGTCTACGCCCCCATGAATAGTCTTGGATGAATTTTTTAGCAGTCATATATCAACGGGGAAAACAGGGAAAATGGCAACATCAAAAATCCCTAACAAGGAAAACACAGGGAATTTCATTTGGCCTGGTTCTGAAATCTCTCATTCTCAAAATAGTGTAGATTTGACTTCTTGTTCTTGGTCGTCAACATTTAGTCTGCACAGGAAGGCTTTTGAATTTGAACAACTTGCTGGATTTGCGCAGGGAAAAATTGCTGCAAGTCAGGGAAATCACAGGGAAAACACGGTGAATTTGAAAATGAATTTTGAGTGGGGACTCTGTATCAAAACATAGCTCAACATTAAGGTTTTTTTAAGTTGGTTATGCCTGCCCGACCCTTATATTCGCCTGTACTTCTTTAGTTGGTTATTCCAAAAATGTTATAGCTATATTATTGTACTATTGTAGTATCGTTGGTTATTCTAATAATAGTTCAGGCAGGTGCATAACAGTATATACCTGCCCCACCTCAAGTTTTACCCCCCACGGGCAATAATGTTGTGCCCTGTTATAGGAAAAGCAGGCCAAACTGTAAAGGTTACTGGAGAACTTGGGCCACTGACGAACTAAGGCTGGGTGAACTTGAGCTGCTGGAGAATTTTGGCTTAATGCTTTTTTAAGCAGTTTCCCACCCTTAAATTGTGGATTCATAGGGACGAGTTAGCCTAAGGTATGAATCCTTGAGATCTATAAGAGGAGAGGGATATTTTAGTTTTATACCCAATTTAGTGATACCAGCCCCAGTGGCCCGAGTTTTCCCAGCCCGATTTTGTAGCGGCCTGAGTTCTCCAATATTCACTGTAAATGCCATTGTTATTCCACAATTACAATATCCTCGTAAGCTGTATCAGTATAAGAAATTTACCTCTTCTGACATCGTATAGGCGAATACTTTTTTAATCGTTCTGGTAACAATTTTAACAAAGAAACATCTGTTGATTCCAGTTGAGAGCCCCCGCGAGGAGTTTGACGCTAAAAATGGAATTAAGACAGTAACAGAATACAAGCACAATGACGACGGCAAGAAAGTTAAGGTGAGAATGTTCATCCCTGAGGTTAAATGCAGTGTGTGTGAAAAGCTTTAAAATGTCGAACATGTCCGACGTTTGAGCTATCTTGTCCAACAGATTTGGAGAAAACGTCGGACATTTGTCTGATGAAAAACCAATAAAAAAAATCTAGTGTTAGTAAACATCGGACAAATGTCCGGTGTTTCAAAAAAAAAGTTTTCACAAAGACTGCACATGTGGTTGTTTTACTTATGAACGAGTATGATATCTAAAGAATAAACAACTTATTGTATTGGTTTTACATTCTCAAAGAAGTTTTTTTCTTTTTTTCTTTTTTCTTTTGAGAATATTTCTATCCTATTTTGTTATGAAACAGGCCCCTATTCATACTTTCCTGGTGTAGGAGCATTGCTGAATAATCCTAACACTCTGTCCTCCCTCTCGTTTTCCAGGTGGTCTCGACATACAAAGTGGAGACGCGGAAAGTGGTCAAGGCAGTCGCTGGCAGGAAGGTACGTCTGAAGTCATAGATGCCATTTTACCTACTTTTGTAGGATTTCCTACTCTTTGATGGTTTGGATTGGACAACCAAGTTTTCTTACATTGCTTTGATATCTGTATTAGATTATTTTTTATATTGGTTTCAAGCTAATTAATCACAAATTTCATGTCAGGAGTCTGTCTATAAAGGTTATTTTCCTCTTCTGCTTCTGGGAAATTATTGATTAAAAGAATCTTTCAGGTTTTCCTTAGAATTAAGATTTTCCGTCGTTGCTGCACCATTTAGTCTTAGAAACATATCCAAAAGTCAAAGATAGTGTGATGGCAGTAAATTAGCAATAGACTGCTGATAGAACTAATTATATTTTGCTGATAAATACTGGTTTCAACAAAAATTGTTGTAGAGGGTTCTGGGAATGAACTAGATGATGATAGTTAATTTTCCAACCCAGACACGCGTCCCTTACACATTCAAGTAGTGTATCATAATAACCTCAACCCGGCCTGCTGTTGATATGTTAAATATCTCGTTCGATGTAGATGTTGAAGAAGTTTGGCGCGGCGTCGACCGACCCGCCGGGCCCCAACCCGGCCAACACCATCATCTCGGAGGAGGTCTACGTGCAGTTCATCAGCAACAAGGACCAGGTTGGTTTTTAGCAAGAAAAAAAGTCCTCTAAGCAGCTTACAGTCTATTTGGTTTTAGTAGGAAAACATCCCCTAGTGAGATTACAGTACGAAGTTTGCTGATATCCACTATTATCTTTCTACACTGTTTTTTCGCATAGATATTATGTCTCTATGAGCGGACATGTTAACTGCCTAGGTTTTTAAAACTCTAATATACGCAGGGTTTCCACACAGATCTTCATTCATTTTCTCAAATTTAAGGCCTTTAAATTTGGCAGTTTGGTAGCTAAAGGCCTTTTTCTTCTCTTTTTTTCTTTTTCTTTTTGAGAATTTAAAGGGAGTCAAAAGCAATTTTGTGTCAAAATATGACAAAATTTTGCAAACTCAAATAACTATGAAAATAAGTTCTAAGAGTCTAACTTTAGCCACTGGGACAGTATGAATCATGAAAACTAACTTTAGCTGTACTTGAATTCCATAAAACTCATGTCGTTTATGCCTGAACTTTCTGAAGACAGCAATGTTTGTAAACAAACCAATTTTGGTGGGTCACCAAAATTGACTGGGGACAGGCTTTTGTGTATTCTAATGTAGTTTAAGTCTGTATTCACACTATATTTTACCACAGGCCTACGCTATGGTACTGGAATAAAATTTAATAGTTAACAGAATTCACAAAATTTTAAACCAGCATTGCTTTTGGCTCCCTTTAAACGAAAAGTGGCGCATTGATACAGGCAAAAATGAATCTGGTACATATCACCTAATTATTTATTGAATTTGGTTCTAACCTAATCGCCAATCTGGTATTTCAGCCAACGACGGCCGAAGACGAGAACAGTCCGTTCAGCAAACTGAAGGCCGGCCAGAAACTCGTGTCCTGTCGTTACTGCAAAGGTCGGTTATCTTATATCCAAGGAATAGCTGTGTTACTTTGTGCAAGACTTGTTAAAAATATCAAGGTTGCCAGTGTTCAGGAATCTTTTCGTTTTTGTCTACAAAGATTTTATAACGATTGTAAGATACTAATAAGTAATGTTTCACCTTGAAAAACCGTTCATCTCCCCCTTATGCATCACTGACATCCCTGTATATTTTTAAATTCTTTTTAGAATTTGCTTCACTTACTACGTTAGATTATAAAAACATTTGCACAAATCTAGTTCCTATATCCGTGTTTGAATGTTAGTTGTTGCGCATCGTGTATATCGAACGTGAATCAGTCGATAGAATTAAGAATCAAAATAGTCACTTTTCCGTCTTTGAGTGAACGCTGTTTTGTTCTGAAAAAAAAAAGCAAAAAAGCACACACACACAGAAATAAATAGTTTAAAATCAACAGGATAGGCGAATCTTGGGGCCTTGTATAGTGGTGTGCGTAAAAACTAATACTTCATATCTGACAGTGGAAATATATATTCATTATTAGTCTTAACAAATGTAATAGTGCTTCATAGTAAATAAAAAATGTCTGTAATGTTGCAGGTGACCATTGAAATCCAACACTGGATAATGCAAATAAATTTAAATATACTGATGCAGATGGAGATACTTTTATATGAATATAACATTTATACAGTGTTGGAAACTAACGTTTTGGTCTGATGACTAACAGGGCCTACTTTGCCAAGATATTGTCTGCCCTGATAGCTTTCTGTTGTCCCGTTTCTATGTTTGTGTAATTCCTCTCATAAACTGCAGGGCAGATGGGAGAAATATGATCAGAAAATACAGGGACAAATTGGCGAAATTTCCCTGTTGGCCATCAGGGCCAATTTGGCACTAATTTTTGTGAAAATTGTCGGTCCTGTTCTTAAATTGTCGGCCATTGGCCGATTGGCCAGTGTTATTTTATAGTGGCAAACACTTTGTATATAACGAAATGTAAATGTTGCAGGTGACCATTGGTCCAAGCAGTGTCCCCACAAGGACAAGCTGGAGGCGATCACCGAGGCCATCGACGGCAAGACCGACAAGCCTGAGGGAGCGGGCGACCCACCGCGTGCCAAGCCCGGCAAGTACGTCCCGCCCAGTCTGCGGGATGGTGCTCGCAGACCCGGAGAGAGCATGCAGTCTGGGCGGAGAGGTGAGTCTGGTAGATATAGTTTTATATTGTTCCGTCGTTTTAAGTTTACTGGGACTGCGCTAACCTCTCGCCAAATTGCCGCTGGTGAATGCAAAAGAAATCGGACAAATTGATTTCAGAATAAATTTGTCAAAATTAAATTACATCAATATGTTTAGAAATTAACTAAATTGGACGTTCATCACTTCCAAATCCAGGTACAATAAAAAAACTTTATCTGATTTGAAAAAGTTAGCTAATCAATGTAGCATTTGGCTACTAGTATTGCCGATTGTCGCGGATTCACCATCTTGGCGACTTTAATAGAAGGCTTAGCGCAAAACCCAATTTAGGCAATCCAACATTTCAGTGAACTTTATCACTGTCGATGCTCTTCAGTTGTCAGAGGTTTTTGAGAGCTGATCCACTCATCAGCAGTCAAGAGCCTGTATGACTGGTTTACCTTCGGGGAAAAAAAACATTTTAGACCATTTTTAGGCGGTCAGCTAAAGTGACCATTTGATAAGCGTAATGATTCGATTTAACTATTACTAATGTAATTTTTAAAAAAAGTCTTTGTCCCCAAACCTTGGTCGATATTTGATTTACTATTCATTTTTAAAAAGTCCTTAAATGTTGGAATTGTTTCAGTGTTTGACGTTATTATAGAATGCATGTACAACATATCGTAATTATGTACAATATACTGCCAATGATGAACTTAAATTGTGTTGTTACTTAGATTAAACTTTGTATCGTATATTGAAATAATCATACATATGTGGCATATAAATGAAAATGAGTAAAAAGATATTAAGTATTTCAGAACACGACCCGTTTCTTAAATATATTTGCG
The DNA here is from genome assembly GCA_936440205.1 of Lepidonotus clava. NCBI lineage: Eukaryota > Metazoa > Annelida > Polychaeta > Phyllodocida > Polynoidae > Lepidonotus > Lepidonotus clava. Next base: position 50,797,179 of record OW387143.1, on the reverse strand, counting down.
AATATACAATAAAATTGTTGGCCTGTTTGTCTGTATTGTCTTCATATTGGAGTTTCTCAAGCGGCAACCGTGAATTTATATTTGAGTTTTCTTCATAGGAGTTTCACAGCATTCAGGCTAAGAAAATCTGCGGGTCCACATGTCCTCGACGACCAGAAAATTGCTGTGGACGACCAGAAAATAATTTGTGGTCGTCCTCCTGATGCCCAGATATTCTGAATTAATCACTAACGTATTTACCTGTAAAATTGTGTTTTATATCTATTTTGATAGCTTGTTAAGATATAAGAAATTATTACTGTATTGTGGACAAGCTAGAAACTATATTTGTGGACTAACAGAATTTTGGTAATGGTCGTCCTCTGACGATAAGTATTTTGGCCGAATTTTCCTAGCCTGGTATTTCTAGTGTATCTAAATGTCAGCAAAAATGTTTTGCTTTAAAAGATGTCACTCCGACCATAGCCTACGTCTTTTTTCGTGACTTCGTTGAGAGTTTCGCCCTCTTTTGAGAATCCACGCAAACTGTTAGAAAACCTACGATGTGTTTTTCGTGACTTCACCAATAGTATCACCCTCGTCTGAGAATCCTTGCAAACTGCTAGAAAATCTACAGCCATTTTGGTCTTTTTGATAGCATAAGGAGTAAATGATAAATTGTGTTCAGGTAACCCGACCTACATTAAGTTTTTTGTCCAACCCGAACTCAGAAATACTTTTTTCAACAAATTTTTAAAATCCAGTAGAATTGACCAACAGAACATAAAAGAGCAAATAGATGCTCAGGTCATGTATTTCGGATGCTAGAAATTATTTTAGAGAATTTTTGAAGTATTTTTTCCATTTTCAAGGCGGCATGGGTTCATGTGTTTAAGTGGGGGGAAAAAAAACTGCTAAAACCCGCAAAATTCGACTTACCTACCCTAAAATATTCAGGCTACATTACCCTTTTTTTCCAAGTTTGCACGGACTCTCATAGGGGGCGCCACAACCGACGGCTTTCACCACAAAACGCCACGAATTCTCGTATCTTAGACTTTTCTTAGACTCTTGTTGATATTAACAGAGATGCCATTTTTCCTACTTTTGTAGGATTCCCTACTTTTTTATCTGTCGGGAGTGGCATCTCTGTTTGTGGCACTGTAATCAATGTTGTGGTTTTCCAGATGAGTCGGCCACGATCCGTGTGACCAACCTGTCGGAGGATACCCGCGAGTCGGATCTGCAGGAGCTGTTCCGACCGTTCGGCTCCATCCAGAGGATCTACCTCGCCAAGGACAAGGTCACGCAACAGTCCAAGGTCAGTGACACTTTCCATAAATTCTGTGTCTCCACGGCACAATGAAAACTGGGAAAATGGCAAAAGCAATTCCCTGACAGGGATGTAAGTTTTCAAAATTCAAATGTTTGTCGGATTTCCGATTTTTTTGTCATCCATCAGGCAACACCCACAAAAATCAGTTCAAGATTTGATGTTTAGAACAAGTTTCATAACAATTTTGAATATATTCAGATTTTCCTTTTGCTATTTCCGAATTTTTCACTGTCCCCTACTTACATCCTTGCTGAGTGACAGGGAAAACACAGAAAATTTGCAGATTTTATCAAAATACAGGAAAATAAAGGGAATTTCATTTGGCCAAGTTCCGAAATTCCTGATTTTCAAAATAGTAGACTTTTGACCTCTTGTTCTTGGGTGTCCAAACGTTTTCTGAACACATATGCTGATGAATTTGAACAACTTACTGGATATACACAGGGAAAAATTGTTGCAAGAACGGGAAATCTCAGGGAAAACAGGGGATTTGAAAATGAAATTTCAGTGGGGATCCTGCAAATTATGTGAGAAATGAAGTCTCTTACCATTCACTACTCCCACTGCTCTCTGTTTGGCTGAATGAAATTGATGGAAATAAACAAATTGCTCCTTTCTGTTTTTAATGCAGTATATGAAAATTTACATCAAATCCATCATTACAAAATACATACGCACTAATTCGGAACTACGCATTTTCTGAAAATCTTTAAGTCACATAGTCAATTTGTTTGTTTCATCATGGATAGGTGGTTGAAATTCAATCCCTGAAATTAATCGTGGACATACTATTTAATCACATGAAACATACTATAACGCCATTTTCTTCCAATTTCTCAATTCAAGTTCTCCGCACACATGGTTACTGACGTTATTCAAGAATTATTAAATCATAATCTTTAAATGTCTGATAAATTATTACAATATTTTTCCTTCCCTTGACAGGGCTTCGCCTTCATCAACTACCACCGCCGGGAGGACGCGGCCCGCGCCATCGCTGGAGTCTCCGGCTTCGGCTACGACCATCTGATTCTCAACGTAGAATGGGCCAAGTAAGTAACCAATGGGGAGTTCTATATTAGGAAATACGGGGGATTTTTATGCTAGAAAATGCAGGGGTTCTCTATACTAGGAAATGCAGGTGGTTTCTATACTAGACTCAACGTAGAATGGGCCAAGTAAGTAATGAATGGGGGATTCTTTACTAGGAAAAACAGGGGTTTTCTATGCTAGAAAATATGGATGGTTTCTGTATTAGAAAATGTAGAGGGGTTCTATACTAGGAATTACAGGGGTTTTCTATACTGTGAAACACATGAATAAAACTCATTTGTCTAGGGGGAGCCAATAACCTTGCATGGAGCTGTAGTGCGTCAAAAAAAACAAAAAAACATTCCAAGTATTTTCCTGAACCTTCAAGAATATCCTGAGACATTAGAAAAAAACATTTACAAAGTATAGTGTGATGAAAAAACAAAAATACGAAGTTCGTAATGATGTCTCACGAACCGAAATTATGGAATCATGAATACTAAAAGTCCGTGATTTGTGAAAGTTGTTCGGTCGCCACCCCAGCTCTGGATCCATGGACTTCCATGTAGAATATGGGGAGTCGGCGGTAGTAACTGAAGGGCTCTTTTTTCAGGATTTCATGTTCTGTCACTATTAAAATGTCGATCACAGTGTAAACCTAAAAGCGTTAGACTGTTCTGATAAATTCAAGAGCGAAACAGTAAATATAAATTTAAGAATTGCAAGCTTTACCTGAATAAAATGCCATAAAAGATCTACATGAAAAAGTACGATCTTTATACAATACAAGGTCCCCAACTACAGCCTTACGCTCTAAACTACTTTGGGAAAGCAATCACTGTGGACGCGGGTTTTTAGTGTTAATCCTATGGCGACCACATCAAATTTGAAATTTTAAAATGCTTTATATCTAGTTTCTTCTACTGTGTGGAGAGTTTTCGGGTTGTTAAGAATTTGATGTCACTGCTTGTCCTCTCTAACCGGTACTTTAAGCAAATTCATACACGATTGCTGTTTTTTCTTCCGGAATAGAGATTTAGTTTTTACTTAAAAAGACACCAGAATACTAGTACTTAAAAAGACCTCAGAATACAATACTCGATTCACATTGCTTAGGCAATTTTAGAATAGATTCGCGTTTCTTGAAGGTTCCTTCAGATTTTGCTTTCCGACTTCGGTGATGGTGAATACTCACAGAAAATAGAAAAATAGTTTAGAAACTTTGAACTTTGTATTTAATTCATCTCTTCTTTTCTCTTCCAGGCCCAGCGGAAACGCACCTTAGACTTCTGTAGAACATTCCCGCTACCATCAGTCAATAATTAACTATTACATACCGTGAATAGACTCCGAATAGACTCTTATTATTATTACAAATTCCCTCTATCAGTGAGATGTATCTCCACGCCCGCCGACCCAGGCCGGCCTGCTCGTCTCTATGTCCACATCTGTTTAATATAAATAAATATTCGTGCACGTCAACAACAAAAGTTTTCTTGTTTTTCATTCTGAGAATAAGAAAAGACTTTCAGCATGACAAGTAGAAGGTACCTCAAGATAATGCGAGTTGTACACATATTGTTAAGAAATCGATAAGTTGAAAGAAGTGTCGAACCAATAGCAGGGGTTGATTTTTATGCAGTGTTCAAGACTAACGCCTGCCCATCGGCAAATGGCCGACGATTTTGAATCAGGGCCAACGAAAAATAAGGAAATCATAGTTAAAGAGGCCTGGATGGCCGACGCCTTTTCGGCCGTCTTTTGACCTTGTTTTCAGTTATATTTTCCACATCTTTTTGACCATTATTTCTACAATTATTCTGAAAGCTATCACGGCCGACAATTTTTTGACAGTATTGGCCCTGATGGGCGAGAGCCGAAAATGTTAGTCTGGAACACTGCATCCTGATGAAGGCTTCAACCATGTGATGCATGTCAATTTAACACCTTTTACACTTGAATAAAAATAACCAAAAGTTGGAAGTCGAATTCGATATAGTCCAACCCTCATTACATTTCCATAACATGCATTAATGTATAAGATAAATCAAATTTGATTAAAACATTCCAAATAGGAAGGGGGATTTGATGTAAAGTGGGAGGAATAAATTTGGAAACAAGAAAGGCGACATCGGGGATCTGTGGCCGCTCCCTTTACACAACTATCCACAACTTGCCGAAAAGAAAACGGACCCGACTACAACCAGAGGTCCGGGTTCCGCCCTGGGGGTATCGATGGAGGGTCCTCATGTCACATGTCGGATTCAAGAAATGACAATGTTTTATGTCGATATACTGTCGACATTTATGTCGATGTTAAGAAACCTTATTATGGGTGTAGACCCCTAAAATCGACAGGGTGACATGGCCATATCTTAAATTCGACATGTGACATGAAGAAAAAATAAGCGACATGACATAGGTTATTTCTTAAATTCGACATGCAACATGGACAATTCTTAAAATCGACGTGAAAATTTAAAATATAGCGACAGGGGACATGACCATTTCTTAAATTCAACCCGCGACATTGGGACCCCTTCTAATGTCACATGTCGAATTTAAGGAATGTCCCATGCATGTCATGTCGGTTTACTTTGTTCTCCGTGTCCCTAAGCTTGATGTTGCATGTCGAATTTAGGAAATGGTCCTTGTCGCCCTGTCGATTTTATGGGTATACACCCATTCATTGTAGTCCCAAAACCGAAGTGGAGCTAACCCCCCCCCCCCCCCCCGATATACTGGTGAACGTTAATATTTTCGCGTGTATACAATTTCGCGGACTTGCTCTTGAGGGCAAATTCGTGGGGATTTAATTTCACGTTATACAGAGTAAGGCCTTCTATGTGGTAATGTTAAAACGTATTATCGCGGAAATTTCTGAAACGCGAATTAAGTGAAAATATGTACAGCGCTAAGATAAATACGTCCACATGACCCCGAGTCGCTCACCGAAAGGAAAACTGGGCGGATCAGCTAAAACAAAGAGGTCACGTCCGGGTCTTGCACACGGTAAACGTGTCCTATAGCTAATCTCAATCCCACCACTTGGAAATGTTAAGAAACTATTATTCTATTTTAACAGGCCCGTAACTAGGGGGGGCACCCCCCACAAAGGAAATAGGCCCTATTTCAAAAAGTTCCACCTTTCCTTCCAAATTTGATATAAAAAAAACCTAAACTTAGTAGGAAAATATGGAAAAGTTCCACTTTTCAAGCCGGTGATCCATGATTCAACAAAATACCAACCGATTCAGAAATGTATTTTAGGGTAGAAAATCCCTTTGTGTCCCAACAATTGAGGTAAAGTTGATGAGAAATGGCATATTGTACGCGAATATATATTTTTTTCAAACCGATTTCTAAATTGGTCCATAATCAGTCCAAAATCGCGTCTTCGATCACCAGCACTTCTGTTCGCCACCCTACTTTTCAAGTTCCAATTGTTGAAAATATAGGCAAAGGTTCCACTTGTGGAACCTCGCCACCACCCCCCCCCCCCCCCCCCAACAGGAGACCCTGGGTACGGGCCTGAATTATTTTCGCTCTTTTCCCAGAACGATGCTGCCTAATCCTTTTATGCTTGAGTGGCGAGACTGGGGTCCTGTTCACTTAGTCTCGTGAAAAAAATTATAGTGCGCGCCCCTTCTTTTTTGGCCAAATTTAACGTAAATTTCTGGAACATGGGAAATATGCCCCCCCCCCCCCCCTTTTCTACTAGTGTGTCCCCATGCACCTTCTAAAAGCTGGATCAGCCATTAGAATACCAGTTTTGTCTATGATAGATTCTCTTTCAAATTGTATAAAAACAAATCCCTAGGTATTTACAGTTTTGTCTATAATAAATTCTCGTTCAAATTGTATAAAAACAAATCCAGGAAAATGATCGATATGGAAAAATACAGACAAGTGATTTGAGAATTCCCACGTTGCTATTATATTTTATAACCATCCTTTACTACAGGAATAAAGAGTGCAAAAATTTCATGAGTCAACAAACACCATGTTGGTAAAAAATTCTAAATCAATAATATCAAAAATATTACAATAAAAAAAAAGAATTTATACCACGCACTGTAGAAAATACACTCGAACTACAGTGAAAACTAGTACATTCTGATGTAGTTTCAAAATAAATGAATAAATTAATGAAGAGGAAAAAGAAGAGAGAAAAAAAGGCTGAGAACTCCTGTCCTTATCACATACTTCATCACTCTGCACCAAACTCCTTTACTCCGTATGACTGAAACGACTGACTCCAGGCCTGAGGGCATCTGCGCGGCATAGTGCCCGAGGCATAGCGGCAATCTAGGGGTCATCTGAGTACTCCTTTGTCTGCAATTTCGTTGTACAGACAGCCGATGATGAGAAAGTATGAGAAATCTTAAATGTTAACCCTAAAGGCCCATACCCACTAGGCAATTCTGACAAAGTGGGCAGACTGATTGGCACTAAGATAGGCCAATTCTACCTGAAGAATCTGCCGATTTTAGCACCGATTCATATCAGACATGCACATTTTAATATAGCATAATGATGGCGATTTGATTCAGTGCTAAAGTTGGCTGGTTACCCTGGTATATAAACGGCCGCGACTTTAGCACTGATTTGTTGGCCAATATGGTCAAATTCAATATGGGGCTTAAGCTAGTGTACCAAAGATTTCAAAGAAAAAGTAACAAATATAATCGGTGCATTTGTATGTAATGTGATGTAGATCTACCCATATCAGTGTCGGATCCAGGATTTTGAAAAGGGGACAGGGGGGGGGGGTGCTATTGGAAAATTGTTTTTTAATGACTTTTTGGCCGAATTTTATATCAAAAAAGTCTAAATTTGGTTACAAAAAGTGTGTGTGTGTGGGGGAAGGGGGGGGGGGGCATCTAAATCCACCACTGTATGTTATCTTTGTCTGACTGACATGAATGTAAAGTTAGACATTAGTCGATAAACCATCCTGAATCTTGAAAACTCTGGGACTCTGCACTCCTCAAACGAAAACCTATTTTTAAAAAGTTTATATCTATAATTGTTGGGGAAATGAATATTGTCTACTGCCGTGAGGTTATTGTAAAACACTTGCTAAAGAACGAACATATAATTTACCACACTACATTATTGATTCACTGAAGGCCTAATAATGATCCTGACAAGATCGTGAAAGTACAGGTTCATAATCATGGTGACGAGAAAATTAATTTTGTTGATGACCATTAAAGGCATGATAACCGTCTTAAGGATGTTTACAAACACAGGTTCATAATCATACACCATTCTATAGAATGTGGCTTGTTCCTTTGATGGCTATCCCCAGTAAACATGGTCGATGGATAATGATAAGACCAGCACATATTACACAACATGCCTCTTTAAACCTTTCACACATAAGTCTATTAAACATGGGTAAATGACCACGTCCTTACCCTATCCCATATGTCAACATGTGAGGCCTGAGCCACACTACCCCTCACACTGTGATACACCTGTGATTATCATGTAATCACATGGACATAGTCGATGTTGCTACAGTTTGCCACCACCTGTGAGACTTTATTCAAACATTGTTACCTGCAATTAGCATGGGGGTAGACCCCTAAAATCGACAGGGCGACACGGCCTTTTTTGGGCTTAGTGACATGCGACATCATCATTTCTTAAATTCGACATGGCGACATCACTATTTTCTTAAATTCGACATGGCGACATCGTCATTTCTTAAATTCGACAGGGCGACATCGTCATTTCTTAAATTCGACAGGGCGACATGGGACCCCCCCATCTACACCCCCATTAGCACGTGACGTCGGCACCCCTGGGACCACCACGGGGGGCAATCGACCGTGACAATAACGACATGGGGGTCTAGATGAAATAAGGGGCTGGGTGGGGGTGTTGGTGGGGGGGGGGGGGGGGGGTCCCAATGTCCCAATCTTTTTAAAGGTTAAATCACGGACTGTGTATACCGGGTAGTTTATTTGTTATAAAAATTAAAAAAAGGAGAAAAAAAGAAATAAAGAGAGAGAAAAAAAAATCAAAGAAAGTAGTGTCCTTCAGAAATGCCATGTCGAAATATTACCCCCCCCCCCCCCCCCCACGTCATTTGGCCTATATGGGGCTACGTTCTCTTGATTTCAGGAATTGGCAACTAGGCCGGTCCTGCTGCATTATGTCAATGTGCTTAGAAAGACCCTGTCGTCGTGTCGAATTTTTAAAGGTTTTTATTAGTAAATACTGTAATAATCATCATGTTTTTCCTTGGTTTTCAAAATTATTGACACATATACATGTAAATGTGAACAATATATACAGGATCACATTAAATCATTACAATATTGCTCATGTTATGCAAATTTAAAGTATATGCCTAACATTCAATCTATGACAATGACAATATTTAAAATAGATCCTTGTCAATCAATATATCAAGTAGGACCTACTTTGATTGCACACATCATCTTTCAATATTCAATATTTCAACATGCTCTAATGAGTATAAAACCAAAATTTTTGACACTGGGAGATCCAGATGTAGGCCCTCTGCAAAATTTATTTTGTTTATACATATTATATATGTGTGTGTCAAAGAAGATATAGGATATATTAGGCCTTTGCGGTTTCTACAAATCCTGGATCCGCCCCTGCCGTTTAGGCCTCACACAAAAATAGCATCAGCCCCCCCACCCCCCGCAGTGCCTCTGTCCTGTGGTTTTCCCGGGCGGGGATACCCCCCTTTAACCATGGAGCTATTTTTAGACATTGCGTCACGCGGAGGCTGCGACTGGGGAGGGAGGGGGCGGGGTGGGAGGGGGCGGGGCCCTCGAAGGGTGCACTGGAGATGCACCAGCACGTCAATTTTCAATATTAAATAATTTATTATTTTTAACTAAATAATAATCTACTCTTGCACGTTTCCAGTGTTAATTTTCATGTGCAATGTCACTTTTTTCAATATTTTACAAAAAGCCTTTTATTCAACTATAGGCGGAATTTCTTTTTAAACCATAATTTGCATAGGTTTCTGTAGGCCTAGTGTATGCCTGATTCTTAAAATCCAACTCCTATTGGAAATTCCTGGATCATCTCCTGCAATGGAGGAGGTGGGGGAGCGCCCTCCCTCTCTTTTTCTTTTTCTTCCCCCCCCCCCCCCCCCCCCCAGAAAAAAAACACTTTTACTTTGAAATTTCGGAATACGACCAAATCAAAAATTAATGAAAATAGCCCCCAACTTTTTTCCTTGAATTTTGTGGTCGCTGGCTACTGTGTTATTATGAAAAGGCTAAGGGAAAAATAGTTGCGCTCTGGTAACATCAGTCCATAAAAAAGGGTAGGACCTGCTCTGATATATATATATAATTTTACATATTTAAAAAAAAAGTTTTTTAGTGAAAAAATATGTCCCAACTTTTGTGACATTTTACAAAATTCTAATTCTAATATTTTGGGCTGAAAAGTATTTGAATTAAAAATACTAGGGGCATAAAATTAGGACAGGATGTGTTGCCTTAAAACGCAACTTATTTTTCTCTCAGGCTAGTCTCAGTGTCCATTTTCTAAAATTCTGACTGGCACGTTTAGGGTTTTAGGGTAGGGGGCCCCACTAAGCGCGCGACCCACAAACACCAAAAATAAAACAGCGCCGTGAGACCTTAAAGCCCGGAGAGTGGTCAGAGAGGGCGGAGGGCGACGAGGGAAGGAACGACCGGAGAGAAGGGACGGAGAAAAGTGACTATTTTACAACTTTTATAGATATATTGGACCTTAAATTACTGTCACAAGAATGCCTGGACGTCCTGGGATACCAGGGAGTTATAATTATGCACTGGAGAACCCGTTAAGGATGAATTATCAGGACGACATGTGAAGTTGTTTTGTGAGTGGTTTCCCACACCACAGGCTCAGGAGCACCGACCATCGCCGGATAACTTTGGAAAAAAGTTACATTTTACCACTTTTACGGGTAAACCAGATCTTCAATTGTTGTTACAGGAACGCCTGAACATCCAGGGATGCCGTGGAGTTATATTTAAAGACATAAAGACAATACCAATTATCAGGACATTTTGTGAGGCGGGTCCCAGTGGTTTACCATCTTGAGTTTTGTATCACCCGCCGCCACTCTGCATTCTGCATCGAGAGCAGTGTCCGCCTCCCGCACAGGACACTGTCATTGCGCTAAGAGGGGCGGAGCTGCAGAGTGGTCCATGCTGTCATAGCACTCTTCAACGAGGTAATCTCCTATCCTGGCGAATACACAATACCAGTGAGAGGGGCGTGTCGCTGCAGAGTGGTGTTATCCGGCAGTGACCCTTGAACCTTATGGAGAAGGAAAGGGAGGGGAGCAGTGAAGCCTGAAGGTAAGTTTTTGTTGTAATTATTTTTTTAAGAAGGGTTATTATGTCTATTTTTACCTACTTTGTGTGCAGAACTCTGTATAAACTTCTAGCAGAGAGTCAGAGCAATCTTTGGGTAGTGGGAGAGGGTGGTAACATTGTCAGGGACAGTTTTGGGAATCAACATGTTGTGATTGTTGAGCAGTCATTGGGTCAGCCATGGAGCCTAAAATAGTGATAAACAGTACTTCAGATTCTGAAGTCATTTTAAAAATATTTCCATTACATACAATTATTTTGCCATAAGATGCGTATTTTTCTATTATTTTTTGTCTACAAAATATGCCAAAATTAGCCTGCAGGAGCATTGAATACAGGAAAACTTGGAACTGTGTCAGCCTGAATTGGATTCTGATTTGTCAGTCAAACTTACTGATCTGAGGGTCTGATCCGGGGTGGGGGGTCCAGGGGGTCGTGACCCCACCTTTTTATTTTTGGTGGTAAACTAAAAGTCGATGGGAAAATGTCACCATTTTATGCTGGCCCCGCCCACCCACCCCCTTTTCAGAAACCCACCCAGGATATATACATGTAGACCCTAACCATCCATGCATCAGCATGTGTTTCAGTTGAACTATTGATTATCATTTGCAAAATCACATAGATCTAGTTGGGAATTGTGTAAATCATTGAATTAGTTGTGCTAAATTTGAGACCAGGCTAGGAAAATTCAGGCAAAATTCTTGTCGTCAGAGGACGATCATGAGTAACAATCCTGTTGTCCCCATACAACTTTAGGTTGTCCACAATATAGAGAAAATTCTGTATATTCTATCATGTTATCAGGATAGACAAAACAATGTTGTTGTTTTTTTTCAGATAAATCAGGCATATTTGTAGGGATTAATTCAGAATATCTGGTCGTCATGAGGACGACCAAAATCTGTTTTCTGGTCGTCCACAACCTTTTTCTGGTCGTCGCGGACACGCATATTTTTCTAGCCTGGAGACAATCAGGAAAAGCCTGATTGAAATCTAATGGCCTTAACTGCTATTGTTACAATGTCATGTCATTTTATAGAAAGTCGATGTGACTTTTTACAGCTGTCAATATCGTTCATATCAGCCCACCTGATATGGAATACCACAGGTGCCACAACTACTTTGAAGATTATCAAACAACTGGGTGCTGTAGTACAGACAGACAGCTACGTTATCTTGTTTGTTTATACCATTTTGTGCGGGTATAAACAAACATGATAAAGTATGCAGTGTTTACCTTTTAAACTGAGAGAAGGGAATTCTACCTTTTGACCCCTTTAAAACCTTTGACCCAGAAATATCACGTCTCCCTCTAAATAATGGGTTAAGATATATACACCCATTGCCAAGGTAGAGACCATACCCCTACACCTTTACCGAAGCGTGGCGTTTATCCCATTAAGACTTTGTGCAGACGTAGTTACATGAACACTCTTTGGTGATCACCGCATGGTTTGACCCTGCACGTCATCCACACGTTCTCTTCTTCTCATAGAAGAAATCTCTGGGTGCACCATGACTGGCCCAACTGTTTTGCTTAGTTACTACCATGGCTCCTGAAAATGAAACTGGGAAATGATTTAATCGCTCCTTGCGGGCTGCAGACAGGAGAGATCTGTGAAAAAAATGGATTATTATAACTTCAATTATTGAGGTAGGTGAGGATGCAAAGTGGTTAGTACAGGCTGCTTCAATGTATGTCTACATGATATCAAATTTCTACAATATTATAATCAAATGTTGAGCCCTGACCAGGAGACGAACTGACCCTGTTATAGTTGTTATAGCGATTTAATGAAAATCTGTGCTACTTTAAGGAATAAGTTAACTCATGCAGTTTTTACCCCACACTTTTATAGCCCGGCTGTTCCGACCAGCTTTAATTCTGATCGACCACCTTCAATTTCCCTAATCTGGAAAAAAATATATTGAAATATAGAAATTATTTCATCAGAAATGAATTTCTGACGGGCTTTTAAATCCTAGGTTTTCAAAACGGCCAGCTTGAATTTTTTGTATAGGGAAAAAAATTTGAACTGTCGTTCATAGCATATGGACGACTACATCGAAGATTATCAGAACCGCTCCGTAGTACTATAGTCTAAATCGAGTCACCTACTTTATCATGTTTGTCTAGACCTAGGCCTGCGTTGTAGGCGGTGTGCACTGTTTACCCACCAGGCTTAATGCTAGTGAAGGTTACTTTGACCCCTCTGACCGCTTCGACCCAGAAGCATCGATAATTTTTTCTAGATGGTAGGTAGATTACGTCACATCTCCCAAAATAGGATAGGCGCCACGTTGGCGATCATGTTACAGAATTATTTATACACCCATTCGTATTTCAAAAAACATGTAGAAAACACTTAAGCCGATTTCGAAAAAAAAAAATCTTCAAATTAATCAGCAAATGGTGATATAGTTGAGAACTTGTAAAGTTTAGGTTTATTTTTTCTGTCAGAGATACGTGCTTGTGGTGAGTAGGTAATCACTTAACTATGGTCAAAGGTCTCCACAACAAGTACGTAAAAAAGTGATTGTGTTTATAGGTAACAATAGTTCGAAAAGATTAAGGTAGGTAGGTCGATTTATTTATTTATTTTTTGTTTGCATTATTTTTTGTTGACACAAATAGTTAAGATAAGTTCAGAAACCATCCCAGACCCACTCTACGGCAAATTGGTTAAAGGGTTAATGGTAGCAAGATTTGAGAAATTCTTGGCAATCTGGGCTGATACTGATAGGCTATTCATTTGTTGTTAAAAAATCTGTCAGCCCTGGTTGTAATTTTTCATTGGCTAACCAACTGGCGTTGATTTCCAGGGTATCAGGGTATCACGCACAACTTATGTCATGGACGGGGATGTTGAATAAAACGGCTAAAAGTAATCTGAATGACAGTCCGTCATCCTAACAAACGTATCTAGGTTAATAGAGTGTAAACATTATAAACATTATAACACACTTACAAACTTTGTCAAACTTTGTCACACCTATATCCATTGAACTTGAAGGGTCCCCATACGGTCAGTGCCAAAGCCAGGTGTGAAAACGTTTTGTTTGGGTCTTAGTTGACACAGCGGTGTATCACAGGCTACAATAGAGCGACGTTATAATTAACTAACTGTGAAAGCACAACACAGTAAAGTACCATCCACTATTTCGGGGGCTTAGAAAGTAGGCAGGTACACATCGGACATATATAATTCATGTCAAGAAAAAACATTGTTGTGTTCCGGTAACATCAGTCCAAAAATTTGGGTGGGTAGATCAAGATCTATTTTTTTATTATGTTGGATGTTCCTTTTAAATGTCTTTTATTGACAAAATGGCACTACTTCTGTGATATTTTACAAAACTCCAATATTTCCAACTAAAATTCTTTAAAAACTTAGGGTCGGGCCAAAACTAAAGTAGGGTCAACGGAACGCAACTTTTCTTTTCCTTGGCCTTGTAGTTTTATCTGTACAAAAATAGACCCATTTTATTAATGTTTAATTTGCTTTTTGAATCGCGGTAGCTTTATCCAGTAATTATGGCAGAGAAAATGGCGCACTCCTTATTTAATTAAATGATTATGAGACATATATTTCACCAAAATACGTCATTATTGTTTATCCCATTGTCTTTTGAAATTTCAAATCTTACAATGGCGCATTGTCTGTACTTTTGATGTGACATTTGGTGTTTTAAAGCGCCCAGGGCGCGACCCTAACATTTTCACTGAATTATCAATGCCAATATAATTATGTGCAGCATATACAAAAGCAAAGCTTCCAGAACACTTACGTATTTCTATATGCACTGGATGAATTTGTTCTGAATATACATGCAGTGTCCGAAATTAAGGTTTAAATTCATGCACACGCCGGTTGCATAGCTTTTAAAAGTATGCACCCGGGAGCCTTTCTAAGCACCCTCAGTGATATAAGGCTATTTATTCTATCAAAAATGTGTGCATCTGTCGCGTGCATACTTTTAAAAAGCATGCATCCTGCTGCAAAATCATGCACCTCGGGTGCAGGGTGCACCCTTAATTTCGGACACTGATGTCATAGAAAGATTATCGAAAAATATAGAAATATGTACTTGGAGGGTTTTAGATGATTCTCAAGTGACATAAAGCCACGCAGGAAGGTGAACAGAAACATATACAGTTTTTACATGGTAATAGTTTTGTCTTTTGTGTCTTACAGGTGAGTTTTTTTGCACAAACAATGTTTCCAAATGAGGCCAGACCCACTCCCCCACGGGCCTTTTCTTTCGTGAGACCAACTGTGACTGCACCTCCACAGCCAGTCCACATTGGTTTGGTGTCTTCAAGTTGAATCTTTTCCAAAAACTTAAAAGGTTCACTAAACATCCTGTAGCATATATGGAAACTGTAATCCAGCTTTAGTGTTGAGGATTCCATATCAGTCTGGCATGAACTGCTGGCCTAGGGCCCGGGGCCAGTAAAAATGAGCTCGGGCCAGTGAATTGTATATCCCTACTGGCCTGGATGGTGCCACCGCCAGTGGCTTTTCCTCAATATGAAAACTTCTAAAACGTTTGAAGGCCACTGGCCCATGAACCAGTGGTAGAAAATGCTAATGTCACATCGAGTCCTTTCCGTTTGTCACGGTCCAGTGAATGTCGGACAAACAAACCCCAACAGACCCACGTGGTGGGGGTAGCAGACGCTGATCTAACCGAGTCTTAGTGCAGAGGCTAAGATCACTGACCCATAGCAAGTGGGTGGATGAGAAAACTGGTATTGTGCAATGCTGACAAAGTTTTTTTTTTTTTTCATTGAACTAAACATCATCACATTTAAGTGCTTTTCGCGATGTCATAAGTTCCTTTAGGTCATCCCTCTGTCTAGAATTAAGTAAAAAAAAAATATATATATATAAGTACAAAAAAGGGGAAGGGGGCGCTTTCAGAAAAAATCAGATATTTCATTTACTCACTTTTTGGCCGAATTAAGAAAATAAAAATCTTGTCCAAAAATGGGAGGGGGACGCCCACCGTAACTACCGAATGATAAGTTATCCCGTCAGAACTCTAACGGACAAGAAAGGTTCAGAAAAGATAGTAATATAGTATGTAAGATAAGGGCGTTCAAAGTGGGGGCATTAAGGGTATTATTTCATAATTTGAGGTATTGTAATTAAGCGTCTTTCTTCTGGATCAACTGGTAATCTTATGCTTTAGAATTGGCGTAATGAATCCTCTACTCGATTCTCTGAAGGAGATCTAACCAGACATTTCTTTAAAAGTTATAAAAGAGGTCTTGTTTCATTTATTTTTTTTTAAAAAAAAGGTCGTATGAAGGTATTAATTTTTGTTTAGAAAGTTTAGAAAGTGAAAGTGAGTTCCCACCCATGCCAAACGCGGATACAAAACCAGTTTCTTCTGTCTATCGTTACTATCCAACCGAGGTGGCAGAGTGACCCACGTCCAAGCATGGTTGGTTATTATGACATGTATTATAAAAACCCTGAGCCATCAAACAACCATCAAGTGCATAACCCGTGTTAAATCGTCACGGTCAATACATTCTCTAAACATACTTAAGGATAGTGAGTGGTGGTAACAGGTTGGCTGGTCGACTGCCTGACTTGGTGCTATCAGACTGCCAATTCTCCCTACCACAAATAGCTGATTTACAGTATTTTAAGCACCTGCAGGCTTATTTGGACTGATTTTGTCGACAAAATCCCTTGAAATACTATAGAAAATAAACAAATAATTGTAATATAACCATCAATAATGAATGTATTTTCAAGCATATTAGAAAATATCAAATGTGTATGCATACACATAAAGATATATTGATTACTAGTTTTTCATCATCTTAAATAGCAAATAATGACATGATTTATAAGAATTACCCTTATACAGCCGTGGAGTTTCTGTGGTTGGGAGAATTGAAAGCTCTTTCTCTTTTTTCCCCACCAAAAATAACGTAGTACTTTCCATACCAATTAGACAAAACAATCTAAGAATAAGATAATTACCGACAGCCTTACTGGCCCTTTTTAAAAGCCAGTCGGTCCACTGGAAACTATATATTATCTTATAATTTAGGTGGGCCTAAAACACCAATATCTCTGAAACTACAATATGCTTTGAATTTCTGATTTGACAAATGAACTGTCCCCAACCCCCTCCTTATTGTACAAGTTCACAATTAGATATGGCCGGTAAACATGGGGTATAGGTCTACAAATTAGAATTTTATTTTGTCACACAGCTAATATACTTAAATGGTGTTATAAGTATTTTAATGATGTTTTAAGAAAACGGAATTTTCTCCAGTAGATGACTATTTATATGCATCATAATAGTACTGGGGCTCATAATGACAGGGACAGGGGCAGATGTGTCACTCAAGAGTGGGAGTAAGATGGAGGTCAATAAAAAGTGAAACTGGGAGAGGTCGTCCAGATATTTTATTCATCACAACTTTATGCCATGGCAAACATGTTTTATTTTTACAATGTCGATATCTCCATCAATAATATATCTGGGACTTTGAAACTTCGTTTGGTGGTCAATATATTCATAATTGAAGGGACTTTAAAAAAGATTTTTTAATTTTGTATAAAGCTACTGAATTGTATCCAGTTGTGTCTAGTAGATCAAAGATATTCATATGTATTGTGAAAAGGCTGGTAGTATAATGGGGTTAATAATCAGCGGGGTCCCTCAGGACCCCTGGCTTCTCTTTAGGGAGTGGTTGCTGCTCAACAAATCCCCTACTAACATGGTTGCCCGACGGGTGACCATTCCTCAGGAACTGGTTGCCGAGCTAACTTAGTTGTCTTAAGGTTTTCAGAATAACGTAACCCAGATATTGTATTTTCTTTGCTCTTGTTGTGCCGAATTATGGTGTCAAAAGAAAATAAAAGGTTGGGGTGTTCCATGTAACTTAAAGGTTTACTCAGTGTCAAAAATATCATATATAACAAGCGTTTCTTTGGTTGTCTGAAGGGCAACTAGAACTTGTGTTCTAGTTTTCCAGCATCACTTTCGGGCTGTCCTGGGCATCGGGGCAACCTATTTATCTAGGTTGTGAACTTGATAACCGCTTTCATTTGTAGAATGTTTATTGTCTCCATCAATGATATGTTTATTACTCTGAAACTTTTGAGGTCAGTAATATTCATATTGAGAAAACTATCTCAGATTTTTGTTTTATGACTTATTTCACATAACTTCTAAGTTCTCTTGTATTTTGCGCATGTTTTTTTTTCTCCCTTTCAAAAAAGAACAAGGAAGTACCTATACTAGAGATTTTAGATAACCGTAATTTCTTTTTTAGTATTACCTGATATCTATAGCTGATGATGTATTCTCTAAAACCAATGATATGCAGTGACATCTCTTGTTCAAGTTCCCATTGTATTTCCCATCTATCTACTGGTAAATGACGTTAGATTATAAGAAAATAATATCATACATTTTCGCAATTATTGACAAGTACTACTTTCTTTTTCAGACTATCTTGTTGGTGAACGGACTAATGGATTCACCTCACCACTACTTTCTGGATGAACTAATGATCAATAAGTCAAGGATATCAACTGTTAAATGCTTGCACATAATTGATTCCACCATGTCTGAGATATCTAACTGCACATTTATGCAAGGAAAATGATCCTAGAGCATTTCAACAGAACTAGCTCAACCAACCAACATGATGCCAAGGGCAAGTACCTCAGGCAGTGGAGGTCAAGGAAAGCGGGAGAATTCCTTCCTTGGTAACTTTTCTGATGGTGTGTATAGGTGTGCTTGCGGTTATTCTGTGCCTGAACCTAAGCGAGCAAACTTCTGGTACCATCTCTATGAGGACATTCATCCAACCGGAACGTGTAATCATGTTAAAAAAAACACCATGTGTTCAGAGGTGCTTCGTGAAATAAATAGGGTCGTATCAATCGCAGCCCTGTACACTATGGAGAAGTGCTCACCTGCCAAATGTCGCAAATGCTCTTTCACGAGCACATTGAGATCCTTCCACGAACTGGTACATCTGGCTGCGCAAGATAAAACGAAGCACCTCTGCTGCCCACACTGTCCATTTAGTTGTGACTCTCTTCTGGAATTCACCATTCATTCGAGTTGCCATGCTGAGAATCTACCAAAATCTATAATAAGACTTCATTCTTGCCCCTACTGTCAAGTTGTATTCAACCAGGGTGATATGATCGATGACCATATTGAGAAAGAACACAGTGAAGAAGAGCTGACGTACCAAACTTCTAAACTAGTCGCGGATAAGCTAGAATGCAGCAAGTGCAATGCAACTGTGCCAACAGAGGCTGAGCTCATGAGACACCTTGAGATTAGCCATGGTTATTCTGTTGTACAAAGATACCTCAAAGAGGTCTATGGTATCTCAAACATCAAGATTGTAGAGAAGGAGGAAGGACACTTAGAGTCAGAATCTCATGGACCTGAACTAAATGAACTTCCAGTACACAGTGGCAACACACTCATCTTTTTTGAAAAGCTACGCGAAGGAATTGATACAAGCATCAATGTGCCCGAACAACAGCTTGGAGAACAAGATCACCTGGAACTCCTGACCTTGGAAAAGTGTTCACCAACAAAATGTCCGCTTTGTTCATTTACGACCGAGTTCCGTCTTCTAGGAGTCATCCACGAGCATATCCACAGCACCCAGCAGGATCAAACAAAGCAGCACCATTGTAGTTACTGCCCCTTCAGTTGTGACACAATCCTACATTTACAACTCCATTCCAGCTGCCACAGAGAGAATCAGGGTAAATGTGCAGTCAAAGAGTATAAATGTCCCCACTGTTCTCTAGTAGTAAGCGATGTTACGGTCATCGAAGCCCACTTGGAAGCTGAGCATGGCAACCTCCAACAGTCCTACAAGACAACCAAACGTGCTCTCACTGAAATACAGTGTTATCAATGCAACAAAGTCTTCAAGGATGAAAGGTCGCTAATGGAACATCTTCAAGGTCAACCAGGACATTGTTCTCTTGGGAAGCATCTCAGGCAGATGTATGGTATATTAGCTGTTGACAATCTGCCAGAAAAACAGAACAGTGAAAGCCAGAACCAAAGGAATTCACTTGGGAAGTACATCATCCTTGACGTGACGGAAGCAGGAAAGGCAGCTACTGAAACTCACAAAAGCATGGAGGTAGAGGAATCAAATACATTGGAATGCAGAGCTGATACGAATGCAGAGGTCCATCAAAATGACATCCGAAGAGAACAGACGGTAACACATGGTGAAGACAAGACTCAAACAAGTGGAACGAAAGACGCCAGAAATGACACAGCGGATGAGACACTATGTGAAAGAATGGATGATTCTGACATACTAGATATTAGATCTGAAACCACCACCAACTTTGATAGACAAAACACTGGAAACCTCAACAATAACTCCAAGTTGTATGATTCAAAGAATGTATCACAAGACTCACACCAAACTTCTCTTCCAGGACATAACATTATAACTGTGAATCAGAATATAATTATTCCAGCTCACTTGATATCGAAGAAGGCTAGACCTAGTCCAGCTGATTTGACGGCAATTCAGGCGATCCCTAGCACATCTAACTTGACACCAAATCAAGTCACGCCTAGCCGGGCTAACTTGACACCAAGTAAGGTGACACCTATCCTTTCTCTCTTCACAACAAAGCAAGATGTACCTAGTCCGGCTCATTTGACACCGAAGCAGGACAAACCTAGTCCAGCTCTTTCAACGCAAATTCAGGGGATACCTAGCACAGCGACACCGAAGCACGATAAACCAAGTCCAGCTCACTTGACAGGTATTCAGATGCCAACTAGCACAGCCAACTTGACACCAAATGAGGTCACACCTAGCCCTTCTCTCCTAACAGCAGAGCAAGGTATCTGTGCCCCTACTCAGACTGGCAGCTTTGCAGAGGCTGTAAGTCCAACTGAGGGTAGGACACCAGGAAAGAAGAACCGATTGAAATTACTCAAGAGGACCTGGAATGGGTGAGAAATATTTCCTATCATATCGAGAAAGTTGTATTGAAAACTGAAAACTGTT
The DNA here is from genome assembly GCA_936440205.1 of Lepidonotus clava. NCBI lineage: Eukaryota > Metazoa > Annelida > Polychaeta > Phyllodocida > Polynoidae > Lepidonotus > Lepidonotus clava. The sequence goes on along the minus strand of OW387143.1, from coordinate 50,776,406 downwards.
GTAAAATATAACCATATTTTCTTTTTTGGGGTTTTAAGCTTTGGATAATTATGTTACAATGTATGTCAAATTACTGTTGGAATATTGTAAGGTCATTACTTTAACTTCTGGTAAAAGTAATGAAAGACAAATGGCCTACCAGGGTTTCAGGGGAAGGTTATTCAAACATAATAATGCCACCTTTGCAACTTGTTCCTAACTAGTTTTTACCATGAAAATGACCCTGGCTGTAGGTACAGCGTAAAACATCATCACTGACTCACTCACAGACTCACTCACTGACTCACTCCCTCCTTTACAGCAGTTTCTCCGAAGCAGCACCTGAAGGTGCTTCCAACGGCAGTTCTGCAGATACTCCACCTCCAACCCAAGAGGAAGGCAGATCTACGAAGCCTGACACAACATTGGCTGGAGGGGACGGTATACACATGAACGGTCATGCCACAACAACACCAGCCGAAGAGGATGATGTACCTATGAGTAACACTCATCAGGTATGTGGCAGTGTTTGAAATGAAGGTGTTTTTTTTGTGTGCCCTCAGGTGCACATTTGCAGGCATCATACCGTTCCTTTATTTTAAAGGAATTTCCTTTAAATTCCTTTATTTTTGTGAAAATAGGCAAAATTCCTTTATTTTCCTTTATTTTTGTGAATAATTCCTTTAAATTCCTTTATTTTATTTTCTTGAGTAAGAAAATATCACATTATCTCCTAAAATGCATAGAATTCCATATTACTAGCAATAAAATTGCAAAATTTTCTAGCCGTCGATGGATCCAGGTCAACGTGTCAATCGGCATGAGTCGACGCATTGATCGACATGAGTTGGCGAGGGTCAACACAGTGCTGCATAGAAATAAACAACAGGAAGGCAGTCCTGTTACGATATTATTTGCCTTATTTCATGTTTAAACTCTCTAAAAGTTCTCTAAATATTCCTTTAAAATTCCTTTATTTCTCCTAGAAATCCCTGTAAATTCCTTTAAATTCCTTTATTTTTACGAAAAAAACTTCCTTTAAATTCCTTTATTTTTTTGGGAGGGCGGTATGATGCCTGCACTTGCAGAAATTGTTCGCCCGAGACATTGTCATTGCACCTTACTAATTTAAAGCAACGATTGTAGGCCTTCAATTTTTTTCGCCTGATGGGCATATACCTGTAGAATATATGTGCCCAGTGACAGAAATGTGTGCGCAGGATGCAGCTTAATTTTAGACACCAGTGTAGATAGCAACATGACGCAACTAGCAAATTAGAACAGATAATGTTTAAACTATGACAGTATACATATATATATATACATAACTTTTTTTTAATATAAAACATATCTATTGTAAGAAATTAGAATATATCAATGTCATGGAAAAAATAACAAAATGAAGTTTAATCTTATGTTACAGGACAAACAGGCTAAGGCAATGGCAGTGGCCAGTACAAGCTCGGAAGCCGCGTCAGCTGAACCCGTGCCACCTTCGGGGTAGGTATTCTGCCACAATTCAGGGTACCAACCACACAGGGAAAACAGGGAAAATGGCAAAAAAAAATCCCTGACAGGGAAAACACAGGGAATTTGGAAATTTTGTCAAAACACAGGGAAAACACAGGGAATTTCATATGGCCAGATTCTGAAATTCCTGATCCTCAAGATATTAGGGATTTGACTTTTTGATGTTTGGTTGTCCACATTTTTTCTGCACGCAGAGGCTTTTAAATATGAAAAACTTGCTTGATATGACACAGGGAAAAATTGTCGCGGGACAGGGAAATCTCAGGGAAAGCACAGGGAATTTGAAAATGGAGTTTTGGTTGGTACCCTGACAATTGCAAACAAACCTGAATTAGGAGAATGAGAATTAATACCAAATGTTTTCTGAATGATTTAGTATATTCGAAGTACCTACAAGTTAAAGTTTACATAGTCTGATGATAAAAAACACTAGCAATTATCGAAATATTTGACTTCACACTTATATATAATGAAAAGGGCTTCAAAAATGCTTGGCGGACAATTGTACAAAGAAAACAGATGATACAGATAATAGGACGGAACGTTTATTTTTCATATTGAAAGACATCTAACCAAAGTATTTGATTAAGCATAAAGATGTAAATAATGTAACTCGCGGAATAACTGTATAGAAGTTCTGAATTGAAGAGATTGTACTTGTGGGGTGTGTTAGAGTTGGTGTTGTTGTTTCATGGGAGATATTTACCCGTAGTGGTTGTTTTAAGAAGTAAAACGCTTATATGCGGAGCTATGCTCTACATCGCATCCTCTGTTAAACTTATTCAACCTTCATTTCATTATCAGGGCGTCGTCCGATAAAATCGATAAGTTTCAATGTGGCTTTGAGTCGTGCCCAATAAAAAAGCACTCACGTCAGCAGATGGAGCGCCACATTAAGGTGGACCACCTGAACTACAAACCCTACTGCTGCCAGTCCTGTAACTACTGTTCAGCTGCAAAGGGTGATTTGAACAAGCACATGAAACAAAAAAACCATGGCAGCGTCGTCGTTGAGCATATGGACAACGAAAAGGAAAAACTGGTTAGAGACAACTGCATTCCAATAGACGGTACCAAAAAGGTAAACATTTAAATATACCTGATTATTTTGAACAATTTTATGAATCATAATTATGATATTCATGTTTCTTTTGCTACTCAATAGACATGTTCATGATTTCTTTTGGTACATTTTATCAACAAACTCAATTGGATATATTCCCGTTTTCTTTTGCTATTTGTATCAAACATGCTTAATGGGCATATTCACGTTTTCCTTTGCTACATTGTTTCAAAGTCCCAATGGACATACATATGTTTTCTTTTATTATTTTCATTTGCTACATTGTATCAAAAACTTAAATGGATATGTTCATTGCACCTTACTTTTTTTTTTACTATTTGGAACAAAATACTCAAATGTATGTGTTCACATTTTCTTTTACTATTTATATCAAAATACTGAATGGGACATATTCACGTTTTCTTTTGCTACATTGTATCAGCAAACCTAATGGACATGTTCATGTTTCCTTTTGTTATTCTATGTCACTCTATGCACATTTTCATTTGCTACATTGTATCAAAATCCCAATGGCCATACATATTGCTCTTTTACTCTTCGCACAGCCGAGGAAGCCGTATAAGAGGAGGACCCTTAGTGGCCCTAAAGCAGCCAGTACCCCATCAAGGTAGGTAGTAGGGCATGGGGCTAGGGACCTTCCATTATCAGTGTTCGAAATTAAGGGCGCACCCTGCACCCGGTGTGCACAATTTGGCTGCAGGGTGCATACTTTTGAGGAGGCATGCACCCGGTGTGTGCATGCTTTTTCAAAGGCATAAATGCCATTATATAGTAGTGAATGCATCGGAAATATGCCGGGTGCATGATTTTATACCCCTATGCACCCGGCGTGTGCATAAAATAAATCCCTAATTTCGAACACTGATTATGTGTGTACACTAATTTTTGTTAATTTTAAACCCCCCTCCCCCTTGGCCATATGTACGCATTGGATTCATACAGAGACTTAAACCTCATAATCACTGCGGTAATTTTCTGCACGCAGAGGCTTTCAAATTTGAAGAACTTGCTGGCTATTGACACGGAAAAATTGCCGTGGGACAGGGAAATCTCAGGGAAAACACAGGGGACTTGAAAATGGAAGTTACCCTGTTAGGAGTAGTCCAACTGATTTTTAAAATACCCTGATGGCCAAAAAACATTTGTAGTTTGGAGTGATCATGGTATGCAGTATTGAAAATTTGGGTGGTATTTTCTTTTTCTTTTTTTATTTAAAAGATTTTTACCATTTACCAAGATTGTTTTATCTGGATCGGCACAAAATTGACTAATTCCTTGAGTAGAATCGTACGATTTATCATTTGGCGAACTAGGTAAAAATCGTCTAGTAGGTATGGGGCTTTTGCATATACATTTGCTGAATCTTATCTATACCCCGACCCCCCCACCTCCGATGTGTACATGCTTATTGGAATGACCCTATGGGAAACAAGTTATACTATGGGCAGATAGAATTAATCATCTTGAAATAACAATTGTTTGCACGTTCTTTTGTTTTGCATGTTTCGTTGTTCAAGGCGTATCTGTTTGTACAGGGGCTTTGGAAATTTGACTAAAACGTATGTTGATATTTGGGCAGTGACCAACTTTTGAAGTAAAACAGATAGCATGGCCTTACCTATAGTTTTGAGCATGATTTGCGTTGTGATGTTAGAATTGCATGACCTTTAGTGAAAATAATGTCTATAATATTGACAAACCTGTGTCATAAGCATGATACAGCCAGTACTCTACCAGCTTAGCTATTGCTTTATTACTACTACATAGTCGTGACTAGATTAATTTAGACTAGAAAGCACGGTACAGTAATGCTACAACCATAAAACCCCTAAGGGTTAGTTTAAGAAATAAGAGCCATTGAGGCCTAAACTTTTATATAACGTTCAATACAATGGCTTTTATAGAAATATGATATGAAAAATTATCATAACTAAATTCAAAAGTTGGGGTGCTGCTTAAATTAGGGGTTTTACGGTATACAACAATTTAGTTCTTCTATCGGCCACTGGCGGCAGCACCATACAGTCTACAGTCAACTAGCCCAAAGTGATAGTGAACATTAGTTCTTCCAATGGCCGCTAGTGGCAGCACAATGCAGTCTACAGTCAAATAGACCAAAGTGTAAGGGAATGTTAGTTCTGGTGGTAGTACAGTACAGTCTATAATTTATAGTCAAATAGCCCAAAGTAGTTGTTAGGTTGCAACTTTGATAAAACGTTGGAACAACATTGATGACGTTGTATTCACGTTGTATCAATGTTTATTCTTAACGTTACTTCAATTTACAAATTCAGTGTTGAATAGACATTGAATCAACGTTGATCAGTTGAATCAGCGTCATTCGATTTACAAATTCAACCAAAAGCTAATGTTGATTCAACGTCACTTTGCCCTACAGGAGGGCCCTAACGCCTCGTCTCTAATAAGTTTCTTTTCTTCTTGAAACAGAGCTAGGTTCTTAAATAAACGATATTAATGTGTATCAAAACACAGTTTCTATAACAATTCCAGTGTTTGTAAAAAATATATGACATCAATATTTGCTAAATACACAGTAGGTGAGAATTTCAATTATTGTTGCTGAAGAAAAAGGTTAACTAGGTTTATATTAGAAAACTGAGTCTCTATGGCAATATTTCAATGTTTGTAAACATAAAGGATATCAAAATCTACTTTAAAAAACCCCAAAAGAACAACAAGTATCTATGGCAATATGATGTTCCTCTTATAGACGGTCCACGTTGGACTCGTGGTTAAATTCTAGCCGAAGCCCGCAGACCAAACCCGAAGTAACCAGTGGATTGCCCGTGGACCCCAGCACTGACGTCACAGCGAGGTTGTAAGTACGACCAGCTTCATACAAAGTGGTGTGTGCGGGGAAGGGGGCAGGGAACTTGCATTTTCAATGCTTAGATGTGCGTGTGTTTGGGTGTGTTAACAGACGCATTGTAAAACATACCCATAAATTCAGGGATGTAAGTTTTTAGATTTTTGTCTGATATATGACAGGTAAGTAGCATTCAGATCTGATTTAGTAAACGATGCAGCACCTGGCAGGTCCTCAGAAACTGTTATATTTGAGATTAAGTTAAGATCATTATATACAAGATCTGAAACCAGTAGAAGCCAGTGAATAAATACTGTCTTCTGATTGGCTGATATCACCGTGAAATTGAACTTCACTACAAGCCTGCCTACTAGGCCTCTCATTCTCTAAGCATTAATTTTAGACATTGAAGTGTTTTCACTATTCATTATACAATAGGACACTGGCAGAGTGTATAATGTTTAGTCCACGCAGGTATTTAATTAAAAGGTCTTGTTTAGGTGTTGCCACTTATAAGGCTATTAGAAAGGTCTTATTATTAGAAAGCTCAGAGGTCTAAAAAAAAGTCTTAGTTTAGGTCTATCTGAATTTGTTACAAGATGTCACTTTCTTTTTGTCATTTCCATCTTTACCTCATTTTGGTACATTGAGGAAGTCTTTTAAAAAAGGTTTAAAGATTTCTTCAAAGTATCTTTAAAAAAAAAAAGGGGGGGGGGGGGTTATTTTGGTCTCTGGATCTAAGAGAAGTGTGGGCACCCTGAAATTGTGTCAAGGTTTTGCAGGTTGGCAGAAATATTTTCAGGTCGTAAATGTGAACTTTTCTATAAGGTAATGGTAGGTTATGAGTAACTAAAGCATAGTGAGGGTGACACATGAACTGGATGGCCATATTAAGTGTCCCATTTAGAAGAGACAGGAAATTGCCCGATTTTGTTTCTGCACATGAAGGCTTTTAAATTTGAAAAACTTGCTGAAAATGACACAGGGAAAACACAAGAAATTTGAAATTTTTAAAAACTGATTCCAGTTAGTTGCAAAACAGTGCCTGGTGTAATACTGTGGCACTGGATTTGTCAATGTGAGTAAGGGCTAACACTAACAGGTATTGCATGAGCCTAGTATTTGAAGACTAGCAGGGGCAGGTAGGACATTCATATTCCTTCCCTTTGGGGCTGTAGGGCCATAATAAGACCTCTCTGCTAAGCCTGTTAATGTGTTATATGTTACCATTGCATGTTTCTGTAAGTTCTACTTGTTTACAGTTTTCTAGGTAATAATCAATTGAAGTTTACATGCTTTGACTTGTTTTTGTTATTTTGCTCATTTAAGGACAGTTGATATAGTAAAAGTTCACAGTAAAAAGCTTTTCATTATCAAAAGAAGTTTTTGACTGATATCTTAACCACCAGGGTCTGGTGATCTGGATATTCTAATAACCTAGCTAGAAAATCACTGTATATTTTTAAACTACAAAAGTACTTGAGGGCAGCCTATTTCCCTCTCACCCAGATACCTTATTGGTCCATTGAAACTAGAATTTGTATGGCCTGACCTCTTCTCCTACACCTGCTCCTCTTACCCTTATGCCCTTATGTCACCAACTTCACGTACTTTTTATCTATATACCCGGGTACCAACAGCAAAGGGAAAATGACCAAAAAGAAAATCCCTGACACGGAAAAGACAGGGAATTTCATTTTCAAAAACACAGGGAAAATACAGGGAATTTCATTTGGCCAGGTTCTGAAAATCTTGATTCTCAAAATAATAAGAATTTGACTTCTTGTTGTTGGGTCCTATTTTTTCTGCACACGAGGCCTTTAAAGTTGAACAGCATGCTCAATGTTACACAGGGAAAAATTATGGGGGGGACAGGGAATCTCAGGGAAAACACAGGGGATTTGAAAATGGATTTGGTATTGGTACCCTGAGAAATTTGTTATAAATGTTTCAGAATGATGAATAGTGATGAAGATAAATTGATCACCAATATGGCGGACAACTCATTTTGGGTTGTCTATAGTATTTCGATTGGGATTGTAATTTGTTTGGAAATGATAAGGTACATTATAAACTCTGTGTACTTGTAATTTCAGGCTCTCCCCCAGCCACAGCCCAGTAGTCTCGTGTTCCGAGGACAGTAACAGCAGTGCAGACATCTTCGAGGGACAAATAACGAGCAACACCGGAAAGTGGTGAGTAACTTCAGGGTATATTTCACTATGTGTTTGGTGGCATTTGCGTTTGCCAGAGCTGCTATTTTCCCTACTTTTGTAGGATTTCCTACTTTTTGCAGGGATGTAAGTTCTCAGAGTTTCAGCTGATTTCAGAGAATTGAAGATTTCTACAAAATTCTATAAAAGGCTATACATATCACTCTGATTCTCTGTATGTATGCTTACACCATGCAGTAGTCACCCAATGTACACAGGGCCTGTCTGTGAAACCCCTCTGACACACTCCCCTACCTCCCCTCACACCCTGTGCAGCAGCCTGCACTACTCCTCTTCTCATGTCAGAGACTCAGAGGTTCTGTCAGCTGATAGACTCAGAGTTTAAGGGCAAAATAAATGCTTGCAGCTCATTGGCCAAAAATGTATGGGCTAAATAAATGCTTAATTCCCATTGGTCCTCCTGGTCCTGACCTGACCTATATATGTTGGGTCATGACCTATATCACAGCAAAAGGGCCATATGGTGGGGCATCATGTGGCCCTGAGCTGCACACAGGGTGACAGGGTGGTAGAGACAAGCTTCTGAGTGGACTATCCCAGGCTAAAATAGCTTTATATAGATTATCAAAATGTTTCAGACTTTTTCACTAGGACCGACTTACATCCCTGTTTTTGGTGATTTTCGATTGCACAACCTATCTTTCCTACATAGCTTTAACATCTGTTTCAGAGTATTTTTGTATCAGTTTCAAGCTATCTAAATACAAATTCAATGTCTGGTCTCTATTCCTGAAGCTTATTTCCCTTCTAGTTGCTTCTAGAAAAAAAAGTAGGAAAATTGTTTCCTACTTTTTCATCAGTTGGGAGTGGCATCCCTGGTTTGCTCTAATTAGGAAGCACAAGTAGCTTGAGTATCTGAATGGAAGTACTCCGTAGAAAACCACATAGAAATTTGCTTGCGTTCCTACTTGCTTGCCCTGACACAAGTAGGAATGCAAGGTAATTTCATATTCCACTACGTGTTATTAGAAAATGCTTGCGTTTACTTGCATTCTTCTCAATAATTGCAACATCAGCTGGGACCACTTTTCTTTTTTATTAATACCTGGTCAGATGGGAGAATTTTCTAGAAGTTATACAATTTGCCTAGTAGATATTTCCAAAATAGATCCTTCTTTTTTTCGGATTTCTGGTTTTCAGTTTCACCAAGATAAAATTCACAATTCTCTTCCTCTAAGTCTTTAGTTGTGCTTTTCATTGTATTCCTTTGTTGTTTCTAGGCTATTAAAACCACGAATTTGGATTTACTAGCTAATATGTCCACTCTATTAGTAAAAATCCAAGAATGATTTTAAAATTTGCACCTCTGCTCAGTGGCATATCTGTGTCAATCTTGTCCATGATGAGCTAAGATTCATTGGCTACTGGCAACTTTTTCTACCATCCAAGTATATCCCGAGAACCTGTATTTATTTAATATTATGACATAAACATGAGCATTTGATAAGGACTCTTCGAATCTAAGCAATGTATTTTTCCCAGTCTGGCAGATCGTACCACCCACAATGAAGAACTTTGTAGGTATATTTCATAATTTTGTTTCTTTTTGGTTTTTAGATTCATCTTCACTTTTGCTTGGCAAGTTTATGCATGTTTTTTGAAAAATGCATTTTATATTTTAATCTATTTTTCCTAAACATACAAAGCTTACATGCTTTCTTTTCAGCAAACCCTAAGGTACTGGATAGTATTTAGTATTAGGATGTATCCAACTTCATGACAAAAGCAGTTATAATGATATACCCTAAGCCTTAAAACTCTGTCCTGCAATATCTCAATTATCCTATTGGGAGGTGGGAATAAGGCTGCTGGCCTTCTGTAACCTGTTCTTTTTTGGCTTGTTCCTGGCATTCATTTGCATATTTTAACCAGCATGATGGGTACTAGTGAAGCATGTTAGAATTTTCTGACAAATTTTGCAAACATTTTCTCTGAAATGGCCATACAATAAATGTAAAATTATGTTGTTAGAGCCCCTTTTCTAATAAACAGCAGTTATATCATGGTTCAAGTTATTTGAATAATTGTGCAGTCATCTAGTATGCTTCTTATGATTATTGCGTAATCCTGTAGTCGTGTCAAACAATTTTCTTTTTCTGTTATTTAGAGAAAAACAATATTGAAATAGTCCACATCATGTCCAGGCATTTTTATCAAATATACAAGATAACCAGACTTTGTTGGGGTAGTTTAAAGTCCGGCCAACCCTTATGGCCAGACCCAGCGACATGATGGGACAATGTCCCGGGAAGTTAATATACATCGGAAAAAGTAGAATTAATTGAAGGATTTTGAGTTTTAAATAGCGCTAATAGAAAGATTCCTAAACAGTTTCTTCATCCGACATTGTTGATGCACCTGCCAAGGTCTATCTCCTAAAGCTTCATCCTCGTAAAATGATTTCTTTTTTAAATACAGCCCACCTGAAGTACCCAAAATTCTTGTACAAATTACAGGTGCACTTTCTCCTCCATTTCTAATTACTCATTTGATTAAATTCTAATTACTAGTTTCACTATACATGAGCTTCCTTCCCCTTTCTCTCCCTCATCAGAATATTCGAAGCTGAAGAATCCATTTTGTATCTGTTAGAAAACAATAGAGGACACATTGACAAAACTCATAAAAATAAATCTGCGACATTTATCAGATGTCGCCTCTTCTTGGGCTTCACTTCCAGTCTGTTAGTTATGATGTTATATCAACTTCTGCTAGTTCCTTGTGTACTATTACAGCCTTCACTGGGTCTACACTGTTGCCTGTTATCAGGCTGGGAACCAGTCAAATGCCCAAAATTTTCTTGTTTTTATTGCAAGTCAGTAGTGTTGTTAACCATAATATTTCTTTTAGCCCAAAAAACATTTCATGATTGTCCCATACTTGTTATACAAAGTTTAAATTCAAATTGTCATATTACGTTTCAGTTTGAAGTTTACCACCCTCTTTCTCCCATTCCCAATAATTTTGTGTGTGGATGGGGTGCTTCTGTCCCCTTTGTAGCTTGATACTCAAGTTAACTGTCATCAGTCGATAAGATTTCCAGAGAACAGTTAAGAAGTGAAATCAGATCGCCTCTCTAGGGAGCTATTAATGCTGATTTTGTGCGCTTGTAAAATAATTTATTCTCCGTTTTCGATCTGTGGATCACGTCGATAGTCCGATATATCGGAGTTATAAGTTGTCCCAAATCCCATAGAAGTCAGTGTTAAAAATTGGGGGGGGACACCGTGCTATTTCTGAAGTAGAGAAACTGCTTGGAGAGTGATGCTGTCCTCATAGGAAATGCCTTGAGAATGTAGAAATTTGCATAAATAAGTCTGTATGTGGAGATTGACGAGATGATGTCATAATAATATTCTAAAAATAGACTGTAACTAGGTCGGGATACCCCCTTCCTCCACTGGAGGCGGCCATATTGAAAATCTGCTGGTGTTGTTTTCCGTTTTCGTCCAGTGTATAACGTTGATAGTTGGATAAATCGGAGTCTTAGGTCATCCCAAAAGGCTGATACCAGCGTAAATGTGTATGGAGAATGACCAGCAGTCGCCGGGTACAAGCAGAGGGGGGGACACTGTGCTATTTCTGAAGTAGAGAATCTGCTCAGAGAGTGATGGTCTCCTCATAGGAAATGCCTTGAGATGATGTCATAATAATATTCTAAAAATAGAACAAAAGTAGGTCAGGAATGCCCCCATCACCCACTGGGGGTGGCCATATTGAATAAATTTGCATATGACCAATGCAATCTCCAAACACCAATGAGCTCAGACTCTCAATCCATGCTGTATTGGGGCAAGGGGGTAAAGGGGTGAAGGGGATGTCATGGCAATGTCATGGCAATGTCATGGCATCATCATGGCAATGTCATGGGGATGTCATGGCATTGTCATAGCAATAAATCTCTCTCCCTCTCCCTCTTCCTCTCCCTTTCCCTCTCCCTTTCCCTCTCCCTCTCTTTCAGCTGTTATTGAACAAGGTGGATAAGATGGAGCTTTTGGGTTCTTTAGAACCCAACATACTTGATCTTGTCTTAAAATCTCTAATGCACTTAAACTGCTTTTGTTTTTTCAGGAACAACTTTGGTGTGGTTCCAATTGACGCTGACGTGCCCATGGCCTCAGACGACCTCGATTTGGCTCCAGCTGAAACAAGTGTAACACCGACTTTAACAGAGGTTAGATCAGCTCCAGAAGAAATGGATGTAACTCAGACAGCGCCAAACTTTAGGTCAGTTGCAGCAGTTCCAGTTGGAACAAGTGTAACACCGACTTCAACGAATTTGAAATCAGAGCCTGAAGAAACGGATGTAACTCGGACAACGCCAAACTATAGGTCAGTTGCAGAAGAATCTTCAACGTCGCAGAACATTGGTGCTACTTCTGTAGAGTCAAACATAACGGCAAAATCTGAGAACATCAATGTCAAATCGGCTCCTAAAGAAACAGAAGTATCTGAAACAACACTGAACTTTAGGTCAGTTGCAGCAGGAATGTGTATAACGCCAACCTCTAAGCACCAACCTGGTGCGGCTCCTGTGAAAACAACTCTGCCATCAACATCCAAGATCCTTAATTTTGCGCCAGTAGAAACGAACACACCATTGACCTCACGTAATCTCAGGTCATTTCCAATGGATTTAGGAATACTTCCAACGTCACAGAACCTTGGTGCCACTTCTGTAGAGTCAAGCATAACGCCAAAATCAGAGAACATCAATGTCAAATCAGAAGAAATGGAAGTTTCTCGGACAACGCTGAACTTTAGGCCATTTGTAGCAGCAACGTGTGTAACACAAACCTCCAAGCACCAACCTGGTGCGGCTCCTGTGGAAACAACTCTGCCATCAACATCCAAGAACCATAGTTTGGCTCCTGTAAAAACAAACACATCATTGACCTCACGTAATCTCAGGTCATTTCCAATGGATTCGGGCATACTGCCAACATCGCAGAACGTTGGTGCTATGCCAAAATCAGAGAACGTCAGGCCAAAGAACACACCACCAGCCTCCCAAAACCTCAGTTCAGTTCCAACGGAAACGAATGCGCTATCAACTTCAAATCACCTTAGTACAGTGTCAGTAGGAGAACGTGAAAGGCTAACGCCGAAGAAGCGAATGTATAAGTGTCTGCACTGCCCAATGGGAAAGTCACCGAATGAAAAATTTGTACAGCAGCATGTCAGAAGCGTTCATCTGGACAAATATAGGCCTTATTATCAGTGTGATGTGTGTAACTACCAAGCCCCTGAGAAACACTTCATAAGGAATCATATCCAAGCCAATCATGCCAGGGATGGTGCGTGTGGTTTCAAATACATCACAGATCCTGACAAAGAGAAGTTTTTACAAGAAGCCTATAAACTTGTCTGAAATGTGGGAAATAGAAATGTAATTCCCATGGATGAAAATACTAAATTCATCTTTGTTTCATTTTATGAATAATACGATGAACTCCAAAGAACGCCTTAAATGATGATTAAGCAAATTGATTCTATTCATGAAATTTATTTTCAGCTAAATGCATGCTATTTTATCATTTTGCATATAGGACCAAATAGGTGCTTAGACCAGAAAGGTATCTGGAATGTTTTTTTCTTTTTTAATGGCATATAGCAGCAAATATCTTAAGGTATGAGTGTGGCTGATTGTCCCTAAGCCCAGAAAGGCCAACCGAGTGCCAGATGCAGCATTATGTACAGCAGTTTTAGTGTTTGTAAGTTTGTCAGTTTTTATGTTCAGCAGTTTTAGTGTTTGTACGTTTGTCTGTAAGTACTCATTTTATGGACCAAGTAAAGTATCCATAAATAATGATAAAGATGAAATGGCCACATTTTTAATGTTTTGTTAGTGTGTAATCTGTCTATACACATCATTTATGGACCAATCTTCCATACAATTATGGACCAATCTTCCAATCTTCCATATCATTTCATGGACCAACCATGAGAAAATGTATTTATAAATGTGACTATTATGTTTTACTTAAAACCTTGACTGTTGTGTTTTAATTACAAACGCGACCATCTGGTTTGGCTTATAAATGCGATCGTCATGTTTGACTTAAAACGTGACCATCGCGTTTGACTTAAAAAACGCGACTGTCGTGGTTTGGCTTAAAAACGCGACCATCTTACAAATGCAACCATTGTGTTTGTCATACAAACGTGACCGTCTTGTTTGGCTGACAAATGCGACTGTTGTGTTTCCATGGGGTCATTTTGTAATTTGTTAATGCATATTATTTTATGGTCCAATTAAACGTTTTCATAAAAATACAGTCCTAGTATTTTAAGGTTACTGTTTACTGCATTTGTTATGTCTATGGGAAATTCCAAAAACATTTGCATGCATTTTGACATGAATTCTAGAATTCGTTTTGTAAGTTTTATTCTATCGATGCATATCATTTTATGGGCCAACCATAAAAATGTACATATAAGACACATATCTGACGTTTTTTAAAGAGATGTTTTTGTGTGTTTGTAATGTTTCCATGTTTATTATGCTATAGACCAATCATGAAAAATGTATTTAGAAAATGCAATCATAACAATTTTACCGTGGTCGTTTTGCAAGCTCCTAACAATCAATTCATATGATTTTATGGCATTAATGATATAGAATATACATTTGTATTTATTTTTTTAATTTATTAACAGCATTCATTTTACAATGATCTGCCGTGTAGGTAGAATTAGGTATACAAATAGTAGTTGTAGATCATGTAATGTAGGCATATGTATATAGCAGTCAAATGTTAGTGTCAACGTACTTATGAAATAGAGTAATTATGTTTTAATGTTGTCTGCATGTCATCTTATGGGCGCAGCATAAAAAACAGTTCAGTAACTTCTTTATAGAATAAGTAGATTTTTATGAAATATGTAGATCTGTGAAATGTAAACTTGTGTAGTGTACCAAATTGTTAGATTTGTGAGGAATTTTGAGATTGGCATCCAATATTGAATTGTATCAGCATATGCCTATCCTTGTACCCTGTTTACTACTAGGATTAGTACCGTGAGGCTATTGTGTAATTCAATACCATTTGATACATAATGTATAGACCTTGTGCAGACGTGGTCACATGACCACTTTTTGGTGATCATCATGTGGGGATCACAACCATGTGGCAATAATTTTAATAAAATATATCTAAAAAGTATTATTCTAGATGATAACGATTGCTAATTATAATCTAGTAAGATTATAAGTAAATGAACCACAAAAATATATATCTATTCCAAATGCTTCAGAATTATAATTAATAATGATTATAAATTGATTACCAATATGGCAGCCAGCTTATATTGGAGCATGTGACATAATCTGCACAGTGCCTATGGGTGACTGTAGAACTGAGGCAGCTGTCGAATTTGGGTCAAGTTAACTTGGGCTGCTGTGCACAAATTTTACCTCCACCCAACCCATAACCTGTTGAATAGCGACGAGTTATGAGTATGAATCCTGAGATCTATGAAAAGAGGGATATATATTCAGTTTGCTTCCCACTCCAAGAGTTCTCCACCCTCTGCGGCCTGAGTTCTCCAGTGACCCGAGTCCACCTGGCCCGAGTTCACCTGGCCCGAGTTCACCCAGGCCGATTCCACCCGGCCCGAGTCCACACGGCCCGAGTCCACACAGCCCGAGTCCACCCGGCCCGAGTCCACCCGGCCCGAGTCCACCCGGCCCGAGTCCACCCGGCCCGAGTCCACCAAGCTCAGGTTCACTCGGCCCGAGTCCACCCGGCCCGAGTCCACCCGGCCCAGGTTCATCCGGCCCGAGTCCGACCCGGCCCGAGTCTGACCCGGTCCAGGTTCACCCGGCCCAGGTTCACCCGGCCCAGGTTCACCCGGCCCGAGTCCACCCGGCCCGAGTCCACCCGGCCCGAGTCCACCCGGCCCGAGTCCACCCGGCCCGAGTCCACCCGGCCCGAGTCAACCCGGCCCAGGGTCAACCCGGCCCAGGGTCACCTGACCCGAGTCCGACCCGACCCGAGTCCGACCCGACCCGAGTCCGACCCGACCCGAGTCCGACCCGACCCGAGTCCGACCCGACCCGAGTCCGACCCGACCCGAGTCCGACCCGACCCGAGTCCGACCCGACCCGAGTCCGACCCGACCCGAGTCCGACCCGACCCGAGTCCGACCCGACCCGAGTCCGACCCGACCCGAGTCCGACCCGGCCCGAGTCAACCCGGCCCGAGTCAACCCGGCCCAGGGTCACCTGACCCGAGTCTGACCCGACCCGGGTCCGACCCGACCCGAGTCCGACCCGACCCGACCCGAGTCCGACCCGACCCGAGTCCGACCCGACCCGACCCGAGTCCGACCCGACCCGAGTCCGACCCGACCCGAGTCCGACCCGACCCGAGTCCGACCCGAGTCCGACCCGAGTCCGACCCGACCCGAGTCCGACCCGACCCGAGTCCGACCCGACCCGAGTCCGACCCGACCCGAGTCCGACCCGACCCGAGTCCGACCCGACCCGAGTCCGACCCGACCCGAGTCCGACCCGACCCGAGTCCGACCCGACCCGAGTCCGACCCGACCCGAGTCCGACCCGACCCGAGTCCGACCCGACCCGAGTCCGACCCGACCCGAGTCCGACCCGACCCGAGTCCGACCCGACCCGAGTCCGACCCGACCCGAGTCCGACCCGACCCGAGTCCGACCCGACCCGAGTCCGACCCGACCCGAGTCCGACCCGACCCGAGTCCACCCGGCCCGAGTCCACCCGGCCCGAGTTCACCCGCCCGAGTACACCTTGCCCGAGTACACCTTGCCCGAGTACACCTTGCCCGAGTACAGGCCAGCCGATGTTCTCCAGCATTTGTTGTGTGTTATATGTTGTTCTGTATTGTATTTTTACAATGTTAATGGGTTATACAATTATGTGTATCTTATAACTACCTGAAAGCCTTTTTATATGGAGAGAGGTAATTGGATTTAAAAAAAATCAGGGCAGCAAACATATTGTACTATTTTTACAGCCTAAAGTTCCTAAAGTTGCTATCAAGACACGATTATGTTCATATT
Organism: Lepidonotus clava; assembly: GCA_936440205.1. Classification (NCBI taxonomy): domain Eukaryota; kingdom Metazoa; phylum Annelida; class Polychaeta; order Phyllodocida; family Polynoidae; genus Lepidonotus; species Lepidonotus clava. The sequence goes on along the minus strand of OW387143.1, from coordinate 50,759,713 downwards.
AAATGCAAAATATAAACCATACTTGATTGTTGTTCAGTCTTTTCTGCTTTATGGAACCGAAAGTAATGTGGAGTTCAAAAATTGATCAAACTTTCTCAACTCAAATAAATGAAGAAATATACTCAATATGTCTTTGGCTCAGTTTATCGAGCAAACTAAATAAATCTCTGATTCAAAAAGAAATTCTCCTGACTTTTGAACCAATTTGATGTTGTCATTTTCCTAACCCTTTCCGAATTTCCGGATTTTGATCAGTTCAGTATGACAATGAAATTTAATTTTCATTTTTCTGAATCACTATTTTCACATTTGAAAGTATTTCTCTATCGATTTTAAGTTGCCGATTCTAAACCTTCTAGGCACGAAATCAACATTTTCTTGCAAATAGCATCACCTTTTTAGTGAAAATCTGGAAATGTTGAAGATCTACGATTTCGCTTTACTCTTAAAAATAAAATGTGGGGTTTTCAATCGTCAAGGTGTGAATAATTCATATTTTGTATAGAGTTTGATATTTACCACATCCATTGGCTAAAGGCCATATTCCACTACACAATTTTTGGCACAATATTTATGGAAATTCTGCTGATATGTAGTTACTAATGATTTTTGGTGAAATGTCAAACGTCAAACATCAAAAAGCTCATCTTTGGCGTTCTAAAAATGGTGAGTAAAAGGTGAGAATTCCTATCAAATTTAGGGGGGTGGGGTGGCCTAGTGGTTGCACGCGGCCGGCCAGGGATCGGTTCCCCATGCTGACTGCTAGATCACCTCACCTTGCCGTCGTTCTCACCACCTATCAAAATTAACCAACATGTTCGTAACTGTCAGGAGCATCTACTGACAATCTTTCCTACTTGAAATGGACACACTCGCGATCTTTAGCCCTAAAACCTTACAATCCGTTTTGTCTCCCACATACGGCCTTAACAATGGGATCCATATGGGTCTTGACCACTAAATTCGAAACAGCCGTTTTCAGACTTAACGACATTCGACATGGCCCATTGTTAAATTCGACACGGCGACATAGCTAATTCTTAAAATCAACAGGCGACATAGCCCTTAGTGACATTCGACATTGGATATCCCTTGAATTTGACACGGCGACATATCTAATTCTTAAACTCGACACGCGACATCGGGACCCCCCATCCAGATCCCCATCCATGGAGTTGTCATCAACACTTGCTCAGCCTATAGAGTAATGAGACATTTATACCACATGTCTGACCGAAGGATGATGAGACTAACAGGAATTCACCAATCCAAGTTTTACAGCTTTCATTGGAAGTTAAACTTGGTACAAATGTTTCTAGTCTCAGAATAGAGTAACCAAATAGGAATTCAATTTATTTGGATTTTATCCAGCATTTCTTTTTTAAGTGGGGGCGTGCTTATAGAAGCAGGGAGGGGGAGCACCCCCTATTTTACAGTATGTATTTTACATAAAAAAAAATCGATATTTGGCATAAAAGAAAAAGAAGAGAAAAAGGACGGTGCGGGCGCTAGAAATTAGAGAAAAGGCATTGACGACACCGACAAGGATATTGTCTCATTTTCCTTAGACATTAACTGTAAACAAAAAACCTGACCATTCAGGGGAGGATCCAGAATGGAGGGTCCAGGGGTCCCCCCTCCTTCACTCGTCCCGGCCACGTTTCAAAACCCCCACCCCTACCCCCTTGGATCCGCTCCTGTCTATGATAAGCCCTTCTCACAGACTGGTGGTTGGTCAAAATTCACCATAAAGCCTACACCGTTTTGTGTAACTAAACAGATAAAAAGAGTCAAAACTTGAAATTCTATTTATTGAATTGAAATAGTACTTAGATAAACGGAAACACTGAGTCTTAAATATACTTGAATACTTGATATAGTACTTAGATACACGGAAAATGAGTCTTAAATATCAAATAACCATCTCATTAACCCACACCAAATGCCTTATGATTAGGTATGTTGCGATTCAGATCCTCCTAGGCATGACGTAACGCAAACGCAACGTATCTTATATCTCAGCATTTATAACAATCCCAAAATATCTCATTATGAGTGTACTAGTGTTCCTTTATCTTATATGACCATGTTATTACAATAACCAAATATTGTACTTTTAGCCTTAAAGGGAGACAAAACCAATATCTGGTCAAAATTTGGCAAAATGTATTAACTATTGAAATACATTCTATAACCATAGCTGAGACCCATGATGAAATATAGTCGGTGAAAACAGCCTTTAACTTCATCAAAATACAAGGGGGGGATGGACCGACCCACCGAAATTGGTTTGTTTACAAACATTGCTGTCTACAGACAGGAAAGACAGGAGCTTTGTTGAATACAAGTTAACTCAAGTAAGTTTTCATGGTTTAAAACATACTACTGTCTAAGGTAAGACTCTTAGAATGTATTTCTATAGTTATTTGAGTTTGAAAAATGTTGTCACATTTTAGCACAGCATTGCTTTTGGCTCCCTTTAAATATGATTGGGTAGATTTGACTTACGTTGACGTATCGAGTTGCGTTGTGGAATCTGGAACTCCCTAATAGCTCACCGCTCCCATGATCTCAGAATATTGTATAGGGGAGCGGGTGGAAGATAGTTGAAACCGAACCCTGTGGACCCAACAAAATCTATTTAGAAAAAAAAAAGAAAAAACTTCACTTTAGTTATGTAGACTGCACGGTGAAATGTGACCTGATCCTTTCAACATTCCGTATATATGTATACAATGATATTGTCTCACATCTATTTCTAATGAAAGTGAAGCAATTGAAAATCACAGGTTGGGGAATTACTGATAGTTTACAATTTGATATGAACTAGAAAAAGTTTGGACCCCCACCCTCAGAACATCAATGATTCAAAATGTTGCAGAATAATTTGAATGTTTGTACGATTCTTTCATAATTCTTGATCAGATCACTTTGGCAATATACCTCAAATATTTTATCATGCTGTCTCATTTACAAATTCAAAGGAAGAAAGTGTATATTATAGTCGCTTGAAGTACAAAGGGAAAGTAAGCCCAGAAATTGTCCCCAAACCATATATATTTAGATAAGGATGGGAAACTTAGTACACCTAATTCAGTCCCCTTTTACATCACATGGAAGTGCATCCTGATGATACATGTTCCCTGAAGGGGGGGGGGGGGGGTTGCTTGGTCTAGAAATGGGTATCAACTGTGGTAGAAAAGGGGCTGTAGCTGCCGATCACCAATTCTCCCAACCACGGATAGCAAATTTCTTGAGTTGTACCTGCGGGTTAGCCTAGATCAGGTCATAAATATGATCATTAAATGTAGTTAAACATGATAAAAAAAAATTGCACTTTTTTTTTTTTTTATAAATTTGTATCCATATAGACTTAATATTTTCTAAGTTGTAAATTTAGAATTAGCCTGCAGGTGCTTAAAATACTGAAAATCAACTATCCGTAGTAGGGTGAATTTGGCTCAAAAAGGGGGGCTGTCAAATCATCAAACTACCTTTCAGGAGAGCTGTCAATAATAGATTATTTTTTATATTAGATTCAAAGGCAATTATCAGGGGCAGATTTTGAAAAAGGGGGGCGTGCTATAGCAAAATTTTTGGCGCCACTCTCAAGGTGCGGGAATTTAACATAAAAAAAAGAAAAGAATTTGGCCCTAAAAAGGGGAGGCCCGCGCTTGGCACATCCCCCCTCCCCCCCGTAAATCTGCACCTGCTTATAGGTTATTGAAATCCTTCAGAATGGCGCTCAAACAAATCATCACATTCTGAAATGAGATTGTGATCTGAAAATTTTGCAGGATCTGTCCATGTAATCAACCAGGGTGATGTCATGTCCTACATCAAACCTCTGTCAGCATTATACATATATATTTGGAAAATCCGAATTCATGTGGAGTCACACCTAACTCAGTTTATAAATGAATAACCCACATTATAATGGACTCAGTCTTAGGTCCCACATATCGTGGTCTTTCATGTGTTGGACGTTCATTGGTGATAACCTTTGTCCTTTATGGAGAGACATAAAGGTTGTATCAAAGGCAGTCTGTAACCACAGGGACATCTCAAATTCAGACTCTCTTAAAACAAGGACATCTCAAAAAGGTAAGGCAGTTTGCTTTTTGGTCAGTGGTTTTATTATCGACCTAATTACATCGTTTTATTCATTTTTATTTTTTTCATATCGATGAGACATATTTTCGGACAATTGAGGCCTACAGCAAGAGACGAATATAAAATATTACTTGGTCATTTCTATCTCATATGCAATTATAATAAATTTCTTTCCTGCCTGTTGCTATAAGAATTTAATCAACATAAGTTAGTTTCTAACTGTAAGTGTCACATGCATTTCCAAGGCAAGAGTAGCCGAGGTCCTGCGGTAGTTGTATAGGAGATGTTTGATGAAGTTTCCAGATATTATGTGTTATTCTGACCCTTAAAGTTTCCCTTATTTGATAAATTCTATGAAAGGTTATTTAAGAGATACTATTTTTGATGAAAAACTTAGTTTTGTTCGGGTTTCATTTGACATAGAGGCATCTCTTTAGTTTGAGTTAATCTGCTTTCATATCATTCATTGGCAGATTTAGGGGGTTGGCGTGGCAATACAACTTACAAGCCCCTCCTTTTTTTGTGAAAAAAAACCCAGATTTTTTTAATGTAAAGTTCTTGTGAAACAGGGGTGCACACCCCCTTTTCAAAATTTTGGACCAATGTGATCTGCATAAAAGTATTTTCCCCCTATTTTATTCAACTACATTTGTCATATACGGTGATCTATAATGGAAGCACAGTTGTATACTCACTTATAGATCACTGATGTAATGGAATATACACATGGCTAGATGATTAACTTTAACATGAGTAATCCCATTGACATGACTTCATGAGCTTATGAGTCAATGTCGCTACGTTTATGCTATATCAATTTTCACAAAGAATAATTCCTAATTCATGTTCAATATCAAATAGTATATTATAGGGACATTCCACAAAACAATATGCATATGTTTATACATTATGTGGTAGTGCTGTTTGAGTATTTCTCAGCCATAATATTATGGATTTTTTTCCCAGTCATTGATCTGATATACTACGGTAATAGGGGACGTAGTTCTGATTCTAATAAGGGGCCTTCCATTAATTAGGCGCCAAGGGGAAGGGGGTCTGAGATTTTCTTTTGAATTTACTTACTTTCCCGTACAAAGTCAGTATGTACTTCAGCCAAATGGAATTTTAAGTCCCACTGAAAAGGAACAACTACCTTTAATTATTTAATTCAATATCAAGTCTTTTTTTAAAAAACCACAATGACAATACATCTTTTGTTTTTTATTTCTCAGATACTAGTAACATTATCACCGAGATATTAGTGACATCATCAATGAGTACAAGATCAATAAATGTGAACAATTTCAATATTCCATTTGAGAGTTCAGGAATGAGATGAGCTACTGAAACAAAGATCTACTCAACTTCGAAAAAGGTTCTGATGAAGTTCATTTGGTGAAACTACTCAGACAACGTATACAACAAAGAAGAGGAACTGAGGAGAATTCTACAAGTCTATTGCCACACCATGTCATTTACGTACTTCCCAGGATTGAGCGCATCTCGATTAGATGGAAATGACAAGCGTTTTATTATCCATGCTTTCGATGACAATACCCCCAATACCCCCATAATAGGTGGGCGATGGCTTCTTCTCGGAGTCATACCTGTAATTGTTCTACTAGGGACATTGGGCAACCTCATGACGATGGCCGTCCTGCTCAGGCCCAAGTTCCGCAAACTTAACGTGAACGTCTACCTATTCTGCATGGCCATAGCAGACACCATCTTTCTATGGACTAATAGTTTGACCGTTGTGTCTATCAACTACTTACTTGGATCTAAGTATGGCACCAGTTCTGTGACGGCTTGCCAGGCTCACATGTTCATATATTACACGTCAAAGTGTCTCAGTGCCTGGTTTGCTGTGGCCGTCACCATAGAGCGTTTGCTGGTGGTGCTATTCCCCCTCAAAATGATGAAATCAACTGGCAGAAAAAGGGCTATAATTATGGTGCTTGTTTTACCAGTGTTAGCCAGTGCCGTGTTTGCCATCACCCCTCGTATGCACACAGTGTCATGGGTGAAAGAGGACCGCCAGGACAGGTGCATAGTGAAGGATTCCTTTGAAGAAAGAAACGCTGATGTGTACCTGAAAACAGGGGATTTGGTCATCTACAGCCTCCTACCCACCATTGCCTTGGTGGTCAGTAATACCATCCTGATTTACCGTCTTATCTCCAGCTTGCACTTCCGGCGGATCAACACAAAGACACCCAGCGAGAGAACCACTAAGCAAGATAGAGGGGCCCAGCGAATAACCATCACGTTAATCCTCATCAGCGGATGTTTTCTGATCTGTACCCTCCCCATCTCTGCACTCCTGGTCTACTTCACTCTCAACCCTGCCCGTTTGCAATCCCTACAGACAGTTTACATCTACCTTTATACCCTGGCCGTGTTTAATAGTTCCGTTAACTTCCTGCTGTATTGTGTGAGTGGGCCTACTTTCAGGGCGGAGGTATGGCGTGGATGTCGTAAGGTGGTCTGCCGGCGTAGGGATACAAGTAAGCCCACGGGTATGAGCCCTGAGCAGTCACCTGATTCATTCTGAACATTAAAGCCAGTGTATCGTCCATATGGACGTCATTATTTGCTACATTATAACTCTCGCACGGCCAAGCCAATTTTGCGATGTGACCAATAACATCGCCGGATTATGTTCTAACATCACAGAACACGTCACCAGCTGAGACATCATTAGGCTTAGGGGTGGGGTATATTCGGGTATATTTTATGTGTTTTCAAGGGAAATCACCAAATTTGTGTCGTCACAAGATGACTCCCCTGCTCTCAATAAAAAGGAATCCTTGACTTGAGATAAATCATAGAAAGAAAATGTATGTTTACAATAGAATTTCCTTACTAGGCCCCATACAAGCTATTATTAATTGTATATCTTACTCACCTAAATGTATCAAATAACCTGGTATTCCCAAGTTATTTTGAAATTATCATGACGAAGCAAAGGGAGTACTGAACAGCCCAGAGTTCAGGGAATCCCCCTTTTTTTACCTTGATATTTTAGTATATTTTGATACTTTTCCAGTATTTTTTAACATTTGAAGAAACCTTAGGTGAAGTGACACAAATTTGGAACTTGTAAATTTATGTGCAAGGAGCCCTTTAATAACATCCATGTAAGCAGGCCGAAAATCTTGGGTGTCCTAGTGGCACATTGGGAGAGTGTGTGAGGGTTGGTTGTTCAAGGTCCAGCCCAGCTGCTGTGGTATGAGTTTTCCTTGCTGTGTTCAATGGCAGGGTTACCAAAGGCCGGGAGCTAATAGCTGGAGATCTGTGATTGACATGGTGTAGACCGCTAAAATCAGGCCCATAGCCAGGGGGATTTGGGGAGTTTGTACGAACTTCCCCCTTGGACGAACCCTCCTTTAATATTGAAATATGTCCTATATGATCCCTACAAATAAAGAAATATATTTTAGCCCAAAATAAAAAAGACGGCCCCCCTGAAAAAAAAAACTGTTAGTCAAAAAACTCTCTCAAAAAAGCTAGCTACGGGCCTGAAAATCGACAGGGCGACAGGGCCAATTCCTAAAATTGACATAGGGAGCCCCCATCTACACCCCTATTGACAGGATTGTTAAAAAGAATTGCAGCAAGGCCAACATTTAGTGATGTGTAACCATGTGATATATCAAATAAAAGCTCCAATTTGGCTGTGTTATATCTTTTTTAACTGAAATTTCTCCTGTGTTTTGAACGTATACATGCATATGAAATAAGATTTTTTTTCACCTGTTTAGAATTTTTATTTTGTTCTGATGTTTAAACAGGGTGATAGTATAGAATCGTTGTTCTTCAATTTCTATTTTCATGCATTCTTATTACTGGTATAATCATATATATAATGCAGGTCCTTTGAATGGTATTTTGGGACAATTGTAATCTATGCTCTTTGTTTGAACCACCATTTATAATGTCTCTAGGTTTTATTTCATGTTAAAAAGGGGAACTTCAGACAACTTTTAAACTTGTTTGTTCTACAAAACCCAATGTGTCATGAAATAAAAACTAGGATGTGTATACAAAAATGTACGTAACAGATGTACATTATTGACCTAAATCCCCGGCCACACTGGCCAACTCAACTCGACTCGACTGTCGTAGCTTATGAAGGCGCCAGGCCCTACGACTGTCTGGTTTTAGTAAAGGACCCCTACCTGGCCACACCTTACGACCCAACAGTCGTAGTCAGTCTTAGCTATACTTTATATTTGAAATATACATAATATAATATTATATTACCATATAACACAAACGTTATTGATTTGAATGTCATTATTTTTTTCTTTATTATGTTAACATTCAATGTCAACATATTAAAGATATGCATTTCAGTTCTATTTGGATCCGCCCCTGAATAACCAATACACAAAGCCGTTTATATACCTAGAAACACCGACCCTTTGAAAGGCTACACCTTAAGGCCCGGCCACACTGCACGACTGACCTCAACTCGACGGTCCAGTTGAGTTGAGTTGGGCTCAGTCGTAGAGTGTGGCTGGGATAGTCGTAGCTAAACCCCCGACAGTTGAGTTGGGTCTTACATGTTGGGAAGATGAAGATGTAGGACTGGATCGTCGGGTCGTAGGGGGGAGTGTAGTAGATATGTATATATGTAATATAACCTGCTAGCCATGACAGTTGAGTCGTAATCTATGGCATGGTTGAGTTTTTTTGCTAAGACCAGACTGTCGTAGGGCCTGGCGCCATCAGGAGCTACGACAGTCGAGTTGAGTTGGTAAGTGTTGCCGGGCCTTTAAGCTTACTCTGATCACTAATGTGCAATCGACATGCACTGTCTTCTCCCGGAATTCACCCAACCACAGATGGCCAAATTTCTGAGATTTACCTGCAGGTTAGCTTTGATCAGGATGCATGCTGGGTTATTTGTCGACAAATCACAAGGATTTAGCATAGAAATTTTCATTAATCATGTCATTATTTGTGATCAAACATGGTGAGAAACAAATGATCTTTATTTTTCAAATAATTATATTGTATTTAAATATTTTCTAAGTGCTTTGAAAATTCAATCATTATCTTAGGATATATAACAACTATTGTTTATTTTCTATAGGTTTTGCTGTGTTTTTGTCGACAAAATTAGTCAAAATGAGCCTGCAGGTGCTTAAAATACTGTGATTCAGCTATCCGTGGTAGGGAGAATTAATAATAACCAACAACACGGTCACAGAAACACATGTACACTGGTTATTGCCAGTTTACGCAGTCCGACAATGTACTTGCGATAGCCTTAGTATGATTGAAACAAGCAGGGCAACACTAACTTAATAAAAATATTTGTCATAAGGAAATAGCAAAAAGAATATGATCCTGTCTCTGTTAAATGTGGCAGTGGCTAATTACAGAAGACCGGAACTCCCTATTACCACTCACATTGATCCTCTTCCGGTCCGTCCTCGCCACATCCTACTCCTCAAATAGTGTACAATGTGGTCAGAACAGTCACTAGGTTAGTATAAGTGCATACATGTTCAGAACTGCGCTAGCAGTTTAATGATATTGCAGTATAGGTCTATGCTCAATAAGCCCATCCCACATTGTGTACATATCCCAGGGTTGGGTAAGGGTTGGACAAAATACATCCTCTAAGCAGGCATCATTTCCATTAGTCAATTCACTGATTTTGTTTTGTTTTGTTTTACTGTATCACAAAGTACTACTAAAACTTAAAGACTTCTTCAGTTTGATTAATTGGTAGATTTATGGGTTTGCCAGCCACTCAAAACGTACCATTTCAAGGCAATAAAGGGTGAGGCATTATCAATTGGCTATGCTGACATGGGGAAAAGGTCATCATATTTCATTGCGCTTCACAAATATAAGAAGCAGCTGGTCAACCAAATTGTCATGGTTCATTTTGTTTCATACCATTCTCTTTGAGGAATGAGGCAAAAAGGTAGTGTAATAATATCTAATGGCAAACACTACTTTGATGTGAATTAGGATGGGCTTATTGACTAAAACTCCCTACAATTTTTCAGATTAAGGGAGTGTTAATATCCAGTGATTTTTTGAGGGTGCTCGATTGCGGATCTCATACAAAATTGCATCCAATTTTGCACTAAGGTAAAGCAAATTGCTCGATAAAAAGGAGGGTCTGCCCCGTCCCCCACGCCCTTTCTAAATCCGCCACTTTTTCAAGCAAAGGATGAAGACAATGATAATGCAATATATTAACAATTCTTCTCAGTATCATGAATGCAAAATGTCACGAATTAGTTATTCTCATACTTCTTCTATATCTCACATTCAATAGATGAATACTTAAATGACCAGAAATGTTTCAATAGACCCTTTTCAGTAGTATAGTGCCTTATTAGCGTTACAGACCCGAACCAACGTAGTGGGACAGGGGCGGATCCAGGATTTTGAAAAAAAAAAGGGGGTGGGGGGGGGGGGGGGCGTTCTATAGCAAAATTTTCCCCCGTATCCCCCGGGGGCAGGAATTTTACATTAAAAATGTAATATTTGGTCAAGAATAGGGGCGCGCATGCCTGGCACCCCCCCCCCCCCCTTAATCTGCGCCTGTGTGATATGGGTTCCGATGGTCCTAGGGTAAAAGTGTTGGGATCAAGGCATCTATGGGAGAGCCTGGTCCACTGCGCAGACTCGGTAAAAAGGTGTATACCCGACTGAGGGATCAATAGGGAATCCTTAATGACCTTTTCGTCCAAAGTCCATGGATACTTTGACTCGTTCGATACTCTGCTATTTCCTATCCCACTTCCTTACAAAAACACGAAACCAACGTTTTCTGAAACCACTGTAGCGGAACGAAGAGGATACATTTTCCGGAAACCAGTAAAACACGGTCAGGTCACCGCTGGGTACAATGTCATCACTCATTTAGGCTGTATTACACTATCTGAATAAGCCCATCCAGTTTACACCAACGTTAGATTAATCATGCAATAGTTTCAAAATTGCCTCAGTGCTTATTCAATGAAGAGAATTGCATAATACTAAATTAAAGTAATTTGGTTTGGTAAATAGCTCCTACAATGTGTGAAATGCCACTCTATATGATTTATTGGCCTTTCCCCCATAGGAACCAATGTTAAGGGCTGTCAGCCCAACCTATAATGTCCGACCATTTAAACTTAAATACAGCATTTTGATTGAAAATCGGCAGCGCACTTTTGTCTTTAACAGAAGGCTATAGTCCTATATTTCATAATATTTGCCATGTTATATATCCTCCAATGTTATATATATATAGTCATCAACAGTTCCTGTTACAATGTACAGGACGTTGACTTTGTAAAACCACTGTAGCGGAAAGGATGATACACATTTGTGGGAAACAAGGAAACGGGCCTGTGTTTAAGGTCTTACCATGCAGCCACGTCCCATGATGGGGCTGGACCACTAAATTCGACGGCGACACAGCCGTTTCTTAAAATCGACATGCGACATGGAGCCTAAACAACATGACAGACAGCTTTGAAACCTTAGTGACATGCGACATGGACAATTCTTAAATTCAACATGTGACATTGAGAAAAATAAGTGACAGAGACATGCAACATTGTCGTTTGTTTAAATTCGACATGCGACATTGCCCCCCCCCCTCCCCCATCCAGAGCCCCCCCCCTCAAAGTCTCCACTCCCAAACCCGTTGTTACTCAGAGTTTATGAATCCTGGATCAGAACAGATAAGACTTGACGTTTTGTTCTAGGGACACGCAGATCAGTTTCAGAGATGGGATAAAAAGAGTATATATATAGAAACCTAATCGTGCATAGCATAATTATTATAAATTATTAAAATAGCAATTTCTCACAAACAGACAGACAAGTGAATAGTTATACGAGGCGGAACTACCATAAATACAAGCACGTATACTAACCGCCGATATTTACCCTACATAATATAATTGCCACTTCCTGGATCCTAACACACGTTTTGCTTCGTCATTCATTTATGGGAGTGCTCTCCATGAGAACGCGTGTATCTTTTGGGGAGAGAAACATATCATAAGGATCTCCAGCAGGCAACAAGACTATCCTAACAAGGTAAGACAACCCAAGTAAATCTTATCATTTACAATCATGTAAGTGTACCGTAAACTTTTTATGCAGGCCATTTTGGACGGCATTTTGCTGCAAAGTATCTAACGTATTTATGTGACATTATTGAATGATTTCTTATATTTTCTTATAGTCATCGATTCCTCAATTTTTCTAATATGAGTACCAAAATTTGTTGAGAGACAAATCAATTGTTTCGATAAGAAATAACGAAGATAAGCATTTGAAAAGGTGTTACTCATATACATATACTGCGAGTTATGTTTTGTTTCGAATTTATTGGCCTCATAATTATTTATTTTATTTTTTGTTTAGTATATATATATATATATATATATATATATATATATATATATATATATATAGGTGGGAACCCACTGAGCAATCCGCAATCCGACTACGATTATAGTTGAATTAGGGATCACAAGCGACCAATAACTAGCATTTTCAGATATTTTTCAAGCAATTTCCGATTTTCTAATCGATTTTAAGTTGCTTCCCTCAATGTGAACACTATTTCTAGTTATTTTCAATCATATCTTTTTATATAATCTACATGTTGAGAGTCGACCAGAATTTCAGTTGCACATTTACACATGATCTTGCAGGCGGTTGTTATGTAATATTTTCTATCATGAGTAATAGTAATAGTGAAATAGATATTGATGAACTATGATGAGCAAAGTTTTCTGGTACATAATCTAGTATTCGTATCCGTTACTTATGTCGTACAGACTTTCAAAAACATTCTGAATCTCCTCCCCCACCCCCTTGATATGTCTGTACTTATAGTCCCTAGCATTTCATAATATAGCGCAAAAATATATATGCCAATTATAATGCATCATACTACATTTTGTAACTGTTATATAAATGACAACATAACAATTTAAAGTGTAATAAATATTTCTAGAACCGCTGTCATATCCTATGCAGTTTATCCCAATCGTGGACATTTCTATGTCAGATTTCGTCTGGTAGTACCACTCACAATCCCCTTTCCGTTTTTTATTATTCAGAAACCAGTGACATCGCAACAAGGAACACAGCTTGGTGTACTAAAGTAAGAAGTACAATGGAGGCGTTTTCCTCAAATAACATAAAAGAATGAGGATCGCCTTTGCGGTGGAATTTTTGTGGTGGAACGGCTCATTCGGATCACTTCTGGGTTAACAAGGAAGGAAGCACCGGGCCCATTTCTCAGGATCTATCTAACATAAAAAGGATTCGGTGGAGTTTCACACACTCAAGGCTGCATAAAGACTTTGGACAATTACATCATTTGCATACACCCTTGGACCTAGTACAGATATAGTAACACTCCTGCTTAAACAAGTGAGGTAAAACACGGGATAGGTTAATTCCTCCGCCAACAGCCATGTCGTTTACGTACCCCCCTGGATTTTCCTCATCTTTAGTCTCATCGCCCATGGATGGATTAATTGACGCTGACAATAACACGGGTATGATGATGGACCCTTCCAACACCAGCACGTACACGGGTCACCCGGCCCCCATATCAGGTGGTCAATGGCTTTTAATCCTCGCTATGCCTTTAATCGTCCTACTGGGAACACTGGGCAACCTTATGACGATGGCCGTCCTTCTCAGGCCAAAGTTCCGCAAACTTAACGTGAATGTCTACCTCTTCAGCCTGGCTGTAGCAGACACCATCTTCCTGTGGACTAATAGTTTGACGAGGGTGTTTATTAAACTATCGCTAGGCGTGAACTATAGCACGGGGTCATTGCAGGCATGCCAGGCCTATGTGTTTATACTCTACACCTCCAAATGCCTCAGCGCATGGTTCATAGTGGCTGTGACTGTAGGGCGTGCCCTCGCCATACTGTTCCCCTTTAGATTAAAGCGATCGGGTGGCAGAACAAGGGCTATAATTGTGGTGATTGTTTTAACAGTGCTAGCCTGCATTACATTTGCTTTCGCCGCTAAAATACACACTGTAGAATGGGATGAGCAGGACCAAGAGGACCGATGCAAAGTGACGGAACCCTACAAAGAGTTGCGTTATGACGTGTACTTGAAACTGGGGGATCTGTTAGTCTACAGCCTGCTACCCACCATTACCTTGGTGATCAGTAACACTGCCCTTATCTACCGCCTCGTGTCCAGCATCAACTTCCGCCAGGCTAACACAGAGCCACTTACTGACAGAACCACGAAACAGGATCGAAGTGCCCGACGACTGACCATCACACTAATCCTCGTTAGCGTGTGTTTTCTGATCTTTACCCTCCCACTGTCAGCATTCCTACTATACTCCACGCTGTACCCTGACAGCGTGGGCTCCTTTGGGACCATTTACCTTTCACTTTACACACTGGAGGTGTTAAATAGTTCCATCAACTTCCTTCTATACTGTGTGAGGGGGCCTACTTTCAGGGCGGAGGTGCGGCTGGGGTGGCAGTGGGTGTGTAAGAAGGTCTGCAGGTGTAGGGATACAAGACGGCCAGGTGTTGGTGAAAAGGTCGGGGAGAGCCCGGCTCAGTCCCTCGACTCGCTACAAGCAGTTAGTAACATGACAGGCACATCAGGGGTCAGTGCTACCCCCACCTCATCTACAGATGACCTGGCAACAAAGGTTTAATGAATATTTTAAAGGAGTATTTTTTATTTTGATATATCAAAGGAATTTTACTCCTATGTGACTTATGTGTGGCAATGCGAGCAGCATTTTATTATATTTCTTGTGTATAAAGGGGCTTGTCTGCCACCTCTTACTAAATTATTTGGCCTTTTACACATGTAGAATGAGAAAAATATGTTTGTACACTATGTGTGACTTGTCTGTGACATCGTCATATCGCTTCCATATATCACGTAGGTGTGAAAGCCCCAATTGATTGATAGCCTAGAAGCAGCTCTTGTGTTTCCTATTACTTTTTATACATGTACATGTGCATGTTTTCATTTCACACTTTTTATTTCACAACTTCACTTACGACAAGGTTTAGTTCTATAAGCTGCTACAAATTGCGGATGTTAATGAAAATATATTGAGGTGCTTATGATGAGAAATCACACACAGTCATCTTTTTTGCCGTGTCCCCACTTGGGCTACTAACAACGGCGACTAACGTACGTCATCTTTTAGTGAAACTATCAGTAACCAGGTCCTAACTTACCAGCCAAACATGTAAGGGGCCTTCCATTAAGTACATACGCATCAAGGGGGTGGGGGGGTGGGGGGGTATGAAACTTTTGGAATTTTGCGTACGTTCCTATACATATTCAATGCGTATTTTGGCCGAAGGGGGGGGGGGGGGGGGCTAGAATTTGTGATTTTTTGCGTACGTACTAAATGGAAGGCCCCTAATCTTATTATAATGGTGCAGCAATGTTCTGTATTGGTTCTTGTTACGTTATTTTGATGCCTCCCCAATGATGTTGCTGCATCATACTGCTGTGATATTGCACTGTGATGTTATTATAATATTCTGGTTATGTTCTTCAACCTGAAAAGAACGTTTCTATAACATATTTGGTATTATTTTTCCTATTACAGAATTTATGGATATAGAGTACTACTCTCTTGTTCCAATTTCTCTGATGTTAAAAAGTTTTTTTTTCTATAACATATTGTTTGGTTTTGTCCTAACCTCACCAAAAGATAATGTAATAATAACATTCTGGTTTGGTGAGGTTGAAACCTCACAATCAATAGTATAATTGTTACGTGCCATCTTAGTAAGTGACAAACTGACAAAAATGTGTGGTTGCAGAACGTTTCTGTTACCTCACAGGTTGGCTGGGATTGGAATTGTGTGTATCTGCTATATCCTATCAAAACGACATACACAACTGTAGATATTGCACAAACATTTCATTATTTAATTATCTTTGTTTGATTGTATCTAAGCATTGGAAAGAGCTTCACAAAGATATCAACCATTGTATGATATGATCTCGTTAAGTTTGCTATAATATTAGCTAAAGGGTGACAATAAAATGAAAAGAAAATCATCTATATTATTTATGTTTTCAGTCTAGAAGCCACTGACATTCATTTAACACTTCACTATTATATTATGGTCTCAAGTCTTAAATTCAAGTATGGAGACTTGATGCTATCCGCCATTCGATGGCTACATGCTTTCAAGATAATTTCCTTTCAATAGAATTAATTAAAGGTGTACTTTACAAAAATACTAAAATCCCAGAGTAGTATTTTTGACAAAAATCGAAACGTTTCAGGACTATAAGATGTTGGCAATTATTCAGTCTTTTTATCAAGGGAATTCCCAAATAAATGACGTCACACAGGTACTAGTTTGGAAACCCCTTCAATGATTAATAAGAATCCCTTTTCCCCAAAAATGTATCGTTTGGAAAACATCTTTCAATCCAGAAAATTTACATGAAGGCGAATTAGGCTATTTTCAATTCTACGTTTTACTTCACCTAGATTAATTTCTTTACCTGGAAAATCCCAATTATTCAAAAAGGGAATTCCCAGTGTTATGACGTAACACAAGGACTGTTAAAAATGCCAGAATTTAGTGAATTTCCATATCTAATTTAATTTTGTGTACAATTCAATGTCGCCTTGATACTTTGTCTTCTTTTTCAGTCAAAACATTTTTGCAATCACTAAGAGAGATGAAATATACACAATTTTTTTTGGAAAATTTATATGCTAGTTTTCCTTTAATATTCTCATTCTGATAATGATACTGTGGATCATCGATTTTCTGTAAACTATCAACCGGCTCAACTTACCTCTTTCGGATCTGCCGAAATCATTTACCGGAATAAGAAATCTAAGTGAAGAAAGAAGTTGTAACACTCAAAAGTTGAAAACTAACAAATTAGACCAGAGACAGTTGTCTATAGACGTCGTGTTTATTGCTTATTGATATAACCTACACTTTATGTGACACATGTATCTTTATTCATACTAAAAGCTTTACAAACAAACAATACTAGCGTACATGCACATTTCGTAGAAAACATCAATATACACCTTTCTCGATAAAGTGGCGCCCCCTGGTGAATTAAATTGGAAACAGATTTTTAGGGATTTCGGTGTATAGCTAACCTATTATGAAATGAAGTGACGCAGTTACCAAAAGCCCTAAAGGTAGGCAAGGTGGGGGACTGTGCCGGCTCATGGGAAAGGTGTATAGATAGGATTTACAATAATGTAATGATAATTACAACCAGTTTCCAAATGTATGTACAGATAATACGTTTCACATATTCTTTTCGTTCCTGATTATACTGAAACTGTTTGGCAAGTTTGGCAAAATCAGTGCTCATAGAAGAAGGTAAAGCAACTATAAAAGAAAATAAACAACTATTTGTCATATATCCAGCAACAATGAATGCGTTTTCAACAACATAGACAATATTAAATGTATATGGTTACAAATTAAAAAAACAACAACAATCATATGACAAAATTTAATGTAATTCATGAAAATTGACATGCTAAAGCCTTGCAAATTGTCTATAGACATTGTGCACACGTGGCCACGTGATCACTTTTTGGTGATCACCACGTGGTGATCAGGACCACATGGCTATGAATAAATCCTAAATTTACCAATTTTAATTGGTAATAACTGTTGATTTTGATTCTGTGGGATTCTTGTAAGTAAATTTAGCATAAAGATTTACTCTAAATGCATAAAAATTGCAAGTATTACTGATTATTTCTTGATCACCAATATGTCGGCCCAGTCATTTTCAGGCATGTGACGTCATCTACACAACGTTTATATATCACCCAACATGCATCCTGATCTAGGCTAACATGCAAGTAAAGCACACAAAAGACTATCTGTGGTTGGTAGAATTGATAAACAATGTCATTAACATGTTGGGCAAAGTTGTCACATAGGTTTCTTATTGGCGATGGCAGCTGTACAGAGGGCTACAGCGACGTCAAAGATAAGCTCCCCAAACTCCAGCACAGTCATGAACGAGAAGCCGATGTACAGTCCGAGTATACCACCCAGATCAGAGAGCAGGTCGGACCACTGCAAGCAGAGCGATACAAAACAAGTTAGTCTTTTCATCCTGTTCTCAGATATTGTGTAGAAATAGGGCAACTAGGACAGTAAAGTGAGTGATTCATAATGCGACAAAATGCCATCTGATTCTGTTCTCAAAAGGGGACCTTTCACGTGTCTACAAAAACCCAGCAATAGTACGGCAATAGTCAGAAACAACTATTAAATTGTTGCTGTTTGTATTGCCCATAAAAATGACATTGCCTAGCTATTGCTGAGGGCAACAAAGGCCATCAAACATGGTAAATCTAAAGAAAGCACTTTAACACAGTGATGATACATTTTGATATTTGGTGGGCAACTGTGCAATTCCCTTGTGTTACCCAGTGTTGCACATGTGTCTTTGTAAATTTGTTGCCATGTGGAATCCACACTAAAGGAATTTTCTAGATTCTAAACATATATATTTTTAAACTATCAAACAATTTAAAATATTAGTTCAACCACTAAACAGGACCGGGTAGCTGTAGATGGATAGGGTTAAAACTGAAAAAAACGAGCTCAAGCTGGCGGCAATCTTCTGGCCTCTCCTAGAACCTACTGATGGTGCCACCTGGTGAATTATTTACATAGGCCTATGTTCCTGAACAGATTTGATGCATGCTTTAGCGTGAGGTTGGGTGTGGTCAGAAATCTTTGAAAATTGGTCATGTGTATTTTGTTGTACAGTTTTTTCCCTCCATGATAATGTTCAAAGAGAGGTTTTTCTCTCAAAAATGCCTTTACAGGAAAAAAAACCTTTTATTATCTACATCTACGTTATATAATATATCATAAAAAAGGGGGAAGTTGGTCCACTGGGGCGGCTCCAGAGCCAATGCTCTTAGGGGGCAAATGCTGACCCCCTTATAAAAATGAAAAATAAAATCACCATTTTTACAATGATCTTCCAATTTCAATATTCCTAAATTTTCTCCCCTGGTTCTAGGGAGGCAATTGCCCCTTTTACTCCCCCCCCCCCCTTGGATCCACAACTGACCACTGGTCCAGTGAATAGCATGCGGAACACATCATCACCATATTATCTGTAAAGAAATTTTGTTGATTAATGCAAAGCAACTTTACTGTCTAATGTGCTTAAGTTAGTCTGAACGGATTGAAATCGTTTTCTCCTCTGATAAAATTGTAACATTGAAATTTCCTTAATATAAAATCAGCCCAAATACCAAAACTCACTTTATAGGCTGGGGTCTCAGTGACACTCTTTACGGTGAAGTCGGTGTAGTAGACTACGACTTGGGCCAGGTTTTCCTTCACGCCGTCCTTGAGTTCTCCTTCACTGAGAAGCCTCTCCATCCGCTTTGGGAACTGTGCCAGAGTGTGCCTGATGTCAGTCTCCTGCGGGCCAAAGAGGGCAAAACAGTGCAAATATATAGGAAACGATACAGAGGTTGACAGTACAACCCTGAATACGAGGTGGGTGTCGAAAAAGTACTGCCCAAGGCCGTAAGGGCTGTAATTTTTCTGACATCCCACCGAGTATACAGGGTTGTACTCTCAACTGAGGTAAGTTTTCCTTATATCATAAGCCATATTTTGTAAGTATAAGCAAAAGAGAAAGGAAATTACCAGTGGAGCAAAGTGGGCAGTATCACAATGTATTGATTATGCACACACTTTGACTGGTGTCAAGCAGTTTTCCCTAATATTCATTATTTTCTCTTAAATTAGGACTCTATCACTATCTCCATTTAATAAGACTGTATTATTTTACCTGAAATTAAAAAAAAATCGTGCAAATCCATTCAGAATTCACAAAATTAGGAGAAAAACATTTTACACAGTAAAGCAAGGTGGGCAGTATTCTCTGATACCAGTTGAGTATCAAATGTTGGCTCAGGAGAGGCAGGATTTGCTATTTTTGCTACAAATTCGACATATAATAAAAGGAAAACTACATTCGGATGATGGGATGAACCAGAATACTCACTGGTGATAAAAATTTATCCTGCACTCACCCTGCGGGCTCGTGCAGGATAAATTTTTATCACCAGCTCGTATTCTGGTTCATCCCACATCCTCATGTAGTTTTCCTATATTCTTCACCAGATAAAGTCATATATGTCTGAATGAAGTTAATAAAGCATTATCTGATAGTACAGGTCACTCCATGATGCACATTTTAGAAAAGATTCTGACTCCGCACCCATGGTATTTTCATCTAAAAATGTACCCTTTTTTTTAAAATCGCGAATTTCCACAGAAAAAATGGACCCTTTTTCTCAATTTCAAGGACATGCAAAGTATCCCTAAAAAGGACCCCCTTATTTCGCGTTTTTAGAATGCTGATGGGTATCAGACAGCTCTGAGAGGGGGGGTACCGGGCATCCCCCTGTTATACTGCCCACCTTGCTTTACTGTGTAAAATGTTTTTCTCCTTATTTTGTGAATTCTGAATGGATTTGCATGATTATTTTTTTAATTTCAGGTAAAATAATGCTGTCTAATTAAATGGAGATAGTGATAGAATCCTAATTTAAGAGAAAATAATGAATATTAGGGAAAACTGCTTGACACCAGTCAAAGTGTGTGCATAATCAATACTATAGGAAAACATACAGAGGTTGACAGTACAACCCTGAATACGAGGTGGGTGTCGAAAAATTACTGCCCGAGGCCGTTAGGCTGAGGGCAGTAATTTTTCTGACATCCCACCGAGTATTCAGGGTTGTACTGTCAACCGAGGTAAGTTTTCCTTATATTATATACCATATTTTGTAAGTTATAAGCAAAAGAGAAAGGAAATTACCAGTGGAGCAAAGTGGGCAGTATTCCAATGTATTGATTATGCACACACTTTGACTGGTGTCAAGCAGTTTTCCCTAATATTCATTATTTTCTCTTAAATTAGGATTCTATCACTATCTCCATTTAATTAGACTGTATTATTTTACCTGAATTAAAAAAAATAATCATGCAAATCCATTCAGAATTCACAAAATAAGGAGAAAAACATTTACACAGTAAAGCAAGGTGGGCAGTATACACGAATACTGCCCACTGTGCCAATACACCAAAAATACTGAATGGCAGTGTCCAGTTAGTATTCATCATGTATTTTGGCATTGGTATATAATATATTGGAATACTGCCTACTTTGCTCCACTGGTAATTTCCTTTCTCTTTTGCTTATAACTTACGAAATATGGTATATAATATAATATATGGGATGTCAGAAAAATTACTACCCTCAGCCTAACAGCCTCGGGCAGTAATTTTTTGACACCCACCTCATATTCAGGGTTGTACTGTCAACCTCTGTATGTTTTCCTATAATACTCAACGGGGTGCTTGTCCAGCTGCTTAACAACGTGTGGTATGAAAAATACTCACCAGCCCTGTTGTTTTGCTTCAGGTCATAGTAAAATGCCTAAATCATGAATTAATTTGCATTCTTGTGAGTCTAGTGTGAATTAGATGTATTGGAAAAACCATTTTGTTATAAATTGAAAAAAAGAATCATCTAAATCCGTTGGAAATTGCCAAAACTAGAAAGTAAACAAACTCTGATGTTCGCCGTTGCTGCACGACCTTCACCTTGGTTGCGTTGGTGATCGCAGTTCGGGACCACTCTGTCCTGGCTCTCGGCCCAGCCCGCACACTTGGGGGTGCCTCAGGGAGAATGTCCCGTTCAGCAGCGTGCGGGACACATTCACGTCCCAAATGACGCGTAACACGGGATGATTGCTTAGTACGCTCGCACCGACGTATAATAACACTACTTTCTATTTAAGGTGATACTGGTTAATAACAAAAAAACAGTGTTTTTTAAAAAAAAAAGGCCTGTTTTAGACACTTAAAAAGTCAGCGGTTTAGGCAAAATAAGGGTACTTTTAGGACAAAAAGTCAGTGAGAAGGGGGGTATTTTTCAACCAGGAGAACACTGATGGGTTATCAATCCTTACATGAGGGTGGGGGATGCATAGAGGCCATATTCCACCGTGTGGTGTTTGGGTGTTTTTGTGGCGATTGGCGCTTTACTAGCAGTGTTCACTGCACCGCCACCGCAAGTAAAACCAAGCACCGCAATATGGAATATTTGCTTGCGGTGGTACTTGCACTGGTACTCACAGTGGCCCAACACATGTACCACGGGATGTACCACCACAAATGAACTTCTATAGGTTTTCTATTGATTGCTTGCAGTGGGGGATACCAACATGCTGGTATCTGAAATTCAAATTACTTGTGGTGGCAAAAACGCCCACTGCAAATGGTACCCCACCACACAGTGAAATATGGTCTTTACATTTCATTACATTTAGAAGATGCTTAAAGCCACTCTATTGTCTGTGAGGCAGATGTAATTTGATAAATTGTAACTGAGCGATTGTGGTGTCAAATACGTGACATGATAATAACGTTGTTGCATTATGTCGTTAAATGGCATAACACCAGAGCAGCCATGACATCACTAATCTAAAGGGTGGCCCCCTTAAAGTTAGCATCATACAGACGATAGCGTGGAGTTAGATGTATAATGTCAGTATTGATGCAGGACATAGATGTATTGAAGGGGCTCTGGATTGGGGGGGGGGGGGGGGGGGGTCCCACGTCGCGTGTCGAATTTAAAAAACGGCCGTGTCGCCTGTCGTTATATCATAGTTTAAAGCTCCTGTCCCATGTCGAATTTAAGAAAAGGTACATGTCATTTGTCACTTAATTGCCATGTTGCATGTCGAATTTGAGAAATGATCATGTCGCAGTGTCGAATTTAAGAATTGCCTATGTCACAGTGTCGATTTTAAGGGTCTTGACCCATAATCTAGCATGGATCGTAACATTTCTCTTTTACTTACCAGTGTCTTTTGGGGTGGCCAGGTGATTGCAGATATAGTTGTGTCAAATGATGTTTCCCTTTGAAAAAAAACAAATGCTTAGGTCAGCAACAGCCTCTCCCATAATATGATAAAAAGACATAATTATGGAGTATGAGGTCCGATATATTTTCCTGTAGGTCAATTGGCCCGCGCCCGTTAGTAAGAAATATGTATAGATTAAAACCTACCTAAAACAAAAATCTGACTGAATTCAAAATCTTAAGAAAGGGGCATATTTCTCTCAGTGCTCTCCCTAAAACTTGTGCTTATTGTTTTACAATAGTGTACAGTACACTGAACAAAAATATTTATGGTACGAAAAACGGAGAGAATTGAGAAACAAAGAGAAGAAACTCATTCATGGAACAGAATGCATGAGATTTAATGTTACTTTACTTAAGGGTCATACCCACTAAGCGACTTAAGTGGCGACGGACGACGGGGAGAATCGTTGTCGTCATCGCCGGGCGACTGTAATATCTAGCAAGATCCTGTGGCCCGTCGCCAGTCGCCCAGAATCCACACCATACCCACAGGGATTCGCCGGGCGATCCTAGTCCTTACCTCCGTAATACTATCGGAAGAGCTTTGTACAAGAGATAGTTGGGGAAAAAAAAAAAAAAGGCTCGGTGACTCTACTGCCGATTCTCTCAATCGCCCGGCGACGGTAAAGTCGCTTAGTGGGTATGGGGCTTTAGAGAGTACAAATCCTTCCATTTCACTCTCGAAAGTTGCTGAATTTCAGCAGTACCTTCTTTTTGGTTATTCATAAAGGAAATTGCCAGCATTCACCCTGGCAACCTACAATGAGCGCATTATGCAACCATGCTTTTTTTTTTTCGTCAGTCTGTTGCTTTCTAAATTTTCAAATAAGAATTAAGTTTTTTAGGTCAGGTTGAGATTCACCAGCACAGAGTGTATTAATGACATTACATTTCAGTGAAGTTAAGAACTCACCAATACAGAATGTTATAATGATTTTAGTGAAAGAAGGTAACCAAAATGTTACAATGAAGTCGCATTGCAATGTTGCAACAGTAGATGAAAAAAGTTATGCTTAATGGGTGCCATCAAAATAATGTAACAAGAACCAAAGCAAGACTAACCTGAACATAACTGAAATGTTGCATGTTTGTCTAGGTATTTTCTTTATCTAAGAAACTTACGTGCAAGGAAGAGGACAGTCACACTCTAGTTCACCGTCGACATATCTGTTTTTCACAGTCTGCATACACTCAGCTGGTGCCATTAGGGAGAAATAAAACAGTTTATTAAACCTCAGGAATGAATCAATGAAACCCCGGCCAAGTTTTGACCATTCTACAACCATACCTTTTGGGTCAGTCTGATACTTGATAAGATGACATGTAACAGTAATGTTATTGATGGTGAGGTTGAAACCTCACCAAATTCGAACGTTATTATAATGTTATTTTTTGGTGATGTTAAGACCGAACCATAACAGAACAATATATGAAAAATCTGTTTTGGTTGAAGATTGTAACCAGAACGTTTTATGTAGCCAAAGGTAGAAACTGATCAAATCACATGCCAATGTCAATATAAAGCAAGACCTAAATCTCCCTTAGAGCCTCTTCTCTAAAGCATTTGACTTTAATAACCCTACCTGAGATACATTACAAGTATGCCATGTTTAAATGCAGACTACCATTTAAACTTCCAAGAGGTATACCAACCTAATGTAGCATTCTGACTTTTACACGTGCTGTTTCCGAGGTTTGCGAAGGCCTTCCCAGTACTGGGTAAACTGGGATCAGCACACTGGCACGTCTCCATCGTGTGTCGCTGGTAACACGTCCGGAAACAGGCCTGCAATTATTAATTTACTTTTATTGGATTTTTATCCAGGCTGAGTTCACTTTATCAAATGATCTTCCACTGCAGTCTTGCGGACCATTTGGGCACAATTCTGTGCAGGGGTCATCCAAATGTCCTTTTTCCATGCTGCACTGCATGGGACTCAAACCCATGCAGTACCAATGCCAATGAGTGGTACCACCGCCTCAACGATGTTGGCCACTGCAACTGAGGTCACATATCACATACCTACATTCATTCTTATCTGTTACCATTTGAAGACATAGCTTTCGCAAACCTTCACAAGGGTACATAGGTTACTACCATTCCCTTGTGCAATATTACAGTGAAATATTTTAACTAAGAATTTGTTTTTATGATTCCATCCTTGTCTCAACAGGAAAGGGACAAATCCCCTTATCTTTCTAATTCATTGCATCATAAAAATCCATCTGGAAATTAACCAGCACCTGGAAATTAATTAACTAGCAAATTTTGACTTACTGTCATGCTGTAACCAACACCGTAGAGTTCTTCGTACACATTTCTCATCTGGTTTCTTCGGCGTGGATGGATGCAGTGCCCATAAGGAGCATCCAGCCTGGTAATTTTGGACTGAAATTGATAACAAATATCCTGCATAAACTATAACATGGCTACACAAGTATACACAGGATTTTTGATATTGGCCATGAAAAACACATCTACAAAATTTCTGTAGTTTAATCTACATCTATCTGTGGTTGAGAACCCAAAGCATCAAGTAGCATCTACTTCCTTACCTATGCTTGAAATGTTGCAAGAAACTGTCATTTCTAAAACAAAACTTAGAGAAATTAGTTTTTCAAATTATTCGGTAAATTAAGGAGTGTCCTTACAGTTGTAATTCCTATGAATGTAAATTCTCCTGGGGCGATGGAAATTCCTCCCTCGTCTGGAAATGGCATTTCACTCTGGGGATGGACAAGCACTCGGAATCCTACTCCCTCGACGCCGAACTCAGTGTACTGAGCTTTGTTTACATCAAGCATCAGCTTCAGTCCTTACAGATATAAGTGATAAAGGAAATCAGACATTAGCTTTGGCCTTTCCAGAAATAAATGACAGAAGGAATCAAGCATCAGCTTCAGTACTTATATGTGACAGAAGAAATTAGGCATAAGCTCATTCCTTACAGAAATGAATGGAAAAGCAATACAAGCACCAGCTTCAGTTCTTCTGAGCTTATTTTCTGACTTACTAAATGTGACCCCCCACTAAATGAGGCTTAAGTCGCTCAGAACAATTCTAATATAGAATGAGAAAATAAGGGAAAAAAGTCAAAAATTAGTTTTTTTTTTACAGAAATGACATGGTAAATACATGGAAATGACAATTTAAAACAAATATCAAAGAATGAACAATTTTTCATGTATTACAGATGGGTTTTCCTAGTGGTCATATTTACACCTACAGACATTTGCACTAAGATGTATCTTTACACTGATGTCTTTTTTCTCCTAATAGCTAAATTGGATGTGTGGTACTTCAAACATCCATAACTTTGGTTAAATTACTAATAGAAACATCATTCTTTCATCATTCTAAAGCTTAATGGATCCTCTCTGATAGTAAAATTAAAACACAATTTTCATAATCTCTGACTTAAGACTGATTATTTGGTGGTCATAAATATAAAGTATTACACACTTAAAGGAAAGCTTGCACATAACAGCAGGATATTTATTTTTCAATGAATTCACTTCAGTAAGTTATTCATAACTTGCAGTATCAATGTTAGCAAAATGGAAGGAAAATATTTAGTTTACAAACAGTTATGTGACATTAAAAAGTTTGTATTTTATTGCATTTTTCCAAGGGAAATCCTCCAATTTATGACATAGCAAGGGGAGTTCTTGGGGAATCCCATCTGCCCTTAGAAGGGAATCCCCATCCCTGTAGAATTTGTAATAAGAATTATGCCCTCTTACCCAAAGTATATATATTTCACCTGGTGCAACACATAATAAATTAAGATATATATCAATCTACAACCATTCATTAATCAGGGAATCCCAAAAATACCTCTAGAGGGAATTCCGATAGCTGTGACATAGCAAGGGGAGTACTGAGCAGCTCAGCATTCAGGGAATCCCCAAAATTAAGTTCTTTTCCTGAATAATTCCCTAAGGCCTTGACATTTTCAAGTTTTCACTTTTGAAATATTTAAAGTCAATATAGTTACACAAAAAATAGCAATTCATGAATTTATGTGCAAGCTTTCCTTTAAGGTTTGAAACAGGTGACTTATCATAAATGTATTGATTATCATGCCATACAATACCATACAACGGTCCGGTTTTGGTAGCATTTGCAACACGGCCATACAAGCTTTTACCCCAGTTGAATGTGTAGCACATGCCAAACTTTTCAATATATGAACCCACCAATCTGAAAATAACAATACAAGTCAATAGTATTGACTTTTACAATGATTCTGAAGCAAATCTCATTGATTAACTTATATTTCTCATAGTAGCAAATATACCTTTATCTTGGCTTTCTCTCACAAAACACAATATTCCTTGGATTTTTAATCTCAATTTTAGGAGCTAGGTCATTGATCAAGTCTCAATTGATTTTAAACATCCAATTGCAAAACTATTTGAACGGATCTGTCATTTACTTTAAAGGAATGCAATAAATCTTGTGTGAATCCACAATGATAATTTGCCTTTAAGATTTAGTAATATGATACCAATAGGTGATCATATTTGGTGAAAGAATCATCTGATTTTACTGGTAGAATCAGCTGTTCTATTTGCTGATTCAACCTCATGTAGGAACTTAATACTAATGGTCATAGCCCAGCCAAATTGCGACGCAACAGAAACATTCTGCAACCATACTTTTTTAGTCAGTTGAAACCTCATCAGATCAGAACATTATATAAGAACATTCTGTTTAGGTTGAGGAACATAACCAGAATGTTATAATAACACTGCAAGGCAACATCACAGCAGCACGTTGCAGCAACGTTATTGGGAGCCATCAACATAACATTACACAAACCAAACCAGAATGTTGCTCAACATTATAATAACAATTTGTTCGCTAGGAGAGGTACAAGTAAATACTGCAATTAGATGTACTTCTTACCTTCCATCAAAGGCGTATCCATCATACTCCGCACTCACTATCAAATCTTCCGGGGGAAAACCGAGCTCCTGTCTCTCCTCGAGCGACAGATCAGCCAGGATCTCCTGGATCTCCTCCGTACTCTCCAGAGACTTACTCCTGCCTGAACCGGTCTGAGGTAGTTGGTAAATTTGAGATCTTCCCGAACCACCACCGTTACCACCGTTACCACCGTTACCACCGTTACCACCGTTACCACCGTTACCACCGTTACCACCGTTACCACCGTTACCACCGTTTCCACCGTTACCACCGTTACCACTGTTACCACTGTTACCACCATTACCAACGTTACCACCATTACCAACGTTACCACCGTTACCAACGTTACCAGCTTTAACACCTTGGTTAGACACTGGCGACTCAGTCGCCATATTGCCTTGATTCGTTTCTTTCTGGTTTTGTGCTGATGACTCAGCTGCTATATTGCCTTGAGTCTTTCCCTTCTGATTTTGGGAGCCATTGCCAGAATCTCCTTTACCTTCATCATTTCCATTGGTAGATGGAGAGCTTTCGGTGGGCATGTTCAGTTCTGAGACTCCGCTGCTTACCTTGGAATCTTTTGGGAGAGCGGCGCTTTTGTCAGAATTTTCACCTTTTCTGTCGTCAGCTATAGGAGAAGGTTCATTTGCCATGCTTTCTTCAGTATGTGAGCTTTGAAATCTTGAGTTATTGCTGGATTTAGGAATGATTGGGCTATCTACATTTAAGTTACTGTTTTTCTTGCTGTTTGAATTAATAGAAGGGGGTGCATGGGTGACTGCAGTGTTTTTTGTTGGACTTTGGAGGCTCAACTCAGCATTTTCTGGGGTGTTTCTGTCTTCACTATGTCCTTTGACAGTAGCAATAGATTGGGTGGTCATGGTTACAGCAGGTGTAGCTAATCCAGAATATTGCAGATCATCACTATTATTCCCTGAGTCTACTTTGCGCTTTTGTTTTTGAATGCTATGTTCCATCATAGGGGAGGAGGATTGAGTTGGAGCAGTGCTTTTGAAAGTTGGCGATGAACTTTGGAGGCGTTGGCTGCTGTCGTTGATGACTGTGTGTGTCACATCAGTCCTTTGGTTGTTGGTGCTTGTGTCCTGATTGTGGCTGTGCCCCTGAGTGCTGAGTTTTGATGGAATACTGCTGGTTGTAGTATCTACATTCCTGTTTGGAGACTCTTGAAGGGCGCCTTTCCTTTTTGTTTCCTGTTTCCTACGTTTTGAAGATTCACTGTCTGAAAATAATAAAATAGTATTGTTTATAAGGAAGTATGCAAGAGGAATGCAACTATAAAACATATTTGAAATTATGGTTCTTCAATTATATTAAGAAAAGAGAAGCAAAATTATGAAAATTAAAGTATGAGGCATAGGATCTTTAATGGTATATGAATTTTAAAAAGCAAATGTCAAGGTAATCTGGAAAAACAGTGTGATTGTAAATCTAAAATCAGCATAAAGGGCAATCAAATTAAAAGGGATCAGGTTTGCTTGAGGAACATTGAAGAACACACAATCAAACACTTGTGGAACATATTTAGCTATCCAAAAGACAAATTCACACTCTACATATTATACCAAGAAAGGGGCAGATCCAGGATTTTGAAAGAGGAGAGGGGATCATTGATACATTTGCCCGTTTGTTTGGTATAAGCCTCATTCCTAATGACTGATTTTCCATCGGTTTTGCACTGATTAAACGTTTCTTCAGTTTTCAGAATGTTTCCCCTCCAACAATTTGTATCTATCTTTAAGGTCTGTGACTTGTCCACACAATTCCGAGCATGTATCTTGATCTAGGCTAGTCTGCAGGTACAATATACTAAATAGACCATGCATGGTGGGGAGAATTAAGTTGACACAGGTGTTCAAGAGAGCAGGAAAGATGAGCATTCTGGTCAACATACCTACTGATCTCTTTCTACGCTTTACATTCGCTATCTCAATGAATTCTTGAAGGTGGGCTTTTTTGAACCCATTGGCATTACAGATGGTGACTGCAGGGAAGGGGAGTTTCCTCTCCCACTCTACTGTAGTTTTCACAAGGACATCATGATGAAAGTATTTGAAGATGATGTCATATGAGTTCCAGATCAGGAGTCCTACCATCATGAGAGATATCAGGGTCCAGAAGATCTTCCTTGCCTTGCCTGGAACATTAAAGAAACATATGATTCATATTTATTATCTATTATTTCAAATCAAACAGATGAAAAATTATTATCATTAGGTCTATCCCAAAAAGTGGGACATAACAGAAACATTCTGCAACCAACTTTTTTAGTCAGTTCGCTACTTACTAAGATGGCACATAACAATATAATTATGTTATTGATGGTGAGGTTGAAACCTCACCAAATCAGAACGTTTTTATAATATTATTTTTTGGAGAGGTTAGAATGGAACCAATACAGAATGTGATTAGAACATTCTGTTTAGGTTGAAGAATGTTATAAGAATGTTATAATAACGTTGCAGTGCAACATCACAGCAGTTTGTTGCAGCAATGATATTGGGAGCCATCAAAATAATTGGCTGGGATGTGCTATGGTAAAATGATGTACTGATGCGAATGTCAGTCCGCTGCGTAAAATCTTAGCTAACTTACAAAAGAAAGACTCAGAGCTAAAAGTGACTCTCCACTGGGGGTGGAGAGCATAGAGGTTTTGTTACAGTGTTGGTAAAACAGAAGCATGAGCATTGGTAGTTTCAGAGTGTAACCTGTAAGCAGATAGAGATGAAGTAAGCTGCACCATGAACTAAGGTTACTGATGGGCGAGCGAGCAGGGCCAAGCTGGTGGACTAGACTAGGGGTGTTGGCTGTGTGTGGTTGAGTGGAAAGCCTCTCTGGACTGATAATTGTCAACTGGAGCACAGCGATGTATACCACATATCTTGGACTTAATAAGCATTATCCTTTCATTCAAGTGTTCTGCCACCTCTTTATGATGAGCTGCATTCTGAGATGACTTGCAGCCACGATGGAAGACAATATACATGAGCTATCATACTGGAATAATTAATACGGACTAATGATAATTGACACCCCTATGCATAACCGTAAAGTGAAACCCTATAGTTAAATGTTTCACCTCTAGCCTTACTGACATGGGGTATGCCATGTGCCGTCGTGTTCTCATAGAATTGGGTCCAGGTGAACTGGAGCTCGGTTTCCTCATGAAGGTCATTCTGAAGGTCATCCATCAGTGTGCAGCGACTGCCAGACACATAGTTGTAAGGTCTGTCCAGCTCGGCAAACGCTGTCACAGCATCCATTCTCTTCCGCCTGTGAAAGAAGATAGATGATAATGAAGGTAATTGGAGATATATGTCTTCTCAATGGCTGGGTCGTAGTAGTGCATGGGATGAAATAATGCACACGCCCTTTGGGCTCATACATTATTGCCACAGATGTTATCAAATATTATGGATAAATGTATAAATCAGTGTAGACCTGTCTGATTCTCAGGAGGTTGGTTGGGGGAGCATTGGTCAGTGGGTTGTGTCTCCCCCTGGTGTTTGGTTAGAACATCTAGCATTGTTTTCAGTGAGTTTGGTTGCTGGTTAGTCAATCACCTGCTTACACCCCCAACAGACAGGTCTACACAATTTCTCAACTGTCCAAATGTCATTCACTAACCTGTTGTGTTGCTGCTCAATTAAAAGCCAAAATTGAAATGCTTGATGTCAAAAGAGACCGTCAGTTACTGTTGATAATGCACCATCACAGGAAATGTGTTGATTTTCTTGTACAGCGACAGAGAAATACCCGACAAGGAGACAAAATAATTTTTAAAACTGAACTGGTGAAAAGTGAACTTTATAATAAGTCACCATATCATATAGGATCAAAACTGTGGAATCAGCTACCTGCTGAAATCCAATTCCTAGACTCTAAACATGATTTCAAAAAGGCCATAAGGAAATTGTAAATACTGTGAACTTCCTACACAGTACACTGTGAGGACAAAATTGTGTAGTCTAAAACGGGACAGATGGAATGCATCATGCTTATACTAGCTATGTGCAATACCTGAAGTACCGTATTGTATAATGACTGTAATTGTATGAAATTGTGTATGTATTAATTTGTGAATTTGTATTTCGCTCTATACGGAAGATCAATTTATGTAAATTGAGTATAGTTAATAAAAAAAAAATAAATAAAAAATAAAAAAAATAGAAAAATAAAAAATCTACCCTACCCTAATTCTTTTCGCCTATGTTACCTGAACACAACTACATTTTTTTTGGCCTTATCAGAGTTGCTGGTAAGGGTGACTCACCTGTATATAGCTAGCTAGATCATTGCAGCAAATAGCGATCAAAGGACAATTATTGGCATATATTATGAGAAATAAATGTTCTGAGGACCTTTCCTTTGAGTTTCAGATATTTTAAAACATTTTCCAGCCTTTAAATTGACAAATTATACTTGGAACATATACAAAACCTGGCAATGTATGCACATTATATGTGAAAAGTACCATATTCGAAAACTGATATTTTCAATTTCAAAGCCTGATTAATGGAACTATGGACTAATATTGAAATATTTTTATAGAATAAAGGCAAATGTAGCATCAGACCTTTATATGTAACTAAATGTCAACCTTTTGATATCATTAAGCATGACAAAAGGCGCAAAAATGAGCACAGTTGACCCCTGAGAGCAACCCAAACACATCAATTATGCTGTATTCAGGAATATACAAGTACACAGGTGGGCATTATCATGATGTAAAAGTACATGTTACCCTCATAAACTGTAAGGATTGCGGTATTTTTTGTACTTTCCCATCAGAAAACCTATTAAATAGTAACAATAGATAATTGTATAAAAAGATACAACAAATATAGGCAAGAAATAAGCAAACATTCTGTAATCAAATTCAAATTGCTTCTCTGCATCCAGATGGCTTATTGGAAAAATCTATGCAAAATGGTGATATTTCATAATTTCACCTCAGCCTTCCGACTGTATTCATTTGCTGTATAATGCTTGCATATAGGTGAATGACACATCATTAGATTCTAAATTTAATTCTCTAAACTCCTTATTGAAAGAATTGAGATAGAATACCAAATTTAGGCAAATTTTGGAGGACATTCTCAACATTCCAAAGTATTTGGAATGTTCAGTTGGAATACATTTCATCCAGATTCATGATATATAGATTCCTAGCTTTAGAACGATACCAAGATGATTAAAATTGATCAAGAATTGTAAGAATGATGAGGATTTCTTTGAAAAATGTTAGGGCAACTTAATGTTTTTGAATGCAATTTGCTGCAATGATCTATATTTATAGTAATATTCAGGCCTTTGTCTATGTATGATCACAGTGGTGTGAACCCCTACCCTAATTCTTTTGGCCTATGTTCCTCTGAACACAACTTTTTAGTTTTTGGCCTTACCAGCAATGCTGGTAAGGGTGATCCACCTGTGTATACCTGGCTGGTACCAGTCAGGTCTGTCTGCACCACTATAAAGGTTTGCCTCACCTCAAGTCAAACACCTGCCCCAATAGGGTAGAGACCCTAGTGTGACTCTCTGAATTCAAAGCTCCGTGGTTCAATCCTGGGCTGTGCACATTGATTGAAAAAACTTTTCATGAATTCAAAATTGGGTGTTCCTGGTGCTCTAGTTAAACTACAGATCAGCAACAGTGCATTATTTGAGACCACCAGTGCATTATCTGAGACTACTAGTGCATTATCATGGTAGCAGTGCATTATCAACTGAGAATGCATCAAGAGAACAAAAGAAATCAAGGTGGATTCAGAGGACGAGTGGTTTATGGGGGAGGAAATGACGGCAAGGTGAGGTGGTTTAATAGTCATCACCCAGGATTGAACTCAGGCCAGCTGTGTGTAAAGTCAAGACGCTGACCACTAGACCACCCAACACCCTAAAGGAAGATAGATTGCAGCATTGATCACCAAATGTCAATACTTCGTACCATAGATAGCTGATTTCCAGTATTTAAGGCACCTTCACAATAATAAATTTTGTAGAGAAAATCATAGGGATAGCTATAGCAAATAGATAAATTTTGCTCTATATGTATATGTATATATATATATATATATATATATATATATATATATATATATATATAAAGAAAACAATTTCAAATAAAATGAGGAAACTTTGATTAATTGTCAGTTAGGTTGCCCTGAATTCATACAGGGACTATTTCTATCAAAACTTTCTTTTGACAACGTTTGATCTATTATGAGAACAATATACATGGGGTTAAGATATTCGAAACTGATACTGTTTAAACTGAGAAGAAAATCAGTTTCTACCCCGTTCCTACGGATTTACACAACCTTTACCTCGAAATATCATAGTGTCATCCAAACCTACGGTTATATTAGACTTCAGAATTTCCTATCAATTGAATTTCCTTTTATAAAAGTTTGAATCCTGCCTCTACCATCGATATAGTACTACAAATCATTCTAATTTGATTCAGGAAAATGATTGTTTTTGTGAAATGTTATGCAATAGTAACTTTCTTGGCCATAACTGCAAAACAAACTGTCGAACATTCAGTACAGGTCCTAAGCCCAAACGATTAAAATCAGTGTCTCATAGACCAGCATGCCCGTGGAAAATGCTACTTTTTTCAAGAAGAGAAAGAAAAGAAAACACTGTTTGGACGCCACACCCGTCAAACCAAGTTGTTTTACCAAGGAAAATACAATATTTTGAAAACTAAAGGTTGTTTTAGTGGATTTAAGATCTAGATTATCTGTTTCAATGGAAATGTGTACATTGACGCTGTACGTGTTTTCCACTTCTAAGTATATCATGAAATTAATACCCTTTACAGACTGGGCTCATAAGGCGCATTCCGCCTGTAATGAACAGTCATTATAAGCGCATTTTGAGGCCAGTCTGTAACTGATATTATTGTTTTGTTTTTTTCAATTTGAATTTAAATACTCATCAATTAAAACTCGTTTCTCTTTTGCTTTTTCGTATGTCAATTCTAATCTGATTCATGTTCTTCCTTTAGGAGGTTGGGTGGCCAACATCATTGAGGTGTTGGTAGCACTCGTTGGTATTGCCCCTGGGCAGGTTCGAGTCCCCAAGTGGACACCCCAAGTGGAGTGCCCCCAGTGAGGCAATGAAATAAGGACATTTGAATGACCCCTGCACGGAATTGTGCCCAAATGATCCACAGGACTAAGTGGAAGAACATTTGATAAAAGTGAACTTAGCCTGTATAAAAATCCTACAAAAATAATAATAAAAAAAAAAATTACTACAAACATTATGTAAATAAACATCATGGAAGAGATGATGTCATGCTATTTTGGACCATTTAAGACCCCCCTCTTGGTCATGTTTTTACTATAGGAATGTACAGGAGTCCAGACCGTCCCACCCCCTACCCATGTGGCATGATGTCATTTATGGACGGCCCCTAAAAATAAATGCATTGTCGAATATTACCTATTTAAAACACGGTCTGGTGACTATGCTATAATACTAATGTGCAAAACAGATGAACATAAAAAAACAATAATATGCTAGTTGCCTTACCTGATATTATTGGCTTCTGAATCTGGCTGAGTTTTTAGTTTGTTTCCACGCCCAGTATTTGGTAGGGGGGCGGTAGGTATGTCCTCGTCTGATGCCTTCTCCTTTGTAACAGCATTATCGGTCTCTGAATTCGACTGAGACTCAGGTTTGATCTTATTTTCAATATCCAAGAGGGAGACAACAGAAATGAGCATTTCCTCGCTATCCCCATTGGATACATTATCATTTGAGCCGAAATTTGAGGCTTTTGAATTTGCCTGCGATTTAGCTTTGTTACTATGTCCGATATTTAGGAGGGAAGCAACAGAAACGATTGCTTCCTTGGCATCATTGTCTGAGTTATTTTCCTTCGAGTCGATCTTATTGTTCCGAGACCATGCAAAGAGGGGCATATTCGAGTAGGGTCTTGTTTGAAATATCACCTCTTTGTGTTCCCCCTGTGCCAACGACAGGGATATCCAAGGCCTTGCTCCACTGGCTGTTGTGTGTGTGGTCCTGTCTACGGCAAATTAAAGGACACCTGCCTCTTAAAAGTGTAGGGGTATGGTCTCTTCCTTCTCATAGATTTGATCACCATCACCACCCTTTGACTCTGGTTGTTAATTAGGGCTTAAATCAACCAATATCCAACCAACCAACCTTTTTTAAAATAGTGTTCAAGCGGCCAACGAAAACTGTCGGACTACTTTGAGGTAGAAGGTGTAGCGATCTTATAGATTCCCCAGGACAGGTCTACAGCGTAAAGTCTTTGTAGTATGATCCAAATTCAAGATATTTCAGACCAACTCTGATGAGTGTCTTGCCATTCGGCCTTAAAGCTAGCTGCTGACGTTGCCAATGAAAGCCGTGGAGCCCTTTGAACTAAAACCATCCTGATACACCTGTACACGGTTCCACCACTAATAATTGGTTTACTCGCGGACATTCTGGTACCCAGTTCACTAATGAGAACGGCCATCTGGGACGCCGCTGAGATAGTGTATTTACTCGCCAAATATTGCGTAATATGCCCATATAAGGTAAACCGTGTAAGCGTGTATTCAATACTAGAAAGGTGATACTTTTGCAGGCTACACGTACCAGGCGACTTGATACACCTCAAAGGTCACGGTTCATGCTGAACAATTTAAAAAGCAACAAAACATGATTCACCAATCAACTGAACAAACAAAACCTCATACCCTAAGTGCAAATAGTCAACACTCGTGTACTGGGCAGTAACCTCCTTGACCAATCAGCCTGTTAAGCCTGTATTCCACTAGGCGATTCTGACTGCCGGTTATTTGGTTATTTATTGTTGCAAAATTATTGCCAAAGACCACACATCCTACATATCATTTGAAAGAGAATTTGAAGACCGTTCTAATGGTATGTAGCATGTATATGATTCCCCAATATTGCCGATACTGATTTTAGATACTAGGAGTATTTAAATCCGCTGGTGTAATATGGCCTTTACTTCATACAAAGGAGTGTTATGGTTTTGGACCTTAGCCTATATATTCCCTCTGAAGGGTAGACTGGTTTCACCCCCTGCCAGTTTACTCTTAAGGATAGGTCCCTGACCTGGGCAGATCCAGCATAATAAAAGGGGTCTTGGCCGTCCCTCACAGGGCCTGAGTTTTGCATTAAGAAAATAAAAAATTGGTCAACAAAAGTGTATGTGTGTGTGTGGTGGTGTGTGTGTGTGTGTGTGTGTGTGTGGTGTGTATGTGTGTGTGTGTGGTGTGTGGTGCGTGTGTGTGGTGTGTGTGATGTGTGTGTGTGGTGTGTGTGTGGTGTGTGTGTGGTGTGCGTGTGTGGTGTGTGTGTGGTGTGTGTGATGTGTGTGTAGTGTGTGTGAGGTGTGTGTGTGGTGTGTGTGTGTGTGTGGTGTGTGTGGGTGTGGTGTGTGGTGTGTGGTGTATGTGTGTGTGTGTGGGTGTGGTGTGTGGTGTGTGTGTGTGGGTGTGGTGTGTGGTGTGTGTGTGGTGTGCGTGTGTGGTGTGCGTGTGTGGTGTGTGTGTGGTGTGTGTGATGTGTGTGTAGTGTGTGTGAGGTGTGTGTGTGGTGTGTGTGTGGTGTGTGTGTGTGTGTGGTGTGTTTGTGTGTGGTGTGTGGTGTGTGGTGTGTGTGTGTGTGGGTGTGTGTGTGGTGTGTATGTGGTGTGTGTGGGGGGGTGTGGTGTGTGTGTGTTTCTCCTAGTGTCCCTGTCTAAATCCGCCCCTACCTGCAATTGGTGCCTGATAAAGTTAATATTTAGTATGAGTATGAGAGAAACAAAATCCGCATGCAGATGTACATGTACTGGCACGTATTCATTTTGGTAAGGTGTATAAACTGATAAAGACATTTGCAAAACGCCTATTCTTATAGTAGCACATTTCATTTGTCAAAAATTTCAAATTATTAGGGGCTATATTCAAAATAATGTTTCATATATGTTTTCTTTTTTGATACCTCAACAAAAAAAGAAATCAAGAACAAATGTCAGTGGCCTGTTGCACAATGACTGATCATAACAACAAACACTTTAAGATCATCTTACGCACATGTGCTTTACAACAATGTCTTAGTTACGATATCTTTGTTATGAAACCTCTATAACCTCTTTTCTACTTTATCAAATTTAATTCCTAAAATGCCATAATGTAAGGACATTGTAGGTCTATGTACCATAAAAATAACATCTCATTCACAACTTTTTAAACAGCTGTTTTTTGTGTTTGAAAAATGGCCTAACATAGATTAAAATATTCTTGCTATGTCCAACTCTGGGAAATGAATATAAATGGGTGAAAATTGCTATTAAGTTTTGACAACAGCGAGGGTTTTGTCACCATAACAGTGAGAACAATTTCTAAACCCTTGCTGTGCTCTCGCTGTTGCAAGAGTTTGCTTATGCGATGGACCACGGTGGCCCGTTGCACAATAGAATTTCCTTGTGAGGATCAAATAAAGATACCATAAAGAACTTTTGCTTAACAGAGAAATGTTTCTTTGTAAGGAAACTTTTCCTTGTTATGAAAATAGTAGAAATCACTGGTTCTAATGAATGAAATTGAATTCTGTAAATTGATATAAAGAGGGAAAAAATTAGAAAAAAAAGAGTAAAAGTTACAGTTCTTTGAGGGCATTCTAAATATAGAAACAAAATTGTTGAAAAACCATTCTTTGTTAGGAAAATATCTGCAAATAATTTACTATGCAACAATGAACTGTTTCGCTAATAATATTATTTTCATTGCTAGGAAACCCATTGTGCAACGGGGCACAATAGAATTTCGTAACAACGAAAGCACAACGAACTTTTGCTTAGTAACGAAAAGTTTCGTTGTAAGGAAAATACAATATCTCGGGTTCTAATGAATGAAATTAAATTCTGTAAAGTGTTATGAACTGAGAAAAAATTATAAAAAATTCAGTAAAAGTTACAGCTCTTTGGGGACATTCTAAATATAGAAAAAAAATTGTGCAAAACCATCGTTGTTACAATAAAAGTAACGACGAAATGTTTCGTTGTTTTTGTATTTTCGTTGTTACGAAACCCATTGTGCAACGGGTCACTGTGGCCCGTTGCACAAAAGATTTTTGTAACAAGGATCAAACAAAGATATCTTTGTCAAAGATATCTTTGTTACGATTTTACAAACATTGTAAAATCTCTGGTTCTAATGAATGAAATTGAATTCTGTAAATTGATGTAAAAATGGAAAAAATTAGAGACAATTCAGTAAAAGTTACAGCTCTCTGCTGGGAGCATTCTAAATATATAAAAAAATTGTTGCAAAACGATCCTTGTTACGAAAATATTATTTTCATTAATAAAATCATTTTCGTTGTTACGAAACCCATTGTGCAACGGGCCACTGTGGCCTTTTGCACAATGACTGATGACTATATCAAGGACTAATGACGTGCAAAGTTGCTTTAGAAAGACATTGCTAATTTAGTACCCATCGGAAAGCCCCATTGTAAAGCAACTTTTCCACAGTTGGTACTAAAGATCGGCGCTAAAATCAGCCAATTCCACTCCTAGAATTGGCCGATTTTAGCACCAATTCAGATCAAACATGCACATTTTAATATACAAAACCAACAGGCAATCATAAGAATGGCCCGATTTTAGCGCCGATCCGTTGCCTTCCTGTGGAAAAGTTGCCTTAGTGGGTATGGGGCTTAACAACAATAGGCATTATGCAACTGGCGTCTGAGGCTACCAATTGTGCCATCATTATGAAATCATAACACATCCTTACGAAACGCCACGTTTGTTGTATAACGAGCCCTCTCCCAACACACAGCGGGTTGTTGTGTCAATAGTCTGACCGACACCCCTTTGTCCATTACATCCAATACCGTCCTGTTGACATGCACTGTTAGCTCGACGATCACAGTGCCGACTCAGCAATTGACTCTGTTAAGGATAGACTACTATGGTTGGAGGCCGGTTTGGTAAAAGTGTAACATCTCATGTAATATAAAGGGAGGGCCAGTGAAATTCAGTTTTCTTTAAATTTGTATCTTATATCTTTGATTAAATGCTACCAAATACGTATATCACAGTCTTAGTCTTAGACATAGTTCTTTTTGATAATTATCGTTATTTTGATGTCAGACGTCTTAGGTCCCCTGTCAACGTAAAATTGGACGTCTGTGTGTGATATCACACAAATTAACCGTTATTTTCAACTTTTAAAATTGCAAAATCTGTAAAATAATTTTGTAACCTTTTTGGGACAGCTAAATTATCAAATTTTGATGTTCTAAACAATATTTCACTCATTAACAAATAGGGACAAAATCAAGTTTTCACATCGTCTGCCTATGACGTCACACACAGAGAAATGCACTGTGCATGCTGCACAACCTGAAAACAGGGACAATCATTTTGAATAAAAAAATTGTGTATAAAATTCAAACTAACCATGCAAGAAAACTTTATGAAATTTGGCATGGGGTTGACCTGGATGGTTAGAATCACGATACTATATCAATTCAAATTAACTGATTCCTCTCTTTAAAGCCTCTTTTTCCACATGTAATATTTCAATTAAGAATTAAACAAACCAGTTTTTTAATCCATCTGATTACATAATTGATGATTCACTTCACGGTTGCCATTTGGAGGACGTAGGAGCTCTTCGTTTTCAACATTATATATATGTCAAACCTGTATCATAGGTCACCCTTATATCATAGGTCACACCTGTATCATAGGTCACACCTGTATCATAGGTCACACCTGTATCATAGGTCACACCTGTATCATAGGTCACCCTTATATCATAGGTCACACCTGTATCATAGGTCACACCTGTATCATAGGTCACACTTATATAAAAGACCACACTTGTATAATAGACCACACCTGTATCATAGGTCACACTTGTATCATAGGTCACACCTGTATCATAGGTCACACCTGTATCATAGTTCACACCTGTATTATAGTTCACACCTGTATCATAGGTCACACTTGTATCATAGATCACACCTGTATCATAGGTCACACTTGCATCATAGGTCACCCTTATATCATAGGTCACACCTGTATCATAGGTCACACTTGTATCATAGGTCACCCTTATATCATAGGTCACACCTGTATCATAGGTCACACCTGTATCATAGGTCACACTTGTATCATAGGTCACCCTTATATCATAGGTGACACCTGTATCATAGGTCACACCTGTATCATAGGTCACACCTGTATCATAGGTCACACTTGTATCATAGGTCACCCTTATATCATAGGTCACACCTGTATCATAGGTCACACTTGTATCATAAGTCACCCTTATATCATAGGTCACACCTGTATCATAGGTCACACTTGTATCATAGGTCACCCTTTTATAATAGGTCACACTTTTATAATAGGTAACACTTGTAACATAGGTCAAACCTGTATCATAGGTCACAGCTTTTATTATAGGTCACACTTGTATCATGGTTCACACTCAGTGAACCCCATGAAAAGCCTAAGATTTAGGCAGTCCTAAATGGAATAACTTTCAAAGGGCATTCTTCCACTATACCCTGAAACAAGTCTCAGACTCTCTGGCAGTGTCACTATAGCAACCCTCAGCTGGAAAATCCACTCAGTGAGCTCCAAAGATGCCTAAAGGCAATATTCCAGTATGCTGTGATTTGCTCGCAAAGGGCAATTAACTTGTGGTGTATGACACCACTACTGGTAAAACCAGGTGCCGCAAGGTGCAGTATACGGATTTATTTGCAGTGGTCCTTGCAGTGGTCCTTGCGGTGGCCCATCGGAAATGATTTTATATAGGTTTTCTATGGTTT
Source organism: Lepidonotus clava (assembly GCA_936440205.1). NCBI lineage: Eukaryota > Metazoa > Annelida > Polychaeta > Phyllodocida > Polynoidae > Lepidonotus > Lepidonotus clava. Next base: position 50,717,838 of record OW387143.1, on the reverse strand, counting down.
TCTTGCAGTGGGGGAAACCCATGTTGCTATCTGCACCACAAAGATGCCAAACTAATGACATAAACCTATTAGTGTTCAAACTCCTACAAGGATCAACAGTCACATAATATTGTGTCTCCACCTGGTGTTAACTGTAAGAACTAAACCCTGTCTATATTGCCCTGTTGTGTGAAGTTGCAGACCAAGGGGGCTGGTACAGAAGCAGTCAAGGCGGACTAAACAACCCTAAACTCAGACTTGTCTGATATTTTTGGTGCTCAAGAACCCCACTCAACCAAGTAAGGGGGAACCCATCAGTGTTCTACAATCTGAAAAATGCCCCCTTTTCATGATTTTTTTTTACTCAAAAAGATCCCTTTTTTCTTAAAAACGTGAATTTTTGGGGACTCAAATACCCCTTTTTCAGAAAATGTGGAATGCAGATCACCTTAAATACATAAAATAACCTACTAAAATACTTGCTGTCAGAGCATTGGAAATGTTATTTACATGTGTTCACATTTTATTATAAACTGAAAACTGCCCAAAATATCATAATGTACACTGAAAACTGCCAAGTTTCTGAAGGGTATTGACACAACTTATTGTATGTAGAAAAACACAACCCTTTTTCTCATTTTTGCGAATTCTATGGTGAAAAATACCCCCTTCTTTCAATTTATGTGGACATGCAAACTTTCTTGGAAATGACCCCTTTTTTTCCGCAGTTTATAGAATGCTGATGCGCATCCCATTAATCATATAGTGGGGGTACCGGGATTTGATGTCAGCCGGCTGACATCCCCCCTCCCCCCAAAAATGAAAAAAAAATAGAAAAAAGCAGGGTTAGTCATCTGTAAGACTGGCGCTGGTGCATTTAGTCATTCGCTGATCCAATCATTTTAGTCGGCAGGGGATAGGTTTGCTCAGCGGAGACCAGGCTTTTGACAACCTTTTGAGTACATATTACTGACAACTTCCAGACTATGTGGCTGGCAAAAAATACATTGTCATGTACGATATTAGCAATTAAAGGTTTGACATTTTCGTTAAAAGCACTTTCAAGGGTCCTGAGGGCATATGCTACAAGAGAGCCCTTTGTGGGGGTCCTAATGTCGCATGTCGAATTGGGCATGTCGCCGTGTCAAATTTAAGAAATGGACATGTCACCCTGTCGAATTTAAGAAATGGCCATGTCCCATGTCACTATCTTTCAAAGATCCCCTGTCGCATGTCACTAGGCCTAAAAAATGCCCATGTCGGCGTGTCAAATTTAAGGGTCTAGGGCCATTACAAGGCCAAAAGACTGTGAAGGTCAGATGCCTGAAGGCATGCATTACATGGGCAGGAGTTTATGAGGGCATTGGGGCATCAGTCCCAGGCCAAAAGGACAAAAGTCATGAGAATACAGCAACCTTGAATCTGATCATGATTTCAGCAAACATGAAGGTGAAATTCATGGGAGCAAAACATGAATGCAGAGGGGAAACAGAGCTACCCAGCCAGCTTGTGGCATAACAGAAACGTTCTGAAGTCATACTTTTTTAATCAGTTTGTTACTTACTAAGATGGCATGTAACAATTACATTATTGATGGTGAGGTTTCAACCTCACCAAATCAAAATGTTATCATAATGTTACTATAACATTATTTGTTGGTGAGTTTAGGATGTAACCAAAACAGAATGTTATAAGAATATTCTGTTTGGGTTAAAGAATGTAACCAGAATGTTGTAATAACATCACAGTGCAACTTCACAGCAGTACATTGCAGCGACGTAATTGGGAGTCATCAAAAGAACGTAACAAGAACCAAATGCAGAACCAGCCAGAACGTTGCTGCAACGTTATAATAACCATTGCATCCTTGGCTGGGTATACACCACTGATTCTATTGGGATAATGTACATAACAAAGTAAAAATAAATAACAAGGAAAACCATGACTGGGCAGCTATCTAAATAACAGACCTCTAACTGATATATGCAAGTACTACATATCGCTCTACACGGAACACTAGTTGATGACCCTGCCACCAGAGGTCAGCAGGCGAGTAGGTTCGTTTGGATCCCGAATGAGGCCAGCGGTAACCATGGTGACAGGACAAAGTGGGCGATAATTGGTCAATGACAGGGTATCAATCAGAACACGGGGTCAGGGCTGGGGGTTGGGGCTGAGATTCGCCCCCACTATATATACTACACATGGCCAGGCAGTTTAAGGGATGCTAACCTACTGAGTAGTCTGTAACAGTTACTGCTTATCTGGGGTGGATCCAGGGGGGTCCTCGGGGTTCTTACCCCTTCCCCCCCTTTTAGTGGGGACTTAAACTTGGCCTGTGTGTGGACCCCCCCCCCCCCCCCTTTTCAAAATCCTGTATCCACCCCTACTCATATACTACTCATGGCCATGCGGCTTAAAGAATGCTAACCTACTGAGTAGTGGATCCAGGGGGGGGGGGGGGGGTCCTGACCCCCCCCTGCTTTTGGTGGGACTTTAACTTGCATAAGAGATGTTGTGTGCATACACGTGAATGCACGCTGTTTTTGTATTTAGCCTATATGTGGACCCCCTTTTCAAAATCCTGTATCTGCCTCTGCTTATATCTACTACACATCGCCATGCGGCTTAAAGAATGCTTACCTACTGAGTAGTCTATGACATTTACAGCTTATCTACTGCACGTGGCCGTGCGGCTTAAGGAGTCCTAACCCACTGAGTAGTCTGTAACATTTACTGCTTATATACTACACATGGCCAGGCAGTTTAAGGGATGCTAACCTACTGAGTAGTCTGAAACATTTACAGCTTATAAGGGGTGGATCCAGGGGGGGGGGTCCTGACCCCCCCCCCCCTTCTTTTAGTGGGACTTAAACTTGCATAAGAGGAAAAAAATGTCGCGTGCATACACGTGATTGCACGCTGTTTTAGTATTTAGCCTATATGTGGACCCCCTTTTCAAAATCCTGCCTCTGCTTATATCTACTACACATCGCCATGCGGCTTATAGAATGCTTACCTACTGAGTAGTCTGTGACATTTACAGCTTATCTACTGCACGTGGCCGTGCGGCTTAAGGAGTCCTAACCCACTGAGTAGTCTGTAACCGTTTACAGCTTATATACTACACATGGCCAGACAGTTTAAGGGATGCTAACCTACTGAGTAGTCTGTAACATTTACTGCTTATAAGTGGCGGATCCAGGGGGGGGGGTCCTGACCCCCCCCCTTCTTTTGGTGGGACTTAAACTTGCATAAGAGGAAAAAAATGTCGCGTGCATACACGTGATTGCATGCTGTTTTAGTATTTAGCCTATATGTGGACCCCCTTTTCAAAATCCTGTATCTGCCTCTGCTTATATCTACTACACATCGCCATGCGGCTTAAAGAATGCTTACCTACTGAGTAGTCTGTGACATTTACAGCTTATCTACTACACGTGGCCGTGCGGCTTAAGGAGTCCTAACCCACTGAGTAGTCTGTAACATTTACTGCTTATATACTACACATGGCCAGGCAGTTTAAGGGATGCTAACCTACTGAGTAGTCTGAAACATTTACAGCTTATAAGGGGCGGATCCAGGGGGGGGGGGGGTCCTGACCCCCCCCCCTTCTTTTGGTGGGACTTAAACTTGCATAAGAGGAAAAAAATGTCGCGTGCATACACGTGATTGCACGCTGTTTTAGTATTTAGCCTATATGTGGACCCCCTTTTCAAAATCATGCCTCTGCTTATATCTACTACACATCGCCATGCGGCTTAAAGAATGCTTACCTACTGAGTAGTCTATGACATTTACAGCTTATCTACTGCACGTGGCCGTGCGGCTTAAGGAGTCCTAACCCACTGAGTAGTCTGTAACATTTACTGCTTATATACTACACATGGCCAGGCAGTTTAAGGGATGCTAACTTACTGAGTAGTCTGTAACATTTACTGCTTATAAGGGGCGGATCCAGGGGGGGGGTCCTGACCCCCCCCCCCTTCTTTTGATGGGACTTAAACTTGCATAAGAGGAAAAAAATGTCGCGTGCATACACGTGATTGCACGCTGTTTTAGTATTTAGCCTATAATTATGTGGACCCCCTTTTCAAAATCCTGTATCTGCCTCTGCTTATATCTACTACACATCGCCATGCGGCTTAAAGAATGCTTACCTACTGAGTAGTCTATGACATTTACAGCTTATATACTACACGTGGCCGTGCGGCTTAAGGAGTCCTAACCCACTGAGTAGTCTGTAACATTTACTGCTAATATACTACACATGGTCGTGCAGCTTAAAGAATGCTAACCTACTGAGTAGTCTGTGACATTTACAGCTTCGTCCTGGTGAATACAGCATTTCCACCCAAAAAAAAGGAGGAGGGCAGAACCCCCGGACCCTCCTCCTGGATCTTCACTCACTTTACCTGGGTCCATCAGGGCTTACTCCACACCAAAGCCAGAGGGAGTAGGTTCTTGGAAAGCCTAAGGGTATAGACATTGTGCACATGATGTCACACCACCCAAATTGGGATGGCAGCCATGTTGGTGATCAGTTTGAATTTATCATCATTTACAATAAGCCCATCCCACATTGGGTGTATCCAAGGGTTGGACAAGGGTTAGACAAAATTACTATAGAAGTCAAGTCTCCTAGAGTTGGGTTACTGAAATAAGCAAGACTTTCATTTTTTCTATATCCCCAAGGACTGATAGAACATTATGATTTCTTAAATTTTACCATCTGACAGATTTGCAGGTTTGTCTGCCATTCAAATGCTGTCTTCCAGGGCAGAATGGGGTTGGACATTATAATATGTTGGGCTGACAGGCTTTACCATTGGGGAAAAGGACATAATATAAGGTCACATTTTAGAGATTTTAGGAGCAAACTGTCTACCTTATTATTTTGGTCAAATGCGTATCATGCAACTCTCTTCAGGGAATAAACATGAAGGCAATTTTGAAAATATTTCATGGTAACTTTATTGTTGGTGTATACTGGAACCCCCTCAGATTTACCCAGAACCCTCAGATTCACATGGAACCCCCTCAGATTTACCTGGTAGCCCCTCAGATTTACCCAGAACCCCTAAGATTTACCTGGAACCCCTCAGCTTTACTTGGGACCCCCTCAGCTTTATGTAAAACCCCTCAGATTTGTCCAGAACCCCCTCAGATTTACCCAGAACCCCCAAGATTTACCTGGAACCCCTTGGATTTACCTTGAACCCCCTCATATTTACCTGGAACTCCTCAGATTTACCTAGAATGCCTCGGATTCCCTTGAAACCCTTCAGATTTACCCCTCAGATTGACCTGGAGCCCCTCAGATTGACCTGGAGCCCCTCAGATTTACCCAGAACCCCTCATATTGACCTGGAACCCCTGAGAATTATCCAGAACCCCTCAGATTTACCTGAAACCCCTCAGATTCCCCTGAAACCCTTCAGATTTACCCCTCAGATTGACCTGGAGCCCCTCAGATTTACCCAGAACCCCTCAGATTGACCTGAAACCCCTTAGATTCCCCTGAACCCCTTTAAATTTACCCCTCAGATTTACCTGGAACCCCCTAAGATTTACCTGAACCCCCTCAGATTGACCTGGAGCCCCTCAGATTTACCCAGAACCCCACAGATTGACCTGGAACCCCTCGGATTTACCTAGAACCCCCTCGAATTTACCTGGAACACCTCAGATTTACCTGGAACCTCTCAGATTTACTTTAGACCCCTCAGATTTACCTGGGACCCCTCAGATTTACCTGGAACCCCTCAGATTCTTCAGGTTTCGAGAATCTCTGTGCGTTACACGCCAGTTCATAGATGACTGTGAGAACGTGGGTTTGTCCCCTATCCCACACATTTGGGCACCACGGCAAAGGGGTTAAGTCGTCATTAGTTAGACTGCCTTGGGCTATATAATTATATACACAATGCTCATTGGCTTATCAAGGGCAAGTTGGGTAGGAGGGGGAGATAGCTTTTAACATTTACCATGTTTATAGCTCCAATATTAGCAAGACAAAATTAATATGTAATTAGTAACAATTCACTATTTTCCTTGCCTCTGATTGGTCAGTCTGGTCACGTCATGGACCAACCCCGGGTGGTCATTTCATTTTGGTCCAGCTGGAGTTAATGGGAGAGGCCATTAAGTGACACGGGGGGGGGGGGGGGGAATCAATATAAATGCATAATGGATGAGTTATTAAAGGGGCAGGGGGTGTATATAAAGGATGGAACAGCCGAAATTTCAGTGGGGGGGTCTATCATTCCTACAGTTCAAAGGTCTCCTGGAAATTTCAGCTTTATCCGAAATAGCTGAGGAAAATATACCTCTGACTATGATTTATAGATAGGCTTGCATGTAAACATAACAGGGCACAATGCTGTTAAAATGGAGAGAAATGATCTTCTAGTTCATTCCTACCAGAAAATATATTTTGAAAATATTTCAGTTATATTTGAAAGTTGTGGCTGTTCCCTCATCAAGCTTTCACCCCTCCTGTGTTGAGGCTGTTATATCAAAGGGACACTGGTCAGTAAATGACACCCCTCTTACCTAACCCCTCCTTGACCCCATGATTATACCATTAGGACATCCGTTTCTCCAGGAGGTGCCCAGGAGGTCCTCTGCAGGGTGCAATTCGTTAGGTGACTAACAAGTTATGTCCTTTTAAGTATAGGTTAGTTCATGGTACCCAGGGCACTATGCGAGTGTAAGCAAGCATGGTGGATGAGGAACCATGATTATTAATATTATATCATATCATATCATATCAAAATCTTTTCATCATCAGGGGCGGATCCAAGATTTTGAAAAAGCGGGGGCCTGCTATCGGAAAAATTTCACCTGAACCCCCTGGGGGCAGGAGTTTTACATTAAAAAATTCTAAATTTGGCCCAAAATAAAGGGGGGGGGGGAGGCGGGCGCACACCTGGCACGCCCCCCCCCCCCTAAATCTGCGCCTGATCATCATGGAAGAACTTTTAATATCATAGCGGATTTTTAATATAATAGAAAGATTCCTTTCTTTCATTTAGGCCAGTGGCTTTCAAATATTATAATAAAATATTAATAAAAATAAGAGACAGAACCCTCACTCTTTTCTTGGACCCTGATTGGTCAGTTCGAATCAATGCAGCATCAAATAAAATCCATCTGTTATAGTTATAGAGATTTACTTAAAGATTTGGCAGAACGATAAGTTGAAAGATGCTAAAAGCAATGTTACCGCAACTGTTTTTTATGTACAACTTGTCTTTCTCATGTAATATCTTCCCTGACAAATGGAAACTTGCCTGTATCATACCCCTATTTAATGGAGGGCATGTCTCAGATATTAATAACTATAGGCCTATCTCACTCTTACCCCTCCCAGGTAAAAAAATTCTGCCATACTTTACATCCCCCCCTTTACAGCATTGTTCATGGACAGTCCCTACGAAAGAACATATATAAACCACAGATTTCCTGGTCACCGTGTGATTTCAGAATGTGAATATTTGTCTGAGAGCTATCATGAAGGAATCCACTATTGACTTTTAATCTAATATCAAATATAATCTATTATTAACAGCTCCCCTTAAAAATGTTTCGATGATTTGACATCCCCTGTTTTTTTTTGTTTTTGTTTAAGCCAAATTGCTGATTGACAGCTACAACACGTTGAGGGTCCGACCGCCATTGGTACCCGCTTCTAGCCCAAGTATCTCCCCCCATGCTTAAACCATACTCCATGGTTCCCAGCCTTAACCTAAACGCCCCCCTTTTTAAATGCGCTCTAAAACAGACGAAACTGACGCCGCATTGAGAGCTCAGGTTCCAAGGTCTGTCACCCTTGACATTGTTGTCGCCTCCCGCGTCGACCCCTTCAGAGGATGTCTGTGTCAGGGAGGTGTTGAGAGGGGCGGACCGTGAATTACATCTCAACTATGGCCCTAGACCATTAAATTAGACACAGTGACATGGGCATTTCTTAAAGGGGACATTGTGCGTAATTGCAGGATAATTATTTTCAGAGCGTGACGTTTGCATCAAGAACTAATAATGCTAAAGAAATCTTAAGAATACTTCCAAGTGTAGACAGGGTTATGGTGACTCTAATATTTGGTCTATTTCATGTATTTTTAAGGGGAATTCCCAAATTTTGACGTCAAGAGGACACCATTGGGGAATCCCCTACCCTCAAAAATGCATGGAAAGGAAATTTAACTTTAGCTTTAGATATTTATTAAGCCCCCAGTAACCTGGCCCAAGTAACCTAGAATTCCCAATTATTTTTAAAGGGAATTCCCTTATATTGACGTAGCAAGGACAGTATTGAAAACCCAGAAATAAGTGAATTCCCAAACTAAGTTTCCTTTCCTGAATTATTGTCTAAAAACTTCATATTTTACACTTTTCTTTTGCTTGTAACTTCTTTTTTAATAATACAATACTGGTTTTAAATCAAAAAAGGAAGCTTGTAAATTTATGTGCAAATTAAGAACACTTTAAAATAGACGATTATCCTCCATGAAGCAGAAAAAGTGATCCTTGTCCTTGTTTAGTTTCTTAAACAAGGACAAGGTACTGGGGACGTAGGCAGGCAGGTGAAGGGCAGGTAGGCAGGTGCTGCAGGTAAGTATAGACCTATGCACCTATGCACCAAGAAAGAGATTTCCTAAGGGGATTTACTATAGGATTTGGTTGTTAAATGTGCTAATTCGTGATTTGAAAGGTCGTTTGGGCATCAAATCATGAAATTCTGACCTATAATGTTCTAAGATACACCATGATTTCCATCCCACTCTGTGGCGGATCACCCTCCGCGCTAAAACTAATAACCGTGAGATGTGCTCACTCTCGTACCGAGGTGTCGATGCGGCAGAGTGCTTTCCATCCCAGCTAACCGTCATTCCCCCTACTCCCGCCCCCTCCCCGCCCCTACACTGAGCCCCCCATCATTGCCCTAGACCCTTAAAGGGAGTCAAAAGCAATGTTGTGTCAAAATATGACACAATTTTGAAAACTCCATTGGTACAGTAAAAATCATGATGACTAACTATAACTTTACTTGAATTCCATAATACTCATGTCATTTAATGTGTTTTGATAACTATAGTTTAATTCTGTATTCACAGTATATATTTTACCACGGGCCTAAGTTAGGGTAATAGAATATATTTCAGTAGTTAACAGAATTTGCAAGATTTTGATCTTACACTGCTTTTGGCTTCCTTAAATTCAACATGGCGACATGGTCATTTCAGGCACTAGTGACATGTGACATTCAACAAATTCAACAGGGCGACATCTACTGTTCTTAAATTCGACAGGGCTATTTCTTAAATATGACAGGGTGACAGGGCCATTTCTCATATTTGACATGGGACACTGGGACCCCCCATCAAGGGCCCCCACTGTCCCCTTCCCCCTCCCTCGGGCCCTCCACCCTTCCCTCACTCTCCATCCTAGCCCCCCATTCTCCGGCCCGAGTCTGCTCCCAGACAGCCCCCGGCGAGCACGTCTCTGACTAGAGGACCCGCTGAGAGGAACACTTCCCCAAGAGCAGGGATGGGGATTCTTATACATGATTAACTCAGGATTAATGAGATTATCAGGACACCAGGGGATGCTCATCTGGACGTGTTAAATGCACCAATCATCGTGTGGGGGATTAGTATATTAGTGTGCGGATTCTGTATGTGGTTTTGTGAATGGGACTGAACCACCAGACTTTGTGGTCCTGGGGCGCTGGGTTGTTTTCACCGCTTGCTAAAGGAGGATCGTATCTCTGGATCGTATCTATGTGGAGAGGTATTACCAAGAGACCATACTAGTACTGCGACACCTTTACCGAGGTGTGGCACCCCTGAACAGTCCAGGGTCGAACCCGGTCCGCCTGCATGCTAGGCCCTCAGGCTAACCACTCCCTTGCCCACTCCTGTGAGGTGCGTTGGAGTTTTTATAATCATTATTTCTTTATTGTACAATATTGCCGAGACAATACATGGAATGGACGAAAAGGAACTACATGAGCATCAGCTCTTATACGACACTACTACTTGGTCAAACAGAAATGTGTTGTCACCAAAATACAGACCATTACATACAGTAATACATAGATAATATTCCTAAAAAGTATATTCAGTATAAAGTTGAGTGCAGAAATCGGGCATAACCAGCTATTCCTGCTTATTTCAAGTTGGTGCAAGGAATTGGCTTTGCACAGGAAATCTACCACTGCTAATTTCAAGTTTGCTTTGTACAGAAAGTTCCATCATTTTAGGGCAGTACGAGAGGTGGCGAGGTGGCGAGGGTGTGTGAGAGTGTCCCCTGCTGCCTCCTACTCCTCCCGCCCTTCCCGTCCAACGACTGACCTCTCCTCCCTCCCCCTCTCCCCCACCCTCTCCCCAGCCCCTCCTGGCCATAGGCCGACCACCGCCGGCCCCCCGCCACTCCTCAAACCTCAGCCACCCTGCTAGGCTGAAGAAGAAGTGGCTCCTGTTCATCTCAAGTTTTGATTTGATACCCCTGTTTGAGCGTTCTGGACCATGGATAATAACGATGATAATAGCCGGAGAAAGGAGAGTTCGAGGATACTGCTATGTTGAATAAGGCTTCTGTGTTTTGTGTGTGTTTTTGTGGATGTATTAATGCTATAACAACAGCTGTTTCACCGTTCTGGACCATGGATAATAACTATAGAAGACTTCATCGACCCTGGAATGCTGAATAAGTAGCTCCTGCCCTTTTTTGCGTATGTTTTTGTGGATATATTAATGCTACAACAACAGTGTTGTTTCACCTCTCTGGAAGATGGATAATAATAGTAGCCGGAACAAGGAGACTACATCGACTCTGCTGTGGTGAATAAGTAGCTCCTGTTTCATTTTTGATATATTAATGTATCAATAATACAACAATATTGCTAGTTCAATGTTATGGGACCATGGATAATGATACTAGTTGGAACGGGGAGACTTCATCGACTCGGCTATGCTGAATAACTAGCTCCTGTTTTATTTTTCATATATCAATATTTCATATATTAATATATCAATAATACAACAATAGTACTAGTTAAATGCTCTGGATCATGGGAAATAGTAATAGCCAGACCAAGGAGAGCTCGTCCACCCTACTCTGCTGAAGGATTAACTCCTGTTATTTTCTTTTTCAATTTTTGATTTATTAATATATTATTGTGGACCATGGCCGATATCAACTCCCGGAACGCGGAGACGGCGGTCAGCGTCCCCCTGGAGGAGCTCCTGCCACCTGGCGGCGGGACGAGGAACAACAACCAGGGGGGGCACCCCGCCCCCAAGGGGGGCAACCATGGCAACGGGGACCGGGGGGTGACGGCCAACTTCGTCGGCCACAACGAGGTGGGGATGTTCCCCCTGGAGAGGCTGGACGACTCTGGTAAGGACGGAGACACCACAGAGATCATGGAGGGGGGGACGCGCGATATGGACGCCGTGGGGACGCGGGAACACCTGTTGAGACGCGGGGAGGGGCGGGAGGCGGGGGAGGGGCGCGAGGCGTCCTCCCCGGCCGCCCAGGAGGAACTGAGGCGGGAGCAGGAGGAATCAACCTTCCGGGAGAAAGTCCTCGCGTCGCAGAAACTCAAACAAACCGCGGCCGGTGCGTTCGTTTCTCACGAGGCGCTCCCGCCGCCCGCGGACGACCGCTTCTACAAGCTGGTGAACCGGGCGCAGAATGCCGTGTACGATTTCTGGGCGCGGCACAAGCCGCTCGCCAAGCGGATCCTGCTGGTGGCCGTAGGTATCGCCTACCTGGTGTACCTGGGGTTCGCCATCCACTACAGTGTGCGCGGGGCGGCGGCACTAATCGTACTCACCGTGCTGGGGGCCGTGTACCTCCTGCAGACCGGGGTGCTCAGGAAGAGGTGTCAGACCTGCCGGAACTGGCTCCTACGGGGCCTGGTCGCCTGCAAGACCGGCCGATTCGGACTCGTCCTCAAATGGTAAGCATTTCCTACCCATTTTTCTTTCATTTCAATTTGTTTGTTTGTTTCTTTTTTCTTATTTTGTATTCATATTTTTATTATTTTTATTATTATGAATTAGTGTTATCATCTTCTGTTTAGTTGATTTATTGCATTTATTTCGTTCTCATTTTCTCTTCATTTGTTCCATTGGTCATCCTCTTTTTCCTTGCTTTTCCTTTTAAATTGTTATTATTATCATTATGAATTAGTATTATCCTCTTCTGTTTAGTTCATTTATTGCAATTGCTTTGTTCTTATTTTGCATTTCATCTTCATTTCTTGCATTGGTCATCCTTTTTTAAAAAAATCATTTTACCGTCATAATTTGGGGGCCGTTGACCATCTTCAGCATTTAACAATCTCATTTATTGCATTATTAGTTTTTCGTCCAAATAATAGTTGTGCGCTTTTATTCAAGCATGGAGAGTTTTACTTTACTCTCCATGATTCAAGTGTGGTGTGGTCAAGCGCGATCTCCCAGCCAATGAGGAGTGTCCCCAGTTTCCCGCCACTGGTTCTGGGTGGCCATGGTCAAGCGCGATTTTACTGCCAATGAGAAGTTTCATACCGCAACATCAGAACGTTATTATACCATTATTTTTCGGTGAGGTCAGGATGTAACCAAAACAGGACATTATAAGAACATTCAGCATTTCTGAAATTAGACATGTCCATGCGACATGGGACCCCCTCCAGACTAGTCCGAGAAAACCCCTGCCTGTCGTTCCCACTATAGGTTCCCACTGAACGTTGGGTCTGGGCCTCTCGGACTACTCCAGACCTCCACTAATTAGTTAAGGATAGGTGGGATAAGGTCCTTAGCTTCGCTTGAAGTCTCCTATTCACCTTTACTGACGTGACAAAGATCGGGCTAAAGGAGGGTCATCGACCTTTTGACCTTGACAATACCTTTACAACAAGGGTCCCAAAGAGGGGAGCATACTTAGTCACCATGACAACCTGAATAGGGGGAAGCATACTTAGTCACTATGACAACCCCATCCTGAATAAGGGGGAGGTATATTTAGACCGGGTTTAGAATTAATTAGAGGAAAGGCCCCCACCCTAGGGAGGGGGATTTAGGCGCACTCTGACTTGACTTTCGGCCTAGCCCTCTGTTATTAACAGGGACGGATTTAGAGGGAGGGTGGGGCCAACCTTAAAAAAAATTATGTTTCCTGTCCAGCGGGTGCTCAGAAATAAAGCCAGTTGGGAGGTCGGAAATTTTTTTTTTTTTTTTTTTTGTGGTAAGGATATAACTAAAAAAATTCTTGAAAAAAATAAAAATAAATCCAAGCACTTAAAAAAAAGTCTCCAGTCGGCCCTTAAAAAGTCAGTCGGGCGGTGGACAGGAAACAAACTTTTTTTAAGGGTGGCCTGGCGTCGCAGGCGCGTACCTCTCCTATTTTTTGCCAAATTTAGATTGTTTTAATGTCAAGTTTTATCCCAGGGAGGGGCGCCTCACACTTTTATATATGCCCCCCCTCCCCCTTTTTGAAATCTGTGGGTCCGTCCCTGGTTAAGGGCACTTACTGGTTGTAGGTGGTAAAAGCCCCCTGCGGCCCCCTCCCCCCCCCCCCTACGGCCCTAACCGTAACCTATTGACCCTAATCGGCCATATTGACAATAGTACACTGGGGCCTCAGGGCTGGGGGAGGGACGGGAGACCGGGCTAAAATGTGAGTAGGAGCTACTGGTATTAAACTGAGAATATATGAATAAATAAAATGGTCATTTCGGGGTTGGTCGACTTTTTTTTCTTAGATAATATTATCTTTAACTTTTTGGGGGTAATGGCATACTGCTGTCCTCACACTGCATTCCCGTAGGTGAAAAAAAAAGGAAAACACATGCGTGAAAAACAAAATTTCAGAGTCCACGTCAAGATGTTTGTATATTCACTCGGACAGAAACAATCTTTATTTCAGTCCAGGCCCATATACACGTTTCCTTTCAAAATTCAGTATATAAAAGAAAAAACAATTAAAACTGGTGAAAACTCTTTTTTAAATTCCAAATTTGAATTATTTAAATTATGAGCAACAGTCCGACTTCAATAACTTTGCCACCCCGCCCCCAGTCCCCCCCCCCCCCCCCAGCCGAACCTGTTAACAGGCCTGTAACCTAAGCTCTAAAGGGGTGGGAGGAGCTTCCGTATAATATTCTAGACTTGATTGAGAGATAGGGGGTTTAATAAGCTCAAGTGTGTCATTGCCTTGAACGTCATTTGACTTTTACCCCCGGGCTTTTACCCCACCCTCTGCAATTTACAAGTATTACTTTAAAACGATTTAGTTGATGGTTTTATTACTGTGAGTCGGTTGTGAGTACACTGTAAAGTGGCGTTAAGAAATCAAACAAGTGTTTAGATATGTTTAACATGTAAACACATGTTTAGCTTGGAAATTCATGTGTTTAGATATTAAACATACGAGACCCTATACAAGCTTTTTTTCTAAACATCATTTTAGAATGTATGTAAAAGATATCATTTGAATGTAATACAAAGGAAGTTATATTGTAGTCTCGACTACATTTGAAAGATTACCCAAGTGAGAATATGACATTATTATTATAATATTATACCATTATTATAATGTTCTGTTTAGTTCTGCTTTGGTTCTTGTAACGCACCCAAAAACATCTTTTTAACTTAACATTGTGATGTAGCACTGTGACATTATTGTGACATTATTGTGATGCTCTGTCACGTTATAATAACATCATTATAATGTTCTTTAAAAGTAAGGTCTCAACTTCACTAAAATGTAAAGTTATTTATAACAATCTCTTTTAGTTGTCTCAACCTTACCTAAAATAACCTAGCTGTTACGAGAAAATTCGGCAGGTTACAGACTAACCAAAAAAGTACAGTTGCAGAACGTGCTTGTTACCTCGCTGCTTGCCTGGGTAGCATAGTTTGCGGCCAAGTAGTAAATTCAACTGGTCATTGGGGGAAAACAAGTCTACAAAACAGACAAGACTGCAGCAGAAATAGAGTCTTATCCAGACCTCTGCTGTCACGCTCCAGTGGAGGTTGGACAAACAAACCCGCGAGGTGGGGGACGGTGACCAGTGGTGGGGGGAAACTACATTTATGTAGCACTGTTAAGGGGCTCTGGGACCATCCCATTGGCTAGAACTAAATCAGAACTTTCACTATTATATATATATATATATATATATATATATAATTTTTAAAGATATACTATGTGCAGGCACGAACGCAGCTAAGATAGAAAAGATTTGTATTTGTACTATTGATGCAGGCAAATGGATAAAAAATATTCTGCTAGTAATAAAAGGGAGGGCACCCTTTAATATGTAAAAGAAATTTGAGGCGTCCCATCCATGAGGCTGAGCTAGAAATATGCATTTCAAAAGAATTAAGTTGGGGGGGGGGGGGTTGCGGGGGCCTCAGGCGCCCCCCTCTAAATCCCTCCCTGCTTATGCTCAAAGAGACAAAAGTCGCGAGACTTCAACACTTTGTAAACTAGACAGCAGCGACTTAGAAGTGCACTCAGTAAGTGCAGTGCCTTTGTGGAGTTGACTTCTGTACTGGATTACACCAAAGTAATCCCCACAAGCCGCTTTGTCTCTTGTCCCTGTCTCCTCCTTTCTTGTCAAGTGCTGTTATTTTCAAGTGCTGTTGTGAAGTGCTGTTATTTTCATACTAAAGCCCCATTCGCCCTGGGCAAACTTTCACTGCTATCTTAAAATCGCAAGCATTAAGATAAGTTATTTTGACTAAATAATCAGATAACCTTATACATTGAACCACAAACATATTTTCCGAAAATGATTATTCTAGATACAAGAAGATTTCAATTGTATCTCAGATCGTAATAAAAAGGTGACCAGGATGAATAGGGTTTACCACGGGTGGCTGATTTCATGTAGTTTTTAACCTGTGGGTTGAAAGAACACCCTTCTTTCTATTCATATAAACAGTTTGAACGATTCGATTTCAACTATGTAAACTCCAAAACCAAAGTGGAGAATTAGGCAATCGAATCATGATAACGATTACACAGGAAAAAAGAGTAAATTGTGATTGTGTTGAAAAATTAGCAACCTTTGTTCTGCATGACTGTTTTCACAAGAGTCGTTCCGGCAATGTGTCTTTGTTTATCATTTAACGTGCCACTGATGCACTTGAAAAAGAAAACACATGATGTTTCCAAAACAGTAGGTGACTTTATTGTTGCTTTAAACATTCCACAAGAAAGGCAGTATTACACTACATGACTTGAGCTGCGTATTGCAGATAATTAATATTCTTAAATAGAGGCATAGAGATATATACATATAACCATCCAAGAAGGGAGTATGAGGGCAGTTATCACCACTTGCCTGGAGCCTGATATCAGCCCTCAGCCGGCCATTTGGGCCCTGGCCTCAGGCTGATATCGGGGTCCTGGCTCAGGGTGATAACCGCCCGAGTACTCCCCTCAAGTTTGGTTATGGATTTATTATACCTTTTCTGTAAGATCTGGGCTCCCAAGGAAGGATGCGCAGCAATCAGTGATGGTGGAACTGGGATGCTGCACATTTTTTAATGTTTTTTCATTATAACTCTTTTGATATCCATCAAATCCACAATAAGCAAGTAAAATGTAGCTAGGAACGTTGTGCAGATAATACATGTGTTAGATTTTTTATTTCTTAATAATTTCAGTTTTTTATGAATTTTAGAAGAATAACAAGTTTCTGTATTGCCCTGAAGAGCAATACAAGGCTCGTTATCACACAAGTTTGTGTCTGCCTGTATTAAACTCTTAACTACTAAACTTGTATCACCCTAAGGTATAATAAATATTATGTATGTCTATGATATAGGGCCCAAGAAATATTTTGTTTTCTTCGTGTTTCATTGGCCCAAATAAATAGGGTAGGCAGAATGATATTGCTTTAGAGATTATTTTTAAACATATCTACAGACCACAATTGTTAACACATAGTTTTGAACATTAATCATTGCCTTCATCATCTTCCACGAGACTTTTTATCATCTAGAATGAGATGATTTGTGTCATTTTCTGCCAAAGAATGAATTTTTTGTTGTAATTTATTAAAGTTTTCAAAGATATTCCTCCAAAAAAGGTTAGGGTAGGGCCAAAAACTTAAGGTCGGTCAGGATACTTGAACACATTTGTACCTTACATACCTTGCACTCACTGTGGACTCCTTGTTTTCAGTAATATTCACATATTTTGAATAATGCTTGGGTGATAAAAATAAAGAAGTACTATTGGGGACGTTCTTGGGTGGTTGTGCAACCCATGGGGATCGTACAAACCTCCAGCTTCACCCTTGGTATGTGACGATCCCCTATGGGTCATATGGCCACCCTCGGACACCCCCAGCAGTCCTTCTTAATATAGTATGTACCGCTCGTTGGCAGTGGGGGTGATATAGTTTAAAATGGCCTTAAGTAGGCTGTGTGAATAAAGTGGACACAATGCCGACATGTGAAGTGTAAAACGGCCTTTAGTAGGCTGTGTGAATAAAGTGGACGGTGACATGTGTAGTGTAATACAGCCTTAAGTAGGCTGTGTGAATAAAGTGGACACAATGCCGACATGTGTAGTGTAAAACGGCCTTTAGTAGGCTGTGTGAATAAAGTGAATGTTGACACGTATAGTGTAATACGGCCTTAAGTGGGCTGTGTGAATAAAGTGGACACAGCGTCGACATGTGTAGTGTAATACGGCCTTAAGTAGGCTGTGTGAATGAAGTGGACGGTGACATGTGTAGTGTAAAAGGGCCTTAAGTAGGCTGTGTGAATGAAGTGGACGGTGACATGTGTAGTGTAATACAGCCTTAAGTAGGCTGTGTGAATAAAGTGGATGGTGACATGTGTGGTGTAATATGGCCTTAAGTAGGCTGTGTGAATGAAGTGGACGGTGACATGTGTATTATAAAATGGCCCTAAGTGGGCTGTGTGAATAAAGTGGACACAGCGCGACATGTGTAGTATAATACGGCCTTAAGTAGGCTGTGTGAATTAAGTGGATGTTGACATGTGTGGTGTAATATGGCCTTAAGTAGGCTGTGTGAATAAAGTGAATGTGACATGTGAAGTGTAAAACGGCCTTAAGTATGTGAATAAAGTGGACACAGCGTCGACATGTGTAGCAGATAACGAGTCATGTAATAGCCCTGGGAACTGGGCCTGGGGCTGGGCCTTAAATATAACGGGTAATTTATACCCTTATAAACATGGCCCCAACCGAGGCCAGGCAAACAGTATACATGCACATTAATGACTCCTGTGACATAGTGGAGCGTCACAACATCACAGTTTTTTTTGGGTGTATGTAGTTTATTGTTTCTGCCCCCCCCTCCCCCAAGTGGAGATATTAGGTCAGAACCTAGTGCTCATGTTTCATCTGGTGGGCTTCACTATACAGCTTTTTAAATTTAGTAATTTAGTGGCCCTCTCTTGGTGTATCAAATTTTAAACATGTTTTTGGTACTGTGAATGTATATAATTTCAGGCTGCTAGATTTTCGCGCACCTAGCAACCAATAACATTTTCTTGTATGCATGATTTTGCGCATTCAATAGTTAATTTGATTTCCTCTATAATGTTCCTAATTTTCACTCATGTCATGTTTTCGCACATTTTTAGTGGTGCGCGAATTGTGAGAAAATATGTACGCCCCCAATTTTTTGGCCAAAATATTGATCTTTTTAATGTAAAATTTCTAAGCCTGGAGGGCCTGGGAAAAATTTAACTATAGCACGCCCCCCCTTTTGATGGCACCCAAAAAACCTGCGATGTTATTGTGACATTCTTGTAACGTTCTTTCACATTATGATAATGTTATTCTTTAATAGTAAGGTCTCAACTTCACTAAAATATAATGTTATCAAAACATTCATTTTTAACTTTACCCAGAGTGACCTGACCAACCCCCTCGAACTGACCGTTTTGGTAGGGACTTAAACTTGGCAAATAGGAACACAAACTTGGATGCGTGTGCGTAAATGCACAACATTTTAGTACCTAGCCTATTATATGCGGAAAAAAAATCCCTGTACCCTTAATTCATACAAGCCCCTACCCAGTGGGTGGCCAGTCCTATGTCAGAGGCTGAGAGGGCTCAGTCGCCATAGGGTAAAGAGGTCAATGGGCCATAAACGTGGACATGTGGACCATGTGGACAGTCAAACCTCTGGCACTGCACCCCCCCCTCTCCCCCCCCCCCTCCCACACACCCTCTTATATGGCCCTAGACCCTCGAATTTGACAGGGCGACATGGCCCTTTTTGGGCTTAGTGACACGCAACAGGGCTATTTCTTAAATTTGACAGGGCGACATGGTCGTTCCTTAAATTTGACAGCTTGACATGGATGTTTCTTAAATTCAACAGAGCGACATGGATGTTTCCTAAATTCGACATGCGACATTGGGACCCCCCCCCCCAATCAAGGGCCCCTCTCATGCCGTGTACGTGATGCTCATATTCCACTAGGTGATCTTGACTACCGAAAACTCTGTAATCTCTAAGGCAGTATTAGGTTGTAAGGGATTAAGGGATAGTTGCATACACAACAGTATTCCTGACAAACAAACAGTGGGAATTGCCGAAAAGTCGTGAATTACTGACGTAGATATAGGAATACTATATGCCAGGGTGTATCTTAAAGCATTAAGCCATGGCTCCACTGCCCAACTATCGAGTTGAGTTGAGTTGAGTCGAGCTCAGTCCTACTCTGAAGCTGGGGTTACGACTAGAGTCGTAGCTTCTTGCTGCGACAGATCCATCTTACATGTTGAGCTCTTGAAGATGTACGACCAGACCAGCAGGAGCTACGACAGTCGAGTTGAGTTCAGTTGGTCAGTGGAGCCGGGGCTTTATTTTGATTGTTCAAGACAATTCTCCCAACCATGGATAGCTTAATTATTGAGGTGTACCTGCAGACTAGCTTAAATCAAGGTGCATTCTGGGAATTATGTAGACAAGTCACAAGGCTTAAGTATAGAAATATTCCAAAATCATGCATAACTTTGGTTTAGAATAATGGAAAACTAGGACTCACTTTTTTTCCAATTCATACCTATAAATACTTAATATTTTTCAAGTTGGCTTGAAAATTCAATCATTTCGTATAGAAATAAAGCAAATATTCTATTAATTTGCAGCACTTGGTCTCCGTTACACTTCTGCTAATGCAACCCCCTCGTGATCCCAAAACAGGAATAATTCCAAAACTCTATAAAGCCTTTACCCTACATGACATATCTAGATTATCAGAGACCCAACTTGGCTCAACTCGAGCATTGAGGTACTCTGGCGCGGATCAAGGAAGGGGGGGTGGGGGGCTATCCAGGGGGTCCTGACCCCTCCTCCCCCCCTTTTGATGAGGACTTTCTCTGAGATCCCGTACCTTCTCCTGGAGATGAGTGGGACGGGCGTTACCAGGGTTTTAGGTTAGTGCTGAGGCTCTAGTTGAACGACCTCTGAAGACTTAAGGTTGACAGGGCGACAAGGGCTTTTTGGCTTTGATTAAATGCGACATTCACCCTCCGGGCCCGAGAATTTTACCTTTAAAAAATCAATATTTGAGCCAAAAAAAGGGGGCATGCGCCCTACCCGGCCCCCTAAATCTCCGCCTACACCCCCCCCCCCCCCCATCCCCGCCCACCAAGCCACACTTGCAAGCAAGATCTAGAGTTGAACGACCTACTCCCCACCTCCTCCAAGTTACATGCATGTTTACAGCCCCTCATCGGCATGAGAGGGTCAGCCCTGACGGACAAACGAACCACAAGCAGGCTCCTATTAGATTAGATATTAGGGGCTTCAGGAGAGTGCTAAGGTTATAGATGAACGCCCAACTCCCAACCTCCTCCAACTTACATGTATGTTTACAGCCCCTCATCGGCATGAGAGGGTCAGCCCTGAAGGACAAACGAACCACAAGCAGGCTCCTGTTATGTATAGGACTACTATGGGTGTAGAGCCTTAAAATCGACACCTGCGACGCCCCTACTACTTAACTATTTAACGACGTGTTGGGTGGAGTCGGGCAGTTTAACCTGAAAATTATTATCAGCAATCTCCTCTCCCCTGCACCCTCAGTCAAAACGTTCCAAAGGTTACATGCATGTTCACAGCCCTTCACCAATGTGAAGGGGTTAGGACAACATTAAAGCCCAACTCAGCCCAACTCGACTGTCGAGTTTGATTAATTTGGATTACATTAGAAGTGCATTGTAGGAGCTCCAAGGGGGGCACTCAGTATATAAGGGTAGGTACCAACTGAGAAACTACAGCCCCCCTTTTTGAGGATTTGACAGCCCCCCAAAAAACTGGGATACTCTGACAGCCCCCATTTTTCAGCATTCCTCATGGACAGCCCCTGAAAATAAGCATTAACCTACACGTTTCTGGGTCATGATCCAGTTCCAGAAGGTGACAATTTGTTTGAGAGCTATTATGAAGGAATTTAATAACCTACAATAAGCCCATCCCACATTGGGTATATCACAGGGTTGGACAAGGGTCGGACAAAATTATGATATAAGCCATCCTTGTCTCCTGGAGCTGGGATTACTGGAATAACTAAGAATTATGTTTTTCTATATCCCCAAGTACTGATAAAACGTTATGATTTCTTAAATTTTACCAATTGACAGATTTGCAGGTTTGCCAGCCAATCAAAATGTTGCATTTTAGGGAAAATAGGGTTGGATATTATTGGTTGGGCTGACAGGCTTTAACATTGGTTCCTATGGGGAAAAGGCCAATATATAAAGCTGCATTTTACAAATTTTAGGAGCAATTTGTCAACCAAACCACAGTGTCCCTTTTTCTCACTTCTATCTTTGGGGATTGAATCAGAAAGAAATTGCTATGTAATTTCATGGTAAAATTTGATGTTCATGTATACTGGGATGGGCTTATTGACTTTTAATCTAGTATTAGAATATAATCTATTATTGACAGCTATCCTAAAAGGTGGTTTGGTGATTTGACAGCCCCCTTTTTGAGTGAAATTGGCGATTGACAGCTGCAGCTGGTCCGTCGGCAGTTAATATTTCTAGATCAAGTACCCCCCGGGCAGGGGCTTTAGGAGAGTGCTAAGATTATAGTTGAAAGACCTACTCCCCACCTCCTCCAAGTTACATGTATGTTTACTGCTCCTAATCGATATAAGAAGAGTCAGCTCTGTATGGACAAACAAACCTGCAGCAGGAACCTATTAGATTATATATTAGGGGCTTCAGGAGAGTGCTAGATGAACGACCTACTCCCCACCTCCAGGGGTATTGATAAGGGGGGTCTCATGTCACATGTCGCCTGTCCATATATCTCAGTTTAGACTGGTGTTCCTTGTCGAATTTAAGAAATAACCCTGTCCAATGTCAGTATCTTTTTAAAGCCCCTGTTGCATGTAAAATTAAAGGAAAGGGCCATGTCATTTTGTCCAGTAGGTGCCATGCCGCCTGTTGAATTTAAAAAACAGCCCTGTCGCCCTGTCAAATTTAAGAAATGCCCCTGTCACCCGGTCAATTTTAGGGGTCCCCATCCATACCTCCTCCAGGTTACATGTATGTTTACAGCTCCTAATCAGCCTTTTCATCAATGTATAAGGGTCAGCTCTGTAAGGACAAACACCCCCCAGCAGGACCATGTAAACACAGACCTGCCCCTGATCGCTGGTGATGCATCCTTCACCACAGACTGAGAGCACGTGTCGCCGGGAACAGGCTCCGTAATGGTCTTACCCAATCAGACGTGAGGAGAACATAAACACCCCATCAGGCCTGCTGGGCAGTCTGAGAGGCTACTTTTCACCCCCATCCCACCCCTACCTGGGGGGTGTTGCATAACTTCCCGATAAAGTTGATAGATATAAATGTTTGTTATTTTGGCACAACCAACTGAGATTCACTATGTTACGTATTTCGTTATTTAAAAATTAGTTTATTAACGATTCCGTTAAACAATATTGTATGTATAACCTATAGTCTTAGGGGATGTATTTAGTGGAAAATCTGTTAAAATCTTCCTTTTACGAAAATTTACTAACTGATTTTGCAACCCCCTGGTCTCGGCTATCTATTTTGCAACAGTTTGGATCCATTTAACATTCATTAAATATACCAGAATGTTATGCACCCCCCTCCTGGGGGGTACCAGGGTGGGGCTTCTCCCCCTGGGAAGAATATATGGGCCCCCCAGTAGTCCCTGCTGATTGTAGAAGGCGACAATAGGGGGACCCAGCACTGACCAAGTGGTTCTTTGGGTTCCTTTCCCAGTTGGTATCTGGGTTCACTAAGGGATGAGGTACAGCAAAAATCATTGCTAGATTTTTGATTTTGATCCCCTGCTGTTTGCTCATCCTCTCGCCCTGATCTCATAGATACAATCACCAAAGACTGACCAAGTCAAAACATGTGTCTGGAAAGTCAGAATTAGTGTTGGACAGTCTGGGAGCAGTGGCGGATCCATCATTTTGAAAAGGGGGGGGGGGCACTATTGAAAAAATCTTCCTTAATGGCATTTTTGGCAGAATTTTACATTAAAATTGTATAAAATTGGCCAAAAAAAGGAGGGGGTGCATGCCCCCGTGCCTCCCTCTAAATCCGCCACTGGAGAGGTAGTTTGTTGAGGACAGACTCAATGTACATAAGATGGCACATAACAGTTACGTTATTGATGGTGAGGTTGAAACCTCACCAAATCATAATGTTATTATAACATTATTGTTTAGTGAGTTTAGGATAAAACCAAAACAGAATGTTCTAATAACATTCTGTGCTAAGAATGTTCTGTTTAGGTTGAAGAACATAACCAGAAGGTTATAATAATGTTGCAGTGCAATGGCACAACAACGTTATTGGGAGCCATCAAATAACGTAACAAGAACCAAACCAGAACATTGCTGTGAAGTTAGTATAACATAACACCTCTGCCTGGGAATCATGCGCACCTCAGATATCCAATCCTCTCGCCATTTATATCACATTAGCTGGAGCATTAAACCAAACAACTTTTTTTTGCAGCCATAACCACTCACTTAAGCACTTTTTGCAGCCATAACCACTTGCTTAAATTCTCTTCTATATAGGCAGTTGTAATAGAGGAGTTTCCTTACCCTGCCACCTTGTGGAGAAAGGGTGCAAACCATGTCCATTCAGGAATGGGGGACAAGCTTGGTGTATTAATTCTCTGAAAAATAGACAAGTTTCAAAAACCTGCTTGTTTAGGAGATATGGTCTCAATACAAAAATTCCATACAATAATTGCAAACCTGACCCATATATACCTTGCATAATATTTGACGGGGGCGGATCCAGAGATTTTCAAAAAAATAGAAAATTTGAGAATCTCTGGATCTTCCACTCGGTGACTATCAATTCTTATGTAATATTATGTAAGGTATAAGGGTCAGGTTCGCAATCATTGGACGGTGCCCTTTTACACAAGCCCTAGAATTTCACACTGAAAAGATTTATATTGGTCAAAAATAGCGGGGCACATCCCCTGCGCCCCCTCTAAACCCTACTATTTGAGGAAAGCATCCCCAATAGGTCTAAAGGCAAGTCCCCACAGGGCAACTAAACCCTGGTGATTAACATTGGTCACCTGGCGATTAAGAAGTTAGTATGTCAGTTGATGACTAGTTAGTCACTGGTGAAAATAGTAGTTAATCGCCATGTAATCAACATGTTGGGATGTTCTTGCTTCAAATCTGCTGGTGATTAAGGATCACGTTAGTCGTCCAGCCTGACAATCAAGAGAGAAATATTTTGCTAGAAAGCCACAGCGACTAGTTGGCCAATCACCAGACATTACGGCGCTCTGGTATGGTAATGCCGCATCCCCACAGGGTGACTAGTTGCTCAAATTCGTCAACGACGAGGTGTAATTCGTCAACGACGAGGTGTAATTCGTTGAGGACGAGGTGTAATTCGTCGACACACCTTTGTCGTCGAATTAACAACTCGTCGTCTGCAAAATATCGGAAATGTCCGATTTTTTCAGCAAATTCGGGGACGATTAGTGCATTTAGTCGCCCGCCAATACGGTGCCAGTGTGCTTCACCATCATCGTTGACGACCAAGTAAAACAAGTTGCCGCGTGGAGATCCAGTATTAGTCGCTGGACGACTAAACGGCTGTTTATCACGTTGGTCGCCATTGTATTTTTGCAAAATAATCACCCTGTGGGGACCAGGCTTAAAGCACGTAGTAGTTCAAGCAGATTATCAGACTCGGGATGAGACTATTACTTGGGGGTGATGACAGTTGTAACCTCTCTCAGTGTGTAATAATACCATGTAGATGTCAAAATAACGCCAGTAGGACGTTAAAAAAAAGAAGGAGTATTAAAAAAGTCCGTTTTATATTGGGGTATCCAGATGGAACCGATTGGAATTATGTGTGCAAGATTCAACGGATTTAGGTGTATTTAAGGGATAAATGCAAGCGATTGAGTAAAGAAAAAAGTTGTAGTAAAGATGCATACGATATGTAATAACGTATATATTATATACATACATTATTTAACTGTTTATTTCATCAAATGTTCATCAGGTTAATAACATGTAATCACACACATCAGAAGAACTTGGTATATGCAAAGGGATGTTTAATAAAGAAAGAAAGAAAGAAAGAAAGAAAGAAAAAAGAACAAGAATAAACGAGCTGCAGTGAGAGGGGGCAGGGGGGCCATTCGTCTTCATCACTCCTCAACGTATAAAAAACTATAATGTATATGTGTCGACGTAATTTTAGACACGACTGCTAGTTATGATGCCATGATAAAACCTACTTCCTAAGGCATCTGACTATGTGTTATGTTGTAAGCAGTGACATATCCAGGGGAGATTATGATATTATCGTATTATGGCCGCGCCCCCTTTTTAGAATTCTTTGATCCGTCCCTGATAAGAAAAGGGGATAATTATAACTGGAATCAGGCTAATGTACTAAACTTTACGTGCGATCATTCCATGCTCACTCATATGCAATATCAAATCATATAAATGCACTAGTTTATCAATTTTTGGTTATCTCACAGTTCTGGGTTAGGTATTTATTTCATTGTAAAAGTCATCTTTTTGTTTTTTCATACACATATATACATATAAAAGATAATACTGTATATGAACATCATTTGAGGATTATTCATTGTAACATCTGGGAGATCAGAATACTCTGAAGATGATAGATAAAAATATTATAAAAAAAAACATAAAAAAAACAAGGCATATGACAACCTTGGGCCGTGGTTTTAGGCACCACTTTGGACAACTCGTGTTTCCAGTGATATATTAGTATGCACTGCTGTCAAACCTTGCTGCAACTTTGTGGTGGCCCTCGTGCGTATAACTCTGTTGGCCACAATGTGAATGCATGCACCTCTGACAGTCCTTTATCACCTGCTCTGCCGACAAGCGGTGCGTATTGTGTGCAGGGCGTATTGGCACGCCGTACACACCGCTCACTGAACACTGCTTGCTGTGACTTATTTTAACAGATTTTGAAGATTTCTTGGGTGATAAAATAAAGAAGCACCTTAGGGGGCATCCTTGGGGGGTTGTATGACCCATGGGGATTGTACAAACCTCGGGCTTCGCCCTCGGTTAGTGACAATCCCCTATGGGTCTTACAGCCCCCTTCGGATGCCCCCCGTGGTGCTTCTCATTATAATATGCCCCGCTGGCACCCCTGAGGAACTCTGTTTTAGGAGTTGATTTATTGCATCCTAACTGTGATATTGGACAATCCCAAAAACCTTGTCGTCCCCCTTTAACAAGACTGATGGTTGTTGAAAGCTTAAAAGGAGAGGGGCGGTCATACATTTGGTTTAAGGTTTCCATCTGTGAGTCTACCCAGGCAAGCAGTGACGTAACAAGCACGTTCTGCGAAAATACTTTTTTGGTTAGTCTGTTACCTGCCCAATTTTCACGCAACATTTAATGTTTGTAGGTGAAGTTGAAAAAATGTTATAATAATATTATGTTTTAGTGAAGTTGAGACCTTACTAAAAAGAATGTTATAACAGCATTATTATAACCTGAAAGAACATCAACAGAATATCACCATAATGTCGCAGTGCGACATCACAATGCTAGGTTCTAAAGATGTTTTTGGGTGTGACATCACAATGCTAGGTTCTAAAGATGTTTTGGGTGCCATCAAAATAACGTAAGAAGAAACAAAGCAGAACTAAACAGAAAGTTGCTGCAACATTATAATAACGCCATATTCTTGCTTGGGTAGGCTCAAAAGTATTAAAATGAATTGGCGGTGGGCTATAATTAGCTAGTTTTCAGCAGTTTGGGAAGCGGTCACCTTTCTTAAAACCCCCTAAACTAAGGGTGCGAAGTCCCACAGTCGTCATCTATTCCAAAGGAGTGGGTGCCATCGGGCTTGTTACCCTACTACTTCTAAAACTTTGTCCTTTCGCATGTTGCAGTCTACACACGGAACTTACTTCTGGTCACACCAAGAACCAGCAAAATAGGCTAGAACCAACCTGTCCATTTGGTTGCTGATTTTTAAAACTGCTTTATACAGGACCTGTGGGAACCAGCAAATTGGGTTATGACCCCATTATTTAGTTCCACTCATGGTGTAGGGGTTAGCATCCCTGCCTCCTGTTGTGGGTTCGAATCCTGAATGGATTTTGTCCCTGACAGTGTTTTTCTTTTGACTGGTGGAGCTACTTGTAATCCATAAACAAGTCAGTGCCATTCAACATACCACCCTGCCCCCAACCCCCAGCCTCCCGGCCGGCCTGTCCTACTGCAGACAATGGCAGGTCATGGCCCCATGCCCCCTTTAACCCCCCCCCCCCTCCCCTAAACTCGGGAGACCTGACCCTATTTAGTATATATCCATATGGGGGCGGTCAGGGACCTGCACTTCCTTCCTCCCGGCAGAGGCTCCAACTTGGGTCAATCGAAAATCGGTAGATCTCCCGCTTCGGATTAAGAAAATCGGGAGATTATGGGAATTATAAATAATTATTATATCATGTGCGGGTAGAAAATATTTTCGGTCTATTCCTATCCGAATTTTTGCCATGTTTTAATGAGAAAATCTAAATAAATTTGTTGAAACCGTATCATTACCTTTATAAATCCATGTCATTACCTTTATGAATTAAAGAGTGCACTAATAAATATGTGACAACATGGGAGGAAAACACGAATTGTCCTTCTGTACCCTCTGTACGCGCATATCCATTAAGTGAAAAATTATTTTCATGTACACATTTATTAGGAATTTTTCAAGTCCCTCTAAATCGGGAGATTTCCGAGAAAAATCAGGAAATCGCGAGACTTTCAGAAAAAGTATCAAAATTTGGGAGATCTCAACGTTCTGTGACCATACTTTTTTGGTCAGTCTGTTACCTGCCCAATGTTAATGTAACAGTTACATCTCTTTATGTTAGGTTGAGACTCTCCAAGACAGATCTAGAGCATTATAATAGCATTACAGTCTGGTGAAATTGAGACCTTCCCAATACAGAATCTTATAATAACATTATAACTTTTACTATTGCAGCACCAATGGCTGATTCACAGGGGAATTAGCACGTCAATCCAAGCAAAATCAGCTAGCTATTTTTTCTGGTGATTTTCCCAATGATTAAATAGGAAGGTCAATTAAGCACCTCTTGCGCACCACCTAACGTGAATCTAGCGTACCTTTATGATTATCTAAACTGCTAGCAATCAATTAAGAAATATTTTGCAACCTGATTACTCTGATGCTGGCACAATTGTTATAAAAAAGAATACCATTTTTTTTCCAGAAAACGTTGAAATGTATTCCTACTCAAGATTTGGACGTTTAGAGGTATGCTGACATATCTAGATGAGTTGGTGTTGCTTAACCTCCCTAGTTTATCAGCCTATTGCTGGTCAGTGGCACTACTCCCACCAAGTGTTTACCTCAGATAAGTGAAAGCTAAGCAATGGTGTAACCCAGTGAATAATTATAACTGATTGGCTGAGTGTGTTTCACGGACGGGATGTTAAGAAGTTAGCTCCAGCCTGCCCAAAGACCTCGCTATAGACGTCACATCCTCAAAAATGGGCTAGCCGCCATATTGGTGATCAATTTAAAATCATGATTATTTATCATTTGAATACAATTAAAAGACATTCAAAAGTATTCATTTAACCTTACTCTATGGAATCATTATCCACAATTCTGATATCTTAGAATTAAGATATTTCTATATTTTACATAGCCATGTGGTTGTGAGAACCACGTGGTGATCATCAACATCTGGTCACGTGACCATGCATGCGCATGGTCTATAAGTCATGCTATTTCTAACCACTTCTGACCTCCCCCTTGGTCATGTTTTTTACCATAGAAATGTATAAAAAAAATGCCCCCCCCCCCCGCTGCATGATGTAATTATTATGGACGGCCCTTTACAGTAATGTACGACGTACATTTAGTGCAGCTGGAGGTTGATGGAGGGTGGTTAATGAGATGAGCTTGATTGAGAGAATTGGATATGTGAAAACGCATATGTCATAGGTTTCCATTTTATATGGCATCATCTCAGTAGTCAAAGCGTTGATAGTCATCGTTTATGGATCAATTTAACAAGTGGGGTTTGGGCCCCAATTTCTAACCAATATTTACTAAACATAATGACAAATCATTATTATTGTCTGAAAAGTATTTGTATAATTCCTGTATACACTTTGACTGGCCCTGCCAGCCGACCCTAATGCCTCCTTGTTGTGGTTAGTTAACCAACACATGGCTGCCGTCAATTCATACATCTAATAATAGATAGTATTATCATAATGTGGAGGGACGGGGATTTCCATTCACGGCTAGAGGGGGTCTCTATTAGTATATCTACAATAAAATCTTATTACATTCTTCTGCTAGAATTATAGGTCCGATATTTTTCTTTTTTTCTTTTATTTATTAAATTACATTCATCTGTGTATTATTCTGTTCAATGGTTTTTACATCATTACGTTCTTCCAGCCACAAAAGTATGGAGTTGTTAAGGGTATCAAAATCCTAAATCTATTGCTAAACTGTAACACTGGACGTATATATTCAAAGTCAGGAACTTCCTCTAAAAATATAATTATTATGAAATCATTTTGGTTTTCTCTCTGTTATCATTCAGCTTTCGATATAAACATATAGAAATCTGTCTTAAATGGTAAATGTACCTCCTTTTTTTTGGTCAGTTTCTGATAAAACCTCTTTACTTTGACACTAATCTGCTCCTACATAGATAAGAATGACATCTATTCTCCAGGCTAAAGTGTCTCTGGTATTTGCTCCAGCTGTGGTTGTCAAGCCCCCACAGGGAGAGAAGTGTATTGGAGAGGGGTCAGGAGGGGGAGGTCAGGGTCAGAGGTCACTGGTAGGGGTCAGAGGTCAGGGCTTAAGGTGGGTTTACACTAACTGAAGTCAGGGCTTAAGGTAGGTTTACACTTAGCGAATTTAAAGGGAGCCAAAACCAATATAATTGACAACAATTTTCAAAACTCAGATAAGTATAGAAATATGTTAGATGAGTCCAGTTAAGGTCAGTGGTAAAGTATTAGCTCTGAAAACTAACTCAAACCAAAGTAGAATGCCACAAGAGATGGAAATATTTGCATTTGTTTGTAAACAAACCCTATTTTTGTGGAGCCACATTAATTGATTTGAGCAAGGAAAACGTGTTTTTAATGATTTTTTTAAACCATATTTCATGGTTTAGATTTTAACATGGGCCAGAAATAGGCTCAAGGAATGGATTTCAATGATTATTTGAGTTTGGAAAATGTCATTGAATTTATTGGTTTTGGCTCCCTTTGAAAGGTGCCAAAAGCAATGTTGGGTCAAAATTTTGCCAATTCTATTAACTATTGAAATATATTACATGGCCATAACCTAGGTTGTGGTAAAATATATACTGTCAATAAAGACTTAAACTTCATCAGAATAGATAAAAACTTGTCACCAGTCAATTTTGGTGACCCACCAAAATTGGTTTGTTTACAAACATTGCTGTATTTAGGCATACATGACAGAAGTAATAAGGAATTTGCATAAAGTTTTTGTTAATTATCATGATTCATACCATTCCAATGGCTAAAGTTAGACTCTTGGAACATATTTTCATAGTTATTTGAGTTTGTAAAACTTTTTCATACTTTTACACACCATTGATTTTGATTCCCTTTAAGGGTTCAGGGGTCATACTTCAAAATTTCAGTGGTCAGGGAGGAAGATGGGTTTACACTTCAAAAGGTCAAGGGTCAGGGCTTAAAGTGGGTTTATACTTACAGAGGTCAGGGGTCAGGGCTCAGGCTGGGTTTACACTTCAAAAGGTCAGGGGTCAGGGCTTAAGGCGAGTTTACACTTACAGAGGTCAGGGGTCAGGGCTTAGGGTGGGTTTACACTTACAGAGGTCAGGGGTCAGGGCTTAGGGTGGGTATACACTAACAGAGGTCAGGGGTCAGGGCTTAGGGTGGGTTTACACTAACAGAGGTCAGGGGTCAGGGCTTAGGGTGGGTTTACACTAACAGAGGTCAGGGGTCAGGGCTTAGGGTGGGTTTACACTAACAGAGGTCAGGGGTCAGGGCTTAGGGTGGGTTTACACTAACAGAGGTCAGGGGTCAGGGCTTAATGTGGGTTTACATTTACAGAGGTCAGGGGTCAGGGCTTAGGGTGGGTATACACTAACAGAGGTCAGGGGTCAGGGCTTAGGGTGGGTATACACTAACAGAGGTCAGGGGTCAGGGCTTAGGGTGGGTATACACTAACAGAGGTCAGGGGTCAGGGCTTAGGGTGGGTTTACACTAACAGAGGTCAGGGGTCAGGGCTTAGGATGGGTTTACACTTACAGAGGTCAGGGGTCAGGGCTTAGGGTGGGTTTAAAGTTCAAAAGGTCTGGGTTTAGGAGTTAAGGTGGGTTTACACTTACAGAGGTCAGGGTCAGACCTTAAGGTTGGCTTACACATCAAAAGGTCTGGGGTCAGGAGTTAAGATGGGTTTACACTGACAAAGGTCAATATTTTTGTAGGCCTCGATAGACTATTGAATGAACACTAAATGTTGATTGCTGGCATTACATGTTTCCAAACATTTCCCTTCTAAGAATGTACTACAATGTTATCAGGTATGGCATGCACTGGATACCCAGCTGGGATGGATGTGACATCACAGAACATAATTTTAGATTTTCAGAATGTCTAAAAACAAAATTGAAAACACCTTAATGAAATGAAAAGCTCAAGCAGTATGGTTATTTATTCGCTTCTATCCACCCTAGAGAATCTGCAATCCCTCAGATTTCTCAAAGAATGTATAATGAAACTACAAATAAAGGGAACTTTATCAAAATAACTATTTGAAAACACTTTAAGGCTATATTCCACTATGCAGTATTTGCTTGTGGTACCATGAAAAGACACAAGCAAACTGACACAAACTTGCGTAAGGTAGGGTACCGCAAGATTGAATTGGATGCTTGTGGTACTTGGTATTCTATAAAGGTTTTCTATGGTTTGTTTGCAGTTGGGGATACCAGCATGTTGGTATCAAAACTGCAAACTACTTGAGGTACCTGAAATAAGTAACCGCAAAACATTACTTGAACATAGCAAAACTGCAGCGTTAGATTACTACTTGGGTTATACCATAATCCTGGCGATACTTACTGCCAAGACAAAGAACACACTCCTTACAATGGGGCATAAATAAATCGATGTTTACATCTTACAGTCCTTAGCCCTAGTAAAGGTCCGTCCATTGGGTATGTACTCACCAAGGGGGGGTCAGAGGGCAAGAGGTTTAGTACATTTGACAGGGCTGGTCGTGACAGGGGGCAGTGATCTAACAAGGGTAAGATACGAGTTATGGAAAAGGAGGTGTGCACATAGGCTAAATACTAAGATGTCGCACATTTGCATGCACATGCATGACATTTCTTCTTTTTGTCAAATTTCAGTGCCCACCAAAAGGGGGGTGGGAGGTTAGGGACCCCCTGAGTTCTCCCTCCCACCCAGATCTGCCCATCGATCTTTGTCATACCATGTCAAAATGCACATGTAAGAATGCTTTCCAAGGCAAGCAGTGACTAACAAGCATGTTCTACGACCATACCTTTTTGGTTAGTCTGTAACCTCCACAATTTTCACGGAACAGTTAAGTTATTTTAGATAAAGTTGAGATTTACTGATAAAGAATATTATAATGATGTTATCATAACATGAAAGAACATTGCAAGAATGTCAAAATAACATTACAGTGTGACGTTGCAATGTTAGGTTCTAAAGACGTTTTGGGTGCCATCACAATAATGTAACAAGATCCAAAGCAGAACTAAACAGAACGTTGTAATAACATCCTAATAACATCACATTCTTGCTTTGGTTATACACTCATAACCATCATACAGGGGGTGGGGTTTAAAGCATTTATTACATTGCTCATTAATGTTAAATGCTCATGGAGGTGGGGTTCCATATATTAGGGAATTTTAGCAACCCTGACGCATCTCGATATGTCAGCATATCTCTAAACATTTCAGGAAGGAGCTTACATTTACAACATATCTCTAAACATTTGGTTATTGTACAGGACAAACTACGCAATTCTTGGCCAATGAAAGTATATATTTGTTAATAGTATTGACATAAGAACAAACTGCTATTGGCAGAATCTTGAAATGATTCAGAAAGCTGAGATAAAAGATATATTACATATATAAAACTCCATATTGTATCAAAAAGCTCTCATTATAATGGATCTAACATGTCACACACTCCTCACAAAATGTAGGGCTATCATACGGCACCTGCTACCCCGTCTTGCCAAGCCTATAGCAGTTACACTGACAGTAACATACAGAGTTCTAGATTTACATGTGGTACTTCCTAACCTGCAACCCCTGGCCAAAACTATAGCAGTCCAAATTATAGTAACGCACAGAATGCTGGGTTAATATTCAGCACCTCTTACCCGGCGACCTCTGGCCAAACCTATAGCAGTTACACTGACAGTGACATACAGAATTGTAGGTGAGTGAGTGAGTGAGTAATGGATGCTTTACGCCATTTCAACAACTAAGGTCATATTCACGTTTAAAACAGGTTGGGACCAATTCTGTTTTAGGTACTCATATCTATGAGATGAAGGTGACAGGGTGGGCAAACAGCAGGGGATCAAAACCTAGAAATCATTTTTGCTGTACCTCATCTCTTAATGAACTAAGCACCAATGAGGAATTGAACCCAAAGAACCACTTGGTCAGTGCTGGGTCCCCCCTATCATCGCCTTACACGATCAGCAGGAGCCACTGGGGGCCTATTCTTACCCGAAATCCCCACGGGGTAGAATTTTAGGTTTACATGTGGCACTTCCTACCCCGTGACCTCTGACCAAACCTATAGCAGTCACACGGACAGTAACACAGAGTGCTGGGTTAACATTCGGCACCTCCTAACCAGTGACCTCTGGCCAAACCCATAGCAGTCACACTGACAATAAAATACAATAGTTTGTTCACAGCCCTAACTGAGGCAAAGGAAAGAGTTAGCCGATAGTTACATGGCATCCCTAATTGACAGAAGAAAGAGTCAGCTAGCTACAAGATGATAACACTAAAGACTAATAAACAGATCAAGGGGTAGTATTATACAAAGTGGGACGGGTACCACAGAAATTTGTGTGATGATTAGCACTATAAAATGAGTGTTATGGTTTGCTGGGTTAACATACGGCACCTCCAATCCTACGACCTCTGGCCGAACCTATAGCAGTTACACTATATATATAACAGTAACACACAGAATGCTGGGTTAACATTTGGCACCTCCTAACCGGCGACATGTGCCCAAACCTATAGCAGTCACACTGACAGTAACGCAGAATTTTAGGTTTACATGTGGCACTTCCTACCCTGCGACCTCTGGCCAAACTTATAGCAGTCACATTGACAAATGTTTCCACCTCAATAGCTTGTAGATAATAGCCCTTACTGGGCTGTGGGTCAAAATATGGCGGTGCACTGATTCCACGAGTGGTACATTCCTGCCATCCGGTCCGGTCAATTTATCGATGACTCAGTAGAAACTTAAACATTTGTTATATTTCAGTACAAATCAAACAGGAACCTTATCATATTTGGCTCTTCAAATGCAAATTTCAGCTTTTTTTTATGTGTAATATTTTAGTATAATTTGTTGATTGACATCATCATATTTCGCTCTTCAGATTTCACCTTTATTTCATGTGCAATATTTTAGTATAATTTGATGATTGACATCGTTGTATGTAGCTCTAAAATTTCACCTTTATTTCATGTGTGATATTAAATTTTGATATAGTTTTTAAAATAAACATAATCAGATTTCACTATTCAGATTTCACCTTTTTGCAAGTTTGATAGTTTAGTATAATTTTTAGATGGGCGTGATCATATATGGCCCTTCAAATCAGATTTATAGATAAACATCATCATTTGTGGCTCCCCAAATGCAACTTTCTCTATTTTACTGTGTAATAGTTGGATAAGTTGAATTCATAGATGAAGCTCATCATAAACTATTCAAAACTGTTTATGAAAAGTTTTGGGTGCATTTTGTATACCGTAACGACTGTACCCCAAAAGCATCTTGGTTCAGACTCTTTGAAGGTTATACTACCCCATGCCAAACTACCACCCCTGCCTGCCCCTTATTTTGGGGGTATGCAGATCACCACCCCCAAAATTTAGAGAGTCTAAATACTGTGAAATAGACAAAAATCTAAGTAAGTTTTGTCGGTAAAGTAATGTAATATATAAAGCTAAGTTTTGAGTTATTGTCAATTATTGCTTTATAGAAGTAGTCTCACGTCAGCAGTACACTATCCCTCATTTTGCAATACATAGTCTTTCAGTGATGTCAAATTACTTATACTACCTTCTTTACATCGCAGGACAGTGTTGGCGTTAGTGTTATTGGGCATCATACTGTTCCTCGTACTAAACATTGTAAAAGACCAATGTCACATAGCATCAGCAGCTAAATATCCCCTTATATTGCCCTAATCTATCTACCAGTGAGTGATGTCAAATCTCTTACTACCCTCTTTACATTGAACCATTGGGCATTATACTGTTTCTCATACTAAACAAAAGACCAACATCATATCATATCACATCACATCAGCAACTAACTGACTGCTTATCTTCCTTTGCCAGATTATGTTCTTACATTGCAAAACACTTTGCCAGCTGTTGTCTTGCTAGCTTACAATGGCGGATGTATCTCATTGAAACTCAGACGAGAAGGTCCCTTTCAATAACTTATACTACTCTCTGTACATTGCAGGATAGTGTTGTTGTTATTGTTATCGGGTATCGTACTGTTTCCAATGTTGACCAATGTCACATTGCAGAAGCAATTGACTTTCCCGTCATATTGTCATAATTGATCTAAAGTCATGTTAAATCATTCATACTACCGTCTTTACATTACAAGACAGTGTTGATGTTAGTGTTATTGGGCATTATACTGTTCCTTGAACAAAATGTTGGGTCAGACCAAGGTTGTCTCACATAAGCAGTTAACTATCACTTAACATTGCCATGATTAATCATCAGTGGTGTTCAATAACTTATACTATCCTCTTTTCATTGCAGGACGGTGTTGTCGTTAGTGCTATTGGGCATCATATTGTTCCTCGTACTAGATGTCGGAGCAGACCGAGGTCGTCTCACGTCAGCCGCTGGTGTCCTCATCTTTATCTTCATCGGTTTCATAACATCCAAGGATCCTGCCAGGGTGAGCCACTGCAGAGTTATCAGAAGGCCTAGAACTCATGACATTTAAATGTGGTACCCTGTCAATGGGATGTATAAAACAACACCTGCCTTAGTAAAAGTGCAAGAGTAGGGTCTCTATGTCTATGGATTTGATCATTCAGGAGCAAGTAAAACATACTCTGCCCCAGTACTCAAACTAACAAGGGGCTCTGGACAGGGGGGGTATAATTGTGTCGCATGTAAAATTTAAAAACTGTCAATGCCACGTGTCTCTGTCTCTTATCTATCACAATATTGTATGTTGAATTTAAGAAATGCCTATGTCATTTTTCTAGATCTTATGCTATGTTATGTAGAAATATATTTACCTTTTTCTCCAATACAAAACAACTTGCTGCCTGCTCATTACCAGACATCCTATTTTAATCATAATTCAACATGCAATCTTGCAACCCATCTGCATCATTTACTGTTTTTATTGCCACACAGCACTAGCCTGTATGCTAGGTCAGGTTCTGAACCCCCTCCCCCCTTTACCGCGGGTACTTTAACTTGACAAAAAGAAAAAAATGTTGTTCGTGTATGATTACATGCACAATGTGCTATGAACACACACACCCTTTCTGGTTTCCTGAATCTGCCCCTGTCTTATATGCATTATCAAAACAGTTGTTTTTAATCCCCTTAATCCCAGATCCGATGGCAGCCGGTGCTCTGGGGACTGGGCCTTCAGGTCACCCTCGGGGTCATCATACTCCGCTGGTCGAAGGGCTACCACGCCTTCAAGTTCCTGGGAGAGCTCGTCCGCAGGTTCCTCGAGTACACCGATGAGGGCTCCAAGTTTGTCTTTGGGGAGGAAGGCCTCATACAACACCCTGTGGTATTCAAGGTGAGGAGACATTATTAACCATGTTCAGGGCCCATACTCTGCCCTGTGGTATTCAAGGTAAGGGGTCATTATTAACCATGTTCAGGGCCCATACTCTGCCCTGTGGTATTTAGCATGAGGGGTAATTATTAACCATGTTCAGGGCCCATACTCTGCCCTGTGGTATTTAGCATGAGGGGTAATTATTAACCATGTTCAGGGCCCATACTCTGCCTTGTGGTATTCAAGGTAAGGGGACATTATTAACCATGTTCAGGGCCCATACTCTGCCCTGTGGTATTTAGCATGAGGGGTAATTATTAACCATGTTCAGGGCCCATACTCTGCCCTGTGGTATTCAAGGTAAGGGGACATTATTAACCATGTTCAGGGCCCATACTCTGCCTTGTGGTATTTAACATGAGGGGTAATTATTAACCATGTTCAGGGCCCATACTCTGCCCTGTGGTATTCAAGGTAAGGGGACATTATTAACCATGTTCAGGGCCCATACTCTGCCCTGTGGTATTCAGCATGAGGGGTAATTATTAACCATGTTCAGGGCCCATACTCTGCCTTGTGGTATTCAAGGTGAGGGCTTTTTATAATCCATTTTCAGGGTCCATACCCTGCCCTGTGGCATTTAAAGTAAGAGGTGATCGTTACCCATGTTTGGGGCCCATATGTGTTATTCAAGGTGAGGGGCCATTATTATCCATGTTTAGTGCCCATACTCTGGCTGCAGTTGATGTTTGCAAAATGTAATGTGAAAAACATGTATTCTCCCTAACTACTTCAATATTAAATTGTTGATGAAAACATAGTTTTAGATACATTTTGGTCAGTGCAATCTTAATGATCTGACTTAACCATAAATGTAACCATAAATATTAACAATCCCTTTTCATCATTTCAGGTGTTTCCAATCGTGATTTTCTTCAGCTCTGTGATCGCTATCATGTACTATTGGGGCATCATGCAGCTGATTGTATGTCGCATCGCCTGGTTAATGCAGTTTACAATGGGCACGACCGCCATCGAGTCCCTTAACGCAGCTACCAACATCTTCATCGGCATGGTGAGAAAAAGAAACACAATACTATAGATCTGGGACACAAGAAACAACTCAAAAACGTGAACATTTTCTGTCACCTGCTGTTAGTTAATCTTTTCCGATGTTCTTATAAATTCACTAAAATGCAACTCTAATGGCACATTCAAAGTATTATTACATTATGTGTCCTGTTAACAACGATGTTATTATGATATCAATTTTAAAGTTGTCATTGTTATGACATCATCCAACGGGCCACTGGCTGTTATTGACTGAAATCTTTATTATGAAATTTGACAAAAAAATTTAATAATGAATAATATTAAGGGGGCTCTGGAATTTTGATAATGCATTGACATAAATGCATGCATGATGTTAAGCAGTAAATATGAATCACTGATTACATAAATAAGGGTCAATGCCCTGAGCAATTTGCCTAAGCAGAACTTAGAACAAAATGAAGGTGGGTGTCATACTTTATATTTAGGGGTAATTTACACTGAATTTTTAAATTGCATGTATCAAAGGGGGCTCAATGGTTTCTTCCTGTATATTTTTGTGACATAAAACTATAGAGGAAACTATTTACTTCCCTGAGAACAGAAGTATAGGTCTCACAGAACTAAATGTGGCGCCATTTGTAGTGTCGCATACCTTTCTGTCCCAAGGTGAAGGGAGTGCCAGTCTCTGAGTGACTGGGAAGGGATAAGATAAGATGATAATGCATAATTAAAGTTCATATGATACCCCTTATTATTTCTGAAGTATTTCATAAAAAAATCCATGATACAGGGTCTTTGGTAAATGTCAGTAGGGTTTTAAAATGGGCTCTGTTCTCCATGAATTCCCAGGCAAGCAGCGATGTAACAAGCATGTTCTGCGACCATACTTTTTTGGTTAGTCTGTAACCTGCCCAATTTTGACGTAACGGTTACGTTATTTCAGGTAAAGTAGAGATTTACTGAAAAGAATGTTATTATAACATTGTATTTTAGTGAACTTGAGACCTTACTTATAAAAAATGTTATAATAACGTCATTATAACGTGAAAGAATGTTACAAGAATGTCACAGTGTGACGTCACATTGTTAGGTTCTAAATACGTTTCTGGGTGCCATCCAAAAAACGTAACAAGAACCAAAGCAGAACTAAACAGAACATTATAATAACGTCATATTCTTGCCTGGGTTTGGTCACTGCAAAACGGTAAAATGAGAGTAGGGCTACATCTGGGACTCTAGTGAAATATTTTCACAATTGACCTACCCCCAAATTTTTGTGTCCCAAAAAAGGTCAAAATAGGTAAAGGAGTCATTTTATGTTGTTGCAATGTTTGGCCTTTTTTTTTTTTAAAGATGTGCTCTATTAAACTATACAGGAAAACATTTAGTTCCGTGAGACCTGTATTTGTGTTTCCTGTTTCTGCCAACAGGCGGAATCGGTGGTGGTGGTGGCACCCTACATGAACAAACTGACCAAGTCAGAGCTTCACGCAGTCATGACAGGAGGTTTTGCTACAGTAGCGGGGTCCTACATGGCTGTACTCATACAGGTTGGGGTAAGTAGGCAAAATGATTCCATAATTTTTTCCAAGACATTCTTGGTTTGTGATTAAAGATCTAAAGAAGCCAGAATTTTATTCATAATTTCAGGACCCTGAAAAACCCCAAGGTAGAATGAGATGAAACACATGTACATTTAATATGGATAGTAAATTTCTTTTCCTTATTTAACCTTAACTTGAGGTACCTTTATGTAATTCTCATAGAACATGACTAGCAATGATTGATTTTGATACGCTAGAGGAAATGGTTCTGTATAACCCTAAATTGAACCTACGCAACATTCAAATTATTCAACTTTAAACATAACATACCCCAACATTAAAAAAAAACCTACAGTCTTAAATATTTAACTTATTGTGAAATCATTGTACAAATTTGACTTTTTTAGGCCTCTCCAGAACATCTGCTGTCAGCAGCCATCATGTCGGCCCCTGCAGCGCTGGCCATGGCCAAACTGTCATACCCAGAGACGGAAGTGTCACTTACCAAGACAGAGGAGGATGTCTACATAGAGAAATGGTACAGTGACAGTGTTTCTTAGATATTTGGACTTCCATGACACATAAAGTATTAACAGGCTGTTTTGTTTATGGGGCTCAAGGGTTACTTAATGTTAAGTAGAAATACAATTGCAGTGTAAATATAGAACCTTCCTTCCACGACATGGAAAAAAACTCCATTTAGGCGTTGACGAGGTGAAGATACCGTCATGATAAAGTATGATGAGTAGCAATGTTACCCCAGTAGTAGAACCTGTAATTCATTTCAAACAGACCTCCAGAGACCTTTGAAATAACTGACATTGAAGATAGTTTGTAAAAACAATATCTTTTATTGACAACTGTAGAGGTCAATACTTGACCTATGTGTCACAATGGGATTCTGCAAATCATAGAGACTTCAATCAAATACAAAAGTAAGTAAATGCCACCACAACTAAAACTATAATACCACCTATCACACCAAACTACTGAATCATGGTGACTAGGAGCACAGTATAAAGCAACTTATGGAAACTACAATAAAACCATTTACAGTTCTACAATAATTAATATTTCAATGATAATTATTATAATCAATAATAATTATTCCAAGTCATCAATGACCTAAATCTACCTTATCTGCTCTTGCCTCCCTACAGCCAGGAGCGTAATGTTGTGGAGGCGGCGGCTCGGGGAGCCATGGAATCCATCGCTGTGGTGGCCTCCATCCTGGTGAACCTCATTGCCTTTATCGCCCTCATGGCCTTCCTGGATGCCATCTTGTCTTATGCCGGAGCGCGGGTTGGCTACCCTGAACTCAGCTTCCAGGTTAGTGTGGTCAGGGATGGCTCATGTGGCCATGAAACCTTTCTTTGTTACTTTGCGTGTTATAACAATTATTTGACACTCAAAACAAACCTATTTAGAATGCTCTTAATGAGCTGTAATTTTTACAGGAAATAATTTTATTTAGCCCTTCATCAATTTACAGAATTTAATTTCATCCAGTGGAAACAGAGATATTAGGGGTATCATAATAACGATAACTATCATTGTTACGACATTGTCCTTAAAGTTATCTTAAATTTATCGTAAGAACAAAATGTCATTTTGCAAAGGGCCACAGGGGTTGCCCAGAGGGTTTTGACACCGCCTCCCCTTTTGAGGCTGAAAAAATATTGCGCATGAGCACACAAATTTATGCACAAGCATATAAGTACTTTTCAGCCTTTATCAGGGCTTGACAAATCTCTGAAGGAAGCTGTTGCCTGTCGAGGAACTTACTGCCATAACTTAGTTGCCCAATGGTAATCCTAGATGCCCAGGAAAAGTTAAAGGTATCTTAAGTGAGAGCAAATATTTTCTTGTATAATTACAATCAATTATATCTGAACTAATTATATACAGCTAATATAGCCAAACTGTATATGCAAATTGGTAAATGTGCAAGAAAGGTGTAGTAAATTAGCAAAACCTTATCAAGTCCTTTTATATAATGGCAACTAATGATATTTCTATTTCATCCTGCAGTTGATATGCTCCTATGTGTTATGGCCCTTATCCGCAATTATGGGAGTAGAAATAGAGGATGCTGGGAAAGTGGCACGTCTCCTCGGAGTCAAGGTATTCGTTGATGAGTTCATCTCCTTCCGAGACCTCGGGATTATGGTAAAAGCAGGAACCATTGCTGTAAGTATTGTATGTATAATCATTTGATTTTTTAATTAGTTTTTTCATCTCCCATGTAAGTAATGAGTAAAGTTAGTACAGGTCCTAGTGGTAACTTTGGGTGAATGCATCCATTGTTGCGGTAGCCGTCAGACGGACCAGACCCCCCACGTCTTACAGTAATGAGTAAAGTCAGTGTCACCATATACATAGGTAACTGCACAAAGAGAAATGAAAAAACTAACAGGTAAATAATAGTTTCATGTGAGTCATAAATCATATTATTAAAGGAAAATTCCATCAGTTGTTTTTTCCAGGATTGTACTGTAGTCTGTACGATGATATTATACAGATATTTTTGTTGGGTGTGTTTTTTTTGTTTTTTTTTGGAAATTTTATTAACTTCTTCACGCGTAACACATGATCTTCCAGAGGTTAGATGAATAATAATACAATAATATAGTACAGTAATATGAGATGAATTTTACATGATTGATGAGCAATGAATAAGTTAGATTCTTCAAAACATAGTCCAGGGTCATGTCAATGTAAGTTCAATGTGCATTCATCACCAACGACAAATCAGCTTAATCATTTTCTTGAATTTAACCTTTGTGGTTGCCCACTGTACATTGACTGCTAGCATTTCCCATATTGGTATACCTCTTATCATAGGACTACGTAAATAAATCTCATACTTTCGTGTCACCTTTTGCTTAAATCTAATCTTATTGTTACTCCGTAAAACAATTTTGGGTCGGCGCAATATCAATTTACCATAAATTTTACTCTGTTGATACATAAGCCTACTTATATGTTCCCTCCATCTTAGCGCCAGAGGCTGAATTTTATATAGACTATAGAGATCATATGTAACAGATATAGAGGCATTTGTGGTCCACTGGTTGCTGTGACCCCTGATTGAGGAAAACCCATTTATGTTTTATATCACTAATTTCTATGATAGAAACTAATTTCTGTCATTAAATATCTCCTTTTACATTGCTTTTTCAGGATAGGTCTGTAGTCATTGTGACATACCATGCTGTACTTTTGCGTCAGTAGCAGCTGTAGGGATGCACATAGGGGCACTTTTGTACATTGTATGTCATTAAAAATCTCCATTAACATTGTTTTTTTTTCAGACTAGGTCTATTGTCTTCTAGAAGTATGAGTACCATGGCTTTTGGTTAGTGGCAGCTAGAGGAACATACATGGGGGCGCTTTTGTTAACACCTCCGACCCTGAATATGCAATTTTATATTCTGTCATTAAATATCTCCCTTCACATTGTTTTTTCAGGATAGGTCTGTAGTCATAGCGACATACGCATGCTGTGGTTTTGGGTCAGTAGCAGCTGTAGGGACGTACGTAGGGGCGCTGGCTGCTGTAGCCCCCGACCGAAGAGGAGACATCTCCGAACTGGCCTTCAGGGCAGCTGTCAATGGCAATGTAGCTGGTTTCCTCACAGCTTGTATAGCAGGTAATATGACTCAGTGCATTGGTGTTAGAAGACTAAAGTAGCTAAAACATAAAAAGTTATCTTTGTAATAATAATCATATGTATACAAACATATTCCATAATAAACTTTTATAAATGGGTAAAAGTAATATTTCTGGAGCAGAAAGAAACCAATAGTTTCATGAAATTCTTACATCAGAAACCTTGGAAAAAAGGATAAGCACAAACCTAAGTTCAACTCATGGGAGGTGCCAATTAAATTTGTAAGGGGGTTATTATTAGATGAATGAGATAATTAGAGAGGTTTATACTTGGAGCCATGACTTGATTCACAGAGTAATAAAAGAGAGAACAAATGGTATATAATATCTTAAAGGCTAGTATGCAGATTATTCCATTCATTCACTGTCTAAAATATAAAATAGATTAGATAGGTTGGTTTTATCTTATAGTGAAAGATGAGAGAAAACAAAGCTTTTCTATACCTTTCTTTTATATAGATATCACTACAACTTATGATAGATATTGCTACCAGAAGCTTACAATTTGTGAAATAGTAATGTAAAGTATATATAATTGATCTCTGTTTTTCAGGTGTATTATACAAGGGGGAGATGGCGATGCATGGCCTAAGCGGTGACTTCATAAACTCAGCGAATACCACAATGTCGTTGACAACAGTCTCGGAATACCTGACCCTTTGACCTCACTCATAGAATCAAACAGTTTAACATCACAGAACCTCATGTTCACAACATATCTCTCAGTCAGCTGAAACTGAAATGCAATTTTACTAGGAACAAATAAAGACATCAAGCTTCTATTATTATTTACAGCTGACTATGAAAACCACTGGATATCTAAGTGTGTAGCTCTTCCCAAAATACTCCTGTACATCC
Source organism: Lepidonotus clava (assembly GCA_936440205.1). NCBI lineage: Eukaryota > Metazoa > Annelida > Polychaeta > Phyllodocida > Polynoidae > Lepidonotus > Lepidonotus clava. The sequence goes on along the minus strand of OW387143.1, from coordinate 50,673,104 downwards.
ACTTCCCTGGACCACTTACCTTCAATCTTCTCAATGGTCGTAAAACAATGGGTATTGACTGGCAGGAAACACACTGTGTGATTGAAACATGTGGTGGATTAATTGGACACAATTGGACTCTATGCAGAGAAAAACTTATGCAAACTGCACATTGGTGGGACATTGAGATCTGAGTACATCATGTATACTCAGCCATGGTGCCTTGTATGCCCTCCTGGTCATAGGTTTGATTGGGATGTACCAGCATGTAAACCTGGTGCAGAATCCAAATCTACAAGATACGCTTAGTTGAGCATTATTGGATATTGGTGGATATTGGTGTACCTAGCCATAACCTGGAACATCCGACTGAACCGGCAGAAAAGTGAAACCTATTTACCTCTCTTCTATATAATATTGAGAGAACCAGCATCACTAGTGACATGTTCAGAATGGAGGACCTAGTTGGTGGCATGGACTGGGTTTCATATTAAAATATTCTCTACCTCCCTCTGCAGAGGCTCAGGATGTTGTATTTGCTGTTTATTAACATCAAAGCTCTTCATCTTTCATCCATCTCAAATGTTACCACAGTAACTGTTCAAACCAAATCTCAATATGCAAAGAATTGTAACCCAAAATAGAGGGAAGAGAACATTATTTGTTATAAGAGGAAATACTCATGATAAGGGGTATACAAATTGGTAATATTTATACTTCAAGAAAAGCAAAATAATAAAAATACTCACTAAATATATAAATGAAAACAAAATAACTCATAAGGGGCATATGCTTTCATATGTGCTTCCATAGTCATAGTGTGCTGTAAATCATGACATTTAGGTTTTTTGAGTATGAGTTCCTTTTTGAGCTTGATTGACCTTGATGTCACTGTGTTCTCAATTCCCAAATACACTATATGATGTCATTGTATATCATAATTTATACTTATTTAGGGGTGACATCAATATTCAGTTACTGTTCATGTTGCAGGTTGCAGTCTTCTGTAATGATACCAGTAGTTACCATAATTTAGCTGATATTGTCAAAGTATGTTTCTTTAATGTGGTTACGAGTAGCAAAGAGTACAACACCAGGCAGGGATGGATCCAGGAAGAGCGGTCCAGTGGTCTGTTTCGCTGATCAAAACAAAGAACCGTTGGTAAATACCAAACCTTGCCTTGTCTGAAACAATAATTATTGTTGTTGACTAATCTTGGATACCCCCTCCCCAAAGGACTGTTAAAATGCTCTTTTTGAGCTGAATCTTTTACCACATATTTGTATCAGCTGTTGGATTGTACAACTGCCTTGGGAATTTTAATTGATCCACCATGAAAGCAATTATTCCTAGTTTAGAAACAGTGACTTCCCTGTTAAGTTATGGTTGTTAGGCATGTATGGTCAAAGTAACCATAAAGTGTACTAATCAGTCTTTGTACAATGGGCAACAGGGGGGTTTCTTAACCCCCCCCCCCTCTTTAATACAGAAGCCAGTTACAGAGCATGCACACAATTGTTCTATGTTATAGTACTTATCATCTATCTGTGGACCTCCCTTTCCAAAATCCTGGATCCACCCTAGCAAATTCAAGGTGGGCATTCACTATAGGGACTGCTTCTGATCATGTATTCACCCAATGGGTTTATCCTGATTGTTCGTTTGAACATGAATATCATATACCTCTTTGTGTTGTAGGAAATTGAGGCCAGCTGCAACCACTGTTGTGCTGAGTACGGGCCTTAAGCAGCATACTCATTGGGCGATTGCCAGTAGACTGACCCTTTTTGGAGTCAGACGCTTGGTACGAACTATCAGAATATCAAACATGTTTGATATCGAATATTGGTCACATCTGGTCTACTGTGAGTCTGCAAACTCTCAATGAGTGAGGGAAACACACACAGTTAGCTACTGAATGTTTGAGTCTGCTTAATCCCGATCGGACAATGTCAAAATGATAAAACTGGTTCACAATTGGAACAGTGGTTATGCGCTTTTATTGTTTACCTCAATGGGCTTTACCTAGTATCAATCAGCATAAGGGTGCAACCGGCCTAAGATATAATGCCCCTGATTTGTCAGATGATATGTGGGTCTATGAAATAAGAATCTTTATGTGGGAATATGTAGGGATCTGAGAGATAGATATGTTGACCATACAAATGTTATCTATTCAGACTTGGCAGATGCATGGATGTTCATTATGTAAATAAGTCATTTGTTTACTCTGTCATGTCTATAACTTTGTAGAGGGATGATGTTATTCAGTGTGAGTCAATAGGTTGATTTTATCCTTTGTTAGTGTACTCCATGTAGTGTTTACTGGAAACAAAAAATGGATGCTAGAGAAGTAATTAATAATAGTCAGGGGTATGAATATTGTTATGTTTCATGTGACAGAATCTTTTATTTTTTGGTGTGAATCTAAGAATGTGTGTTCACTTCTGTATTTGACAAAATGTTTTCTATCCATAATGTTGTAAATAAGACACAAACACATTGTACTTTTATCTAAATATAAACTTGGTGTTTTCCAGGCATTCAGGTATGGCATTATGATTGAGTCCTAATCAATCTATTGATAAATGAATTTTCTGTAGTCTTTGTACTAGTGGCCTGAAGCGCTACCAACTGAATCAACTGGTTTTGTTGGCTGATATCTCATTCTATAATCTTACTTGAGTTTATGATTCATCGAACCACCAAAGATTGTATTAAAGAAGGGGGCACTTCAACCTCAGATTCTAAAATGCTGTACTCAATTGTGTATGTATAATGGATTGAAGTGTTATGTAGATAGATGTTTACCAAAGAGTGTTATGCCTCATCTACCCTTCAGTTGGTACGGTGCAGGTAGGTACCAAGTCAGATATATTTACCTCAAATGAACTTGACATTCATGGCATTGATATAACACTGCCAATTACAAGGTCAAATCTATGTATACCATGCAAAAGTCAGAAATCCTACAAATCATTATTATATGGCAAGCTAAACTCATATTTTCCAATACTGACAAAGGACTTCTCATCAGAAGATGTTTGATATTTGCCAGTTGTGCTTCTTACATTTTGTAAGAATCTCATAATTGTAATCATTATGAATTCTAGATGTATGTTTGATATTGTAAAGTATTGAATGATGTTTTCAAAACATGTATTTTGTTTGATAATTATGTTGTTTAATAGACATTCACATGTCAACTGTAAATAGATTGACAGATTTTAGTACGTTGTGAGTTGAACAAGGTGTATGGCATGACTGAGTTCAATCTGAGTGTTTATTTTATCATGGACGTTCATCGTATATATAGACATACTATAGTATCAATATGTCTTAACCTAGGAAGTATAAAATCTATATATGATTATGCCAATATATGTCATCGTGTATGAAAATAAATGCATTATGATAATAACCATATGTGGTTGTTGCATTAAATTTCTAATAAGAACGTGTCACTTTCACTGCCTACTACAATAAATATTGAGACTAATTTCCGTTAGATTCTCTGCATTGAGAGTGAAATCCAGCTCACCTGATACTCAGCAACCAGTGATACCTCATTTACAACTCTCAGCTATTAAAAAGAAGGATTAGAGCTCTGTAGTAGCACACTCATTAACTGATCGAAATAATATTGTCTCAAATCTAGTCCTAGAATTGACACTGAGATTATATAGCGAATAATGGGGCTTATTCCCATATAACCATCATGGAGTCTCCGCCTGGTGTAACCATTTTACTGACACCTCGGAGAGTGACCTAGGATACTCGTGTGATGTCACTGCCGCCCTTGGTCCAACATCAACAAGATGTAGTCGCTTCTGTAGCTTAAATTTTTTACCACTGTGACCATGGCTAAACAAGCAAGCCCTACCTTACAGACCCCCTAACTTACAGGCCACTTTATCTGACAGACCCTCTACCTTACAGACCCCCTACCTTACGGACCCCCTACCTTAAACACAACCCTACCTTACAGACCCCCTACCTTACAGACCCCCTACCTTACAGACCCTCTACCTTACAGACCCCCTACCTTACAGACCCCCTACCTTACAGACCCCCTACCTTACAGACCCCCTACCTTACGGACCCCCTACCTTACAGACCCCCTACCTTACACAACCCTCTACCTTACAGACCACCCTACCTTACAACCCCTCCCTTACAACCCCTCCCTTACATACCCCCTACCTTACAGACCCCCTACCTTACAGACCCCCTACCTTACAGACCCCTACCTTACAGACCCCCCACCTTACAGACCCCCTACCTCACAGAACCTCTACCTTACAGACCCACCCTACCTCACAGACCCCCTACCTTACAGACCCCCTACCTTACAGACCCCTCCCTTACATACCCCCTACCTTACAGACCCCCTACCTTACAGACCCCCTACCTTACAGACCCTCTACCTTACAGACCCCTTACCTTACAGACCCCTTACCTTACAGACCCTCTACCTTACAGACCCCTTACCTTACAGACCCCTTACCTTACAGACCCCCTACCTTACAGACCCACCCTACCTTACAGACCCCCTACCTCACAGAACCTCTACCTTACAGACCCCCTACCTTACAGACCCCCTACCTTACAGAACCTCTACCTTACAGACCCCCTACCTTACAGACCCCCTACCTTACAGACCCCTCCCTTACATACCCCCTACCTTACAGACCCCCTACCTTACAGACCCCCTACCTTACAGACCCCTCCCTTACATACCCCCTACCTTACAGACCCCCTACCTTACAGACCCCCTACCTTACAGACCCTCTACCTTACAGACCCCTTACCTTAAAGACCCCCTCCCTTACAGACCCCCTCCCTTACAGACCCCCTACCTTACAGACCCCCTACCTTACAGACCCCCTACCTTACAGACCCCCTACCTTACAGACCCCCCTACCTTACAGACCCCTTACCTTACAGACCCTCTACTTTACAGACCAAGATGGGGGTGTTTGCCAAAAACGATAGGGAAGTTTAGATTTGTTTGGGCTGCTGAAAATGGTAAATGGCCACTTTCTGATGATGTTGGATTCTATGGATCTTCTGGAAAATGCTTATATATGTTGGGTGATTTTGATGTCCGAAGCGTCATTTTGGTTCAAGTAATAGAATGATTAGTTCTGTGAGATCCCAAGCAGGATGTTATGGTCCCACTGTCCCAGGGAACTAAGTGTGGCGCCATCTGATGTATCATATACTAATCTGGACCAAGGTGAAGGGACTGCCTGTCTGTCAGATGGAATTCGCAACAGAGCATTGGCTGAAAATCTTATTGCAAAATTTGCGAAAAATGAATGAAAGATTACATTGGCTGTGCAACTATTTGTGAATTGATTTACATAAATGGAAGCTCAGTAGTAGGGGTGTAGATGGGAGGTCCCTGTGTCGCATGTCAAATTTAAGAAATGGACATGTCGCATATCACTATATGTTCATTCTTCTTGTCGATTCTAAGAACCTCCCATGCCTCATGTTGAATTTAAGAAGTCCCCTATGTCATGTCAGTTATTTTTTATCTCCCATCGCCAAGATCTATGTCGCATTTCGAGTTTAAGAAAAGGCCATGTCGCCCTGTCAATTTTATGGGTCTACACCCATAGTAGTAAGTGTAACTGAGTGACCATGGAAAGAAAGGTTTATGCCCTGGGCATTTTGCCTGTGCAGGCATTTTTAGGGGAAGTTAAACTGCCGCGGAGACATAGGTTATGGTGTATAACTTCTGAGGCATTAGCCAAGGAGGTTATATATTATAACCTCTGTCTCCAAGGTGGTTTACAAGCTTATACTACATCCCATACCCACTCGAAGAACTTTATGCTAAGCTAAGGCTATGCAATGTTATCTGTTCCAGATTCAATAAAATTTAATATGATTTTCTTTTTGACAACAAATATCCCTCATGTGTTCATAAAATATAACCTTGAGTTCAATATTTCACACTATGACAACTAATGCTGCCAAACGTTAGCTGTCTTGATAGCAAAATGGTTAGAGGTTAGAACTCATAATTATGTTATTACCCAAGCAATATTAAAGATATACTGAAGAAAGGGAGCTTTATGTATGACCTGACACTACACAATACCCTGTGTGTGCACTGCTTCACCTGCCATGTTTTCTCGCCTCTAAATGCCCTAGACCCTCCCCATAGGTGAAATACCTCTACTCCTGCCCCTACACTCTACAGCATTATATTACCCTTAATCTAGAATGCTATTTTCAACCCAAAAAATATTCTATATAAATATTTCATTTGTTATCTATGAACAACAAATAATCCATTGGCAATATTAAAATAAAAATGTGTAGTTTCAGTTATAATAATGCACTTATTAAAGACTTAAATATCCAATACAATTTCAAAGGTGTTGAATCATTTGTCCCTTGCATCGGTTCATATACTACCTCACAGGATACTGTGTAACGGTGCAAGGAAATGGTTAAAGTTGACTGGTCTATTTGAACAATGCTGCCATAACTACATCTACTTAGGCAATGCTGCCACATTTTGCTCCAGTCCTCCATAATACATTTATTTGCCTTTTTTGTTATTGAATATGAATATTATCATAATATCCCTTATCAGCCAAACAAGCTACAAAAACTGTTTTCGTTGAATGATTGCTATAAATATAACTTGTTTTCATGGAATTGCAAATTTACAAATCAGGCCCCTCAGGGCCTTATCTAGGTACAGCTGTGGGTTGGTGATGAATTTTACAGAATTAAATGCTGTTTATGTTTCAAGAAAAGTATTATTGGGAAAGGAACCTAATGAGCTAAATGTAGAATTTTATAGTACAAGGGGAAGTGGAGAATGCCCCATCTTCATATATATTAAATCATAACCCTATTATTATATTATGTTATGGTATGTTAAGCTATCCCGATAAGATATCAATAACATTAATGCATTAACATTATATATTTATACTAATGTATAGTATAAAAACTATGTTTGATACTCATTTACTTCTACATAATATTCGATATGCAAAGATCCACATCGTTCATAACATCTACCACTAATTAAGCACCAAGTGTATAGATATATTTACTAATATCCAGGTTCTACCACTTCTTATCAGAATCCATACTTAGCTTCCATAATAAAATAAGTTGGTCATTCACAGTCACATGGTGCAGACATGTCCTTTATTCTAGTCATTCTCAAGATATTAACACTATGTATCAGGCCAAATTGCTATCCACGCATGACAATGGTTAGGCAACCTCCCGATAATGTTGGTGGAATTTATATTGATGAAGTTGCTTCTGAGGAGAAATTATAGTAGGAAGGGGACATGGAATGTTTACCTAATCTAATCCAGCACTCTTCCAACCGTTCATCAATGTCATCAGGGTAGATAATTTGTTCAGATGTGGTGCATTGCATTCGGACCATTTCTATGATATAGTGTATACAGGTACATGAAAAAGATAATGATATGGAAGAAGTACATCTTTTTAATTTAGAATTTGGGTAATTTCTTAAAGAGGCCAGTGATATTCTAATTTTGTAAAATTCTCATCTTATACAGTAGATATGATGATTAAATATGAGTATAAAACAATTCTTTAACTATAAATTGATTCCTAGGAAATCTTGTCTATATATCAGATCACACATTGAACCCTCTGCACACCTTACAAAGGATGTCTGTGTGTGACGTCACACAAAATGACAGTTATATTCAAATTTCAAATTTGCTCACCACCCCACAAGAATGATCTAAATTACTTTGTTTTTTCAGATTAATGCAACCAAAACAGTGAATGTGTCTAGATCTATTACAATTATTCTGAGGGATTATCCATCGTGGTTAGAAGCCAAGATGGTCAGCATTTTAGATGTTGTCTTTTATTATTACACTGTTGTTGCAGCCATTGGCTTATTCACCCAGATTCTAAACTTCTGTGTGTTACAAAGATCTGCATTTGCTGGTAAAAGTTGCACCATCCTCCTGAGGGCACTGACAGTGGCTGACTTGTTAGTTCTGTTGTTATATCTAATGCATCCACTGTTAAATCTTCCCATTGACCGTATACTATGGCTGATATGGGGCTTGGTTTGGTGGCAAGCATCAATAGCAAGTTCATGGACAATAGTCCTCATTTCACTGGAGAGACTTATAGTCATCTTCTGGCCACATCGAGCCAGAAGCCTCTTAACCAAGAAGAGAACTATATGTTCAGTTGTGGCTGTATGGTTGATGATAGCTATATTTAGTTCAGTTTTTACTTGGCTAAGTCACAGTCCACAGAATTTGGGAAATGTTGCATTGATTGTATTGTGTGCATGTGTCTATTGTTTTATACCCGCGCCCATCATCTTTGTCTGTAATGCTTCCATTCTGGTAAAGTTGTGCAGGGCTAGGTCTGAGCGCTGCCACATGGCAACATCTACATCTTCAAGCAGCACAAACATGTTGAATGGGATGTTGATCACGAACAGCTTTGCTTTTCTTATTCTGACTACACCTTTTTTTATTGTTTTTATATTATTTGTACATTGGGACTTGAAAAGTACCTATCAGTACCCACTAATAGTTGGGGATTTACTAAGATTATTGAACCATTCTGTTAATTTCTTTCTTTACTGTGTCAGTGGACGAATGTTTCGTGAAGAGTTAAAACTCATGTTTAAATCCCTATTCTCCAAATGCAGTTGCCAACAGTCAGAAAGAGGAGCACAAAGTGTTCCTTTGGCTGTCTTACCAGCTTCACCTGAGTGTCCTAAAACAGATGACAATTCAGTCTGATATAGGTACAATAAACTCACACATGAAGGTCATGGTCAACCCAGTTTTCACTTTAGAGTTGTATGATTACTGCAAATAACTAATCTAAATAATTGAGATCTAATCCTCCCCAACATGGAATACTGATTTACATTATTCTATGAACCTGCAAGTCAATATAGACTAATTTTGTAGGCCAAACCATAGGAAAATATAGATATTTTCTATAAATGTGATTATAATGGAGATATTTCCAAACCAATTTAGAAAATATTAAATATAGACATGTCAAACTACAAATAATGCTATAATTAATGAAAATTTACATCCTCATGCCTTGTGACTTGTCCCTATAGTACCCATCATACATCTTGATCTTGTCTGCACGTAAAATGCTGGAACTAAGCTATCTCTGGTGTGGAGAAGTATTGCATCTCAACAACAACATTCTAATGTTTTATTGTATATATGAAACTAATATAAACAGATTCAGTACTTTTTTCATTCTAAAAATTGCTGGTTGCCAGAAACTGGGATTATTGTATTTTAAGGCCACATATATCCATCTGTCAATTATCCAAGCAGTCTTTGAAGACTGCTTAAATATGATATATGCCATCCAATAAGAAGTTTTTCTGATTATAAAGTGTTGGCCTTAAAAGATAAATATTCATTAGAGAAACAGTTTATTGTTGGCTCAGTGAATCTGAGTTACCAATGTGTGTCAGTAGATGCAACAAGAGAACATAAAGGTTGCAAAGGATATGATGATTTTCATATCCTTATCATCATTGTGGCCTATTTAGTAGGATATGTGTATAAACCATTATTAGGATATACAACTTGTATTGGGCTGAAAATCTCAATCCAATTATAGCATGGTTTGAGAAATTAGTATGCAGAAGAATTTGGTTTTTGTTCAAGATCAGTTTCATATGAAATACATAACTGACGGCCTCTAGAATGATATCTATATAAGTAAAAAAAAGAGATGAAACTCTGTATTTCCATATGACGGATCATTGGCTTCAAGGTAAAATGCAAGGACAAAACTGAACACCCATAAACAAGGGACCATCTTGGTGCAGTTATACAACATTGTATAGAAAAGGAACGTATATTGTTCATATAAGCATATATATATATATATATATATATATATAGTATATGAATAAAAAAAGTATCATTATAAATAATACCTGCTTGTTTTATTTCAATTACTTTGAACGCAAAACAACTCAGTTACGACCTGCAAGAGGATTATGGTGTAAAATATGCCCTAAACATTGGACAAACACATTCTTATTTGTGAAAGAGAATATTTTCTGTTGTCTTTCCCTGAAATAGTAAGTACATTTAAGTACATTCAAGATACTTTTCAATTCCTGTTATATTTAACATTTTGTTCTCTTCACTTGCCAAATCATAGACAGCAATGTCCTTTAATGTATACTTTGGAAGTTCCATCTTCCGTGGCCAGCATAAAAAAAGCACAATTTAGTTCTTTTGATTTGAAAATAGATGTATTATTCATTATTTCATGATACCAAGCTGAGTACTAAATGTTATAACTTTACCCCATGCGTGTGATTATGTGACCACATGAAAACACAATCTACAACGTGTATGTACTCTCTTGTTTGTATAAATATAAAAAATCTAGACTTAGTTTTAAACGCACATCCAAGATAATTTTGACATTACTCTTTTCAAGAGTGTTCAGTCTTTATTCCTCAGTATTACCCCTGGTTTACAGTAATACCAAAATAACATGTATGGCTATTATACATAATTATATTCCAACTTTAAAATTATGATTTCAATCATTATGTATCACATATACATTGTTATAGCAGGAATCAAATGCTTACTGTACAGAGGTGGATACAGTATTTTGTAAAAGGGTTTTCCATATATACTGCTTTATAAAACCGGCAGTAAGCCCCCTACACTCCTCTAGCCTTGGGCAATGCCTGGCAACCTGCATAACCACCACCTTCCCTGTCCCTTCACCAGAATGAGGGAGCTACTTCCACCCAGGGCATCAAGCACAATAGAACATAAACAGAGTTTATTATATCTTGATGTGAGATGCTCTCTCGGGTTATTGTTTTAGATGTACAGGCTATTTCCCTGTTAAGTGTACTACTTCAAAGATAAATAAAAATTGTTTTGAACCCAAATCAGTGGTCTTCCTCTCAGTTGCTGTCTGTGTAGTTAGGCCACAAAGCGGTTTCCTTTCGAGTGTAGTTAGCTAAGGTTCTCACTCTTTTTTCCATTTTGGATATTCTAACAAACAAAATTAACTTCGACCTTTACTCTATCATCTCTCTTAAAATATGAATGTTATATTAAATGGTATATTTATGGAAATCCGGTAGTATTTATGTGCAAAGAACAGACAATAAACAGGCAGTTTCTCTCTATTTTTAATTTATTTTGATATTTCCTATACTTATCATCACTTCTTGGCTATGGCTGTGGTGGCACCTAAAACGTTTTGCAACATTTTGCTTGTTCAATCAAAACATTTAAACCAAACTTTAAATGGTCACATACTAAAGGTCAAAGAGAGGGAGATTGGAAAGAATGAGCCCTTTCATTAGGTGCACAATAATCAAACTCCAGGACATTTATGGTTGTGCCCCAAGGTAGTTAGTAAAATACCTTGTGCATGTCACTAGTAGTAGTGTATAAATAGAATAAAGAAATAATCACCAGACTGCGAAAGATGTATTATAAAATGTATTCGAAATTACATAAATTGCTTTATCATATAGTTTGATTATGGTGGGCGCTTCTGGTAGGTGAAATAAATCTGTTCAGTAACAACAGACAGAACAGACAGGCCAGGTCTACCAACAGTAGCACTACCTGGGAGAAATCAATATCCAACCAATATATAAGGATGATGATCGGCATTTAGAGTCAGAGTTAGCCGATAAACGTTTGGATCTATTCGAGTCTTAAGGATTCCGGGGTTTTGTTAGCTACTCATAGCATGTGGTGACATCTGGTGACTAAAGGAAGAACTAACACTGTTTGTGAAGCTGTACAGAGATAGGCGGACTTTATTGAGGAAGCTTACCTCCGGGGCAATGATCGACTGTTATACATAGGAATAGAACATCTTACTGATACACCGGCGATTGTGACGCATCTGTTATCCACAGTAAACTACCTCTCAAACAAAGCGTTGGCTGCTTTTGGATATGAACACCCAGTCCGTGGACTAGTTCTACTGTTCAACTAGTAAGAATAGTAATGGTTAAATAACGGCATGTCTGAGGATAAAGTGATTCCAGTTCCCCATTCTTACTACTAATACCCTAAACAATCACTAATGTTCAGTTGACTATTACAATACTGGTGTTATATCTAAAATTATGGATGCTCCCACAACCTATTGCACAAAGGTAGTTAGCAAAACACCTTGTGCATGCAATTAGTAGTGTATAAATAAACTGAAGGAACAGTCACCAGATTGTAAAAGATTCAAAATTATACAAATTGATTATTTGGATTTGGAAGTAGCTTTTTAAATTGGATCAAGGTAATATATAATGAATCAGAGGCATGTGTTTCTTATAATGGGTTCAATACATCATGGTTTCATCCTTCATGAGGTACTCGGCAAGGTTGTTGTTTATCTCCCTTTCTTTTTGTTATTGTAGTTGAAATATTGGCAATTATAGTGAGAGGAAAGGAGACCATTAGAGGTATTAGTATAGGTGAAAGGCAGATTAAAATTTCCCTGTTTGCGGATGATGTGGTGTGCTATTGTAGAAGCAAGGCTGATTTATTGCGTATCCTGGACTGTTTAGAAAGGTTTCGACGTTATTCAGGGTTGACAATTAATAAAGATAATACAAAGATTTTACAGTTAGGAAAGAATATTTCACAGTTCAACTACAATATGCCCTTTGAAGTAGTAGAAACTATGTTCTTACTTGGCATAAAAATAGTTAACAAGAATGATGCTGAAATTAGCCATAGATGGAATTTTGAGGAGAGACTAAACAAATGTATGCAGATATGCCATGATTGGACCAATAGAAATTTGTCGATCAAGGGTAAAATAGTGATAATCAATAGTTTGCTTATTCCTTTATTACTGTATCCGGCTTCTGTTTCATTCACTCCCAAGAGAGTGTATTTGGAGTTTAAAAAGATTATCTGTACCTTTATATGGTCATCCTCTGTTAATAGAATAGCTTATGATACTATGTGCAGGAAAATAAATGATGGAGGGATGGGATTGTTAGATCTTGAGACCATGATTTCTATATCTAACGTTAACTGGGTTAGAAGGTTGTGTCTGAATGACTTTGAATCATGGACTTTATATGCTCGAACTATTTGGAGCAAGGGATTCACTGTACTATACTTTTGGTACCAAAAACAAGTTCCTAGGAAAACATATCGTTGCTCCTTTTTACAGAGAATTATGGACAACTTGGAACAAATTTTATAACAGGGACCCAGTTACTGATACAGAAATACAAAATGAGATCTTATGGAACAATGAGAGAATTTTGATTGGGAAAAAGGTCATTCAGTGGAAGGAGTGGAAGAGAGCAGGTATACTGAAAGTAAATGATCTCATTTCAAGGCGACGACAGTTTACGGACAAAGATATGATAAATGATGTTTATGGAATTCAATGTAATTTTTAAGAAGTAATGCAAATAAATCAAAAGAGCTATTCCATGGATCAGAGGTGACTCTAAAGTTGTCCTTGACTTATCACCCAGAGATATCTTTATATGTTATGATCAAATGCCCTTGAATGTATTTGATAGTACAACTAAAAAGCTGTATGATGTTTTTTTTGGTATTAATAACTATCATTACAAGGTTCATGATAAATGGCAAAGAGATTTCCCTAATGATAATTTTAATTATAAAGAATGGCAGAAATCGTATAAGCTTTTATCTGTTCTAGGGAAACAAAAATACAGTCTCTTCAGTTTCAGATTATACATAGAATAATTCCTTGCAAAGATTATCTGTTTAAGAGAAAGGCTGTTCCATAGGTATAGTTCATTTTGTTCTTGCTTGCCAGGTGGTTAGGGATTTTCTTACAGCAATAAAAAACTGGATGGGAAATGTTTTAGAAATAGACATAGAAGATCTTTCAGATAAAGATTATCTTCTTGGCATTACAGGGAGTGGAGAGGGTATCAGAACTATCAATCTTGTATTTTTGTGGGCCAAATTCTACATTTACAGGCAGCGACTTTTTCATAATAGTCTTCTAGATGTCTATCAATGGATATATGAGTTACGTTGTAAAATTGCTGTGGCGAGTTACATATGTCTACATGAATATAAAATTAAGGAAAAGATACCATGTAAGGATCTACTTTCCAGAATGCACAGTTTGTAATTATATAATTTGCTTTTTACACTTTTGAATATTAAGTAAATCTCATGTTGATCTGAAAAACTAGTGGATATATAATTATCATATAAGGTGGAGCTCTAAGTGAAGACGTTTATTGTCACAACTTGTACCTTTAATTTTCTTTTTTGTTGTTTTTTTGTTGTTTTTTATTTTTTTCTTCATGAAAAACTCTGTTAAGAAGATTTTTATATGATGATTGTTCTTGAAAATAATGTCCTACAGAGCCCAAAAATTTGAGCAGAAGAAGGAAGAATTGTATTTTGTTTGTGAAATAAAATGAGCACTGCTCTCTTTGAAAAAAAAAAAAAAAGGAAAGAAGTAATTCTGTGGAAAGGCAGATCAATATTTAAAACATTGGTGATAACAAATCTGAGTGTTCTTTACTTGACATTTGAACATTTTGTAAGTAGATGAGTTTTTTAATCTACATAATTATGATATAGATGATATTTGAATGTGTGATCTTCAGAAGAGCTTTGAGGAGCCAGTATAAAGTATCTGTGAAAAGCACATAATCACAGATATTATTCCATGCAAATGGGAACATGGAGGCTACCCCAAGAGGGCACATATTTTACATATGATTTTGGGGAAGTTTTTTGTTAAGCAGCAGTAAAGGGAAACATAAAGGCATAACTTTGTATCATTCAAGCTGTGTATGACAATCATATATATTAGGGATAATAAAAGTTCTTTGCTAAATATCTTTCCAAATTAAACAGAATTACTAATCTAAGTATATCAATTTGTTCATTTGAGCTGCAGTTATTTATTTTTTTATAAAAGAAAAGGATCAACAGAGAGGTTTAGTCAAGGACATTGCAATGACATTTTTTTTTTATTCAACACAACTTCATACCAACAACATTGCAATGACTACCCCTCTTGCCTTTTACCCACTTCACCTCGTTCCCCCCAACATCCAGTCTCCAGTCCCAATCTCCAAGTGCAGCTGAAAATCAAAGAAATATCATATTTCTATTTATAGATTTGCTATATTGACATCATCATTTCACTCTCCAGCAGGATCTTTTTTATCTCATTTAAATCCTATGTTAAAAATTCTCATTCTCCCAGCAGATCAATGATTGCAATCTCTCATGTATAACCTATGTTAAAAATTCTCATTCTCCCAGCAGATCAATGACATCAATGCTAAACTCTCCAGCAGAATTAGTTTTTTTTCAAAAAACGGAATCCTCTCCTTTGTTAAATCTACAAGCTGGTTACCATTAACACGAAAACTCGGACACCCCCTAAGATATCCCTGTTTTCACTCTTTAGAATTTGACACAGTCTACATAGAAAAAGCATTTAAAAAAAACTCCAAGCAGATTGGCAGTTGTAAGCACACTCCCTGGATAACTAGAAAGTTCCTGGCAGGTAACTACCTGTCATATAAAAAAACATAGGCTGGTTTGAGGGATTCAGAATGATTTCTTACTCTTGCATCAACCTTGTTTGTCTTGCTGGTACTTTCACTTCAATTGCATTCAAATAATTCAACCTATGATCGAGAAGAAAATACTCCATTCAAAAGTCTAGGGAGAAGAGATTTAGCTTTTTTATGCTGCGAGCCTAACCTAAATATTATTCATGTATGCTAATTGATCACATGCTCATCTTGGCGCCTTGGTCGCCATTAGGCACAGGCATTCCCACACGATTCTAACTTTTTATTATTATTATTTTTGTTTTTATTATCATTTATTTAATCAATAAAAGGGCCGACTTATTTATCAACTAGTTCCTGATTTGGCAAGAGCGTCAATACTGCCTTTGTTACCCTTCTTCAATATACAGAGATCAACACAATGAACTTCTCTCGGATTTCTTATTGAGAAAGCTAGCCTAGCTAGTAGAATAACATCAAGTTTATTCCTTTTCACAATACTTCTTTCAGTAAAATACATGTTTCCCATGTCTAAATATGGCAAAATCATAGTTTTAACTATGGTTAATACTGTGAATTCAGTTAATCAATTTCTTATACATTTGAGCATTGCTAGTTTGTGTGATGCTGCACAAAGGTAGAAATTAACCCATTTACTTTGCGCATATCAATTGAAATAGTGTAAAGGTCACTAGTTGAATACAGGGGGATAATAAGAATTCTTCCAAATCACTTAGCTTATGATAATACACAGTATAAATATGGCAGGTGCCGCTGGTAGGTGTAAATATACCTGATGGCAATGTTCAGCAGGGTACACCTCCCAACAGGCGTCGATGCTTGGGTAAAAATCAATACCAGACTGCTATAAGAAGCGAGAATGAGGTGTAAGGGCAGAGAGAAATTCATTAACGTTTGGACAATACAGTTCGAGAGATTCGAGGGGTTTAGATAGCTATGCAAACCACAGGGACATCTGGTGACTTACACAGGTACTACTGCACTACGGCTGGATGTGAGATTAGGCGGACTCCGAGGAGAAAGCTTACTCTACACTGGATTGGAATTGTAACACCTAGAAACTAATCATCTCTCCACGGGTATTTGTACGCATCACCGTATCCACCAATAAACTTAACCTACTGCCAAGCGTTGTTCATGTTATGGATTGAGCGCCCATCTCGTGGACTCACTTACCACTTGACTAGCACCCATTAGGAATAATTATATTAATGACAGTGATTATCTTGGACAATTGGCAATAACTACAATTAACCATAAACCTACAGTAGCGTTCAATGCCAGTCTAACCGTGTCAGAATATTGTGCACAGAAGCTCAGTTGGGAATCTAGTGTAATACCTAGATACTTAAAAGTAGGGACTACTTCAAGCTTTTTAGAGGCAATTTGCAGTGGGGGGTACAAAATCATTGTGCAACTTTTTCAATGAGAATACGATAGCCTTTGATTTTGCCACATTAACAGTCAATTTATCTTGAGCTTTACTCTATGCAAATAGTTTTGTAGCTCAGTACATACATCATTTAAGTCAGGACCAGATCTGAGGATAACAGAGTCGTCAGCATATAGCAACATTTCATTTTGCGGGATAGTTTGGTAAGAGGATTTTATTAAAGAAAAAAATAGAAAAAAATAAGGTTGATCAAAAGAAATTTTGAAAAATTATACGAAATGTCATTCCTAATAGTAGGAACTTGAAAAATGGGATGATTAGTCTGGTTGATCATATTTCAGGTAATAATGTACTATCAGAAAAAAACAGCAGATTATATAATTTATTTCTTTGTGAATATAGGTCCAAATTTAGCAAAGGATTGTACTAATACATGGTCTTTTGATGGTGAATCATATCTAAATCAATCTGAATATGAGGTGGGTGTCAAAAAATTACTGCCTGAGGCCGTTAGGCTGAGGGCTGTAATTTTTCTGACATCCCACCAAGTGTACATGGTTGTACTGTCAACTGAGGTAAGTTTTCCTTATATTATATACCATATTTTGTAAGCAAAATAGAAGGGAAATTACCAGTGGAGCATAGTGGGCAGTATCACATTGTCTTGACTATGCACACACTTTGACTGGTCTCAAGCGGTTTACCCTAATATTCTTTATTATCTCTTGAGTATATGGCTATCACTATCTCTGTCTAATTAGACTGTATTATTCTACCTGACATTACAAAAAATAATCATGAAAATCCATTCAGAATTCACAAACTAAAGACAAAAACATTTTAGACCATAAAGCTAGGTGGGCAGTAGCCCACTGACACCTACCAGCAAGCAGAGATCAAGGAATCATTTTTACCAAACAACTCACAAATTTTTATTTTTTTTGTTTTTTTTTTATTTCAACTGTTTGCTGTGGTACAAGATCTTCCAACAGCATAGAAATAATAGTACACATTATCTGTTAAAAGTAGTGATATATAATCAGACCAAAAATAACGCATTACAAAACATGAAATGTAATATTAACACAAGAAGAGAAGTAAAGTAATACTCATTATTGTTCGTAATTCACACATTCACAAAACACCCAGTTATATATATAAATTGAAGACATAATAATGCAATTATTAACAAGTAATACAGTATTAGTTCCTATCATAGCACAATCGGAGTCATAACAAATGATAGGGGGTACCCTGTGATTTTTCATTCAATTCTGTCACTTTTCCTTATTTTAATATATATTCTGTGAGACCTACTGCACCCCAAAGGCCTAAATATGACAGTTTTAGGTCAGTTCAGCAGGAGGCCTGTGTCCCACATGGACCATTGGGTCTAGTCCATCCCTGACCTACTTAGCTCTTACATAATAGGTCCGTACACCCACAACAGTCCATGGCTTTTATTGGTCAATTAGAATTTGCAAGGAATTCTTTTATTGGCCCTCTATAAATGGCATGGGGAATCCCTTTGATGGTTCTTGGCCGGCTGACTGGTTTATGGTCCTCCATGCCATAAACCAGCGGCTGCAAAGCATGCTGGGATTTAGGTGGGAATTCCCACCTAAAATGGTTGCTGGAGTACAGACTCACTTTGGGAAACAGTGGGTCTGACTACGACAGACTACATTGGGTCATGTTTACGCCTCTATTCAGAGGACAGTCACCCAGAATCAAATGTATACATGTACGGTATACATTAAGGCCGGAACCCTTCAATACAACTCTGCCCTCTGAGATAGATACATTTTTGCCCTGGAATCTAGCAACACCTAAAATACAAGTGCACCCTGCAATACAAGTGTATCTTGGAAGAGATCGTACCCTGGAATATGACTATACCATGCAGTAATACTGTGCCTTGGGATATCACCGTGTCTAACGTTTTAACTGTGTCCTAAGAATACAACTGTATACCTACAACTATAAATTACTATCCTGCAGTATATGTGTGCCTTGGAATATCACTGTGCCTCATTTTTTTGACTGTGTCCTAAGAATACAACTGTATACCTACAACTATAAATTAACATCCTGCAGTATAACTATTCCCTGGAATATTACCGTGCCTCACGTTGACAGTTGTATTTTTAGGGCACCTAAAAATACAACTGTCAACTTACAACTATAAATTTCTATCCTTTGCCTTGGGATATCATATGATACAACTATATATTACTATCCTGCAGTATAACTGTGCCTTGAGATATCACAGTGCTGTGCATTTCGACTGTGCCTTAGAATATACACCTATACCCTGGAAAACAACTGGACCTTGGGACTGTACCGAGCGATAATACGTGGCCGCCATGTTAGTGCTGGGCCTGGTAGAGGTCCCCTGGTGGGGGCTTATACTCCTCGCCATATTGGGATACATCCTGTAAGATGAAATATTTTTAACCGTCTTTATTATTGTGGCAGATTTGTGCTGAAGGGCACCAGTTTTACAGCTTTAAATGGGAGGTGTTGCTTACTACTCTTTAGTTATGACAGCAGCTGTACAATATCAGGCTGGGTATGGTGGTCCTGTCCTGGGGAGTGTATCATAAAAACATAACAAAACTCCTGTAAATACACCCCAAACTCTTGTAAATACACCCAAACTCTGGTAAATCCAGCCAAAATCACATAAGAGAAAATGAAACTCCTGATCTACGGCACCCCAAAAGGTGATCATCACTTTATGAAAAGCAAAACACATGTAGTAATACGGAGATTTCTTATGAAACACCCCACTGGGAGGGGTATGGATGGGAAAGTTCCATATTGCATGTCAATTACAGTGGCGGATCCAAGAGGGGGGCAATTATTTTAATATTCCATACCATAGAGTGTCCTGCAAGTGGCCCATATGTATAATGTTTGTTCCTATTATGTTTAAGCGTTTGCTCTTTAACTGTCCAGATCTAAAAGCAGTTAACCTATTTGTTATTATTACTTGGTAAATTAGCAATGTGTAGTAATATCCGATATTCAAGGTCACAAATTCAAAACTGGTTACTATAAGTCTGCAGGGCAAGAAAGGGCTGGTTTTGTTTTTCAGTTCTATTTTCAGTTCTATTTTCCAAAGATCTGTAGTAAGTTTTTTCATATCAATCACATAAGTTAACTGGTGGGAGAGTACATGATTGATGACTTTTTGAATTTTCTAAACATATTTTGCATGTCATTTGTCGCCATTTATCATCTGAATATATTTTATATTTTTCCCCTTTGTTCCCATTAATTATTATATCCATTAGCAATGTCACATGGGAGGATGCTCATATTTTGAAAACTTGTGCTGTCTTTTTCAGATTCTACTCCCATTTCTTTATTAAAATACTTGTGCCTGGCAAATAATTTTGGTATTGAATGATAGAAAAAAATATACTGAATCCAAATATACCACTTTTATATCTGTCATAACATTATTAACAGCGCTACGTTTTTAAGACATGTAGAGGGACCAGATATTTCAGGTTTTTCAGTCCTTTCTTGCCCTGCAGACCTATAACAAAACTTATTTGAAACCATGATGGAAAGTTTTATTGTAGTTAAAACTATCAGTTTATCATACATTATTTGTATATGAATGTATAAAGCATAGATATGTTAATGTTGGAAATCATACTCATATATAATAATACTTTTGATCATTTAAATAGCTACTGGAAGAGCACTTAATTAAATTGGTATCGGTCACAATCAGTCAATGAAAAGAAATCACTAAATTTCGATCTATAAAATTAAAATGTTTGCATGTGTACCTGCAGACAAGTAGACAAGTAACCCCAATCCACATACTGGGCAGCATCTGGTAAACAAATATGAGTGTGGTTAATGCTCGCAGCAACAAATTCGCCATGATGGCTTCCTCATTTTGAATCCTTGCGTTACCCCAGCAAGTGGAAGGGAAAATTAAAGTGTCTGCAAGTACAGGTGCAAATAATTTAATTTGCCTTTTCAAATGTCTGCAGGTAAACCTGAAGATACTTTAATTTGACCTCTAGACACTTTAAGGTGGTATTCCACATACCGAAAGTACGCGCCGCTGATACTGAGCATCTCCATTGGAACATTCTATACCGTCAACCCTTACTTTTGGTACAATTTTGGCTGCCGAAATTGTGTTATCGGCGGCCAAAAGTGAGTTATCAGATGCCAAAAGTGCATTATGGGTGGCCAGTCCAAAATCAGAAGGAAATAATTACCAACATGTACGTAAATATCACCAGTGATGCTGCTGATAATGTATCAGCAATGTCGAAATTGTAGCAGCTGCAAATCGGCAGCACACTTTTGGTATGTGGAATACAGCCTTAAATTTTTAATTTAGTTATTTCTGTCTGCTTTCATGATGTTTATCACTTACTTATTGAAATTCCTTGTGGGTCTTTTTTCCACGGGACTGCAGGTGCATATATGCAAACATTTTAATTTGTCTTCCCAATTGTCTGCAGGTACACACGCAGACATTTTAATTTGTCTTCCCACTTGTCTGCAGGTACACATGCAGACATTTTAATTTGTCTTCCCACTTGTCTGCAGGAACACACGCAGACATTTTAATTTGTCTTCCCACTTGTCTGTAGTAACACATGCAGACATTTTAATTTGTCTTCCCACTTGTCTGCAGGTACACATGCAGACATTTTAATTTGTCTTCCCACTTGTCTGTAGGAACACATGCAGACATTTTAATTTGTCTTCCCACTTGTCTGCAGGAACACATGCAGACATTTTAATTTGTCTTCCCACTTGTCTGTGGGTACACATGAGACATTTTGATTTGTCTTCCCATTTGTCTTCGGGTACACATGCAGACATTTTAATATGCCTTTCCACTTGTCTGCAGCTACACATGCAGACATTTTAATTTGTCTTTCTTCTTGTCTGCAGGTACACATGCAAACATTTGAATTTGAATTTCCACTTGTCTGCAGATATACATGCAGACATTTTAATATGTCTTCCCACTTGTCTGCAGGAACACATGCAGACATTTTAATTTGTCTTCCCACTTGTCTGCAGGTACACATGCAGACATTTTAACTACTTCAGGAGGCAGGGCATCCCCACAGTAACCCCAGTCCCCATACTGGGCAGCATCTGGAGCCAACTCAAAGAGGTAATCTTCACACAGTTATAAGGACAGATTTAAAGGACATTTCTTCTGGGTTCCAGGGCTCTCCAATAGGCGAACTCTGCAGAAAATTGCCTGGAAGGAGAAGCTCAGGAATGCAATGATCTGATTGGCTGAGGTGCGACAATTGAGATTGAATTCCTCAAAATCTGAAGAATTTGGGCGTAGCCTGTACCTGTGCCTATCCTAATGTCCAGAGCATCGAGAGCCCCCCTTGATATGCCTATATAATGGCCCTAGATCCTAAAATTCTACTTGGCCATTTCTTAAAATTGACATGGGACATGGGATTTAGTGATATGAAGAAAAATGTAAACAACATGAGCAGGGCCAATTCTGATATTCCCCATGAGACATGAGAAGGTTAACATGCGACATGGGGATCCCCCATCAGGGGCCCTATAAACCCAAGGCTGGAAATATGCAATTAGGATCACCAACAAAATTGATATTGTTAATTTGAAAATACTCTTGATTTTGTGTATTACATCAGCTTTTTCTCTTCGAACAGCAATATGTCATGCTACACTAAGGATGTCAATTGTATCAGAATGTAAAAACAATTTTTGTGGTGTTAATTTAATCAATTTTGTAACGTTTGAAGGTTATACAATAGATAATATCCTCATATGAAAATCAATGAGAATAAGTAATACCTAATTGAACTTTGTTGCAATTTAAGCAAATGTAGTCTCATTTCTGTTTCTATATGCCTTGTTCACATATTGCTCTTCATATTTCCAGTTGTGACAATTAAATTCGAAACGGCAACATGGCCGTTTTTGGGCTTACTGACAGGGCTAATTCTTAAATCGACATGCAACATAGCCTTTAGTGACAATGACAGGGCTTTTAGAAATATAATGAGATGCGACAAGGCCATTTCTTAAATTCGACATGTGACATGGGATCCCCTCATCTAGACCCCAACAATTGCTATGACAGCATGGAAACAATATCAGAACAGATTACTCACTACCTTTTTTTAAATTCTAGCTTCACTTTCTTTCATGTTGACCAGTATATAGAGGGGAAAGGGTTTTAAGAGAAGTAAAAGTTGATTGGTTGGTTGCTGTTTAACACCATGTCAACATGTATGGTCATATCGCAGCAAGACCAAGTCCAGGGATGGTTCGGGGGGAGGGGGGAAGCGCATGGGGCAAGTCCATAGGGATTCTATTCCTTATCAAAGGACTGTATCGTTGAAGAACATGCTATCAGTTTTGAAGTGTAATCATATTGTTATCATATTCCAGAACGTGGCAGCTGGAGACATGCGAAACCTTCAGAAGTGGGGAGATATCGGTTACTTCGGGTAAGTTAAGGCTCTATTAATCAACGTACTCAAGGTGAGTCCTCAGTTAGGCAACTAGTTTGTTTTCTTTTTATTTCCAGCTGTGCTCTGTCGCATAACGGGTCTCGTTGTTGCGAGGATTGGCACACCACTCTCGCAACAAGGATGTCCCTGTTGCGATGGTTCCCCCTGTTGATTTGCGGCTGTTCTGCTCAACTGATTTTAATTCTGTAAAAACTTCTAAAAACTAAACATTTAGATCTAAAATCCCTGAAATTTTCAGCCCAGAAAATGATTAGAAATGGGTGAAAATTGATGCTGAATTTCGCGTATAACAGTGAGACTTTGCCAAACCCTCGCTGTTTCTCTCGCTGTTGCGAGCATTTGGTTATGCGACAGGGCACAGGCAACTTAGAGGGAGCCAAAATCAATGTCATGTTAAAATATGACAAAATTTTATGAACTCAAATGACTATGAAAATATGTTCTAAGAGTTGTATGTTAGCTATTGGTACAGTATAAATCATGATAACAAACTGTGACTTTACTCAAATTCCATAAAACTCATGCTATTTATGCCTGAATTCAATAGTTAACAGAATTTGCAAAATTTTGACCCAACATTGCTTTTGGCTCCCTTTAAGTTAGTTAGCAGCCTATACTCATGATATGGTGCAATAATGTCTGTGCCGCGTCGCATAACCAAACGTTCGCAACAGCGAGTTCTTAAGGATGGTTTACTTTTTCTCTCCCTGTTCTTTTTTATCCTTGTTTCCCTAATGTGCCAATCGTCCCTGTTGCGATGGTTTTGCACACACTTTGAAGCTAATTTAATTGATTGATAAATACATTTCCGCCACTTACCTCAAATATATTTTATAAGATGAGGGACTATCATTTGCTGAAAACAGAATATTAAAATTCATACCCCAAAATGTCCCCCGGACAATGAAAAAAGGGATGGTCAAACCATTCCTGTAAGGATGAAAGATGGATTCGCTCCCTGTTGAACAGGGACAGGTCTTTTAAAGTGTGCCAATCGTTAGAACAGCGAGACCCGTTATGCAACGGGCTACTGGCAACTAAACGATTAGCTGCCGTGGTTTTTGGTTAAGAGTTGAAAAAAAGTTAAATATTTTTTGTCTTGATGTGACTAGACCAGATCAATTAAGTCTTCTAACTGCCAGATATCATGGCGCCATTATAGTAAGTTGCAGGGCAAGGCACAACAAAACTATAATATAGTCGCCATGTTAGTTACCAAAGCGGGGGCAGGGCTTAAAGGGAGCCAAAAGCAATGTTGGGTCAAAATTTAGCAAATTCTGTTAACTATTGAAATACATTCTGTGGCCATAACTTAGGCCAGTTTAAAAATATATTAAAAAAATTTCATAAATTGACATTATTGGGCAAGCCCAAATTATTTTCAATCGTGATCAAAATTTTGAACAACAGTTTAAAAATATAGACTGTAAATACAGGCTTAAACTACATTAAAACACACTAAAATTTGTCCCTGGTCAATTTTGGTGACCCGCTAAAATTGGTTTGTTTACAAACATTGCTGTCTTCAGGCATGAATAGCATTAGTTTTATGGAATTTAAGTAAAGTTACAACTTGTTATCATGATTTATACTGTACCGATGGCTAACATAAGGCTCTTAGAACATATTTTCATAGGTATTTGAGTTTGTAAAATGTTGTCATATTTTAACATGACATTGGTGTTGGCTCCCTTTAATACGGTGGATTCTTAATAATGGGAAGAAACACTGTCATGTTCCTTTGATATAAGCTACTGCAACCATCCATGTGACAATGAGCAGCAATTGTTAGTTTTGCTGTGCATCGCTCAGTGACTAGCTATAGGAGCATTATGATGGCAAAGCCCTAGTTGCTTTGGCAACTAGGGCTTTTTCAGCAGCAAGAAAATATTAAACCTATTCGATTCATTACCTCAAAACCATGGCCACTATTATTATGTTCAGCAGACATCACAGCGCCACTGTATGGTTACATTTAGTTGATTGCTAGGCAACTAACTGCACTTTAGTCAATGCAGTGGCGTACCCAGGGGGTTCCGAGGGTGTCTGGAACTCCCTCTGATTTCTCAAGGTTGTATAATGTAACCACAAATGTAGGAAGATTTTATCAAAATAACAGGTCAGAGCCCCGTTACTTTTGTATGGAACCACCCTTGATTTACATGGAACCCCCTCAGATTTTGGGCTGGTTACTCCCCTGCATTGCAACTTAGAAAAACTTGTAAGAGAACCAGATTTAAGTCCCATACCCACTAGGCAATTTTTTCCAGAGTCGGCCGATTATTGTTGCTAAAATTGGCCAACTCTACTCCAAGATTAGGCCGATTTTACTGCCGATCCAGATCAAACATGTACATTTCAGTATATCATACTAACAGGGGATCATAAGAGTCAGCTGATTTTCCTAGTTGCCCGTTGCCCATCATCAGTAAAATCGCCTAGTGGGTATGCCGCTTTAGTCACAGCAAGTAGCCTGGCCCCAACCAGCGTTAGCATGTGTATCACAGGGCGGTCCAGGCCCTAAACAGGGCAGTGGGACAGGCCTTGGTACAAACATATACATCATGTGAACATGGGTGGGGGTTGGAGTTTCAAGGGGGAAGTGAGGTTGGGGGAGGAGGGGATTGAGGTGGGGGGAGGGGGTCTGACATATATACAGCAAGGCCTCACGATAATATAATGAGGCTTTGGGGTGCATGTCAGAACGCGCCCCCCCCCAAGTATTCTGAGCTATGGGGTGTTGGGTGTAAAGAGAGAAGAAGTCAACAATGGTAGGCCCTGGGAGAAATGTGAATCAAGGATTGGTAGACCCTGAGCAAATGGGAATCAAGACAATGGTAGACCCTGAGAGAAATGTGAATCAAGACAATGGTAGACCCTGAGAGAAATGGGAATCAAGACAACAGAAGGCCCTGAGAGAAATGGGAATCAAGACAATGGTAGACCCAGAGAGAAATGGCAATCAAGACAATGGTAGGCCCTGAGAGAAATGTGAATCAAGACAATGGTAGACCCTGAGAGAAATGTGAATCAAGACAATGGTAGACCCTGGGAGAAATGCGAATCAACACAATGGTAGACCCTGAGAGAAATGTGAATCAACACAATGGTAGACCCTGAGAGAAATGTGAATCAACACAATGGTAGACCCTGAGAGAAATGTGAATCAAGACAATGGTAGGTCATGAGAGAAATGTGAATCAAGACAATGGTAGACCCTGAGAGAAATGTGAATCAAAACAATGGTAGACCCTGAGAGAAATGTGAATCAAGACAATGGTAGGTCATGAGAGAAATGTGAATCAAGACAATGGTAGACCCAGAGAGAAATGGGAATCAAGACAATGGTAGACCCTGAGAGAAATGGGAATCAAGACAATGGTAGACCCTGAAAGAAATGTGAATCGAAACAATAGAATGCCCTGACAGAAATGTGAATAAAGACAACGTTAGGCCCTCAGAGAAATGGGAATCAAGACAATGGTAGGTCCTGAGAGAAATGTGAATCAAGACAATGGTATGTCATGAGAGAAATGTGAATCAAGACAATGGGAGGCCCAGAGAGAAATATGAATGAAGACAATGGTAGGTCATGAGAGAAATGTGAATCAAGTATTGGTAGGCCCTGAGAGAAATGTGAATGAAGACAACGGTAGGCCCTGAGAAAAATGTGAATCAAGACAATGGTAGGCCCTGAGGGAAATGTGAATTAAGACCATGGAAATGACAAAAATGTGAATCAAGACAATGGTAGGCCCTGGCAGAAATGTGAATACGCACTTGCAGCATTACTCATCTTTGCAGCTTAGGTGTCCACCAAAAGAAGAAGGGTCTGCCAGAAGTCTGAGCCCGCCCTATTTGTATCTGGCCTTTGTAGGTCTGGGATATAAAAATAATGGTATATCAAATAATTGTTTGTGTTATGTCAAGTATAGTACTTTGAAATCCTGAATCCTGATTAAGACTGTGATTAGTCAAAACATGTCAATTCTGAAATGTCACTATTAACCCTTTCCAGACTACCAATGCAAATTTGGTACATATATATATACCATGAATAGTTTTCTTCACCCTACAGTCAATTGTTAACCAAGCGGTACATTCAGCCCTCAAACAGTATTTTCCTCTGAATGAGATTACTAATATATTTTGATAATCCCTTAGATGCATATACTTTATGTTATTATTATCTAGATATGAAATGCAAAAATTATACTTATTCCATTTTATGTGTGTTTTGTTGCCTATAATTGCAGAAAATGCAGGAAAATCCCGGGGAAAATCCCACTATTTTTGCCCATTTTCATGTTGGACCTATATTCTTTTATAGATCAATATTTTCATATTTCCTCTACTTATGAAGGAAAACTAAACATCATTTTCTTCCATTTCTCATCAACTTTATTTTCTTAATTCAAATTTTGCAAAAAGTCAATATCTTACCCTTTTTTCCTAATTTATCTGAAAAATAGCTTAAAATTTGCCATTTTTCCTAAATATTTGGAGGTCACATGACCATTGTCACAAGGACCACACATCATTCATAATGTACTAGTTATAAGCTTTTTAATGATGTACAATATGACCAACATCTACTTGGAATACCAGCTATTGAAATACTTTCAAGTTTGGTGGTAGTACTTTCTAATTGTGGATGTTGTTCAGGGGAGTAATGAAGATGAAGACAGGAGTAGTTTGTAGATGATCTTGTATTAATTCTTCAGTCACAGGTTAGAGCATGGCCTCAGGCCAAGCTCCATGAAAAGTTACATGTGCATAGCTCTGTGTCTCCAGCCCCACTGCCCAGAGTGGAGCATCCAAAGTTCCCTCTGCAGAGCCTCCAGGGCTCTGATTGGTTGAGCCTCCAGGGCTCTGATTGGTTGGTCAGGCTCCAGGTGGAAGGAGGCTCACCTGGAGTCTGTGAGGGTAGTTAGACACTACTTTAAGGGTATAGTTTTTTGTACTTATTAATTTTGAATATATTGTGTTTATAATTTTATGCTAGTTATCACATAATCATATTTAGAAATATAATACTGAAATGTCCTACCAATTTTAAGGTATGACATAATAATGAGCATTTCCTTTTCATAAGTCAATATCAAAAGTGAAAGAAACGTCTCCTCATCAGTCAGGAAAGGATTAATCATCTTGAAGATATTAATTGTCATCAACACTGCCCATCTACACTGTTGTTGAGTTTGGTGTATTTCAACATTTTTATCATCACTATTATGAAATGTATACTATAAAAATGAATGTCCACTTGTCTGGAACTCCATTGATAACATCATGGAAATTATATTGTTAAACCAGTATTTCTTCTTGGTAACATACAGTAGTTGCCTTGATGTGATCTTACAATGTTCCTCTAGTGTGAAACCTCGTAACACACTCTGTCACTATAATATCAAAATTTATTTTTCATTTAGCGAGTTTATGGGAAGTATGCCCACATTGGTGGTATTCGATGAGGAGATGTGTTCAGAGATTTTTGTCAAGGACTTCACGACCTTCACCAACAGAGTGGTAAGACAAATTTACCTTGGCCTGACAATCCCTGTGCAAACTAATAAGAAGAGTCTATAGGGTAATTGCTACCTATTCAGGCTGAGAAAAAATAATTCATTAGGATATCATCATTAGGAGTACCTCAATTAGCATGCATTGAAATTCCTCCACTGTCAATTTACACAAGCACTTAATACAGTGTTAACATGTATAATATGTATTTCTTACAGTAAATATTTTACCTTAATTTAGGCTTTCACGAGCACTGATGTTATAACAAACAGCATGTTGGTGAACCTTGAGGGAGCCCGCTGGAGACATGTCAGGAACGAAATGACTCCAACCTTCACCACTGGCAAGATGAAAAAGGTCAGTTCCAGGCCCACATGTTCGTAACCGATTAGGCTAATTGGGTTGTTTTTTTATTAGTGTCTCATACCTAGAACTTCTGTTTATCAAATGAAATAATGATGTCATTATAAGATATCATCAAATAAGAGTTTTTGGATGCAAATATGTTTTGCCACAAAAGCATAGCTAAGCCAGAAACAATAATCAGAGGTTTGGAGAGTTTGACATTTTTACCAATCGTGGCCTTTATCCTAAGCTTCAATTTGGCAATAAGGGTGACCAGTCATAAACCATAATCTTTCATTTTTGGAGAGAAAATGTTCTGAAAACTGCTGTATGGCTTAAAAAACGTTAAATGGGTTTCTTCCACTACAATGTGGGTAGTTCTCTTTGAAGTCAGGTTCCAGTAGCTGTTTGTCTGGGCCATTATGTGGGGGTACAGATCGTGGTCAGGATAAGGCACAAGTTCCTTGACAAATTGGCTCCCGTTATGAAGATTGATTGCATTCTTTTTTCCAGTGTGAGATGTCTTTTTTCTGGCAATGTGATAGCTGTGGTGAACCACTGTGGTCAGGGCAATTATAAGTGTGACATGACATTGTGATGGTGCAACAGATGTCTCTGAGTCATCATTGGTTTTAGTTTTACAACTGCTGCTCCACGAGTGTTTTTTTTTTATAACAAATCCATCCTTTCAGTGATGACTCAGTTAATAGTCTTAAATAGTCCCTACAATTGTTTACTTTGTGTTTATTAGAAGTATTTGGTAGGTTCATATAAAAAAAAAAAGTTTTCCCTCCTTGTTTGATGTATAATATGACGTTCTCTATCCTATCAGCATGTGCGCTGTCATAATATACCAATACCGTTCTTGTTTACAGATGAATTCAGAGATCAACAGATGTGCAAAAAGCTTGGCCCAAAATCTGCTTGAAAGGGCCAAGCTGCATGAAAGCGTGGAGGTGAAAGAGTAAGTACTTGACTCAGGCCCGTTCCCAGGGTCTGCCGTGAGGAGGTGGCGAGAATCCCTAAGTGGGACTTTTGCTTATAATTTCAATAATTTAAAACTAAAAAGAGGGGTGGCGAGGTTCCCAAAGTGGAACTTTTCAATATTTTCTCATTATTATTTTTGGGGTTTTAGATCTACAGTGAAATTTTAAAGTCAAAGATGCCATTTTGTGTTCTTTTTCCAGATTTCCAGATATTTGCCTGTCAGAATAGAAATTAAATAAGATTAAAAATAAAGTCTAATCACACCAAACCCGACTCCAGTTGTTTTGTTGGACAGGTTGTTTTATTAGTGAGAGAATTTAAATAAGTATTTTTCTTTATTAGAGTCACCAATTTTTTTTTCAAATTATTCCTTTACCCTCCCTAAGCCATCTAAACCGTAAATATTTCCAACCTATTATTGTCTTATAACTATAAATCCGGAAATGTCCTTCCTACTTTTCCGGATTTTTCATCAATACTGAGTGGCATCTCTGTAAAGGAAAGGTGGAACTTTTTGTCCTCGGGGGGGGGGGGGGGGCGCCACCCCCGCCACCCCCCCCTAGTTACGGGCCTGGAGTCACTGACTCCATTACCCTGGTAGCCTGTTGCACATTACTAATCGTAACAAGGGGCACAACAATGGTGCAGTGGGGCTGGACTCATCTTTGTGTTTGCCTAGTGACCCTTTGCATAAACAAACCATCGCAACAGTGAGAGTTCTAGGGGGATAGATTTGGGTCTTGCAACAGTGCAAAGTGTTATGAAGTTTTGGTCAAACTCTTGCTGTTTTTCACAAAATTCAACATCAATTATCAGCCACTTCTAGTCATTTTTCGTGGCTGAAAATTTCAGGAATATTAGATCGAAATGTCTATTTTAAAGAACTGTTTACAGAGTTAGAATTGGTACAGTAGAACAGCCACAATTGAATAGCAGGACCCATTGCAATAGCAACGTCCCTGTTGTAGGGTGCTTTTCCATATTTGCGTTGCAAATACGTTGTGCCCATATAAGGTATGCGGAGGCTATGCGTTTTTCCATATATGGAATTCCAGATAGCTTCCGCATACCCTATATGGGAAAAAACGCACCCGCAATGGACATATGGAAAGGCACCTGTAGGGTTTGCACTTTTTCACTCTTTTTGAACAGCGATGGTCTCACTATAGGTGCCAACCCTCACAACAGCGAGACCCACTATGCGATGGAGCGCAGTGACAATGACTGGGTTATCCCTATGTGCCACTTGTTGTTGTGTGTCTGGCCCTGTCTATGGAACCAGTCACATGAAGAGAACACCTGCCTCGGTAAAAGTGTAGGGGTATGGTCAATACCTTCTCCATCACCGCCCTTGATGTGACCCTGTGGTCCGTCGCATAACGGGTCTCGCTGTTGCGAGGGTTGTCCACCACAGCGAGACCCATCCTAGAACCCTCGCAACAGTGACGTCGCTGTTGCGAGGGGTATGTTATGTTAAATTGTGCCAGTTCTACTGGGCCGATCTACATTCTCTAAAAAGTTCTGAAAAATAAAGATCTAAATCTAATATCCCTGAAAATTTCAACTCTTAGAGATGATTATAAGTGGTCGAAAATTGCAGTCAAATTTTTGCAACAGCGAGGGTTTTTACACATAACAGCGGGACCCATTTCTAAACCCTCGCTGTGGTCTCGCTGTTGCGAGGGTTTGGTTATGCGACGGAGCACTGGCAGTTGATTATGGTGTCAAGCATCCAAACAACAACCAACCAGCTGTTCAATAGTTAAACAGCGACAAGTTTTCTTGTCCAAAACTATCATTGTTAGGTCACTTTTGACAGTCAAAAAAAGGACTAAATGGGATACTCAGGGGCGGGTCCAGGAATTTTGGAAAAGGATCCTGGCCACCTCTCCAATGACTTGAATTTTACCTTTAAAAAGGTAGAAATTTGGGGAGTGGTGCATGCCCCGTGCACCCCCCTCTAGATCCGTCCCTGATACTGTTTTTGAGCTGAAGTTATTACCAAATATAGTTGTTGGATCATACAACCATTTAAATAATTTATATTGATCCAGTACAACAGCAGTTTTTACTATTTGAAAGAAGCAATGCCACTATTAAGTTGTTGCTGTCATAAGGTCTGTGGCCCATTGCACAATGATTTTCGTAACAAGGAAAATAAAAAAAACAATGAAACATTTCCTTGTTTCTTTTATAGTAACAATGAACGTTTTGACACATTTTCTTTCTATATTTAGAATGCCCTCAAAGAGCTGTACCTTTTACTGAATTTTCTCTATTTTTCTCCCTTTTTATAACAATTTACAGATTTCAATTTCATTCATTAGAACCAGAGATATTGCATTTTCATTACAACAAAAAATTTCGTTGTTAAGCAAAAGTTCGTTGTGCTTTCGTTGTTTGATCCTCACAATGAAAATCCATTGTGCAACGGGCCACAGTGTGACCCTTTCTATAATGACTTTGTATTATGACTTGTTGTGAAATACCTATATCTTTTTTCTACAGTACCAAATTGAATTCTGACTTGATAGCTGGAGGGATACTATAAGACTATACCCTGTAAAAAAAAAAACCACCTCATTTTCTAAATAGGTTTATTTTGAGGGTGAAAAACAGCATAACAAAGATCAAAGTTGACAAGGAACACTTTCAAAGTTATGAACACGTTCATAAAATTTATCATACAATGGGCCACATCTGTTCTTTTCAAAGTTTTACTCATTTGTAGGTACACTGGAGGTTACACAATGGATGCCATAGCCAGCACAGCCTTCGGAATCAGGGTGGACTCGCAGAAGGACAGGAACAATGCCTTTGTTGCTCATGCAAGGAGAGCCTTTAACTTCAACCTGCTGAACATCAAACTATTCATACCTAGTGGGTTTCAGAATGAAAAGAGTTGATAGGACTGAGCATAAGGCACCATTATATCCCTCTGCAATTACATATTGCATTTTGTATGAAATAATGTATATGTTTTCAAATCCTTTGACAAAATTGAGAAATATAGGAAAGGAAAACAACAATGTCACTAATTAAGTATGGTTAGCAATGAGAGAATATTTGCATGCATTGGATGAATCAACATATGTAATGGATAAACTCTCACATAAATACATGATACCATGAATATAAAGGATTGTGTGTAGAGAATGCCTATTCAGACTCTACCTAGACTGCACATTGATTTAATCTACAAAACGTAATTTGTATCAGAAAATTTGATTATATGATCTTTTTATCATTTTACTTTCAGTCTTCTTCCCTGAGGTTGCATGGCTCTTGATGAAAGTTGGATTTTCATTTGGCTTTTTTGCGAAGGACATTACTGACTTTTTCCTCAAGATAATCAGGGATGCCATGGAGATGAGGAGAGCGGATACTGATCAGGTATAGCTCCATACATGCCACAAATCACCTTTCTAGGGTGATACAGGTTCAGTAGTTAATAGTTTATTCATCGCTGGTATAATGAGGCTGATAACTAAACCCTAAGGGTTGATACATACATATAACCAACTGAGAAGGGGGTACGAGGGGGATCAGCACCCCACGTCTGGACGCCGATATCAGCCTAAGGGCAAAGCCTGCAGGCTGATATCAGGGTTCAGCCAAGGGGTGCTGAGTCCCCGAGGGCCTCCTTTGAGATCCGTTATGGATTTATTATACCTTTTCTGTTATATCTGAGCTCCCAAGGAGGGAAGCACAGCAATCAGTGATGGTGGGGCTGTGATGCTGCACATGTTTTTACGTTTCTTCATATAACTCTTTTGATATCCATCAAATCCACAAACAGTAAACAAGAAAAATATAGCTAGGAAACATTGTACAGATAGTAGATATGCTATATCTTTTTATTTCTTAATGATTTCTTCTTTTTTTTTTTATAAATCATTGAAAAATAATAGTTTCTGTATCACCCTGGAGGGTGATGCAAAGCTGGTTATCACTCAGGTTTGATGCAGCATGCGTTAAACTCTTAACTACAAAACGTGTATCACCCTAAGGTATAATAAAGGAAGGTAGTTCCAGCAGAGAAAATAGTTTCTCCTGCTATGTTAGCCTAAGCTTTAAGACTTCACTTAGAAATATTGCTAGGGTATGATACATCCATAACCAGCTGGGGAGAAGGTCCTCGATAGGTTATCAACCCCTGCCCTCAGGCTGATATCCCTGACACCCCTTGGGTTGATAACCCACCTCGTACTTCATCCCCAGTTGGTTATCCATATGTCTATTATGTTACCTTGAAGTAACATACTGGTAACTCAAGTATACCCTCTTGAATATAGATGAAGATCAGCTTGGCCAATTTTAATTAATAGTTTTCATTTCCTTTTACAAGAATGATCCCTATCAATTTGAAACGTTTGTGAAACAAACAATGGCCACTAGTTCATACACTCTTATGATAAAGTAATACTTAGAGCTCTCTCTCTAACTATGAAGTGATGCTTTAGGAGTGAATGCTGATGATGATAACATTTTTATTTACAGACAAGAACAGACTTCATTCAATTAATGATTAATGTGGAAAGGGACGGAGGATCGAAAGATAACAATGGGCAAAGTGACCCTGGAACCTCTTCAGGAAGTAGCGTACAATCAGGTGATACTTTTTTGTATATATTTTATTCGAAGGTAAATACGGGTGACCAGTGCAGTGCAAGCTTGTGAGATTTTATTTTGAACTTTTAGTTAAAGGTCTAGAAAACATCTAGGAATGATGATGTTGATGTGTTTATGACCAAAAAAATAATGATAATAGTCAAATGTAGCAATTTTTTTCCTTTCTTTCCATAATTTTATGGATAAAATTAGATTTTCCATAGTGACCTAAGAGTTTCTTTGGCTTAAAATATCCAATGGCATCCCACCCACAAATTGTCAGCATTTCAAGTTAAAATAACAGTTATTATTAATTTTCTTTGATATTGAAAAATGTTTTCCCATTGACTCCAATAGTAAATAGTCCTTTTTCAGATGCTCATATTTCTGATATTAATATTGTAATATGGGACTTTAAAGTTTCACTATATCCCCCTTACCAACCCGTGGGTTTCAGAATTTTGTCACAGTTTTTAAGAAATCACCCCAACGCCCATCTTTACCTTTAAGCATCATTTTATGATGAACTAATCCCATGGAGTTTGGGTCAGATTATCTATTTAAACAGAGGCCCTGGCCATTAAATCAAAGACTATGTGATCCAAGCCTAGTATGGACTATCAAGTATAATAGTTTTTCATTGAAATATACCTTTTCTCAAATGTGATATTTTTCCCAAGCTATGCATTTCAATTTCGGTTTACAGTTAACAAAATGTGTTTACAAATATCTACAACACAGTTTGATTATTGATAAACTATGGATATATATAATGGTGCTTTGGTAGTTTGCTGAAAGGAGTCTACTAAAAATATAAATCATGATCATTCCTATTATCATTTTCCTGGACTGTTTCATGAGAAGACACAGGAATTGCTGAAAAACTGAAAGTTTCCAATTATCAATTACAAGGCATCTACAAAGGCTTTCTTTGCTGAAAACTTAAGCAAAAAACTTCTTAAGGTATACATGAGAAATGCATGAAAATTCAATAGCATTGGAGATTCTTATGAAGCAGTTTGCAGAAGAGAATGTACCACTAAGAAGAATTTTCTTTTCACAGGTATCAGCACAGATGAGATTCTTGCCAATGCGATGCTGTTCTTTATTGCTGGTTATGACACCACGTCAACTTCTCTGAGCTTCCTTTTGTACAACCTGGCCTGCCACCCGGACTGTCAGGAGAAACTGGCTGATGAGATCAACCGAGTCGTGGGTGACAAAGTATGAAATCATACGTTATTCCTTTGGTATTTTTGTTTTTTGTTGTTTATTTCTGAAGTAATCTTGAGGGATAAGCCTGGTCTTCCAGATTAAGTATCTAAGTACATTAATGTTAACAATTTCATTGAGTGTATTATCCTCTAAAACATACAATTACATCAGTGAGTCATCAAATAGTTTAAACATTTGGCGGATGCAAAGTTTAAACTCAAATACATCAACTCAATTTTGTATATCTACTGGTAATTGATTCCATAACACAGTCCCCTTATAAAACGGGCTTTTATTGTATTTGCCACCATTGAATTGTTCTGTTTTAAAAATAAATTTATCATTTCCACGTGTTTTTCTAAGGCAGATTTTTCTTACATCTGGATATTTACTGTGGATAAACATCAGACTCAGTAATAGCTTTTTTCTCCTCTGTTTGAGACTCAACAATTTCACCCTACAATGAAGTTCACTTATTCTAACATAATCACCCCATGGTATACATAGACATATCCTAATTGTGTACAAATTTGACGGTAGGAGATATTGCTGTTAACTGTCACGTTTATGTTTAAAACAATTATTTGGTTATTATTTTATCTATATTTTTCTATTTTTTTCATAGAGTGTGAAATGGATTGTGTTGAGATCAAGACCAATCTGACTGAATTTTTTTCAGCCATAAAGATTTGTTTGGAGAGTAATGCTGCCGCGTCCCAACCAAACTATTATTCTATTTACATGTTAAGGGATATATATATATATATATATCTATATAAAAGAATTTACATGTGTAGATTCCTTATTCTTTAGAGCCCAAGAATCAGGGCCTACATTCCTAACGTGGATGGTTGATTGTTTGAGGAAGTCTTTGCACCAAGAGGGGTGTACTGGTTGCCATTGCCAAAACAAAACTTTCAAACATTAAGGAAATCTTAGTTAAGGACATCTTATACTGCTGTTACTTTTTTCTTTCAGGATTTCGTTGAGTACAACCTGCTTCAGGAGATGCCATACCTTGAGCAGTGTATCAACGAAAACCTTCGGATGTACCCGCCAACTATTAGGTAAGGGCCTGTTACACATACTGTCAAAATACTTACAATAGACTTCTGATAACGTTCTTCAAACACTCTACAACGCTGGCCACCATTTCTAGTGTTCCCCAGCGGTTTTCAGGGGCAGATCCAGGATTATGAAAAAAGGGATAGGTTATGTACCAAAATGTCATCTAAATATTTGTGCAAGCGTGAATTGTTTTTGCTCTTTGTGTAGTTAAAATCCTCATAAAAAAAGAGAGGAAGGCTCACCTTCTGCACCAAAAGATCGATTCGGTTAACCTCTAGAGTAGGTATGCGATAAACCTTTGGCGGCGGTATTCTGTGAAATGGCCAGAAGCCTTATTACGTGCCCAGTTTCAGATGTATGATAAGTTGTAACATCTATTATGTACAATTCTGTATGAACCATGAGCCTTTAAAGTTATAGGGTCAAAGGCTAGCTATACTATTGCAGTTGCAGGACAGATCCAGAGATTCAAATAAGGGGGGGCGCCCTTATGTACATATTTGAGGCGCCCCATCCATGGTCTAGAATTTTACATGAAAAATATCCAAATTTGGCTAAAAATTAGGGGGGAGGGGCACCTCAGGCCTCAGGCGTCCCCCCTCTAAATCCGTCCCTGAGTTGGAAGATGTTGGAAGATATATGGGGATACATTCTAATATCCTTCTAGGTGAATCCCCTCCCACTAAAAATATCTGAACCCTTTACATAATATGTCCAAAATTGGAGAAAAATTAGACTAAAAATGTATTGAAGCCCTTTCAGATTACCTGCTTATGGCTTTCATAATTTCTAACTGCTTGTTGTACTATACCGTCTAATTGCATGTTTTTTGTAATGTTTGAGACTCTGCTTATTGAAACTGCCTACAGGACAAACCGCGCTATTGAGAGGGATGTAACAATAAATGGAGTCTTCATGAAGAAAGGCATGAAGGTTGACATAGCGACCTATGCCATCATGCACGACCCCAAGAAATGGCCCAACCCAGATAGGTTTGACCCTGAAAGGTAAGTTGATACCTTTTTGTACCTTTCAATATGACCATTTTACCATTAAAACTCCACATTTGATTCAGTAGTCTAGGACAAGCTGGGCAGTGATGATGTTATTTTTTTTTATTTTTTAATTTATTTATTCAAAAAGTCATCCTCAGGGTAACCGCCTGGTCTTCCAGATGAGACATAACAGTGTATATACAATTTAAGTGGAGTAGTAATAGAAAAAATCAAGAGCTACAATAACAACAATAAACAGGAATGAAAAACAAACAAACAAACAAACAAACAAACAAACAAACAAAAACAAAAAAAACAACAACAAATATAGCTAAGTAACAATAAGATTTTTGAGTCATGAAAAAAAAACTTGTCTTTCTCTGAGCAATATCTTATATTCTTATAAGAAACATTTTAAAATAATAAAATAGATACTATGAACCTCGCCAACCCCCTTTTAGGTAAAAATTATGGAAATTATAAGCAAAGGTTCCACTCAAGGAATCTTGCCACCCATCTACAGCAGAACCTGGTTACAGGCCTGCCATGTGTATGTTGGACAAGTGACTATGGACCCCAATGATGTCAAAGGCCTTTATAAAGGCCATTTGGTGAAGAGCTCTAAGATCCATGGTTAATATCTCTTATATATCAGGGGCCATCCATACATGATGTCACACCTTTTCAGGGTACTTTTAGGACCAATCTACTAAGGCTGTCTTCAGGCAGCGTCCCACTGTTCGACCTACCCACCCAGCCCCATGTTCGTGAGATCACTTATGGATGGCCCCTCATAACGGGTATATTTCCCACCATGCATTGATGTTACCTTGTGCATCTTTAGTAGGGTAAAAAAACATTTGACAAAATGTGTCCACTTGTAGGTTCAATGCTGAAAACAGAAAGAACAGGAACCCTTTCCACTACTTGCCATTTGGCTACGGACCGAGGCACTGCATCGGGATGAGACTGGCTCTGCAGGAACTGAAGGTGGCGGCCATCCACGTTCTGAAGAACGTCAAGGTCACTACATGCGCTGAGACTCCGGTAACTATTTTAGCAGTGACCTCATTCCTTAAACAGTGAGAACAGTGGTATTCACCCATCTTTGAAGCTTTGAAAGGAGACCTAGAGCCTGATGAAAAACCCGGGCATTTTGTTGCACGTCTTGAATTGAATTTGAAATGCAAGGTGAATTAAAGTAGGTTCTTCATAACATCTCTTTTATTCTACTTGTACTTTTGAAGATCAAATCAAAGTGGGTTCAAGACACCAAGGACTCCCCGATCCATACTACTACTTTCATTTTTTTGATATTATCTTGTTATTTGCTTGTCTTGAAAATAGTGTGACATGTAAAGGGCCATACCCACTAGGTGATTTTACCGTCGCCGGGCAACGGGCGACGGTAAAAACGGCCGTTGTCATCGCCGGGCCACAGTAAAATCAAGCAAGTTTGATATTTTACGGGTGACTTTACGGGCGATCCCGTTGCCCGTCGCCTGTCATCCAGAGATGCACCATACCCACAGGGCATCGCCAGGCGATCCTGCTTTGCTGGGCGATTTTACCACCGATTCTCTCAGTCGCCCGTCGCTCGGCGACGGCAAACTTGTTTAGTGGGTATGGGGCTTAAGGAGCTACTAAAGGAATGATTTTGATTATTTCATTTGTTTTAAGATGTAATTATCAGTTTTGTTATACATATCACATATGAATATGAACTTTTTCTGTTCTTGCAGATTCCCATTGAGTATGAAAACACAGGAGGTCTGCTGAAGTCAAAGGGTGGGATCTGGTTGAAGGTTTCACCTAGGAACGAGGCGTAGAAATGCAACACATGAGGCATATACATTTTATTTTACTATACTACACCTTTTAGACTACATGAGAGGGAAGAAAATCAGAGTGAACTGTAACAGAGCCAGATATTACCACCAGGAAGGCTTTGATTTTAGGGGTCTGTGGTCCAATGCACAATGATCAATCGTACAATAAAAACTTTAATTTTTTTTGATTTCATTGTATGTATCCTGGGTTGACTCGATTTACATCGGTTTTCGTATAACACCTGCTGGATGATTGTCTGTAGCAAGTTTCGTTAACATCTTAACATCTAAGTAGCTTTACATAAAGCTTTTAGAAGGAATTCATTATTCATATACAATTTTCAATAGCACTTTAGGCAGATGGGCTCAACAGCTTGCAAAACCTCTGTGCAATCTTTTCTACTGGTTCAAATTGAATTCATTAAATCACACAGTTGGATATTATTATCATGTATAGGTACTTTTTTTTCATTTCTGACAAAAATATCAATCAGGGTTGCCCCTGGTCTTCCATGATATATAGGATATATCTAGATTACTCAATTTATAATTCCATCCAACCTGTAAAAGAAAAGGTATAACATAATTGACAAGTAAAGTAACTAGAATAATTAGAGAATATTTACATGAAAAAATCTTCTTATTTCCTATAGGCTCAACGAATTTAAATAGAGAAATTATAAACCTAAACATCTGGACTTTAAAGTACATCATGTACTAGATCATTCCATAGACAAGTCCCTGTATAGAAAGGACTCCTATCATATTTCCTACCTATATAATCTATCTCAGTTTTAAAGATAAACTTGATGAATGAGTTTTGCATTGTGTAATTTGTTGTACCCGTCTTTTTTCGAGTAATGATACGTTAAAGTTAATAACTGAATTATAGGACATTGTTCAAGACTTATCAAGTTTGCTCTTTTAAAGTCAGATAATCTGATGAAGTCATCCCAGGCAATATTGAAACATAATCTGAGAGAATCATTTTGGAGTGCTTGTAAAGCTTGCTTATCATGCTTATTTAGAGTCAATAACACAAAACCCACCTATTCCATCAATGGTAAAACAGTCTGTTTGTAACCCTCATGAACTGTTGTGGTGGTAATATTTTTTATGCTTTCCCATTACAAACCCTGTTAGATAGTAATTACAGATAATTTCATGAAGAGATTTAACACAAGTAGCAAAGAAATAAGCAAACATTATAGTATTAAAATTGGTGCTATGCACCCAGATGGCATATTAAAAAGGCCTGGGCAAAATGGTCATATTTCACAATTTCAGATTTGCTGAAAACTACGTGCATGTATATTATAGGTGAAAGGCACATCATTAGAGTTGAAATTCAATTCTCTAATCCCCCTATTGATAGAATTGAAATAAGACATGAATTGAATATTTCATTTAGAATTAAGTTGTAAGACGTCAGGAAAAATACAGAATTTCAGCAAATTTTGAAAGACAGTCAAAACAATCCTAGTCCAAATTTGAAATGTTAAGTCGGAACAGATTTTATATAGATTCATATTCTACATATTCCTAGCTTTAGAACAATATCAAGATGATTAAAGTTGACTAAGGATTATGAGGATCAGAGAAAATTAGAGCAACATAATGTTTTTGATTGCAGTTTGATGGACTGATCTGTAATGGTCTTAATCATTACCCTTGCTTTATCACATACAATACCAAACCCAGAATTCTGACATGGGTATGAACTACAAAATATGAGAGTCCAAGAATATGAGAGTATACCTGGCACACAGAGTCCTAATTGAGTTATTGTTGTTTATTTTATGGATGTCTTGATTTAGAAACGGTGGTATTGGATTAAGTTGTGTATTAGGTTACAGCTTTATGTTGTGAAATAATGATTTGATTGAACAGCATCTTTCCGCTTGTAAATAATTTGATTATTCGTGTTTACTATGCCTCATTCGCCAATTCATGTACCATAAAGAGTAAGCTATATGGAATAATTGTATACTGGTATATACAATGGAAACTAGCAGACTTTTGTTACATTGTATCCAGTTGTTAAATAAAATATCTAAACAAGAAGCAAAATAGCTACAAAGTTTCGCTCATACATGAGCATGGTCGTCCCTAAGTAAACTGAAGGCCCTCCTAATACCAGAAGGCTAAATGGGTTATAGGTACTGACTACCACCACTCCTGCTGTCACACACAACTCAGGGAGGGGTTTAGGAAAGGGCCACTACTAGGTCCATGCATGATCTGCCAGACACCTAGCACTGAGTGACCTATCACCTGATCACTCATCCACCTGGGACTGCCCACCTGCAGGTGACAGTGGAGGTCCTCATGCGAAGGGGTGAGGGCTATTTAGCTCAGGCAGTGGTTATGTAACCTACTTCTTGCTTCTTACACTGCCTAATTCTAACAACAATTGGATGACAATGCCCTTCAATTGCTGAGCATGTGTTGTGTAACAGGTCATTGACAACAAAGAGAATTAAATGGTTAAAGACATAACTGATTGAGGGACTCCCCACCAATAGCTACAATATTACATGGATATAACTAGGGACTCCAAAAAAAGAAGAGAAGCAACAATCAACTCTTGCTTTGAGGATTACTTTAAAAATTCTCTCATGATAAAAAAGAAAAAGAAAGACAAGTTTAAATAGGACATTTAATCATACCATGTCATTTATTTAGCAAGGAAAGTTTTTTTTCTGTACAGATCCTTCCTCCATCTGAGGGTCTAGGAGAGGGATACATAAGTGGTATATTTTCCAGTTAAAGAATAGTAGAATAGTACAGTACTCTAAAACTACCTCTCCATGCTTCTGTAGTCTGTCTTTTGACATCTGTTTCGTATCATCCGTCATAGATTGCTTCATGAGTGATTGTTGATGGATGAAGGATAGCTAACGGTAAAGAATAGGATCTACAAACATTTGACAGACACAAACGTCCAAAGAATTGGTCTGTCATCAATTCTCAATTACAGATCACGTAAGCAGAGCATTTCAACCGATGACGAACAGCAATTGGTAAAGAACAGGATCAGTCAACATATGGCGGATAACCGGCAATATATATGATGAACGGTGGAGACCAATGTACTGATCCATAGAGACTTGGTTCAAAGATGTGTCTTCATCAATCCGTTTTTTGGCTTCTGTCATACCTCTTCTGTCATGCCTTAACAGATCCTATTTTTTCCTATTGGCTGTCCATCATCCATCAAAATTTGCTCTTGGAGTGATCTACGACAGAAGACGAATGATATGGGTCTGGACCACTAAATTTGACATGGCGACATGGCCGTTTTTAAAATTCGACATGCGACAGTGGGGCTTAACGACATGACAGGGAGGGTTAAAAACATAGTGACGTGTGACATAGATATTTTTAAAATTTGACATGCGACATGGGGAAAAATAAGCGACAAAGACACTTGACATTGCCGTTTTTTAAATTCAACATGCGACATGGGCACCCCCCCATTAAGGGCCCCAATGATGCATGGCCGACCCATGGAGGTGTAGCATTAAACTTTGTCTTCAAAAATCTAATTTTTGGCCTCCATTGTCTGTTTGAAATCGTCTGTCATAATTTTTACAGATCCTATTCTTTACTGTTTGCTGTCAATCATGAAACAAAATCCACTCCTGGAGCGAAGTATGACAGATGACGTGAAGCAGATGACACATGGAGAACTACCTTTAGAAACCCGCGG
Organism: Lepidonotus clava; assembly: GCA_936440205.1. NCBI lineage: Eukaryota > Metazoa > Annelida > Polychaeta > Phyllodocida > Polynoidae > Lepidonotus > Lepidonotus clava. Next base: position 50,629,336 of record OW387143.1, on the reverse strand, counting down.
AGACGTAATATTACACTACGCTAAGTAAGTATGTATAGTAGGAACTTTCCCCCAAGAGGGCCAGCCTCAGAGGGTACAGAGTAGTGACAAGCGCTTTGGGATTTCATTATCAGGGATGCAACTCTAGGAACATGATTTTTATTTACCACATTCAGCATTTTCTAAAAATGAAAACTATTATGAGGAACCGCATGATTTGCACACAAGTAGAAATACTACAATTTCTTTTCTACTGAGGATTTAGCTAGTTTTAGGGCTAATAGATTTACCGTTGTCAATAGCTAGACTTATGGGTTCTATAATACAGGATATTTGTTGTAAAAGATAATATTTTGTATTTTGTGAAAGCTATTCTCTACAATGACACCATGATATGATAAGATATGAAAGAATAAAATGTTAACATGTCGACACCGTATCATGATTCATTATGTACATTGATGATGATGATTGTTGGAGCTTACTCAGCAATTTTTCAGCCATATTAGGACCAACTCACGGTTTTTGAGTCATACAATGTACTGGTGAATTATAGTAGTTATCACACTTCATAATATGAATAATATTGAGCCTGAGATGAATATTATTTCAATGATTTCTTAGGCTCAATGATAATAACAATGACCAATGAATATGCCCCTCAGAAAGGTATATGTTACCTTTTAATACCGCGAACAAGGCTCGATGCAAAATTTCAGGGGTTTCCAATATTAAGCTAAATGTAAATTTTGTGTTTACAGTAATATATAGAAAAATGCTCGTTTTTAAACTCATCTTCAGTTCAGTTTTATAGTGGCAAAATACAATAAGGGGCCAAGGGGAAACGTCACTCAAAGTTTTTGTGGAAACTTCATTTATCGTGACGCATCTCTAATGTTATTCATGTAAATACATATTGGACAAGAATAACTAAAGAATTAAAACCGGCCAATTCTTATGATTGCCTATCAGTATACTGTGTTGAAATGTACGTGTTTGATCTGAATCAGTGTACCGGCTGAGTCTTTGAGTCGAATCGGCCATTTATAGCACTTATCATGTAAAAATCACCGAGTGGCTATGGGGCATAAGACTCCCCTTAATTTTTTAAAACCATCTCTTTCTTCAACACACCCGCCAATTCCCCCATGTCGTCTGTCGTTTCCGAGTCGCCCTCGGGCGGTCGGTTCAGCACCTCGGCGAACTGGCCACACACGTCGGCAAAGTGCTTCCCCTCCCAGAAGACCTTTCCGCACCCCGCGCAGCAGAAAAACACCTCCACCTGAGTCGTGACGTCACGCGGGATGCCCTCCACCTGCAGGAAGAAGTGGAGAAATAATTGAGTCTCAATTAGAAATTCCTTAGAAAAAAATATTTTTAGCATCCATATATCAAAATATTATAGATCTTTTTCAGTCATTTTTCAGGAGATGAGTCAAATCACCTAACAAAAAAAACATTTAAGATATAAAGATTTAAATTTCCTTCTTCGGTCACAAATTGATATGGGGTACAATCAATGCAATCTAATATACGTCATGCCCAAAGAGTGTAATTTTTCTGTTTTACTGACATTCCCTTCCATGTAAATATTACAAACTTTAAAGTATAATCTCTATTTGCAAAAATCACTGAATATGAGAATTTTATGATGAGACAGAAAGATTAGCCACGATTACTCATCTCAACATATCTGATGTTCTCTATTAACATTTAACTTTCTTAATCGGAAATAACAAAATCATTCTGTATTGTATGAAACAAAATATGAAAACACAAAATTTAAATTCCACGTTACCCCGAGGGGGACGCCGTCCCCTATTGTGACATCATCCAGATTGACCTCGTCGAAGGAGAAGTCAGGGTCGTGGATGGAGACGCGTGTCAGGACCCTGCCCTTGTCTACCCGCGTGCCGGGCTTCGGGTGTCTGCGGAAGGTGGGGAATATCCGACTGTTAGAGGCTCGCAGCTCGGCTTTACGATCCCAGGCTTTCAGCATGTCGGACGGAGAGATGTGGAGGTACCTGTTACTGTTACATGCCTGGAAAGAAAAATAAACAGTAATCAAAGAAGGGTTAAGGAACAAATATGACACTCCTAAAATTTTATCATCAGAGGCAAGGACGTGAAAAGATCAGGCAAAAAGGATGAAACTTCCCGAGTATTGCCAGACTTGGCAAGTTGATGTTAAATGTTTTATCAAGTAAATTCAAGAATGTTAAGAAATATCTGTAAAAAATTGCACAAGTCTTCATTTACATTTCTTCAGGGGTTAGAGGTCTAGTACAATCTCCCAAAAACTGCCCGAGTTCTCCTGCGGCCAGAGTTGTCCCAGCCCTATAGTTCTCCCGCCGACTGAGTTCTCCTGAATCTCTTCAAAATGCTTGGGGTAAAGTGATTCCTAATTATTTTTTTATATTTTTTTTTTAGTTCTTTATTTCATCTGGGATACATTGTTAAGCTAATAAAAGCTAGTTTTCAACAAGCACCAGTTTCCATGTTCATATAATATGACATTTCCATTATACTGACATTATGGTAATATACATAAAAACAAAAAAGAGTTAATTCAAAGTCTAATAAAATCTAATATACAATTAAACATATCATATTTACTATGAAATATTTTCAAGATTGCCTCCATGCTTATTTCTTGAACGTAGTTGTATGATACAAAATTAACCACAGCAATTTGGTTGACAAACTGCTCCTAAAATGTGTAAAATGGAGCCTCATATTTTGGCCTTTTTCCCATAGGAACCAATGTTAAAGCATGTCAGCCAAGCCTATAATGTCCAACCCTATTTTGTCCTGAAATGCAGCATTTTGATTGGCTGGTGAACCTGTAAATCTGTCAGTTGGTGAAATTTAAGAAATCATAATGTTCAAGCAGTACTTGAGGATATAAAAAATTATAATTCTTACCTATTTCAGTAACCCCTACTCTTGGAAACAAGGATGGCTTATACAGTTATTTTGTCCAACCCTTGTCCAACCCTAGGATATAGCCAATGTGGGATGGGCTTATTGAGGTACACAAAGAGAATTTCAGATAAAGAATATCTACTGACACCCTCCCATATATGGAAAGAGGGAGAACTTTGCACCACATTAGTGCCACTAAAGGATGTCTCAGGGATGTAAGTTGGGGACAGTGAAAAAATCGGAATGAGCATTAAGAAAATATGAAACTTTCCTTAAATATTGTGATACGTTCTAATTATCAAATTTTGAAACTTAATTGTTCGGGTGCTGGAGGAAAAAAACGGAAATCTAACAAAAATCAGAAAACTTACATCCCTGATGTCTTCAGGCAAGGCAATTTTGGTGACTGTATTTCTGGAAATTTGCACGCAGGCCAGATTTGGATTCCCAGTGTTTTATTTAGTCTAAACACAGGTTACTTGAAGATGGCAATTCCTTAAAATCTTTACAGAAATAAAGACAGGAGAATCTCGGATGGCCTGGAGACTGTCTGACTAAAGTTGCGGTAAAGTTTAGTTCAAAGTCAATTTTAAAGCCTAAAGTTAATCCCATGGGACTAGCCAAGGGTAAACAAGGGAGGAATTGCCTTTTAATAATGGTCCATAAATAGGAAAGAACAATATTTTCCTTTGAAATACTTTTATTCATAACGTAATACTTTTTCTGTAGACATTATAATCATTCATTTATTCAGAATTGTTGAATAGGGGTTATGTTCAAATATTTGTTTGCATTTGGTAGTATTCTGATAATTTATCACCCGCACAGCCGCTGAGGTTGTAATGCCTGGCCGTATGCACTGCTCATCGTTTTCACTATTTGAGACATATTTAGTTCATTGCTTGGGTGATAAAATATAGAAGACCCTTCGGGGTCGTCATCGGGTGTCTGTAAGACCCATGGGGAGCATACGTACCTCGGGCTTTGCCCTTGGTACGTGACTTACCCCTCTGGGTCGTACAGACACCCTCTGATGACCCCTGCAGGTCTTCTTATATTAGGATGCCATTCTTGATAACCTCATACTTTATGGCAATAAAAGGCACATCAGTGGGAACCCCCTTGATCCACTTTTGTACATACATGAACATATGACAAATGACCAAACATATATAAAGGCCGTATTACACTATGTGTCAGGTCTCTGTTCGCATTGGGTGCTGTTGCCCAACACGAATGGTTCGCGTTAGGGGCCGTCCATAAATGACGTCATGCTATTTTTGACCATTTTTGACCCCCCCCCTCCCCCCCTTGTCATGTTTTGTCATGCGCCCATTGACCCCCCTCTAAAAATGACATCATACGAAAAGGACCCCCCCTCCTCCTCAAATTACAGATAAAATATAAGCAGAGATGGACATAACCAAGGACCCAAAGACCTTAAAGAAGACACGAAAAGACCATTTAAGGTATTCTAACATGTTTCTTTTGCATAATTATTAGTATGTAAAAGACGAAAATCACTTTAATGAATATAGATATTAAAATAAACTGAATCAAAATAGCCTACGCCTTCACGCTGGTCAGCAGTGCTCTCCCTGCTACCCCATGTAAAACAAAGGCCCATGACGTCACGGGAGCCATCAGCTCTAAATGTTGCATGATTGGGAAGCAACTTTAAAAATTCATAAGACTGATACTACTGCATGAAAAATTAGGAGAAAATTTGGGTAGTTTACAGAGATATGTACCATTGAATTCTGAAAATTGCATGCGCCTATGAATTATATATTTTGAATACCAAGCATTTTTATGTTCCCCATTGGTAACAATGGTGAGTGTATGGCTCCCATGACGTCACTCGTAATGTGCAGGCTTGCCTCCTACAAATGCACACATGAGGTGTTAGGCTGGTTTCACAGTTCCAAAAATAGACCATAGCTCTTTTGTTTCAGTGCGGAGGTCGCACATGACCCTGCCCTCTTTGATATATACTGTAATAGAATGTTATATTAGGTTACCTGTGTTTTGAAACATTTCTTTTCGTGTGAACTTTAAAAAGCAGATTTCCATGCCTAGGAGGCAATCTGACCCTTAAAAAGAAATTTCAACATTGAAAAATCCCATTTTTAAAGACATTTTCCCCCTGAAATTTTCGAAATTAGAATTTTTCAAACATGATGTCATGCACTACATGACCCCCCCTCCCCCCTTGTCATGTTTGGTCATGGAAGCATGAACCCCCCCTCCCCCCCTGCTGCATGACGTCATTTATGGACGGCCCCTTAGGGCCATATTAAGACCATATCACACTACGCATTGGGTCACGTCAGGTGCGAACATCACCCAAGCGATGGGGTCGCATTGGCACGCGTTGGGTCACGTTGGCACATGTTTTTTTTTTAACAAACATGTAAAATATCGCGAATCTGATGCGTTGGGCAACACGACTCAATGCGAACGCAACCCAAGGCGTAGTGTAATATGGCCTTACGTGGCTTAGGGCAACCTAGGTAATTATCCTCCTTCTATAAGAGTCAACAAGTAGAACATTATGAGTAAGGAGTTTTGAGAATAATAATGCATACATTTTCTGAGCACATTTGATGACATTGGCTGCTGGTACCCATCGTTACACTTGTATACACAGAAAAACGCCAGGAACGAGCAACAGTGGACAAAAGTAAACATTGGAAGATATTCAAAGACAATAAAAAGAAGTCTCCAATGGTCCGGACTACCGTAAAACCCCAAATTTAGGCCGCACCCTAATTTAAGCCACACCCTAACTTTTGGGTTTATCTCAAACTCCTTTCTCGCTTCAGATTCCCTTGTAATCATCGCTCCGACTATAGCATTCTGGGAAGTGCCGGGACTACTTTTAGCTGGTATTTGTTACCAGCCTGACTTGATACTTTCTCTAAGAACTATTTTTTCGCAGCAGGCCACTGGCGTGATGTGGTTGCGCAGTACTACAGTAAAAGTGTGTGACGAAAAAAGGCTATAGTCGGAGCAAGTATTACATGTGGAATCCGACGCGACTAAGGAGTATGGGTTTATCTTTGGCCATTTTTTCATAATATTTTTTCATGAGTCCTATTGTATTAAAGCTTGTCGAAACCCCTAATTTAAGCCGCACCCTTAAAGTTCATGCTTAAATGGCTCATAATTCTGAAACTAACCCTTATTTAAGCCGCGGCTTAAATTAGGGGTTTTACGGTAGTCCATTTTGAAAAAGTCAACAGACTAATCTGTTCTAAAATCGGCCAGAATAATCGGCCAATTTTAGCACTGATCCTTATCAGACATGAACATTTCATGTTTCACATTATGTTCAGAAAAATAGGTGTTGAAACGTCGAACACAGGTGCCAATTTGAGCTCCTATGAAGCCTAGTGTGTATCGAGCTTAAATGGAAGCACCAGAAATATTATAGATGTGCTATCGTTGGTAGCACTGGGCCATTTTAAGGCAGTCTCAATATTCATGTCTATACAACTAACTTATAACACTGGCAAGATGAGTTGGCCCAGCGATTAAGGTTTAGAATAAAAGTTATGAATTTAAATGCGTTTGAATTTGGCTACAATTTTCCTTTCATTTTATTCCAAAACACATTTAATTCTTATTTTTTGTATACCATGGCATAACAAAAGGTAATTTTTTTGTATACAACATTCGAGTACATTTGTAGCTATATAGGCATTGGAAAATTATGGAAACAGTACAACTGAAATGCAGTTTGACTAAATCACGTACAACTGAAATGAAGTTTGACTAAATCACGTATGTTATAGTTGCCTACCAAATGTCTACCAGCCCAAGAAACATAGCACTTGGCAATACTTATGATTCATCAGTTTAAGGGGGGGGGGGGGGGGTTGGTTGGTTGGTTGGTTATAGAGAACATAGTTCCATCTTATAAGTGCTTTCAGAGTTAGGAGATGAATTGTACTATGTATAATACAAAGATGACACCCCTCTATCATGCAAGGATGCAAGTTGCGGACAGTGAAAAGTCGGAAATAGCACTACGAAAATCTGAATGTATCCTTCAACGTTGTGAAATGTGCTCTAAACATCAAATTTTTAAACTGGTTTTGGGAGTGCTGGAGAAAAAGAATCGGAAATCCAACAAAATCGACAGGGCTTTCAATATTTGCTAGATTCTATGCATAAGACCAGGTGATACTACCTTTTCACTTGGTTGTGTTTTCAGTATCAGGTTATACAGTAAAATTGGTTGGTTGGTTATTCGAGTTTAACGCCTTGGCAACATCTATGGTCACTTGGTAACACTCAATGGCAACGGATACAGTTAGCCATGGAAAAAATATATGTCATGGCACGAACAAGGTTTTAACTTTTCTGTCTTTGATGATTGAATCTATGAACTGAATCTTTGAGAAGATAGACACCATACCCCTACACATTTATCGAGGCAGGTGTTCTTGTGCATGGTCCCATACATAGGGCCACACACATAACAGTCAGTGGTCCTCTTGGGACCTTTGATAACCTAGGCACAGGGAGAAGCCCAGAGAGTTTGTTGGGTCAGTTTAGCGTCCGGTCAACAACACAAGGTTCTTTCCAGACTGTTCCCAGTGCACATGCAAGACAGTCTGGCTAGCCATTTTACCATCCCAACACCCATACTGTAAATATGTCTCAGTCATTTGTCTGCAGAATACTGTGCTGAATTTGGAACAGAAACAGAGAAAGGACATATTCCAGATATTCTGCATATAGCTCAGTGTGCACAGTTTTAAAACTTCAAAAAGTAGACCCACACTCCCAGAAAAGGGACTCTTCAAATTTGTTTTGTTTCATTCTCCTTAATAAGACAACTTAGACCCAACTTATGCACACATTATGAAGCTAGATACCCGTAGTATCTGTTAAGTCCATTAAAGTATCTGTGATAATTACTTGTGTTTCTTTTCTGCATATCAAGAACTCACAAGTCGGAAATGCTTTGTTTTGATTCCGGGCGTGTTAAGTAAATTAGCCTCTGTCCAGTTTTCCCAAGGTTGTGTCATATTATGACTGTTCATTCTGTGATTTGAATGTAGTTTCCTATTTTTTAGCCACAGTTCTAGTCATCAATATTTCCACCAGCAGACACTGAAGGGAGGGTGGGGCTGCACAATTAACATTGCTTCCACTTTGTGAAATCACCTTTCAGAGAACTAGATAAACCACATGTGAAGAGTTGGCTTCAACGTAGCATACAGTGTGATTTCATGATTTCCATCTTAACATGATATGTTGGATAAATCAAATAAACAAAAAACAAACAAAAAAACAAACAAAAAAACAAACAAAAAAACAAAATAAATCTAGAACAACATCCTTCCGTGTGTCCTCTTCCCATGGTCGGTACCAATGTTCTGTGTCTGATCTGTAGGATGTCTCAAATGGTGACATAACTCTTGTGCCTGTATTGCTTCTACTGCACTTGTTTCTAGCTGAGATGGTTCGATCCTTTGACCTCAATTGCTCCGTGTCTAATCTACGTGCCTCAGATGGTGACAAGAGCCTTGTGCTTGTATTGGTTCTACTGTACTCGTTTCTGGCAGAGACGGTTCTATCACCTGACCTCACTCGCTCTGCATCTAATCTATATGCCTCAGATGATGACAAGAGCCTTGTACCTGTATTGGTTCTACTACATTCATTCCTGGCCGAGACGGTCCTACCCCTTGACCTCACTCGCTCTGCGTCTAATCTATATGCCTCAGATGGTGACAAGAGCCTTGTGCTTGTATTGGTTCTACTGTACTCGTTTCTGGCAGAGACGGTCCTATCCCTTGACCTCACTCGCTCTGCGTCTAATCTATATGCCTCAGATGATGACAAGAGCCTTGTGCTTGTATTGGTTCTACTGTACTCATTTCTGGCCGAGACGGTTCTATCACTTGACCTCACTCGTTCTGTGTCTGGTCTATAGCTTGACCTAAATAGCAACTCGGGACTTGAATCTGTATCCGATCCACTGTATTCATTTCTGGCTGAGATGGTTCTACTCCCTGAGCACATTCGCTCTGTACCTTTTACGGGAGACTTGATATCCACATCATCTGCCCTTGTATATTGTCCAGACTGAGAGCATTCAGGCCTAGTTGCTCTATTCTGTGACCTAAATGATGTATCAGACATTGCTGAATTTGAAGTTGTTCCTGTTCCACTGTATTGGTTTCTGGCTGTGCTGGGTGGAGGGCGTCGTTCAGACTGAAGTCGGATTTGTCTTTCCTCTTCCATACCCATATGAACAAAGAAGTCACCCCAACCACTGTACAAGTCAAATACATCCCCAGAAAAAAACCTGCACCGGACTTGACGGCGAATTGCTTCATCGTCTGGCACTTTAACTTCTATAGGAGATGTCATACAAGCAGCTGAATCTTCAGGTTCTGAGGATGTTTCTCTCTGGTTTGGCTGCTTATTGACTGTACCATTAACGGCATGCTTCGAGGTTGATCCAGAACTTTGAGTTTGCTGGACTTCGGGTGACCTCAGGTCTACCTCAGAATCTTCTGGAGTCTTCTTTGGCTGTTGCGCCTGCTCTATGTTTTCGGTTAACTTTTGGAATTTTTTCCTTGAACACCTTCTCTTTTTCGGCTGTTTGATCACATGAGTTGCTGAAGATTCAGCAGTTTCTAACTTTACTTGACCAGAGCTATGAGTCTTCTGGGACTTGGAAGAGCTCAGGTCTTCCTCAGGATCCTCTGGAGTCTTTTTTGATCCATGGACTAAACTACTTTGAGTGTCTTGGGAGTTAGAGTCTCTAACAGTATCACAACTATCAAATCCAGTTTTCTTACTTTTGTTCTGCTTACCTGAGTGCTGGTCAAGTGAGCCTGCTTCAGATGCATGATTCTCACTTTCATTTGGGAGTTTGTGGCTATGGACAGAACCTTCTCCTGACCCTCTATGGCAGGTAGTGTCAGAACTTGTTGGGCAACTACCCAGAGACCGATCAAAGTTTTCTCGCTCTCCGTCTGCGCTAACCCTTTGGAATCTCTTATTTGAATGCTTTCTCTTCTTTTTGGGCATTTTGACAACACAAGCAGTTGAATTTTCAGGAGATTTTACTTGACCAGAGCTTCGAGCCTGCTGGTTCTTAACTGGGCCCTGGTTTTCCTCGTTAATCTCTCGAGCCGTCTTTGGTCCACAGACCGAACTCTTTTGGCTTTGTGAATGACCCCCACTTCCCTGTGAGAGGTTAAGCCTGGGGAGGGTCCCGTCCCCTGACCCTTTACCCTGGGAAGTATCAAAACTTGTCTGGCAGTTACCTAGGGGCTGTTCAAGCTCTTCTTGCTCTCGGTCTGCACTTGACCTTAGGGATTTCTTATTTGAACGCTTTCTCTTCTTTTTGGGCAGTTTTACCACACTAGCAGTTGACGTTTTAGTAGCTTCCAACTTTACGGGAACAGAGATTTGGTCTTGCTGGGATTTAGCTGATCTAAGGTCTTCCTCAGTACTTTCTTGAGCCTTCTTTGTCCCATGGACTAAACTGGTTTGGTTCTGTGAGGAATTACACTCTCTTAAAGCTACACCCCTATCTAATCCAGTTTTATTGGGTGTATTCTGCTTACCAGAGTGAAGTGCAGGTGTCCCTGCTTCTGAAGAAGGAATGCCACTTCCACTTAACAAGTTGTGGCTATGGTTGGACCCACTTTCTGACCCCTTACCTCCAGAAGCCTCAAAGCTTGTTTTATGGCCACCTGCAGACTGTTTCTCATGTTCTTGTTCTCCATGGCTCAACTTTTTAGACATTCCACCTGGACCCTTTCTTTTCTTTTGGAGCTGTTTGGCTAAACCAACTGCACATTTGGTTTGATCTACATTGAGATCTACACTATTACATTTGTTTGTCTGTTGCTTGGGCTTGACCCGTACTTCACCCTGTTTTCTTGCAAACTCAACAGACTTTCTGTCTAGATTTAGCTGCTTATCAGCTGTATTACTGAAAACCAACTGATCAGCTGACCTGGAGCTCTGAGTCTGTTGGGACTTGCAAAAACTAAGATCTCCCTCAGAACACTCTAGAGTTTTCTTTGGTTCATGGACTAAACTAGCTTGGCTCAGATCTCTAACAGTGTTTCTAGGACAGACAAGTCCTGTTGCCTCAGCCTTGATCTGTTTATCTAGGTAGGGGCGGGTGGATGCTGCATCAGACGAATCACTTCTACGTGAGACTTTGTGGCTATGGACGGACTCATTCCCTGACTTATTATTACACAAAGTTACAAAGCTTGTTTTGCAGTCAGCTGGAGACTGTTTCTGCTGTTCTTGCTTGCCACCGCTCAATTCGGTCGGCTGCTTTTGCCTCTTTTCGGACTGTTTAAAGACCTGAAGGTATAGTAAATATGAGTTAGTATTTTTTTAACCTTACACTGAAATATTTACTAGAATCATCATTTAATTCCAACAGCACATGATGAATTTTTTGAAGTGGAATGTTAGGATAACTATTGAATGGTCAGTTGAATTAAAAGCATGCAATAGAAACTGGCAAGATTTCTTACAGCAATCCTTGTACTTTATGTCAAAACTTGCAGTACTTCTGATTAATTATTTATCCAATTAACGAAAATGGACCTAAAAGTGTAGTGAATAATTATACTCAACAACTTAACTAGATCTGACAACTGAACTCAACCATTGTTAGAAAATATATGCTTATCTATTGGCGGCGGGCTGGGGAGGGCTGGGGAGGAGGGTCATTGGTACTCAGGAATCTTCCTAGAAAGATATTTCAAATATCAGAAGGCCCATTAGACTCATTTTAATTGGGCCTTTTTTGAATATTTGGGAGATTTCTCATAATTCATACCTTTTTATGAATATCTTAATCCAGAAATAGCCCCTTCAAAGCTATTCCAATGTGGGACTTATTTTCTTCATGGGGGAATTTTATGTATATAAAGAGATGGTTAAATGAATAATTTTTTTTAAAAAATCTCGCATCACGCATGCCTAGGAAGAACCCTGGTGCTGATAGCCATACCAATAGAATTCATTTGTTTGTTTGTTGGGGTAGTTTAACGTCCGGCCAACCCTTATGGGTTCTTTCCAGACTGCACAAGGTAACACTACGCTCGCGCTGGCCGTTCGCCAATTCGCGTAGGGCGAATCTGAATTGAATCTGGCGAGAATTTCTGGGGAAAAGGAGCATGATATTCGCCAAACTGGCGACCAAATATCTATGAACCCCCAAACATGTCATATATCATTTGAAAGCTGAAATCATTACCTATCTAATGACAATACCAACGATGCCTGATGCATCAGTGCTTTGAGAATGTAAAAACAATATTTCTATTTAGGCCTAAAATAAATAATAGTTGTGTTCAGGTAACCCGACCTACTCAAATTTCTGGCCCCACTCAGGATTTTGTTTCCAAAAAATTATGAAAATCCAATAGAAATTGACAAAATAACAGAGAGCAGCATATAGATACCCAGGAAATGTATTTCAGATATTAGAAATAGTTTTAGAGCACGTTAGAGAACTTTTTTCAGGATTCTTTCTATTTTCAATATTGGCCAGGACTAACTGTAGATGTAAAAAAATAAAAAGCAAAAGAATAAACTAAATCGATCTACCTACCTTAATTTTTTCGACCTATGTTACCTAAACATAACTTAGCTCGAAGTTATAGCTCATAGGCCTATATCATATAATGCCTAAAAAATGTTATAGCTCATAGGCCTATATCATATAATGCCTAAAAAATGTTGCATTCAGGTTAACCGACCTACTCTAAATTTTTGACCCGACTCTAACATTTGCAGATGAAAACCTTTTAATGAAGTCTTAAGAAGTTTTAAAGTTTCAAAACAATCTGAGCCAATCATTCTGACCTACCAACCCTTTTTTCGGGGAGGCATGAATTTCTTCTTTTTTTTTTGCTTTATGCTGATTGAAATCATCCCAGGTTTTCTTATTGAATCAGTCTCAGTTTTGTTATTTGATCTACAAGCTTTTGCCAGATCATTAAAACGAAATTAAACTATTAGATATCTAAGTATTTTCTATCTTTTCCCAGTTTGATGAATAATACACTGTATCATTACTTAAGTATATGTTAGTGTCTGGCGAAATGCTTTTGAATCTGGCTAAAGAACAAGAAACCCATGAAGGTAGATCGTAAACGATCTAGAGTGAAAAAAATGCAAGAACAAGAATTCTGAAATGTAGAATGATTTCCGCCAAATAGGGACATTTTTTGGCAATAAATGGGCCTAATTATCATTTATGCAAGTTTTTTTCCACTGGTATGGAGAAATGTACGACACAGCCTCTCAGTCTAAAACCCACCCTGCGAAGTAACTTCAGAAACCACTCTCAAAGTAGCACACTGACACCTTGCCTAGACCGCACTGATGGTCGTGCGACATTATGTAATATACCACGGTGGACGGGGAGAACAATAGAACTAGGCCGTGAATATATCACATATACCGCCAATGGAGTGGAACGCCTCCACATAAACCCACGGCGCCAGAGTGGTGCCACCAAGTCTGCCCTGGCCTTGGAGGGGGCCAGTAGCTTCGGACTTCACTCTGCCACATCAACACCTTGTGTAGCAGAGGTGCGAGCGGTGCACAATGGTCAGACTTGTAGGAGGAGGGGAGTTACACGCGCGAGTGTCGCGCCGCAAGTATCGCGACATTAGAGTCCCGCGTGGATAACAGTCCTTGTATACCAGTGGGATTGTGTTTTTAATAAACACTAAGACTTGACCATCGAGTGGATATAATTTCTTACACAGATTCACATTCAGTATTTTCTTATAGACGCGGGTGTCAACCCCGTGCAAATTGATAATTTTGGATGGGCTGGTAACTCAGGGACAGAAGTCGCTCAAGGCCGCAGTGAGCGGCGAAAGTGAGCAGCAGTCAGTATGCATGTGCAGAGCCGCACACCCCCAACCGGGACAGGGGCGGTACCAGTCTATATACCTTACCCCGCCCCCCCCCCCCCCCCACACACACACCTCACATACCGTCCGTGCGGACATCAGCAGGGGGCGGGCCCTGGACTCTCCCTCCTATACCACCGTCCGTGCGCCTCGCATACCGCCCTGGCCGGTCACCCCCTCTATATATAGGACCCACGGACACTAGATGTCAGTCACTGATAGCTGGTCAATCACTGATGGCTGGTCCAGCAGGCTAAGACCAGCAGGGGCGGTTCTCTACCCAGACAGCCGACCAATGAGCACAGCCCCCCCCCCAACATACTCCAATCACCCTCACATACCGTCTGTGCAGGCACCGTGAAGGTGCGACCACAGTGTAATTGGCTGAACAAAAGCAGGGATTGTTCAGTCAATTGACTTACACAACTTTCCGTTATGTACTCAACTGAACACAAAGGATTGACATTCAACCCTTACTAGTGAAAAAAATGGTATCCATTCACGCAAATACACCAATACAAATCCATTTTTTTCACTAAAAATGAACTTCTTTAGCCAAACTGGCCAACTGAAATCAAACCCTAGCGCGAGCGTAGTAACAATTCATTTAACTTCTGACCACTCTTATTAAACTCCCTAGGGTACCTATCAGCCACAAGCAGTGATATGAGCGGAATGTGTTTAGTGGGGTATTTTTAATGTCCTCAGACGAGTCGATGCATTTAGCGGTTCAACACATAGAGAGGCGTAAAAAATAAAGCCAACCTTTACCAAAAGTTGCATGAGGGGAGGTGGAGGAGGGGGTGCAAAGGGGAGATAGGAAAGCTCAACAAGTTTGTATGTTTGTTTGTTGGGAGAGTTTAACGTCCAGCCAACCCTTCAGGACTCTTTCTAGACTGCACAAGGTAATGCTTTTCACCTTTGGGGGATCATACCTATGAAATGATTTATGAGACACCCATAACAGGGATCACTTCTCTACTATTTTCTAGAATGACAAGGGGCCTTATGTGTACAATGTCCCATAGATAGGGCATCATGCTCCTAGTCTACACGGTTGCCATTCAAGGAGATAGGACCTTTTTGTATTCAACACTCCTAGTCTTTGATTACCCAAATAGGGCACAGGGTAATGGGGCACAGGGTGATCCAACAAGAGAATTACCTCAGGTGGCGGCACAGTGTGAGCAATATGCAGTACGCCAATAGTTCGCAGGTGGGAAAGGTAATAGCGCATGCAAACTTCAGCCTGTCCCTCACTTAAGCTCCATACCCACTAGGCGATCCACCTGGCGACAGGCAACCGGCGACGAGGAGAAATTACATAATCGATGGTGTCCAGTTGCCAGGTGAGCAAAGTTGCCGGGCAATTCCCCGTTGGTATGGCATGAGTTTGCAGCGATGGGCGACGGATGGTGCAATCACTGGCAAAATTGCCAACAAAATCATAGGTAAATTATCAAACTTGCTTGATTTTACCGTCGCCCGGCGACAACGACACCCGTTTTGGCCATCTCTCGTCACCGGGCAACGGTAAAATCGCTTAGTGGGTATGGCCCTTAAATCTCACCTATTTTTTTTCACATTTTCCTCACAAATATTGCAAATGACCAGTATTCATTTGTTTGTTGGGGTACTTTAACATCTGGCCAACCCTTCTGGGTTCTTTCCAGACTGCACAAGATACTGCTTTTCAGCTCTGGGTGCCTGAATCTATGATAAAATTTTGGAGAAACCCTCCACTGGGTTAGATACCCTACTCTTTTCAAAGAGTGGCAAGGCGTCTGTTAAGTGCTGCGTCCCATATAAAGGGCATCACACATTTGGCCTTTGATGACCCTGTTGGGGGCACAGGGTCCCCATTTGTCACCTCTTATGATCAGCAAGGGGTACTAGGAACCTATTCTTCCAAGGCATTTCCCAGTGGAACCCCCACCCCAGGTCCCCACGGGGGAAATGACCAGCAATAGATACAATTAACCCTATGCAGTATTGGGGCAGAAGTTGTGGTTCTCCCAAAAAGGGATTTTTGAAGAAAATAAGGTTTTCAGATGCAAGAGAAAGGTTTTTACTTCTATTCTATGTATCTTAACCAATCCATTAGGCACCATGCACCGCTTGTGCTAAGTTTACTTGGATATTTATTTATGAAGAAATAATTAATTACTGCAAAGCCCCAAGTATAAGCTTGACATTGACTTTATATGGGATTGAGGAGCATGCCCTTGATGATTTGCAGGGGAAGGTTGGTCACCACATTACTTATCTCTTAAAATCAAACCCAATACAGTGTTACCAAGTGCCTAAAAGGTGGGTTTTCACAGAATGACAAACTTGAAAACGTCAAAATATGACAAAATTTTGTAAACTCAAATAACTGTGATAATACATTCTAAGAGTCAAATTTAGCCCACTGGACGGTATAAATCATATTAACTAACTATAACTTCACTCGAATTCCTTAAAACTCATGTCATCTATGCCCAATGTTTGTAAACAAACCAATTTTGGTGGGTCACCAAAATTGACCAGTGATGAGTTTTTGTGCATTTTAATACAGTTTAAGTCTGTATTCACAGATTATATTTTACCACAGGCCTAGTTTATGGCAAAAGAATATATTTCAATGGTTAACAGAATTTTTAAAATTTTGACCCAACATTGCTTTTGGCTCCCTTTAGCCCTTTTTTACGAAGGCAACTGTTGGCACAAACAAGCATTGGATGTTGAAGACTTAACACATGAAAGTCGCTGACGATCATGGTTTGTCGTTCTGTGGAAACCTGTCTTTAGACAGGGGAGAATGCATTCCATCCTCGATAAATCTTAATTTTCTTTGATAAGAGATGGCAGAAGATATAAAATTTCAACTGTCTTATCTTGGTCTGTAAGAATATTTCAAAGCAGAAGCCATAAGTTGATTTTTAAACGTTTGAGTGTAGGAGTTCCGACTCTGAATTTCATGTCGAAATTGGGGTTAAGGATAGATAAGCGGTCTCAGTGCGGGATTCACTATGTATGGACTATTTAATGGATCATAAATTCATTTTTAAGTATTCACAGAAAGGATGTAGACCATTCAAAAGCTGAGTGTGTAAGGTTTCTTCGGATATAAACAATGTGTGCAAGAGATAAAATTTCACTGAAATACATTTTGATAAAAACAAAAAGTGAATTTTCATGACTATTTTTTTAACATGAATATCTAAGTTAGTATTTGGCATAGCGCTTGAAATCTTAAGTAAGTATTGTCAGGATACATAGGGAAAGAAGCGTGTCTCAGAATTTTGATTTAGGTGATAGTTTTAATTTTATTAAATCTAGAAGATAATGTATCAAAAAATAACAAAAAGTTACCCGTTTTTGGTCATAAAATGAAATTTAAGACCTTAATCAAAATTTTGAGACACGGTTCCCTCAAGGGGAACATCAGGAATATGTATTCAAAATTTCAGGTTCATATCTTATGTGGTTACTGAGATATTGATGTTTGAAAAATAAAACTGAAGAAATCAGTTTAAAATTAATAATTTCTATAATTTTTGTCTAATTTCATTTAAACTTATATGGTCAGATAGATAAAAATGTGAGCTTTCATATGATCTACAATCTGTTTATGTAATTGCCATAGTCGATTTTGTATGTACCTTCATGTAGCCTATGCCCTGAGACCCCTTATCTATCCATAAATGTATGATAATGGTAACACTGATAAAATAAGGTTTGGTTCAATTAATGTTATTTGAACAATTAAGGTTAATTGAATAAAAAAACAACAACTTAATTTTGAGAAGTAAACTTCTCTGTCACAGTTTTTTGTAGTGACTTACTGGACACCGGCTGAAGATGTCGTTCTCCGTGACTCTGACGTTGAAGTGGTCTAGCACGTCAAGCGCTTGTTGCCGCGCCTTCTCGTTCGTACTCACGCGGTAACACATCCCCTCTGGCACCTGGGTCCGCATCTGCTCGAAGAAATATCAGAAGGCATTACTACTAGTTTTACTGCATATACCACATCTGTTTTCGGCCACCAGGATATGAATTTAACCCCACCACGGATAGTTTAATTTGGACTCATTTTGTCAACAAAAAACAGGGAAAACTATTTAAAATATTGAAATAATTACTGTACATCTACGGATGATTAGTTAAACTTCCAAACCAACTTAAAAGATATGAAGTAGATGCAATACGGGAGGAAATAAAGTGGGTTTTCTAAAATATTAAACCACAAATAATGAGAGGATTTATGAAAATGTACATGCATAAATCCTGCTATTTGTTATATTTCCCAGCATGCAACTTGATCTAGGCTAGTCTGCAGGTAATATATTGGGTGTCTCACAATGCAGCATTAGGGAGTATGTGCCCTTGGCAAATTATTCATGAATCACATATATACTGGTCATAATATGTCTGGTTACCGCTAAAGCGGCAAAGCAATCTCAGCATCACCTAACAACCGGGATTCAGACACAGGATCGCCGGCAAAATCGTCAGGCAATTAAGATATTAATCAAGTTTGATATTTGTCAAGCGATTTTCAGAGTGATCTTCCCGGCAATCCTGATGCCTGTCGCCCAGAACATATCCACGGCGAATTGGCCGGCGATCATAGTCACCGGGCGATTCGTCGCTCGTGCAGTCATCTGTCGCCAGTATACTTGCTTAGTGGGTATTCATTAAGGGTCTTAACAAATGTGAATGGATATCCTCCGCGCTTTTCTTAACTCACCATCAGATAAGGCTGGCCACAGGTTAAGATCACACGGTTTTCTTGCAGTGCGATCTGGAAGTAACAAATTTGCAAAAGTTGTAGGTTTTCGTAAATATGGTAAAATCCCGCTTATAAGCCAAACCTTTGATTTTGTGTGATAATAATTTCATGTTGAAATCACTCATTTTTTGTGCACTGCAATCTGGAAGTAACATTTTTTGAAAAAGTTGTTTGGATCCTTTAGAATTTAACTGCTGGGGACCTAACAAAAGTATCCTTAAAGAACTTTTCATACCAAGTATGGAGTAATAAAAAGCTGGTTTTGTTATGATTTTTCTCAGTAAGATACGAAAATGAGGTTCAATAACTTGAAAAGGAAAATACAGAAAAAAAGTGAAGAATGTTGAAATAGTGTAAAAAGTTGGGGGAATATAAAGAACTATCTGGCCACCACAAAGGATTTACAGACCTGAACCGCGTCATCGTGGTCGGAGCTGTTCTCCAAGATCTTCACATCAATCCCACAACACCGAAGGTACCGGCCGAGGCCCTGGATCATTGTGTCGACGATCACCGCCAGGTCTGAAGGGGAGATCGGGGGACCGGGTCGTCGCGGGGGCTTCTCTTCACCCTGTAATTAGTAACGGGGTAAATACAAGGTGACCACGCTTTTTGCAAAAATTTAAGACATTTTTAAGACCTATTTAAGCCCTACTTTTAGTAAATTTAAGACCAATTTGGTACAGGTTATGAAAAAATTGGATCGCATAATATTTGACATAATGATGCTGAGCAAAAGCAACAATTTTGCTCTTCCTAACATTTGAGTAAACTTTCCTAGTCAGATCCAATTTAAGACTTTATTAAGACCAAAACGTGAAATTTAAAACCTTTTTAAGACCTTAAATTTGAGAAAAACAATTTAAGACCCTTTAAGACTTGCATGGTCACCCTGATATATACTTGAATTGAATCTAAAGTAACTACAGGGTACCCAAGTTTATTTTTTCAAATATCAATTTAAGACCATTTTTAAGACCAAAGATTTACAAATTTAAGACCTATTTGCCACATGTAAAGTAAAATCTCTTCGCATAAGGTTTGATGTATGAATGATCAGCAAAAATTGTTCCCGAATCCATCATTTGATTTTCAATTTCAAATCAGACCCAATTTGAGACCCTTTTAAAACTTTTAAGGCCTTGAATTTGAAAAATCAATTTAAGACCTGTTAAGACTTGAGTGGGTTCCCTCAACTGGAACAGAAATTCAACCTCCATCTGCAACTTCACTTTTCTCGAAACTAAATATTTTTGAGACAGGCAACCATGGGCTGGAGGCACAAGCCAAAGTGTTGCACGTTTTCTAAACTTACCGGTAATTAAAAAAAAAAAAAAAAAAAAAAAAGTCCGATAGAAATTAAATCATTTGCTTCCTTTTGAGAGGCCCCCTTGACCATCTCAATTAATGAAGGACATATAATCAGGTAACTACATTTCTTACCATTAAAAACGCAATTTCAAACTTACCATTTTCTCTTCTTCCGTTCTCTCTGCCACCCGTGCCTGCTTTCGTTGTTGTTTAGAGCGGTGCGGTTCGCGTTTGTTTGAGGCTACCCCGGGTTCCAGGTGACACGCGAGTCCGGCTTCTCCCGCCCTCTCCACGATGTGGGTGTACACCTGGAACACATGCAGGCTACATTTGGTTTATGTGGGTTTTTTGCTTTTATTTGGGTAAATCGGAGATATCCCTAGGCGTACTGGATGCGGGATTTCCATATTAGGAATAGACTTTTCTCCACACCTGGTGATCCGTCATGGTCCAGTGGAGGCTGGACAAACAAAGCCCACGTGGTTGGGGAAGCGCAACAGCTGATTGGTGGGGAGCTATTACATAATACTGATAAGGAGCTGAGGGGCTCTACCATTGGCCAACAATTTAATCAAAACTTTTAATATTGAGAAACGTTTATAAAATACAAGGCATATGTGCACAGGCATGATTAATAAATCAATAAAAAAAATATAGAAAAATTTATATATCAATAAAAAGATTTTAAACTATGTGGCCATTGTTACAAGATTCTTGAAATACTCAAAGCTTAAAGGTTATAGGTAGTTAAATCTTACCAATTTATATGTGCTCAAAGAGAGAGAAAAAACCTAACTGTCTGGGTAGCAGTTGTTGGACTGAGTCCCACACTAGGTGGCGTGGTCTGGAAAATCATTTATTTGAATCCTGCACTGGGTTTGTTATGAAAGGGCAAGTCCCCCAATAAGATTGTTTAACAAAAAATACAGTGACATCCAAAAGGCTCATGTTTTTCGGAAAATGGCCCTTTAGAATTAACCAGAACGGTCTTCTGCTACTCGAATTCATTTTCTAGGGAGATCCATAGTAAAGGATTCAGCTTAGCCGTTTAATAGGAACATATACATCATCATTCTGGAAAAAAAACGCCTTCATATTCACAAGAGCCTTCAAAGAGAATATACTTACTAAAACAAAAATATTATGAAAATTAACTATTTCCAGTGTTCGAGACTAATGCTGGCCAATGACCAAAGACTTTGAATCAGGGCAGATAAGATATGGAGAAAATAATGTTGAATTGGCTCGGATGGCCGACATATTTTTCTACCCTTTTTTAAAAGCATTTCTAAGTATTATTTTATCAATTTCTTCAGCTTAAATTAGGGCCAATTATAAGCTATCAGGGCCAATCATCTTATGCCAGTAATGGGCGAGAGATGAAATGTTAGTCTTAAACACTGAGAAAATTTCTCTGAATAATCCTGGGTGATAAAATACTCTCTATCGGCATCGCTCACCTCCACCAGCACGTAGGCATCTAGTGCGGCGTAGAAGGTCTGCGCGGGTCGCAGCGGGCGCTTCTCCCAGTCCGACATCTGCTCGGCCTTGTCCAGCGGCCGCCCCAAACACTGCCGCGTCAGGTCGCTCAGCCCCTTCTCATCCGACTTGAGCACCTGCTTGGCCACGTTGGGCGGCAATGTGCTCTCGTACGGCGTGTTACTCCGAAACACCTCCGGGTGCTTCCTCACCTGCAACGAGGTACATGGTTTTTGTAAGTTTGGGCAAAGCGATTGCAGGAGTGTAAGATAGGTTTAATAAGAGATGCCACTCTTTAAATATTAAAAAATACGGAACCACATTTCCGTATTTCAATACGGAAACAACTAAGGTAGTCTATTCTTTTGTATTTAACATCTAATAGTGAAAACAATCTTATGAACATGTAATATACTTTTATGTTTTGTTAAGTGAAATTGAAGACAAAATTATTTTCCTTCTATAATTTTGGCAATTTTTCATAGGACTTGCTGTCAAAGCAAAAAATACGGAAATCCGTATTTAGACAGAAAAGTGGCATCTCTGTTCAACTAAAAAAAAAATACCATGATTAAAAAGACTTGGTTAGGAGTGGCTCCTACTGGTCTTTGTGACACCTAAAATTATTTGGATCAGACTGTTTCAACTTGACACATATATTTTATAAGCCCGAATCGGTCTGTTCTATCACAAATACTGATTCCCCCTCTCTCATACATTACATTATTTTATCGAATTATCAACTGGTCTTGATATAGCTGAAAAATTGCTGAATAGACCTTAAAGTCCAACACATCGTCATCACATAACCAACTTGCAACTACTGTCTTTTGCCTTTGAGTACTAGTATTTATACATATTTTACACTGTCTTTGTAAAGCATCACAGTTGAGCCCTAAACCCTTTAAACGTACCAGTTTGTGTAGTTTCTGTAGTTCTATCATGCGCTCGGCCTTGATGACGCTGTCCTTGAGTGCGGGAACCGACCGGACTATGATCTGAAGGTCACCGTCAAACCCAAAACCTGCCAAGGTTAAATTATGATTATTATGTGGTTCAACCGAAGCTTTCGACCACTAATTTGTTCAAACATCAGTCATTTGGCTGCTTGTACGGCCATCAACGGAAAATCAGAATTCAGACTAAAGTCTGAAAACTTACATCCCTGGACAAATAAGCAAGTTTGAGACAGGTCTGTATTTTTCAGAGACTGGATGGACACTGGCTAACTTTATCAACATATTTCCTACTTTCTTTCCAGAAACAACTAAGAATAAATAAATTAAATGGCCGGGCAAAGCTGGCGATCAGCGGAAAATACAATCGCAGAGGTTCAAAGTGTCCTGGCGGTATGGGGTTTGTGGTTAATACTACCTTATCAAAACATTTTCATCTTTACCTAGTTTTACGATGTTGTTATTGGCGAACACTTTCTCCCCGAACCACGCCCAGTCTCGGTCAGTGAGGTCGTGGACCAGACAGATCATGTCGAACAGGTAGACACGGTCTCGGGTCGCCAGCTGCAGCAGCGCCACCCTTTGGGGAGACAGATCGTATTGTAAAACCTCTTTATTAAGCCGCGGCTTAAATAAGGGTTAGTCTTTAAAGTAGGATCCTTGAGACCCCAAAAACGAGGGTGCGTCCTAAAATATGGTTTTTGTCAAAGCTTAACATGCTATCCCTCATTACCTCCTTAAATAGCAATGCACGACCCAGTATCACATTAATGTGGAAATTGGGAATAATTCATTATCAGAATAATTGTAATTAAAGAAATGAAAAAAAAATTCTTCCTGAGTGACAAATCTTAGAAATTATTGATGAATTCAAATCATTTAACTTGTAAGAATACCATTCCTCCCTAAGTGTATCTGGCTCAAGTTGGGGTACGGCCTAAATTAGGGTTTTCTCCTCATCCTAAGGTCTTAGAAATTCCATCAGGTACAACCCAAAAAGTTGGGGTGCGTCTTAAATTAGGGTTCGGCTTAAAATAGAGGTAATATAAAAGGCCCCAAAAGATTGTTATGTTCAGATAACCTGACCTACCATGATATCTTGCCCCTACCCTTTTATTTTTTATGATAATTTTCTACAATTTTTTTTTTTTAATTCAATAAAAATAAGTTAAAATGCCTAAAATGGCATAACTATAATTGAAATGTATTTAGGATGATAGATATCGTTGTCGAGGGTATCTTGAGTGAATTCTGAATTTTCAAGAAAGCCTGAACACAACTATTATTTTGCAACTGATAATAAAGTAGGCAATGTAGGAAACACTTTATGTACTTTCTTTCCGGAAGCAAATTAGAGAATAACCTTAAGGAACGGGTTATTGACATTTAATTTGTATTTGAAAACCGTGTAACTGACACAAATAGAAATTCAAAATAGATAGTAAAACAATGTAGGAAAAATTGATTGTGCAATTAAAATTCACCAAAAAGTAGGAAATCCTACAAAACAAAAGTGGTGAAACAGTTAAGCACCTTGTGGCGTCCTCAGTAATAAGCCAATCCCATATTGGGTATATCCAAGGGTTGGACAAGGGTTGGACAAGACAACCATATACGACATCCTTGTCACCTAGATTTGGAATTACTGGAATAACTATGAATCATGTTTTTCTATATCCCCAAGTACTGGTAAAAATGTTATGATTTTTTAAAATTTTACCATTTGACAGATTTGGAGGTTTGCCAGCCAATCAAAATAATGCAGTTTAAGGAAAATAGGGTTGGACATTATAGGTAGGGTTGACAGGCTTTAACATTGGTTCCTATGGGAAAAAGGCAAATATACAAAGCTGCATTTTATAAATTTTATGAGCAATTTGTCAACTAAACCATGATGGTTAATTTTGTTTTACACATCTATCTGTGGTGATTAAATAAGAAAGAAATTGCTATGTAATTTCATGGTAAAATGTGATGTTGATGTATACTGGGATGGGCTTATTATATGTCCTCAGAAACAGTAAAGCCCCCGTGTCCCGTTACCTTGTAGTGGCCTCCTGCCCGAAGCACGGTCTCCACTCGGAGTCGATTCCCAAAATGTCAGTGGTCTGAAAACGTGAAGAGTATAAAATGTAATGATATAGTCTCAAACACTTTCAAGACAACTGCAGCGATGGTTCCTAGCTTGGGGCGAGAGACAAGTGAAAGTTAACATTGGCGAGTTAATATTATTATAAGTATCAGGGGCCAGTGGTTTCCCCCTAAAATGGAACTATTATAAAAATAATGATAACCGCTGTATAAAGTTTCAGATTATTTAGGATAAGATCTTAAGACTTCAGAGAATTATCAAAATATTATAGAAATGCTTTCAGTTTTAGTTGTATATCTACAGAATTTTAAAGCTGACTGGTAAGAGGGCCAGTGGGGGAAATTCTCATTTCACAGACTGATATTACATTAGCGCGTTTAATCTGTATAAGAGATCATGAAAAAATCATTGATAATCATTATCAGATTGAGAAAATGTACTATACGAAAAAATGTAGAGAATTAGTAAGAACAAGAGCCACTTTCTAAAGTTTGGCCATAACAGGTTCACAGATCTAAAACTTAAAAGACCACACAGGGCTACCTACCTGCACAATATACTCTACGGCATCCACAAACTCTTTGCGCGTGTCCACGAAGTGAATGGCGCTCTCGGGCAGGGAGAGCGTGTAGTAGTAGCGTGACTTGGTCAGCAGCTCCTTGCCCCAGTCCTCCTCCAGCTCTGCTGCCAAATCCTCTGGGACATCGCTGGAACATTTATTTATGAAATGTTAGGTGGTATAGGATATGTGACTGGTAAAAATGTGGGTAGCATTCCCAGCAAAGAATCCCCACTCAATTTAAAAAAAAATCTTTTTTAAAGGATTCCTATTTAGAACTACCTCCTTTTTATAGAGAGTCCATGCTTAGAAAGTTTATTCATTAAGAGAGGAATACATATAACCAAAGTTTGTAGTATTAAAGTATTTTTAAAAAACTTGGCCTTGTAAAGATACTGACCCCTGTTCGTTGATCGCAACCACCACCTCGGGCGGCATTTGTTCCTCCGTCAGCCCGTAGCGCCGGGCCCACCACACAGCCTCGGGGACATCGAGGGCCGAGACCAGCTCGTCCACGACCACCTCCCGCAACACTGGGTCTGACCCCACTGCCGACCAGAGCAGCTCTCGCCACGACTCGCGGCTCAGCGACTCCTCGATGTAGAACTTGTAGAGCAGGTACTTCAGAGCGGACCTACTGCGCCGCCGGTCCACGTTCGGGCACACCTCTGAAACACGCAAAACAAATTTGATTTCATTATTTGTATTATGGTTCCTCCAGATTACCCATAATACAGTGCTTCGGATAAGTTTCCGGCCATATGCTGATTTTTGTAGTGGGCATAAAGAAAACAGAATATAACAAAGTTGTAAAATGTAAATTAATTGGCCATTTTAAATCAGCTCTAATTTTTTAGCTACATACGGTTCACGAATGCTGTAACAACAGTGGTCCTACAGTTCGGAAAATGAGCTTCTTATTGAAGCATAGATCTAGTTCTTGACTGTGAACGTATGCCTTGTATTTTATAAACATTTAAAATTATAATAGGTTTTAATTTAATTCTAGCCAATGGGATGGCCCAAGAGAGCCTTATCAGCATTATGTAATGGCCGTTTTCTAAGTTCCCCACTCGTCATGGGTAAAAGCTAGTGGTGGACCTAAGTTTCCAGGGACCCTAGCTTTCCAAATCAAGGGGCCCTCACCAAAATCTTTAGTCTTCGTTATTCATGATTTTCTAGGGGCCAGTCGGGCCCCTCACCAAGAATATCTAGGGATCCAACCTACTTTTCAAGGGCCTCGAGCCCCCGGGCCCCTAGTTATGTCCACGCCTTCAAAGCTCCTACTGAGGGGCCTTCCATTAAGTATGTATGCATCAAGGCAGGAGGGTGGGGGGTCCGACATTTTTGAAAATATGCATACATTTTGGTACATATTCAATGCGTATTTTTGCCCAAGTGGGGGTGGGGGGTCTGGGAATTTTGAAAATGTGCGTACGTACTAAATGGAAGTTCCGGTCAGGATGACCGGGCGGGTTTGTACGCCAGCCTTCCCTGAACCGTAACGGTTGATCGTGGTCTGGAGAAGAGTCTATCAGTCTTACCTTGTGGCACCTGGTAGAGTTTCATGAGTCGCACGGCCAGTTTCCCGATGACCTTACGCTCCAGTTTACTGTACACGATGTCCTTCACCCCAGAGTCGCTGCGGAAAAGTAGGAGGGTATGATCACACGATTGTTAGGATAAAGGGATGTACCGACTCACCAACTGAACAGTGGCCAAACACTGTGTACAGAGTCGGCTGACGGCAAATTATCAAACATGTTTGAACTTAATGGGCCCATTTATTGGCCCATTTATTGGCCAACTCTGTATCAATAAGCCCATCCCAGTTTACACCAACATTAAAGTTTACCATGAAATATGTCCAAAATTGCCTCCATGCGTTTTCCATGACGAGAGTTACAAAATTAGCCAATGCAATATGGTTGACAAATTACTCAGAAAATTTATAAAATGCAGCCTTATGTATTGGGCTTTTTCCCATAGGGGACAGTGTTAAAGCCTATCGGCTCAACCATTAATTTCCAGCCAATCAAAATACAGCATTTTGATTGGCTGGCAGACCTGCACATTTGTCAATTGGGAAACTTTAGGAACTCACAATGTGCTATCAATACTTGGGGATATAGAAAAATATAATTCTTGCTTATTTCAGTAACCCCAACTCTATGAGACGAGGATGGCTTATACAGTAACGCTGTCCAACCTTTGGATATATCCAATGTGGGATGGGCTTATTGGTGTGTGGGTATGGCCTTTGACATAGACTAGGTACCCAAAAACATTGTCCCCTGAATGGAAGTTTGTACAAGGTGTCGTTTTATTTTTCATCAAATAATCATAGAATTGTGACGTAAAACAAATTTAGACATTCAAAAATTTAGACTTTAGACATGTCTGATGACTGATTAAAAAGTAGGAAAAGAAGGACAAGTATTTCTCACTTCTTTCTAGAAGCAACGCCCATAAATTTAAGCCGCACTCTATTCTAAGCCGCACCTTAATTAACTTTTTAGTTTCATTTGGCTATGTGTTTTTTCAGATTTTATTTTCTCAAAAGTACATGTAGTGACAAAGTGTTTGAAACCGCTAATTTAAGCCACGACCACCACAAAGCTGGGGCCTGACAAACTCTCATTGTTGATAGCAAATTTAGTTTACGCCGCAGCTTATACCAGGGCTTTTACGGAAGGAGGAAAAGATCCTTTGGAATAGAATTCTAACATTGAACAAGCGCCTCAGTGACTGAAAATAAACTTCGATACTCTAAGATAGATACTAAAACAACGTGCAATCAAAATCACTAAAAAGTAGGGAACCCTAAGAAAAAAAGAAATCTTAGGGGAAAAAACCTTTAAAAAGTTTGGAATCTTAAAAAATGTAGGAAATCCTAAAAGAGAAACTAGGAAATATCGCATTTCTGCTTACTCGGCTAGTTTGTTGAGGTTGACGTTGTCGTCACACAGTCGGTCGAGCAGTTTGAGCAGCTCGATCTGCTGCTTCTTCCGCTGGTACACGTACGACTCAACAAGGTTGATCTTGTCTTGCAGAATGAGAGGGAGCAGAATCTAAGAAAAGAAAAGGACAATTTCTTTTAATTACAAGAGAAAAAGTGACTTGTGTATAAAAACGATGTGGGGACGCTGAATGTTTTATATTTCATTCTATCATATTGTCAGAACAAAACATGTCAACTGACTTTATGCGAATAGATATTGATGTGTTTGTTGATACGGTAAAATTATATTATTATATATAATTATATATATATATATATATATATATTTCAAGTTGGTTTGAAAATTCATTCATTCCAAAAAGATATATGACAAATATCTGTAAATTCTCTATAGTTTTTCCAGAGTCTCTTTTTCTACAAAATCATTCACGATTTTCCTGCAGGTGCCTAAAATACAGTAAATCAGCTATCCCTGGAGGGAAAATTGTTATACAGTGGCCTTCGTCTAAAACGTCGACCCTTACCTCTTCTGTGTCGAACTCGTCGTGAAGATTCAGTTTGGAGATGCACTGACACGCCTGGCGGGGAAATGAGGAACTGAGATTTTAGTCATTTTTGTCGCTTAATTTCCTAAATGAGTCTGTGGCTTTGATTTAAAGAAGAAAAGGCAGGAATGAAAATTGTGGCAATCATGTCAATTATTCTAAATGCAAACTGAAATTATCATAATTATGTTTTATGAAGAGATAGGAAAACGGAAGAACGACTAAAAGGAGAAGAAACACTGCGAACTGTCTGGTCTGTTATAGTTTACGATAAATACATATTTGGTATATCTTTTGATAATCATCATTTAGAAATCAAATGTGTACATATCAAAGGAAACTATATCAATATACCTTATAATTATACTATATGTAGGTTCTTAAGTCTTAACTTAGCTTCGACTCAATGAATGAGAAATCAAAGAAAACGCAAAATATTACCTCTTTTAGCTTGTTCTGTTTTATGAAGGGCTTGATGTGGGGTATGAAGAACTGGTTGCCCGGCCTGGCCAGTTTGAAAGCGCGTGCGATGAACTCGAGCGCGGTGAGGTGGTAGCGGGTACCCACGTAGAAGGCGTAAACGGCCAGTTGCTCACCCCCCTCCTCCAAGACACGCACGCTACTCGGGTTCGCCTTCGTCCACTTTTCAAACTCCCGCGCCACGTTATACGACAAAGTGGATGACTTCACTGCAAAATGATACCAGGGTTACCAACGATCTACTTTGGACGTTAATCCTTATGTTTTTTAAAGAATTACAATAATTAGAAAATAAATTCTCAGATAATCACATTATTTCTGGCAATCTTTATCTTAGCATCACCAGGAACAACGAAAAATGCATCTTTTTTTCTGAACGCTTTGAGCAAGAACAAATAATCGATTTCATTTCCAATCACGAAATTCATAATTTGTACAAAGTGCAAGATATGTTGGAAGGGTTCTGGTATGCACCTTCATCTGAACGAGACGGTCAGTAACAAGTTGAAAGGGGAACCTGTATTCAACCCAAATCTGCTCCGGATTTTTCAATTTTCTTTGATGAAAAATTGTAAAACAAAATTATGGAACTTCGATAAAAAATGAACTCACAGACAGACTGCACAAAGTTGCAGAAGACTTATATTCAAATTCTTGAGAGGATATTTTGGGTAAATTCTTGAGTTTTTGGTACTGTCAGATTTTACACATTGTGTAAAGATATGTATAAAGATTTAAAAAATTAAAAGGGAAAAAAAAATCGGACCAACCTATACCCTTGTTTTTCAACAATGATACTTGAACAAAACTTATTTTAATGTGTTTCATGATGACTTACTGTTCATGCAGTCACTGGTTGACTCTATGATGTACAATGCTGTCAAGTAGGGGTTCGCGACACTACTAAAACACCGGTTCACCTCCTGCGACACGGTCAACACAAGTCGACTCCCGTTCTGCCGCCAGCTGATCTCCACCGTCTGCAGCCACCACCGCGACTCCTCGGCAGTCTTCGGGGAGAACACATTGGTCTCGGGCCAAAGCGGGGGTGCCAATTTGCCCTGAGCTGTTTTGGACTTTGCGCCTCTTTTCATGATACTCTCAAGCCATGTGGGTGAGACTCCGGGGTGATCCTTGATGGCGGTTTCCAAGTTGGACGCACCCCCTGGCTTCGGTTCGGGTGAGTTTTCCTCTGCCTGTGGGATTGGTTTGGGTTTCCTCGAACCAAAATCCCATCCTTCGTCGCAATCAGAGTCTGAGTATTGATCGTCGTCAACAGGAGGTCTGCCGAAGGATGCTTTTGGCGTAGAGTCTGATGTAGGCCACACAATGGATTCAGGGATTTTCAGAGCAGAAGTGTTCTGCGTTGTAAACATTTTCCCAACAGTATCTGTTTTGGCGATAGGAAATTTCTCTGGTATGTCCCTAACTGGTTGTGCGATTTGGTTATTTGCAGTATACGTAACTGATTTAACGGAGTATTGTGTCTCGATCCCCGACTCCCAGTCCTCCTCCTCGCATGCTCTGCTTCCAGGCCTTTTCTCATTAGCTGGATTGACTGTAAAAACAAATTACGTAATTCAAGCTTTTTTGAAGCTAGATAGATCACAAGAAAAATAGTGGTGTTTAGATTTCCAAAGACCTGCAAAGGTGAAAGAGGACCCCAGAGATGGAGGACGGCCCCCAGAGGTGGAGGACGACCCCCAGAGGTAGAGGACGGCCCCCAGAGGTGGAGGACGGCCCCCAGAGGTGGAGGACGACCCCCAGAGGTGGAGGACGATCCCCAGAAGTGGAGGACGATCCCCAGAAGTGGAGGACGATCCCAGAGGTGAAGGACGACCCCCAGAGGTGGAGGACGGCCCCCAGAGGTGGAGAACGACTCCCAGAAGTGGAGGACGATCCCAGAGGTGAAGGACGACCCCCAGAGGTGGAGGACGGCCCCCAGAGGTGGAGGACGGCCCCCAGAGGTGGAGGACGGCCCCCAGAGGTGGGGGACGGCCCCCAGAGGTGGAGGACGACCCCCAGAGGTGGAGGACGATCTCAGAGGTGAAGGACGACCCCCAGAGGTGGAGGACGGCCCCCAGAGGTGGAGGACGGCCCCCAGAGGTGGAGGACGGCCCCCAGAGGTGGAGGACGGCCCCCAGAGGTGGAGGACGGCCCCCAGAGGTGGAGGACGGCCCCCAGAGGTGGAGGACGGCCCCCAGAGGTGGAGGACGGCCCCCAGAGGTGGGGGACGGCCCCCAGAGGTGGAGGACGGCCCCCAGAGGTGGGGGACGGCCCCCAGAGGTGGAGGACGACCCCCAGAGGTGGAGGACGGCCCCCAGAGGTGGAGGACGGCCCCCAGAGGTGGAGGACGGCCCCCAGAGGTGGAGGACGGCCCCCAGAGGTGGAGGACGGCCCCCAGAGGTGGAGGACGGCCCCCAGAGGTGGAGGACGGCCCCCAGAGGTGGAGGACGGCCCCCAGAGGTGGAGGACGGCCCCCAGAGGTGGAGGACGGCCCCCAGAGGTGGAGGACGGCCCCCAGAGGTGGAGGACGGCCCCCAGAGGTGGAGGACGGCCCCCAGAGGTGGAGGACGGCCCCCAGAGGTGGAGGACGGCCCCCAGAGGTGGAGGACGGCCCCCAGAGGTGGAGGACGGCCCCCAGAGGTGGAGGACGGCCCCCAGAGGTGGAGGACGGCCCCCAGAGGTGGAGGACGGCCCCCAGAGGTGGAGGACGACCCCCAGAGGTGGAGGACGGCACCCAGAGGTGGAGGACGGCCCCCAGAGGTGGAGGACGGCACCCAGAGGTGGAGGACGGCCCCCAGAGGTGGAGGACGGCCCCCAGAGGTGGAGGACGGCCCCCAGAGGTGGAGGACGACCCCCAGAAGTGGAGGACGATCTCAGAGGTGAAGGACGACCCCCAGAAGTGGAGGACGATCCCAGAGGTGAAGGACGACCCCCAGAGGTGGAGGACAGCCCCCAGAGGTGGAGGACGACCCCCAGAGGTAGAGGACGGCCCCCAGAGGTGGAGGACGGCCCCCAGAGGTGGAGGACGACCCCCAGAGGTGGAGGACGGCACCCAGAGGTGGAGGACGACCCCCAGAGGTGGAGGACGGCACCCAGAGGTGGAGGACGACCCCCAGAGGTGGAGGACGGCCCCCAGAGGTGGAGGACGGCCCCCAGAGGTGGAGGAAGACCCCCAGAAGTGGAGGACAATCTCAGAGGTGAAGGACGACCCCCAGAAGTGGAGGACGATCCCAGAGGTGAAGGACGACCCCCAGAGGTGGAGGACGGCCCCCAGAGGTGGAGGAGATTTTGGCTCATGGAAAATTAAGTTTTTAAATTTGTGTTTAGGGAGGCCTAAAACAAATTGTTGTGTTCATGTCACTGAACTATCCTAAACATTTGGCCCCTTCTTTCATGAAGATTTTTTGGAAATCAATAGAATTGACAAAACATTCATGGAATAGCATATACTATAAATGATCAGGACATGTATTTCAGATGCC
This sequence comes from Lepidonotus clava, assembly GCA_936440205.1. NCBI lineage: Eukaryota > Metazoa > Annelida > Polychaeta > Phyllodocida > Polynoidae > Lepidonotus > Lepidonotus clava. The sequence continues at coordinate 50,596,852 of OW387143.1, read as the reverse complement.
ATTAATTGTTTTAGAGTTTTTGTTTGTTTGTTCAGGACCATCGCATCTGCTATGAAAGTATAACTGCTATGATGCGCATTGCTATGATACAGCCTTGGTTATCGCGTCATGACAACCGTGACATCTGATCACCGCAACAGACATTTGCGGATGGCCAGAGGGCTCATATATTCAGTGCTCAAAAAGTTTGTTGGGTTAGTTTAACGTCCGGTCAACCCTTTAGTGTTCTCAGACTGATGTTTTTGAGGACATGTGGAATAATTTCTTTCTATTTCAACACTTCTTGGGCCAATGAGTGCTGATTGAAAAGAATTTTGGACCTATCTTACCTGAACATTAGTATAAATATGTTCGAACTTGAAAACCTGTGCTTTGGAATCTGAGGATCCCTTTTTTTCATTACTTGAAATTCGTCACATGGAAGTAAGAGGTAGGCCTTCATACCATTGCCAATGATTGCTTGGATTATCATAATCTACATCATTTATTAACTGTACCTCTCATGTAATAGAATACCTTTCTCAGCCTGTTACAAGACAAATGCCAGCAACCATTTTTTTATGACTTTTGACACACACGTTTGTCTTTTAATATCAAAAACCCCATTTTGCCTATCTTTTCCTTTAAATTGTAGGTTTTTGGACTGATTCTTTTGAAGTTTCTGTAAATTTTGAAATTGGAATGGCCACCTCCAAGTCACCCCGGTGCGGGAATTCAATTTCCAAAAAAAACACGTACTGCTTTTATATTCTGTGGGTGTATACATCTGAAATAGTAATAAAATTTGCGGTGTTGCAGACAGGGATCTTCCTAGGCATGCGGTATACGGTATTCCCGCACTGTATTTGATAGATCTCACAAAATATTAGTTATTTAATGATGTTCAATATTAAGAAATACTCAAAACCCACCAAAATTGGACTATTTCCCATACAGATACACTTCTTTGACTCTCTGTAACTATGGTATCAATGCAGATAGATCTATAATTCAAAAAAGATTATAGATCTATTATGCTGCACATAGATTAGAAGCAGTGCGTAGTTCTTGACCTAATCCTGGAGGTTCGGACTTCACTTTGCAATGCCACGTAGGTAGTGTAATGAAGGAAAGGCGGTTTCTCGGACTAGACCTTGACCTTGACTCTAGAGTAAAGTAGACTCTCCAGAGCCCTGGCCTGACCTGAGACTGAGAGGGAGACTGAGAGAGGTGTCTGTCCACAAATTACGTCATGCAGCAGGGGAGGGGGGGGGGGGGTTCTGGGTTGCATGACCAAACATGACAAGGGGGGGGAGAGGGGTTATGTGTAGCATGACGTCATGTTGAACGCTATTGTAGGTTTATTGTTAATTATAGTTATAGTGAATTGTCTGAGATAATCACTGTCATTAATATTATTCCTAATGGGTGCTAGTCGAGTGGTAAGTGAGTCCATGAGATGGGCGCTCAATCCATAACATGAACAACGCTTGGCAGTAGGGTAAGTTTATTGATGGATACGGTGATGCGTACAATTGCCAGTGAAGAGATGATAAGTTCCTAGGTGTTACAATTCCAATTCAGTGTAGAGTAAGCTTTCTCCTCGGAGTCCGCCTAATCTCACCTCCAGCCGTAGTGCGGTAGTACCGTGTAAGTCACCAGATGTCCCTGTGATTTGCATAGCTATCTAAAACCCCTCGAATCTCTCGATCCGTATTGTCCAAACGTTAATGATTTTCTCTCTGCTCTTACACTGCGTTCTTGCTTCTTAAAGCAGTCTGGTATTGATTTTTACCCCAGGCATCGACGCCTGTTGGGAGGTGTACCCTGCTGAACATTGCCATTAGGTATATTTACACCTACCAGCGGCACCTGCTATATTTATACTGTGTATTATCATGAGCTAAGTAATTTGGAAGAATTCTTATTATCCTCTTGTATTCAACTGGTGACCTTTACACTATTTCAATTATCATGCGCAAAGTAAATGAGTTAATTTCCACATTTGTGCAATGTTTTGAAAAAGAAAAGAGGAAAAAAAGTGTAAAAGGTTAGCTATTCAATGCATGAGCAACAAATGAACAATGCGTTTTTTTTCAGTGTAATTCATCCTTAGTCATGTACTACACCAGCTTTAATTGTCTTTTCCATTGAAGGTAAACTAATATGATTTTGATGAGTTTGAAGGGACCATGTAGATGCAATTTTTGCGATTGGGTGACTGGGACAGATATATATATATCCATCAGAGTAAAGGGGCCGTCCATAACTCATAAGTGACGTCATGCACCCAGAGGGGGGGGGGGGGCGGGGTCCAGTCCCCTATACATATACATTGTAAAAGCATGACGGAGGGGGGTCAAAAATTGTCAAAATAGCATGACGTCATTTGTGGACGGCCCCATATTGTTAAATGCTATATCAACACTGGTGGGATGGGGTGGAGGGGGCCCTCAATATGACATCAATTTTAGAGAGGGGGTCAAGGGTTGCATGACAAAACATGACAAGGGGGGGAGGGGTTTTAAAATGGTCAAAAATAGCATGTCGTCATTTATGGACAGCCCCGAGGGCTGGGTTCACTTCGGCTTCGCCACTGAGTGTGGGGTGGCCAAGTAGACGGGGGTCTCACATTGTAAACAGTATACAGCTTCAAGAGCTTGTGTGGACTGCTGGGTCACCTTAACGCGGGCGAGCTATTGAGAAATCTCGAGCAAACCTTGCATATAACGCCTTATAATAAGTTATAGTCATTAATACTACTGTCACTGACAGCTGCTAGATGAAAACACCCTATTATCGCTCGCCCTTGGGTGTTATTTGTCGTCTCTTACCTCCTCTCCCGCGTGCCCTGCCTCGGCCTCGTCCGGGCCACATTATGTCGATCAAACCTTGGAGAATGAACGTCAATGTTTGGAAGTAGACTATCATCACCTGCTCCCACTTTATTTGGGTCTTCGCTGGATTCTTGCGAAACCACAACACGCTGACCGGAAGTGGCGTTATCCGCCGCGCCGCCTGGTGAGGAACGGGGGAACTCACATTTCGCGCCACTTTATTTCTCAAGAGTTATTACAGATTTGTGTAGCAGGCGCGGATTTGGGTGGGGCCAGGGCTGTGAGTGACTGTCAATGATTTATATCAGGGACGGATCCAGAAAGGGAGGTGCGTCTATGTAAGAATTTGAGGCGCCCATCCAGAGGCTAGCATTTTTTTAGAATTAAAAAAAAAAAAAGGGGCCGTCCATAAAATGATGTCATGCTATTTTTGACTATTTTTGACCCCCCCCCTCCCCCCCTTCGTCATGCTTTTACTATAGGAATGTAAAGGGGACTGGACCCCCCCCCCCCCGGGCGCATGACGTCATTTATGGACAGCCCCAAAGGGCAAAAATTAGGGGCCATCCATAAATGATGTCACTTTTTCAGGGTATTCTTAGGACCCACCCATCCCCGTCACACTAAATTCTCTAATCTAAACATGAAAATAAGGCCCGTTTTCAGGCAGTGTCACACTGTTCTAACCACCCACCCACCCAGCCCCTTGTGAATGACATCATTTATGGACGGCTCCTTAGGGGAGGCGCGTGCCTCAGGCTCCCCCCTTTAAATCCGTCTCTGTATATAATCCTTTATACTATGTTTATATATAATCCTTCATACTATATCACTTTAGTTTACAAGTGCGTGCCAGGTGCAAAATATTAAAATTTTCAATCCAAATTTCCTGGGCCTAGAGGACGCGGGCCAAAATTCCTCGGATCCACGCCCTTTCCCCATTTGAAATCCTGAAATTCTTGAATCCCGCCTGCAACAGCCTGTGCTGGACCAAGTTATGAATACCTAGATGATAACGAAGGACTTTTTTGACGCAATGGAGCAATTGACCGTCAGTGTTTTAATCTTTCTGATTATTCATAGAGGTTTTGGCATAATTTGGAGATGGAGAATGGAGGCAATCAATTAAATGCGTTTACCGCAAAATTTATTCAATACAGGTGCTATAGGATTTATTTATTCCTATATCAATATTTGACAAATCGAAGTACGTCTAAAATATTTTAACTTAGATTTACTGGGTCGAAAGTTTTACCCCATTCTCATTTACGTTTATTTTCCACAGAAAAAGGACGAAATCACTAGAGAAATCTATCGCGATTATGCTCGTTACCAATTCCAGGCATCATACCACCTTCCCAAAAAAATAAAGGAATTTAAAGGAAGTTTTTTTCGTAAAAATAAAGGAATTTGCAGGGATTTCTAGGAAAAATAAAGGAATTTTAAAGGAATATTTAGAGAACTTTCAGAGAGTTTAAACATGAAATAAGGCAAATAATACTGTAACAGGACTGCCTTCCTGTTGATTATTTCTGTGTAGCACTGCGTCGACTCACATCGATCAAAGCATCGACTCATGCTGATTGACATGTCAACCTGGATCGATCGACGGCTAGAAAATTTTGCAATTTTATCGCTAATAATATGGAATTCTATGCATTTTATGAGAAAATGTGATATTTTCTTACTTTAGAAAAAAAATTAAGGAATTTTGCCTATTTTCACAAAAATAAAGGAATTTAAAGGAAATTCCTTTAAAATAAAGGAATGGTATGATGCCTGCAATTCATTTTTATTAATCTGCCTCTGCCTTAAACGATTGATTTTATTCTGCTACAAAATACATTGAATACTTTCCGTCTCGAGCAATAACACTAATAGTGAACAAAGAACGAACACGCAAGTTTCCATTATAAAATCTCGTTTTATTCTTATTTTTTCCGAATTCGGTTGTACAGTGCACAGACAAGATTCACAATGACAATAGAAGTTCACCCACGAGTCGTTCTAGTAGTTATACAGTGTCTACGTCAGTGGGTAATGTATGAAGGGCCGGGGTCTACCACTCCCCAGCCAAACACCTTTGTGCTACTCGTTTTACTGAACTCTACACTTCCAGCGACGACTTCCCGATTTGAAAGGAGCTTCCAACATCAGAATTATTACAAAAACGACACTCTTCCCACCCTGCACGACCCCATCCCTGAATTACTGGACTATTTTAATAATCATGATGAGAACAATCAACTTGTGCTTCTTTTAGTTTCATGCTCAACCCACAAATTATCTAACTCAATGCGAGATCTACGTGCTATCATCAAGTTATATGTAGAAGTCGCGACTTTTTAAGCCGCTATCAAAGGAAATCAATGTATGTGAAAAAAACAACAAATAAAGAATGGAGAACGGGAGCAATATGACAATCTACTACACAGGATCAGTTTTAAAACTTGGAGGTTGCGGTGAAGCAGAAAAGCCTCATGGTGCGTTCTGAGCCCTTCCTGCGAAATTTACTATTCCATATTCCAGGACGGACATTTTAAATAATTTCTATTTTCATCAGGAGAAGAAAACTGAGGGGCAGGCGACAGGCCGCCATTTTTGAGGTACTACAAGTTAAGTATCTCGGTTTTACGCCCGCGATGCGGAGCAAGACAAGGAGGGACCGGCAAGCCATGAAAGTCTTCTGCGACTGAGAACAGCTCTCGCTAAAGAGGCATGGGCTTACTGTGGTGCGCATGTTCTACGGCCCTCGGACTACGGCCTCGGGGAAGAGCAAGAGGAAGACCGACCAGAAGAAGGAGGAGTGAGGAGAACCACCCCGACCGACCGACCAACCGACACTCGGTGTTAACCCGAAGCTCGCGCTCTCTTGCTTTCCTCATATCTGCCCAACTCACTTCACCACCCTACATCCTGAAAAGGGTCCACAGCCTAGGTCACGTGATCAACAAAAAATAAAGCCATCAAAAGTAGTTCTATTTGGTCTTTTGTTTTTCCTTTACACAGTACAATGAGAAAGAGCGCGAGTAATAATATATGACGGTCAAAAGGAACAGTACACGTTAATAATAATGATAATAATCGGTAGTCGCCTTCCCCCTGACTGGGAGGGAAAGGTCACTGACATGGTGAATTTCTTTAAAACTGTGTGATGGAAATAAATACAAAAGGAAAGAAAAAAAGACAGCAGGTGAGGAAAAAAGGACAGTACATGTTCAAATAGCACATGGAGTTAATATTCAAAAAGTACTCTATTAGATCTAAAGCAGCAGGAGTGTCTATGAACACATGTTTTGTAAAAACATTTATACATAGTTCATGCAGGCAGAGGGGGGGCAAAGGACAACTGGACCAAGAAGATCATCAATGTATATCATATCTATATGTACAATTTCTTATGTTTTGGCAAACAATGTAATCTAAACATGTTTATCAGGTCTAAAATCATGATGAAAACGGGGCAGATCTGTATTTGCTTATCTTGACATGCAAGCACGGCATATACAAGTAAATCATACAGTGGTAATGATCAGTCGGTGATGTACCGAAGGGTTAGAGTGCAGACTAGGGTAGTAATAGTAGTATCTTTGTAATCTAAAACTGCAGCGAACCCAGTACACTGGAGTGGCAGTGTCAACTGGCTGTTAGTATAGTATGACATTCCTGCAAGAGAAGTCAGCGGTAACAGCTTCGTCAATGAGCAGTGCTGGGAACAGGGGGCATTGTGGGTAGCCAAAATCAAGAAGAGGCAACCCGGGCGATCGCCTCTTAACACGACATGAAACAGGGCCACACACAGGGTCAATACTTATTTTTCATGTTATAAATTTGTCAAATGGATGTTAAAACCAGACAAAAGCAGGGTGTATTGAGGGAGGAATGAAGAGATTCATGTATGTAGGAGGGGGTATGTATACGCTCAATATTACTGCTTGCAACTGTTAACTGCTCGAACAAATTGATTTCATGATAATCATCATTACGACGAGTAATTGGTCAAGGAATGCAGTCATTCACATGTAAGAATCACATGGATCAATTGAATAGTCAAAGAGTTCTTTCTAGAAATCATACGAAAATGCAGAGGCATTTTTCAAAGGGAAAAAAAAAAGATTTGTTGGGATGGGAGTCCACTGCCTACCCAGTCTTCTGTTGTGGGCCTTACCTTTGGTCCCGAGTATCTGCCAAAAACTTTGGAGAGGCCAGGACAAGTCAAAGGTCAAGCGACAATTTTGTAAACAAATTGTGACAACAACCAATGTCTAAATAACAGACAAAACAGTAATACAATGGACTACAAGTAGGTAATGTATGCGCTTCGGAAAGGGAAAAAAAATTGGCATGGAATCAGGCAACGAACATGTTCAATCATTCGGTGAACGATGAAGTATAGTCAACGAATTTGGACATCATCAAAACAGTGGCAAGTCACTAGTATATGTATATATATAAAGATATGTATGTAATAGATAATATCAAAAGTGAAATGATATTGCGATTCCCTCCCAATAGTTATTAAAGATGACAGGGCACAGTAAAGGTCAACATGTTCTTGTTCAATGTTCATGATAGGAGAGCAAATTAAAGCAATCATCACTGCATCAGTATGTGAAAAACATGACAATATAGTAACAAATTAAGGCAGACAAGTTTGCAAAGCAGTAATCCTGGGTGAGTTCTCAGAGCCATGCCCCTTCCCGCCACACAGTGTAGGGTTATTGTAGAACACATCCCCACCCAAAGCCAAAACACAAAGACAGGAAATTAAACAAGACCTATGGCTGCTCCTAACTCCCTACCCCCCTTCCCCCAACAACCCCCACTGATTCCCCACTCTACGTCTCAAACAGTGCTCCAGTGTAAGTTATCAACAAGGAATTCACACGTTTTTCCCCTAAGGAAAAATGATAAATCAGTGTATATTCAAGGGTTTCCTAAAAATCATGTAATATCCTCCCCAAACCCTTCTGAACTTTCTCATTTTCTCTATAGAGAATCAATCCAAGCGGTTCGTTTCGCTGTACTCCTACTGGTGCACTCTCAGCTCGCGATGGTAGCCCGAACTCATCTCGTTCGCTGCCATTACCTCCTCTCGACATCGCTTTTTATTCACTCGCCTTCCCTGTAAACCACAACACCTTCGGCACAATTTCCCCCCAGACTCTAGGCAGTCCTGGACAGCCGTACAACAACAGTTAGCAGCATACTGAGATCAACAACTTCAGAGTAATTCTACTTTTTACTTCACACTGGTCACTGACTACTCTCTGCTGCGGTGCGCCTGCTCCCGTACGAGGAAAGGTTTAATGCATGCGCTACACATGATGGTCATCATCGGTTATTGTTATACATGACACGCATAGACTACCGGACGTACTCAAACTCACAGGCGCAAACACTTACTTGGGAGAAGTTACAAGTGAAATACACAAAGACAAACTTTCTAATTTACTTGATATTGAGTAATACTTGTGTGGACTGGTGTTTTCTAAGAGCAGCCCAACGTTTGAGTACATTCTGTAGGAACAAAACATGAGCTGCAAAATAGCTGTGTACAAATTCTTTTGTCTTGATTATATAAAAAAAGAAACCTTAAAGGTCCAATTTCTATCCTATTTTCTGTGAAAACTGATAATTGTACACAACTACCTTGTCGCGTTTCCGATTGTGGCAAGTTTTTCTTTTAACATTTGTGAAAATATCTTGGTGAAACAGCATCAGATCTACCAGCGGTATAAAGGAGAAACATTAAAATAGTCCATTTTGATAATCTAAAACCGTAGTAACACGTACAAAAATATCTGTGAACCTACTCGTATGTCAAAGAATCTTGTCTTGTTACATAAATTCGTTAAGTTAAAATCCATGACACATCGTATTCTGTTTTATACAAGAACTTTTTGGAAATGAAGACCCCCAAATACCTACTCCACGCCGCAGCCCGCCAACGGACCGCTCGTTTAAGTCAGCAACCTAGGTACTTATTGTGTAACAATTCAGCAAAAACCAGTACATAATATTGTTTTCTGTCTCATTCACATAGGCAATACAATTCAAATGCAGACTCAAGATGGTGTCCCGCCCATCAACATGATCTCAAGTTAGTTACATACAATTAAGAGTTCAATCAAGACATTAAAAAAATTCAGATAAAAAATATGCGGGTGAACTAAGAAAGAACCTAAGCCCCTTTGCCTGTCGTTCCCCCTGGGTTTGCTGAAATGTAAATAACCATGACAACCAATTTGTTTCGTAATAATATTCATGGCAACGGGTAATTTTGAACAAATAGGATTCAAATGGTCAAACGTGGTAATGCATGATATATGACATTTCAACCAACAAAATACACCGTTCCTGATTGTGTCGCTAGCTCGCGCCACGCCAGGCTCCTAGCTCTCAAATCTTCCCATTCTACGAGACGAATAAGGGCTATTCGCTCGAAAACATGAAGACTTGAAGACTAAATCTGGCGGTGACCTGTTTCAACATGTACAAAATGACTGAAAACCTGTAAGCTGATAGGAATGTGTCTTGGCAGTTTTTAGATTTATCCCTTTTTCTTTAATAATGTACCAGGTAATAATAATAACTACACAGTAGTGCAATGTATTTGTGTAATCTGTTCAATCAACACGGCAATAATATGCAGTCAATGGTAATAAAGTGATGGCAAATACAGCACGAATCATACAATGGACATATATATGCAACCCCTACTAGTTCGCTACGTGTAACATGGTATGCTGCTGTGGCGGACCCACCCACACCGACAGAACCTGGAATGGCCCTATCGGAGTGCGGGCGGAAACACATCCGTGTACAAATGACATCATCATCATCACCATCATCATCATGAGAAACCATGTCGATCTTATTTTCTGCTTCGCATCAGCTCAACAATCCCGTCAAAAATCTGTGCAAACAGAAAAGAACAAGACATCCGATATGCAAAAGGTTTCATGGTAAGGAGAATTGATCGTTTATCGTTACGCGAGGGGAGATACTAGAAGTAGATAAGGCTCAACGAAAAGTACTCACTGAGTCGAATACACCACGACGCCCGATTCTGCTTTAACAAAACATCATTCAACGACAAAAAAAAATATATTGAGATGCAGTTCAGAGACCAAATCATACATGTACATGAGGTCAATATCATCGGAAGAGTATCGTGGCATCATGAAAATGTAATATGCGAGTCAATAGTATCATCAAGACATGATATGTGGATAATGTGAGCATTACAAAGGGGGCAAAAAGGTCAAATTGTGATGTGAGAAGCATACCTACCCGGCTTACCTGACGCTCGACTCAGCTGTCCGGACACGTTACATACCAACCCCATTCACACTCTCCCACACACATTTTAGCAACTAAATTACAATTTCCCTACTACAAAGAACAGTTTTTCAAACAACCTTATAAACAGAGTGCAAAAAATGAAAATACTGCAAATGGAATCACAATAATTTCCCCCGAAAAATAGCCCATAGGTTCATGTAATCAGCATCACACGTGTAGCATCAGTTCGGACAACCAAGGAGACATTTCACGAAATAGATTAAGAGGCGATCAACCCAACCGCCTCTTACATAAAAAAAAAAACATAAAAAATAAAATAAAAGAATTGCGAGGGAGAAGAAACAAAGGTGCAGTTAAAGTCACTTCTGCTCCCCCATCAGAGTTGTATTTTTTACCTGCCCACAACGCATGGTGTTGGTTCGACGCGGTCGTCGCTCACTGGGGCGGTTGCGGGGGCTGCGGGCCGCTGGGCTGACCGCCCTGTCCTTGACCGGCTTGCTGCAGTATAGCCTGCGCATGGTAGTGCATGCCTTGCTGGCGGTAGTACTCTGCCCAGGCAGCGCTATAGTCCAGCTGGCCCGTCTGAGGGTTGATGCCTGCGAGAAACAAAAACGAGTCGTTCAGGACCAAGTTGGGCATATGAAATGACATTTGTTAGATGTGAAATTTTGTATTTTCTTGATGCACAAGGCCAGTATTTGAAAAGAAGTTGTTTCCGGTGGACCCACTGGAGCTCTGGAATTCAGATTTTGTTTGTTTGTTTGGCTGGGATACTAGTTTTTCAGGGATGTAAGTTCGGGACAGTGAAAAAATCGGAAATAGTACTAAGAAGCTTTGAATGTATCCTAAAAAGTTGTGAAATGTTTTAATACCAAACTTTGAAAAAGATTTTTTGGGTGGCGTAGATTACAAATCGGAAATCCGACATAAATGGAAAACTTACATCTCCAGGCTTTAAGGACGAAAATTTTTTAAGAACAAAATGAGAAACCCTCCCAGTCAGTAGTTTTACACCCAAGTCGCGTGGTTGACCGGAAACCGAATTTCGTTTAGGCTGGCCTAACTGCAGAGAAACTAGAGACATGTTAAGATATATCTCATTTTCTTGCATGTCAATGAGTACAAACATTTCAAATTTAATGGTTATTCATTTAAAGTAGCTCAAAGGAAATATATCTTATTTTTACATTCAAATATCTACTACCAAGCCTAGGCATCGCACTACAAGTTCCACACTACAGAACCAGTCATTATCATTATGCTGTGGCTAGGTTACTCCAGCTGCACAACAGTTTGCCATTGTATAAATGTTTACTCGAAGTGAAACTAACAACGTGAATCTTAAACGTATCCAAATGTGGCCTAAAAGTTTCCTTAAGACTAAGGCCAGGGGTAACACACGGGAGATTAAAAATTCCAAAAATGGGAGACTTTTCAGAATTCTTAATCTGCAATCAAAGTGGTGAAATATCACGCCATCATCTGAACTTCAATTATTCGTAAGTCATTTATTTTTAGAAACAAGGTTTAAATTGACTCTGCAAGTCGGAAATTTTCTTACTTTCCAAGTCAACCTCATATTCATTATGTGTTCAGTTTTTGTATTTTGTATTCTTTTCTGCACAATCTATGAACAGTGGGAATAAGGGCGATTTCAACAGTCAACACTCAAGGGTACTTCAATTCATTCCGGGGGTGAAATCAAGGAACCGGGGCACCAAGCGCCAACTTAACGAGAAAAGACTGGTTCAGTATGTGATTCTTACACTCACTTGGCTGCTGTTGCTGTTGCGCCGGCTGTTGTTGTTGCGGCGGCTGTTGCTGCTGTTGTGGCGGTTGTTGTTGCTGTTGCGGAGCCTGTTGCTGGTTCTGGTTATAGTACTGCGCGTAATATGCCGCCCAGGCCGCTGCGTTAGCATCAGCCGCTTGCTTATCTGAAATAACACGAAAAACAGGATTAAAACTAGGTTTCTATTGATAAGGTGCTTTATTTATTTCTCTATGGTTAGCATTACCGATCTACATAACAAAGTTTGTTCGACCAATCTCATTTTGACAGGATAACAATTGCCAGCAGCTGTTTTTAAAGTTATTTTAATTTTTTTTACCACTGTTTGAACTCCAACACAGTGAACACCAAACAGGGTACCAACCAAAATGACATTTTCAAATTCCCTGCGTTTTCCCTGTTCCGCAACAATTTCCCCATGTGATATCAAGCTAGTTGTTCAAATTTAAACACAAAAAGTTAAATCCCTAATATTTTGAGAGTAAGGAATTTCAGGCAAAATTTGCCAATTCCCTGTCAGGGATTTTCTTTTTGCCATTTTCCCTGTGTGGCTGGTTCCCTGACCAAAAGAGTGCAATGCTACTTACTCGGGTCGCTGGGACTCGTCTGTCCTTGCCATTGTTGGTATGCGCCACCCCAGCCTTGGGGTGCGTAGGACTGTGGGGCCGGGGCCTGTTGACTGAAAGTGGGAGGAGACGGGCGACATCAGTTAAAAACTTCATTGACTAGTTTCCAAACAACAAAATACAACTCCATTAATTAAGGTGAGAAATGCGGGAATATTTTCCAAGTATCAAATTTCAATTAATTTTTTAAAACAGAAAGAGCTGGACATCCACATCCATGGAACCAAATATTACCCTTTTACAGAAAGTTGTTAAGACTTTAACATCCTACCAACCCTTCAGGGTTTTTTCCAGACTGAAGTTAAAAAGTACCGACTAAAAGAAAACCAACAAATTGTTGTTTCAACAGTATGAGGCTGTTAAAGACATTATTTATCAAAGCACTGACAATCAGAAACTTACTTTTGCTGGCCTCCGTAGGGCTGGCCTCCCCCGTACTGTGGACCTCCGTACTGGTCGTACCCGCCGGGGCCTCCTGGACCGCCGGGCCCACCAGGACCTCCAGGGCCGCCCGGTCCATGGCCGCCGGGACCTCCTGGGCCGGGGGGACCGTTGGGACCACCGCCGGGACCTCCTGGGCCAGGGGGCGGCTTGAAATAAGGAAATTAACTGTAAGTTAGATTCAACTAAGTAATAATTTGTTGGAAAGTTATCAGCCTAAGTTTGATGACGAGAAAATAAGGAGTTTTATTTCAGGTTTCACATTTGGATTAATTTACATGGTTCATTGGCACCATTACGATTCTAAAACGAAAATTATTATCAGAAGTGCAAAAATATTATCAGAAGTGCATCAGCATTGAAAGTGACACCATGGCTTTGTCTGCCTTAGATCGTAAATAAACATGCGCACTTCGTGAAAATAAAACATTCAATGTATCCCTGTATTATTATACGTGTCCAGTCTTGGGCACAAATCGTCCGTATTGATCTATTAAATTTGGCAATATTCTTCACATGTGGGACGCAACATTCAATGTCTTACTGACTAAGCCTTGGTTAAACTCGTTGTTTTCCCCCGGATGTTGAGGCCCGACAATACGACCAGTTTTAATCTAAAATTGCTTTTATCCACACAACTCATGTCTAACTTTCATTACAATATCTCAATATAGTACTCACGAGTCCGGCCTTCTCGCAGATGAGCTGGATGGCGTGCTGGATCTGGTTGGGCTGTCCGCGGACTGTGAACACCTTCTCACCGGGGTTCGGTGGCGGCTGTCGCTGCAGCTCGACAAACGCCCCAGATTGGCGGTTTATCTCGCGGATAGTTTCACCACCTGGAAACACATCAATGGATTTGTTCATGAATGGCATGTTTTACGATTCGAATATTTCCTATGTAAAACTGGTATCCTCCCTTTTAGTTCCCCAGCATGTGACATGTTTATAGACGCATACAGCCAGTTTTTCTATCTTTTGTTTTTTAAATTCGTTGATTTATACTGGTAACTGTCGGCCAGTGCTTTGGGCCAAAGGGTTGTTCAGTGAAAGGAGAAAGAAAAAGCTTTGATACTGATTAATTTGGGTACTAATTACTGACTAAATCTATTTCACCATTTGTAGGATCATCAAAAACTTAAGTGTAAAATGTAAAGGGGACGGGAAGGCTTACCTTTGCCAATGACAAGCCCACACTTGTCAGCGGGTACAGAGTACGTGGTTTCGTCTTGGAATCCACCCTCGAAGCCACGTCCCCGGCCAGCGCCTGGTGGTCCACCTGGTCCTCGCCTCTCATCAAAGCGACCACCGCGGTCATCTCCCCGGCCACGACCACGGCCACGACCCATGGGGCCACCCTGCTGACGGTTCTGAGAGGGAGAACGGGGAAAGCATTAAAACACGGTGTCTAGTAACACTAGTGGCCAGTTGAGGTTGCATTTTACTACTAACGCTATAGGAGATGGATAAGCTAAGTATTTTAGGAATTCAAAGTTTGATACTTTGGCAATAACTCGTTGTACAGTTAAGAGAAGAAATATATAGACAATTTCTTTTGCTGTGACCATCTTCTGTTGTGACAATGTCATCTGAACCAGAGATACATTTCTGACGTATTTTACCTTCCGACTGTAAAAATACAGGGTCCCGACTAAAGTTTAAGTTAAAAATCCTCAAGTTACCCCCTCTCCCACGGTAACATGATTCTGTCAGTCTCAGTGATTGTAAATGCAGAATCTGTGAAACAGAATTCCATGTGTTTTAGTCAAATTTACATGTTCTAGGTATTCTCTGACAGGAAATTTTCCCATAGTTTTCCCTGCGACTGTGTGGGGACCCTGATTATACGATGGCGATCACACGTACCATGGCATTGTTAATCAGGTCCTGGATCATGGAGGCGGCCATCTGCATTCTGTCGGGGGGACCCGATATCGTGCACGTCCTCTCCGCGCTCTGACCATCGTCTGTAAGGCAAACACAAGGCAACATAAGCACAAATCAAACATAAAACATTGACAGGGTATCCAACCATTCTTAGAAATCATTTTAGACTTTTTATGAGCAAATTCCGAACAATTTATGACCTATTGTCCATGTGGAAAAACAGCATTTTGCAGACATCATTTAATGTGAATTTGCAGTAAGTGTATTTGCTTAAAAGTGGAAGAGGGAATTGGATGTTTTAAAGTCAATATCAAGCTTGGCTAATCCGAGACAATAGCTGGTATCAAAAAAAAATAAGCAAAAGCCCTCCACTTCACTGTCACACTAATCAACCCCTAATTTCCACAGCTCCAGGAAAACTTTGTTATTATCGCGCAAAGAATATTATTCAGAATCAAAATTTGATGGCAAAAACACCAGATTTGCAATTACTTTGATAAATTGATTTAAACCATTTGATCATATTATTTGACGCAAAAAGTCAAGATCTCATTTGAAGGTGTTGAGGGGGGAAATGTAACTCGGCCAATGGAGATGAAAACTCATCTCTAGCGAGAAAAAAGTGATCCCCTACATTACTGTCGCACAAATCGACACCCAATTTTCACGGTGTCAGGAAAACAGGGCTCTAATGAAGTGCAGGATACCAGCTTCTTACTGGCTAAAAAAAATAATTTTGGATACTTTCACTAATTTGCCTGCATTCAATTCATGGACCTCAGCTATAAAGTCTTTTCACACAGTTGTTTGAGTTAATTGAGTAAATTTAAGATTTCTGTGTATGTATTTTCAGATTTCAGTGCAACCCATGTGATTAAATTTGCACTTCAAAGATCAGGGTGCCCACGCTTTTTCAGAAATGACATACGACCTACCTTGTCAAGACATTTCTAAGAGAGCAGTTTTTTGACCTTTTTTTTTAAAAAACAAACAAAACATTTATACATTCTACCAGAAAGAGAAAAATTACACCTTGTAAGAAATAGAGATTGACCAAAAATAAGACCTTTTAAGACCTCTACACCCAAAATAAATGGCAAAACCAAAAAAAAGACCTTTGAAGACCTTACAAGACCTGTGTGGGCACCATGAAGATCTAGGTTCTGTACATTTTCGTAGATATATTTACAAAGGGTTAGTAAATCAATATATGCATTATGCAATTAGAACAAAAATAGGTAAAACCATATCAATTCTATGGGATTTTGATCTTGGCATTGGTCAGGGTATGTGTTTAAGTCTGCCGGTTTTTTTTTTTTTTTTTTTTTTTTTTTTTTTATACCCCAACAGGGTCATCAAAGGCTGGGTGTGTGGTGTCCTTTCTATGGGACATTGCACATGAAAGACCCCTAGCCACTCTTCGAAGCCAGAAGGGTATCGCACTCAGTGGCGGGTTTCTCCTAAATGATATCATAGATACGATTACCCATAAGCTGAAAAGCACTACCTTGTGAAATCTGTAAAGAACCTTGTCTGGTTGACCTGATGTTAAACTACCCCAACAAACAAATACGAAGTGAGCACACCTACATTTGTTTGTTTGTGGGGTTAGTTTAACGTCCGGCCAACCCTTAAGGGTTCTATTACCAGACTGCACAAGGTAAGTTACTTTGTTCTTGGCGTTATAAAAATAGGATTACCATTAACGTCAAAAACATGTTATTTGATTATAGAAAATGTCCCAGAACTTTTGATTGCACTATAAATAATGAACTTGAGAATGTATCATTGATAGACTTACGATTTGATAAATTTACTAAATCTATATTTTACCTTCTTTCTCAATCATTGATTGTATAATTTAAAAAGAAATACGGAAATTCATAAATGAACCAATAGCTATTCAATTGTATAAGCAAACTATTCAACCGTTCTTTCAATAACAAGACTTGAATATTCATAGTGCAAACAAGAGTGATATAGTAAAATTAGATAAATTACAAAAAAAGGTGTTTGCGTACGACATGGTTGAAAGTGGGGGACGACATCTCTAGCAACTGTGATGTAAAAGAATAGTATCCTATGTACAATATTCAGCCTTTACTTATGAGAGCAAAGTCAGTTATTGATGATGTATGGTCCGCGGCATGGTGAAAAATATTTGGATCCTATAAATCCTGATAGAACTGCATCGACTCGAACAAGTGAAAAGGTGAATTTAAAAAAGTTTTTACATCATAAACTCTGGTATTGAATAGTTATTATAGGGGGTTTATGGAACACGTTGTCAGTATAAGATCAGAAAAGTTATAAGGAAAAAAATTTGAAAAAAACACACACAAAATTTTGTTGACTTGTAGAGGGGGGAAATGTAACTCAGCCAATGGAGATGAAAACTCATCTCTAGCGGAGAAAAAAGTGATCCCCTACGTTACTGTGGCACTAATCGACACCCAATTTTCACGGTGTCAGGAAAACAGGGCTCTAAGGAAGTGCAATACTTGTTCATCAAACTGCTAATGAATATGTTCAAAACCGATTGGGAGATATCAAACTGATGTACAGGTCTGATAAATTAACAGGGATGCGTTTTTGGCGCAGTATAAGGGCAAATGTCTCTTAAGTGAAGAAACCCTATTGAAGTGAAAGTGAAGTGTACCATGCTCCAGAGATGCCACTCAGGATTGATGAAAAAAACGGAAAAGTAGGAAGGATATTTCCAGATTTTCAGTTTAGACACTAAAAGGTTGGAAATCGTAGCCAGATAACGCAAATTTAAAGATGACTGAGAAAGGATACAGGAATGATTTGGAAAGCAAAATTGGTGACTTATGTACAGAAAATTATTCTCTAATCCTATCTTTTTTTGCCCAACATTATCTGAGAAAAAAGGTATCGTCGGTTTCCTCACCTGGGTTGAACTGCACGCGAGCTCCGGAGTCCTGCTGGATCTTCTTGATCATTTCTCCGCCCTTACCAATCACCACACCGACGGCGCTACGGGGCACGCGGATCTGAAAAACACATTTAATTTCTACAGATGTAGAACCATTTATTCAGACCAAGAACTTGATGATAGAAGTCTTTAAACTGAGCATCAGCAAATGGTTAACCATAGATAAGAATTGTTTACAGGACAGAGTTTTGGTCAAGAGTTTCCTCCCACACCAAAATTAATCAAGAAAGTCTACGTTTTGGCCCCAAAAAACAAAAACAAAAAACAGAAAAAAGTTTCTATGGCACGTTAAAATGTTGAAGGAAAAACTGCTAAATCAGTATTAAAGCTACACCGACCCAACGATAAAGTGTGTGGACTTATTGAAGTTAAACATAGATAATCTGGCCAGTCAATTTGATTCGCCTTCTAACAGCCTTCCTCACGAAACGTTTAAAGTTCTACGTACCTCCATTGAGCTCTTCCCGCCGGGTCCACCATACTCGTTTCCACCGAAACCCTGTGAAAAACACGACCCAGTGTCAAATACACCTCCAAAACCCTGTGTGGAAAGCAGGACTTTGTCAAATACAGTAATTCCTAGTTTAGTCAAGTCAATTCCAAAGCTTAGCTCAGCCTGGTACTTTAACCACCCCAGCGCTCGAGTGATCTCTGCACTGTAGCTGCCATTTCTGTTTTAAGCAGAAGGGCTTAGTATCTAAACCCACTGGTGGCGTTTTCTACCTACACAGCAGTCTCGCACTTATTTTGTGTGGAGGTAGATTTCGTTGCAGAATGAGCTTAACTTTCAATACAGCCTGTTCTTTTTAAAAACATGTATCTTGACACGTGATTGCTTCATATTTTGTAGTTGTTTTGAATGAATTTCACACAATTTTGTTAAAAGACATTAGGTTAAATGGGCCGAAAAATGAACCAGAAGTAAACCAGGAGATACTGCACTGACAACTACGTGCTAAAACTAACTAAACTAACTAAAATGCATGCATAACGAAGTCACTGTATCTTATTCAAGAGCTTAGGATGTCGCAAGGTCTACTATCAAACCCCACTCACTGGGCAGAGCCCTGATGGTGTTAGCGAAAATCTTGCGTTTGTCTGGCACAACTTCTACACCCAGTGTCTTAACAGGTATACGACAGCGGGCTCTAGGTCGTGCAAACTATTAAAAAATTTCATTTTTTTAAAGTCATAAAATCAATACTTTTTTAAAGTTCAGAAACAAAGGTTCCTACCTCGAGTTCCTTCTCAGTGATGAGATCCATAACCATTTCTTTAGCTCTCTGAAACACAAGACGAGTTGATTGATAAAACAATGTTTTACAGTAA
Organism: Lepidonotus clava; assembly: GCA_936440205.1. Taxonomy (NCBI): domain Eukaryota; kingdom Metazoa; phylum Annelida; class Polychaeta; order Phyllodocida; family Polynoidae; genus Lepidonotus; species Lepidonotus clava. The sequence goes on along the minus strand of OW387143.1, from coordinate 50,577,700 downwards.
TATCAGAAATGCCACTACCAACTGATGAAAAAGTAGGAAACAGTTTTTCTACTTTTATTCTATAAGATTCTAGGAGGGAAACAGGCCTGACATTGAAATCATATTTGAAAAGTTTGAAACTAACATACACACGATAAAGATATCTCAGTGATTTATGAAAAAAAATAACTGCACAATCTAAAATCACCTAAATGTGGGGAATCCCATGAAAGTAGGAAAAATGGCAACTCTGTAGAATTGATCATTAATTATGCATTGAAAAAGATCAGTCGAAAGTATTTTAAGAAGTGCATCAGCATTGAAATTGACACCATGGCTTTGTCTGCCTTAGATCGTAAATAAACATCATGTGCACTTCGGGTGGAAACAAAACACTCATGTATTCCCGTATCATTTTCAGTCTCACGTCATGGACATGAACCTTGCTATGTTGAAGCATAAGAACAACTTTTTAAAGTTTATACTATTCGAAATTTAAAGATATATTGCAAATACCATCAGCAAACCTACACAAAGGTGTCTGAAAATTTCAAATTCAAGGTCAGACTATCTTTAACTCGTTTAGGGTTAAAGTATAATTTCCTAGCAGTCACCTTCATAAATTATAAACCCCAACTGATATTTTGCATACTAAATATCTCGTCCATTGAATATAAATCAAGGCAAATGTCCAAAAGATTGTTAGAAACCGCTAATAAGTATATCTTCTCATGTTACCTGGCATTTCATGGGGTCTCCGGTGATACGGAGTGGCTTCTCACACTGACTCGGGATGTTGGTGTCCTGGATCATCACCATTTTGACGCCCGCGCGCTCCTGAAGCTGTTTGATCGTCTCGCCGCCCTTACCAATCACCAGACCAACCTGAAGGAAACGAGACAGAAACAAAGGTTAATTTAGCGACAATGAATGACACTGATAGTTTTTCTGTTTTCTGATAACTATCGCTATCAGAACCTTTTGTTACTTTTGTTTCAACTTTCAGGGAGTAATAACTTTTTCTTTTTTTTAAGTAATCAGGTTTAAAGTCAAGAACTCTGTGAAATCAGACTAAATTCTGGAAACTTACACGCCTGAACTTTTATTTATACTTTCTCTTGGATCAATTCTGTGGGCTACAAATGTTGCAAGGTCTACTATCAAACGCCACTCACTGGGCAGAGCCCTGATGGTGTTAGCGAAAATCTTGCGTTATTCTGGCACAACTTCTACACCCAGTGTCTAACAGGAATACGACAGCGGGCTCTAGGTCGTGCATAAAATAAGTGGTATCATAGGCTGAAAACTGTCATTATCAAATTTTACTGTCCAAACACAAGTTTCAATGACTATAAAATGGGGTAGTGTCTTACCTTGTTTCCTGGGATCATGATCTCGACCATGGCAGAGCTATCCTGCATGCCACCACCACCACCACCACCACCGTGGTCGCCACCTCCCTGGCCACGCTGAATGATCTTCTGGATCAACTCCTTAGCTTTACTGAAAACACATAACAGTTACAGATGAAATACTTTTGCTATAACCACAAAACGAATAAATTTGTCCATGAAATTTTTGTTATTCAATAATCGATAAATACTTTTAAAACGTATGCAGTGAATATGATAGTACAGCAGACACTTCTCTAAATGTATAAGCAGTTGCTAATCAAGACTGTTGCAAGGTCTACTATCAAACGCCACTCACTGGGCAGAGCCCTGATGGTGTTAGCGAAAATCTTGCGTTTTTCTGGCACAACTTCTACACCCAGTGTCTAACAGGAAAATGACAGCGGGCTCTAGGTCGTGCATAAAATCATGTGAATTTCTAACTTGACCCCCTCACTATCAGTGTTCCTAACAAATTCATGGAATTGAACACAGCAATGCAGTTATCACTTGACAGAAAATCGGTCTACAAAAATCTTTAAGTCTTTTATAATTATTATCTTTTAACTTACTCGATGGACTCCTTGGTACCCGTGAGGGTGCAGGGGCGGTCGGGCATGCCAGCACTGTCCGGGGCGAACTGAATCTTACAGCCCGACTCGGCCTGGATGCTGGCTATCTGCTCACCACCTTTCCCAATGACTGCAACAAAGTGAAAGTATATTAATCTCAACCATCAATTTCAAAGTAATCAGAGATATTTGAAAATATCAGTCTTTTCATTCTTTTCCTCTAAATTTAAGTTTTTAGCGATCATTTCATGTTCAATGAGAAAACCTTTTTGGGGCCACTGGGTACCAGCAATAGGCTTTTTGTGTAACTCACCCAGAACCAGTGGCGAAGAAAGCTCTCTGCAACCTATTGCCGCGACCCAAAGGCCCAGAAAAGTAGTTCTCTTGACCCTTTTTCAGATTGTCTTGCAGAAGAATCATAGGGTTCAATGTTACAAAAAACCCTAATAAAGCCTGCGTCAATTCTGAGAGTAACCCTATTTAAGCTGCGGCTTAAATTCAAGTTTTAACTGTAATAAAAAAGTTCTGGTTACGTGAGAAAGCGCATACTTACTGAATCCCACCATGCGGTCTGGGACTGAGTACTCCTCATTCATAACAGCCCCAAGCCCCATCCTGGGACCCCCCATCGGGTTCTGCACCCCCGGGTTGAAGTCATCGTTCCCTTTGCCTGCAACGAAATAGATCGGATATTGTAAACGAAAGTGATTCTGGGATGTATAAACACAAAAACTGAAAATGCATGAAGAAGATATGTAAGTACCCTAGAATGTTATTAAACCTCATGTGAACAGTTATCAGAAGTGTTGAGGTCAAAAAATCTGAAATTAGACAAAATTCCGTAAACTTGTATCCCTGATATTTCCATGTGTGGAAACAACGAGAGGGTTTGATTTTGGATATCACACAGCTAGGACTACCACCAATGGTTAGGATGTTCTATACAAATATTTATGTAACTGTTAACAGTTGTCGATAATAAGCTCAGTTTCTCCGAGAAATATATAGACATCAACAAGATTAAATAGTCTAATGACTTAGTCTTGGGCAGTGTTTATGAAAATGCCGTCTTAGCTGGACATTTATGACATTTTAACCTGTTTGACATGAAAATACTAGAGCATTATTTGGTCAATTTCAAAATCAACTACTTGACAGAAATGACTGAAACGACATTGCAGACTTTTTCCACTTGAGATTTAATATGAAAAGATTAGGTTGTAGATCTAGTTTAGATCCAGTGACATCACTCGATGACGTCACTAGGTGGAGCGAGATCTTGCGGGTTTATTCTAGCATTCGAGTCTTAGTCTGATATTCTCAACAATACCACACACGATCATGCTTCAGATGAAACATGACAAGAAACAAATGCAGATATTGATTTGTTTTCATGACATTTGACCACAACACAATCATACACGAGAGTGGCAAAAGTAATACCTTGGAACAGTAATTTTCCCACGTAAATTCAACTTTGACTGTGAATTTGAGAGCAAAGTCTTGGTTTGGCTACATATACGCTCCAGAACTTATATCACTCATATTTTAACCCTGTCATGATTTCTGCACTTTAGGTCAATGCATTGAATACTTTTTTTGACTGGTATCAAGTATTTTGGCATTTAATGAAAACGATGTAGATCTAGTTTAGATCCAGTAATGTCACTTGATGACATAACTAGGTGGAGCGAGATCTTGCGGGTTCATTCTGGCATTTATATTTTAGTCTGATATCTGACACAATATCACACATAATCATACATGAAATGTAGGACAAAACACAAATGCAAATTTAGATTTTTGAGCTTTTATATGCTAGTTTTATTCACATTTAACCAAAGAGATTAACCATGTAGATGGAGCTGCCACTACTAAAGGCACTCTTTGTAACTATTGTTAAAATTCAAACGGCCTTTGTAGTCTGAAGGTCCTTTCAGTCATGTGCCAGTTATAGCAGGAGAACAGCACAATAGGTACCACCTTATAGAGCTAAATACAAGGTCTTCGAGTGTAATGGCTATGTCCATCTAAGCTTTTCATGGGCTCCCAAGTGACACTTTTTGCATACTATTAGTTCTGCTAGGAAATTGTATTGAACTTTCAAAAAGTATATGCACATGAGGACATTATTCAATTGTAGATCTAGTTTAGATCCAGTAACGTCACTTGGTGACGTCACTAGGTGGAGCGAGATCTTGCGGGTTCATTCTAGCATCTATATTTTAGTCTGATATCTGACACAATATCACACACGATCATACATAAAATGTATGACAAAACACAAATGCAACTGGGCTTTTATATGCTTGTTTTGTTAATATCTAAACCAGGGATGTAAGTTGGGCTTGATGAAAAAATCTGAAATAATCAATCAGCTGTCACCATTTATTCACTTCCCCAAGCCCTTTCAGATTTTTATGAAAATCTGAACTAAGTCTGAAAAATATCTGAACAGCTTCTCCAAATGATCAGTATCACCTAACCACTGCTTACTTCAAGTTGGTGTTGACCCTTGGACACTGTTTGGCTAGTTTTACTGTGATTTAACAGCTTTAACAGCCAAAAACGGGAAATCTGAATTCAGATTAAAATCTGAAAACTTACATCCCTGCTAAACAAAGAGATTTAGTCCATAGATGTCGCTACAACTAAAAGCACTCTTTAGAATTTGAAGTGACTGGTAGGGAGCCTAGCGTTTCATTCAGTGATATCCTATACCAGGATCATAACATGATAGGTAATAACACATAAAGACTAGATATTTGTTGTATCTGTCGTCAATGCTCTGAAGTGACACTGTATGTTGTTAGTTCTGCTGGGAGAGGAGTAATTATATTGAGTTTTCAAAAGTTTAAGTAAATCAGAGTATTATCTAAGTGTAGATCTAGTTTAGATCCAGTAACGTCACTCGATGACGTCACTAGGTGGAGCAAGATCTTGCGGGTTCATTCTAGCATCTATATTTTAGTCTGATATCTGACACAATATCACACACGATCATACATGAAATGTATGACAAAATACAAATGCGACTGGGCGTTTTATATGCTTGCTTTGTTAATTATAAATATTTTAACAACTAAGTCCATGGATGTCACTACCACTAAATGCACTCATTAGAATTTGAAGTGACTGGTTGGGAGCCAAGCGTGTAATTCAGTGATATTCTATACCATGATCATAACATGATAGGTACTAACTTATAGAGATAACAAATATTTAGTCTTCATGTGTTATGGCTATGTCGGTCTAAGCTTGTCCATGCTCCTAAGTGACACTATATGTATGTCGTTAGTTTTGCAGTGAGAGGAGTAATTGAACGAGTTTTCAAAAGTAAATCAGAATATTATCTAAGTGTAGATCTAGTTTAGATCCAGAAACGTCACTCGATGACGTCACTAGGTGGAGCAAGATCTTGCGGGTTCATTCTAGCATTTATATTTTAGTGTGATATTTGATACAATATCACACACAATCATACATGAAATGTATGACAAAACACAAATGCAAAATTTCAAACCTAATAAAATGAACATCATTTGACAGACTCAGTTTCCTGATTTAGTTGTTATATCTACTTGATTAATTAAGGGATACCGATAGAAGTAAGGTCAGTGTCACGGACTCTTTATAACTGTTTTATTTTTTTGTTTCGTTTTTATGGTTGTTTTATTCTAAAGAAGGTTGTTGATTAATATAACAGCCAGTGAACCTAAGGTGCAATTGACTACTGCAAAAGGTGTTTGCAATCCAAGCCAATTCGACACTGCTTTTCACGTTTATTAAAACTGGCCTAAACTTGATGTTGTTGCTCATTGGCTGACATACAAGCCTCGGTGTCAACTCTATAGGTTCCTTATTTTTAGTGGAACACTAAAGGTTCTTAATTTCGTCATTTAGATCATAGGTTTTAGGATTTCAGAGGCCCTGACTGAAAATGTGACATCTTAAAATTATCTTATTCATAGTAAATTTGATATTTTCATAAGTTGTTGGCAAAATCAAAAGAGGTAATTCTCGTAAATTTTATTTTACAGAGGGAAGTTTGCTCCCTCCCCCCCACCTCGACATGAAAGTTTTCTTTCTGTAGATCTAGTATAGATCCAGTGACATCGCTCGATGACGCCACTAGGTGGAGCGAGATCTTGCGCGTTCAGTTTAGCATTTGGATTCTAATGTGATGTCTGAAAGAAAATCACACAATTTCACACACAAGGTGTGACAGAATTCAAATGCACTGGGCCACTCTTACAAAAAAAGTTTGTTTCCTGTCTAATATTGCCAGACTTCTTTTTAAGGCTGGCAGGAAAACTTTCTTAAAATTATTTTTATCCAAAAATCTTAAGACATTTGAACGAGGAATTAAAAAAAAAAAAAATCCTGAAATAACTTCTAGCAATTTTTCAGACATTTGCTGGACTATTTTTCAGACATTTGCTGGACTGGAAACAATCTTTTTTTAAAAAAAATAAGATGCCTTTATACTCAAGTCTAAGCCCTACAATCTAGAAAATATCTCTGATAGGGCACATTCATATCAAAGCGGAGAACTTACTCAGTCCAAGGAGGCGCTCCTGGAGCTTGAGATGGTCCGCGTCGATCTGCGACATGCCTTGTGGTTGCTGTGGTAGTCCGCCGAGAGGTGGCTGAGAGTTACTGGTCATACCAAGCTTCTGGTTGATCTGAGACGCGGCCGCTGCAGCAGCCTGAACCGCTTGGGAAGCGCGGCTGGAACCGAAATCAGGCCTAGGGTCAGGAACGAAATCAGGCCTAGGATTGGATAAAGGACAAAGTTGGTAATTAAGTTATAACAAACAGTTTAGTAAACAGCGCCGTTTGGATCCTTCCCCGTGCAAGTTCAGGTGACAAACGTATCATACAGTGTAATGAACTGATGTTGAGTCAGGTCTGATGAATTTTATTTTGAAACATTTATAATGAAAATGGCGGCAAATGCGACTACTTTAAACTAGTGAGTTTTGACCATTTACTCACGTGGCACAAGTACTATTTGGCTCTATCTTTGAACTTAGACTGGTTTGTCACCTCAGCTCTAAAATTATTTTTAACAATTTGTTTTGAGTATTTCCGTGACTTTATAAACACAATATTAATATATCCATGTTGACTGAGCTCACCTTTGTTGGTCAGCAATCTGTCTGAGCTGAACGGACAAAGCTGCAAAATGAAAAGAGAACTTTAGTTTTTAAGTTTTCTACCCCCACTTCTTTCACTTGTGTTATGACAAGTGACATAGTCACATATTGGTCGGTAGATTATTTTGGGTCGGTTGGGTGGTTATTGGTGATTAACGCCGTAGCAACATCTATGGTCGTATCAAGGTGAGAACTTTTTTTGATGATTGCATCTTATGATCTTAAGCATGAACCAATCTATGAGAAGATAGAAACCATACTCCTACACATTTATTATTTTGGGTTTAGTGTTGTTACTTTCACTTAAATTCTTTCTAAGGTAGCAGCTCTCCCGCCACATCCAAATATTTTTTTTCTATTTACTTAATAACGTTATCAAATATAACTTAACAATGATCACAACTTTAAGACCCTACCTACCCACTTTCAGCTTACCAACGAATATAGCTGACCACAGAAGACAATGCAAACAATGCAAAAATATCGTTGTTCTTAAGATGCTATGATTGGATCAATATCTCCCCATACACTCCAGTAAAGGGTGTCAACCTACCGTCGTTTCCTGGCAGTTTCTTCTCCGGCGGCTGGTTGTCAGGAGCACCGTCAAATGGCCGTTTGAGAGCGGCAGCCTCAGCTGCGGCCTCGGGCGTTGGGTTACTGCTGATCTTAGCTGCTATCTGCAATACGCGAAATGAGGTCGGTCAGAAAGCTGCAAAAGCCAATATTTATTATTTGTAAAGTTAAGAACTGGGATGTAAGTTGAGGACAGTGATAAAATCGGAAATGGCATTAAGAAAATCTAAATCCGTCTCAAAATGTTGTGAAACATGTTCTGAATATCAAATATTGAAACAGATTTTTTGGGGTCCTCGAGAGAAAAAATCTGAAATCCGACAAAATAGGAAAACTTACATCCCTGTAAGGTCATTGTCGGAAACCTTTTTAAAGCAGTCATATATTCATATTTTAAGTTAAGGAGCTAACAAAAAAGTGGGGAAAATATAGGCAGCTATATGGGGAAAATGATTTCTTATCATACAATTATCAAGACATGCCAGGGTCCCCACTCAAATTTCGTTTTCAAATTCCCCGAGATTTCCTTGTCTTGCAGAAATTTTTCCGTGTCATTCCCAGCAAGTTGTTCAAAGCTAAAAGCCCTAACTTACAGGGAAAAAACAGACAACCCAACAAGAAGTCATATCCCTAGATTCTGAGAATCAGAAATTGGGAGAATCTAGCCAAATTCCAAAGTTATATGTTCTCTGTTATGCATAGATAAGTGTATAAAATATGGAGACCTGTCTGGCTTGTTTCTTGTAGGGTGGTGACTGCTGATATGGGTGTCACCCCCTGGTGGTTGTTGTGGGAGGTTTCTCCCCTGGTGGGTTTTCAGGAGGTTAGCCTCTGGTTTCTCAGTTTACCTTCAACCACCAGCCAGACAGGTCCTGCTATGACTGATGCTGTGATTTGGTTTGTACCTGTTTGCCAACTATATTGGGCAATAAAAAATCAAGGCCACTCAGTTGTTATTGTTTCTTTTGTTATCAAGTCATCACTGTATCGTAGTAATTTATATGGTAAAATTTGCAAAATTCCAGGGTATTCCCCCATCCCCCTTATCCCCGTCCTGTGGGGATCCCTGATATGCACAATCATGGTCCCCGCTTGAAACAAATGTTCAAATTCTCTATTAAGTTTTCTCTGTATTAGTGAAATTGTTGTGTTCAGATCTCAAAGACAAAGGGCAAAATGTCATTAAATTCATTTTCAGTTCTTCTTAGATCCTATATACGGAATCTGCCAAATTTAGGATGTAATATCTTATCTTGGCCTTGCTTAGGCACCTTCGGTTATTTGTTAAGATACTAGCAGAAGAATTAGGAGATGACATTCTTACTCTAAGGCGTGTACTAGTGATAGTGAGTTTGAACCAAAATTTCAAGTTCCGTTTCCCTCAAAAAGAAGAAAACTTATACTAGTTTAATGTTTTGATGGTAAAGTGTGTATTGGAAGTATTTAAGACTTGTCCAGTTGCTTTTTCAGGTAAGTTTTGGTGACTGTTTCATCCTACTATTACTATAGTCTATACTTGTAAGACAACGTCTCAGGAAGAACTGCCAAGTCCAAAATGACAGACAATACTCCAATATTGATTAAGCCTGCAACAAGGGGGCATAATGCGCGAGGCTGTTCTTTTATTCAGTTTCAGTGATGCAGGTCCCCAACTCCTGCAAGCAACAGGTAGCATTACCTGTGACCCATCAACAATGTCTTTTGGTGCGACCACAAACAAAACCAACACAATGGTCGTCGAATGTAAATAACATGATAAATGCGTAAACAAGTGCACATTTTCCGTCTTTAGTCGTTCATAAACGCTAAGTTTCTTTTTGGAGCTCATAAGGCGTCGTTAAGTATTGTGAACAAGTCCCTAAAACAACAATTAGCGTGTAACATGGCGGCTTGTGTGGCATGCACGGGAGAGCACGCGACCGCATGTTCCAAGTCGCAGACACCTTTAACCTTACACGTGCAACAAGAGAAAATAAAAAACGACCAACTGAATCATTTCCAAGAATTTCCTCGAAAAAAAAAGATAGGATGGTATGGGAATACTACAGGTTGATGGTTGGTGGTCTGAAGTTGGGGTAATGTGAGTGAGAGCGGAGGCCGCGTGGGTCAGAATGCACGTGTTTGGACCGGCCAGCCGGTGGTTGATAGGAAGCCATTCTAAAACTCAACTCAACTCGCCTTTCGCGCACCATTCTTTGTCGTTTTCCAGCCTCCCCCGCGGTTCAAATCTCACCAAAACCCCGGAAAATACCCACAGGTTGTTCAGGACGAAAACTGACACGTTTTGAGGCGTATTAAACGCGTTTAAGACACAACTAAACCCACCTTTCGGGCGAGACGCGCTGGATACACGTCCGACGATGCGTCGCCATTTTCCCCAACAATGGCGACGACCGTGACCCACTTTCCGAGGGGACGCCAACTCGCCCCCTTCGGAACCGAAAATCTGAGCGATTTTAACGAATTTCCTTACCTGTCGTGCACGGGCAAGAGCGTCGGCAAAAGCTGATTGGGGATCTATTGCCCCTCCTGGATTTGGCGGTGCGACAGCAGAGTAAAAGTTGCTCATACCGGCGTGCGAGATCTGCCTCGTACCCTTGTGCTGCGTAAGAGGCCGCACCCACGATCTGCAAACACCTGATTGGTTTAAAATTGTGGCGCCAAACATCTAAATTATTCATAAATTTTGCGTAGAAAAAAGGAGATAGATTCATGGTAATGATTTATCCATCCGAAAAGTCAAGGAATTACAAAATAGTCCTGTATTTATTTATTCTGAATTTGCTTGGAAATATTTTAGCCAATCAAATTGGACGATATCATTCAGTGCTGTTTATGGTTCAACTTTTTCCCGCCAGAGGTCTCACACGCGGGTCAACGAGTTTTCATATTTTGCCTGAAGAGGTCAGTATTGAACTCGTTCCCGCCTAACGAAATGTGCGCTGATAAGGCCATCATTAGATAGATTTATGCATTGGTTTTGATAAATTCACTTTTTTCGGAATGTACTATTAGAAAGAAACCAGTGTGAGTAGGAATAGTAGCACCTAGATCTAACTCCAGGATGATAATTCTTCAGTGAAATATTTTCAGCATGTCATTTACTTTGAGTACCTAATGCGCGAAATTAGACCTGTAGGGTACATGGGGTCTTTTTTACATATGTATTTTCATCAGTAGTTGGTGAAGATAAAAAATCGGAATATACTGAGTTTCAATGCTACTTCCAAAAGAATTATTGGTCTAGGATGTCGATATCATTATGTATTGTGACAGTTATAGCATGGTATTGGTTTAACCAATTGAATAGACTGCTGATTCTGGGAATACAGATGTACCTGCGCGAAATTAGAACCTGCTGATTGTCTTATTTCACGCACTTATTGTAATTTCGCGCACTATACATTTCTATAGTCATTTTTGATAGAAATGATTAAATCCACTGTAAACTGATGGATTGACATTTCTTCACAAAACTTTCAAATTACTTTCCTGACGACAGTATCTAAATTTTTCAATGTTTTGAACTCACCAATTCTTGTTCACTTTGATACGGCAGACAAAATACAAAATATCATGACTATATGAAAAAAAGTAGTAATTATGAAGTCTTCAAAAAGAAACACATTAATAATTCTAGGATAGTGCGCCATATTGTAGGTTGCTTTGACATTACTTATTAGCAATCGTTGTTTTTTTCTAACTTTTTTAGAAATTATTGCATATAAAAGTAATATAAAGAAAAATAATATTTTAGGCTAACATAGGTCTAATTTCGCGCATTTGGGTCATTAACATAGGCTTTTTCTGCGTGAAATTAGGACAGATATGTGTGAAATTAGGCTTAATATGTTATCAATATTATCCTCAATATGTTTAATCATAAGCTGTCTCTCTGTCTTTGTAATTTTAGGTGTTTATGCATACACTCTCCCCGTCCATGTTGAGCCTGTTACACATACATTATTTTCAACATTAGATATTGCAGCCTTGATTAAAGTAGAATGTATGATTATAAAAGAATACCATAAAATCAATAAAAATTCAATCTTTTGCCATTCCATCACGTAAATATACACATTGGTTCTACAGTTATCAGAGCAAGCAGGCATTAAGAAACAACTATGGTGCATCATTCCCAAAAGATTTCTTTCAATTATCACTGTTCATTAAAATTTTAGGCTTAAAACAAATGTAGTGCGTGAAATTAGACACATGCGTGAAATTACCCGAATTACTACCAATGATGTGAGTGAATTTCTATGGTCAATTAATAAATTATAAACAATTATGGGACAATAAGACGTTTGCTTTTAACTTTTTGTACATCTTTTAACTTTTCAAAATCCCCAATCTGTGACATCACATGGGGAGAATGGGGGGACCCCATCTACCCATAAAAGGAAATCCCCCATACATCTTGGGCCTACAGTGAACTACATTTCTTTTCTTTTTTATACAAAGATACAAATTATGTATATTAAGATACAACATCTCAAGATTTTTCTAGAGGCATTTCCATTGTTATGACATGGGAAAGAATTTAAAGGTGTACACTTTGTTATAATATACGCTTACATCTGCAACCCGCAGTGGCGGATCCAGGGGTGGGGGGGGGGGGGGGGCGGCGGCCCCCCCTCCCCCTCCAACGACCAGGTCATAGGTCTAGACCACTAAAATCGACACAGCGACACAGCAAATTTTCTGCTTAGCGACAGGGGCTTTTCTTAAATTTGACACAGCAATAGGGCTTATCCTTAAATTCGACAGGCAACATAGACTTAAATGACATTTGACATGGGCTTTTCTTAAATTCGATGTGGCGACATAGCCATTTCTTAATTTCAACATATGACATGGGGACCCCCCATCTAGACCCCCCAGGTCAGGGAGGTGTCTTAGCCTTAGCCACACATTACAATCATGTTTCATGGGACTTTGGGCAGGTGCTAAAGTGTAAACAAGTGACACTACAGGAATCAGGGAGGTGGAACTTCTCAATAGATGTAGCAGCCGGATCCTTAAATCAAACGATATGAAGTAGATACAGCATTAACAGGGGCGTATCCAGGTGTGTGTGTGTGGGGGGGGGGGGGGGGGGCTGTCCAGGAGGTCCTGATCAGAAAGAGTGGACCAGGATTTAAACGCTCAATGGGAACCCCTATAGAGTGCACACAAGCAAGATGACCCAGAGTCAACTGACTGTACGATACATACATTAAAAAAAAGAATCAAACTATAAAAAAAAGGGGAGGGGGAGTGTTCCAATGTAACATTTTCAGCACTCCTCCGGTGGCTTGAATTTAACTTGAAGAAAATGTTTGGTCTAAATGGGTGTGACTGGTCACCCGATATGTACCCCCGCCCAGCTTGTTGGGTATCGAATGAGTTGGTCGTGGGTTTGAGACACTTTACTTCATAAATGCAATATATTTTCAAAATGAAAAGAATGCTTGTTTGCGAATCAAACCTAAAAACAAAAGATTGGCACAACTCTGTTTTAATTTTTTTTTCTACAATTGTCGGATCATTCATGCACAATATTGATGACGCTTCTAGTTACACTGTAGTTGTCCGTCTTATTTTGTCGGGGGTAGGGGGATCTACTTTGTAATCCCAAATTGTAGTCAATTAAAATAGTTCATACTGGTTAGGTGTGTAAACTACTTGTACAGAGAAGGTACTGACCTAGTTAATTATAATTATGATAACACGAATTTTGTCTTGAAACCACATGCATATTTAACAGGCCCGTATCCAGGAATTTCTGTGGGAGGGGTGACCATATCCAAAAAGTGGACCTTTTTCAATTAATACTGGAATTCAAAGTGTAGGAAAGGGATATATGGATATATGGATTTTGTGTGGAGGGACCTATTTTGCCCCAAATATAATTTTTTTTTAGTAAAATTCCACAGATAATGAAAACATTTTTCCAAAAAGTGGACCTAGCCTTGCCAAGGGGGGGTGACGCATACCCCACATCACCCCCCCCCCCCCTGGATACGGGCTTGTTTAATATATCAGTGTTTTTGTAGTAGGGTCTCTTCACTTCACTTTAAAATGCATGTTAATTTATAACACCTATACTTTTCGGTATCCTTATGACTCAAGGATTCTGAAAAGTTTTGGTGAGAATTCGCGGAAAAGTCGACAGCTTCTTAATCCTTATACACATACTTTCCAGATTCAGAATTCACTTAATAATTTGATTATCTTATCTGATAAAAGATCTGTTCTGAGTTAATGTAGAACACACATAAAGGTCTGGACACATATACCGACGCGACAGTTGGGTTGAGTTGAGTTGGGGTCAGTTGGTGTATGTGTCACCCCCTTACGACTGGTTTGTCGGGTGTACTCCCCGACTAAACCGTCGGGTTGGGAATCATGAAAAGTTGAAGATTAACAACTCAACTGTCGGGTCTGCAGTCCCAGTTGGGCCTAGTCCCTATTCATATCTTTTTCATAGATATGTAAATTATACAGATACCTTTATTTTCAATCTCAGTGCGAAATTAGCTTTAAGAGGATGTATTGCATGTCATCCTCCGACCAAAATTTGCATAAAAACATTATATATGCTATGAACAAAAATATTTTAAATTCCCAGTATTTATAAGAAAAAACAATAAATCTCACACACAAAAATGTCAAATGATATTCTTTTCTTAACAATTTGATCATATATTTAGAAACTAATAGGGAATCTACTTATTTCCTATGACCAAATGGTCGTCATATGTGGCATACCCCGTGGTATTCACTGCAACTGATTAGTCCCCGACCATCGGGTTGTAAGCACTCCCGACGATCGAGTTGGTATGTGTGTCTGGGCCTTAAGGCTATGCACATGCGGGAACAATGATGATATCCTTGATAGATTTGGGGCACCTGGCGGTTTCTCACATGAAAACTAATCTATATAAAGATTTAAAGGCAGGATTTTATCACTTTTAACAAGCAGGGTCTCAATATGTTTCTCCAACTTCTGTGTCTAACGTTGGTTTCTCTGTCCCTGGCCCAAGGTAAGAACGTTTTTATTTTTAAAATTTGCCATCACGATTAAGATTTCTGTAAAATATACATTACAGCACGGTGCAATACTGCTTGATTTGAATGCATAATTATGATCTACTCGGGTCATGCAGGTTCCCTTGGATGTCCCCTAAATGCTTTTGTATTCTATTATCCCACCAAGAAGACAGGTTTAAATGTCACTCATTACTCGCGTGGCCTACCTAAGTTTTCATTATGTCACTAAAACGAATTAAAGTTGATCCGATTACTGGTACTTTGCAGTCAAGATAAATTGTTACATAGGCCTACATGTCTTTTTACCTGAAGGGTTATAATGTTTATTAATTTCCCCAAACTTGTAATGGCCTCATTTAAATATATATTTTTATATTTTCTACAGTATTGTACCAAGCGTTTTAGCTTTTATTTTATTCTTTTGTAGTCCAAATTTTTGTATTCAGAAAGAAATTCTTCCTTCCAAAAATGGGAAGGGCGCGTACCACCCCTTTCTTCTGATTTTGAACTGTTTGCAAAGACGTACCTAGCCCCAAAACAGAGTATACTCACTATGGGCACTTGGATCCCTATTGCCACAATACATTTTGAAGAATATAAAGTCGAGGATACAGAGTTCAACCGTTTGCCATGTTCTCCTAATATAATTTGGTAATATTTTGAGTTTTTAGTGTATGCGCTTTCATTTTTGCATCCTGGTGGCTATGTCAATTCAGGGGCAGATACAGGATTATCGAAAGGGGGCGGGGTGGGGGGGGGGGTCAGCTTAAAGGCTAATATAAGTACTAAAACTGCATGAAATTGTGCATATGCATCCGTCATTTCACCCTTTTTTTGTAGTTAAGGGGTCCACCAAAAGAGGGGGGGGGGGGGGGGGAGGGGGTTCAGGGCCCCCAGGATCCAGCCCTAGTACCACCCCTGCAATGGTTTGCACTATCCTTTTCTAAAATGAAGTAACCTTTGTGTTTCCCTGTACTTCTCCAAAGGGAAATTATATCTTATTTGTTATACTTTTTCACAACTTGTCTCACCCCTTTTTCAGATAAGCCAGCCTGTGGCCAGAAGAAGGACCAGGACCCGTTCGCGGACTACATCGTAGCGGGGCGGGACGCAGAGCAGGGGGCGTGGCCATGGCAGATCTCGCTGCAGTTCACTAACGGTGTGAGATGGGGCCATACGTGTGGAGGGTCGCTTATCAGGGAAAACTGGGTGCTGACTGCAGCACACTGTGTGCACAAGTGAGTGATCAGACAATATAGTGATTATAATCAATGTGATTTGAGGTAACATGTGTGAAAGGTGGCTCATCAGGGAAAACTGGGTGCTAACTGCAGTGACTGTTTGCATAAGTAAGTAGTGATGGCAGACAATATAATGATCCTAATAAATGTGATTTGAGGTCACACGGGTGGAGGGTCACTTACTTATCAGGGACAACTGGGTGCTAACGGCAGCACACTGCATGCACAAGTAAGTATTGACGGCAGACAATATGATGATCATTATCAATGTGAGTTGGGGTCATACGTGTGGACCGAGGGTCGCTTATTAGGGACAACTGGGCACTGACCGCAGCACACTGTGTGCACAAGTGAGTAGTGATGGCAGACAATACAATGATTATAACAATGTGATTTGGGGTCATACATGTGGAGGGTTACTTACTTATCAGGGACAACTGGGTGCTAACCGCAGCGCACTGTGTGCACAAATAAGTATTGACGGCAGACAATATGATGATCATTATCAATGTGAGTTGGGGTTATACGTGTGGACCGAGGGTCGCTTATTAGGGACAACTGGGCGCTGACCGCAGCACACTGTGTGCACAAGTGAGTAGTGATGGCAGACAATACAATGATTATAACAATGTGATTTGGGGTCATACATGTGGAGGGTTACTTACTTATCAGGGACAACTGGGTGCTAACCGCAGCGCACTGTGTGCACAAGTAAGAAGTGACTGCAGACAATAATAATGATCATAATCAATGTGATTTGGGGTCTCACATATTGAGGGTTGCTTATCAGGGAAAACTGCATGTGTGCTAACTGCAGCACACTATGTGCACAAGTGCATGAGTAGTGACGGTATTATTTGGACCAGGCTGTCGGGAGGTACATGTGATTATAACAATGCAATCTGGGGGGTCACACAGGTTGAGGATTGCTCATTATATTAGAGAAAATTGGGTGCCAACTCCAGCACACTGTGTGCACAAGTGAGTAGTAACGTTATTATTAGGAGCAGAAGATGTAGTGATCATAATGTTGTAATCAAGGGGTTACACACATATATACAGTTTTCCCACAAATAATAGCAGTAAAATTTCTGGCAGATCATATGGAAGTACAGGTGATTATAGCAATGTGATTTTGGGTCACACATGTGGAGGGTCACTCATCTGAAACAACTGGGTACTGAGCACAGCACATTATGTGCACAAGTGAGTAGTGACGGTATCATTTGGGACCACACATTTATGTTGGGAGCATCATAATGTGGTAAGTTAATTTTATTATCACAATGAAGTATTGTTGGTATCATTTGGGACTGCACACATGGAGGTCTGTTCAATCTCCTTTTTTATTATTATTGTCTAGCTTTACAATGATTTTCAGACAGTTAAAAAGTTGGTGATATATGTTATGTGTTAATTTACATGATTGGATGAAAATCATGGCATTCATATTGGAGCTAAGTAGCTGCTCAGACCATATATATTCCCTACATGCAAAGATTCCCAGCATGATAAGGTTGACTTACCATGATAAGCAATTTGTTATCGGAACATGTATACATACATTATCATAACAAATTTTACAATTGCATACCAACTTAAAGAGAAGAATAAGCCTTTACTTTAAAGAGAGGGGCCAGTGAAATTTTAATTTTGTAATATTCTCATCTTATACAGTAGATATGATGCTTTAATATGAATACAAAACAATTTTATAACTATAGTTTGATGTCACGCATAGGAAATCTTGTCTATATATCAGATCACATATTGAAACCCCTGCACACCTGACAAGGGTGTCTGTATGTGACGTCACATAAAATGACAGTTATATTCAAATTTCAACTTTCTAAATTCCATAAAAATTATATTTTTTCACATTTTCTTTTATGAATCATTTAATTTTGTGATTTTAACCTCTTTTAGACAAATAAAGAACATGTGACAAATTTCTTTTTTCATTTTTTCTTAGTTTTATATTTTTTCAACTGTTCTGCTTGTGACGTCACAAACAGATAAATGCTCTGTGCAAGCATTGTCAGATGCAGGCAGAGAAGCTAAGTTTGAAACACAAAAATGTGCATAAAATTTAAACTATCAGAGATAGAGGTATAAAATTTGGTAAGTTTATTCCCTGGATGGTGAGGATCACGACAGTATACTAATTTCTGGTCACTGGCCCCTCCCTTTAAGAGGTTCAAAGTGTCCTAACCCTCCCTCCCCTCTTTTGGTAGACCCCTAAACTACAAAAGGAGGGAGAAATGCCACCAGTATACATGCATAAATGCATGCAATTTTAGTACTTACCCTTTATATTGGCCCCCTTTCAAAAATCCTGTATCCACCCCTGAATAAATGGTGTGGTACTCTGAATCAATCCTTAAACACGTATACCCTTATATGAATAATTCAAACATTATATATACTGAGGGTCCTTAATCCCACTTTTGTTTCCAGTCGCGGAACGGCGGCCGACTTCCGTGTGGTGGTGGGAGCCCACAATGTGTCCGACTCAGAGGAAGCTGTTCAGGTCATTAACGTTGACCTTATTGTTGAGGTAAGCATTCATAGATTCCTTCTGCACTAGTGAAAGATTGCAAAAAAATGGGACTATCCCTATCTGTATGTTGCCCTGCATCTCTCATACAGTGACAATCTGGTCTACCGAAGCAATTTAAAAATTAGAAAATGGGACATCAATGGGGAATTGTGGCATTTATCACAAAGATGCAATGATTAATTTGATAAGGTTTAGGGGGAACTGTCCCTGAATTAATAGTATAAAAAGGCAGCACACACATTGTATCTTTACATGACATGTTGCAGTCCACAAACAATTTCCCCTGTTTTTCAGCATCCAAGAAAGTGTTGCTATACCATTAGACAAATTCTGCAAAACCACCAAACAAGGAAAGATTAATGATATGATGCCATTCCTGTCTTTTCAAATCCAAAGCTGTTGGCTTTTTGAATTGTATAAAGTATCAATATATTCAGTTACAGAAATTGTGGATTTTAAATTTACTAATTATATGGGTCTGGACCACTAAATTTGACACAGCGACATGGCCATTTCTTAAAATCGTAATGCCACATGGACCCTAAATGACAAAACAGACAGCTTTAAAACAATAGTGATGTACAACATGGACATTTCTTAAATTCAATATGCGATATTGAGAAAAATAAGCGACATTGCCCTTTTTTAAATTCGACATGTGACATCAGGACCCCCTTTCCAGAGCCCTAATGATGAGTAACGCTTTCTAGGGGTGGGGGTGGGGGTGGGGCTCGTGTTCCCCACCTTTGCTAGCCTTCCTGGTTGACCTGACTTCTGAGTGAAGGGACATGTTCAGACTGTATGCTCAGCATTGTAATATTCACTGTGAGCTGCATTTCTTTAATAACAAATTCCTACTGTATCCTTCAGCATGATGGCTTCGCGATGAATCCCCTGCTTGGATTCCCAAATGACATCGCCCTGCTGAGACTCGCCTCCAAGGCTGACCTGACTGCTGAGGGCGCTGGCTTGGCCTGTGTCGCTGACGCCAGTCTGGGAGACTTCTCTGACAATGATGACTGCTGGATCAGTGGATGGGGCCTGACTCATTGTGAGTACAGTTCCTGCAGTCCTATGTATAATGTCTTGCAAGGAAACCATGCAGTGTGATGTTGAACTATTATTGCTGAAAGTTGACTAAGAAGAGTACCCATTGAGCCATTGAACTATAGTCCTGGTTGCTGGTAGAGCCAGAGCTGATAGAAAATTACCAGAAAAGGAAATTAAGTGATGCAACTAGAAATGTGTCAAAATGTGGTCAATAGCTTTGAAAATATGTAACCATGTTAGATATTGGTAGCTAGTGATCTCTAATTCAACCAGAATTGTAGTCACATTGCTCAGTGGGTACCCCCTTATAATTTGCAAAATGGGCACTCATATAATTTATTACATTAATTAAATCACCTCATGCTTAATATTTAGTCCAGTTGTCTATGGACTTATATATTCAAAAAGGGTTCCTATAAAGTTTAAGAGAAAAGAAACTAATAATCAAATTACATACCAAACATGTGGTTCTGTGAAATAGAGCAACACCACCATTTTGGAGCATGTTCACAAGAAAAGGTGAAACAAAATTTACCATACTAGTCAGAATAAAAAGAAAAATTCAATAGGGTCTATTTCAAAAAATATAATCAGTTTAAAATCATTTGGTTTAGAAACAAAGTAAAATTGAAATGGAAGAAATGATAATTTTTTTGCCGTTGTTGTTGTTTTCAGGGCTAGACAAAGAGATCCCTGATATCCTGCAGGAGGCTCACATCAAGGTGCCGACAAACGCAGCTTGCCGCGCCTACTACCCCATCCAGCTGAGGAAATCCCACATCTGTGCTGGCGATGGAAAACCAAACGCGTGTAGGGTAGGTGTTTCTTAAGTCCTATTTACACTACTACAACCATTACCTTCTGTGCTTTCTACCAAATCCAGCTGAAGAAATCCCACATCTGTGCTGGCGATGGAAAACCAAACGCTTGTAGTGTAAGTGTTTCTTAAGTCCTCTTCACAATAAGATAATCATTACCTTGTATGCATTCCGCAAAGCCAGCTGAGTAAATCCAACATCTTTGCTGGCGATGAAAAACCAATGCATGTAGGTAATTATGGCCATATATTGTGATATTTGTTTATTTCAGGGGGATAGTTGTGGTCCCATATGTCCTGTAAGGTTGGCGATGAGTAGTACATTTCAGGCGTGACATAATTTGACCCTCTATATAAGAAATGTGTTTTGCTTTCGATAGTGGCGGTCCCATGTCTTGCAAGGTTGGCAACAAGTGGTACAATAAAGGCACGACATCATAACTAAAGCCCTCTATGTTTGACATATGCTGTGTTTTCAGAGGGATAGCAGCGGTCCAATGTCCCGTAAGGTTGGCAACATGTGGAACACTACAAATGAGATAAAATTTGACCTTCTATATAAGATATATGTTGTGTTTTCAGGGGGATAGCGGTGGTCCCATGTCCTGTAAGGTGGGAGATAAGTGGTACGTTACAGGCATCACATCCTTTGGCCCTGCCTTCTGTTCCGTGACCCCCGGAGTGTATTCTCGCGTCTCGAGCTTCCATGACTGGATCAACACCAACATCAAAGACAACACCGCATAGATCGTGAATAAGCTATTGATGCCAAAATAAATACTGTCACTATGTCGACAATCAACTCAAGATCTCCAGCTTCCATGACTGGATTAACTTTAAGTAAATGTGTTGTTATTGGACACAAGCATTGTGCAGTTGATATGCAATAAAGGCTCTCCAAAATCCAAGTGTCTTTAGTCATATCATTCTATAATGACATAAAACTAGGTGTGTAGATTCAAAAAATATTATATATCTAGATTGTAAAGGCAGGGGAAACCTGTTAATGCATTGCAGTACTGCCAACTAGCAAAGGGTTGGAGGAGATTTGGGATTGATAATTATGGCCTTGGTGACAAACGCTTGTATTATGATATCTACTCAAGTTTCACCAAGCAGCCAACTGATCACTGGTACAAACCTTGTCTGATTAGTCAACTGATCAGAAACACTTAGCAGGTTGAATATCTAAATGGCAATTCTCCTTAAAAGAGCCAAATATCAAAATAGCACTGATGACTTCGTAATTATCCCAACCACAGATAGCCATTTTTTCTTATTTGTACCTGCAGGGTAGCTTAGAACCAGAACCTGGGTAATGTGACTACAAATCACAAGGCTTTAGTATAACCTGGTTAATGTGACTACAAATCACAAGGCTTTAGTATAAACATGTTCATTAATTATATAATTAATTGTAGTTTAACATAATGGAAAACTTAAAATCGCTATTTTCTTAATATGTATGCAAATTCATTTGCTATTTTCTAGGTTGGTCGAAAATTGATTTATTGCAGATTGATATTTTACTATTAATTGTATATTTCATTGAATGCTGCCAAGGTTTTATGATTGAGGCGCTTTGAAAAAGAAGAGATTTGCAAAGCATATTTTGTTTTATGCAAATATCAAACAGAAAAAATTGTTCTGGTTTATTAACAATAATCTACAGACCCCCTGTGAGTTATACTGATTTTGAGGATGTCATACCATCCGAAATCTGAACATTATGTGCATGGTGACATTTCTTGATCCTTAAGGGTCTAAGATGGTGTTCAGAGCGCCACCTGGATGTTTAGATGAGAACTAAAGTGATGTTTAACAATTCATATTCTTTGCTATAGTTTACAGGCATTATTTTATAAATAGATTAATGGAAGACACATTTTCCCTTTGACAAGAGTATATTTTGTCTACATGGTCAATGAATCAATCACCCAAATACCCCCTTTACACCATTTCATTTTAATAATCATTCTCTGAAACAGTAACAACTTGTTGTTCGTGGTGTGATACTTTTCTAATTGACGGTACTGAATATTTTCAATTTTTGATGGAAGAATTATTGGTGGTTCTGCGAAAATATAACAAGCAAGATTTCCTGTTGAAATCAACAGTTACTGAATAGTAGGTTCTAACTTTCTTCAGAAACAGTGAAAAGTTATTATTTTATCCTCTACATAATCCCTTAGACATGAAATTATTATACACCAAAAATCTGAGAGGGTGTTGGCCATGCAAATCTTAAATTAGCATGGGGACCCTTTCCATATACCAACAATTTAATTTCCATTGGATCAGTTATGTCCGCATCTGGATCCTGGCAGAAATTCCACAGAATTCTATATATTACCTTTATTTGAGGGGAATAATTTCTAAAGATGGCTACAAGATATTAAATCATAAAGGGAGTAGTGTCTGACAAATCTTTTATCTTTAATGCACATGGACCATTTATCAAGGCAGGGTAGGTTTATAAAAGTTTATAGGACAATAGTCCTTTCAATTACATTTTCTTTTTGTATCTGTAATAACTTCATTGTGCTTTGAATTGGTTTGAATACATTTTGTTGGATATTTAAAAAAAGGTTACAGATGCAGTATTGGTTTTCTCATGTTTTTGTCTGCAAAATATCTCCATGTATGCACACACAGGGAATGCTAAGTAGATACTAACCGGGCTGAGATCCTGACCGCCGTATTTGGTCGAGGGGTCTTGTTACAATGGATCCCACCAGAGGGCCGTCAGGCCCGAGGGTGGGACCCATCGTAACTAGACCCCGAGACCAAATACAAGGTTCAGGATCTCAGACAAGGTTAGTATCGGATTTATTTCACCTCCTTACACGTAATAATGATAAACTATGAGGGTAAAATGAATATTAAGACCAAAATGCAATGTCGTCTGCTGCAGTGTTGCGCAACGGGGCCATTCTGTCCCGGCTCTCGCGTGGCCGTGCGATGCAGGGGGCCTCAGGGAGAATGCCTGCACGTTGGGAGCGCGGACCTGGAAGTAAGCACCTCGCCACTCTGTCCTGGCTCCCGGGCAGTCTGCGCTGTAAGGAGGGTGCCTCAGGGAGAATTAAAGCTTTGCAGCGACCAGGATCGCCCAGGCGTGATGTCACGCCCGGGCGATACAAACCCTGTATCGCCCGGGCTGACTCACAGGTGTCCGTGCGTGTTAAAGGATAGGGTTTGTATCGGGGATGAAATAAAAGATAAGAGGAGACTACGAAGAAAATAACTTAGGCAGATATATAAGTGCTCCCCTTTCATGAAGGTTGGATTGAACATAGGCTTGTACTGCTGCACACCGAATACAAAAGACTGATCTCACTTTATTGGTTCGTCATTTTGTACATGGTTCAATTAAATAATGCCCAATCGAGCGACTCGGTTACAACTTACTGCGCATGTGTAGGCTCCAGTGAGTGGATCTTTGGACCTTTGCTGGTTGCCTTATACTGACTATTCGATGCAAGTGTACCTGCAGGTACCAGCGAATCAGACTGTTACCGGTGTGTACACTATCAATAGTCATGCTGGTCAGGTGACTTGAAAGGTTCAACAGTCTCCTCATTGGAGGAGAAGAGTTCCTTTCCAGCAACTGACAGACTCCCTTGGGAGTGCTTTCCCCACTGTATGGGTATAAGATATTTCAAGTCTAGACACCATCGAAAGATCTTTATGACAATGTCTAAAATACAAAGAAATTAACAAAAGTGCCTTACTTTAAGGGATAGATTTGTGATCACCAGGACCATCTGGGCCAGTTTGATAAGAGAAGGAACTCTTATCTGTACATTCTAATTTAATTATTGAATTTATAAAATCATGATTAAACCAATATCCATTTCTTCTACATTCATGAGAGCTTCTCAAAAAGACATTTGATCACTAAAATGGTGTCCATTTCCCTTTTTAGGGTAATTCAGAAATGGATAGGTTTCTGAATTGCCAGCCAACACATCCGAGTAAACAGGAATCAAGTCGCTCTTTCCTGGGGCCGAAGTGCCCTACATCAAGAGTTGAAAGTAGGCATTAAATCGTCCAGAGTCAAAGAAGAAAGGAATAATAGTGGCAGATTACACAAGAAGATCAGATTATTACCAGTTGTGACTAGTTATTTGTCCAAATTATATTTAATGTCCATCGAAGGGTCCCTGGTTCATGGCTTGGTTTTCCTGTATGCTCTTAGTTGTCCAATAATCATGGGTTCCAGACATTTTTTTGATTAGTGATGATAGGTAGTTTTTAATCAGTCCCTCATAGGGTTGTTACGAAGGGTATATAGTATAGTCTTTGTCTTTAGCATCTCTACCAGGTGTTGAAAGATGTTAACAGAGAATATAGAAGACATAGACTACTGTAGATGACATAGAGTAGTAACTATCTTCTAATAATCATTGTAATTTCAATATCTATGGAGATAACATTTAAAATTATATGTTACATTCAAAAATATATGTTATGTATTAACTAACAGTCAGTTTACTTGGTTCTATTGGTTATTTCCTGGTGTTATTGCAAGGTTGTTCATCTTAGCTTTCTTCCAAGTGATAGAGGATTCTTTTTCAGCAATTTCCACTACAATTTTCCTCATATTTTTCCTCTTTGTTTGCAAAAACTAAATTTTGTTGCCATGTAAGAAAAGAAAGTGAATTTCATCACTATTTTCAAACCTAAAAGATTTCTGCAATTGAAACAACCCAACTTCTTGACTTCCATGAAGGTATGTCCAATGTGTTACTCCTACTAGAAGTTTCAATAGAAATGATATTAATAGCAATATGGGATTCTCAATGGTAATTCCACTTTCTGCCACCGCCCTCGGTTGGCGCTGCGGTGACAGTCGGTCCTTCTGAGTGTTATTCCCTGGAGCACCTGCCATGCTTCTCGCCCAGGATCTTGTCACAGATGGGGTATCTCTGGCAGCAATCGAAGTTGGACTTGCAGGGGTACCCATACCAACAGTCTATGCACACGCGGGCAGACTTGTCACAAATATTGTTCATGGAGCAGCAATCCTTGTTCACTTTGCACGGTTGTTGGTGGCAGTAGCCGCGGTTGTCCATGAAAAGCCACGGTTTCCTCCTGGAAAGAAAAGAAAAGAAAATCAGTTGTGGATACAGGGAGTTCATATCTAGAGGCTGAACTCAGATATTGTGCACCCACACATAGAACCTGGCACTCTTTATGTACATGTGTGTGTGCTTAGTAGCAGGTCTAGTGTGCGCATGATGGTGTGTGCATAAGTGCACAATTTGCATACATGTCTGTGTGAAGTAGTTAAATAGATCAGTAGATTACATTAGATAGATTAGTAATAGTGTTTGTGTTTACAAGTGTGTGTCTGAGTGTTTATGAGAGCATGTGTATGAATGTATGAGATTCTGTGCAAAACAATTGCAAATAAAACAGCAGTCTGTATCTTTCAATCTTTTTCAAGACATAAACAAACAATCTATGACATCACAAAAAAAGCCTAAACAAACCACCATTGTAACAGTTTGCACAGACTCTGATAGGGGCTCATCGTAGATGATATCGTAAACAGCGCTTAAACGAGTACACTTTACATTATCTTAGTGAAGCTATAATACTTTCTGTGTGATGGAGTGTCTGGGTGTATAAAGTGTGTGTGTATGAATGTTTGCATGTATGAGTGAGTGTGTATGCTTGTGGGTGTGTATTTGAGTGTATGTATGTATGTATGTATGTATGTATGGAAGTGTATGTGTGAGAATGTATCATTGTATGTTTGTATGAGAGTGTATATGGCTGTGGGTGGAGTGTGAGTGTACATGTGTGTTGTATGCAATCCCCCCTCCCCTCTAATTATCCCTACTTCCTGGATCTTCGTACAAAATAAAGCAGGTTATCACAATTTAACTTCCTTGTATTTCATCATAACATTAGCTAGGTGAATTATGAATTGTCTAGAAGTATTGACCATGTGCTCGACTTTGATCATTCATGCTCTCATCAGATTGTGTCATTGGTCTTTATTAGACAGTCACATTACAGGGGTGGACATACAATTTCCAAAACAGGGGTTTAGCATTATACGCCAAGTACTTAAGGCATTTCCCCCTTCTCTTTGTAACTTTTAAAGGTGGGGGGGGGGGGGGGGGGGTCAGGACCACCTGGACCCCCCGATCTGCCCCTGACACATTAAGGGGGGTTACCATAGGGGGTCTAGATGGGGGGTCCCCATGTTGCATGTCGAATTTAAGAAATGGCTATGTCGCCTGTCATTATATTTCAAAATCCTCTGTCCTTGTCACTAAGCCCCATGTTGCTTGTCGATTTTAAGAAATGGCAATGTCGCAGTGTTGAATTTAAGAAAAGCTCCTGTCGCATGTCATTAAGCTGAAAATAGGCCGTGTTGCTGTGTCGAATTTAGGGGTCTAGACCTATACTGTAAGCCTTACGATAGTCCTGATGCCATTATCAATCTGTGTAAACCCATTTTATCACAAGGATATCATTGTTTTATCAGACCAATTCCCTACGATAATGAAAATTTCAGACACATTTGAATTTTTTAAAAAAAAAGCTTAGGTCAATGGGCTTTTGACAACGAAATTCAGCTTATGATAGTTATTTGTATTGTCCTAAGAAGCTTTGTCAGACTGTGTAAACAATTCTTTTTGTCACAGGAATTATTCTTGTATAAATCTATTGAATATATCCTCTGTCATAAACCTTAATCCCCATTCGCGCTGGCCAATGTTTCATTGCGATCTTAAAATCGCAAGCATGTTAAACTATTATTTTGATTAGATAATCACATGACCTTATACATTGATAGGTTCTTTGTTAAACACAGATATTAGATAATTTCAAAAAATGATAATTCTAAATACAAGAAGATTGCAATCATATCTCAGATCGCTATGAAAAAGAGCCCAGGGCGAATGGGGCTTATTGTGTATTGTGAACAATTGAGATCCTTCTAGTGTCTCAAGACAATTTACTGTCTTAAAGAAATTATTGATCTGTGTAAACCCTTCAGTACCACTACATCTTATGATAATTATTACCAATAACCTACAACAATGGCCTGAACACATGTTTATTTCTTTCCAATTTTACATTATAGTAAGGCTTAGGATAATGTGCTGTCGTATGGAGATGTTGGCGGCCTGTGTAAACCGGGCTTTATGTATTGTCATTATCATTCTACTCCACACATCTGACTTAAAACCAACAGCTTATGACAAGGTTTATCATCTTCAATAAAGGAAATAGGCCGCCTCTTCCACCGTAACAGCATGAGAAAGACAATGGGATTGATACGCAAAAAACATTTGATGAGGTCATAAGGACCGACAAAAAATGCCAAATGAACATCAACAATTTCCAAATCAAATTATCCGTAACAAGGATTCTACTTCACCAATGAGGGCCTGAGATTAGCTTCTTTTTTTCCGACAGGTGCACTTAAGTTGACCCCGTAAATGAGAGTTAATTAGTTTTCGGCAGCATTCGAGAGACGGGCAGGGGATAGGAGGCATTCAGAAGAAAACCCTATCAGACTACTTTCCTTTGGTCAACTAGTGTGCCTTTTGCACAAATGATGCATTCAGTTTTGCCCATTGAGTCTTGTGCATCTTAGTATATTAGATTGCAATTTAAACACTTTTGTTTCATAACCTGAGTATAGGAAATGAAAGAAAAGAAAAGAATAAGCCAATAGAATTGGTAAGATATGGTTAACAATGGCAATGGTGCATCATCTTGAAGGTCAGAAGAAAAAGTCTCGGTTCACTAACCAGCAAGTCTGCAGATATTTTTCCTGAAGGTAGCTTTTCTGGTACCTATAGGTTCAATTACTGATCAGCATTTTCGATTCAGCAGCTAGCAAACCTCACCTTTGTTCTTAATGCCTATAATTTGTATCCTTAAAGCTCACACAAAAAGGAATGTTTCAAAATTCAGATAGCAATGTACAATTACTTATCAGTGTCTATTGTAATGTATTACATGGTGCAGAGCGGCCTGATAGGCAAACAATAGGTGTAAGGCTTGTTGTTGTAAAGGCGGTGATCCACGCTGCGACAAAATTGAACCGATGTCCAACCGATTTCCAAAATATTTTCTATCTCCAAAATCGGCTGGAAATCGGCTGGAAATCGGCTGGAAATCGGCTGGAAATCGGCTGGAAATCGGCTGGAAATCGGTTCACTTTGGAAAATATTGCAACGTGGATCATGTCAGCCCATTTTTTCCAACCGATTTCCAAATCTACACATGTGAGACTAAATTATTCCAACCGATTCCCAACCGACGATGGTACAACAAAATTATTAAACCTGTTTAATAATTCTGGACCGATTTTGGACCGATATGGACCGATTCTGGAATGATTTTATTATGTCTATGTATTTCCAATGTTATTTCATTAATTTTTTACTATTATTAGAACGAAAATATTACCAATATGTATAAAAATGAATATTCTTTCGTGGGATATATTTTTTAATGCTGTACGATGAGTATTTTACTATTTTACTTATTACTAATCAAACAGATTAAATGATATATATTTCTGGTTCTTCTGACCATATTTAGACATAAAATGTGAAAATTTTCGAAAATTGTGATAATTTAGCCAACCGATTTTCTTTTTTACTGTTTTCCTATTAATTTGTGGTCCAGGATTGAAGAAATTAATCAGTTTTCATCTTCGCTGTGGATCATGGATGGAGGACCGATTCTGGACCGATTCTGGACCGATTTTAGGACCAACAGGGTTAATTGTCAAACCGATTCTCAACCGACAAAAAACCGTCGGTTTGGAAATCGGTTCAGTCACTATTTTTATGTCGGGTAGCAAAATGTCGCAACGTGGATCACCAGCTTAAGTGTGAGGCCACTCTCACACCTCTAGTGCGAATTTGCTGGAGGCAAGTTTGGGTAAGGCCTATGACATCATGTGCGGCATTGGGCCTGAATAGCATGGGACAGAGAGTGAAGGGACTGAAGGTGGTGGACAGAAAACCCTATCAAACAACTTTCCTCTGGTCAACTGGTGTGCCCTTTGCACAAATGGTGCATTTAGTTTTGCCCATTGAGTCTTGTGCATCTTAGTATATTAGATTGCTTCCACTGCAATTTAAACACTTGTGTTGCTGTAAATCACATAATATGATATAGACAGATAAATGTACTGTATAAAGTAACTATTACACTTTTTCTTTACACAAGTTTCCATAAAATCAAAACTATAGTTGAATTCATCTGCAGTTTATTCAATGTGTTATTATTGTTAAGGTACACACCTGGCAGGGGGGGCAGGGGTTCAGGAACCGACCCAAAAAATGCAAAAAGAGGGAAACATGTTGCATAAAATTTGGTATTCAGCCTAAATACTGACCTTCCCATTTCAGAAATCCTGTATCCATCCCTAATTGTTGTGTTTTATAATGTCTCTAAAAACATGATTATTTGCTTCACTTTATTTTCTTGTCTATGACGTTATGTATATAATGTAGGTGTTGTATTACATCAAACAAGTTTATCAAACTCAATCCCCTAGTCCCTTGCTTGAACAACTGTCTGAATCAACCTGGACATTTGTCACCCCAGAGTTACATAAAATAAGTTCATCAAAGTCAATCCCCAAGCCTCTTGCTTGAGCAACTGTCTGAATCAACCTGGACATATTGAAAACGGATGTGAAGCACAAAATAAGTATTGAAGTCAGACAAAAGATTACTTTGACTTACCTTTTGTAATATAAGCGCAACAACTTGGAGTACATATCCCATCGGCTGTAATTAGAAAGCAGATATGGTTTTTGAATATTCCATATGGTTAATTTGTATCTCAATATTCTAATCAAACTCCCACCCCATAACAGAAACTCAAACTTTATAAAAAACAAAAATTAATATCTATAAAAGAGGACACTTTTCTTTCATGGAACATAACATAGTTCATAAATTATGCAGCCTCAAAACATGCAAACAATCAGTAAATAGGAAGCATGTGCAGAAGGGCATTTCCGGTGGTATTTGACATTCATGCGAAAAACATTTGCAATCCATGCAGAGAAAAGTGACGCTGCAGGTGAAAAAGCAGTGATTTTTGTGCGGAAAGGGAGCTGGTGGTGGTCATATAGACTGTCTGTCGTAAAACACTTTGGTGTCGTGAGCGCAGCTTATATCAGACCGATACACAGGTTCTCTTCCTCTTTGAAAAGGACAGGATAGTACAACATTAACCTTCCTAAAAATGTGATCAATTAATTCTGTGGTTAATAAATCTTTTAGTTTCTTTTATGTGACCCATCATGTCAATATTCCAGTTTTGAGGTTCCAGATTTAGCTATGGCAATAAAAGCTGGTATAAAATTGTCCTTAGAATAATGTTCAACATTTTAACATTGAATACATATTTGAACTAATCTTTTTCAATACTCAATGTCAGTTTTTGAAACAAGTTTTAAGGTTGTTATATTTAAAAGTATAAATGATGATTTGCAGACCAATTTTGAGATTTTAGACAATTAGTATAGTTTTTGCACAAAAAAGATGACTATGTTTTCCACAAAAGATAGATATTTAGGATTGGTAAAGAAGGATATCTCAGTCAAGCTGTCTTTATTACTACTTTTCTAAATATTTAGGTTTCTCTACAGAGAAAAGCAAATAACAAATAAATCACAGAGTTTCTATTATATAGTTCGCTCGAAACTAGAGGATAAAGAACTTTGTGAGGAAGACAGAACAATATCCCATCGTCTAGCACGTTGTAGCAGAGAACGTGTGAATCGGCCTTGCCAAAACTGGCAGAGGGTGAAGCGAAGGAGGCATAGCGGAAACATATTCTGGATTACCGTTTAATGCTGTGGTGAGGTTCACTTTGGGGTATGTGGTGGTGGTGGTGGTAGTGGAGGTGGTGGTGGTGGTGGCTATCCTGTGTGTAATGCCTAAGTCCTACGTCATAAATGGAAGACCTGTGCAACATGGCAAAATAATAAAAGCAGCACTTAAAACCAGAAATTTAGTTCTGGAGGAAAAGGGTGAGTGTATAGAGTGGCATTTCTATATTTTCATATCTAAATTATATGTTCATGTTTTCCCTATCATGGTGTCCCTGCAACTTGAACAAATAACTCAAAATTGTTATCCTTTGATCTTTCAATTGTTTCTTCTTTTTATGACTAAATTCTACCAGAGTTATGAGAAAACCTAAATACCAGCACATAATTTAAACTTTTTCAGACTGTTATACTTTAGATCTGTTGTTGGTATATTTAGTGGATAAAACCAGAATACCAACACATAATTCAGACTGTTTCAGACCGTCATACTTTTGATGATGTTTTATTTAGTGGATTCTCCGTGGGCACAAACGACAACGAAAAATGAACTTATAAGTACATATTTGTCAGAAAATACAGAATCGCCACTCGAAGCACTCACCGAAAAGAGGAACAATAACACACAAAAAAACACATCCCTCTCAATCACAACAGTTAGTAAAATAATCAGAGTCAAGTTTAATGTGTTGCTCTCTGCTCTATATACATTTAAATGATATATTCTTTTGAAGAAAAAGAGATTAATAGAGAAAATGGACCAAATACAAAGCAATGCTAGTTTTCTATGGTAAATGCTGTGACAGGAATTTCTTTTTCATTTTTATGCACATCTTTCAGGGGAAATGACCTTGACCTTCAAAGACTATGCTCCTTCAAACCACCTCAAGACTGTCCACATCAGGAATGCACAGGTACCTGACACATTTTAACCACCAAATTTTTGTGTTGGTCAGATGAATACACATTTTTACACTTTGAATTATTTCCACTTATGTTGGTTCTATGTCATAGAATTTATTTTGGTATTCACATTTTATTGTTGTGCATTATTCGCAGGGTGAACAACACCCATAAATGGGCTTTGAGGGTAGTGTCATATTGCTAAAGTCATAATTTAGAATTTGTATTATAGAAACTAAAATGTAATAAGAAGTAAAGAAATGTAACAGACATTGCAACTTGTGATACAGCCTCAACCCGGAGCTAAAGACAAGTCCATTTATCTTATGAGTGCAACAGAGATGTGACGCATAGACCAAAGTGATGTAGTAGTCTGTACCATATGAACTACCTGCAGAAACTACAAACCAGGGATATGCTGACAATGCATGACTGGTCAGAGACTGACATAAAAATCCTGTATCAAGCATATAAGAGCTCTAGCCATCCCCCATCGAGTCAGTCTTTCCAGGTCAGTCATTACGATTAGTCAGGAATGACGGAACATTGAGACCAGACCACCCAACAGGCCTTGCAGAACCACCATCACCATGTGACGTAAGGACACTAGGTTATAGGTCATTTGCTCTATGAGCCTACCTCCAGCAGCAACATTCAGGACTATGTGAACTTAAAGGACAATGACATTTAGGACTAATATTATATATGTAGACAATTATCGATATGTGATCAGAGTGTATACCTGCAGGATATAGCTAAAAATATGTGAATTTCAGAAACAACCTACATCAATTTTACACGACAGCTACCTCATCATTCCTTCATCATTAAACTTAATTATTACAGTAAGACCAAAGATGAGTGACCCTGGTGTATTCAGCTGGTCATAAGACATGCAATGTAAAGTGTGGAAATAATAATAAGATCGATAATTAACTGCCACTAACAAACTAATGTTCCTACATTTGAACAGGACCAATTAGCCAATAAGCCCAACCCCGTTGTGTATGTTGCTGGGTTAGACAAGGGTTGGACATAATACATCGAGGAAGCCATCCCAGTCTCTGCAAGTTGGTCACTGAAATAAACATGAATGATCTATGCTCCCAAGTACTGCTTAAACATTATGATTTCAACTATTTGAGACAGATCTACAAGGTTGTCAGCCATTTAAAACCATTTTTCCCATGATTTTTCCATAATTTCCCAAGGAGAGCACTTTGTTGGGTATTTAACATTCAAAGCAGCAACTATATTTGCTGCTTTGTGCAATAGTTCATAGGCTCAACTAATTTCCCAATGAATAAGGCAAACATCTTTAGAAATCTAGGAGATAATCTTAATTCCCTAAAGCACACACCAATTCACAATATTTTCTTAGATTGATAAATAGGTGCTTTATTTACTATTGTTATTTCCTCAAATCTGCTTATACTTAATATGAAAATTGGACCTTCTCCTGCACAGAAAAGTAATAGGTAAATGTGGAAAAGAAAATGAAAAATACTAAGGATACTCTTGTCAGGAAAGCAATATCAGTCCATTTACTGATTAGATAAGTTGATATTTCAGTGGGCAAAACGATCTTTCTAGTTTGTTTGCCATCAGGGCCAGCAGGCCTCATATTCCAACATTGTCAACATATTACCCAACATGCATCTTGATCTGGGCTAGTTCGCAGGTAGAATTGAAGAAATATGCTATAAATGGTGGGGAGAATTGGAATATACTTTGATTGGTTTCCTGGTTAAGATTGCAGCTGTTCTATCACTTCTATTTGAATTCTATAACTACTAACAACATGAGGGGAATTCTAATAATGTGTAATGACAAAGATTCCAAATAAAAAGAACTAAGTTTAGAAAGTGTATAATGTTTTGTCAAGTTAATCATTGTTATGTCAGTTAATCATTGTTTCGCTGTTGCATATGTGACAGGCGAAGCGCCATGTAACTTCGCCCAATGGGCCATATTGTCTCATTGTCTTAATCTACACTGAAAACACAAAGTCGTCAGAGAGCCACTGCAAGGTTGTCAAAGGGTTGTCACAGGTCACTTTTGGGCTCTCATAGGTGACTTTTGGGTCATCACAGGGCTCATTTCAGGCCATCAATGCTGTGTGACTACCTTGTGACAATCCTTTGACAACTTTGGGGTGGTCAGAGGGTTGTCATTGTGAATTTTGAGGCTGGATGACCACCCAAAGGTAGTCATTTTCTCCCGACTGCTTTGGGCCAAAAAGGTCGTCAGAGAAGCAAAAATGAAGAATGGGTTGTCATAGGGTTGTCACAGAAGAAACTGAGAAGTCAAAAGTCCTGCCTGACTACCCTAGGGTTGTCAGTGAGTGGTGCCTAAAGTGACAGCCCAGGGTTGTCATGGCCTCTGTCTAAATCAACCCAGTGTTGTAAGTGAATGGTTTCAAAACCATACAACTCATAGGCCTCCAATGTGTAATGGCCACACCTAATAACTAGTATTAACATAATATGATGCCATTATAATGACTATGATATCTAGAACATGAAAATATTCATAAATAAGATTTTTTGTGTAACAGACACAGACACAGCCTGTGACAACCTTGGGTTGTCGTTTTTGGCACCACTTTTGACAACTCTGTGTTTTCAGTGTATGGGTCTCTGCATCCTGTTGGACCATGGCGTAAATCGCTTGTTATTACACATGTGCTTTAGTGGTAGACGTACTACCTGGCTGATCCAGTGCAACATTTAGTGGTTGGCAGGTTTATGTGGACAACTCCTGAGATAAGTAAGACCAGGGGGGTTGGCCCTGAAGATTGATTCAGAAAAAAAAAGAAAAAAAAAGTAGTGATATAACAGACATGATCTGCAACCATACTTTTTTTGGTATGTCTGTTACTTGCTAAATTGTCAGGTAACAGTTATGTAATGTAATGTGAGGTTGAGACTCACCAAAACAGAGTGTTTTAATAATAGTACATCTGTTGTTTAGATGTTTACTAAAATGGAATGTTATCCAATTGTTGTCTTTTTGTGAATGAACATTACAAGAATGTTACAATAACATTATAGTGCAACTTTGCAATGTTAGGTTCTAAGGACAAAAACTAAACTGAAAAGCTGTTTTTGTCTTTTGTCTGCATGTGCCCACTCAGATCAAGGTTGTCCAAGCAAAGAAGCAAAATAAAGGTCACATTTAAGGTCTGTGGCCCGTTGCGCAATGACTTTATGTAACAACGACAACTTTAAGATCACTTTAAGAACAATTGTTTAATAGCGCAAAGTATTGTTGTAATGATACCCCTTATATCTTTGTTTCTACTGTTTCAAATTGAATTCTATAAATTTATATAAAAAGGGGCACTGTAGGGCTATAGATAATAAAAATAGCAGCTTATTGATAACATTTTAAATAAGTCACATCCTTAGCTGGGAGGTAGAGTGGAAGGTTGTCATAAGCTGTGGTAAGCATACTGTAAGATTTACAAGAGTAGTATGCTGCATCCCCACTTAGGCGATGGCAATAAGTGATTTTCAGTGGCGACCAAGGAGGAAATGATAGTTGTCAGACAATTAACTAGTCGCCCAGTGACTAAAAGATTAATCCCCACATTGGGATGCTATTGTTTCAAATCTGCTGGTGACTAGAGGACACTTTAGTAAGTCGCCCAATGACTAACTAATTGCCCGTGGCTATGTGGAAATAGTAAACATGTCAAATATTTTGCCCAGATATCATGGCGACTATAGTGGTTTAGTTGCCAGACATCATAGCACCAGTGTCTAGTTGGTCATCCACTGTTTTTTTATAATCTAGTTGCCTGAGTGGCGACCAGGCTGTATGAGTGAAATTAGGGCATTGTAAGTACTTGCCATGCAACCAGCCAAATATTTACAAAATATATGTTCTATATGATCTTTATGATGAGAAGGTTGTCAAACTACATGAACCAAATACACTCACACATATATACTTCCATACATATCATATTGCATACTTTACTTCATACATACAAACATACTTCCATACATAAATGCGTGCATACATAAATATATATAGATCTTGTGCAGATGTGGTCACGTTATCTCCTTTTGGGGATCACAAGGTGGTGACCAAGAGCATGTGGCTATGGAATAATTAACAAATTATGAATTTTAAATGATGAACATTGTCAAGTATTATTTAATGAAATCGAATTAATTAAAAGTAACATAAATAATGTAAGTGAAATGCTTAAGTAAGATAAATGATAAAGAGCATAAATTGATCACCAATATGGCGGGTAGCCCATTATGGGCAGTTATGACGTCATTTGCACAGCGTCTATACATTTATCTATTCATTCATACATACATACATGCACGAATACATACAAATATAAATATAATATTCATTCACATGTATTATAGTATTATAGTATCTATGGGGTTGAGATCGATTGCAAGGCAAGGTTGTGTATGGGTCAAGCCCAGGCTCGAACCCAGTCCCGCTGAGTGACACCTAACCCACTATTATCCCCCCCCCCCCCCCCCCCCTACACATTTTCATTTCGTCATCTTTCATTACCAAGGTTTGGAAAATCTCAATGGCTATATTATATTAAAAACAGAATAAAAATATTTCAAATAGGGTCCAAGTTATAGGTTTCTATCAATCATTTAGATTTGGCATATATAAATACATATGCTATTGCTTGTAATTCTGTAATTTAGAGGAATAGCTTAAATGGATGAATTAAACTGAAACTGAGGTACGATACTTCATACAGACATAACTAAAGTTCTAATCATTCTTCAACAGGAATCTTTTCATCACTGAGAAGCACGTCCATATTCCGATGAAAACTCTTTCCTTGCATATATATAACTTTAGACATGCTCAACTGAGAGGCGTCTTGAAAGGGTTACTCAGGAAAGATCTTATGATGGTGAACTCGATTGAATTACATGACAATATGCAGGTAGTGCACTCACAATAAAGTGGCTGGTAAAGTCACATGCTTAACACTACTTTATATAATTAGATAAGGCTCATGCTTTTACATACTTTTGTGACTTTGACCGGTAAACTAGCTTCGTCCTGCAAGAGTTTTAATGTATTTACATGAAAAGCTGCAACACAATACAACATTCAAAATTTGACATCATCATCAAAATCATATGAAATCATAAACTCGCTCGTAAGAACAATTCATTTGCACGGAATACAGTCTCATATATGCAATGTGTGAATTAAAACCTTTGATTATAAATATCTATTATTAACTGTGAGCCACTTTGTGTTAAAAGAATTGCATAAATAATTTATATATATATATATATAAAAAAACTTGTAAACATATTATTACTGAATGTTGAGTGATTTTGTTAAAGTCACTGTAATTTGGTGTTACATGAATCTTGATGGACCCTTTTATAACCTCTGTGTTCATAATAGGTCAAATCATTTTCAGCGCCAATTTTGTAGAAAACTGTTTAGGTGATAGACCCTTTTCCACAAATACCCATGGTTAAGCAGAAGAACATTATAAACAAAAGCCACATGGCTGGAATGCCCTCAGAAATATTATAGCTACAGTAAGAAATGTAACTCATCATTACCTACGTCTAAACGTCGTTGACGGTTGCAACGCCTATGAGAATCTATGTGAACAGTTACAACTAAAACTATAGCAGTCCTTCTGTTTCAGTCTTTTATATAACATAAACAGACCATCAATGACGTCATAAAAAAGACGAAGCAGACCTACACTGTTTCCCCATGGTATTCCAATACTCGCTTTGCCATGAAGTGTGAAAGGGGCATAGGATCTAGGAATGCCCTACTAAAAATAAGGCATAAGTAAGATAAATCTGAAGATGTTAAGAGGGGGGGGGGGCACCGGTTGTAAAAATCATTTTCGAAATTTAATTGGGCCACATGAAGACCCCTTGTACTGATGCGGATGGTCAGTCCATAGTTAGCATAATCATTCTTGTGTAGAACCTAGCTAACATCTGGGCTAAGAGTGTAAACTCTTCTTGAACCACAGGTGAAGAATGTAAGGGGCAGCGTCACTGTACGTATGTAAGCACTTGGAAGCTGCAGCACTCAGCAGAGTGCTACTTGCTGTCAATGGTTAAACATCCTGCAAAGATTGGTTCTGAAAGCAAGGTTCTGTTATGGAAGTGAAGCGGATAGACTGGTAGTCAAGCAGGAGCATTGGCTGGGTGGTTGATTGGACACACCCCTTGGATTGTTCATTGTCAACAGGAATTCTTGCAACTGGTATTGCACATTGGACACAATAAACTCTTTCCTTTCGCACAAGTTTTATGTCCTTCATAAACTTATTCCTATTACGTGAGTGTTATGTCCTTCATGATGAGGAACTACGTTATGGAATGGACCTGCAGTCTGAATGGAGTAAGACTGCCATTGGAGCTAGCTAATATCTATAGGAACTAAATCATAAACTAAATATCAATAGTACCCTATCATTTAATGGTAATTAAACTTCGATAGTTCACCCTAACCTAGGGCCCCAGAAACAAACTCATTTGGCCTATTACTGTCGGAGCATTCACTCATTATGATTGACTTCATCCATGAATGATCCCAACACAATATTACCCATAATTCCACACAGAGCACTCTATGCCACGTGAGGTTGTTCTCACGTGCATAAGGGGGTTTCCCGGGCCCCCGAGGTCACGGATAATAAACCCAGGGGACGGGTTTTCATCCACTAGATGGCGCAGGTGTTGGGCACCAGATCCCCGGATGTAAAGTAGATCCGCCTCTTCCGGCACCTCGCCCCGGGACTAATTCTGTATTCATCCGCTTACAAATGGCGGATGTTTGTCCACCCAGATAACCCCGCCCTCCCACCCACCCACACCACCCCTCCTACTCATGCCCCCTTTCCATACCCATTCAATGATTGTCCTAATTACAGCTGCGTCTTATACGCCGTTGATTTCTTACATACCCTTTACAGACTAACCTAAAAATTGTGCTCATAACTACAGTTCAATAAAATCACAATCAGGGGCGGATCCAGAGTCAATTCTCTAGGAGGGAGGGTGGGGGGGGGGGGGGCGGCAAACCCTGACTCCCATATAAAAATGAAAAATGAAAAATAAAAAATAACAGACCTTGCAATTTCAAGATACAAAAAGTGTTCTCAATTGGGCCGGGGGGAGGGGGGGGGGGTCCTTCTTATCCTTGGATCAGCCACTGACAATGCGCATTTGGGGTCTAGTCTGAAAAGGGCATGGAAAAGTTGGAAAGTCCAACTAATTCATCCGCTCTCTTACAAAGTCCACCGTCTGTTGGGGGTCTAGGTGGAGGATCTCCATGTCACATGTCGATTTCAAGAAATGGTCATGTCACTGTGTTGAATTTACCAATAGCAGGGGTCTGGATGGCAGGCTCCCATGTCGACTGTCGATCTTAAGAAATGGCTATGTCGCCGTGTCAAATTTAAGAAAAGCCTATGCTGAATGTCAGTTATGGCTATGTCACATGTCGATCTTAAGAAATGGCTCTGTCACCATGTCAAATTAAAGAATAGCCCCTGTCGTTTGTCCCTGAGCAAAAAATAGGCCTAGGCCATGTCACCGTGTCGAATCTAGGGGTCTAAACCCATAATTGCCCTGTTGCATGTCACTAGGCTGAAAATCAGCCATGTCGCCATGTCGATTTTAGGGGTCTAGATCCATTCTGTTAAATGAGAGAACAATGAGGACATACTTAATGTTTTTGTTCTCTTTACGACGAGTTATTGTTGTGATTAAAATAGTGGGTTGATATGCCCGCTCCAGACTAGGCCTCAGAATGCTCATCGGGCTTGTAGTTAACAGTTATAACATGCGAATTGTTTGGCAAGTATATAACTGGCATTTGTACATAGCCTAACATCCTCTCTTTGCAACCTAACCCAATATGCATTTTAGATT
The DNA here is from genome assembly GCA_936440205.1 of Lepidonotus clava. Lineage (NCBI taxonomy): Eukaryota > Metazoa > Annelida > Polychaeta > Phyllodocida > Polynoidae > Lepidonotus > Lepidonotus clava. The sequence goes on along the minus strand of OW387143.1, from coordinate 50,537,667 downwards.
TCAGTTCTTTTCCTACATGCACTAGCAAGCGTATTGATGCACTGTAAAGTGCTCTATTGCACATCATTGGCAATAGTGCATTGCTCTGTCCCTAAACCAGATACATATCTTTTAAAGGAAAGAGACAGGCAGTAGAGTAAATCTAAACCTTAGAGTCTGATGTATATATCATTGTATCATGTGTTCTTGTCAACTTCTTATAGGTTGACAGCATAAGAATGCATTTTTAGAGGGGAAAAAAAGATGTCAACATTCACATGATTCTACCTATCAGTAATATACAAGTCCCTCCAGGATTTGGACCCACAACATTGGTGTTTGGAGGGGGTTGCTAAACCTTACACTATGAAGCCACGTAGAGGAGGAGAGGGGATCTAAATAATTGGGTCACTGGGACGGATCCAGACACTTTCAAAGGGGGGGGGGGGGAAACCCCCCCCCCCCCTATTGTGAAAATTTCCACTGGACCTCCAGGTCCCAGAATTTTACATTAAAAAAATCTAAATTTGGCAATAATTAGGGGTGCGCGTGCCTCAGGCACCCCCCACTAAATCTGTCCCTGGGTCATGACCTAATTTGCTGGTTCCCAAAGGTCTGTTTAACAAATTAGCAACCAAATGCATGGACTGACTTGTAACAGCCTATTTCGCTGGTTATTGGTATGGCCTGAGGTAAGTTCAATGTGTAGAATGTAACATGCCAAAGGACATTTTAGAAGTAGTAGGGTAAAGAAGCGCTCCTTGGGACATCCAAGGGTGACTGTATGATCCAGAGGAGGTCGACAAAATCCACTAGGGTGTCAGGAAACATGTTTATTTATCTCATTACCCAATCCTCATCTCATCTTTTGGAAATATTGCTATCATCTTAAACTTAACTGTTCATAATTTTCATAACTTTCTTCAATCACATGTATGTGGCTGAAAGAACAGGTATGTATCATGTAAAGTCATTGACCTAATGAAAAATCCAAAGTATATGGGAAATCATACAGACGAGGAGCGGTACATACAGCTCAACTTTACTCGATACACCCAATATGCACTGCTCTAAACGGCTGTGTAGGCAACGCAAGTGCAATCAAGTAGAATTTGAAATGATTGACAGAATAAAAAGTCCATCTTACCTTTTATTAACCTGATTCTCACTGTTCGCCAAATCATCCAAAATGTTGTTATCTGTAAAGAAAAGAGCTTTTGTTAGAGTCGTGAAGACTGCGTTGACACCAGAGGTAAAACATGTCCCGGTGTAAGTTGTCAAAGAAGAATTACAAAATAGATGTATGCTGATTATATACATGACATGTCACAGGAAAATAACGCTGAAGATAAAAAACAACATGAATTTACAACACTTTTTGATAGCATTGCGCCAGCCTTACAAGAACAATATATTCCATTATCATAAGAAAAATAACTAATATGCGAAGTGGCGGATTTGCAATTAGGGCAATATCAAAGGTTGTAGAACAACTTTAAAGGGGGGGGGGGGGGCAGGTTAAATACCATAATATCATTGCAATTTACAGTATATAACTGTATTTATTACTGAATTTTAGCCTCACAGTAATGTACCGTATCTGGGAATTGTATACTGTATGGAAAAGGAAAATGGACACTGTGGGATTAGAACCCACATTCTCCACATTCAAGGGAGAAGCCTAACCAACTGAGCTAACTTGGACTGTATGAGGTGTACACTGTCATAGTCAGCACCAATGAGTAGGATCAGTACTACTATACAGGTGTTCAATATTAGACAGACATTAGGTCATTAGTTTCATACCCCTACTTATTCACTTAAGTAGCAAAGCTGGGCTCTGTGTACCTACAGGCCTCCATAGCTCAGTGGTAGAGCACAGGCTTCATATGTGAGAGATCCCGGGTTCAAATCTCGGCTAGTCATGTTATCAAGTTACTACTATACAGTAATAGTACTATCAGTAGTAGTGGTTTGCAGCATGCCTTCTGTATTTTTGGCCATGATTAGTAATATATCTTTTTCATACATTAAGAAATTTGGAACTTTGTGATTAAAAATGTTAGATTTTTAGGTTTTCATAGCGTTATCAAGGTATTCACCCCATTGGCCTGCTATTTTTGGTATGACCAACCAACCAGAACACCCTAAAACATTTACAAGATGTTATAAAACACCTTTTCAGTAGGATTAACATGTAGACACCTTTTTAGTACAAGAACTCAGCTATAGCCCTGTAGGTTTTACCTCCAACAGTCAAACAACCCATGCAAAGGCTAAACCAAGAGAAAATGGATGTACTTGGTTATTGGCTAAATTATCCTGTACTGTGATTATAGGAAAAATAAAACTTTCAATGCTGCTAAAATTACATCCAGTGTAAACTGTATGGCATTTTACTATATTATGTATTACAGTATATTATTGTTGAACTTAAACGGTTTTGATCCATAAAAATGAAAGTCCGACGTATGTCTTACCGTATATTACTGTTAAACTTATACGGTTTCGATCCGTAAGAATGAAAGTCTACTGTACATATTACGGTATATTACTGTTAAACTTAAACGGTGTTCACCTGTAAAAAATACGGTCACACAGAATTACGGTCACCCGTTGAATTAACGGTAAAAGTACTTTACCGTAAATTTGACGGGATTTTTTTAACAGTGCAGCTAATATCCGTACAGACCGTTTCACTGCGTTTCATTTTACCCACAATTCAATCCCCCAGACAGTCGATTAGGCTTTTACCATCATATCGTTTTATTTAAAGAGTTTCCATTTGTTCTTAAGCAGTAATCTGAGACATCTGACATTGTGGTACACCTAAAAAGATGAGGTGTTCCTAATAGGTATTTGACATGGAAAAAGTGTCGCCTTCAAAGCGAAAAAGCAGTTTGTGAGTAATTGCTTTTCCAGAAGATCTCTTAAAGTGTCTTTAACGAACGGCGTATTATGCTCAGGTAACAGAACTCCCCAATCTTTTTGAAATCTGTAATGCCTTGTAGTTATTTTGTGAAAACACCTTTACTGATTTAATCCACAGGAAGTTGTTTAATCATCCATTTCTCCCCAAAGGCATAAAACTACGGCAACTAGCTACCCAGCCAAGGTGCGACGTAAAAGTCACGTTTTTTTTTTTTTTTTTTTTTTTTATTTGAGCAAAACTATCTCTTTATACAAAGCTTTTCAGATAGTTGATTTGGTTAGTTACATAATATGTGTTAGTACAAGTTGATGATATGTATGATGAAGTTGATGTGTTTTGCTGTCAATCTTACTGAGGGTTTGACAATTCGGCTTAAGAATGAAGGATCATTCAAAAGCCTTGTCATACACCTCACGTTTTCCAAGCAAATGTTTTTAAATCCAGCAATTTTACTCTCTGTTTAAAAGAGTTTATATCTTCGACATGTTGTATGTCTGATGGTAATTTGTCCCATATTATGCACATCCTGTAGTATGGACTGTTCATGATATAATTTTTTGCAGTAAATGGTCTTTTCAATTTAATCTTTGTATTTGTACGGAGAACTCTGTCTCCACGAGTGTCCTCCACAAACTCACGCATTTTACTGTATCTAAAACCCAACAATAATAATTGTATCTTCCTTCTATCCAAAAGTGGTTTCAATCTATATTCCAATTGTAAAGTTATAAATTCATCAGTGCTTATATAATTTCTATTGTTGCTAATAACCCTTATTGCTTTATGTTGGAGTGATTGCAATTTCTTAATCATGTCAGTGGTACTACTATCCACTATACAACCAACATAATCCAAGATGGGAAGTACATATTGTTTATATATCAATAAACTAGTTTGTACAGTCAAATATTTTCGAATATAATCCAACTCCAATATCCTATTATTAACCCTACTAATAGTAGTGCTTAAATGTCGTCGATAGTTAAGACCCTGATCTATATTTACACCTAAATACAGATAATTATCTACATTTGATATGAGTTTGTCACCGAGTTGTAACGCAGTACTCATATTTTTAATCTTACCTTTCGGTACTATTTCCATGTATTTAGTTTTTTTGTAATTTATAACTAATTTATTTTCATTGCACCATTGAACAAGGTACCCAAGTGTCCTTGTTAGTTCCTCTCTAGCTGCTACTGAAGACAATCCCTTTACGAGAATTGCAGTATCATCTGCATACATATTTAACATAACAGGATCATTTATTACATTAAATATGTCATTTACATAAAGAATGAAGAACAATGGGCCTAGAGTGCTGCCTTGTGGAACGCCATTTGTCACTTTAATTTCGGATGAAATATATTTACCAATTTTCGTACTATGATATCTATCCATATATGAATTTACCCACATTATAAATTTCTCTGGAAAACCATATTTCTTTAACTTTTTTAGAAGAATACAATGATTAACAGTATCAAAAGCCTTTGAATAGTCCACAAAACAACACTCATTTACAAAACCATCATTCAAATTATTATAAATATTTCTTGTTAATTCCATAATCCCTGTCATAGTGCTATGGTTTTTACGGAAACCATGTTGATTAACACTTAATAGTCTATTCTCCTCCAAATAGTAAATCATCTGTCTATGAATGCACTTTTCTAACAGTTTGCCAGGCAACGGTAAGTTGTGTATTGGTCGCCAATTATCACACTCTTTTGGGTCCCCTTCCTTAGGTATCGGTGTTATAACACTGTTTCCCCATGCACTTGGGAAAATACCAGTATCTATCGAGTAGTTAAATATGTGTGTCAATTCAAGGCTACGTTATGCAACCATACGTTTTTGGTTCGTATGTTACTTACTAAAATGTTACGTAACTGTTATATTATTTTTCTGGGAGGTTGAAACCTAACTAAAACAGAATGTTATCATAACATCCTGATGAGGTAATGTCAAGACCAAATCGAAACAGAATGTCATTGTGATATTCTGATTAGGTGAGGTCCAGACCTCACTTGAACAGAACATTGTTGTGACCTATTTACCAAGGAGGGTCCTAACCTTATCTAAGCAGAACATTATTATGAGATTCTGATTAGGTCAGGTCTTAACCCTACCTAAACAGAAAGTTATTGTGACTATTTTATAAAGTTTGGTGTCAACCTAACCTAAACAGAATGTTATTGTGACATCCTCAGTAAGTGAGGTCTCAACCACATCTGAACAGAACATTATTTTGACATTCTTATTGGATGAGGTCACAATATTAGCCACACAAATAGCATTACAAGAAGGTTATCAGAATGTCACAATGTAAAGTTGCAAAAGTTGGTTGTGGCAACATATTTTGGAGTCATCAAAAGCCGCTGCAACCTTACAGTAATGTAACAAGAACAAATCACCTCACACTATGCCTAGAAAAGACAAAAACAGATACAAATATTGTTTGATATTCGGTTCCTTGTGATTATGGCACCTGGATTACCCGTGAAGATTTAAAGTAACTGCAACTCTTAAGTTCCATTCGCCATACACGATTTTTAATTGCAATTTGATGTACTTTTATCATCGTTTTCTACAGAGAATTATTATTACGTTGTTCCATGCTAGTTGAGATAATCATTTGTTGTATGCTGGGTCAATCTTAAAAACCGGCCTAACACCTTGGCCGAAGCATACCAAGGCTAACACTTTTTTGAATAAAATAACAAAAAAAGAAAAAAATCATTGTGGCTTCATGCTTCCAACATTGGAAGATCGCAGAAAACCTATTGGAATGCAGTTAATGGGAATCTGTTCAGCATGTCAACTATGTTATGTCCTTGGTATTTTGAGTCAAGAGAAAACAGGGGCTGATCCAGAGGGGTCCAAGGGCTCCTGAGCCCCTGAGCCCCCCTTTATATTGGGGACTTGATTTTAACAAAAATAAAAAGGAAACGTTGCACACATGTGTATAAATACACAACATTGTAGTACTTAGTTTATATGAGATTTCCCCCCCCCCCCCCCCCGTTACTTTTAGAAATCCCGTGTCCACCCCTGGAAAATACTGTTAAGTGCTGGTCAATCAAACTGCAAGCTTCATTAGATATCCTAGGATCAAATATTCAGAGGTACAAATGCAGTTTAGACCTTTTTGATCATGTGCAAACAGAAGGACTTTTAGTGTAGAATCATTACCTGTCAGTTCAAGCTGTACAAAGGTTGAAGAGTCTGTACTAAGTAATCTATGTAATCAACAAATACAATGTATCATGGTTTATTTGACTCCGGTAAAAGGATATTCAATATTTACCTGCATTGGTGGAGACTAGGACATTCTAGTGGGAGGCCATTCTTATGGGCCTTCCAATAAGAACGTAAAAAATTGAAGGAGGATCGGGGGATTTTGAAATGTTTGAAAACATAATAATGTTTGTATTATGAACATTCCTGTACAAATACAAGGCATACTTTAGCTGAAAGGCGGTTCAAAATGCCTGTACATACTTAATAGATGGCCTCCATGGAACCGGATTTAACCTAAATATAAACTGTAACCTTAAGTTATCCATATGGTGTATCCACTTATAAGTATTTATTCCTATTCAAGTTTCAAAATTGAATGCTATAAGAGGCAACGCAGTTAAAAATCTTTTAACAGATAGTTCATGGTGAGAAAGTCATGGACCTAAAACGTTTATTATATTGGGTAAAATTTGTAAGTGATATATCTACAAAAAGGTAAATAACAACATATGCTCTACCATGTAATAAAATTGCTACTGATTCCTTCATACGAATATTCTGGACAGCAAAAAGATGAGTCAGTCATAACCCCATTCCCGCCCAAAATGTAAAGACGTTATGCAGATGATGTCACATCTCTCAAAATGGGCTGGCAGCCATGTTGGTGACTACTCCATCATCATTATTGTTCACAATTCCTACACATTTAGAACATACATTTTTGTCAGATACACTAATCTAATCTGCACAATGACTATAGACCTTGTCTAGACGTGGTCACGTGACTAGATTTTGGTGATCACCACTTGATTGTCGAAACCATGTAGCCACAAAAAAAACTGAAATTAATAAAATCAAAATGATTAAAATGTTGATTATTCTCTGAGTCAACGCTAAGACAATTTACCTCAAACATATCTTGTTCATACCTTGAAATTGTAAATACAAACAATTTTAAGTTGACCACCAATATGGCGGCTGGCACATTTTGGGAGGCGTACCGTCATCTGCACAATGTCTATACCGTATACGGGAGAGGCCCATTGGGCGCCGCCATATTGAACAATGGGGAATTCTGATAGGCTGAAAAGTCGCGCTTGTCCACCCACAGGAAACTGGGTCAAAGGTGTGCGCATGCGCAGACCAGGACTCCCGAATGAGGTATAGCTGATACATCCTGAAAGGTGCACTCTACCGATCGGCCTCCCTGATGGCACCGATGTAAAATTCACGAGAGCGGAGTAAACATCCTAGATCGGTTGGCCCAGGTACATCAGATTGATACATCCGCCTCATGTGATGTGTACATATGGGCATCTGTGATTTGATGAAGTGCTCCGAGCACAAATCCCTGGTACGTAAACAGCGTACACTGATATTGGCAGTCGGCCATTGTATATAACAGGGGGTCTGGATGGGGGGTCTCATTTCGCCTGTCAATCTTAAGAAATGGCTTTGTCACTGGGTTGAATTTAAGAAAAGTTCATGTTGAATGTCACTAAGGGCGATGTCACCTGTCGATCATAAGAAATAGCTCTGTCGCTGTGTCAAATTTAAGAATAGCCCCTGTCACATGTCCCTAAGCAGAAAATTGGCCGTGTTGCTGTGTCAAATTTAGGGGTCTAGACCCATATAACAAGGTTCTTGTTTATATATCTAACCAGGAACTTAGGGACACTGTCAGATTTTCTTCACACAGCCTGCTATGGTATTATATAAATATGGGCCCTTGCATATAAAAGGTTTTTCCTTATTTTGTTTTTATACATCCAACCAGGAACTGAGAAGCAATGTCAGATTTCCTCTGGTATTATTGCAATAATCCGGAAGATGATGTACTTATATAAATGTGAAGATAATGATTACATCCTCTCCAGGGACAGATTTTGATATGGACACTTGGGGCATGCTTGGTAATATGTCTACAGATCACAAGGCTTTAAGTACGTTAATATTCTTTAATTAGGTCATTATTTGTTCTTAAACATGGTGAAAAGCCAGGGATCATAATTTCTCAGCCTGTATGAATAATATGTTTAATTTGTTGTAAGTTGTTCATTTTAGATGGACATACATAACATTTATTTGTTTTGTATAGTATACAAAATGGTTTTCTCGACAAAATTTGTCCAAATTTGGCTGCAGGTGCTTAAAATCCTGCAAATCAGCTATTCGTGGTAGGGAGAATTGTAGAGGATGAGCAGGCTATTAATACAGATATTGTCATGGATACTTTCTAATCTCAGCCTGCTGATGGCGGAGAGTAACTTTGGTTTTGGGACTGATTCTATCTTTGTCTGACCAATCAAAAAATTAGTAATTACAAATGATATTTCCGAAAGCGTCCACAAAAGTTTTCAGCTCCCTACTTTGGGGCCCGAACCCCAAATCAGGCTCAATCAGGAACACCCACGGATAATGATCCAAAAACGAAGAACGGTAACATTTCCAATTAGACGGGGCTAATTAATCCAATGAAATAATTGTTTATTGTGGACTGGGATTACGCTACCCTTGACGTTAGGCGCTGACAGGATGGGCTAGCTGTCGACAGAAACAGGGCTAAAACACAGGGGCCACTAGCGCCCTATGACAACCTAATTAGGCCGAAAACGGGCACCTGTCAGTTATTTTGACCTAATTACACATTGGAAAGCAAAGTTTAGGTAGAGTTTTTCTCCTAAGGGTAATTTTGTAAAATTACCAGGGATATTTCTTGTTGTTGTTTTTCTTAACTTGGGGGGGGGGGGGACACCCTGATAAGAAGGTAATTGGGGCTTCGAAGGATGTCATTTATTAAAACATGCTAATGTAATTGGTTTGATTGCTTTTAGGTTTTGTCCCCATAAATGCCAGACAACCCACTTCCTTGAACTGTTTTGGATTTATTTAGAGGCCCTCTGATTCTCCCGACCACGGATACAGGGGTAGATCCAGGCAAGAGGTCCTGGGGGTCCTGACCCACCACTTTTGGTGGAGACTTAAGGCCATATTTCACTCTGCTGCCGCAAGCAATTTGCATTTCAGAAACGAACTTGTTGGTTTCTGCCACTGCAAGCACTCAGTAGAGAAGCTATATAAAATCATTTGTGGTGGCAATTGCATTGACCCAACGCAAGTACCAACGTTAACGCAAGTACCACCATATATAGGTTTCTTGTGTTTTGATACACCTGCAGACTAACTACAGTAATCAAAAAACACTTACTGAACCCTACCAGAAACGTGAGTTATTTATCGACATACATAGGGGAGAGATCAGACGCGGAACCTCAGACCATATATGAAACAGCCTGAACTCCAAACAACGAAAGGTAACATTACTGTGGAAGAAATCAATAGGCCTATATCTTTAGTTTCTTCCCAGAATGCACCTTGGTCTAATCTGCAGGTACACTCAAATACCAGATACCTGAGTCAATGAAAAATATACCCACTTCTGTAAGCGGAGTAAACAGTAAATGAGTAAACAGAAACGAGGCCAAAAAGAGAAAACAGTTGTGTTCAGGTATTCCGACTGACTGAAGGAAATTATAAATGTTCAAGACCATGTTTCAATAATCGGAAGTTTTCCATTTAAATGGATTTCAATGTGTGCAAACACATTAAAAAGCAGAAAGGATGTCACTGTAATCAAAATCTTAATATAAGTTTTTAGGACTACTACTTTGACACAAACTTGACTTGGTTTCTTGGTATGTTTTCTACGCTTATATTTTTATTTAGACAGTTTCACCACATATGTCAATGGGGGTGGGGTGGAGGTGTTACCAAGTTTGACGAATCCAAAATGTAATAATAGCCACGATTCGAACAACAACTTGGACTTGAGCCATTTTTATAGGATATAGACAAAGGAGGGGTGGATACAGGATTTTGAAAACGGGGGGGGTCCACATATAGGCTTAGTACTAAAACGCATTCGTGCGACGTTTTTTCCTCTTTGGCAAGTTTAAGCCCCACCAAAAAAAAAATATGATGAAGAATATTGGAAAAGCAATAGCGTATATTCCAGTTACCACTATCAGTGGCGATCTATTTGTGGGTACACATATTCCCTGAGACACCCTCTGCGAAACGGGTACACTTTCAAGTCGGAACTCTGTAGTCATATAACATAAAAAACTTATTTTAAACAAAGGATGTAATAACAATCATTATATCTATGTAAGTTGGGTACCTCCACATATGTGGCAACCAAAGATAAAATCAAAGGGGTTGAAATGGCTTGAAAACAACAATATGTATCAAGTTTTCCCTTCATCGTGGTTTCCATGAAATATTTGCATTTGGAACAGTCATTTTGGAAATTATAGATGTGCATTTTATCAAAATTTATATTTAAGTTGATAGACACAGACACTGAGTATTCAAAACTGTTTACAAATTTTAGATGAATCACAAATTAGATTAGATATGGGCAAAGGTGCCGAGTGTGTATAGTGTACCTGGTCGCGACTATAAAAAGTGTACCCGAATCAGGTAGAGGTATGAAGGTGTCGCAGTGAATGCGCGACCATACAAGAGAGATCGCAGCCTGATAAGGCCTGATAAGGCCAACTGGAATATATGCTATTGTATTAGCATAATTTATGGCTAGAGATGAAGGCAGACAGGATATTTCCTATTCATCCCAGGGTAAAATAAAACTGTTTAAAAAAAAGGGGGGGGGACCCCCTGGAACCCCCCCCCCCCCTCCACCTCCCCCGGTATCCGCCCCTGCAAAGGTGGCGGCTCCCATAGACCTTTTGCAGCGCAGAGCCCCACTGGTGGTTTTGTCTGAACCAATCAAACTGCTTTTCTTGGCCTCTGGGTACCAGCAATAGGTCATCAGTGTACAACACCAGGAACTTTCTTTGCCACTGGTTCCCAGCCATAAACGTACAACAATATCCTATGGCTGATACCCAGAGGCCCAGAAAAGTCGTTCTTTTCCTCACTGGGTAAAGGGTTCCAATCGCACCAGGCCTGACGTTTTGGGTACATGGTGTCTATGGGAGGGTTCATTGCGCAAACTCGTGGATCGGCGAACCTCAGTCTTCACCATACTATCGTTAAGTGAGTGGGAGTATCTGAAAGAAACACCACATCCAAAATTTAACACAGAACCTCACAGCTCATTGGGCTTGATAATGTCTCTATCTATCCTGATAAAGTTAGTTCAGGTTGAACACAGTTGCACGGGTCTTGAAGTCCGCATTAGAGTAATTAACTTATTCATTATTCACCAGATGGAGCCTTGGGGAGATTTAAATAGATGCCTTTTCCAGGTTACTACCAAGCCTACAGACACGCTGAACTTTGGTTCCATTCACTGTTGTCTGGTTTTGGTGGTCACCACGTAAATAAACAAAGGATACTTCTTAAGCCTGTATTCCACCAGACAATTTTAATTGGGGTTCCAGAAATCGTTAGTAGGAACGAAAACTAATCATAGGCATGTTAGATGTTGTAAACAAGGATTTTAAATTTTCTTTCAGATGGTATGCAACGTGCATACGACACTACAATACTCTGAGTGACTTACAAAATATACAAACATTGCTATAGTGAAAATATTCTTGTGGATTACAGGCTATAGGTAAACGATCTTGTTTCTTAGGAGTAGGGGCCCAGCCAAGGTGTGACATAACGGTCACGTTATGCAATCATACTTTATTGGTTTGTCTTTTACTTACTAAAATGTGACCTTGCTGTTACATTATTTTTCTTCAAGGTTGAGACCTAACTCACACAGAATGTTATCATAACATATTGTGACCTCCTCACCAGGAGAGGTCCTAACTTTACCTATCAGAACATTATTGTGACATTCTGATAAGGTCATGTCTTAACATTACCTAAATAGAGCGTTACTGTGATTATCTTAATAGGTTGGATGTCAACCTAACCTTAATGGAACATTATTGTGACATCATCTTTAAATGAGGTCTCAACCACACCTAAACAGAATGTTATTATAACATTCTTATTGGGTGGGATCACAATATCAGTCCCATAATTAACATTACAAGAACGTTGTCAGAATGTCACAATGTGATATCAGAAATGTTGGTTGCAGCAACATTATTTTGAGTCATCAAAAGAATGTCACTACAACCTTACAATCTAATGTAATAAGAATCAATCCAGAACGTTGCTGTAACATTATCAGAATGTCCTACCCTGGGCAGGGGAGACTAGGTTATGGCTTGCCTAAATTCCATATTCCACATCTGATGGGGTGCCGATTGTAGGGGCCTTTGTTGCTTTTCGGATACCAACATGTTGGTATCTTCCACCAAAATCATTGCATTGAAAACCCTTATAAAATCACTGGTCTTGGCACTTGCGTTGACCCAAGTTGACCTAAGTGCCAATGCAATCAATATCCTATAATCCACCTTGTGGTGCCTAGTTTATACTTGCAGTTGTGATGATGAATAATACAAGTCTAGAGATCTGATCAGTAAGAAATTGCTCATTTTGTGTTCCTTTTATTGTGACATAGCAATAGTTCTGGCTAGACGTAATACATATTATTTCATATAAAGTGTTGTATGTTAACAGGACGCACAGTGTCATTACACTTTGGATGTGCCATTAGAGTAGCATTTTGGTGAATTTACGATAACATAAGACAGGACAAATTAAGAGCAGGGTGACAGAAAATGTTTTTGAGTGGCGAGACAAAAAAACTTTGGGAACATTTGCGAGGGTATGCAGTAGTGCTTCACGAGCCTGTAATAAGTCCAGAAAATGGTTACGAACATTTGTGAACATTCACAAAATTTCTGAGAAACCGTTTCCAAAGTACATATTTTCGTATATAATACATTATTATATCTGTTGGAAGAACATTAAAATGAAATAGTTTGGAAATGGGGACAAAATGAAAGAAAAAATACAAATTGGTGAGGATGAACATTTCATCAACCCAAATATTGGTACCATGATTTTTATTGAATTTGGGAATTGGTTGCCTCTGGTAAAGGTATTAAATCAGTCTTTAGAACGTATGGTCCTACCTCCTCAGACAGGTATTAAATCAGTGTTGTGGCCCCTCTATGCCACTCACCATGCCATGCACCCATTGACCTCTGGTTGACCTCCAGCCACCCCCAATGACCTTGGGTGACCCTGACAGTTGGGTACATCCCATATCCAACAACATGCCATCCTTACATCCAGGGCCATGTCTAAAGAGCCTTGTTTTATTTATTACCCATGAAAACATGATGGCGTCCTGTATTGGCCTTTTTCATTAGGGTGGTGGGCCTCTGGTATTAGAGCTTCGCACTAATGTGATGTACTGACACGAAGGTCAGTCCGTGCTTGAAGTTTAGCCATATTTGTGTTTACACTAAAGCAGAGCTAAAAGTAATTACTCTTTGTCAAAAGGTGAAGAGTAAGGGGAGGAGTCTAGTGATGACTGTTATTCAATCCACATATGCCATGCAGGCAGCACTCAGGTAGAGCACTGATAGTTGTTGTGAGTTAAACATCCTGGAAAGGTTGATTCTAGAAGCTTGTTCATGGAGTTGGAATTGAAGCTGATAGACTGTTTAGCTTGGCTTGAGCGTTTACTGAGTGGGGTTGAGTGGATCCTACCCTTTGGAACTGTTTATTGTCATAGATCTTGTCAAGGGTACACGCATATACCAGATAGAATAATAGAACATCCTTTCACGTGAGTGTTATGTCTTACATGATACGGAACTATTATTATGTATTGGACGACTGCAGAAAGAAGAGAAAGACTTCAATAGGAGCTAGCTAATATCCTAGGCAATCACTTGACTTAAAATAAGACCTTAACTTTAATGGATATTTAACCAACTATAGTTCAGTGATAGGATTTGGCCTCTAAATGGTGCCAAGCTTAAATTAAGTGGTGGGTTCAAAGGGGCTTAACTTGTTGGGTACAGATGCACCCCGCTGAGGACCTCCTGGGCACCTCCTGGAGGGATGGATATGCTACTGGGGTGATCTTTGGGTCAGCAACATTCTGATTGGTTCTGTATAGATTCTTGCTACATTATTTTGATGGCTCCAGATAATGTTGCAGCAATGTACTGCTGTGTCATTGCATAGCAAATTTATCATAATGGTCTTGTTACATTCTTTAACATAAACAGGATGTTCTTGTAACATTTTGTTTTGGTTTTGTCCTAACCTCACCAAAGAATAATGCTGTAATAATGTTTTGATTTGGTGAGGTTTCAATCTCACCATCAATAATGTAAATGTTACATGCCATCTTAGTAAGGAGCAGACTGACCAAAAAAGTATGGTTGAAAAACGTTTTGTTACATCACAACTTGGCTGGGAATGAGCATTGTCACACATGAGGTTTGAACTCAGGACTTCTCATACATTATAGTGCAACACCCTATCAGCTAAGCTAATGGGACTGCTGGCGTGACACAGCCTCGTAGTTCTTGATTCACATTATAGGTATGGGGTTACAATGAAAAGGATATGCATTGACTATCCTCATAGAACCAGAGGCCAGCCTTTTGCCCCAGTGCACTATGGGTGGGGGGGGGGGAATTCCAACTCCTATGGTAGACATGATCTGCTCTACTTCTCCCCTGGGGGTACCGAGGTGGGGCTTCTGCGACCGGGAAGAATAAAGGCCCCCAGTAGCCCTGTTGATGATAAAAGGCGATGATAGGGGGGGACCCAGCACTGACCAGGTGGTTCTTTGGGTTTGATTCTTTGGTGTCTGGGTTCACTTAGGGATGAGGTACAACAAAAATGATTTCTAGGTTTTGATCCCCTACTGTTTGCCTGCCCAGTCACCCTCATCTTATTAGATACAATTACCAAAGACTAACCAAGTCAAAACATGTATCTGAAAATTCCAAACTTGTTTACGCCATGAAAATGACCCTGGCTGTGGGTACAGCGTAAAACACCCAACACTCACTCACTCTGTCCTACTCAAACACCTGGTGGTGAGTGTTGGCAACTCTCAGTCTAGTTCGACTCCACCCGCCCCCGCCCCTCACCTGTCTGACCCCGCCCCACCCCCTCTCCGTGATCCAAGGCCTCCCCAAGGACACACAGACAGACAGCTGGGGCATTCATTATTAACATGGACTTAAGGGGCCTTTAACTACGCAGTTACCTCAGGTTTTACATTGACTGACCTGATTATTACACTATGTACTGGGCAGGTGGGCAGGTGGGGGGCAGGGGCGAATACAGGATTTTTGAAAGGGAGGGGGGGGGGGGGGTCAGTATAAAGGCAAAATACTAAAACTGCATGCAAATGTGTGGACGTGTGCGGCAATTTCCCCCCTTTATCTCACATCGTTTGTGGTGGTGGTGGGGGGGGAGGTAGATTTTTGTTTGCGGCAACGTGTGCGGCAATTTCCCCCCTTTATGTAGTTTAGGGGTCCACCAAAAATGGGGGGGGGGGGGGTCAGGACCCCCAGGACCCCCCCCCCCCCCGTATCCACCCCTGGGGAGTCTTAAGGAGTATCTGGAACTGCCCAGTTTATAAAAGGACATCACCTCACTGGTCAAAATTTTGGTGGAAGATAATCTCACATCGTTTGTGGTGGTGGTGGGGGGGAGGTAGATTTTTGTTTGAATATACATAGGGACTAAACCCGCCAGACTTTAGCTGTCTCTGATATTTGCTACGATACCTCAAGGTTAAAGGCACTGATACCGATGTGCATAACAATGTGTTGGGCAGTAGTTTTCTAAGAAAGAACAATAGTACAATGGGGTAACACGTTTTTCATGGAGCAAAAAGAGATGGTTTTGCAACTCTGTTTTCTGTGAGTTTCTTAATAATAATACTCTGAAAAACACGTGTAAAATATAAGTTGAACACCAAATCCAAATCGTACACTGTTGTACAAAATCCACTAATAAAGAATTTTATTGGCTGAAAATCTCAGAACTTTTAGGTCAAAGTGTTTATTTTGTTGGAAATGTTAACAGAATAAAAATAGGCCCAGTAGAACAGTCATAATTTAACAGTGGGACCAATTGCAATAGGAATGTCTTTGAGAAATTTTCACCATAGTTTGCTGCCAACAAACAGTTTTTGATCGGTGTTTGTCAACAATGTGTGGATGCGGCTTTATCCTCTCCAACATCATGCCTATTTGATGAGGAGAGGCCTGCATTGCGTGTTACATAGTAAAGTTAGTAGCACCCTGCCGTGAGCCAACGCCATTCAGATCAAAGGTAGGGGGTGTATGGAGAGGGGATTGTAAAGGCTGTATTCCACCATATGATTTAACTCATAATTTCCAAAATTGTGACTAACAATAACAGTCTACTATAGAGATGCTACATATCATTAGAAAGGATTTTGAATTCTCTTTCAAATGGTGTGTAATCTGTATGGGTTCCTACAATGTTCCTTATGGAAATTCTGAAATGATAAAACCTTTTGGTAGTGAAACTTGCCAAGTGCAATGCAGGCTTCAGAGGGAGTGTGGGGGTGCGCCAAGTGAGGGGTCCTTATCTCTGTCCCTAGGGGAAAAGGTTTGATTAGGGGCGGTCAGAGTTAAACCAATATAATGGGGGTGGACCACTAAAATCAACATGGCCACAGGGCCATTTCTTAAATTCAACATACATCATGGGGGCTTAACGACATGACAGGAAGGGTAAAAATCATAGTGAAATGTGACAAAGGTATTTCTTAAATTTGACCTGTGAAAAGGGAATAAATAAGCAACAAAGACATGCGCCATTGTTGCTCTTCAAATATGACGAGATGATGATCAGAGAGAAAGATAAGTAGTTTTTTTAGGTG
Organism: Lepidonotus clava; assembly: GCA_936440205.1. NCBI lineage: Eukaryota > Metazoa > Annelida > Polychaeta > Phyllodocida > Polynoidae > Lepidonotus > Lepidonotus clava. The sequence goes on along the minus strand of OW387143.1, from coordinate 50,520,748 downwards.
GTCAGTGTTTTGAACCTAGGCTTGTTTTATCCTAATTGCATCTAGTTGATTAAAACAGGATGTTTTATTGGAATGGTTTGTTTCAGTGGTTCTGCGTCGCACCACCGAATAGAGCCGGTGTTCATACTCTTCATAGTTCAGTGCATCTGCAGCACAACTTTTCCAATATGTTTAATGGATTCTCAATGGATGCTTGGCAGATGCGAAGTGTTGGAAAACAAATAGTGGTGATGTAAAATTTGTTGACTAATTTCTGTTTAGTGTGAATTTTAGTGGATTTTTCCATAACCACACACTGTTAGAACTATAGAGAACAGAGAAAGTATTGTTTGATGACATGTTAATTTATGTATCTCCCTCCATCGAACAGACAAAATCACCTGTGAGTGGTCTTTTACATGTGAACTCACCCAGTTTTAATTAAAAAAGACAAATGAGATTTAAAAGATACACATTATGATGACCAAATACCTCTCTGACATGGTTATAGCCGGTCCCCACTGAGCCTGAGAAGATAAAGAGACACACTTTGTTGTGTGTGAAAGAATAGTAAAGTGCAAACCAAGTATATTAGGAATGAGAAAGTGAAATGGTCATAATCTCATATCATAGGTCTAGACCCTTAAATTAAAACAGCCTGAAATGGCTATTTCTTAAATGTGATACATGTCACAACTGTTTTAACAAGTTGGGAAAAGAACATGCAACATACAACACGGCAGTTTCTTAAAACACGTTTAAACAACATTAGCATTTTTAGGGATAACAGCAGGCGACATAACCATTTCTTAAATTCAAAATCATGACAACCCATTTAGAGCCCCCATCCAGAGCCCCCTTATTAAGATTTTTCCAAATGAGAAACACATTTATAGCATAACCCAAGGGAGTATGCCCTCTCGACCGAAATCTGTGGCTTATAACCAGATTAATGTTTAATCCAACCGCAATTCGTGGTAAACATGTTTTTGTATCTGTCTTTGCTCCAACATATGGGGGACGACTGTGTCCGAGTCATTAAGGCTTAATCCTGTTTCCAGAGATTAACAACATTTAATCTGCCATTAGGCGCTGATTTATTTGGTATCGTCCTAGATTACCTTGTCTGGAGGTAAGGAGCTGGAAGGTTCTGCTCCCAAAAGAGGGAATACTTGTGGCCCTGGAGGGGGGTCCTGATGTCACATGTTGAGTTTAAGAAATGCCAATTTTGTCTGTTTTTGTCAATGTCCTGTGTGTTGCATTCAGGAAAAGGCCATGTCACAATGTTGAAGTAAAGAAATTTCCCTGTCACATGTTGTTCCTTAAGTAAAGGGATGCTGCTTGTCAGATTTAAGAAACAGCTATGTAGTGCTGTTGATTTTAAGGTTCTAGACTAATGTACTACGTGGTTACCTTCTTGGAGAAGAATTTTGCTGTTGAACAAGTCGTGAGACTGAAAGTTTAAATGTTGGATGCGAAGGCAAATAAGGTTCTCTTGGGAGAAAGTGATTCACACTTGTTGATGGTTTGGATATCACCAGACACTTTTTGCAGTATCACTTTAAAGACAAGTGTGTCATATTATTTTTCAGAGGGAAGAGGTTTGCTACTGATTTAAAATCTTCAAAACCTAGAATGTCTGGTCGACTTGCTGTTGTGTATCAGTTTAAAGTCTCTATGGAGAGGTGATTTATAATCTTGTAAATATCTTACTAATTCTCTATAGACGACTACATTTAATGTTTATTTCTTTAGGTAGATGATCACTTCTAATTGGAGAAGAACTTCATTAGAGGTAGAGATTAGGTGGAGATGTATACCAAACTCAACGACTGAATGAAGGACGACTTCAGTATTTATTGAGTATAAAATAGTGCTTAAAAGGTGCAGCATGATCAACATATTTCAACCTGTCAAAGTCTTCATCGGGATAATTCAAAAGTCATTGAACACGTTTATATATGAGTAGGTCTATGGGATAGAATTAACAGTGAATTAAAAGTGTGGAATCTATTGGGTAGAATAAAAAGTGGAAAGTTCACACTAATTGATAAAAAGGTCATCCAGATTTTTGGTTTTAATGAGAGGCAGTCACATTTTCTTTTGTTACTTTGTCTAAAGAAGCACATTTATCTTATCAAAATGTCATCATATCCCAGTTAGAACCTACCTTTTGCTCTTCATTCCTCTCATATTCCATTAATTTATGATTTAATTTGTGAGTTCTTAAGTTTGCTATCTTTAGTAATTGGCTAGACAAGGCTGTTTTTGCCCAAGTCACCCTAGATTATGTAACAGAAACAGTATGGTTGGGAAGTCTATTACTATATGTTTCAGCTTATCTTGTGGTAAGATTCTAAAACTAAACTACTCAACCATTACAAATGTTTTTTCATTTAAATAAAATAGTCAATTTCTTACAACATTTTTATCTATTATAAATACAGGTAGGAGTTAATCATAGGAAAGGAGCACATCAAAAAGTAAAAATGTTTATCTGAATGCACCATATGAACAGTTTTTTTATCCTTAATCTCAACCATTTCAGTCTGAATATTTGTATTCAAAGTTGTGCAGATGCCGTTACGATACCCAGAAATGCACATAGATTTAGTACCTGGTACCTGGTAAAATTCTGACCCCTCCCTTTCTCAATTCCTTTATCTGCCCCCAACTATTTGTTATGATTATACACAAAATTACAATTATGCTTGCAGGTACAATTACATTCTGTTTGGGTGGAGATTGAAACAGACCTTTTTAGAATGTCAGTTTTGGTTAGGTCTCCACCTCACAATATGAATCCATGCCATGATTCATTATAAGTCCCCTATAACAGTTTCCATGAATTTTTCTTGTAATCTATCTCATCATAAATGGGACATTTGATGTTTGTCCTCGTGGGGAGGGGGGGAGGGGAAGTGGATATATATAATTTAGAATAACATGAGAAACGGTTAGTTATTACAGCTATTGTAACTGCTTTAAACATTTACCAAAACTGAATGTGTTGCATAATGCTTAAAAAAAGAAGTCTGTGGCCTACATCAAAGAGGAAGTATTTTTCAATTTATCAGAACCGGAGCTGCTTATATCACTTTTTCCTTCTGTGACTTTAAGAATCGCACTTCCCTCACACTTAGTGGAGCTGTCAATTTGAATACTTATTTGCCCTTTCTCTGATAGCCTTTCTGACAGTTTGGCAACTCACAGCCAAGCATCAAAATATATGATGCGATATGTGATAATTATGAGTTACCAGAGGTCTCAAATAACGAGTGGGGAAGGGAGAGAGGGTAAACGAATATATTTAATTATGAATGACATAAGAAACGGTTCGTTATAACTGTTATTGTAACTGCTTAAAACATTTATAAAAAAAACTTAATGTATTGCATGATGCTAAAAGAAAAACATACTGACACAAAACACTACTAGTTTATCAGTACTTTTAATTGCCCACCCACAATCTTTTGTCAACCACTGAGAAATTTCCACTGTAGTTGGCAACTGACAAATACTTATCAGTAGTGGTTGGTCACCTAACGTAACCAACCACTCTCACTGTTGAGAATGATGGCTTTGTCAACTAATGCACAGTTGTTTGAGAATCCAGCATCAATTTTCACTCACCTATGATAAATACCCCTGTTTGAAAATTTTAGGAAATCTATATTTAAATATACATTTTTCAGAATTGTTTCCAGAATAAAAATCAGCCCAGTAAAAGAGCCATAATTCAACAGTGTATTCCATTGCAACAGTCACATCCCTGTAGTGAGACATTGTATTATTTCACTTTTTTCCTATGTGACAGGTCACAGTGGCCCATTGCATAATGGCATGTATAAGAGCAAACAATGGTCTTGTCAAATCATAAACTGTTGTGCAAAGAGCCAGCATCAAATTTCACCCATTAATAATTATTCTTATGGGCTGACAATCTCTGGACTTTTAGATACAAGTATATTTTTAGAACTTTTTACAGAATTAAGATTTATCCAGTAGAATGGCCACAATTCAACAGGGGACCCATTGCATCAGGGACATTCCTGTTGCAAGGTATAAGGTTGTTTCACAAAGTTATTATGCGACAGGCCACACATTTTTTGGTTACCCACAGACAACCTTTCATTAGCCACAAGAAATATTCACCATTGTAAGCCACCAACAAACACCTGTTGGTTGGTGTTGGTCAACTGTGTATGAATGTGGCTTTAACATCATGCCTATTTGATGAGGAGAGGTCCTCATTGCGTGTTACATAGTGAAGTTAGTAGCACCCGGCTGTGAGCCAACGTCATTCAGTTCAAAGGTATGGGGTGTATCAAGAGAGGGTTGTAGGAGGAACTCTGGGGGTATGCCAAGTGACGGGGCCCTATCTCTGTCCCAAGGGGAACAGGTTCAATTTATCGCGGTTAGAGTTAAACCAATATAATGGGGGTGGACAACTATAATCTACTTGGCAACAGGGGCATTTCTTAAATTGGAGGTGTGATATGAGGCTTTAGTGACATGATAGGAAGGGTAAAAATCACTGTGACATGCAACATAGGTATTGGGATAAATAAGTGACAAAAAAATGCAACATTTGGGCTTTTCAAATTAGACATGCGACTTCGGGACCTCCCTATCCAGACCCCCAATACAGTGAGATGATGATCAGAGAGAAAGATAAGTTGTTTTAGGTGGTCAGTGTTTTTAACATGAGTCTGTTTTATCCTAATTGCATCCAGTTGATTAGAACTGGATTTTTTTATTTGAATGGTTTGATTCAATGGTTTTACATTAGATCACAGAATTGAGTGTCTGTTTATATTATTCAAAGTTTTGTGCATCTGCAGCATGCAGGTGTTGTAAAACCTGTTGATTTATTTCTGTGGAATTTCTCAGAACTATAATGCTAGGAGGATAGAGGATAGAGAAAACTTTGTTCGATGAAAAGTTTATTTGGTGGATTTTAAGGTCTCATATGTCAAAATACTTCCTGTGTAATTAAAGCTATTGAACAATTCTTTTCAAAACACTTGTCTCGTGTGAAATCTGCAAGGTGTGAACCAAGTATATAAGGAATGAGAGGGGAAAATCACATATTATGAGTCTCGACCCTTAAATTTGACAGCTTGACAGGGCAAGTCGTTGAAAATCAGGGGATAATTTGGTGACTTGCACCACAACTATTTATTAGGGACAACTTGATGGGACAGGGCCATTTCTTAAATTTGATAGTGCGACACTGCAATTTCTTAAATGCAACCATGAACATTTCTAGAGACAACACAAAAACAGGCAACATTTCCATTTATTAGATCCAACACGGAAAATATGGACCCCCATCCGGAGCTCCCATATTGAGATTCTTCCAAATGAGAAACACATTTATAGCATAACCCAAGGGAGTACGCCCTCTCGCCTGAAATGCAATCCGTGGCTTATAACCAGATTAATGTTCAATCCAACTGTAATTTGTGGTAAGCATGTTTTTGTTTCTGTCTTGGCCCTAACATATGGACAACGACTACGTCCGAGTCATTAAGGCTTAATCCTGTTTCCTGAGATTAACAACATTTAATCTGCCATTAGGTGCTGATTTATTAGGTATCATCCTAGATTACCTTGTCTGGAGGTAAAGAGCTGGAAGGTTCTACTCCCAAGAGAGAGAAATCCTACAGGGGGATCCTGATGTCACGTGTTAATTTTAAGACATGCCAATTTTGCCTGTTATTGCCTATATCCTTTGTTGCATTTGAGAAAAGGCCATTATTGCAACATCAAGTGTAAGAAGTTTCCTTGTCACATGTTGTCGCATGTCAGAACTAAGAAACAGCTGTGTAGTGGTGTTTATTTTAAGGTTCTAGATCTATATGCTACGTCGCTACTTTCATAGAGAAGAATTTTGCTGTAGAACAAGTTGGGAGACTGGAAGTTTGATTATTGGACAGTGTAGACAAATACCATGTGAGAAAATGAAATATTTGCCATGAATTTGTACATAATTGTCTAATATTCAAAGAGAGATGATTTATAATAGTGTAAATATCTTACACAGTCTCTGTAAATGACAACATGTTTATTTCTTTAGAGAAAAGATCACTTCTGTTGAGTGATTGACAGAGGAAATTCGATGCATGTTTTATCAATTATCTTTTGAATCATATCATATGTTCTGCAAATTGGATAAGTGCTGAGGAAGCACTGCACTCTACTCAAATCATCATTCTTCAAAATCCTTTTCATTACGAAGACTGTCATATACCCAATGACTGACAAGAACTTAGATAGAGGCAGTCACATTTTCGTACGCTACCCCACCTAAAGAAGCACATTCATCAAAATGTCACCCGATCCCAGTTAGAACCTACTTTTTGCGCTTCATTCCTCTCATATTTTATTAATTTATGATTCAATATGGGAGTTCTTAAAGTTTAGTTTTTTAGTAATTAGCTAGACAGGAATGATTTTGCCCAGGTCACCATAGATTATATAACACTTAACAGGCAGAGTATTTTGGGGAGGTCTATTATTGAATGTTTTAGAGTATCTTGTGGTAAAAACTCTTAAACTAAACTACTCAACCATCAAAAATGTTTTCTCAATTAAAGAAAGAGTCACTTTTTTTTATAATATTTGTATATATTACAAATGCAGGCAGGAGTTAATTCAAGGAGAGGGGGACATCAAAAAGGAAACATGTTTATTTGAAATAGGCCCTATGAACAGTTTTCTATCCTTAATCTAAACCATTTCCATTTGAATAATTGTATTCATTGTTGGGCAGATGTCGTCACGATACTCAGAAATGCACCACTTTAGTACTTAGCCTATATAATACTGCCCCTCCCTTTCTGAAACCCTTTATCTGCCCCCGCAAATTGTTACATGATTATATGCAACGTTACTTGCAATGATGCTTTCAGTTACAATTAACTTATGTGTAGGTGGGGATTTAATGATACATAATTATTTAGACTAACACCATAACTTTCTGCTTTGGTTAGGTCTGAACAATAACCTGTAGATCAGAGAAAAATGGTAGGGAAAAATCAGATTTATGACATTGACAGAGTAGACACATAATGTTTAGTTGTTTTATCCATATTTTCTATTTACTTTATATGGGGCAAAACTGCCATAGTCAAAATTGGTCTGTGGAATACAGGTCTTAGACTACAAGCTTAATTAGTTTCCATGATTTGTTCTTGTCACGCATCTTACAATAACATTATCCCTTGTTGGTTATGGATTTACCATACCCTGGTATTATTTAAAATGAAATCTTACAGCTTAGACAAGCTGAACAAGCTGAACAAGTCAAACTATTTTCTATTGTCGGAAATACTTTCCTGTACCACCGTGCAGGGTGATAACACTTTTTCTTATCACCCTAGGGTATGATATATAAAAACAAAAGCTGGGTTGTGGGATGCAGATAAGATAATTGTGACTTACCAGAGCTAAAGGTGGCAAAGGTGTTGACGGAGACGAGCCCTACAAGGAGCACCAGGTAAACACAGGTCGAGACCCGCAACCCACACAGCCCCTGCACCATCCTGACCACCGCCCGTGTCACGAGTCAGGGCGCAATTAAGTACTCCGTCTCTGAAAGAAGAACCGAATAAGGCAAAATAAGTCACAGCATTCACTGATTATAGGCAAGTTCTGGTTATAAACTATAACCCACACAGCCCCTGCACCATCCTGACCATCGGCTCGTCTAGGGAGTCAGGAAACGATTAAGTACTCTGTCTCTGAAAGAAGTACGGAATAAGGCAAGATAAGTCATAGTATTTGCTGATTATAGGCAAGTTCTGGTTATAAACTGTAGCCCACAAAGCCCCTGCACCATCCTGACCACCATCGGTGTCACGAGTCAGGGCGCAATTAAGTACTCTGTCTCTGAAGAGGTACGGAATAAGGCAAAATAAGTCACAGCTTTCACTGATTATAGGTAAGTTCTGGTTATAAACTATAACCCACACAGCCCCTGCACCATACTGACCACCGCCTGTCTCACGAGTCAGGGCGCGATTAAGTACTCCGTCTCTGAAAGAAGAACCGAATAAGGCAAAATAAGTCACAGCATTCACTGATTATAGGCAAGTTCTGGTTATAAACTATAACCCACACAGCCCCTGCACCATCCTGACCATCGGCTCGTCTAGGGAGTCAGGAAACGATTAAGTACTCTGTCTCTGAAAGAAGTACGGAATAAGGCAAGATAAGTCATAGTATTTGCTGATTATAGGCAAGTTCTGGTTATAAACTGTAGCCCACAAAGCCCCTGCACCATCCTGACCACCATCGGTGTCACGAGTCAGGGCGCAATTAAGTACTCTGTCTCTGAAGAGGTACGGAATAAGGCAAAATAAGTCACAGCTTTCACTGATTATAGGTAAGTTCTGGTTATAAACTATAACCCACACAGCCCCTGCACCATACTGACCACCGCCTGTCTCACGAGTCAGGGCGCGATTAAGTACTCCGTCTCTGAAAGAAGAACCGAATAAGGCACAATAAGTCACATCATTCACTGATAATAATGATCACTAGTTTTTCACCATGATTAAGAACAAATACCGATAAGATAAATGAAAATGTCTATGCTAAAGCCTTGTTATTTGTCAACATATTACCCAGCATACATCCTGATTAAGGCTAACCTGCAGGTATGACTCAAGACATTGGCTATCTGTGGTTGGGAGAATTAAAATCTACGTTTTATAGTCATTTCCTTTCATTTCATTTCCCGTTTCTCAAACTGACCTTTTATTAATGTGTTTCACATTAACTTTGACAATATGTAGACCCACGCGTTTTGTACAAAAGCGTCGATTTGCAATGGTAGTTTTTTTTGTATACAAACGTTTCGTATAGTGTTTTAAAAAATTGCAAAAGGGTTGCCTTACATGTCATAAGCCCCAATGTCATAAAGCAAAAGCATGTTGTAAAAGAACACTACAAAACCTGAAACTCAACTCTTAACGAGTGGAATTCCCCTGACAACCAGAAACAAGATGACACTGCTTTAACGTCAGAGACGTGCCACGTATTTTGTTCACAAAATATCATATGTATATATCATATGTAAGTAAAATATAGACTCGTAGATACAGAGTTTGGATAGAGATGGGCCTGGGAATGGTTTATGAAGAATGCGCATGGAAAATCTTTCACAAAAATTAAAAAGAAAATCAAACAAAATTGATTCTTTATCGTGTCGCGTTTCGCAACATACTTTTTTGAAAAGGCTGACCTGCTCTGGTGTATGGATATGAAACAATTTTTTTCCCTCTAGTAAATCTATAAGGAGTGAAGTGACCCATTTACCAAAACTGCCAAAAGGTAGGCAGAGTGAATGACCCTTTCTGAAGCCTGTAGGGTGTGAATGGTTTCATTAGGCATCACCTCAGTAGTCACAGTTGGTTGAGGATAATGTCATACTGTTTGTGTTAGGACTGTCGGTCGACAAGCTTTGTCGGTCATTGCTTATAGAACAATTTATAAATTCATGATTTATAACTTAAGACACAGTAAAAGGAAAGTAAAAGGGTAGTTTGGGGGCACGGCCACCGATTTCTAAACAAAATCTTCAACAAATATTCAATAAAAGTGATAAGACATTATTCTTGTGCACAATTTGACTAGCACTGCCATCCTAACCCTTCCTTCTTGTGGTTGGTTGACAAGTGAAAAGTTGCCGTTGCTTATGATAATAAAGAAACAAACCTTGAATAAAAGTCCGTCACCAGAATAGAGTTAGTAGTCCCGAGGTCTCCTTATCAAGCTCCGGTACAACGCCCATGGAGTCTCACACGTAGCCTTAAGAGTATCCCACCACGTTATGAGTAGCTCAGAACTATCCCAGCCCTTTAAGAGTAGCTCAGAACTGTCCCACTACACGTGGTCGCCAGGACTGCAGTGAATGAGTTTGGCTGGTGAGTTGGTCGGAGGTAAGAGGGGGCGGCCTTAAGAGGTATTTATACCAGGTGCGCTGTGAGTAGTATCTGTGAGTTGCTCACTTAACATGAACCTCAAGGGGGTATTCCACCACACGACATGGGCTGCGATATCAGCATGATATGACTATAATGATAGAAAAATATGCATTCAATAGTGATATCATGATTAAAGAGTGGTAAATTGGAGCATGTATCATATGTCTAATGTCGAGTTTTATCTGTAATATGTATACTTTCCTTGCGACATTGCCATATCGCAGCCGATGTCGTGTAGTGGAATACCCCCTTTTAAGGGGTATTTATACCGGACGCGGCAGTGGGCGAGTGAGCCTCAGTGAGGGCCTAAAGGGGCCTTTACACTGGCCGCGGCAGTGGGCGAGTGAGATTCTGTGAGGGTTTAAGGGGTCTTTACACCAGGTGTGGCAGTCAGTGAGTGAGCCACAGTGAGGGGGAGTGTTGGCCTAAAGCGCCATACCCACTGGACGATTTTGGGAGGGAATCGGCGCAGGCGTCAGCGCCGACATCGGCCGATTCCGATGGAAAAGCCATACCTACACACAATCAGTGCTGACGTCAGTGTCGGCAAGCCCCGATCCTTATTAAACATGTTTGATAATTTTACGCCAACGCTGATGTTGGCCATCGGCATCGGCCTTCGGTCGATCCATTAGTGGGTACGGACCTTAAGGTGCCTTTGCACTGGATACTGCAGTGAGCAAGTAAGCCTCAATGAGGGCCTTAAGGGGCCTTTATGCCTGAAGCAGCAGTGAGCATGCTGGTATGGGAGACAAGGAGGGTTGGCCAAAACCAATATTGGGTCAAAATTTGGCAAAGTTTATTAACTATTCAAAGACATTCTATGACCACAACTGATGCCAATAATTAAATATAATCTGTGAAAACAGGATTTAACTTCATCAAAATACAATAAAACATGTCCTCAGCAAATTTTCGTAACCCACCAATTTTGGTTTGTTTACAAACATTGCTGTTTACAGACAGGAAAGGCAGGTGTTTTATGGAATTCAATTTAAATTTAAGTTAGTTTTCATGGTTAAACTGTACCACTACCTAAGCATAGACTTTTAGAATGTATTTCTAAAGCTATTTGAGTTTGGACAATTTTGTCACATTTTAGCACAACATTGCTTTTGCCTCCCTATAAGGGATTTTTACACTGGGCGCAGAGTGAGCAGGTCAGACATGTGAGTAACTCGGAGAAATGCCAATAAATTTCTCCATTGGTAGGAAAATGTTATAAGCCATTAATTTAAGAATCGGCTCAGAAGATGATGGCTTCAAGACTACACCTCCCACACACCATATGCCCATACCATATAAACCTAACCCCTTTAGTAGTACCCACCCACCCACAACCTCTCCTCTCATACAATGGACCGGTCCTACTCTCGTCTGACGTCACTTGACACGCCCACGTGACCGGGGCATGCGCACTGAGGACGTGCAGTTGGATTCTGGGTAATGTGTGAAGGAGTCAGGCCTCTTTACGTCACACCTTATTGTGATTAGGCCATTTTCACCGGTCTGCTAGGGCGGACTTGTTCTGGTCATAAAACAGGTAGTTATTTATAGTTATGGCAAGGGGTATACGGCCTATGAGGGTCCCGATTCAGCGAGTCAGAGAAACCGGAACTACGTTGGTTATGACCGGAACTAGTTTTTGGTACAACTCTAACAGCGGCGGATCCAGAGTGGGGGGTGGGCAAATGGGGCAATTTCCCCCTCCCCTGCCCTTAGTACGAGGGGACAACATTTGGCATCTTCAAATTGGAAGATCTATGGAACTCGCATACCTGGTATAGTGGTAGGTGTCACTAATGGTTTATTTGTTTCTGGTCAGTCAACCATGACAGTGACCGCAGTTATTGTAACTAATTTGATGTATTACAACGACTCAACATCTGTAGAGTCTATATTTGAATAGATCGGCAAACCTGGGATCGGGGCACTTCGTGAAAGTTTAGCTTTTGAGATGTTTTCACAGGTTGGGTCATGTGGGTGGTTAGTTCCAAGACGTTTTAGCCCACTCAAGTATAAAAGGAGGACACAATTGAAACTTATCCAGGTCACAACCTTGTACTTGCAGTGCCTAAAAATTAATCTTGTTCTAAAATGCATGGTTATCGACGAAGGAAAGAGCGCATCTCAGGTTTTCTGTGGATATACAAACATTTAAAACGCCCAGGAGCTCATGTGACACTTTCATGGCGATTTCATGTCATTTTGGCAGAGTAGAGTTAGATCTACATATTATATTAATATTACCTGTCAGTAGAATTTCAAAAGGAAATTGCTGCCAGCATGCTATATATTTGCCCCCAAAAGATTCGGATGGATATTTGTCAATTTACTAACTTTGTGAACTAATCATCATGCATATGATCTCAGAGCCTCAAACGAGATCAATTAAACACCCAATTATACATTCTTATTGTTCTTTAGGCAGAAGCATTGAATGAAATATGGCCACAAAGAAAAACGTAATATTGCACAGAGAGTAACTAAGTGTGATTAACCATCTGATTGTTAAATAAATAACAGTTTTAATTTGCCAGTCCCGTACGCCGACTCTAACATCAACTTTGTTGCACTTCATTATGGCCTGCTAAATGTACAATGTTTGTTTTGAAGGGATTCAAAAGCAATATCAGGTCAAAATTGGGCAAAATGTATCAACTGCTGAAATACATATTCCTTCACCATACCTGAGGCTCATGATAAAATATAAACTGTAAAAGCAGGCCTAACCTCAACCAAAATACAATAAAAAAGAAAGGCAACTTGAAAATGTATGTGTAGGGAATCCATTAAGCAGAGGTGTGGAAAATTGTGATGACAACTAGAAATCTGTTTTATATATCTAAATACACATGCTACACTTGACTCTGCCTGTTTTGATGCCCCGGACAGCGATGGGATGAGTCGAGCGAGTCCCAAATGACCCCTGAATAATTCACCGGGAGGGAGTTCAAGTACAAAGTATGATCAGGGTAATGGTCCCTGGGTAGAGGTGGGGCGGAGGTGGTTACACACGTGACAAGGGTGTTTGGGGTTAGAGGGAACTCCGAAAAGTGTTTATTGTAAAGGGATAGATGCGGGGCGGAGAGGGGTTACGTGCAAGCCGAGGGTGTTTGGGGTTAGAGAGAATCCCGCAATGTGTTTATTGTAAAGGGATAGAGGCAGGGCAGAGGGGGTTACATGTGAGGTAAGGGTGTTTGGGGTTAGAGGGAATCTCCAAAGTGTTTATTGTAAAGGGATAGAGGCGGGGTGGAGGGGGTTACACACAAAGCGAGGGTGTTTGGGGTTAGAGGGAATTCCACAAAGTGTTTATTGTAAAGGGATAGAGGTGGGGCGGAGGGCGTTACACGCGAGGTGGGGGTGTTTGGGGTTAGAGGGAATCCCGCAAAGTTTTAATGTAAAGGGATAGAGGCGGGGTGGAGGGTTTACACGCAAAGCGAGGGTGTTTGGGGTTAGAGGGAATCCCGGAAAGTGTTTATTGTAAAGGGATGGAGGTGGGGCGGAGGGCGTTACACGCGAGGTGGGGGTGTTTGGGGTTAGAGAGAATCCCGCAAAGTGTTTATTGTAAAGGGATAGAGGCGGGGCGGTGGTGGTTACACGCAAGAAGAGGGTGTTTGGGGTAAGAGGGAATCCCACAAAGTGTTTATTGTAGAGGGATAGAGGCGGGGCGGAGGGGGTTACTTGTGAGGCGAGGGTGTTTAGGGTTAGAGGGAATCCAAAATGTGTTTATTGTAGAGGGATAGAGGCTGGGTGGAGGGGGTTTCATGCAAGGCGAGGGTGTTTGGGATTAGAGGGAATCCCACAAAGTGTTTATTGTAAAGGGATAGAGGCAGGGCGGTGGTGGTTACACGTGAGGTGAGGGTGTTTGGGGTAAGAGGGAATCCCACAAAGTGTTTATTGTAAAGGGATAGAGGCGGGGCGGTGGTGGTTACACGTGAGGTGAGGGTGTTTGGGGTAAGAGGGAATCCCACAAAGTGTTTATTGTAGAGGGATAGAGGCGGGGCGGAGGGGGTTACACATGAGGTGAGGGTGTTTGGGGTTAGAAGGAATCCCACAAAGTGTTTATTGTAGAGGGATAGAGGCGGGGCGGAGGGGGTTTCATGCAAGGCGAGGGTGTTTGGGGTTAGAGGGAATCCCACAAAGTGTTTATTGTAAAGGGATAGAGGCAGGGCGGTGGTGGTTACACGTGAGGTGAGGGTGTTTGGGGTTAGAGGGAATCCCACAAAGTGTTTATTGTAAACGTCATAAAGATGTTACGTGAGATGAAGATGTTGGAGTTTGGGAGTATCCCAAAAAGTGTTTATTGTAGACTCAGTAACGTGTAACCTAAGATGGGGGCATAGGAGTTGGGAGCATCCCATTTACCACCACCCTCATTAATGTGTAACTTGAGACCAATGAGTGTGGGGTGTCCCAGAAAGTGTTTATTTTAATCCTCAATGATGTGTAACGTGAGAAGAGGGTGATAGGGGTTGAGGGGCATCCCAGAAATTGTTTATCGTAAACCTCATTAATGTGTGACTTGAGGCGAGGGCGTTGGGGGTTGGATGGTATCCCACAAAGTATGTATTGTGAACCTCATTAAGGTGTAACATAAGACGAGGCCAACAAAGTATTTATTGTAACCTTCATTAATGTCTAATTTGAGATGAGGGGGTTTGGGGGTATCCCACAATGTGTTAACTGTAATCATAATTTACGTGTAACTAAGACGCAGGCATTGGGAGTTAGGCACTATGCAATGTGAAAAACGCCATCCAGGGTAAGAAGGCAACCCAACAAGGGGTTTCTTTTAACCCTCTTTAATGTGTTAGATGAGGGTGTTGGGGGTTTGGAGGCATCCCACAAAGTGTTTATTGTAAACTTCACTGATGTTTTCCATGAGAAGAGAGTGTTGGATGAAGAGCATGAAAAGGGTGTTGGTAATGGGGATGGGGATCCTCATATGTTAAACAAAAAGAATGTACAAGTGTCCAATATGTGGTGAGATTTTGAGAAACTGAGGACTATAACCCTTATAAGGGTGCCAGAAGTTTTTTTTTTTTTTTTTTTGAGTTGGAGGAAGATACTATTCCACAAAGTGTTAACTGAAATCATCGCTCATGTGAAATGCGTCATGACTCCCTGCTAGCAAATATTGTGATTATCTTGTATACTCTGTCTCAAATAGGTATCTAGGTTAAGTCACATTGAAAGCACCTATACGGATACATTCACAAATTCTCGATAGTAAAAAGCTGCTTGAAGTAAATATTGAACAGGTAACTTGGCACAAGTCACTATACCAATATCATGATGTATTTCTTGGAAAGCAATCGTGTACTCAAAAATATCTCTGATTACCTGATTCTTTCCTCTACTCTGCAAATTAGTGAATATTCACAGCAGTAATAACTGGGTGACGCCCTTATGGTAACTGCAGGGCATTAAGGGGTTGATTACATTATCTTTATCCAGTAATCACCTATGAAAACCAGCTTTTGTAATCATTGTGTCAATTACTACAATTAAGCCGCAATCTTGATTATCTGTATTTATGCATGATTACTATTCCCCTCCCTTGTGCTTATGATAAGGAATGCTAATTTGAGCACAGGAGTTAGCCTAGAATACTTATTATTTATCAAGATAATATATGAGGTATCAAGATAATGATAAGATAGAATTGTAATTGTTAAGGATATATGATATATGAATGAGAATGTGAATGAGATGTAAAAGATGATGATGTGTTGGAGTTTAAGGTCCACTCAGCAATTTTTCAGCTATATCGAGACCAACTCACTATTTTGGGGTTGTACGAAGTACTGGTGATAACATCTATGGGGGTGGAAACGACGGCAAGGTGAGGTATTCTAACAGGTAGCACCTGTGGCCCGTTGCACAATGGATTTTCGTAACAACGAAAGCACAACGAACTTTTGCTTAGTAACGAAATGTTTTGTTGTAACGAAAATGCAATATCTCAGGTTCTAATGGATGAAATTAAATTCTGTAAAGTGTTATGAAATGAGAAAAAATTATAAAAAAATCAGTAAAAGTTACAGCTTTCTGAGGGCATTCTAAATATAGGGAAAAAAAATGTGCAAAACCATCGTTGTTATGATGAAAGTAACAACGAAATGTTTCGTTGTTTTTTTTATTTTCGTTGTTACGAAACCCATTGTGCAACGGGCCACTGTGGCCCGTTGCACAATGACTTTGTTTAACAATAACAGCTTTAAGATAACTTTAGAGAAGTTGTCATTACAAAGATAGCTATCATTATTATGATACTCTCTAACATCTCAGTTTCTATTGGATCAAATTGAATTTTTTAAATTGATATGAAAGGGGGCACTGTAGGGCTATAAGTTTTAAAATGTACATTATTAGTGTATTGTAACAACAATCTTTAAAAGAAAGCTTAATAAGACAAAGACAAAGCTTTGAACATCGCAGGGTTGATGGTTTTTAGAACCTAAACACCTTCTATTTGAAAGAGAACTGGGGAACAATACTGGAGGTCTGTGGGGGGTTGGTTCTTGATGCGCTCCCAACTCGTAACTCGTGTTTATTACAGACAGCTGGCCGACAACCACAGACAGGTGCTCTGATAGCGCAGTCGGTAGCCAGTGGATTAGGTGCACAGTATGGACAGCTTCTGGAATATACCAGCAGGTACGATACCGAAAGTGTATGAAGTCCTATAGCTACTACGCGATTTTTACACCATCTGCCAATTCTCCCAACCACAGATAGTCAGGTACCTAGCTTTTACTTGCAGCTTTGCCTAGATTAAGCTGCATGCTGGGTAATATATCTGTGTGTGTGGAGGGGGGTTGGTTCTTGTTGTTCTCCCAACTCATAACTTGTATTTATCACAGAGGTCTGTGGGGGATTGGTTCTTGACGCTCTCCCAACTGGTAACTCGTGTTTATTACAGACAGCTGGCCAACAACCGCAGATGGGTGCCTCGATAGCGTGGCCAGTCGCCGGTGGATTAGGTGCATAGAACAGACAGCTTCTGGAGTTAATACAGGTAGGTGCAGTACAGAAAGTGTATGAAGCCCCATACCCACAAGACGACTTTTACATAGTCTACCAACTAATTGGCGCAAAAATCTATAAATTCTTAAGCCCTATACCCACTAGGTTATTTTTACCTAGTTTACAAACGATTTGGCTCTAAAATCTACCATTTGTTAAGTCTATACCCACTATGAAAATTTTACACAGTCGGACGACAGATCTGCACTAAAATCAGCAGATTCTACCCTTAAAATCAGCCAATTTTAGCACTCATCCAGATCAAACATTCACATTCAAATACATTGTACTAACAGGTAACCTTAAGCTGATTTCAGTGCAGATCCGTTTGCAAACTGTGTAAAAGTTGTCTATTGGGTATGGGGTTTATTTCCACAAAGTTGGTTGACTGATCGGCGTTAAGTCAGCAATTGTTAAGTCCCATTCCCAGGAGGTAGTTTTGACCAAGTCGGCTGACTAACAGACACTAAAATCAGCCATTTCTAATAAGATAATAGGCCGATTTTTTCACTGATTTCCATCAAACTAGTACATTTTGATATTGCATACTCATTTGTGATCTGAAACGATTCAAAAATCTGCCTATTCTTTTGGTAGTAGTTGGCGGATCTGTTCGCCGATTCAGCCTAATTCGTCTGTTGCTTACCTTTACATTTGACTGTCAATATACTGTATTGAAATGTGCATGGCTGATCTGAATACGTGCTAAAAAGGCTTATTTTCTTCTCATTATTATTATATTCAGCAATTTTGGCACCAATCAGTCAGCCTGTCAGTCAGTTGACTTGGTGAAAATCGCCAAGTGGGCATGGGGCTTAAGTGAGTGGTGCTCAGTGCTTTTGTATTCAGTGGTGGCTGCATGGTTGACTATAACCCTTTCAGTCCTCCACCGGTAATAAGCATCGATGCACAGCTGTGCACCTCCTATGTTGTGTCTGAAACTATGCGCATCCTACTCTATATATCCTACAGACCATCTATAACCTGCTAAACACTGTATGGAAGATGATTCCTAATTATATCTTCCTCTTCGTTTTGAAAAACATGAATTTATAGGTACAAACTTGACTTTATATCATGATTTTTTTGTCTGAGACGATGCACACTCTGGGATATAGCCTTCATTTTTTATAACCTGCTAAGTACCATATGAAAAACTATACTTGATTTATTTTGTTTTCCCTTTTCTTTTAAAAAAAAAAGAGACTTTACAGCCACCAACCTAATAGATAATGTCTGTTTAAACCATGGATTCTGTGAGGAGTATTTCAACATCTTTGACCTCTCACTGACTAACGTAAAGGGTCATACGCAATAGAATTCTCCCTACCATGGATAGCTGAATTACAGTATCTTAAGCAGCTGCAGGCTAATTTGGACTAATTTTGTAAACAAACCCAGAGCAAAAACTA
Source organism: Lepidonotus clava (assembly GCA_936440205.1). NCBI lineage: Eukaryota > Metazoa > Annelida > Polychaeta > Phyllodocida > Polynoidae > Lepidonotus > Lepidonotus clava. The sequence continues at coordinate 50,502,330 of OW387143.1, read as the reverse complement.
TAGAAAAAAAAGTAATTGACACATTATATTTCCTAAGATAATGACTTAATTTTCAAACAACTTACAAATAATGATATAATTAATGAAAAGTTCTATGCTAAAGCCTTGTGATTTGCAATTGTTGACACATTACCCAGGCATCTAAGCTAACCGGCAGTTAAATCTCACGAATTAGGCCATCTGTGGTTGGGAGAACTGAAAAAGTCTGCACAGCTCCCCTGGTTGAGCCAAAGGGTGTTTATGGACAAACATATTTAGATTATTTGGGGATTTTCAAGGCTTGCTAACGGTTGAGCATTCAGTTCATTCATACTGGCGCCTGCTCCCTTTCCTCATTTTCATGTACTACTTGTTGTATTTCGCCATACAACTCCCCCACTTTCACTATACTACTAGCGTATGTTTGGCGTTCGCTGCCTTCAATGTAAGCAGGGTACTTATTTTGACTGATGTCTCATAAAATTGCCATTATTTTAGGTATGGCTTTAAGATTTTCCTGGATTTTCAAATCTTTCAGTTCACTTCAGTTGGTTGGGCCTCAATATTCATGTACATTTTAATTTTATATCCTATTTTTCTTGAAAGAAAAAGAAAAAATGTATTTCATGGCTCAGTACCTTGACCAGGGGTGTACTATCAGTATTAAATAAGCGATGATAAGGGCAGTGTCAGGGTAAAGTGGTTTGTTTGTCCAACTGTTCAGCTTGTGGAGGAAAAACCTCAATTTATCAATATTTACATAGAGTTTCTGTAATGTTTTCATGCAGGGGAGAATTAATGCAACCTTCTGAATCGACCCCCATTTCGGTATTTAGGTTTCTTAAATCTGATGCACCTGCAGATTAAATCCAGGTGCATTCTGGGAAGATTGGTGACATGCCCATTTCCTGCACCACCTGAAACACTCATTTATTGAACACGGTGTTGTTTGTTGTTTCACGTGTACCGAGGAGATAATATCTAGGTCAGTGTGCTGAAATAGATGATGATTCTTGTTAGAGTTTAATCACAAGCAGAACAGTTGAAAAATTATAAAACTGAAAAAAATGCAATAAACTTTTTATCAAATATTCTTTGTAAGTCTAAAACAGACTAAAATCGCCAAATTATAAAGACTTTATAGAAAATGTGAAAAACTATGGTTTTTATGGAATCTAGAAATTTAAAAGTTGAATATAACTGTCATTTTGTGTGACGTCACACAAAGAAGTCCTATGTAAGGTGTGCAGAGGGTTCAGTGTGAGATCTGAAATGTGGACAAAAGGTTTGTTAAACAAGATATCAATTTATAGTTATAGAAATGTTTTGTACTCATATTTTAACATCATATATACAGTATAATACGAGAATTTTACAAAATTAAAATTTCACTGGCCCCGTAATTTTTCTGCTACACAAGACCCACTTACACGTTTGTTTATACAAAATACTGGTTACCAAGTCTATGGGTGTGAGAAGGATGGCAAGGAAAGGTAAAGCCTGGTCTTCAAAGAACGACAAAAGTGAAAAACCAGTGTTAACCCTTTCCAAACACAGCAACCATTGATGCAAACAAACATTGGTCATTGATGATAAAAAGTGTTAACTCAGAATGGGTTCACAAATACGTGGTTTGTGGTTCTGTGGAAACCTGCCTTTAAGACTGGTCCCCAGGTGGCGACTAAACCCCGGCAACTAACGTTAATTCCCCGGCGATTAGTGAATTAGTACGTCGCATCATTCATGATTAGTGAATTAGTACTTTGCCGGATGACTAACTAATCGCATGACTACTAAAATACTAATCCCATGTTGGGAAGCTCTTCCAACCAAACTGCCAGTGGTTAGAGGTCACATTAGTCACCCTGTCCTGCGATTAAGTGCACTAATTGCCGGGGACTAGAGAGAAATATTAAACATGTCAAATATTTAACCCCAAGACCATGGCGACTAATGCCAGTAATTAAATTCACTGCGCATCACCCAAAGACTAACTGGGAAGGTGCCATGATGTCTAGTGACTGCACAACTGGTTGTCCTGATTTTTTGGCCAAAGTATTGAGCATGTTTAATATTTTTCTATTGCGTGTGAGTAAACCACAGCAACTAGGCCCTCTAGTCCAGAATAGTACGGCACCCTTTCGGTTGGTCGCTGGGTCACCACAAGCAAACTGATGGGTCTGGACCACTAAATTCAACACGGCGACACAACTGTTTCTTAAAATCGACATGCAACATGGGACCTAAACGACGTGACAGACAGTTTGAAAACCTTAGTGACATGCGACATGGACATTTCTTAGAATCGACATACAACATTTAGAAGAATAAGCGACAGAGCCATGCAACATTGAGGTTTTTAAAATTTGAAATGCGACATTTGAGATTTTGGAAATATATAAGGTACTTGGAAGATTGTGATAATCCATCCAGTTTGTTTTGACTCAGTTTATTCTAGTAGATTACAGGACTCTTGATCGAGTGACCTCCATGTTTGATCAAACTGATTTGCTTCCACTTGTTCAACTCAACCACTAATCTATTATCCATGAAGATCCTGTTTGAACTTTGGTCCATTTTACAGATGCAAAGTGACACGTCAAAGTTGAGAGAGGTACAGATTCAGTGCATTCTGGGTGCACGCTTTTAGTGTAACCAATGATTCTGTAGGCAAGCAAAGATTTGTAATTTGTGATGTTTCAGCATGAATGTCGCGATACTAGTGCCCCCTATGAGAGTCCATGCAAACCATTGCAATGGTCCGTCTCTTTAGCCGTTTTCGTGATGTCATCACCATTTGTTTGCGTTTCAAAAAAGATTGAAAAAGATGCCCTGTTGTTTTATTTGTACCGGTTTGCACAGACTCTCATAGGGAGCACCAGCATCATCACTGTCATGAAAAATGTGTATCTGATGGTCCTACTTACATATCTTTGTGTAGTTATATTATGTTTGGTGTGACAGAAGTGACATGACCCCAGTAGAACTCTGAATTTATTATAGATGAACCATCTAAGTAATGGTCACATATGGGCTTAGCGCACTTGGGCGACTCACTTGACCACAAATCAGAACACCAAAGCAGATCAGGTAATGGTCATATAGTTTATGTGCATCGGTACAATCCATGGCCACAAAACATCACTTTACCTCTGGATTCAGAGATTCGCCCGCTTATTGGATATATCCATATCTGTATGAAATGTAAGCTTTGTATCCGAACGATAAGCAGTGACCGGAGTAAAGCTATCGCACTGTGACGGATGAATCCCCATAGATACACGGATACTAATAGAAGACTAATGAGGTCACAACCTCGGCAAGTAGCAATGTATCGCGAATTCTCTGCAACCATACTTTTCTGGTCGCTCTGTATCTTGCTAAATTTTTCATGTAATAGTTATGTTATTTTATGTAATGTCAAGACAGACTGTTATAATAGCCAGGGATCTCCCTAGGCCTGCGGGATGGGCCATTCCCGCATCAGGAATTTAATTCCCGCACTGGGTTAAATTTGAAGGGGCCATTCCCGCATCAATATTTTAAAAGAATATACAATAATGTATCAAATGCCCACATATTTTGAGAAAATGGCCCACTAGCAAATATTCCGATTGGGCTTTTGATACTTGAAATATTTTTCTAGGAATATCCCTGAATAGCATTACATTTTAGTGAAGTTGAGACCTTACAAACAGAATGTTGAATCAACATTATCTTTATGTGAAAGAATGTAAGCATTTAGGTTCTAGAAAAACCTTTGGCAACTATCAAAATAATGTAACCAGAACCAAACCAGAACTTAACACATTACTGGGAAAATCACCAAACCAGGCTAGACTCAATCAGATGATTCTGGACTCTGGCAGGAATGCTGAATCATTACAATGTATCAATAATGTTCTGTTTGGTTCTGTTTTGATTCTTTTTATATTATTTTGATGGCACCCAAAGATGTCTTTAGAACCTAACATTGACATTATCTTAACATTCTGGTTATGTTCTTTTATCAAAAGATAATGTTGTCATAACATTCTGTATTAGTAAGATCTCAACTTCACTAGAACATAATGTGATAACAACACCCATTTTAAGTGAGTCTCAACTTGACCTAAAATAGAGTATATTATAACTGTTGTATGAAAATGTAACAAGTAATAGATTGACGAAATGGTATGGTCGCAGAAGATGACCATTACTTCATATCTAATCTTGGTTTGATTTCCTGATTGTGCAGCCTGCCACAGAATCTAAGGGTCGCAGCATCTAAATTTTGACGTCACCCCTTATGTTTTGCTTTTCAAAATAATTTTGATCAAATGTTTTAACCAAAAATTGGGCAAAAATCAGACAAAAGCAAACAGAACAATGCAAAATATATAAAGCCCCTAGAAAATAAGGTCTCGGTAATCATGTTTATGATGAGGACAGGTTTTATAATGCAGTTGCCACAGACATTACAACAACAGTGTTTTGCACCTGATTATTCACAGATGGCATCTGCCTGGCCTGGATATAATTGATTAAATCAGTTTTTCTACTGAAGATATATAAGTGTGCTTCTACCTAATTAACTTGCTCACCTAATCTACAAATCATATCTTGTAGTGTGACATTCTATGCAAGGTTGGATACAGTATGTTGTGTGTCAGTCAGTCTGTCTATTAGACCTGTCCACTTTAGGATGTATTGCTGGCATGATACAGAGGTCGGACATAATTGCAGTTTTTGCAATGTCAGCCACTGACACAAATCTGAGTGAATAAGTTAGTACTTGTGTTTTCTAAGTCAATAAGGTGTTGATAAATAAGGATGAGTTATTATCTTCTCTCAATTAGGTAATAACCTCCTATCAGATGAACCAAAAAAAGGTACGTTTTGTGATTTTAGGGTTGGACATTGTGGGCAAAGCTGAAGGGCTTTAACACTGTTCCCTATGGGAAAATGCCATTTTTGCTTTCCAGTCCTACAGCTACATTTTTAACATCATATTGAAAGTAAAAGCTTATAAAGTTTTGTTTTGGGTAATGATACTAGGAAAACTACTGTGAATCAAGTATGAAGAAAATTGATCTAAAAATGTTGATATCATAGAAATAAGGGGTGGGCTAGCTGGCAAAGTGGACAGGTCTAGTATGTGACATTATCATAACGTTGCAGGAACTTTCTGTTTGGTTCTGTATTAGTTCTTGTTATGTAATTTGATGGCTCCTAACAACATTGCTGCAACGTACAGCTGTGATGTTACACTATGACATTATTATAACATTCTGGTTACAGTCTTTTTCCTAAACATAATGCTTTTATAACATTCTCTTTTGGTTACATCCTAACCTCACCAGAAATAATGTTATAATAACAGGGTTCAACCTCACTATCAATAACATAATTGTTACTAGCCATTTTAAGTAAGCCATCAGTTAGTAACAGACCAACTGAAAAAGTATGGTTGCAGAATGTTCCCATTACATTGCAACTTGGATGGGTAAATATCATGAAGCTCTTCTTATAATGGTCCTACTTGGGAAGTGTTTTATAGCCTGGGGAGGCACACAAAATGTTTCACTCTACATGTTTGTAGTACCAGTTTACCAAACATGCATGTGATATCAATGTATCGAAACATTTCTGTTATATTAATCTTTTATGGCCAGTGCCTTTTGTTTGCAGTTGCCCAGGTAGCATTTGTCTGCATATGTGGGACTCTGGATGGGGGTCCCAATGGCATGTGTCAAATTTCGGTAATGCCAGCTAAGTTACAACATAAATGTTTTGCCCTGAAATACAGCATTTTGATTGGCTGTTGAACCTGCAAATCTGCCAATTGATAATATCCAAGGAACCATAATGGTTTAGCAGGACTTGGGGATATAGAGAACATATGATCATAGTTATCTCAGTAACCCCAAATCTTGGATACAAAGATGGCTTGTATGGTTATATTGTCCAACCCTTGTCTAACCCTGGGATACAAAAGTTGTTAATTTGTTGCCCCGCATTGTAACACTAGCTATTGTGATCCACCTGTATATTTAAGAAATTTCTGTGTTGCCATGTCGGTTTTTCAGAGTTTATGGCCGTAAAACACCCGACCAACCACTCGACCCAGTCAATGGTGTATTCATTTGCCTCGTTCTGACTACAAACAGCCAGCCCGGGGCTATTTGTACTGGACACCAGGGGCCCCAGGGCACAAAGGCCCCTTAAGTGGACAATAATTTCAGCCCTGCCACCCAGAGTCAGGTGTTAATGTCTATGTATCAGGGCAGTGCCTTTGGGGTGGGGTTGACAGAGAGCGAAATGCGCAAATGCGTAAAAAGTTCTAGAAAGTCACAACTGATGCTTGGTTAAAGTAGGTGATCAAACAGATTTGTGCTATTTACCACTTAGCAAAAAATAACAGATATTATGGAATTTGAATAATCTGGGGGGGGGGGGGGGGGGAGAATGTGAGCCCAACTTGAATGGCAAGGGTGATGGTTGAGCAAGAAAAGTGACAAAATACAAGACCTGTTTCAAGCTGACATTCCAATTCAGTCTGTAATTCCCTGACCCTTTGGAAAAGTCAAATAAAGCAAATTTGATAAGAGAAAATGTCAGTGGCAGTACCTCATACTTCATGTTGAATTACCTTAAGCACAGATGGCCAAATCTTTGTGTTTTATATACAGGTTAGCCAAGATTAGAATGCATGTTCGGTAGTATGTTTCCACAATGCCAGGCTTTAGTATTTATATTTTATTAATAAAATAATTAATTATAGTTTAATAGGATGAAAAACTGGCAATCAATGCTATTTTATATTTGTATCCATAATTATACAGTTAAAAATTTTCAAGTTAGAAAATTTATTCATTATACATAACAATACATAAAAATCATTTCTTTATTTCCTATAGTTTTTCAAGTGGGTTTGTCAACATTGGCCTGCAGGTCCTTAGAATACTGTAAATCAGCTAACATGGAAGGGAGAACTGCTGCATCACTTTAGATTTGCTGTGAACTGGCTGGGCCATTTTTAACGTGTACCAATAATATGAATAAATCTAATGTGAAATCTGTTCTAGTAAAATAACAAGTAGTATTTTGATATGGCAAAGTTTAATGATTACATCTATTGAATTGGATACTGCACTGAGCCAAACATGAAATAATAATAATTGATGAGTCACAAACAAAACTGTTAACAAGCGATTGACATTCGGAAACAATTCCTACATGAACATTCACTCCAATCCTGTCATGCCAAATATGAACCACATTTCCCCGCACTTGTTCAATGATAAAATCATGCATCATGCTATAATAAATTAATCATGTTTTGCAGGCACACACCATACTCTACATTATTTGTTACATTTGTATGTGTTCTGTAGACCTTGTGAAGGGGTGGGGTAGTGTATTGGCAGTATACGTTCTGTAGAGGCCCTAATGCTTGTATCAATTTCCATATCAGAATGCATTTCAATTCCCCCCCCCCCCCCCATGAATGCAGGGGTGTAGTGTGCTGTAGGGAGATGGCTGATTTTTGTAGGATATCTGCCCAATTAAGCCCCATACCCATTAAGCAACTTTTACAGAATCGGTCGACGGATTGGCACTAAAATCGGCCAACTCCACTAGAAGAGTCGGCCAATTTCAGTACCGACAAACACACACATTTCAATATGGTATACTAACAGGTGACCGTAAGAGTCGGCCAGTTCTCCCAGTTGCCCATTGCTCGTCGCCAGTAAAATCACCTAGTGGGTATGGGGCTTTACAGTTCTCCATAGTGGTGGCATCGAGTCCTGTCTACAGGACCACACACATTAAAGAACACCTGCCTCGGTAAATGTGTACAGATATGGTCTCTATCTTCTCATAGATTTGTTCGTTTCATAGATTAGATCATCAAAAATAAAATTGTCAAGCCTTGTTCTTGCTATGATATGACCGGTAGACATACTGAGTCATCAGATCTTCCTCAGAGTCATATCAAGGCACCTTGGTAGTACTCAGCTGATTTGTGCACCTATTCAACCAAATGGGGCTTTACTCCTGTACACTCATACTGTGTGTGAGACCCAGTGCATACTGGCACACCCTGGTAAGCATGCAATGTTATTATTATAATGTCGCAGTAACATTCTGTTAAGTTCTCTTTTTATTCTTGTTATATTATTTTGATGGCACTCAATAATGTTCTTAGAACCTAACATTGCAATATTTCACTCTGGCGCTATTGTAACATTCTGGTTATGTTCTTTTATTGAAAGATAGTGTGGTTATAAAATTCTGTATCAGTAAGGTTTCAACTCCACTAAAATGCAATGTTATCATTACACCATAATTTGGTGAGTCTCAACCTTACGTAGAACAATGTAACTGATACATGAAAAATCAACCATTTTGCAGAATGTAGCTGTTACATTGCTTCTTCCCTAGGCAGCCCCCTCTATGTCCACTGGACTGGAGCCTCCCCCTATCTCCCCTGCGGTCTGGATATAACAGCATTAGGCCAGAGCAGGTGCCAGGGGCAATTTGTCTAATTTTCTGTAAACCCTGCTTCTGTTTACTCTAGGTAGGCCCCCTGCACTAAGTTGGCCAGATCTGTGCTAGACTTTTAGACATGTATGGGCCAGGAAATGATCTAGTGGCAGGTCTATTTAGTTAAGTATACCACTCAGGTGGTTTCACCGAGTGAACGTATAACATTCAAACTTCAGTAGGTTAACGTGGTTAGTTGTTGTTGGTTTTAGGGCAGTAGGGACATCCAAGGTTTGCATAATATATTTTCTGATTCAAATCATGTTTATGTGATAATTATTTCAGACTATAAGAATAATCTTTTTCTCACCAAACCTATTTCCGAAATCAGGCCATAATTGTTTGTCACAAATGGTTTGCACCTACAATCAGATGAGTATGGACCAGTTCTGGGCATTTGCAATTGCAACTTATCATTTCTACAAGTACTTATTCCCCAGAATCGTTTGGAATTCAAACGATTAGTTCGCTTACAAACCTGTTGCTTGCATTATCATTTGCACTCACGATTGTGTGTTACATTTGTTGTAGCAGATTGTTAGCACACTGACGGCCAGGGCGAATGGACTTTCAGCTCCATCCGAGTACTGTAGACCACATTTACTATAGATCTGGGACACAAGAAACAACTCAAAAACGCAAACATTTTTTCCCACCTCCTGTTAGTTCGCTTTTCCTAAGTTCTCGTAAATTCACCAAATGCAACTCTGATGGCACATTCAAAGTATAATGACAATATGTGTCCTGTTAATGTGCAACACTTCATATAGAATGACATTTATAATATCTAGCCAGAACCTTTACCTATCGCTATGTCGTAATAGATCTAGTCTGCCCATGACCTTCAGTAAGTGAAGGACGTACACGGAGGTAGTCCCAGATCTGTCCCCGTCTCTCTAATTACTGGCCCACCACCTAGGGCTGGCCCCTCCACCAAACCACCACCTGGGCTCACACCTCTCTCCACCAAGCAGACCAATACACAGGTTCTGCTCTGGGGGTTGGTGAGGGTTCCACAAGTGGAACTTTCGCCTATATTTTCAATAATTTGAACTTGAAAAGGGGGGTGGAGAGCAGTAAAAAGTCAACATTTTCCTTCTAATTTTAGGGGTTCTTAGAATTAAATTTTGGAAGGGAAGGTGGAATGTTTGGACTTTTCTTCTTTTTCACAACTGCCACTCCCCCCCCCCCCCCCTGATAACAAGATTGCCAAACTACCACCTGGGCTCACACCTTGTCCACTGTGTTCTTAGGAGCCATCCATAAATGATGTCACGTTTTTTAAAACACAGGGGGATGTCCAGGGGTCCTGACCGCCCCTCCCTCCTTCCAATTTTGGTTGGGACTTAAACTTGACAACCAGAAAAAACGTCCTACACATGCATGCAAATGTAGGCGTTTTAGTACTTAGTTTATAGTTGACCCCCGCCCCCCTTTCCTAAATTCTGTATCTGTCTTGCATCAGCTTTAGATGCCTATGCAAGTGGTTTGCATTTCAGTAACCAATACGTTCGTATGTGACATGAAAGCTCCATAAAGAAAACGAATGTGCTTGCAATGCTATTTGAGTTGTTCTGATACAAGTGTCAATGCCGTTACTATCTTCCACGATACATTCTTTGAAATCGCTTGTGTTTGCGTCGACGCAAGTCAAGTGATGCATTGTGGAGTATGAACTTAAAGCCTATGTAATGTATGCACTATTCTGACTGATGGTCATTTGGTAATTTGCAACACTTTACCCGTTATCTAGCACATATAGCAAGGTTACTCAAAAGTCAATAGTCAAGTATGATAAGTGAAAACATTAAGGTATGCCATTTTGTGGTAATTGATAACCAAGCTAAACTTAGCGATATTGTTCAGTGAACTAAGATATTCATGTAAGTGATTGTGGTTAATAAAAAAAGATAAATTAAATAAATGACCAAGCATCCAATATATCAGGTGAACGGGAATTTTTAATATCTAATATATTAACTGGAATAAAATATAACAAGTATTGCGACAAAAACAATAATACATGAAATCAAGAACTCCATTCGAGAACTCCAATCCAGAAATCCCACTCGCCTCCATTGCCCCACGGACTGCTGTTGACCTTTTGACCTTGAAACCGGCACCATTAGAAACTAAGACACAAGCAGACACGTGTTTTCCTTGGGGTCAAGAGATGTTTTTCACAAGATTTTGTAGCATTATTGCACATGTTTTTTTAAGTGTTTTCTATGAGTTTCTTTAGGTCAAAACTCCCTGCAAAAGCTGCGCGAAACATTAGTTTAACACCAAACCACAGCACGTGTTATAAATTCACTGTTTTCTTATAGTAAAGTTTCAGTTTGTTTATCAAACCATTTTTACATGAATAAAACAAGTGTGAAAGTGGAAGAAGACCCAGACCCTTTTTGCTGAGATTGCTGGGATGACAGAGATTAGTGCGTAGTTTGTTGGGGGTAACTTTTACTGTAGACTCAATAAGCCCATCCTAGTTTACACCAAAGTTAAAGTTTACCACAAAATATTTTCAAAATTGCCTCCGTGCTTTTCCCTTGAAGACAGTTGCATAATACAAAATTAACCAAAGCAATTTGGTTGAGACATTTCTTCCTAAAATTTTTAATGCAGCTTTATGTATTGGCCTTTTTCCCAATGTTAAAGCCTGTCAGCCAAACCTACAATGTCCGTCCCTATTTTGCTCTGAAATACAGTAGTTTGCTTGGCTGGCCAACCTGCAAATCTATCAATTGGTAATATTTTAGAAATCATAATGTTTAATCAATTCTTGGGGATATAGGAAAACTTAATTCTTGCTCATTTCAGTAAACCTAACTCTAGGAGACAAAGATGCTTTATTCATTTGTGAATTTTGTCTGACCCTTGTCCAACCCTGGAAATCCCCTATGTGGGATTGGCTTAGCATCTAATCTAAATGGCGAAGGCAAACGATTTTGAGTTGTTTGCTAAGGATCTTTGAAGAAATCGTGAACTGTGTTACTGAGCATTGGTTGTGTGTGGGAGGGGTCTTTTATACAGTAATATCATAACTTACTACGTCACGCGAAGTTTGCTTTAGAACCAAGTTGTATTTGAATAATGCGATACTGATTATGAACTATTACACGTCCAGGAAATATGGGAAACTAATTATCAAAACCAAATAAGTTGGTCAATCAAATTTCAAAACTAATTAAGGATAATCAGGTAACTTATATTTGCTTATGATGGTATCTTTGAATTGCGATGATATCTTGAAAATTAAACATGGCTCAAGTAATTACATAATGACACCAAACATTCAAAAGTAAATTATCGCGATTGCAATTAATATTCTTCCGATCCTTGCTCATTGTTATTAATTACCGTTTCATTCTCCAAACGTTGGGGGTATCATGTTAGAGTGCAACATATCCTGATTAATTCTGAGTCTGATTGCCTCCCACTGAGTATAGTATTAAACCTGGACACAGCATAGACAGTGGCGTCATAGAAAGTTATAATGTGTGATATGGAGTTGTAGGTTTATGGTCATTTGAACCCAGCCAAGCTGTGACATAACAGAAATGTTCTGCAGCTATACTTTTTAGTCAGTCTGGTACTTACTAAGATGGCACGTAACAATTACGCTATTTATCAGGTTGAAAACTCACCAAATCAGAATGTTATTAAAACATTATTTTTGGTGAGGTTAGGACAACACCAAAACAGAACATTATAAGATCATTCTGTTTAGGTTCAAGAATGTAACCAGGACATTATAATAACTGCACAGTGCAACATCACAGCAGTACGTTGCAGCAACGTTATTGGGAGCCATCAAAATAACATAACAAGATTCAATACAGAACTAAACAGAACATTGCTGCAATGTTATAATAAATTCAAATGCTTGGCTGGGGAAGGTTGATAACTGTTTACTTAGATGTTTTTGGACAATCTCGTGCTTCAGATTATTAATAAAAACACTTTTAGATAAGAAAGCATACGATCAATGTGGTTGCAAATGACCCTCTTCTTAAGATGTTTTAAATAAATGTATAACATACGTTTTATTTTTAAAAGACATTTTCATTTAAATGGGTAATATCCATGCTTCACTTGAAACAATATGCTCCAGAATGTTATCAGCTTTAATGAGTAGAGTACCATCCCAGTTACGGCAGAGGTCAATTCAGAGGTCAAACCCAAGGTCAACCCCAAGGTCAACCCAAGGTCAACCCAAGGTCAAACCCAAGGTCAAACCCAAGGTCACCGGGACAACAGAACGAGTTCAGTACATCCCTATTAGAGGTACAGATCAGGTTCAAGGTCAGCATGAAGGTTAACAAGGAAACACAAGTACCATCCCTAATAAGATGAAGGTCAAAAGGTCAAGTCCAAGCTGCCAAGATGACAAGATGAGGTCAATGACCCCTAAATTAAAGTATGGATCTGATCTTATGTCAACTCAACTGTTACCAAGAGAACACAATTAGTACGGTATTGAAAAATATATATTCTGTTAGGTTCTCAAGGTAAGTCCTAATAAAAAGACATCATTTTTATCATCATATCAACTCAAAAAAAAAAAAAAAAAAAAACTCTTGGAGGTCTGTACGGGGGGTCCCCATGGCAGATGTTGAATTTAAAAAATAGCTTTGATGCATGTCATACTATCTCTAAAAGCCCTCTCGCCTGTCAATTTTGAGAATTAGCTATGTCGCCGTGTTGAATATAAGAATAGGCCCTGTCGCATGTCACTAAGTACAAAAATGGCCGTGTCATATTTAGAGGTCTACATCCAGATTCTTCATTGTATGATCGTCTCTAACAACATTACACCATATATACCCAGCCAGCCTGTGATGTAACAGAAACATTCTGCAACAATACATCTTTAGTCAATTTGTTATGATGGTGAGGTTTCAACCTCACCAAATCAGAATGTTATTATAACATTATTTTTTGGTGGGGTTAGGACAAAACCATGACAGAACAATAAAAGAACATTCTGTTTAGGTTGAAGAATATAACCAGAATGTTATAATAATGTCGCCGTGAAGTACGTTGCAGCGACGTGCAGAACGTAAAAATAACAAATACTGAACTAACCAGAACGTTGCTGCAACGTTATAATAATGTACACATTGCGAATGGACTCAGGGCATAGCTCTGAGATATGAACCCATACATGCTGGGATTTATATATACTTCAAAGGGGTGACATAAAATGGTTACGAAGAACAGAATAGTGGCAGAATGGTGACAAACTAATGTGTACTCTGTGACCCCAACGATGTCAACCATTCCGACCCCCCTCTACCCACATGTATACAGAAGCACACAGCTTAGGCCCTCCCCTAGAAACATGCATGATAAAGCATGGAGGCACACCAATCCCCTCACCCCTATTTCTGGCAGGTGCCCAGTATCTGTGATCAGCCCACCTGTGTCCCAGTCACTAAGGTTACTGAACAGGTGGCTCATAGGACCTATGTATAGACCAGATCTAAACACCTACAGCTACCAATCAAGGTTCAGGGCAGTTATCAAAGTCTCATTAAAACTTATTGAACAGACCCACATATATAGACAGCGCCCAGTCCCTAAAGTCAGGTCCCCACTTTAGCGACTATAAACTGTCACTAAGCTGTGCTATATAAGCCATAAGCCCATTCTTCAGTTGGATTTCAGGTAGATTCTTGGGAATCTTTGTGCTTTCACTGAGCATGTGCATGATCTATTAGTCTAATTTTGATAAATAACTTGAAAGGACACCTGCCTAGGGAGACGGACACAGACAACACGAAGCCTAAAGGCCGTATTCCACATACCGAAAGTTTGCTGTTGATTTGCAGTTGCTATACTTTTGGCATTGCCGATACATAATCAGCGGCATTGCTGATAAAATTTACCAAAATATTAGTAAGATTTTCCTGCTGATTTTGTATTGGCTTCCGATATTGCACCTTCGGCAGTCGATATTGCATTTTCGGTGGCTGCGATCATGCCGAAATTAGATGACATCGATAACAAATTATACGCCATTATCGGCGGCACACACTTTCGGTATGTGGAATACAGCCTTAATAGAGGAACAATCAACCAGAGTGAATTCTAGGGAGAGGAGGTGGCCTTTAACATTGACAACCTTGTTTCATCAAGTCCATAACGTCCCATCACATGTTTCCCACAATGCAATATTCATAAAAGATAAAATATCATTCTTCTTAGGTTACCAATGTAAAACTAGTTTGAACGTACATATAGAAAATACAAAGTTTGATTTAACCTAATCAAATCTGGTTTGGTATCGTTGGATCTATCCAAACCCGTCTTTGTACTTATATTTGATGTTAATACTTTGCTTCTACACATTTTATATGGACCCTCTCTATTTCTATCATACTCTCAATAATACATCTGGCAAAAGGTCCCATCAAAATAAAAAAAAGTCAGTTGGTTATTTACTAAGTAACAATTATGTTATTGCTGGTGATGTTGAAACCTCATCAAATCAGAATGTTATTACAATATTATTTTCTGGTGAGGTTAAGACGAAAGCAAAACAGAATGTTATAAGAATATTCTGTTTGGGTTGAAGAATATAACCAGAATGTGTGTAATAACGTCACAGTGCAATGTCATTGTGGTACGTTGCAGGTACGTAATTGGGAGTCATCAAAGAACATAACAAGAACCAAATCCAGAACCAACCAGAAATAACGTCGTATACTTGGCTGGGATGTAATTAAATGGCAGTCCCCTTGCTAAAGGCAATCAAACCAGAGTTAGCCTCCTACCCCCCTCCTACCTCCCACTCCCCCACCTCATCCAAGCTCCTTCCCTCCTCCGCCTCCTCCCACGATTCACCTTTTACTGCCAACCGAGTCATTCCGTCAACCAGCCACAACGATTCGTGTTTTCCTGCTCCGCCCACCTCCCGCTGGCCGTGAGTGGCCTGGGGCCGTTCCGGAAGGTGCTTAATGGATCCGTATTTGCGGATCACTCAGGTTGTGTAGGGGGCGCTCCTACCCCGCTGTTGTCAAGAGCAGTTGGGGAGGAGGGGGAAATGATTTCTGAGAAATAGGAGTTCTCAACATGTACCTATCATATGGTTGGGAGGGGTGTGATCGGGAGAATCAACAACACCACTAATCTAATTGAGATAATAAGGTGACTGTAAAACACTAATTAATCTACCCTGTGGGGATACCAGGTTGGGGCTTTTACTGCTGGGAAGAATATAGGCCCCAAGTAGCCCCTGCTGATCATAAAAGGTGAAGATAGCGGGGACCAAGCACTGACCAAGTGGTTCTTTGGGTTCAATTCCCGGTTGATGTCTGGGTTCACTAAGGGATAAGGTACAGCAAAAATGATTTCCAGGTTTTGATCCCCTGCTGTTTGCCCGCCCTGTCACCCTCATCTCATAGATACGATCATCAAAGACTAACCAAGTCAAAACATATGTCTGAAAAGTCAGAATTTGTCCTAACTTGTTTTCGCCGGGTAAAACATCTATCACTCACTGCTACCCCTGCTGTTGTCAGCTGCAGTTGGGAAGGAGGGGGAAATGATTTCTGAGAAATAAGAATGATTGACTTGTACCCATCATAAGGTCGGGAAAGGTGTGATCGGGAGAATTGACAGCACCACTTCTAATTGAGGAAATAACCCAGCCAGCTTGCAACGTAACAGAAACTTTCTCCAACCATACTTTTTTAGTCAGTTTGTTACTTACTAATATCAAAAATGATATAGCTACACAAAAATGAACAGGAGGAGCTGTCACCTACGGGAATTCTGTGACGTCATTGTAAGTGGCGCCGTCTAGGATAGTCCATGCAACCAGGTACGACGCGGCTGCCGTTATTACCGTTTTCGTGACGTCATTTTCCTTTGTTTACGTTAATAACCGTCAATGACGTCACGAAAACGGTAATAATGGCGGCCGCATCATACCTGGTTGCACGGACTATCATAGACGGCGCCACCATCAGGAACATCACGCCAAAACGTACTCCAGTCATTTATCTTTCCTTTGTGGAATCGTTGCTAATATGGCAAGTAACAAATACATTATTGATGGTGAGGTTTCAACCTCACCAAAGCAGAATGTTATTATAACATTATTTTTTGGTAAGGTTAGGACAAAACCAAAACAGAACATCACTAGAACATTCTGTTAGGGTTGAAGAACATATCTAGAATGTTGTAATAATGTCACAGTGCAACGTTGTGGCAGTATGTTGCAGCAACGTAATTGGAAGTCATCACAAGAATGTAACAAGAACTAAATACAGAACCAACCAGAACGTAGCTGCAATGTTATAATAACGTTGCATCCTTTGCTGGGAAGGAGGATGTAAAACATTAATTACTCATGGTTTTGTCTGCTTAGGTCACCTCCCCTCAAGACCCAGTTCCTTGTGTGGTTCCTTTGAGAACTGTTTTCTTTTTAAGAATCTAGGTCCTCTATACCTTGCTGATCATAAAAAGGGATGAAAGGGGGAAACCAGACTTGGTAGCATAGTTGTTAGAGTACCTGCTTTGAGTGTGGGAGGTTGTAGGTTCAAATCCTGGCTGAGAAACATGACTGGTTGGCTCGGCGTCTATATAATGTGATTAGGTGGGATATCATATGGGCCAATGACATGATATCTGAGTGAGGCAGCACTATAAAGGGGATATTACTACCAACATCCCTCAGTCTGTCAATACGTTGACAGTATTTTAAAGTTTAACTGCTTGGGATTTACAAACAACAAAAAGTCGACAAGGGTAAACTCCTAAGAGGAAATGACATTGAGCAAACCAGGCTCAAATGTTTTAGCTGGTGTTCAACAATACAGAGCATTCAGTCCTTTCTTAAAGCTTAAAAAGTTGATCAAAAAGAAGAATAGAATTAAAGTACACTAAAAAGCTTAATGGTTTATAAATGAAAGTTAACCCTTTGATTTATCTTTTTTCTAAAATTGCCCGGGTGTCACTCAAAATGGGCGTGAGTTCTGTGTCCTCACTCAAAATGGGTTAGGAATTCAAGAGAATTTAAGCATAGTAATATAGAAAAGTGCTAAAATCAAGCACTTTCTATGTAGATTATGGGAAATAGATGAAAATAGATATGTGCCTTAATGAATGATTATATATTTTCCCATTCAATCAACAAATAGGGGTTTGCAATATATTTACAAAATCTCCTTATTATGGGTAGGTTTTACAACTCCAGGTGCCCTTCAAAAGGGGTCTGTTTTCAAAACCTCAACACACACATCCAGGCATCAAAAAGTGAATGTAGCCTATGTAGACACACTGTGCTTCTAACATACAAGTACACATAAACATGTATAGACAAGTGCATTGGAGGTCCTGTTGCCCTACTTTACACTTCAGCCAATGGCCAAAGCCACTACCAATTGGGTATGTAAGGGGTTAGAATGTGGCAATTGGTAAGGTCTGATGGCCCAGGTACCTGCATAATGTATGGGTAGTAAAGGTGGAGGGGTATAGTGTATCAAGTGTCCCACTTCTCAGGGGTGGATCAAGGTGGGGGATTCCAGGGGGTCTTGGCCCCCTTTTTGTTGGACCCAAAACTACGAAAAGCAGGAAAAATGCTGCGCAAATGCTGGCAGTTTAAGTACTTAACCTATATGGTGACAGGACACTTACCCCCCGGACACTTACCCCCTAGGACACTTACCCCCCGGACACTTACCCCCCGGACACTTACCCCCTGGACACTTACCCCCCGGACTCTTACCCCCTAGGACACTTACCCCCTAGGACACTTACCCCCTAGGACACATACCCCCTGGACACTTACCCCCTAGGACACTTACCCCCCAACCTAAAAACTGTGGAAAATAGTGACTAGGAATAGGGACGAGTCAGCCTTTTAGGTATGAATCCTAAAGAACTATCAGAAGAGAGGGATATATATCTAGTTTTCTCCCATTATTAAACACTGTGGAAAATAGTGACTAGGAATAGGGACGGGTTAGCCTTTTAGGTATGAATCCTAAAGAACTATCAGAAGAGAGGGATATATATCTAGTTTTCTCCCCATTATTAAAAACTGTGGAAAATAGTGACTAGGAATAGGGACGAGTTAGCCTTTTAGATATGAATCCTAAAGACCTATCAGAAGAGAGGGATATATATCTTGTTTGCTTTCCATTAGAAAGACTAAGTTCTTACCACATAATTACCTCTACATTATAAGCCAAGGTTGGGGGGTAAGTGTCCTAGGGGGTAAGTGTCCTAGGGGGTAAGTGTCCAGGGGGTATGTGTCCAGGGGGTATGTGTCCTAGGGGGTAAGTGTCCTAGGGGGTAAGTGTCCTAGGGGGTAAGTGTCCTAGGGGGTAAGTGTCAGGGGGGTAAGTGTCCGGGGGGTAAGTGTCCAGGGGGTATGTGTCCGGGGGATAAGTGTCCTAGAACCGCCTATATATATAGAGGTCAACACACACACACACACACACACATATATATATATAGTATTTGAAAAATTCTGTACATATATGTATATATATAGAGAGAGATTAAACGCTCTCATGAGCCAATCGCATAAGGTTATAGTAAAAAAGGTGTTTTCGTAAAAAGCCACAGGGAGAACGATATCATAAAACCTTACAGCATTCCAATTAAGTCTATATATACACTATGCTATATATACACTATGCAATATTCACCTTCAGTTCACAATCGCCCATCGTATAATGGCACCTGAGTGACCATCCCTGTACATATGCAATGGGCAACTGTTGATATACTATTGCTAGTGGCAAATCATAATTGTTGATAAATGTTACTAAAAAGTTGGTTGATATCATTCATGAAGCTAAATTCAGCAGGTGAGTTAAGGCCGTATTACACTATGCCTCAGGTGTATGTTCGTATTGGCTGATTTTTCCCAATGCGAACGGTACGTGATATGGCCATATTACACTTCGCGTCGGACACGACGCGAAATATATTATACTATGCGCTTTGGGTTGCGTTGGACAATTAGTTCGGAATTTAGAAACATATATATATTCTATATTATACTTTGCGTTGGGCAACCAGAATCGCATTTGCTATTCGCATTGGCAAAAACTCGCTTGAAATGGCCCAAATGCGTTTCAGAAAACGCATAGTATAATACGGCCTTTCTGGTTAACCAACCATTACCTCAATGGAATGAGTCACCCATTGTTAACTATCCTACACATACAGAAAATTTTAAAAGCGGGAAACGGGGATGCTCTATTACAAATCTTTCTGCATAGACTGGAACCTCTGGGTTTGAGAATTTTAAATTTTGAATTTTACATTTACATTTTACTCTGTTCGCCTTCTAATTTCGCCACTGTAAACCCTTTCATGTTTTAATAACACAGGAAAACTAGAGGTACATTTCGTTTACTTAAAAATTGGTGGTTTACATTTAGCATTCCATAGTCCAAGAAAAATAGTCAGTCACTTTATATCGGACAAATGAGGTGACACCGACATAACTCTGGTGAACGACAGGTCTGGTCCTCTACTGTAAATGGCTATCTAAGGTTATATGCCTTGACCAAGATACATGAATGCTTATACAAGAAGAACAGTCGCCCTCTAGTGGCCGTATGACCCAGAGGGGATAGTCATAAACCGAGGTTCGTGCTGTTCTGGGAAAAGTATATACACAGCCGAGGATGCGACGTTATTATAACGTTGCCACAACATTCTGTTAGGTTCTTTATTGGTTGTTGTTATGTTCTTTTGACAACTCCCAATCGGGTTGCTGCCACGACTGCTGTGACCTTGCAATGTGAGATTATTACAACGTTCTGGTTATGTTCTTCAACCCAAACAGAATGTTCTTATAATGTTCTGTTATGGTTATGTCCTAGCCTCACCAAAAAGTAGGGTTATAATAACATTCTGATTTGGTGAGGTTTCAACCTCACCATTAATAACGTAATTGTTACATGTTGTCTTAGAAAGTAACAGACTGACTGAAAAAGTATAGTTGCAGAATGTTTCTTTACGTCACAGGTTGGCTGGGGATGCTACCTGAAGGTCCAGAACTCTTGGTACTCTAAAGTGCTTATTTTGGCATTCATTGCGGTGTTCCCTGGTAACTTTTTATTACAGTCCTTGAATTGTTCACATTTATATAATTCTGCATCCGAAATCTATTTTTTCAAAAGCATGCCCAAAGTATCACCAGATTAATTGATCAAACTGAATGCAGACATTAGTGTTTGTTGTACTGTATGAGTATTCACAATTATATACAGATATGCTTTTGAGGATCATTTTGAAAGATGTGTGCTTTAAATGCCATTTCATGTTGATGGTATTTTAACAAAACCGACAACATTCACAGATGCAAATCCGCGGATAAAACGTGCATTCTGTTGGCCGGACCTCCCTTTTATGTAGGCCCAGAAGGTACAATTGCCTTTTCATTTTTTTTGGTGTGTTACAAACCGAGATAGAATACGCCAAACTGACAGCGCAATCAAAGGGTTTTGAAAATTAAATGCAAACCAGACCTGACCTTATGGAGGGGGGGGGGGTATTTGTTACAGTTTACATTAGAAGGTTTTGAAAAGCTGGGTTAATGGATCATCATTAGTCAGTCGGTCAGGGCCATTCAAACTCTTATTTAAATCAAATCACTCTAAAAGTGTCCTCATAAAAGGAATGCAATTATCAGAAATTTGTAGATAATGAAGCGTAAAGAGATTCCATGTGCATTTTGACTCATGACCATTTCGATTGTGGCACTGTCTAATTAATAATGTATTAAAAGCGCCATTACTTTTAATTAATTGGGGCAAAACAATATGGCTGTAATAAACAACCTGCTTTGACTCTGACCAACTAGTAAATTCAATCCATGCTTTTATATGCCATGAATTGGATGTTACAGAATGGCTGTTCCAAAAACCTCCCTCTGGGGCCTGTTTCATAACAAACCTCTGTATTGCTACGTCAGATTTGCGTTTCATAAAGTTACGACCACCTTTTTGGGTGCCGTAGCTACGTGAGTTCTGTGTTTGCTTATGTGAGTTTGCATGAATTTAGGGGAGTTTTAGGTCAAGTTACGCACATTTTGGTTGATTTACGCAAGTGTTGGGTCGATTTACGCAAGTTTTGTTATGAAACAGACATTTTCAAACTCTCAAACATCAAACGTAGCTGCGGAGCTTCTTATGAAACGTCCCGCTGGGGCCTGTAGACATTGTGCAGGTGACGTCACACTTCCCCGAAAGGATCTGGATGCCATATTGATGATCAATCGAAAATTATCTATATTTATAATTTGAAAATATCTAGAACATATTTTTATGTTAAGTTCATCTTAAATTAACTTACTTAGTTTAAATCTGTCATTTTGACTATTCAGAACAAATACATTTAAGATTGTTTTGATCACCACGTGGTTGAAGTGATCACGCAACCATATGTACACAAGTAGATGACATGCATGTCTGCACGAGGTCTATTGCATAAACAAGGTACCCCTGACATACCGAGGGTTGATAACCCACTGAGCACCTTCTCCCTGGTTGGTTATGGATTTATCATGAAATACCAATAATTTAAAGTGAAATCTTAATGCTTAGACTAATTGAAGAATTGGAACTATTTTCTACTGCTGGAACTACTTTCCTTTATCATACCTTAGGGTGATACACATTTAGTAGTTAAGAGTTTAACAAAAGCCGTATCAAACCTGGGTGAAAACCAGCCTTGTATCACCCTCTAGGGTGATACAGAACCCAAAAATGAAATCATTGAAGACTAGCATATGCATTATCTGCACAACATTCCTAGCTACATTTTACTTGCTTACTGTTTGTGGATTTTATGGATATCAAAAAGGATTTATGAAGAAACGTAAAAGCATGTGCAGCATCACAGCCCCACCATCACTGATTGCTGTGTGTCCTTCCTTGGGAGCTCAGATCTAACAGAAAAGGTATAATTAATCCATAACCAACCTCAAAGGGGGTCCTCAGGGAGTCAGCACCCCTAGACTGGACCCCAATATTAGCCTGTGGGCCCTGCCCTTAGGCTAATATTGGGGTCCAACCTCGGGGTGCTAACCCCCCTCATACCCTCTTCTCAGTAGGTTATATGTAAATACTTTGGTTATCACCCTGTATCTATGATGCCTTAAACTATTGAACCTGTATCACTCTAGGGTACGATAACATAACTTACACAAGTAGATGACTCTATGCTTGCTCTGGGAAGACACTTATATTACCCCAGAGTTGCATAAAGACAGAAAAGAGAGTTCGATCTTTGATATTCACTGAGACACCCACTCGCCGACTCCCCACCCCCTCAAATTCCCCACACCCACACACCTATGGGAGCCTATGGCAGTGACAACCCAAGTCCTGTGCCTCAACCCATGGGTGGCCAAACCACAGAAAAAGGTAACATAATTCAATTGACATTTCCCAGCCCTCAGCCCCTTTACCCAAGCCCGCAGGGGTTCTGTATATAGACTCTGCGACCACTATTCAATACTTGATCGATGTGTGGGAAGACCTTTGTAGTAGTGTAGGCTATGAGAGAGGCAATGAGAGGTCAACAAATACCAGAGATTTACATGTGTATTGGGCCCAAAGGGGTATGAAAGACCAGTGTCAATTCTGATTGGATGGTTCAATAAGGGAGAGGTTAAAAGGAGGCTTTATTAATAAAAGCACACACACTTGTGCCAGACACCTACACTGAGAGTAATGTGCAATAGTTTAGCAACCACCACCCCCAACCCCAATCCCCCTCCATTCATGGCAAGTACTGAACTCTCCTGTTAGTCTATATTTCTGTGTTTCTACTTGAGTTGCTCCTATATCATAGATTGTTTAAACCTCATTCAATCACCTTCAGGGAACCGCTTACCTAATACTTTCTCTGAAGGAAACTATTGTAAGCTCAAGATTAAGCTTAGGATTTGTGCCCAAGTAGACAAAAAATACAAATGGGGATTTTGGGATGTTTTTATGAACATAAGCCTATATCCTAAAGCCAACAATATGATGTAGACCCTTAGATCGACAGAGGGACACTGGCATTTCTTAATTTAGACATGGAACATGGCCATTTATTAGGGACAACGTAAAGAGCAGGGTATACCAACTGGGTAAGATGAGAAAATTTATTACCTCTGATATAGCGTCCACTGTATATAAACAGGTGATCCTACCTTTATATGACTATGCAGACTTCCTCGTGGAAAGTGGTCCTCGAGTTAAGATTGAGAGATTGGAAGACTTACATGAAAAAGCCTTGCGTATTATTGACGGTGTGCATCGAGATGAAAAGAACATGGTTGAATTATTAAATCAATATAATATTGACTCATTGAAAACTCGACGCAGAAATCACCATTGTTCTATTATGTTTAGGCTTAGTAAAGGTACTAATCTCCTGGATGTAATTAGACCACGTATACACCTACGAAGCAGATATAAGTTGAAATTTAAGGGTAACTCAGGTACCTATGTAAAATTTCGTAAAAGCCCAATGAGAAGAGGTATAAAATTATGGGACCATATCCCCAAAGATGTGCAGCGATCGACAACTAAATTTAAGTTCAAAACTGGGATTAAGGGGATAAAGTTTTGACTGTGAATGATGACTGTTGGTAAATATGATATCATGTGGCAAATTTTGTTATTTTGTTATTTGTGTAATTTTTATATGAAATATTAATTGGTTGTAGTGGCTTAGACAAAAATGCTCATCATCACTTCATACATCATAACATCTTTACTGTGATCATCTTTGTGTATGGCTTGAAGAACATGTGCATGCGTTAAGCCTTTGAATTAATAAAAAAAAAATTTAAAAAATTAAAAAAAACGAGGGGCGGGAGTGTTTCATAAAATTAACAGAGGGACATAGAGATTTCTTAAATTTGACATGGGCAAGAGAGAGATTGATGTGTCTTCGTTGCCAGGCACTACCACACCAAGTGTGTCAGTGACACGTAAGCCCCATACCCACTAGGCGATTTTACTGTCAATGGGCAACAGATGACTGGGAGAATTGCCATCATCGTCACCCAGCTACTGTTATATTGATATTAAGTTTGATATTTTACCGGCAATTTTATGGGCGATCCTGCACCATGTCACCCATCGTCCAGAAAGCACACCATACCCACAGGGAATCATGCGGTGATCCTGACTTGCCCGGCAACGGAAATACCTTTGGATTTCCCTTCGTTAAAATAGATTTGAAATGGGACATATCCAACTATAAGCGACAACAGGGGATGTGGGTGTTTTTTAAGGGCCATACCCACTATCGATCTTGCCGTGGACAGGCAATGAGCAACTGGGAGAATTGCCAGTAAAGTCGCCAGGCAACTGTCACATCAATCAAGTTTGATATTTACCTGGCGTTTTTACCGGCAATTTTGCGGGCGATTCTTTTGCGAGTCGCCCATAAGCCAGAATCCACACCATACACACAGAGAGTGGCCCGCTAATTCCATTGATAACCCAGTCACCCAGTGACTTCACTGGCGATCCTATCAGTCGCCCGTCGCCCGTCAACAGTTGAGTCGCTTAGTGGGTATGGAGCTTTACAATCTACTTGGGACACAGCAACCCCCCATCTACACCCTCAGCGACTTAAAGCGTCTGACCTGTCACATTGGGTAAAGAGTTCACGTCTCATACGGAGAGTTAGAGAGCAGCAAATGACCTAAGGTGTGCAGAAAAACGCGCCAAGTCTCGAGATCACGTGACCCAGCACTTTCCGGAAACACCCTTACCCATTTCCGGTCCCGCCTTCTGATTAAATTCTCCGACTACTGCTGGGCCCTCAGGGGGTATGTTTCTGAGGGGCTGTACTTTAAACTCAACCCGACCTTCGGAATGGATGTGGATTTCTGCAATTTAAACCGAGGTTTGGCCATTGCTTGGACACCCCGCATTAGGTTAGGCTTAAGCCCCATTCTCGGATTCGCTGATTCCTGTATTTTGAAATAGGTGGCGCTGTAGTAGCTAGATGCTAGATAATTTTGCCTGAGTTGGCTGACAAATCGCTGCTAAAATCAGCTGGTTCTAAGGGTAGAGTCGGCCAATTTTAGAGGCGATTCAGATTAAACATGCACATTCAAATATTCTATACTAGTAGGCGATCTTAAGAATCAGCCAATTCTAGCGCTGATGAGTTTGCCGACGGTGTAAAAATCGCCTTGTGGGTATGGGGCTTAAATGTGGTGAATACAACCCCATTGGCCCAGCGATAAAGTTTGTCTGATCACAAGGAAGCGAAAATGGCCAGAATAATGATTTTGAGGTGATGCTTGACATACATGTGAAAGTATTGTCAGAGATTTCTGGGTTCCAAGGAATTATTCTACCATATTTTCTTATAAGTTTTAATTGTTTCCCACTTTCTCTCTACCTATCTTTATCAGTAGTATCCATGATACATATCATTTGTCTGTAATATCATCATACCGCACCCAATATCACAGGAGTCACAGGTAAATAGTGTAAATATTAAGCTACGTCTCCATACCTCCATCATCTGTCATCTGTCATATGTTTTACGTCATCTGTCATAGATCGCTCCCAGAGCAATTTTCGATGGATGACAGACAGCCAATAGTAAACGATAGGATCCGTAAACATGACTGTGGCCCACGGGCATGAACTCTCTAGATGGCGCTACCCCTGTCTCACAGTTACTTATAATACTAACAGGATAAGAACCTAAAACTGTACCCTGCAGTTTGCACAGACATATATTTTGGATTTATGCCTAAACTATTATGTTTTTTTGTGAAAAAAACAATGGTTTGTATTTCAGACAAATGATAAAAACAATTGGCTGTCGTGTTTTATTGATATTTATGCTCAATAAATGGCAATTGACAAATTTATTGAAAAAAATGCAACCCCACCCAGCATAGCAGCATACCATATATGGCAATGCCCTTATTTGGAAAGGACTTTATGAATGGAGGTCACATGACCAACCACATAGGGCAATGTGCATATATATGCCAATTGGTAATTATAGGCAATGGACAATTGTAATTATAACTCCTATGCATGTTAAAACCTTTATTTGACCATAGTTTTCTAGTTTTTATATAATATGCATTACTATTTCCTTCAAACAGGTTAATTAGGACATGGTAGGGTAGGGGCATCCTGTGTGACATCACAATGTTAATCATACAAGAGGCCCCCATATAGGGGCTCTGAACAAAAGACTTCCTGGTTTACATAAAACTGTACTCTCATACTAGCAAGGCATTTGTGCCTCTGACATCACAGTAACTGGTGGCCTAGTGGCTAAGGTGCAGGACTTCAAATCAGAAAGTTGAAGGTTCAAATCCCAGATGTTCATCTTATTAGTTATTTTTCAATTTCTATCATTATAACCATTTATATTACATATATTCATACCCTGTGAAACATACATATATGAATTACCCTGGGTTACTTACATATATAAATTATAGCTTTATTTTGTAAGAAGGGTACCCTTATATAAATAGCATGAAATACTACTACTTACACTTTGACATAATTCATTATATATGTATAATTAAATGTTACTCTAAAGAAGGTAGGAAGGTAGATACATATGGCCTAATGGTTAGAAAGATCATCTGCAAATATAAAGGTTAAGAGATCAAATCAGGATAAAACCGTTTTATATTTTACTATACTGTAAACTGAAAATGACATTTGTGTGATAAATATAATATAACTTGTGGATAAATTGTTTGAAATAATTCTTTCCATGTGTTTATCTGGGCGCGGCCTCAGAAACTTAGTAAAGGAACTAATATATTCAATATATTAAAATTCCGACTGGAAAAAAAACTAAGTTTCTGAGGCCGTGCCCAGATAAACACATGGAAAGAATTATTTCAAACAATGATTCCCCACTCTGCTTATCCAGACCTGTTTGACTGCTTTGAATAAGTGGACCTGTTCACACTTAATGGTCAGTCCCAAGAATACCTGAATAATTTTGAAAATTATTCATAACCACCTTGGGATTATAATATTATTTCTGAGCTTTCTCAATAATATTATCAACACACTCCATATGTTCCTGGAGAGATCCTATTGATTGAAACCACGAATCAAAATTAAAACATGAACACTCACCCCCCCTCACCTTATATCCCCCCTAGGGATATATCATGGTAAATCCTTGGTGGGCCCTCCTGTGACCCAATTAGAAGCCATGCACCTGGTTGCATTGGTCACATGTCAGATCTGACCACTCAGAGACCTGTCTCCAGGGGTTACCAACATACATACAAATCTGCACCAATGATTTCCTGGGAAATCAGGTCAGTAAATTGTGAGAGGGAAATTCAGACCAACCTTGCAGTCATTCGTGGTCGAACAAGGAGAGTCCTAGCTTCGTTTCTACTAACTTGTGGATAAATACTTGCCACTTGCATAGATCTATATGATTTCAAAGTTCTGTTTTATAATTTGCAACAATTCCTAAAATGGGTTTATTTGTAAAAGAAAAAGTGCTTGACTAGCCATGGGTGGGACTTGAACCACCAACTTTCAGATTTGAAGCTCTTAGCTCTAAGCACTAGGCTAGTTTGTCTCATAGTAAAGGAGGGTGTTCAGGAATGGTATGAGCATATAGCTTCTAACTTGTTACCTGTGATCACTTTACAGAATGTTTGAACAACTTTGAGGAAACCCTTTTAGCACTATAAATAACCAACCAACCCAGTCAATGAGTTGCATTCTGACCAGTAAAGGGGCGCTGAAGGGGGAAAGTATATGTACAGCTACATTTACCTGTAAAATAGGCCACACAATAATACAAAACAAACTGTAATAATTATGATTCATTTTAATACAAATCAGACAAATATGATAAGTTAGATATGTTTTTCCTGTTCAAATTAGAAATAAAACTAGGTCATTTACTGTGGTCTTGTGTGAATCCTATCAGTCTGCTGGTCATCAGCTTAGGTTTTGACAGGCACCAGCTAAAAACAAAATGGCGAGTGTGCTACCCTTTCTATTCTTATAGTTCTAATCAGGAACCCTGATGCCATCTGGAGGGTTCATGCCCGTGCTGTGGCCTATGAGGGACAACACCTGACAGATGCGAGGTCAAAGAATGGATGAATGGTGACATAACTCAAATGGGGGAACCCATTGAGCGATTAAGCCAATATTCCAGTCATTTCGACCAGTTCTGGTAGTTTAGTTTTGGTCAAGATGACAAGATGACCAAAACTGGTTGAAAACGACCAGACATAATGTTCATATTGAGAATTTCGACCAGATATTAATCAAGAAATGATCGATCGCTTGGAAAATATTAGAGATTGGTCACTGGCAATCTCTAATTCGACTAGAATTCCAGTTACGTCTCTCAGTGGGTTCCCAGCTTAATATGGCCTTAACACATATAATTGGTCCCATGTTTAACCCCCTCCCTCCTCCTATACACAGTACTATTAATTTCAACGACCTCTATGAACCCTATTCATGGGATTATTCACAACTCTCTGTGTCTGGAGCTATAAGGCCACTGGTAAGACCACCTCAAATGTCCTTTTTAAAACCATGAAAGAAAGGACTTCTTCAGAAAGACCTTTCATGTTATGCCAGAATGAAATGAAACACTTGTTTTTGCCATCTTTCTGCAGTCCGTTTCAAAAGGTGGTATTACACTACACAACTTGAGCTGGGATATCTGTGCAATATGATGATACAACAGGCAAATTCGGAGTCATATAATTGTTGAAGATTATCATGATATATATTTGTAACAGACAAATTTATCTCTATTATGTGTTACTTCTCTGCTGCGATATGACGATGATGATGATTATTGGAGTTTAATGTCCACTCAGCAATTTTTCAGCTATATCAAAACCAGCGATATGACGATGTCACAGAGAAATAGCACATACTAGTGACAAAATTCTTTGCTTCACAAGTGTAATAAGCATACTCCCAATTGCCAATTTCCAACAATTGCATCACTCCTGCATGCAAATTTTCTGTAATCTCATTATAACGTGCCGATATCGCAGCTCAAGGTCATGTAGTGTAATAGGGCCTTAAGAGAGTTTCATTACTGCGGACCCCCGCTGGCCTTTGGTCGGTGTCAAAGGGTACGAATATTACACCGGCATTGTAATGAAGACAGGTGAGTGTTGGGGCAATAGCTGGAAGAAATGCCCTTTTCTTATCACAATTTTCACAGTCAAAGACTTTGAAAGGTTTTACCTCATTACTTTGTCCTTGAATGGAGCCAAAAGCAATACAAGGTCAAAACTTTGCAAATTCTTTTAACTATTGAAATACATGTTTTGACCATAACTTAAATATGTAATATGATATTGACCATGAAAACTTGAGAAATATATTCAAACTTGTCCCTGTTCAATGTTTTGACCCAGCTAAATAGGTCTGTTTACAAACATTGCTGTCTAAAAGCAGAAATGTCTGGAATTCATGTGAAGATAACATTTGTTTTCATGGTTCATACTATAACAATAACTGAAGTCAGACTCATAGACTAAGTTTTTTGGATATTTTAGTTTGCAAAATTTTGTAAAATCGTAACAAAACATCTCTTTTGGTTCCTTTTAAACTAAAGGGTGCTTTCACAGGTACTTTATGAACCATGAAAAGTAACTTTAACTTTACATGAATTCCAGAATATCTCTGACATTTCTGCTTTTAGACAGCAATGTTTGTAAACAAGCCTATTTTAGTGGGTCACTAAAACTGAACAGGAACAAGTTTAAATGTATTTCAAGTATTAGCCATTTTTGAGTGAGTGAGTGAGTGATGGATGTTTTATGCCATAACAACCGCCAGGGTAATTTTCATGGTGAAAACAAGTTAGAACAAATTCTGACTTTTCAGACAAGTGTTTGACTTGGTCAGTCTTTGTTGATTGTATCTAATGAGATGAGGGTGACAGGGCAAGCAAACAGCAGGGGATCAAAACCTGGAAATCATTTATGCTGTACTTCATCCCTTAGTGAACCCAACACCAACCGGAAATCAAACCCAATGAACCACTTGGTCAGTGCTGGGTCCCCCCTATCATTACCTTTTACGATCAGCAGGGGCTACTGGGGGCCTATATATTTCCTAGGAGAGGAAGCCCCACCCCGGTACTCCCACGGGGGTCAGCCTTTTGTAATGGTTCATATTTTACTATGGACCTTAGATATAGCCATAGAATGTATTTCAATAGTTAATAGAATTTGCAACATTTTAACCTCGCATTGCTTTTGGCTCCCTTTAAGAGGGAGCGTCACTACTGTGTGTGGTCGGCCCGAAGGGTAGGAATATAGACCTTTAGCAGACATGGTCACGTGACCACTTGTTGGTGATCAC
Organism: Lepidonotus clava; assembly: GCA_936440205.1. Lineage (NCBI taxonomy): Eukaryota > Metazoa > Annelida > Polychaeta > Phyllodocida > Polynoidae > Lepidonotus > Lepidonotus clava. The sequence continues at coordinate 50,471,470 of OW387143.1, read as the reverse complement.
TATGTGGTCATCACAACCACGTGGCCGCGAAACCATTAAACAATTTAAATATTCAAAATAATTACAATCATTAATTAGGATTCTGTGTGATTCTTCTATGTCAAATCAGCATAAATATGACTTCTTGTGTTCTTAAATTGTAAATAATGATGACACTAAATTGATCACCAATATGGCACCCAAGCTATTTTGGCAAGTGTGACGTCATCTGCACAACGTCTATTACACCACACTTACACCGACATCGCAATGAAGGCAGGTGAAAATTGGGGAAATGGCAGGGGGCAATGACCTTTCTCATAATACACGGTCAAAGGCTAACAAAGGTTTTACCTCATTATTTTGTCCTTAAACTGAAGGAAAGTTTCAAGTGTAGTACCTACTCGATAGGTGGGCCCTCTGGACACTACAACTTTGTTTTGGACTTTACTTTCGTATTTTACATTGCCCAAACCAGAACAAAAACATCTCTTGTGTAAAAAATACAGTAGACCTTGCCCTAAATTCGCTGGTGAAGGACAATGGCGGGGGTCGGGGGGGGGGGGGTAAGGCAATCTGTTTATATATGTGTGCAAGCATTATGTATATTCTAAAAACAATTTTCAAAAATAAAAGTTCTGATTTAATTCTATCCAATCACGGCACCCCTCTCAGTCCTAAAATAGAGACACTTGGTGACATCGGGACACCACCACCTTCCTCCCCCCAATGCACACCCCAAAGCTGCCACTTGATTCAAGCACTGAACCCACCACCCAACCAGAAACCCAAAGTGCAAATTGGGCTGCGCCGGAAGTAGCGGATTGCGCATGCGTGCCGGCGGTCAGCAGCGCGGGTTTGGATAGGCCCAAAACACCGCTTTCCAATCAGGGGAATACAGAAGGAAAGAATGGTACGTGGGGGGGGGGGGGGTTGCCGTAGTGGGGTGAAAACGGCCCTGATGCCCAGGGGACGATCTCTGGTTTGCTTGGTATGGAACTTATTATATGTATATATTTCCATATCATGAAAAGCACTGTAAAGTGATGATATTTTCCTTCAATAATAATAAAAAAAAAACAGGCTGCAGAGACTGATCCTAATGACTAGTTAAAAGGGGTTGTCAGGGGCGGATCCAGGGGGGAGGGTCCATGGGGTCCTGACTGTGATATTCTGTGGGCTAATTATCATCAGACTAGGACTCCGGTTCGTCAGACCGCCATGTTTATTAAGCACGAGGTAATGTCAATAGTATCGTCACGGATGCACCGGAAGTACGCGATGTCGTAAAAGCAAACATGAATATGACATCTCCCTTTTTTTTTTTAGGATATCAAGCAGTTAGAACTTAGACATGTTATACAGGTCTGAATACTAGTTTTCTACCAAAGTTCTGATATTTTTACTTGGCACATAAAAGAGTCTGTTTTCGGCTTATATCTGAAAGAAATGTGATTAGCACATTTATATGCGATTCAAAAGTCTCTCATGGTCTTCAAATGTCTTTTTCGCGTATCAAAGTCTTTTTGATTTCCTGAAATGAAATAGAACATCGTTATAGCATTTCAAACAGTATGCAATCAATAAATGTTCAAATGTTCAAAATATAGTTTCAGTTAGTTTTCTTCCTTCTCATCTATACGCGTAATACTGGTTGAGCTCGATATATGATAAGGCTCAGGAAATATAGGGCTTTAGGTTTTCAGCACTAGCCCATTTTATCAGGCACACATTTAAGACACATAATCCTTCAGACGCACAGGTGCGCGTCTCACTCTACCACTCATGCGCACAGTCGGTGTAGAAGGTGGCGTTGTGGGTGCGCGCGGTGGGAGTTGGGCTGGTCTCGGCGTTGGTGGATTTGGAGTAGGAGGAGGGCGTGGTACCTCAGCTCTCCTGGGTGTTTGCTGAAGTACGGGTGTCTGAGGAGCAGTTTGCTGGTGGACTGCGACCTCAGGTGGATTGTTCACAGGTGGTAGTATAGCGGGTGGTTCCTCTCTCCTATCCAGTAGATGCAGTCTATTTCTCCTGTAGACCTGGCCTTCCTGGTTCATGACCAAGTACGATCGCGGGGCGTTGTGATCCTGGAGAACCACGGCTGGCTCCCACGTACGGCCCTGACGGATGCGTATCCCGTCTCCTGGACGTAAGTCGTTCATCTCCTTGGTACCGCGGTTGTAGTACCTCTCCTGCTTTTGCTGGCGTGTTTCCAGTTGCTGTTTCGCGCCCTCGACTACTTCTGGATTTAGTAGTTCATCCTTGATCGGTAGCACACCTTTTAGTCGCCGGCTCGTCAAAAGTTGTGACGGAGAATATTTCATCCCTGCGACTGGCGTTGTACGGTAGTCCAACAAGGCTCGGTGTGGACTTACTCCTTGGTCGTGCGCTTTTCTGAGTAGCTGCTTCACCGTTTGTACGTAGCGCTCACTCAGTCCGTTGCTCCTGGGGTAGGTCGGACTTGACGTGACCAACTCAAATCCCCAATCCTTGGCGAACTGCTTCATCTCGCGTGACGCGAATGGCATGTTGTCACTCATAAAGGTATCTGGAACACCGTGACGCGCGAATATGGATTCCAGTTTCCTAATCACGGTCCCAGCTGTTTTATCGGGCAGGCTCACGACTTCGGGATATTTAGAAAAATAGTCTACCACTACCAGGTGATCGTTGTTGCCGTAGGTAAATATGTCAGCACCTATTTTGCTCCACGGTCGCTCAGGAACTTCGTGAGGTATCATCGGCTCCCTCTGGTTGTTCGGTTGATATTTTGCACATATTTTACATCGCAGAACCGTCTCCTCGATATCACGCGACATACCAGGCCAATATAGAATTTCGCGGGCCCTGGATTTACACTTCTCCATTCCGAGATGAGACTCATGGATTTTCTGAAGCATGTACGCTCATAATTCCTTTGGAACTAGTAGACGATCTCCTACGAATAGAATACCTTCAGCCGTGTGGATCTCGTCGCGCAGAGTCCAATAATGTCGAATTTCCGGCGGGCAGTTCCACTTATGTTCCGGCCATCCCTGCTCAACTTGGTCGATCAAAACACAGAGTTCAGGGTCATTACATGTGGCCGTCTCAATGTCACTCCTACGCTCGGCACTCATAGGTAACTGCATAACGATGCTGTGAACACGCAGCTCGGCTTCCTCAGCAAGAGTAACACTGTCCTCGCTCACGGGTGTGTTCACGGTCGCCCTACTCAACGCATCGGCGATGTGCATGTATTTCCCTGGAGTGAACACAATATCGATGGAGTACTTCATCAGTGTCAGTAGCATGAGCTGAAGTCGCGGTGACGCTTTGTAGATGGGTTTCTTAATTATCGCCTCGAGTGGTTTATGATCCGACTGGACTGTCACCTTCCTTCCGTAGACGTAATGATGGAATTTCTCCATTGAGAAACAGATCGCGAGTAGCTCCTTTTCTATCTGCGCGTAATTTTTCTCCGCGCTCGTCAACGATCTTGACGCGTAGGCGATGGGCTTTCCTTCCTGTAGAAGACACGCGCCTAGCCCATATGATGAGGCATCACACTGCACCGTGAGTGGTTTATCTGCACAATAAAATGTTAACACAGGTTTCTGACACAGAATGTCCTTAAGCTGCTTCAGCGCTTTGTCGTGCTCCGGGCACCACGCCCACTCGGTCTCCTTTTTAAGTAGTTCCCTCAGTGGCGCGGTGAAAACTGACATGTTGGGGATGAACTGTGATAAGTAGTTGATCATTCCGAGCACCCTCCGCAGGTCTTCCTTATTTTCCGGAGTTGGCATCTCGTAGATCGCCTTCACCTGTTCGTCGTCCGGCTTCAAACCGTGTTCGCTCACCACATTCCCCATATATACGACTTCTTTCACCTTGAAGCGCATCTTGTTCTTGTTGAATTTTATGTTACTGTCTTTCGCGCGTTCCATGACTTTTTTCAAGATCTGGTCATGTTCGTCCTCGTTTTCCGCGGCGATGATCATATCGTCAGCTATGATATGTACCCCGGGCACGTCTCCAAAGACACGGTAGTTTCTCTTCTGTAGAACTTCACTGGCGCTGCAAATACCGAAAGGCATTCTCTGAAAACTGTACCGTCCGAAAGGCGTGTTGAACGTGAAGAGTTTGGACGTGCTGGGTGTGAGCGGGACCTGCCAGTAACTATCCTTTTGGTCCAGAACTGTAAATATAGTCTTTCCACCCAGCTGGCTAATAACGTCCTGCGCTGTCGGGATCATAAAGTGTTCGCGCTTGATCGCCTTATTTAAATCGCGCGGATCCAGACATATCCTAAGAGTTCCGTCCTTCTTCTCTACCACGACCAGACTGCTGACCCAATCAGTGGGCTCGTCCGTCTTCGATATGACACCGTCCTGTTCCATCTGGTCGAGCTTCGCCTTAAGTTTTTCTTGTAGACTGATCGGTACGCGCCTAAGTGGGTGTATCACCGGTGTGGCATCAGGGTCGATCTGGGCGTCATACGGCTCGCTGAATTTTCCAAGACCACTAAACTGCTCGCTGTACTCTTCCACGAGACTTTCCTTCGTGATGGGGGTCGTCAAGGTATGGACTTCTTTTCCGCGCATCACCAGTCCAAGTTCCTCGCTCGCCTTAACTCCTAGCAGAGGTGGACACTCGACATCTACGACGTGAAATTTATAGAATCCTATCTTCCGTCCTACTTGACATCTAAGCGTGACGCAGCCCAAATTTTCCAGCGGCTTCTTACCGTACCCGAAGAGATTTTCACTTGACTTGGTGATTTTCCTCTTATTCGTGAGTTGACGGTAGATTCTCAGCGGTAGCGTATTTATGGTGGCACCCGTGTCCAGTTTCATCTTGACCTCGTCCGCGTCTAGCTGTACGACTGTATACCAGCTTGAATCCAACGCGTGAATATTTCCGATGCTATCTATGTAGAAATCGTTCGGACCCTGGTCTTCCACGGTGTGTAACACATTTTTCGGATATTTACTTCTAAAGTGACCCGTCGCGCTGCACTTGTGGCACACTCTCCCATACGCTGGGCACTGACGTGGTGGATGTACAGTTCCGCAGTACTGACATTCGTCGGTCCTTTCCTGTCCTGCGTCACGATACTGAGTAAAGTTTCCGCGCTGATTTCCGCTTCCGCGCTGACCACGTCCACGTCCATACTGCCCTCGGCCGTAATTTCCTCGGCTCCTATTTCCACGATTTTGACCGCGTCCGCGTTGATACCCGCATTGACCATTTCCGCGCTGCCCTCGTCCGTGCATCGCGTAGACGCTCTCGTCCTCCATGTCATCTGACTGCACGGCGTGTATCGGCTTGGCCTTCACCGCCATCTGGAGTTCCGTCTTTGCGCTCTCGTAGGTCCTCATCCGATGTATAACTGAGTTGAGACTCGCGTTACCGTTGTCGCCCATTACTTTCATTTTCATCATCGGGTCCTTAATAGAAAAGAACAGTTTGTCACGTAATGTCCCTTCAAATTCCACGAACTTACAGTTGGTCGCCATGGTACGTAAGTCGTTCACGTACTCGTCTAGGCCCTGCCCTTCCGGAACTCTTAACTCCAGAACTGTGCCCTGAGAGCCATAACTGGATCCCTTTTATTACAGTACTCGTCAAACTTTTTCATAACTGTGTCGTAATGTTCCTTATTTTCCGGTGGCACGTAGTCATCATCACCGTGTAACCCTACTGCCTGGGTGAAAGTAAAGTTGTTGTAGATATCCACCCCTCTCTCCCCTAGCACTGTCAACAGAATGGCTACTTTTACATCGTCGGGTTTGGCAGCTGACTCAGTGGCTTTCATAAATAACACAAACCGCTGTTTCCAGGTTTTCCACGCGGCAGAAATATTTGCCCGATCAAAATCAAAGGCCTCAGGTGGTTTATAGGTAAGCTTTTCCATTGCTAGGTTGTAACTTTACACTGACACTGTCACTTTCCACCTTACAATGTGAATGTCAACACAGCTCCTCTGATAGCACTACTCAGTTCATCAAAATATAGCCACACTACCAAACTATAGCCACACTAATGCTTCACTACTTGTTCAGAGTCAATGATTTTAGGCCTTTAGTTTCATGCTAGGTGGGGTTTGACTTAGCTGGCACTTGGTTTTGGTCTGGGGCCTGGGCTGGCAGATTCTGGGTCCTTCCATGGGTCCACTTCAACTCCACTTTCCTGCAGTCCTCCACTTTTCCTGGGGCTGACAGCTAGTTCCTCAGATTCCTGACATCTACTTCTGTCTTCTGAGTGGTAAGATCCCTCTTCTAAGACACCATGTGATATTCTGTGGGCTAATTATCATCAGACTAGGACTCCGGTTCGTCAGACCGCCATGTTTATTAAGCACGAGGTAATGTCAATAGTATCGTCACGGACGCACCGGAAGTACGCGATGTCGTAAAAGCAAACATGAATATGACACTGACCCCCCACTTTTGGTGGGGACTTTAACTTGACAAAGAGAAAAAAACGTCACGCCAACACGCGCAAATCCACACTGTTTTAGTACTTAGCCTACATGTGGACCCCTCTCTTTTTGAAATCCTGTATCCGCCCCTGCTTTACTACAACTATGCAATATTGGTCCAATATAACGATGTCACAGATAAATCACACAAACTAGATATATTTTGTTTGTTTCGCATGTGTAAAAGGTCAAATTGTTCATTATAAGGTGACAGACAACCCCCTATGTATACAGGAAATATCATAATATACCACGAACTCATATTGCAATAAGTCACACCTTTAAAAGTCCAGAATGTCCGGGGAAGTATTAAAGGCAACATGCAGTCATAGACGATATATAACGCAGTTTTTGATAGAAATTAAGTAACGTTCTCTATCTAGAATCGACATGAAGACTAAAATTATAGGGATAGACTACATGACAGTTTCCTAAATTCGACTTGTGACATTGCCCCCCCCCCCCCCCCCAATCAACTCATCCACTGTAGACACTGTACTCGGTATTTGTACAGTTTTTTTTTGTTTATTTCCAAGAGCTTGATGTTCTGAACGTGATACATCTGATACAATATTGTTTCCATTAAAAGAAGTTGTATTAAATTCTATAAATATGTTCATGCATTAGTGACAGCTAATATCTAAATTCTGAGACATAATATGGATTATTAGCTCTTAAATTACGGTCCCCGGGTGAAAGTAACTATGGATTTTTGGCATTGGAAGAATGTACTAAAACGTCTAAGAAACACAAAACCTTAAAAGCAGAGAGTGAAGCATAGGTCTTTTGCATTGTCAAATGGAACTTGATCCAGTCTTAAGAGTGCCTGTCTGGATGACTGAAGGGTTTTTATTTCTCTTATAGATTTTGAGAAATGCCTGCTTTCCCTCTTAGAAGATTTTATCTGTAAACCACTTAGTATTTCAGTTTCGTCAAAAGTGAAAATCGAAATATATGGGTATTTTTTATTACCATTTTTACTTTGATTAGTAAATAGATCTTTCATCACATTGGGTGTAGTAGCAAGCCTCTAATCCTCAGAGTTCAAGTAATCTGTCTTTGAAAACTAGGTTTGGGGAGATTGATGTGGTCTATAACCTATCGAAGGCATTTGCCCCTTTTGCACACGCAAATGATGAGAATTACGTTTTACAAGAGTTAAAGCAGCAGTCTCGTCTGTGTGTTGTTAGTCTAACATACACTGACATTAGCCAAACGAAGCTGCAGCCAGCGACATGTTTTGCAACGTTAAAACGTAATCTAGTCACGTTATTGGTCACGTCGCGAATTTGCCGCAGCGTTATGGGAGTTAAAACGTATCAAATCTTTTCAGTCTCACAGACAAGCCAGCAGTTGTTAGGTCATAGGTCCTAAGTCCACTATAATGTTACATTATTGTAACACTCTGTTTTGGTGAGTCTCAACCTCATGTACATTAACGTTACCGTAGTTTAGCAAGAAACAGACTGACCAAGAAGTATGGTTGCAGAATGTACCCGTTACATCACGGCTTGCCTGGGAAGGCTTTGGCCATAAAGCCAGAGCAGTGACATTTTGTAATCTTTTCCTTTGTCGACCTTACGTGGCCCCCAGAAGTAACACTGATTAAACCCTCCTGGAAACAAATAACAGATACCTCAGATTAATGTAAACATGTTCTCTAGCCTCTGTCCCAAAGTCAAGCTCTCCAAACAATTCAAATTGATTTTAGTGTTATTTTTTTCTTTGTTTAATCTAGCTTACTCTGTTATGAAAACAGACAGTTCTCCTGAGTTCTAGAGTATCTATTTTAGTCTGTTAGGAGATGTGTTTGTTCAAATCCAAAAAAGTGGAATCATATTGATATTTTAATGCATGGTCATATTTATTCGGGAGTTTTGAAGTGACAGTGTCAAATGAAATATTCATAGCCACGTGGATTGTTAATGCAAAATTTGAGCTTTTTCTAGTTTTATTTGTTTATCCTTGTAGTCATGTGACTTCACAGAACCAACGGCTGGTAGGATGCAAGCTCATATCAACTCAATTAGCCAATGGCTGGCAGTGCATAAGGTCATGTGACATCAAGTAATGGTTTGGTGATATATAGTCATGTGACTGTAGGTAACCAATGGTTGGTGGCCTATAAAGTCATGTGACTGTAGGCAGCCAATGTTTGATGGCCTATAAAGTCATGTGACTGAAGGTATCCAATGGTTGGTGGCCTATAAAGTCATGTGACTGTAGGTAGCCAATGGTTGGTGGTGTATAAAGTCATGTGACTGTAGGTAGCCAATGGTTGGTAGCCTATATAGTCATGTGACTGTAGGTAGCCAATGGTTGGTGGTGTATGTCATGTGACTGTAGGTAGCCAATGGTTGGTGGTGTATAAAGTCATGTGACTGAAGGTATCCAATGGTTGGTGGCCTATAAAGTCATGTGACTGTAGGTAGCCAATGGTTGGTGGTGTATAAAGTCATGTGACTGTAGGCAGCCAATGGTTGGTGGTGTATAAAGTCATGTGACTGAAGGCAGCCAATGGTTGGTGGCCTATAAAGTCATGTGACTGTAGGCAGCCAATGGTTGGTGGCCTATAAAGTCATGTGACTGTAGGCAGCCAATGGTTGGTGGCCTATAAAGTCATGTGACTGTAGGCAGCCAATGGTTGGTGGCCTATAAAGTCATGTGACTGAAGGCAGCCAATGGTTGGTGGCCTATAAAGTCATGTGACTGTAGGCAGCCAATGGTTGGTGGCCTATAAAGTCATGTGACTGTAGGCAGCCAATGGTTGGTGGTGTATAAAGTCATGTGACTTCAGGCAATGGTTAGCAATATCTACAGTCATGAGGGAGTGAGTGATGGATGTTTTTTGCCATATAAACAGCTAGGGTAATTTTTATGGTGATAACAAGACACATGTTTTGATATGGTCTGTCTTTGGTTATCGCATCTATGAAATGAGGGTGAAAGGGGGCAAACAGCAGGGGATCAAAACCTTGAAATCATTTTTGCTGTACCTTGAACCCAATGAACCACTTGGTCAATTCTTGGTGCCCTCTATCATCGCCTTCTATGACCAGCAGGAGCTACTGGGGGCCTTTATTCTTTCCAGGAGTAGAAGCCCCACCCTGGTAGCCTGTACAGTCATGTGATTGCAATTAGACAACAGCTGGCAGTTTATGAAGTCATGTGACTGTAGGCAGCCAATGGTTGGCAGTTTATGAAGTCATGTGACTGTGGGCAGCCAATGGTTGGCACTGTGTAAGGTCATGTGACGGGGTCCATCTGGGTCCCACCCCCTCCCTACCCCCAGGGTGTTGGGTGGGAAGGGTGGGGGGGGGAGGTTTGCCGACCCTGATACGACTTACCTGTCAACTTTGATCTGGTGTCACCTGGGGCAACGATCTGCCTGGAGGGACTGATCTGTGGATTAGAGTGGGAGGGAGAATTGATGGTAGGAAGGGGGGTATAGATGGGGGGTCCTAATGTCCCTTGTCAAATTTAAGAATCTGGCCATCTCGTCAGTAGTTATACCTTAGTTTAGAGGTATGTCCCCTTTCGAATTTAACCATTAACCATTAACCATGTCGCATGACACTATCTTTTTAAAGCTCATGTCAAATGACGATTTTAAGAAAAATGCCCTGTCATTTGTCACTTAGTTGCCATGTCACCTTTCAATTGTAAGAAACAGCCATGTCGCCCTGTCAAATTTAAGAAATGCCAGTGTCGCCCTGTCGATTTTAGGCATCCAATCACATAGGGAGGGGAAGGGAAGAAGGGAAGGGGTAAAGGAAAAGAGTGGGGGAGGAGTAGAAAAGAGAAGGAAGATACAGGAAGAAGGATGTGAGGGAAGGTAAGGGGGGAATATTGTCACTATTGTTTCATCCGCATTAATTTTCGTATCATATAGTACGAATGGAAACATGGTGAAAGTCAGGGGTAGTATTAGGAGGAGGTTGAAAAATGGGATGCCAGAGGGGAGGCAAGAGAGGAGGCAGGTTGAGGAGGGCGTCAGAGATTTGAGGTGGTGGGGGAGGTTTAGGGTTGGAATTAGCAGGGACAGGCCAGCCCTGGAGCCCTGGACTGTCAGTCCTTGGTCCTAAAGTGGTAATGACAGTATTGTTTAGTACTGGGTAGAGAGAACCCTGAAGAGATAGAGAAGGCAATATATATATATATATATATATATATATATATATATATTGCCTTCTCTATCTCTATATCTGTATGTATGTACACATCCCTGACATACCCATCGAGGACACCCACACACACAGTTTGGTTATTTACTTATCATACCCTGGCTACAATTTAAAGTGAAATATCAAGGCTTAGACTCATTGAACAAGGGGAACTATTTTCTTATGTCAGAACTACTTTCCAGTATCACCCTGCAGGGTGATAATACTTTGGTTATCCCTCTTCCTGTCTCAGTGATGCATTTAACTTTTAACTACAGAACCTTTATCACCTTAGGGTATGAAAAGCATGTATAGTAAGCCTGGCAGATGCTTCCTTGAGCCTCTGCTCCTGTGATTGGATAGTAATGGCACACCCTAAGAAACATATGTCCGATAACTAGTTCAGGTAATTATATAGCAGCAATCAAACTACGTAATTTGCACTAAAACCTTCTTTTCAATGTAATTTATACCTCTTTAGGTCAGAGAACATACCACCTTGTCCAACTTTTTTCCAAGACCTTCAAATGTATTCCAATTACAGAGATGTTAACTTTCTATAACATAATGTTTAATCAAAGTCAGGGTATCATCCATGACATGGTCAGAACTTGGTACGTTCTAATCTAACTCCCATACATTGGCGCCATATTCATGACTTCACCAATAAAGTCGCCGGATTATGTTCTAACATCGCAAACACGTTGCCAGCCAAGACGTCACTATGGTTAGGGGTGGAATCCTTAATGTTTCAACTCATGATGACACTGTGGCTTTAAAATGTACTTTTATGAGTGTACTACTATCGTGTAAATCTTGAATTAACCCCAGGATTAACATTAAGTTACATGCTTAACGCTCATTGTGAAAACAAATTTCCAACAAATTCCTTAAACGCGTGTTGACATTGCCTGCAGGTTCTCCAAAATACGAGAAACCATTATCAACACCCGAGACAATGCGCATGTTTGCCTGCAGTATCGGATGCAGTTTTCTCGAGCCTTCTCCAACACGAGGGCAGTATTTAAGTCTATTGTTGTGTGCGCACAATGCATCGGCTCCTTATTTGCCATGGGAATACCATAGATTGCCATGTGGTTTGTCATTAAATTACCCCAAGATGGCGTCGACCCGTGAATGCGCATTGTGTTCTGCTCCAATTCTTTTGTTGAATTTAGTGTAGTGCCACCTGAACCTTCAGCTTCCGGTGCCAGAAGTCAATGTCAGACAGCGGCCTTCCTTTCTGCAAGATCTGCGTCAGATTATATTCCATGGGTTTTGTATTATCATTAAGGGATTGCCATTCGACCGATTATTTTTAAAAAAACATTGTTAACATTCGCTTAAAGTAATATGAGTTTATTGTTAATAAGAATAACCAGTGGCAGGTCATGAATTTATGACTTTAAAGTAGAAGTTGCCAATTGCAGAATCACTTATCTTAAAGGCATAGCTTTATGAATACTTTGAGTACAAGTCTAAAAAAAGAACTTTACACTGATGTTGCATTTTTTCAAATAATTTATTAGAACAACTGTTCTACTGAGCCAATTAATTTCCTGGAACGGACATATAATGACATGGTTGATATCTATATTGTAATGTCAGCAGGTAATGTAAAAGCCCCAAATTTTTATCTTATTGACGAAACGTTAGAATGTGTTAAATCATACAAGTATCTAGGGCTTATTATATCCTGTAATGGCAATACAACACATATTCTAAATGACAGAGTGACCAAGGCTAAAAGAGCCTCATTTGGGATAAAGCAAGCAATAAGCACCACAACGAATGTCTCAACTAAACTATCAATTTGATAAGCAGATAGAACCAATTTTACTTTATGGAAGCTCAATATGGCCATACCTAGAAGCACATGTATATTGAAAGTAAGTTATGCTGAACCCAGCCAACACAACGCAAGGGCCTATCTGAATAAATGCCTGAAAGCAATTTATGTAACTGATATTGAAATTGTAATATGTTGACACACTAAGACCAACCAAAGTATAACTGTAACTGTGAAAAATGTATCAGATAAGATCGCAATTGTTAACAACTATATGAAAACGCCAACAACCTTTACTCTGGAGGAGATCAACAATGACATACCAAGTACCATTGAACGTGTACACTCAAATTTTTGTAAATTCTCCCTAGGTGTGTCGAAATTTGCCAGCACAAAACTCGCTCTTAGTGAACTGGGGAGATACCCAATCAAAATAAAATCAACTGTCACAGCAGTCCTATACTGGCTACGGTTAAAACATGGTACTAATAACACACTACTGAACCACCAATGCCTTCAAGATATACAATTTCTCCTTTGGCAAATTGGTTTATGCAATATTTGGTACCAACCAGAAAATTGGGAAAAGAAATTAAAGTCTTTTCTTACAGCCAGACGTAGAGATATATTCAAAGCTTTGACGCTTACTGTGTGGAAGACTACCACTAGGAAAAATGTAAGGTTACTCACATCTGCCAACAAGACGTGTATGAATCTAAACTCTATCTTGATAAAATAAGATCTGCCAGTATCAGAAATATATTCACCAAATTACGCATAGATACCAACTGCACATCCGACAGCCAGTACAGGAGCTTTAAGAACAACAAAGTGACAGAATTTCTGTGCAACGACTGCAATTGTTAACAATCTGTATCACATTTATTACTGCATTGTAAGAATCAAGACCTAATGGCCAACAAAACCCTATTTGAGAACAAACTCTGTCAATATGTATCTAGTTACCATACTTTATCTGACCAGGAGAAACTACGAATGGTCCTGAACCTCAATCCATTATGTAGAAACGAATCCAAAGAGGATGTTATCAAATTACTGTGCACATTTGTGAAAAATACCTACCTAATTGTACAACGCCTTTTGAAGTGACATGAATATATTGCTTACATTAGTCCAATAAACTTACTTACTTACTTACTAACTTACTATCAGGGGCAGATACAGGAATTCGGAAAGGGAGAGGTCAACAAATAGGCTAAGTACTAATACGGCATGCATTTGCATGCGCACGCGTGACATGTTTTTCTCTTTGTCAAGCTTAAGTCCCCACCAAAAGGGGGTTAGGGGGTAGGGTCAGGACCCCCTGGACCCGCCTGGATCTGCCCCTATATATATGTGGTACAATTATTTGCTCAAAAGAATATTCTTAAGTTGGTATTTCTAAAGTGCCAAAATGTCCTTTTTGAAAATGTTTGTTTGTTGTTATGCAATCACTTGTTGCTATGATTGATGTTTTACAATGAGCCACAATATCTTGTAAAACGTGTATAGATGATAAATCATCTATATATTTGAAGAAGGAACAAATGCTGGAATGACGCTCTTGCTGATTCAGGAATTTAAATATCGTCAGCCCTTTTATTAACAATAAATAATAATAAATAATAATAAGAAAAAAAAAAAAAATAGTACAACAATTCGATCCGGCTGAGGCTATGGCGTCCCAAGGAATCTGAATTTGGCGCCTTAGGTCACATGACCCTAATGAATATTAATGAGATAGCCTCGAGCCGGTTTCCTAAATATATATCTATATAATAATAATAATAATTATATGTCATATATTTGAAGAAGGAACAAATGCTGGAATGACGCTCTTGCTGATTCAGGAATTTAAATATCGTCAGCCAAACCGCCAAGAGCTAAGAACAACATTTGTTTAACATTCCTTTTTTTTTTTTTTTTAATACAACTTTAGAACATCAGAAACCTTTTGGTCTCGATTAATGTTAGAATTTAAAGAATCCTGCAAATAAAGTAGAACAACAAGACTCTTCCAGTCACCTCTGGTCTTGATATCAATCAAAGAAAATCCCAGAGAATGCAAAAATGTTGCACCACCACGACGCAAACTATGTGAAGTTACCCCCTGCAAGCCTAAAATAGAACAACATGTTCTGAGCTTTGCAGAAAAAAAAGAATATGTTAGGGGAACAACCTGTTGGCCAACTAAATAAGAAAATGCACAGTCTTGTCCAGCCACAGGTACCATCTCAAAAAGGCGTCTCAAAAATGTAGTGGTGCAAAATATAGAATCCGCTGCCTTGCAAAAAGGAACCTGAAGAACTCGTTCCTTGAATTGAATTGTTTTGGTGCAAGTTAGGGTCAATAATGTTCCCCAACTGCAAAATTTAATATCTGAAAATTTTAGACATTGGTCAGATAAAGTAACGTGTGCTTTCCTTAAAAGGCCTCGAAAGGAAACAATAATTGCACACCAAAAACAAAGATCTACAGATTTTGTCATATCCAAAAGTGAGAAAATACACCTCAAATTTTGAGGAGTAAGAGGAACAGCTTGGGAAGAATTGCATCCAAGCAGGCGTTTGGTTCCTTTTAGTGTTTGCATAATTCAAAAAATTTTTGGGTCAACATGTTCCAGACCATTAATTTTGTGCAACAACCAAAGCGCACTCAAATAATTTTGAATAGACACAAATGATAACCGTGTCGACATAAATGCAATAAAATTGCAAATTTGGTTTACAGAAGCAGGCAGGGGCTGTAAAGAATAAAGTTTACAATACTTGAAATAAAATTGCCACTGAGAACTACGGGTTTTCACTGTATTTTCCGCAAGAGCCATGGACCTCAGCAAGGTTGCACACGATTGCAGCTGTTCCATACTGATCTCTGCAACAAGGGAAAAGTTCCCAGAATAAATAATTTGCAGAAAGAACAGCTACAGACATGGCAGGGAAACGTGATAAAAAATCCGCTTTAACATTAAATTCACCAAGAACATGTTCAATGGAAATTTCAAAATTGTAAACAAAGGACAACCAAAATAATTCACGGATCATATCCATAGTACTAGGAGATCTACTCCTGCCCGTGTGTACCATTATTTTTACTGCAACATTGTCTGTATAAAAAAGAACATGTTGTCCTTGCAGAGAAGGACCCCAAAGGCGCACTGCACAAAGCAATGGCCAAAATTCCTTTGCACTGATAGAACTAGTGACAATATCAAATACAGGGGCATGCAATCTATGTACACATGATTTGGAACATGATCCTGAAGACCATGTTCCCCAAAAATAATCATTATAATCGGTACGATAACCACCAAATCCAACACCGGATGCATCTGTAAATATAACTACATTTACAGATGATTTCTTGATGATTTTTCCAATGCCATTAAATATTTGTGCAAAAGAAATCCACCATCCAAGGTCAGATTTAAATTCAGAAGTAAGTCTGGCACGATGATGGCTTTCCTTAAGGGAACAACATAAATTAATTATACGCCTGCTAAATGTTCTGCCAGCACGAATTATTGTAGAACAATGTGCCAGAATGCCAGTCAAACGTTGAAGCTGCAACTTTGTTGCCGACTTCTTTGCAGAAAATATTTCCAGTTCCCTGTGCAACTTCTGAATTTTGTCATCAGGCAGACATAAAGTCATATCAGTGGAGTTAATAATAATTCCCAAATATCTAACACAACAAGAAGGGGGAACTATTTTAGAGCTCTTAACATTAAATCCTAACCTACAAATATGTTGTATTACAACATCAAGGGAACATGTACTGTCAGAAAAATTGTGTGCAATACACAAGAAATCATCAATATAATTTACAACATTGAAGGGAAATTCAAAATTAATGTTTCTCACTACAAAGTCCCCAATTTGAGTGAAAATAAATGGCGCGCATTTCAAACCAAACGACATGCAACAATCAAAAAAGCATTCCTCAGAACCAAACAAGTTCCATTTAAATCCTTGAAAAGGAACATGTTCAGAATAAATGTTAACTGATCGGTACGCCTGGGAAATATCTACAACAGCCATGTAGTCATTTGGCTGTAACATTTCAACAACATTGTCAATATTTTTGTAAGAAAATGTCTGACAAATACTGGACATATTGTTGTTAATATTTTTACCAAGAGGACGCTTACAATCAGTAATAGGTCGAAGTTTTCCATCAGATTTTGAAATAGCGCCTAAGGCATGTGAACAATGTGTGTCAGTATAGGCCTTGATTATTTTACCTTCTGAAAATTCAGAACATAATAAGGAATCCATCTTGACTTTAGCATCTTCTTGCAAAATACTTGAATAATTGTCACAACAATAAAATTCAACATTGTCATCATCAATGATCGGAAACCCATAGTACAAGCCAGCCAAAACATAAATATCACTGACACATAATTCGGATTTCCGAAGAAAACATGAGCAAGCAGCACGACAGGGCATGAGTTGAGATCGTACTAGACCTATATAATGTACACAAGCACAAGAATTATTGAAACAATCTCCATTTACCTCTATAAAGTCACCTGTCGAGAGGAAAGTTACGCGTACGACTCCGGGCGCCATGTTGACAAAACTAACCGGAAGAGAAGCAGGTCCGCAGTAAATCTCGGACATGTTTTTGGTTAATAACTCTTTGAAAAACCTCAAAACAATTAAGTTTTTACTATAAGAATTATTAGCAATATTTGATGGGTCAGATTCATCGGTTAAATAAATTCTATCCAACAAGAATGAATTTTCACCAGTACGACCTTGACCTTTGACCCGTAAGTCCGTATCATCAACATGGGAGACTGTCAGTTCCGGTTTTCCGACAAGGCGAACAAAATCAGTTTTTTCACCTATATTAGTAATTCCAGGATCGTAATGGACATCATGAATCAGTCTAGTGGTGAACATATTGATATCATGGTGAGTTCCAGCCGTATTTTCAACCGGGGGAAGGCACAAATCAAAATTATGGTAATCCATGTTTGGCATACATCCACTCGGGAGTCCAACTCCTTCTGCACTATCAAAAGCGTCTTGCTTGTCGCACGTACTAGACGAACAGTTCAAATCAGAAGTAATATTATATTGGACATTGGCATGAATCCTGGTATCATATAGTCAATCTTTGCTTTGCTTTTTCACATTAGGACACTTATCTTGGCGATGGTCGTCTCCCTGGCACAGATAGCAGACGTGAAGTTTCTGGCAGCGACGGTTATTGCAGTATTTGTAGTTGAAATACCAACACGCACCTGTTTTCTTGTCGCCCGAACTAGTCGCCCCCGTCTGCTTCGTCTTGGCCTTAGCTTTCGAAGAACCCATCGTCGCCTCGACACCAAGATGCTTGTGGATCGACTCTGTCACACCGTATTTGAAGGCTTTCCTCCCCATCAAATCAGCTTGCTGGCGTACCTCCGCATCGTAGTTGATCAAGGCCTCAGTGCCATAGACCTTGGTGGCTGCCTTGTCGCTCAGGAATCGAAGGTGGTCCAACATACCTGAGATATTTACTCCAGCAGTGAAAGCAGCTAGGATCAGTGCGACAAGCGCACTCACCAAAGCAGCAAAAGACAATGGACGTTTTTCACCGTGTTTCAGGTAGGGACGCAGGCTGAACCGATGCTTGGAACCTTTAGGCCTTAGGGGTTTAACACCGGATTTACTAGTCGCCCTGGGAGTCTCCGACCCTGTGCTGTCATCGGAATCAGAAGCGGTATCCGTATCTGAATCCACCTTGTCCAACTTAGCATGTCGCTCCTGCCGCTTGACCTGGTGCGACAAGGCAGACATCTGCGTAGTTAAGGCCGCCATCATGGTCTGCATAGTGGATGTTTGGCGCTCCTGAGTCTTCAGGAATCGGCAAAAAAGCTTGTCGCCCTCTTCCACCTGGTCGCCACAAGGTTCTTCATCAGATAGATCTGATTCAGGTAGGTTAACATCAGGTTTCTGTGTTATATCCTCTTCGGCCCCACCTGTAGCAGCAGCAAGTTTATGCGATTCCCCTTCCTTGTCGCTCATTTTTTCCGCGACAATCCAGCATTTCTTACCTCTTGGGGCAGCGTGACGCTGGTCGCACGAGCGACAAAGAGCAATATGGGACATCCAGCCCGGAATCTGTTGAATCTTTTTGGTAAAAGGATCCCAAAAAAAAATAGTACAACAATTCGATCCGGCTGAGGCTATGGCGTCCCAAGGAATCTGAATTTGGCGCCTTAGGTCACATGACCCTAATGAATATTAATGAGATAGCCTCGAGCCGGTTCCCTAAATATATATCTATATAATAATAATAATAATTATATATGTCATAAAACAATAGATCTAGAAAATAAATATTTTTCAATGAAATTATTTGAGAATGGAAAGCGCCTCAAGAACTAATAATGCTCAAAATATTTTAGGGATATTCCAATGGTAGCCATTGACGTGGGACTTTGATATTTGGTCTATTTTAATGGGTTTTTAAGGGAAATCCCCTTATTTGTGACGTAGCAAGGACTGTTATTGGGATTCCCCAGCTTTCAAAAAAGGGAATCCCAACTCTCAAGAGTCTATAGTAAGAAATTTTAGCTGTAGCACTAAATATTCATATTAGGCCAAATACAGGCTACAAACACATGTATCGTTTACGCACCTAAATTTATTCAATTACCTGAGATTCCCAAGCTATTTTGAAAGGGATTCCCCTTCATTATGACGTAGGAAGGACAGGACTGTAACCCCAGAAATTAGGGAATTCCCAAATTTCATTTAATTTCCTTTATAATTTCATAATAATTCAACATTTTCCCATTTTTTCTTTTGAAATATTTTAAGAATACCAAAGAGAAGTTGATTAAATGAAATATAGGCGTTAGTAAATTTATGTGCAAGGAACCCTTTAACCTAGTGAATAACTATTCCCCTTGGTACATTTGATACATACATAAAACCAACTGAGAAGGTGGTACGAGGGGGGTTAGCACCCCTTGGCTAGACCACGAGGTTGGTTATGGATTTATACATTTTCTGTTAGATCCGAGCTCCCAAGGAAGGAAGCACAGCAATCAGTAATGGTGGGGCTGTGAAAGTGAACATGTTTTTACATTTCTTCATATAACTTTTTTGATATCCATCAAATCCACAAACGAATGAGAAAGTAAAATGTAGCTAAGAACATTGTGCAAATAATGCATATATGCTAGATTTATTATTTCTTAATGATTTAATTTTTTATGAATTATTGAAAAAAAAAAGTTTCTGTATCACCCTGGAGGGTGATACAAGGCTAGTTTTTACCAAGGTTTGATACGGCATGTGTTAAACTCTTAATTTCTAAACATGTATCACCCTAGGGTATAATAAATATTAATTATACAATCCTATCCATGGCATTTTATTTCTAGTGAGAAGAATAGCATTATCTTGTTTTGTCCAGACAGTCCACAGACTTATTATTGAGATAAGGCCTGTCTATAAGTATGGAGCATGACTCTAAGTAGATACATGTATACAGAAATTCTCCATTAAGAATCCATCAATGTTTTAGGAGCCACACTCAACATTCTCACGGTTGTTTTTCCTTATGGCAGCCTAAAGCCCAAACCATACGGTGCGAGTAAAAGCCGATTTTATTCCTGATTATGAAAAAATAGCAGTGTGAATATTGGTTAATCATTTGCATGGTAATACCATTAGAAAGGTCTTCAAAGTCTCTTTCATATGATATCCTTAGAAAAGCAATATTCATAAGCCAATTGTCTCTTCTTTATTTTGTGGGTAAAATGTCCTGATCCTATATTGAATACTGAAGATATGTAACAATTTGTGAAAATGGTGAAAACGATACATTTCTAATATTGTGTCTTATTGCCTAGATCTATACTTATGACGTTCTGTTTAATTTTCTATATCTTATTATTACAATATTCTTGTGGTGTCTGGTAAGTGTTTGTTTTGATTTATAGCCTCATTTTAAAGAAAACTAACTTATATTGTTTTATCCAACTTTTTAAGGAACTAGAGAAGAGAAAAGTTTTACTTGAGTCATAAGATCTTTCATCATACGAACGCCCATAGTCTGTAATTAAAAAATATGTCATTTCATGTGTAATTATTGAGATCGGTGAATGTAATGGATCAAAGAACTTCAAAACATAAGAGATTTTCAACTTTTTGGTAGTTTCCTGGCCAGTAGCTGTGATGAGGTTTTCTAAGAGGAGGCAAAACGTTATCTCAAGGTTATAAAACCAAAATGGTTTCCAAAAGAGCCGCCAGACTTTATGAAAAAAACACTCAGAGTTATTGTACGACCATTCTGAACAATTGCTCTACAAGTTTTTAAATAAAACATTGTGGTTATATGCGATACTACTAAACATTTCATACTGCATAATGTGCTGTACTTGCATTCAGTATGTAGTGTCCCTTGAGAATACATTTTACAACTCGTGCACATTTAATTTCTGAGTATGTATTCAGTCTGCCTATTTATCCCAGAGAAAGAACTCTACCAGATAGTCTCAAAGGGAGCCAAAGGCAATGTTGTGCTAAAGTGTGACAAAATCTTGCAAAATTAAATTGCTATAGAAATGTATTGTAAGAGTCTAACCTTAGCTAGTGGTATAGTTTAAACCATGAAAACTAACTTGGATTTAAATTGAATTCCATAAAACTCCTGTCTTTTCTGTCTGTAGACAGCAAGTTTGGTAAACAAACCAATTTTGATAGGTCATCAAAAACGGCCAGGACATGTTTTATCGTATTTTGATGAAGTTAAAGCCTCTTTTCAAAGTCTATATTTTATTATGGACTGTTATGGTCATAGAATGTATTTCAATAGTCAATACATTTGCAAAATGTTGACCATATATTGGTTTTGGCTCCCTTGGAGTACATTCAACTGTCTAAATGACCATCAGAAGGAGCACCAAGAGAGTATTCTGTTTCTGAATTGTAACCTTGCCTTCATGTGGTTCATTTCCCTTCAGACTATTCACTCTATATTTGGTGTGTAAAACAACAAATCACCGTTGTGGGACCTTAAGGCAATATGGTATCCCACTGCACCAGTGCCTACATCAGTAATAGCTGTAAAGTAAACCTTATAGACGTTATGCACATGACGTCACACCCCAAAAATTGGGGTGGCAGCCATGTTGGTGATCATCAACATTATTCACCATTCTACAGTATCAATGCTGTAGGGTTTTGTCTATTTCATCAAAGAAAACTTCAACGAATCATAACAGGCAATTACTATCTATAAATTGTTGATATATCTAATAGCCACAAGGGTGTGGTGACCACATGGTGATCACCAAAATCTGGTCATGTGACCACATCTGCACAAGGTCTATAGACATTCTGCAGATGACGCCACATCGTCCAATATGAACTGGCCGCCATATTGGTGACCAATGTATTACCAATTTCATTTTCAATTCTGAAACATTTAGAACACATATTCATGCTATATTTAATTAAAACAAATTGATTCAATCAAAATCACCGATCCTTATCCTTTAGAGTTTATAAATTTAGAATTTATTTTATAGCCACGTGGTCATGATCACCATGAGGTGATCACCAAAAGCAGACCACATGACCACATCTGTATCAGGTCTATAGGCTGGCCATTCTGAACACATTCCGCTGACGAACTCATTATCTGTTGTCCGAGGGAAAGTCCAAAGAAAATCAAAGTTATTGATTGATATCTGTGAATAAAAAAATTCCCATAACTTTGAGCCTAGTTCACAGTTTACACATGATTGTTGTAACAAGGGTTGTTGCTAGTCATGAGGCAAATATTTCTAGTTCTCTTGAAAGTCTCGATTGACTGAAAATACTGCTTGATTGTGTAATTTTGCAATAGTAACCGTAATAACTCTCCAACTACAAATACATAGGCCCTATACTATCATTTGTCACAGCTTCCCCAGATCTTAAGGAAAACGTGCACATAAATTCACAAACTGCCAATTTTTGTGGATTTTGCTTCACTTATGTATTCTAAAATGCCTCATCTTTTAGCATATATCTTTATCACAGTTTCTCTGGATCTTTAAGTGCAGGATCGGATCCAGGGGGGCCAGGGGGTCCTAAACCCCCCCCCCCCCCCCTTTTGGTTGGGACTCAAACTTGTCAAAGTGAAAAATATGTCACATGTGTGTGCGACGCAGTTTTAGTACTTAGCCTATATTATGCAGACCCCCTCCTTTCAAAAATCCTGTATCCGCCCCTGAAGTGGGAAACAAGGTTTGAGATAAAGTTGGTTTCCTTGACCCACTCGAAGCCTCATCATTTAGTATATCTTGTCTCAATCTTGGACCTTAAAGTGGGAAATACGGTTTGAGATCAACATGGTTTCTTCGACCTGCTCGAAGCTTTATCGATCAGCTGTGGACTGCAGCAGACTGCTTCATTCTGATCTGAGAGGTCCTAAACACACTCGTCCAATCCTCTTTGACCACCCGACCTTTTCACAGATCAATCTTTTAGAGTCAGTCACTCTGACAGAGGGGGGCAGCCAGGGGCAGTGTGGGCGAGTGATTGAAAAGGGATTACCTGAAGGAGAATGTTGGAGAGGAGGATAACCTCAGAGAACAATTCAATTTTTTAAATTCTCATTAGTTTGGATAAAAAAATCTTGAGGGGGAAGATTTCCTTTGTTTTTATAGATTCTACCTCCACATAGGTACTTTTTAGAAAAAAAAAGTCTATATCAATGTTGATCAAAATGAAATGATTTGAGAATATTGTAATTTGATTGACTTTTCTATGCTAATGCGTGGGTACTGTTTACGAGAAGTGAAAGTGAATCCACAGAAAGGTCAGTACCAGCATCTGACTCTCAATGCTTTCTATAGCCGGTTTACAGAAAAGGCCACCTAGTGATATTAGCCACCACGAACAAAATTTTAATTTTCAATTTGAGCAGGTATTTTAAGTAAGAAATAAAAGAAAAAGTCTTGTGATTTCTTTTATGAAGCAATATTAGCTAGTTATACTTTGGTCAAAAGAGTTAGGCTAAATAACCAGGTGCTCAAAAATTTGGAATAGTATGGATCTACAGAACTGGCATTGTCTGAAAACGGTTTATACAGCTTGTCCTTCGGACTCGTACTAATATAGTTCCCACCTCGGAAGATCCGGTCATCCGTATCTCCAGATTCGTCCAGTTTTGTTTATATATATATATATATATATATATATATATATATATATATATATATATATGTATGTATAGTTTGTGCAGTGCGCCCTTCCATAGATGCCTTTTACCCATCAACTCAGGCCCAGTCCCACCAAAACCCATACCCCACCTCATTGGTCCAGAGATATCCACTAGCAGGGCGTCACACTATTGAAAAAGGTCTATACCTCTTTCAATTCAACTGAAGTTCAGGAGCAATGATCAAGTGACCTCTATGTTGCCTGCTTGAAAGGCAGGGATGAAATCGAATCCTGTTTCTGTGAGATTACTCGATGTCTAGGCTTAGGGATGTGAACTTTGAACTATGTAAGCGGGGAAAAGAAGACGTTCTTTTCTTGTATATAGCTTCACAGCTTTATATGGTACCTTAATGGAATTGGTTTGAGTGCGATTTTTAGTTTGAATGACGAAGAGCCTACCCAGCCAAATTGCAGTGTAATAGAACCGTTCTGCAACCATATTTTCTTGGTCAGTTTATTACTAAGTAAGATGGCACATAACAGTTATGTAATTGATGGTGAGGTTGAAACCTCAATAAGAACATTATCATAATGTTACTTTTTGGTGTGGTTAAGACCAAACCATAACAAACAATCTGTTTGGATTGAAGAATGTAACCAGTACATTGTAATAACATCAAAGTGCAATGTCACAGCAGTACGTCGCAGCGAGTCATCAAAAGAATGTAACAAGAACCGATACAGAACCAACCAGAACATTGCTGTAATGTTGTGATAACATGGCATCCTTGGCTGGGTACCCTTTTTCTGTATGAGTGAGTTGCTCCCACTTTGCTAAGGGACATAAGTAAACATAACCCACAGCGCACTTCTGGAATAAGAAAACGGTAAAATCTAGATGTTTTGTAAGTGTATAAAGACTGACCGGTGCCTTTTTGACACTCTATATGTGATTGTTCCGTTGGTGGTTGGTTGATCAAACCAGTCAGCTATGTCCAACTAGGTTAGTAATTTTTACTTCATTTTGGGAACTTAAGACCCCCCAATGTAAACAAACCATACAAGTTCAAGATGGCAGAAGGATGTAATGTTGGTTATGTCGCATCATTTTCTTGTCATGTGACTGGATATAAGTGAATGAATTCTGTGGCCCAAAGGGGGTAGGAGGATCAGACATTTGTGTATGGTTGTAATGGAAGGCTCCTTACAGGTGAACAAAATTGTATGCACTTATTCCACAACTTTGTATGTTATTTATTTGTATTTTCTTAATTCTAGACAACCCCACTTCCCTTTACCTGACAGTTGCATTGGAGTTGTAAATAGACATCATATCTTACATAATTTGATATCCCCAACCCCGCCGGAGATGCGTATAGACTTCATTGAAGGCACTTTTTTTTAACTGTTTCTGAAGAATGGAGGGAATAAATGGGATACCATTTAAATTAGTGGTTTTGCTGTAGCTCGCTTAGTAGCCAATCAATATGTGCATGTAAATCAGAATCATAATGGGTTAAGTACACACAACTTGCTTATTGCCAGGTGACATGTCACAGACCAGGGGGACACTTTGAAATAGATCCAGTACCAACTAGGTGGAAGCGACGTACAAATTGTCAGTGGCCCGTCGCATAACCGAACTCCTGCAACAGCGAGAGTTCTTGGAGGACTTAGATGCGGGTCTTAGTAGGGTCTCTTGTGTACTTTTTTTTTAAAATGCTTGTTAATTTATAACACCTATACTTTTTGTTATCCTTATGACTCAAGGATTCTGAAAAGTTTTGGTGAGAATTTTTCTTTTCAGGTTCAAGGTCATTTCAAGGTCATTTCAAGGTCAAAGGTCAAAAATCACAAATATCAACCATATTTTGGCCATATCTTCCTTTATATTCATGATAGAAATACAAATGAAATATCAAATTGATGCATTTTGAGAGATCTATAATCTGAATGAATGAAATTGGCTTCCCTAGTTACACGGTTGCCATGGTAACCAGAAAAAGCCTAAAATTTTACCAAAATTTGAGTTTATGGTTGGTTTTTGTTACCATAGCAACCACAAATATAATCTATAACAAACAAGAACAACCTTATATGAAAGGTATACATCCTGCCTTCATTGAATGAGGGAGTTTCCTGAGATAATATGTATAGAATGTAGAAAATAGTTGGTTACCATGGAAACCAACTAAAATATAGCCAAATTTGAAATTAACCCTATTTTGGCCACATCTTCCTTAATATGCAAGATATAAACACAAGTGAGATGTCAAATCGATGCATTCTGAGAGTTTTATAAGCTGAATGATTGAAATTGGTTTCCCTAGTTACTCGATTGCTATGGTAACCAGAAAAGGCCTAAACTTTTACCAAAATTTGAGTTTCTGGTTGGTTTCTGTTACCATAGCAACCACAAATATAATGCTATTACAATCAAGTATAGACTTATATGAAAGGTATACATCCTTCCTTCATGAAAAGAGAGAGTCTGCTGAGATAATATGTATAAGATATAGGTAATTTTCAAATTAACCATAATTTGGCCATATCTTCCTTAATATGCAAGATAGAAACACAAGTGAAATGTCAAACCAATGCATTCTGGGAGTTCAATAACCTAGAGGATTAGAACTGGTTGCCCTAATTACTTGGTTGCCAAGGTAACCAGAAAGGACCGAACATTCTTCCGATATTTCAGTTTCTGGTTGGTTATTATTATCATAGCAATCACAAATACAAAGCTATAACAAACCAGAAGACACTTGTATGACAGGTATACATCTTTTCTTGGTGAAATGAAGAATTCTGATGAAAGAGTATAATATATATAGAATGAAGTGTCCATAGAAACAATTAAAACTTAGCTAATTCCTTTCTTAACATGTAAGATAGAAACACAAAAAAGTGCCAAATTGATGTATGCTGGGATAGAGAATTGAAAGTAGTTGAATTGCTTGTTTGGTTTCCATGGTAACTTGCAAAGTCCTCAAAATTGACCAGAATTCAACTATCGTTTGGCCATAGTTTGGTAATAGTTTGGGTACTTTAGGGATAGTTAGAGTATACTTTGGGGTTCCTTTTTGGAAGCCTTGGGCGCGAGCCCGGGTGGAGCCGCCGCGAGTGCAGATCTTGGTGGTAGTAGCAAATATTCAGTAGTCTTGGGATAATTTTGGAGGTAGTTTCAGAATAATAAGAGGATAATTTTGGTATAATTTGAGGATACTTTGGAGATCGTCTGGGAATAGTTTGGTGACACTTTGGAGATGGGTTTGAGATACTATGGGGGTAGTCTGGGAATGGTTTAGGGATTTTTGGGGGACAGGTTATAGATACTATGGGGTATTCTAGGAGTACTGTGGGGATCTTTTTTAGGATACCTTTGGGATAGTTTGGAAATAGTCTGGGCATAAATTTGGGAAGGTTTGGTCATACTTTTGGGACTATCTGGGGATGCTTTTAACTTGGGATAGTTGAAAGATACATTGGGGATAGTTTTAGTGAACTTTTGGAACAGTTTTGATGAAGGGTTATGGATATGTTGGAGGTACTTGGGGGATAGTATGAGGATACTTTGAGGATACTTTTTAGGCAGTCTTTGGATAATTTTGGGATGGTCTGCGAATAGCTTTTGGATATTTTAGGGATAATAAAGGGGTATTTTGGGGACAGTCTGTGGACAATTATGCAAAGATTTTGAGATAGTTTGTTGATATTCTGAGGAACCTTTTAGGATGATTTTAAGATATCTTGGGTATAATGGGGTGACATTTTGAGCATATGTTAGGCATAGTTTTTGGATGGTTTTGCCAAAGTTTGGGGATAGTTCAAGCATATTATGGGTACATTTGGTTGACACTTTGGCGATATGTTGGGCATAGTTTGGAGATAGATTTGTGAAAGTTTGGGGACACTTTTGCAATAGTTAAAGGATACGTTGGGCATAGTTGGGTGACACTTTGGGGATATTTTTGGTACAGTTTAAGGAGAGTTTGGTGAACATTTGGAAATTGTTTTAGGATACATTGGGGATAATTTGTGAATAATTTGGAGATATCTGTGCAGTAGTTTGGACATACTATGGGGATATTCTGGGGATCCATTGGGGATTTTTTACAGATACTTTGGGGATACTTCAGGGATACTTGGGTATTGTTTGGTGATACTTTGGGGATAGTTTGGGGGATGATAATGGAGAAATTTTTGGTATACTTTTCAGAATAGTCAAGGGATAATTTGCAAATAGTTTACAGATAATCTTGAGATAGTTTGGGGATACTTTGAAGATAGTCTGGGGATACTTTGGAGATAGTCTGGGGATAATTTTAAGATGGTTTGAGATCACATAAGGATACTTCATGGACATTTTGAGGATAGGTAAGAGACACTATGGCGATATTTTTGGGGATAGATTTGGAACAGTTCAAGGATACTTCATAGATAGTAAGGAGATACTCTGGGCATAGTGTGGTAATACTTTGGGGATAGTATTAAAATAATTTAGGATGTTTTGGGGATATTGTAAGGATACTTAAGGGAGTTTAGAGTTATTGTTTTAGGATATTCAGGTGTGCTGGGGGTTAGCATTTTATATATTACAATTTTATTCAAACTTAATATTTGATATCACTTAAATCCAACTAAAGGTTACCCACTTATTTCCAAACTCCACAATTTTGCCATTATTGCCTTCTTTACTTGTTACAAGTAGTTAGGCCAACTCAAGGACAGTAACATGTTGAATCTCTAGATTTGACTTATGAATAGTGCAGCAGCATGAATAATGCAGCATGCTTTATGATAATTCACCCTACCACGGACAGCCACTTACAAATGTATCAGGGGTGTGCAGACCCAAATTTATTTTTGCAAGACTACTAGCAAACTTTGCACAATCTAGTCAAAAGCTCGCTGGCTTTTGTATCGAAATTTCACTTTCCTATATAAATTTGGGCAGAATTTTGCATATTCTGTAACAAAATTCACACATTTGTGTGATTTTGCAAGCATTTGCACACCTCTGGGTATTATATTGACAAATCACAAGGCTTTGGCATAGGACTTTTCATTAATCATGTCCATATTTCTAGTTTGACATAAAGAAAATCTAAAGATCATTATTCTTTAAATCTGTATCCATATACAAGTTTTTTGAAAGTTCATTCATTATAGGTTGATATATCACAATTATTCATTAATTTTCAACAGTTTTTCAGGGGGTTTTGTCATCAGGATTGGTGAAATTAGTCGGCAGGTGCTTAAAATACTATAAATCAGCCGTCTGTGGTAGGAGGAATTGACAAATGTTTCTTTGTGCTATTATGATATCTCCAAGACCAACAGGAGGATTTAGAGAGGAGGATTTAGAGGGGAAAGGGGGGCAGGGTGGTGTTCCCCCTCCCATTATTTTTTTTTGGCAAATTTAGATTATTTTGGAAATGGGGGACCACCCTTCTTTCTATTGGCACCCAAAAAGCTGCATCTGAATGATCTGCCACTGGGACCAGGGTAGTTGACAGAGCTCAGAGCTGTCAGGTGAACTTAAGGTGATGCATCCACGAACTGAAAATGCTCAGATTACTTCAAAATTTGACACAGCTATAGATTGAATTATGGAGAATTCGATTCTGCCCCAAAAAATATATGTCACCGAATCAGATTTTGTGCTATGATTTTTTTAATATAAAAAATCTGTCAAATTTCCAATAATTACAAAAAATAGTAAATGAAATACAAAAACTATAATTAAACTTGATTATTGGTATCATTCTGTTGTAAATGATTGCGTCTGACGTAGTTATACATATATCCAGATTTTTAGCTCTTTCAGAGAAAATTGGTAGCCCTTTTCATTGGGAAGAAAGATATATTTCAGTCATAGAATTTATTTTGAACGTGACCAGGAAAAAAGTTTATCCTAAAAATAGTAATTTTTTGTGGTAAATAACATCAAAATACACTGAAGAATAAATGAGAAAAATTTCAATATACCTTTCCGATCTACTTTTCTTGCAATATAGCTTTGAAATGAGTCAGGAAGAGAGGCCGGGGAGGGGACTGCCCAAGGCCGGGAAGGGGGCAGCCAGAGGCCGGCAAGGGGACTGCCAGGGGCCGGCAAGGGGCTGCCAGGGGCCGGGAAGTGTCCGAGTGACAGGCAGCGTTTCTGTCAGTCCATTTAATTGAATGAAAGGATATGTTCTCTTATTCCAATCAGTTTGAGAATTTCACAAACTAATGTGGACATGTATGTGAACACTCGCTGATGTTCATGAATATATTGTTTGCCCCAAACTTAGTTAATTATGTCATTGAAATTTGTAAACAAAGTTAAAACAACCAGGTTATGAGGAGGATTGCCGTATCAACTTTGTCAGTCCACTACAATTCAATGAAATGATAAGTTCTTTAATACCATTAGTTATGCGAATTTCACCCTATATTCTTTACATGTATATGAACACTCGCTGATAGTTTTGAAACTCTAGCTCCATTATGAATCCCAAAAAAATGCTTTACTATTTCTAAACAAGGCTACGACATGTGCACATACACTCTGCAGCTTTAATACCCTCAATGCAGAGAATGATGCGCACTTGGATGCGCACTAAATCACGGATGCATCACCTTAACCATTGATCACGGTAAAAACCTAGTTCAATCTTAGTTCTACTGAGTTAGGGGTGACGTCACAGTTCAGATGCTGTGAAACCAAGATGCTGTGAATGTTAGTTATAACCCCTATGAGCCTGGACTGGCTGCAACACTCTAAACCCCTTATTGCAATTTTATTAGGGGTACCGGACATGAGCATATCTCAGTTGTTTCATTAGTTGTATGATAAAATGGAACTTTCCTTTTATTTTTTGTATACATAACATACTCACTACCTCATTAAGCTGAATTAATTGATTATTAATTAGCTAATGAGATCATTTAGAGTCATTAAGATAGTGTGTCCACCCTCCTCATATCAGGCTGCAGCCCACGACAGCAGGCTGTGACCTTCAGTACGCCTTAATAATGGCATCATGCTGGACTGTCACTGACCACTGGCTGCGACCTACTGTGGAGAATTTTGACGTATCCCCTTATCAGGACAGAAAATTGGAGACCTTGGGAATAAGCATTGGCTAAGATATTAAGGTTAGACAATGAGAATTTTTAAAAGGTTCCTATGAGAAGAAAATATTCTTATTTTTAATTAAATCATAAAAGAATTAAACATATACAAAAATCCAAGACTTAACACATGGATCATATCTACATGGTTTTAGGTTACACTTCCTTCATGAACTATTTGCACTTTTGATCAATATTCAAGCTGTGAGAAGCCAAAGTATGACAAAATCAGCAGTATCAAAACTAAAGCACCAAGAGGTTACGGTCAGTCCAAACCTCTCTAATGAGTGAAGGCAGGGGTGGATCCAGGGGGACCCCGAATGGGCCTGCCCCCCTCCCCCCTCCCCCCAGTCTCCTGTTGAATTATGTTTGTGGGGGCCTCCTCCCCTTGTACATTCATGTTTGTGGGCCCCCCCATCAATTTCTGGATTGGCCCGTGGAAGGAGCAGAGAGGGTTCTCAGTGCAGAGTGCCTATTACAGACTTGGTTATCAGTGTACCTGCAGGTATCACCAAGAAACAGTACGCTGCTGCCTCAACACCTTGTACTGAGAGTTATATCTTAATGACTATCATTTCTGGCTCAGAGGGTAGCAGAAAGCATCTAGTCTATCCCCTCAATAAAGAGTTTCCCGTTGGTATTCCGATACTCTCCAAATTACAAGACCATCAGGTGGCCAAAAAGTACAGGGTGTCCCTTTATCTGCTGTCAACTGCTTAAGCATTATGGCTATGGACCACACATGCTCAAGCAGAGTAGAACAATGGCCCTTGAGCATCTAGCAAATTTCGAGGTATTAGCGCCCATGCATCAAGCATTATAATTCTCATAGATTGTATAGTTAGACTCTCTAGCTCTCTAGTGAAAGTATATTTTTGGTAAAATATAAGATTTTAGAAAGATGTATCATGAAGATTTCACCACTATGTCCATCTTGCCAGGCTCTGTGAATCTGCACAGAGACTGTAGGATGGCCATCTGCAATCTGTACCTTTTTATATAAGGAAGAATAACACCTATTTTCTTTGGGAAGGGTGCAAAATATACAGTAATAAGTAGGACAGCAGTTGTAAAATTCATAAAGTTGCCCCCAACACCCAACAGCCCTGAGTTGTTCATACCCCTCTGGTAATCCAGCTTGCAAGGTGACGCTTTTTTACATTTTAAGACACAAATTCATCAGATTATACAAGGGGTGCATTTCTAGGGATTAGCCCCAAGCACATCCCTAACATTGTGGGCATTGGTGGGTTTAATAGATTTTCCTTACAAAGAAATTGTCTGCCAGTTTGCAGTTGTATCAGTAATGTAATCCTGCCAATGGGTGCAGTTGGTATGATAATTGTTTTCATAGAAACAAGCCTTCTACTATAATTGTTCAGTCTTTGTCTTTGACCAAACAACACATTATATTACCTCATTATTCTAGAATTTACTACCCACCCCCTTATATATATCTAAATATATATCATTTTGAACTATGGGTGTTAATTATCTGTTATATGTGCTGTATGTATTTAGTCGTAATTAATTGTAGAAAATAGCTAGCTCCAAACGCAGTCTCCTCCTTGTTCGACTGCTGTCGTCCAATACATGATCATAGTTCCCAACATCATGCAAGACGTAACACTCGCATGAAAGGTTGTTCTTTATTAATATTCTCCTGGTATTGCCGTTCCGTGACAAGATCTCAATTGACAATAATTAGCTCCAAGGAAGGAATCCCCTCAAACACATTCAGTCACCACTCAGCGTCTAAGACCTAACCTTTCCAGGATGGTTACTCACTGAACATGATGGTTACTCACTGACTGGACTAAAGTGGCGTATGCCAGACTTGTCTTTTCCTCTCATGGGCAGTCATGCTTCTTTCATTTTTAGAGTGTACATCATGATTTGGTCAATTTATATTGGATTCAGTTTTTTCATTTGGTCCCCATGGAAACCAACAATTTTATACATTCTAAAAAATGTATTTTTCATCAGAATCCCTCATTTCATGAAGGAAGTTTTTTCTGGTTTGTTAAAGCTTATATTTGTGATTGCTATGGTAACAGAAACCAACTAGAAACTCAAATTTTGATAAAATTTTAGGCCTCTTCTGTTTATCATGGCAACCAAGTAACTAGGGCAACCAGTTTAAATCATTCAGCTTATAGAACTCTCAAAATGCATCGATTTGAGATCTCAATTGTATTTCTATCTTGCATATTAACGAAGATATGGCCAAAATATGGATATTTAAAAATAAGATTTAGTTGGTTTCCACGGAAACCAACCATTTTTTACATTCTATGCATATTATCTCAGCAGACTCTCCTTTTTTAGGAAGGAAGGATGTATACCTTTAATATAAGTTTTTCCTTGTTTGTAATAGCTTTATATTTCTGGTTGATATGGTAACAGAAACAAACGAGAAAGTCAAATTTTAGTAAAATTTTAGACCTTTTCTGATTACCATGGCAACCGAGCCACTAAGGAAACCAATTTCAATCCTTCAGCTTATAGAACTCTCAAAATGCATCAATTTGACATCTTACTTGTGTTTCTATCTTCTATTAAAGAAGATATGGCCAATATAGGGTTAATTTTAAATTTGGTTATATTCTCAGCAGACTCACTTATTTATGGAGGCAGGATGTTTACCTTTCATATAAGTCATATTTGTGGTTGCTATGGTAACAGAAACCAACCAGAAACTCAAATTTTGGTAAAATTTTGGGCCTTTTCTGGTTACCATGGCAACCGAGT
This sequence comes from Lepidonotus clava, assembly GCA_936440205.1. Lineage (NCBI taxonomy): Eukaryota > Metazoa > Annelida > Polychaeta > Phyllodocida > Polynoidae > Lepidonotus > Lepidonotus clava. The sequence goes on along the minus strand of OW387143.1, from coordinate 50,438,050 downwards.
AACCAGGGAAACCAATTTCAATCATTCAGATTATAGAACTCTCAGAATGCATCGATTTGACATCTCACTTGTGTTTATATCTTGCATATTAAGGAAGATGTGGCCAAAATAGGGTTAATTTCAAATTTGGCTATATTTTAGTTTGTTTCCATGGAAACCAACCATTTTCTAAATTCTATACATATTATCTCAGGAAGCTCCCTCATTTAATGAAGGCAGGATGTATACCTTTCATATAAGGTTGTTCTTGTTTGTTATAGATTATATTTGTGGTTGCTATGGTAACAGAAACCAACCAGAAACTCAAATTTTGATAACATTTTAGACTTTTTCTGGTTACCATGGCGACCGAGTAACTAGGGAAACCAATTTCAATCTTTCAGCTTATAGAACTCTCAGAATGCATCGATTTGACATCTCATTTGTGTTTCTATCATGAATATTAAGGAAGACATGGCCAAAATAAAGCTGTATTTTTTGTTCTTTATAAAATTTGACCTTTGACCTTGAAATGACCTTGAAATGACCTTGAACCTGAAAAGAAAAATTCTCACCAAAACTTTTCTGAAACCTTAGGGTACGTAGATTATAAAATCAGTCACAGAAATAAATTAACGTGCATTTTCAAAAATGGCCCTTTTTTTGACACAAGCTACCCTACTATCTAGCAGCAGCCATATCCTTAGGTTTTTTCAATGTGCCAATCCTTGCAACAGCAACAGTTTTGTACACATTTTGAACACATTTATTTGACTGGTAGATACATTTCCGCTACTGGTCTACTGTACATTTTATATGCTGACGGACACACCTAACATCTGCTGAAAACAGAATATTAAAATATTGATCCCAGAATGTCCCCCCCAGGCAAATTTTAAAAAAGGGTGTTCCAATCCTCACTGTTGTTAGGGAAGTGGGGTTCCCTTGTTGTTCAAGAAGGACGACTCTTACTGTGTTTTCAAACCCTTGCAACAGGGAGACCAGTTATGCGACGGAGCACTGACTACTACCAACTGAATCGGTTGCTTTTTGTGCTGATTCAGTTCACCAATCAGTACCATGGCAGGGAGAATCAATAAAAGCAAAGACCATAGATTTCAAAATGCAGACTGGACATTTCCTCCTCCCATTCTATGTGTTCAGTTCCCCCAGCTTGCCCATAGACTGGTCATTACAGTTTGAGGTATTTTCCCAGCCAAGGATGCAAGGTTGTTATAATGTTGCAGCAATGTTCTGGTTGGTTCTGTATTTGGTTCTTGTTACATTCGTTTGATGACTCCCAATTACATTGCTGCAATGTACTGCTGTGACGTTGCACTGTGACATTATTACAATGTTCTGGTCACATTCTTCAACCCAGACTTAATTTTCTTATAATGTTCTGTTTTGGTTTCATCCTAACCTCACCAAAATAATGTTATGATAACATTCTGATTCTGAGCAAAATTTACCTGCCCTGGGCATGTGGGCAATGCTTAATGTCGACCCCTGCAGGAACCTGGCTTTTTCAAACTGTTTCGATGAGGCAGGCAGTTGGGTTGGCAGAATCAAGCAGCATTGTCAGGATTTAAAATAGCCCAGCTCCTTTATCAGAACAAGTCAATGACAAGCCGACAGGTTTTTGACAAAGCTACAAATGTTTAATGTGTTAGGAAGGGTTAAAAGTTTAACTTTTTGTTGTTGACATTGTCAGATTGAGAAAGGCTAGTCTTGTCAATTAGGCAATTGTCAAAAAGGATCCACTGAGAAGAAACCAACAACTCCAGACTTTGAAAAGTGCTACTCTAACAGATTTTAGAGGGGGAGGTTTCAACTCGTCAAATTGGCAAAGTGTGAAAAATGTATTTGTCTCTTCCGAGCCATGTTTTACATTCAATACTATAACAGAGGCAGATACAGGGATGCCAACCAAAAAAAGACATGATATTTCGTCTCCATGATACATTTTAATACCAACGATCACTAGATTTGTGATCATGAGATATTAATGACCCACGATATTTCATTGATTTTTTATTTTTTATTTTTTTTCAATATTTTCTAGCCCAACATTGTTCTAATGTCCTTCAAACATATGTTAAAAGTATTATATATGAATTAACATACATTGTGAATCACTTTGATATGATTTACTCACACAGTACATTTTGCTGTATCGTGGATGGTTTTTTGGTTGGCACCCCTAGATTTTAAAAAATGGGGTAACAATCAAACTTTATGGTCAACTATATGTCAGTGAAAAACATGATTTCACCAATATTATTGTAAAAAGAATCACGGTTGGATGATATAAGTCTTTGCAGCACGAACGCAGACCTTAGTACAAACTGATTTATTGATTGATGCTTATCTGATGTTTATCTATGTATTTAACCCTAATGATCCACATTTAATCAGTAATTTGATCATTGCATGAAACCGCTTACCACCAATCAGTCGGTCGTTCTCGTTCAAATTATGGGGCGTGTTTTGGACTAGTTAGTGCTAATATGATATTGTTTCAAACATGACTATAGGCAATCAGTGATTTAATCTGTTATTTCGTAATAAATCAGAGTTAATTGAGTCACGTGACACATTCGAGACTTCAACGAGACCACAGTTCGATGTTTTCCTGGTGCGTACGCCGCTAAAATACAATAGGTGATTGCCCCATCCAATCGAACCTTGGCTGAATGACCAAAGGTCCTATATCATGTTAATATCACGTTGATATTCGACTTTTGGTTATTCAGCCAACATTGAAATTTTAGATGAATCTTTCTATCTACCATTGTGAAAAACGCGATTAGGTTAATACTGTAGCGGCATTTTATTATTTCATCATATAATTTTTCTCCTCGTTTTTATCGTGGAGGCTTTTGATTTCACACTAAATAACTAAACCGTCAAGTGTAAATGATAGCGCATGGCAATGGGATACTGGGTACAAGGAATAGATGCCCAGCTTAAAGGGAGCCAAAACCAATAAATTCAACAAAATTTTCCAAACGCAAATAATCATGGAAATCCTTTCCTTTAGCCTATATGTGGCCCATGTTAAAATCTAAACCATGAAATATGGTGGAAAATCATTGAAAACACATTTCAAGTGCTCAACTGAATTAATGTGGATCCGCAAAAATGGGGTTTGTTTACAAACAAATGGAAATATTACCACCTCTCAGTGAATTTTACTTTGGTTCGAGCTAGTTTTCACACCTAATACTTTACTATTGACCTCAACTAGACTCATCTAACATATTTCTATAATTATCTGAGTTTTGGAAATTTTGAAAATTTTGTCATTCACATTGGTTTTGGCTCCCTTTAAGAAGTGAAATAAAACACCGTTTCTATCTCATTTCCCCTTTTTCTCTATATGTACTAAAAAAACAAAAGATATAGAAGTGCACGGCGATTAGGTTCACATATCACTGAACACATAAAAGAGTCTGACCATGATTACGATTTGTGGAAGAGAAGCTCAGAAAACACACTACTCCACAGTGAACTAAGGAGGCTTTTATGTCCCTCCTGGTACCATAGATCTGCGCTAGAGGGTACTATGGAGGTTTATTAGACTCTGTGTAACCATGGAAATGTATGGATGCAATTAAAAGGTCATAACGGACATGTTTTACCTCAGATATAGAAGAGCTGTATAGAGATGAAAGAACTTCTCTGTGTCTAGCTATTGGCCCTCCTCTTTATGTCTCACTAAATACCTCTTTTCTGGGTTGGTATGCCTCAATTTCTTTATATATATATATATATATATATATATATATATATATATAAATCCCTGTTTTAATCGTCGAGGCACTGCTTTTTTCTCCTTAATCGTGGGTATAAAATACAGTTCCACATACCCATCCACTCTAGATCTACTCTTACTCCTTTTACGCAGCTAGGGTTTTGGACATAATCCCCTTAGACACGAAGCCAAGCGTTTTGTCCCTGAATGCAGAGATCAATGTAATGAATGCGTTATGGGTATCCAGGCAGATACAGGATTTCGAAAGGGGGAGGTCAGGATAAGGGTTAAGTACTAAAATGGTGTGCACTAGTGCATACACTTGCAACGTTTCCCCCTCTTTCTGCAGTTTAGGGGTCGGGGAGGTGGGGTCAGGACCCCCAGGACCCCCCCCCCCCTCCTCCAAATCCGCCCCTATATAGGCTTATGTATCAAATGGGTTAAAGTAGCATTTATGCGATCACGTATACGGTATGAATTGAATTAATCAGATACACGACAATTCATAATGATGTAAGTAGTAAGTAGAAATGGTAATTTGAATCATGTTCTTTCCATCCTAGTAGATGTCGGTGTCTGGCATAGGGAAATCGGTAAATTTGAAAACCAAAAGCAAGAAACTGGTTTTCCATTCTTCAAACGGAACGAAGCTACGGGAAAACCTGAAGGGGTTCCATGCAAAACTGAGGGGGTTCCAGATAACTATTTCCCTTTATTTGTAGTTTCATCTAATAAAGTTTGAGACATTTGAGGGGGCACCAGACACATGGGACCCCCTCCCCCCCGCCCCGCCTTGGTACATGTTCTAAGGGCAGTTGTAATGAAATGAACACGTCACTACAGTCTCGCCCACCTCGACGCCCACTGCACTGCCCTCCGCCCCCTCGCCATCCAGAGCATTCTGGCACCAGCAAAGCTCAGGGCCCTCCAATCATAACAGCGGCAGGGACTAGGGGGCGCGGAGGAGAGTGTACCCGTGGGCCCGTGCTCAGCCAATTGCAGGGAGTTTTATATACTACCTTCCTACCCAAGAGACATACGTGACCCCTCTACCCATAATCCACCAGCAGATTATAGAAATCGCCAGTGGGAATAAAGGCAGCTATCCACTTACCAGTTTTAATGCTGCCTATTTCACATTTGGTTGATTTTCTTTGAGAATATGACATGAAACCATGCATACCATATATCATTTGAAAGAGAATTGTAAGATCTTTCTAATGATGCCATGCCCAGGCCCCTCGCCCAAGCTGTGGGACCAGTCGAAATGTATTTGATATCCCCGTTAATGATACACAGAAAAAGACATTTGTAGATCTATCAAATCATACATATTATATTGCTAAACATTTTAATCATTGGACTGAAGTTAAAAAGAGCCCTTGCAATGCAAAAATAATTATGCAGTTTAGGGAAAAAGAGGGTAGTTCATCACTATGTAAACATTGTATGTATTGGCCTTTTAGAAATGGGGGGGGGGGGTAAATCTGAGGCTGTTTAAAGCTTTATCAGCAATTCCCCCTACAAGTCTACTTTGATTCATTTTCAACGTCTGATGCAAAATAAAATGGGGTTTTCCTAAACATACGCGCAGTGATACACAAAATATAAAAAGCCCAAAACATCATATGAATTGCGGCGCTTGAGTGTTGTATATATGGTCCTTGTTAGGTAGCTCCAATCAATGTATAACTTATCATATAAAAATATAACGATTTCATTCACATTTAACGCAGCTTCCGATATTTTTGAAAGAATGTTCGCTACCTGATATGCATGATATATCAGTTGGACCCAGTTGATACGATTTGCATATATCTTATATATGTATCTAAGTGTATTTAAAAAAAACAGTAAAGAATCAAGAAGCATACACAGCATTTTCTATGTTAAATCTCTGAAAGATGATCCCTGATGTATAGATAGATATTCGTATCATACAAGAAGCAATGACAGTTACCTGTACCTTTTACATAGCCATAGGCTTACGTGAGGAAAAAGAGGTAGCAGATGAAATGTAAAATATGTTGAAACTTACCTTTTAACGTCCTCTTTTATATCCACTCGCTTCCCACTGAGAGCTAGAATCTCCAAAGCCCTGCTAGGGCCTCTATATAACTATCTGTCCACACAATCTCAGACCGACAGAAGGAGAAGTCCCGGGAAAGGCACGTTCATGCCACCGCACGCCACTGGTGACCGCCGATAAAATTTCTCTCGGCGTAGAAATGGAAAAAATGAAAACCGATCTTATGGGGAGCCTTTTAAGACAAATTGCCGCTTCTTAAAGTATATCTTTTATCTTTCCAGGCTTTGGTGGCCTCTCCAAACGATGGATGAAAGTTGAGTAAGGTCTCTGAGCTTGTGAGGATCCTAAGCAATCGATTTCAGTCCCAGCCTGGTAGCAGTACCTATGGGGCGCGCCTAGCCCACCGCCTCTGGTCCACCTGGGCTCTGTTCTCGTCCCAAGTCGCGCGCTCTCTCGTCCGGCGCGAGACTGGTGGTTTACCCGGCGTGCACCGCGCGGCGCGCCTGTCGCTGGGTGCTGGTGTGGGGGTGTACTGAGCAGTGAAGTCGGCGGGTAACCAACCATACGTGAGCAATTCCCCCGTGTGGTATAGAGTTTGTGCAGATGACGTCACGAATAGGCAGACAGGGACTAGCACCAATTTTGGTGATCAGTTTAAAATCCTTAATAGCAATATTTCACTTATCATATTTGAGTCATCATAAATTTTTTTTAGAAAGCAACATTTAGACTGTTCCAATATGTGGGATGACAAAAGCACAATGTGCTTTCTTTATTTTGATAAGATCTTTTTAAGAACCAACATATTGTGTTGGAATATAAGTCAGAGTATCTGCTGTCTCTAACATATAAAGCATTCTTACTGAATTCCCTGTACAATAATTTCCCAACATAAGAATCAAATGATCCATACAAAATTTAACTTTGTAACAAATAACCTGATATTCAGTGGTAAATAATACTTATAATACTCAATAAATGCTTTGTCCGCAGGAAGAACTTTCCTATTCATTTTATTGAAATTCCAATCATTCTACTATATGAATGAAAAAAATACTTGAATATTGCATTCTATACATTCTATACATTAACTTCAAATGATTGGAAATTGTCCACAAATAGATATGTCTAGAAGATGTTTTCATTCAAAATACATGGTGTCAAGCAAGCAGTTCATTTCTCTGTTAAAGGGAGCCAAAACCAATATGATTGCCAACATTTTCAAAACTCAGATAAGTGCAGAAATATGTTACATGAGTCTAATTAAGGTCAGTGGTAAAGTATTAGCTGTGGAAACTAGCTCAAACACAAGTAGAATTCCATGAAATATGGTAATATTTCCATTTGTTTCTAAACAAACCCTATTTTCTGTGGATCCACATTAATTCATTTGACCAAGGAAAACTTGTTTTTAATGATTTTCTACCATATTTCATGGTTTCAGATGTTAACATGGACCAGAAGTAGGCTCAATGAATGGATTTCCATGATTATTCAAGTTTGAAAAATGTTGGATTTATTGGTTTTGGCTCCCTTTAACAGAGAAATGAACTGCTTGCTTGACACCCTTTAAGTTTATTTGAAGTTGTACCGTGAATACCGTTATTTTATATCAATCCTTGGTGACATAGTACTTAATTTGTTTTTTCACTGTGGAGTCACATTTTGAGGACATGTTTCACCAGTTGCTAGGCAGCCCCAAGGACTGCAGAAATGTTCTATCATTCCTGGAAATCTAGAGCCATTTCTGTTAATCATTTACTGAAGTTCTAGTGGTTTTAAGCACTCAAATTCAAAATGTTCTAAAAGACTTGTTGCTAGGCAAAACATCTACAATAGACAAAAACAATAGGATGAACTGATATCCAATTAAGGGGAGACAGGTATGATCATACTTTCTTTGTAATGAAAAAAACATGGTTGCTTGGGAACTATGACACAAAAGACCTATCACTAGGCAAAGCATCTACAACAGAGACAAAACAAAGGATGAACTAAAATCCTATGGGCCACTCTCTTTGTAATGAAAAATAGTGATATAATCTAATATTATATTGTTGCTACATATTAGGGGGCTGAATGACCAATTCCTAGAGAAAATTGAGATTCTACAGCTGTTGAATGGCAACCAAGCGTATGTCAAATTCAACAAACTAAAACTGCCCTGGAACAGAGGAAAATACTCAACTTAATTAGGATAAAGTTTGTATTTCTGAAATCTATGAAAATAACGACTTTTTAAAATTTATATTCCATCTCAAGATCTATATATCTAGGATATATATGTTTGCAATCCGTCTTTCATTTATGGAAAAGAACAACAAAGTTTAACATCTGCGAACTGTCACACTACTCTGGACACACCCCCCCCCCCCTATCAATTTCAGGCAGTGTCACACTTTTCAATCTACCCACCCACCCCCCTGTGCGTGACATCATTTACGGACGGTCCCTAAGAAAATCCATGTTTTCTGCCACCTCCAATGTTGTAGCATAGGGGAGATGTCCTGAGTAGTTCCGCAGCATAAGGCAACTGGCATAGGGTCTATTATCAGCGTAGAGGGTGTTTACGTGGTCCTAAAAGGTACCTGTATGTTGGAGGGATTGGCCAAATGAGATCAAATTATATGCCAGTGCTAACTTCAAAGGAACATTCCTGTTTCCTCTATCTGTATATTGGGGTGAAATGCAGAGGGGACGTTAAAGCAATGACCTTAAAGGAGGTACTACCCTATATGATATGGGTATGATGTGGCTATTTCGCAGGCAATAGGGAGTGGTCGCCAAGAGTGGTCGAAAGAAGGTTCAGTCGGTCCCCAAACTGCCTGTTTTGTTAATTACATGTACTATAGCAGTAGTCACTGGTGACATACTTGACTGCACAGACCACAAATAACAGCACCGCTGGTCATGGTGGTCCACCTGTATATCTAACTGGCTGGAACCAGTCAGGCCCTTTTGCACCGCTATTTCGCTGCACATGTCCTATTCACACACATGTCTCAATTAATGTCTAATTTAAGAAAAGGCTGTGTCGGCCTAAGATAGATTTCTTAACTTTAAATGTGGCTTGTCAATTTCTAGTCAAGGTGGTTTAGTCATTCAGTTTGACATACCCCTGACGTGGCAGTGACACTGATTCCCTCCTAGCTGTCACCTCACGTTATGAACCTCTTAATCTTCTACCTATGTCTCTTTGTTCGTTATCCCATCTATATTGATAATATGAGTCTACGTTACTTCAGATCTGCCTACATCTGCACTTCAGCTTAACACTATCTAAATAACTCGTATATGTCTAGGCCGTCATCTGCCTTAAAACAACATAATTAAGCTTGATGCGTATTGTACCTTGAACACAGAAATTCATGCCTGAGGTTACCTCGGTGCAATAGTTCCTATAAATCCCCATACCCACTAGGCAACTATTACACTATTGGCAGACTTCTGGGGTAGAATTGGCTGACTTTAGTGCTGATTCAATTCAAATACACACATTTCAATATGGTATACTTAGAGGCAATCATAGGAATCAGCCGATTTTAGTACCAACTTGTTGGCCAACCTTGTGATAGTCGCCTAGTGGGTATGGGGCTTTAGAGGCACATAGCATCACCACTGCATGGTTGCCGTCCAGGGGAAGAGGACCTTTCGTTATTACAGTAGCATCCACAATATGTGCCAATACCTACACCCCTTTGTGAATGCAAGAATGAGCAAACTGGCTATATAAGAGATGTCGTTTAAAGACGTGGCTTACGATTTAGGCAGTTTAGGGCCTCTAGGACCTACATGACGTCGTCTTTATAAGAGAAACGATGCAGGCGACAAGCTACAACGTCACGTGTACTTCTAACGTACCGTGTGCTTTGTGGGATAAATGTTAGATATAGGGTGAAGGCAATAAAGGCGATATACACGTATTGTTGGCAATATATTTTAATAATATTGCTATCATATGTCATACAGTATAAGCGAAGTCGTGTAATGGAGATTGTAAATTTGAGATGCTTTTCAGTCTAAATATAGTGGTTTAAAAAATTGTAAGTGACCCCAGCCAGAGATATATATAATAATAACGTTGCAGCAAGTTCTGTATTGGTTCTAGCAACATTATTATAACATTCTGGTTATGTTCTTCAACCTAAACAGAATGTTCTTACAGTGTTCTGCTTTGGTTTTGTCTTAATCTTACCGGAAAATGATATTATAGTAATGTTCTAATTTGGTGAGGTCTCAACCTCACCATCAATATTTAACGTAATTGTTACGTGATATTTTAGTGAGTAACAAACTGACATTTCTGTTACGTCGCAAGCTGGCTGGGACCAATTTTACACATCGATGTGTACATAACTAAGTGTTTTTGTTAAGCGTTTTATTTATACTGAATAAACATTGGCACGTGCCAGTTTTCTTTGCTTATCCAACTTGAAGGTTACATTGAGGTTGGCTGGTATAATGTTTGAATTCTTAACAACAAACATAATAACATTGGCATATCAATTCAACAATACGATTCGAATGGTGTTTAGGGATTATCCCTAGGCAATATTTGCCAAACTTATCTACATGCACTGTAGGAGAGACTCCTCTCGGTTTCGAAATTTCAATAATCTATTACAGTTTTGAAGTAGATATCAATTATATTATCATCAATTCGTCGGAAAAAGAGTAGAGTAGTACAAGTTAATTGATATCATATTGCCGCTAAAATAGTGGAGGCTATTGAGGCGACGTCATGCATTTCAATATTGGCCATAAGTCCCTTTTTATTTTTTTAAATCCAATCTCATTACATGTTAGTTCTTCCTTGGATATTATGATACATGGATGAACTAATGAGATGATAACAATGTAGTCTCATATATAATTACGTAATAGCAATTATCATCTCTTATATACAATTTCTTTTCAATTTCACACTTAAGAATGATTTGTTATCTGCCAATTGCTCATCAACAGACAGATTAACAGCTCTTTAATAACTGCTATTAAGAACCCTAGTTAGATTTACAGTTGGTCATATGAATTAAACGACGTGACCATCCAAAAATCCTCGTTTTCATATACTAATAACATGACGCGTGTATAATAGAACCCATACAGGCGACAATGTCGCGGGAATTGTGAAATGAATTTGGGTGATATGTAGGCCTATAATAAATCAAGTCAACGCACACGATATTACGTAGATCACGTTATGCCACGTAGAGAGTGGATCCTATTTAGGCGTCCATACCTTGTTGCCAAGACTATTAAATCAAACCACACAATATATTTCACTTAAATACAGTGGAACCTACAGAGGCTACGTCGCACGTGTAGGCATTAAAATGTACTCGAAAGGTGCCAAATCCTAATTTCTGTGTATAGTCACTTATATACACTTGGTCCCATGAAGATTATGTGACCATCTGTAAACTCCCATTTCCATGTACTACTAACCTGTTGCTCGTATAATAGAATTAATCTACGCGCAAGTGTCGCTTATATTGTGAAACCACATTTTGTGACGTCGCGCGTATAAGAAAAGGGCATCATATTTGTTGACAACTAATGTGCTGATCCAGAGTCATCTGCAGGGGCACCCCCCCCCCCCCATTCCTGAGTGAAAGTGAAAATAATTAAAACCTTAGATCTGTGCAATTCACCTTATGTAGGATATCCGCAAACAATGGATCCGCCACCGCAGCTGTAAATTATATGCAGGGCGGATTAAGAGTTTTCTAAGGAGATTTTCTCCCTAGATCTGCCATTGATATATGTTCTGCGTCTAGTCTGCAAATACTGCACTACATAAAGAGGGGAAAAGTGCAGGTGCATAAGGATATGTGTATTGGTTTATTGTGCTTAGTTTATTCTGCCCTCCTCCCGATACCTTGATCAACCCATAATATAGATCCTCTCCTTTTCAATTTTGCAAGCGCCAATCAACAGTCGATGGTAAAGGCTATCTTTTATGGTGTTCATATTTCCTTTTCATAAAATGTATAATTATGTATGCCACTATACCAATTTGAAAGATATAGACCTACATAATAGAGCTTGTTCTATAGCGGTATAATGCCACATAGACTCAATACAGAAATTTTTATAAACATTGTTATTTTATCCTACTAATTGATATAAGCATGATAAAGTTGTCTATTACATGATAACAGGAAATCAATTAAACTTTGTTTGATTTAACTTTACAGCAATATACTTCATGTAGATAGATCCTTTCCAAGAGCACTAACCTCCTACATTAGGCCCTATGTCCCCGAGATTCGACCTAGACACCAGTCTTGTAACATTATCTTAAACCATGTTAGAAAAGTCAAAGGTAGGAAGACCCATTAAAATTGCCTTTCTAAAGATCTCCGATCCACCCATGAAAGCCTCATCTAACAAAAGGCTCTTGAGGCTTGACAGGTGCAGTTAAAAGCCGCCATACATCTCAGGCCTTCTGCCTCTAGCATCAATCAATCAACCAATATGCTAATATGAGTCTGGACAACTAAATTTGCCTTGGCGACATGGCCACTTCTTCAAATCGACATGCGATATAGACCCTAAATGACACGACAGACAGCTTTAATACTTTAGTAACATAGGACATGGACATTTCTTAAATTCTACATGTAACACTGAGAAAAATAAGTGACAAAGACATACGCCATTGCCAGTTTATAGATTTGACATGCAACATCGGGACCCCCGGTCCAGAAACCCAGCTAATACCCCTTTCATAATACACATTATAAAGCCCCATACCCACTGCGACACTTTGGACCTTGGCGATCATAGGTTCCTCTGATCGCCTGTCAGTATGGCATATTGAAATGTACATGTTTGATCTGAATCTCTGAGATAATCACCACATGATTCGCCCGGCGATTTCATCAAACAGGCACATTTAAATATACCATACTGACGGGTGATCAGAGGAACCAACAATCGCCAAGGTCTAAAGTGTCCAGTTCACTTCAGTTTGCTTTCCTTCACTTCACCTTGCTGTCAAGTGTGAAAGGGGTAATAATCAGAACCTCCAGTGGCTTATTTACCTTGATGTTTGGACCCCTGCTTAAAATCGTAGGACGTCTTCATACTTCACCAATAGTCCTTGTGCATGGGGCTTAAGGCGGGTTTCCACAGAACGACAAACCATGCTCCTCGTAAGATGTCTGGTGTTAACTATTGCCATCCTAAACAACCAAAGCAATCTAGGGGGCAAGCCAAAGGAGTGTCACTGTGTATTACATTGATACAATGATAGGCAGTTCTGAATTGATATTCACATAGCGTTATCATTATGTTCTTTGTATGGGATGTCTCAATATTCCCCTAACACCATGCAGCTGTTAGGTAATATTCTGAGAGAAATATATTGAACGCTATTGGTTGTTTTGGTGTTAATTATCATTTCCGTGCATTATCGGATATAACTATTACGGCTGGTATTGTCTTCACTGGGAGGGCTAGTCGAGAGTTGAGCGAGTCCACGGTATGGGCGCTCAATCCATAACATGATCAACGTCTGGCAGTGCGGTAAGTTTATTGGTGGTTATAGTGATGGGTACAGCTGCTCGTGGAGGCAATGAATCCAAGGTATTACAGTTCAGTTTGAGGGAAGCAAGCTTCCTCCGTGGAGTCCGCTTGCTCTCGCCTCCGGCCGTCTCGTAATGACGTAGTATAAGTCACCAGATGTCCCGTGATTGTATGGCTATCTAAACCCCTTCCGAATCTCCCGATTCGTCTGATCCAAGTGCTACTGTTCTCTCTCTCCTGACTCTCCTACACTCTCGCTTATAAAGCAGTCTAATATCAATTTTTCCCAGGGCCTCAGTGCTTGCGGGGAAGTGTGTCCCGATGATCATTGTCGTCAGGTATACCAACACTTACCAGCGGCACTGACCACTATATATATATATTTTCATAAACTAAGTAATTTGGAAGAATTTCTATCATGTATATTCATCTGGTGGCTCTTACACTAATTCAGTAGGTATGCACAAAGCAAATGTTAACTTCTACCTTTGTGCAATATTGTCTATTATAATATGTCACTGAAAAAAAATTTCCCCACGTAGCAGCCAATGAAAGTAGAAATTTGTCATCTCCCGATAGTCAATTTCAAGTATCTTTACCATGTATGAATGCTTTGGGCAATTCTTCCTACCACGGACAGCATTTTCCCTATGTTTTACGTACAGACTAGCCCAGATCAAGGGGCATTCTGGGAAATATGTCGACATACCACAATTCTAAAGTATATACATATCAATAACGATAAACCATCTTTTAAGTTGGTTTGAAAATTAATTCACTACAGATGGATATATAGTAGATTTTGCATATTTTATTTTATAGTTTTCTCAGTGTTTTTGTTGACAGAATTAGTCCAAATTAACCTGCAGGCGCCTAAAATACTGTTTACCTGCTATCCGTGGTAGGGAGAATTAACCTTCTGCTGTGGGGTGGTTCATAAGGAGCTCCGTAGCTAAGGGAGTTTTATGTGAGCTTACGGAAACTGTACACAAGTTTGAAACTCCCGTTTCAAAACGAAAATCCCGTAAATCCCTGCAAAACTCACATAAATCCACCCAAACTCACGTAACAGAAAATGAAACTCACGTAGCTACAGCACCCCAAAAAGTGATTGTAGGTAAGGTATTACACAACACGACTTTGAGGTACGATAGGCCTATTGGTGCAATAATATTATGATGATATTAATTGCAATTGGCAAAATGGAGTTATATTATATAATTGTTAAAAAATGGCAACTTGGATATATATGTGTAACAATGAATTTCATCTCTCTTTTTTATTATTATTATTATCACCACTTCCTGTACATATACAAGATCTTCCAGTGGATCATTTTGGTCATATATAGCAACAATACCAATGAAATTGAGCAACATATGTACAATTCGTTGGGTGAATAACGAAAGATCGTATTTGACATAGCTTACATAAGATTAGTATATTACATGAAGTTTAGTTTAAATAAAATTAGTTTAAACGTTAATAATATTCCTATATGTTCAGAACAAAGTCCAACTACTTAGGAACACAAGATGATATAATACTTTTGACGGCAGTAAGCATTGCGCGCACTCACCTCTAATACGTGCACCTTCTCTATGACATCATCACATCGTAGCTCAAGTCGTACAGTGTAATACCACCTTTTAGGGGGATAAGGTGTTGTCCACTGCGCCTGTTCCTGGCATGCTCCTTCAAAGGTCAAACTCCTGGTAACTACCGGAAGTGAACAGGCTGGTAACCAGCCCACAGTTCCTGCCTTCCGGTCAGGAGGCACCAAAACTTGGTCAAAGAGCATTTTTTGAAGCACAATGAGATAATTGACGAAACAGAGGAATTTGGACATGGAAAAGGAGATCAGAAACTTCTGGTTTGGGTCCTTAAGATATGGGTCTTGACCACCAAAATTGACAGTGTGACACAACCATTAAATTCAACATGTAACATGGGGGCTTAATGACATGACATACAGGTTAAAAATCTTAGTGACATGCGACGTGGACATTTCTTAAATTCAACATGACATTGGGAAAATAAGTGACAAAGACATGCAACATTGTCGTTTTTAAAAATTCGACATGCAACATTGGGACCCCCCTGTCCAGAGCCCTAAGATGTTTTTAACTACCTTTGAATATTATTTTGTAAGAAGGAGTTCCATTAAACCCCTTCAGACTTCTATATATTATTCTAAAGCCCAGTAGCCACATTCCACCAAGTCGGCCTGTAAATAGGTGCACAAATTGCTGAGATGTGACTATTTTCCGCCCATTTGTGCACCGTACTTTATGGGCAGCTGTCAGTGGGTATGCCTTACTAACTCACAGTTGACAAGAGCTGGCTCAAATATATGGGCCGAACTGGATGGGGAATTACAATACAGTGAGAATGTACTCATATTTAGAAATATTGTTTGGGTAACGAGATAAAGTAGAAGCTTGGGCAAGTTGCACGAGCAGAATTTCTTACATACACGGACATGTGGGGTGCGCATTCTAGAGGTGTAATAGATTAGTGTGATATACATTTACTTTGCTGCCCATAAGACTCAGGGGAATAATTATTGCTTCATGCTCGGTGTATTTCTCCAACCTAAAAGAGTACCCCATTTCATAGACTTTTGACCAGAATAACACCCCTATTTCTCGAATATACATGTATATAAAACACCATACCTGAGAAGAAGAGGGGCTCTGGATAGGGGGGTCAAGCTGTTGCATGTCAAATTTAAAATACCGCAATGTGGCATGTCCCTTGTCTTAATTTTTTATATGTTGTACGTCAAATTTAAGAAATGTCCATGTTGCATGTCACTAAGGTTTAAAACCTGTCTGTCATGTCGTTTATGCTCCATGTTGCATGATGATCTTAAGAAACGTATGTGTTGCCGTGTCAAATGAAGTAGTCCGGACCCATAGAAGAGAACCGGACATTGAGCAGGGTATTTTAGCCAGTGTGTTAAAAGAGGGAGAGTGTTTGTATGAAATCCTAGCCCTTCCCTGTTTGAAGAGGAGTTATGTTTGACATGCTGTCAGAAAGTGAACACCCCTCCAATATTACCCATGTATTCTGTCCATCCGGGTGGACCTGATACAAACAACTTAGATCAGAAAGACAGGGCACTGCCTTTTAATATTTACTGGCGTGCCACCTTCGGTGATCAATTTTCTATTGAACATTAGGCTTCAAGGACAGATTCAGGGATTTTTTTAAAGAGTGGGGGGAGGGGCATTTATGTAAAAATTTGAGATGCTGGAATTGCAGGAGCTGGACATTAATATGTTATTATGAACGCATTTTTAGGCTATCCTATATAGGTTGGATACCCATTACAGGGGCGGATACAGGGTTTGCGAAAGGGCGAACTCAGCATAAAGGCTAATTACTAAAAATGTATGCAATTGTGTGTATGCGCACATCATTTTCTCCTCTTTTTGTAGTTTAGGGGTCCACCCAAAGGGGGGGGGGGGGGGGGGGGTGTCAGGACCCCCAGGACCTCCCCTCCCCCCCCCCCCCACTGGATCCACCCCTGCAATTACACATTTGTCACAGAATGCGCATGCGACAACCACCAGGCGATGAAGGGATATCGCCGGGCGACCTGTGTTAACCATTTCCAACCACGGCGACCAAGGCTTTAACTAACCACTAAACGCTGTTGATTTAAAGGGTTAAGTCTGTTGTGTAGAAGAAATAATTAAACTTGTCATACCTAGGTTTATGCATGACATATCCTCCCCTGAAAATTACAAGTATTTACCAAATCTGTTATATAATCATAATTTCCTAAAAAATAATTAAAAGACATCAAAATATATTCATAATATATCATAGAGTTTATGGTAAAACCTTACTTAGCACTCCTCGTTCCCCTAGTGGTCAACTGGCCTAATCAATGTGATTGGGTAAAAGGCCAAAGGTGAGATGGGGAAGTGCACCCCTGCTTTGAGGGCAGTGGGAGTCTGGACACCGAGGACAACACATGTTCTTTGTGTAAGAGCCAGTGCTCCGTCGCATAACCAAATGCTCGCAACAGCGAGACCACAGCGAGGGTTTAGATTTAAGTCTCGCAACAGCAATATCCTTATGGTTTTCAATATGCCAACCCTCGCAACAGCGATGGTTTTGTACAAATTTTGAACACAGTTAATTTATTGACAAATACATTTCCGCCACTTGCCTCCTGCACATTTTAAGAGCTGAGGAACACATCTAACAGTTAATGAAAACAAAATGTAAAAATTCTAACCCCAAAATGCCCCCCTGATACATTGAAAATTCGGGTGTGCCAACCCTCGCAACAGCGATGAAAGTTGGGTTCTCTCCCTGTTCAATAAGGATGGGTCTCGCTGTTGTGGACAACCCTCGCAACAGCGAGGGGGGTTATGCGATTGCCCATGGTTAATAACCTGTGACGGAAGAATACAACATTTTAATAACTACTCCTGTCTTCAACTCTTCATTACTCCCCTACACAACATCCATAACCTGAAAGTACTACCACAAAACTTAAAGTACTTAAAAATTATATTCACCATTCCCTGGAATGATGTTTCTGGTTTTTGCGAAATCTTAAAGCGTGGGCTAACCGAATTATCCATATAGCAGAACATTTTTCTCCTAACAGAATAACTTTCTGTATCCCTTGCAAGGTGATAACTCTTAGATTATCACCCTGCTTGTCTCAGTGATGCAGTAAACTCAAGTACCGAACCTTTATCCCCTAAAGGTATGATTAAAATCAAGATCTGTCTGAGAAATATGGAGACCTCCTCATTCCCAGACTTAGGCCTGGACAGGAGTTAATGATGTCTGACCCGAGAGGTCACGTGACTTGAAGGGGTCACGTGACAGGGGTAGTGAGAGGCCGGCAGTGACCTTCAGAGGTGGATGTCAGGGGCAAATCCAAGAATTTCAAAAAAAAAAAAAAGGGGGGGGGGGCATAGTAACAACTTTGCTTGGGCCTTCCGGGCCCTGGAATTTTAGATTAACAAATTAAACAGTATTTGTGTGCGCCTTACATCCGCGCCTGGGTGTGACAAAATAGATTGTATGTGAAACCAAATGATTACGGTATTTACAGCTACGTTTTTCCATTTCATTTAATATTGCTAAAACATGAATATACGAAACTCCATAGAAGTGCACCTTTTAGTATATCAGTATCTGAGTAACCATTGGTTTAAAACTATATTACAAGACAACCACACTTCTTCTGTTTCTTGTTTAAGGGAGGGGGAGGGAGGAAAGGTTTTGAAGCTTTACTAACAATCTTATCACAAAAACTCCTTAATATGTTTCTTAAATAATGTATTTGTGAACCTGCAGTAAGCATTACACAGAGATAAGATTGCACCATGGTAAAATTAATTTTTTTGTAAAAGGGGAAATGCCAGGGATCTTAAACAAAGAAAAAAGTGGATCTCATATTTCGATTGCACTAAAAGTCGGCCAGACATGAGAAGTTGAGACCTGTTTTGATTCCAGGGATGCACCTTTCTTACCCTAGGACGTCGAGGTCCAAGGCTGCTCACGTAATGTCAAAGAAGTGTGTGAAATTTCACTTTTCTTTTTCTATTCCAAAAAATCTTCATTGTTTTGCCTCAGTGTCATGCTCTTGGCTCTTTGTTGCGAAGTTGTTGTAGAAACCATGGTTTTGCGATTTATTTTCTCGCTATATTTTGCTCCTAATGTGATTTTCTAATTTACATGAACATTATTGTGCCAAATGTTTTTTTTCACTCCTAAGGCTTGTTCATGAAAAAGGCCCATGGAAAACTGCACTAATACAATTCCCATCCTGTAAAAAATACTCCAATTAACACACTTTACCTCGTGAATGGTCAACGTTTACAGTAATGAAGAGCTTTTTAATAGCTTGGTTATTGCCAGTTCCTCAGAAATCCTTTGTTATTTTTTGTGATAAGCAGGACGTACCCGGATACAGAATACTGGACCTTCGGTACTTCCAGGAAGATGATAGTCCGTCTCTGACCTAGTTAAGTTTTACATAATAGTTTGAGTGTCTAGCGGACTTGGACATAACTACAGTTCAGGAAGATGACTGTTACCGTAAAGGCCCATACCCACTAAGCGACTCTAGCGGTGACGGCCGACTGGCGACTGGGAGAATCGGCGGTGACTCCCGTTGGTATGGTGTGATTTCTGTGCGATTGGCGACGGGTCACAGGATCGCCGGCAAAATCGCCGGTAAAATCGTTGGTAAAATATCAAACTTGCTTGATAATCCAGTAGTCTGTCACAGTCAGACCCACTGTTTCCTACAGTGAGTCTGTACACCAGCAACCATTTTAGGTGGGAATTCCCACCTAAATCCCAGCATGCTTTGCAACCGCTGGTTTATGGCAGGGAGGACCATAAACCAGCCAGCAGCCCAAGAACCATCAAAGGGGTTCCCCATGCCATTTATAGAGGGCCAATAAAAGAATTCCTTGCAAATTTTAATTGACCAATAAAGGCCATGGACTGTTGTGGGTGTACGGACCTATTATGTAAGAGTTAAGTAGGTCAGGGACGGACTAGATAATCCAGTCGCCCGGCAACGCCAATTCTTCCCGTCGTCCGTCGCCCGTTGCTGCTGCAGTCGCCTAGTGGATACGGGCACTTTATGAGAGAGCTTCCATTAGACTATTTTCTAATCCCCCCAAATATCTGAGGTAACCCTCCTCTCTTTGCAAACACACAGTCTTTGAATTACGCGTTTGCCTATATATGAAATTGATATCGTAATACATATACAGATATAATATTACATTGATAACATATATCACGAGAAAGCACAAAGTAAAAAAAAATCGTCATAGAAACCTTGCACGTACTAAATACATACGTTTTTATGCTCTAGAACTCCCCTGTCCCCTCGTCTTCTCACCCCCCCCCCCCCCACACACACACATTTATGTATATGCATTTGTTCTGACCCCCTCTCGAAGCTTACATAATTACTGGAAGGCCTCACGGGCAAACCCTGCTATAATTTTGATTTCAATTTACGTATACCAAATGTTTTAAACCAATCCAGGAAAAAGGTAGTGTATGTCTTATTCCGACTTAGCAGAATAATAGAGAATACAATAAAAACAAGTAAATTAAAACATTTTATTCATCTCCATAGTTACTCACATGAGCCAGAATTAATTGGCAAGCATTCCCATACAAAGATCTGAACAAATATTATAAACAGATTCACACAAAAGTGCCAGTAATATAATATGTGTTTTATCACAGTAATAACCAATGACCAAGAAAAAATAATAGATTAAATCTGGCCCATGCTTTTAGAAAAATATCAAATGTGTGTTGATATATGAATATCGATTCTTCCTTATAAAAACACGAAGAGATAATGAAATTGAATTAGCGTAATCTCTCTCAATGTCCCCAAGACTACAATAAAATCACAAGCGTGAATGATTACTTCCCTTACAGTAAATCTCATAAATTAGTCACATTAAATTAAATGGTATTTACATGTAGATACAGGATAACAAGTTGGATAACAGATAATTAATCAAAGAAACAATGTTTATTTAATTTTGTTAAATGTGTAATACCTGTAGTTCAAATTCATATTGTTTGCCTACAATTCAAACCTGGCGGTTCACGGTTAGCGCTATAAAACATGTTTGTTGCACGCACTAATTCCCCGTACCATAATGACACCGTGGCCACACAGTCATTAAAAGCAATCATATAATCAAGCCGAACAAAGGCGCCATTAAAAAATTCATCAGCAAATTGGTAGGGCTGACAACTGACGTGTGCCTGCTGCTAACGTAAAATGATGGGACGGAGCATCAGCGAGCCCGGCCGGGGCGGGACCGAAAAGGTCTAAACTAATTTAAGTTCTGCATGAGGAGCTTTCGCCACACTAAAAATATTAAACTGAGCTACACTGGGAGCTTTGGGAGCGGAAATAGCCCAACTGGGGTTTGATTCTTAACACACATTTGGGGTTTTGTGATTCATAATGGAGTAAATGTAATTTTATTTGCTCTGGCTTCACGACTTTTATTATAGAATATTTTAACAACAGCTATAAATATGCCATTAGGATCGTACAATGTCCAATGTAATCATAATAATAAATGTTGTTGATAGGAGTATAACTTCAATTATGTTTCTGTTGGAAATGACATCTAGAATGATGAATCTAAAATGCTAGCTTAGTAGCTTATTCTTTTAGGAAATATGGATAAAATGGGATTATTTTCTATCAGCAATATCATAGAACGTGTATTCCTCATATTTATATAAGAACTGGGGTGAAAGGAAGGAGTTTGACGTGAAAAGTTTTATTTCTGAGAAAAGTTTTGGGACTAGGATTAAAAATGTTCTATTTACATGAAAGATTGTGTGTAAAAGTGTAGAAAATATGTGTCGTTAAGAACATCACATTGACCTATGTTATAAATAGTTTTCAGCAGCATCAGTTTCTTTCTTATAACAATAATATTTATCACAGTGCAATTAACAAATGACTCTTATAGCTGTACTTACAGGAGTAATAAACATTTTCTTAAAGGTCATTACAGAAAAATCACAAATAACATTTCATTTTCAGTGTTGACACCTATCATTGCTCGCAAATCTTCCTCATCGAAAAGTTACATGAGGATTCTATCGCCGTATCAGAGTATAATCTTCCAAATTGCTTCAAGTGGTTTTTCAACTAATAGGATATCTTCATAACACAACTGATACATTTTGGCATGGATTGTCCATTAATACTGTCATGATGGTGCAATATCTTCTACATTTCTTTGGCAAGTCTGTCATTTTATACCTAATAAAACCTAGAGCTGTTTGGCAAGTTTTTCATATTCCCCTTCCAGTTCTTGTCTAAGCGACTCGTCTGAAGCGTCAAACTGTTCAAGACTTTTCCTCACTGCCGACTGCTGTTTGTTGTCTTGGTTACCGTTTAACATCTGCTGTTCCCTGTGAGCCCATTGCCCGTGTGACATATCATCATGTGTGTTTTCTCGGCTTGGACCCGGAGTCCCGTCAGGAATCGCGACCGTTGAGGCATTGGTAACTTCTCGGCTCATGTTGCCAGCCTGGCTGGCTACCCCACCGCCCAACACAGACGTGTCGCGAGTTAGGGGCCGACTGTTGGCCATGCTACGAGGCGAAGGAATACGACTGACTGAGTCAAGATTGGAAGGAGGCTTGGCAGAAATCGTGATGTCGCTCTCCGATTCGTCGCCTTCGGCCACCATCGTGAGGAGCGGGTTCACGACACTCCCACCAGGCGACTTAGTCGGGGATTTTCCGTTGGTGCCGCTAATCGTGTTTATTCCTGTTGCCGAGTTGATTGTTGTTGTTGCTGTAGTTATTGGTGGGTTTATGACCATGTCTCGGGGTTCTGGGGACGGCGGTGGAGGGGCTGGCGACTCGAGCTGGCCCTCCTGCTGCAGCAGCCTCTTCGCCATGGAGGACTCGCGACTTCCTGAACTTGCTGCGGAACGTGTCGGGTGACGGATGGAGGCCTCAGGCGTTCGTGTCTGTGTGGGAATAGTGAATATGGTCAGAAACAGTTCGTGATAAACAGTAAGGATAGAGGATATGTCCAAGCCAGCTAAAGGAAGGATTACACTTTTACATCTTACTGTTATAACCTATACACTGTGGTAGGATTTTGGGGTATATAACTTGGGGGTACAGAAGTATGGTATGGAATTGGTAAAGATGATGTGGTACATATATGCAGTTGTTCAGTTTAAAACTGTTCTGAGTTGTTTGAGGGTTATGACAGTAAATGGATGTAACTGAAAGGAAACTATCAGGGAACAGATTTTTTTTCAAAAATTTACACAAATAATGTCAGACATAGTTTTCAATCATTCTGCTCAATTTTGGCCTGATTATGTCATTTGATAGCAACGAACTTGTTGTAGAAGAAAAAGTCCAGACCTTTTACTTTTACTTAACATGGTAAAAAAGTTCTTGGACCCCTCTATCTTACTCATCACATCAATGTAATAAAGAAATCAAACTTTTTAACTCTGAGGGCAGTGAATTACATGATTTCTGATAGACGCGATATCGTAATAAAAAACTTTCAATTACCGCAATAGAAGTTAACGCATAAATTATTAAGAATAATGGAATTACAGAAGATCCTTCACCTTGCAAATATATCATAGTGAAAAAAGCTAGCAGGGAGTATGATGTGTGTATTATAGACCAAAACAAATATACCCCCCGAGGCCGGAGGCTGAGGGCCTTATCGCCAAGTGGTCCATAACGAAAGAAACATACCTATGTAATTCATTATGCGGCAATAAATTGATCAAATATGTTGTTTATTATAACATATATGACAATAAACTAGTAACATGGATTTACCTCTAGAAAGCATAGAAACAATGTTGCAATGTGAATAGTAATGTTCATCTCTTATATAATGATATTTCAACGATGTGTGTTCAATGAAACAAAAAAGGTAGTTTACATTTTCTTACTGCTAAAGCGCTGAATGGAAACTACATGTTTTCTACTTATTTACCTTACGAATAAAAGAGAGATTAGCTACAATGCTAGACCTATACTGTGTGTTAATGACCTAAAAATAACAGAACATTTAACCAAGAACCCGGCCGCCAAATCGGGGCCTACTCAGAAACATGTAACTTCTCGTGTAGAGAAATACAAAATAAAAGACTTTGAACAAATATGGAACCACTCACTTTCAGGCTATCGAAATCAACAAAAGCAATATCATTTGTTATTCAATAATTACTATGTTTCAAACAGCACTACCCAATCACATACTTTTAATCTTATATTTAAAAGTATTAGATTATCTTTCATATTTATGTACTTTTCAAATATAGTCATTTAAATGTCTAAAAGTCAGACTACATGGTACTGAAAGATTAGTTTTAAAATGTGATTAATTTTCATGTTGGGGTCAATCAAATAGATTTTCATTTTATTTGTTCTGTGTAGTTCCTTAAATGATATAAAAATAACCATATAATTTAGTCATCAGAGATTTCTCCATGAGCTAGTATCATAAAAATATCTACTCACAGTATCGCTGAGGCCTGACTTGGCCCCGGCTGACTTGGGGGGAGAGGACGGGGTCCGTGGCAACGACTTGTTGACATACGCATCCTCATCCAACTACAAAACGTATGGTAACGTGAAGCTATGTAATATATCACGGGCACACGCAGAGTTTATATTTCTCATTTCTCATATATATATATGATATATGTAGACATACACACAACCAACAGCCAAAATCCAACATATAAGTTGAGCTACTACTAATGATTTAGACGGAACATTTCCAAGTATGTGACAAACTGTATTTCTATGATGTAAGATGAGAATACCAGGGAAAAAGTGTATATAATTGTCTTTATATTTTTTTTTTCGTATGACATGATTTTTAAAGACTTCTGAGGCCAAACTACAGGAGCCAAAAGTTGAGGAAATCTTTCTAAGATATCTGTAAATACAATCATTAATTGATATAAATGCTATTGATCTTTGGTTGTAAAAACGTGAAATTAGGGATAGAACCAGGACAGAAATTTGTAAACAACTAAACTGGAATTAAAATGAAAACTAGCCGCATAGGCTGATCTATATATAGAAACAAAATAAAGTGTATAAAAAAAATATTCTAGTCAAATTTGAGAGAATATCATTTCCTCACCTGTGGCCATGGGTCTCGGTCAGGGGAGGCGGTGGAGGCGGTGGTGGGGGCGTTGGAGGTCCTGACCCCCTGAGGGGGGCGTGGCTGCAGGAGGTACCCCCCGGCGGGGCCCGGGAGACCCCCGGACCCCTTTGTACCCTTACCGATGACCATCAGACCTTCCGCCTCCTGCCGGGCGTACGCTGAAACAACAAAAGGTAAAATAGTTATAAAGTTTCAGCCATGTTTTTTTTTAAAATAATTTTATTTACCCTGGTAGGGGTAAGGAAAATTATTTCCTTGTCTGCCTTTCCATCCAGCCAATAAGTATGAGTGATGGCTGTTATTCAATAAATTAAAAACAGGAACAAAAACATTATAGCCTGTTACCACCACCACTGGGTAACCTATCACTCACCCATCTATATATAGACCTGCCCACCTGCAGATGATATTGGAGGTCCTAATGTGGAGGGGTGAGGGCTGTTTAGTTTAGGTAGTAGTTACGTAACCCCATTCTGGCTTCTTAACTTTTCGATTCGAACAATAAATTTAGGACAATGCCCTTCAACTGCTGAACATGACTTTGTGTAACTGGTCAATGAGAACAAAGATATGACTAAAATCATGACTGATTAAGGGAGTGCCCACCAATATCTACAGTACAATAGATATCATATTAGGGGATATATTGAAATCCTTGTACTCTACAACCGAAAAACCCCCCAAGAAAAAACACACGTTGAAACATCATAGAAAAAAACAGATTACGGATTTATTACGAAACAATGATATATTGAAATCATTGTATACTCTGAAACAAAAGATATCACAGGGTTACAGATTTATAGAGACACAATACAATGAAATACTACTGATCGATGTATGATGAAAAATACCTAGAGAAAAACAAGCTTATATATATAGGTTTATAAGGAATCCGTGTATTGTTTTATGAGTTATTGGGTAAAACAAGCGGGATAGTTTTCATAGAAACCAGAGAGTAATATCCTACTACAGTCACTGCTAGTTTGATCTACTATTCAAGCACTTCAAACATTTGTGTTTCATCGTGGTAAAATGCAATATGTAAGGCTTACATTTAGTTGGATTCTCCATTTAATAATGTAGATGTTATATTCGATTTGGAACTCAATTTTTGTTAATGCTGGAGTTCAAAGCTAATATCCTGAGAAGGATATCACTGTTGAGCATTCTCTGATATTCAATAAATGGTTTTGTACAAAGTAAAGGTGTTCAGCTGAGTGACACCATAGAATTGTACCTGGTTGGTTGGTTTTTGAAGAGATGCCACTCCCCAACCATCAAAATGTAAGAAATATGTAAATGTTAAAATTTGCAGAAGTTAATACCCTAAAACAACATTCTATATGCCTCTGGTGGTTGTAAGCTCAGTTGGAAACAAAACATCTGAACATATACAATCTCAATTTTCCTACTTTTTTGTAGGAACTGTAACTACGGCTATATGTTTTTCTTTTTTCAGAGTAGTTCTCTATTTTGCGACTATTGGTATACTATAGACTTAGTTTTCTGTATCCCTGCTAGCAGAAAGGCTGAACTTATTTCTATTTTTCTAGTAAAAAGATCATATTATACTGTGAACAGTAGAGTTCCTACTAAAAGTAGGAAATTGAATAATACTGTTCTAATCCATTCCAGATGAAAGTTTAAGCTTATAATTGACTAAGGCAATAGCGCAATGAGTGTTTAATAGAAAAATGTAGGGATTTTAAGTGGTAGTTTATAGTGGTGATGCCTCAAAGCATCTGGCAAGTTTACAGTGGCGATACCTCAAAGCATCTGGCATGTTATAATGGTGATGCCTCAAAGCATCTGGCGTGTTTATACTTATGATGCCTCAAAGCATCTGGCGTGTTTATACTTATGATGCATCAAAGCATCTGGTGTGTTTATACTTATGATGCCTCAAAGCTCCGGCTTGTTTATAATGGTGATACCTCAAAGCATTTGGCATGTTATAATGGTGATGCCTCAAAGCATCTGGCATGATAATACTGGTAATACCTAAAAGCATCTGGCGTGTTTATACTGGTGATGCCTCAAAGCATCTGGTGTGTTTATACTGATGATGCCTCAAAGCTCTGGCTTGTTTATACCGGTGATGCCTCAAAGTATCTGACGGGTGGAAAGGGTTAACACCCTTTATATCTACAGGCATGCTAGTCACTGAGAGTCATTTCTGCAGAAAATTAGGAAATTCATTAAATACACCTGTAAATGTCATTTTTAGAGTAGAAATAGGACTACAACTATGAGTTACAACATACACCAACTGTTTCCTTTAAAAAGAAACTAAAAGAAATAACCAAAAAAACTAATACATTTTTTACTTGGTAATCCAAATCTATGGGGCTCCCCCTACCCCACCTACATAAACAATATTTTCTCTTCGGATTTGGACGAATATCAAAAATGACCCCAAACATCTCAAAAACCGGGGATCCGCGGAAGGCTGGCATGCCTGATCTGCCAGGGCGAAGAAAAGTGATGGGATCAAATCTATGATAAGGTAGACAGCCTGTCCATACAATCTTTATTGAGATAAGGGTCATTTTACTTCTCATACTGCATAGGCACAGTATGGGAAGGACAGGCCTTTTATAGAGCAGTATGTCCACACTGGCTTTTTACATTGCATCCACATTAATAGCTCATTCTCAGTGATTCTCATTTTCCTGCAAAGCATTGTTTGATCCAGTCTGCTTCAATACAATGGATCTAATAATAAACATATCAAACAAAATTACTTTAGTAAGATGGATGGTTGGAACTTTCCAGACAAACCTGACCAAAATCGAAATCTCGGCCTCATGGAAGTGATCCAGAAAATAATATTTTGATTCATGAGGTAATAAGAAGGACTGCGGGGTTTCTGAGGATGGCCGTATGACCCATAGAAGATTGTCACATACCAAGGGTGAAGCCCAAGGTTTGTACAATCCCCATGGGTCATATGGCCCCCTAAAGACACCCCCTAAGGTCATTTGTTACTTTATCACACAAGCAATAGTCCAAAATTGTTTAAAGTTCTGAGAATGATGAGTGGTCCATACGGCTTGTCAATACGCATCTAAATGAATCGGAACCAAAAACATTTGATTAATCAGTGGTTGGTTGTAGGATTTTTGCAACTTTTGCGTGGTTACAACATTACAACTTCTCGCATTCCTAGCGGCGTTGCAGCGTAACTCTCCCCAAGAGAGTTTCGCCGCGCAGTAACTAGTGGTTGGGTACTCACTGCGAATTGGAAGTGAAACTGGAGAGTCACTTGGAGAATGACAAGACATTGATATAACAGTTAGGGTAGGCCAAGCATCAGTCAAGCATAAGAGGGTTGTGATGATGTGGTTGAGTTTAAGGTCAACTTAGCAATATTTCAGCTATATCGAGACCAATTCAGATTTTCGCTTTGTACCAAGTACTGATGACGAAATCTATTGGGGTGAGAATGATGGCAAGGAAAGGGTCCAAAAGACACCTCGGGGAATCAAACTAGGAGCACTTTGCAGAAATCCCACATGCTACCCACCAGACCACTCCTGTCAGATCTAAGTTAATGAGAGACAGTTTTCGATACAGCATGGGCCAGAAAATTTCATTCGTCTGACTCTTCATCAAATGACTGCGTTTTGGTGTTGATGCTATTTCATCAAATAATTGTGACCATGAATACTACCTAAATATCTCAGACATGAAGAGAACAGAGAATCTCAGATAAAATGAGAAAATGAAAATGTCCACAGTCAGTTAACACTTTGCGCTCCATAATTTCACATGTGAACACCCCTCTAAAAAGTTGCGACAATCGCGTGGGCCGCAGCCAATGAACGAGGACTGTGGTTTCTGACGGGGATGGTTATTTGCCAGTGATTACAGACACTTCCCCCTAATTTAATCACCTGCCCAATATCCCCTTTTTCAAAACTTTGCACAAGTTCTATTTCAGGTCTTGGAATGAGGATGTTGGTTTGCAATCGGCTATTTTTGGATTGAAATGCAACGTAAGGTCTTTGTCCTGAAAGGGTGAATGGTTAGTGTTAAACGCTTTCACAGACAATTGGAACATGTTTTATCAAAGGGCAAATGTGTTTTGATCTTTGACTTATTGCCATGTGGTGCTGCGCATGAAATCCTGCTATTGGTTGTCGGTGAGCGGTTGCATTAAAAACGTGCTGTGGTTTTGCCCGCGAAACGGACCTCCCCAGACCACAGGACTTTTATTGGACTTTTTCTTCGACTTGTGGCCACTTTTAGGCTTTGACATGACTTTCGTCAAGTCATTCTGGCACACATTAACTCATTTCTTCAGCCATTATTGGCTATGTTTATCAACAGTGATGTGATTATGGTTGAGTTGTCATCATAAGAAAAAATGTTTTCTTGAAAATAAACGTTTGTCAGGTATTTGAAGAAACGTAATAAATAGCCTCATTTAGCCAATTCCATTTATTCCCTTAAATTTTCATGACCTCAGAGAAAGAATACCCATGCACATCACAATCCAAATCAATCAGAGTAATCAAATTTATTAATACATTGGCCAAAGCTTGACAAAGACACTGAAATATTGGCTTCACTCAAGAACAGATTGGTTACCTTTAAAGTGTGGTACGTAAAGATGTTTAAATATTTCATTGGTAAACCCCCCATCCCTGTAGTTTCCAAAGATAATTGGCAAACCGAATTGAATTTATTGCCTTCTCTATATTCTTTTCTTATGGGAGAGTACAAAGTTCTCCCAAATTCAGACCTAAATTTATTGTAATCAGCGGGCGAATTTCACAAAATATTGACGAACACATGCATTCTGAATTTACTCACGTTGGCGAGCTTTTTCATAAAAAGAAATCCATTAATGACACTTCTAAGACCCCTGTTTGACCGATTGAAGATTCTTCCAAATTGTTGGGGCTGGAGGGAGGCTGGAGCCGGTAGCAGGGGTGGTTCTTTGAATAATAATTATTTTAAAAAATCCTGTAAAAACCAACTGACCTGCGTAGTTGTTGCCAGGACCCTTTACCTAGGGCGTGCAGGTCATGTTGACGTCCTCTGACTCATTGAGGCTGGAGGGGGGCCTGCTACAGATAGTAGGGCCCATCCTTGGAGTTATAATAATTCAAAAGATTCGTTAAAAACCCTGGGACCCTGTACCTAGGGCGTACTGGTCATGCTGACGTCCTCTGTATTGATGGGACTGGAGAGGGGCCAGGATGGGTAGTAGGGGCCATCCTTGGAATAATGATAACTCAAACATTTCTGTAAAAACCAACTGACCTGCGTAGTTGTTGCTGGGACCCTGTGGCCAGGGTGTAGGTGTCATGCTGACGTCCTCCGACTCGTTGGGGCTGGAGGGGGGTTGCGGCGGGTAGTAGGGTCCGTCCACAGGGGCCGTTGTTGTGGACGGGGCGAAGTGGACCCTGTGGTTACTCCGTGAGTGAGGCAGGCGACGGGGCATCTCGTGCCTGATGGGGCCCAGTTCTTCAGTCCCCGGGTCGGCCTGGTCGGTCTCTGCGATAGGGTGAAGACCTGGAAAACGATGGACAGAGCAATGTACAATAAGTTATGTAATCAAACAGAGTTATTTTTTCCTTTTATATAGATATCTATAGGTTTTTGTGTAGGTATGTGTTTAATGATGGTTATAGAAGGAGAGCTTGATGTACAGGGGGAAAATAAATTGAAACAGAAGCTAATGACTGTATTTACATTGCTATTGACATAAAAAGAACTCTGCTCAATTTAAAAAAAAAAAAAAACACACAAAGAATAAAACATAGTCATTGTTGTGACTTTGTTCTGTTAACAAAGTTAGATTCTTCATACACAGAATGAATTCACTGCTTTTTCATGAAATTTGTGGCATTAACACATTAGGTACTTCTTAGGGATTATGCCTGGGAAAATCAGAATACCACCTCATTTCTAGAAAGGCGCAAGAAGCAAATGTAGTATATTTCTGGGAAATATAATAGGTATTCCTATGTCTGTGTAAAACAAGCAAAATTTCCCTGCTTCTGCCCCCGCAGAAGAAGTATTGAAAAAACAATCAACCGCCATGTGGTACTAAAACTACGGCATAATTATATACGAGCTTGACCTCATGGCATTAGCAAAGGTCCCATTTAATAGACGTTGTGCAAATGACGTTAAAACTGCCACATATGGATGTCTACCATTTTGGTGATTATTCCGAATGTTGAAACATTTAGAACATACATATGCTATATTTACCTGAAACGAACTCACTGAATCATTATCAGAAACTATGACAACGTATAAATATGAATTTTGAACTCATTTCACAACCACGTTGTCATATAATTACCACATGGTGATCGCTTAAAAGTGATCATGTGACTATGTCTGCACAAGGTCTATAAACCATGATGTGCGCGCTTCCCCCTACGCACTTATTTTCCACTCAGCAGAAGGAAAGTGCAGTGATTAATTAGCACAATTTGGCCATTTATTTATTTTAGCAGCCCCACATTTGCGGGACACTTTCCGCTAGTTTTGGGTGTCTGGGATGGGGATTGTTCTTACCCTCACAGCTTCTCACTTTACGATTGTCAGTTTGTTGTTGTTGGTTTTTTGTTTAGTTTTAGTTTGTTTTTTTCAGATGGGATGCCCTTCGGTCCCTGACTTTGTGAAAACGACCGTCCCATGTTTGATTGATTGCCCGCCTGCAGTCATTTCCGAAGGGTTTTATTTTCATCGGTCCTGTTTTGTGGGTTTTATTCCCCACTTTTATCCATTGTTTCTGATTTGTGGGCTCTCCCACACATTTATTGGTTTCTGATTTTTCAGTTTTTATTGCTCAATTAATTAATTAATTAATCAATTTGTGAGAAAGAATTAGGAAAAATTAGCCCGCAGTTTTTCTATTGGGTTAACGAGGGTACTGGTAATGAACAGGGTGTTATCTTTAGAGTGGGCCTTCAATTAGGTGCTAATTGAATACAAGTTTTTATTCAGAGCTATCAAATACTTTAAATCTCATATCAATATTGTCATATGTGTTGGAGGACGGGGCTCACCGGTTATCTTTTTCTCAGATCAGGCTACTCATAACAACAGAGTCAGTAGCAGAGTCCTTGGGACAGAATTAAAGGGATTAAGGACTGTCTAGCTGGTTTCCAAATGAACCAGCATATAGTCTTGATACTGTTTGTGAGGTTAGACCAATACTATGGGAATAAATAACCATGATAAAAATCATATGTCACCGTATTCATTTTCAAGATAAATGGGCTTGTAAAAATTAGGTTTTACTATAGCTTTCTATGGGAAAATACTAGTTGTTCATCTCCTGAAAAATTCAACCAGCATATATTAATCAAACATGGTTGAATATCATCTGTGGACCTATACCAATATATTTCAGCAAGGAAAAGTGGGGGTCACTGTGGTTTTAAACTGCGACACCGGTGTCTCTCTCTACTAAAATTAGAGTTTACCTCAGCACCATTGTGGGTTTTACACTAGTACAAAAAAAGATATACCCCTTGGCAACTGGTCTCCATCAATGCCATACCCCTCCCACATCATGGGTCAAGTTACACGCTTCAGGATCTGTTCTTGTCGGCTGCATCAGCATTACAATGCAAAAAGGTTATATAAAGGTTATAAAAAAAGGCACGTATGCTGATGGTCCGTATATAGCAGAGGTATTGTGTTTAACACTTCACATTCAACAGCACCACACTTCCTGTTAGTTATTGGTAGAAACTTCAGACTTCGGACTCCAATAGCTTGATGAATATTTCAACCTGAAGGTCAGAGTAAAGGCCGTATTCCATATACCGAAAGTGCAGGCTGCCGATACTGACCCTCTCCATAGCAATGTTCCATACCGGCAGCCCGTATTTTATGTACGATTTCGGCTGCTGAAAGTGCGATTTACGGCTGCTGAAAGTGCGATATCGGCCGCCAAAATTGCGATGTGGGCAAGCAGTACATAATCAGCTGGAAAAAATTATCAGCATGTTCATAAAATTTATGGGCAGTAACACCAAAATTAGATCAGCAGTAGTGAAATGTATTGGCAATGCACTTTCGGTATGTGGAATACGGCCTTAAAGCCTGTATTCCACATACTAATATTAATGCTGACACTTTTGTATGGGTGTAGACCCCTAAAATTGAGAGGGTGACATGGGCTTTTTTGAGGTTAACGACATGGGACATGGGATTTTAAGGAAATCAACAGGGTGATATTGAGCATCTCCATAGGAACATTCCATATCAGGATCATCAACTTTCGATACACTTTCGGTATATTTTCAGTGCTGAAAGTGTACTGAAATTAACTGAAAATGCAGGCCACCAATTTACACTCGTAACAGTGGCTGTCTGTATATAATCAACAGTGGTAAATTTTATCAGCAATACAGCTGCTTATATATCGACACTGGCAAAAGTGTATCTGCTGCAAATTGCATGCACACTTTGGGTATGTGTAACACAAGCTTTAGGACTGCCTCTATGAACCCTGTTCCCTATGGAGCAGCGCCAGCGAGCCACAAGAACTAAAGCAACAGGCGATACAATATTGACATATGGCATAAAAGCCGGCCCCCATTTAGACCCCCCACAGAGAGACGTGTGTGGCAATATCTCCTCTTACGCCTGTCATATTGCGCCCATTGTCGCTGAGATTACGCGCATCTCCACCCCTCGCAGCCCGCAATCCGATATACGAAGGTGCCATGGGTTGCGCATAGGGTAATGGAGTTATCGTGAGTCTGTCTTCTTAAGGGAGGGATTTATTCACCGGCTGACTCAGGATTCTCTGATTACACGATAGAAATGGTCTCTACCTTCGGGGAATATGCATGTATGGTCTTAAGGGCCTGTGGCATGGGGTCAAAGGATTGGGATATTGTCAGAGGAGATTGCACAAAATGCTGCTCTTTTTTTACATCAGGCATCTGTGTGACTGTATGTGGCTTGTGGAATTCCGGTTCATTTTAGTGTATGTGCGTTTATGAGTGTGTGTGAGCATATTTCTTTTTTCTAAATATCTTATTTCAACTGGGAGATTTAGTCAATGGCCATTTTTCTTTGTTTCCCAGCATAAACATCTAAATAAGTCATGGGAAATCTGAAGTATTTCTAAGTAATTGAAGTGTGTGTGTGTATGTGTGCATGCATGCATGCGTTTATGAGTGTGTGAGTGTGTGAGCATATAGTGTGTGTGTGTGTGAGTGTGTGAGTGTGTGTGTGTGTAAGTGTGTGTATGTATGAGTGAGTGTGTCAGTGGGATTGTGTGTGTATGAGAGTGCATGTGAGTGTGTGTATAAGTGTGTATGTGTATCAATGAGTGTGTGTGAGTGTGTCTGTTTGTACATGTGTGTATGAGTGTGTATGAGCATATATATATGTGCGTATGATAGTGTAAGTATGTAAGTGTGTGTATGTATGAGTGAGTGTGTCAGTGTGAGTGTGTATGAAAATGCATGAGTGTGTGTGTGTATATATTTGTGTTTTGAGTGTGTATGTGTATCAATGAGTGTGTGTGTTTGTGGTGTATAAATGTGTGTATGAAAGTGTGTGTATGAGAGTGTAAGTGGATGTGTAGGGAATTGTGAGTGTTTGTAAATGTGTGTGTATGTGTGAGTGTATATGTGTATGAGTTTTTGTGTTTGAGGGTGTGTGAGTGTGTGTATGCATGTGTGTGAGTATGTCTGTGTGACAGCGAGTGTATATGTGTTAGTGCTAGGTTTTTTTCAAGGAATGTAATGTAGTCAATGTTTCTCCATTCTTCAGCACTGACCAACATGATAAGATTGTTTCACATGTAGCTTTTTTTGAGTGAGTGAGTAATGGTTGCTTTCTGCTGTCCTGGCAGCTATGGTCATATTCATGGCGAGAACAGTTGAAATATTGAAATGACTGAAAGATGAATGACAGGGTTATGTAGCAGGGACTAAGCCCATCCTACATTGGATATATCTCAGGGTTGAACAAGAGTTGGACAAAATAACCATAATTATAAGCCTTCCTCGTCCTTGTTTGGGTTAATGAAATAAACAATAATTATATTTTTCTATATTCCCAAGTCATGCTAAACATTTATGGTTCCTTAAATTTTAAATAAAGCTGCATTTTACACATTTTAGGAGCAATCTGCCAACCAAATTGCTTTTGATAATTTTGTATCATGCAACTATCCCCAGGGAATAAGCATAGGGGCAATTTTGAAAATATTTCATGGTAAACATTAATATTGCTGTAAACTGTACTGTAAAAAATACTTCAATAGTGTTGTGTAAGTGAAAGGAAATCGTTCCAATATCACAGATTCATGATAGCAGCATGTGAAAAGTATATGGGTAGGATTTATGATGTGATGAATGCACTTGCATTAATTCTTGCCTGCAACCTACTTATTCTCTGTAGAGCCTCATTGCCTAATAGCATCACTCGGTCATGTCAAGTATGGTGATCTCAGCGCCTGTTCTGCCATAAGTCGCATCCTCACTTGGGCGATGAAGATTTCAGTTCCTGGGCGATCAGTGTTTCCATCTATGATGACTAGTGGCTATTAGTGGTCCTGGTTTCTGTAGATGAATAGGATTAATACTAGTTGCCCGGCGACTAAAATCTTTGTAGCTCAAGTGCTTTAGTTACTCTTTTAAACATGTCTGTGTTGGCACTTACCCCAAGTGCCTGGGCTGCATAATTTTTAGACATTACCCAAAACCCCATGAACCTGCAAACCAGCCATATCTGTCTGTGTTTTATTTCCCAAGACCTGCTGTACCGTTTCTGGTTTTTTTTCAACAGATAGGTCATAATTATCAATCTGTGTAATATCTATATTCAAACAAAGGCCCATTTCAGTCCATGTTTTATTTCCCCAGACGCTCACTCACCCTACAATTCTCCCAACCACAAATAGCCAATTTCCTGCAGGTTAATCAAGTCCAAGATGCCTGTTTGGTAATTGTGTTGACAAATCACAAGGTTTTTGCAAATCAATTTTCATTATACATATCATTATTTGATGATGAACAACTAGGGATCTTTTTTTTCTAATATGTATAAGTAGTTGTATATACATTTAATATTTTCCAAGTTGCTTGAAGATGAATTTACAACAATTATTTATTTTCTGTAGTTTTTCCGGTGGGTTTCTACAGAATCAGTCCAAATTAGCCTGCAGGTGCTTTAAATACTGTAAATCAGTTATCCTTCGTCGGGAGAATTGTCAAACTCCTGGAGATGTTGGCAAACATTATAACCGAAGTCTGCATGTACAATGCAGTAAACAAGTGATCCGTGACGATAATTGTCAACCTCACTGCCCCACATGTTGGCCAACATACATACCCCAAAACCATGGAACACTACTGAAGCTGCAGGACATTGCAATTTCTCAGAGTAAGACATGTTTTGATTGCTTGTCTAGGGAGCCCAAGGTGTTTTTTTTTTTCAAGCTGTGACATTTTCTCAGATTGCCTCTACTTGACCATCTTGACTCTGAGAGATAATGATTTTTGAGTAAAGTGAGTGCTGCCCGGGGATGCAGGTTACGGTGGTCAAGGACTCGGGGTGGGTCGCCATGTAGTCCTTTCATGACCTAGAGGCCTCATGCATAATAGGTCCTTACCCCTACAACAGTCCATGGCTACTACTGGCCACTTAAAATCTATAAGGAATTCTTTTATTGGCCTTCTACAAATGGCATAGGGGATCCCTTTGATTGTTGTCTGTGTGCTGGTTGCCATAAACCAGCAGCCCCAAAGCATGCTGGGATCCAGGGAGGAATTCTCACCTAAAATGGCTGCTGGTTAACAGTCCTAGTTTTAGTGACTAGCAGACTTGGACATAATTACAGTCTAGGACTCGAGGCGGGTCGCCATAAAGATTCAGTCTACATCCGGGTATCAGGGGATAATTAATAGACGGATAAATCTGAGATTGAAACAGGAGTGGGCAGCCAAAGATTTATAAAAATTGACTATAAAGTCTAATTTGTATTTTAGCTGTTCACTTTTCAATTAGAACATATTGCTCCATTTACCTTTTATGAGGAAAGGGACTTTTGCTGATGTGACTTTTGTGACTCAAGTCATCATTTGTTACGAGTTCTCACAACACCAATTGGAGATGAGTGGACCACCTGCTACAATGCAATCACTTGGATGAAAGAGATTAGAATTTTAAAAGATGTCTTTTTAAGCTTACATATAAACATGAATATTATATCTACACTCTTATGCAATAGCAAGAACTACGGGTATGTCCCCAAATATAAAAAATAACCTTGTGTAAAAGAAAAACAGAGTCTTGGTAACTGGCTTGGTAGGGCACAAGAAATACATTTCCAGAAACATCTAAATGAACTGAAATGTGGAAATAGGCAGATATAGCTTTGCTGGTTGACCTACCACTGGTATCCGGCGTGAGTGCGAGTGACTTCTGAGTGACGATGGTTGGTTGTCGCGGGGTTGTCGGGGGAGCCGGCGACATGCCTTGGTCAAGGCCCTTTGTCAAGGTCATCTGGGGGTCAGGGGTGAAGGTCATGTCCAGGTCGGTGATGAAGGTCGACTGTCGGGTCACCGGGGTGGCGTTCGGGGTCTTCGGCATGTGGATGATCATCTGGGTCACTGAAGGCATGTTCTGAAAGTGAAAAAACAGAATGTTTGATAAGTTGGTTGGTTGTTGGGGTTTACCACTGTTCCAACATCTACGGTCATATGACGGTGACAACAAGGTTTGACAATTCTGTATTTGGTGATCAAATCTATGAAATAAACATATCTTTGAGAAGGTAGAGACCATAGCCATACACATTTACCGAGGCAGGTGTTTTTTAATGTGCAAGGCCCATAGACAGGTGAATGCTTGATAACATCATTTGAATAGGAACCAATTTATCGGTGGGTAAGCTGGTTTTCTTTATATGAGGTTAAGGTCATAGAAGTATTTAAAGTCAACCCACAGATATGAACTCTTTGTACTTGATCTCTGTGGTCAAACAAGGCAACAGCAGAAACAAGAAGCTAGAAGTCAAACCTCCTGAAAAAAACATCACAGTATCAGACAGTAATTCATTATAGAACAGGAGAGACCAGCAATTTATGGTAAATGTTTTCATATGGGAAGTGATGGGGCTGGTGTCGCAGATTTTACCGGAACCAGAATTAAACATGACTCAGCAATTTCCACAACAACATGAGCGGTTAGTGTTAATAACATTTACATGAGACAATCAGCTTCAACCAAGGATGACATGATCTAACCAGTCCCCTATGTGGCCCGATTCGCATGTTTAAACACATCTGATTCATCGCTTAATCAACATCCTAATGCGCATGTCAACATAAATGTTGTTCGCAACACTCTTTTACAGACTATGTTTGGTACTCATGGGAATTGTAGCCTTTTATCAATTTTCCAAAGGGGTAACACCAATTGAAGCTATCACACTTGAGATTTTTTTTTTTGTCCAATTTTGTAAAACCACAAGTGTTGCTGATATTTATATGTAATTATACATATACAAACATGAGTGTGTTCATTTATAAACTACAACTGACAATCTGCCAAAAGGATTCCTCTTGACCAATGTACAAGAGTACGTGAGTTACAAATGCTGTGTAAAAAAAAGATACTTAAATAGATTTTTTAACCAAAATATTTAAAGAAGAACATTTGCTAAATCCACCAGATGCATTTAGAGGCTTTGCAATGTTAGTGTACCTGTTGGGTATCAGCAGAAAAGAAAGTTGTCGGCGTGTCCACTTTAAAGTGTAATGTTGAATTTGGATAATGCTATATAATGCACATGGTTTAGAAATGTATTTTATCTCCTAAATATTCTTTTCAACCATAATATATTGCCGCTTGATCATTAATGGCATGTGAATATTGTTTTTCTTCTCTACAATTCAAGTTATTTGATTGAAATTGCACAAAAAATAGAAGTGATTTTGAGAACTGGGTTAGTTATACATGATTTATGACACATTGAATGGGCGTGGTCTAGGAATGTGCATTGTGTCGCACAACAATGGGTATAGGGAAACAGGCCCCCAACCGCCCCGCGGCATCAACGACACGTCCCATACAAGACTTAAGGGGGCATTACACTATGTGATATGGGTAACATAAGTTGCAAACGATTATCCCAACCACGGATAGCCAATTTCTCGAGTTTCACCTGCAGAATGTTGACAAACCACAGGGCTTAAGTATAGAAAATCATCACTAATCATGGCATTATCTGTGGTTTACGATGGTGGACATCAATATCAACTATTTTCCCATTTGTTATTTGTTTATGTTTATCTTCTCTTTTTTTTAAATGTTGGTTTGAAAATAAATTCATAACACATAGAAATATGGCAAATATTTGCACATTTTCTATAGATTTCAATGGTTTTTGTGGAAAACTTAGCCAGAGTTACTTGCAGATGATTAAAATAATGTAAATAACCTTTCCGTGGTAGGGCAAATTCTCATACATGAGAAATAAAGACAATGTTTTACACAAGTGTAAAACCCTTGCACTTGCCGCGTTAAAACAATCATATCACTCCTGTTCAGGCATTGTCTGTGATATCATCACATTGAGCTGATATTGCAGCTCAAGTTGTAGGTGTAATACAGCCTGTATGTGGAATCAAAACAGCTATGACAACGCCAGGGGAAATGCATCTGGCAATGACAAATGTATGTATTAGTATGGCATAGCCTTGAAATATTAGCATCCCATTGAAAAAAAGATAATGGACAGATATTGGGTGGGCAGATGACTGGGGTTTGTTACATTTGATATACAATTTATATGCGTCTACGTTGACAAAGAACGGGCATGAAAAATGATTTCCGTTTGACACATATTTTAGATATATATGACACTGCAACATCCCGCCTGGCTCTGTTATTTGTGAAATGGTCAGAAATGTACACGAGGCAAGGGTAATAACATTATTGGTATTTGGTGATATATGCCATGTAGAATGCGCTCGCTGTTTGGGCATTTACCTAATATACCGCATTGTGGTACCAC
This sequence comes from Lepidonotus clava, assembly GCA_936440205.1. Classification (NCBI taxonomy): domain Eukaryota; kingdom Metazoa; phylum Annelida; class Polychaeta; order Phyllodocida; family Polynoidae; genus Lepidonotus; species Lepidonotus clava. The sequence goes on along the minus strand of OW387143.1, from coordinate 50,398,014 downwards.
AAGTATGAATGTTAGCAAATTTCATAGCTTGGATTAAAGGAACGCAAGGGCCACTGAACGTATCATAGAATATAACAGCCTTAACTCCACACGCGTGCCATGTTTTAGTGGGGGAACCTGCCTACGTATTTAAAGGTTCGACCTTGAAATGACATTGATATTGAAGAACCTATATCGTACAAAAAGTAAGCGAACTATTTCTGATACCTCAGGGTATGTAGGCCTATATTATGAAACCCACCATAGATGCAAATTACTATGGATTTTCAAGAACAGCCGCCCTTGACCGCAATATTACCTAAAGATTCTTTCATAAGACATCATAATAAGTGTAGTAATCATGGATATCCTTAACGCTAATTTTCTTTAAATGAACACCCTACTTTGCTTGAGTTGACGTCATATATCATTACCCTTCATTACTCAGAAAACTAAATGAAGCCCACGCCAAACTATGTCCATTTAGGCATGCACTAGTACTGTGCAGAATTTACTCAACAATTGAGAGGGGATTGGAGGGGTTGAACGTAAGCTATAACACAAGCTAGGCTCCACGACTGAATGGTTATCATCCATATAAGCAGTCTTAATGATCTAGTTTTGTAACCTGGCATTAAATCTCTATCGTAAATTGAGGTAGATAGTCACAAAGCCTGTGGGTGTAGACCCTTAAAAGCGACAAAGCGACATGGGCATTAGCCAATTCTTAAGACAACAAGAAGGGACATGGACCTTTATCAAAATCGACATGGCGACATGGGTATTTTTTTAATTCTGCATGGGCCTGGACGATCACTAGCGACAACGACAGGGGACAATGGCGTTTATTAAACTCGATACGGGACACAGGAAATCCCCGTCTACACCCCACCATGGCTGGAAGAACATGTGTGTGTAAATGTGAAGCCTTGAGTACAAAAAAAAGAAATCCTCCACCGGAAGAATGACGCAATGACGTGTCAATTGATTCAATGGTTTCCTGGAACTCCCAGAAAGCATTGCGCATATCGGTATTATGTCCCGGATGTCAATGACGTCAGATGTAAATCTCACTTAAAATGACGTCATGGCAATGACCAGATTTCAAGCATAAAAACCACCTATTGTTCAAACTGAATCCGCTTCTGTGAACGAGAGCTAGCTTTGCCAAAAGTAAATTGTGGCATAGGCCTATCCATTATTTGCAAACGCTTGTTGAGATCGCAGTTCCAGTTCATTAAAAGTGTATAATCTTGGTTTTATTTTAGTTTTCCAATCTCACAAAAATACAACTCTATATTTTGCTCTAAGTCATAAACTGAGACGATGAGAGGTACATTTATCACGATTAATTTTCCTTCAAAATTTATGAATATTTCTCTTCCTTCTCCATTTACAGGCAACACAACAGGTGTATCAGTCAAGGTCTTTCATCTGCTTAAACTTTACATGATGGAAATCAGTTGTTCCCCTCCTAATAAAAAGGGTTCCGAATTCAATGTCCCGGATGACTTAGCCTGTTGCCCCATGATATCTATTGGCTCTCTGTTAACTTCTACTGACCAGCGAAATGTGAAAGAACCCGGATTGAAGACTATGAAAGGAAGCGGAAATAACGCCATCTTGACGAGGTAAAAGACGGATTTATGATGTTTCAACTGGAATCAGTATTTTTCAAACGGAATGACGCTACTGGTCCCCGCCGCTTTCCCGGAGAGTGGTGACGGGTGGCGGGAAATGTACGTTCCCAGTTTCAAACAAACATAACCCTACGGACAAGGTCAGATAAACGCCATGTTGCCATCCGTGACTACGTCGCCGTGACGACGTCGTCACGGCGACGTCGTCACGGCGACGTCGTCACGGCGACGTCGTCACGGCAGAATTGGCCAATATCAACGCCGATCTGTTGCCCAATTCTGTAAAAGTTGCTTGGTTGGTATGGGCCTTCAGGCTGTAGACTGGTGGCCGGTTGACGTCTCCGTGCGGTGGATGGCGCAACTGTTTTTTTTTTCGAGGAAACTCGGCTGGCCGCGTCATTAATCTCCAAGCAGAGAGCTACGCGCAACCATGATCTGCTTGGAGAGTGGAGGCGGCTGCCGCCAAAACTACCTCTACTCCCCAGTGGCAGGGGCGGATCGGGGGGGAGCAAGAAAGGAGTATGTACGGACCTGTCCTAGATGGTCCCTTAGCTCAGAGGCGAAGCCTCTTGTCATAGTATAAAGAAAATCATTTCCAAATCATCAAAACATATGAAAGTTTTCATGTCACTTTAAGATAACCCTTGTACCTGACATCTGTCCCATATTGATAAGGTTTTCCCCAAAACTATGTCCACCCTACACGGGGTAAGATTATTAGTAGGGCGGTCCTAGTAGGGAACACCTTGATATAGGCCATTTGTAACATCAATTAGCAGAGATAAGGCCTATCAAAACCCTGAGGTATACTGCCACAAAGAGCCAGATCTCCGTTTTAACTTTAGTCTCTTTGCCCCTCGGTGACTCTTGTCTCTTCACAAGAGGCGAAAAAGCTACAAAGTTTTCGCTCATACCAGAGCGATAGTCATCCCTCAATACACAGAAGGCCCTCCTACTAGTAGCAGGGATCTTGTATGTATATATAGAGATATATCGAGACTGGAAAGCTAGAGGTAAACCGGTTATTCACTGCAGCGGCACCACCTGGGCTGTGATTGGACTAGAAGTGGGCTGACCATTGTGGCCATGGTGCTGGTGCAATATGAGGTGCCACTAAACTATTTTCAAAATACACAGGTAATGATCAGACTGTGGTCATGGATGCATGGCCGGGTTCTGACAGGCCACCAGGGAAATGGTCACATAGGTTTGTAGAGGAGCTTTCCAGTCTCAATATATCGATATACATATATACATACAAAGGCTCTATGGGCTATAATGCCACTCCTGCTATCACTGTCACACACAGCTAGGGGAGAGTAGAGGAAAGGGCTACTACTGGGTCCATGTGACAGTGGTAGTCCTAACTTGGAATGGTGAGGATTGTTTGATTCAGGCATTATTTATTTAACCTACTTCTGTCTAAAAATAATTGGGGGACAATCCCATTCAACTGCTAACACACAGTGTGTTACCAGTCACTGACATCAAAGAAAATTAAGAGACTGAAGAAATGACTGATTCTGAGGTCTAGATGTGGGGTCTCGATGTAGCATATCTCTATTGCTTATTTTTTTCTAATGTTGCATGTCAAATTTAAAAAATGCTAATGTGACATGTTGCTATGATTTTTACCCTCCCTCTCATGTCGTTAAGCTCTGATGTTGCCTGTTGAATTTAAGAAATCCATCAGTCGCCATGTCGGTTTTCGTGGTCCACCCCCATTGATTCAGGGAGTCCTTACTAACAGCCATAATACTACACAAATACATTAAGGGACACTCAAAACGGGGTCACCTTCACTGCAGTGTGTTAAAAATCTCAATTAAAAACCGATTTCTTGTGGCATTATGCTCAAAGCAACATGCCAAAGGAGAAGTTGGGTTAATCCGCGGAGCACCCACGTGCTTCAGAGGACCCTGACCTTTAGATCTAAGACTCGTGGCCGGCCGACGTAATGGTCCCTTTACATGCCTAATGATGGCGATGACCGACCACGTGCTGAGCCCGCAATGGGAAACGGGGGCGTATTTATGCATGAACTTTGAAATATTCCAGTCACCGATGATTATTGTATGCTGAGAAGTATGCTCTATTGCTGCTGGCTCATTCTCTAGAAGGTCAACATTACCTTCAACTCAACCTTGATCTGAAACTTCAATGTTCATGGCGGGTCAGTTGCCCCTAGTTAAATGGAGACAAAAGCAATGGTATGGCGAAATATGACAAAATTCTGCAAAAACAAATAACTATGTAAATGCATTCTAAGAGTCTAACTTTAGGCATTGGTACAGTATAAGTCATGTAAACTAACTGTATCTTTATGTGAATACCATGATACTGATATCATTTATGCCTGGAGACAGCTGTGTCATTGATGGGTCACAAAATTCAATTTTGAGGGGTCACAAAAATTGACCATGCACAAGTTCAAATGTGTTTTGATGCCTTTATTGACAGTCTATATTTTACCACAGGCCTAGGTTACTGCCATGGAATATATTTCAATAGTTAATAGAATTTGCCAAGTTGGCCGACTAAACCCCTAAATATGGGCTTTGTTGCCCGCCAAACTGGTGCCAACCACATCAAGAGTAACTTTTTGTTCCTCAGAACAGACTGTCCAGTGGGGACCTGTTACATAAAGTATGGTCCCCACTGAGCAAAACCACCCCTCACTGACTAAACTAATTCTCTACTGATTTAATGTTAGGGTGCCAGGCTGGTGGACCACAGACCCCCTATTTCTTTAGTTTAGTTGGCCAACACAAAAATTTCAGTTGGTATCTAAATGCAAGTAAACTTGCTCTTCCTATCAGATAGAACGCAAGTGCCACTGAACGCATAGTTGATTATAGCCTGAAATGTCCAGGCATTGGGCTGGCAGAAAACATAGCCAATCTTTTGACAGACTAACACCAAATATCTGATGTCTGACATTTGGGTTGTTTGGCTGGCCTTACAATAAGCTGGTTCAGGTTTTTAGTCACTCAGCAATGAGTTTTCCCCTCAGTCGGCTGATCAAATCACATTCAGCAGACCAGTTTGGAACCCAGCTTTAGCATATATGCCGTTGGTTCAGTTGTGGCAAGGAGCAAGCTGAACAACATTCAATATTTGAGTGGAATTTGTGAATTACACAAAAATCACTCAACCCTTGTTGCAATGCCTGAATTTGAGGTTGTTGGCACCTTGTTGGCTTGTACACCTAAAATGAGTACATTGAGGTGTAGAAATTTGTTGTTGTCCTTAGGGCTCAAAATAAAGTGTTGACTATTATGAGTAAGACAGTTTCAGATAGAGTTTTCAGAGTGAGTGGAGATTATTATATCTCAAATCACCACTACACTGATTAGTACTGGTGACCTTTCGATGAGCTGACTACTGCTTCTTCTGCAGAGCCAACCTTCGGAGACTTCGTTGTCTTAGAAGTGTCGATAGACTAATTAGTTACCACCAAGAGGTGGCGCTGTCGTCGACCACCTGCCTACATGCCTCTAACACAAGTATTCTGGGGAAGTGCTCTCTAGACTGACTGTGACTGTACTTACTTGTAATGTATATCAGGGACAGATACAGGATTTTGGAAAGAGAATCAATAAAAAACATTGCATAGAGACCAAATCTCTCTGGCCAATATACTATCAGTACCCCCCATCTAGAGACCAATACATGCTTGGTTCAGGATTCTACCTTATAGAGGGGCGGGCGAATACACCGAATTGGTGTCATATCTAGAATGGGTCCCCATCTGAGAAGTTCCCACCTGCGTCCCATTGGTGGGAGGGAAATAGCCTAGACAGGTGCCCTCCACAAACTGTGGGATAGGTATGGGTCATTTGTGTATGAATCCTAGTTAGAAGAAAGATGAGAGGGATATATACTTGGATTGCTACCCATTGCAATTTTTACTGGCATCCATGAAAAGACATGCTTTTAGGCTTGTCCCAATGCACATGCACATTTCCCGTGATACCCATGGGAGATGGCGAAACTATTCGGGATGTGACAATGCTCCTCCATTATATCGAAGAAACATGTCCCTTTATACATACAGGCATGCTTTCCAATTATGTATGTAAGTAAACTTGTTCACTGCATCATAGTATTCACATCCAAGGAAACTAGACTAATGTTAATTTTAGGTTATCATTATGATATAGCTGAATTTGAAGTGCCTGGCAGCATTGCAATTGATGTGGTAATACGACGCACCTTTTCCATGAATCTGAGCACTTGGCCCACCCATGGATGCCTTGCATTCGACACATGGCCTTTGAAGTCCAGGAAAAAAAAGAAGAAAATTGAACTCATCGGTTCAGGCTTATACTGCTAGCAGGGTGCCACAGTACCGAAAAGGTCTATCTATAGGTCTATAGAAAGTTTCCCTATCTATGTAGTATATTCTGCCAAAATAGGAAGGCTGGTATTCTCCACAGACTATCCCTAGACTATCCCCAAACTATCTCCATACATACATTATGTCCATACACACATACATACACATATATGTGTATACATACATTGTAGCACCTGCTTTGCATTACTGTCTACTCATGAGACACTATGAACTTGACTCTTAGTACTTTATTTGTACAGGAATCGGAAACAAATTTCCATATCAAAAAACCTAGCGGGTACCTTGTTGTTACTAAGAAAAAGAACAATCAGTGGGCTGGCACCAGTAACCGCTTTACCCAGTTTTCTTTTATTCTATATCAGGATTCCACATACTATATACCTTCACCATTGTCCTGCCCTTGCAGAAACTAGTGAATAAAAGATCTGTTATTGCCCTGGAAGGCAATAATTCCTGTCTGTGAATGCTAATCCCAATGACAATGTTTGTGTGTTCAGTAAAAGATTCTCAATATTTTCTGTGTAACTGATATAGAATAAATCAATTACAGACCAAGGGGGCACTCAACAATTGTTATTGCCCCAGTTTGCACTCACCAATGTCTTGGGCTAAAGCCCTCAACGGTATATGCAAACCATGGCAATAACAATTGTTTTGTGCCCCCTTGGTTTGTATTGTGTGTATCTGTGCCCTAGGAAAAACTTGGCAACTAATACCTTCACTAACACCTTTAGCCCAGAATAACATTATGACACTAATACATACAACTTTAAGACATAATCATTGTGGGGGATGATTCCATGTCCAGCCAACTTGAAATACGTGGGGCAGGAAGTAAAAAGTGATGTTTGAGTAAATAATATTGCGTAAACTCTGCTTCAGTGCTTCTCATGGCGGGTTATTTGCTGTGGCCGCCTTCTATAAACACTTCCGTATTAGACAGCCACCCTCAGGCCTTGCTTCATAATCAAGATTTCTTTCGGTGACAATCCAGACAGCGACGTAGAGCGTTGGCGGCCGTGCTGAGCATATCTTATGAGATATGGCAAGAAAAGTGCTGTGTATATCATTAAGAAAAACAATGTAGAGTTGTGAAGACTTGAGTTATTGCCTATATTAGTCAGTGATGAAGTTTGTTATAAAAAGAATTCTGTTCAGACAATCACTTTCTGCTCCCCCCATACCCACCAGTAGGGATAATTGAGGATCGATTACTTTAATTGTGTGTTTTGAGATATGATGGGTGTTTAATATGGCTCACCTTAAAGAAAATGATATGAAAATATTGTCTAATGGGCTAAACTTAACTGAAATCCATTCAAATCTCATGTGGCATTAGGCTACTAAATGCTAATACCGACTATGCAAAGAGTAAGAAAAATCAACCAATGGACCCGCCCCATGTCTGTCGCCTTAAATTATCTGAATCTTTACTTGGCCTTACGTACTAAATGATATGAGAAAATCCAGGGGGTCCTGACGCCCCCCCCCCCCCCCCCCACACACACACACACTTTTTTTTAAAAGCAGACCCTTAAAGTTGATGAAGTGGGGGAAATGCCACGCGCATTTGCAGAAACGTGTGCTGTTTTAGGGCGAGTTTCACACTGGTCATAACTTTAAGATCGCACATTTAGTTAGATATTTTGACTTTTTCATGGTTGAGTTTCAGACTTTATGATCTTATGTTCCTATTGTTATCTATATATTATTAGAGTTAAGACAATTGATCATTAAGAACATCTTATCTTAAATTTTGTGAGATGTGAGAAACGCATTTCCAATTCCCGTAGTGTGAAATGCGCCCTTTGTACTGAGACTGTATGTGGATCGCCCTTTCTGAAATGTGGATTAGTGTGAATAGATAGATGAATGGCTGACAGACAGACAGCTAGATGTAACAGTGCCTGCGGCTACTGCAGTCATTAGTGTTAAGATCGAATAAACTGGCATGCTTAACGTGGCTGATGTATGTACGAAGAAATTCTCATCTGTTCACATGCAAGTTTGTTTTGCCAGCCAGACCTCAATGTGTTCTAAAATTCAAGATTAGGATAAGAGCAAATATCAAAAATGAACACAATAACTGACTGTAACACTTATAAATAGCATGTACAGATCCAGGATTTAGAAAAAGGAGGGAGGTGCTTAGATCCCAACCAAAAGAGAGGAGGTGGTGGCAGCTACCTGGACCCTTCCCTGCATCTATTCCTTGGCTTATCAAGCTAAGTCTTTGCTTTGTGTTTTCACATTACATTCTATCATTCCTTTCTAAATAAAAGACATAATCAATCTGTCAGTGTTTTATGTCAAACTTTTGGAGTTTTGAACACCCCAATAGAAAAGTCCTTGCATCAGTTAAGCATAATTATGCTTGCCGATGCAAGTTAGGGGCAGATAAAAGGATTTCAAAAAGGGGGTTTCGCGTACAGGCTAAGTACTAAAACACTGCACATTTGCAAGTGCACATGCGGCAAATCTCCTCTATTTGAAGTACAAGTCTCCACCAAAAGAGGGGAGGGGGGTCAGGACCCCCTGGATTCCTCCTGGATTCTCTCCCCCCACCCCCTGGATCAGCCCCTGCATGATGGAATATGGCCTCAAATATCTACCCATCTACTAGTACATGGATAATATCATGTAGCTTTAGCAGACTGCAGTAAAATTAATTAATTTGTGTCTGGCAAACTTTTTATCTCACATTTCAGTCTGTTACCTGTTACTAATGCAATGATGCAACAGATCCTTTATCTCATCAAACTTCTCTAGCATGACAAATGCTTATCTGTGCCAATGAAGTAATACGACTCACATATAAAATTTCCTCATTTCGCTTTCCGAACCGAGGGCTGATTATTGCAGCACATTCTACATTTTATTGAATCTTAATTCTCAAAAACGTTTGAGATTCAGATTTAAAAAGAAGCAAAAATGATTAGTGGATGATATCACAAACCTTAAATCAGTTTGTTATAGACCCTGTGCAGATAAGAACCCAATAAGTATAAATTTGACAAAAATTAGTGGGGGCATGTGCCTCAGGCGCCCCCTCTAAAACTGTCCCTGTGGATCTATAGAATCTATGTTCAATGAAACCCTGGCTGACAACTACAATGCAATCTGGAGGTGTAGGCGTAATTTGACGTTAAATGCCTTTTAATCCTGTTAACGAATCCCCACGGGATTGGGGGTAATTCACTCCTGGCAAATTTAACATCCAAGAAAAGGCATCTAAATGTTTTCCAATGGCCTTACACAGGAACAGAAGTGACTAGTGAAAACCCTCCTGTCATTCTCTAAAATGGGTGTTTTTGGACAAAAGTTTGATGAATCTATGTGCAGCATGGATGGCCGAAATTGGGAAATTTATTGTCAAAAATAAAGGAATGTTACATTTACTATTAGAACACATTGATTTTAACATAATTATGACACATTATAATAATCCTTTAAATCTCTCCATGAAATCGGAACAGAAGCCTGAAGTCGGGACAAACACCAACCTTACTTGGCAATCAGGGACAAGGAGCTGAAATTGTGACTTTCCGACTAAACCGGGACAAATGGGAGGTATGAAAGAGCGAGTGAGTGACGAAGTCGCTGAGTCATGGACTTGCTCTGAGAATGACGGAATGACTGAGAGAGTTGTTGAGTGAATGAGTAAGTGACTGACTGATTCAGTGAGCGAGGAATTGAGTGACTGGGTTCAACAGTGAGCAAGCAAGCGAGTGAGTGAGTGAGTGAGTGAATCAATGAGTGAAGGTGTGAACGAATGACTAGTGACTGAGAAAATGAATTAGTGAGTGAAAGAGTGAATGATGAGAGTTTTGGGGTGAGTGAGTGACCGGTAGGTAAGAAAATGAGTAAGTCCCCGAGTAGGTGGGCGGATGACTGAATGATGAAGTGAGTGAGTGGGTGGATGGGTGGGTGGGTGAGTAACAATGGGCGAATGAGTGGGTACAGGACTGAGTAAGTGATGGAACTAGGGATTTGTATGTATGTTTGTTGGGTTAGTTTAACATCCGGCCAACCCCTTAGGGTTCTTTTACCAGACTGCACAAGGTAAAGCTTTACAGCTAGTTTCATGCCACAGGGGCAAAAGTACCTGATTAACGTAGTGGGTGAGTGACTAAAGAATGAATGGGCAAGTGTTTCAGTGAGTAAATGAACAGTTTAGTAGTGAGTTACCTAGTGGATGAAAGACTGATGGGTGAGTGAGTGAATGAGTGAATGAATGAGTGGGTGAGTAAATGGGTAAGTGAATGAGTGAGTGGCTGAATAGCTGAGTTAATGAGGAAGTGATTAAGTAGATGGGGAATCGAGTGGGTGAGTGAGTGAGTGAATGGGTGAGTGAATGTGTGAGTGAATGGGTGAATGGGAGAGGGAGTAAGTGAGTGAGGGGTTGAGTGAGGAAGTGAGCGAGTGGGTTTTGAGTGAGTGAGTGAGTGGGTATGTGGCTCAGTGATTGTGTGAGTGAGGGAGTTGTTGAGTCAGGGAGTGAAGGAGTGAGTGAGAAAGTGAGGGAGTTAATGAGGGTCGAAGTGGGGAAGTAAGTGAGTGAATGTACGGCAAGTGAGTCAGTAAGTAAGTGAATGAGGAACTGAATTAATGAGTGAGTGAGTTAGCGAGTTGCTGAGGGAGTGAGAGAGCAAATGAGTGAGGAAGTAAGTGAGAAAGTGAGTGAGTTATTGAGGGAATGAACGAGTGGTTGAGTAAGTGAGAGAATCAATGAGAAAGTGAGAGACTTGGTGGGTGAGTGAGTAAGTGGGTGGGTTTGGGATTGAGTGAGTGAGTGAGTGAGTGAGTGAGTGAGTGAGTGAGTGAGGAGGTGAGTTAGTGGTTGAGTGAAGAAGCTTATAAAAATTGATTGGGTGAGTGAGTGAGTGGTTAGGGAGTGGTTAGGAGTGGTGAGTGAGGAAGTGGGTGAATGGGTGAGTGAGTGAGTGAGTGGGAAAGCGAGGGAGGAACCGGGTGAGCGAATGAGTTAGTGGTTTGGTGAGTTAGTGAGTAGGCCTAAGCAAGGGAGCTAATGATTGAGGAAGTGAGTTAAGGGGATTCATGATGAAGTAACACATGAGGAGACATCGCGATAAGGTTTTCCGAATTCTGATATGGCCGTTGTTCCCTTTACAAACACACCTTTTCCATCTTACCGACACATACTGTATCACATATACTATCAAATTGCTACTTGCCATTCAAAGTGGTAATGAAACTAAATGAAAATAGTTCTAATGACTTCACATTAGAGTAGAACATCTCTTACAAGTTCAGTAGATGGATTGGAAAAAATGATTCAAGCTACTGTAAACGTATTATTTTTCACATTGTACATATTTTTGCACATTTTGCGCACCACTATAAATGCATGAAAATATGATGTGACTGAAATTTACCAGTATTATACGACAAATAGAAATAACTATCAAATGCATGTAATTATGAATGCACGGAAATTATAATCATTGTTTGGTGCGTGAAAATTAAGCAGCGCAAAAATATATATGTTCACGGTAATTAATGCTTTGCCCAGACAAACTGTTATACATCCAGACTATGAAGTAGACAAGCAGTAACAGGCCGTGTGGGATGGGAAAACTTCATGTCATTTAGTGCCATGGTAGTCTCACAGGCATCAGCAATTTGAGAACTGACCAGTGAAGCAAGCAGAAACATCTAACTTTCTTTAAAAAGGTTATGCAATGTTGATATTATACTTTTCGTTACTGTAAACGGCTTCATAAAATTACATGAGATGAGATGAGATGATGAGATGACATGAACTGTGATTTTAAACCATACTTTAGATCCTATTCGGTTTTTTTTAATATACTTGAACTGAGACTGTTACTCAACTAACTAATCTGACTGAGAAGCGAAACTTTCTATCAAAAGTGAAAATAAGTGATTACAATTCTTTTCAGACTTACCTGTTAATTATTACAGGTTGGGCTACATATATTATCAAACGTATTTTCATGTCTGTTTCATCCACTTCATTTGTAGAGGCTGAGTTGTATTTCATGAAACAGCGATAAAGGTTGTTGATATCCTGACCACGTCTGTTCTAGAGTACAGCATTCTGATTGGCAGCCAATGCTTTTGCCGATGCAAACACAGGGGCATCCAAAGACTGATATCCCTGACATACCAAGAATTGATAACCTACTGAAGACCTTCTCCCTGGTTGGTTATGGATTTATCATACCTTGGCAATATCTAAAAGTGAAATCTTAAAGCTTAGACTATCTGAACAAGTGGAACTATTTTCTACTGCTGGAACTACTTTCCTGTATCACCCTGCAGGGTGATAACACTCTGGTTATCACCCTGCCTGTACCAGTGATGCTTTGGATGAAAACTGACATATGTCGAGAAAACCCAGGATAAAAACCCAGGATAAACCCAGGATAAAAACCTTGTAACTACTGAACCTGTATCACCCTCGGGTATGATAAAACGCCTGGTACAAGTCAACACTTTTTAGGCAGTCCCTTGCGAGAATGTATCAGATCAATGAGCGGCGGCATAGGTTGTTTGATTGATACAAACTTGTCTTTTTAGCTCGACGTTTACACAAACTTATACTTGTTGAAGTGCCCCTATTTACTAAGCATATGGGTTGGCTACATCCTCTATTCATAGTGAGGAATTGATTTGTCATTACTTTGAGAAAAGGAGATTTTACAGCGGCCTTTCAGAGTTTACGCTCACATTCTTACATACTATGGCTGATGTTTGTTTGTTTGTCTGCTGGGGTAGTTTAACATCTGGCAAACCACACAGGGTTGTTTCCAGACTGCACAAGACTGAATTATGATGCTCTATTTAATGACATGTATATGGTACCAAAGTTATTGTATTATCATGATTGTTCATCATTGTAATTATTGTCATCACGACTCACCTACATCGGAAGAACTTTTGTACTGAAGAGATGTTATGGCAACGAACCAGAATGAAGAGATGTTTGTAATAGAAAAAGAAAAAAAAAAAAAAAAATTGATTTTCAATTTTGAGTGATTGTATCTATGATGTGATTTAGGAGAAACTTACTACCGGGTGCGATACCCTCTTTACGACTTGTCACAATGCGTATTACATGAGTAGGTGTTCAGCCTGGCTCCCTCAAATAGTGTGGTACATCATACAGTAAGGTGACTACCCCCATCAGCAGGGACGGTTATCACCATGACAACTGTATGTTACCATGACTACTCCTATCAGCAGGGACAGTTATTACACAACAACTGCATGTTACCATGACTACCCCTGTCAGCAGGGATGGTTATTACCATGACAACTGTATGTTACCATGACTACCCCTGTCAGCAGGGACAGTTATTACCATGACAACTGTATGTTACCATGACTCACCCTGTCAGCAGGGACAGTTATTACACAACAACTGCATGTTACCATGACTACCCCTGTCAGCAGGGATGGTTATTACCATGACAACTGTATGTTACCATGACTACCCCTGTCAGCAGGGACAGTTATTACCATGACAACTGCATGTTACCATGACTCCCCCTGTCAGCAGGGATGGTTATAACCATGACAACTGCATGTTACCATGACTACCCCTGTCAGCAGGGACAGTTATTACACGACAACTGCATGTTACCATGACTCCCCCTGTCAGCAGGGATGGTTATTACCATAACAACTGCATGTTACCATGACTACCCCTGTCAGCAGGGACAGTTATTACACGACAACTGCATGTTACCATGACTCCCCCTGTCAGCAGGGATGGTTATTACCATGACAACTGCATGTTACCATGACTCACCCTGTCAGCAGGGATGGTTATTACAATGACAACTGCATGTCACCATGCAGGGTCCACACTAAAAATTCATGATCAAATTCCCTGTTTTTTCCTTGAGTTTTCCTTATTCCACAGGAAATGGTCATTATGGCTTGTTCTGATCTTAAGATGAGGAATTGGTAGCTCAAATTGTTTACCATCATTTTGCCATGTGGTACGTCTTGAGGCCTGAAAGGGCTATAAGTTCTGCCTTAAGCCCCATACACACTAGGCGACTTTTACACAGTCGGCCGACGAGTCAGCGGTAAGATCCGCAGACTCCCATGATTGCCTGTATGTATATCATATTGAAATGTGTATGTGTTTGATATGAGTCAGTGCTAAAGTTGCCTGATTCTACTCTTAAAATCAGCCAATTTTAAAGCTGATAAGTCGGCCGATTGGGTAAAAATCTCCTAGTGGGTATGGGGCTTAACTCTCAAATGGTGCAGTACATCACACAGTAAGAGACTATGCATGTCGGTCAGGACTATTATTACCATGACAACTGTATGTTACCATGGACACTCACAGGCAGGGGGCAGGGGGCACCTAATACCACTTGGTAAAGGGAGACATTTTGTCCGAGAATAAAAGTGGCCTAGCAAAGAGCAATCATACATTAAACACTGCACATGTTTATTGTGGTTGGTCTAGATATGGTGTTCGCTGAGGGACATAAGTTATTTTGAATAATCAGTTCCTTAATAGCAATATTTTTATAACATACAATCTCAATAATTCCTCTTTTGAAAAGTAGAATTTTATTTTTTGACTAAGTCATGCTGTTCTTTAAATGGAGTAGTTTTTGTGTAACCCAATCTCTACAAAACTAATATCCATAATTATCTATAAAACAAGTTGGCCAATTGAGGGGATTGAAGAGATTGATCATTTGAGGTAATGAGAATTTCGCCCTATTGAAATTAAACGTAGGAGGCTAAGGAGAGATATTAATGAATAAAATGTTTTGATGGTAGGTCTGAAAAAATGACACTATAGTGACAATTCAGCAAAAAAAACTTATTGACAGTGTGACGCCTATGTTTCAACATTGAGAGGTAATGATTCTGACACTGACAGTGACTTAGGCCTAGATATCTATTATTTTTTAGATAAGATATTTTGATGGTAGGTAGGGAAAAATGACACTATAGTGACAAATTCACAAATCACTTAATCTTTGAATCATTTGAATCTTAAATCTGTAAAACATGGTCTCAAAATATTTGAATTGCTAACCTGTCCAGGCCTAAAATCATCAAACCACGCGATGTATAAGAGCCTAAGACATATTAAAACATAGTTTCCTGCATTTTATCAATTTTGATAGGCTGGATAAGGCCTAAATAATTTTTTTCGGAGTGTGCATTGACAGTGCCTATCTGAGCCAAAGACAGGCTGGTCATTTTTTCCATACCATCTGTAAAATATTCTTGCAAGTGTGTCCAGGCCTAAAATGACCAAACTATATGATATATAGGACCCTGAGATATAGGAGAACATAGATATGTACACGAATTTCATTTTGATAGGCCTTATAAGGTCTAAATAATTATTTTTCAGATTGCCAGTGTCCGACCAAACGCCCAAGTTGCTTTGACATCCAGCCTCTAGGCCTAAGACTATAACCATATGTGAAATACTATTGCAAGCGTTTCCAGGCCTAAAATATCAATCTATTTTATGATATATAGGACCCTGAGATATATGGGAATATAGATATATACATGGATTTCATTTTGGTAGGGGTAATAAGGCCTAAAATAATTATTTTTCAGATTGCCATTGTCGAATGCCCGAGAGGCTGAGTCCAGCAGCTTGTCTAGCCTCTAGGCCTATCATTTGAACTGCTGGAAAAGATATATGTGGATATATGTACCTACCTGTATAGCCTGAGTCCTGAATGCATCTGAATGGGTATATCCTCCACAATTATTGGGTTTAGTCCAATGTCATCCTGGTTTCCTGAGTTCATTGTATCGGTCCAGGCGTGAACCTGGGCGGGTTGACGCCATGTTTTGACAGTGTCAAGGCTCAAGCCTCCTCGTGTCCGATCGATCCAATGTTTTCCCTTCGATACGAACGCATGGTTAACGCATGAGTATTCAATGCGTTGTATGCGTTTAAGGGAGTCCAGACGTCCAAAATATATATCTTGAAAGCATCATATAGCGCTGTAATCCAGGTATCCAGGCGGCGAAAGAGGAGCCCCCCGACGAAACGTCCGACCGGCACGCTTGCACTGGCCGGTGTGAGTGGAGGGTGTAGAGTCATTATGGGCCAGTGCATTTATGACCCAGGTCACTTATGGTCCACTGCCTAGTCATTATGGGCCAGTGCACTTATGACCCAGGTCACTTATGATCCACTGCCTAGTCGTTATGGGCCAGGTCACTTATGATCCACTGCCTAGTCGTTATGGGCCAGGTCACTTATGATCCACTGCCTAGTCGTTATGGGCCAGTGCATTTATGAACCACTACATAGTTGTTATATTTCAGTGCACTTATGATCCTCTACATAGTCATGTTCAATTCGCAATAGCATATATTTCAGTTGTGTCTACTTACTGCAAACTTTATGGTTGGGGACAACAAAGTGTAACACACACCTTCAAGATAGGGTACAAATTTGGTACCGGTTCTATGGTTGGCATTTGGTATACACAATAATAGAACAAAATGATTTATATTTTCTCAACATAGATCAATTCGAAACGAGACAAAATGCATTTCCTCCATCAAAGACTGAAGTAAAATTACTGAATTATGTGAAATAAGTGGAATGTATATATATTTCATCAGAGTTGTGGCTTCCCGAAATGTTTTTACCTTTGGGCCTCATTTCATTAATTTCAAATCAACCAGAAATCAAAGTATTTAGGCCTATTAATATTAAGTTACATATAGTATTATGCATCAACTATATAAATACACTTATTCTTATCATATCTTGCTCATATTGATAAAGCAACTGATACATTATGTTTGCCATGCATCCTAGGAGGTGTCACACTGTTTATTTCACTTCTGTATATATATATATATATATATAGATCTCGGCCTGAAAAGGGTAACTGGAAATACCCTGTTGCATTAAAAAGGCCACCTGCATGCCAACATGTCTACTCTGTCAGCAGTTCAAAGACCACAACACAACAGGAGCAGTTCATGCCGCCCTGAGTGACTCAGAGAGCCCCCCCCCCTAATATTATCACTAATATTTATATTTCTTGCTTATTTACTACTCTTAATATTGTATGTCCCATGTATGTAGGCTATAATACGCACCTAACAGATTCTAACTCACATACCATTTTTCACCAGCATACCAGGGGCATACTATATAAATATGTATTAAGGCGTATGTCTTGCAAGACCAAATATGATAGTTAATGTTCAAGCCACTATGATCCAATTATCAATGTTTGTATTGTGTAAACTGATCGTAATGGTTATGATAACTAATGGCTGCAACTGCTTTATGAATCACTACAGATATATTTTCTAGAATTCCTCAGTCTTTTTTCCAGTAATTGTGTCACTACATAATAATAGCATTGTAAAACCAGGCTTCTATTCTGTGGTTTCTCTTCAAACTAGAAGTCAGATCTTTGCATTTTAAAACAAGTAATAAGAACATACTAAATAGTTTTCTGTCAAAACATTAGTTTTCCATATTCCTAAGTAACACCTTATATTCCCTTCTAATCACTACTAAGTTCGATCAGATTGGTTTATAATGACTACCTGGTTGTTCTATAATGACTACCCAAGTGGCCCATAATGACTGCTAAGGTGGCCCATAATGACTACCAGGTGGTCCATAACAACTTTCCTGGTGGATCATAATGACTTTCCATGTGGACCATATCGACTTTCCATGTGGCCCATAACGACTTCCCAGGTGGACCATAACGACTTTTCAGGTGGCCCATAATGACTGGCTCATAGTTGCAATGGACCATAATGACTATACTTCGAGTGGAGCAGTCTGGGCCTTGTCACCGGGGGGAGGCGACGGAATTGCAAGAAAATAGCGCGATCCATTTACGCGTTTAGACGCGTTATTTCGCATTATTTTTTATTCTAAAACACTGGGATGCTTATCTATGTGTCGAAATCTATCTGTGTATACCAATAAGTAAGGTTAGATTGACAGATTTCATGGTGAAATAGGTCTGCAAAGTTGATGAATATTCAGACATTAACCCATATCCCTTCTTCTCGGATCGAAAGCGAGGCTAGTGGGCGTGACTTGACCCGGTTAACACGGCGTCGGGTGACGATCAGATTTCTGGTCTTATTTGCTAAAATATTGATATAAATTATAAAGTTATGGTGTTATAGGACCTCAAACATCATGTACGATCCATATCAGATAGGAAATCAATCAATTCTATCGGATTCTATATGTTTTCTGAGATGAGTATGGCCATGACCTGTCACGTGACGAGCGGTTTTCGGCGGTTTTGCCAGGTTTTGCACACGGATTTTGCCAATGGCAGATTGTACCACGACCGTTTTACCGGAAGAATCGGTAAATAAGACATGGGTAGCTGGTTCCCGCAATGGTAGAAGTATAGAGGAAATCATATGTAAGCTACGCAGGCACCAGTATTATGGTAATTTTCTGAAAGTTACCGGCGAGACTGAAAAAAACCACTCAGACTAGTTTATTGCTTGTCGTCGTACGCTCAAGTCTGAGCGCTGTCCTTTAGAGAATTTCGCCTGATACGCTTTGGTTTGCTTTCATACCGCTTTGATCCCTTTGGTTTTGCCATGGCGAAAAAAAAAGCAGTTAGATGTCGCAGAACTTGGCCAGAGCTGTCATAATTTTCAATCATGTCCCTAGTGGAAAGCCCTCAAAGCCAGCATTACTATTGTAAAACCCTTAATTTAGTCCACAGCTTAAATAAGGAAGAGTTTCATAAATGAGAGCCACTAAGGCCTGAACTGCAAGGATGAAGCAGCTTTAAATAGGGTTTTACAGATCCTTGAAAGCAATAGAGCCTATAGGAAAATGTTACCAAAAAATATCCAAAGAAAAACTCAAGAGTCAGGGTGCTACCAAAATTGGAGGTTTTACAATATACAGCTAGTCCTCAGGCAGGACATGACTGTAAGAACTTTGCATTGGCGTTCCCTTCTGCATGGCGTTAACAATTCTCATAGCGTAGTCAAGAATTAGGAAAGGCAGTAACACTGACTACATACTGCGTTACCTATATATTGGTAAATACAATGGAGACTAAAGTCACAGGAGAATACATATTTTTCAGTCCTTTGGACTGGCGAAAAATGCTTTGGTGGTGAAACGTAATCATCCAAACTGATCAATGACTTGTGGCACGACCCTGTCTACAAGAAACAGTTATAGGTACCTGTCAAAGAACTTGTCAATCAAAGTACAAAGCTCCTCCCCACAAGTATACTTCTACTGCAATGGGCCACAGGTAAACAGGTAGGGAAGGGAGAGGGTGCTCGTAAATCAGGGTACAATGACCCTCCCCACAGGCATGGTGCCACTGACCCCCACTGACAGCCAATGAGAAGGCAGGTGACTAAATGTCTGGCAGTAAAGCCCCATATCCACTAGGCGATTTTGTCCAGAGTCAGCTGATTATTGGTGTTCAAATCGGCCGACTGTAATCCAAGAGTCGGCCGATTCTACCGGTGACTCAGATCAAACCTGCACATTTTCAATATAATATACTAACAGGGTATCATAGGAGTCGGCCGATTCTGCCCGTCTCCAGTCGCCAGTCGCCATTAAAATCGCCTAGTGGGTATGGGGCTTAAGAGTGATTGACAGGTACCAAGACCCCATGCCCATCAAGAGATAATTGTTACAAATTGGGAACAAGGGCCCAAAAAAGACCAATTTTATGGCTCTCTGATTTTACACAATGCAGACAGTGGCGTAGCCAGGGGGGGAGGGGGGGGGGTCCTGGGTGTCTGGAACCCCCTTAGATTTCCCAACACATAAGTAAAATATAAGAAATCTTGCCAAAAATGTAAGTCAGAACCCCCTTAGATTACCTGGAACCCCCTTTGACTTTAAGGCCGTATTCCACATACCGAAAGTGCGCCGCAGATGTGCTACCGATACACTTTCGCCACTACCGATAAATATTCGGTGACTCTGCTTAAAATTTTTACAAACATGTTGGTAAATTTTTCCTGGCGATTTTGTTTGGGCCGCCGATATTCCACTATCGGCCACCGATATTTCACTTTCGGCCGCCGATATTTCACTTTCGGCCGCCGATATGGCACCGAAAACTGATGTTCCCTTTATAGAACGTTTCCATGGTTAGGCTCAATTTCAGCAGCGCACACTTTCAGTATATGGAATACGGCCTTTAGGTTACGCCCCTGGCAGAAGTTCCGAAGGGAGACCCTTAATAATAACCAATATAGGAAGCCCCCAAGGCAACAATCAATATCACTGTAGTGTATTATGAAGACATGGTTGCATCAGATGTGCACCTCCCCCTAATCTATTCCAGTAAAAAGGTCAATTGCACCACTTTTATTGCAGATAATGACTGCGAAAAGGAAGACTACAGATTGAGATGTGTCGAAATTCAATTAGGCGTCATTTGGCAGAGCTTCCGGTAGCCTTCATCAACAGTCTAATCACCATGGTAACCTAATTAGTTGATTGATATAATGTTACCATGGTAACACAATTAGTTGATATAATGACGCCATTTTTACTGAGCTGTAAATTGGCAGTTCCAACCATAATGGGGTAAGGTAGTTAGGACACTTTCCACTGAACACATACTATTGAACAAAAGGTACGTATTTACCCCACCCCATCCCCCCTGGCCCCCTCTCACGAAGTTGCGATGATTTCCATCAGTGAGGAATCATAAACATAAGGATACAAGATCTTGAAGGGGGGCAGGGGGTTCCACATATACACTGAGTACTAAAACGTTGCGATTTGCAGGCACAAGCACAACGTTTTAAGCCCTAATTACAATATGCGTCGGGTCAAGTCACACGCCAGGTCACTGTGCCTAAAACGTCTGATTTGCGTTGGGCCATATTATACTACGTGTTGTTTCATATTGGGATACCAACACGACCCAACACGAAGCATATTATATTATGCATTTTGGGTCGTGTTGAGTCACGTCGGCTAGCATTAGGTTGAGCTTTTATATATTATACTTCGCAGAGTGTAAGACGGCCTTTATTCTTTTTGTGAAGTTTAAATCTCCACAAAAAGGGAAGAGGGTCAGGACCCTGGACCCCTCCCTGGATCCGCCCCGGCCGAGACCCATAAAATTGACAGGGTGACATGGGATTGATTATCAAGTGCCCCATTAGGGGACAATAGATACCACAGACACATACCCTGACCTATATGCACTCTACATCTGTGTTTACAGGTTAATTAAGTGTCGTGACAGACTTAACAATGGAAGTGGATAATGCACTCTACCAGGAAATTGGGTACAAGTGTGAATTATCAGGTATCGTGCGTCATGCATATTTTAATAGTTGGCTTAACCGCTGTCACGATATGGTCAACATGGTAGTTCGCGTGTCAATTTGTTTCCTGTGATGCACTGAACTGACAAGGCTTGTATTTTTTTTGGGTGGCAATATACTTGACTGACACATGAGATCAAAATGTATGACTCTTAGTCAATAAAATTACAACATCTCCTATGTATAACCAACTGGGGAGGAGGTGGGTTATCAACCCAAGGTGTGTCACGGATATCATTCTTCAATCCTGTGGGCCTTGCCCTCAGGCTGATATCCGTGACACACCAAGGGTTGATAACCCACTGAGGACCTTCTCCCTGGTTGGTTAGGGATTTATCATACCCTGGCAATATTTTAAAGTGAAATTTTAAAGCTTAGAATAACTGAACAAGCAGAACTATTTTCTACTGCCAGAAATACTCTCCTCTGTCACCTTATAGGGAATGACCAAAGTATCTGTGTCAATGATACATTGAACAATTGCTTACTGAATCTGTATCACTCTAGGGTTTGTTAAATTAAAGGGGCTGTCCATTAATGGACAGTTGAGCAGGGGGTCTAAAAAATCTTGAAAACTTACATAGATATCCCTCTCAAATCAAATGAATACTTTAGGCTATTGGGGTTCCAGAATTCAGGAAGGAAATACAGGAGTTTTTAAACATAACTCCTCTATGCTCATGCTTTTCTTTTCCCCCCATTTTCTCTCTTTTCAGGGGAGTCTGTGGCGGCTGTTCCAACTCATTAGCAATATTCCTACCAGTTTCTGGTAAGATTTACTAAGGAAAAATGAGATGGCATGTTTACAATACATGCTTACCCAGCAAATAATTCTAAATTAGATTCCACTTTATGACAATATATCATTGCCTGCAATTAGGAAATTGAGACCTTCAAGTCACTTATCAAAAACAGAAGAATATATATGCATTAAGACTCATAAAACACCCAGTTAACTTCAATGACAAGGTTACAAATTGAGTTAGATTCTTAAGTAATTAGCCATAACATTCTGTCATAAAGAAATCACATTGCAGAACATGACCATTCGGTTAACAACCTCACTTTCTTAAATGAAAAGATCCTGTTTCAAATCACTTCTAAAACATCTGGACAAAAAGTGAGGGGTAAAGATAGCAGCAACGAAAAGTGAAAAAGTCACCAAAGTTTCATGGCTTGAAAATTCAATGAACAAGATTCCGTTAGTCCAATTGGCTTGAATGAACTTATCAGGTGTGATTCGGGACCGTTTACTGTCAACACCCTACGCAACTGATTAAACGGCTAATCACCACTGACGGAAACACAAAGAAACACAGTCTGAATAAAGACTCTGCGGCAAATATCAACTGCAATGACAATAACCTGAAGGAGAAGGGACAGGGTGCCCACTCTTTTCAGAAATCAAACAAATGGTAAATAAGACTTCTATTTTTTTTGCCTTTTGCCTAAATAACTAAGACATTTATAATCCCTTTTTGGGTACTAAAATAAGACCTTTTCAAGACATTTTTTAAGAAATATATAACTATTTAAAAAATATCTACACATTCTACCAAAAAGACATCCAGGCTCAAAACAAGACCTTTCTAATAGCAAATAATAAAAGCTAAAATAAGCCCTTTTAATACCTGTGTTGAAGCAATCGCGACAGTCATGCTGGCAGAACAAACTCCTCCATTTATCATTTGCATCATACCTTTTTACAAAGCAACTCACACTGCATAGGATGTGGCAGGTCACTCCAAAGGCAATAAGATATACTGTGAAAACATATAGCTTTAATAGTTATTCATAGTCTCTGGCCCCCACTGGCGCCAACCTATATCATTGTGAGATCAATGGCCGGTTTCCTTATGGGCACATTACTATAGTTTGAAAAAAGTGTTTCATAATAGAAAACCTCTTCAAATGCCTTCAAAACAGCTGTAAGGGTCCCTTAAACCTCTGTAACAGAAGCTAAAACCTCAGTACATATACTTATTCAAAATAGAGGAATATTTTTTAAATACATTTTAAAGGATGTGAAAAAACACACGTTCCGTTTATATTACGACAAGGCTCAGAGTTTCGGAAACTCGCGATTACCCATGCAGGGACCATTAGGGTTGTCCCCATTACCTGCCACTCGCCTTGCGCTAAAGATGCATATTTCAACAGCACAAAAAGGTAATTAGTTTTTTTTATGTTCAGTATTAGACTTATAATACTGCTATGAAAAGGTCAGGAGACAGTGGAAGCCTGTGGGGAAGGACAGGAGATAACATTGGATTAGGAAAGGTGCAATATCTATTACCACTGTTTTCTCCTATTTATAAGCATAATAAGCAAATATTTTGATGAGGAAGTAAGTGATTTATCAATCCTACTAAGCGGTCTTATCAATGCGGCTCAAGTCATTTCACCGGCACAACACAAAAGTCGTGAAATATCAACTGTAATGAGCTTATCTTACAGGTGTTTTTGCTGAAAAAGGGAAAATCTGACTTGCCAGTCTGCCCTGCAATATTTGAAGAAGTTTACATTTTAAAGTCTCTTCAGTGGTTGGTGAAAAAACATCATGATTCCTCCTATCAAAGACCCTACTTATTGATGTTATCAGAAAACTATAGCATTAAGATTGTGTATTGATGATTTTCCAAACAATTGTAATCATACACTTGATAGGGAACAGAGTAGACATTCATAGAAATTATGACAAATCTGCCACACTCAAAAGAAATTGCTGGGTAAGCATGTATTGTAAACATGCCATCTCATTTTTCCTTAGTAAATCTTACCAGAAACTGATAGGAATATTGCTAATGAGTTGGAACAGCCGCCACAGACTCCCCTGAAAAGAGAGAAAATGATGGGAAAAGAAAAGCATGAGCATAGAGGAGTTATGTTTAAAAACTCCTGTATTTCCTTCCTGAATTCTGGAACCCCAATCTCATGCCCTGTGCTGTCACCTAGTGGAAAGATTTAGAACCATTTTCCACATTACTATAATTATAGAAGGGAGAGTACTGACATTATTGTAAATTGATATTTGTTTGAAACACAAAACACAAAAAAAAAGAGACAAGATGCACATCAAAATAGAATGCTTAGAAAGGAAATTGTGTATTCACAAAAGTATTCTTAAGATAGCATAAAACATTGACAATAATTGCTGATAATTTGTTTGACCTTTTCGAATAAAGGCCTGCTTCTTGCAATATAATAAGAGAAGGAGTAGCTTAGGATATCTGAAATAAAATTGAATTGACAACCTACATTTAGATGTGAAGCTAATAATATTGGCACGACAAAAACCAAAATGGCGCAAGCAACACAGTTCTAAGCCAGAGTGAAGTTTTGCAAAAACAAACAAAACTGCAAACCTAGTTGTGCAAACAATCCTGTGTCACAAATAAAAAGAAAGTTTTCAGAATAATTCAAGAAGGAGAAAAAGAGACACTTTATGCAAAGATAAGGTGCTGCAAAAGTGTCAGATAATACAGGTGTTCAAACGGTGACGGCACGTGCACGACAAGCACTCTCTTACCCAGGGGGTACTAGGCATCGACTCGGCTAAGTCGGTGTAGAACGTTCCCTGCTGTAACCGAACATGGGACAAACAAAATTGATGTAGTGAGTTTCCTTTTCCATTTTATTTACATTATTTTAAATTTTGTATTTAAGGTTTAATATGTGCAAAGTTATTCAAGTTTAAAACTCAAATTTATCTTTTGCCAGAATCAAGAAATATTGATTAGAAAGGGCTGTAGATACAAGCATGAATAATGAGTTATAAACCTTTAATTCTCAAAGTGCCTGAACCAACAACCTGGTAAAATTGATACCAATCCTCATATCCTACAACCTGTTCCTATTTGCTTGTGATAGTGTTGAAGATGCTTATCATGTTTGCCACACAATGTACCAACATTTAGAAAACATTTTAATGTTATATTCTCATATATTGTTGCAACAACAAATAATGAGAAAATGCAATACTGTTGAACTGGCAATGCAATTCGTCCTCTCAGCACAAAGTGACAGTCCTAATATGAGGAACACTGGTTTAAGTATTGTGTTATAAGACAGACCTAAAAGATTCCAGCTTCTTGGGTGTCGTGTCAACCCCATTAAAGCCCAAGGACACCTTGACAGGAACCTCTGGGTGTCCTGTGCACACACTAGAAACCAACATTAAGGCTGAGTCAAATGTACTACCACATTTATGTCATTGACATCCAGAAATTGGTGGACACTAATTAAAAGTCAGTGAGCTCTATTAAAGCCCCATACCCACTAGCCTGAATTAGTGCACAAATTAGCCTATAACAACCAAAAGAGATTTTTCGCCATTTCAAATCACCAATCAGTATACAATATTGAAATGTGCATTTTGCTTTGAATCGGTGTTAAAATTAGCCCATTATTCTGGTAGAATCATCCAATTTTAGCACCGATTAGTATGGGTCTTATGATTGTACTCACAGTGTTTTCCCGCTGCGGCTCCTCCTGTCCTGGGGTAACGGGGTCCTGGCGGAGCGTGTCAGTAGGCGCGGTGCCATCTACACTGGACGGTGACGGTAATGGGGCGGGGGTTTCTGTCATGTTACGAGGCGACGGGTTCATGAGCTCCTGCAGGGGACTGGGTATGGGACCTGCAGGGAAACAGGCAAAGAATGGTTTGATTAAAGGTAAGGGGCAAATAGAGAAGATTACAAGAACCAAAAACAGAAGTGAAAACTAGTTGAGCCATATAAAGATAGAATGCTGAACACTGTGACTGTTCACCCTCCTTTTAAAGAGAGGGGCCAGTGAAATTTCAATATTGTTAAATTCTCATATCATACCGTAGGGATAGTGCTTAAGTATAAATATATGACATTATTATAACTTTGAAGTCATCCCTTATAATAGAGAACTGTGTTCTTTTATCAGACCACATAGTCAGTCCCCTGTACACCTGACATAGGCTGTCTGTATGTGACGTCATATAAAAAACCGTTATATTTAAATTTCAAAATTATAAATCCCATAATAAAATATATTTTTGATTTTTTCTTCCATGAATAATTTTATTTGGTAATTTTGAATACTCTTGGGCTCATAAAAAACACTTAGATAAATTAAATATTGTTATTTTTTCAGTTATATCATTTTTCAACTGTTCTGCTTGTGACGTCACATACAGATAATTACTCTGTGCAGGCACTGTCAGGTGCAGGCAGGGAAACTAAGTTTGATGGGTACAAATGTGAGTAAAATAAAAAGTATTAGAAATAAAAGCATACAATTTGGTATGATTATTCCCTGTATGGTAAGGATCACGGCAGTATACTATTTTATGGTCACTGGCCCCTCCCTTTAAAAGAATGAGCTTGATTAGATGAGAGCTTCTTAGGTTTCCTCAAGTCTCATACATGAATTTACATTTACTATTTAATTGCCTACCAAGGCAGTGGGCTAGCATATATCCATAGACAATCTAAATAAGTTAAGTCAAATGATAATGTTTTCAACGCTGAAAGTCTATATTAAGGCTAGAGGGTCATAACATTCTGGCTCACAAGCAAAGTACATAAAAAATTTGCTGGCTATCTGTCATTTAAGTATAAAACTGGAAATCAGATATTAATGATATTAACTAAACTGAAAAATCCCAATTGTTTGATTACTCACAGAGTGTGAAGTCAAAGTCCTGCTGGTTGTATGTGAAGGTCTTGGTGTATCGCAGTCCGGTCGGGATGGTCGGAAGGCCGAGAGCGATTGACGGGATCTTCTTTTTCTCATCCGCCTCCTCAGCCTCAAGTACGGCTGTCTCGGGTACAACTTCATCCTCTTTTTTCTCCTCTGCATCTGAGCAAAAGGTTAATAGGGTTCATTGAATTTATTATCTGAACTGTGGTATAGATAAATAGGTGCTACTTTGTTGCGAAAGACTATGGATATTTTCCCTTAACGAATTTCACAGAATTCATATTTTTTTCAAACCTTTAAAATTTAGAAAACCATTTTAGGGGAACCATATTAGTAAAACATATCTACAGCATAACATTCCATTAATGATCAGATATAGGGAAAGAGATTTATATTCCTGTGAAGATTTTGAAGAAATATCAGCAAGACAATGGGTAATAATTATAGACAAAAAACAGACAATGCACAAAAGATACTAAAGCCCCATACCTACTATGCTGAATCAGTGCACAAATTGACTGATTACTAGCAAAAGAATCTGCCAAATTTTGCACTGTTTCAGACACCAATCAGTATGCAATATCAAAATGAACACGTTTTATACAAAATGGTGTTAAAATCAGGCTATGAGATCTTTAGAATTGGCAGATGTAATACCAATCAGTCATCTGACTTGGTCAGAATTGTTAAGTGGGTAGGGGGCTGAAGGACCCAGGCCTCAGCAGTGTAGGCTGTAGTACCTCCAATGGCCGGCAGGGGTTTCTTCTTGTTGAGTGCCAGTGGCTCCCCCTGCTGGGCGCGGGCTGAATCTGGAGGTGGTGCCCCCTGGGTGGCTGCATCGACACTGCGGTCGGTG
Organism: Lepidonotus clava; assembly: GCA_936440205.1. NCBI lineage: Eukaryota > Metazoa > Annelida > Polychaeta > Phyllodocida > Polynoidae > Lepidonotus > Lepidonotus clava. The sequence continues at coordinate 50,370,176 of OW387143.1, read as the reverse complement.
GGTCGGTGACTGGCCGGTGGCTCATTGGCTGTACTCAGTCGGTCCAACACCTTGTCGTCCAGCTGGTAGACCTAGGCAACATAGAGGAAAGATTGGTTTCAGGTTGTCTGGAGATTAGAATGTTTTTTCAGGAGGAAATTTCTTGTTTTGTTCTTCTTGTTTATCACTGGTTCTACTCAGGGATGTGAGTCAAGGTCAATGAAAAAAATCTAAAAACAGATGAAAATTGGTACGTATCATGTAAGCACTCATTTTTGAAAGTTATCATCAGAATGTTGAAATCTGAAATATTGCATCACTGCTCTACTCTACTGCTTTCCCTTCTGTACTTGGTTAGTCCTTTAGGCTTTTATCAATCATTGGTACTGGCGCCTTTCTATAACTAGTTATTCATTAACAGTACCTTTCTGTAAATGCTCATTTTATAATGACACTGTTCTGTATCTACTTATGTTTTAACTGTTTATTTTGTGTAAATACTCAATTGGTAACAGTGCCTTTCTGTAACTACTCATTTAGAACCTATCTGTAACTATTCATTTGGTAATAGCATCCTTCCTGTAACTACTCATTTGGTAACAGCACTTTTCGGTAACTAATCATTTGGTAACAGTACCTTTCGCTAACTCCTTTTCTAGTAACAGTTCCTTTACGTAACTTCACATTTGGTGACAGCACATTTCCGTAATTTCTCATTTGGTGTCAGCACATTTCTGTAACTACTTGTTTTGTAACAGTAACTTTCTGTAACTACTTGTTTTGCAACAGTACCTTTCTGTAACTACTAATTTGGTAAAAGTGCCTTTCTGTGACTACTTGTTTGGCAACAGTACCTTTCCCGGACCAAAAAGCAGTGGGAATTCAGTGTGTACTGAGTACAGATTCAGTGTGTGCTTGCAGTAGCATTTTTGTGGAAAATCAGTGGAAATCGGTGGAAATACAGTGACTGAATAGTGGAAAATCAGTATGTCTGAAATATTTAAATGAGCTAGAGTGGAAAATCAGTAGTATTTCAGTAGCTAATTTAAATATTTTGGACATACTGATTTAGGAAGTGTCCACTGTCGTTTGTTCCGGGTTCTGTAACTACTAGTTTGGTAAGAGTGCCTTTCTGTGACTAATTGTTTTGTAACAGCACCTTTTTGTAACTACTGTAAAACCCCAATTTAAGCCGAACCCTAATTTAAGCCACACCCTGACTTTTGAGTTTTGGTTTAGGCTTATTTTCATAACATTTTTCCAGAGGTACCATTGAATTCAATGTTGCATAAAACCCTTATTTAAGCCGCATCCTTAAAGAACAGGCCCTATTGAACAAATTTATGGTACTGGTTTGGTAAAAGTGCCTTTCTGTGACTACTTGTTTTGTAACAGCACCTTTCTGTAACTACTCTTATGGTAACAGCACCTTTCATAACTACTTGTTTGGTAACAGTGCCTTTGTGTAAGCACTGATCTGGTCATAGCTTCTTTCAGTCTTTACATATCTACATGTACCTGTTTTAGCAAAAGCCAACTAACCACTGTTCAGTTAAATAAGGGACATAAGTATGTACCAACATTTAAAAAAATGTCAGAACCACACACCCCTCTGATAAAAATAAAACGTTAGATTTGTACAGGAACACACATACGTTCAAAACAAAAATCCAGACCCCCACACCCTCTCTTTGTGAATATAGGTACTTAAGGGAAGACCCCAAAGGATGTGGTTCTATGGCTGTGATCTCTGCCCATCTTACCTGTTTGGCGGTGAAGGGCAGGACGCCCTTGCTGTTCCTCAGGTCACCATCGAGCAGTTTGATTGGTCGCTGGAGGAGGACGTTACTCGAGGCGAGCGAGATGGCAGTGTGGTTCTTCTCCAGTTTGGGGAGTGTGCGAATCACCGCCTCCACAAACTGGTGCTTTGACTTGAGCTCACGTCCCTCGATGTGGTTCACGATGTCGGCCAGGACCTCACGGGGTAGGTCCAGCAGGTCATACAGCCTGAAACAACCCGTTATTTCATGTGTTATTTATTTCTTAAATTTCAGTATTAAAGAGAGGAGCCAGTGACTATAACCATATATTGCATCAGAATCCCTGGTACCAAACGAGTACTCACCCCAAAGTTTATGCCTTTGTCTGTCAAAGTAATAGTTTTATGACCAATTTTCTTATTGCTAGTAAGTGATGCCTGCAGCCACCTGCTGCACCTTGCACAGTGCATGTTACTGTGTGTGAAACCACAAACAGTAGTTATTGATAATAGAAAATCAAAAAAATATCAAAATCTAATTTTCTTTGGATCTCTTACTTAGTTGTCAAGTGCTTATTATAAGAAAATTGAATGATCTAGGGTGAAATTTTACATTTCTAGGTTTTATTTTAGAATTAAGAATTTAAGAATTTGAAAATAACATCTATTATGTGTGATGTAACACACAGACTTGTGTTTTCCCTGTGTGTGAGGAGTTTAAAATGTTTCAGGATAAAACATTGTATATTCCATGAAATATTTTGTTAGTTAGCAAAGAAATAATACATACCTCTAAATCAGTATCTACATCCCTCTAAAACAGAAGGCAAAATGATGCATTCACTTACCCGTTGTAGTCGCCGCCCTGAGTCAGTGGGTACGTATACGGCTGGCCTCCAGTCGGGGTCTTACAGTCAAACCGACGCTCTCTCCGCTAAACCAAAACAGGAAAATATCCTTATTATACAGACATATATCATGGAAATATCCTTCATTTCAGGAAATGGTCTTGTAAATTAGCTGTTTCCATGTGTTGAACAGTGTAGAAAATATTTCAATTTATGATATTCCAGTTAAAAAGCATAACTTGTTCTTTTGATTTGTATTCTGTGTTGTTGATGATTTCCAGGTGAAAGTGATTATAAAAGTCAAATCCAGGGTCTGAGCATATCTATGGACAACCTAGTATTATAAATATTGTGTCCGGTGTTTTTAAAAAAACATTAAGCCTGACTTCGAATCCTGTGAACTCTTTACCGCTAAACAAATCCAACACGACAAAACTGCAACTTCCTGTCCAAGTCTGTAGACTTTCTGAGACTAAATCTCTTCCCCCTATAGCCACAGCTTCACATTAGACCTCCATGATTTGACCTAATCTGGGTGTAGCCCCTGCTGAAGTTCTTTACAGTGGTTATAAGTTTAACCAGGGGCCCCACTGTGAAAAGGGGCATGCTCGGGTATTGTCAACATTGACCGGTCGGTCTATTCACACTTTACGACTATGTAGGGCCAAGTGCAACTCATTAATTTATCTTACTTTATTTTTATAAAATCTCATTACTTTATTTCATTTCATTTCTCTTATATAATAAAGAAAACTTCACATCTTTTATTAAATTGATCCAAATTTTCACTGATTATATTACAGTAATAATTTTAATCTAAACAAAAACAATAATTATTTCCAGTCATAATTTCAAAAATATGGTGATAGAAATAATGTAGTTGATTAAAAGGATATTTTCAGGTGTGTAACGTTAGATATGTTGCAGGTGACTTCTTGAAAAAAAAAAGAGTAGAGAATTCGCACACAAAAGTGAAGACCGCCACTTGCCGCGGCATACGCTAAGCCCACATGTATGTATAAGGGTGGTAATTTCAAGCATTGTGGACAAAACATTCAAAGGAGAGTACAGTGTACTACCAACAGTGGCATGAGCATGGCTTAATCCGGGTAATATAAGGTGGAGTGTTGGTCCATTAAGGATAGACAGGGGTCTTGGTATGTATGCTACTAAGGCCCTATACCACAAGGGCAGATACAGGATTTCCAAAAGTGGGTATTGGCATATAAGCTAAGTACTAAAAAAGTACACATTTGCATTCACAGCCACAGCATTTCCCATCTTTTTGCCGTTTAGAGATCCACCAAAAAGGGGGTGGGGGTAGTGGGGACCAGGACCCCCTGTTTATTCCAATTTACAGTTGATTCCTACTTGCTTGTCATGAATTGCTAAGAGAATACATGTCTAAGATATAAAGCACATATCTGTAGAAAAGTCTAGAACTTGAATTAGGATAAAGATCGGAGGACCGAGGTACAGCGAATCACACGCTGTGACCATTGTCTATCCTTAAGTAAGTCTGCGGGTTGGACCAAACTTGTGAACAAGCATTGCCAGTGTTGCCAACTTTAACTCTTTGTTCCCTACATTAATGGGCTGTGTGAGCCCCAGCTGTCAAGCCTAGTATGGTTTCTCCTTCATAGCAGCAAAACCTGTATTAGGGTTCAATTTCCTGCTGCCCTTTATTCACTTCCAAGGGTCCAAGACAGGTGGTAAAACCTGATTTGGGGTGCATTTCTCTGCTGCAAGACCCTGTCATTCATCTTTGCATGTCATTTTAGCATTTCAACTGTTCTTGTTGTGAATAAGACCATAGCTGTGGGAACGGTGTAAAACAACTCACTTTATGGCTGTAACTCCAGTCAGGTTCTTGTTGTCAAAGGACTTAACTGTTTACCGACTGGCTTAATTCCTTATTTGCCGATATTCTAAGAATCAATCAATCTTTTTCTTAACTATTCTTAAATGCATACTCCACGCTTAACTCTTTTTTGTCTTTCCCGAATTCTCGAAGTCTCGAGTTTCTCTAATCGAAAACGAATTTTTCTTTGGTCTACAATCAAATGATCTCAGGAAGATTAAAACAGTGATCTACCACGGTGACAAATACTTTCTTCAGACAGGAAAGGGTTAATTGCTTGTACAATAGTTTCAAACAAAAGAATAATCTGTTTTTTCTAAACAAGCGCACTTATACCTCAGGAGAGTGCACCATAGCTTTAAGCAATATAGATTAGATTCCTCAATTTAAGAGAACCTTTGAAACTCAAGTTCATTTTGTGGCAAACATTTGTACATTCACAAACATATGCAGCAAATAGCCAACATCAAATTCAGTTACAAAGAAGCAAGCAACTAGGGATGCACAGTTTCTAAATAAAACATAGATGTATTCAATGTTATAGGTAAAGCAATGTTGCGATAGTTGCACTTGAATGCTAGACTCGTAGGTAAGCATACAAAATACCAGTGGATGTAGTGTGTAAAGACATCATGCAAATATACCATTTCTTTCCTCCCTCGAAAACTGCAATCAATATCAGTTTCTTAGCACATGCATTTGATTTCAAATAAGCATTCATAAGTAACCTTACACCTGTTAGCAAATTTGTGTTTATACCAGAGAACCCCTTTACGACACTTCTTGCTGTGCCTAATCCACACCTTCTGGTTAAGGACAATATCATTTAGTTTTGCTGATGGTCAAAAAATTTTTTAAAGACAAAAATATTTTGTATATGTAAAGAATTTCCCAGAAAAACAGCCATTGAGAAAACTTCAGAAATTCTGAACGTCATACCTTCTTGTTCAAAGGAATAGCAAAATACTACAAAATCAATTAATTGTAGCTTTGTGAAACGTGTATATGCAGCGGTAAAAATACTCTATGCATGAACTTGCCTTACCCTAAAATAGGGTGTCATATACGGTGCTGACATGAATGTTACAACATTAGTCAAATAAACCATTATTGTATTGTTGTATTGTATACTTTCTAACAACGTAACAAATGACGTATTGAGGGATTTTTAACAATAATCACTGCTCAATGATCCGAATGCTTTTTGCCTGGGTAACCAATTTGAAATATTGAAAAAAGAATCCTAAATGTTTGACTGCTTCTCTATCTACATACCCAAAAACACAACTGTGATAATAATTATGAATAGTATATTCAATGTTCAGGCGATCCACTAGGGGGAGCCACTAAAAGGGTTTGGGAAATCTGCACTTCTATGATAAGAAGGACTGTGGGGGGGAGTCCGAGGGTGGCTGTACGACCCATAGGGGATTGTCACATACCGAGGGGGAAGCCCGAGGTTTGTATGATCCCCATGGGTTGTACAGCCACCCAAGGATGACCCCTAAGGTTCTTCTTTATTTTATCACCCAAACAAAATGCAAAATAATGTTTAAACCCATTACAATCGTTGGAACGACGAGCGGTATGTACAGCTTATCAACACGCCCTCCCATCAACACGCACCACTCGCCGGCCGTGTGGGTGATAAACGTTCATTTCGCAGTTCACTGCGTGGGTTCACGAAAAAGGTGTATGCATGTTATCAAATGTTACAAGCAGAGCGAAGCGTTATCACAGTAACTCAACATACGGCTACTGAGTGTAATCCGTTCATCTGTGGAGAAAAACATGTTTTTGTTGCATGAATACTAACAATATATAACAGCAAATTACCGCTATTCACTTAATTTTACCATCATACATTAGGAATAACATTCCCGATTAACAAACCAATGATTAGTGTTGTGTCGAAAGGCCTGTGTTAATGTTCTGAAGTGTATTGATTATGCGCCACAACGGGTACAAATGAATGCGCCCTTCTTATGTCACGCTTTTCTTATTTCCTTATGATAAATGTTAGTACCTTAGGGGTATATTAGATAAATACAATTGAAGGGAACTGGTCAGAAAGTGTATTTATAAACACATATAATGGCGAATAAAGTGCCTCTGATTTGGTTACAAGAACCTTTTTTTTTCATTTTGGATTTGTATACAGGCTGAGTCCACTTAATCAAATGTTCTTCCACTGCAGTAATGTGGAACATGTTTATATTATTAATGCTCCTTACAATACAATCATATATTACAATAAAAACATGCACTATCTGATCTACCGCTTACCTCAAAGGTTATGCATACGATTATCAAGATTATGTGAACCAAATTGTTTTGTTTATTAACCATTAGGACCAGTTTCAAAACCTTCTGAACAGACACTTTTGCAGGGTTCCAACACATTTTTGAAAATCAATTTAAGGCTTTTTAAGACCAATTTAAGACCAATGTTTGGACAAATTAAGACCTATCGACCACATGCAAAGAAAAAGTGCAGAACATATCATATATGATTTCAATTTCAATTAAGTGTACTCATTTGAAAGTGAGACTCGGAATTTCCATGGGTACTTCATTTTAATTTCGCAAAAATTCAATTTAAGACATTTTTAAAACCTCTAGCTATAAATACTGTCAAAATACCTTTTTAAGGCCTTAAACTTGAGAAAATCAATTCAAGGCCTTTTTAAAACCTGCGTGGGAACCCTGTTTTTTGATGAGTTCTTATCGAAGTGTAAAGTTACTACCTTCAGAAATGGCCACACTGCACTCAACTTTAACACCAAAACAAAATCAGATAGACATGTAACAGTTTGATGCTAGAAAACATCATGAACTATTAACCGTTGTTTTCTTGAAACCTCAAAATAGCTTAGAGGTCCCTAGGTAATATTAAATGATCTTAATTGAAAAACACAAAGCAACAAAATGTTCATCATTCAGATACATGACATTTTATCATCCAAGACAAATGACTATGATTAAGAAAAAACTTGGAAGAAGGCAAAAGTTTCTCGAAAAGAAGGATATCCATCAAGATGCAGTACACTCAGCCACACATTTTTGTCATTTAATGTGAATGTCAATTTTACTTCAGTTAGTTGTGGGTATTTGGGTTAGTTTATAGCAAAGGTGGCTTGTCTTTAATAGGTTTATATACTGAGACTATTTTAAGATGGTTTCATTCTTAGGTCATGACAGGATTGATGCAGGTTTACTACAGTGACTTTTAGGCCTTAAGACTTTAATCTTTGAATCTTAGTCTTACTCGTCGCAAGTCGTCCATAAGTTCGTTGAGCTACCGAGATAAAATGATTAAGTGCAATCTACAATTCAAATTAACATTTTTTCTTTCAGGTTTATTGAAAATATCATTATCTTTATACGGCTGAAACATTTGCTGAAAAAAAAACTCTAGTTAAAACTAACCAGAAATAAGTCAAAATATTGCTTTATATTCATCAACCAATTAGTGGCAGCATTATTTGACATTGTGGAAAAAAAAATTGACATTGCCTTCTAATTTTACAATTTTTGAAATTCTTTATGATAGACGAAAACTGTTACAGAACATTGAACAAAAGGAATATTTTAGTTGAATTATTTAGGGGACTTTTACTTCTTGTTTTATCTTCATAATCCTGCTAACAGAAAATTGGTAGTATTTCACTCAGATTAGACCTCTTTTGGTTATCTGAAAACATTTCTCACATAAATGAAAACCTGGGGACTGTTAGATTATTTCACAACCAAGTGTTATCACAAAAAGAAAGTTATTAACACAGTATGGCTACAAAACTTGATACAAATTCCTTTCAAACAGAGATTAATATATCAGAAATATATATATATATATATATATATATGGGTGTTAATCTATTGTTTTGAGTTTAATGCAAAATTCAAGAGGATCATATTTTTGATACACCCGGTTCAATTAGCATAAAGCAACAACAACAAAAAACAACATAAAAACAACTTAAAGTCCCAAAACTATGGACCTTGGGCATGGTTTATCGATATCAATCAAATAAAATATTACATTAAGTTGTGTGGATATAGTCACAATTACTGAAGAGAGATACTCAAATTATTATGCCTATAAATTTACTCACCATCATCTCGTTGAGTCGCTGCAGTTCGAGCTCCTCGGGGACCATGTCTTCGGTGACGTCCTTCGGGTTGAGGACGGTCGGGCCCCGCGACAACTCCTTCAAGGACAGGCTGCAACAACAGAGTCACCTGGGGGGATCAGCCTCAACTAAGTAGAATGTGCTAATATTTTGTCTTTTTGATGTTTCATTACACTTCATCTAGTCTGAATCTCATTTTCTATATGCCTACAGTAGCAGGCCCATACCCAGGGGGGATGGCGGGGGTGATGTGCCAACCCCTCCCCCCTCACACAAGTTCTTAAAAAGTTCCACCCTTTCTTTAACAAATTATTGTAAAAACCATAACAGAATTGGAAGTAAATACTTAAAAGTTCCACTTGGGGAACCTCGGTACTCCCTTTTTAGGTTTAAATCATTGATATTATATGAAAAAGTTCCACTGAGGGATTCTTCAAAGAAAAACATCCTATTTATGTACAAAAAGAGCACCAATTTCTGTCTGTTTCCCAAAGTTATGAAAATGAAAACATTCTTCTGATATTTACTCACATAGAACAGCCTCAGAATTTGCATTTGAAATAAAGCAAAGAAAGTATGCAATTCGGTTGAGAACTGTTCAGTGATAATATTACTTCTTTTTCTAAACTGCTATCAATTTCACAGACACAGTAGAAAAAGAATGTACAATTAATCATGAGAATACACAGGTATTCTGCTCTTTTATAAATATGAAACGGAAACAACTTAATCGTATATACATAACCGTGTATTGAAATAAAATTCTTTAAAATGCAAAAAGAAAATTGTCTTATAATTATTCATGTTCGTCCAAAAATGTGCACTGAACCCAAAGCATTATCTAAGTTCTAGCTTAAACGGTCAAAACAGAACAAAGTAAAGTCAAAATGAAACTGGAATCGGAAAAAAAAGATGAGACATCAACATTTGAAAGGCTTAGCTAAATAAAAGTCCAACCCAAACACCACTCTGATTTACCGACTGTCGGTGCGACTCTGAGATCTAGCGGGGTAAAGAAGTCAAAACATGTAACATAAAGTATGGGCGACGGGAACTGATACATAGACTGTATTATTATGATATATTCAACAAAGGGGGAACAAGGATCGGGAATAGGATTAAACAGTGTATATGTTAGGCAATGAACCTGGGTTCAATAAACTAGAGACATAATCAGGTTATATTCTAAAAAAGGCTTTTCAGTTTCTTAAAATCTGACAACTCAAAGCGTAAAATTCTTCAATCAAATCACTTTCAAAGTCTATTACATAAATCTGAGAAAATGAATGAAAATATGTAATTTGAATTAACACAAAGGTTTGAGTATTCAAAAAAAGTGAAGGTCAATAAAATACAGCACAAAAATGTGGTTACCCCCACGGTTTTATCCCCAACTATTTGTTGGCTGAAAAGTATAAACCACATTCCACTATGTGGCGTTTTGATCATGATGGGCAATTAGCTTGCGGTGTTTGACCCCACCGCTAGTAGCACTGGGCGCCTTAAGGTGGAATATAGAAATTACTTGCAGTGGTGCTTGCGGTGACTCACAGTAAGTACCATCGCAAGTACCACTGCAAGTGATTTATTTAGGTTTTCTATGGAATACTTGCGGTGGCAGAAACCAACATGTTTGTTTCCTCAAACGGCAAATGACTTGCGGTGGCAAAAATGATCTCCGCAAATGGTCCCCCACCGCATAGTGGAATATGGCCTTATTGCAGGTGTTGCCCTTGTGTAAAGATACAATGTCAATGACCCACCTCTGTGTCGGGTCGAGCGGAGTGCGCGCCTTCTTCTTCTTGCGGGCGTTGGGCACCCAGACGTAGTACTTCTTGGCCTGGAAGGTCTCGTGCCAGTCGCTCTGAAGGTCATCGAGGTCAAACACCTCCTGAACCTCGACCTTGTTCATCGCGCCCTTGATCGGGATGCCGTTTCCGGAGAGCGTGGCCAGCCGCATCGGGCTCGCCGGGGTCGCGTTAGGCGCGCGCACCTTGGGGAAGCTAAAGGGAGAAGGATACTAATTAATGTGTTCTTTTAACTCATTAATCAGTGTGTGTTATTAAGGATTGCCTGGATATTTAAAACAGTGTTTATATCAAAGCAGCACCGGTATGATACAGAAAGAGTTGAAACAGCGAATAATCAGAAAAAAATCACAATTTTCATGAAACAATACAACAGGAAATGGTACACGTGTTAGTTTTACCTTAAAAAAATTGAGCATCATGTTAAAGCCGGACAGGTAAATCTATGGAAAACATCAGTAAAATGTTTATGTTAAAAAGACCGAAAATAAAGTGTTTCTTATTCTTTACTCCTAAGTAGTTATGGGAGGTTGTGTGCACATGATCAACATTGTCACTATACACTCACAAGAGCTTGACTGGCCCATGTTCATTTGGAACAAATCAACTTAAAATCTATCTTAAAGTAAACTACCGTAAAACCCCTAATATAAGCGACGCTAAGGTAAGGGTTACCCACAGAAACAAGAGTTTATCAGGATTTGAGTTTTGAGGTGCGGCCTAATTTAGGGTTTTCCACACCATTTGACACTGTGGGCTTCTGAAAAACTTTCTGTTAGAAATAAGCCAAATGAAACTCAAAAGAAAGGGCGCGGCTTTAAATAGGGTGCATCTTAAATTAGGGGTTTTACAGGACATCCTCCTACTTCATGGTTGGGTAACCTAAAAACGCATTTGGGGTTTAAAAAAAATGAAAATCAAACTCCAAAGTATGGGTTCCGAAAAGCATTCTGGCGCCACAGTGATTTTCTTACTAATAAATTTGTTAACTAAAATTTTGTTTTGTCTTCAACTACAAGAATATTCTTCAGAAATATCTCAAAGAATCTTGATTGCGAGACAAAACACTTAGTACTCTTGTAGCTTGGAAAAAAAAAGAAATGTTTTAATCTGGAAACTAGTAGAATAAAAAGACTTCCTAATTTTGTTTTAGAAGCAACTACAAAAGACAAAACCCTTCAGGAGTCCTGGATTCAAAGTTGCACTTAGATGACTTAAACCGGAGTGTTGTCCAATGCAAATATTGAAATGATACAGGAAAAATCCTCTGTGAAATCATAAGTGGATAGCAAATTCAAATAGGACGGTAAAAAAGAACAATTCTGGGAAAGGGCATCCATTAAACATATTCAGAAGCCAACTACTTGGTGGTTTCTACAGGACCGACTACACCGTGCTAACTACAGCCCCATACCCACTACGGTAGGCGATTCGGACCGAGTCGGCCGACTGATCGGCGCTAACATCAATCAAATTCTACGAGAATAATCGGACGATTTTAGCAATGATTCACAGCACCTGTCTGTATGCAATACTGAGACGTACTAGTTCAATATGAATTTGTGTGTAAAATTCTGCAGATTATTTGAGTAGAATCTGCTGATTTTAGCATTAGTTGGCCGACTTGGTAAAAGCAGCATAGTGTGTAAGAGTCTTAAGCCCCATACCCACTAGGCAATTTTTACACAGTCGGCCGACTTATCAGCAATAAAATCAGCCGATTTTAAGAGTACAATCGGCTGGCTTTAGCATCGTCTCATATCAAACACACACATTTCAATATGATATATACATACAGGCAATCATAGGAGTCGGCCAATTTTACCGCTGACTCATCGGCCGACTGTGTAAAAGTTGCCTACTGGGTATGGGGCTTTACATCTTGACTACTGCTGACCTGGCCAGAGAACACCCGCTCGGACTCTCCACAAAGTTCACGTGGTGCATGCTGAGTAGATGGGAATTTGAATGGAGAGAGACCAGGAAAATATTGATTATTTATGAGTACCTTATATCTCACAACCTGTAAATATTTGGAAAATCAAAGCCAATCATCAACATCTTTTGAATATATATAAAAGACCTTGCCAATTTCATCTTATATATTCAGTATAATTATAGTTTCAGATACTAGAATGTATCGCGTTATGTAAACATATGTATCATGATTGACCATAAAATGATTCCCGGAATAACACCATCATAGTCTCAAACATAACTATTCTATATTTATTGTTACTTTGTCTTTTGAACAGTTTCTAACATACTAGGGCTAAGTTCCTCACAAAGTTTCTCTAATTTCTTAGCACACACACCATGAATCACAACGTCAGGATCCAAAACATACCTTGAGAGAGTTTAGCTTATTCTGTAGCTATTTTGTAGTGATAGATCATAAAATGTATGGAGAAGTCACAAAACTAGATTAAAACAAAGACGAGGAACAGAGACTTTCGGCCACCAACCAATAAAACAAAAATAAGAAAAGGTTCAATATTCTGGTAGATGTGTAGCATATTGAAAGACAATCAAAATATCAGCTTTGAAAGTATAGAATGGAAAGAACCAAATTAAACAGTTGATATACTAAGAACGTCGATATTTTCGCATGTAGAAATACAATTGCATTTTGCAACAGAAAAAAAAAAGCGATAAAAGAAATTCTCCGTGTACAAGAATTTGCGAGTTTCTGATATTGCTATTCACAGAGACGTCTAAATAAATTCGAGTTATTTTGATGCCCGTGAATTGCCCAAAATATGTACAGTGTAAAGATATACAGTATGCTTTTAGTATTCTTGAAGCAGTCGATAATTCAATATGGCTGACAGTGCAAGTAATTTTCGATTGCCTCTTTTTACAGCATAATATCAAATCCTGTATTGTGCTATTCCTCTAGGTGTATGGTACGGCCGTGTCTATTCTCACATCTAAAAAAACCCACACATCTAAAAAATCACACATCCACGGACCCATGCGCGATGATTTAAGGCCCATGCGCGATGATTTAAGGCCCATGCACGATGATTCAAGGCCATGCGCACATCTAAACATCAAAACATCTACACATCCACACCCACGAGTAATGAGGGGAGTCATTGCTCGTGGATTCAAAGTCATTGCACCTTAAAATCATCGCGCATGGGCCGCAAATCATCGCGCATGGGCCGCAAATCATCGCGCATGGGCCGCGTGGATGTGTAGGGAACCCATGCGCGATGATTCCCGTCATCGCGCGAGGGTTCCCGTGGATGTGTAGGTAACCCACGCGCAATGATCCCCATCATTACAGGTTCCCGTGGATGTGTAGATGTGTGGATGTGTGAATAGACGGTCCCGTATGGTACATAGTGATATCTATTAGTATTAAACGTAATAAAGGTAAAATCGAGTCAAGATGATACATCAATGATAGAAGTTTTCACTGATTGGAAATACTTAGTCAAAATTAAGAATCCCGGGAGCGCTAAATGAAGGGAAGAAGTGGTGAAATATAAATCAGTGATGTTCTAGACTACCAGGCTGTGAAAGAGCGTGTCGTGAACTTAACCTGAAGCGTCCTGAGGATTTAGTGGAGCTGAAAGTAAGACGCACATCTGAAAACGATTCTAGAGATGCTCCTGAAAACGGAGAATACACACTTTAGAGACGTGTTTTGATCTCCCAGCAGTTATATAGAACCGTTTGGTGAGTGTTACCTTCTGGAATACTGGGCTCTTTCCCTGAAGTTGATTTTTTGAAAAAAAAAATGGAACAATTTTTTTTCGACTTTGCGCCGTCAAGGCCAGTGTAGAATAAGATGGGCTGGACGAAAAGTAATCAAATGCCTTTGAAGGACCACGACTACCGCGAAAACTTTGCAGACTGGCTCCTTTCTTACTTATTCTAGATTTAATGTGGAAACTGTTATCTTTTTTCAGTTTGATGTGAACTTTAGGCTTTTAGGCACCTATAAATAATTCATTTCAAAGCCAATCAAGCGCCTATCATCTGTGACCTTAGACATAACAGTCGAGTTTTGATTTAAGAAAACCAATGTTGACAAAAAGGGAATACCGGTAAACGTCATCAAATTGCACCGGAATTTTAATGAAATAAAAAAATCTGTAGACATTTAAAATTCAATACTTTTAAAGTTTACTCTACTTTTCAGTCTAATTGTAGAACTAATTGGTTTTTATGCCATTTCCAATGTCAGTTGCTGTAAAAAATGAAAACTTCTCCTACCTCTCTCGTGTCCTTGTTCGGGCAAGATTGGCAATCGACCCCGCTCGCTCATGTTTTGGTCGCCCTCCGAATTTGGTTGGGTAACGATCTCTAGTATCCTCTCCATAGTCTTCCAATAGGTTGACTACTTTTTGAGTTGGTAGACCTAATAAAGTTTGATAGAAGTGTGCACAATTAATGACAAGTATCAACGTAATTTTCAATTTTTTAAATTCAACTTAATACGGCGTGTTCCAGATTGGCCGTCCGTTAATCCCCTCATGTTCACTTTAGGAAGGTCGACGGACGGCCCTGCCGAGGGAGCATCTGATGGTGAGGTTCAACAGAAGAGAGGGATATATATTTAGTTTATTCCCAATTACAACTGTGGAAAACAGTGACTAGGATTAGGAATAGGGACGAGTTAGCCTTTTAGGTATGAATCCTAAAGATCTATCAGAAGAGAGGGATATATACTTAGTTTACTGCCCAATTACAAACTGTGGAAAACAGTGACTAGGAATATGGATGAGTTAGCCTTTTAGGTATGAATCCTAAAGAACTTTCAGAAGAGAGGGATATATATTTAGTTTATTGCCCAATTACAAACTGTGGAAAACAGTAACTAGGAATAGGGACAAGTTAGCCTTTTAGGTATGAATCCTTAAGATCTGTCAGAAGAGAGGGATATATATTTAGTTTATTGCCCAATTACAAACTGTGGAAAACAGTAACTAGGAATAGGGACGAGTTAGCCTTTTAGGTATGAATCCTTAAGATCTGTCAGAAGAGAGGGATATATATTTAGTTTATTGCCCAATTACAAACTGTGGAAAACAGTAACTAGGAATAGGGACGAGTTAGCCTTTTAGGTCTGAATCCTTAAGATCTCTCAGAAGAGAGGGATATATATATATATATATATATATATATATATATATATATATATATATAGTTTATTGCCCAAATACAAACTGTGGAAAACAGTGACTAGGAATAGGGATGAGTTAGTTTTAGGTATGAATCATAAAGATCTTACAGAAGAGAGGGATACATATTTAGTTTCTTCCCCATTATTAAAAAAGTGGATGGGGGCCTAGGCGGGACCCCCCTCCCTCCTCAAGGGCCCCAATTAGCGCAGGGGGCTGGCGACCCATAGGTCCAAAGCACTGAAACGACGTCCAAACGAAATACACACTTTATTACATTGAGCTTGAAGCCAAACTGATACAGTCTGGTCTCTCCATTTAACTCAGTTTCCGTTTTAATCTAATAGGAAAATGAAAATAAACCTAACAAACAAAACCATTCATTGGTATCTATTTTGGATACAAAACAGGACTCAGTGAATAAATTTAAGAAAAATAAAACATTATGAGAACTTTCTTTACCTTCATCGTCACTGTCAGTGTCCGATGAGACGTAGCGGGCTCGCGGTAACCCTCTCGTACAGCGTCGCTGGGACTGCCAACAGGAGGGGTGCTGGCACAGCGGGCCGCAGAACGTCTCATCATGGACCACCTGCATCGCTGTAAGATAATGACAACAAACGGTTAGATCAGGGTAATAAAAGAAGGTAACAGGGAGAAACAGTAATAAGGAATGTGACTTGGACCAATGCTAGTCCTCATATGTGGATAACATCTTTAGGGGAAAATACAAGAGCCACCCCTCTGTCACATCTCTTATAAGTCATTCTATTTGTAGTTAATATTACGTAAGTCTCAGATCCTTTTTTTAGATCCTGATTTTGAATTTAGGAAAAGAATGAAGTTTAATCCTAATAATACATTAAATGAGGTATTCATGATTAATATTAAAAAAGGAGAAGCAAAAATGCCTCTAATAGGCTCTATGCAGGAACGCTTCTCTTCTTTTTATCTGTTAAAGGGAAATGAATGAATCCATAAAAAGTCAGTCATTTTCAAGAGTAAATAGATTACATGCTATAAATGAAGCTGAGCTGCATTATATAAATATGTATATCACTCAATACGCATTTTCAAGCAATTTAAGACACAATATTATTTTGTACCACAAGATATTTCTTTAACTAATGCACTTTGTCAGTCGTTATTTCAAGATGCTATAAAAGTCATTTCTAGCGCTATAGCATTAGGCCTATTTGTAAATAATCCATAAAAGATAAATGATATTAAATCATCGCCCAAGCATTTGTTTGTTTATAAAAACAAAACAAAAACAAAACAAAAAATCACACACACAAACAAAAGACGATTTACTCTGACCTAAACTGTTTCTATGAGTATAATTCTACACTAAGTGACTAACCCTCCCCTAAGCGCTAGGCTCTCCTTTTTTATTACAAATATATATATATATATATATATATATATATATATATATATATATACATTTGTAAAGGTGAACATCAACATGACACTTCATGACGTTCTTTATGTCTTGAAATACTGACTGACATATTACATTCTAAACTAAATGTGTATTCATGTTATCAGTTATGGTATTGGGTAAGTACCAAAAGTAGGTTTAAATTCAATCAAACATTCAGCAACAGACCCTGGTTGATCATCTAACTACTCTCTAAGGTAACAGGTGAACTCGGCCCTCTGGTGAACTCGGCCCATGGTGAACTCGACCCACTAGTGAACTCGGCCCGTTTTTTAAATACATGATAATTTCATATTTAGCCATGTAATTTACCAATATTTAATACTGGAACTAATCTAGAACTTTGAAGGTAAGTGAAAGTGCTATTTTAGGTAAGTTCCCCCAGGAAATCACCCTTATATGCTGAATCATGTAATTTAGACTTTCACTTTAGAATTTATTTCAATGAACTTTTTACATGTTTAATGATATCCAAATTCGTAAGAATATTATTATACATGTTAGATCAACTTTATCAATGTAAAATAATGAGAAACAGGTATAATCTCATGGTACATAGATATGTGTTCATCAATCATTTGCGATCACACATCATCATTTTTTTTTGTCGTACGGCTGGTTTGTTTACATTTTGACACTCGACTGTCAAAGTAGTTATCGCATAAACGTACCATTGCAAGCCGTGTCAGCGCCATAAGATTTGATATCATTGCACAAAATACATCTATAATGAATCCACATGTGTAACAAATTCAGAAACATTCGTTATTTTAATAACATACCGTTGTTGAGAGCTCAGCAGAGCTCAAATACTAAATGAAATCCACGTAAATCATCCATACGCCGCCATTTTGAAACAATCCCCTGGCAACTTTTAGCGCCGCAGCAAATGATTTGCTCTCCTGTGATTCGCTGAAATTACCACACACAATAAATTAAGATTACTCCAAAACCCTACAGTATTTCATTGATAGTTTTAGTTAAGGAATAAGTAAAATAACTGTAATTTGTGGAATTTTATAGAGAACATTAGAAAGGTTTAAAATCCGCTTGTTGACCCCGAGACTGTCACAGTGATCGCCTGAACGAACATGGATGGCACCCTCAAGAAAATTGCCGCCGAGGCGGGCACTTTCTTTACCCGAGCTAAACAGGTACGTCGTTTTAGATATCCTAAATATAAACCTGAGATGATCTGCCTTCATGTGGATATGTTTCTCGAGAAATTCGGTTTGATCGCGGTGTAAAATTTCGGAAAACATGGTTTGACAGACAGGGGTGCCCCCCTCGGGCTCCAACCCCCATCACTCGGCGAACGGCCGTAGACAGAGAACTGAAACCACTCTCATAGAAATAACTCATCTTCTGAGCCAGTTGTACACTATATTTGTAGAATTCATACCAATGGATACAAAGAGAAAGCTCATATTTGAATAGGGTTCACGGGGGATATTTATTTTGAGGGGTTTGAGTAGAAAGGCCGGGGTAAAATGAGATTTGTTGTGTCTCGTTTTTCGTCGCTCTCTCCTCTTTCCTGGCAGGGTTTCATTTCCTGGGTCGTGATGTTGTGGTCAAAGTTCCGCCGCTGTCCCTGTATTGATGTTGTTATTTACAAGCTGATAACCTGGTTCATGTTATGGATAACAATGACACGGCGTTACGAGAACGTTTTCTTCGTCAATTATTCAATTTCACAATGGTCAGATTGAAACAGCTGAAATCTGTTTAGATATCTAACTTACAGTTTAAGTTTTTGATTTGTTAGAATTGGAGTTTACTGTTAGCTGTAGTTGTCGATTTACGGTCTATTACCAAATTCAAATACACTTAATACTTTATTTACAGCGTTAATTTGAAACTCTACTTCAGAAATAATTGACCAATTATTACAATTGACACTTTATAGTGGCACTCATCAAAAAGTGGGCGTGGCACTTTGGACACAGCACAATTATCCTCAAATGCTTGTTACGTGTTAATAACAGTTCAAGTCCTATCTAAAGACAAATTAGGATTGCTTTTGTAATAACTTTCATTGCTTAACGTCATATTTTCAACCGCTCTTACGCAACATTGCACAATTTCACTGTCTTAGAACTAATAGAAGTCGAAAACAATCATTTATTTATGTCTTGAAGCATTTTGGACTAACAGACTCAAGAGTTGTGAGGCCTTCCGATAAGCCCATCCCAGTTGACAGTAACTATAAAGTTTACCATGATATATTCTCAAAATTGCTTTGGTGCCTATTCCCTGAAGGAAGTTGCACAATACAAAATTAACCAAGCAATTTGGTTGACATATTGCTCCTAAAATTTTTATAAGGCCAAACAAAAAAAATTGTTGTGTTCAGGTAACCCTACGTACCCTAAATTTTTGGCCCTACCCTAACTTTTTTTTAGGAATTTTTTTTTTTTTTTTTTAAATCCAAAGAATTGACCTAAAGTACCATGGAAAACCATAAAACAGTACATAGATACTCAGGGTATGTATTTTAGATGCTAAAAATGCTTTTTGAGAATATTTGGAATATCTTTTTTATTTCCAACACTGGCCAGGCACCCCTCTGGCAAGTAAAAAGAAAAAAAGCAAAAAGAAAAGTTTTTTCGACCTACCTACCCTATTTTTTTCGACCTATGTTACCTGAACACAACAATTTTGTTTGTTTGGCCTAATATGACCTTACATTTTTAACTTTTCCCCATAGGAACCAATAGTTAAGCCTGTCGGTCCAACCTATAATGTCCAACCCTATTTTGCCTGAAATACAGTATTTTGATTGGCTGTCAAACCTGCAAATCTGCCAATTGATAAAATTGAAGAAATCATAATGTTTTAGCAGTACTTGGGGATATAGAAAAACACAATTCTTGCTTATTTGAAATAATAAAAAGTCTTGGAGACAAGGATGGCTTCTATGGTTATTTTGTCCAACCCTTATTCAACCCTGGGATATATAATACCCAATGTGGGATGGGCTTATTGAACTCATTCTTTTAAGACTCTTTGTTGTCAATAAAAGCTCTACTACTACTACTTTAAGGTCTTTATTTTCAACACTGCCAGAGTCCCATTTCTAAGTAAAAAAGACTTTTGGTTTTGGAGGGCAATGCTCAATACTGTCGAGCCCTGGACAGGCTGTACTTTTGAGTATGACACGTGGATTTAGAGTCAGACAGGGTTGATTTTGTAAAGTATATGTATGGCGATAATGCCTATTCTCTGACTCACGTTTGATTGACTCTCATTGGAATGTATGAGGATGGACAGGGAATCCTCTAAACACTACCTGCAACGATTCGTCAAGAGACTGGCTATATTCATTTGATAAAGACTTATCATTTGAACGAATTTACAGTAAAATCTTTTTTTTTTACGCCGGAGGTCAGCCCCTCTGTTTTTTTCTTTCTCCAGTGCATCTACAACGTATTCATTTTTGCACTGTAGGTCTATAGATAATAACGCGCATTTCCGTCACAGCACGAAACTATGATGTGAATGGGGAAAAAAATCGATCTAATAGCATCCACAACAAAAGGTGACATATTAAAAACTTACTACACATACTCAACAAGACCAAAACTTATCATTCTGTAACTTGTTGGTTTTCAGTTTACGGAGGAGAAGCTCGGTCAGGCGGAGAGAACCGAGTTAGACGCACACTTTGAGAACTTACTACACCGAGCCGACAAGACTAAACACTTCACAGAGTCCCTCGTGGATGACACCCGAAATGTTCTGCAGCCAAACCCCAGTAAGTCGGACTTAATTTTCTTCGGTCATTTCTGTTACACTCTCTTGTATTCCAGAGAACCAATAAATAAAGAATATCCTCATTTCTGTTTAGATTAACTTTTCTCCATGGCCAGACATTCAAGCTCAGTGTTCCCACCCCCGTTTTATTTCCCTAGAAAGTATTTTTTTCTGATCAAATTCTTTTAACCTCTGCCCGACAAAAACTATAATTTTTTCCTACCCCCGTTTTATTTCCCTAGAATTTTTTTTTTTCCTGATCAAATTCTTTTAACCCCTGCCTGACAAAAAAGATATTTTTTTTTAATAGCTTTACAACCCCTTCTAGTCGTATTTTTCTTATAGAAATCCCATGTATTTCTTTCTGCTTCTCAGAGATGCCAAATTTTCTTTTTTTTTCTTTTAGCGATTTTGGATTGCACAAATCTGTTTGAAAGTATTTTTGTTTTTGCAAGAAAAATATTTCCTTCCTTTCCCCCTTCTTCATTAGCCCGGGAAAAAACATTAAAAAAACGGTATCATGTATTCAAAACGCTTCAACTGTGATATTCCCCCGAGAAAAACACGATATCCTATCCATAAAACACTGAATATAAGTGCGTAATGTCTTTCTTTCAGAATCTGGGTCCCAACAGAGAATGTTCGGGGGAGGTCCGTGGTTCACTCTTTTCGTTTGTTGGACATTAACATGCTTACATTGTTCAAAGTTCAGCCTGAAATTCTGGGATGGAAAATCGTTTTTGAATGGGGTTGCCCTCTCACTCATTAAAAAAAAGATGCCCAGCCTCGGAATATGATAGCTCTTATTCTTCCTTGTTTTAATATGTTTTTTTTTTAAATAAGAAAGAGATGTCCCTTTGAGTCTGCCTCTGTTAATAACGAAATATTTCCTCTTTTAATGTTTCATTTGTATATATGTTATAATATACAATTGGTTTACTGATATTCATTAAAACAATCGGTACTCTTTTGTAATATAAAAAGGCGTTTGTTGATAACAATATGCTATATCTGTCCACTTGGCATCCCAGGCCCTCACATTGTTTGCCCGTTAGTATCTGTCTAAGCGATTGGACTTTTCCATCCCTGAATTACACGTTCTCCTTTCCTGATCCCCCAGCGTTCATGAGTTAAATACTGCATCAAGGTTAAGATTGTTGCATGGTATGCGCATTACCAGTTGCCTCATATAGTATATTCCCTGAAAAGAGTTAAATGTTTTCCCATCTGATAAAACACACTTTTTATAAAAATTGGAAAAAAACCAAGAGAAAATACCCTTCGTACAGAATTGATAAAGAATTATTTCATTCTACGGTGACCAACGTCTTGTTGACATAATATGCAGTAGGTAATAAATCTGCAGCACATTGGCCTTCAAAATGACAAATTGCACTGTTGAACCAGGTAGTTTCCAGTTGTATAAAACTAATAAGCACTCTGTTTACCGTAAAACCCCTAATATAAGCTGCAGCTTTAATAATGGTTAATCTCAGAAATAAGAGCTTATCAGATCTCAATTTTGGGGGTACTTCCTGAATGAGGGTTTTCAAAACATTCACTTGTAAACATGTACTGCTGAAAAAAAGATTCTTGAAATATAGCAAGATGGATACTCAAAATTGTGGGTTCCACTTAAAATAGGGTGTGATTAAGATTTTGATGGTAGATGCAGGAAGTTGTGCGGGCGGGCGATATCCAGTAACCCAGACTCATGTGGTGAATTGCCAGACGGAAATCACTACAAAATCAATTTACAAACTTACAAATGAAATAAAATGTCTCAAGAAAAAGAAATAAATATAAGTCAGATTGCTTCCCCAATAGACACGCTGGGTGTGGTGAGACGAGGTTCTCGTGACTCTCGGGGCTCGGCTCACCAGGCCCGGTCAGACCGAGTCTTGCAGGGGCCACATTGAATTATTGATCACCCGGCGCCTTGGTCTATACGTCCTGAATCTAGGGCAGGCCCGAAGGGAGTTAGGTCACACTACACTACAGCTCAACTCTCCCAGGGTCTGGGGGCAGTTTCCCTGTCCCGTGGAAGGGTAGGGTGGGATTATGTTAATGAGGGGGGGGGGGGTCAGACTACACTCACGTCTCAACTCTCCCAGGGTCTGGGGGGAGTTTCCCTGTCCCGTGTAAGGGTAGGGTGGGATTATGTTAATGAGGGAGGGGGGGGGGGTCAGACTACACTCACGTCTCAACTCTCCCAGGGTCTGGGGGGAGTTTCCCTGTCCCGTGTAAGGGTAGGGTGGGATTATGTTAATGAGGGAGGGGGGGGGGGTCAGACTACACTCACGTCTCAACTCTCCCTGGGTCTGGGGGCAGTTTCCCCGTCCCGTGTAAGGGTAGGGTGGGATTATGTTAATGAGGGGGGGGGGGGGGTCAGACTACACTCACGTCTCAACTCTCCCAGGGTCTGGGGGGAGTTTCCCTGTCCCGTGTAAGGGTAGTTTGGGATTATGTTAATGAGGGGGGGGGGGGGTCAGACTACACTCACGTCTCAACTCTCCCAGGGTCTGGGGGGAGTTTCCCTGTCCCGTGTAAGGGTAGGGTGGGATTATGTTAATGAGGGAGGGGGGGGGGTCAGACTACACTCACGTCTCAACTCTCCCTGGGTCTGGGGGCAGTTTCCCCGTCCCGTGTAAGGGTAGGGTGGGATTATGTTAATGAGGGGGGGGGGTCAGACTACACTCACGTCTCAACTCTCCTAGAGTCTGGGGGCAGTTTCCCCGTCCCGTGTAAGGGTAGGGTGGGATTATGTTAATGAGGGCGGGGGGGGGGGGGTCAGACTACACTCAAGTCTCAACTCTCCCAGGGTCTGGGGGGAGTTTCCCCGTCCCTTGTAAGGATAGGGTGGGATTATGTTAATGAGGGGAGGGGGGGGGGGGTCAGACTACACTACAGCTCAACTCTCCCAGGGTCTGGGGGGAGTTTCCCTGTCCCGTGTAAGGGTAGTTTGGGATTATGTTAATGAGGGGGGGGGAGGGGGGGGTCAGACTACACTCACGTCTCAACTCTCCCAGGGTCTGGGGGGAGTTTCCCTGTCCCGTGTAAGGGTAGGGTGGGATTATGTTAATGAGGGAGGGGGGGGGGGGGGTCAGACTACACTCCCGTCTCAACTCTCCCTGGGTCTGGGGGCAGTTTCCCCGTCCCGTGTAAGGGTAGGGTGGGATTATGTTAATGAGGGGGGGGGGGTCAGACTACACTCACGTCTCAACTCTCCCAGAGTCTGGGGGGAGTTTCCCCGTCCCGTGTAAGGGTAGGGTGGGATTATGTTAATGAGGGGGGGGGGGGGGGGTCAGACTACACTCAAGTCTCAACTCTCCCAGGGTCTGGGGGGAGTTTCCCCGTCCCTTGTAAGGATAGGGTGGGATTATGTTAATGAGTGGGGTCTTGGCCTGGTTGGGGTAATACATTGAATTGTATGTAATCAGTTTAATTGTATGTAATGACACAGTTAAGTGTTAGACTGAAATGGGATACATATAAAAACAAAGATATTTAGCTTCACTGTTAGTTAACCAAAATGTTAAAGAAAAATCAATGAAAAAGAATTAAACGTACAATGTCCCTGAAATGATACAGATATATTGAGACTTCTCAAAATGTGGCAAAAGACTCCACTCTGGTGCTACCTTGAAAACCGAAACACAAAATGCAGATAGATCTATATAAAGAGCATATGTACAGGTTTTTCTGCCTGCATTTGCTTTACAAAAAAATCAATTCATGAAGCTTTGATTGCTTCCCGAAGTAATGATACTTTCGGTTTATTGGGCAGAGAAAATAGGTTTAAGAACGCATCATGATGCAACGCCTTGTTGACTATGTTTCTGTTGCGCCTTGGATGTGCATTGTTCGTTTTAAGAGCTGGCTCCATGGTTGAATTTTTATTCGTCTTTTTAGTTAAGTCTCAGATAACTGTAAAGTCCCATAAAAATTGATGAAAAGCTCTAGATTTGATATATACCAGCCACATTTTATTTTGCTGGCATACAATAAATTCTGTCGTAACTATGCAGTGTTCGAGACTTACGCCTGACCAGGGCCTATGGCCCACAATTTCATATCAGTGCCCACAGTTTTCGGGGGGAAATTAATTAAAATCGGCTGCAATGGCCAACAAATTTTCTGATTTAAACATGACTATAGTCCTGATGGCCAACACCCTAGAATAGAGAATTTCTATTATCTTAATCGTCTTACTTTGCTTAATGCAGATATATAAGGAGGGGTTCTAGGGAATTCTTCCTACCACGGATAGCAAATTTCCTGTGTCTTATCTGCAGAATTAACAACATAAAAGGACATGCTTGGAAATATGTTGACCAACCATAAGGCTCAAGTCGCGAAATTTTCCTTAATCTTAGCATCATTTATGGTTGATCACGAGGGAGAACTAATAATGACTATTTTTCATTTTGTATCTGTATATGTTTAATATTTTTCAGTTGATTTAAAAATTCATTACAAATCGATATATAGCAAATATTTGTGTAACTTCTATAGTTTTCCCAGTGTTTTTCTTGACAAAATTAGTCCAAATTAACCCGCAGGTTCCTGAAAAACTGTAACTTGGCTATTCGTGAATACCATGAATCCTAAAACAGTACCCAAAAAAAAAGAAAAAAGAAAAAATAGATGAAAAGAAAAAGAAAAAGAAAAAAGTACATGTCTATAAATGTGGCTGATGATGTTTTCAGACGCGCGTATGGAGGAGTCGGTCTTTGACAAACTGGACCGTAAGAAGCGGGAGCGCGCGACTGAGACGGAGGTGCTCGGTCAGACCATGATCGACGCCGCCAACGAGTTCGGACCAGGAACATCTTATGGTAAGTACACATGCAGTTTTTGGGGTGTTTTGTTTTCAATCTGTTTATTCCAGGGCGTGCTTGTGGTAGCTTTTGGTTAGGTACCTGTTTTGGGATATTGCACATGAAAGACCCCTTGCCACTCTTCGAAGTGAGTAGGGTATCTCATCAGGTGGCAGGTGAAAAGCATTACCATGTTCAGTCTGGAAAGAACCTTGTGTGGTTGGTCGGATGTTAGACTACCCCAACAAACAAACTAAGGTACCTATTTGGTATGTACACAATTTTAGGAGTGTATTTAGAAGAAAATCTTTCTATTCCAGTGTGTTGATATTCTTGCAGTATTTTATGGTTAGGAACCTTTTTGGGGTCCTTGTTATTAGATTTTTTTTGTGCGGTCTTTCTTCGTGTTTTGGGGTCAAATATTTGAAACCAGGCTAACAAATTCTGGTAGACATCTGGTCATTTGAGGTCCACTACTCCTCTCAATCCACATGTAGTTCACACATCAATTCTACAGACTTATTCTGAGTAGTTTAAAGTAGGTTTTCAATGGATAGCCTACTTGACTAGTGTCAGGGTTAGAAACCAACATTGATTCCGTATATATGCAATGCGGGTAATGTGTATGGGAGTAGGTCACGTTGAAGTAAACCTATTAGTAGTAAAGGGAGAAAAAAGGCTGTGTTCAGCTAACCAGTCAATCATTATATTTTGGCCCTACCCAACCTTTTCAAAAAAGTATTAAAAATCAATAAAATTAGCTTAAAAGCCAGGAAGTAACATATACTTGACCGTGATGTGTTTTAGATGCAAGACATTTTTGTATAAGGTGTCTGATGTAACTTCAAAATGTTCTAAAATGCCAGAGTCTATATGTCTAAATTAAAAAAAAGAAGGAAAGTAAAGTAATAATAATAATAATAATAATAATAAAAATAAACCCACAAACATTTATCGACCTACCTCACCTAATTCTTTCCACCTATGTTACCTGAACACAACTCGTTTGGGTGGCCTAATAGACTATACATAATCCAGGCTGCACTAAGCCAGGAGCTAGATAATTCTATAGTCATGGCTCTCACAGGTCGCAATACAAAGATCAATACTCTGAAACAGCTGTTCATTTATGCAAATAAATCCATGGAAACCATCTATCGTATATAGAAGTGCATACTTTGTACAGCTGGCGTGTTAGCTATAAAACTATAAACCTAGAGGGAAGTCTAGTATGAAAAGTAATATTGTCGAAAATGAAGGACCGTCAATCTGCGTAGAATAGTTCTTTCTTTTTTTCCTTTTTTCTTTCCTTTTTCTTCTTTTTTTCACTCTTTCTTTTTTTTTTTTAATTATTAAACATTCATCCTGAGTGAGTCTAAAACTCTAACAGCACGTAATACAATCTTTTAGCTTACTAATTACTGGTCCATAGCTTAGTTGTCTTAGTTCACCTGAATCTGTTACGCACTTCAGTTTTCGTTGGTAAAAACACTTTAATCTAAAAAAAAAAAAAAAAATCATTCCTGACCACACCCTGAAAGATGAGCTTGTTTTCTCTCCGGCCCTTCGCCTCTTTACCAGGTAAAACTAAGAAGTAAGAAACAGGGATGTGAGATTTCAGAATATTGTCTGAAATCTGATTTTCCAATATGTGAGTCTCAAGCGGCCAAGTGCTAAAATTGTGGCCAAACAGTGTCCAAGGGTCATAAAAAAACAGGGAACAGCATAGTAACTAAATAAAAACAGATAAGAAATTATGCTGAACCTATAGGAAGTTTTCAGATACTTTTCTAACAAAGTTCACATTTTCATTGAAATCTGAAAGGGTTTTGGGAAGCTAATAAATGCTGATAGCTGATGGGCTTTTTTGTTCTTTTTTCTTTTTAAATCAAACCTGACTTGTATTCCTCCAACCGTTCATGTCATGTATCTTATCAGTCCATCATAAATTCAGCACTTTCCTTGGTTGCCCACCCAGTCTCTGCGTGTAATAATCAGTGGTCGTCTTGCGTTCTATTATTCGACCCACCGGGCAGGGGTAATGGGTCGATTAATTCCGTCTGGCTGCTGTGACTGGGCGTGTCGGGGAAGTAATCAACCCTGCCATCAATAACGCCCGCGCTGGACACCGGTCAGCCGCCGGCATGACTGGTACCAGCAGGCGCTGGTCATTCGCGGGCAAGCAGGCTGGTTCCCGGTGGGTCTTGCAGGTAATTTATTGCCGGCTCGGGGAAATGGCTGCAGACTTGGAGCAGTGCCGTTTGTCTTTGGCCGCCCACACATGGAGACTCCCTGACCTCCGGGCCCTGTGCCCGTGCGCTGAGTGCGGCTTTCATTGTCTACCGCCAAGTGCATGGCTGATTTCCTTTCCATCAAGGCTCTTTGTCTCCAATATCCCTCTTAGTTTTTGGTTCCCATATTCCCCATTTTCTGACTGGAATGAATAGGCGTATGCATGTGAATGCAGAGGAAGGCTGTCATGTGTACACCCTGGGGTATATTTCCTCCTGTCTCACTTAGTCTTCAGTGCCCATGTTGTGCAATATCTGGTAAGAAAGAATAGATTTTGGAATCACATGCAGAAATTGTCACCCTCCTTCCCCGCTTCTAATAATGTACATTGTTTGCCTATGAAAGATGATTTTCAACCAATTTCTAGATATAGCCTTGCACCCACAAGAAAAAATACTTTGAGGCTAAGATGTATCTATAGTTGAGAGCACATGCAACCCCTTAAGGCTGTATTCCATTTAACGAAAGTACGTGCTGTGATATTCAGCTGTAGGCAATATTTCCATGGATACCTGCAATTTTATATCACCATTTGCAGTTCTGAATTGACTGCAAATCAGCAGTGCACTTTTGGTATGAGGAATTTGGCCTTAGGGATGCATTTAACATTGGGTTAGCTACAGCTGTGGCACCATGCTTATCTATATGTCAGGCTGTCTTCCTTCTCTCCCCAACCCTTCCCCTTATTCTGTGCCCAATCCCTCTTGTCTGTTGGTCTGTTGGCCTGATCCCCCAGGCTACTGTCAGGTCAAGATAACGGATAGGTCTGCTGCCCGTACCAGTAATCAGCCAAAGACTCGTAACCCGATGTACGTCTAATCTAGAGCGGTGATGGATCCCATGCGGGTTCAGAAGCATATAAATCACAGGTACAGGCTGCAGTCGACTCAGGCACGCTTTAGTTCGAGCTCGCTGAACACCTAACTGATCGCATTACTCAGGTCCATATTTCATGGCCAGTTCTAGGTATGTTCATACATCATTCTAGTGTGGAATTTCCAGCTGCCAACTCTTAATTTATCATATACAGAATTTATTTGCCATACAGGTGGGCTCTCATTCAGCAGTATGTACATCAGATTTCAATTTGGATTCAGCCAACATAACCTCTGTACACATCCTGCTCTACCATCAAGTGAAACAGGCTTGTTTAAAATATTGAGTTCTTCAATGATTGAATAAGTTACAGCTGTTGCCAAACACTGTTAAAAAGGCTTTAACTAAAACCCCTTTTTGCCAATATTTTTATGACCTGTATAATTTCTCAATTCATTTGCAAACCAAATGTTTGAAAAGCCAAAGCGGAACATGTCAGAGTTTTTCCGAGTTGTTATTATGCACGGACAACAGGCATTAGTCATTAAGCCCCATAACCAAGGCTACTGTTACCTCATACATCGTCATCAAAGCGTTGATTAAGGTGGGGCGAGCATGTCGATGCAATATGAACATCTGATGGCCAGTCATTGATGGACTCATTGCGCATTCATACCGACTCATATTGTCCGAAGGCCTCTTTAATAAGATAATGGTCACCGCGCTTTGTGCCATAACACGGGCCTTGGACAGCTGGGAGAAGGGAGCCTTAGGTCAGGTGTAAGTCTACTGTACTAGAGGTCTCTAGTTCAATTCCCTGTGTCAGTTAAATAAGATAATGGTCAACGTGCTTTGTGCCATAACACAGGCCTTAGGTCAGGTGTAAGTCTACTGTATTAGAGGTCTCTAGTTCAATTCCCTGTGTCAGTTAAATAAGATAATGGTCAACGTGCTTTGTGCCATAACACAGGCCTTGGACACAGAGAAAGTAGCCTTAGGTCAGGTGTTGGTCGACTGTATTTGTGGTCTCCAGTTCAATTCCCATTGACAGTTAAATAAGATAATGGTCAACGTGCTCTGTGCCATAACACAGGCCTTGGACACAGAGAAAGGAGCCTTAGGTCAGGTGTTGATCCACTGTATTAGTGGTCTTCAGTTCAATTCCCTGTGTTCTAAATAATGTAAACATGTACTTTTGTGAAATAAACTAAGACTTCTGTTTAAAGGACACCTTGCACATAAATTCAGGAAGTGCTATTTTTTATGTAACTACCTTGGCATAAGTATTCTAAAAATATGTCAAAAGTAAAAATTTGAAAATGTTGAGGTCTTAAGGAGATATTCAGGAAAATATTTCATTTTTGGGAATCCCCTGAATGTTGAGCAACTCAGTACTCCCCTTGCTACGTCACAGCTATGGGAATTCCCTCTAAAGTAACTTTGGGATTCCCTGATAAATGAATGGTTGTAGATGAATATATATTTTAATTTATTATGAGTTGCATTGGGCCAAATATATAGAATTTGGGTTAGAGTGCATAACCCTTATTAGAAATTCTACTGGGATGGGGATTCCCTTCTAATGACAGATGGGATTCCTCAGTAACTCCCCTTGCTACGTCATTTATTAGGGGATTTCCCTTGAAAATGAAATAAAATACATTTTTTTTAATGTCCCATAACTGTGTGTAAACTAGGAATATTCCTTCCATTTTGCGTACATTGATAGTGCAAGTTTGGATTACCTGCTGAATAAAATTCATTGAAAAATATTTGTCCTCCAGTTATGTGCAAGGTTTCCTTTAAGCATTAAAAAGCTAATGTCCATAATACAACACCTTTCAGTCACTTTATTCAGTGACTGGGATTGAGCATAAGTGCTAAGCTTTAGGTATCCAGCAAACTGCTTCAGAACATGGTAGTAAACTGTCCTCTATCACTTTCGCGGCCTCATCTCAAAATCTCCATACTCTTCCAGCAAGATACCACTGTATACAATCAGCAGTCTGTCCCAAAAAAACATTCTGCTTCCCATGCAGCAGATGACCAAATAGGCACCACCCGGCTGGCCAGGAATTTTTAAGAATACATTTTTCTCCTGGTGTATAGGTTCACTAAGGGATGAGGTACAGCAAAAATGATTGTTATGTTTTGATCCCCTGCTGTTTGCCCGCCCTATCACCTTCATCTCATAGATTCGATCACCAAAGACAGAATTTGTCCCAGCTGGTTTTCCCCGTGAAAACGACCTTAGCTGTTGGTATGGCGTAAAACACCCAACACTCACTCATTCACTTCAGTGTCCTGCGCTATAGAAAAGCACCTTACTTCATAGAAAAATCCTACTCTACTGCATCGGAACCTAATCTGAGCAGGGAATGAAGGTTGTACTCCAACCACTTTGAGCTTTCTTTTATCACAATGTTCACAAAGATACATGATGGATGAAGATTACTCTTCCTCTTTTTTTGTACAAAGTGATGATGTATTCCCTATTACAAACTTCTCTCACCACAACAGTCCATAGGCAAGGTGCCATTTGGCATAATGTTGCCCCCGCGATCCCGGGCTAACTGATTTATCGGGTATCGGCCATCACCTGCTGCTATTGTTGTGTTATACGTCCGGACCACCGGGCCTCGAAGGGAATGGGACCAGGCAGGCAACTTGACATTGAATGGGATTTGCCAGGAACCAGCAGCCAGTTGTGGCGCCCTCTAGCAGGCAGTAGTGGAGTCATATGGACGATAATAGGGGACATTTCAATGATAAATGGATGAGGAAAGAGGAGGGGGGGAACAGGGAGAAGTTTTCTGTGGCAAAGTTACAATTGCAAAATGTAATGACGACTCGGCTACAGCATATCTAAAATAGCTGCATTTCAGGAATTAAATGGCAAGAAATTATCTTCTTCCAACGAAACTTCATGTTGAAAATTTCTAATTTGATTGTAACAAATAACGATAGGGTGAGAACTTGCTGATAATGAATTGACATGTGATTCTTGCAGGATGATGTTAACTTGCTTCATGCTCGCATTCAATTAAGATATTGGTCTTGCGCTGGAGAGATTACTTTGCGAGTTTCCTCTTTTACCGGGTAGAAATCTGTAAGAAAGTAATAACACCCAGTTGTGAGAGGTTTCCTGCAGTGACGGCAGTGTCGGATAGCGATAAGTTTCTGATGAGATACAAAACTATGGAGGCTCTAGACCCTAGACATTATAGTGAGAAAGTCATTTTCTTCCTAATGAAGAAATATATGAAACATTACTGCTTGATGCAAGTAATCATAGCTGTATCAGTATTAAAATGCTTGTTTATCAAAAATATAAATATTGTATCACCTGCCTAGTCAAGTACATTTACCTTTTATCGTGAGAGGACTTTTCTATGTCATTTTCCAACAAATTTCAAACAATTATAAGGTAAAGCATTTTGAACTTTAAAACTGAATGTTGATTATAAGAGATACTTTAGTTTACAAATGGGAGCCTCAGGAGTCAAGAAGACGTGATGAAATTAGAAATTAGTAAGCATTTCTGAAATCCAACATGTGACATAGGGACCCCCCATACATAAAAGGCCCCGTTCTAATCATGCCGCATTCCCCCTGACTTCATTTTCTCACCTCCACACCACACCTCCCCGTCCCCACTCCTCCCGCCGCCCATATCAGGCCCCGGGAACCAGGTTACCATGGCGACTGATAGGCTTTGTGGCAGTTCGTCCTCTCCTTACCTGGGCCCGCGTCTTACGTTCCCGAACTAATATGGCCGTAACAGGTGTCATATTATAGGGGTATAGACTGGGGGTGAGGGGCTTCATGTTATATGTTGAATTTCAGAAATAGTAATGATGTTGTTCTTATATATTGATTTTGAATGTAGTTTCACGTGTTGTATTTAAGAGTTTTGTATCATCTTGACTAATTTCAGAGTATAGACCTTTTGCATTAATTTTAATCAGGCTAACAGAATCAATGTGAAGAAAAAGATATATGTATACATTTTTGGTTTCATTGGGGAGGTTAAGCAACACCGACGCATCTCGATACGTCAACGTATCTCTAAACTGTCATGCCTTCTATAGGACTACATCTGAAGGGTGTCTGAAATTTGAATCTATATCTTTTAATTACTTGTGAATGATAATACATCCAAGATGGAAAATATTATGATTGTTTGATAATAGCTAGGATAAAAGATACGTTACGTTTACATTAGGTGATGCATTGGGGTTGCTTAACCTCCCTTTTATCTAATTATTACTGACTCAAACCAACTTGAATCGATCCAAATCCTTTAGATACACTCACCCAGGGATCTATTGTGAGGAAAAATTCCTGAAAATATGTAAAATGCAAAACAGAACCCCTGTAAAGCGCAAAACAAAACACGTCTATGTTGAAGAGGAAAATAAATCGTTTATAATAATAACTGGCGAACAATACCCTCCACCTTGTAGATGATTTGTGGGTCTCCTATTGAATCCTGTTTTTTATCGGGTGTTTGTACCGCGGCCCCAATCGCCTGCATGTCATGTGTCGCTGCTTGACGGCCGAGCGAGCTATTTCCGTCTCAAAGCCTGTGATTTGTCGCAAGCTTCAATAAGTTCTCAGCCTGAAAGGTGGGTCGGAGTCCGTGCCCTCCATGTCTGGCCTCCAGTGCTGCCAAAATATTGAAAAACAAACATCTAAGCACATTCAATAAGATGTTACAGTTTTAAAGGGAATAAATGTGGACACAAAAAGGACATCTGTTTTTTTAATCAGGGAAATAGCAAAGTAAAATATCACTTACCCGATTGTTCCCACTCGGTAGGGTACATTGGGTGCGGCACGTGTCGTTGTGAAAAGGCTGCACCAAAATGACTGGGGTCAAGTTGGGCTAGCAGTGCTACTGAAATGTTCATGATTGAATTGACAAAAACTGAATTGAGAAAAAAGCTAGTTTTGTGATAAAAATTATGATCTGGACAAAATTAAGGAGATTATGTGAATCCTTAATCGAATTTCACATAACACCTTCTCTGAAATATAATGCAAATTTAGAATTCCTGCAAAAATCACATTTTTTTGCGTTTTTAATTTTCATTATGACAGATTATGAAGCAGAAGATTATCCAAATACCCAGTGATTTCTAACCCTAAGTGGCTATGTATTCCTTTGAATCGGTGTTAGAATCTGTGCGTCAGCCTAGGTTAAAGTGCAGATTCTTCAGCTAATTCAAATCAAATTTCTGTCCTGCCTTACACCTTCTTGATACTATGTGACACCAAGTTTTATATCATATATTGATAAACTTCCCATGTTTGCTATCGTAAACACCCTCCTTAGAGAACCCCAGACTGTAGTCTGAGACCGAGCCGTGTGGGCTGAAAGTGGTATTACACTACACGACTTGAGCTGCGACATGATGATGTCGCAGAGAAGTTGCACATATAAAAGGCGACGATAGGGGGGACCCAGCACTGACCAAGTGGTTCATTGTGTTTAATTCCCGGTTGGTGTCTGGGTTCACTAAGGGATGAGGTACAGCAAAAGTGATTTTCAGGTTTTGATCCCCTGCTGTTTCCCTGCCCTGTCACCTCATCTCATAGATACGATCGCAGAAGACAGAATTTGTCCTAACTTGTTTTTGCTGTGAAAATGACCCTGGCTGTCATTACAGCGTCAAACATCCAGCACTCACTCACTCACTCTCTGATGTCCTCAAATTGCGCCTATATCGTCGTGCAGTGTAATACGGCCATAATGGTCCCTTTTTGCGGTACCGCCGCCGCCGTGCCACCTTGATTAGGTCTTCCACTGCGCGCAAGATAAGTAAGACTCTTTTAATGGACGTTTCTCATTTACTAATTACTTTGCTGTCGAGCGTCCCAGCCAAAGTGAAATAACTACCAGAAGGGGGCTGAGTATGGAGGGTGAACTGTAAATATACAGTATACATGCAATAGAATGGCAGGGCTTTCATGACGGGGAGCTGAGAAACTATCATTACATAACGCTTATGGGGACCCAGCACTCACTATAATTGGATGAAATTACTTTAAAAAATTTATTATCAAAAAGCAGATAAGGTCACTACATGTAGGGTTCAGGAGAAATATCACTGGCTTTTCCGACTGGCATTTAGTAGGAGAATCTCGTTTTTTCATATATTTTTTTTCTAATTCAGGTTTTGATCCAACATCTCTTTAGCTACCACAGAGTGTACAAACTTCAATTTGAATATTGAATAGTATCTGACCATATATACAGTTATTGAAAAGAAAAACATTTCAAATCGTTTGTAGAAAAATACAACTATCAAAACCCAAGAATTAAGCTTAGTCCTTCATTTATTATGTGCGTTTACGAACAGCGCCCCATAGTCCACGACAAGTCTGGGCTCTGTCTACCGGAGGCGCAGACATGAAATATGGCTCGCCTTCCGATAATATTGATTCTACAACCCCTGAAGCCAGGTTAATTTCCCAGGGAAATGGAAAGTATTACCAGCTTGTAAAGTGAAGTAAATATTGGCTCACGGTGTGAAGACTAAAAAAACAAACAGCAAAAGAAAAATCAATTTTTGAAATTGCGCAAAGAGGGATTGGTTTTGACGAAAGGAAACAGAGCAATGAAAGCGGCTTATCTGAAAGCCGAGTAGGCTTAGTCTGTTTTACCGCATTACCCCTGAGTATACTTAAAATAACATCTTGTTCCTGTTGGATTTAAAAAAAAGCATTAAGTTTTTTTAAAACTTGCAAAGAAAGGTTATTGTTTGCAGGAGAGAGTGCGACCAATGCTGTCCAGATTGAAGGCATTTCTTCGGATGCTCTCGGGTCTTAGAATGGCTTCTTGATTTATTCCTTTTTTTTCTGCTTTTCTTTTTAAAAGCTAAAACATTTGCATGAAAAGATCAGTTTCTGCTGGGACAAAAAGCATGGCATAGCCCTTTTTGATTTGAATATTCAAAAGAGTTTAATATTTTCCCACGAATACCCGTGACGAGGCATAGACTTAAAGAAAGGTTATTGCTCTTGAAGGGAAAAGAAACACAGACAACATCTTAATATTAGGTGACAGTTTGATTTTACCTGAATGTTATAATCTATAATTAGACCATCAAGTTGTTCCTTTCACACTTTTCTTGGTTCGACCCGTGTTGGAGTTGTTATCGAATTAGACAAGGCTGTGATAATGGTCGATAATGGGGGACATAATGAGTTTGGGTCTGATGGGGACCAGCGCCCGTCTCGGGCCTAAATGGCTTGATTCAGCCTTCGCTTATCACCGGCGGCAGGCGTGAGGTTATTTATGAGCCAGTGGCGACAAAGAGCCTGAACAATAGAGTGTGGAGACCGATTCTGCTCGCAAATGTACGTGCTTTGATATGTATGAAGTGAGCTGATATCTTTAATTTGAACTGAATGCCATGCTGAATGAATAATTTTATGACTGACATGTATACATATTTCCCAGAATGCATCTTAATCTAGGCTAGTCTGCAGGTATAATGCAGTAAATAAGCTTTCTGTGGTTGGGAGAATTCCCGCCGGCACTAAACAACTCAATCCCTCCTGAAAAGGCTTTAAATATTTCAGGACTTGTATGGAATCTTAGGTCTGCTTCTTGTTTTTTTTTGTAACTTAGTGTATTTTGCGCTTGTCTCCTGTGGGTAAAATTAAGAAAAGTATCGTTACTCATTATAGACAAATATAAATAGAGAGTAAAGTATTTCGTCAAATAGAACTCAGAGTACCCATATATGGGATGGAAAGGGGCCAATACCTCAGCTTCTTTACACAGACCTCAACTTGAACCCTTTTAAGGAAACCCTCTGCCTTTAAGTTACATAAGTGTTTGGATTGACCGCGCTTACTTTGTTTATCGTGGGCTCGTACAAAGTGGTTTACATTGTCGCGGACCCTTTGTGGGGTCTGATCAATTAGCTGTGTTCATTGATCGACCAAGGGATCATTTACACTCTAATGTTTACCCGCGGATAATGCTTCCCGCGTGCCCCATTATAGCGGCGTTTGACATGTATCCACTTTGGGGGTCTGGATGTTGTGTTGGACTACAGGCAGTTTTTTTCAGTATGATTATTGAACCACTTCTTTAAAATGGTTTCCATGTAAGCACATATTTTTTGTGGTATGTAGTACAATGCACTGAAGGAAAATACCTGTATCATTGGTATCATTGCAGCATTGTTATCAACCATATATCGGATAGTTTATAGGACTACAAGTCCCTCCAGGATTCAAACCCACAACATTGGTGTTTGGAGGATGTTACTAACCCTTACACTATGAAACCACATAGAGGATGAGAGGGGGACTAAATCATGGTGTCATGACCTAATTTGCTGGTTCCCACAAG
Organism: Lepidonotus clava; assembly: GCA_936440205.1. Taxonomy (NCBI): domain Eukaryota; kingdom Metazoa; phylum Annelida; class Polychaeta; order Phyllodocida; family Polynoidae; genus Lepidonotus; species Lepidonotus clava. The sequence continues at coordinate 50,333,157 of OW387143.1, read as the reverse complement.
TCCTTCATAAAACTGTTTAACAAATCAGCAACCAAATGGACTGGCTTGTAACAGCCTATTTTGCTGGTTCTTGGTATGGCCTGAAGTAAGTTCAGTGTGTAGACTGTAACATGAAAAAGTACATAATTTTAGAAGTAGTAGGGTAACCAGTCATAGATCCAGGAGAGGAGTGGGTCCACAGCATACTAAATATATACATGTAGTCTGCTACATACTAAGACTTCACACTTTTGACTGATTGGGTGCCCCGACCAAGAAAAGGACCCTTAAGACTCCTTCCCCTCGATCCACCCTACATTAGGAAAGGCATTCCAACTTCCAGCCAGTTGGCTGCATGTGCTGGAATAATAAGCATGTAATTTTTCAGATTTTTGTCAGAATTCAGATTTTCTGGACAAGGCTGCCAACTGACTAAAGATGTGGCCAAACCAATATTCAAAGCCTATGGAAATAATTAGTAAAGATTATCATCAAATGGCAGCAAAGCAGTGGTTAGAATGACTTAATATTCGAAAATTAATCAGATAATTGTGAGGGTTGTGTGAGTAAGGATGCCATCAGTTTAATATTGACATGAGCAGGCAGGTTAAAGGGGTGCTGATCTCAGATGGCAAGCGGGTACGTTAGGAAAGGCTTTCAAGCTACCAGCCAGTTGGCTGCATCTGCTGGAATAAGAGTTTGTGAGTGCAAGGCCCTGCGAGAGACGTGGGAATAAAGATGTTGTCAGTTGACTATTGACCCGAGCAGGCAGGTTAAAAGGGTTGCCTGTCAATGACGGCAAGCGGGTACGTTAGGAAAGGCATTCCAACTACCCGCCAGTTGGCTGCATCTGAAGTTCTAAGGGTGTGTGAGTCCACCCTCCCCACGAGGGTCGTGGGAGTAAGGATGTCGTCAGTTGACTATTGACCTGGGCAGGCAGGTTAAAGGGGTGCTGATCACTGATGGCAAGCGGGTACATTAGGAAAGGCATTCCAGCTACCATCCAGTTGGCTTCATGTGTGATAATAAGGGTATGTGAGTCCTACCTCCCCGCGAGGGTCTCTGGAATAAAGATGTCGTCAGTTGATTATTGACCCGAGCAGGTAGGTTAAGAGGGGTGCCAGTCAACGATGGCTAGCGGGTACGTTAGGAAAGGCATTCCAGCTACCAGCCAGTTGGCTGCAACTGCTGAAATAAAGATATGTATGTCCTACCTCCCCACGAGGGTTGTGGGAATAAACATGTCGCCAGTTGACTATTGACCCGAGCAGCGGGTTAAAAGGGGTGCCAGTCAATGATGGCCGGCGGGTACGTTCGAAAAGGCACTTTCATGCACTGGCCAGTCAGCTAACGGGTATTGTGGGCTTGGGGCATTAGGAAAACTATTTCTCTGGTCACCAAGGGTCTCTGTGCTCAGTAGATTACAACCAAATCTCTGGTAATCTAATATCAAGTTTTCATTGTTATCTCTTACTTTCATGCAGTCTTCAATTTACTCAAATGATATTTTTTTACCAATCACAGGGTATCAGTACTACAAGAAGAAGCCTCGTAAAATCTTCTGTTGAAGGTTTGAAAGAGTTATTTGTGGGTGAGAATAAATTGTGAACTACTCTAGTATCTTTGATTATGATTGTATAGCATCAGGAGGTTTAAAAGTAATTAGGTCCAGCAATAAGTTCACTCTTGCCTATCTGAGAATGAACATAGCAGTTTCAAAGCTCAAAAAAGAACTCAAAATGTTTCACTATAGATAGCATCCATATCATATAGACAATCTATATTTGGGGTCATGCATGTCAATCAATAGGTAGGTTCGTTAAATTCAGACCGCGACTATAATCACCTGTGATGTATCTCATCACGTCTCACCCTTGGCACGACTCGCATCAGGGCGACTTAACCTCCAGCGATAATCACATCGACCCCTGGCAGGGGGACGGTGGCCAGGCAGACTGAGGCACTAGAATAGAACCTAGGGCTGTCCTTCCCTTCAAACCCTCCCAATGCGCATCTCTAGGCTGTCAAAAAAAAACTTCTGTTTCCGGTCCAGCAGGTGGTACAAATAAACGTGACCTTGGCGGCGAGGATTTTTATTTTCTTCTTTTTTAAAAACAATTTCTTTTGTTAATAAGGACATAACATTAAATTTTTGAAAAAAAAAAAAAAGACTTTTATGAAAAACTGAAAAAAAATCTACCCACCTGGTCCTTTTATACTCACCCGCCTGCTGGACTGTAAATAAATTTTTTCGGACCGCAGCTATAATCACCTGCGATGTAGCTTAGATTTGACATATTGCTTTATCGAAGGCCTGTCCTTCTCACTCTGTCTATGTAATATGGGAAGTAAATGAACCGATCTAATTGGCTTGGTATAAGTGAAGGGGCAGGGTGTCTACCTTCTCATAGATTTGATCCCCATAACCCTTTATATGACTAGCAGGGTGTAAAGCATCCAATATTATAACCAACCGACCCCTTGTTATAGTAGGTAGCATCATTCAGGGATGTAAGTTTTCCAATTTTTGTCGAATTTGCGATTTTCTCTCCCCAGCACCTCAAAAGGTTTGGTTCAAAATTTGATATTCATAAGACGTTTCACATAATTTTTGGACACATTAAGGTTTTCTTAATGCTATTTCCAATTTTTTTCCCCGATAGAAACTGCCTTCCATTAGAAGTTCCTTCATCGTAACGATACTTTTCCATTGAAAGATGAAATGATTTGTACAGGATATTCTTTGTCCTAACCAAACCATCTAGGAGTCTTTAGACTTTATTCTATACCAACTTTGTAACGCCTATACCTTCATCATTGTCCCTCCCCGCTAGCAAAGGTGGAATAACAGATGGCGTTATTGCCCTGCTTGTTTTTCATGGGTTAATGGGTTATTTCTCAGGGTTATTGGTATAGAGTAAAACAAGAACTAACCTCAGCCCTGAGCTTTGCCCCCTGTGAAGGGTCTTGGGCAAAGCCCTCGACACTTCGACAGCATGGCAATAATCAAGGCTTCGTGCCCCCTCGGTTAGTTCTGTGTATGCACTCCACCAGTCAAACAAATCCAAAGGAAAAATAGTTTAAGAAAATATAAAATCTAATTCGATATGATGTTGCCAGCTAGAATGTGATAACCAAAATACAAATTTTAGTAGCAACAAAAGATCCTCAGTCTTGCTTCATGAAATAATGGTCAATTGTTGAGGGTGCCTAATTTCCTATTGACAAAATGAGCTCAGTTTTCCTTTCATCTGTACGAGTATTTCTGCTCAAGCGGACATGAAAGGAGTTTTCCGTAATCATGCAGAGTAGGCCCACCCCTTACTCTCACATCACCCTACCACTCGCTGTCTCAACCCCACCAGTCCACCTCCTCTTCTCAGGCCTAGTTTTGACTTGAGGATGCTGGTTGGCTTTAAATGGGCAGGGGTTGGGGTGAGGCCCAGATGGAGTCTACAGGGTACCAACCACACAGGGAAAACAGGGAAAATGGCAAAGAAAATTCCCTGTCAGGGAAAATGCAGAGATTTTGCAAATTTTGCCAAAACGCAGGGAATTTTATTTGACCAGGTTGTGAAATTCCTGATTATTTAGAGGTGACATTTTGCCTCTGTACTCCAATAATGACAAAAAGATGCTGGTTCTCGGAGGGTAGGACTTTAGAAATAGGAAATGTGTACTTCTCGCCAGGAACAAGTTAACTACCAAAAATTTGTTATTCTCCGTTTTCGATCTGTGGATCACGTCGATAGTCCGATATATCAGAGTTATAAGTTGTCCCAAATCCCATAGAAGTCAGTGTTAAAAATTGGGGGGGGGGACACCGTGCTATTTCTGAAGTAGAGAAACTGCTTGGAGAGTGATGCTGTCCTCATAGGAAATGCCTTGAGAATGTAGAAATTTGCATAAATAAGTCTGTATGTGGAGATTGACGAGATGATGTCATAATAATATTCTAAAAATAGACTGTAACTAGGTCGGGATACCCCTTTCCTCTACTGGAGGCGGCGATATTGAAAATCTGCTGGTGTTGTTTTCCGTTGTCGTCCAGTGTATAACGTCGATAGTTGGATAAATCGGAGTCTTAGGTCATCCCAAAAGGCTGATACCAGCGTAAATGTGTATGGAGAATGACCAGCAGTCGCCGGGTACAAGCAGAGGGGGGGCCACTGTGCTATTTCTGAAGTAGAGAATCTGCTCGGAGAGTGTTGGTCTCCTCATAGGAAATGCCTTGAGATGATGTCATAATAATATTCTAAAAATAGAACGAAAGTAGGTCGGGAATGCCCCCATCACCCACTGGGGGCGGCCATATTGAATAAATTTGCATATGACCAATGCAATCTCCAAACACCAATGAGCTCAGACTCTCAATCCATGCTGTATTGGGGCAAGGGGGTAAAGGGGTGAAGGGGATGTCATGGGAATGTCATGGCATCATCATGGCAATGTCATGGGGATATCATGGCATTGTCATGGCAATAAATCTCTCTCCCTCTCCCTCTTCCTCTCCCTTTCCCTCTCCCTTTCCCTCTCCCTCTCTTTCAGCTGTTATTGAACAAGGTGGATAAGACGGAGCTTTTGGGTTCTTTAGAACCCAACATACTTGATCTTGTATTAAGATTTTACTTCTTCTGTCCTCCCTTTTTTCTCAGATATGTGAACTGTTACAGAGAAATAGATGCATCCTGGTGATACTTCCAGATCTGGGGAAGAATAGTCCATTCAGTTTTTTTCAAAAAACATTACATACAAGTCACATTTTGAAGTTTTAAAATGATGAGAAATTTGTTTTTTTTGACAAGTCATGGTGCTTTCAAAAAGCGCCGGTACAAATCGAAAACTACCCGCACCCAGCGCCCGGCAACAGTGCGAGTGCACGTGAACTAAAGGTTGGAGATAGTCTTTGGGACATTGAGGCGCCCGGCAACAGTGACATATGCATTGAACTTGAACTTTAAGGATATGATATAAAAAGCACTTAGATCTATACCAAGACTAGTATTTTTATATAAAGGCAGTCTGTGACATTAGCCACTGACCCGGTACCCGAGGCCAGTAAAATTATCGCCGGGCCAGTGGACAATTTGAGAAAATTTGAAGTGGAAAAGTGGAAAATTATGCCAACATTGCCGCCTGTAAGACACAGCATTTGACAGATGTTTTCACGTAGTTCTATCTATACTTACTGACACTGACAGATTCCTAAGATTATTTCGCCTCTCATGGAAGCTCTGCTCCAGGACAGACATTATGACAAAATATTAGGGATTTAAGTTTTTGTTTTTGGGTTCTCCAAATATCTTCCACATGCAGAGGCTTTTACATATAAACAACTAGCTGGATATGCCACAGGGAAAAATTGTCACGAAACGGGGAATTCTCAGGGAAAACACAGGAAATTTGAAAATGTAATTTGGGTTGGTACCCTGTTCCGGTGAGGCCATTGGAGTCTGGACAAGGCCACAATTGTCTAATCCTCAGGGAGATAGGCATGGAAGTGGGGTGTGAACAGAGTGTTCCCTGCTGGGCCCGGGGTCTTGATCGATCGCGATGTGGGTGCAGGTAGGCTGGGGTTGAGAAGGGGCAGGCCCCAGAGGCAGTACGGGTCTGAGTCAATGTGAGAGGTGAGGGTACGCAGGAAAAAAAGACATGGGAGCCGAAGCCATTAATCGAGTAAAGTGTGACTATATATGTAGAGGGGTTTGGCTGCACTAACAAAAACCCAGTTTGATCCAAGGTCTGTAGAAATGTATCTCGTGAATCCCGGTCTGCGTATTGATTCACAGGTTTGACAAGAGACGCATTCCTGTTCAGTTTATTACAGACTCCTGTTTATAGTCCAAAAGAGTGAGAAATCTGGGCCTCTGGAACACATTTATATATATATGTACTTTCTCTGGAACACATGTGCTTCTATATAGCTGCAGAGAACCAAATGACTGTATTTCTTTGTAGGTACATGTATAGGTTCACCATAAAAATAACTGCAAGTGAGTCATCTGTCTAGTGGTAGTTACTGGTGGTGATTATGAATGCTCCTAATCCCCCCCCCCTTCCACTTCCCCTACCCCCTTCCTCCCCACCCCCCCCCCCCCCCCTTCCCCCTCACTCCCTTTCCGGTTCCGCTCCCAGGTCGCCCCCAGCAGCGCCCCAAGGACACCCAGAGGTCACCCAGTACACACTCTCTCCCAGCCGATGTTCAGACCCATCCCTGGAGTCTAAAGGTACACTAACCAAAGGGAGTCTGTGGGTGGAGAATGATTAGTTACATCTAAGATATCAGTTCTCACCCTCTAAGGTCAAATGTGGGTGGAGATTGTAATAACGGCCTCATTGAAATCTCAAGGCGGATGTTCACACCTCGTTTGTCAGTCTGAACTAAGCGGCCCAGTGGGGGCGGTAAAGGGGGCGAGAGAGACCTCACTGAACTCTCCTAGCAGATGTTCTGGTCTTAATAAACTGCCGATGACCTGTGATCAAAGGACAAGTATGTGGGCGGAGAGTTGGAGAAATGATGGACTTTTCAGTGTTCTTATATCTAAGATATAAGGTGACGTCCATTATATACATACGCATGTTTACATGACCTCTATACACACTTAGCCTCTTTAATGCAGCAAATTCAGTTCGTCTCTGATAGTTTTGATATGTGACATAGGGTTAAAACTGGACTTTTTGATTTGCTCAAGGCTGATCAATCTGGTCTCTAATCTTGAGATGTTGGAGATTTTATAGTGGAGTCTTGGGTCCTTAGCAGTGTTACAACCCAGTCTCAAGGCCCTGTCTCCATATGCGACATAGCTTAAGCCTCAACTCACTGTCTTGAGTCCATTATCCAATCAGATAAAGGCAAATAGACACACCTCTTTTGCCTGTGTGCCATCGTGTTTATAACACAGGAGCAAGAAGACTTAGAACTATCCAGTCGATGTGACCACTGGTCAGTTTTTTTTATAAATGAGAATGGTTAGTTTGCAACTATCCAGTCTCAAATCGTTGAGTCTATTGAGTTGAGTTCAGTCTCTATGTGACTGGGCCTTGAGCTTTCAGGTTAAGTGGGTACCAGCCGTAACTCTGCACGCATGCGCACTGCCCTGTTTGCTCTCCTCAGGAGGAGGTCAAAAAACACGGCCAAGGGCGACTTGTTTGTTCCGGCCCTCCGCGGGGTAGGAACTTTATATTGATTGATCAGTCTGGGAAACAATTTAGTCTGGGAAACAACAATGATTAGAACCAATTTGATATTAAATGCCAATTTGATATTAAATGCAAGAAGGTTAATTTTTTTGTTATGAGTCTATGGAGGGTTAAATCAATTGATGCTTCTCTAGTAAGTGCTCTGAATTTTTGTCGGATTTTCGATTTTTTTCTTTCCAGCACCCCCCAAAAATCAGTTTCAAAATTTGATGTATAGAAACAGTTTTACAATGTTTAAGGATACATTCAGATATTTTATTTTATATCACTTAAGATTTTTCACTGTCCCCGACTTACGTCCCTGTAGTATAGGATACAGGGACATTTTATTGCGTGAAGAAGTTTGGCCGTAAAAGATACATAGTCATTTAAAGCTAAGGCTTGGCTAATGAGTAAGTGCTCTGCCAATTATCCATACCAAGAAAAAAAACGACTTTGATCTAATATCAAATTCTGCCGGTCTACAATTTGTGAGCAACTAGCCAGATGGGCGAATGGAAATCTTTAAAATTTCAAATATCAACTTGATATTGACTTGTGGAAGACAGGACCACTAGCCCAGTGACCTAGTGGATAAAATGGTTAAGGTAAACCCCTGATATGATCACTAAAACAATTATTTGGTGCTTTGTGCTCGTTTTCTGTTTATTTGTGGTATACTGCTCCTTCATTCTGTGTTATTTTTGTCCCCCCCCCCCCCCCTCCCGTTGTCGTTGTGGTAAACCGTGGTCGCCATGTGGTGTCTTTGTTGTGCTTTTTGTACGAGTCCCTTCCCGTCGTTACCCGCTGTGTCAGTTTCCCCGTTTCCGCCCTCACATCCCCAAACCTTAAAGCCACCAGCCCGACCACCACTCCCCACTAGACGTAGCAAGGTCCCATGGAAAATATCATTTTCTGATCATTTGTGGTATACTCTTATATCGTTATGTGTTATTCTTGTCCCCCGATGGTCGTTGTGGTATGCCGTGGTCGCCATGTGGTGTCTTTGTTGTGCTTTTTGTACGAGTCCCTTCCCGTTGTTACCTGCTGTGTCAGTTTCCCTGTTTCCGCCCTCACTTCCCCAAACCTTAAAGCCGCCAGCCTGGCCCTACGGGACGTGTCCAAGCCCCCTTAAAAAATATACTCTTCTTTTTTTTAAATATGATATAAACAGTGTTGTATGCAGTCACTGGTCATGTAATTAATACTATTCATATTGCCTTGTAGTTAGATATGACCTATGATATATTTAGAGCCTTGGAATTTAGAAAACAAGTCATTAAAGTCTGATGTGATACCTGTTTTAATTTTTATGGGACATTGCACATAACAGATCCCTTCTGACTCTTCAAAAAGAGTAGGGTAATGATCCCGGTCACAGGTGTCAACTAAATCATCTCCTAGCTACAATCACCCAAAGCTGAAAAGCATGACCTCATGCAGTCTGGAAAGAACCCTGAACAGCTGGTTGGACGTTAAACTACCCCAACAAATCAGACGGAGAGGGGACCTGTGCATGTCTAGCTGTGCGGTGAGGGTGGTATAAGGAGCGGCAGGCAGTGGGGGGCGGGCGGCGGGTGCTTATTGATCCAGTCTGCCACCAGCGTAAGGGGAGAGGGAGCTCCCGACAGGCCCCACTAACACGAGCCTATACCATGCCTAACGTGAGCCTAACCCACGCCTGATGTGAGTCTATCCTACACCTAACATAAGCATAACGTGAGCCTATCCCACACCTAACCTGAGCCTATCCCATGCCTAATGTGAGCCTATCCCACGCATAACGTGAGCCTAATCCACACCTAACCTGAGCCTATCCCATGCCTAACATGAGCCTATCCCATGCCTAACGTGAGCCTATCCCACACCTAATATGAGCCTATCCCATGCCTAATGCGAGCCTAACCGAAGCCTTATGTGAGCCTATCCCCCACCTAGTGTGAGCCTATCCAACACCTAATGTGAGCCTAACGTTTTGTTTGTTTGTTGGGGTAGTTTAACGTCCGGCCAACCCTTATGGGTTCTTTCCAGACTGCACAAGGTAAAACTTTTCAGCTTATTTTACGCCACAAGGGCGGTGACTGAATATATGATATGGTTTAGGAGAAACCCGCCACCGGGTGCGATACCCTACTCGTTGCGAAGAGTGGCAAGGGGTCTTTAGTGTGCAATGTCCCATAGAAAGGACACCACACACCCGGCCTTTGATGACCCTGTCAGGAGCACAGGGTGGAGCCTAACGTGATCCTATCCCACACCTAACATGAGCCTATCCCATGCCTAATGTGAGCCTATACCACACCTAATGTGAGCCTATCCCACGCCTAACGTGAGCCTAACCCGAGCCTAACATGAGCCTATCCCACACCTAATGTGAGCCTATCCCATGCCTAACGTGAGCCTATCCCATGCCTAACGTGAGCTTATTCCATGCCTAACGTGAGCCTAACGTGAGCCTATCCCATGCCTAACCTGAGCCTGTCCCATGCCTAACATAAGAAAAAGAGTAGTTAAGATGTCTTGAATTGATTTGTTTTCAAATTCAACATCTTAGATGTTCTTAAATTTCATATTTTTCTGGCAGAAGGACTAAAGAACGGGTTCAGCAAAATGCCACTCTTTTTTTGAAGAGCGTTGATACATCAAACCTTATTTTGAAGAGATTTTTCTTTACATAGCTCAAATTGGTATTAGATATATCAAATTCTTATTGTAAATAGGTCTTGAATAGGTCTTAACTTGTTTTTTGAATAAGCGTGGTCACCCTGAAGTACCCACTTTGGGCCCCGTACACAGCCCTCATTTTCCTATACTACTAATGGCCACATTCCACTATGCGGTGTTTGTTTGCATTACCATGAAAAGACGCAAGCAAACAGCCGCAAACCTGCTTGTGGTTGGGTACCGCAAGGTGGAATATAGACGTTGTGCAGGTGACGTCACAACTCCCAAAATAGACTGTCCGCCATATTGGTGATCAATTTATTTCCATCATTATCCATAGTTCTGAAACATTTAGCACAAATTTTCATACACCATTTACTTCAAATAGGTTCAAGGAATCACCATTTTCAGTTATATTCATCTATTTGAATTTATTTAATATCCATGTGGTATTGATCATCATGTGGTGATCACCAAAATCAGGTCACATGACCCTGTCTGCACAAGGTCTATAGGTGTTTGCGTCAGCTGTATTCGTCAGCTGTTATTTCATATAGGTTTTCTAAGGTTAGCTTGCAGTCTGGGATACCAACATGTTGGTATCAAAACCGTAAATGGCTTGCAGAACCCATAAATGGCAACCGCAAATGCAACCTACTGCAAAGTGGAATATAACCTTACTTGTATCACTGTACAACTGACCGGCTGGCACTAGAATACGGGGCCTCGTTGGAAGAATATAGGCCCCCAGCTGTAGCCCCTGCTGATTGTATAAAGCTATGCTGGGGGGGGACCCAGCACTGACTTCTTTGGGTTCAATTCCTGGTCAGTGTCTGGGTTCACTCAGGGATGGGGTACAGCAAAAATTATTTTCAGGTTTTGATCCCCTGCTCTTTGCCCACCCTGTCACCTTCGTCTCATAGATATGATCACCAAAGACAGAATTTGTCCCAACTGGTTTTCCCTGTAAAAATGACCCTGGCTGTTGGTACGGCGTAAAACGTCCATCACTCACTCACTCATACCTGTACCACCGTACAACTGACTGCCCCGCGCTGTAACCGATACAGCGGGCTTTACAACCTGATCTGATGGTGATCTCTGTGATCTGGGGACCCTGGGCGTTTGGGCCGTATTACACTACACGACTGGGGCTGCGACATCGGCACAACACAATAATATTACAGACAATTCGCATATACGAGTAATATGATTGTTAAAAAATGGCAGTTTGGAGCATGTCTCATATATGTGTAACATTGAATTTTATATATTGAATGTGTGCAATTTTTCTGCGATATCTCAATGTAGCAGCTCAGGTCGTGTAGTGTAATAGGGCTTGTATAGGGCTGCTGTGTCGGGTAGTGGTTGTATATGTACGAGAGGGAAGGAGTAGTATAAGGAAATGGGGAGTTGGGTCTGGTGGTGTCATAAAGTATGTAATTCTCCCTACCACGGATGGTCGATATACAGTATTTCAAGTGCCTGCAGGATGATTTTGGCCATTTTTGTAGACGAAAAAAAAAGAAACAAAATCTAAAGAAAATATACAACTGTTTGCCATAGTTTTATCTGTACTGGATATATTTTCAGGTCAACCTAAACAAATATGAAGCACATATATTTACATCCAACGGTACTAGTCTGCGAGGATTTGTGGACTAGTGCTTAGATCGACCTCCTACACCGGTTTCCAGTACGAAAGAACCCATAGGTTTAATTATGTATGACCCTACCGCCTCACCCCAAAGACCCCCCACCCCTCCACCCTCACCCCAGCAGCCACTCCACCCCTCCCCATCACTGCCCAGAGTAGAAGCCAACTAGTGAGCCCTCTATAAATAAACCTCTCATTGATTTTTGGACCCTCCTCAGTCTTAGGTGAGAATAAGGCCTCCAGGAGCCATCACATATTAGCGCTCGAGCCCGGTTTACGCGGATGGTTAGCGGGTCTTACTGAGGCAGTATAATATTGTAAAGATATCAAATCTTTTCTTGTGTTTATTCGTTGATGAATTCGTTGATGAACTAGAAAAGTGAAATGGGTGTTTTAATTTAAACTACACCTATGCAGATGAACATGTAGGGGAGGAAGTGTAGGGTTAGCTGCAGGGGACTAATGTAAGTAGCTTCGGGTAATACCTCTAAACAGTTATAATTGCATACCCCCTGTGCGCACAGCTGGCCTTGCAGTCCCCCTCCCATCATACTTCTCTAATTAGGTGTAACTACACACCCTCCTGTCATGTAATCCCTTTCCCTTGGACCCATGTGTATGTTAATAAAGTCAGTATTCATCCAGCTTCCAGAGAGTACAGACCTGTCTCAGCCTATATAGTTTTGGGAGTTAAAATATTTTGAGATAGCCATCGACTAAAATAATACCTGAACCCTGGACTGAGTAGGGGCTAGGGTATTAAGTTTAGTTCTATGATGGCCACATGGAAATAAGCTATCAGGAAGAAATATAGCTCAGATTTATATAAAGAAAAATATTTTGTTGCATGGAAATTACTAATATACACTTGTCAGAAATTTGTAACCCAGTTCTCATGACAACCTGATGATAACCATTTACTTGGGCAAAATAAATTTGCCCAGGCTGACAATTTAGGGATTAGTTCATAGGAGCCAGTGATACTATAGGTCCTCAAAGGCTAGGTGTGTGGTCCTTCTATGGGACACTTCACATAAAAGACCCCTTGCCACTCTCCAAAAGAGTAGGGCATTGAACCTGGTGGTGGGTTTCTCCTAAATCATATCATAGATACAATCCCCCAAAGCTGAAAAGCATTACCTTGTGCAGTCTGGAAAGAGCCCTGAATGACAGCCGGATGTTAAACTACCCCAGCAAACAAATAGCTCAAATAAGTTAATTGAGTTGGTTGGGAAACTGACGATTTGCAAATCGCTCTGCCCCTTTGACCTCCTCAGTAAGAAACTGAACTCTGCACTATAACAACACTGGTTCACTGTGGTCTATCGCATAACCAAACCTGCGCAACAGCGAGACCACATCAAGGACTTAGATATGGGTTTTGCGACAGTGCAAACCATAAAACCAAACCATCAATTTTCACCCTTATCTTATCATTTTTCCAGGCTGAAACTTTCAGGCATTTTAAATATAAATGTCTGTTTTTCAGAACCGTTTACAGAATTAAAATTGGTCCTGTAGAACAGCCACAAATCAACAGCAGGAGCCGTCGCAACAGCAATCTTCTTGTTGCAAGGGATTGTATTGTTTAAATTTATTAACAGGGATGGGTCTTGCTGTGTGTGCCAACCCTCACAACAGTGAGACTCGTTATGTGACGCCCCACTGGGGATTTCCAACACTAATTGACCCATTATAGTTAGATCGCCAAAAACCGGCCCGCTGATTCCCGGCAGGCTGTTACATAACCTAAGTGATGGTTATCAGGCTGAGCATTCGGTAATTATATTCTGCCGTTGTTTAGTAAAATAGCCTTCATAACCACAGCAGAGTTTGTTTCAACGACTCAAAGTGAACAAGCATGGCAGAGAATACAAGTCATAGTGCTGAACGTTTGCCAAAAATTTGCACAGATTCAATATTGTGCCAAGAAACTCTTCAGGCTGTGATAGTGAGTACTAAGTGGAAAGGGGTATGGAGATATTCTGACTGAAAAGACATAGACTGAAACACCCCTAAGGGCTCTTAAAGTATTCGGAAAGGTCTTAAGGTCTTTGCCTTTTAAGGTCAGACTAAATGTCTAAATTGTGTTATAGGCGCAAAGTGGTGAGCCTCGGGTTGGGTCTTGATGCCCAATGTGAAGATCATCCCAAGGTCAAAGGGTCACCAAAGGCCTCTAGGACATGGGGTGTATTAGGGATGTCAAGGTCAGGGAAGGGGCTTGAGGGCATTGGGTTTGGTTGGTAGAGGTGCGAATGGCCCGGGGTGGGCTCGGCTGAGGCATCACTGTCAGGGCGTATTATGATCACGACATGGTGTGAGTGCGGAGTGGGATGGACACATAAATAACTAATAGCGCCCCGTCTAGCAACCGGTCCCTGGGGACATCGCCCCTTCTAAGCTGCACGGTCGTGTTTATTGTGTATTTCACGCCTCGGGCTCCAATGCAGAATGGATAAAGTGGCTGCAAGTCCCTTTAGGTTTGTCTCACATCAAATAGTATGAAAAGGATAGGTCTCAGGGAGGGAGTTATTGAACAGTTTGACTGCTTGAAATGTGTGTACAGGCTGGAAACTTTCTATTTGCTGTTGCCTACAGCTAAAGTGATAAGCAATAGTCTGCATCCAGCAGCTTCTCAAAGCCCTTGACATCCTCATTTCATCAGCTCTAGATACAGGAGCCAGGACTAGTCATGTTATCCTTTCCAAGAAATATCTTTCTTAGCTTATCTTGAGAAAGTCCTCAGATATTTTAGGAACGTCTGAAAAAGCAAGTTTTTGAAGGTAAATGGTTAAACCTTATAATAAGACAACCCATGCAGGTTGTTAGAAAGGTGCTGTAGGCCCTTTTTCCACAATTACCCGCCCATCCCACAGCAAAGCGCACACACCCAAATCAGATATTCAATGCGTATTTGAATCTCTCTCGTGTCACACCTACTGCGTTACTGCGAAGGCCAACCTCGGGACTGGTTGTCATTAGGCATATGCAGTGGTACGAATGATGCATCAAATTTTCGTATCGTTATAATCAGGATTGGGATCTCTGGCTGTAAAGCACCCTGAGAATTACCCCAAGGGTTGTCTGTATTTTATCACCTGCTTCTCACATAGTGCTAATATTTAAACAATGCACACAATATGCCTCCCCCTAGATAAGCCCTTTTTGTGACAAGAATCTTATTCGTGCCCCCATAATGTAACTCATGACTGCTAGATGTATTATGGAAGACATATTTGCTGTAGTTATGTTACATGAAGACTTATACAAGGAAAAGATCTATCTGTTAGGCCATTCCAGATGCCTGCGCCTTTCCCAATACTACTTACATTAAAGTGGCAGAGTAATCCCCCGCGAAGGCTGTGGGAATCGATCACCGAGGAAGGTCTGTAGTTGTAATTGGGGTGGTGAGGTTGGAAAGACCACCTGCCTCTGGTAGTTAACGTATACACTTTTTTGAAAACTCCCTACCATCTGGTATCTATTGATAGATGTCCTATTGATAAAAACAGTTAGCATACCCTAGGGTGATATGGGTTCAGTAGTAAAGAGTTTATGGCATCAGGTTTTATGCAAATTCACAAGTTAGGAAAAATTTGTTCAATGCTTATAGAAATACATTCATAATATTCTGTAACTAGAAAAATCCAATAAGGAAAGTCTCAAACCTACCTATCAGTCTGCGATAGATATTTGATGGGCCTGCCGCGGGGGGCGCGTGCAGGGAATATAAAGTAGCAATAGTGATCAACTTACAGATTTACGATGACGGCCTACTTACCAGGAGGCAGGGAGGTCTGCCTGCGATCGGCCGGGCCCCATGCCACTCCTTAGTCTCAGTGACATTGGGGTATGGTGAGGGGTGGGGGGTTACTGAGTGACAGAGTCCCCACTGCACAGGGACAACAAGGAAGAGGGCAAAGGAAATTCTGGGGAAATCAGGGAAAACAAACCAAATTTGGAATTTGAACAAAACACAGGGAAAACAATGGGAGTTCTGTTTGTTCAAGATTTTGATCTCTGATTCTTAATATTCAGGAGATTGCACTTTTCCAAGGGTAGAATAACAATGTTAGTAAGAGGTTTCATTCATTTCATCAATGAAATCCTTGAACTTGAACAGTTTGTGATCAGGAACAAATCGTTGAAACTATGAGAGAGAAAATGCATATGACGGAAAAAGAAAGGAATTTGATCGTGAAATTTGAGTGGGACCCTGGTATGTATAACATACAGGGTTGCAATTTTTCAGGCAATTAAAGATTTTCAGACTTATTTATGTTTCTAAGACAGCCCCATCTAATGTTAACCCTACATTATATTATGTATAAACTTATTTTTGAAATCAATGAAAGGTATTTCTTGGGGCTTGTTAGCATCACTAAACTGCACAATGCCTAGTTGACAACAAGATGATTAAAAGACAAACTGAATACGTTTCATAACGCTAACTCTTAAATAACCTTAACACTACCTTGAGCCAACCTTGATATCATCTTGCCACACCTTATAATTCAGAGACATAACCTTGAAACAACCTTGATACGTAATCAATACTTAAAGACCCGGGATATAATATTATTTATGCAACACAGTTAATATTACTATAATTAGTGGGAGGATGTAATCATTTCCGATGTATAATCAATACTAATGTAATCTCTTTTTCGTTTTCAGGTGAGTTTCCATTTTACATGAGAACCTACTGCTTGTCTTCAGGGAAGTAAGTATCAAGTTTTACTGGGTGCTTTGTAAGATTTGATAGACATGTTTTCAACAACCTTGTAATTGTTACCACTACTGCGCATGACTCGCGGTTTGATTCCAGGCTGTAGATTCAATAATGCAAAGACAGAATCACAAACAACCTTGTTCTAGCCACCTTAAATGCCTATGACTGATTTAAAAAACATCAGAAGAAAGTGCCCCCTTCTGTGCACTGCCCTGCTCCGCCTCTCACACCTCTCATCATGTGGTGCCAGGCGGGAATCGACCAATCGCAGGCCCTGTCAGGCAGGGCTGCGAGCCGCCCCATCTGACTCAGTTAAGTAGTCGAACACGACAGCCGGAGGCTCCATAAGGCTTACACTTGTCTTTCAAGTATGTGAGGAATCGTGCAAAGGCGAGAATGATATAGTAGAAATGGTATCTATGTTAATGGCAAAACCAGATTCATCAGTAAATTGCCAGCAGTTGATGATCTTAAAGGTGCAAGGATGAAATAGACATAATTGGGTGTGGAAACTCACAAATGTGTATCAAAAGTCATTGCAACTATACTTAGTGCAATGTCGCATGCTCCATAATGTGACTGGATATTTGCCAGAAATGGCATGTGTTTCTTCGCCAGCGATGCATATATCTACAAAGACAAAAAAAAAAAGATACATTATAATCATTCAGAATCTTATTTTTCACTAACGACATAGCTCGAAACCTTTTGAGAATCTGAAATTATTGCAAGTGTCCCAACACAACAAGAAATTATTTGAAAGTGTGACATATTTACTCGTACTTTATTTTGGTTTTACAGTGTGAAACAGTAGCCACATCTGCCTGCCCATAAATGTGGATCGGAATAAAGAAAAAGTAATGTTCAATTTAAAACCACTTAATAAATCATTAAATAACTCAATAAATGAACAGGTGGGACCGAGAGATTGATTTAAGTTGTGGAGCGACGGACTTGATAATGCGAGTAATCTCAGCCTGCAAACATTTTATTATTCCACAGCATGAAAAAAAATGTAATTTTGTTTCCTTTTCAACGACCAATGAAATGTGGCCCATCTCATTGAGGAAACTGACCCTCTGCGGAGAAGCCTCCTTTGACGCAGAAACTGAGGAGGTCCTCAAAACCCGCCATGTTTTACGGTTTTTCGCTGAACGCTTGTTCAATGACAAAATACTGCAGTGGGATTTTGAGCTGATATATGATAGAAAGATCCCATGGAGGTATTACAGCTTGGCCAGACTGCTCTTTTTAAAGATAGAATAGAGCCTAGCAGGAAATCATCCGAAGCCTTAGAGTTCAGCTACAGAATCTATGTGTTCTTAAAACCTATCGATCTTCTGAGGAAAAAGTGGTTAAAAAACAATCTTCCCATTTAAAGAGAGGAAACATCATAACTGACCAGTTTTTATGTGTCCAAAAAACTCTGCCTGTCCACCAGCAGGAAAGAGCAGGTTTCTTAGGTGCGGCCGGTGCTTGCAGCATCAGCGGTCAGAGCGGTTTGAGGGAAGCCAGTACGTGGCTTCCTATGTGGCTTCTGGCAATTGGCAGTGAAGATGGTGTGGCTTAAAGGGGAAGGGGTCTGATGAAAACAAAGAATTGCCCTGATTGGTCCTTACTGGTAGTTCATAGACTGCCTAGTTGTATGTTACATAAAATAATTTTAGCTGATGATAGTGTCCAAAATTAAGCTGTGTCCTGCGCCTGGCATGCATATTTTCGTAGCCAGGTGCATGATTTAGAGAGGTATGCACCCAAAATGCACAATTTTTATGTAAAAAATGATTGTTATATATTGGATGGGTGCAAGGACAAAGCCCCGGGTGCACTGTTTCCGAGATTGAGCACCCGATGGACGCACAAAATATGTCCTTAATTTCAAACACTGCTGATAAGAAACAGATACAAATGTTTATATTGAGGGTGAAAGACTAGAAACAGTTTATTTACAGGCTTTCAGTAGTTCATAGACTGCCTAACTATATGTTACATTAAAATCCTACATACATATTAAAAAAAAAAATTCAGACCCCCATCCCACCCCCATTGGTGGGTATGTACTTAATGGAAGGCCAAATACTGCCTACGTTCTCCGATCATGTGTTTCACTCTCGACTATGCCTTAAGGTCTCCACCCATAACCGGATACTCTCAATCCAATCCCTACATGCTCCTCCTAACCTCCTGCAGTCTCCAACTGAAATCTGCCATGAGATAAGCTCTAAGCCCAAAGCCAGAGGATTGGATTTCTTTTTATTCAGTAGGAGCCAAGCCAATACAGGCGACAAAGAAATCCGATTCCGCTTTCCATATTGAAGGCTGACACAATCTCTGCTGCAGGGTTTTTGCTGCCTGTCGTTTCAACGATATAGATTGGGAGCATGTCAATTAATGCTACAATAGGGATTAATACTATGAAAAGGATATAACATATAGTTAGATTTGCTTGTTGCTTGATTAGGTTAGAATGGGAAAGTCCATAGGAGTGATAAACTATTATGAGATAAAAGGACTTTTAAAAGGATTAATTTTAACATAATCATGCTGAGGTAAACCTATAGAGACAAATTATGTCTCTGAAGCTGTGTCTTTATTCCTATGAAGACAAATTCTGATAAATATTTCCACATTCTTACAATAAGACAAAGGAAAGATGTGCCGTTACAAAGAACATTAATGTCAATAAGAGCCGACAGCTCGGGCCTTGAAATGACACTAAAGCAATTGCGTAAATGGATGCGTTTTATGTCGACTGCAATATTGTGCATACAGCGCTGCCATCAAAAGGAATAACAGCCTCAATGGGGACGCGCTCGCTGTATGCAAACGGGGCGCGAGGCCAAGTGCCAGGACAGCTGCTCATCCATATTAATGAGTCGCTCCTGAGGGCTCACGGAAGACGAGACCCTTTTCTTTATTTTACTGCTCCAGAACATGAGAGTCATGTATTGAGTCTCTAGAGGCATGATATGGTATCCTATCATTGATTATATTGCCCTCTGTACAGTATATATAATGGAGAGCTATACATTAAAAGCTATACATACCTTCCTCTAATCATTGTGGAGTGAATTCAACTTTTATGGTAAAGCGTAGACGTGACCTGTTTATGTTTTTTCACATGTGAGCCTCTGGAGGCATAATATAGTATCATATCTCTGATTATATTGCTCCCTGTCTGCAAAACCTATTGATAGAGGACCAGATAAGTTATACTTGCCTCTCACTTATTATAGTAGAGAGAACATGAGATAAAATATTGAGCCTTTGGAAACTTTGGAGGCATAATATGGTATCATATCACTGGGTACCCATGAATCCTTTTGTTGTTAATAAATTAAGTAGAATCCCTTAAAAGACAACTGTGCCTATGGAATATCCATGGGTTTGTGAGACATTTTGATTGTTAACATTTAATTTGATTTCATTAGGGGCGCTTAAACTAAATAGAAATATCCATACCTTCCATGGAATGGTTGCATGTCATTTTTAGATGCAATCTCATCTAAGAATTTATTGCATCTAACGTAAATCAAATACTGGAAGGAAAGTTATTGGTTGCAGTGAGAGCTTGTATGTAGTGTTTTTTTCCCATTAAGTATATAGATTGCTAGGTACCAGAAGCATACCCTTTGATATATGACACTTCGTATGCGCCCTGTGTCTGACGCTCTCAAAGCGCTATGGTAATGAGGAGACACCCCACTGACCCAGACACATCGGTTTGCAGCCTCGCTGTAGAAGTAACTCGCAAAGACATTTATGTATTTATACGAAAGCCTGGTGGCTCACATTGTGATACAGTATTGCTGCGGAAAAAAGTCAACAGAAGACGTGACAGAACTCATTTAGCTAACTCCTATTTGCATAGCATGGATTGAATTCTCATGGCATTTCCTGAGGGTTCAAGACTAAAGCCTGTCTGGGGACTGATGGCTGACGATTTCGTATCAGGGCCTATGATTCTTAGGAAAAATACATTAAATCAGCCCGGATGGTGGACATATTTTCTAGATTTAAATACCGATATAAGGCCCGTCAGCCCTGATGGCCAATACCCTAGGAAGTGAGTTTCAACCACTAGTATCAGTGACTCACTGATATTGATATCGCTACATGTGCCTTGAATTAATACTTGATTTGGATGTAAGGAACTCTCCGGAGTTTGTTGTATTAGGTCCCACCATAAGAATAATCTGACTTCAAGTATGACAAAGACAAACCAGAACAGTGCCATTCTTAGCTTGGCCATGAATTTGTAGATTAATGTTTTAGCCAATCTCAAGCTTGTTTTCAATTGATTTTGGTTTGGATTATACGTGTGTGTTATCAAAAAGGGCGCGTATATGCCCCTGTAGGAATAATTACTATTATGATATGAGGATGTAGGCCATAATAATCCCTATTGTTCACTAAATGAGTGTTAGATCAAGCAATATTGATATCAGTATGGGTTATCTGAGCTTGCTATTCTATGATGAAAAAAAATATTTGTAGGTTTTCTTTCTATAAAAACAAACACACTAGGAGCTGTTAACAAGAGTCTCTGACACAAATGGACAATTCTCCTTGCTCTATTGATATCAATCCTCCCACAGCATAGCGCTACGTGCCCCAATAAGATATTCATTGCGTATTCACATCTCTCCCCTGTCGCCCCTTCGGTGTTACTGCGAAGGCCAACCTCAGGACTGGCTGTCATTATGGAGTGGTACGTATGATGCATTGCCGATCAGTACAGTTACAGTCCCGATGGACTTCGGGGAGCAGTGGGGCTGCATCGTGGTACCTATACACATGGTTATAGAAATATAACCAGGCAGTTTCTAAGCTGTTTTGTGGGAACAATGGAGCTTGCTGTAGACCTGTGACACAAGAAACAACTCAAAAACCTGACAATTTTCTGTCACATCCTGTTACTTCATCTTTTCCTATGTTCTCATAAATTCAGGATAATGCCACTCTAGTGGTACATTCAAAGTGTAATGGAAGTATGTGTCCAGTTGATGTACAGCGCTTCCTATAAGATAAAGTTTATAATATCTAGCTAGAACTTAGGATCGCTATGTCACGATAAAAGGAACCCAAAGTGAGCTGTTTCTTGCAAACCAGATCTATAGTGGTACCTATAGACATGGTTATAGAAATATAACCAGACTGTTTCTAAGTTGTTTATTTTTAGTCATTGACAACTCACCGAAAATTGTTGGTGTGAAGTAGTCTTTCCCCTATATTCACAAAATAAATCTATATTTAGTGGAAACTGGATCAATGTGTCAGGAATATGTGGAAAGATACTACCCAAGGACAGTGTGACTACTGACCAAGTTGAACACAAACCTTATAGGCTATTCATAACCTGGACTGTAGAATTTCTGCCACATATAGAGAGGGTTTGGCCGTGATCTTAGTACAAAGGCTAGACTTGAAGGACAAAGTTGAGGTATTTACGGACTGAGTCAGCGCTGTCCTTAACGCCTGGCCGACTCGGGATCTGACAGTCTGATTCGGTCTGATCCAACACCTAAAATTGGTCCAACACCTGAAATTTACAATTGTCATCTTAGAAACACTATAGCTTACAATGAACAAAAGTTCATTGGGGCTACATCGTGGTAGACACACATGGTTAAGAAATCCATCAGTATAGGCATATTTTCAGATTTCAGTCAGAAATTTTATAACATTCTAAGATACTTGCAGATTTTCCTAATTCATTTTCAGATCTTTTTTTCGTTGAGGCTGACTTACATCCCATCAGTAATTGATTACCAAAATAAGGAGATAGGTCAATGCAATAACATCCCAAAAAGAACAGACTAACTTTAAAGGGGGTCAAGAGATTTCAATTCAGCACTCACAAACAAAGATGGCCACCAACAAAGTGATCTGAGTAGAAAGGCTAGACTTAAAGGACCGAGTGAAGGCCTTTACGGAGTGAGTCAGAGCTGCCCTTAACGCCCGGCTGGATCGGTCCAATCCACCACCTGTCAGTGGGCTGCGGTGAAACTGAATACATGTTGTGGAGTTGGCTTTGACCGAACTGGGCCACAAAATAGGTAGGGTCAGCAGGGGCGAATCCTCCCCTCCCCCTCCAGCGTAGAGCAGCACTGGCTCTGGAGCTGCCCCTGGGGTAGGAAGCAGACAAAAATATTCTTAGGTTTGCAGGATGTGGGATTGTCACATCAGCAATCTAATTCCCACAATGGAATATCTTTACAGGAGCTATTCTCTCATTAAGATAATTCTAAAGAGGATATAAAACGTATAAAATCCCTCAAATATAGAGAAATAGGCTCAATTGAACTTATGGAGGTCTTATGGCCTTGTTCATACTTGAAATACTTTGCTAGGAGGATCACTGCAAAGAAATAGCATTATAAAAAGGATCAAGCTGCTAAGACGTCTTTAGTACTGAATCACTTGAGTTCAACTTGGTTCAGCTAGATAGTATACAATTTCCAAAGATCCCACATATAGGATGACATGCGGAGTGTGATTCTTCGCAGATTGGTACGACTGGCTTGGGCGGGTTCAAGAACAATGTAAAGTCAGTTTGGGATCATGGGTTGGGGGTTGGGGGTTGAGAGGGGGGGCAGGGAGGTGGAGAGACATGGTCCCTCCACCTGCCCTGAAAAGGGTGCCAGGACTCATCAGGCTGCCGGCTCGTCGTTGTAACGGGTTCGCACCCGCTGAACCCCTGGTGGTCACAGGTGGTACTTGCCAGCCTCGTTCTCGTCATCACAGCCTCAGACGCTAAAGCGCCGTACTCACTAGGCGATTTTAACCAAACCAGTTGACTGATTGGAACCAACACCAGATGATTATTCAAGGATAATCAGCCGATTTTTGCACTAAAACAATCTGATTTTTGTTTCCTAAGTCTTATAAACTCATCCCCAAATGAAAATATGCATACTGACAGTTAGCCATAACCAAAAGCTACTATATATTACAAAAATACCCCATAATTTTGGGGGAAAGTACAGAAAAACCGAGTTGTTTGGGCCCTGCAATGGTAACACATAGGGCTGAAGTCAATAACTGTAAGGCTATGCGCGACAATTGGCAATCAGTCTATGTGGCTGCAGTGGACCG
This sequence comes from Lepidonotus clava, assembly GCA_936440205.1. Classification (NCBI taxonomy): domain Eukaryota; kingdom Metazoa; phylum Annelida; class Polychaeta; order Phyllodocida; family Polynoidae; genus Lepidonotus; species Lepidonotus clava. The sequence goes on along the minus strand of OW387143.1, from coordinate 50,309,848 downwards.
CGAACGATGTGCACCCGGCAAGCGCGCGGAGCGGACTGAGACGTTCGGCTTGACTTGACTTGAGGCGTTCATAGGTGTGTATTTATACAGCAGGCCTACTGGAGCATATGGCTACGTGGCGACTCGCTCCTGACAGCTTGTTAGGGGTAGGGATTGTAGGTAGTAGGACGAGAGCGCTCCGAGAGGAGTATTTATATACCGCACCCGAATAGGCTCAGAGATGCGGTTAGAGTTAGTGTGTGTAGTCTGCGATGTGTGTAGTGAGCGTGTAGTTGTAGAGTAAGTTGATCTGTGGGACTGTAGTATGTTGCAGAAGGAACGGAAGTTGGGTCCACTTCGGGTGTCCAATTGCGTAGTTGTGCTAGGGTGTGCGTGTGTGTTAGTGTGGTATTCATCAGGGCCTGTGTAGTGTAGAGAGGTCCTCGTCCGGTGGTGTCCGGTGGTGTTGTGACGTTGGGCTGAATTACGCGCTTTTATATGGGCGGAATCAAGACGATTCTGACGATGTCGTCGTCGGGCGCCTACCTGCCTTATCTGAACACGGTTCTAGTGTCTGAGGCCCCAGATGAATCTATGGACAATAAAATGGATCCAAAGTTAGGGAAACCTATGTGCCCCGACCCCACCCTTCAAGCCAGGTCGAAGAAAGAGTGTAGAAATGTTTTTTCTGGGAGATTTGATGGCTTTTCTGGACCGGACCTTCGACCCGTGATTCAGACGGTTCTATCGGTAGAGGCCCCACTGTATGTAAACAAAGCCAGAAAGCACACAATGAACCCTGTTGTAGTGTCTGAGGCCCCTGATGAGCCTGTGGGCAGTGGAGTGGATCCAAAGTTAGAGAAACCTATGTGCCCCGACCCCACCCATCTAGCCAGGTCGAAGAAAGGGGATGGAAATGTTATTTCTGGGAGATTTGATGGCTTTTCTGAGCCGGACATTCGACCCGTGGGTCGGACGGTTCTATCCGTTTCGTTTCTACGTGCAGATTCCCGATTGCCGGGCGCTTTTTACACATCAGGGCTTACAGCATTGTATGGTTATGGTTGTATGGTTATTTGTGTGGTTTGTATGGTGAGCTGTTTCCTTCTGTGGAGCTATGCTTAAGGGGAAACCTGCCACCGGGTGTTATACCCTACTCATTTCGAAGAGTGGCAAGGGGTCTTTTGTATGCAATGTCCCATAGACAGGGCATCACATACAACAGCCGTTGGCACTGGTAGGCCTTTGATAACCCAGTCGTTGTGCACTGGGGTGGAGAGTGATTGAAAACGTTGGCTTCACCGGGACTCGAACTCCCGACCTTACGATCACGGAGCGAGGATGTTACCGCTGCTCCACTCACTCCCCTCCGTCGGTGTTGACACTCCGCTGGTACGCTCGGTCTCCCCACTAGGGGGACCAGCGAAACTGACTTATGTGAATCATGTTATAGTGTTTGATGCCCCTGAGGAGCCTGTGGGCAGTGGAGTGGATCCAAAGTTAGAGAAACCTATGTGCCCCGACCCCACCCTTCTAGCCAGGTCAAAGAAAGAGTGTAGAAATGTTTTTTCTGGGAGATTTGATGGCTTTTCTGAACCGGACCTTTGATCCGTCATTCAGACGGTTCTATCGGGTGAGGCCCCACTGTATGTAAACAAAGCCAGTAAGACCACAGAATCTAGTTCTGTGTCCCCAGGTGAGAATACGGGCGGTGAAATAGGGGTTAGATATGAAAATACACTGTGCCCTGATCCCACCCTTCCAGTCATGTCGAAGAAAGTGGACAGAAATTATTTTTATGGGAGTTTTGATGGTTTTTCTGTCCCGGACCTTTGAGTTGTGGGTCAGACGGTTCTATCAAAGTCGGTTTTTAGCAAAAGAGATCAAGACTTTTGTGAGAGAGTGGGGCCCTGATGACGGCCATCCGGAGATGACGGGGGACAATCAATTTTTCAGCAGAGAAGCTCTCTGAGGGTCATGAGGAGGTGGCCAAAGACATTTCTGCCCCTGCCTCCCACCTGGCCCCAGAACTTGTCTGCAACGTTGTGGATGATGGTCCGGTTCCCAGTCTGCCTCAGTGCCTCCAGGAACCTTGGTTGTTGTTTGGCCCTCACTTGGAGGATGGCAAAGGCAGTCAGGGAACGGTCACTGTCAGTCCAGGTCTTAGATCCTCTTGTTCGGTTGATGATATTTCCTATCTTCTTCATGTCGTACACCGATGTGGCGTTCATCACCTCCTCGGCTAGGTGGAGGAGGCCCCTCTTCAGGGCCTTTTGGTGTTGATAGGCCTGCTCTCCTGACGTGTACTCATATCCATCCAGTGTGAGGTCCTCGGTCCAGAAGTTGGACAGTCGGGCATCCGGTCCACTGACGTAGACCGGGGCCTTCATGTCCACTCTGGCCGCCCTCCTCATCCAGTTGGCACCTTGCGAGCTCAGACGGGTGTGGTCTCGAGGCGTCGTTCATGCCACAGCCTGGATGTGCTCCAGCACTGTCCTCTTCGCCGCGGCGGTGAGATGGACACCGTCCTTCTCCAGGTACTTTGTTTTCGTCCTCTCCAGTTTCCTGTAGGGGTTCGCCAGGGTCAGGGACTGGGATCTGGCGACCTCGGCGATGACCCGGTTCACCTTTGGGATGTTCCTGGGACGGTCGTTGTCCCTTCTGGTGGCGGTCACGAGTAGTATTCTGGCGGTAGATCTTGCCCTCAGGTCGGCTATGAGGGCCGTCAGTTCCTCGCGCAGGTGGGCAGGGTTAAACTTGCCTCCTTTAGGGTGAGCGTCGTTGCCCCCTACCCACACTGCGATCATGTCAGTTGGCGGTAGGTTTTCATCCGCCGTCCTTAACCTTGCGGATTTCGCTGTTGCCCCAGGGTAAAAGTTAACATGCAGACCTTCGCCTGCCATCCCTCTCCCCTGGCTGTCAGCTATGATCAACATGGACATGGTTGGTTGTAGTACTGTGCGAACGATGTGGACAAGGCGAGCGTGCAGAGCGGACTGAGCTCGGCCGAATTACGCTCTTTTATATGGGCGGAATCCAGACGGTTCTAACGACCTGACTTATGTGAACCCTGTTACAGTGTCCGAGGGCAGTGACGAATCTGTGGGCAATAAAATGGATCCAAACATAAAGAAAACTGTGCCCCGACCCCACCCTTCTACTCATGTCGAAGAAAGTGGGCAGAAATGTTTTTTCTGTGCATTTTGATGCCTTTTCTGACGTGGACCTTATAATCGCGGGTAGGCCGGTTCTATCGGTAAACATCCCGCTGGTACGTTCGGTCGCCCCACTGAGGAGACCAGCGAAACTGACTTATCTGAACACGGTTGAAGTGTTTGATGGCCCCGATGAATTTCTGGATGATGAAATCGATCCAAAGTTAGAGAAATCTGTGTGCCCCAACCCCACCTTGCCCCTGATGTCGAAAAAAGTGGACAGAAATGTCTTTTCTAAGAGTTTTAAGCCTTTTTCTGAGCCGGACCTTCGACCCGCGGGTCGGACGGTTCTATCGGTAAACAGCACAATAATAATGTAATAGCACATCTATTGAACATTTAATTGTTTATTGAAAGTTCAGTTCAGAGAAAACAATAAAATCAATACATCCATACATTTCCGTACATTTCCGTACATCTGTTAATCCGTACTCGATTTTAGACTATTTTAGTCTGAACTGAGCCAAAATCTTACAATTTATAGGGATTTAGAAAAATATATAATTCATTTTACATGATATGGCACATATGAATTGATGTTTGATTCATGGTTTAATTTGAAATGAAGAAAAGACAATATCCGTGCATTTCCGTACATCCGTGCATCAGTACCTCCGTGAAACCTCCGTAGTTTGTACACCACCCCGCTGGTATGGTCGGTAACCCCACTTTGGAGACCAGCGAAACTGACTTAACTGAACGCGGTTCCAATGTTTGAGGCTCCAGATGAATCTGTAGACAATAAAATCGATCCAAAGTTAGAGAAATATGTGTGCCCCAATCCCACCTTGCCCCTGATGTCGAAAAAAGTGGACAGAAATATTTTTTCTTGGAGCTTTAATGCGTTTTCTGACGTGGACCTTCGATTTGTGCCCAGAGGGTTCTATCGAAGTCGGGCGCCACAGCGGCCAGGGCCCTATAGAACCGGCCGGCCCCCACCCATATAAAAGGCCAGTTTTGGCGGAGTTCGCGCGTAGTTCGCTCGGATCCTTTTGACGACGGACTACGTTACTTCTGGACACTGCCTGGGATTTGGCAATTTTAGGGCTATTTAATTCAAAATTCAGAATTTACTGCACTTGTGGAATACGTTAAGGGAGGACAAGCTAGGAGTAGGGATAGCGTTAGGAAGAGACACATAGGACCGTATCCTGAGCTTGGAAATTGGGTTTGGCTTGTTACTGTTGTCAAGTTTAGACATTTCGGGTTACTTTTTGAGAATGAGTGCTTCAATGCTTAAGGCGGCGGAGGAGAAGGGCATTGTCTTTTTGGACCTGACCCTAATTCCGGTTGACGATCTGGCAGTGAAGCCGAGGTTGGGCGAGGTGATCGACGCCCACTTCAGGGTCGACCCTGAAATAGATGTTGAGTGGATAGGGCCGGGGAAAGCGCCCTTAACCTACCTGTTCCAGGTGGGCAAGGGCAGGTCCAAGGACCGCATTTTAGAACTCATCAAAAGGATAAAGGGTAACACCGTGAATGACGAGTAGTTCTGATTTTAGTGCGAATCAGTAGGCCTACAGAATTGTTTAGTGGGTATTGGGCTTGCAGTCGCACCTAAAGAGGGGCGAAGAGGGGCGGGGAGATGTAGCTCAGTGGAAGATCAGGCCCAGTGAACTAATTATAGCAGTGGTGGTAGGTTAACATTTTAAAAAAACAATGCATATAAAAAGGAAAATGACTATTCTAGACCTTACTCATTTGTTTATCGCTCCTACTATTGTCATTAAGGTCCATGCCCCATTTACGAAATGCTCATGTTGCCATGTTGATTCTAATCTCAGAGGGCAATCATAACTTGTTAGGGCTAATTACAGACTCCTGTCAACCCGCGGCCTAAAACCTCTGTAATTAGGTGGCGTAACCAACGTCAATTTACATATTCATGATTGTCTGACATTTGGTCAGTGTTAGGTCATAGACGCAGCGGTCATTTTCTCCCTTGTAATTGTTTCTACAATGGGTCGTAATGGGTGTTCTCCTACCTATGTGAAACTTAATTATAAGAGATCCATTTGAACAAAGATGAGTGTATCACTATTCCTCCTACCATTGGAACTTGTTTATAGAGATCCACCATTACCAAGACAAGTGTATCCTAGTGAGTGAGTAAGTGAGTGAAGGAGGTTTTACGCTGTACCAACAGCCAGAGTCATTTTCTGAACTCACAAATTAGGAAGTTTGATAGCACTGAAGTATTTCTACAGAAATTGCAGTACCCCTAGCAACACATAACTGGTCAAAATTGCCATTTTAATAGCAGTTGCAACAGGTGCAATTCTACCATTTTAACACCAAAAGAAACTTGCACTGGTGGTGCTGAACCTTGTGCACCGAGCATCTAAGGCCAGCCTAAAGAAAAATCTGTTTTTGGTGGAGGGCTTGACTGGGTGCAATACAGCTGAATTTTTCTCAAAATTATATTTTTCTTAGAAATGTAAGAACTTTCCCTGCCAAACCAAAAAAATGAATCTAAAAGTAAAAGGCAAAAAAAGACTGTCCAACTGGCCAATTTTGAAACCCAGTTGTTCCACCGGAAACAACATTTTTTTCTAGGCCGGCCTGACCAACCCTCCCCCGCAGACCAACTGCCCACCCGCTAACCGCATTAGGTTGGGTGATACCACAGACCCTCACCGCTTTGTCGGACAGCTCACTCAGTCCTGATTTCCCCAGGGCTCGGCCTGCGACTGCTCCACGTGTTCCGATAGCGTACTGCCCTGCCCTAAAAGGTGGGCTCTGAAAAGGTGGGCGCTCGCCCGGGACTCGCAGACACAGAGATCTGCAATGGTGTGTGTACGCAATCCCGCAATGCTTACGGGTAGTTCAAAGGGCTTTCTTTTGCCTCCGAGTTGGTGTGGCTTGAGATTCAGTTTAATTACCATGTAAGATTAAATTTTCCAGCATTTAAAAGAAAACATGTCTCTAAACCTACTCAATGGTGGACATGTTTTCAAATCTAAGGGCTAGTCAGGCCTCTAGATTTCGAAATCTCACCTAAATCCATGGGCCCTCACTAGAGTACAAAAAAAGGTATTAACCAATTAAATGGTTTATAATTTTTTGTTGTTGTAGATATTAGCGCAGTCATATGTAAAAATCTATTGTTTGATCCACCATTTTCTTGGGGCTAGCCCAGAAATTCTTTTTAGGAACCTCAGTCGGGCCCCGGGCCCCTGGTTATGTCCAATCCTGCTACTCCAACTGCCAATGTAATGGCTCTTTTTATGAAAATGAAATTTCCCAGAATGATAAGAGAGGCACACATCCCTCTAGCCCCTCTAAATCAACTGCTGTTTCTTGTATGGCTGTCATCGGCTATAGTGGAGGCCATGCTAGCATTGTGTTTTTTACTGCGCGAAATGGATGGATTTTATTTCCTTGCAATGAGGAGGAGAACAACTTTTCTGGGCCACTGGGTACCAGCCATAGGTTACAGGTGTACATGCCAGGCACCAGCAGTAAAGGAAGTTCCCGGCATGCTACACTGATAACCTATTGCCGGTACCCAGCAACCCAGAAAAGTTTTTATCCCCCTCATTGCACAAAGATGTCTCTGTGTGGATATTACCATTCAGATCAAAGTGTGCAGCTATATAGGTAAATGATTTTGCAATAGACTACTTATTGCTACAATATGAGCTGAAATCCTGGCCTCTTAGTTTCAACTCATCAAACACACATCACAAAAGTTTAAAGCAGCCAAGAATGGGTAAGAGCATCTGTACGGTTCCCACCGGGACAGCAAAACACTGACAATAAAACTGGTCCTGGAACAACATGTTCTCAAAACAAGATACCAAAAAGTAACCCAGTCCATTTTATGGCAGCCATTGCTTTGTGTAGAAATGCCCATAGTGCCACTCTCAATGGTGCTCTTGGAAGATAAAGCTGCTTTCCTATGCCACCTTTGTGTCATGGGCTATCCTAAAAACACAATTCTGTTTCTGGTCCTGCGGGTGGTGCAAAAACACATGACCAGGGCTGCTGGGAATCTTTTTATTACAATTTCTTATTGGTTGGTAAGGGTATAACATGATTTCTTCCAGGAAAAAACAGCTTTTTTGAAAAAGTAAAAGATTTTCCCACCCTGCTGGTTGACCGGAAACAGATTTATTTTAGCACAGCCTGGTGTAAAAGTATGTCTGATGTTGATTTAGGGTCTGGGAGGTCTTGGGATTTATCCCTGGCCGAGTCACACCAAAGACTTTAACAATGGCAGTGGTTACTTTCCAGGCAATCAGTATAAAGTAAGAACCACGAAACATGACCGATTAGCCCGGTGTCAGTATGATAGGGTTAGGTGGGGTATTGTGTACAACATGATATCCCAGTGTGGCAGCACTATGAAGAGGGCATTGGGCCCCACTGCTACAAATAGGCACCTCATTTCATAGAATCGGTCACCGCCCCTGTGGCATAAAACTAGCTGGAAAGGTTTACCTTGTGCAGTCTGGTAAAAGAACCCTGAAGGGTTTGCTGGGCATTAAACTAACCCCACAAATAAACAAACAAGATGCTGGTTTTATTGCCTGAGTGTGTATGTCGTGGAGCAGATTGTCCTTTGCAGATCCTGAATTGACCTTTGACTCTCCCCCATTCCCCCCCAAGGCATGTACCATATTGAAGGCAGTTTATAGAGTACATGCCTTGCAAAGTCTACTCTCTCAGAATTTCTTCTTAAGCTCTTTAATTTACTGCAGACTTAGGCTTGTTCCCTGTGGTCTTTCTCTTCTATTGAAAGCATGAATTGGATTCAGTAAAGCAAGGAGAATGTCCTTGATGTTGTAAGGTATGCAACACTGAAAACACATAGATACCTTACATGTGAAAATATTCATCATTGCACTATCAATCAAATCAAAGCCACAAAACTATCAAAATTTCAGGCCACCAAAAGACCTGCTCTCCCTTTGCGCCTTAAGGTGCAGAGTGGATCATGCCTAATGCCGATCGCACCTTTGTGTCCATCTCAGAGGACGGCCGCCCTTTACTGAAGCCGAATTGACCTCCGACTTACCTCCATCCCCATTGGGCATTTCTCCTATTGATGACATTTGGGAATTACCCTCGCGTTCCTTGAGTGTTTGATGTACGTAAAGGGAATTGAGATCAGTGTAACGCCCGGTGTGCACACTGAAATTTAGAAAGAGGTCACATCGGGCCAAAATTAAAAGTGTCTCCTTTCATCCAGGCATGTTTCATCAAACCCAAAATCAGGCACCTTTTTTCTCAAGAGTCCCCTCTGCACAGGGAAAATGGAAAATATCAAAACAATTCCCTGTCATGGAAGACACAGGGGATTAAGAAATCTGATCAAAATATAGTGGAAACACAGGATTTTCCTGTTTGTAACATGCAGGAGATTTCACTTTTATGAAAATGACATTTAATTTATTCTGAAAAAGTCATATATCTTTAATGACTTTTCTAAACTTGAACAGCTAGAGATCAGAACAAATCATCATAACAATGACAGAGAAAATTTGTCATGGGACAAGGAAAACACAGAGAAATGTATCGTGAATTTTGAGTGGGGACCTTGTTTCCTGATGCTAAATTGAGCTTGGATCTCTACCTCATTACACTCGATACCCTTCCCTTTAAATGTCATTCAGAGAGCGCTTCTGTGCAGTCTTTAATTGTGCATGCATGAGCCTCAAGTAGTTTCAACTCCTGTATTTTTCACCTTTTTCCCACAGTACACTGCTTGGCCACTGCTTGCCTGGCACTTGGTATGAAGTAAGAACCACGAAACATAACTGGTAGGCCTGGTGTCAGTATAATAGGACTGGGTGGGGTATTGTGTGGGCCTATGACATGATATCTCAGTGTGGCAGCACTATAAAGAGGGCATTGACACCTCATTTCATAGATTCGGTCACCACCCCTGTGGTGTAAAACCAGCTGAAAGGCTTTACCTTGTGCAGTGGTAAAAGAACCCTAAAGGTTTGGCCAGATGTTAAACTACCCCAAGAAATGGACAAACAAAATCCCACAGTACAACTTACTGGGATGCCTGCTTTCATTGGCTTTTGCTGTACACTAAGTACCCTCATTGTTGGCTGTGTGCCCACCCCCAAGGGCCATATCCCACATTAATTGGCCCAATTCCCCTGGTCTGCTGCAGCCCTCACAGGTCATTTACAGTATTAGAGGCCCACCTGGTTTCCCTTACTGTTACAAATGGCAAACATGATGATGAAAATGATTTCCAGGTTTTTATCCCCTGCTGTTTGCCCACCCTGTCCCCTCATCTCATAGATATAATCACCAAAGTCTGATCAAGTCAAAGCACATGTCTGAAAAGTCAGGATCCGTCCTAACTGGTTCTCGCCATGAAAATGTCCCTGGCTGTAGGTATAGCGTAAAACATCCATCACTCACTCACTGGATGATTTATATGTGTAATTATATATGGGTGGATGGGTGTTTGTTTGTGGTTGCAGTTGTGTGTGTGCTTTGTGTATAAATGTGAGTGCTTGCAAGTGTGTGTGTGTGTGTGTTTGAAATTCAGCTGCAAGTGAAAAGAAACCCAAATGTCTGTTAAAACACATACTGCAAATATATGCCTTCCCAAGTCACATTGTGACATTTAAGCCTGTTACCCACTAGGCGATCAGTAGTGATTCAGTTGTGAGTCAGTGGGAAGCATTGAGTGAGCTTTAATGCAGCCTTGGGAGGTGTGCGATGAATAATCTCAGTCAAATTCTTATGAACAGCACATCGAGGTATTGTCAAACTCATACCTCCGGCGATTCGCCCAATCAGCGTGTATCGCTGCCTGACAAAGGAGTCGAGACCCATTGCAGTACACCACTGCTGCACGGTTGTGCTACGAATACATAATAGTGTATGGGGTGACTTAACTAAGTGGACTGCAGTGGGAGATAGACGGTCGCTGCATTTATTGAATCAATACGCGCAGGACTTTTGTCGCGCCAATGCCAGCCCACATGTATGCAGGACCACTGAGAGACAATGTGCTGTTATTCATACCCTGTCTATAGAGCCCACTTGTCTATATACAGCGCTCTCGGGTGGTCACCGGTGTGTCTCTAGTCTGTTCTTCCTCCAGTGTATGTTGTATTTGCCGGCACGCGTGGTTGTTGTCAGAGTCAACTGTCAACGGTCGGCTGTCAGACCTCTCTGTCCCGCTGTCAGGCTGTCACGTGGAGTGTGCTTCAACTACCAGGGTACCAACCGCACAGGGAAAACAGGGAAAATGGAAAAAAAATTCCCTGGCAGGGACAATGCAGGGAATTTGCAAATTTGTCAAAACACATGGAAAACGCAGGGAATTCTCCCTACCACAGATAGCTGATTTACAATATTTTAAGGACCTGCAGGCTAATTTTGACTGTTTTTGTCAGCAAAATCTCTGGAATATGTATAGAAAATAAACAAATAATTGTTATATATACATCTACAATGAATGGATTTTCAAACGACTCAGGATATATAAATGTATACGGATACTAGTTTAGAAAATAATGATGACTGGTTTTTCCAAGTGTTAATCTAGAAATAATGAGGCAATTTATGAATATTTATATAGTAAAGCCATGAGTTTTGTCGACATATTACCCAGCATTCATCCTGATTTAGGCTGACCTGCAGGAAAAACTCTGAACTGGCTATCCATGGTCGGGAGAATTGTATTTTGGCCAGGTTTTGAAATTCTTCCCCCCTTCCCTCTCTCCCTGCCTCCTTCCCTCCCTCTTCCCCCTATCCTCTTCCTCCCTATCGTTCCTTTACTCACCCCTCCCTTCCCTTCCCTTCCCTCCCTCTCCTCCCTCCCTCCTCTTCCCTGCTCCCCTCCCCTCCTTCTCCTGCCCCCCCTCCCCCTTCCCCTTCACTCCCCACTTAAATCACCACCAGTTCCCCCCTTACATTCCTCCTCTCATTGTCACATGACCCACTCCTCAAGTCACATGACGCCTCCCAGAGTGCCTCTCGGCATACAGGAACCGGAACCGACATGTAATATTCATTGTGTGTGTATTACACACGTTTTTATGCGTATCTATTAACATGGACGCCAATATGAAGACCCTTGTAAGTTTAGCTTTGCCACAGGGATTCTAGTATTTGAATAGGAGATGAGACTTCAAGTGTAAACATATATTCCAGTGCAGCAATTTCAGCTTACTATTTCAGTTTCCTAGACATGGAGATACGTTACTCGCGCAGGTCTGTGCATTCTCTTCACATGGTTCTTTCAGAAAGTAAATGTTTGTATAATGGGCATAATCCATTCCATGCATTAAAAAATACTTACAAGTCCTTGAAACAAAAGACAAAGTAACCAATATCCTTATGGCAAGCATTGATTGGCCATCTACTTAAGTGACCATGCTTGTCGCGACATACTGATGTTTGTCAGGCCTCATGGTATGTACGGTTAGCTTTCTCCCTATTACTGGAATGCGGAAGGCCACTTGCTGTTTATATCTCATGGCACAGTGTTACAAAAACAAACTTCATATCGGTCCTTGTCTGTTGGTGTGTAGAAAAACAAATATGATTATATTTTTTTTTTTTTTTTTGTAACAATTTATTTACCCTGGACAAGAATTGGATTACTCCAGTATTCATTCTTGTCCAGCCATAACTTATATCTAGTACAGTTGCATATCGGTCGTATTCTCGTCAGGGTACAACATTATTGACATTAGCTACTGTACTCTAGCTTATAAGTCAAATGTGTAGCATCAATAGGTTATTTTAAGGTATCCAAGAGGGATGTGATTAATAGTATGGTAATGAAATGAGGTTGATGTGATGAAATGATAACCGTCATTTTCATCTTTGAGTGCAGGGTTGTTAGTTACATATAATGCAACTGTCCAGCATACAACTTTAGTAGCTCAAAGTCATTATATTCTCTGGTAAGAAGCTGCCTTAGGTTATTCTTAAAAAGTACATGGTCTTCAATTGATCTAATTATAACAGGTAATTCATTCCACAAAGTGCGCGCCCAAAAGACAGTAGATTTTGCCATCATTTCATTAATCGCAACATGTGATTTCACGATAGGTGCTTGCATTAGCCTTGTTTCCCGGACCTGTGGCTTTATCTCTATGGCATCTGAGTGGATAAGTCGATGCATAAGATTTAGTAGGAAATATTTCCTCCTAAAGTCAAGTGAGAAGAGATTTGCTCTATTATACATATCAACACAATGAACTTCTCTAGGGTTTCTAATTTGGTAGGTAACCCTAAGTGCAGAATTTAAGATCACATCCAGTTTATGCCGATCCATGATATTTCTCCCGGTAAAGTACATATTGCCCATATCAAGATATGGCAGAATCATTGATTTAACTACAGTTAAAGCAGTAAATTCAGTCAAAGAATTCCTTATTCTTTTAAGCATTAACAGTTTGTGAGAGGCTAACCTTACCGTGTCTGAGAACTGTGCGTTAAAATTTAACTGTGAGTCGAGAGTAATGCCAAGGTACTTGAAGGTGGGAACAATTTCTAGCTGTTTTGGTCCAATATGAAGAGGTAAGGTAAGATTATTATTTACTTTTTTCAAGGAGAAAATCATGGATTTGGTCTTATCTACATTGATCGTCAGTTTGTGTACATCACACCACATTTTGATTCTGTTTAGATCATGTTGTAGATCATTACATATGGCATCCAAATCTGTTCCGGTCTTGATAATGACCGAGTCGTCAGCGTACAATAACATATTGTTTCTGGTGACTGACGGTAGATCATTTATATACATATTGAAAAAGAGTGGACCCAGAATGGATCCTTGGGGGACACCATGTGTAATTGGCTGTTGAGAAGACTGTTTCCCATTTGCGAACGTTATCTGTTTTCTGTTTTGAAGATAACTTCGTGTCCAGTCTGTAAGAATTTTAGGGAAACCAAAACCTTTTATTTTATTTAGCAAGACATCATGATTTAGGGTATCAAAGGCTTTCTTAAAGTCTATGAAGATTGCTATGGCAGTTTGTTTTTGATTGAGATTGTCAGTTATTGTATTAAGGAATTTAAAGATAGTGTCGTGAGTGCCATGGTGTTTTCTAAATCCATTCTGGTCCTGACTTAACAATTGGTATGTTTCTAGCTGGGGATACAATTGATTATGTATGAGACGTTCCATCAATTTGCCGGGTAATGGTAATAAGGTAATGGGTCGTAGATCAGATACCAGTCTAGGATTTGGTATTTTCGGGATAGGGATAACAGTGCCTATTTTCCATCTGTCTGGGAAACAACCTGTGTCTAAAGATGTGTTGAGGATATGCAGGAGGACATTGGGGATAGTTTGAAAGATTTTTTTACATAGTTTACTTGATAGATTGGTAATACCAGATGCTTTATATTCATTTATATTATTTATTTCTCTAATAAGGTCTTGAAGTGTAAAGTGATTTATATTCAAGATTTGATCTCGCTGAAGTGGATGCTCATTTGTTGTTTCTGATAAAAATTTGGCTTCATCATCAGGATTTAGAACTGGTATCTGATTTGACAGGATACGACCAATTGAGCTGAAGTAATAATTTATATAATCTGACGTTATGTCTTTTGACACTGCGTCATTGTTTTCATCATATAACATGAATTCATTATTAGATGTGTTGCCAGGTATGATTTGATGTACAGTTTGCCAGAATTTTTTTGGATTGTCTTTATGCATTTCCAGTTGGTCTTGGATATAAGAGTCTTTGGCTTGTTTGAAGGCTGATTTAGTGAAATTTCTCAACTGCCTTGCAGCATTTTTATTTGCTGTAGTTGGATCCTTTCTTGCTGTTTTCATTGCTAAGTCCCTATCTCTAGCGAGCTCAATTAGTTCATTTGTGATCCATTCAGGTTGTGAGCGGTTATAATGAGACATTCTAAAAGGGCACATGTTATCAACAATAGGCATGATAGTATCATACAGGTAAGACCAGCAAACATTAGGATCAGTAAAAGTATAGATCTTTTCCCAGTTGCAAGACAGCACCATGGCAGCCAACCGGTCCGGATCATAGTTTTTGTAAGTTCTACCCGTAAATTCAGTTTTTATAGGTATAACTTTGGTTTTCTTTCTGATTATGAAGGTTGGAATATGGTCACTGATGTTGTAATTCAAAGTTCCAGACATAGTAACCTCAGTATTGTTTGTATATACTAGATCAACTGTATTGTTGCTATATAAGGGTCTGGTGTTATCTTTAATTAATTGATGTATTCCAAACCTGTGTTCCAGGTCTTTAAGATGTTTTCTGGATGGACTTGGAGTTTTGTAATCGATATTGAGGTCTCCCCCCATGTAGATATCTACCTTAGTCATTAATGCTAAACTATCTAGAATCTGCACAATATGCTGCTTGCAACTGAGAACTGAACCACTAGGAGGTCGATATACTCCTATTACGAAAATTGGACGTATTCTTTCAATCTTAAGTTTAATAGTCACCATTTCTAAGTTAGGATTATTTAATGAATAAGGTACTAAATCAAGTTGTTCAAATGGTATAGTGTTTTTGATATAACAACACAGGCCACCTCCCCTTTTGGGAATATTGTATACATTACAATCTGCTCTATCTTGTCTGACCAGCGAGTAGTTTTCAATCATTACAAAGTTATCTGTTATTTCTTTCCGAAGCCAGGATTCCACGATAACTAATACATCTGCATTAGTTTTGGTTAGCAGTTCAGTAAGATAGAGCATTTTGTTCACCTGGCTTTGTGCGTTCCAAAAAATGATTTTCAATCCTTTTTTGGCTGATAAGTCTTGCATATCAAAGATCATAAGGCAGTGATTGAATCATTGTAATGAAGATGAGGTGAGATGAACAAGATGACAAATTAGCTCGATATCCTATATTATATAGATCGAGCCTTGATGGTATCTGGGGAATAAACATATATACAATCATGTGAGCTAGTGTGCTCCGTCCACAAGTACTTTCATATCTTATCATGATAGTAATTAATACGATTAGTAAATGGTTGAGTTAAGGGAGGAAGGAAGACCCAGCGATTATGTTGACTGTCCATGATCAGGTTCATTCTGCCGATGGTATTTTAGCAAGTTCAAAGGAAATACATTTTGTGAGCATCCTGAGAGTAGGTCGTTTGACCACATCGTGAGGATAACCCATCAGTCTTAGTGATTAGGGTTTGCATCAATGAGTAAGAAAAAAGCAAGCTGTTGGGTACCAGTGAGTAGGTCGTTTGACCACATCAAAGGAAGGCCCTTCAGTGGAAAAATGAATGAGTCAGTGTAAATTACTGATGAGTTAGTGTCATGTCAGAAAGTGTTAGACTCGTGGATTTCTACTTGCAGTTAATTTTTCTCAATGGCTGTGATGAACTCTGCTGCCCAAGCTTCTTTCAGGTCATCAGTCAAGTGGATTCCGTCTGCTGCTAGTCGTTCATAATGATGCCTGAAGCGACCATGTTTCCATACATGAATCCTAGATGCAATGTATGGCATACGGTGGTCCCGACGTTGATTTATTCCAAGGATATGGGAATTTATATTGGTAGTAGCATTATCAAAGATGTTTTGTAGTTGGCCATCTGGGTTGGGGATATGGGGGATGTACTTCGAAACGTCAGCCCCAATAATAGGGCAGATTACAAAATTCTTGCTTGGGAAGTGAAGGTGCAAGCTATGGTCAATTTCGTCTAATATTTCACAGACATGGCTAGTTAGTTCATGTTCATTACCATGAATAAAAGATATTACTTTTGTGCGGGGGGTCTTTGATGGTATAATCACATATGCCTCCCGCGATATACACGGTATGATCTGGAAAGTCCTGGATAAAATCCATGGCAATGCCCGCGAGCCTGCGGAGGCCAGCCCCTTTAAATTCGTGACAGATAATTCCTACCTTCAGCTTGTTCTTATTAGCAGGTTGAATATAGCTCTGCAGATCATGACCACGTGAGTCCGTAAGTATTGCACTGTCCTTTGGCATGGTGATCCCAAAGTTGTTATTTCCGTGGTGTTAGTTCTCAGTATTCTGAGGTCCAGCGGTTTGCTCTATAGGTGGTTTGGTCGGGGGTAAGGGAGCCTCTGCTATACGTCCGTCTGTGTGTGGGATCAAGGGTGCTGTGGTGGCCGGCGTCCTAGTCGGCGTCTCAGGTTTATAAATAGCCTGTTGCCCCGGGGTCGCTGGGGGTGTACTCCGTCGGGTTATGTTGCGCTGAATGGCCTCTCTCTTTTTCTCTAGGATTTCTCCTAGGGTGTTTTTCCCTTTGGGTTTGAAGTTTGGTTTGTACAGCTCGGGGTTGGTTATGGTTATGCCAATGCCCCAATGCCCATTTAATGTAGCTTCCATCAGTTTAGCATTTTTAGTAGCCACTAGCTTGTTTGAGAGATTCTGATTTTGATCATACTTTGCATCGACCAGACGTGACATATAGCCCCCTTGAACTGCAAGCCATTCTGCTGAGGGGATGATTTGATCACCCAATCTCTTGATTTTCAGTGGGTCTGTTTCAAGAAGAATTTTCTTGGCTATTCCGAGTTGGTTATGGAACATGGCTTTGTTATATTGTAGTCCCTGCTCGAGGCAACAAAATTTAATTTTCTCAAAGGTTAGTTCCGATGGGAAAAAGCTTGATAAGAAGGCATGCCTTGAGTGGAAGGCTATCCCATGTGGGGTTTCTCTAATGTAGGCTCTCTCAAGCGTGAGGTGGTCAGGGAGTTGGTCCAGAGTGTCTTCATCGTATGTAGATCCATCAATAGTGATCGTAACTCCTTTTAAGGTGACTTTGTGACCAAGTGATGTCGCCAGGTTAGCAAGGGTTCTCATGTCTGCTCGGATTTTCTTGGTATTGTCTGTTAGGTCTTCATTTATCCACAGCTGACTGCATGCTGGGTTGTTTTTAATGAGGTGTCTTTTGGCCATAACGGCATCTCTGGTCTCCTTGTCTTTGAACTTGATAAGGATAGGCCTTGGAGGGCCTCTCTGCTTGTAAGCACCAACTCTGACAGCCTGATCAATGTCGTTTGGGGTTAATTGTAAGTTGGTATTACTTAGGATTTCAAGGGCTAAGAATTTAGTACGTTCATCTTTCCCTTCTACTGCACCAGTAATAATAATATTACTCTTTCTTGAGTCCTGGTCAAGCTGCTCAAGCTTTTGGGCGCAATGACATTTCGTGTGGATGGCCCTTTTCGCGTCCGCTTCAACTTGTGTTAGTTTCAGTCTGTCAGATTTGCGCTGTGTCTCAATACGTTTTACTGAGTCTTTTATAGTGGCGATATCTGCGTCATTAAAAGTAATTGATTCTTCAATCTTCTCTACCTTGGTGTTGAGGGTGGTTATGTCATCTCTATTTGCTTGTGTGTCTGTGACCAATTTATTTAATGCAATAAAATTTTGCTGGACGGTTGACAGTTGGGTAGCCATAATGTTTATGGTGTCAGTGAGCTTGTTCATTTGGGTGATCATTAGATCCAATCTGTCTTGGTTTGGCTCGGGTGTGTCTACTTTCAATGGAGTGATCAGGTGTATTTTGGGTATATCTTCGAGTATTGTAGGTTCATTACCTTGATTTTGAGCTGGACCTCCTGATAGTGTGCCTGCTGGGTCCTCCTCGGCTCCTTTGTCCCTAGACCGGGTGGTAGGCATTCTGTTTGTCGGGCAGTCTGGGGTGAGTGTACTGTTCTGATTATCCGTGATTTTATGATAATCCAGTGATTAGAAGATAATCAAGTGAAATCCCGTGGGTCTCAATGACTTTCCAGTGCTGATATGGCTAAGTCAGGCAGGGTATGGGTTATCTAGCACGTTAGGAGACTGGAAGTGGACGGAGCTCACACAAAACACGTCTAGACTACACAGCGGCCATTTTCTTGTTATATGCTTTTGAAGTGGCGAGATTACATGATAGAAATGCAATAACTTAAAGGGAGTCCAAACCAATGTAATTGACAAAATTTTCAAAACTCAGATAAATATAGAAATATGCTAGATGAGTCAAGTTAATGTCAGTGGTATATTATTAACTGTGAAAAATGGCACGGACCAAAGTCGAATTCAACAATAGATGGTAATATTTCCATGTGTTTGTGAACAAACCCCATTTATGCAGATCAACATTAAATGAGATGAGCAAGGAAAATTTTATTTTTACTGGTTTTCTATCATATTTCATGGTTTAGATTTTAATGTGGGCCAGAAATATGCTCAAGGAATATGGATTTCAATGATTATTTGAATTTATTGGTTTTGGCTCTCTTTAAGGGAGATAACATTCAAAAGTTAAACATTATACATACTACCAGAGGTTATTAATTTATTACACACACAAAGAGGAGTAGGGGATCAGGGAGTTACATGCTAAAGCAGGGGTGGTTGTCTAGAAAACATGTAAACCTGCGCACATATTCATAACAGATGGACAGCCCCTTATACCGTATAGCAGCTTCCGCTAATGAGATTGGTATTAATCTGACCGATACCCAGATGAGTGCGTAAAGGTTGGTGTTACTCAGGTCTGACTAATCGTGTAGTCATGGTAACAGGATTAGGCTGAGTGTTTGGGGTCTCAAAGGGTTGATCCCACCAGGTAATACAGTAATGCATATTGGGTGGGACAAGTGGACTTTAGTATTCATAGAATATCCACAGACTAGGAAAATTCGGCCAAAATTCTGGTGGTCGGAGTACAACCAGCATCCAATTCTGGTTGTCCTCATACACTTTTAATTTGTCCACATTATAGATAAATTCCTAAAAGTTTAGCCACATATCAAAATAGGCAGAAAACAATAGTGTTGCCAAAATTTGGAGGTAAAGATTTAATTGATTTGTACAGAATATCTGGTCTTCCTTAGGACAACCAAAATTCATTTTCTGGTTGTCCACACCAATTTTCTGGTCATCGAGGACACTCGGGGACACGCAGATTTTCCTAGCCTGAATCACTAAAGCTTACGTCAATTGACAGACTAGTGACAGTAACAACATAAGGTCTATATCATAATACATGATGTAATGTCAAAAGGTCTATAGTATTATGCCCTGACGGGCGACTGAAGGTAATGACATAAATAGTCTCACTGAACCTTACTTAGCAATTATTATCACTTAGGATTCATATATATATTCTCAAGCCACGTTGTCTTGATCACCGCATGGTTATCACTAAAATTGATTGCCTGACCACATCTGCACAAGGTCTATAGCGTTAGACTCAGAGCTCACCTGAAGTAGGTCAAGAGAAGCTTAGGAGCTCAGGCCAAGCCACTCGGAGTATCGAGTAGCTCTTCGTGTTACAACCGACACGGGAAACACATCAACCATGCCACCCTGTGTAATACTGTGTGGGAAACCACCAGCAACCACTCAATTTTACTCGTCACCAAATAATTTGCTGTTCGTACGATGAAATATTCATGACCCAATATGATACGATAAGACAGGCATGCCAGAGTTCCGCACAAGTCCGGATATCCGCACTTTTTGACAATTTTTAGGTCATTTTTGAGATCAGTGCAAATTCAAGGAGAAAACATTTTTTCTATATGGGGTTCAAATGAATTCCTGATAGATTTTCCAATAAAGTGAGGGCAACATGATCAACAAGAAATTTTTGATTAATAATAAGATAATTCCACACAAATGCCTTTCACCGACTGTAAGAAGCTTTTGATATAGAGTGCATATTACATGATAAAATGTGCACATGGCCCAAGGCTGGCAGGTTAGATGGTATCCAAAGTATGAATAATTGTTATAGTATGAGATGCTTGCACGCATATTTTCATCATGATCAGTTTAATTTGTATATATCACATTTACCTACTTTAATTTAGATTGGCAAATGCACAACAACTATAGCAGAGAAGCCTGTAGATGTGTATACAAGTTGGATTGTGTTAAATCTTGTGTCGAGATAAATGCTGGTATATCGACAACCCATATCTTTGTGTGTAGGGCCCTGTCTATGAGGCCAGGCACATTATAGAACACCTGCCTCAGTAAAAGTGTAGGGGTATGGTCTCTACCTTTTCATAGATTCAGTCAGAATCCCCACCCTTGATATGACCCTGGCAGTTAATTAGGGCGTAAAGCAACCAATAACAAACCAACTGACCAACCCATTCCTTGTAAATTATGAATACAAACAACACTGATGTCATCCCTTTCATAGGCCTGTGTCTCTTTGTAGTTTATGTTTGGCTCTATTTACTGTTGGCCAGCTCAGTAAAGTGGGTCACGTGGCCTGAGCAGCCGGAACCCGATTTGCTCTGACCGCTTGTTTAACACAGTAACAGGAAAGGTGCATTAACCCGGGTGTGTATCTCTGCGTGAGACATTGAAGCAGTGTCCACCAATGTGTCGAACTGAAGTTAATGCACTGAACACCTCATGACCTGAACAGTGTTTTAAGGCAGCGTCAACGCTGGGTTTTCTGTTTGTCTCTGTGGGCTTGAGATGTAGAACCATAGAACCAATTAAGAAGTTCCCTGTATCACACCAAAATGGCCTGTCCTAGCTGGTTGGTTGGTTATTGGTTGCTTTATACCCTAATTAATTGCCAGGGTCATATCAAGGGCAGTGATGGTGATCAAATCTGTGAGAAGGTAGAGACCATACCAATACACTTTGACTTGAACAGGTGTTTCTTAATGTACCTTAATGTACATGGTCCCATAGACTGGAATATACACACAGGCCTGTCTTAGTGTCAGTTGACATCATTGGAATGTGAGACTTTGGGACAAGCGTAAATATCATTATCCTAACTTTAGTCCCAAACGTTTCCAGTACCATATCGCTCCACACATAATTAGCATTTAGACGAACAATAATCCCATTCAGTCGGATGCCTCCCAATGCATTGTGGGTAACACATGTCATGGGTCTGTAAATCCACTGGGAACGAGGTATTAGCACATGGGCCCGGCACCCAGTATAAGTGCCCGGCCGAGTACTCTGGTAATTTGTCGGATCAATACGGCTCTCAGGTGAACACGTATGTCTGTGTACACCGCATACTCTCAGGGGTGTGTGCGACGCCCCGTGAGTAGGGGGCTATTGTTTAGGGATATTGATGTATTGTGTTCATATTATATCCACAGAGGGAGGAATTGTTGAGTGGATAGCTTGTGGGACTTCCAGATGGTGGGCCTAGGTTCAATTCCCTGAGGTGTCTGTTAGACCACCTTTCGACATATTGTCAGGGTACCAACCACACAGGGAAAACGGAAAATGACCAAAAAGAAATCCCTGACAGGGAAAACACAGGGAACTTGCAATTTTTACCAAAACACAGGGAATTTCATATACCAAAGCACAGGGAAAACACAGTGAATTTCATTTGACCAGGTTCATAAATTCCTGATTCTCAAAATAGAAAGTATTTGACTTCTTGCTGTTTGGTCCAGATTTTTTTTGCATGTGAAAGCTTTTAAATTTGAACAACTTGCTCAATATGACACAGGGAAAAATTGTACCCTATATTGTGTATCGCATTATATCCACAAGGGGGTGGGGGGCAGGGGGGAGTGGTCCCTGGAGTGTCTGTTGGACCACCTTTCAACATATCATGTATCATAATAACTTGCCACTTTCTATCAATTGAATTGTAGGGCACGCCATATTTCATTGTGCTTTACCATACTGTTATCATTGCCTTGATGTACATACCTTATACTCTATTTTTGCTCCACTGGAAGATCTTATGTTACTCGTAGGAAGTGGTCAATAAAAAAAAAATATATTTACGCTGTAGAGGGGAGACAAGTGGTCAAGTGGATCGAGTGTTGGCCATCTGGATGGTTGCACAGGTTTGATTCCCTCTGGTGTCTTACCCTTTAGTTGTCCTCAACCTCATAAATTTGGACATCAGTCTTTTTTGTGTTTTTTTTTATTTATGTGGTTTACTAGATAAATTGAAAAAAAACAATCCAATCACTCTCAGCAAAAAAAAATCTTCGAAAACCCTTGAGACCCTTTGAAACATGTCTTTGAAAGATAGGTGTGGGACTTGGTATTAGTGTAAAAAAAACACAAACAAACAGCACTGTGCAATTATTTTGTACATAGAATACTCTATGGATTTGCATACCAGAGTTCCGCACAAAGATATACCTTGCTTTGCTGTCTGGAAATTAAGGATCTTGTCTGTATGCGTTTTTAGTTTATTCCTTATAACAAAGGTTAATTTATGTTTTGTATTACAACTTCTTCAAACCTAATGTTTCGCGCTTTCTTTTTCTAGGTGAGTGGCTGTTGAATGCGTACCTTCCCCCTTCAAGCAGCAGGCTGGTACAGTAAAAGCATTATATACATATATCACACACAGGTTTAAAGGTAACATGACACTGCCTTTCAAGTTGAAGTCCTTGCAGCAGTGCATTTAAAGGTGGGTTTCCGCAGAACGAAAGAGTTGAACCGCGACAATTAATTGCCACCAACTAAATTTTGTTCGTCTGACTTAACTGCCTTGTCGGCTGAATAAAATCAAACAGTTAAGATATTTGGGGTCTTGGTCATTCTAGCGCAAAGTGCATCTTTCAACCAGAAGATCAAAGAACAGGTTCTAGGGTGACGTCAATTGAAAGAACAAAGACAGAGCCCTCGCACATGAATTATAATGCACCTTGAAAAGAAGGCAAATTCAGGTGTGAGCATGAAATGTATTGCAGTATTCACTAAAACATTTTCTTAGCCCATCCCAGTCTACACCAACATTAACGTTTACCATGAAATACTTTCAAAATTGCATCCACATTTATTATCTGAAGAGGGTTAGATAATACAAATAAACCAAAGCAATTTTATTGAAAGGTTGCTCCTAAAATCTGTAAAATTCACCTTTCTATTTTGGCATTTTTCCCATAGGAAGCAATGTTAAAGCCCGTCAGACCAGCCTATAATATCCAACCCTATTTTGCCCTGAAATACAGCCTTTTGATTGGCTAGCAAACTTCCAAATCTGTTAATCAATAGATTTTTAGAAATTATAATGTTTAAGCCATACTTGATGATAAAGAAAAACACAAGTCATACTTATTTTAGTAACCTCAACTCCTGGAGACAAGGATTGCTTCAACAGCCATTTTGTCCAACCCTTTCCCAACCCTGGGATATACGTAATGTGGGATGGGCTTATTGGGGTATCTGAGAAACATCAATCCTAGTCCTTTAGTTAAATGTCGGGCATACCACCTGCCCTATGTTTGAATATTTGCATTTGACGTGCGTATACATGGAAAAGATTTGCAATACAGCTTTTCTAAGTGAATTTTTATCGAATTAATTGTTGACTACATCCAACTACATCCATCTGATTGGAAAGAGCTGGTGAGACTTGACACTTGAATGAGATCTCCAAAAATAGCAGTTTCATCGAAATGTCAATTTATAATAATCCAGCACTTTTAGAACAACAATTTGACAAAATGTGAAAAGTCTGACATTTTGCGGTTGTGATAAGATGCTAGTCTGATACTTTAGTTTCTGTGTTTTGAAAGTTTCTGAAGTTGGAAATTATTATTGCATTTTAGAATTGAAGTTAGAATTTGTTTGTATATTGTCTAGTAATTGACCAGCTGTGACCAAATTTAGATCAAGTTTATACTAACTTTTTGTTTTATGAAGAATTTTGACTTTTGTTTGTACATAGGAAAAAGAAGTCACGTTCCTTCATAGTTGTGGATCATCCAGGATTGCAATGAAACCTATCTTGTAACATATCAGAGACCCTTATGTGAAAATAGCCACAGAATCCTCATATAGTTCACGAAGGTTGTTTCTTTGCGTGTTATCAGAAAGAGACAGGACCTGGAAATGACTATTGTGGTTCCGGAAATGAAGCGCGCCCCGCCGTGGTTTAATTTGATCAGATCCATTAAGACCAACAACCATCACCGCCTCCCCACCCCACCTGCCACCGAAAAAAGAAAAAAGCCTTTTTAAGTAGTTGAAAAAGCATGATCTTTTTTAGACGTGACCTTTTTTCTCTGGAAGGCCACTTACGAACAATTAGAGTTTCTTTTCAAAGCACCGGCTCGGCCGTTTATTCCATTTGTAGTGTGCTTTTTTCAGACACGTGGGTGTTTTGCTCAGAAGGTAGTGTCATATTGCGCAGAAGCTAAGAGTAGGTTCCTGAGACTAATATTTAAACAGTAGATCTCATCACTTATTTGATAAATACATATAACCAACCAAGAAGGGAGTACAAGGGTGGTTATCACCCCGAGCCGGAACCCCGATATCAGCCCGAGGCCAGGGCCCGAAGGGCCGGCCGAGGGCTGATATCGGGGTCCGGCGAGGGGTGATAACCGCCCGAGTACTCCCTTTGAGGTTGGTTATGGATTTATTATACCTTTTCTGTTAGATCTGAGCTTCCAAGAAAGGATGTACAGCAATCAGTGATGGTGGGACTGTGATGCTGCACATTTTTTTAATGTTTTTTCATATAACTCTTTTGATATCCATCAAATCAACAAACAGTAAGCAGTAAAATGTAGCTAGGAACTTTGTGCAGGTAATGCAAATGTTAGATTTTTTAATTCTAAATGATTTCATTTTTTCATGAATTTTAGAAAAATAAAAAGTTTCTGTATCACACTGCAGTGTGATACAAGGCTGGTTATCACCCAGGTTTGTATCACCCTGGGTTAAACTCTTAACTACTAACCTTGTATCACACTAAGGTATAATAAAAGGTCCTAGCAGCACTGGGTCTCACTTAGGATTGTTCATAATTATAGGTGTGCTAGCTAGCATGTAATTTTACCAAAGGTGATACAAGGGAACAAGCAATTAAAAGGCTAATAAATGCTTATGGCTTAGCTGAGCTCTGAGCTACACTTAAATCCTTATATCTTGAGGCCATGTATTGGCATTTATTGTTTGGATTAATAATGAGGGTTATAATAATACTTTTAATTGCGCTCAGACATACTGTTTTGGGAGGCTCTTTCTTGTTGTGCTTATCATAAGTCTATGTGAGGGCATTAGTATAGAAATATGATTATGTTTGACATTGTTCTGTTTTGTTTCGGTACAATGCTGTCCTTTATCCAAAACCTATACGGAAGATGATTTGTATAAATGAGTACGGTTCAGTAAATAAAAAGATATGACAGTAAGTCTGCAAATATCTGTGCATTGTACCTTAAACCATTCCCCCGGCTCCATCGGGTGTTACCGCGAGAAAGTATAGCACCCTCCGGAGCAGTGGATCTAAGCCGCATTTTCGTTCTCCTGGGGCAGTTGTCCTGAATAATTCATAAGGCAGAGTGCCTATAGTACTACATGTACAACGTAAACATGCCGGTATCGCTTTAACCTTCTCTCTAACCTAGACAATGGGCCTACCTATAGTGATGGCACTGATGTGTTACAGTCCTAATGGTTAAAGTAACACCCCTTTTTGCTATGTTCAAATTTTACAAAATTTGACTACAAGTCAGCTACATTAAAGCCCCATACCCACTAGACAATTGTACTGGTGACAGGCGACTGGGAGAATCGGCCGACTCTTATGATCAACTGTTAGCATGATATATTGAAATGTGCATGTTTGATATGAGTCAGCGCTCAAATCGGCCAACTCTGGACAAAATCGCCTAGTGGGTATGGGGCTTAAGACAACAATTGATAAGTAAAAGTGAATTGAAATGTCTAGTAAAGCTACGCCATTATCTTGATACATTAAAAGACATTTGTTGATCTACTTAAGAGTCCTATTGGATTAGTAGATGTGTTAAGATACAGAGAATGTCACTGTGTTTTATACATGGAAACATATTCAATGAAGCAGTTACATATCGCCTTTTCCAGAAACAGATTAACATTATGGACATTCATAAATCCAATTACTTCCTCTTGCCTGCTTAACAAGCTGATATATCAGCAACGATGGATAGAGTATGCTCACAGAAACATATTTTAGAATTACAGTGGAATATTTTCTCACAGGGAAATGTGACCCTTGTATTGTCCCCAGACACCTTCTCTGTCAGATCTAAGCGTTCCTTCGGCACCACGGGGCAGTTCTCTGAATAATTGATAGGAGACGGACAGGAGCACTGTATCTGAGGGTTGTAAAATGGGCTCTGAAAAGATTCTGTGTGAAAACCACGGCTGTGTGGTTTTGAAAATTCAGTCACCCAGCGCAAGCAAAGTAGTAGTCCGTCCCTGATCTACTTAGCTATTGCATAATGGGTCCGTACACCCACAACAGTCCATGGCTTTTATTGGCCACTTCAAATCTGTTAAGAATTCTTTTATTGGCCCTCGATAAGTAGCATGGGTAATCCCTTTGATGGTTCTTGGGGTGATGGCTGGTTTATGGTCCCACCTGCCATAAACCAGCGGCCCCAAAGCATGTCGGGATACAGGATGGAATTCCCACCTAAAATGGTTGCTGGTGTACAGACTCACCTTGGGAAACAGTGGGTCTGACTGCGACAGACTAGCAAAGTAGCTTTATGCCTAACAATTTTCCACACCATTTTCCTTTTAACAAGCCAAAATAGCCAACCAAGGAAGTAAACAACTGCCAATTTCTTCAAACTTTGTAAGAAAGCATTAAAAGTAAAAACCACGTGACCACTTGTTCCACCCACCAGTGGCGCCATCTATTGAGGGTGGGTGATAATGGGGGATTTGGGCACGTACGTCAGAGGCAATCTCTGATCTTATCATGGCAGAGTAAGAAGACGCCTGGATTTTATCTCGCGAGCCGATTCCCCGTCTCTGGGCACCAGCCTGCCTCCTCTCATCGCCTAATTTACTTAAAATGATGCGCAGTCCTTTTATGTTCTCATCCAGAGACGCGGGGGCAGGTTGTGCTGCGTCTGCCCAAGATGAAAACGAGGCTCTCACGTGATTGGTCCATTGTGGGATGACTTGTCAGAAAACAAAACCTGCCAAATCCTGGTGAGCGGTGGACATTTTTTTTATTGGGTGTGTAAGGTATAGTGTTTTTTGGGAGGCTTCTTCTTGGGGTGTTGTCTTCGTTTGGGTCAGAAGCCCAAAATTGCATTACGTCTTGACTTAGGTCTTCAGAAAAGTCCTTTTTTGATTTTATGTATAAGAGTACAATAAATATAAAGAATACATCAACAGGATAAGGAGTGACTAGGTTAGTAACCTATTCAGGGACAGTAAAAGATGTCCACTGTTTGTGTGCAATAGTAATTTTCATGTCTTCACCACACCTCACGTTGAAAACAAGTTGGGACGAATTCTGCCTTTGGTGATCGTATCTATGAGATGAAGGTGACAGGGCAGGCAAACAGCAGGGGATCAAAACCTAGCAATCATTTTTGCTGTACCTCATCCCTTAGTGAACCCAGACACCAATCGGGAATTGAACCCAGTAAACCACTTGGTCAGTGCTGGGTTCCCCCTATTGTCTCCTTCTACAATCATCAGGGGCTTTTTGGGGCCAATATTCTTTCCAGGGGCAGAAGCCCCACCCTGGTACCCCCATGGGGGAACAAATTCACCATCTCCAAAATTGAGGTTGGACAGATGGCACCCCATTTAGGGCCTGTTGGTGGGAGGGGGGGCAGAGAGATTGGAGGATTAGAGATGGCAGATAGGACGAGCGGAAGATGAGAGGTTGCATGGCCTTAAATGAGATCACAACTTATTGACTCGATATTCTGTCTCGAAAGGGAATTAGGCGGAAGCCGTATGATTGACTCGGGACAATTCTGCTTCCGACAGCTCACGCCACAGCCACAAAAGTCTACTCTGCCCTGGACATGCAATGGGCTTTGTATTTCTACCTCAGATGGGAAAAACTAACTAGAATCAATTAATACCCCATTACAGTCATTTGAAGTGGGTGTTTTTGTCATGTCAGGTTTTCCAAATCAATTATTCAGTATTATCCAGAAGTTTGTTTATTGTAAGTGAATAGACAGGTCAAGGGCTTTTGTAAGTCATTGAATACATACAGTCCAAATACATACAGTCTGTTAACATTATTCCTGTTGGTACCAACAACAGACACATTTACCCCTTGCCACTCTTCGAAAGGAGTAGGCTATCGAACCTGGTGGCGGGTTTCTCCTAAATCATATAGATACAATCATCCTTAAGCTGAAAAGCATTACCTTGTGCAGTCTGGAAAAAACCGTGTGGTTGACGGGACATTAAACTACCCCAACAAACAAAAATTTACAAACCAAACTAGGGCAGAATCTGTGATCCTAATCAAGTCGTGTGAAATAGCCATTAAACACTACTTCATGCATATGTTACGCTGACCTGCATTCAGCGACATGCAAGGCGCATACTAGAGAGTCACTTTCTGTTCATTGCATTTATTCAACAGTGTTTTCCCCTGGCCTTATTTCTGGCTGTTGCGACCATCTTCAATGGGTCTAGACCACTAAATTTGACACAGCGACATGGCCGTTTTTTGGCATATTCTTAAGATCCACATGCAACATAGCCTTTAGTGACACTCGACAGAGCTTATTCTTAAATTTGACACGGCGATGGAGCCATTTCTTAAATTTGACAGCTGACATGGGGGCCCCCCATATCGAGCCCCTTTTAATCCCCCCAAAGTTGGTAAAAAAAATATCAAAACATGGAAACTGATCAAAAGTATATAGAATTACATAATGACCAGCATTCTTTCTGGGGGAAAACCCTGTTCTGTTCTTCATATTGACCCTCTGAAGAAATTTAAGTTGGTTTACGCCATATAAAACACTCAACAATAGATGAGTTTCTGATATGAAGGTGTGAAATGGTGACTGCATACCATTGATTGCCTAGGCAGCATGGCATGTACACTGCGGGTCGACAGATCGTCTCCAATCTCTCAAGGTACAGATTGATGGGCCATCTATTATTGGCTTTATATCAATCCTGCCAGGAATAGTTAGTCGCTTTGCATCAGTGCAAACGCTCATCAAAAATTGAGCTACTGATCCCGTAGTGTCAAATAGTGACTGAACACTCCTGGCTAGGCAGCATTCGAGCCAACGGCGTGTGAGGTTTGTGCTTAGGAGTCATGCCCCGTTATTGGTCCTAAATTAACCCTGCCAGTAACAGTCAGTATCTTTACGTCAACCCAAACAATCGTTAAGATACACGCCTGCAATCCTACATCCAAAACTGTGCCTGATGTGTGTCACCTTGCGAGGCGTGACCAAGGCCGCAACACATAGGCTATATGCTGAAGAATCATCTCCCATTATTGGTTCTAAATTAACCCTGCCAGTAACAGTTAGTGTCTTTAGATCAACCCAAATAATGATAAAGATACATACGTGCAGTCCGACATAGCGACTGAATTATATCTCCTTTGCTAGGCATACCAGCAGGCCACAGCACGTAAGCTATATGCTGAGGAGTCATCTCCCATTTTTGGCTTTATATTTACCCTGCCAGCAACAGTAATTAAGTTACATGTATATACCTGCAATCCTACATCGTCAAACTGTGCCTGAATTATATGACATTGCGAGGCATACCCGACACGTAAGCTATAGGGAGGTAGGGAGTTGTGGGCTGGTACACCTTTTCAAATCCCCCATTCTGGCCCCCAGTGATCAATGTTTACATAACACCTCTCAACAGATAAAGCCTCAGTAGACAGACCATGATAAGGATGTCAGACTAGGGTTCTCACTTCTCTGTTGAAGTAGCCAACCCACTCAGGCATTGTCTTACCTGATGGCTAAACCCCTAAAACAACAGCAACACCTGAGTGCAGATAAGGCACTGGATACACAATCTATTTTGGGGTCCCTCAGAGGGAAGGGGCAGTGGTAATTTTTACCTACCTATAACTCACTTATTATTCAAGTTTATCAACAAATTCCAAAAGTAGCATGGGGTTCATTACTAAAGCTGTTGAGATAAAATGATAAAGTTATCTGTTTAGACACTGATATTCTGCAGTAGTGGCACAAAGGTACTTGGTTTTGGTAGCCTGTCAGTGGTAGAGGGGTCTAGCTTGTCCCCCGACAGGCCTGAACTGGGGGACAATGGCCGCCCCCATGGATAAACTCCCTACAAGCCTATACACTGAAGAGTCATCTCCCATTATTGGCTTTATATTAACCCAAGCAGTAACAGTCAGTGTCTTTACATCAACCCAAACAATGATTAAGATACACACCTGCAATCCTACATCTGAAAACAGTGCCTGAATTGTACTACCTTGCGACGCGTGACCCCAGGCTGCGCCACATAAGCTATATACTGAGGAGTCATCTCCCATTATTGGTACTATATTAACCCTGCCAGATACAGTCAATGTCTTTACGTCAACCCAAACAATTATATGCCTGCAATCCTACATCTTGAAACTTTGACTGAATTATATCTCCTCGCAAAGATAATCCGATATATACCTGTAATCCTAGATTGTGAAATCTAGGCTACCGCACACAAAATATTCACTGAGGAGTCATCTCCCATTTTTGGTTCTATATTAACCCTGCCAGAAATAGTCAGTGTCTTAACATCAACCCAAACAATGATTAAGATATATGCTTGCAATCCTACATTGACCCCAGGCTGTGACACGTAAGCTATACGCCGAGGAGTCATCTCCCGTTATTGGTTCTATATTAACCCTGCCCATACAAAGCGAGTCGCATGCCGGCTCCATTGACATTGTAACCGCTTCACATGCAATGCCTTTGTGGTTGGAGGGGGTAGCACCAGTGGACAATGGGGTAACAGGCCAACGGCATGTGGCGCGAGGGTCTGGTCAGCGAGGCAATGGACCCTGATCGCGTTAGAGCACGTAATGGGAATCCTGCGCTCTTTGAAAAATGAGTACAGTGTGCATTAGCAGGCAGTCTCACAGGTACAAGTGGAAAAGGAGAATGAAACTTTTCCTCTTTTTTGAGGGGACAAAATATTGAGCACTTTTAGATTAGTACAAGTTGATAGTCATTCTGAATGTGGCACTAGCAGGTGACATTTTCTGCATGACAGGGAAAACAGGGATATAATAAGGGAAATGTACTTAGTAAAATTTGTCTGTTTGTACTTATGTTTAAAAAGTAGGGCACGTTTACCTGGACAATTCTTTTCTGCAAATACAAATGCTTTTACAGTATTACATGGTAAATTAAAACTGTTCTTTATATGCTTGAATTGATGTGTGTGTATAACCATTTTCAAATATCTCCGTTTCCTTTAATACACGGATATTACATTCAAGTGTGATATTTCATTTTATCTGTTTATCAGTTCATATTCCACTAGAGAAAATGAAATATCATTGCTGGGCTTGGATTACCAATACAGTTATTGCTGTCCTTCGACTCTCATCATATGACGAATATTAGAATTGACTCATAACAGCACAGTGCTCATACAGAAAATGACCCAACCAAAGTTTAACGCGCTGAGAGCGCGCTGTATTCTAACCAATATTGACTTTCAGGGGTGGGCATGACCGGAGATCCATACCCCTTAAAAAGCAAATAGGGCCTCTAGATTTTGTGACCTAAGGGCCCTGCTGGTCCCTAGAAAAATAGATAGATCATTTTCAAACATGCACACATTTTGGTTCTTAATTCAGACTTCGGAATAAAAAGTCTGTAAATTTGTTGAATACACCATTTCAATTCATGTTATTATATGTATGAAAGACTCAGAGTGAGGGCTCCTAGATTTCCATGAGGGCAGCTAGATTTCAAAAGCCATTGGACCGACTGGCTCTTAGATTTTAGTCCATGACTGACTTTGTTGGGTACACGCATTAATGTGAGCACCTGTAACTGACCGCACTACAGAAAGGATATTGAAATGAATAAAATAACTATTTTAGGAAAAAAACAAAAAAAAAACATGCACACACACAAACCCAGAAAGTGTAAAGAAAAAATCGTATACAATACAGCAGCATTCAAGTTTCACTTGCGCATTTAGTTCAAACTAGATTGTTCTTATATATTTCCCATTTAGGACATTTCAATTTAAATGCCTTGGTACACTTTGTTTCTGTTCCACTAACCGAGATACAGCAGGCCTGCACCGTGCGATGAGGGAGCTCTCTGATTGGTTAATATTCTATTGACTGTCCCGTAGCCATCAACAAGCTGTGACCTGATTGGTCCAAACAAAGAACCACCATCTGGCCCATATACACCCCCACCACCCTGATTACGTTACACAGGTAATAGACAATAGGGTTTAGGGTAAATGGATTTGATAATATTGAATCAAGGGGAAACAGAGTCACAAGGAAATTGACCTTGAAGGTATTCATTGATTGACCCAAACTTGATCAAGACATTTATGGAGTCTAAATTGTGGTGGTAGCACGTTTCATTACACGGTACAAAAGTTCATACATAATGTTATGCGGATTTTCCATTTACAGGCCAAGGAAAATAATATTTGTTCAGGTAACATGGGCCTAAAATATTATGCAGCGTTGTTGCACATGACTGCGTATACCTAGTTGCATTGGCTGTTTCTTCCCTTGGAAGATCTTGTGTGCCTGCTGCATTTCCCCATTCCTAGCTACTACTTACATTTGCAGCTTGCAAGAAGTACATGAATCGGACTTATTCACCAGGTAGATCCTTCTCTGCCTAGCAAATTGTTGTAAATTACATAAAATATGTACTTTTCCATACCAAATGACATAAGTCTAATGACGCCACAGCTGGCAATGAGTTTTGCGATATTAGAACGTAACCCGGCGACATTATTGATCATGTCACGTAATTGCCGTGGAGTTAAGGGGGTTACAACGTATCAAAATACGTCTGCCACACAGATGAGAAAGCTGCTTTAAATACACAACAATGGAGACATATATACTTTGAGTTCTGTTCATGATCCCCAATTGCCATTCTCTTAAAGACACCATCTCCACCCGAATGCATACCTATTCTGTTGGCACCGTCTTCCCCCCCAGGTCGCTTTAGTGCCCTGACCCTTTGTTAATCCACATGGTGGGTTCTCGAGTCCTGAACAGCAAGAAGCCACATAATAAGGTGGCTTCGGGGTTCCTGAAAGCAACTGGACAATCGGGTCTGTGACGAGAATCGTTCTGGCATGCTTTCATTGGTGCAGCAGCGCAAAGGTCAAGGCCGTTACCTACCCCAGGCCCCCTGTTGGTGAATGGCTTAACTAAATAGTACCCTAAGTGTGTGTGTTGGCGTGAATAGCTTTTGTGTACAACTATGTGGCTTATAGAGCGGCCATACAAAAACTGGGGTTGGGTCTTAAAGCGGCTGTCTCGTCCGTGTGTTGACGTTTGCCAACATAAGCCTAACAGTGTGACAGCCGGCAACATGTTTTGCACTGTTAGAACGTAATCCAGCAACATTATTGGTCATGTCATGAATTTTGTGCAGTCTTAAGGGAGTTACAACATATTAAATAATGATGTCCTGATGGGCGAGAAAGCGGCTTTAACATAGCACTTAGCCATCAATTGAGAATTTGTAAACCTCTCACAGTTTAATCGGTACACGTTGTTTCAGTCATGATTTTGGGTATGTGTCTTACCAATCATATCAAATATCAAAGGTACAGTTTGAAAAAGATCTGATGAAAAGTGTTAAACTTGTGCCTGGTTGGTGTCATAGGCTTCTGAATGCCTCTATTCAACTGTCTGCACACCATATTGAGCCTAGTATAAATACGCGGGTGCCTGAATGGCACGTTGCCATAGAATTAAGTGCGATATAGAACATGTGCCAGAATACAATCTAAGTGAAATGCATGCCTTTGCTCTTCCAGGGAGAAGGGTAAATGGTTTAACCTTGGCTGTGGATCAAAGTTACGGTCTCAGCAGGGGATGAAATCCATTTTAAAATCATGTTTTAAAATTGTATACTTGCTCGGATACTGCTTTAGGTTTCCCTAAATCACATAGCAGAGGTTTGAATCATTTGCGTATCATATGAACAGGGCTGCATATTCTGAAGTGACAGTGTAAGTTCTATTAGAGCAACAACTGAATTGCATCTTCACTGAATGTTTTGAATATTAGGAACACAAATTAGAATATCTGCTGTGAAGATAACTATTTCGTTGTTATTTGTATAACAATAAAGCAGTAGTGTCTTTCTCTCCCTTCTTACTCTGAATATGAATCCCATGTCAATAAATATGTATGGTATCATTTTAGGCATTATTATAGACAGATGGCATTATTTTAGTTGCTGCAGATAATATTCTCCTGTGTCCTAGGGTACATAATGAATATCTAATTACATCGCCTATTGGATGGTTTCATAACGGATGCTACGAATGTTCCCTACCATACTTGGTTCCTCAGTATAGTAGATATATATACTATATATGACTGAGCTATATAATTGGTATAGTTGGTAGATGCCTGCTTCAAGTATGGGTTGTTGGTTCGAAGTCGCATCAAAGACATTAACAATGGCAGTGCATGCTGCTTGCCCGGCACTCTGTATGAAGTTAGAGACACAAAACATGACTGGTTGACCCAGTGTCAATATAATGTGACTGGCCGGGAAGTCATGTGGGCCTATGACATCACATCTCCATGAGGCAGCACTATAAAGAGGGCATTGAGTCTCACTGCTACAAATAGGCACCCGATTTCATATATTCAATCACCATCCCCGCCCTTAATATGACCCTGGCAGTTAATGAAGGCTTAAAGAAACCAATAACAGACCGACCTACCAACCAACATTCCCAACTTACAAATAGCCTGCTGAACTTCTCCTATCTGACCACTACTTTTCCTCCAATGGACACCCGCTGATTTTCCTGTCGCGTCTTGCGGTCGGAAGTCAGTCCATTAGCGGTTAGTCAGTAAGCAGCATGGTGTGGCCAGAATGGACAGCTCATTAACAGGGAGATCATGGTACGAGGTGAATGTAGATATATCTGCCCTCAAATGAAGACAGTTTTTTAAGACTTGACTGTACAAACTTGAGATGCGACTAACCAATGGCAGTGTTTACTGGTTTTTAAAGTATTCTGTCAGCATCACCAAGGTAGCTTTGACAGATAGAATTTCTAACATTACTAAAAAATTAAATGTTTGGTTAAAGAACAAAGAAAATATCAGATGATTTACAGTAGTCCATTACAAGTATTAGGAGGGGCATACTAGGGGAAGCTTATGGCTACAGGGTAGCCTAAAGCAGAACGCAGATACTTTTGTGCTTTTATGACTTGAAAAGGTTAGTTTGATCATTATTAATGATCTGAAATGCTAGAGTTCTGCAGCTTTTCAAACATTGCAAATAGACACTTCTTTGGAGAAACTATATTCAAGATAGCTCTTAAGATTTTTCAAATAAAGTGGCATGATTCATGATAAAGTCTGTTAATATAGTGAATATGTGATCTGCAAGTGGAGGTAGGAAAAGGTGTTTCTTAAAGAAAACATCCAAAATCTCCCATTCTTTTACTCTTAATAGAACAGAAATAGTTGTTTGCCCGTTCCATATCATATCTTTTTCAAATAAAGCGAATTGAGGTGTTGCATTTAATAATTTCCCGTGTGAGTTAGTATTCATGATTGGTATCCCTAGAGATTAGTTTACAAAAAAACCCATCAAAATACCAAACTTTTTACATGAGTAGCCATAGCTACTGTTACTACTCCTAACCAGAAGTATTATTCTTTACCAGCCACCCTCCCTGGCTTGCCCTCTTTCCATGTTGAGAGTAGGTAACACGCCCACCAGTCTGCCCTGCAGCCCTTGCCTCCCCCGCCCAGCGGCAGGCTGCGGGGGCGGCAGTATGCGTATTGATTGAGCTGCTCCAATACAGACCGAGTCACTCAGACCAACCCTCTCCCCAGACTCCCCCCTGGTTACTGCCGCTGCGGGCGCAAATGAAAATCTTTCCTGTCCATTGGCAGCTTTTCCCACTTAGGATACAGCTGTATTCGCTGCAGCGATAGTCGATATTTCCCGCCTTTGGATTTGTAAAACCACATAGAGTGAAAGCTAATGAATAAAGCCATCGCCATCAGCTTTTTATTGAATGTCTGATACTGAAGTCTCTCTATTCTTTGAGGATGAATACACTAGGCTATTAGGTGATTTGCCCAAGGTTTAAAATATTGCGCATGACCTGAGTCCATGTTTCTTTGGTTAGCGCTTGGACTTTAGTTGCCTTATATCCACTTTTGTAACATTAACCAGTATGTCTGGCTAAGTAAATTAACAATGTATCTTATCTATATCCAAACATTATGTATCTCTTGAACTAATTTGATATGATTGCCTGGTATAGCTGAAAACAATTCTTAAGATTATAGGTCACCCATAATGTGAGATGCATCAATTCTATGAAGAAAAGTAATTTGTCAATTCAGCGTCATATTTCATGATGCTGAATTGACAAATTGAAGAATTGTAATTTTTCTCTTATTAAACCTCAAGCAGGTATATTGGAAGAAGATGTTTTCATTTTGATTATTCACATGTTCTCATACAGCTAAGACTTTCCCATAAAATCTGTACTTTGGCTGAGCCACACAAGTCCCACGCAAAACATTAATGTGGCTCGCTAGGATTAATGTTGCTCATTAAATGCCCATATCCATACCTCATGCATCATATATCCCAATCTGCTGCCATTCCTCATGATTAAGTTCCCATAAGAACATTCAGAATCTACTAAGAGCCGTCTCCGCCCTTCACGCCTCACGATAGCGATTTTCCTCATAGTCAGCAATTTTGTTTAAGGCTGATCCCCAGTAGTATTTACAGCCTGGTTCCATTTATGTGTGACTTTAAGTCAAGCGGGATGAAATATGAATAAGAAAACTCTATCTGACGGCTCGGCTGTTGACCGCATCCCCAAGCAACACCGCCCCCACGTTGGCTGCGAGCGATGCCATCTACTCGTAGAGCCAGACATCTACTTGCTTGGCAATTACCATAAAGCTTCCCAATTTCCTGGTATATACACCCTTGACATACAGCTTTTACTTATATGTCCTCCCTTTCTTTTTTGATGTCCTTAACCCTTGTGCTTATGTCAAATTTATGTGATGGTAAAAGCTTCCTGTGATTTGCAATTTGGTATGTTCACTCATATTGTAGATCAAATATGAGATGATATATTTTACCTGAACGTCAGCATCTTTCCTCAACCAATTTCTCATGTGAGTGATCACAGTTGCCGTCAGTGGCCCCAGACTGTCTGGCCGCATTCGTCTTAGCAGCAACACAGAGAAAGACAGGGTTATTCTGGCATCCACCCATGCACCCGATTTGATATGGCGATTACTTAAAGAAGTTGTCTTGCGTGGGAGTGGTCATATATATGCATGACATTGCAGGGTTAAAAGGGTGCATGTCAGGTTAGAAAGTGATGCAGATAGGCTAATGTTAAAGAAATTGGCATTGTCCTAAAACAACCTCACAAAGACTGCTACTAGTACTAGGGGCTGACCTAAGTTTCAAACTTATCTGTACAAACACCCCCTATCTTCACATGTTGATTACCGAAAATGCTGCGGGCTGGTCTGTGTCTCCTATTACTGGGCTCAGCCATGGGTTCTAGGGTTAAGCAAAATTCCTGCCCATTTTTTATGAGAATCATTTCTTATGAAGGTACACACACCATGCCTGTCTTTTGTTACCTCCCTCATCCAATATAAATATCAATGCCAGCCTCTTTTTAATGTATAACAATATTTGTACCTATTTCCCAATCCCCTGCCTCCGTAGGGCTACCAGGGTGGGGCTTCTGCCCTTGGGAAGAATATATAATTGGCCCGCAGTAGCCCCTGCTGGTCATAAAAGGCAGTGATAGGGGGGACCCAGCACTGACCAAGTGGTTCATTGGGTTCGGTTCCCAGTCGGTGTCTGGGTTCACTAATAGATGAGGTACAGCAAAAATTATTTCTATGTTTTGATCCCCTACTGTTTGCTTGGCCTGCACCTTCATCTCATAGATATGATCACCAAAGACGGAATTCATCCCAACTTGTTTTTGCCATGAAAATTACCCCGGCTGTGGGTACAGCGTTGAACATCACTCACTCACTCCCAATCCCCTGACCTCCTTGTTGCTTTAACTGTGTCCCTTTAAGATGGTCCGACCCATTCACATCAACTCTTCGTAGAGACACACAATATACTCTCCGCCACCATGGGGACGGGTTCTCAAACATTCAATATGGGCCCCTCCTTATATGAGCTGCTCGCGTAAACATTGAGGCCGATAAAGGCCGCTGCAGATTGATATTTACCCCTTAGTCCCAGTGTAGGTCTCTCATTCCCCAGCTGTCTCTAGAAACATTGAGACATTCTCTGCATAAAGCCCCATACCCACAAAGCGACTTTATACAGTTGGGAACATATCGGCACTAAAATCGGCCGATTCTTATGATTGCCTATTAGTATAGTATATTGAAATGTGCATCTTTGATCTGAATAGTCAATGATGTCGACCGATTCTTCCCTCAAATTGGCCGATTTTATCGCAGATTAGTCAGCCGACTGTGTAAAAATCACCTAGTGGGATGGGGCTTAAGGCTGGGTCTCATACGGCGATTTGTAAGTCTTTGAGTGGTAGGTCCTAAACAGTAGTCTATAATGAGCCAAAAGACCACCGTGGGGGTACCGGGGTGGAGCTTCTGCCCATGGGAAGAACATAGCCACCAGTAGCCCCTGCTAGTTGTAGAAGGCAATGTTAGGGTGGACCCAGCATTGACCAAGTGGTTCATCTGGTTCGATTCCCGGTTAGTGTCTGGGTTCATTAAGGGATGAGGTACAGCAAAAGTGATGCTAGTTTTCATCCCCTGCTGTTTGCCCGCCCTGTCACCCTCATCTCATAGATATGATCACGAAAGTCAAAATGCGTGTCCGAAAAGTCAGAATTCGTCCCAACTTGTTTTCGCTGTGAAAATGACCTTGGCTGTCAGTACAGCATAAAATATCCAGCACTCACTCCTCACAAAAGTAGCATTTTCAGCTTCTAGGTAACAACTGGTCCTCAGCATCCTTGAATCTGAGGGCTTTAAAGGGAAGTATCTTTGGATCTGGTAGATAAACATCAGTTTCTGAGGTGTTTCAAGGTCCTGAAGTAGGAAAACCATTTGCTCCAGTTTGATGTAATGATACAAAGATATTTTGGCCTTGATCTGACCTCATATCTGTTGT
Source organism: Lepidonotus clava (assembly GCA_936440205.1). NCBI lineage: Eukaryota > Metazoa > Annelida > Polychaeta > Phyllodocida > Polynoidae > Lepidonotus > Lepidonotus clava. The sequence goes on along the minus strand of OW387143.1, from coordinate 50,270,596 downwards.
AATGTTATAAAACCCATCACCCCCTTTCATCTTTTTTCAACACAATGTGTCCATTGGGGTGAAGATAAAATAAATATATGGTGACTTCCTTTCAGCTGCCTTCAATCTGTGACTGGACTTCTAAACAGGGGAAATAGAACTGAAGCCTACACTAATGTAAAGCTCGTACAACTCAGAGCCACAAAGCTGCACGCAGCTGTCGAGTCAAGTTGCCTACCATCCTTACATGTGAACAGACCATTACGCTAAAGACCTTTAGAGTAGGGATCATAGTACCAAAGCCTGCGCAGATGTTCGGCTCAAAGCGGGGTTTCAGAAGCCAGCAGGCGGCTTATCCAGGCCGCGGCTAATCTGGCAAACGGCCAATCTGCGGTGGAGAGTGAGGCTGGGTAGACAATCTCCAACCTAATTCCATGAATGCAGCCTCTGCTTGGAGACAATTATTCTTCATAAGGGGTTCATGCAGGGGGATAAGTGGAATGAGGTTTCTTTCCTCAAAGATGATGAGTTCTCGGATGGAGTCAAGTGTTTTGCATTTATATTTTGCACAACTTATGCTGCATCATATGGCATTTTCAGATTATATCTTTTTTAAATGTTTTTTTCCATATATTATATCTTTTTTTCCAATGGACTGTTTCTCTATGCTTTCGCTTGTTTATTTATTATATGATAGTTTTTTTTTCATTAGGGTATTTTTATTAAAAACAATATTAGCACTTTGATTTTTTAAATAGCTAGGTATTTGTTTAGTTTATGATTCTTCAATACATTATACTCATAGTTGAAACGTGAAAATTGGTTGATTCCTCACTCAATTATTTGATATGCAAATATTTGATTCTAAGCAATACCTTTTAGGCTTAGTACATAAACCTTCCCATTTTTAAGCATAATTATGATATAAGATAGTTTAATTGAGTTTAAACTGAAACTATATATCAGTTTACCCTCTGCCATTATGTTGGGGCATCAGAGATCAATAAAAACACAAAGTGAATGGGGCAATGTTTATTCCCCGCTGACCAAGCTGCCATATGCATGATGTTTGTCGTGTTGTAATGACGTTGTCAACATATCGTTGGTCTGGTTGCTTTGTCTTCATTTATTTACAGTTTATCACTGATATAGAATGAAAGAAGTTGTGTAAGAGCACAACAAATATGAAAAATTAGTCTGATCACTCAGTAGATATGAAAATAAGAAATACATCTGGTATTATCAGTAACCTAGAATATAGGATATTTTGCAATAGAATTCAAACCCAAACGAAGTGTTAATTTTATTTTATGGCACTGCCTGCTTTTTCAATTCTGGCTGTTGAAATTTATATCAAAAGTATTCCGCATCTGTCCTTTGATCGCCTTAAATGTATAATTCATTTTGGGTTCTCTCCAGCTGAGCATGCTCATTTTCTGTCTCCTCTAAGTGCATCATGATTTGCACCTCATTATAAAAATGAAATTACAGAGACAAAGATCTAAATTGATGCCCAAACTTTCCACTCTCTCTTTGATGGGTGTTCTCCCTAACTTGAAAGGCAGAATTAAGTTGGGTGGAAAGGGGGACAAGTGGGAAGAGCAGTCAGTGCAGGTTTGAAACACCCGCCTCCACTGAACCTTACAAATCTAGACCCCTAAAATCAACACAGTTGCATTTCTTAAATTTGGAACATGGATTGGTAATGCCAAAGCCAGGGACCAAGACTATTTATAGTGACATTCAACAGAACCATTTCTGAGATTCAAAATAAATTTTGATGTGGCAATAAACATATAACAAGGACATGCAACAGCAGCATTTATTTAATTTCAATATGAACACCGAGAACCCATATCTTGAGCCTCAACCTTGTTCAGTTGTTGGGATTGCTCATACATGATTATTGCTCTTGCATGGTTGATAATTTACTTTAGTCCATCAGCCAGACAATTGTAGATCTTGATTGAAGCTTTTTGATCAAATTACAATAAAGTTAGCTCGTCCGTCAAATTAATTTTTTTTGCAAACAAACACCCTAACGCTATCTTTTCAGATGGCTGATGAGGAATACATGACTCCCTAATGTACGTAAGGGATATGTGAGACAATTCCACATTACACACTTTTTGACTCTGACCTCTGCCCTATTAGTTTGGGTCATTTCACCCTAGCGCACTTTTGATTTTACTCCAAAGCACAAATACATATTGACCATTAGAATGAGTGATGTACATAATTTTTATCACTCTCACCAAAAATCCTGTCCAAATTGCTGTCAATGAACTGTCCCTTCTTGATTGCTATTAGTCAACCGGGCACAGCCTTCGAGCCGCTATATTACTGCGGGTGAATATAACACCGCACGGACAGTCTGACACTAAATGCTGTACACTATAACCTGACGACAAGGATAATGGCTATGGCCCCCATGTTGACCAATTACTGAGAGTGACATTTCTAGTTGGGCGACAGAGGATCATTACTATTGGTTTGTTTTCCCTATCATTTTTTGCTATGACACTTATTGTGGAAGCACTGAATATCACATATTGCATGACTCCAGTATTGTTGACTGGTAGTGACGCAAACAAACTGATGCAGTATGATTTAGCGATTATTCATTATTGTCATGATAACCTTGAATTGTTTGTTGTTGACCTTCATGGATATCGCAGTGTGGCAACACTATAAAGAGGTTAGTGGGTCCCACTGCTACAAATAGGCACCACATCTCATAGATTTGGTCACCGCCCCTGTGGCATAAAACTAGCTGCAAAGCTTTACCTTTAGCAGTCTGGTAAAAGAACCCTAAAGGGTTGATATAGCGTATGTTCACATAACTGGCCTGCTTATGGAAATGTAAAGCTGGTTGAAGAAGGGGCACCTTATGCTCCCCCAGTCCCTTAGGGATGTACTGCAGGGGGCAAGTCGTAAGAGAGGGAGCGGCATCGTCCCTCGAGTCGAGGATGGCCTTGTACAGTGTTGGGCCAACAATACCAGTAATTTATGTCCTCGCAAGACACAGCAAGACAGCCCTACAGCAGCTTGTAAGGTGCTTGTTAACCAAAGCTATGATTTATAGGGTTAGGAGAAGACAATATTTTCTGTCCATATGGGCTACTTGGTATTGGTCCATTTTGTTTTGGAGCTTTAAGCTGTTCAGATGGTGACCAGAAAGACCTGTTTCTTGCAAAGTCCCTGGATGAAAATTGTATCAGATGTAATTATATCTTCCAGTTAGAAGACACTCTTTCCAGACATGTCGTTTTAGAATTCGTCGAAAGCCGTCTACACTATAAAGACTGCTCCAAGCAATAGCATAGAATTCAGTCACAAATGTAGAGTCGCTGTTGGTTGAAATATGGTCAGCTGTAACACTTTGGCTAGGAGAATTTTCCCCCACTTTGTAGGGAAAATCTCCCAGAAAGATGTAAAGAAAACCTCTACATTATGTTCAAGACGGAAGCGATGCAGTCTAAGCTATACGGGCTGCCTGAGACACCCACATACACCTACATATCGTGAATTGATAGTTATTGCTGAAATATTGTTAGACATACCACTTTGGCTTGGCTTCCTCGCTTCCTGCAGTTGTGAATTTCTTTCAGTTTGTTCCCCCAACAAGAATTTTGAGCATGTTTAATAGTGCTGATAGAATCTATAAAAGTTACATTAATAGCAATAACTCAGTGGCATATCTTATATATTGGCAAGTTCTGTGACTTGCAACAAATCTATTTTCAGTTTGGTATGATTGTCCCCTGGGAACAAATCCAGGTCAAACTCTATTGTATAAGGATTTGTGTTTTTATCTTTACCCTAACAGCATAGAATACTACTATGAAAACAAGGAGGAAAAGATCCCTACTATGGAGAGCCCTAGGCCCCTCTATGCGGGCCATTGTCGTACAGGTAGAGTTGATATATCACCTTCCTATACACTGCACCCCTAATGTCGCTGGTCCATTCGCGTGTGGCGGGCTCGCTATCATCGGGTAAAAAACACCTTCACATACGACCATCATCACCACTGGTCTGTGTGACAGCAGCAGTGACAATTCAATCTTCATCACAGGCTATTGTGGTACAGCGGTCTGAGATGAGGGGGTTTTATCGGGGAAAAAAGAGACTCGATACTGAATATCAGTTTGATAAAGGAATTTGCATAGTGGGATGAAGGAGGTATACTATACTTATGCTAGATTGTTGAGAATTAGAACATTTTAGAACAGTAGTTTAAGTACGTCTGCAATTTTAGGAACAATATATTTATTTTTTAGCAACAGGCAGCGTTTCTAAAGTTCTTTTTTAGTGTTCGAATGTACACACTGTAAGCGTCTCTTCCTTTCAACTATTACTCCTTAAATTCCAGAATTGTCTATTCACACATTTCGAAGATTTTCAAGTACATGTACATACACATATTAAAAAAGGTGTAGAAAAAATGTACCATCTTAAAACCACCCATTCATTTTTTGAACTAGGCATAGAGTTTCTAAAAGTATGAAAGGACAAGTTATGTTAATTGCATCTTCCAATTATGTCATATAAATTTCTGTCATTAATCAAAAAGGTATTCAGTTAGGCAGTTGAAATAGATATTATGATGGTGAAACTAAGAAACTAAGATCATTTTAAAGCGATTGATAATAACAATTTGCTCACTCGCTTTTGCGCCCAAACTCCGAAAGGCCCTGTCAGGTGCACATCCATTAGAGCATTAGTGTCAATACAGGATTAACGAGTAGAAAAAGGTTTGAACCGTGCAGGGTTATTATTAATCCTTCACTGGGTCCCGCGTGGACGATTAACACTTTGTGCCCGGAGCAGATGACCGGTGTTACGACAAACTGCCTTTCCAGGTCATCCCTGCAGCATTATGGAGCAACCAATGAAAATGTAAATTGTCTTTTGGGGAAAAAACAGGCAATTGAAAAAACCTTTCCAAAACACAATGAAAACACTGGGTATTTGTCTGTAACAATTGTTCCATTCTTGAACACTCTGGATAAACCTGTGAAAAAAACGATATGACAGGGAATTTGCATCAGGGATCATGAAAACACAAGAGTTTGTAACATATTTTTGACAGCACACAGAATCCCCATATGTTGACATTTCCCCAGTGGCTAAATTTATCAAAACCATGCGCTATGACTGAAGATTTGCAACTCACTTGTGACACCATGTATTAGTTAATAAATGGATCAGCCCAAATTTGACCCATCCATTGGAAAGTGATGCAATCATGGAGTTTGACATATTACCCAGTATGTTTAAAATTTGCATAATATCTTTATTCCGTGTTACATAAGGTGTGCTTCCACTTCGCCCTTTAAGATTTTAGTCATTGTGTAATTGGTGTTAAACCTTTATGTCGATGGCAACTAGTGCTTGTTTGTGGTCTTGGTTGTTGTGGTTGGAAGGGGTTAATAGTACTCGCCCGATGACGTAACTCTTTGTCGCCTAAGTGGGGATGCAGAAGTGTTACAGTTTGGCTGAGGAATAAGGGGTTAATGCACTCTCTCATGCTGATGCTGATGCAGTGTGAAGGGTCGACTTTAACCAAGACAGATGGGATAATCTTGTCACGTCGACCATTTTTCTCTCGTTTCTCAGATCTCAAGTGGGCGTCAACGACAACTGTTAATATCAATGATGGACATTTTAACCAGACACGCCCGAAACTGGGGCGTTTCAATGGATCATCTCCAAGATGGTTTCCATGTAATATTGAATCAAAGAAAAAAGATGCTTCAACCGCCTTTTAATATTGCAGTTTCTCTAATGTTCTTGTCAGCTTCGCTCAATTGCGCCACACTGCTCCCTCGATGGATTAAATCTGAAGCATGTGCAGATTAATCGGGAGTTAGGATCCTGCATGAAATGGGTTGATGGCTTAATGATAGAGTGCAGGGTGAATATTAATGGTGGGATGGGTCCAAGCAGATTTTCGAAAAGTGTGGAGTAATGACTACTCGATAAGGTTAGATGATGGTACTGATTTCACCTTGGAACTGAATTCTGTCTGATACTCATCACTCTTAAAAACATGAAGAGGTTTCGATAGGGACCAATTTTCCCGAGATTTTTTTTATAAAACAAAAATAACCAAAAAAAACCACTGGTTCAGAGCCTTCAGGGGTACCAGATGGAATCTGTTTATCATGAGTGCAAGTGTCAGATACAAAAATTGAAAGAAGTATAACTGATTTCCAATGCTTGGAAGGATGCTGTTAACAATTCTATGCCTATGCTCGAATCGTCCATTTGACCAATCCTGATGGAAAAATTTACCGTTTGAAGCATGTTAATTCAACACTATGGTTACCATATGATAGATACTGTTGTCCACAAGTTCTTGAGTTTAGATTTGTGTAGTGTTCTGGAGTTCCGACCTAAATGCAGGTTCCTTCGGGTCCCTTGCACACGTGCACTGTGGTAGATCCCAGCCACAGATAGTCTAGATGCATGTCATGTCAAAGATGCCAGTCAAAGTTGTAATGGGTTGCAAACTAAATATATATACCTCACTAAGATTCATACTTAAAAATGTTACTTGTCCCTACTCCTGAGTCTATGGAGGAGCACCTGCCCCAGTTAGCCCAGGGCTATGTGCAGCCGACTAGTCAAATGCGTTGGGAACTCTCACTCAGCAAGTAACTCCAGTTACGCTACAAGGGCAGCACATCTGTACTCAGATATCAGATATATATCAAACCCCTCTCTAACATCAGTAAGTATTATACCTCCAATCACACTCCCTTTGTTCTGTCCAACTACCACTCCCAAGGCGCTGCCTCGAGTCCTTGCCAATTCCCATAAAAGGCGAATAGCGGAGAAACAATCGCGCCAGCTCGCGGTGGTACAGACTGCCAATAGGCAATCTGTTAAGTCAATAGTGGTCCGCTAATCACAAGGAGGGGGTGCCGACACATGGAAAGAGGTATTACATTGACCCAGACGCCACCATCGACCCCCGCACATCTGTCTACCATCCCCAAGGCCGGATTACACCACACAACTTTGAGCTGCGATATGAGTGTGATATGAAGATATAACAGAAAATTTGCATACAAGAGTGGTATAATTGCTCGAAATTGGCAATTTGGAGTATATTACACTTGTGTAACAAAGAGTTTTGTTTCTGGTATGTGAGATTTCTCGGTGACATCATAGTATCGCAGCTCATGTCATGTAGTGTGATACCGCCTTCACTCTCAAAACCAGCACGGACCACACAGACTCCTCAGGGGAGTCGGTAGGCTAGACAAATTCCTTTGCATAGAGTCTGTCAATGGCTTTGATTTCAATGAATTGCATCAGTTCCACCTTAAAATAGCGGGCAGTTTTATCATAGGCATTCATTATCTAGGAAGAGACTCCCCTTTTACTGATCACAGAGTTTAGATAATATGAAACAGGGTACATGAAGGCAGTGTTCAAAATCAATGATGAGCTCATTGCCTGATGCACATAATTTCATTGTTGGGCACACATTTTTGATAAGTGTGTTGTTGTGTGCACACCTTTTCTGCAGAATAGATACACTGAAGAAAATTTAAATCATTTTTCCAGGAAACAACTCTGCAATGATAAAAGTTGGAAAAGAACAATGTTTTGACTAAACTCTTGAAAATTGGTGTCACCTCAGAAAACATGGTCCTTTTGATAGATCTTTTGCTAAATTTATGAGGAAAACTGTGATGACCAAATAAGTTTACCTGGAAAACTAGAAAAGGTCATATAGAAGTCATGGAAAATTTCTCAAAGTTAGCAGGATCTAAGTAAATCATATGTATTTGCAACCACACCGGCTGCCATAGCCAAAGACTCACTCACAGTTAGCATTGCATGACAGGTCCTTATGTCACCTATTAATCTTAGGAAATGCCCATGACCTATTACTGTACCTAAGCCTGTCACTAAGCCTCATGCTCCAAATTTAAGAAATTGCCATCTGACCGTGTCGATTTTACGAGTCTGTATCCAGCTTATTAGTGTGGGAGGGCGACCCCGCTCCCCCTGACCTCTCCCCTCGCCAGACAGTCAATTCACCCACTGCAGCCCGAACCGTGTAGGATTGTTCCACGTCTCTAAACAATCCCCTAAGCTTCTGTTGAAGAAAGGATTGAGCTTCGTATTGCTGGGGGCAACTAGATTGGCTAGAGGCGGAGTGGGATTCCCCGAAGCATTGGGCAAAAACATCAATATTTACTCCGGGACTTTTCAGCAAACTCAATCAAAGTTTGCGCAATATCTGGAAAAGGTCATTTCTGCTCCAGCAATAGCCTAGAGAAAGTTTTGCTAACAAGGCCTACTTTTCTTCACATTCAGGGATATTCAGGGACATTCAGGGATGTCAATTTCCAGATACTTTTCTTATATCAGATTTTTTAAAAAAAACCTGTGAAATCACAGTTAAGAGGTAGTAAAATAACAGTTAAGTAAAAGTAAGACTCAAATTAGTAAGTAATATAATCTATTGAAACACCTGGCAGGTCCTCAGCAGCTGTTTAGACCTTCAGGTATATTTCAGATAAAGTTCAGATTATATAAAGAATTTTGAAATGAAATTTGGGAAAATTAATGTTGTTCATTGATGTCATCAAATTTTACAGAGATCAATACTATTATAGGATTTAAAGATACTGTCTTTGAAACTACCATTTCATAAGAGAGTTCATCTTTACTTTACACTTCCATGCCACATAGTAGGTAGCAGGTTCTAAGAATAGAGTCCATATGAATAGTGTATGAATGCACCCTCTTCCCCAAAAGACCCTATATGTAAGAGATACTCCCCGCAGAACTCCTCCGTCCACCCGAATGACCTTGCCTATTGTGTCTGAGGTACGCGTACACGTTCTCCCTATTGTTCGCTCCTATCCTTTCAGTCCATGAAGGGGTGAGGGAGTAGACTAAAAAAACCCAGACGTATAAGGAACCGATTGTTAACTTTGTGTTGTTTGTGTGAAAATTAGTTCCAAGTATCCTTTACTATTGTGATATGTCACCTTGGTGCTGCATACCCACTTTGGTCATGGAAAACCCAACTAAACTGGACTGGTGTCAATACCCTCTGTCAAAGGTGAAAAGTGCTTGTCGGTAGCATTATACAAGGTCTGCCAGCCAAGAAAGGTGCTAAAAATTGAAAGCTTTCAAAGAGTCATAGGGTTAAAGGATGGGTAATTGCCACTTCATTCCACATGTCTTTGAATATCTGTTTTGAGAATTCACAAATATATTTTCCTATCAATGATTTTACCTAATTGTACATTTAAGCAATTGTGGTGTTAGAATCAAATTCCACTGAATCTTTGTAAAATAAGGCCACAACAAAAGAAATCAGTAGAAATTCCATGTAACATCAGTACAGGAGTAAGTTGAAAGAAGTATGATAATTCAGTGGTGCCCTTTCTGTGACATTGCACACTCTTCAAAAAGAGTGGGATAGTGATCAGTGATAAATCAATCAGTAGTTGAACAGTGGTATATCAGTTTTTCTAGATTATTTAAATGAGCTAGATAGAGTAATCAGTAGCATTTCAGTAGCTAATTTAGATATTTTAGACATCCTGATTTAGGAAGTATTCATTGCCCTTTGGCCTAGGAGTATGCAATCAGTTATATAGAATATAAAAACATTTTCTGACTGAGGGAAATAGGAGATTTCCACAAGAGGAAATGACAAATCACCACTTGGCCTGTCATATTGAAGCCGGTCAGAGTGGAAGGCCTCAAGTAGAGCGGAGAAAGCCCGCTGTCGGCATGCACCGCCATACTCCCACGGGGCGGAAACCCAATATTCTGTGGGGGAGGAACTGGCATAGTGAAGGAGGGAGGTTTGAGGGGTAAGGTTTGGCCACTGGACAGCCTGGAAGAAAGAGGATATAGATACTCATGGAATTTGGAGTAGTGACAAGAAAAGCTCACCTCAACTATTATCCAAGTTAAGGCTGCTTTTGTCTTTTTTGTTTCAATAGTTGTATTGCATTTTTCAGTGTTCTAAGTAAAATTCAGGTTCCTTTTATCCAGTTCTGAAAAGAAAATTCAGTGATAGTTTGATCAAAATGATCACATGCTAGCAAACTGTAAAACCAAAAAGAGGAAATCAGAATTCCTGTTTTTTCAGGTATCGGGTAGAAAAAAAGCAATTGACAAATCTATCATGAAAGAAAATTTGTCAAATACAATCAAGACAAACCATTCTTAAAAACAGCAAGGCCTGAAAGGGAGTAACATGCTGGAACCAGCCATATATCAGGCAGCCGCCGGCCGGTAACCAGTTTGGGTTGCCTCCTTCACTGGTGCCCGGCGTACACCTAATGTAATAGTCATGCTGGTTCCACCGTGCCACTCCCATCTGTCTGCAAGAATAATACGTATGGATGGATTCTGTAAGAGCGGCCAGTGAGGGCTTAAAGAGCCCGCCGCTGACCCCAACCGCAGGCCGAAAAGGGGCAGAATATACCAACCAGAGTGTACAATTTGTCTCCATTTTGATACTGTGCACAGGTTCCCACTCTCCGCAGTACATAGGAAAAGGTCAGGGTTGAGGGCCTTGTCGTGGCAGTGTGCGTGATGAATTTCGTATACGTCCCTATTTGTAAGACATTTCCTGTTTTGTTCATTCCAGGGTCTGTCTCTGAATTTACACAAACCCTAGCAAAAATCAGCTGAAACGTGGGTTTACATTTCGCATTGTATAAGGAAAAGCCAGAGTTAGGGGCCTTAGGGTGGTAGTGTGTGTGATGAATTATAGATGGCGCCCCGATCTGTAGGCCTGTCCCTGTGTCATTCATGTGAGGTCCATCTCTGAATTTACAGAAACCTTTGGGAAATATTAACTAAAACAAGCTTACAGTTTGCACTATATATAATGAAGTCCAGGGTTAGGGCCTTTGGGGGGTAGTTTGAGATGAATTATAGATGGGTTTCTGATCTCTATTTTCCCCAGCAACCCTGTTGAAATTGTTGATATTTGGTCAGTGTTGGTGGGGAAAGGTGGGCATAAAGGTCACCCAAATCTTTTTTTTTCTAAAAACATTATTCTTATGCTAATTCATTTAGAAATTTTGCAATTTCAAAAGAGACGAATGTAAGAACACTTTGACCAGGTCTGCAGGCCTGATCTTTGTCCTCGTGATCTTATTTAAAGGGTCTTTCTTGTCTGTCAGGTCGTCTTTATTTGATATGTTGTAACTCCCATATGGCCACGCCAACTTCGTGATGTGACCAATGACATTGCAGGATTACATTCTAACATCACAAAACACATTGCTGGCCGTTGCGTCGTTAGGCTTTTTAAAAAAATAGATTTACCGAACATTTTTAATAACATAATATCACCTATTTTCTGATCCTAGATCTCCAGGTTATTGGTAGACTTCTGGAAGTCACTAGAAATATATAAAAAAATCACATAAAGGAATTCAGTGAAGCAACTTTTGCTTTTGAATTATTTTGAGTATTTTGAATGGAAGATGATTCAACCAACCAAGCTGAAGTGCATTTCCAATTTGAAAAATCAGGAGATGTCCTTGGGCACAACTCTGCTGACAGGAAATGGGTCAAAAGCTGTTATTTACACTACACGATTTGAGCTGTGATATGCTGATGTCGCAGAGAAGTCGCACCAATTGGAGACAAAATTCTTTGTTACACATATGTAAAATAGTCCAAATTGCTAATTTCAACAAATAATATCACTCTTGGGTGTTAATTTCCTATGATATCCTCATATTGCACTGATATCACAGCGCAAGTTGTTTGGTGTAATCGAGCCCTCATTTCCAGCCTGGGCTGAGGTTCACCGTTTTCCCTGCAGGGAGCGGTAGGGAATAATGCACTGTTGTCGCCCCTCAGCAACAAATGAATGAAATAAAATAAATTAGTCCGAAGTGACAAAGCCTCACTTCTGGTGAAAATCCCACATTATTCTGATTCAATAAACATGTTTTTTTTTTATGTGTGTTATTTTGTTTTCTTTTTCTGTGTTTGATTTTTATTGGTGAAAAGCACCAGGAAGGATTATGGGAAAACAGCCAAACAATGTCCCGAGAAAGGTTCTCTCATAATGTAGCCTTACTGAAATGAAACACTGGGAGACCATAAGAGGGAACCGATAAAAGTAAAATGCATGTACTTTGTGTTCATATAATTTTGTTCAAAATATTTAAATAGTCGTGTATAGAAGATTAATACAAAATTACAGGCATCCACTTCATTTCCATCGTGCATCTCGTTCCGCTCGACGTTTCATCTATGTAGCTGGACTTCCCTCAGCAGTTTTATTAATAAGTAGTCATACTTTGAGCTTGAGGGTATGCTGATTCTGCTACAAGCAATTTCTATCGGTTTGGTTTTATAATCATCTACCAAATCAGTTCAGATGAAAACTTAAATCCCTTTTAGAATTACCTCACAGTTCACAAACAGAAAATAGCTACACTTTTATAAGGTCAGAAATGAGAGTTTACACATCAGAATAAAGAATCAGCCAAATTTACCTGCGCATGCTTGGCATGCAAAATGTACATTACCGGTGGGTGCATGTTCCTCTGGCGCGCATGCTAATAACCTGCTAACACGAACCCTGCTTTGCTCGCTGTCTCAGATAAGCATATCAAGTTTGAACTAAATTTTTTCCTGACCCATCAGCACATGTATATATGCCTGTATTTGCCATGGAGAATTCTGTGATTTGGGTTTTGTTTAGTTTTTTTCTGTTTTTCCTCATTTCTTTTTGGGGGTTCTTTGCTGTACTATCATTGGCATACCATTTTAACACATGTCTATTTAAATAATGTTATTATACACTTACATCTCCATATTTGAAAAGCAGGAGATGTCTGCAATGGGCTTCAGAGACAGAATGTCTGATTGAGCCTTGATTTAAACATAGTACAGACTTTCAGGCTCAAATTTAAATCAGGGATTTCTGCACTTTTCCACTCTGCATTTCTGAAAAAAGGCACAGGAAAAAATGGCCAAACAGAAACTTAAAAGTCAGGGTGTGGCTTAAATGGGTGTGGTATAGATCAGACTAGGGCTTTTTATTATTTGTAAGGCACTGGCATCGTCCATTCTAGTTGTCTGCACTAAGAATGTTAAAAAACGAGCTCCTAGAAACTCCCGGCAGACCACTTCTAGGAAGGGCGCGGCCCATCCCTAGAGAAGAGCTCAATTTCCTGGAACTTCAAGACACTTAGGCCACATTTAAGAAAAACTGTTTCATAAAGAACACTTGATAAGGTTTACTAGAATGATCTCATACATAATATGTGCAATGAGATATTCTGTATTATGGCGAGTAAGAAAAGTTGAAAAGGATTGATGAAAAAAAACTACGCCTGAACCTGTTCTTACTGTGTGGCCATTAAGATATAGGTCTTTTTAAACTGGTCTTCTGCATCTTTTAAATGCATCTTATATGATTTTTTTTTAAAGTTGTAGCAATTTCATTACCTCCACTTCAGGACAGGAAACTTATTTTTCCACGTAGCCTTCTGGCCCAAAGCGGGGGCAAAGTAGGGAATCTCAGAGTGAAGCAATCTGTTCGCATCACTCAAGTACCGCAGAGATTCCCAATTTGTCCCAAGTGGATGGTTTCCTCTCACACACTCAAGGATATGTAAATTAAATGGGGAAAGAATGCAAATGACCTACCCCATTGAAATGTTTTCTCTAAGATATGCATCATTATATCCATGCTGTACCCACTCCCACTCCCCCGTGGCGGTACCGGGATGGGGCTTCTGCTCCTGGGAAGCGTATAGGCCCCGGGTAGCCCCACAGATCATAAACGGTGACGATAGGGGGGACCCAGCACTGACCAAGTGGTTCATTGGGTTCAATTCCTGGTCAGTGTCTGGGTTCACTAAGGGATGAGGTACAGAAAAAGTGATTTCCAGGTTCTGATCCCCTACTGTTTGCCCGCCCTGTCACCCTCATCTCATAGATACAATCACCAAAGACTGATCAAGTCAAAACGAATGTCTGAAAAATCACAATCCATCCTAACTTGTTTTCATCATGAAAATGACCCTGGCTGTCGGTACGTCGTAAAACATCCATCACTCACACACCCACTCACATTCAATGGCAGAAGATAAGGACTGATACATCAACCCAATTACTTTTGCCTTCTGGCTTAAGTCGGTTAACAGAGAAATTAGGTCAAGACCCAAGGGTGATATGTCCCATGAATAAATCATATGCGCAGACTAGACCGGGAATTGATTTTCCTAGTAATCGATACCAGAGGTGTTGCCTGTATTGACATTGGCGATTGATTATGCGATTGATACATGACTGATCTGCTAGCATTAGACTTGCCTAGTTCCCTGCTTAGATTAGTATGGTTCAGGGTAGGTAGGGTAGACTTGCACATAAACATATATGTATTGGAATATTTATACTTTGTATATTGTGTTTTCAAGCTCTCATGATAGTTGCAGTGTTTGTGAAAAGTCTCAAAATGCCGGACATGTCCGACGTTTTACACCCTATGTCCGACAATTTGGTTAAAAACGTCGGACATAATGTCTGACGTTTTGAAATAGTTTTCACATAGACTGTAGTTGTTATTTTACTTTCTTAACAAGGATATGATATTGTCACTTACTCTTCCCAGTAAAGGGAACTTTACAAGTTTTGGTGATTCAGGGCTGTTATCCAAGAGGGAAGTTATTTACCATATCTTTCAGAGGTGATAATCCTTCTATGAATGAAAACAAATGACAGACTGTTCTTTTGTTAGGGCGTTTTTCATTTATCATATCAGGACATTGATACACAATATTTCTCCTACAAAGATGCAATTCCCCCAGGATGCCCATCCAAGTCTTGAAAATTCCTAAAAAAAAATAATTGATGTTCCCAAATTTAAGGCCTTTAAAGATCTCAAATTTCACGTTTTTCTTGCAGGATCTTAAAAAGTCTTAAATTTGAACTGATTTGAAAGTGAACAGGGTGAGCAAAATGCCACATTTTTTGCCAAGCGTTGATGCATCAAAGCTTACCCAAAGAGAATTTTCTTTATTTGTGCCAAAGATGTCACATTTGGGTCTCAAAAAGGTATTGAATTGATTTTTGTAAAAGTGTGGGTACCCTGATCTTATCAATATTCTGTAACTCCTTGTTATCGAGGCATCTTGTAATCATGTGTTTCCCTTATTCTTTGCAGGTGCTGCTCTGTTGAAGGTTGGTGCTGCGGAGCAGAAGCTCGGTCAGGCCGAGAGGGAGTTCAACAGCTCAGCCCAAAACAACTTCATCCAGCCACTCCGCGCCTTCCTCGAGGGAGATATGAAGACTGTCCAGGTACATACTAACAGCTAGTTATAGCCCAGGGTAATAAAGTATAGGCCATATTCCTTTATGCGGTATTTGTTTGCGGTACCATGAAAATATGCATGCAAACTGCCACAAACTTGCTAGCAGTAGGGAACATAGGTACTTGCGATAATTATTTGCAGTACTTGCTTGAGGTACTTGCTTTTTTATATCAGTTTTCTATGCATTGCTTGTGGTGGGGGATACCAACATGTTGGTATCAAAACCACAAACTCCTTGCAATGGTCCAAAGAAAGGACTGCAAATGCTACCTACCGCATAATGGAATATGGCCTTAAAGCTATATCCCCACTTGGGCCACAAAGATTTTTATCGTTAGGTGACAAGCGTTAACCCTTCCACCATTGGTGAACCAGTAAAGGTAAAGACCAGTAAAACCCACTAGTCACTGTGGATGCTAAGGGTTAACACTAATTGTCCAGCGACTAAAATCTTCATCGCCCAAGTGAGAACGAGGCTTAAGAGTTGGAGATGTGACAAGTCGGTTCTAGCATGAATCTTTTTTTCCCCCTTTTTTCCTTGTCAGAATATAAGAGGGATACAGTGTGCCAATGCAAAACTTTATGACAGAATCTTGTTTGATTAGTAACATCAGCCACCTTGCCCAGTTGGACATAAGAAACTTGAGGTTCCTTGAAACTGCTTTGTATGAGCAAAAAGATAATGGGATCCCATGAAACTTGTGACTGTGTTTGTCCCTTGGTCCCTTTACCCCAGGCCTTACAAAATTTGGTCCATGGTCAGGAAGAATAAATCCAGTTGATCGTCTTCAGGGTCCCCACTGCCCAGGGGAAACAGAAGAAAAAGCATACAAAAATCCCTGACAGGGAAAACACAGAATATTTTGAAGTTTGATCAAAATAGGAAATTATGTTTGTCCAATTTCTGGATTAAAGATCCAGGAGGATCCCTCAGGTTAACTTGGAAAAAGAAAGTGAGGTGACAAAATGGTATTATTTTCATGGGGCTATTTCTGGATATCTGTGCACACATAATAATGTTGCTGATTATCAGCCAGGACCTATTTACTTTGGTATTTTGACCTGGAACAAAAACCGGTGGGAAATCAGTGTATACTGAGTGGAGAATTAGTGTCAGGTTGCAGTAGTATTTCAGTAGAAATTCAGTGGAAATCAGTGGAAATACAGTGGCTGAGCAGTGGTCAATCAGTATGTCCGAAATACTTAAATGAGCTGGCAGTAGAAATCAGTGGACAATCAGTGGTATATCAGTAACTCATTTAAATATTTCAGACATACTGATTCAAGAAGTATACACTGACTTTTGTTCTGGGGAGTACTGTGTAACCAACCCACTTGTATTCTGCCTTTTTCACAGTCCACTTCTTCACACCCAAATTAGGTTACATTCGCGGTTAGGTTCAGAGACAAAAAATATTCAAAATGGTAAGAAGATTTCACTGAGAGATTTTGCTGAGATAAAAAGCACTGAGAGGGGTCTTGTACTTTTCGCTCTATTCCAAACTGTATATTCCCCAACGCGGCAGAGGATTCACAAAGTACGTGTGATAATTCATCTCTCTGTGTTTCGACCGTGTGCGACAGTACCTTTGCTCCCATACAAAACTCCCTCCCCTTCTTGAAATTGTGCATGAACTAAGGAAAACTATCTCAACATAAGCTCAATAATTGTGAGCCACCTTTTGACTCCAAGTAGAGTTTTACATTTCCGGTTAATTTTTCCAGTTAGACAAACTACGTGACTTTTGCCATGAAGATATGAAGATGTAAATTGTCCCTCCCCCTTCTTTGATTAGTTCGTGCAAAAACCTAAAATTTACAGTTTATTAAGCTTAGCCTCCCTAGTCCCTAATCCCATCCAGCAAAGTGTTATCAAGAAAATGTATAATTTGGGGGTTATATTCTGAGGAACAGCTCGCAATAAAAATATATGAATCACAACAAACCTTTGCTAGTACTCAAGCAGCAATCCACCAGAATCAATCAAAAAGAGTACTTTTGTCAACTAGTTAAAAACTACATTACAGAGATCCAGAGTCAGGACATTAACCTTAGTAAGCATATGGCAACTGCATCTGCAAAGTATTCCCAACTCATGTTTCATGTACATAAGTCACAATGATCCTATTAGTGTTTGCCCAATTCCTTTGAATTTCCAACAAGCAACCCTTAGTATAACATTGAAAGAGTGGAGAATCAGAAATGCAATCAACGTAAAACCCAAGTTGCCAAAAGCACCTTTCCGTCGCTCTTTGATGTGTGGAGATCAGTTGTATATCGGTGACCTTTGATCTTCGGTTGCTCACTAGAGGGAGTGCTGGAGGTCCCCTTTGTTCCTTGTCGGTCCTTTAACCCCGTCTGAAGTCAAGTAACTCTTTGATGATGTGGTACGACTTAGTGACTCCTCACTCGTGCACGTATATATACACACTCGTCAAACGGTTGTACCTGATTTGGTATCGTAGTGATTTTAAACCCTCTTCATCAGATGGAAGAACTTTCAAAGCTGTAACTTTGGCACCCTATGCACCTACACTCTTATTCTATAAGAAGAAAAGACAAAGGAGGCCTCTCCTTCTTGAAGGAGTCTAATTCCTTACCCCAACCTAACATGATGCTAAAATGCTGAGACGTCCATGTTTGTTGTGTGAGACCAGTTCACACACCTCTCCTCGTAAAAGCAGGTCTCAGCATTAAAGCCTAATGTTAGGTTGGGGTAAGAAATTTAGACTCCTTCAAGAAGTAGAGACCTCCTTTGCCTCTTCTTAAAGAAGGAGAGTGTATGTGTATAGGGTGCCTTTGAACTACTTCATAGTTTGCTAACTCTATTTCCCCTATAAAAGATTAATTGTGAAGGTTCCTGGGAGAACATTCACTACCTCAGGAATATTTTCCATAAGTCAAAATACACTGAAGATATGTAATTCCCTTACACCCAACAACCTTCTGTCATATGGTTAAGGTGATTTCACTTCACAACAGCTCATAGATTGAGGGCAGTGCTTCCTTCAGTTTTGATATGACAGGTGTAAATGTATAAACGTGAGAAGTTCAGCCTAGTATTTCTAGACTAGTTTTTGACCCTTTATACCCGCACGGCCGACGAGCGGTGCGCACAGAGGCCAGTGTGTATTGTCAGGCTGTACGTACCGCTCAGTGTGGACTCCTTGTCTTCAGTGATTTTAACATATTTTGAGTTTTGTTTGGGTGATAAAACAAAGAAGCACCTTAGGGGTCGTCCTTGGGTGGCTGTACGACCCATGGGGATCGTAAGAACCTCAGGCTTCGCCCTCGGTACATGACGATCCCCTATGGCTCGTACAGTCACCCTCAGACGCCCCCCGTGTTGCTTCTTATTATAGAATGCAATTGAACCATCTTTGAACCTGTATGCAAGTATTTGAAATACAATGTTGCAGCTAGTATACAAAGGCTTTCTGTATAAAAAGAAAAAAGGTTTCAGTGTATAGTGGGTACATATATGGGTCTAAGTCGTGTACCTTGAAAATTGTAATTTTAAAAGTAATGGAAAAAGAGTTTTTTTTTAAGTCTGTGGGAACCAACATACTAATTTGAGACATCCTTGTCTATCTCATAGTTTTCTCGTACTTTTTACAAGGTCCCCACTGCACAGGGAATACAAAGAAAATGGCAAAAATTACTTGTAAGAGAAAACGCAGTGAATTTCAAAATTTGGTCAAAACACACAGAATTCTGTTTGATCAACTCTCACTTTTCTGGGAATGATATTTCAGTTTTCTCCAGACACATTAGTCATACATCCTTAATGACATTTCTTAAATTGAACACCTTGAGTTAAGAAAAAATCATCATAACTATGACAGGGAAAATTTATGGTGAGACGTAAAACTCAGGCAAAACACAGGAATTTGGTAGGAATTCTGAGTGGGGGCCCTGCACTTAGCAAATACCTCATAATTATGGCAACCTCTTACTGCAGCCTAGACTTCTTTCAGAACAACGAAATCAGTAAGGGGCCTTCCATTTAGTACATACGCATCAAGGGGGGGAGGAGGGGTCTGAGATTTTTGAAAATGTGCGTACGTTTTAGTACATATTCAATGCGTATTTTTGGCTGAGGGGGGTGGGGGGTTCTGAGATTTTTGAAAATGTGCGTATGTACTAAATGGAAGGCCCCTAATACATGTATACATAATGATTCTGAGATACGGGTTAACAATATTAAAATGGATCGTCTTGTTATTTTCTGTTTTCAGAAAGAGAGGAAAGTTCTGGAGAACAAGCGCCTTGATCTTGACGCTGCGAAGACTCGACTCCGCCGTGCCAAGGCCATGTCATCCAAGGAACAGGTGGGCATATTTCTTACAATCGGTTCTCTGGGAAGTCAGTTTTCAGATTTTTGTGTCTGGTTTAAGATTTTTAGAAATAAAGTGAAATCACAGATAAAAGGTAAAAATATAGTATACTGAATAAATAACGTTATATGGTGAAGCATCTGGCTTTCAGATGTATTTCCAATTTAAGTTCAGATCACATACCAATTCTGAAACCTATAAAAGGGAGTGAGTAAATACTGCCTTTTTTGATTGGTTGATATTATTACAAAATTTAACTTGACCGCGAACCTGCCAGTCACTCACTCTCCAAGCATTACCTTTAGTTTTCAGATTTTATAACCAACCCTGACTTACATCCCTTGTAAGTCTTGTGTTGATGACAAAATTGATGGATTGCAGGTTTTGAAAGATTGCATGCTAGAGAAATCTTAACTCCCTGCCAAAAAAATGAAATTGGAACTTTAGCAAGTTCATTTTACTTGAAAGAAGAAATTTGAAAGTTCATGGTCTCATTTTTCAACGTTTGTTACATGTTCATAATTCTATTCCAACCAAATTGGATGCTTTTAACGACCAAGCTCTAGGTTTTGAGTTGTGTCACGAAGAACATTTGATGCGAAGGGCATCTGTTAAAGCAAGCGTCACAACCCATTTCGTTATGTGGTACATTTCTAGTCAAAACATATAAACAGGTTGACATGCGGATGGTAATTGTCCGAGACTGTAAATCTGCTGAGGTAAGCAAAACCAGTCGCGTGGGCAGGGTAAAGCGCGCGCCTATTCCTATGAAGTCGTTAAGCACTAATCATTCAGAACGTATCCTGTGACAAACATTAATTATGTTTCCTGTCAGGATTTGCCCTCAGTGAATCAACCTTGTATTGTGGTGCTGTTTTTCCTGCAACAGTCATATTTCCTGCTTTTGTAATTGTGTGGGGATACTAGAAAGGAAATTAATTGGTTTTATAAATAGGTAAAGCTCCATCTTATCCACAAATAAAACAAATATATCAAATCACCACAGGGATTACGCTTAGTTTCTGCAAGGTCGCAATAATGTACTTTTTTGCAGTGATAATTCTTGTTAATCCCAGAGTAATAGCAATATGTGGGTAGTGCAGATTTCACAAGCTTGATACTGAATTCTACCATTCCAAGCCTTTAAATGTATTTTTAAATTCAAATCTCCATGAAACTCTGAATTGAGAAGGGAAATCTCATAATAAAAGTCCTGCATTGTTTCCAATACTAAGCAGTAAACAGTACTGAATTATAATCCTTATACTCATCCAGTTGATACAGAAGTGTATCAATAGACCAATGAGAACAAAACAACTAGGGTTATTCTCTGACTAATTCTGACATCAAAAGAGTCAGAAATAAACCAAAGTCCAAATTCATGCTTTTGTCTGACAAAAAATACGCTGACTCGGTATGCCGCATGCAATCAATAACGCAGGGTAAAGCGGGATGTGTGACAGGTGTTTGGCAGACAGCAGGGGGAACCGGAACAGCACTGTCATAAGAGATGCACCCAATATTCCCCATCACAGCATGCTAGTTTTCTGTATTACCATACACCTGCAGGCTAATCAAGGTCTGTTCTACAAAGATTAGACTCGCCTGTTTCTTTCGTGGAATTCAAGCAATAAGAATTGGTACTGGTACTATTGGTACTTTTTCTGCACTTAAAAGGAAAAGAAAGAAATTATGATTAATTTTTCCTTTGTTTCAGTGTTAGGAGTCAAGTGTTACATTGTCAGTTGGTTCTGTACTACAAGAATCAGATATATATTTAAGAGTTTTACACAATATAAAAGGATATCATCTAACATACTTGTGCATTGATTTATTAGCTCAGAAATCAAGACCAAGAACTAAAACACACCTAAACCATGCTTGCCTTGGTAGAAACAGTCCCGAAGATGTTTAACTGTCCATTAAGACAGGTCGGTAACCTCAGAAGTTTTACGTAAAGAGTTGACCGGTGTAACTGGGGGAGGTATGATGCCATTAGATGACATAACCCCACTAGTTGGCTAATGTGTGTTACGTAAACCAGCCTCCTAGTGTGGACCCAGAGATCACACGCTAATTGCTGCCACAAGGCCTGTTCACACGACGCGGAGCTTAAGTCCCATACCCACTGAGCAACTTTTAGAGAGTTGGGCAATGGATCGGTGCTAAAATTGGCCAATTCTTATGATTGGCTTTTAGTACAGTATATTGATTTGTACATGTGTGATTTGAATCGGTGCTAAAATCAGCAAATTCTAGGAGTAGAATTGGCCGATTTTACTGCCGATCTTTGCTCAACTCTGTAAAAGTTGCTTAGTGGGTATGTGGCTTTAGCATCTCATTTGCTTCGTGTGTCATATACTTAACACTTGTCCATCCAAAGGGAGCTTCAGGGGGAAAAAGATCCAGTACTGTTCCCTAACCAAAAAACATTTGGATAAATTTGAAAGTTAATCTGGGACGTGTTGACCAATATGGTTGACACATAAATCGCACATTTTGTTTGACAAAAATAACACATTTCCTCTCATATATGATATTTCAAGGTTCATAATTCATGGCACCAGTTTGTATGTTTTTTGATTACCACTCAACCCAATGATCTTTGCTTTTATGTTTTGTTGTGAAATGAGAAAAAGATGTTTCAGTGCTATTGGGGTGTGCCTCTGATCTTGTTCAGTTCAGTTCAGTAGTCTCTCATTCTGTTTAAACTTGGATTGATGTTGCAACAAAACAGAGGTTATAATGTAGTCGAACAAATCTGATTGTGCGAATGACCTTGGTTTCACCTTGTGGAGTAATTACACGGAACCCAAAGCTAGTTAACGGTGTTACGCGTCTAACCCATTTAGTCCATTTAACCATGTTATACGTGTGGCAAGGTTCTGTCCACCTTATGAAGCTCTGGTAATGAGCATTTGAATTGAATTACGCTGAGAGAAGTAGGAAATATGAGTTTCAACTCTAGAAGTCCTGAAACTTCCTTTAACATGATAAAGGGAATTTCATAGAATTTGCAGGTTCTTAAACTAAATTTGGTTAAGTTGAAGGAGAGATGACTCTTTCGGTTCGATACTCCACCAATAATTAATATTGGCGTATTGAAGGTAGATATCTCTGTAGCTTTAATAGTTTATTGTTTTCTTAATTTCTTTTTTTCCGCCATGGCAAAACCAAAGGGATCAAAGCGGTATGAAAGCAAATCAAAGCGTATCAGGCGGAATTCTCTAAAGGACAGCGCTCGGACTTTTGCGTACGACTACAAGCAATAAACTAGAATGGGTGGGATTTTACAGTCTCACCGGGAACATTCAGAAAATTATCATAAAGCTGGTGGACCCTTACCTTGCATACAATTTCCTCTATATTTCTATCATTGCGGGAACCAGCTACCCATCTCTTGTTTACCGATATTTCCGGTAAAACGGTCGTAGTGAGACCTGCCATTGGCAAAATGCGACTGCATGACCTGGCAAAACCTCGCAAAACTCGCAGTCCCGCTCGTCACGTGACAGGTGATGGCCGTACTCATATCAGAAAACATATATAATCCGATAGAATTGATCAATTTCCTATCTGATATGGATCGTACATGATGTTTGTGGTCCTAGAACACCATAACTTGATCATTTATATCGATATTTGAGCAAATAAGACCAGAAAACTGATCGTCTCCCGACGCCTTGTTAACCGGGTCAAGTTACGCCCACCAGCCTCGCTTCCGATCTGAGAAGAAGGTATCTGGGTCAATCTCTGAATATTCATCAACTTTGCAGACCTATTTCACCATGAAATCAGTCGATCTAACCTTACTTATTGGTATCCACAGATAGATTTCGACACATAGCTAAGCATCCCACTGTTCCAGAATCGAAAATAATGCGAAATAACGCGTCTAAATGCGTAAATGCATCGCACTATTTTTCTTGTTCTTGGACTTGGTAATCCTTCGGTCTCCGCCCCACCGCTTCACACTGTCACTCGGCCGGGTGCAAGTGCTCCGGTCGGACGTTGTGGTGGGAGGCTCCTCTTTCGCCGCCTCGATACCTGGATTACAGCGCTATATGATGCTTTCAGTATATATATTTTGGACGTCTGGACCGCCTTAAACGCATACAACGCATTGACAATTCATGCGGGAACCATGCGTTCGTATCGAAGGGAAAACATTGGATCGATCGGACACGTGGAGGCACTGTCACTGTCAGACCTAACATGGCGCCGTCAATCCTTTGCCGGGTTCTCTCCCCATCACGCCTGCATCGATACTTTAAAATCAGAAAACCAGGATTATATCATATCAATTGTGGAGGATATAAGCATTCGGATGCATTCTCCAGGCGTTAAAGGTGGGTTTATATCTTTTGTCCAGCACATTGGATCGATTGGACAGGAGGAGGACACTGGCAGTTTGAAAAATAATTATTTACACCTTATTAGGCCTATCAAAATGAAATCCATGTATATATCTATGTTCACCTATATCTCAGGATCCTACATATCATATATTTGAATCATTTGAGGCCTGGAAACGCTTGCAATAAAATTTTACAGATGGTACAATCTTAGGCCTAGAGTGCCATTGAACTCGGGCGTTGGGTCGGACGCTGGCAATCTGAAAAATAATTATTTAGACCTTATTAGGCCTATCAAAATGAAATCCATGTATATATCTATGTTCTCCTATATCTGAGGGTCCTATTTATCATATAGTTTGATCTTTTTGGGGCTAGAAACGCTTGCAAGAATATTTTACAGATGGTATGAAAAAATGACTGGACTCAGATAGGTCTAAGCCCCCTCCGACACTGTCAATGTATTATGGCGGCTCCAAAAGCAATTATTTATGATCCAAACATTAAAAGATTTGAGAAATTGTCACTATAGTGTCATTTTTCCAGGCCTACCATCAAAACATTACATCTGAGTTCTGATATGTTTAGGCCTAAGTCACTGTCAGTGTCTGAATCATTCCCATTCAATGTTAAAACATAGGCGTCACACTGTCAATAAGTTCTCTTGTGCTGTCAGTGTCAGTGTCGAACCCAGATTCAATTATTTAGGCCTTATCCAGCCTATCAAAATTAATAAAATGCAGGAAACTATGTTTTAGTATGTCTTAGGCTCTTATACATAGCATGGTTTGATCATTTTAGGCCTGGACACGTTTGCAATTCAAATATTTTCAGACCAAGTTTCACAGATTTAAGATTTAAAATGATTCAAACATTAAAATGATTTGTGAAATTGTCACTATAGTGTCATTTTTTCAGACCTACCATCAAAATATTTCATTCATTAATATCTATTCTTAGCATCCTACGTTAATTCCAATCGGGCGAAATTCTCATTTCATCAAATGATCAATCTCTTCAATCCCCTCAATCGGCCAACTTGTGTTGATTCTGGTCTCGCATGAAAATTAAATGAAAGGAGACAAAACTTATAAGTTCTCTTGCATGTGTGTCTCATATCAAGTATTGTAGTTACTTAACTTCACTGGGTTGCCAAATGCAGACTATAATGATAAAAAAATCCTCTTTTTCTGGAAAGTGAAATGATGAATTGATAAGGTCATGACTTTTATAGTCTGGGGAGATGGATACAAGAGTGGCCTTAATGAGAAAATCATTGAAACTTTCCATGTTTGTCCTACATCTTGTGAGCATACTTTTAGATTAAACAGTTGCAGTAGATGCTCCATTCTAGTTGTCCTCAACATAACCAGAAGTATATTTTAGGCTTTTACAGCTTTATAGATGTATGTGATTTCCAGATACCTCACTTGATGTTTTCCCTATGCTTCAAGGATATCTTAGATGTTATTATAGACCTTAAAACCATCATTCCCGATGAATGGCGACCCATTTCCTTGGTGCTAATTTGTGAACTATCTTTTCTTTTTGACAATTAAGCAGTTAGATGATCCTAGCAGACGTTGTTTGTGAACCACTAGTCTAACTATTTTGGCCTGACCTTGGTAGATCATACCTTGGCAGACCTGACGTTGGAAAACTAACCTTAGCAGGCCTGAACTTGGTACAGCTGACCTTGATGGAGTTTACCTTGACTGCCCTGACCTAAACGGATCTGACCATGGCGACTTGACCTTGGTACACCTGACCTTGGTGGATCAGTCCTTGGTGGACCTGTCCTTGGCTGAACTGACCTTGGCAGACTGACCTTGGTACACCTGACCTTGGTGGACCTGACCTTGGCAGACCTGTCCTTGGTGGACCTGTCCTTGGTACACCTGACCTTGGCTGACCTGACCTTGGTACACCTGACCTTGGCTGACCTGACCTTGGTGGATCTGACCTTGGTACACCTGACCTTGGCTGACCTGACCTTGCTACACCTGACCTTGGCTGACCTGACCTTGGTGGACCTGACCTTGGCTGACCTGACCTTGGTGGATCTGACCTTGGTACACCTGACCTTGGCTGACCTGACCTTGGTACACCTTACCTTGGCGGATCTGACCTTGGTGGACCTGTCCTTGGTACACCTAACCTTGGCAGATCTGACTTTGGTATGCCTGACCTTGGTACACCTGACCTTGGCAGATCTGACCTTGGTACACCTGACCTTGGCAGACCCGACCTTGGTACGCCTGACCTTGATGGACCTGACCTTAGTACACCTGATAAGTAATCAACCAATGTGACTCTCCTGCCTACTAACCTTGACCTATTACCTTTGACCTTCTAACAGATGGGAGCTGCATTCAAGGATGCGGCTGATGTAAGATTTTCATTGGTTTTCTTGTAGAGCATCTCGATGTTGTCATTTTCTTCACAGGTTTTGTCCTTTTATTTTCATAGATGCTACTTGTACTTAGATGAAATACATGCCAGATACTTAGTCTGAGTATCTATTCAAAACAGTTTACTCATGTCTTTGGACATTTTGTTTGTGACATTTCATCATTTAGAGTAGAATTGTAGAGAGTGTGTTTTCCCCACATTTAGAACTGTATGTTCTTCACATTATATTTTTTTCTAACCATTGGGTAAAAAGAGAAAAGATACCATCATCTATACTCATAACACCCAAAATAGAAAAGAATTTGCTCAATGTTCTTTACATTATACCCAACTGCACCACAGTCCACATATTCTCTTCCTCACAAGTGAAACGTGTCTGCTGCTTCAACTGGTGTACTATTTCCAGCCAATAGATGATTACCAGAGCTAGTAAACTTTCTTTGTGGCTGTAGCATTCTAAATGTAGTCATTATAGATAGAATGTCTCAGAAGCCCAAAATATAACAGCCTTGTTCAAAAAGGAAATATTGGACATGGCTCAAGTTGAAAATAGCATGTGTTTTTGTCAATATACTCAACTGAATAGTTTGACCAATTTTTATTCTGAACACACATATTCTTCAAGTACACAACAGTTATTTTTAAAAGGGTTTATCTATCAGATAACCTGACAGAAGAGGTCTCACCACATGCTTATTTCTAATCCTGTAGTAAATGTGTGAATGTAAATAGTTAATTTGGTGTGAACTGTTTTATTGGTTATTGTGAACTCATTATGAAGTAAAGCTTGATATTGAAAATGTTCTGTAGAGAGTATGATTTCTTGTTATAATGTTTTTCACACTTGAACAAATATTGTTCCCTTGAATTTATTTTGAAATCAAAGCATCTCCAGAAACCACATTGTTTAGACATTAATGTTTCAAGCGCACACAGTCCATGATTTTCCAAAGCATGCTCATCTTTTTATTCATTGATAGACCACATACTATGAAAGATGATACATATATTAATCTCATGTCTAGATAATTATTTTATTCTAAATATAAGCCCATTTAAGATAGATTAATAAATTGATTATGATTTGAAGAAAATGCTTTAGCCCCATACTCACTAGGCGATTTGGGCTTCGTCACCCGTCAGTATACTATATTGAAATGAACATGTTTGATAAAATCGTCGGGCGATTTTCCCAGCAATTCAAATCAAACATGTATATTTTAATATGCCAAACTGTCAGATGATCTGGGAAAGATATAATTGCTGAGGCCCAAATCGCCTTTACACATCAAGAACTATGTTACAAATAAAAGTAAGCACGTCAACGAAAATGGCTAATGAGAGACAGTCAAATGTGTTGACTGCTCTCAGTCGTAAGTTTATTGTAGAAACAACCAAGACATTCTGCACAGAGAAACTGAATAACCTTGAATTATCAAATCAACTAAATTTTATTTTATATGAAATATCATACCCTAAGAAAGATTTCCTGTCAGACTCTAACTGGTATGGAAAAATTGAATACAAATCATACCCTAAGAAAGATGCACTTACTAAACAGATTTTTTATTTGCATCTTTTTTATCTTCTTCAAGTTTGTTAAGGTTTAAGAATATCTTGATCGGTACTACCATGACTTTACAACCATGATAATCCCTAACATTATTAACACTTTGCCACCAACCCATTTCTCTTCTTTCCATGTCGCAGTTCGCCAAGTTCACCAACGGGGTATAGTCATTAACATTTACTTATTACCAATGCCATGCATTATTTATACGTAAACTCTGAATGTAAACATACCTACATGAACCCCCCCTCACTTGAACCACTCCAAACACACATGTAGAAGTCTTCTACAGATTAGCAAATGTTGTATGTCATGTAGAGTAATTTCTGCGAAAGTTATTCATCGCTATTGTTTTGTATTCAGTGTACTGTGCCATGAATGCTTAAGTGAACAACAGAAAAATAGTCATAGAAAATACACCTTAGTCACATTCGTTTTGTTTCTCAACTTGTGTTGGAGTCAGAAAATTGTTTCTGTTGTATGCGATACCCATTTGTGACCATAATAGATACGGTAGACCATATCGTGAAACAAAGTCTGTTCTTACTGAGTCCTTCGATGCCTTGCTGTATATAATGTGAGGGTCTAAAACGATGTCAAATTGATGCTATATATGTCTTTTGTTGCTTAAAAGGCATACTGCAAATAATATTTCTGTAAGAGAATGGTACCAGTAAATATCAGCTTGCATTCAATCAGCTATGCATGGGATAAATACATTACTGATACTTTTAGTATAAACATAGATATGGTCAACCAGAAAGATGTGTATGACTGAGTAGTTTCAAGGGTATTGGCCTAAGGTTTGGGAGAAGTACCATCAAAAGGTTGTCATGCCTGTTATAACATAAGTTGTTCATCAAATGAGGATTTCCCTACTGGTTGATCGTATATCTATTTATTCCCTGGAGCAATATTAAATGAAAATTTTAAACCAAATAATTCATTGAAGTATTTCTTACTGTATTACACCCTAAATGAAACCAGGATATAATAAATAGATACTCGTCAAGTTCACTCTCTCAACTCTCTGACCATTACCAATAGTGAATCAGTGTGAACTGTAGACAAGCATGGTACAACCCAAACACTTGTATGCTAGAAATACCTTCACAATGATACCTTCACATGTGATATTCATACCCAGTATAGCAGTAGACTGTGAAAGACTGTAGCACTATGCAGCACCCTCCCATAAAAGATCCATATAGGAGTGAACACATGATTTCAAAAATGGGTCTATATAATTGTCATGTGTTGTATACCGCAATGTGCATTATTTTTATGCTCATGGACAAAATTTTCCCAGGTGTTTTGCTTTTGGTGACTCTTGAAAATAGGATCGAAGGGCAGTCAGGATTCTATCTGATGTATCTGCTTCAGAGTCCTGTGTAAAAATGTATCATTTCAAGATCAGACCAGTGATTGTACATAAATCATACTTAAGATAATTCTGTGGTATTGTAAGTGAAATAGGTAAAAGTCCTTAAAGAAAGAAATCCTTTTTTGTGTATACATTTACTATTGTTTTGTATATTCAGAGATAATTCTGGGCTCATTCTAAATAAGATGTGTCAAGAAATCATTGGGATTAATTCAAAGTGATTTTGGCCTGCGCTCAACTTGCTTCTGTCCTTGATTAACATTAGTGCTCTAAATCTGAAGCCTAGCGTCTCCCTGTGGATAACTTTGCTATTTTCCACCACTAAAGGAATGAAAGTAGAATCTCTGATGCCCCATTTGTGTTCGAGATGTTGTTTCAACCCCTATGTGACCTCTCCAAGTAGAATTTCATAGCTATCTCTCCAGTGATATTTGAATTTTCCTCTTCATCAATGAAGTATGTTACTCTATTGTGTCAATTATAGACAGAATTGATCAGCCTAGAATGTGTTGTATCTTTTAATGAATGAGAAAAACTAATTTTGTCTCAGGATAAAAAAAGGACAATAAGCAAAAAGATAGCAATTTATAAAGCTGTATGTGTATTATTAGGTCTTAAAAAATGACACCAAATAAAAGCTGTTTTTATTTCAAATCTCTTTTTATTTCTAGCCTACATGCTTCAAATTAATCATGATTTTGTGTTGCTGACTAACTAATGATTTAGCTGATTGTTAAAGAGTTCTGTGCTTTTCAGGATGTGATTGACCAAATGGAAGCCTTTTAGGGGATATTAACAATATAGATGTCCATGTGATTCTGTCTAATACTTGCCCTTTGCTTTTTTTCACTTGCCTTCCCTGCTTGTAGAACCCACAAGCCCAAGCCATGATGAAAGAGGTATCACAGATCCTAGCTATTAACCAACAAATGATATAAATGTTGCTAACCAGTCAGTGCATTAACTGAATTTCTATCAAAGTTCATCGGCTAGCTAGTCATTTCATGGGGATGTATCGGCGCACCCTATACACTGCCACTTTCCTTCTATAAGAAAAAGAGACAAGGGAGGTCTCTACTTCTTGAAGGAGTCTAATTTCTTACCCCAACCTAACAGCGGGCTCAATTGCTGAGACCTGCTTCTTCGTTGTGTGAGACCAGTTCACACACCTCTCCTCGAAGAAGCAGGTCTCAGCATTTGAGCCTCATGTTAGGTTGGGGTAAGAAATTAGAATCCTTCAAGAAGTAGAGACCTCCTTTGTCTCTTCTTGTTATAGAAAGAGAGTAGGTATATAGGGTTCACCACGAGATGTAAATTCAGTTTAGTGTGGACCAAATATGTTTTTATTTCAATACCTGGTCTGAACGATAAATCACATTGGTATAAGTTAGCATAGTCTTTCTGAGTAGTATACTCAAAAAGCAAAAATTGTTCGCCATTAAGCTGACTTGTTAATGACTCAACCTTTATGCATGCTTAATGTTGTACTTCTATTCTTTACAGTAATGTTTCTGATCTTGAAATATTGAATATTCTTACTTCAGTCCACTTATTCGGTTCTTTGCATGAATCCTGACTCTAGTGACAAATAAACATCAAAAGGTAGAGAAATTGAAAAGAGAGAGCAATTTCAGCCTCTCTGGGTGCTAGATGTTTTGTAGAGAATCAAATTATAGATTTATGGATATGAATAATTAACCTTTTTCAAGAGTAAAAGGGTAGACCTGAATGATGAAGGGTATGGAATTGGAACCAACCATTTATATAAAGCATTTGAGAGACATGCTATAGTTTACAGACATTATTCCAAGTATTTGGTTTTGGTCAAACTTGCAAATTTTGAAATCTATGGATGATTATAGATTAGTTCATGGTATTAAAGTTTTCAACAAGGTACATATTTTTGCATGTATTAAATATCCTATACTGGTCTTATCATCTATATTGAATTTAAAAGGAATTGGGATATATTTTCCATATCATTCTTTTTCTGTGATTTGGAGGTATCTGTGTAAATTTTACTCTACTTTAAGATAACTAAATATTCTCTAAATAAAATAAAGGTTGTCTACTTTATAGCATCCTTTGTCCCTTAAGAATATTAATCTTGAAACTTTCATATACCTTTGGGCCTTGGTTGTTGAAAGTGTTGGTATTGGTTTCATCTACTTCTTTCCAGTATTCAGGAGCAAAACTTTAAATTTATGTCTACTAGATAGTAAACTGGTGTGCATACTTGGTCTTGCTGTTTCTCTATGCAAGAGCTTTCTTCTCAAGACTTTTGTTTATGTCAGTGCATATTTGGTTCTTAGAGCATGACTAGTGTATATTGGTTATATTGTGAGTAAAATATGCCTTAAATCTGCAAGCATGCTGTGCAACTACACTTGCTAAATTATCTCAAGGCAAATAAGTTCTATGTTAAGTGTTAACACGCGTCTAACGCTACCTTGTCTTCTCTCTTGCGCTGCAACCTTCAGGAGGATGACATTCTGGCCAAAGTAAGTTGAACGCACTCCCGATACCTTTTAATTGTCCATCCCTGCAATCTATTTGCCTTTATTGATCACCTCATACCATTTCACTACTACACTGATACTTAAATGGTACACTAAAAGTCACAGCTTGTCGCACACAAGAATTTAGGTCGGTTCATAATCATGAATATCTCTTAGATAGAAAGATTGAATTATTTAGTTTTATATAATGCTCAGAGACAAAGTCACCCCCAGTAAATGTAAAACAGCCACTGGAATTTTGAGACTAAGTTATTTACTTATCGGGAACAATACATGCAAACCTCATGTTCCATGATATGTTCCATGCCACTGCAAATAAGGTTTTCCAAGTTTCCTCTTTAATTCATAGGGGTGGTGTAAGGATCTTGGCTGAAGCCTTCAGATTGGTGCTGGATGGTTTGAATCATAATGCGATTCGCTCGATTTGCTTTCTCCCTGCTGTGTGGATGAAAGCCTGTCTTTTTCATATAAGCATACCTCTGCGTTGGTAAATTTAGTATTACAGTATGGGAAATGAACACAACCTCTGCTTTGGTAGATGTATAAGGGAAGTGGCTCTACCTTTACATAGATCCAATTACCATCAACATCCTTAATGTGGCACTGGCTGTTAGCGTTACAAAGTGTTTTAACCAAGCAACCGACCCGCAAGATGGAAATGTGTCTTTCCGATAGGTATACCAACCTTGCAGTTTGTGCCATTCTGATTTTAATATCTTTTTCCCACCAATGTTAATTGACAGGGTAAGGTGTTAACTCCAACTTATTATTAAGGCCTAATGAATCTATTGAAAATCCTATTTTAACTTCATCTTCGAATAAATATAAATATTAAATATAAGAGGGGGGGGGGGGGGGAATCCAGGTTAAGGAAAAACTAGAGAAACTGGAAAAAAAAAATGCTTTTTAGACTTGCTTCAGAAACTAGTTCTAGTAAAAAAAAACAATAAAAAAAAACAAAAAAAAAACAATGGTGTTCCCATCTTAGTGAGTAGCTGATTTGGGACCCTTATGGGCGGTGTATATTATACTGTATGTATATTATTTGTGGGCCCCAAGGCCACAAATCTAGCCAGGGCGAGGAACGACAGTAAAAGCCGAGTCGTGACGTCACCACCGCCTATCTTTTACATAGGAAAAAAGCCTCAAACACACGATTTCTTCACCAAATTCGGAGGTATTTCTGATGGTGCTAAGGCCTAAAAAAATATATCAGTATATGTCAAAACATCTCAACCGGTGAACTTAAGCGTAAGGGAAAGAAATATTCAGTATTAATACGTTTTCGAGGCCTTTTTCTGAGTCCGATTTTACAGAAAACCGCCTGCCAGCCTCTCGGGTCGGCGGGAAGAGGAGGCTTGGCCCGTCGACCAATCAGCGTTCTTCATTCGATCACGTGACTTTCGGCCTTGAACTTGTGAATAATTAATGAGGCGTCGACCAATGAGCGTCCTCCTCTCGATCACGTGACATCTCATTTACATATCGCTGTCGGGGCCGTCGACCAATCAGCGTCCTCCTTTCGTACCACGTGATATCCGCGGGCTTTGAGCAGGACGAAGAAGAACCCGGCCGCCATGCTGTCCCCGACTTATGCACCCGTATTTAGACACGAAATCGGCCTTCCTTCACGAAAACCTGCTGTCCAGACATTCGTGTGGACCTCTATATTAGCATCGCATGGAGTATTTTTCATAAAATATGGATTTAAGTTCGTGATCAAAGAAATGGCGCCATTCGGATTTGCGGAGGCGAAGAGATGACAGTGACAGTCTCCTCAGCAGCCCGCTGGGTCCGCGAGGTCGATACGGAGGAGTCCTCCTCCCCACGCCTGAATATCTGGAATCAATATATATATTTTGGAGTCTGGATCCCCTTAAACGCATACAACGCATTGAATACTCATGCGTGAACCATGCGTTCGTATCGAAGGGAAAACATTGGATCAATCGGACACGTGGAGGCACTGTCACTGCTGTCAGACCGAATACGAATGAACATGGGTTCGCCGGGTTCTCTCCCTGCACGCCTGCATCGATACATTGAAATCAGGAAACCAGGATGACATTGGACTAAACCCAATAATTGTGGAGGATTTAAGCATTCGGAAGCATTCAGTTATACAGGTAGGTACATATGATATATCTTTTCCAGCAGTTCAAATGATAGGCCTAGACAAGCTGCTGGACTCAGCCTCTCGGGCATTCGACATTTGCAATCTGAAAAATAATTATTTTAGGCCTTATTACCCCTACCAAAATGAAAGTGATGTAGATATCTATGTTCCCATATATCTCAGGGTCCTATATATCATAATATAGATTGATATTTTAGGCCTGGAAACGCTTGCAAGAATATTTTACAGATGGTATGAAAAAATGACTGGACTCAGATAGGCCTAAGCCCCCTCCGACACTGTCAATGTATTATGGAGGCTCCGAAAGAATTATTTATGATCCAAAGATTAAAAGATTTGAGAAATTGTCACTATAGTGTCATTTTTTCTTACCTACCATCGAAATATTAAATCTGAGTTCTGATATGTCTAGGCCTAAGTCACTGTCAGTGTCTGAATAATTCCCATTCAATGTTAAAACATAGGCGTCACACTGTCAATACGTTTCATATATATATACCTGGGCCCACAAGCTAGCATATATGAAATATATGATGGCAGGCTTCTTGTTATGTGTACAGATGGAAATATCTGATGCAAAGACAAAATGCTGCTTGGCAGCAGAATTTGTCCAGCTTGTTTGTACAACTGGCAAAACTTCATTATTCTGGCAACCACATTTTGCATGATAGTCTCCAAGTGGAAAACCAGAAGTACGTGAAGCGATTTGTTCACCCCTATGTGATACTTATGACCACATTTCCTAGTCCTATTCCTTTTGATGCATTGCTATCCCTCCTGTTAAAATGTGGTCAACAGAGAGGCTGTAAAAGCATGTTTCCAAAGGTTGTTTTTGGAGTATAATCCTATTTAACTTGCTTATCATAGAATAAAGGGATTATTCAATGAATTTCAATTTCTGTACTATATTGGAAAGAACAAAGGTTTGAATCAAACTGGTGGTTGGCATTTTGTGATAAGTGGATTTATCTTTTTCTCGGTTGTCTATTTGTCCAGAGTTAAAGCATAATCACAGGTACAGCTTTCGATTAAAATGAATTACCTTCATTTATAAAGGTTTACATTTTGTTCACTTCACCTTGCATGCTGTAGTATCTCATGTCAGTCCTTCCCAACTATTTCCTTTCTTTAAAAAGGATACATGGTATATAAATCTGCTATATCATGGATGGTAACTTCTCCTATGAGAAACAAATATTAGTAATAATCATGATGGTATGGGCTAAATCTGAAATGTTCAATAGCAAATATATTCTGTTTTCACTTTTGGAGTGCAGATTTGCTCATAAGATTGAACATGCAAACACTTTCCAACAAGTGCACTTTCATAGAATTCATTCACCCATCAACCACATTGAGCTCACTAGATGCAGAGTGAAACAAGATATCTGACACTCAAACCTTGGGCCTTGGTTGTTGAAAGGGGTGGTATTGGTTTCATCTACTTTTTACCAGTGTTCAAGAGCACTTTTTCTTCCACTCTTTTGTACCCCTACCTGTGTTGATGACTTTTCTGTTTTCATTTTATTAATCAAAGTCACTTCAGTCAACTTATGTTAAAGCTGAACTTCCCTAATTACAGAGTATTATTGATAGGAGTTGGTGATGTAACTGACTTAAGGCCGTATTCCACATACAGAAAGTGTGCTGTCAATATATAATCAGTGGCCCTGCAAATGAAATTTAACATGTTGGTACATTTTTCCTGCCGATTTTCCTCTGGTTGCTGATATGGCACTTTCGGTGGCTGATTTGCCACTTTCGGCGGCTGATAAGTGCCAAAGGTTGAAGGTCCCGATATGGAACATTACCATGGAGAGGCTCAGTATCCGCAGTATGCACTTTCGGTATACGGAATACAGCCTTTAGGTTACTTGTTGCTGGCAGAGGGTACTAGTGCAATGATTAGCAGGTAATGAAATCTGGAACCATGAAGAAAGCCTTCAAGAAGTTGGAATTTTGTGACCTGAATGGAGGGTTGAAGATCATAATAGGAATAGATCTTTTTTACTTCACCTGTGGATTTACCAAGAGTGGTGACACCTAGTGTTATGAATATAAACCAATATAACATCCAGTATACACAATTTTCAGATTATCCGTGATAGAGATTGGCATCGGAATTAAATTTAGGATTCATTTTCTAGTGCTGACATCAGCTTATCTTGATATCTCAAGATAAGAGCCTTGGAAACCACCACTATTATAGCTGCAATGACCCTTGAATGAGGAAACAACACACACTCAACCTTGAGGAGCTACAAGTTGTGCTTTTATTTATTTTTATTTTTATTCTCATTTACATGGAATACCTTATTCATTATTTCAAAATGGTCCTCTTTTTCCTTACAGGCAGAGGCGGAGCTTCGCGTTGCTCAAGCGGAGTTTGATCGCCAGTGTGAGATTACACGTCTCTTGTTAGAGGGAATCAGTAGCACTCATGTAAGTAACACTTACGATGTCGGCAGAACCCACTACAGAAGGACATGTATGCAAGACAGTACCTTACTTCACCCAGTATAAAACTAAAAATTCCCAGTCTACTTTTCTTGCATGAATGCTCCAGCAGAAATTCAGGGACTTAGAGGGCTGTTATTTGAGGCATTTGCCACTGCCTTTCAAAAAAGAGTCTTAATCATTAATGATTTGGAGGTATGGCATGGCTTTTGTTCTGGACTGTTTATGTTTCTGAATTAATGAACAAAATAAAGTAATTCTCTGTTGGAGATAGCAAAACTGTTCAGTTGCCTAGGCCTAGTCCAGAACAGTACTCCTTCTTAAAATTTATAGCCTTTGGTCCCATTTGATTTACCCATACTTCTGGTTTCTTCCCTTATTTTATTCCGAAACTGGCATCAGCTCAGTAAATCGGCCACGATAAAGTCTAAAATCAAAATTATGTAACAATTGTAAAGTGGTGGTGTGACCATGTGATGCATGTTATAACAATTTCAGATGATCTATGTACTGATCAAGCAACTATCTAGAAGTTTTAATAATCTGGTGGGAAATAACCTGTGGTCGATAAATGAACCAGACGTATAAATATGCTGTGATGCTACTGTTTTGTTGTCCCATGTGTTTCCTATGCCCACCCTCCCTGATAGGTAACATGTGGAAATGGCAATTTTTCAAATGGATTTAAATTTTCTATTTGATTTTC
This sequence comes from Lepidonotus clava, assembly GCA_936440205.1. NCBI lineage: Eukaryota > Metazoa > Annelida > Polychaeta > Phyllodocida > Polynoidae > Lepidonotus > Lepidonotus clava. Next base: position 50,233,399 of record OW387143.1, on the reverse strand, counting down.
GCCAGGCTGCAAACTCAAAATATCAATCTGAATAGTTGGGTGGAAAAGTTCTCTCAATTAAATGTTTTGGCTAGAGGAGAAAAGTGATTTTAACTGATATAATTCATAAAAATGCTAATGTTTGATGGTCTACAACTGACAATTAGTTAAGGGTCATTCAAGAGATCTATACAGATGGATATGAATGAGGCCTTCCATTAATAATGTATCGAACAAGGGAGGATAGAGGGTGGGGGGTGACACATATGTGGTTTGGGATGTGGTCATTAGATGACCACATCCTACATTATGTTAGACATTATCTAAAAATGATTATTTCATATTTGTGTTAGTTCATAAGAAAGAAAAATTGGGGGAGGGGGGTATTTGGAAGTGTACTTAAGAAATGAGAGAGGGTGTACATTGTGCAACATGGGGGTGCAGGGTTAGAAACCCATCAAAATATTCATACATACTTAATGGAAGGCCCTGTTGAATGAAATTGGAATTTGCCTAAGCTGCATAACAGTTTGGGCCAATAACAATATATTTATTAGTTTCTAATGGATGTCTAGTTTTTAGAAATTAATCCAGATGAAAAGAAATATGCAAATTATTCCAAATATTAGCATAGAAATCCATGAAAAAAATAGCCTTTCCAATACTGTTGTGCCCTGTGCCCATCTTGTCCCTCGTCTCCTTGTCCTCCCGTTACGTCTTCCCTCCTCCCGGATTAGGCAACCTCCCTCCCCCGATCCCCCTCTTTCCTTCCTGTGGACTCCGGATGGCGTTCAACTACTCATCTTCCACTCTCTATCCTTGTCTTAATGACTCAAGGTGACCTACGTAAGTTGCTCTAAGTTGCTCGACTTTTTCCGGCCTCCGGCTCTTAGCGAGACATAGACCTGACCGCGTACAACGTCTGTGTCCTCACTCACCTCCACCTCCGACTCTCCCGTCATATTTCTGCCTCTCTTCCCACATGTCTCTGTCCAGATGACTTACTAAGTGTACAGTTTTTACCAATTTGAAAACCAAAACTTTGAAAATCACATTTCTTGATTATTACGTCTGTTTCTCGTGTTCAAAACTGTCGGAAATCAACAGGTTTTTGGAGTAATTTTGGCAATATTTTAAATTTGTCAGCAACTTTTATACTTCTTTATGATTTTCACTTATTATTCTTTCAATACAACATGATGGCCAGTTTTGGTATTGACTTGAACCAGAGTTGCCAATAGTAGTGTTTATTCACACAAAAAAACAAATAGTTTAAGTTTTGATACTGTGCAGAGCACTGATTCTGTGTAGACACAATTAAAAGAGTTAGTTGTAGAATCATAGCTAAAATGATTTCTGTATTGGGTTATGTTTAGTCAAGATATTACTCTAATGGAATTACATCGTTTGTTCTGTATTCACTTGATTGTCACCTTAGTGCATGAGTCATTTCTCCGTTCTTTTACTCCCTCTTTTTTCTTCCGCTGTTCCGTACCCCTCCCTGTGTTGATATAACTCCGTAGCAGTGCAAAGACATTGGCGATTGATCCTTGTTAGACTCACCGATAGAACTTTATGGTTTTACCCTCGTGAGTTTTTGCTGTTGGTAGCCATATCCAATGGTGAAATCCTTGTCCCTTTTTTGTTATGGATACCTCTGCACCTTCTGTTAACATGAAGTGTAGCCTAGGCTCATGATGAATAAATATGATGATATGAGATAATGCCTGACACTGTTATCAACATTATAAGTCTGGAACATTGATGTTGTGTGATGGTGGTGCCTAGTCAGAATGGAAACAACCCATACACAGCCTTCAGCCCCTGTGCCTGATGCTGTTAGCCTCCATCCTTACCATTACCTGAACCTACAATGATTAACTCCTAAGCAAAGCTCAAATTCAATAAGCATGATAATGAACTCTTCAGTACATTATGGATACTGTTTAAATCAAAGACTTCTTATCAAACTGGATAAATAAGTTATTTTGTAAATCTTAGAACTAAACCAAAAATATCTCAAAACAGAGAAGCATTGTTTTTCAATGTATAAGTAACTCAAAACATTGTTGATAACTATGAATTACTTCATTAGGTAGGAAGTTTGTGTAGTCATTACACAGAAAAACTTTGATATGACTAAAATGTTACTCATCATATAAATTGTACCAAGTTATATCTAGAAGAGGCACCTATCAATAGAAAGAATCTACTATAGGTCTGAAAGGTAAACTTAACCATAAATTTATTAAGGATTGTTATTGCCTGTTTATAATTTTATACCTGGCGGTTGTGATAAATTTGTCTGTCGTTTTCCTCAGGCCCATCACCAGCGCTGTCTCCATGACTTTGTTGAGTCGCAAGCAAACTACTATGCTCAGTGTCATCAGTATATGATTGACTTGCAAAGACAGCTTGGCAGGTAAGATCACAGCTCATAAATCACCTGACTTATATTTCACCAGCATGTAACAATGTACAGCACAGGGTGCCCACACAAGCCTAGATTATTTTGAGAAATAAAATACCAATTTATACTTACAGGAGTTTAAGATAGATTTTTCCACCATTGGTACTGAAATTTATTTTCTTCTTTTGAACAAAAGTGATCCACTTCATGTTAATAAATCACAATTTAAAAAACAATGGCTGTTTAAGGTCTTCACTGGGTCTTAAGCTGTTTAGCTCATAACTTTGGGCACCCTGAAGTAAGTCATTCAAACAAAATGTTTTTGCATACACTTTGGACCGGGTTTCTATTTTACATTCATTGTGACAGTCCTTAATGGTATAGCTTAATAGGTCATTTTGAACACTTATCAATTGATAAGTATACTGGTTATTGGCTTTTTTCTTTTTCTAAGAAGTTGATGGTATATGTAGATGTGTAGCTTCTTAATACTCTTCAGAAAGGTAGATTGTTGTCATTTAGATAAATATATCTATGGTCTAGCCTTTCTTAACCCATTTGAAATAGAGTTTTACCAATAACATTAATGATAATAACAAATGCCTTATGTTTGATACTGTTTACCCAATTGTATATCTTATGATGACCATCTATCTCTGCTGCCTTGACAACAAATAACAACTAACATTCCCCTGGTTGATAACCTTCCCAAATTACCAAGTACTGATTGCTTCTTTTTAGATATTTCGCATAACCAAGTGATTTCCTTTTCGGTTTCATAGCTTAAGAACTCTTTATTTACAGAGTCAAAGCTAGTCGAAAATTCATGTTTATCTCATTATTGGTGATAGAAAATAAAACAATCAATCAGTCAGATACTAATAATTCACTATTTCTTTGCATGGAGTGGAAGTTTGCTGCTTAATCCAACAAAATTAAACTAATGCTTACTCATTCATCTCTCCAAGTTTTCTAGTCTCCAATTTTCTATGGTGCATATGCATCAATGACAAAACTGATACCCATGTGATGATAATAACCTTTTCCTGCTCATTTTCTGCCCTTCGCCTCCACCTCCCTTGGCTGCTCTAGTATGAACATGAATGCTCAGCAGGTTGGAGAACCCTCTCCCGATACCTTCTAAGTGATGAGAACAATACTCTAAGATGATTAACGCATCAAGTAAGGTAACCGTACATTCTGCGAGAGTACAGTGCTGTATGTGAATGTGTTCTTAGTGTAACCCTGTGGTTAACTATCTGTTGTGGAGAGATGTCAGAATAATGTATCAGTTACCTGTGGATCAAGCGAATAGAGGCCTTTTACTAATCATGGGGTTGGGGTCTAAAAAGGCTCTGGTTCTGCCTCTTGATGTTTAGATAGTCGGTTTAAGTAACGGTCAGAAATTTTGACGTCTCACCTTTTCCTTCAAGGTCATTGCATGAATCTATGTTGTGTGTAGTTTTAATGTAGTTAGTAGATTGTCAACAGGGTACTTGCTTTGCAAGATGGTCATGACAAGTCTTGGTGGCTACACTGATAGTAACACATATGCGAAACCGTCAACTGAGGCTGAGCTGAGGAGCTGTGACTCTTCATTGCCCTTACAAATTATAGGACATTTTGACAGGTCCTAGAATGATGCATTGTGGAACTGATTAGTAATAGTTAACACCTATTAGAGTTATAACATCTAACTGAATGATATCCAAAGAAACAATCTTTTTGAATGATATGAAAAGCATTGCCTCGTGCAGTCTGGACAAAATCCTGAAGGGTTTGCCGGACATTAAACTACTCAAACACTCAAACAACATGAACCTTTTAGTTCTAATACCATAGAAGTCTTTTTGTTTGTATGATTCTTTTGTTTCTTATCTAATTTTTGTATAATATATTCAGAGATAGTTTTATTGATACCGAAATGTTTTAGGTCAGAAATTGGGACTATGTTTTCCCCCGCGATAGCTGCAGACTGAGGTAACCTGGACAGAAAGTATTATTCACCTCTGTGAAGTAAGCTGTAGAGTCTAAAAGGCTTGACACATGTACCTGTCTTTTTCAGTAGTGTACTTTGTGTGTGGCAGTAACATCTTGTGCATGTTTATGACCATATCAAGAAGCAAGGACTGTTGTTTGTGGCTAAGCAAACCAGAGAACGTGAAACCAGAAAGTAACCAAATGTCCCAGATACCCTACTTTAAGCTTTACAAACCTTAAGGTTTGCCTGGCTTACCTAGGAGTGTACTTGAGCACATTGCAAGTTGGTATATCAAACCAAAGCTTCAGAATGAATTGATAAATTATTTCAAAACACTCAAGATTATAGTGCTGTTCTACACGCTTCAACCAAGATTGATAAAAAGATAAAGCGATCAAAATGGACTATTCCAGGCTGATAATACTTAACAAGATAACAAAGTATTCAAATTCCTGAGTAAGTGCTTCCAAAGCATCAACCCCTTGGAATACAGTATTATGTTAAATTAGAAAATTAAACCATCTTGCTTTAGCTATCAAAACTGCATTTTTTTGGTTACACAGACTCTGTTCCAAACCTTCATTTTGGTATTCAGAGCTGTGAAGTAGGAAAGATAAACTAACCATCCAATTAACCCTCCAATCTGACCCATTACTTATCCCTAACCATGCTTCTTACATAGAACTTCCTTCTTAAAACACGCTCACATCTACGCAACTCTATACCCTGATTGTACAACCCAACTTCTTCTTATGTTGCAAGGCAGATGCTTGTTATCTTCTCTCGGTGTTCTTGTCACCCCCACCCCTGGCTCCACATTTCTTTTCTTTTGCCTTTGTGCATTCCAGTTTTGCGGCTGGCTCAGGCTCTGGCAGACCTCCGGCCGGGTTTCCTGCGGGGTCGATGTACCCCCCTGGTATTAATGGCACCCCACCCTCCTCCAAGCCCTCCGCTCCCCCTCTACACGGAGGGGACCTGTTAAACTCCCCAACATCCCCCTCCGCCCCAAGTCCTGCCCCTTCCACCAATCCTAAAGGCCGCCTAGCACGGGTCCTCTACGACTATGATGCAGCCGATAGGAATGAACTGTCTTTGATTGCAGACGAGGTATGGAAAAAAACTAGAAGTTTGTCAGAATGTTAAGAGAAGAAGTTTTTCCAATTGCTTATTTTAGAGTATGAACATAGTGCTATTTCAATAGTTTTACCTGCTAAAGGGTAAAGAACATCAATGACAAATTCTCCTTTACTAATTCTAAGGTGGGAACAATTTTTTACAAAATCTTTTTTTTTTAGGATTTGTGGTTTTAAATCATTTATGCATAATGGAAACACTTTCTTGGTGGACTTTTGTTTCTGGGAAGCTGGCTTGTTTCAATAATTCTGCTAAAAGGAATATATTTTACCATCAACTCAAGGGCTTCCATCTTTTAATCTTGGCATGGTTTACCTTTGTTAGACTTATATGTTTCAAGTTCCTGAATGTTGTGATTGTAAAATATTTAGTGTAATAAGCTGCATGAGTGTGCAAAGAATTTCTCCTATTTTCTAAACAAGTTGTAAAGTTAATCAATTGATCATCCTTTTTCCTGTCAGTGCAGAGCACTAGAGCAGAAATTACTAATAATAGTTTACAAAAGCTTCATAGCTTGCTGATTAACACCTATGTCATATTTAGAGTGTAGTTAGACCAGTTTAACATATTTGAATTCTTAAAAGTGAGATCATAAACATTATAGAGAGTTATGTATATCACTTTTGCTCAATTTCACATTTTCATCAATAGATCTGTATCATAATTGGCCATAGAAATTTGCAGAAGGTAATAGCTAATTCCAGTTACACCATTTAGGCAATGCAAGTATAAATGATCTATTCTAATTGTCTTTTTCCATTTGTCAGAACTGAATTTTTGTAGAACAGTAGCAGCCTATTCTCAACAGCTGCTGTGACATTCTGTGAAAAGCTGTGACCCTTGATAGAAGAACTTTATTCAATCTCTTTCCTAATATGTTCTTTTCCATTTCAGACCATAACTATATACCAGCTAGCAGAGCCGGATTCCGATTGGGTGATGGGGGAGCGCGGCGGGAAGCAAAGGGGCAAGGTGCCCATTACATACCTGGAGCTTCAGGATTAAATCATTGTCATTCCGGATTAGATAGACGATTACGAGGGGACAGTCATTCCAGATTAGAATGGTTCACACAAGGACAAACTGCCTGGGGGTATATTCTCACTATCGATTCATTTTTCTTGAGTAAAGTCATTCCAGTATTGATTTCAGATTCAGATTTGTTGCTCAATCTGGAACAGTGAAAAACTCTTATGGAAATATTATTGATTCAGTTGATTTGTTTCAGTAACTGATGATTTCATATGAGAATAGCATACCATATACTGTGAATGTAGATATTCTTGCGTGTTTACATTCAGAAATTGAGGCGAGGTCCCTATTTGCATGGATTATTTTTCATGTTCTATTCATCTTGGCCTCTTTGAAATGTAATTCATGATATTTAGTGTCAGACATATTTTCAGAGATGTTGCACAAATGCAAATCTAGTGAAATATGCAGAGCGCAAAAATAAATATGTTCACAGTAGACAGGCATTCTGGTGATGATGGTCCGTTTAGATAAAGCGATCATTTCAGAAAATAATCATTCCTGAGTGAAAGGTCATTTATGGATAATGGTCATGACCTAATTTTCTGGGGTGAATTGCACTTAAAATTTGACCATTGTTTCTTTCTAGAGGTTCTTTTCATTGGTGGAGGCAGTTATGGATATGTGTGCCATTGTGTTACCTTATACACAAGCATCACCAGAAATCACTAAAAATAGGGAAACTAGTCAGAAGAGAAACAACTAGGGCTGAAATGTGAAGGACGAAAGACGTAGCAAGTCTAATTATTCCTGGATGTTTCCTTTTTGTATACAAAGAAAAACCATTGTTCTTGTATCTGTGTTCCCTGTAGGTAGGACAGTATATTTCAATTGCTTTGCTGTGGATAATTTGAATGTAACAAGGTATCTCAATCCAAACTTTCCACGCATGGTCACGTCGAGTGCCGTAAAAACATGTAAATTCCATTGATTGTTACCTGAGATTTTTTTTTCATCATGAAGAGGTTTTATTTTATTTGTCCTACTTTTTAAGAAGAACATTGACTGTTTCAGTGCCCTGGTATTTATTTTGGTGTAACAGTGGCTGTAAGTTCTGACCTTTTGGGTACTGTTTACCAGTATTTATCTATTTGTCCTCGGACACGTAACTTATTATTCTTGGAGGTGCTTATGTTGATATGCAATTTCGTCACATCTACAGATGCCAAAGCTGTTTTATTAAAGGTAGAGAATAGGAACTAAAACTGCTATTCCAAAACCAGCTCATTGCTGAAACCTCAAAAGTCAAATTATTTATTGATAAAAATTTAAAGTTGATGTTTATTTATTTTATGGGAAAATGTGAGTGAAATTGTAATAGGAAGTAAACCATCATGATTTAAGAGGATAACAGACATTTAATTTGGTTTTGTTAAGGATTTCGGTTTCGTTAAAATTCCTGCTCGGTCGAAAGCATGAAGAAAAAGTAGAGAAATAGGCCAGAGAAACGTCCACAGATTTATTCCTATTCACATACATTCAACCTTTAATTAACAAAAGGGGGTTTGCTCAAGTATTGGGAGCAATATGAAAGGTGGTAGTTGTAGATGTTTTCCCCCAGTTGTATTCTAGAGCCAGTGACAGTCCCTAAAACTTTAGTTTATCAATTGTAGGAATCGACCGTGGTCAATAAATTATGTCAAGACTCCCTTTCTCCCCTAGTGATAGGGTTTGATGTACCTGTAGTCAAAAGTATGTAATGTTCTTAATTTTTCAGCTAAAATAGTCAGCCATAAAAAGTAGTAATGTGGGGGCTACAATGGTAGAATTCCCTCTTTCTGTGTCATGTAGATGTTGTTTGTTCCCTATCCACCCGAAAATATTGGTCGTTGCCGTGTCCTTTCCTCGATATATAAAAATGTGTCTGTTGTCAGATTTTAAGGTATAACCAAAGAGGATGCTACATTGGATAATAAGGTGGTTAATGTGGCTTGTTGCATCAACTAGAACTAATGTTGACATCTTTATGTCTATCTGTGTTGAGTAAAATGAGGATGGAAACTGTGTGAAATGATATGCTCCAAACAATAAAAGAACAATTATGCTGTTTCATTTAGATAAAACATAAGAAGAGGTGCCATTCCTGAAAATTACTCTAGCTTTAATACCACTGAGATGTAGGCAAAAACAATTGCTTTCACCCTCTTTGTCAACACCCAAATAATCAGTAATTGAAAGTAGGTCTAGAACAACTCTGGAAGCAATCAAAACACATAGATTAGGAGAAAGAGTGAACATAAATTTGCTAGATAAGATGTAGGAAGCTACTGAATAAATTTGTTTTCTTTTTAGTCAAATGAGAGTGCAATGAGGAGGAATCCTGAAAAGAGTCTATTGAACTGTTGTAGTTGGGCCCTTTTGGAAGCTTTAGTGTCTCGGGGCTGCGTAGTGTCTTAGTATAGTATAGCGGGTTGTGTCTAGTTGACGTGCTTGTTCCTCCACCCAACTGTTAACCATTACATCGGCTGCAAACACGCTTAAGGTCTCTTCACCAAGGTTGGTGGAATCAGTGACAAACACTCTGTACTGCTTGAATCAAAAGCCATCTTGGTAAGAAATTGATAAATCAGGCTGGTTTTCAGTGCACTGAAGAACTAATTGTTTTGGTCTAAATTGTAGTACACTCCTGTTTTATGCCAGAACTCACTATTGGTAGTGCTTTTTTTTTTTTATGATAAAGGATTAATGAAAAGCTCAACATCACCCCTTTCTTTTTTAATCTTGTTCAGATAAGGATGTGTCACCAGTGACAAATATTTGGTGTAGTTTCTCCTGAATTCCACTTTGCTCTTTGTGAAAAGGCCTGTAGCTGAAAGCAGAGTTTGATTAACTTCCGCAGACTGCTTGTTCACTGTTTTAACACTTGTTGATTTAACGCTAACTCCATGAGTCGCTGTTCTTCGTTAATTAAGATACTGCAGATTTGCGTTTTGCCGCCCTAAAACACAATTTTGACTGTTCCTTACAAATCCTGAGTAGCGGGTTCAGTAGGAACGACCAAAAGCAATGATAGTGCATCTTGTTTTAACTTATTGTATTTCTTAAATCATTTTGTGCTTCAATATGATATTGAGTAACTGTGTTACAGAATACTTATTATAAATGCTGCCATGTTTGGTTCCTTACAAGAGGATATTTGGTAATGTAATAAGTGTAAAACTAAGAGAATGAAAAGGAAATACAATTTTGTTCATGTATAATGTTGCAATACATACTGATAATTTGAGGAAAATCATTTATTATATATATTTAGCCACATATATGGTTGGTAACTGTTGATGTTCTACATATTGGTACAAGGTATTCACCATGTAAAAATAAACTATTATCAACCAATCTGGTAACTGGCTTACCTATCATTAGTGGTCATGGTATAGTTTACCTTGTTTATCCCCAAGTCATACCCTTTGAATAATAGCAATTGAGCTGAGTGAAATATATTGGTTTAGTATTTGTGAATGATTTAGTTTGGTTTCATTGTACGGGCGGTTAGGGAATATTCTTGTACACGCTTAGATATCCTTCACACAAGGACCCCTATTATCACTCACCTTACACTTCCCATAGAATATCCTTTATTACTCAGATTATCATACATAGGAGAAAATGTACTTATGTTAGGGTTCATTGAGTTGTGTCCCTGGTAAGCCTATACTTGCTAAAAACAAAAAAAATGAAGGAGGGATTTTATGTCGTCGCATACTAGCGAGTACCACTTTGCGAATCAACAGATTGATAAATATATGTACATGCACCGAATAAGTTGCATTTTGAGAATGTTGTTAGGCATTTGTTTTATTTCGAATTGGCATTTATTCGTTCTCATTTTCTGTTTGTTTCTTGAATCACTTGACCGTGCAGATGTCTCGCTACGATAAACAAAACATTGACAAGCAATAAATTTAATGTGTCTGACAAAAATACAACTATGTAGTATGGATTGTGATTTATGATTGTGGTTCAAGTAAATTGGTACCTTTTCATTTGATACAATCCTGTTGGATTATACCATGTAGTGTTTTTCATTGAGGTTCTAGATCTTTGTAGTGAGTAGTGGGACAGTAGGTAAGGTCTGTACCTCCCTGTGCTGGGACTATGATTTAGTCTGTAGAGCTGTAGTCAACCTCCATCTGTACTCCTGTCAAGACCTGGTTGCAGAGGGTGCTTGTTTAACTTGTTATAGAAGCACATCTAATGTGTTCTATACATTATTCTGTACACATCAAGTGTAAATAAAGTCTCCTTAGGGCATGTTGTGTGTTGGTTGTTTGTCTAATTTCTTGTGGGTTTACATGCAAAGATTTAAGGATATATACACTGTAAAACTCCATATAAAAGCCACATCTTGTATAAGGGTTCTCTCACAAATGAGAGCTATCAGGATTTAACTATATTGGTGCAGCTTAAAGGGATCCAAAACCAATATAATTGACAAAATTTTCAAAACTCAGATAAATATAGAAATATGTTAGCTGAGTCCAGTGGTAAAGTATTAGTCGTGTAATATTTCATGGTTTAGAATTTAACATTGGCCAAAAATAGACTCTAGGTATGGATTTCCAGGATTATTTGAGTTTGGTAAATTTTGTTGAATTCTCCCAACCACGGATAGCCATTTTCATGAGTTTTACCTGCAGGTTAACCTGAAACAGGGTGCATGCTGGGGCATATGTCGACAAAATCCAATGCTTTTGTGTAGAAATTTTCACAAATATTATTTGTAGATTAACATCATTAAAAACAAACCATCATTATTTTTTAAAATAGTATCTTTATCCATTAATATTTCCTAAGTCAAATGAAAATACATTCATTGTAGTTGGATTTATGATAATTATATTATTTATAATAGTTTTTCCGGGGGATTTGTCAACTAAATCAGTGCAAATAAGCCTGCAGGTCCTTAAAATGCTAGAAATCAGCTATCCGTGGTGGGGAGAATTGATTAGTTTTGACTCCCTTTAAATTAGGATTTCCCAAACCCTTTGACACTGGTTCTGAAAAATCTTTCTGTAGAAAATAGCCAAATGGAACACAAAGGTTTTGGTAGGGCTTAAAATAGGGGTTTTAGGCTAATGACCCTGTGCCCCAAACTGGGTCATTAAAGGCCTTTTCTATGGGACATTACACAAAAAGATCCCTTGCCACTCTTCTAAAAGAGTAGGGTAGTGATCGCGCTGGCTGTTTACTCCTAGATCATATCATAGAAATGATCATGCAAAGTTGGAAGGAATTACCTTGCGCAGTCTGAAAAGAGCCTCGAATGGTTGGCCGGAAGCGACCTACCTTAAGAAATAAATATTATGCACTGAAGTCCAGTGCAAAAGAATTATTATAGTCTTTAGAAATTAATAGTAAGTATTGTAAGCTCGTCGGTACTGGCAAGGGTACATAGTGAAACATGTAACGCTGAGGTAGAGTGTATGGGAGTTGTCGTGAATGATGACGCCCTCAGGCGTAAAGGGTTGTAACTGAGTTAGTTCACCTTTCTGCAGGTATGCACAGGTATGAAAAGGGACACTAGTGCAATGGAAAACCTGTTGGGGAGCGTTATGAGTTCGGTATGCGAAATACCCAGTTTAAAGAACACTGTGGGGTAAAGGGCCGTGTCATCTACGATAGCTTGTGCGTAGTCAGAAATAGAATTAGTTAATGTTAGTAAGAATGGGAAGTATGAATGATAGAGGGAACACTGTTATAGGTGTTAGAGTATGTGTGTATAGCACCAAGCCTTTGGCCATCGCTATATAAGCGGTAATGGAGACTTGGGGTAGACGAGCAGACCAAGATAGAGTTCGATCAGAACACATGGGAGCAATAGTATAACATACGGATCAAGACGGGTAGTGCTGAGATGGTAGTAACCATTACGATTAGGTGATAGTAAGGATTGGGACAGCTTAGGCTGAGCCTTACGGACAGAGTACTGGACGTAACGGAGATCCTACTGATGGTCTCCGACACTGGTAGACAGGAGGTGACTCTCTCAACAGTTGCGGAGTGTATATGCCTTACGAATTGGGAAGCTTAACCATAACTATACCTGGTTGGAACGTTACTGATGTTGTTAGCATTGTGAGATGGATGGCATGTATTGTATGGATGGAAGAACTATATACTTGTATCTTCAGAATGTCTACATGGATATAATAAAATTACCTCTTGCCAAGCGCATGTTCTTTGTATAGGTCTGAGCCCCTTTATTTAGAATCTCTACCACTAAAAGAACGAACTATTATCCAGGATAAAGATCTACCTGGACTAAAGAACGAAGTTGGCTAATTCAATGATTAATAATGAAGAACTCCCCTTTACTTCGAATAACGAACATTTATTGATATCTTCTGATAAGTAAGATGTAAATGATATGCGATAAAACATCACGCAGTCTAACAACGATTCTACTTACTTGTATGGGATGCTAATAAATACAAACATCAACAACGAAACATCCTTGGAATTAACTAAAGATAAAACAAGTGCATGTGTATAATCTCGTATAAAACTGAAATCGTTATTAAAATAACGAGATTCTTCGCTTGTTAATGAAAAAGAAACTAAAATATCAATGATTATTTGTAAATAGAATATATGCATGTTTCTCTGATAAAAGAGGTTGTAGCCGTTAAAGAAGAATTGGTAAAAATGGGAATGGGATGTTAATATTACATGAGAATATCAAATGTAAGAGAATACAGAGTTTTATAAATGCAATTTTATTAAGATTCATCATAATCACAGTAATGTGGAAGTAAAAAGAAATTTCATGAAAACAAAAAAATTTTGAAGTTGTTTTTTGTGCACTTGGCGCATCATAAAAACATGGCTGCCATGCTGAAAAACATATCTGATGACCTTGTCTAAAACTTGTCTTAAACTTGGAAGTAAAAAGAAATTTGATGAAAATAAAAACATTTTGAAGTTCTTTTTGTGCACTTGATGCATCATAAAAACATGGCCGCCATGCTGATAAACATGTCTGATGACCTTCTCTTAAACTTGGAAGTGAGAAGAAAAGTCCTGAGAATAAATGTTGAAGTTGTTTTTGCACACTTGGTGCATCATAAAAGTATGGCTGCCATGCTGACAAACATGTCTGATGACCTTGTCTTTAACTTGGAAGTAAAAAGAAATTTCATGAAAATAAAAAATTCTGAAGTTGTTTTTGTGCACTTGGCGGATCATAAAAACATGGCTGCCATGCTGAAAAACATATCTGAAGACCTTGTCTAAAACTTGTCTTTAACTTGGAAGTAAAAAGAAATTTCATAAAAATAAAAAATTTTGAAGTTGTTTTTGTGCACTTGGCGCATCATAAAAACATGGCTGCCATGCTGAAAAACATATCTGATGACCTTGTCTAAAACTTGTCATTAACTTGCAAGTAAAAAGAAATTCATGAAAATAAAAAAAAATTGAAGTTGTTTTTGTGCACTTGGCGCACCATAAAAACATGGCTTCCATGCTGAAAAACATGACTGATGACCTTGTCTAAAACTTGTCTTTAACTTGGAAGTAAAAAGAAATTTCATGAAAATAAAAAGAAATTGAAGTTGTTTTTGTGCACTTGGCGTATCATAAAAACATGGCTGCCATGCTGAAAAACATATCTGAAGACCTTGTCTGTAATTTGGAAGTAAAAAGAAATTTCATGAAAATTAAAAATTTTGAAGTTGTTTTTGTGCACTTGGCGTATCATAAAAACATGGCTGCCATGCTGAAAAACATATCTGATGACCTTGTCTAAAACTTGTCTTAAACTTGGAAGTAAAAAGAAATTTCATGAAAATTAAAAATTTTGAAGTTCTTTTTGTGCACTTGGCACATCATAAAAACATGGCCGCCATGCTGAAAAGCATTTCTGATGACCTTGTCTATAACTTGTCATTAACTTGGAAGTAAAAAGAAATTTCATGAAGATAAAAAGGAATCGAAGTCGTTTTTATGCACTTGGCGTATCATAAAACATGGCCGCCATGCTGACAAACATGTCTGATGACCTTGTCTTAAACTTGTCATTAACTTGGAAGTAAAAAGAAATTTCATGAAAATAAAAAAAATTAAAGTTGTTTTTGTGCACTTGGTGTATCATAAAAACATGGACGCCATGCTGAAAAAAAATTCTGATGACCTTGTCTAAACTTGGAAGTGAAAAGAAATTTCTCGGAAATAAAAAAATTTGAAGTCATTTTTTAGCACTTTGCATATCATAAAAACATGGCTGCCATGCTGACAAACATGTCTGATGAACTTTTGTAAATGTTGGAATTGAGAAAAAATGTTATACAAATTTGAAATTGTCAACTTGTTTTTTCTCATTTGGCACACCATAACAACAGAATGTAAGGAATTTGACACTTCTGTTCCAGTCTTTTCCGGTCTGCCGCACAGCATATGAGAGGCAATTGACTTTCACCTAGGGTCCACTCTCCCACTAGAGTTGCCTAAAACTCAAAGTTATTATTGTTTTAACTATCCTGAAACTTGTAAATTTTAATCAAATAACATGAATACAAGCAAAATACGTATAAACTTATAAGATAATTTTGTAAAATACATTTAAGGTATTTTTTAAAAGAATTATAACAACACAAAATCCATTCTAATGTAAAAATTATCAAAGGCCATAGGACACATCTACACGTAACTAAATGTAACTAAAATCTCCTCTCACAAGAAAACCCATGCATCCACTCTCCAAGCATAGGACAGGAACCAGGAGATTAAATATGTGATAATAGAGTGAACCGGCTCTTTCACTTGTTCAAAGAAAAAGCCATCCTATACTTCGCCTATCAAACTTTATACCATTGGGGAAACTTAATACAACGCGAAGAATAAGACTAGTCAAGCTCAATTAAAAGCTAAAAACTTTATTCTAGGGTATACTGTCTACCTAATAATAATATAAGAAGATCCGCAGGGGTCGTCAGAGGGTGCCAAACGGACTGCACCCAGAGGTCCATCCAGCACCCCGAGGACAGCCCCTAAGGGTCTTCTATATTTTATCACCCAATCAGAGCTCCAAATATGCTAAAAACGGTTACATTGAAGGGCGGTACGTTCAGCCAATTTATACTCACTGGCCTCTGTACGCACCGCTCGCCAGCCGTGTGGGTGATAATAGATACTAGAATCAAATTCCATGACTTTCCATGAAAAATTCTGATTTTTCCAGGTTGACTTTCCAGGATTTAAACAATTAGAACCATTTAAAAAAAACAATACAATCAACGGCCTCCCATCACCCCTACAGCTGTCCAATCCACACCAGTATATGTGACAATTCAAGGAGTGCAAGTACCTTCCAAGAAAGATCCAAATACCAAATAATGCATTAAAGGTTGTTCTCTTCTATTACGAAATTTAGTGTGCCCTTGCCTGATATCACTCAAGCTTATTTTCCATATCTCAGGTCAAATTTCCATGACTCTTGGTCAAATTTTCAAATTCCATGACTTTTCCATGACTTTCCATGACCACCTTCATGTTCCATGATTTTCCAGGTTGTGTGGGAACCCTGTGAAGATGTTCATTTTAAATGCCCCAATATGGGAGTATTTTGGTAAAAAGGGACAGAATTTATACCTTATTTTCACTACTATTTTGTTCAATTTGACTTTTTTTAACGTAATTTTAAGCTTGTGGAGAGAAATTTCTTTCTTTTTCTTAACAATATCCCCTTTACACTTGATACTATTAATAGCGGCTCTAACCCCGTACGTTTCCACCGCCATTGTTATACTGTTTTTTTGTGGTTGGTGTTAAGCATCTGTCAACATACAGATACGTCCCCTTGTGGACGCTACTCGAACTAGGACACAGTTCTCAGTAGGCAATATTTGTCTTGGCATCACAGTCACAGTAAAGTGTAACATAAGAAATGTATAGAAATCGATATTATTCACACACAAAATAGCTTGATTCCATATAAAATGTGCTTGGAATTGGCATGGGAATGCACCTAAATGTAAAAAGTCATGTAGGAAAGAGAAAAGTAAGTCTTATTTTCCTAGCGAGCTGATACAAATTCCGGAGAAAGTCGGAAAAGGGGCATGACCATACATTGTACCTGGTTTTCAGTTCAGAGATGCGCACCGGCAATAAAGGCATATTTGTCGCCCTTTGATCAAACTTTGAGGCTTTTTTTTAGATATAGATTTTTTGTTTAACTACGCTCCTGTCACACATGTTGTATACAGGCTAGGAAAATCTGCGTGTCCTCGTGTCCTTGATGACCAGAAAATAGCCGAGGACAATCAGAAAACCAACTTTGGTTGTCCTCCTGACGACCAGATATTTTGAATTAATCACTTGAAATTGTCCTCTCAGAAATCTGTTTTTCCGACTTTAAATATGTCCAAATAAAAGGGACAATCTAAAATATATGTGGACAACCAGATTTCTGTTTTTGGTCGTCCTCTGACAACCAGAAAATTGGAAGAATTTTTCTAGCCTGGTATAAAATCTATATATAAACACAAAGAGACAAGACTGTTGTACAATGATTTACTTAACAAATATATTTCATCCCAACACATCCATAGTCTTGGTATCAGTAACAATCAGATGTCTTTGTCAGATTTTACGTCATTTCTTCATATTCAGGGATGTAAGTCAGTTAATGAAAACAATGTGAAATAGCAGAATAACAAACTAAAATAATCTTAAAACGTCATAAAAAAAACAATTATTTTTGAAAGTCATCATTTCAGGTATTGAAGTGAGAAAATCTTAAATCTTGCAAAAAAAAAAAGAAGTTCATCCCTGTATATAAGTCGCATGTAGTTTTTTAATAATCATACACAAAATAACCCCTCCCATCCCTCATCTCCTGCGTCGGCTGCGCGCTGACTTGATGCTGCGGATCTCCTGCCGGTTCAGCACTTGGACGCCCGACTTGTACTTCCCGACCTGACCGTCTACTGGGCCGATGTCGTTCTGGTCTCGCTGACGTCTGGAATTATACATATATCATACATATTTTTCATTGAAGTGCCACCGCCCTGTTTGATTGAATTAGAAACAACTTTTTGAGTTTTTTTCCCTTCAAAGAGCCGCCACTCTTCAAACATGAAAATACTGAACCGCTTTTCCGAATTTCAATACGGACACAACTAAGGTAGTCTATTCTTCAGTATTGAAATTCTGATACTGAACAAATCTTATATACATGTAATGATATATATTTTTTAATTTCTGTTACCTGAAGTTGAATACAAAGCTATTTTTCTTCTAAAAATTGTGCGGTTTTTAAAACTTGTTGTCCAAGCAAAAAGTACGGAAATCCGTATTTGGACGAAAAAATGGCATCCCTGTGCACGAAAACAATGAAGTGATATGACCTGTTTACCAAAAGCCCTAAGTGTTAGGTAAGGTGGGGGACGGCGCATGTTTGTTGAAAAGGTGTAGAGCAAAAGACAATATATTGATAGTGGGCTTGGGGCCAGTAAAAGTAATTGCAGAATTCGAAGGAATCTAGGTCCATGGAGAAGTGCAAAAAAAAGGTCGATTTCGAGGACTGAAAAGGGGTTACACTTTCATATGGCCTATGCTGGCCTATATGACAAAAACATATTGGCCACACTGTATATCAGAAAAATTATTCTCGGGTCCAAATTCCCATCGCGTGATGAGTACTAACATCAACTGACATGAACCAAACTCTAAAATTCTATGAATTATTATAATATTGTAAAATCATATATTGTACTATGACTTTTATCGTTTTAGTACTGGATTAGTAAATATTCTGTTTCAACGACAACTCTATATTATAGCTAATAATTATTACTTTTTACCTATATTATGTGAATTCTTGCTACTACAACAAACATTTATAAGAGAAAATTGTTATATACACTGTTCATTTTAAGTGTTGACTCTGGGATATTGTAATAGGATAGCGTTGCTATTCACCCAGGTAAGAATGTAAAACAAGTGTAACTGCTTAATTCGGGTCTGGTTAAATAAAAGAATTAAAAAAAAAAAATTCAGTTCCGAATACGCTCATATTTGCATGGAAGATCATCTAGAAAATAGCTACATGTATTCTCAAGTTATCGGGTTTATAGTTACATTAATGAAGACTTACCTTTTTCTTATATTTGCTTTTGAAATCTTATTTCCCAAAGCTCTCTCCTGAAAAGCAAAAGCAAATTGTCAGCACATATTTCTAAATCATTCGATTTTCAATATCATTATTATATATGATTTATAAGACGTCTGAGTTTTAAGAACTCTTTCATTAGTTGAACAGCAGCGTAGCAAATAGAAGTCCGACCATATTTTGTAAAAGTTGAAAACCATTTAAGCTCTTGTCAAGGATGATAACAAAAATATTTTCCGAATAAATGAATAAATTTACGAATAAATATGATCAAGTATGTGCACCTAACCCCCTTACATCGTTTTGCGGACTGGTCGATCTTATCACAGTAGGGGTGGAGAATAAAACGTATAACTTTAAAAGCATATATGATTCTTGCACAAGCCCTTACGTGATAGCCACGGATAGCCAATTCTTTAAGTTCTACCTAGAAGTTAGCCTAAATCAGCTTGGCAATGTGTAGAAATGTGAAAGGCTTCAGCATGCTTTAGAAAGAAGACTTATACTGTAGTCTAAACTTGATTTTGTTTATCATATGTACATGTACATAAAGAATACTTTTTGTTACCTAAAATAACAAACATTAAAAGATCATTTTCTCCTGAAAATTACGGACCTTTGTTTTTAAAGGGGAAAAAAAAAGGTGAATCTACATTTAGACAAAAGAGCGGGATCTTTATTTATTTTAACGTGTTTTCCTCCAAATATAAATATATACAAGTAAATAAATAAATCAGAGATGTCACTCCCCAACCATCAAAATGTAGGAAATGTGTAAATTTTAGAATTTGCAGTAGTTAATACTCTATGAGTATGACAACAATATGTATGCCTCTGGTGGTTGGATTTTAAGTTGGAAGCAAAATATTATCTAAACAAATACAATCTCAAATGTCCTACTTTTGTGTTGGAACTGTAACTATGGCTATGCTGATTTCTGAATGGCAGCAGTTCTCTATTTTCCACTAGGGGTATGCTATATTCCTGGTGGCAGAAAAACTGTACTAATTCCTACTTTTCTAATAAGAAGATCATATTATATTGTGTACAATAGGGTTCCTACAAAAAGTAGGAAATTGAGAAATACCATTCTGATACATTCCAGATCAGATTATAACCTTATAACTGACTAAAGCAATAGGGTAATGAGTGTTTTACAGAAAAATGTTAGGATTGTAACACATTTTCCTTGTTTTGAAAAAGTAGGAAATCCTACAAAAGTAGGAAAAATGACATTTCTATTAAAGGGAGGGGCCAGTGACCATAAATTAGCATACTGCCGTGATCTATACCATCAAGGGAATAAACATACCAAATGTTATGCTTTTATCACTAAAAGTTTTTGTTTTATTCACATTTTGTCTCCATCAATCTGAGTTCCCCTGCCTGCATCTGACACTGCCTGCACAGAGCAATTATCTGTATGCGACGTCACAAGCAGAACAGTTGAAAAATTATAAAACTGAAATAATTGCAATAAGAAATATGTTAAATGTTCTTTATAAGTCTAAAAGAGATTAAAATAACAAAATTAAATTATTTATAAAAGAAAATGTGCAAAAATATAGTTTTTATGGAATTAGAAATTAGAAATTTGAATATAACTGTCATTTTGTGTGACGTTACACACAGATATGTGTTTCCCCAATGGTCAGAGGGATATAAGGTTTATTAAAAGTTGAAGCCCATTTTTAACATGAAATAGTCAATTAATTACACTGAAACTTGGCATACTACTAAAAAAGCATTAAATCTAACATATAAAGTGTGAAATAACCAGAATTGAAATTTCACAGGCTCCTCTCTTTAAATAAATGAATAAATAAAATGTTGGTCGTACCAGTTCGCGGTGCGCCTCCATGTCCACCTTCTCCTTTTTCCTCATCAGTTGAAGCTGTTTGTAGTTCACCGCAGCCTTCTTCGCAGGCTGAAAGAAAAGTCACAGTTTTTTTTTTCAGCCTTCCATCAACTCTCCTTTATTTCCTTTATTTTACCTTCAGACTAACATCAGGGTGCCCACGTTTTTTCACAATTCAATTTGAGACCTATTTAAGACCTACTTTTGGCAAATTTAAGACCTATTTGCCACGGGTTATGAAAATAATGATCGCATAATATTTGACGTTTGTTGGGGTAGTTTAACGTCCGGCCAACCCTTATGGGTTCTTTCCAGACTGTTGACATAGCGACACTCTGCAAAAAGCAACAATTTTGCTTATCCTAACATTTGAGTTTAATTTCCTAATCAGATCCAATTTAAGACTTTTTTAAGACCTCATGCAAGAAAAATGTGAAATTTAAGACCTTTTTAAGGCCTTACATTGAGAAAATCAATTTAAGGCTCTTAAGACGTCCGTGGGCACCCTGAACATACATCAAGATACATAAGGCCCTCCATTACTTGACAGGGTACCAACCGAAAGTCCATTTTCAAATTCCCTGTGTTTTCCCTGAGATTTCCCTGTCCCGTGGCAATTTTCCCCTATGTCATATCTGGCAAGTTTTTCAGATATAATAGCCTCTGCGTGCAGACAATTTTTGGACAACCCAACAACAAAATGTTAAATCCCTAATATCTTGAGAATCAGGAATGTCAGGACCTGGCCAAATGAAATTCCCTGTGTTTTCCCTGTGTTTTGGCAAAATTTCCAAATTCCCTGTGTTTCCCTGTCAGGGAATTTTTTTGCCATTTTCCCTGTTTTCCCGATGTGATTGGTACCCTGAATTGAGTGTGAAATTTTTTAACCCAACCCAACATCCGATGGTATGATTAGTATGCATCTTGGGGACGGACCCCAAGGTGCTGCATATGTACTTTTCAGATTGGAATCCCCGACGACCCCACACCTTCATTAAAGATCAATTCATTGTAAAATAGTACTTGAAAGCTTGTATTCTGAAATTCCAACTAATTATCATAAAACTGATTATTTTCGACGGTGTATCAAAAGAAAAGTAAAATATATTTGTCTGTAATGCATCCATTTTAGGAATACTTTTTGGGACTTTGAAAGAGAAATACTATGATGAAAGCGAAAAGAACAAACTTTGACCTGGAGGATTATGTTAACCAATGCTGAAACTTTCCTTACCTTGGCTCCTAGTTTGATGAGAAGGTCGTTCTTGGCCCTCTCCTTGTCGGTTTTCTCCATACCCTTTATACCCAGCAGGTGTACGTCATGCTTCGCTCGCCGCATGTCAAACAGATTTGGGTCGCGCGGGGCCGGCCGCCCTCGACCCTCACCCTCCTCCTCGCCCTCGGAGTCTGAGCTGCCCGGAGACGTCCTTCGCTGCCTGGGTAGAGGCAGTGGGGTTTTGTCTTTGTTCTGAAACAGTCAAGTGAGTTATCAGTCTACAAATGTGACTAGTAAAAGAAGTACCGTAAAACCCCTAATTTAAGCCGAACCCTAATTTAAGCCACACCCTGACTTTAGAGTTTATCTTTACATACTTTTTTATCATATTTTTTCAGAGATCTAATTGTATCCAAGGTTGTGTAAAACCCTAATTTAAGCCGCACCCTTAAAGTTGAGGCCTTATTTGATCTAATTTCTGAAAGTAACCCTAATTTAAGCCACGGCTTAAATTAGGGGTTTTACGGTAGTTCACAAAATACATATACAAGGACTGCATTTCTCAAACACTACCGCACACAACTTGATATGGAATTCAAGTATCAATTACACAGGTTTTTTTACTTAGAAAAAACGCTTTGCTTGCTGCATTGCCTTCAAACAAAGGAGAGCTTTCTAAAAAAGAGTTCCTTATTACGATTTCATATAATGCACGGACGGTTCTCGACTTACATAATTTATTTTTCATGTTCAAGGCATATTTCTAAATTCTACTTTCTGTGAATCTGTGATAAACCTAAGCGGACTTTTCACCTTTTGTATTATAATACAATTACAATTGCTTTGGGGAATAATTATAATTACTTTAATGTAGATATCGAGAAACTTCCTGAGTGTACTACTAATATAATAAGAACATTGTAACTGTATTAATGTCATCAAATTGTAAAATCAATGTCATCAAACCAAACCGTCTCTCAGTTTTACCTTATTTCGCTTGGCGGGGTCCTCAAACACGATGACTTCTGGAGGCGGTCTCTTTCCTCTGACCTTCGTCCCAGCTTTCTCTTTACTCAAATCACTTTTTGTTGTGCTTTCTTTTTTCTGTTTGACAGCTTGTAAAAAGTCTAAATTATTGAGCCCTAGTTTTTGTTTTAACTGTTCTAAATGTCTTTGCTCCCCATGAAGCTCTCCGCTTTTGCGATCATCATCGATATCTTCGTGATCACTCGTCTCACCGTCCCCAAATCCGTTTTCACTCTTCGGTCCCTTTTTCTTTTTCTTCTTTCTCCTCTTGGACTTTATTGTTTCGGTTTGTGAATTTGTTTCTTCTAGGTCGCCGGAATCAGATTTAGTTTTCTTTCTCTTCTTGGACTTGGCTCTATATGCATCATCGTCAAGAAGACTGTCCCCTGTAGCCATGGCGATAAAAAAAATACTGGTATTACTTTTTATAATACAGAATATACATGTACAATATATGATTGGCATATAACATTTACCTTTAATTTACCTTAATTTTTTTAGGCAAAAAAAACTACGCTCAATTAGAAATTTGCAAAAAAAATGTATTAATATTAATTCCTCAAATAAAAGGCAGAGGTTTCTCACACCTCTCTGTGAAGAGTTTGTGGCGCTGCCCCATTTCTAATGTATACTAATCAATTGTAACTCATGAGGCCAAAAAAAGAAATTGTTGTGTTCAGGTAACATAGATCAAGGCAGGTCGATTTAACTTTTTCTTTTATCTTTTTTTTTAAACCTTTTTTTACATGCACAGACAGGCCTGGCCAGTGTTAGAATAGAAAAAATCCTCAAAAATTCTGTAACATGCTCTAAAACTATTTCTAGCAT
Organism: Lepidonotus clava; assembly: GCA_936440205.1. Taxonomy (NCBI): domain Eukaryota; kingdom Metazoa; phylum Annelida; class Polychaeta; order Phyllodocida; family Polynoidae; genus Lepidonotus; species Lepidonotus clava. Next base: position 50,209,826 of record OW387143.1, on the reverse strand, counting down.
TTGAAATACATGTCCTAGGTATCTTTATACTGTTCCATGTTATTTTGGCCAGTTCTGGATTTTAATATTTTTAAAAAAGAAAATCCTGGAAAAAAACTTAGGGTAGGGCCAAAAATTTAGGGTAGGTCGGGTTACACAAACACAACAATTTCTTTTTTTAGGCCTGATGTGCACCATGACCTTTCAGGCAACATTCGGACAGCTTCCCTTTCTGCCCTTTTCTCGTCCCTGTCCCTCTTCTGGACCTCGCACTCGCGTTTCTTGTGACCAACTTGGTCACAATAACGACATTTGTCGTTAAACAGGCTCTCCCTCTGCCTGGACTTGGTACACCATTCCCATGTGCCCAACCTGGGAAGGTACCGCTTTATTTACACTCTCCACCTCACACCTGACAATTAGCATTCAAAATCTGATACGATAATTTTTCTAAGTAAATGACGTGATAGTTTTATCTTTAATCTAATGTCCGCCACCATTTATCATGTTTGTTAATGATTTTGGTGGAGTAATGCTGGTTTGAAATTAGGTCTTCCAAGATCGGCATTTTGGGTTCCCGGCTTGTTTTGGTTCCCATCGGCGGAATCCAAGATGGCGGACGAGACTGCGTAAGCAGGTGGCGCCCGACGTCGTTAGAACCGTCTGGGCGCCGGGTATATAAATAGGCCTATTTTCGCCGATGGCCTATTTTCGCCGATGGTCATTCATATACACCACCACCAGACACCACCGGACGAGGACCTCTCTACACTACACGGGCCCTGATGAACACCACACCAACACACACGCACACCGAGCACAACTACGCAGTTGGACACCCGAAGTGGACCCGACTTCTGTTCCTTCTGTAACATACTACAGTCCCACAGATCAACTTTACTCTACAACTACACGCTCACTACACACATCTCAGACTACACACATCACCTCCAACCGCATCTCTGAGCCTATTCGGGTACCGTATATAAATACTCCTCTCGGAGCGCTCTCGTCCTACTACCTACAACCCCTACCCCTAACCAGCTTTCAGGAGCAAGAGCTCACAGCCACAATGCTCCAGTAGGCCTGCTGTATAAATACACACCTACAAACCCATTCAAGTTCAAGTTCAAGTTCAAAGTTCAAGCCGATGGTCATTGTTGTTCTGTCTCGCACTGAATACACATCTCTGCAACTATGTTTGGTATGGTGATAAGTGCTGAACCAGATCTGAATGGATCTAGTCAACAATAAAAACCACCTCCGACCATCATAGATAGAGAACCGGACGTTTCAGTGCGACGAGTGTTTGGACTAGTTACACCCCTGTAAACGATTACTTTGTACATGATATTAATATTTTGGGTTTAAAATCCATGGTTATTGATGTGGTTATAGGCGTGGTTGTTTCGGGGGTCATGGTTCTGCTGGGTGTTCAGGTTGGATAGAACCGTCTCACCCACGGGTCGAAGGTCCGACTCACAAAACGTCTTATAGTTTGGGTTTGGGTCATAAGATTTCTCTAATTTTTGTTGTGGAGATGATCTTAGAGTGGGGCACATACATTTCGTTTGATTTTGTCCAGTTTTGCCACCATCACTTGGGTTCTTGTTAGGGTTAACCCTAACCCTGACCCTGGTACTCGCTGGTCGGCCGGCTCGGATAGAACCGTCTCATCCACGGGTCGAAGGTCCGACTCCTAAACATCCTAAACATGTCATTTCTTGGGTTTGGGCCATAGGATTTCTCTAATTTTTGTTGCGGAGGTGATCTTAGAGTGGGGCACTTCAGTCAGGTACTGGCGTCCAGCATATTGACATAGACGATTCTTCCGATAGAACCGTCTCACCAACAGGTCGAAGGTCCAACTCACAAAACATTGCACAGTTTATTTTTGAGCCATAGGATTTCACTCATTTTTGTGGCGGACATGTCTTTGGGGTTGGGCACATACATATTTGTGATTTTTGTTTGATTTTGCCACCATCACCTGCACCTCGAATTCCAGTCTCGGGGACCGGGTCCGGGCCAGTTGTATTGGTGGGCGTACTCTCAATTCTGCAACCCTAACCCTAGATGGATCTCACCATACTGCAGTTTAGAAGCTTTCCATTTCAAATTCACTGAAACTTGCAAATCAACTGAACGACACAACATATGAAGCCCAGACATCTCATGTCAAAAGAGAGGAGAAAACTGAAGTCAGATGGTTCAAACATAGTTTTACAGACATCAAGTGTGATTCACAGCTTAGAATAATAATAAAATATAGTAAAAGGCAAAGGTTGGTCATCGATTTTACTAGCAGAGGTGTCTAATCTCATTTTCGGAAAGGTGATTTTAAGAAAATCCCTTTTTCTCACTTTCATTTCTCCTTTTTTAAGCTCACTTTTTCAAATTGTTTGGTCTATATGTATATTTCTTCAAATGTTAGAAATATATTGTCCAAGGTACCTCAGAATGCCTCAGATTGCATGAAAGAGAGGTTACCTTTTTAAGAATTGTCTAGGGGTGGCCTTCAATACCCCCCCCCCCCCAATGGCAGGTGGAACCCCTTCCATACCCTCCCCATGTGTGGCTCCGCCGCACACAAATTGTCAACTCTTATACTACTACTATCAGTGTCCGAATTTAAGGTTTTATTTTGTGCACACACCGGGTGCATAGCTTTTAAAACCATGCACCCGGGGGAATTTCTGTGTGTACATTTCTATATTAACCTATTTAAAAGGTTGAAAAATCGTGCACCACCCGGGTGCATACATTTGAAAATCATGCACCCTGCTGCAGAATCATGCACGACGGGTGCAGGGTGCACCATTAATTTCGGACACTGACTATATATTTTCTTTTTCCAAATCTTGGCTCCCCTTAAAGAGCTATCCCATAGATTAGAAGGAGATCATTTTTCAACGGCAATTCTCCCAACCACGGATAACCTTTTTCTTGAATTCTATCTGCAGGTTAGCCTAGAACAGGATGCATGCTGGGTAATATGTCGACAAAACTCAAGGTTTTAGCATAGAAATTGTCATGAATTGTGCAGTTATTTGTAGATTACCATTGAGTAAAACTAGCCATTGTTATTTTTTAAATTAGTTCCAATATACATCTCTTTTTCTGGAGTTGTTTGAAAATTAGTTTATCATAGATGGATAAATAGTAATTATTTCATTATTTTCTATAGTATTTCTGGGAGTTTTGTCGACAAAATCAGCCTAAATTAGCCTGCAGGTCCTTATAATGCTGAAATTCAGCTATCCGTGGTAGGGAGAATTCATTTGGCACCTCTACACTAGCTTTAAGTTAAATTATAGTTAGGCAAGGAATAAAATATTGTTGGATTCAGGTTTCGTGCCTCCAAAAAAGAATAGGGTTCTATGGTTTTCCATGCTATTTTTGGTAAATTTTTAGAGATTTTGAAAAAAATAAATAAAAATTTCCTAAAAAATAAGTTAGGGTAGGGCCAAAAATTTAGGGTAGGTAGGGTTAAATTACCTGAACACAACAATTTTCTTTTTTGCCTTAAAACTGCAATGATAGACAGGGTGCTCATTTTAGCCACATTTTAATTGATTTTTCTATATTTTTTGTTAAAAATATCTAGGGTCGGGGAAGGTTGGGAAACCAGAACACAATTTTTTTTTTGCCCTTAGGCTCAGTTTACACTCACCGTATTTTGCTAAAGTGTCTAATATTTTCGCTTTGGTCTGTCCATCCTCAAACCCGGCTTCCTCGTCAGATGACATGATTCCTGTATTGGATGAAGTTAATCAATCAAACTTGTTTCAATCAACTATTCCAGCAATAACCAACGGTAGGTGAAATTGAAAGGCATGAATCAATGGAAACAACTCATATTATCGCCCAGTATTTCCTAAATCGTTGGGAAGCGGACGAAACACGGTTAAATTCCGTTAAAACTGAGTTACAATGATACGTAACATCTCATCAAACAGGACTACTGTACAATTTTATAATTATACTCAAAATTGATTGAAAAAACAGCCAAAACATTTCGCACGTGTTTACCTTTCCGTCGTGGACCACTGGCGCCGCCTGGTGTAAAGTTGGCGAACGTTCAGTTGTAACGGGTTGAAATAGAAACGTTTTCCGCCGCGCACTTCCGGCCCTGTGTAAACTTGTCTGCTCTCACGTGTGTTTAAATTTCTTGTTTACACTCAAACAACGAGACTGATCAAAGTACCAAGGTAATGCTGGTGGACTGTAGACAACAGAGAAGGGTTTGAAGCAGGTGAGATTGATATTTGGTTTGTTTAGAGTCATTTTGCAGCCTTCCAAGTCGACTCCACCCTTCAAGGCTTCAGGGCCTCGTCTGTCGGGGTCAAGTTCGTGTCATGACCCACCTTTTCTCCATCTTAAACTTAAAGTAGCGATGAAGGGTCAAAATTTTAAATTCATCCGATTCTGACAAAACGTGCCCTCCTTGAAAGCACAGATCTCGAGAAATACAGAACTATTTGAATCGACCTTCCATCTTTAAGATTAAGAAAGTTATTGATTTTTGAAAATAAAAAATAATGTTTTTTTTCTGTCAGAATAGATTCTACCATCTGAAATTCATCAATTTTTCAAACTATATGAATCGTAAAAATGCTTTGATATTTAGAAAGGCTAGAAAAATATAAACTAAATACAAGTTGAAATAGCATTTTAGGTCCAAAACTTGGAAAGATATGGAATTTTGAAAAATAAAACTACATAAATAACCCAAATTTACCCCAGTTTTGACCCAATCTCTCTTCACTAAAACCAAAATCGCACCAATTCGCTGGGCTAGAACAACATGAAACCAACTTTATCATCATTAAGAGACATGTGTGGAGGACTCTATATGAGTTCAATTTAGTTCCCTTTGTTTTTGCTTGTTGAAAACTTAGTTCAAATCTTTAAATCACATTTTTCTCAAATTTTGAATGCGATTTTGAATAGGATTTTCAGCTTATGTGAAAGCCAAGACAATTCTATATTGATTCGTGGCTACAGAAAAAATGTTTGGTTAATATTTAAACAGTTTGGAAGGGATATTAGTACTGACAGAAAATGCTGTTTTCCTGACGGCCGCGACAATAATCGTCGCCGAAATTTGCGATTTTGAACACTAAATCCATCTTCTGTGATATTTTCATGACCAGAATCGTGATCCCCAGCATTTTTTGTATGAGACTTGTCATTTTTGGTTCAAAATATAATATATTAATTATGTTATGAGCATTTTCGTGGAGTATGTTTTTCTATAGTGACAGAATAGCAGAGCGCGATATGCGCGGCGGCCCGTCATTGCTACTTAAAGATCACATGGTTGTCATGAAGAGAAATGTTTCAATATTCAGGTAGCCTTATCATTTTGCATTAATGCCTATTGTTATGTACCACATAGTACAAATGGCACTGCACGCTTCGCCAACAAGATATATTTTTGTTAATGAAACCAGTCTAACACTGAAGTTAGGACTTAAACTTAAAGCCTAAACTAATCGTCTAAAGGGGCCCTTGATCAAGTTGCTGGGGGCGGGGTCCCATGTCAAACACAAGAAATGATCACCTACCTTGTCACTTAGCTTCTCATGTCCAATGTCGCCTCTAAAACCTTCTCTAGTCCCATGTCAAATTCAAGAAATTGCTCCTGTCATGTCGTTTATTTTTTTCTTCATGTCACTAAGCCTCATGTCGCATGTTGATTTTAAGAAATGGCCATGCCGCCGTGTCGATTTTAAGGGTCTAGGGCCATAAGTTACAGTGCTAATCTGTAAGAGGTAAGTCTTGTGACGTCAAAACGTGTTTTTATTGACAAAAAACCTATATTATTCTTAAAGAACCTATCTTTTATTCAATTAACTTCTCTTTGGTATTTCTAGAACTATTGCAAAAGAAAAAAATGTAGAATGTTGAAGTATTAGTGAATTTGAAAGGAAATAAAATAACATTTTTGAATTCCCTTTCTAGGCTTTCAGTTCTGTCCTTGCTATGTCATGATAAGGGAAATCCCTTTCAAGATAACTTGGGAATCCCAGGTAATTAAATGAATTTAGGTGAGTAAAAGATACCAGTGTTTATAGACTGTATGCGGCCTAATATAAATATAAATATTTAATGTTGCAGCTAATATTCCTTTCTGGTCACCAGTGAGGGTTGCGGATTCCCTTTTAGTGAAAGCTGGGGATTCCCAATTAATGTCCTTGTGACGTCACAAATCTGGGGATTTCCCTTAAAAACTCCTAAAATTGACCAAACATAACTCTGTCTGCATTTGAAATATCCCTACAATATTTCTATCAATAACAGTTTTTAACCCATGTTCCACGCTCAAAGAATTTCACAGAAAAAAAGACATATTTTAATTATGTGAAAGGTTTCCTTTAAGGTCAGTGAAGGTATCCAGAGCACTGTCGACTATAATTTCCAGCCCCCAATGGCCCAAAATATTGGCCCATAATATGTCAACTTAGCCAGGGGAATTGCATCTCTATATGAACATCAGCTTGAGAAGGGTAATTCTTTGTGTTTTTCCCCCTTAGATTTTGACACCAAAATATTTAAATTAAATGTTATCTGAATATTATCTAATGATTATTTTTTTTATTTTGATCAAGACCCTCAATGTGGATGCAACCTTCACAACCTTCAATATATCTTTGAAAAAATCCAATAACGTCCCCTTGCATTCCTAAGTAGCTATATCACTATGGCCCCGTTTATAGACAGGCCTTGGGACGAGAGGGAGCGAAGGGTTAAGGACACTTCATAGACTGATGGTACTTGACAAGCTTATCCATGCCTTATCTTCTGCGCATGGTGTACTCTATCTTGTGTTTATTCGATTTATAACAGTGACAGTGCATGTATTTCCTAGATACCAGGGGAACTCCTACCATTGTTCATAGACACTTTTGTGTTATAGAAGAACGATAACCCTTTTTTGTGTTTCTAAATAGTTTCTACAACAAAGATAACCACTTTTTTTGTATGTTTCTAGGAGAGGCCACCAGCACCCATGACTACCGGTTAGACCTACAGGCTTCGCTCAGTCGGAGCGGCAGCGGATGGAGATGCATCTCAGATTTAACCGTGGAGACTTACAAATAATCATGGTTTAGCATTGGTATGTTATCTTAAAGTTAACAGTGTTACTCTCACCGTTAATGATAACATAAACACTCAATAAACTTCAAATTACTTAGATCTACCGCCAAAATGATTTCACATGCAAGGACTGGGCTCCGGCTTCAGCGGATGTTAACACAGACTCTGCGCACGAGGACATTATTATCCAAACCCTACTGCACGGCGGGGTCCAGTGACAATGGGGACGGCAACAAACCCAAGCCCGGGGTGGCCCCACCCTCGGCGGTCGGGCAGTACAAGAACCCGTGGTACATTCTCAGCGAGGAGTTGAAGAACGCCTTCACGCGGTCTCCGGAGGAGAAGGTGGACCCAATCCCCGTCCCCCGCGAGACCGACATCCTGGTGATCGGGGGCGGGGCCATCGGGTCGTCGGTCGCCTACTGGCTCAAACAGAGGAACCCTGAAGGGTTTCACGTGGCGGTGGTCGAACGGGATCCCACGGTGAGCTTAACACAGAATAATTTCTAATGGAGCTTTCCCCACATGTTGCTTCTTTTTGGTAGCATGCTTTTTTATCATATTATTTTAACCGTTTGGTTTAACAGTGGGGATAAATTCCCAAGAAAGATTTTCAAGTTCTCTCAAATGTCCTCCAAAAGATTTGACTGATTATTTGATGTGTCTGTGTGCACACCCGCACGCATGTGTGTATTCTAAATGTGTAATGTGTATATCAAAAGAGATGCCATCCTTCTATTCTTTTTTTTTTTTCCTTTTTTTTTGGGGGGGGGGGGGGCAAATTTCCCGCTTTTGGTGAAGTTATGAATTTCACAACTACATCATTTTAATGTTGTATAGAGTACCTTTGCTTTAGTCCAAGGTTATTGTAATGCAAAATCAATATCAGGACTCTCTTCCTAAGGTTATTTTGCTTCTGGAAATAAAGTAGAACTTTTTTCCTAATGTTTTTCTCTTATCAGTTCTAGTTGCTCATAAAAAAAGGAGGAGGAGTCATTCCTACCTTTCTTACTCTTTCTGAAATTCATCTGTCTTTTTGTGGGCTACATTTGGGTAGATGTAAGTGGTGAATACACATCATTTTTCGTTTCACCTCCCACCCTGTCACCTTCATCTCATAGATACGATCAAAAAAGACTGACCAAGTTTAAACACGTGTCCGAAAAGTCAGAATTCGTCCAAACTTGTTTTCGCCGTGAAAATGACCTTGGCCTTTGGTACAGCGTAAAACATCCATGACTCACTCACTCACTCATTCCATTTCATCTTTCAGTACACGCGGGCAGCGACAGTTCTCTCAGTAGGAGGCATACGGCAGCAGTTTTCACTGAAGGAGAATATCGAGATGTCCTTATTCGCAGCTGACTTCATTCGTAATATCAAAGAACACCTCAGCATATATGGTAAGGGAATGTTTTTTACTTTATAAAATGTAGGCCTATTTTACCTAGAGTCTACATTAATCATTAATAAACTGTTTTCTTCCTAGATAATATAACTTTAATAGAAATGTCGAGGGCAGGTGAAAAACTGAAATAGTGACAAAGATATGCTTGTAAATCTTCCAGTATATAAATATTTCGCTTCCTTGGAGTGTGTTCTATGCTAGAAAACCAACTTCAGTCTAAATTGTGTACTAAATACCCTAAATCATCGATACTAAGGGGTAGCACAAATTGAAGTTTGAGAAGAGAATCGTTTAAGTGTGCGATAAGGGGTTCTGTCCATATCAATATTGGTATGGGGGGAAAGCTAATTTGTTTTATGATTTCTTGTGTTCTGAATTAAAAAAAACTAATTTGTTTATTCTCCGAGATCGTCCGCGATCCCTTCGGGATCGGTACTTCCCAGAGAATATAGATCATATTTTTAGGCCTGGAACCAGCACTTTCGCTGGTAGTGTTAGTACACACACTCTCCAAGCACCAGCGGTCAAATTTTACGGCAGCTTTTTGATGTCTCTGCTTGGAGATCATCAGTCTATAAGACTGTCTTCTATGGGGTTTCTGAATGTAGGTCACCCGTAACATCTGTTCGGAGATTGAAATCTTTCCAAATATGGTCATGTATAGTGTTTCCCTCATAAGTTATACTATTTTTGAAAAGTTGAGCATGTTTGTGTCTGTTGTTTGATCCTAAGGGTCAACATTTATTGGCGAAAGTATAGATTGGATATTGGAAGGACTGAGTAATGATACGCCTGTTAACCATGAGCATCAAAAGGTTGAAGAGGGCAAAGGAGGATGTTGTGGTTATGTCATGGGGATGTCATGGCATTGTCCTGGTATGCCCATCCCTGAACCTGGTATGCCAATAATGGTACCTGGTATGCCAATACCGGTACCTGGTATGCCAATGGCGGTACCTGGTATGCCAATGGCGGTACCTGGTATGCCAATGCCGGTACCTGGTATGCCAATACCGGTACCTGGTATGCCGATCACCATCCCCATCCATCCCAGTGAAAATATTTTTGAAAGGTGGAGCATGTTTGTGTCTGTTATTTGATCCTAAGGGTCAACATTCATTTGTGAAAGTATAGATTGGGTATTGGAAGCAAGGAATAAGTAATGATAGGCCATGAGAATCAAAAGGTTGAAGAGGGCATAGTGGATGTCGTGGCATTGCCATGGGGATGTCATGGCATTGTCATGGGGATGTCATAGCATTGTCATGTGGATGTCATGGCATTGTCATGGGGATGTCATGGCATTGTCATGGGGATGTCATGGCATTGTCATGGGGATGTCATGGCATTGTCATGGGGATGTCATGGAGATGTCATGGCATTGTCATGGGGATGTCATGGCATTGTCATGGGGATGGCATGGCATTGTCATGGGGATGGCATGGCATTATCATGATGATATCATAGCATCGTCATGGGGATGTCATGGCATTGTCATGGGAATTTTACTGATATTTCCTAACCACATCTCTAGTATATCTATATAATGTCGAATACCCGGAGCTCTTTGGTTTTCTAAACCACTATCGAATCGATAATTCGTTTGGGTACTTGTGATTTTTTGTGTTCTGAATTATCTGAAATAAAACGAATTTCAGTTGATTTATCTTAAATGATCATAATCCATATTCTAGATGTGTCTTTTTGATTCATGTAACTTTACAGGCGTGGACCCACCGGACGTGCAGTTTAACCCCCAGGGCTACCTCTTCTTGGCCACGGAGGAGGGAGCAGAAACCCTGCACGCCAACCACAAAATACAAACGTAAGTTTTAGCCGGAACCCTCTACGCCAACCACAAAATACAAACGTAAGCCTATTACCAAAACACACACAAAATGCAATGGAAAACAACTTAGGAATATATGTGTACAAATTAAGAAAATAATCACAACTAACCTATCATCGTGTTCAAGAACAAGTATGGATAACAGAGATGCCACTTTTCCGTATAAATACGGATTTCCGTATTTTTTTCTTTGACAACAAGTTTTTAAAAGGGCCCAAATTGTAGAAGGAAAATATTTTTCTATTCAGTTTCGTGTAACACTAATCAAATTTATATTACATTTCATGGACATATGATTTGTTTCAGTATCAGAGTTTTAATACAGAAAAATAAACTGTTTAATTGTTTCCGTATTAAAATACGGAAATGTGGTTCCGTATTTTTCATGTTTCAAGAGTGGCATCTCTGGGATAAGAATAATGAAAATCTCTATGCTGAAACCTTGTGATTTGTTGACATATTACTCGGCATGCGTCCTGATCTAGGCTAACCTGCAGGTAATACACAAGAAATTAGCTATCCGTGGTTGGGAGAAATTTTCACTAGGACATCACAGCCCTAATCAAGGAATCCAAATGAAATATGTATGTGTAACAGTAAGTCCTCTGTTTCTGTCACAGTGAGCTGGGTGCGCGTGTCCAGCTGATGAACGCGGCCGATCTCCGCGCCAAGTTCCCCTGGATGAATACGGAGGGCATTGCCTATGGCTGTTACGGTGTGTAGAAGTCTCTGTGTAACTTTTCCCTGGAAAACATGTTGCTGATTTTATACTATACACTCTAACTACCAAAAGGATTTGTTATACACAATATCAGATCGGGGACTGGAACAAAAGTGAGCAATTAGTTTGTGTGGAATCCCAGTTACTAACACATAGTAAAACATACCTTTTTTCCGTAGGAATATATTGTGTCAAACTCAGATACATAAATCAAATAACACTGTTACTTGATATATATTGACACAGTATATTCTATCAGAAAAAATGTTTAACCCCTAGCTGATTTTTATTATTCAAAAAACAAATCTCGATCCTGTTTTAAGGGGTGTCATATACCGCATACGGGAGATTCGCACTGGGCGCGGCCATGTTGTATCATGTGGGACAAGGTGACACTCCTAATTGGCTGTAGATTGCGCTTGACCCCCGACAGCTATGGCGGGAATGGTGATAGGCATGCGCGAAACGGGACTCCCGAATGCGGTATACAGTAACATGCATGTCTTAGATATTTTTTAATTTTTCTTATCAATTTATGGCCGTTAAAATGTGTTTGGTCAGGAATATGTACATACCCTGATTTGAATCGAGTCTTCACACCTAGAAACAGAATGTTACTTCTGAGCTAATCCTTCTGTATTCAGGCCTTGAGAATGAGGGTTGGTTCGACCCGTGGCTGCTGCTGTGTGCCTTACGGAGTAAGGCATCGTCGCTGGGGGCAGAGTACGTGAAGGGCGAGGTGGTTGGTTTTCAGACCTCCGACAACCGGCTGATGGCGCAGACCGGTACCACCATCGTACGACAACGACTCACCAACGCTCTGGTCAGTATTGGGTTTCAAGTGATTCAGTTATTCTGGGGAGTTTTAAAATGGGTGTGGTGTGCTGTGGGGTAGGTTGAGCTTTGACATTCAAGAAAGTGAAGTAGTCCAAAAACATGTTATGGTGCACTCCAAGCCTGGCACCTGAGGCAGAGAAATCAATGCAGAGTATTCAAAGGGAGTCAGTGAATTGGATTTTGTGGAAAACCTCGTATGTAAAAATAGAAGCTAAGAACATAATTTTCTATAGGGGAAACATCATAAGATAAGTAGAATGATTGACAAAATTTCTACAAGTTAGAGATTCTCATGATCATTTAGAAAAGCTGAAAAAACCTAACACTTAATATGCATGTTAGATAAAGCTATGGCTCACATTAAATGTTACTGTATTTCTCATGTGGGGATCCGGGGTGGGGGTTCCTTCGGGAGCCTCCTGGGAAGAATAGGTCCCCAGCAGCCCCTTGCTGTTCGCAGGAGGCGACAAATGGGGAGACCAGACTCAGTAGCTCTTTGGTAGAGTGCCCGCTCTGAGTCTGGTAGGTCTTGGGATTTATCTCTGGCCGAGTCACACCAAAGACTTTAACAATGGTAGTGGTAACTGCTTGCCTGGCACTCGGTATAAAGTAAGAACCACGAAACATGACTGATCAGCCTGGTGTCAGTATAATGTGACTGGGTGGGGTATTGTGTGGGCCTATGACATGATATCTCAGTGTGGCAGCACTATAAAGAGGGCATTGGGTCCCACTGCTACAAATAGGCACCTCATTTTATAGATTCGGTCACCGCCCCTGTGGCGTAAAACTAGCTGAAAAGCTTTACCTTGTGCAGTCTGGTAAAAGAACCCTGAAGGGTTGGCCAGACGTTAAACTAATCCCACAAACAAATCATGTATACCTTGTCGTAGAGTCTGGTCAATTCCTGTTTCAGTGATCAGGAAGTGAAGGTTTCAAAGGAAGAGACTATCAAAATTAGGAAGGCACATTATTGAAGGATTTTCTCTTTTTTTCAGATCAAACATGAAAATGGTGAGACATACCCGATGAAGTTTGCGTGTGTGGTGAACTGTGCAGGGCCGTGGTCTGCAAAGATCGCGGAGATGGCTGGAATTGGCGTAGAGGAGGGAGCACTAAGAGTACCGCTACCGGTAGAGCCCAGGTGAGTTAGTCAGAGGGAGGGGAGGGGACATCGTTCTAGTCTCATAAGACTATATATACACAGAACTAACCGAGGGGGCACGAAGCAATAATTATTTCCCCGAGTCGAAGAGCATTTGATGCGTCGAGGGCTCTGCCCGAGACGCATCAAATGCTCGGAGACGAGGGGAAATAATTATTGCTGAGTGCTCCCGAGGTTAGTTCTTGTTTTATTATATATCAAATACCTGCCTATGTTGAAGAAACAAGACGAATTCTCTTTATTTAACCTCCGATCGTGGGCCGCGCCATTGCAGGATGCGTTGAATGCACCTCCTCGGCAGAGAGTTCTAGCCTAAAACCACTGCCACGCCGTCTGGCGTTTCATGTGAAAACTAGATCGGAGGAGACCAAAGATGGCGGACAGGCAACGCTTTTGCCGAATTTGACGGTAAAATAAATTGATTTTACGTTGTTTTTTCATCAAATGAGACAAATTTGAACATCGAACTGTTATTTCCCTGCGGGGAAATAATTCAGATTACTTCCCTGCGGGGAAATAACGCTGTTGATTACCCCACCTTTCCTCGCGGGGAAGTACAATGCTGAAGGAATAGGCGCTCCGAACTTGGTATATAATAAATAACACCCCTGTGGGGGTACTGGGGTGGGGCTTCTGCTCCTGGAAAGAACGTAGGCCCCAAGTAGCCCCTGCTGATCGTAAAAGGCGACGATAGGGGGGACCCAGCACTGACCAAGTGGTTCTTTGGGTCTAATTCCCAATGGTGTCTGGGTTCACTAAAGGATGAGGTACAGCAAAATGATTTCCGGTTTTAATCCCCTGCTGTTTGCCCGTTCTGTCACCTTCATCTCATTAATACAATCACCAAAGACTGACCAAGTCAAAACACATGTCTGAAAAGTCCTAACTTGTTTTCGCTGTGAAAATGACTGGCTGTCAGTACGGTGTAAAACATCCATCACTCACTCTATGTATAACACCAACAAACAGTAATGAGAACAACTTCTAATATACCCATAAATATTTCCAATAATCATGAAGTATGATATGATAAGTGGCTAGGTGTTCCAAAGATTTTGATGCTACTCAACAAAATGAAAAAAAAGGGAAAAACAAGAGTCATTGAGTCTAAGTGGTTCACTATGGTCTACTATATTACTGATTATCAATTTTTGTATGACGTTCTTTTTTCTAGCAAAGTATTAGTAGGCCTACTAGTTATCATTACAAACCAGCATGTACTTAAAGTTCACATGCTATTACATCATAGGTATATAAGAAGACATACAGTTTGCACTTATCAATAAGGGGATAGTCTATATGTATATATTGTATTTGTTTACAGGAAGCGTTATGTTTACGTGGTTCACTGCCCCGATGGCCCCGGGCTGGAAACCCCGATGGTCATCGACCCTAGCGGGGTGTACGTGAGGCGGGAGGGGCTGGGTGGGCACTACGTGTGTGGGGCATCGCCGCCTGAGGTATGTGACTCGTTACCAAAATCTAAGAGTTCTTGGAATTTGTTGTCTTGGATTTGCTGTTTTTTTGTGTGTTTTTTTTTTTCATGAAAATCCAAACATAAATCAAATAGGGTAATTTTTTAGAGATAAGTCATTAAGGTTTAATGCTTTTCTGTAATGATCGATGAAAAAGTTAAATTTCGGGAAATATTTAATGTTAACAGAAATGCCTTCTCTTCCCTACTTTTGTATGATTACTTTCTTTTTGGTGATTTGTGATTGCACCACTGAACTTTCCTGCATAGCATTGATATCTTTACTTAGAGGATTTTATTGTTAGTTTAAAGCTATTCAAACACAAATTCAGACTCAGATTTCTATCCCTTACGATTATTTTTCTCAAAAGCACCAAAAGTTTCTCATACTTTTTTTCACCAGGTTTGAATGGCATATCTTAATTTTTAAGTATTTTATGTACATTTTCACAGATAAAAAATTTAAGACAGGCCAAAATTAAGTCTGCTGCTTAAATGTTAAGATTTTAGGTCTTGTATGTATAACTTTGTCTGGTTGTGCTCAGGAGGCAGAGCCAGATCCAGCCAACCTGGACGTAGATTACTCATTCTTCAACGAGACGGTGTGGCCCGTGCTCGCGCACCGCGTGCCTGCCTTCGAGGCCCTTAAGGTTTGTAGTGAATGTCGCCCGCATCGTGCTAAAAAACAGGACACAAACACAACCATCTCTTCAAATACATCTCTGTCAACTTCCAAACAGTGCGTGAACCACAGGGGAATAGCGATAGGTTGGTTGACCAAAGGGGAACAGGTCCAAATAGGGATTGGTTGATCAACCAAAGGGGGGCAGGATAGCGATTGTTTGGTCAACCGGGCTCTCTTTCCCGATACCCAAGGGTCTCTCCAAATGGCCTGTGAGTCTCAAACACAGTAAACAGACAGTAATATGGATCAGTTCACCACTCTATCCTTCTCATATTTCAAAAACATTTTAGAAAATTAGCGAAATGAAATCCCCGATTTTGATTCCGGCCAGTGTTTGTATACCTCTACAGCTTGGTATGTTGGGAGGCTAAATAATCATCAATGCTTTAAAGGTTGTAGTTGCTGTAATTGTTCCGGTCAGGACTTTAATATAATTTGGATTCTAACTCCACATAAGAACCGGTTCGTATGGACAACGAATCCCAGTGCATACCTGTGATTATACAGGTGCATCGATCAGGTACCATTTAATTTTTAAACACTCTAAATAATGTGATAATTCCTAGTGTTTAATCCTCCCCTTAGATCTCATCCTTCTTAGATTAACCCACACTTAATACCTTCTCATAACTTGGCAGACCAACTCTGGCACTGGCCCTATATTCCTCAATGAGAAATTAACCTAATACTACATAGAAACTAAGAGGTTCTGGGGGTCTTCTAGCCCCCTGACAGCTGGCATCTATAAAAATGAATACTCACATATACAAAACTGTACGAGTATTTAGATCTGACCTACACATTCAACAAGGCAGGAACGATATCAGAGCAAATACCTATAAGATAAAAATATGACAACAAATTTAATCAAATTTTAACAATAGCTATTCAGCTGCAAGTAATCAAACCAAACATAGTCCGAAATTAAGGATGTTTTTGTGCACACATCGGATGCATAGGCTCAAAAAGTATGCACCCGGCCACAATATCTTGCATCTCTTCTTCAGTTTGGCCTTTACTAGGCAGAAATAGCTTTGCACCAACAGCTGCACATCCCTAAAAAGCATGCACCCTGCAGCAAAATCATGCCCCTCGGGTGCAGGGTTCACCCTAAATTTGGGACACTGCTAAAGAAATATCTTAATATACTAATATGATATTTCCTTTGATCGAGTTCGGGCCCTATATTCGCTCCGTATCTGCATTATATTTTGCCGTGTCAACCCTGTGACAAACCCTATATTACCAGGAGGCCCCAGTGGAAGGCCTGTAACCTATTTCCCTGTACAGAGGCATGATAAATGTTAACTGTAAGATAATGCTTGCCTGGCACTTGGTACGAAATTAAATCATGAAACATGGCTGGTTGACTGTTGTCCATATAACATGACTGGGTTGAGCATCTTGTGTGGGTCTGTAACATGATATCTCAGTGTGGCAGCACTATAAAGAGGGCACTGGGTCCCACTGCTACAAATAGGCACCTCATCTCATAGATTCAGTCACAGTCCATTTGGCGTAAAACTAGCTACAAAGCTTTACCTTGTGCAGTTTGGTAAAAGAACCCTGAAGGGTTGGCCGGATGTTAAACTAACCCCACATACAAACAAACAAATCTCTCCGTTCTGTGCTGGGCTGCTACCAAACCCTGATATTACTGAATAAACTAAGCGCTATACCCCAACTTAAGGCCATATTCCATCTTGCATTTGTAAGCATTTGTGGTGCCTTTTTTTATCACCGCAAGTAACTTGCATTTCAGATACCAACATATTAGTATCTCCCACCGCAAGCATTCCATAGAAAACCTATACAGGGCACCAACCACACAGGGAAAACAGGGAAAATGGCAAAAAAAATCCTGATTCTCAAGAAATTAGGGATTCAACTTTTTGTTGTTTGGTGGTCCAAATTTTTTCGCACGCAGAGGTGTTTAAATTTGAACAACTTGCTGGATATGACACAGGAAAAAATTGCTGTGGGACAGGGAAATCTCAGGGAAAACACAGGCAATTTGAAAATGGAAGTTCGGTTGGTACCCTGCTATATAAATTCATTTGAAGTAACACTTGCATTGGGTGTACATAAGTCATACTGCAAGTCACACTGCAAACAAATAGCTATGTTCCATGTCGTGGTGCTTAGTTTTGCCTACTATGGTGATTAAAACCACCCACTGAAGGCAGAATACTGGATAGTGGAATGTGGGCTTTAGTCATGAAATAACTAAACAAACTAAGCGCTAAATCCCTAAGTCATGAAATAACTAAAACTAAGGGCTAAAATCCCACCTTAGTCATACAGTGACTTAACAAACTAAGTGTCATACTCTAATCTTTATTCATACAATGATTAAACAAACTAATCGCTAGACCTCCAAGGTTAAGCCCCATACCCACTAAGCAACTTTTACAGAGTAGGCTGACGGATCGGCACTAAAATCGGCCGACTCTACTAGAAGAGTCGGACGATTTTAGCGCCGACTCATATCAAACACACACATTTCAATATCGTATACTTACAGGCAATCATAGGAATTTGCCAGTCCTCCCAGTTACCCGTTGCCCGTCACCAGTAAAATCACCTAGTGGTATGGGGCGTTAGTCATACGATAACTAAGTCAACTAAGGGCTAAACTCCAACCTTAATCTTTAAATGACTTAACAAACTAAGGGCAGAACACGACCACAAACCTTCAGGGCCTCAAGGTAAGAGTAAACTTCGTCCTGGTTTCTTGGATTTTGGAAAAAAAATTAGTTGCATTCAGATTGTTTTTTAGGGAATAATCTTTATCAAGCACATGAATTGGGGAGATTCTATCTACCCCTTTGTTCATGTTATGAAAAAATAGTTTTTTTCATATTTTTTATATGTTCAGATTGTTTTTTGATATTTGTTATATGTTTAATTTTGCTGAAGTCAATTAAGTCTTTTCTGCCTTAGACGTCACTGGAAATATAGGATATATGAAGAATTTTGGATACGTCAGTATAGAAAACATGTATACAAAATAGTATGTATTGCTATTTTTTTATATTGATGAATGTAGATTACTGAAATTGATTCACTAAAATTTGTGGTGTCCTAAAAGCAAATCGTTGTTAGTTCATTCTGATTTGTATCAACATGAGCTCTAAAAATAGATTTTAGTCTTCTTAGTATCACACTCCATTCTATAATCTTCTAGATAGGCAAAATGGAAGACTTCAAATTTTGATAAAGACATTGATTATAATACGAAGTTGTAGCTTAGGCTACGTAGGGTTACCTGAATGCAACTATCATTTTCATTGACTCGATACTCTCTTTGATATTGTATGTACATTTTCCTCTAGTTTGACATGAAATATGATGTATGTCGGAAAATTTATCTTGCATTGAAAATTCCTTCTCTTTTATTGCTTTGTCACAGAATTCATAATTATATGCATTTTCAATTTCAAAATCTAGCACAAAAGTTTATTTATGGATTGTGTATTTCCAGACTCTGGTACCATTAAGCATACAAACAAAGATTTATTTGGTTCATTCTTTTACAATTTAAAAGAGAACAATTAACAAATCTGAAAATATCTTAACTGTATTAGTGTTTTAGACCCATCGCTATAGTGCCATTTCACCAGCCTGAACACTCCCTTGAATTAACATAGTTTCTCATAAAGTTTTAGATTTAAGTTTTCAAGTGTAATTAAAAAAAATCAACCTTTTCCTTCTGCCGACCAGCATGATTATTGATAGTGTACATGCCGGTAACAGTCTGATTTGCTGGTACCTGCAGGTACACTTATAACCAATGTCCTGCATGGAGGCGACCAGCGCCCGTCGTTAAGCGAGTTCACGACACCCACTAGCATGCCACAAGAGGAATTTCTCCCTACCACAGATAGCCTGTTTCCTGTTTATACCTGCAGACTAACCCAGAACAAGGTGCTTGCTGGGAAATATGTTGACAAGCCATATGGCTTAAGCATAGAATTTTCCCTCAATATTGGCATGATTTGTGATTTAACATCATAGAAAACTATTCTTAACTATATTTTAAATTTAGTTTATTTATATGTTTATTACATATTAAGTTCGTTTGAAAAGTCATTCATTTAAGGTAGACATATAATAAATATTTGTAAATTTTTCCGTAGTTTTTACTGTTTTTTTTCTACAAAACAAGTAAAAATAACCTGCAGGTGCTTAACTTTCTATAAATAAGCTATCCATGGTAGGGACAATTCAATGCTCATGTATATAGCTGTACAATGCATGGCAGCTAGCCGCAGTGGTCAGCCGGCTCGTGAAATGAACTGGCCTCGTGACATCCTCGCTCTAAGAATAGGTTAGTACGCATGTCTACTTTTGTTCCCCCACTGGCTTTAGGACCAACCTAGTAGCAGTGAGGAAGGAGCGGAAGCTAAGTATTTCCAAGACGTAATCTTACCGGTCTTGTCGCACCGTGTACCAAACTTACGCTCAGCTAAGGTAAGTCAGTAGATAATTATTTTCCCAGCATTTAACTACCTTTAAAGTACTAGGAAGAAAAAGATGGGTCTTGACCACTAAAATCGACAGTATGACACAGCCTTTTTTTTAATTCGACAGGAAACATGGAGCCTTAGTGACACGACAGGGAGCTTTAGAACCTTAGTGATATGCAACGCGGACATTTCTTAAATTTTACAAGCGACATTGAGAAAAATAAGCGACAAAGACACGTGACATTACTGTATTTTTATTTCGACACGCAACATCAGGTCCCCAAATCCAGAGCCACAAAAACTGAAATTTTGCAAATTTTTCCATTTTCAGTATAGTTTGGTCTGCCAAATTAATTTATCCTCATAATAAAGTTGATAGTTGATTGGTTATGAGAGATGGTTGTGTCTGTGTTCCATATAATAACAATTGTTTCACAATTTTGTATTGTATATATATGTAGGGAACTTGGGATGTATCTATTACATTAGTTACAAATACTTAGAGTACCCTTTTACTTTGAATTTAATGTAATTATCAGTATTAAAAAAAGTCATTTGAAACAAAATATAATATCTTATAAGTGTTTGATATCTTACAAATTAAAATCAACAACTTATTCTATCAAAATTTCTTACGATACACAGAATAATTGATCTAGTATGAACGACGATTGTAAAGTAAGCGAAGGATGGTAATTTGTTATGTTTCGCAGTGAACGTATTTGAGACCCCTATGAGAATATGCGCAAACCTTTGCTACACAATCTCTTTCAGCATATTTGTGGCGTCATGAGAGGGATGCAAGTTTTCAGATTTTTAGAAAAAGAATGAAATCACTTATAATGTATTAAAACTATTGTAAAACAACAATTAAGTAGTGGTCAGTAGTTATTCAGCAACATCACCTATATATTTAAGACTAAGTTCACATACAAAATCTGAAAGCTGTAAAAGGGAGTGAATAGTGAATCATACTACCTTCTGATTGGTTGATATTACTATGAATTTAACTTTACTGTGAATCTGCTATCTCTCAGTCTTCAAGCATAGACTGGATTTCAGATTTTTTAGCCAACCAAGACCTACATCCCAGATTTGTTGAAGAGATTGTGTAGTAACAGTTTGCACATACTTTAACAGGTTTACACCACCATTTACAATGTCATGAAAACTCCATAAGGATTTCAGACATTTGCCAATCTTTGTGTAGGTATAATATTGTTGTTATGAAGTCAGATAAACCCCCCTGTTTTCCTTTCTCCAGCTGAAGAGTGCGTGGGCTGGATTTTACGACTACAACTACTTCGACCAAAACCTGATCATCGGGAACCACCCGCACCACGTGAACATGATGTTCGCGACTGGCTGCAGCGGGCATGGCATCCAGCACGCAGCTGCCATCGGGCGCGCCATCACCGAAGTCATCATTGACGACGAGTTCCAGACCATCGACCTGAAGAGGTTCAGCTTCGACCGCATTCTGGACAACCAGCCAATGTACGAGAGCGGCATCGTATAATGTGGACAGACTTCTTTTGTTTGAATCAGAGAACATGGAATGTGTGCATGAAAATATTGCATTGGTTTGATAGTAAAAGGCCCCACATATTGAGCCAAGATTCGTACATTGTGAAGAGTGAGTCATACTTCTAGTGCGGACATCGCAACTAAGATTCCTGGGTGTCCTGGACATAAACACCTGGGCCCAAGTGGCGCTGTATGATGCAGGCGGACTTCATTTGTTTGAATTAGAGAGCGTGGAATGTGTGCATGAAAATATTGAATTGGTATGATAGTAAAAGACCCCATGTATTGAGCCAAGACTTATCCATTGTGAACGAGTCGGTTTTCTCTGAGTTATATTTGTCGTGCAGACACCGCGACTAATACCCTGGGGTGTCCTGAACATGAATTTATTGTCCAATTGCATCAACCTTTATGTTAGGCGATGATTTCTAGGGTGTCCACAGGACATCCAGAGGCACAACTTTCTTCTTAGGGACTTTTTCCTTAAGAGGGGTGGACAGGACACCCAGAATATGGGATTATGTGAGGTCTGTCAGCCAGTATTGGCTACAACGAAAAAAGGACTGATCTGAGTCGGCTGAGGGTCGACCGTATTTTTGACGACTCTGCTGTGAGAGCAATATTTTACAATAAAGAGCTGTGTATATTGTAGGATTTATCGTGCACAGACAGGTTTGTGATTTAAGTACTGATAATGCAAGGTCGAAATTCTGAGTTGTCTAAAGATGTGTTTGTTCTTTAGCAATTACAGAAAAAACCTTTGAGTGGTCTCTTGAACATTTGTTAGAAATGGTTTGGTGAAAAACATCAAGCACAAGCTCAATTAGAATGTGCCAGTTTCGCCTTACTTTTTATAATTATGTACTTTGCCAACGCAACATAATAAATGGCCTATTATCTGCTATAGTTAACTATTGTTTAGGTTGATAAACCAATGCCGCAGTGTGTAGCGAAAGGCAGGTATCCAAATAGACAGCAGTGTTCCATATTTAAGGAAATATTTAAAAGACGGACAAATATCACTCTCCATGATTTCAGTGCCAAACTGTCTAAAAACTATTTAGGAATTTATCGGCAGGCGCCTTTGGCAAGTGTTTATTTTTTACGCTTACGGCAACTTGTAAAATACTCTGCGGTGAATCACCCACCATGCCAGAAATTATTGTCCATAAGAACTGACTCTGCTGTGTAGGTCCTATGCTATATCCTGGTATCATAAAATTATTACGCACTGCAGGCCAAAAGTAGTCCGGTGGTATTTGCTGGTGTTGTATGAACCGCCCGTGATGGACCTAGCAAAGGGTGCCCGTGCAGGTCTAAAAAAGGTCTTATTAATTTTCCCATTTTATAAGGCTATTATAACGGTGTTATTGTAGGTCCTCGAGTATTATGTAAGTCTCATTTTTGGCCAACCTGAATATTTTTATGACTTTCAATTGTTTTTCAGACTAAAAATTTTAGATCTTCTTTGACTCAACAATTAAAAATCCTTAAGAATATTCTTTTCAGTTAATGACAACGCACATAATTTTTTCTTGTTTCTTTTACAATGTCTTTACTGGAAAAAGCCTGACATTTTTCTTGATGTCAATTCCTCGTACTTAGGTCTTATTTTCATTTCAAAAAAGGTCTTAAAGAGGTTTTATTTTTTTATTCTGAGAAAACATGGGCACCCTGTAGTAGCTGCTGCAGTGCAGATGATCCTTGAGTCAAGATCAGCCAAATGGCAGAGTTCGGAAAAACAAAAGATTAACTAGTGATGTATGGAAAGTTTAGGACAAGTTATAATGTTTAGAAGCTAGTGCTTCTAAAGCCCCACACCCACTAGTCGATTTTAGCCCCGACTGGCGACCACTGATGGTGACGCAATCGGTAGTTGGCAATTGCCCGGGAACCTATCTGTGCGCCAAAAAACCTGTTAGCAGTGGTGGATGTAAGTTTAAAAAACCAGGGGTCAGTCGGGCCCCTAGCTTTCCAAATCTAGGTGTCCTCACCTAAATCTAGGAGCCCTCACATGTACTAGTCTTTGTTATTCATGATTTTCTAGGGGCCAGTCGGGCCCCTAGCCCAGAAAATCTAGGGGCCCGACCTGCTTTTTAAGGTTTATGTCCACCCCTGCTGTTAGTATGGTGCATCGGCGAATGACAATGGAATCGCTAGTAATATCGCCAGACAAATATTAAACTTGCTTGATGTCCCCAGTTACCCTATGACTTTACCAGCGATCCTTTCATCTATGGCCGGTTGTCCGTTGCCGGTAAAAGTGCCTAGTGGGTACAGGCCGTAACAGTGGGAACAAGGTGTCCACGCAAGCATGAACAAATTAAGGCCTTTAATAGGTTTAAAAAAACTTGACAATATTCCAGCAAGAGGTCTCAAAAATTCTTAAATTGATTCTGATTTGAATATAAAAATTAAATCAATGTGTGATATGTAAAGTTGTGCGTCAACGCTTTAATCCGTATGTCTTATTGAGTTGCTGTAAGGTAATAAATTTAGCAAACTTTGGCCAAGAATAAAGTCTTAAAAGGAAAATTGAAAGGTCTTGATTTCTAGAAATGTGTGGGCACCTGGACGGAGAAATCTCAGGGAAAATCAATCTTTTATTAATTCTCCCTACCACAGATACCTGATTCAAAGTATTTTCTGTGCCTATAGGATGATTTCTACAAATTTCATAAACAAAACCACGGAAAAACCCAGTAGGAACTGTAGAAATATTTGCACTGTGTCCATTTGTAATGAACATACTTTCAAACCAATTTCGGAAATATAATATATATGGATATAAGTAAAATTCTGAATGTTAGTTGTCCATCATGATTAAATTACAAATAATGCCATGATTGATGCAAATTCATATACCTAAGCCTCATGCCTTGTTGTCATATTACCCAGCATGCAGCTTGATCGAGGCCAACCTACGAGTCAAATACAGGGAGTTGGTCATCCGTGGTGGGGAGAATTGAGCCGTTTGAGTATGTGACTGAATCATTTGTCGCCCTGTTTGTCAGAACTTATTGGTTTATAGTTGTTAGATTTGTTTATAAATATATGTTACTTAAGAAACTGCTATAGCAGTGTTGTATGGCTACACTTAAGCTTGAGGTAGAATTGTATATGTAATGTACTGATGATTGAAATATTAAATACTCCATAAATAAACTTCTCTTATTTCTCTTAACGCACAAAAATCAATTACCTTGCGGGCAAATACGGACATTGGAAAATGAATGTGTGTTTTATCTTTATGTATCTTTGTCACTTGCACAGCGCTACATGAGAGGTACATATTGGGAGTTGTGCGTATAGGCTGGCTGTACGTACTGCTCCTTATAATGCCATTGGTTTCAATCTATTTTGAACTTTTTGTTGGCGGATAAGATGTAGAGGAACCTTGGGGTGGCCCTCGGGTGGCTGTACAACTTATCTTACCACCCGCACGGCTGACGAGCGCAAAAGCGGATTGACATGCTGTACGGACCTCTCCTCATGTTCATGTTTTTCAACATTATTTAGCACTTTGTTTGGGTGATGAAATATAGAAGACCCGTTGGGGTCGTCCTCTGGTGGCCATACGACCCATGGGGATCATACATGCCTCAGGCTTCGCCCTCGGGTCGTGACTAACCCCTCTGGGTCATGCGGCCAGCCTCGGACACCCCACTGTTATTAATGTGTCCGATCATTGAGTGAGGATCCTGTGTGAGATACACATGTGAATTTGCTAATATCCAAAGAAAAACACTGAGTGCTGTACCCCTTTTGCAGTATGGCATCAAGTGAGAAAAGTCAGAAATCTCTCAAAGCGTTTGCCATTAGTTATGAATTCTGTATATATCCTTTTAAGAAGTCAGTAAATACTCTGCGGAATACAGGTTAGGGTTGGCACATGTATGTTACAGCAGTATTATAAAGAATGACTGTAAATAACCATTTATAGCTTCACTGTTAATATATGCATATCACAATTTCTTTCTTTTTTTCAATGCAGTCTTGACCGCGCATCAGATCTTGTATATCAGTGTTACAGCAAGCTACCTTTCTTTTGACAATTAATTAATTAATGCACGTTATGGAATAGAGGAAGTAGTATAGAGTATAGATCCAAGTGTAATGATATCAGCATAATAAAATCTCTAACGTAGTGAACGTATGTTTAGTATCCTAACAAACTTTAATGAGTAGTGAAAAATACGTGCTACAAGTGCATCTGTCATTTCATACGACATACATGTATATAAAATATGAAAAAATATGTATACACAATATGATGCATGCTAAAACGAGCATTAAAACTCATATAACAAATACATTTTTTCAATGCAGTCTTGTTAGTGCATCAGATCTTGTGTATCAGCGTTACATCAAGCTACCTTCCTTTTTATAATTAATCAACGCACATCATGGAATAGACAAAGTAGGCTCGTAGGAGTAGAGATCCAAATGTAATAAAAGCAACATATTCAATACTCAAACATAAACTAATAAGAATCGTATTAAGAGTATCCTGAAAAATCCTAGTGAGTACGGAAAATTATGTGCTACAAATGCATGTCATTTTATACAACATATATGAAAAAATGTGTATACACAATATCATGTATGCTAAAACGAGCATTAAAAGTAGTTTTTAAATTTTTCTTAAATGGTGGACGCATCTTGAACCCAATGCCCGTTAGACTGGAGCGGCGCTAACATGGGCCGATTCTACCCAAATAATTAGCCGATTTTGCATCAAATCTGATCACCCTTTAGTATATAGTATTGATGTGTACTAGTATAATCTGAATTGGTGTGAAAACTGGCCAATATATTTTTTGGGTAGAACCGGCTGATTTTAGCGCCAACCATTCGGTTGACTTGGTGAAACAATATGCCTTGTGGGTATGAGGCTTAAGTTTATATGGAGCGAACTTACGGTTTATATACGTAGTGCTCAACCATTAATACTCATTTACATTCAATAAATTGAGTATTACCTTGGTCTTGAGACAGATGAGTTTATCCTCTAACCTCATTAATGGGAATAACAGCTGTTTATTTCTTAAAGTTAATCATGCGGAAGGGCATCGAAAATTGTAATGTGTCAGGGGAAAGAAATGTCAGAGACTGTGGGATGCTGAGTATAGGACAATGTTCCCTACCACGGATAGCTGATTTTCAGTATTTTATGCACCTGCAGGTTAATTTGGACGAATTTTGTCGATAAAAACACAGAGAAATCTATAAAAATTGTACCAATATTTGCTCTAGATCCATATGTATGAATTTTCAAACCAACTTCAAAAATAATAAATATGTATGGATACAAAATGAGAAAAATAGTTCATGTTGATCTTTATCATTTTTAACCACAAATAATGCCAAGATTATTGAAAATTTCTATAGTGACTTGTGACTTATCGACATATCACCCAACATGCACCTTGATCTAGGCTAGCCTGCAGGTAAATCACAGTAAATATGCTATCCGTGGTAGGTACAATTGTTTTTGTTTTTCTTCCACAGCCTCATGCATTCAATAGATGAATTTTCAGCTCCTCTAAAGCATTTTACATGTTTCATAAACGCCTTTAAAATTATAAAAAGGTCACCTTTTTGTAGCGTATAGGTGTATTGGAGGTATGGTGAGACAACATGTATGGCTCGCGTGCACATAATATCAGATGGTTTGTGATACACATGATCCCACCATAGCTCCTAGCTACCAACCAAAAGCAAATATTTAAACGACAGTCATCTAAATATTGGTGAGATCTCAATAATGGATATTGATCATAAGCGTGTGACAGGGCCATAAATGGATTGCCCCTTAATGTCGCACTTTTTCAGGGTGCTTTTAGGACCCCCAACCCCCTGTCACTTTGAATTTTCTGTTTTAAACACAGAAATAAGGCAAATTTTCAGGCACTATCACATGGTTAAACCTCCCCACCCACCACCTTGCATGTGACATCACCTATCAGGGTACCAACCACACAGGGAAAAGAGGGAAGTGGCCGAAAAAAGTTCCCTGACTGGGAAAACACAGGGAATTTACAAGGTTTGTCAAAACACAGGAACAACACAGGGGATTTCATTTGGCAAGGTTCTGAAATTCCTGATTTTCAAGATATTAGGGATTCAACTTTTTGTTCTCAGGTTTTCCAAATTATTTCTGCATGCAGATGCTTTTAAAACTGAATAACTTGCTGGATATGACACAGGGAAAAATTGCCGCAGGACAGGAAATCTCAGTAAAAACATGGGGAATTTGAAAATGGAACTTTGGTTGGTAACCTGACTTATGGACAGGGGGGCGGGGTGGTGTAGTGAGTATAGGCCCTTTTACACTATTGCGACTTGGGCTGCGATATGCCTGCGATATCAGCATATCACAAGCAAGTCGCAGACCCTTGCGACACTGGTGATGTCGCACCAGTGTAAATGAGTTGTCGCAGTGTGGTGCGACTTGGAGAAGGTGCGATAATCCGTTATTATCGCAGCCGTGTTATCGTAGCCCGTATCACAAGCTGCGATATTTATTTAGCATGTTTAATAATGTCGCAGCAGATGGTTCAAAATAACAGCATGGGATATGCTGCGATATCTCAGTGATGTCGCAGCCAGGGAAGGGGTCCTTATATCTACAAGTATACACGCGATATCTTGGTTTTTATCTCATGTGTGTAAATGGCTGGATGCCTGCGATACACTGCGATATGGCTGCGACTTGACTTGGGGGGGGGATTTCAAAAACATCGCAAGGTGCGACATCTTCAAATCGCAAGGTGCGACATCACTGAGATGGTTCTCACTTCACATGTGGCTGGACCACGTTCGAGTTTGGGCCAGGTCCATTACACCACCTTGCCTTGCCATCATCCTCACCCCCATAGATACAATCATAGACTGGTTGTCAACAAAGCGAGTGGTCATGATATAGCTCAAATATTGCTAAAACCGATGTTAAACTCCAACAATCATTATTATCACTTAGGGACGGCCCCAGAGGTTGACCATACAGTATCAGTTACATCGCTTATTATCAATATCCACCATCGAGATCTCACCAATATTTAGATAACTGCATGTTGTTTAAATATTTGCTTTTGGTTGGTAGCTAGGAGCCATAGTGGGACCGTGTGTATGGCACACTCACGCAATAACACCAATATAAGAAAGGTGTGCGTCCTGCGCGGCAAACAATGGGTGCTGCTAGAGATATCTTTCACAGCTGGATTCCCTAGAATACACTTTTTATATTTTCATAATAAGCCCATCCCAAAGTGTGTATGACCTAGGGTTGGACAAGGGTTGGACAAATGTATAAGCCATCCCTGTTTCTCAAGAGTTGGAGTTACTGAAATAACCAAGAATTATATTTTTCTATATTCTCAAGATCTGCTTGAACATTATGATTTCTTAAATTTGATCGATTGACAGGTTTGCAGGTTTGCCAACCAATCAAAATATTTCAGGACAAAATAGGGTTGGACTTGGACCTTATAGGCTGGGCTGACAAGCTTTAACATTGGTTCCTATCAGAAAAAGGCCAAAATATAATGCTACATTCTACAAATTTTAGCAGCAATCTGTCAACCAAATTGCTATTATACAACTCTCTTCAGGGAATAAACATTGAGGCAATTTTGAGAAAGAATCATAGTAAACTTTAATGTTGGCGTAAACTGGGATGGAACTATTGACAAAGCCATTGGATCACCAGTAAATTCTGTGCATTATAAGAAGAAGAAATTGTAAGCTCAACATAGGCTGAAATCCATTTAAAATGGTGTCACTATTTTTGTGACAGATTATACTTTTTCTTATCTAGGCATACAAACAGGTAATTGATTAGTCTAAAATATAGGCACTGGAAGGTTAATAAAAGCCAAAACCTCTAAACCACAATATCGAAATTTGAGATATTTTTTATTCAGAGAAATTACGCACACTTTTCAAACAAGACTGAAACAGGAAAAAGCTCATTCCAGTATACATTAAAATCAGATTCTATGTTAAAAAATACTTTCAATTTTTCTCATCAGAAAAGATCTTAATCATAATATCCTCGCCATTATAGCATTTTTATTGGCTGACAAAGCTTTAAAAGTATTAGATCAATCACACTTATGACATTTGTACATTTTTAGATGCGCTTAGTGAAAGAGAATAATACAACTTTAACCAGTTCCTTCAGAGATAATTCTGATCCTCCAAAATGGCCAACTCGGTTCAACTTGGCCAATCACAAAGCATTATAGGCCGTCCATAAATGATGCCATACTTTTTCAGGGTACTTTTAGGACTCCCCACCCTACTCCTCACGTCACAGTGAATGTTCTGTTATAAACAAGATAATGAGGTCTGTTTTCAGACAGTCACGGGACCAACTGAGATTTTTATCTCTGACACAATCTGCTGCACGCAGGTAAAATCCATGCAACATATATAAAAGGGCGTCAGTATGTGTCATTATTCTTTTGCCAGTAATATTAAAAAGTCATAGTACAACTAACACACCAGGCGGTGATGAGCATACTTTGCCACCCTACCCCAGATAGTGTAAACCCATTGATGCCACCAATAGCTTAGATAGTGTTATGCTGTTCAACCTGCCCACCTACCCCCTTTTATGTTACATCATTTATGGACGGCTCCCAAGGAAGATATAAAATCACATCTCAAATGTCATCACAATGGCACCAAATATTAATTGGTCCTAGAAACATAGATATACAGCATCATAGAATATAGAAAATACGTATACAAGCATTTTCTGATCCTGTTGTTTAACACCCTGAATACTTATGTTACAGAAGAACTCTCATAATTGTACTTAACAAACAATTTCAAGCATTATTCATCCAAGAGACTATATATTAGATATTTCAGATATGACTATATATATTCGACTTATACTTATCAAAAAAAAAAGATTGTTCTCTATACCAAAAAGTTTTGACTTGCAGAAGTCCAAAGTGGTACTCTAACCTGTGAACTCCACCAGCTCAAATTTAAAACTTTGATTAATTACCATCAATAATTGGTATACCAGACTAATTTTGAGGTTCTGATTAAATCCTGATGAAGGATGTTACATGCCCAAATTAGTTGATTTGCCACTGATTAATTTAGTGAGTGAGTGTTGGGTCTTTTACCCCGCACTGACAGCACGGGTCCTTTTCACGGCGAGCCACTGATTTCTGTCTGAATATATAAATATATCAAGTCAACAACAAGTCGTCCTTGACTTTGGAGTAGATTCAACACTTTTGATACTATATTATATAGCATGCATTAAATCTTGCAAAATGTAGATTCCAGGGACAGGGGAGAGTCCAGGGGGACCTGACCCATCCCCTTTTAGTGATGACTAACCATACTCCTTTCTGTCTTCAGATTCCCATGTAATCATCACTCCAACTATAGTAATTTGGGTTTCTGCGAGTGCCCGGACAACAGCTTGACACAGTTAACTACTGCATGTAGTGATACCAATTTTTGACATAATGAAAAAAGGCTATTGTCGGAGTGAGTATTACTGTAGAATCCAACGCAACGGGGTAGTATGAAGACTAACCTAACACAGAGAAACCTTGCACATACATGAACTCAAAAGCAAAGGTTTTATTTCTAAGCCAATATGTGGGCCACACTCTCTCCAAAATCCTTTATCTACTCTAGATTCCTACTGCTTAAGGCCATATTCCACTTTGCGTCCAGTCCCGTTTTCGGCCGCTACTTTTAGCTGACACAAGCAATTTGCGGTTCAGATACCAACATGTTGCTATCCCTGAGCATGGGCCGCAAACACGGGCCGCAAACACCCATATTCAACCTTGCATCACCCTACTACCGCAAATGCATTTGTGGCCGTGTGCTTGCATCTGGTGGCCGCAAGCAAGTGGAATATAGCAGTTTGCGGCCACCCTGGACGTGTTTGCGGCTGCCCTGGACGCGTTTGTGGCCGTTTGTCCGAGGTCGCAAACACGGGCCGCAAACACGGGCTGCAAACACCCATATTCAACCTTGCATCACCCTACTACCGCAAATGCATTTGTGGCCGTGTGCTTGCATCTGGTGGCCGCAAGCAAGTGGAATATAGCAGTTTGCGGGGTCGCAAACACGGGCCGCAAACACGGGCCACAAACACCTATATTCAACATTGCGTCACCCTACTACCGCAAATGCATTTGTGGCCGTGTGCTTGCATCTGGTGGCCGCAAGCACGTGGTATATAGCAGTTTGCGGCCGCCCTGGACGCGTTTGCGGCTGCCCTGGACGCGTTTGCGGCCGTTTGTCGCATAGTGGAATATGGCCTTTAGGGTGTAGGGTGTGTAGTGTCTCACCAGTAGTAGGACTGCCAACATTTCAATAGTGCTAATCTGGACAATTGTCCAAATTTACCCTATGAATCAGGACATTTGCTGAAAAATCAGGACAATTTGACCTAGTGTAATTGTGGTTTACACTTTCATTTAAAATATGTATACATACCTGGTACTGATAATGTAAAAGTACTGATGTCGACATCTTTCCAATTTTTGCATTGAAAAAATTCAATGATTCAATTTGAAATATGAGTTCCTCAAGAGTGGTACATAAGGGTGCCCAAAAATGTTTCAGCATAAATGAACTAGGTAACAAATGTTTCTAATGAAATTAACTAAAATCATAATAGCTTCAACTCTGTTATGACCAGGAAATTTTTTATCCAATCAGGACAGTAAGGACATAGGCTAAACATCAGGACTGTCCTTACCAAATCTGGACAATTGGCAGTCCTGCTTGAGTGCAAAGGCAGGATTCCTACTACTTTTCCACTCTCCTAGATGCCAGTATGCCTGTACAGAGAGCGATGGACAGGTCGTAGACAAGCTCCAGCATCTCAAAGATGGTCATGATAGAGAAGCCGATGTAAAGTCCAAGGATGCCTCCAATGTCAGAGAGCAGGTCAGACCACTGCAAGCAGAGCGATACAAAACAAATTACAGTCTTTTCATTCCCCGCCAGACCGTGAGGAGAAAATGTTGCTATTTCCAAATTGGAAGATCTGGGTAAATCTGGTGTTTTTCATTTTCATTTTTATAAGGGGGGTCAAGGTTTGCTCCCCTAGAGCACTGGCTCTGGATCCGCCCCTGGATGTTGTAGAAGATTGGCAATTATTTGTTGTAAAAAGTTACCTATATAGCCCATAATCTTCATATATAGTTATCTTTCAGGTGAATCAATTTTGAGAAGTACTGAGTTATGTGCAGGAAGCTCCTGCCATCATTTGCTCACCATATAAATCTGGAGACATCCAAATCAAAATCAGTGATGAGGGAGAATTTATACTAAGGCTAAAAATGCTACACTTAATGTTCATTGGCTGTAATCAAGTAACCAACATTTTCTCATCTCATCTTATAATTATGTTACTTATCTATGTATCAATATCAACATCCATATCTAATGTAATCTCATGTGACCCTACCACCATGTAATATCTATACCAAAACATCCATTTGTATTCTCTTTCATGCTGGGCCACTTTTGAAAACTGATTCACATATAAGACCAAAGCACACTCAGGGTATAGTTTTTCTAGAGGTTTTGTCCACAGAATCAGTCAGAATTAGCCTGCAGGTGCTTAAGATAGTGTAAATCAGCTATCTGTGGCAGGGAGAATTGGCTGATTCTGTGGACAACACCCCTAGAAAAACTATCGAAAATAAACAAATACTTGTTACAGATCCATCTATGATGAATAAATTTCAAAATAGTTAGGAGATATTAAATTGTGAGGTACTTACTATATAGGCAGGTGTTTCTTGCATCTTGTGAACAGTGAAGTCAGTGAAGTAGACAGCCACCTGCGCAAGGCTTTCCTTCACACTTTCTAGGTTATCTTCTATTCTCTCATGTTTGTTCTTCCTTATAGCATATAATATATAGGGGTCCTGCAACAGGAAAAGAGCGTAACAAACACTTAGCCCAAACACATGTTCTCTTCATGGAAAGCAGGGGTGGATCCAGGAAGGTTCAATCACTGGGAGCTAAAGGTGGTATTGAACGCTAGTGTTTGTATATGGTTAATAAATAATAGGGGAACTGATGAAATTGCCTTTATCTCTTCATATGTAAATGCTAGTTAAGTGGCAGATAAGTCCACAGAATGGGCGTTCAGATCCACACCACGAACAACGCTTGGCCGAAAGTCAGGTTTATTCGTGGATCACATTGATGCATACAGTGGCTAGTATTTTATTAAAAACAGTGGCTAGTGCAATTATAATCAACAGATAGTAAGCTTTCTCCTTAGAGTCCACCTGATCTTTTACTTTTTTACATCAATTTAAAGAATTCAATTTCATTCATCAGAACCAGAGATTTTACTATTGTTGTATAATTGTAACAACAAAATCTTTGTTAAAGATATCTTTGTTTGATCCTCACAACAAAAATCCATTGTGCAACGGGCCACTGTCTTTGTCAACAGCAAGTGAATCCACCTTTCATCCTTACATCCTTACAGGGAGACATTTTGGGGTGTGAATTTTGATATTCTGTTTTCAGCAAATGATAGCTTATAAAATATATAGGAGGTAAGTAGCAGAAATTTATTTATCAATCAATTAAATTAAATTCAAAGTGTGTGCAAAACTATTGCAACAGCGACGATTGGCACATGAGGGAAACAAGGATAAAAAACCCATCCTTGTTCTCTCGCTGTTATTTGGTTTGGTTATGTGACTCAGCACATTGGACATTGAATACTCACCACAACATTAGGCCAGGTGACCGATGAAACGGTTGCGTCATAATTCCATTCACTGTATGGTATGAAACAATGACAAATTCAACTCTGTGTCAGGTTGTTTGATTAAATTAGGAAAATGTAGAAATTAGAAGAACTTGAAACCTTTCCATATCTTTCAGTCAATTAGATGAATCATATTCAGTTAATATTGCAGCAGCTAGAGGATTTTTTTTATTAATGTGAACAAACTTCAAGAAGTGACTGGCAAGCTAAATTATGACAATAAAACCTTAGAAAAGAGTACTCCAGCAAAGTGTATAAACTTTGTACAGAATGATATTGTTGAAACTGAATGAAAGTAAGGAAAAAAGTTTAAGATTCACTAGTCTATGAATATAAGAAGACCCATGAGGGGCATCAATGGGTGGCCATATGGCCCTCTGGCAGCCGTGACGGCCCAAGGGCGAACACCGCGGGCTGTCCCGGCCGTTGGAGGCAACCTGAGGACAGCTCCTAAGGGTCTTCTATATTTTATCACCCAAGGAAAAAGCAAATAACTTCACAATAATGAAAAATGACAAAGAACTCATTTTTCCTGCTTAGCGCGACATTGTGTGATATGTGATGAGCTTCGCGGAGACTAGGAACCGTATTCATATGCGCTCAAGGAAAAAAAAGTTAACATTTTTTTTATTGTTGCATAAGTTTCTTTAATGTCTAGGGTTCTCAGTTTGAATTTCAGAATTTTCCGCCAAGAATTTTTTTCCAAACGAATTGCGGTACATACAGGATAGCCATACAGGAAATCCTTCTACGGACCGCTTGTTGGATTAAGACCATAGGGGCACAAACCAATTGTTATTGCCCTGCTTTGTACAAACCATTGAGGGCTTTAGCCCAAGACATAAGTGTGTCCAAACTAGGACAATTGTTCAGTGCACCATGGTCTGGACTTAATTTCTTCTACATCAGGTACACTGAGAATGTTTCATTCTTTTCCCAACACAACTTTTATTGCCCTCTTGGCCAATACATCTTAGATTATTCCTTCGCTTCTAAGCGGGCAGGACAATAGTGAAGGTAAAGGGGTACGCTGGTCCCCGCGCCTCGAACTCACGCTACTCGCTGAACGTCACAAAAGGGCGCAGGTTGAGCCCACCGCCGAGTTAGCCAGATTTTGGCTAACTCGGCGTCACGTGACCACCTTTCAACCAATCAGAGCCATCGACACAGTGGGCTCCACCTGCACTCTCACAGGCCGAGTCCCCCAGCCGAGAGAGAAGGGAGCCCAGCATAGTAAAGGGGTTGGACTCCTGATATAGAATGTCTCTGATCTGTAATTTTAACAATCAATTTTAATGTTACTAAAATTGGACCGATTTGAGAATGATTACTGTTGGGAGACTGAACTGGGATGTTGAATATAGGTTTAATCCCAAGCAAGAATATGACGTTATCATAACATTATCATACTGATCTGCTTTGGTTCTTGTTACATTATTTTGACGGCACCCAAAAACGACTTTAGAACCCAACATTGCGATGTTGCAATGTGATGTTATTGTAATGTTCCTGTAACATGCTTTCATGTTATAATAACATTTTTATGATATTCTTTAATAGTAAGGTCTCAACTTCACTCAAATATAATGTTATTATAACATTCTTTTTAAGTAAGTCTCAATTTAACCTAAAATGACATAACTGTTATGTAAAAATTGGGCAAGTTACAGACTAACCAAAAAAGTATGGTCGCAGAATGTGCTTGTTACGTAAGTATGTAGAATATAGGGTTAATGCACTAACCTGCATGGTTGTACGCAATCACATGATAGTTCATTGCTGAGATATCGGGCCTTAACCAGTTGGGTGCAGTTTTCTACATGCGAGCATAACAATGATAAAGTACAGGGTAATAAAAAGGTTGTACAGACGAAAGGGTTGCAGACTTGTACCCACAAGGTGGGATTTGTGTAGCACCAAACTGTGCATAGTACCAGTTTGGAACAAGTGAGGCTTCTTTCATTGTCAATAAAGCCTAACAAATATTTTTCAATCATTTGATAGTTATCAAACTAAAGAATCTTTGATTAAAAAGACGTATAAAACTGCAACCCTTTTTTTATGATTAAATATTTACGTATAGACATGTTTCATATGTATGACCCCTCAAGGTTATTTGTCACTCATTTAACCTATTGATATCATATTATATGATTTAAAGGGAGGGGCCAGTGACCATGAAGTAGTATACTGCCGTGATCTTTACCATCCAGGGAATAACCATACCAAATTTTATGTTTTTATCTCTATTAGTTTTTGTTTTATTCACATTTTGTCTCCATCAAACTGAGGTCCCCTGCCTGCATCTGACACTGCCTGTATAGGGCAATTATCTGTATGTGACGTCACAAGCAGAACAGTTGAAAAATTATAAAACTGAAATAAATGCAATAAGAAATATATTAAATGTTCTTTATAAGTCTAAAAGAGATTAAAATCACGAAATTGAATAATTTATAAAAGAATATGTGAAAAAATATATTTTTTATGGAATTTAGAAATTTGAAATTTGAATATAACTGTCATTTTGTGTGACATCACACACAGATGTGTGTTTTCCTGATGGTCAGAGGGATATGAGGTTTATTAAAAGTTGAAGCCAATTTTTAACATGAAATAGTCAATTAATCACACTGAAACTTGGCATAGTACTAAATAAGCATTAAATCTAACATATAAAGTGTAAAATAACCATAATTGAAATTTCACTGGCTCCTCTCTTTAATACCAAACAGACTCTGGATAGAGTTGACTCATGACTATTAAAGACAATGGCGCCATTAAAGATCCAACCTTAAAGGAGACCCGTAAACACATTTTTTGACCAGCCATACGCTCCCATTTTATCTTTTAAGTTGTTTATGACTACAAGTTGTATTCCTTGACTTTTAATTATTTAAATTAACTGAATCTAGATGCAGTGGCTCAACTGGCGTGGAGAGCCAGGATACCTCCTAGTGACACATGCATACAAGGCTTATGACGTCATGTGAGGCATTGGCCTGTCACTGTAGACAAGGGGCAAAATATAAGTCCATCCTTTCTTAAAAATATCTTTCAGAAGAGTCTGCAACTTTCGGTATCATTAGTTAGTTATTTGAAGTTTCCCTGTGATTTTTTACTTAATTTTGCAAGTAAAAGTTTCAGGGTTATTATTTTTCAAACATGACTCACAGTCACACATTACCTAGGCCCAATGCCTCACCTGACATCACAAGCTCTGTCCAGGCTTGCCTCTTGCATATTCACACTAGAAGTGTTAGAGTGGTTTCGCACTTATAACAATAGACCTTACAGCTATTATTTAGATACTGGCATGGAATTACATGCCGTTACATAGAAAAATAGACATTATTGGTTCATTGTAAAGGGTTATCTGTATGTTGAAACATTCCTTTTCGCGTGAGCTTTAAGATTTTTATGAAACTTTAGGAAATTAGGAATATGAAACATATATGGATCCTAAAAATGTAAAAAAAAAATAGGGGGTCACCACGGAAACTTTTGTGCTAGAGATGTAAAAATGCGAGCATAATTCCTTTAAAATAAACATTTTTTGAAAAAAATATCCTCAAGTAGAGTTCTCATGATAAATTTCATAATAATCCTAAAATCAATTATAAATTCATTGAAATCTAAACCTAAGACATATATACACAAAATCCAGGCACCAGATAGAAACTAATATGGCTTTTATTGGAATAGAATATATCTTTTATTTTAAATAAATTGTTAAATTAATTAAATAAAATAACAAATTTCTGATAGAAATGTTCACCAAAGAAAATTCAACCTTAAGAAATTATCTAAAATTATACATAATGTAGATATGGGTGTTTTCTGGGAGGTCTTGGGATTTATCCCTGGCTAAGTCACACCAAAGACTTAAACAATGTTAGTGGTCACTGCTTGCCTGGCACTCAGTATAAAGTGAGAACCACGAAACATAACTGGTCAGCCTGGTGTCAGTGTAATGTGACTGGGTGGGGTATTGTGTGGGCCTATGACATGATATCTCAGTGTAGCAGCACTATAAAGAGGGCATTGGATCCCACTGCCAGAAATAGGCACCTCATTTCATAGATTCAATCACAGCCCCTGTGGCGTAAAATGAGCTGAAAGGCTTTACCTTGTGCAGTCTGGTAAAAGAACCCTGAAGGGTTGGCTGGACGTTAAACTAATCCCACAAACAAACAAACTGCCTCCTCGTTGAACTCTGTTTCAAAATGCATCAGTTTTCATCATTTTGTTTCTGTTAGTGTTAATTCTATGCTTAATTGGAAGAACTATGTAAAGTGATGTCTCAATGATGAAATAAAGAGAAATTCAATCAAGGAATTTCTTTATCGAACCTTGGGCTTTATGTGTTTCTTTTTGATCTTTAAAAATTCCTGTATTCAACCAGACAATATAAGCGGTAACACTAGCATTCTTTTCTTCACTATAATGTATAAGTGACTTGTACAAAAAAGGTGTTTATACCAATGTTTTTCTAACATAAGTGAGTGTGAGTGTGAGTTTCTTTGTGCAATAGTGCAGTAAAACATCCTTAGCTGTAGAGATTCTCATGCAACTAGCCACTGTTTGGAATGAGTAAAAAAATTACTCACCTTGTGTTTCATTGCTCTGCTTACATATATTATCAATTTGAAGGTCTTCGAATGCCTTTCCGTGAAATGGTATAGCGGGGTCTGCGCAGTGACATGATTTTATGACGTTACGTTGGTAACAGGTCCGTAAGCAACCCTGCAAAATGCATAAAGGTACAGGGAGGATAATAACCAAATTTAATGCTCTGTATCCACTAGTAATTTTAAAATCAAGTCACAAATATCCACTGGACCTTCTTACAAGCTTAATTAGTTTTTTTTTCAATTAAAGTACAAACACTCAGACATGAATGCAAATACTTCTATCTAGGCAGTTTTGAAAATGCCCCCTATTTGTAATATAAATGTTTATAATGAATTGGGCCAACCAACCTCTATGCTGTAGCCTACACCATACATCTCTTCATACATATTACTTGTCCAGTTCACCTGGGCGTCAGGGATGCAGAAGCCATAAGGGGGTCCGAGACTGCTAACCGTTGACTGAAATAAAGGATGCAGGGGCTTTGAGAGAGTCCCATACGGCTAACTGTTGACTGAGATAAAGTATGCAGAGGCTTTGAGAGAGTCCCATATGGCTAAATGGTGACTGAAATCAAGAACGCAGGGGCAATGAGAGAGTCCCGTATGGCTAACAGTTGACTGAAATAAAGGATACAGTGATAATGAAGGGGTCCCACTCGGCTAACTATTGACTGAAATGAAGGATACGGTAGTTATGAGGAAGTCCTATATGACTAACTGTTGACTATATAAAGGAGTCAGAAGGTATGAGAGAGACCAGTATGGCTAAGAGTTGACTGAAATGAAGGATACGATTGTCCCATATGGCTAAATGGTGACTGAAATAAAGAATGCAGAGGCTTTGAGAGAGTCCCGTATGGTTAAAATGTTGACTGAAATAAAGAATGCAGAGGCAATGAGAGAGTCCCTATGGCAAACAATTGACTGAAATATAGGATACAGTGATAATGAAGGGGTCCCTGATAATTAACTACCAACTGAAATAAAGGATACGGTAGCTATGAAGAAGTCCTATATGGCTAACTGTTGACTGAAATAAAGAATGCAGAGGCTTTGAGAGAGTCCCATGTAGCTAAATGCCTAATGGTGACTGAAATCAAGAACGCAGGGGCAATGAGAGATTCCCGTATGGCTAACAGTTGACTGAAATAAAGGATACAGTGATAATGAAGGGGTCCCTGACGGCTAACTATTGCCTGAAATAACAGGTATGGTAGTTATGAGGAAGTCCTATATGACTAACTGTTGACTATATAAAGGAGTCAGAGGGTATGAGAGAGACCAGTATGGCTAAGAGTTGACTGAAATGAAGGATACGATAGTCCCATATGGCTAAATGGTGACTGAAATCAAGAATGCAGAGGCTATGAGAGAGTCCCGTATGGTTAAAATGTTGACTGAAATAAAGAATGCAGAGGTTATGAGAGAGGCTCATGCAGCTTAAGACGGGTCCCCACAAGGTGACTACACAACCCAGATTGGTGTACTGTCTTACCCCTTTCGAAACACAGCAACAAAATTTAATGCTGGAAATGAGCACTTGTTGCTGTGCCGACGGTTGAAAGGGTTAAGACCGACTAAAGTTAACAGTCGGCTTTCTTGCACTCAGTGGGTAAACCAGCATGGGCTTTATTCAAAGGCAGAGGGTATTAGGGAGTCCCATATATCTAATTAGCCTATCCCATATTGGGTTGGACAAAGGTTGGACAAATTAACTGTTTTAGCCATCCTTGTCTCCAAGAGTTCGGGTAACTGAAATAAGCAAGACTTTAGTTTTTCTATATATCCCCAAGTACTGCTTAAACGTTATGATTTCTTAAATTCATTAAGTGACAAATTTGTAGGTTTTTTAGCCAATCAAATGTCTGTATTTCAGGGCAAAATAGGGTTGGACATTATGGGCTGGGCTGACAGGCTCTAACATTGGTTCCTATGAGAAAAAGGTTAAAATATAAATCTGAATTTTACAAATTTTAGGAGCAATCTATCAACCAAATTGCTTTGGTTAATTTTGTACTGTCTTCAGATCATAAGTACAGAGGCAATTTTGAAAATATTTCATAGTAAACTGTAATGTTGGTGTAAGCTGGGATGGGCTTAATAAGCTAGAATAAAGGATACAGTGTCTAAGAGGGAGTCTCAGGCAGCTAATTACTGACTGAAATAAAGTAGGGAGAGGCAATGAGAGAGTTCAAGATGGCAAACTGTTGAATGGAATAAATCCACCAAAAAGATGACAGTTTAGTGTTGAATTGTCTTCTAAAACTACTGACCTTCATAAGAACTTTTATCATTCTATCTATCACGCTAAAATATGTTGCAGTTGGGTCTGTGAAAGTAATAGACACAATATAACTCAACTGAATATGACCTTCTTAAATCATCTTAATGAATATACCCTGGATTATAGCCAAGCGGCAGATACAGGATTAAATAGGGGCGGTTCCGCATATGGACTAAGTACTTAAATGTCGCACATCTATGCACAACGCCATGACATTTTCATCTCTATGTGAAGCTTAAGTCTCCATCAAATAAGTGTGTGTGTGTGGGGCATGGGCATGAACTCTCTAGATGGCGTTACCCCTGTCTCATAGTTACTTAAAATATTAAAAGGGTAAGAACCTAAAACTGTACCCTGCAGTTTGCACAGACATATATTTTGGATTTATGCTTAAACTCTATGCTTTTTTGTGGAATAAAAAATAGTTTACATCTTAGACAATTAATACAAACTAATTGGCTGTCACATTTTATTGATATCTATGTTTAATAAATGGGAATTGACCATTCTATTGAAAAAACTGAAACCCCACCCAGTGTTGTAGCATACCATATATGGCAATGCCCTTATTTGGAAAGGACTTTATGAATGGGGGTCATATGATCAACCACATAGGACAATGTGTACATAGGACTTTTGGTAATTATAGGCAACATTCAATGGTAATTATAACTCCTGTCCATGTTAAAACCTATGTTTGCCCATAGTTTTGCCATAATTGTGTAATGTACATTGCTATTTCCTTCAAACTGGTTAATTAGGACATGGGAGGGTAGGGGAATCCCCTATGACATCACTATGTTAGTTATACAAGAGGCCCCCACATAGGTTTTTTTTTAACAAAAACCTCATCCCAAACATAATACATCAACCTTATACAGCCAAGCATTTCATTCCACTGTCATTACAGCAAACTGTGGTATAATGGCTATGGTGAGGGACTTCAAATCAGGAGGTTGATGGTAAAACCTCCTGATGGTCATGTTGCAGTTTGACCAAGTTGCATTATTTCTTATGGAAATCATCTTCAATAATCAGCTTTTACAGTTCTAATCATTAATTTCATCTTAGGTATTCTCATTCTGTTGTTATTTCACCCAAATGAATTCTTTTAAATTGTGATTTCTTCATTCATTAAAAAGAGTGACACTATCCAGACATGGGTGGGATTTGAAACCCCTACCTTTGGATTTGAAGTCCTAGACTCTAGCCTCTGGGCTATTCCTGGCCATGGTGTTAAGCAATGCTCTGATTATCCAACTACTAACTTTCTACTTGTATTGGGTTTAGAGAATGTCTAAAGAAGTTTGTGGGGAAATCCTTTTAGCACTATAAATACCCATCCAATCCAGTGAATGAGTTGCATTCTGTTCAAGGAAGGGGCACTGAAGGGGGAAGCATACATAGAGCTATTTCTTTCTGGAAAACATTAACTACAAAAATTCAAAGCACACTGCAATAATTATGATTTATTATTGTATGAATGACAAAAAGATGATAAGCTTAATGGTGTTTTTTTTATATCAATATCAAATAGAACTGAGTCATTCACTGCAGTCTTGTGGGAATCTTATGGATCTGCTGGTCATCAGCTTATATGTTTTGACAGGAACCAGCTAGATCCAAAATGGAGAGTGTGCTACCCTTTCTATTCTTAACTAGTAAGCAGTAGGCATGGCGCCATCTAGAGAGTTCATGCCCGTGGGGGGGGGGGGGTACATTACTTTGCAACAGAGTAGGGACGGGTCCAGAAAGGGGGTCCAGGGGGTCATGACACCCGCCCCCCCCCCCCACTTTTGGTGGCGACTTAAATAGGGTGCCCAAAAGAAAAAAAATGTTGTGCATGAATGCACACCATTTTAGTGCTTAGCCTTTATGTAGACCCCCTTTCCAAAATCCTGTGTCCCCCCCTGCAGGGGATTCTTCTTTTTGATTAAAATTGAAGACATGGCCGTACAATTATGAAATGTTATTAATAAACCATTTAGAAAAGTTCCTTACAGCCTTTAGTCCAATAAAGGTGAATTCCCCAGGGGCGATGGAGATTCCTTTCGCATCTGGAAATGGCATTTCCCTCTGGTCGTGGACGAGCACTCTCATCCCGATACCGTTGGCCGCAAAGGCAGGATACTCATGTTTGTTTACATCGAACATCAGTTTTAGTCCTGTGTAAAAAAGAATTCAATATCATAGACCATTTGCATTGGCATTGTGTCGTGAATTATGGCATGAGACACCTCCCATAAAATGAACTACCTATCTATAGACTCAATGCTTGTAATTGTTTTTTTGTCTCCCTGTATCTCTTATGATTACTTTCCAGAGAAATTATAGATAGTTTTGGATAGCTGCGGTCCTGATCTATAAAATACTAGAAAATCAGTGAAATAGCCATGAAAACCAATGTTTTCTGCCACCTCCAAAGCTGTAGCATAGGGCAGGTGTCAGGAGTAGTTCTGCAGCAAGAGGGAACTGGAAAACGGTCTATTGGTAGTTCACCTCCTGTTAAATATTTTACAAACATTGACCTGCACCACTCCAACCCCCATTGCCTGACATATGCATTAGTTTTACACCTTTATTCTGAGATGACCCCAAACGTATAGACGATGCGCAGATGATGTCATTTCCTTTAAAATCTTTGCCCGCTATATTAGTGATCAATTTATTTTCGTCACAATTCATTATTCTGAAATATTTAGAACAAATATTTATGCCCTGTTTACTTCACACTGAGTCAATGAATAACGACCAAAAATAATTTTCATTTAGAATTATGAATTTCAAATAATTATTCATTTCCTCTCCACGTGGTCATGATTACAACATAATGATTGCCAAAAAAGCGATCACGCGACCACATCTGCACAAGGTCTATACCATGTTTGAAACTTAAACTACCTATTCACGAACAAATTGTCATCATAGATGTAAGCACCACACCTGTTACCTATTATATAAAAGCTCATTCTGTTATGAATGGAATAGTGAAACCCAAATCACCAGAAATACTGAAGATCCACAGGTAAACTATGTGACATGTTGAATATCTATACATTTAAAATGGAATCAAATATTTGTATATTTTCTGTATATTTTCGTCTGTCTTTGTTAACAAATCAGCCACAAATAACCTGCAGGTGTTTAAAACAATTAGATTAAATGCTGCTATAACTAAGATCTGTTGGGCCAAAGTTTAAAAAAAAGTTGAGATCCGGTAACCGAACCTACCCTGAATATCTGCCCGACCCTAAAATCTTTTTAGTGACAAATATTTGAATGTTATGACTTGTAGCAATGTCTTTTTATGGCCATTTAAAGATAAATTTGAAACGGACTTTTTGGGGATGTTGTTACCGGAACACAGCAATTCTTTTCCTCGGCCCTATTACGTACCATACATTGGTCCTGCTTTTGTTGAATAATGTATTCCATGATCAAGTTCTCTGCCCCAATTGAAAGTATAACAGTTCCCATACTTTTCATTATAAGATGAATTAAACCCCCATCTGGAATATGAAAAAAGATGTGTTTAATAATTATGTTGGTTCGTTGGTTATCTGGGTGTGACGCCATAGCAACATCTATGGCCATATCACAGTGAGAACAAGGTTTGACAGTTCTGTCTTTGATGATCAAATCTATGAATAGATAGAGACCATTCTGTTTACATGTGTAAAGAAATTTTATAATGGCAATGAGTAAACTAATCATACAGGATTGAAGACTGGAGCCTGTTTCATAATGAAGCTCTATACGGCTACATGTGTTTTTCCGTAAAGGTGTGGTTTTCAGGGGGGTTCGTTTTTAGACTAAGAGGGCTAAAAAAGATTTTTTTGATTTGTAGGGACCATAGGATTATATTTCAGAGGAGGGTTCATCCAAGGGGGCTTCTTACGGACCCCCCGAACCCCCCTGGCTTCGGGCCTGTGAGTTTTGTGTTGCATACAGTTTGAGTAAATGAATCTTTTTTGATGGGATAACTAATTTTTC
The DNA here is from genome assembly GCA_936440205.1 of Lepidonotus clava. NCBI lineage: Eukaryota > Metazoa > Annelida > Polychaeta > Phyllodocida > Polynoidae > Lepidonotus > Lepidonotus clava. The sequence continues at coordinate 50,164,904 of OW387143.1, read as the reverse complement.
AAACAAAAATGCAGTTCAATACACATCTACATTCAGGGGGTTATCTGTTGTGTTTTAATATTGAAGATATGACACCTGTTCCAGCGAAAGTGATGCAACTAGGCCTCCCGAGGCCAAAAAACCCAAATAGGAATAGCATCAAATACTATTGTATGCATATAGGCTAGGTGTTGGGGCAACCTATGATATAGGTGAAATCCGTTAAATATGATATCCGTTGCCATGGTAACCGAGGAAAGTCGGTAACCTGATGGGGTGTGATGCGCGTCTCAGCATTAACTCCCAGATATGGATATATGGTCTCTCTCTATATATGTTATCAACTTTTTCAAAATATTATTTCATATATGTAATGTACTTATGTAAGGCTATAATATAAATAAGAAATATTTAGAATATCTGTACAAGTCCTCGAGAAGCAGCAGGTACAAATATGTCACTTTTACTGTATTTTGCAGGTTTTTTAGGTTCTTTTACATTACACTACATATCAGATACTCCCATTTAATAACTATAAGCATTTACCAGGTATGCATTTATATTTTGTTTCTTATAAGGGTTGCCTCTAACTCGGAAAAACATTTTTTGTTCTAGGTTCATACATATTTCTATAGATGGGACTTTATGTATGCCACCGTTAGTGCTGAGAATATCGCCGTTAGTGCTGAGAATGTTTTTGTTACTGCTGAGACGCCAATGCCACAGACAAATACTAACTATGTCCAGTAATTACTGTTTTTGACTGTATTATTGTATCTGAATCTGATAAACCTTGCACGTTATGAATAACATACATATTTCTGCTATATATGACAGTCAATTTATGTATGTATATGTCCTAACAATTTACTTTTATGGGTGTTTTGTCTTAGGAATTAGCTTAATTCTACCAATATCTCCTGCAGTGTTTAATTATGTGGCATATTTAACTGGTTTCTTAGCAACTAAATAATACCTTATGATGTATTTGAACTATTTTCCCATAAATAAGTATGCTATGCATTGTTAGTAGATGACTACAACGTTATTGCTGAGGCACGCCTGTTATTGCTGAGACGCGCATCACCCCGGACTACAGTACCAAATAGACCCCACCTGGTTTCTTGTCATCTATTAATGGTAAATGCCTTTATATCTTCATAATTCCTGTTTAAATCATCAGACAACATGTTTGTGTGGTTGAATACTGTAAATTTTTTCCTTAATCATGCATTCAATTTTTTTTTTCTCTATCATTCTTCACAGATAGGTGTTCATTTCATGGTATCATAAAATCTCTCATTCAAATCATTGTGAAAATGCTGTTTTCACAGTCTTATATCATTCTTTACATATTAATAGTGGTATGGCTGTACCTTAAAATTGTTTATCAATGAAAATTTTCACTACCAGCACTCCAAAATGTATGGAATCCGTTACTGCTGAGACGCGCATGATTTTTTTGTTAATGCTGAGAATTCATTTGAGTTCGGTGACAGTTCTGTGTAACTCCACAAGAGATAAATTGATGGTATTTCTGTCTATATATGTATAAGGAATAAAAACACATATATCTACAAGTTCTGTCTTCCTTATCTTTCCTGGCAATGGTTATAAAACTTGACGTAGGTGCTAATTTTGTAATAAATTCTGGTTTTCCTGCGATGCACCTCTACATTAATGCTAAGAAATATGTATGCAATTATGCCATTTAGCATTCAAAGCATAAATCTTCGTATTTCCTCAGTAAAACTTACTCCAGACAGTAATACTTAACTGGAGTGTGATACATAATGGCCAGGCATCTGTTAATGCTGAGAAAAATTAGTGCTGAGAAAAATTAGTGCTGATAATCTCTCCACTTTTGTCTTACTTTCTCCTTGTTAGATATGTCTTACAGAGGTCTGCATATGATACTTGATTCTCATGTTCCCTTTCTTTTTCTTTCCTCTTTTCCTTCAACCTTTGGCTGGTCTTTCTTGGCTGTTCCACAAGTCTCGCTTCTACAGTTGCTTCAGGAGTTGTTTTCTTTTTCTTACTTCTCGGTTCGTCTTCCTCGGACTCATCGTCATCCTCGTCGTCATCGTCATCTTCGCCATCATCCTCAGAGGAGAAGTTCACCATTTCACTATAAAAGCTGTCATCATCCTCGTCATATTCCTCTTCTGAGTCTTCTTCTTCAGATGATGACTCATCTTGACGGGCTGCATTATATGAGAAGGCCTCCACCACCGGTTTCCTTTGGTTTCCCGTCTCTCTCGTCCACTGCGCGTCCACTGGGAGCAGCTGCCCAGTTTCCTTAAAGCAACATGGCTCGTAACAGGAGGTTGGCCGTAGGAACACAGCCCCGCGGTGGTAAGTGGCCTGATGGGCCTTCATGAGGCCGTGCACTGGTTTTGTGCTCCAGGTTTTGATCGTATGCTCTGCATCTTTCACGTTGTTCTCATCTGCATAGAGCAGGTGCACCTTCTTTGTTTCGATGCTAACCTGCTCCATAAAATCCTGAGCATCTTGCACTGCACCGCTTGTTTTCACAATGCGGTCGGCCAACGTTTTCAGGCCACCTCCCACCCCATCGCAAGGGCCCTTCCCATGTCCAGCCTCCAGCCAGTTCCATGTCACTCTCAGGTTGAACATGTCGGGAGCCTCGCGCAGGAAGTTACACACATGGCGGTTCCTGTACTGGCTGGATGGCGAATCAGATATGACGTGGAGGTGCTGCAGATCAGGAATTAGGTCTTCTTCAATTTTCGGTATAAGCATCTCGAGGAAGGACAGCGTGGTGGCGAAATTGTGGCACAGCACAGGTGATATTCCAGCAAATGCCTTACTGCTGAGAACTCGATCTCCATCTTCAGACTTGCTGATGTAGTTCACCACCATGGGATGAATCGTCACCTGTGCTTTACCGTAGAAGACACGCGCGATTTCCTTCATATACGCTGCATTCCAATTCTCGGCGTAGTCTACCTGGACCGTGCAGTGGTTTTCGGGCAGGTTGTCCTTCAACAGGTTGACTGCATCGTACTGTGCCTGCACCCGATAAGCGTGTTCACGGAATGCAGGCAAGGCACTCATGATGAGTTCTTCCATTTGTTCTTTCGTACCCTCCTTCTTTACCAGTTCGGTGTGTCTGGTCGTCATCATCTTGTTGGTTTTTTTGTCCATGTACTCTTTCTTTTCAGTCACCCACGTTTTGTAGGAGATATTGTCCTTCTCTGACATCTGGATGTTGCTTCTCACCTCAGCATTATCCATCCTCAGCAGTGCCGTTGTAGAGGATGGAAGTGTGGGGACACTCTCTATCATCAATCCCATGTTTGCATGATAGATGCATAGGCAGACATGCCTCTTCAGGAACTTGCACAGCTTAATCGATCTTTTGTTCTCCTCCCTGGCAGAACAGAACAAGGCCAGAGAGACTTGTAGGGAAGTCTCGGTGCAAAATTTCTGATGGAGGTTTCTGAGCGTGTCTGTCAGGGCAACAACTTGTTCTTGCCCTTCTTTGTTCATGCGCTTGTCGGGCATGCTGTAGGAATTGTCTTCTCTCCGCAAGAACTCTTTGATGGCAGCTTTCTTTGAGAGGGACAATTCTTTTCTTGCCGTTGACTTTGGTTTCTGTGCTTTATATACGTTGTTTCTGCATAGGCCTATTGCTTTGGATATAGCACTTGCAGAACCATAGTAGGTTTTGGTGACTTTTTGATGGTACAGCTTCTTTTTGATGGAGGTAGGCTGGTGTGCTACCTGTCCCACGGCCTCGCACAGCACCTGCACATTAAAGAGTCGTTCTTTTGTTGGTGTTACCCCCATGTCATGCATAATGTCGATGGCATTTGTCCTAGGGGAATTTGTAGACAGGTTTGACAAGTCGAACCGTTGCTGCTGAGACTCCCGTTGTTGCTGAGAAAGCTGTTGTTGTTGCTGAGAATCGAGTTCTTGCTGAGGTTCTGGTTGTTGCTGAGAATCAGTCGTGTTGACCTTTTCCTGCTGCGAACTAGGAGAGTCGACTGCAGCAGGCACCTGTCTAAGCTGTTCCTTAAGTGCAAGAAGCTCCTCTTCTAGATTAGACACTGTCTTTTCTGCCTGAATCCTAAGGTTCCTTTCGGCACTAAGTTCTTTTTCCAGGGAACGCATGGCTGATTTAAGTTTTCTCGTAGCCGGATGCTGACTGTGCCAATACGCAGTACTGTTGCCGTGAATAAGGAAATGACATAGCATTCAGTAACATAGATAGAATACAATAACACCACATTCTCATTAAGAACTCTTTAATACCAAACAGAACTAACATGAACGTTTGCAATCAGCATATAATTCTTGTGTAGTAGATCCGCCACTGACATTAAAATCGAATAGATCAGAGAATTATTGCACAATTATAAAAATTATCAGCAGTATCGCGTCCATGAAATTTCTTGGGAAATCACAGGTATAATTGTTGTCTCGCAGTCCGTATTTATCTGGTATTAAATTAATTTTAAAAGTCTAATAATTAACATCTGGCCACATAGTTCTCTCTGGTCCATCATCTATTCTAAAAGTCCGAAAATGTTATACAAAAAGTTCTTGATTAAGTAAATACGGGAGGATCAATATCCATCTCCAGGCCTGCACAGCTGTAAAGGTTAACTAGTCCTTGTTGGCCTTTGACTTAGAAGGACGTCCACGCTTCCGACTTTTCCTGCAAATCAGAAATTATTATCGTAAGCACTGAGAATGAAGCATTTTTTTTATTAATGAAAATGTTTTATTACACATAGAAAAATGCATTCCTATTGTTCATTAACTCATTAACAGTAATTACTAAAAATAAAAAAGTTCACGACTTAGGTCCATTACACTTACATGCGTACCATCATATATGTTTACATAACTATGCAAAATACGTATACAAATATTAATATGATATATACCTAGGGGGGGACTTCTTCGTATTCTCCACTGCAGGTTCAGGGGTGGAAGGGTCGTCATGTGCCTCCTGCACAAACAGGCGTCTGGGTGTTCCCTTCCTTCGCCTGGAACCTGCAATAAATATTTCTTTCCTGTCTACATGTGCCACTATATAATTCACAAAACTAACCTCATGTGAAATCCTAATCTCAGCATTAATGGATACATGTATACCTTAGCCTAGATGTATGAGTTTTTGTCAATATATTAAACTTACCTCCTCGACTGGGCTGTGATGTCCCTCTGCCTGTTGCTGAGGTTGCCGCACTTGCAGTTGGGATGGTGGCGTCTTCACGGGGAAGGCATGCTAGTACAGCTGCCACGTCATCCACGCTGCACTCGGCCTCACCCACAACATTTTCACCACTCATTAGGGGAATAGTGACTGGCAGGCCTGTAACAATAAAAAAAGAAAATATAAAATTTCACAACACGTAATTAATGCTGAGGTGAATAAAATACATCATGCCAAGTGGGGACAAAATAATACTGAGAAATGCAGAATGTTTAGCAATGAGACAAATATTGTTTGTATCTATCATCTATTAACTTGTCCGCATTACATTGAATAAAAATACTGCCGAGGATGAAAACATACAGTTAGTGCTGAGAGTTACATTGACATTACTGCTGAGAATGTAAACATACCATCAAGCTGTTTCTTGAATTCATCCCAGGTCACCAGTTTCCCTTGCAGTCCAGACTCAGGAGAGTACTCCATAAGTGTAAGGTCTGTCTTATCTTCATGGTCCGTGAAGGCAAGTATGGGCACCTCAGGAATCTCGCAAACTGCAGCAGTATCTGCTGCAAGACAAGCAGGGGGGATCGCGTGGACCTCAGCACTAACTGTCAGGTTTGTGTTGGCTGAGGATTCCCTCTCATTGTCTGGAGTTGATGTAGTAGGTGGAGTAGTTCCCTTAGGCGTGGAGGGAGTCTGCACCTCAGCAGTAGTGGGGGACGACATAGGGTTTTTACGTTTCCTCCCCTTCTTGGAGGTACTTCCCTGAGGAGAACTAGACACAGTCTCCTCTTCCACAGGCTGCACTTCAGCAGCAGAAGGGGATGACTTAGTTTTCTTATGCTTCTTTCCTGTTTTCTTAGGAGTCGAGGGACCAGCCTGATGGTCCACCTGCGGGACCTCAGCAGTAGGAGTTGACGCCTTTGTAGTCTTCCCCTTCTTTCCTGTTTTCTTAGGAGTCGAGGGACCAGCCTGATGGTCCACCTGCGGGACCTCAGCAGTAGGAGTTGACGCCTTTGTAGTCTTCCCCTTCTTTCCTCTTTTCTTAGGAGTTGAGGTAGCCTGATGCTCCACCTCCGGGACCTCAGCAGTAACAGGCGACGAGTTTACCATATTGTCCTGGTTGGGTGGGGTTTCCTGAGGAGGAGTTGCCTGAGTGGCTTCCTGTACCTCACCGACCTCAGCAGTAACAGGCGACGACTTTTGATTCTCGTCGGGTGTGGTGACTTGAGGAGTGGAGGGAGTGTCCTCCTCCTCCTCCACCTCCTGTGCCTCAGCACTAACTGGTGCCTCAGCAGTAGTAGGCGAGCAGTTCTTTACGATGTCCTCGTCGGGTGTGGTGACTTGAGGAGTGGAGGGAGTGTCCTCCTCAGCACTAACTGGTGCCTCAGCAGTAGTAGGCGAGCAGTTCTTTACGATGTCCTCGTCGGGTGTAGACACTTGAGGAGTGGAGGGAGTGTCCTCCTCCACCTCCACCTCCTGTGCCTCAGCACTAACTGGTGCCTCAGCAGTAGTAGGCGAGCAGTTCTTTACGATGTCCTCGTCGGGTGTGGTGACTTGAGGAGTGGAGGGAGTGTCCTCCTCAGCACTAACTGGTGCCTCAGCAGTAGTAGGCGAGCAGTTCTTTACGATGTCCTCATCGGGTGTAGACACTTGAGGAGTGGAGGGAGTGTCCTCCTCCACCTCCACCTCTTGTGCCTCAGCACTAACTGGTGCCTCAGCAGTAGTAGGGGACGACTTCTCCAAGTTGTGCTCGTGGGGTGTGGAGACCTGAGGAGTGGAGGGAGTGTCCTTATCAACCTCGGCCACCTCAGCAGTACGAGCAGATGCCTTTGACTTCCGAGGGCTAGTACGTCTGCTTCCTGAAGTGGAGGGAGCCTCGGCCACCTCAGCAGTACAAGCAGATGCGTTTGACTTCCGAGGGCTAGTACGTCTGCTTCCTGAAGTGGAAGGAGCCTCGGCCACCTCAGCAGTACAAGCAGATGCCTTTGACTTCCGAGGGCTAGTACGTCTGCTTCCTGAAGTGGAGGGAGCCTGCACCTCAGCAGTAACAGGCGGTGACCTATATGTCTGAGTCTGAGAAGTAGAGGGAGTTGAGGGAGACTGCTGCTCAACCTCAGCAGTAGCAGGAGATGCCTTTGACTTCCGAGGGCTCGTACGTGTAGGAACTTCTTTGTCTGTATGGATATGAGAACTAAATTAAATTTTCAGCAATAACGTCCACTGCTGAAGGAAAAATATACAGCACCAAAAATTGTAAATTCTATTGGAATTATGAAATTGATTGAGAGATGTGATGTAGTACTGACTCGTTATCTGCCACAAATTTAAAACAAATAGACCTTTCACATTTTAATGCTGAGACATTACATAGAAGCCAAAAAACATATGCGTACCATGATATACAACCAAACCGCCTCATATACAGACATAGAAATCATGTTGATTTTATTGTATGAGAAATAAAATAATAAGATAAATGTATTGACGGGTGAGAGGAACATGTAAACATTTTAGAGATACAGATCTTTGTACTTACTCAACACAACACGTAGATTAAATGGCTGTTTCTTCTTTGTTGCCGGTTCTGCCTCATCCACTGCCTCATTTGATTTCCGCTTCCTTTTCTGAGGGAGGGCTACAGGCTGCTCGGCATCCTGCTTCCTCTGGCGTTTGCTCTGCCTCTGGCCCTTAACTGGAATGGGTTGCTTTTTGGCCTTGGTTGAAACGGTCTTGCCCTTCTTCTCTGTGAATTAAAAGTAATATTAAATTTGTGTACAGATAGAGGTATAGATAGACATGTGTACATGTTGTGGTTATTAATAAATGCTAAGGAATTATTAGACTGAAGAGGTGGTAAACGGTGTTGAAATATTTTATTGCTGAGACTTTAATGCTGAGGTTTTTACTGCTGAGATTTTAAAAAATTTGATACCAGTTCTATACATGTACAGCTTACTTTTTGAAATTCACATACATGTCATACATATACTTGTAAGTTTTTCCAACACAATGATTCCAATACAATATATACCTTGCTTAGTACCATAGGCCCGCTTGTTTCTTTTAAGTTGCAGCACATGCTGACTAACGGTCATGGTGGCCACCTTGGGACGGTGTTTCTGTAGCAAATACAAGTTCAAGAAATAAATACATGAGAAAAAAATAAACCACAAGACAGGTTAAATCCGACATCCAATTGCAAACAGTCGTGAGCCCTACCAAAAGAATACTTATAAATTTCATTGATTTTGAGGTGTATTGTTTTTCTAATAAACTTTATATTTAGACAGGTAGGAATGGATACTTACAGCATCTTTTTTTGCCTTCTCTTCCTTGAAGTCCTCATTGTTTTTCAGGCGGTCGTACCTCTTCTTGGAAGCTTTCCTATTTTGTTCCTTCCTATGTTCTTTCCGTTCCCCGTCAGTCATGTCCTTCAGGGAACGCCTATGTACAACCTTCTCCTGACCGGAATTTGTACCCGCCATGGCGTGGGATGGTGGTAAGTGTGTACCATATAACGTGAAACCTATAAATATAACACAAGATAGGACTATAGTGTTCACATACCAGCACCTCAGCAGTAAAGTTACAGTTATTGCTGATGTTTTTGAGACTATGCCCGCCGGCGTTCCCAGAAATCGGCGCTTACATTGACGGTAATTATCGAAAAAATACTAATATTTCACACATGGGGAAGATAAATATGTAATACGGGATATCCCTGACAGTTATTCTTGCAAACTACATGCATCACATGTCTAAATATACATGATAAATCATCATTTTTGACGAAATAGTTCGTTTTGCTTACCTTCGCGCGTCTGTAGTAAATCCAATATGGCGGCGGTATACACTAGAGTGCGCGCAGGGAGCTAGCCGTCGTAGTTAGTTCTACCGCCGCTAAACAGACGGCGCCAGCATCGCGCCAGCATCGCGGGGAAGCCCCCTCTACGTTAGTGCTGAGACGCGCATCATGCTTATTGCTGAGACGCGCATTGCCAGGGAACATGAAATAAGCTTCTCCTACCCACTGTAATGTATGTACATGGTAGGCCTTCCATTCATCTATTGCCTATATAGTTTAGGAGATGTTGGATATAGAGTATATAGTTAAATATATTAATTGTGGAAATGGCACGGAAAATAAGAAATCCGTTATTGCTGAGACGCGCATTAAACGGGGATCTCAGGATGCATTCTTGAGCGTACTGTAAGCCAGGTATCATATTCAAAGTCACACTAAAAATTGTGGAGGTAGGGCATACTAGTCCGCTTCTTATGTGCTACATTAGGTAAGGGTATATATAATTCCTAAAATACTGTGATGCTTCAAAGTATTAATGCTGAGAATGGAAATTTTCCACTTTACAATCACTCATTTTGGTCCTGTGCCTAAAATATTGGGTTTATTTTAGTAAATCCGGGTATTAATGAAACCTGATGTAATTTCCAAGCATATAAACATTAAAAATACAATGTACATGGCATGTTCTTTATGTACTGAGTGCATGAAATGAAAGAAAGGTGTTCTAAATGTCAAAAAAGGCCATTTTTTGCATGTTTTTGGCCCACAGTTCCTTAAATATCGGTCACAGATAGGTAAAACCATTGTTACCTTGAAAGCTCTCATCGAGCTGGACCCAATAGGATAAAAAAAAATAATCCAAAAGCATTTGGGAAACTTGCAGGTCAGAAAAACCCGATTTTGGCCTAGTTGCATCACTTTCGCTGGAACAGGTGATGAATGTCTTAGTCATTTACATAAAAATACATCTCTTAGGCTTACATATCTATATAGTATGTTTTAATACCAATACTTACTTGTCAGGGTCAAGAACCTGTCCATTATACTCCACCGCCAAGATCAGCTCGTCAAGTTCAAAACCAATTGCCTGCTTTTCACTGTAAGACATTTCAGCCAGAATCTCCTGAATGGTATCCAAGCGTTTTGTATTTGGATCTTGGTCTCTCCACTCCTTTGTTTTTTCATTATCTCTATTTGTTATTTCAGCATTCATCATGTTAGTTGAAGGGGCGATACCATTAGAGCCAGATTTCTGCCCCCGCAGACTCGCTTTGGTTGTCAATTCATTGTTGGTAGTCGAAGTAGTGAAATCATTAGAGCTAGACTTCAGCCCCCGCGGACTTGCTTTGGTTGTCAATTCATTGTTGGTAGTCAAAGGGACGATATCAATAGAGCTAGACTTCTGCCCCCGCGGACTCGCTCTGGTTGTCAATTCATTGTTGGTAGTCGAAGTGCTAATATCAGTAGAGCTAGACTTCGGCCCCCAAGGATTTGCTTTGGTTGTCAATTCATTGTTGGTAGTCAAAGGGACAATATCAATAGAGCTAGACTTCTGCCCCTGCAGACTTGCTTTGGTTGTCAATTCATTGTTGGTAGTCAAAGGGACGATATCAATAGAGCTAGACTTCTGCCCCCGCGGACTCGCTTTGGTTGTCAATTCATTGATCCTTTCTTCAGAGGCTGAGAGATTTCCTGTGTCACCAAAACCAAAAGTTAGTTGGTTTCAGTGGTTGTATTGAAATAAGATGTTTGAACATGTACATGAGATAAAGAGCTTAGAGGTGACGTCAAAATTCAGGGGCTGTGAACCTGAGATACTGTGACAGGCCACAGCAGGGTGTTAGTTATAACCCCTATGTGCCATGACTGGCTGCAGCACTCGAAACCCCTATTGCAATCTCATTAGGGATACCAGACATGAGCCTATGTCAGTTTTTGTAATAGTTGTATAATGAAATGGAACTTTCCTTTTATGTTTGTATACAAAACATACCCTAAGTGCCCCATTAAGACTAATTAATTGATTATTAATGAGTTGATAAAGTCATTTAGGGTCATTAAAATATGTCCACCCTCCTCATATCAAACTGCAGCCCTGTGGCAGCATGTGTGACGTAGCAAGGGGAGTTCTTGGGGAATCCTATCTGCCAATAAAAGGGAATCCCCATCCCTATAGAATTTGTGATGTCTGCTTTTGGTATTCATGATATATTATTGAAACATCAGTGTTGAAAACATGAATGAATATGCAAATCTGATTTGAAATAGATACATTCTCTAATGTTGTGTCAGCTAGAAATGACCTTATATCAAAACATGTCCCTCTATATGAGGCATAACATGTAGATAGGGATACAATAGTAGTGAGGATATTGTAAATAAGCTATCTGTGGCAGGGAGAATGAATGTTAATTTGATCATATACATACCTGCAGATCTCCTTTTGCGGCTGCCAAAATTTTGAGTCAGTTTTTTTATCTCAGTCTGCTTAAACCCATTGGCATTACAGATGGTGACTGCAGGAAAGGCAAGCATCCTTTCCCTTTCTCTTGTCGTCTTTACCAAAACCTCAAAGCCTAAAAACTTTTTGAGGATGCCATAACCATTGAACCCCAGTATGCACAACATCCCAAGAGACATCAATGTCCAAAAGACCTTTCTTGGAAGTCCTGGTGGATGAGAAAGTAAGAATAGAAAGTGGGTTATAGGTAAAAACATACAAAATGATAAATACTGGTTAAGAGGATGTGTTCGTTAGTTGACAATGAATGTATGCTCAACACATTTTGTGTAAACAACCACTTTGATTCGTTAAGCTGTAATAACTACCATGCGCAAGGATCCTATGATCAAGTTCTGCCATAGTGACCAAAATACTATCAGGAACATAGGTAATATTCCCAAACAAGAATGCACTGTTATTGGTGTAGCAATGTTCTGTTTAGTTCTGCCTTGGTTATGTTACAGCTTTAGAGCCTAGCATTGCAATGTTGAACTGTAACATAATTGAGACATTCTTCTTACATTCATTCAGGTAAAAATAACATTATTCTAACATTCTGTAATGGTAAGGTCTCAGCTTCACTAAAATATAATTTTACAATAACAATCTTTTTTAAGTAAACCTTAAACTAACCTAAAATAATGTTACTATATGTGAAAAGTAACAGAATGACTAAAAACATGTTCACAGAACATGCCCATCATGTCGCTGGTTGCATGGGTTTCTCATTACTGGGACCCATTTCATAATAACCTCCGTAGCTACAAAGGTTTTATGTTCACTTATGGAAAATGTACGAGAGCCTGAAACTCCCCTTTCATAACAACCAGCAACCCTGTTTTTGAGAAATCTATAAATATATACAAACCTTGCAATATAAATATTTATTACTGAAAATTGATTATAACCCTGAACATTGATAGATTGTAATAGATGATCCACCTCATTATCATTGAAATCATTATCACCATACTGGGTTAATCATTCACACCTTTCTTGAGCGTATGTACAACATACCACATATCAAACCTTTATATAAGCTAATAGGTACTGTATTCAAGAGGGAGACCAGATTATGTATGATTTGATCTTGTTGCAGTCTAAATAAAATGTGTAAAAAAAAAAAAAAAAAAAAATAACAAAACTCGCGTAAATCGACCCAAAACTTGCATAAATTGACCAAAACTCCTACAAACCCATTCAAACAAACCTAAGCAAAAACAAAACTCATGTAGCTACAGCACCCAAAAAGGTCACCGTAACTTTATGAAACGCAAAACTCACTTGCAGTTCGGAGGTTTATTTTGAAACAAGCCCCATTTTTCACTGACAAGAGCTTTGTATATCTGCCGCTGACAAGAATAAACATGTCTGCTGACTATTAACCTTTCAACAACCAAAGAAAAGCAGTTTGATATTGTCATTAATGGTATGTTGTCTCAAGTACCACTTTACATTACCTTACATTAATAAATGTTAGTAAATCACCAAAGCATGAAATTGTTATTAAACTTGAAATCATATCTGTACCCTGGGTCAATTTTGAAAACTGGTTCGCGTCAGAACCAAAGCGAACCCAGGGTAAAACCTTTAGAAGTAAAAAACACAAAATATAACATCACTAAATATTTTAACTGTTGGTGGCCGATACCAGGATTAATTGTCTGGGTGGGGTTGTACATTAAAAGTGCATTCTGAGCTAAATTGACAAAACATTTCATCTGTTTCATTTTTGTGGCTTATATTACTGAAAAGTCTTGAAACCAAACTAAACATTTTCTTTTGACTGGTTGATTCTTGGTTTCTTTACACCCTAATTAACTGCCAGGGTCATATCACGGACAGTGATGGTGATAGAATCGATGAGATAAGGTGCCTATTTGTAGCAATGGGACCTAATTCCCTCTTTATAGTGCTGCCTCACTGAGATATCATGTCATAGGCCCACGTGATATTCCACCCAGTCATATAATCCTGACACTGGGCCTACCAGTTATTATTTTGTGGTTCTAACTTCTTACTGAGTACTAGGCAAGTAGAAACCATTTTTAAAGTCTTTGGTGTGACTTGGCCAGGGTTTGAACCGACAACCTCACACACTCGAAGCAGTTCCTACCTACTGGAGAAACTGAGTCTGGTTTTGACAAATTGTGTGACTGTTTTTACACTACATATGATTGTGTCTAAATCGATTTGGGAAAGTCTCCATCCAAAGAATGCACAGATGATGATCTGAAATTTGTCACATAGTATAATGAACTGAATTATATTTGAAATTGCTGACTGTAGTAAGCCAATAAAACTGCCAGGAGATCATGCCCTTGTTGTCTGGCTTTAAACAGAAGAAAGAAAAACTGAAACTAAGTCTGAAAGTTAGAAAAGCCAAAGAAGTTTTGATCTGGAGGCAAAAACTCTTTCTCTATACAAAAAAAAATCCCATTCCTTCTTACAATACCTTTACCATCTAATTCAGAGGTGATTCAAACTTTTCCAAGTATAATATCAATTTTACTGGAAGAGATGTACTTCATACTACAAAACGTACAAAACAAAAACTAGTTCTGAATAGCTCTAAGATATATTTGATGATATAAAACATAGAAAAACTAGCTCTGAATCAACACAGAATGAAAATAGCTCAATTAGCTCAGAATGCAACTGGAAGGGGTTAAAGGGATGTTCTTGTGATCGACGACGTCGCCACTGGGGATGTTGTAACTCCCTGCCTAGCCTGCCAAATTCGCGATGTGACCAATAACATCGGCGGATTACGTTCCAAAAGTAAAATAAACACAGCGCCACCCGTCGCATCGTTAGGCTTAAATCATCAAGAATGTCCCTTTAACATTACCTTTAGCCTTGGTGACATGGGGGATGCCATGAGCTGTGGTGTTTTCATAGAACCGGGCCCACGTGAACTCTACTGCTGATTCGTCATCATCGTCCGCTCTGGAGTGACATTGAAACAAGTCTGGTCTGACTTCAGATCCTACAGGAACCACTTTATTATTGCTATAAAATGGTGAAGCATTAAAGATAGGTGCCACATCTCAGAAGAATTTGCATGGTCTTGCAAGACTTTTAGTGAATGTGGGATGAATTCCCAAATCAAGTTTAGATAACCTTAAAATTCTTGTACAAATATTTTTAAAAGATTAAAACCAAACCATGCATGCAATGCAACCACCAAACAATACTTGTTAAAGGTGTTTCGCTATGTGACAAACAGAAATATATAAATGCAAACATTGTAGGGTCATAGGGGGCTTCCATTAAGTATAATATTATCATACGCACAAAATGGCCAAGGGGGAGCCTGAGTTTGTTTAGATATGTGTCTGTTCCTGTATAATTCCAATGTGTTCTTCTATCAAAGGGTGGGTGGAGGGGTCTGAATTGTGCATACATATTCAATGGAAGGCTCAATAGTGTCGTGAGGCCTGAACCTCTGGCAATCTTCACAAACCTTATCAAAATCAACAGTTAGGCCATAATCAACATTGTGGTGTAGTTTTGGACTATATAGCTAGACAGCCTAAATTTGACAGCTATATACAGCCGATTTTCTTAAAAAGTGGCAGGTGACACAGGACCTTAATGACAGGACAAACAGGTAACTGGTGACTATCAACAGTGACATTTCTTGAATAAGACACATAACATTAAATTTTGCAAAAATGATATAAGAAACAGGGGGATACAACAGTGGGATGTTTCATAATAACCCCCATAGCTATGTAGGTTTTATTTGTACTTATGGAAACTGAATGAGAGTTTATTTTAAAACTGTTATGCACAGCTGTTTCATAACAAGATTCACTTAAATTGACCCAGAACTTGCATAAGAGGACCCAAAACTCATGTAAATTGACCACAAACTCCTTTTTACCCACTCAAACTTACGTAAGCAAAAACAAAACTCATGTAGCTACGGCACCCCAAAAGGTGATCTTAAGTTCATGAAAAGCAAAACACACAGATGTTTGCTATGAAACAGGCCACAGATGCACTTTTTAAATTCAACACAATCCATTGGGTCCCACCATTCAGGGCCACTTTATTTACCTCTGGTTGTTTTCTTTCTGTTCGGGCGATGTTCTGACGTTTTCGATGGCCAGGACTGGTGAGACTGATGTAGGCTTCAGGTTCCGCACATCACTTGTACCTCTGGGGTAGAACACAGTCTCCATGCTGTCCTTCCTACCATTCTCTACCCAGGCTATCTGAGGCATGTCTGGTATCAAACCCCGTTGGCCCGTTGCACAATGGGTTTCCTAGTAACGAAAATGATTTTATTAACGAAATTGATATTTTCGTAACAATGATCGTTTTGCAACCATTTTTTTTTCTATGTTTAGAATTCCCCCAGAAAACTGTAACTTTTACTGAATTTTCTCTAATTTTTTCCCATTTTACATCAATTTACAGAAATCAATTTCATTCATTAGAATCAGAGATTTTACTATTTTTGTAAAATCGTAACAACGAAACTTTTTGCTAAGATATCTTAACTTGATCCTCACAACAAAATTTTATTGTGCAACAGGCCACGTGGCCCGTTGCACAATACCTATCATAACAACGCAAGCCATCAAATTAACAACACCTCTTATAGTAACTTTGCATGTTATAAGGCACGTTTTGACCCTCAAAATAAAGCCTATTTAGAATGCTGTAAAAGACATGGTTGTAATCTTTACAGGAACTAGTTCTAAGTGCCCCTTTTTACATCAATTTACAGAATTCAATTTGATCCAGTAGAAACAGAGATATAGGGGTTTTGCAACAATGATATTGTTACTAAGTTATCTAAGTTACTAAGATATCCTTAAGGTTTTCAAAATGCAAATCCGTGCTGTTACAATTGTTTTGACCGCATTTTGATCACATTTAATTGAATGATAAACATATTTCCACCACTTACCTTACCTCCTATATATTTGAAAAGCTGAGGGACACAACTATTATTTGCCTAAAACAGAATTTTGAAATAATGATCCCAAAATGTCCTTCTGACACATTTGAAATCACATTTATCGATAAAGTTGGATTCACTCACTGTTCAACAGCAATGACTCTTGCTGTGTGTACCAACCCTTTCAACAGAGAGACCGGTATGTGACGCACCACAGTTGTGTATTAGATCTTGCTGTTTCCAGAGCTTCTTAAGGACATATATCCTTGTAATGCTTCCTTCTTGTACAAAAATCCAGCATAATAATTTTTCTTATAATGTTCCTTGTGGGTAAAAAATCCCAGGATTTTAAATGTAATTATCTATCCTTGAACACTACTTACAGGACTATTCACCCAGAAGAACAGCCACAATTCAAAAGGGGGACCAATCAGACGGACGCATTTACAACAGGGAAGTCGTTCGCTGTGTCAAAACTCTTGGTGTCATTATACAACGGGCCACTGGAGTTGACTCCTGGCTGTAATGCTAATGCTAATATTACTGCCCAAACTACTTTCTAAAACAAATACATTGCCAATGGAAATATGCAATAGACATATGTCTTGTCAACATGTGACAAGTAAGTAATGGTATCACTATTCATGTTTCTTAACGAATGCACTTAAGTGCCATGGTAGCACAAAGCATAATCAATATGATTCTTATGTAGAGGCTAGAGACATCACCATTATATAACTATTAATAGTGGTACCCATTTAGCAACCATACCATCTAATAGCTTAAAAGGGGATACCCATTAAGCATTTCAGCAAAGATTTCTGTTGGAAACAACCTAAAATGTTGCTATGCACAAACTCATAACACAAAAGCATGTCCCCCCTCTCTCTCTAGACCTAAGTTGCAAGTCTGCAAAGCTGTGAGTCCCAATCCAAATTTTCCATTTACACTAGCATTGTTGCCAAATTGTTTAGGGGTATACTTTTACCTTAAATGGCTCTTCCAATAAAAAGATCACTTGGGCCACTAAACCATTTTTACATATATTAATCAGAAATCATCTTTAGGGTTACCCCTGATCTTCCAGATGATAGTTGGCTGTACAACCAACAGCAAGTATATTACACAGATTCAATTGACATATACATAGAGATATACACCTTATTCAATGGAATGAATCTACATATTTTTGTTTGTCATTTTGTTGTATTTTGATTACCATGAATGTACCTACTGGGCCAGCTCACCTTACACATATGTCTGCCTTTGGCATTGACCAACATTCAAATAAATATGTATATTAAGTTGTTGATAAATTATGATTAATAATTCTGAAGGAAATCTTGAAAAGTGTTCTGTTACATAGTGTTCATGAAAGTGCTATCAACTTGTAAGGATTCCATTTATGATATAAAACTTATTCATGCTTTGCAAGTTCTTTAGTCTGCTGACACCATTGTATGGTGACAGAAAAACTACCCCTGGGACAACTACCCCTGGGACAACTACCTCCTAGGACAACTATCCCTTAGGACTATTACCCGTGGGACTATTATCACCTTAGGACAACTACCCCCGGGACAACTACCCTTTAGGACAACTACCTCTTAGGACAATTACCCCTATGAGAAGAACAATTGCCTCCATAGGACAGCTATCCCTATAGGACAACTACCCCACTAGATAGGACAATTACCCCTACAGATAGGACAACTAACCCAAATGGTAGGACAACTACCCCTATGATAGGACAACTACCCTTATGATAGGACAACTACCACCCTTGATAGGACAATTACGTCTATTGGTAGGACAACTGCCGCCATTGGTAGGACAACTACCCCCCTTGATAGGACAATTACCCCTTTTAGAAGGACAACTAACCCCATTGGTAGGACAACTACCCCCCCTTCATAGGAAAATTACCTCCTTTAGTAGGACAACTACCCTCATTGGAAGGACAACTACTCCCATTGGTAGGACAACTACCCCCATTGGTAAGACAACTACCCCGCCATGATAGGACAATTACCCCCTTTAGTAGGACAACTACCCCCATTGATAGAACAACTACACCCATTGGTAAGACAAGATAAGATGATTTCCCTCCTTCTCTGGACACCCAGGGCATCTCCCCATGGCCTTCCCCCTCCTTGCCCAGCGCTGAACACTCAGGGCAGGTCCTACCAAAGGGGGTAATTGTCCTACCAATGGGGGTAATTGTCCTATCTAGAGGGAAGTTGTCCTGTAGGGGTAGTTGTCCTATAGGGGTAGTTGTCCTACCCATAGGGGTAATTGTCCTAGGGGGTAGCTGTCCTAAGAGGTAGTTGTCCCAGGGGTAGTTGTTCTATGGGGATAATAGACCTAAGGGGTAATAGTCCTAGGGGGGTAGTTGTCCCAGGGGTATTTGTCCTCGGGGTAGTTGTCCCAGGGGTGATTGTCCTAGAATCCATTGTATGCAGATATGGCGTTTACTTAATAGGTTAAGAAAAGTAGTTGTACTAAGATTCTCACAGTTTAAGATTCTTGATAAAGAAAATCACCAATCCCTATAATTTTACTCTGAGCAGGGCATTTGGCCAAAAACAATTCACAAAAATTCAGTACCCGTGAAAAGTAAAAACCCAAGATTTTCTATTGTATGATGTGAGTGTCCATGAAATTCCATGGAATTTTCTTTTAGGTGATTACCCCATTTTCTTGGTTACATTCTCACAGTGTATAAATTGCAGCAACAATGCCATCTTTTAAATACACTCTTTCATCCGTTACATAATAAGTCTCGCAACAGCAAACAAGTATATGGTCAAACTCTCGCCGTTGTTCAAACATCCAGAATTGATTTTCACCCACTTCTGATATTTTTTTGGGGCTTAGAATTTAGGGAACTTTAGGCCTAAATGTCTATTTTTCAGGACGGTATAAGCCTATCCCAGTTTACACCTACATTATGGTTTTATATGAAATATTTTCAAAATTGCCTCCACACTCGTTCCCTGAAGACAGTTGTACAATACAAAATTAACCAAAGCAATTTGGTTGACATTTTGCTCCTGAAATTTGTAATGTAGCTTTATATTTTTCCCATAGGAACCAATAGTAAAGCCTATCAGCTCAGCCTATAATGTCAAACCCCATTTTGGCCTAAAATACTGCATTTTGATTGGCTGGCAAACCTGCAAATTTGTTAATTGATAAAATTTTATTAATCATGATGTTCAAGCAGTATTTGAGGATATAGAAAAACATAATTCTTGCTTATTTCAGTAATACCAGCTCTTGGAAACAAGGATGACGTCTACAGTCGATCCCCATGGGTCGTACAGCCCACCAAGGACGCCCCCTAAGGTGCTTCTTTATTTTATCACCCAAGATAAAGGGGGTAGTGTTTATTGACAGGACATACGTACCCCTCATCATTCTGAGTATTTAAAACATATTTGGACTATTGCTTGGGTAACAAAATAGAGAAGCACCCTTGGGGTCATCCTAGGGTGGCTGTATGACCCATGGGGATTATATGAGCCTCAGGCTTCACCCTCTGTATGTGACAATCCCCCAGGACCCCCACCATGGTGCTCCTTATTATAGGACTTGAACCCCTAGATAAGGATATCCCTACCCCAATGCCAGTAACATCAGCAATCATGACTAGTGAACCACTTAACTAAATAATGATAACGATTCAACCATAAGAGCTAGTAAACTCTTTATTAAGCAAACATATCATATACATCACAAATAAACTACATTAGTTCAGTAGTAGGTGTGTAGAAATTCATAACCAACATGGACATTATCCTGTCCATGTAGTATTTTTTTTTCAGATCTAGTTTTTTTTCTGGGGAATTAGTACATTAAGTTCACTGTGGGGCTTAAACACCAGTCTTCTAGATTTGGTGCCTGATTTTCTTTATAGATCTCAAGATTGTTTCATTTGTAATTGCAGGCATGCTTTTAAAGATTGTGTTTTGCAATTTCTGTAATCTATCTAAATGTTTCCTTGTAAGATCTAGCATAGATAACATCAAAGTAATCAAAGTATGATGTAACCATGGTTTGATGTATTTCCTTTATGCAAAATAAGTTTGTGTACATATAAAATTTGAATTTAGGATTTTATCAAGAGTGACATCAAGATACCTAGAAGTTGTGACTTGTTGGATTTTATTAGGATTAAACCATCTCCAAAGGAGATGCAAATATGAGTGTTGGAAATAGATGAAGTCAAGATAATAATAAGAGTTTAAATCACAACCCACTGGACCCTCCCCCCCCCCAAGTCCAACCATGCCATTGCTCATGTTACATCAGTGCGCACCTGTTTGCTACTTTGGGTTCTTCATTTGGGATGACCAGTGTCTGTGCTTTGATACATGCTTGATCATAACCCTTGCTACCCTCAGTTTCCATTGATATTTGTGAAATGTTTCATTCAATCTCAATATAATTATGTTACCTCAAGTTATTGTTGTCCGGGAGTGGAAACCACCATTATGACAATAGAGCCCCTTTTGGTAAAGGAATACTACCCTAATAACATTATCAACCCCACATCTTTATTGAACAGCTTAAATACCATACTTTTGGCATATATCCACTGCCATGTTGCATATTGAACAGTTCAAGATACGATTGTTCCAAATTTCCTCATACCAGTTTTACATATCAATGATATACTTTCCTATAGTCACATTTCCTCATTTCATACTAACCCCCATATATTGTTTGAACCAGCACTATTCAATATGAAGAATTATAAGATCAAGATTCTCTAAAATATTAAATTTGTGCAAGGTTGTCTTTCATTGGTCTTGTCTTTAGAAGCTGTGCAAAGAGAAAGGAAAGATGCTCAACTTAAGGTATTAATTTTTAATGTTACCAAACTATGACTCATTCCAATCAAAGAGGATGGCACCTAATCATAATCTATTTAAATAAGCTGCTTTTTTTTCATACGTTTTGACTTTTGCTTTATCTGAAACATATCTTAATGGTGTTTGTCATCTCTTTGCATATCTAAAGAATATCCCTTTAACTACTTTATATATATATTTCTAGTCAGATAGCTATGAAATATACATTTAAAATTTGCCTTTCAAACTCACTAAATTCCAGCAAATTTCTTGCAGAGAAATTTCAAGTGCAGTTGTAGCTAGTACCTTAGATAATTGGGTTGTCACAAGTTGCATTTGGAATTTAAATAACACCCTTGTTGCATGTCACAATGTATTATCATCTAGCCCCATTTTCACAATTACCATAAACAGTGACATCTCACAAAAGATTTAGTTAGTGTGTTTGATAATGTCTTATCTGTTTCCTGTTTTGTTGCATTCTGTGATCTGGGTCTAGTGGCAGAACTAATTCAATATCCTTCACTTTTACCATTGTAATATGCAACCAGAGCCATACATCCAGTGAAACCAAGGTCATATAAGAGCTCCACAAACTCTAGCAGGGTCATAGCTGAGAAACCCATGTAAAGTCCAAGGACACCGCCCATGTCAGAGAACAGGTCAGACCACTGAAACGGTGGTAAATAATGATATTTTAGACAAGACAATTTTTGTACCAAGTATAAATTAGAATTCTGCTTAGTTGGAATTACAAATTGAGGATATACTTTCTTTCTGTTAGAGTAATTCAAATACAAAGAATAAGAAATCGAAACTGTTAAATGTTAAAGGCAAATTCACCTACAGAATAAATAATCATCAAGTTAAGTTGTGGGAAAATTGAAGGACCACCTACATCCGTTTGTATAAAGTTATTGGAAATACTCACTGCGTAACTTGGGATTTCTGTCATTTTATGAATTGTGAAGTCATTAAAGTAAACTTCTAGTTTTGCCATGTTGCGCCTCACTCCATTATAAAGATTTCCTTCCTTGAGTAGGCTTTCCAATCTTGGAGGACTCTCTTTGATAAGGTTGTAAATTGTAGTACCGGGTTCCTAAAGAAGGTGGTCAAAGTGTTGACCGTGAAGCATTGAAACAGATGTTACAACAGCAAATATGCAAATATGCAAAAAGTAATAGCAGTAAAAATAATTATAATCTGTCCAAACAAAGTACTTTTGACTCAAAAGATCTTGTATACATCTGTACATAATAGGTACAATACTTAACCATGTGCAAAAATGAAATAGGCTTAACTCTGGCAGCAGAAAATCGTAGCATTAATTCAGTTAGTTTTAAGTCTTCACTTTAATGATATAGTGTCATGACATAATGGAAATGCAAACATCCAATGTGACTGGTCTTTAAAAGTTTAGCTCCCTGTTCCTGAACTGAAATCCTTCATAACCAAAATATGGGCCCATAGGTGAAAATCACTCAATGTTTAGTATAGATATCAATCATATTACACTCTACCAAATGTTAAATTGGGATGAACATGGTTTCCTGATTTCCCATGACTTACCACAAGTGGTTTTGAAGGCCATGAAATTGATGAAATTGTTGTTTCATATGAAGTTTTGCTAAGAAAAAAAAATGGAATAGTGTTCAATCAAAAATTTAAAAGCAAAAATGTAGAGCTACATCTGGTCAGCAAGTTCATTTTGTGTTCCTTTTATTGTGCCATAGTGATAGTTCTAGCTACATATTATAACTATTGTTTTATATGAAGTGTTGTAGATTAACAGGACACTTATTGTCTTTATACTCTGAATATGCCATTAAAGTTGCATTTTGGTGAATTTATGAGAACATAGGAAAAGATGAACTAACAGGATGTAACAGAAAATGTTTAGGTTTTGGGGTTGTTTCTTTTGTCCAAGATTTAAATAGTGGGTGGTGTATTGGCTTCTCATACCTCTTTCAATATTTTGATCAAATTCAAAAGTAGCCAAAGAGAATAAAATAGTACTCATGTGTACAATTATGTAATTGCTCAATGCATTTACTTGTTTCTAAAATGCCACAACAACTACCAGGAAATCAATGCTATCCTCTGAAATTTTGAAATATCCCCGGAAAATATCTGAACTACTGAAAAAGAATTAACTGCACTTACCTACAGGGCGTAGGACAGTCACACTGAATCATACCACTTACGAAGTTCTTTTTTACAGTGTCTGAACAGTTAGCTAAATGAAAAAATAAGTCATATTGGTGAAATATCATGGAATAATTGTGTTTCCATTGCTACATTGTTTTCAAACAAATAATGGAAATACGTGAATACTCTTTTCTTCAAAACATTATTACATTTTATTTTGGTTAGGGCCTTGATAACTTTCTATTGAAATACAAAATGCACATTTTGCCCTTGTACAAGAATTTTAATAGCAATATGTCTTATCAGTATTCATTTAAGAAATTGACCAAAATCATATGTAGCCTATATGTGAATTTGAACAATCTAATATTCTAGGTTGGGGCTTTCATTAAGTCTGTATACACATTTTCAAGAGTTTGAGATCCCTCAACATCTCTTTGGGCTAAAGTATTCATTGAATTTGCTCAGGAACATATGCACATTTTAAAATAATTTCAGACCCCCTTCCCCTTATTTCTGTACATACTTTATAGAAGGCCACTTAGTACATGGCTTAGTGAATTGCTGTACATTGTATGTAGGCAGACCAAGTTACCTGAGCAAAATGAAAGGTAAAGTTTATTTGCTATACAATATATCTTGATAATTTTCTAGAATCCACACCTTGTGTAACGTTCCTTACTGTACAGGTTTCCATTTTTGCATCATGAAACATCTTGAACGCTTTTCCAGTGTGCGGTAAACTTGGTTCTGCACACTGACAGTTGTCAATCATGTTGCGTTGGTAGCAGGTCTTAAAACATGCCTGAAATAGATGTGTGAGGAAATAGAAATTGAGTTTGCTGGTGGAAGCATACCCAGGTATGCGACCATAAAATTTGTGATTTAGTGCCTCTCAACCCTATTAGTGTGTCCAGAAAAATGTTACGAATATACACGAACATTTATGAACATTTATGAACATAAAAAAAAACTTGTACAAAGTACATATCTTTGTACATAATATATTCTTTTATCTACTAAAAGAAGAACTAAAAGAAGTACACATACCCTAAATATGTTGTAAAAGAAAGATGTCATGGATATCAAACAGGCACATTTCTAAGCAAAGGATAAAATAGTGACATAAAATGGTTATGAATTGTGAATAGACAGGTCTAAAAGACACACCTTTGTACTGTAACCAACACCATAAAGCTCCTCATACACGTTTCTGGACCAGTCCACCTCCATGGATGGGACACAGGGCTCAAGTTTGGTAATGACTGACTGAAATAGTTCAATATGAGTTGTATTACATTGCAGGTGAAACAACCAAATGACAACAAAATGTGTCTTCATAATTCAAAATTATCAAGGAATGTTTTAGAGCCATTCTGTATAGTATCTCTTACTCAATAACAAGTACACTAATTATGTAAAAGTGTCTCAAATCACTAGAAAGATTCTTCTTTCTATTATTATTATATATGATATTTCCTTAATTTAAGCTCATTTTGCCCAAATATATTCATAATATAATTGTGCTCATGCAATACAATCTATACCCTTCCCACAACAAATAAGCATATTCATTAGACCAAAGTATTTTCATACTGCTTTTATTCCAATGGATGTTAAGTGGCCAGTAGGTATGAAGATTCCTTCCTCATCGGGAAATGGCATTTCACCTTGGGGATGAACCAGGACTCTCATGCCGTATCCATCTTCTGCCCATTGAGTATATTCATCTCGAACAGTATCCAGCACCATTTTAAGTCCTAATCCAAAGCAGAGAAAGAAAATGGTCATTCATATTGATTTTCATATTAATCACTCAACCAAAAATAAAATATCTGCTTGTATAAAGAATAACATGGGAAATGTAAAGTCAAATCTGATGAAAATGGATAGATATCATCCCATCTTTATTCAATATGTTTTGATATATGATTTGATCAACTGCATTGTATAAAACATACCATGATTAGATCCCGTTTGTGTTGCATATAGAAAATTACCATCCTGTCCTTTAGCTCCGTTGAATGTGCAGCATATACCATATTTGTCATTAAAGGTTTCTTTAAACCTGACCAAATAGACAACACAGTCCTTTATCATTTCATTTATTAGTTAAAATATTGAGCTGTCTGAACAATCAAGTGAATTGTTTCCACACTACAAGTGCTGACTTATTTCAAAAAGATTATTTTTGTTCTCTTTCAATGGCTATTTAAAAAAATCATACTTTGAACAATGAAGTGACTAAATTGTATATTTCCAGCCACCTTTAGCCTCTTGTATAATAGCTCATAAAACAGTAAATATATCAAATTAAATTCTTGTTTTGGATTAAAATCTTTTCACTGAGGCATACTGGAAGGCCCCTGAACCTGAAAGCGCACTTTATTTCAAATTGAGTTTGAAGAAACTTTAATGTCAATCTTAAATACTTACCTGCTTTTGGTTTACTCTGAGTTATTTTTTATGGCTGATAAAAAGCCATTTAGGGAGTCTAGTGTCCCTCACAATCCGATGGTTCCCCATAAAATTCTTTTGAAATATTTACGTAAGTTACTTACTTGGCACCAATAGCTTCTCGATCATACTCAGAATGTACAATCATCTCCTCAATCTGGAAGCCGAGCTTTTCCTTCTCTGCCAAAGGAAGTTCGAACAAATCCCTCTGCATTTTCCTTAGGTCCTTTGGTTTCTGGTCTTCAGGTGTTTCATTCGCCTTGGGTAGTTTTACCTCCATACTTACATTGGTACCGTCCAATCCAATTGTACTGACATTAGTACTGGGTGGAGGGCGGAAAGAGAATTGTTCTGAAGGGGTCACTTGATTGTTCCTGTCCTGCTCTGCATAATATTAAATGTTAATGAAATGGAATCATATAAGTAAAAAGAAAGTTTATCTATACTATATCTGGGTTTAAGTAAGTTGTAAATGGAGTTGTCAGTAAGATGCTAAATTTTTCATTCTCATCGCAAGTTCTTCAAGCTTTTTCAATACCTGCTTTTAGAATATAAACAAACTTGGTCAGCCACTCATATATATGTGTTTGTATGACCGTATAATATTTGTATGCATGCACATATTATTCTAAAGAAATGCACAATGAAAGCATCAGGATATGTGAGTGAGATGTATGTACCATGCTCTGTCCTAATAGTTGTCCCTTACAGAGAGCTTATAAAACAACACTTAAACATCTGGAATGTCAAGAAAGTTCCTTAGATTTAAAAAACAAACTATATTACAAAGAGACACAACTTACCTTCTGCTTTCAATCTATCAAAGAGAGACTTGACTGAACTTTGCTTATAGCCATTGGCATTGCAAACTGTGACAGCAGGGAAAGGGACACGTCTTTTTGATTCCATTTCTATTGTGACCTGAGCATCATTTCGGAGATATTTAGTGAGATTATCACAGGAGTTTAGGATAAGAAGAACCAGCATGGCAAGGGATGCCAACATCCAAAGGATCTTCCTTGGAATGCCTGGAACATTAATATTAAAATGAATAGCCATGATAGAATTGAGTTCCTTCCATGAAACAATGCTGGTTATAAATATCAAATCTTGCAAGAATTGGCAGAACTCTTTCATATTCATATCTTTCATTTGCTTTTTAACAAATATTTTATGCAGAAAATATATACTCTTCAAAAGTTTGTATACTTCACCAGTAAGTGATTTATCAGGCATTGAAGCAACAATAAATTAGGGTTTCAGTTATAACTAAAACATTAGTATAGTGAATAATTTGACTAATGTTACTTTGAAATATTCCACTATTATATTTGTAAAATACATGAAAAATTGATATTATCATTTATTGACATGGTTTTTGTATGTACTTTTATGTCCAAGGACAAAGGAATGGTCAATGGTTGCAAAAAGAGGAGGATGTAATCATACTCATTACCCTTTGCCCTGGTCACATGGGGTATGCCATGGGCTGTTGTGTTTTGGTAAAATCGGGCCCATTTGGCTCCTAGTGCTGATTCTTCCTGACTTTCATTTGCATATTGGCCTTGAGATGGCAAGTCAAAGGACTGCTCCAATGTTGTAATACCATCCAGAAAACTGTCAAGAGAAACACTGTTATGCTTTGTGGTGATTAAATCTAAATTTTGTGAGTATGGTTAATGATTAGTTAAAGGACCAAGTTTTTGGGGCTAGATTTACTCAACTTAAACAGGTCTGGGCTAACACAGAAATTTGGAACGTCCTGTGATAACACAATGTCCCATAATCCTGGACACATTCTTAGTTGAGCTAATTATAGATAACCCTCCCCACTGTCATACATCAAAATCGGTATGACATATCTATACTCTAAAACATTATTTCTAAATATATTTATGACAGAACTATTATAAAATTATACACGACATATTCAAAATTAACAAGTACTAAACTATACCCTTAAAGTAGGTCTAACTACCTTTACAAGGTCCAGGTGGATACACCTTCCACCTGGAGCCTGACCAACCAATCAGGACCCTGGAGGCCCTAGCAGAGGGAACTTTGAATGCACCACTCTGGGCAGTGGGAGTCTGGACACCAAGGCGAACACATGTCCTTTGTGTAACAGCCTAGGCTCAGGCCTATGGTTAATAACCTGTGACTGAAGAATTAATACAACAACATCTCAACACTACTCCTGCCTTCATCTCCATTACTCCCCTAAACAACATCCAAAATTAAAAAGTACTACCCCAAAACTTAAAGTACTTCACCGTGACTGGCCTCCAGGCCCAACCTAGAAACAACAATAAAAAGGTGCAGAACATCAAATAGCCTGACTTATCAGGACAATACAACTTCATGGGTCGTCCTGTTTAATCAGGACAACCCAAGATTTGGGGATGTTCCTATTTTCCTTGTTGGCTAAGACCTGTTAAAGACAGTTTTAGAAAGCTAGGAGTTTTACTTTGATAATCTATAATGAGAAGTATATGAATGTTATGAATAATATAGATTTATATGTTTGGGGCCTCTTTTTTATATCATGTTATTTAATAAATGCCAGTACTGATACTAAGGTCGATAATAATGTTAATCAGATAGAGGAAGATTTCATGTTTTGAGGTTACAACTCATAGAATAAGCCTTTTTCCACATATTAGGTTTCCCAGTAGGAATCCAGGGTGGGGGTCCCTTTGGGAGCCTCCTGAAAAGAATGTGTCCCCGGCAGCCCTCTGCTGTTCATAGAAGGTGAAATATGGGGAGATGAATGCCTGCTCTGAGCCTGGGAGGTTGTGGGGTTCCACTCTGGCCAAGTCACACCAAAGACTTTATCAAAGGGGAGTGGTTACCACTTGCCTGGCACTTGGTATGAAGTAGCTACCATGACACATAACTGGTCAGCCTTATGTCAGTATAATGTGACTGGGTGGGATATCATGTGGGCCTTTGACATGGTATGTCAGTGAGGCAGAACTATAAGGAGGGCATTGGGTCCCATTACAACAAATAGGCATTTCATGTCATAGATTCGGTCACCATCCATGTGACATAAAATTAGCTGAAAAGCATTATCTTGTGCAGTCCGGAAAGAATCCTAAAGCATTGGCCAGATGTTAAACTACCCATCAACGTATTGATTGACATAGACAATGTTATTGTTCCAAGGCATTACCCACAACAAGAAACCAAGAAAGTTAGATATTGATTTGATGAAGTTGTTATGAAAGATCAGCCAACATCCAATGTTTTATATGAATCAATATATTATATGAATCAAAAATCAGTATTGATCTGATGATCTGTGAAATCTGTTCTAAAGAACAATTGTAAAATATGTTCCATTTAAACTTCTCACATTTAGTTCTTATCAATGAGAGATATAGGGAGTAAGATCTGCTATTAAACCATATTTCAGAAATGGTACAATAATGTTGTCATTATATCAATACATGATCCATGATTTTATAAGTAATATATATACATCAAGTTTCAAAAACTATACTTGTGTCTTCTTTATCAAGTTCCTTACTTTGTGTTTTTGGTTTGGAGATTATGTTGCTGTAGGATAAATGCTGGTTCGTTGTCAACTCCACCCTCTAGAAATGAGCCTATAGAGATAACAGTATCTCTCCTTTTCCCATCACCGTTCATTCCGATCTCAAGTACATCAGTTTTACAAATGTTGTCTGATGCATTAGGCTCATTGTCAATCTTATTATTAACAAGCCATCCTAGTAAAGGCATGGTTGACAATCTATGTTGATAGACAAAACTTAATGCTTGACCTATGGAGGCTGAGGCAGTTCCAGAAGTGGCATGTGAGTGGAAGCTGAGGGCTATTGTGTAGTTGGTTCTCAATAGTGGAAGTGCACAAATGATTGAAGGGGAAATACTATCTGCTCTGACAAAACTCACAGAATCTGCCTATCGAACAATTGTTTACTCCTGGCAGTGGTTTACATAATAGTCCCTTGGACAGATCAATAGAATAAATAAACCTGAACCCCAGTCTCTATCTAAATTGTTGCTGTGATATGTTTGCTTCATCAATGAAATGTGTAACAAATGGACAACAAAGGAATAATTGATGACCTAAAGAGAGTGAGTGAGTGTTGGTCGTTTTACACCATGTTGGCAACAAAGGCCATATTCATGGCAGTTATTGACCTATATGGCAGGTTAAGTAAACCATCCCTTTCTTGATGTATAACCTTATTCTGATACACTAGAGAAAAATAGCAAAAAATGGACTTTCAGATTCAACACTGTTGAATATCTTCACCCTGTGGTTTTCCAACAGGTTAAGATTAACACTTTGAATTCATATTGTTAATTATTGATATGCTATCCCCAATTTATAATCATTAGGACTAATTCTGATGAACAATATAACTTTCTGAAACATGTTAATTCGTCCATGATTTTAATGTCTTAATAAATATGAAAGTCTACACCAAGCCGTTGTTGAATTGGATTTATTTTCCACAACTTTACTAGAGAAAAATTGTTCAAGTCTGGTTTATAATAAAAAAACAGCTTTGTATTCAAAAAGCTTGCTATAGAGATATTATTTCTTAAAGGGGCCTAAAACCAATATACTTTACAAAATTCTCAAAACTCAGGTAAGTATAGAAAGATGAGTCTCGTCAAGGTCATTGTAAAGTATCAACTTAAAACAGGCTCAAATAAAGTAGAATTCCATGAAAGATGGTAATCTTTCCATTTCTTTGTAAATGATGAGATATGGTAATATTTCCATTTCTTTGTAAATGAACCCTATTTTTGCAGATCCACATTAATTGAGTTGAGCAAGGTAAAAATGTTTTCAATTATTATTTCTACCAATGGAAATGGATTTCTATGATTATTTGAAATGGAACATTTCATTTTGGATATCTTATAAATCATCAGATGTTATAAAAAGCATGAATAGCTTGACTCTCAATGCTTTGAGATTAATCTTACCACAGAGAGAAGCATTTGTGAATCTCCACTTTAAAGTTTGGCCAGTGGTCGCACACAATGTCCTAGTTATTCTCTGAGGGGGCCCATTATAACTCTTCATATAATGTTTTCATAGTTTACTAAGTTAATCATAGTAAACATCTGGATGGAGAATGTAGGGTGCACAAAGTAGTTAGCAAAAACAATATAATTAGTTGTACATGAATAAAGTAAAGAAACAGTCACCAAATTGCAGAAGCAATATCATAAAGGTATTTGAAATTATATGTGTTACCACATTAAGTAATGTAAATACAGCATGGGCTTCTTCTGGCAGGCAATATATACCTGGTTAGCTATAGCAGACAGGTTGCATCTCCTAGCGAGCACCACTGCTTAGGATAAAATCAATAATCGGACTGATATATAAAGGTGGGAGAA
Source organism: Lepidonotus clava (assembly GCA_936440205.1). Taxonomy (NCBI): domain Eukaryota; kingdom Metazoa; phylum Annelida; class Polychaeta; order Phyllodocida; family Polynoidae; genus Lepidonotus; species Lepidonotus clava. The sequence goes on along the minus strand of OW387143.1, from coordinate 50,133,659 downwards.
CATTATTAGATACCGTTTGGAACAGTACAAGTCTTAAGGATTCGGGGTTTTGGATAGCCATGTATACGGACATCTGGTGACTAGTGAGATAACTGCACTGTTGCATGAACACGTGAAGCCGGGCGGACTCCATGGAGGAAACTTGTCTTCATGTAATGTGATTGTAAACCTAGGATTTTATAGGCTACGACTACACTGGCAATTGTACGCAATTCTCCCTATCACGGATAGCTGATTTACTGTATTTTAGGCACCTTCAGGTTAATTTGGACTGATTTTGTCGACAAAACACAGGAAAACTTATAGGAAATATACTAATATATGCCAGACATCCATCTGTAATAAAGGAATTTTCAAACCATTTAGTAAAATAGTAAATTATACATGATATGAAATGGAAAAATCATGGATACTATTTTTCCATCATTGTAAACCACAAATATCTCATGATTACTCTAAATTTCTATAGTTAAGCCTTGTGACACATTTCCCAGCATGCATCCTGATTAGGGCTAAACTGCAGGTAAAATTCAAGAAATTGGCTATCCGTGGTTGGGAGAATTGATATATCCACTAATAAACTTGACTCTCAGCAAAGCATTGTTTGCGTCATGGATATGAACACCCATCTCACTTGACTAGTAAACATAAAGGAAGTTTAACTAAGACGATTCGACTGCTAAGCGATAACGATTTCCAGTTAATAGTTGATGCCCTACTTTTCTAAGCTGCATTTCACTATCAACGGGTTGGCATTTTCCTGACGTTTTCCAAACCTGTATAGCTGCATGAATTTCATGTGAGTTCATGATTGTGGTGCTTCAGAGAAGAGAATCCTTTCCATTAATGACCAATTTTGGTGATTTGAGACAGATGTCCCACCTAAGTCAAATTTAGTTAATTATTTCATGAGAAATAGTATTTCTTAGCCTCCCAAAGACATATAGAGCATACAGAGCTCTGATGTTTAGTTGCTGTGACAAGTTCCGTCAAAGTTATAAAGAACCATGCTGTTGCACAGACTAGAAACTGAATAAATCAACCTAGAAGTTTTTTTTGACCTTGCACTACAATGATCTTCCAGAAAAGCCCTAGCAACATACTTTCTTGATGGTCCTGATACTTAAAATAGTCATTTTGTACTAATCTAGATATCAAATACCAAAAATTCATACATTTGAAGACATAACTTTTATTCATACTGGCCTTTGGAAAAGTGACAAAAAGCCAGATGTGTAACAAAAACTTAACCTAGAATTGCAAGCATAAAGGGTCACAATACCTCATCTCAGCAGCTGAAAATGAACTGTAAAAGTTCTTGATTGTCCTAGGATGGTTAAAAATCAACATCCACTGAGATATATGCATAAAACATCAATAATGGAAAGTTTAACTAGTCCTAGCCCTGACATGACCACATTTGGCAAGTTTACTGGGACAGCCCCTTCCTCTTCTCTTAGATTGTTGGGAGCATTCCTCTTCAGGTTCTTAGGAATTTGATTGTCTCTCTATCTTAAGAACTCCTCCTCTAATAGGTGTGGCTTATATCTATAGAAGGAAATCTAGACTGAAATTTCCATATTTACCATTTGTGAAAAAATTTACAGCCTAGAAAAGAACATAACCCTTACCATTGGGAAAAATGAGTTTATGTAAAAAGTACAAAAGAACCACCAGTACAATTTTGACCAAACTCAGTATATAAAAAGTACAGACAGTTACACAAATGTTAGAGAAAAATAAACAACATTTACTGTTTGTGAGACTGGTCATAGTATATAATAATATGAGCATCTAAGCACTATTTGCTAAGATCATTTCAGATAATAGCACTTCATTCAAAGAAAAACTGTGTGCTTTGTACATGCATGAGTCGAAAAACATTGTTTTAAAAACTGTAATATTTTTGTAGTTCTTAAAGGGGCACTTCAGTGAAAAAACACACTTTTTGTGCATATAGAATATGAAATTCCCAAACTGATGGCGAAAACGAAATGCAAATCGGAGCATCAGTTCAAAAGTTATGGACCAAATAAGGGCCTATCAAGCCCTCCACTGGAGACAGCCATTTTGCTTTTATTATCCAGCATGCACTTCACCAACTTATCCAATTGAGGTTCCTGTTTGGGTTTGTGATATATGAATGTCATTTGTTACTTTGCTGTGTCATATTGAGTATAATATACCAACTTACCCATTCTGATATAATCAAAATGGTGAAAACTGAGTATGGCCATAAATTCTAAACTACATAGAAACCGTAACTATGGTGTAGTTTTTCTCTAGCAACCATTTCTAAGATTTGGTATTACCATAGCAACCAGCCATTTAAACATAATAGTACCAGAATGCTGAAAACCCTTCACACTAAACTTATACAATGCATCCAGGTTACTAAGCAACCAATTCTGATGTTGGGTTGCTAAGCAACAGGCTGATGCTAGGCAGAACCAATGGTTACTACACTACTCCATATGAAAACTGTGGGTTGCTAGGCAACCAGTAACAATTGATTGACTCTTAAGCATTGAATTGATACTATTATATCTTTTTTTTTTTATCATTACTGCACAACCGGTGAAAATAAGAAATAGAGGCAGTAATTGGGGAAATACATTTTTTATTTTAAATTTATTGTGGATAATATTAGATAATGTATGAATAGGATTTGATAATCAATTGAAATATGGTGGTATAAGAATTTGTTAAATGATGAATATGATGAATGAGGAAATATAGGAGCGGGTGGGTGGGTAATTGTTGATATGGAGGTAAGGAATGTACTCAATGGCGTTGTGAATGTGATTGAGAAAGGAGGTATAGGGAATTGTTGGATATGTGGTGGTAGTGTGTGAGTGAGTTGATAGGTAGGGGTGTGGTTTATACACCAGGTGGCAGCAATGAATCCCCCTTCAGCCAAAAGGCTGTATGAGGGACCGATTTATATGGTTTTGATAAGATTAAATACCTGAATAGGGGCTGTTATTCTCATGGTGGGGTTGCTGTGCATGCTAATGTTGCCATGGAAACTTTACTATATTAGGATGTAAATTCCTATAAAATTCCTATTACAAAATGTGCCTCAAAGTATCTCCACTAAGGATATGAAGTTTCATGATGTTTCATCGAATAACATTTTCATAAAAGCATTCTTAAAATGAATGAAATACTATAGCTAAGCCTACAGGAATCTAAACAGGAACCACAATTTGGTTTAATGGTGAGGTGCATGCTGGGAAATCTATTCAAAATGGCCGCCCCCAGTGGGGAGTTCAGGAGAATGTTATTTCCTCAATAACTTTTGAACCGCTTATCAAATTTTGATGCTGTTTTGACTAATGACATCGAAAAATTTCCAAAACATGACCTTACATTTTGGACTTTACCTCATAGGAACCAATGATTAAGCTTGTCAGTCCAACCTATAATGTCTAACCCTATTTTGCCCTAAAATACAGTATTTTGATTGGCAGGCGAACCTGCAAATCTGGCAATTGTTAAAATTTAAGAAATGATAATGTTTTAGCAGTACTTGGGGTTATAGAGAAACACAATTTTTTCTTTCAAGTAATCTGAAGTCTGGAAGACAAAGATGGCATGTATGTCTATTTTGTTCAACTCTTGTCCAACCCCAGGAACTACCCAATGTGGGATGGGCTTATTGGTTGTATTGATGTCGATCCAATGTTGAAGTCGGACGTTGATCTAACATTGTGATGTTGGTTTTAGATTTTAGATTTGCCAAGTTTTCTGACGTTTATATTTGTTGAAATTCTGACCTCTAATTTTAGTCACAGGCTTACAAAGAGCACCTATATATTACTGTAATGACTTTTTGTTTTCAAAAATAAAAATTAGAACCTTCTACCAAAACACCTTATACCAATTTTTGAATGGATGTCATAATTATCAATGTTAAACCAACATCACCATTTCAACCTACATACCACCATAGTTGAATTTGGTTGTATTTTGGAAATCTTACGTCTCAACCTAACATCAACCTGGGAACAACATTGAAATCCCGTCACGTGCCAGCTGGGTTATGGTTGCCTATCTTCTAACCCATTTATAGAACTTATCTGCTAGGAGAGTGCAATCTAGAATGCTGGATTGTTATTTAGATATGCTTTTCTGCAGCAATACATTTATGATTTCGCGTCATATCCCTAACCTGTATTATATGTCCATAGCTACATTCATCTCTACACATCTGTATTCATAGAGGATTATTTTTTTCAATAAAAAGCCCCCCCCCCCCACCTTTTCTAAATCCTAGAACCACCACTGCATATAGTGCATTATAGCAGGTCAATCAAGGAACAGATACTGACATACACACAGGGTCAGATCAAGCAGAAGGGACCACATAATGTGAAATGGTCACATACATACATATATATATATATATATGTGTGTGTGTGTGTGTGTGTGTGTGTGTGTGTGTGTGTTACTGGAGCAACAACTGCCATCCACTTTGATTGGAGCCATTGCCAGGTTTATACTACACTTCAACTGCTGTATTGGAATTATTGATATTTCAATAAATTTATATACATTTATAAATATATATATACATATTATAGGCCTACATAAATTCAGTAAGGGATCTCTGATTTGGGCTTCCTAGGATGGAATAGGTCTACAGTATCCCTTGCTGATTATAAAAGGCAACAATAAGGTTTCGGCAGGCAGGTTATTAATGACCTCTAATGTGTTTGCCCTTAACTCATGTCATGTTACGTCTAACATGGTCTCCTCTTTATGGCAGCAAATAAAAACTAATATTAGGGTCTGATTCCCTGGTGCCTTTTTGTTCACTTCCAAGGGTCCAAGGCAGGATCAATTCTTTATTGTATTGTTCTGACATTTCAATGTTTAACTGTTTTAACTGTTCTAAAATGAAAAATAGTTTTTAGAATAGCTCAAGGGTACACACAACTGGAAGACCAGAGCACCGCCTGGACGATGAATTATAAACTAAATAGAAATTACTTGTTTCTGATGTTTTATATTTCTTAAAAAGTATCTTGGTATTAGAAAAAAACACTTTTTACCATGATTTCCCCAATTTTTTTTAATCCTGAAAGAGGCAATCAAACATAAGGTTGACATCAAAATTCAGTTGCTGCATCCCAAAAATGCTGCAACTGGGTACAGAAAACTGATAGTTGTTGTTATGGGTGTTTACTTATTAAGTGGGGAACTGCTATTACTTCATCATCTGAATAGTCTTAGTTAATCTTTCTTTATCCTTGCTAGCCAAGTGACAGACTGATCCATGAGATGGGCACTCATATCCATAACGCAGACAACACTTGGTTGAGAGTCAAGTTTTTTAGTGGATATATCAATTGCATTACAATTGCCAGTGTAGTCCCAGCCTATATTATCCTATGTTCACAAACAAACACCGACTGAAGGCAAGCTTCCTCAGTAAAATCCACCCGACTTTGTGCGGCTATGCAACGGTGCAGTTCCGTTACTAGTCACCAGATGTCACATATATAGTTATCCAAACCCCCAAATCCCTAAGACTCGAATTGATCCAAATGTGAATCGACTTGCTCTGCTCTTATCCACAGATTCCCATCTTTATATATTAGTTTAGTTATTGGTTTTCTCCTGAGCAGTGTTGCTTACTAGGAGACGTAGCCTGTCTGCCGTAGTTGAACAGGTTTATTACGCCTACCAGAAGCCCCTGCCATGTTTACATTACATAACACAGTAATTTGTATAATTTTGAATACCATTTATAATATATCTTTTACAATTTGGTGACTGTTCCTTCATTTATATTATACACTACTTATTACATGCACAAGGTGTTTTGCTAACTACCTTTGGGTCATTCTCTGGAAATCTCCTCAATTTTACCATGAACATAGCTTAAAAATGAAACTTAAAGAGAGGGGCCAGTGAAATTTAAAAATTTCTAAATTCGCATCTAGTACTTTAGACATGATTCTGAAATAGAGATATATGATATTCCCAACCAAATAATTTATTTTCTATATACAAAACAAGGTCATCTTATTATTAACTGATCTGGGTTTGCTGTGCACCTGAAAATGGACATCTGTGTGTGACGTCACACAAAATGACAGTTACATTCAAATTTCAAATTTCTAAATTCCATAAAAAACTTATTTTTTCACATTTTCTTTTATAAATAATTTAATTTGGTGATTTTAATCTCTTTTAGACCTATAAAGTACATTTAATAAATTTCTTATTGCTTTTTTTTCTGCTTTATAATTTTTCAGCTGTTCTGCTTGTGATGTCACACACAGATAATGCTCTGTGCAAGGTGCACTAGAATGCACAGAGGCAGACTCATTATCATTCAGAAAAATTTGAATAAAATCAAAACTGTTAGAGATAACTGTATGAAAATTGGTATGGTGGCTACTCAGATGGTCACGGTCATAGCACTATGCTCATTCAAAGTCACTGGCCCCTCCCTTAAATGAAAATAATTTTTTTAGGTTAAAATATCTAAGACCTAAACGTAAGTAATTAATATCCAAAAGGGGGCAACTTTATGATCATTATTCTTTTTGATATTTTGATTTGAAAATAATGCCTTGTATTCCCTATGTATCATACATAACCAAGCTTAAACATACAGAACCAAGCTTTTTTTGACAAAATAATGTTAGAAGAATAATTTTGCTAACAGAAAAATTTCAAAATAGTTGTTCCTGTCTGGAAAAAATATAAATCAAATTTCTGACAAGTGCAACATATGCATCAAAATTCCTCAAACCTTGGTTATGTATGTTACAAGCCTTGCAATGTTATAGTATATTAATTTACTATAGTGTATGGTTAATCTGTTGTATTTTCTTGTAAAATTGTCATGATCTGCCATGATCTGTTATTGTAATATGAAATAGTGATATAATCAGTGTATAATTCTGAAAAGCAGCGCTTTGCATTGAGAATTGTCTTACTGCTCTTTGTGAAAAAAAACAACAAAAAAACAAAAAAAAAACCCTACATAACCAAGCTTTTTCTGGTATAAATGTGGCTATATTCGCACAAGTATAATTAGGAATATAAGCTGTAGGGTCCACCACTTTAAACCCGTTAAAAACACCGTCCAATAGATAGTGCGCATCAGGATCCCAACCGTCATCACGTCGAAGAATCTCAACCCAAGCAGCAGGGTTAAGGAGAGAATAACAACCAGCAATGTGATGAGCTCCCGAATTTTTAACACACTTATTAAGCAGAGTTTCAAACACCTTGTCATGAATCAAGGAATCACTACAAGCATCAGGCATAGAATGAAGGATCTCGTCATCAGAAACACTTCAAGCTTTCTTAGATTCCTTGGCAGATGTATTTGTCGATTTTGACTCAGCACTCTGTGTAGCAGCATCCTCTACCTTGCACTCTCTCATATTATGACCAGTTTTCTTGCACCGGCCACAAATATGTGATTTGCGACAACGGGGAAAATAGCAGCTGGTATGATTGAACAACCAGCAAACCTCCTGAGGCCAGTTGGAGAAATCACGGTTGCTTTGACCCATAGGACGATTACTCCATGGCTTGTTGTTAGACTGGCGAAGGGCATATGTAGCGTCGACACCCAGATGCATGGTAGCACACTCATAGTCGGCAGCAACCCAGTCGTCATATCGGCCGGAGAGCACCCGATCAGTGACAGCAGATTCGTATTTCACCAATGCCTCAGTGATGTATACATTAGTGGCAGCTTTGGAGGCAATAAAACTCATATGCGCAATATAGTTGGCAGAGTTGAAGCCCAATTCTTGAATGAGTTGTAAAACCCTAGTCATACCAAGCACGAAGTCTCTGTATGAGACCTTGTCAGGCGGCTTGACATCGTCCAACTGAGACAATGGGCGAAACTTACTCAGCATCTCCTTGTCCTCCTTTGAGCGTGTGTCAGTGCTGGCGGACGAAGAGGCAGGGTACGGACGAGCAGCGCTACCGGGCGCCCTGCCCTTGATCCCCGCCAACAGAGCGGACGACGCACCTTGTACGGACTCACCGCCGCCGTCACCGGGAGCACCCTGCATCTTCAGTTCCTCTTGCGTAGATTCCAGGCGAAGCTTAACCAGCTTCTCCTCCAAAACGGCAATCCTGGTGCGTTCACGGATTTCCATTAGACACATTTCTTCTGTTACGATGCAGGAATGCAGGTAAGATTCATATTCCGGGCTGTCTTTGTTGGGAGCATCCGGGTCTTCCTTAGCTACCGACATGGCTGCCGGCGCGGAATTTAGATGCCGGCGGACACGATCACAATAACGACCACCTCGTCCCGTATGATAACCACCACAGGCAGAACAGTTAATATAACGTTTACTTGACATACAGTAACGTCAACAAGTGACTTCTAATCCAAAGTTTTTGGGTTATACGTTGTTTTTCATGGATAGAACTCAAAAAACCGCCCACACCTGTGGTCTGGTCTGCAGCCCGGGAACCTCTGAATATTCATGAGGTTTAGTTCCCCTAGTGGGTGTTTTGAATCAATGGGCTAAATACAGTAGATGGCAGCACCAGCCTGTGTGGCAACCTGTAATATTTATATACAGATTCAATCATAGAATTAAACTGATACAATTCTGAAAAGCAGCGCTTTGCATTAAGAATTGTCTTACTGCTCTTTGTGAAAAAAAAAAAAAAAAACAAACAAAAAAACCCCTACATAACCAAGCTTTTTCTGGTATAAATGTGGCTATATTCCTGCAATATTTAATTTAAATATCTATATTGTGGAGCAGCAATATTCCCTTGATCTAAGGGAATACAAAACAATAAGTATCAAGATCATTTTTCCTACAAAAACAACTGATTTAGTAAATGCTTGGTTCTGTATGTTTCTAAGCTTGGTTCTGTATGTTACACAATGACTTTAATATTTCTAATACTTTTGTTCGTAGAAAAGACATTTGATGGAATATTGAAACAATTTTTTCCCCATATGTACCATACATTTAAAGCTTTTCTCGTGATATATTTCCATATTGAAATAGTTTAATTAAAATTTCAAATAATTCTCAATTTTTGTCTAGATGACAAGAAGGACTAACTCTGTATTCAAATGATTACATATATGCTGGGGTTGTAAAAGACACAGTTTGAGCAGGCTGGATCTACATCAAAGTCATCAGAATGACATTTGTATGCAAAATAAGTAAAAAATATTATACCATGGGATTATCTGGTCCTTTTCTACATTTTTGTATATTTCTAACATTTTTCCTGAATACAAAAAGGCAAAACCATACCATTTTCTGAATTGCCGATGTCTATACTCTATGTAGTTTATCTATAGACTGAAGAAATATAAAAAGTATGTCCTGGAGTGAGCTCTAACTGTATTTTATCCTTTTTTCATCAATTGAGGAGATTTCCGGAGAATGGCCCCTTTGTGCACAACATTGACAAACTACAAAAACTCTTAAACAATGTCTTACATATGTGTCATAACCCACATGCTATCAGTATTGCCAACCTTCATGAACTATCAAACATGTTTACACTTGACAAAGTGATCCCAAATTATAGGGTATTATATGTATGAGTTGCAACACTAATTAAGAAATTACACAGCTATGGTATTAGAAAAAATATGCGATATTAGATAAATAAATACTCATTGAATAGATTTCAAAAAAACAATTTGTAATAGTCAAATGTCTTCTATTGAAAAAAACAAAAGCAGGGTACCACAAGGATCAATTCTTGGCCACTTTTCTTAATAATTTATATAAATGATGTCAAAATGTTGTTTAAAATTCAAACATTCTTCTTTATGCAGATGATACAGTAATTTATGATTCAAATTACTCTTCTCAGATAGCTGAAACAAATTTACAGGAAGATGTTAACAATTTTATAAATTGGTGTAATATTAACAAATTGACAATCATTGCTAAAAAAAAATAAGGCTATGATTTTTGGCTCAAGAAATTAATAATGTAACCATACAAAATGCACCGATGTTTAAATACTAAATATTTCATCTAGATTTATCTCTTAGTTACAAACATAATTAAAACAAACAATTAATATTATTTTAGGAAAATTATATATATTTGGTAAAATTAGAAGACATTTGAATGACCAGTGCATTGTTACTTAATAAGTCAATGATAATGCCATTTTTTGACTAAGGAGATGTTCTATATAATTTTTGCAATCTTCCTGAATTAGAAAAATTAGAAAGAATGCATATTAGGGATTTGAGAATAAGCATGAAAACACAAGGTCCTGTTGAAAATGATATATTATTCAAAGAATGTAGAGTTGAGCTAGACTGGTTGTTATTTGTCTTCGTTTATTTATAGGGGAGTATCGTTATTAAAGTTCGTACTTGTTCATATCCTGTATAGATTCGTTTATTCATTATTCGACTGCGTGATATTATATCGCTTATCAATGATATTTCATTTGACTGAAGATGTTAATAAAATGTGTTGTACTAAGATAATGGGGAGTTCTTAGTGATTAATCGTCGAGGTAACTAGCCTTATCCAGATAGATGTTATCCTGGATCATAGTTCAGTTCTTCGTGGTAGAGATTCTAAGTAAAGGGGCTCAATCCTATACAAAGAACACGCGCTTGGCAAGAGGTCAGTTTATTACATTCATAATAATATTCCGAAGGTACAGGTATACAGTTCTCCATCCATACAGGTCTTTCCTTTCATTCCACAATTCTAACACATCAGTAACAATCCAACCAGGTATAGCTATGGTTAAGCTTCCCCTTTCACAAGGTATATACGCTCCAACACTGTTGAGAGAGTCACCTCTCATCTACCGGTAACGGAGATCATTGGTAGGATCTCCGTTACATCCAATACTCAGTCCGTAAGGCTAAGCCTAAGCTGTCCCAATCCTTACTATCACCTAATCATTGTGGTTACTACCATCTGAACACTACCCGTGTGATCCGTATGTCAGACTATTGCTCCATGTGTTCTGTTCGAACTCTATCTTGGTCTGCTCATCTGTCTCAAGTCTCATACCGCTTATATAGCGACAGCCAAAAGGCTTGTCGCTATACTCATTTACACTATTACTTAATGATGTCTTACTTATCTCTCATACTGCCCATTCTTACTTATATAAACTAGTTCTACTTCTAGCTATCATATAAGCTAATGTTGACGGCGAAGCCTGCTGTCCTCAGTATCTTTTAGCTAGATGTTTCGACTCATAACGTATCCTTACAGGTCGTACCTGTGCGTACCTGCAGGACGTGCGTTAGCCCGGCTGCAGTCCCTACGCCTGGGGACTTATATACTCTAACTATGCCACTAAACGATGTCGCCGCCTGGCGTTTAGCACACGTATCAGCGTTACAAGTTTCACTATAACATTCTTGCCAATACAAAACAAGTTTACAATATTTTATTATAAACTATTCTAGTTCTTCTTGCACTGTGCCTCAGTGCAGAGTCTCCAATATTGCAAGTAGAAGAACAATTTATGTAAACAATTTCATGTACAGTAAAAGAACAGACTACCCACACAAAAACTTAAATAGTATTAATACAAGAGCAAATAGTGGATCTCTCTTGATATTAAAAAAAACTAATTGTGAATCTTTTAAGATGTAGCATATGTTATTCAGGTGCGCATCAATGGAATGATTCAAATCCAAATATAAGAGAGATAGCAGACTTTTATACATTCAAAAGAAATCAGAAAAATTGGTTAAAGATAACATACACCAACTAATAATATTGTAACTTGAAAAATTGTGAAATGTATAATTGAGATTATTCAACAAAAATTGACATTATAATTGTTAAACCTTTACTTCAATGTTAGCAAATATTGTATCTTATTTGATTGTGGAACTCACCAGTTCCATTTCAATTATACTGGTGCAAGATGAAAACCGGAGTAATCCGAGAATTGTCCAGTTTAAATAAAAGTTAATGATAATAATAAATTTCTATGAATCATTCATTTCAGATGCTGTATATGATACAAGACAAGCTGATCATTACATATGACTACCCAGGTTTCTCATGTTACCTATGCTAAATAGCCATATGGGTAGTCCAAAATGGAACTAACTCCCTAGAGATGTCCAGGAAAAGGAATCGATTTATAATTTCAACCAAACTATTAAGAAATGAGTTTGGTTTAATGACTGAAAGGAGAATATATTAGGTAAAAAGAGTACAATAAATCATTGACAAACCTGTCTGAAATGAATTCATCAGTGTGGAAGAGGTCAAGAGGAAATTAAAGTACTATCCTTGCCATTTTTTATATCAAAAGGAATATGAATATTTCTCCCATTATTTTGATGCAAACTAGGTTTCAATATTTATTGGTATGGCTGTAATCAATTATAGTCATGCAAAATGCGATACAGATGGAATAGATATGTGATTTTATGGAAGTAAGTTGGCACCTGTAGAGCTTTGGATAATATCATGGGCTGGTGATACCACCACACCTAATACCATAACAACAACACCAAAAACTTCCATCCAATTATTATGTCCAGGCATAATGGCTTTCATAAAGACGAACTGTACAAAGAAAGTACAGGGCACTTCGAGACAATACACTAGGCCAGAACGTACTCCTCCAATTGTATGGACTGAATATGTATTTGTATAACTTGCTAGTGCTGAAAATACAGTATGGCCAATGATAAGTAAAACCTGTTGTAAAGTGAGAGAGAAAACAGCTGATTCAAAGTACAATGAAAATACAACTGATGATAAAAAGTATAGACTTGTGATATAGGTAAGCTTGACAAGCGGTTGAAGGTCATGTAGTAGAATCGCATTTATGTTATAGGTGATGCCTTCGCATATTCCTCCTACTATACCCAGGATATATCCTATGCTTCTGTTCTTCAAGTTAGCTTTGGATGATGTTTTTCCCTCAGTACCATTTGGAATTGTTGGAAGTGAACAATTCTGAATTGCAGTTTGAACAGTTCCCAAATCCACAGAGGTATTTGAAAATATAAAATCAGGTTGGACAATCAGTAACATACTGATTACTAAAATAGATGCAGATATAAGATCAAGCTTTCGTACCTCTTTCTTGAACACAATTTTGCTGTCAATCATGGATGAAATGATTGTGAATGTAATTGATATTCCCACAACTTCAGTTAATGGAAGGTAAGTGGCTGAACCAAAATACCCAACATTGTAGCCTACCAACAGAAAACCTAGATAGACAAGAGGTGCAATGTGTATTCTCTGTATAGTAAAGTCTTCACCTTTCAATTTTCCTATCAACAAGCAAGCAGGCACTAGAACCATGCTTCTATAGGCAGACAACTGAAAATCAGGGATTTTTCCTTGTAATGCTTGCACTAAGGCAGTGCTAAACACAGACCCAACGACCGAAGTAAATGCTGCTAAATAACCGGCAAGCAGCTCATATATTGACAGTGTTTCATCTGACATGATTGCGTAGTTTAGCTCTGGATATTTCTCATAATTCTTAGATTAAGTATCTCTCCAATTTGAAGAAAATGATGTATCTAACAGGATATTTCTTATAACTGATGACAACTGATGACAGTTTGTAAAATGATTGCATATTTTGAAGAGAATTGTCCTTGATAAAGTCTGGAAAATAAACAAAACAATAATCAATTATGCAGTATGGAATATTTGATCATGACCATTTTTCAGGCATCAATTACTTTTTTGCAGCAAGTAAAGGTCAGTGTGAAGAACAATTAAAGCTGTATTCCACGATGCATTCAAGTCACTTGCGTCGTCAGCATGCATCCAGGTCTTAGTGAAGGGTTCAATGCAAGGTATATTCCACGATGTGTTGTACTTGCGCTGTGCATGCGTTTTACTTGCTTTTTACTTGCGTTCATGAAACGCAAGTATAATGCTATATTACACGATGTGTTCAGTGGCAGTTCTGTTTCCTTTAGTTAGAAAACACAAGCACCTTGCGTTTCAGATGCGTTTCAGATGCGTTTCAGATGCGTTTCAGATGCGTTTCAGATGCGTTTTTGATAACAACATGTTGGTATCCAAAACGTATCTGAAACGCATATTCCTAATTAGAGGTAACGCAAGTGCACTGAACGCATCGTGGAATATAGCCTTTAAGTTTGGACCTAACATCAATCTATGTACTCCTGTATTAACATGACATTTGATTATAATGTATTTTTCATTTTTGCCAAGATTGTCAAGTTTTTAAGGCATATTCATGTAAACACAAGTTTACACTTAACCCTTTAGACCCCACAGGTAGCATTAATAATTTTCTGGATTTCCACAGGGTTTTGGTAGATTTCCTTTGGATTTCCTTAAATTTCCTTCTTATTGATAATGTCCAGAGGAAGACCAACACATTACTAATTGAATTATAGACATGTGGTTTTTAGCATCGGAAAGGAAATTAAATCAGCTTTTAAACGATATATTGGGCATATTTATATTTTGAAAACTTACATCAGTATTCTCATTAGGAAATAATGGAAAATTATGGAAAAAGAGCCGTTTTTCCGGGCGGCTACGGCCAGATTGGGGAGCACACCCTTGGGCGGGTATGGCCTGATTGGGGTCTAAAGGTTTAACTTGATGTGCTGCTTTGTAATCTAAATAAACAAACCATCACTGAAATCTAAGCAAGTAAACACCACATAAAACATTGATATGTATATTTTCAATGGAGTACAACAGTCTTGTTTCTACCATAATATTTTAGAGGATACATGTGAGTAAGTATTCTGTTTTATTTTTGAATTGTAATGAGATTTTCCAGTTTTGATCCATTACATAATATCCTTTCGGAACTCTGATTATTTCACTCATGTTCAATCAAAATTTGGTGCAGGGTTCTACATTAATAATCTATTGTCAATACTTTTCCACTGAAACATATAATTTGCAAGAAGTACATGTACAGATGGTCTGCCCATTAGGTATTTTACTCTGCATTCTTAGTGAAGTGGATGTAGAGTACATCTCTGTTTTCTGTTTTGACAAGCTATATTTTAAAATAAGTTTACGTCATCTATGTATTAGAGTTTTACTGCACTAATCTTTTTTTAGAGTGGGGGATTCCCTTTTATAAAAAGTTGGGGATCTCCAATTAGTTGGGGATTCCCAATTACTCACTGTGTGATTTCTGTGATCACTGTGTAAATTGCTCTAAGAAAAGTTTAGATTCATTTATTGTATTTCTGAGGATGTAGAAGACATTACTGTGTTTCCTTTAAGTCGTTGTACAACATTATAGTCCAAAATTAATGATTTGATGCACAAAATACCTTTCATATCACAAATTTTCTCATTTAAAACTGAATCCTATAGTAAATCCCCGTAGAGAATCTCTGAAATCATCAATTTTTGCACTTTTTGGTAATTTTTCATTTTTAAAGATTTAGCTGTACACTTATGAATATACATAACATCCACTAACATTAGACATCATTGTAATCTTCAAGCAAAGGCAGATATGCCCAATAGATTTATTTTCACATATCACAAACATTACATTATTTCTATAGAGCCTCAAATCAGATTGTATGACTTAATAGTAAAAGTTTTTTTTTTTCTGAATTTGGTTCTAAATAGAACATTTTCATTCTATGATATGTTTTACAAAACAAGTCTGGGTGGATTGTCCAGTTCATTCTGAATCCTATGTTATAAGAAGTAATACTGTAGCTCATATACCTAGAAGGTTATGGTTGAAAAAAATGCCTTTTTTTTTATAACTTTTAAAGTCATCCTTTCTCTATAGTGTGACGGGCTGAAGGTGCCGGGGGAGGGGGGTAGGGGAGGGGACATTGGGGAGCCACTCTGCCGCAATCGACACCTCTGTACAAGAGTGATCTCTGCACTGTAGCTGCCACTGGGTCCGGCCCCGGCCAGTCAAGCGCAACCAGCAGAAACTGCCGACCTCTTTTAGGTCACATTTATAGGTCACAGGCGTAGTAATAAAAGCCAGGGTTGGCAAGTTTTCTCCCTACATAGCAGAGTATTCTCATGGACTATTTTCCCAGCGCGGAGAAGTTGCAGAGTGGTTGGGGAGCTTCGCACTCAGAGGGGGGCACAGCAGGAGACATGTCACGATAGATACCCCCTCAGCTGCCTACTGGGCCCTTAATCTGTCACATCAGACCCACTGTTTCCCAAAGTGAGTCTGTACACCGGCAACCATTTTAGATGGGAATTCCCACCAAAATCATGCTCACCAGCCACTGGTTTATGGCAGGTAGGACCATAAACCAGTCAGTAAGCCAAGAACCATCAAAGGGATTCCCCATGCCATTTATAGAGGGCCAATAAAAGAATTCCTTGCACATTTTAAGTGGCCAATAAAAGCCATGAACTGTTGTGGGTGTACGGACCTATTATGTAAGAGCTAAGTAGGTCAGGGATGGACTAACTGGGTCCTGTGACTGCAGCTGTGCAACAATAATAATGCACCCATTCAGGCACCAGTCACACTGTTGCAGTGGGCCAGGCACAGCTAAACTTTGCCGCTGCATGGCGTCAATAGTTATGCACCCCTGAAGGCAACAGTTTTCTGGATGTACCACAGCAACAATATTAATGGCACTTACTAATGCCCTGACTGGTTAATAGTGCCCGCGCACTGCAATGAGCACAGAGATGGAAGAGCTTATTGGTGCAGTGAATACTTATAATTCCTCTAGTTTTTCATAAAGTGATTTCCTGACTTTCAGTGCATTTTAGATAGATTTTCTTGTTAGATCAACATATCAAGCAATATGTTGATATGCTTGTCTTCAAATAACCAGCTGATGTTATGTTTGTCTATATACCTAGTTTTCCCTAGTTTTTTTTACTGTCAATCAAGGTGATCTATGAATAATGTCACATACCTGTGGGACCACAAGTGCTGCTTTCACAAGACACCCTTCTCTCTGAAGGGTCGGTTGGTACTGTATTACTGTGGGAAACGAAAAGGTCCTCTCTCCTCCGACAGTGACCTTGTAGTGGGGTACTTTATTACTGAATCTCTGTAAGTGGAGCATGACAAAATGCAACACATGTCAGTAGGCCATAAAGATCTATACACAATCGGAAGAGTATTTAACCATAAGGCTTTTAATGTAATATAATATATTGTTCTTTAGTATTAGACAAAACAAATGCAGCAAAACCAAAATATTTTAGTGAGGCTTTTTGAGACCATTGAATATAGGAATGGTAATCAATTATGACTATTGAATCAGATTTCCAGAAACTATTCTTCAGCTTTACTATTATTCTATATCACAAAGAACAAACAACCATCTAGTTTAGAGCCTTCGATTCTACAAATACTATTGGCCATGTTTTATTTAAAAATGCATTCACATATCTAAGTATATAGCTAAAAATGCATATAGCATGGTTTAAGAAGTAGAAACTAGAAAGACAAATTCTATGACTTAATCAATTTACTATGTCAAGGTAAATCACTTTAAAAGAAATACGACGAAGTAACTGCAAGTGGAGCATGACAGCAAGCAACCAATGTCTGTCTTCCATAATGACACTGACTGAGAGCACTTCAATTCCAGTATACTGTTGTTAATGTGATATTGAAAATCTTCTGTATTTGACAAAACTGATGTAACAAACCAAATGTAATGTGAAGGTATTTTTGTTACAATTTAACCCTTTTGCTGATAAATATGTGATTACTGAGATATTGGCCAAAATATGAAAATCAGTCTCAAAATGCCTAAAACTCTCTTTTTCTTTAGATTCTTCTGGTACATTTAGTTTTTATGTAAGTTGGATGAAAACATTTCAAATGATGGCACCCTGCCAATTCTACAAACTTGTCTATGTTGGTAATATCTGCATTATGTTCCAATTATTGCATTGGTTTCCATGATAACCATTAATTGCTGAAATAATGATTTTATTTGTTTCAAAGAAAACAATAAAGGTTTATTGTTGTTTTACATATATTGTTACAAGTTTGCTCTATTGCAATTCTACTATTGTCTAATGAACTGAAGCTAGAATATTCAAATGACCAAAGCTCCGGTTCTAATAGGAACTTTTGGAAAATTCTTTCAGTTTCTGAAAGCTAAATATCTCCTCTTCAAATGCTCTTCCTTTGGGAATTTACTATGGAGCCACTTTTGTGGCTTCCCGTGGTGAAAGGGTTAATGTAGTGTGATATTCTTCAGGGATATTCTCACCGGCAAAGGGGAGTTTACCTTTCGGTCTCGGTCTGACTGGGGTTTCGGTACAGAAGACCGCTTTAGTTAAGAGCCGTGCCTCACACATGAGGGTGAATGGAGTTATGGTTGATCTGTGGAGTTTTGGGCTAGCGTTCGCGCTATGAGAGGGGAAGGGGGTCCACACCTTGGGCTGGTATCGGTCTCAATCGTTCTGGCGTATTATCGGTCAATCCCGGCGCTAGGGAATTAGGGCTGTCGTTCCGGTCAGAGGTTGGTAGCATGGTGCCAAATGGTTCGTGTTTTCGTTTCCCTAGTCTGGGCTGACTATCTGCGGTTTCGGGCTTTCAGGCCATCTTGAGCCTTCATGCCGGTTCAGACTTTTCGTGCCGTCGGGCTCTTTGTGCCAATTTCCTATTCATCTAATAAGTCAAGAACTCTACAGTTAGACTCCTAATGGCTGTACCCACTCGGCACCGATTTGTTCTAAAACCGCCTAGTGGGTATGCCGCTTAAGTTGTCCAAGGACTCCCATTTATCAAGTCCTATTCTCAGGCTAAGTGGCGAAGCTGCTCATCCCAAGAAAGAGGCATCTGAACACAGTGAGTACCATAAAAGAACTGGTTATTTCGTGTGACAACGCGCCTTTTTATAGTTACAAGTGTCTTCCCATTGGTCAGTTATAATCACTTGACCCCATGTTGTCACTTCCGGTAATACATTATTTTGGGATATTCGTCCTTACTTTACAGTTTCATTCTACTTTCATTCCGATTTTATTCCAATACATCATTTGATTATTAGCTGGCAATTACTACATTATTCGATCATTTCACAATACAAGTTGATTCTGCACGATAATTAGACCCAATTTCTAGCTTTGAATTTTCCGTACCTCAATGATGAAATAGGCAATTCATCACAGTAGGAATAATACCTAACCTAAATTGTTTCTGTTTTTCAGAAACTATTTTTCCACTCTGCTTTTGGTCCAGAGCATTAAGTGCATACAACCATCTAGTGTAGGGGCTTCCACAACATCTTTTCCAATTATTGTTGGCCTTCTTATATGATATAAATATGTGTACACATAATTAGGTATATATCCATATTATATATATATATATATATATATAGTATCTATGGAGTCTTACAAGGAGGAGTGGTCAGCTCAAAGCTATTCACTAGTTTCCTAACTGATCTCAGGGACCAGTTTATAATGAATGACTATGATGATGATATAACATACCTTCTCTATGCTGATGACTTAGTTCTATGTGCTGAATCATATCAGAAACTGAATAGAATTTTGTACTGAATACAAATATCTAGGGCTGCTACTCACCTCTGAAACTAAAAATATTCTCTCAAAAGTACCAAACTACATAGCTGAACAGGCACGCAAAGGCATATACCAAGCCTATTCAAAGTGCAAAAACTCAATAGGTATGATACCCTATGGAACATCCATCAAACTTTTTGACTCCCAAATTACACTAATACTAGAGTATGGATGCCAAATCTGGGGTGCCAAAGCCAATGATCCACTTGAACCCATACACCTGAAATATCTAAAAACAACCCTTGGTTTACAACTATCTACTCCCATGGCAGGTGTTTATGCTGCAACAGCAAGATTGCCATTGATAGTCTGGCAACAATGCCTCTCCCTCAAATATTGGGCATGAGAATCATCAGTCTCCCTAATAGTGATTTCCTTAAAACAAGTTATCTAACCCTGCTAGACCTTCACCTTAGTGGTAAGAAAAACTGGTGTTCTAAAATAGCAAATATCTTAACCTCTCTAAATTTACAAGACATCTGGGAAAGCCAGGAAATATGTAATGTTGATAACTTTATGGAAATAGCAAAACAGCACCTGATAAGTCAGCAAGCTACCAGAATATCAGAAACCGTCAGCTAACTAAATCCACATAAAAAACAGGTTATGTCTCTTCAACCTAATAACCACCATATTTCCAAATTTCTCACATCTGAGTGAACAGAGTAGATTCATCTTTACTTTGAAGCGTGAGAATGAAAAGGCTATACAGGCCATCTCTAAACAGGCTATACAGGCCATCAATGGTGCACTTAAAAGGCATAGCTTAAGAGCAAACCCAATGTAGTATTTTTAATGTCTGTGTCTCAAACATGTCCTGCTATGTTCCTTAATACTAAACATAGATGGTGCTCAATACTCACTAACCAAATAGACTATTACAATTCAACAGAGATGGCTGCCAAGTAGACAAGATGTGTTGAAACCGCTCCCCAAAGGAATCTATTTACCGGAGAAACATTAACCGAGGGCCATATTCTAAGTGATTCACTGACACAAGAACACTACCAAGAACATTCTTGGAACTATTCACCCTGTAAAGGTAGTATATTTATTGAACTACAAGGCAAAATTGTGTCAGATTTTGAAACTGGAGTACGATCGCGACATGGCGTACCCGGATGATGAGGTACACAATATTGTAAACAATGTCAACAGCGAAGGCAGAGCAGTGCCAACGGAAGCTCCAAAGCGGAAAAAACCTGAGGGAACCCCTGAGAAATCACCGATATCCAAAAAAGACAAAGGCAGAAGAATCCGAGGAGGCGAGTGAATATGAAGATGCATATGATGAAGACCTGAACAACAGTTTTGACTCGGACTGCCCCCTGAGTGAATATTCGTAAAAAATGACAAAGAAGAAAGATAGGGATATGCAGAGACAGTTATGGGAACAATCCCTTGAAGCATGAGAAGGATGAGGATCTATTTACTTTGTTACAATTGATACCAGATTCAATGGTAACGAAGATACATCTTAATGCATGTATAGACAGTATGCAGGATATGATGGCAACCAAAATAGATCTGCAGACCATTCTTGAGGACCTTGTGAAATATGGGGAGAAAACAGATGATGTTCATAAGGCAGTAACAAAGATACAGAGTGAACAAAAAGAAGACACTGAAAAAAGGGAGCGCATGCATAAGACAAAAAATCCAGTATTTGGAGTTGAAAAATTCGTCAGAAATAAAAACTCACGATGAACAAATAAGGAAGAATATACGGGTAATGGAAGCAGAACTGAAGAAAGGAATAGAAGAAGATGCAAAAAATCTGGGACCCGTTTGTGACGAATTGAAAAAAAGGGACTATACCATCAGCAGAAAGATGTCCTGAACGCTCATTGGTAATGGGCTGCACCAAATGAGCAGAATAAGAGAGGAGGAACTGGCTCTTTCAGTATCAAAGGAAATGGGTATGGAGCTAAGAAAAAAGACATTGCAGTCCTCAAATGGTTGGGTAATTCTAAGAAAAAAACGTTAGCTATAACCTTTGTGACACAATATAAAATGAGAGAATTTTATAAATTGAGGTCAAAATTAAAAAAAGAGCAAATTCCCAGAGGTATAGGTAAATGTACACTGTTAAAATGGTGTTTAGAATTTAAATGTGTTAAGGGCATAAACATGTTTATGATCTGAATACATTAAACCATATCTGTTTAAAACATAAACACTTGTAACTTCTAAACATGTGTTGGGTTAACTATGCTGATAATCTAAATGCTAGCATCAGTTGTGTTTAAAAGCTAAACACTTGTAACCTCTAACCATGTTTTGAATGGGATATGTTTAGAATCTAAACACATAATATCAATTGTATACTATGGAAAAGAAAAATGGACACTTTGGGATTAGAACCCACATTCTCTACATTCAAGGTAGAAGCCTAACCAACTGAGCTAACTTGGACTGCATGCAGTGCACACTGGCATAGTCAGCACCAATGAGTAGGATCAGTAATACTATACAGGTATTCGACATCATGTTTGTGTGACAGACAATAGTTCAGTACTCTCATACCCCTACTTATTCAGTTAAGTAGCAAAGCTGGGCTGTGTCTACCTACAGGCCTACATAGCTCAGTGGTAGAGCACAGGCTTCATATGTGAGGAGCCCCTGGTTCAAATCTCGGCTACTGAAGCTACCAAATTACTGCTATGAAGTACTTGTACTATTAGTGGTTTGCCACATGCCCTCCATATTTTTGGACATGAAATAGTTTTTTCATACACTTAGGAATTAGGAACTTTGTGATTAAAAATGTTAGATTTTTAAGCTTTTGTAGCGTCATTAAGATAATCACTTTATTGGCTCGCTATTCTAGGTACGGTCAACCAACCAGAACACCCCTAAAACATTTACAAAATGTTTTAAAACACCTTTTTAGTAGGATCAACATGTAGACATCTTTTTAGTACAAGAACTTTATCAGCTATACCCCTAAAGGTTTTACCTCCAACAATCAAACAATCCATGCAAGGCTAAACCAAGAAGGAAGGACATAATGTGGCTCAATGATCCTGTAGTGTGATTACAGGAAAAATAAAACTTTCAATGCTGTTAACATTACATCTGGTGTAAACTGTATTGCATAGTACCATAGCAGTGTTTTACATGTAAGATCTACGTGGTTTTTTTTTTACACACTACGGTATATTATTGTTAAATTTAAAATCGTTTTCATCCTCAAGAACGAAAGTACACTGTACATATTACGGTATATTACTGTTTAACTTAACACCTAACCCTAAACACATTGAAGACCTAAATGCTTCATAGATAAACACCTAAACATCATAGATTTCTAAACACTTAACAGCTAAACATAAAAAAAGCATAAGCGTTTTGATTCTAAACACCTTGAGGACCTAAACACTTCATGGTTAAACAGCTAAACATCACACATTTCTAAACACTTAACCCTAAACACCAATAATTCTAAACATGTTTAGGGAAATAAAGTGTTCCAAAACTGGATGCACCGAAGTGTTTAGGAAAGTGTTTAGGTTCTAAACACTTGTTTTAACAGTGTATACAAAACAAGAGAGATCAGAGAGGGTAGGGGGCAAATGCGTGATATTGCCAAACAGGCAGCAAAAATGGGAGTTAAGGTGGACCTGAAACCTCATAGTATGCAGTTAGATGGTCTTGAATATCCGATCTGTGACATTAAATTTATACCAGGAAAATACAAAACCGATAGGGCAAAGGTCTCTGCAACAACAAAAACTGAAACAATGAAGAATGCCGGCATTGACAGTATTGATATAGGTAGTTCAGATGATTTACTACATGAAACAATGGAAGAGGCTGCCGATACATCCCAAAAAAACTAAAAATATCATGGACCAGTAAACCAAAGAACTACAAATGGGAGAGTAGTATGTATATCAATTAGTAAGAATTAGTTTGCTGCATATTGAACAATAAAGAAAATACAGTTTTAGAACAGTATTAAGTAACATGTTTTGTTTCGAGTGAAGACTGATTATAAAGGTATGTGTTGACACTAAACAGTCAATTGAACATGTGTAAACGGGTGCTTTTTAAGTATGTAGGCCAGGCAGTCAGGGGTAATTGATCATGTGAAGCTATATATATTTTTTTAATTTCTTTATTAAACTTCGGCCTTGACCGGTTTCTAGTTAGTCCACTATCTAGGTAATAGGTATAAATACACAGTATATACATTATTTCGTGGCAGTAATAGACAACATTTGAGTAACAGTAAAAAACATAGTTTTGGACAATGGTGCCTTGATTACTTTTCAGTACAGAGTCACAGATATTTACGGATCAAGATTTAATTTACAATTTAAACAATAAATACATGGAATAGCCTCGATAGTACATAGGATAAATTACAAACAAATAAAAGATATAGTGTCATATTAAGTTTAAGGCTCTCTTTTTTTTGCTCATTTTGAAGATTGAATAATCAACAATGTTACGTGTTGGGACATCGAAGTTATTCCATTTTATAGCACCACAGTAAAATATGTTTCTTTTAACCAATTCACAACAGGGTATAATGGTTTTAAAAAAAGTATGGCATCATGAGCCCTCGTACATAAACCTCTGTCATTCACATGAGTAATTTCAGTTTTCTGTTAAACATAAAGTTCAGTATATTATGTAGCTAATTGTTCTAAGATACTCAATACAAATGGGACCTTACACTATGGTTACCAAACGACAGGGCAACACAAGGTATTACTCCGTTAGAGAGCTGGTCCTAATCTTTAAATGCATCGAGCTCTTATACACTTGGTATTATTCTGTATGTATAAGCGGACTTGGTAGGCAGGTTATTCATACTATGTTGTGCTTATATTGTGTGGGATGTACCCATTTGTACCGTTTGTATTGTTTATTTTGTATATAATTATGTGGGTATATATGTCTTTCCCTACAAGTTAGTTATTATTGTAGGGGACCAACTTTGTTATATACTGTTGTCAAAATGGATGATCCAACTAGAAAGTCGGATGGGATAAAAGGATTTTCCGAATTTCATATCAACAGCCATAGCTTTTTTAAAAAGCAGGATGAAATATTTCTAAAATTAGGGTTTTATGATATAATCTGTATAAGTGTAACATGGTTACTTGACGGTATACCTGATTCTATGCTTTCTAAACCAGGATATATACACTTTTTAGACAAGACAGATTAATTCCAGTAATAGAAAAACTAACATTGTAAAAAAAAAAAAAGGGGGGGGGGTGCTTGTATATGTATATAATAAATATGCACCCTATGTAAAAATTCAACAGGATCTTACCAAATCCGGACGGGATATTGAATTTATAACTTTGGATATGAATATCCCATGACGAAGAGGCATAGGATAGTGTTGGTATATAGACCTCGCTCCTGTGGGGAAATTACAGAATTTTAAGAAATATCTTTATGACATATTTCAGGATCTAGATATCTTGAGAGTGGAAATTACTATAATAGGTGACTTTGATATTAATTATAACAGTAGACATACCCAGGGTTTTAGAATATTGAAAAATTGGGAAACAATGTATGGGTTAAGGCAATATGTATTATCAAACACGCGTCTTGATAAAAAGAAAGCTACCCGGATTGATTTATTGTTTTCAAATATGAAACATCATAGTCATGCAGATGTGGTGGAATATACTGTAAGCAATCACTTACCAATATGTATTGTGAAGACAAAGCCACGTGAAAAAAGGGAAATTGTTTATGTGACTGTAAGGAATTATAGAGATTATGATAAGGAAATTCTTGTACAAAAATTACTGGAACATGATTTCACTAGATATATGCTTAATAAAGACCCGAATGCATTGTGGGATGACATGTTTGGATGTATAGAAAATTGTCTAAATGGTATGTGTCATGTAAAACAATGCAGGGTTGACGAAAATTAAGGCCAGAGTGGTTAACACTAGACGTGAAAGAGTCGATCTTCCAAAAACAAAGAATTTTCAGAAAAGTACTCAGGAAAAATTCAAAAGAAAATTGGAGGGATTACAGGATATGTAAAAGAGAAACATCTAGATAAATTCACCAATCAAAGGCGCAAAATTGTAAAAAATAAACTAGATGAAAATAAAACAAATCTAAAAAAATTCTGGGAGTACGGTCAAGTGAGATTATATTGACTAATGATGATGGTTCAGGAAACTATGATGCTGCAGAGTCTTGTAATTTTCTGAATGATTATTTTAGTAAATTAGAAGATACTTTAATAAATTGCATGTCTTTACAACTGCAAAAAAGTGGTAAGTCTGTAGGTGAAAAATTGGAATTTTACCAAGTGAGTGAAAAAGAAAGTGATAAAATCGTTGGAGGTTAATAAATCTTCAGCGTTGGAGAATATTAGTATACGAGTACTAAAAGATGTGTTTATATCGTTGACCACATTTGTAACACATTTGATGAATTGTTCTCTGGGGTCTGGAATTTTTCTAGAAAAATGGAAACTGCCAAAAATAGTACCGATCCTAAAAATCAAAAATATTCAGTTTGCTAAAGATTGGAGGCCCATAAATTTGGTACCTTATCCAGAAAAAATCCTAGAAAAACGGGTACACCAGCAATTAATGCGACATATTTATGATAATAATTTATTAACAGATTGCCAAAATGGTTTTCGAAAAGGCTATGGAACTCAAGATGCAGTGTGTGACTTTGTAAACTGTTTAGTAAAAGGAATAAATGAATGACTGTATTGTGGAAGTATTTTTGTGAATTTATCCAAGGCGTTTAATTGTGTAAATCATCAGTTAGTAATAAGTAAACTATTAGGTTTCGGACTTGGTGATTCTGCTATTAGATTGCTTAAATCACATTTAGAAAATAGGAAGCAGAGAACATTATTTAATAATGTGTTATCGGATGAAATATTAGTATCAAATTGCCTTCCCCAGGGTAGTTGTTTAGGGCCAGCCTTGTATATATTGTTTGCAAATGATTGTGTTAAATATATGTCACAACATCTTGTAAACTATAGGGTGCTTTCTAGGACCCCATAGAATACTGTTCAAAACCAAAGCATAAACTATAGGTGGCCTCTAGGGCCCCATAGAATACTGTCAGTCAAAGCCAGGCCATACTGGAGATGGCTGGTGCAGCAGCAGCAGTCAGGTGAGAATGAGTCAGTGAACAAAGAACAGGACAAGTCAAGCTCAGTGGATAGACTGATGAGTTGGAGAATTTGTCGCCAATTTATACAAAAACTAGGCACAGGGCCACGGCTGTCAGAAGTTGGACACGTTGGACACGTATAGTTCTTCACAATTGTGAAGGGAAAATCCATAATACACGATTCATGTGTCCCTCCTCCAGTGGGTGGAGGATTATTGACCACCCCTACACAGCCGGCAAAAAACAGATACAAAATTGATCTCTGGGCTTAGTGTTGTCCCAACTTACATGACAATTTTACATTTCTATAACCTTATAAATGATATAATCTTAAACATACTCATAGTACTTTTAGGTTTACATAAAGTTCATAAAGAAATACCAACATCTTAATAAGACTCATACAATAAATTCATACTACATCTAGGACCATTTAAAACCAAGAACAATTTCAACACTAAAATACAAAGTACACATAAAACAACCCATAGTACTTTTAGGTTTACATAAAGTTCATAAAGAAATATCCACACCTTAATAAAACTCATATAATATTCATATGTATGTAGGCACAATAATATCAGTGTATGCTTTCATAAATACATACTACATCTAGGACCATCTATTCCAGTGACTACCATTAAACTATAAAAACATTAAATAGATCCCAGACTTCTACAATCTGTATGAAATGGACTTGATCATGTACACTGATGACACTGTGTTGACATATATTGGTAGTAACATATCAGAGGTAAATACTATGTTGACAGAAGGCATGACTGGTGTATAACAAATATGCTCAGCATTAATAATGAAAAAACTAAAATTATGTATTTTGCCACTTAGACAAAAATAGATAGGGTGTATATGGATGGCTCAGAACTCATAATTAGTGCATGAGTTAAAGAGTGGTAAGGTACGTAGTTACTGGTATTCAGGTGTAATGTTAGATAGTTGTCTGCATTATGATTGTTTTTTAAAGTCGTTTATTAAGAAAGTCTCTTATGAATTATATCTATTCAGTAAGATTAGATATATGTTAACTTATCAAGCAGCATTATTGGTGTATAAACAAACAGTGTTGCCCTTTTTTGATTATCTTGATGTCCTTATGGATAGTGGAAGGAAATTATTTACTGATAAACTACAGGCCTTGCAATCTAGAGGACTAAAAATTGTATGTAATTATAAATATAATGGTCACACTATAACCTCGTGAGATGAAGATCTACATAAGCATTGTGGTGTTGAAATGTTTTAATATCAGAAGACTGCGAAGAGTCTTATTAAAAAGAATTTGGTTTGTTACAAGAGGAAATGCCTAAAAATGATAAGACAAATTCATATTTGCGAATAAGATTGAACAAATGTAAAGAATAGGGGGTATTCTTATTGGAAAATCCTGTCTTATGATATTCAAAATGTTGCAACTAAGCAAGAATTGTTATCTTTATTGACAACAGAAAGGCTGATAGATGTTCATAAGACACATGAACGAATGAAATTGAAATAATGTATTGAATATAGAAATAAAAAAGCTGTTATTGTCAGAAATAATATTGTAAAAATGTTATTACCAGTCGAATGGACTGTTATAATGTCGTCATGAAAAGCGCATGTATATGTGATGAGGACTTAATAAAAAAAAAAAAAAATTATAGTCTGTCATATGGTGCACTCTGCCTAGTCACAAATTCGATATCCTTATAAGCTATTCTATTTTTGTATAAATGCTAGAGATAAGCTGTGTTATTGTCTATGTAGTTACTGTAAATATGTTATTCTTGATGTGTATGTAGACACTGTAAAATCATTTAAATATTGCCCTGTTAAGATTGAAGACTACATTACTTTCTGCAATGACGGACTGAACCAGGAGTATGTAAAATGACATATAAGTCAAACCTGACTTCTCGTCTGTCAATAAGAGGTCTACTATTACTACTACTGTATCTATATCTATATCTGTATCTATTTCTATATATATATATATATATATATATATGAGAGGATGTTAGTATTAGGAACTTCCAAGGCAGATTAATGACTCTGGGCCAATTAACTATGTAAAGGTGCCATGACATATCACAATAATTTTGATAAAGCACAGCACCCTGCATGTCGTTGCTCATATAACAACCTGTACATGAGCGACTCTTGCTCATTCAAGATGTGCTGTATGAGTGACGTCACTCACACAGTTATTTGAGCAACAGTCTTCTGCCATCCAATACCTATATTTAGCCCTACTAAAAGGGGCATTGCACTGCCTAGATCTGATAACCTGCAGTACATATGTAGCATGGAGGGGTTGGCAGGGCTGTTGGCAGCATAGACAAGGGACAGGGAGGGGGTTGTCGGGCTTGGAGTTGGGGACCTGGGAACGAAAACAAGGGGTACGAGGATCAAGAAGTTTTAGATATCAATTACATGAGACCCTAATTATAAATGCATAATTATACATATTGAACGCTAATTGGTTATTATGTGGTTGATTAATAATTTGGGAACTGTTTATGATGTTTAACAATTCTGCCTTTGTTACTCCTTCCGTATATGCTAGTCAGGTGGTAGGTAAGTTCACGAGATGGGCGCTCATTTCAACAATGCAAACAACGCTTGGCTGTAAGTCAGGTTTAATTGGTGGATCACTTAGATGCGTACAGAGCCAGTTCAATGATGGTTAATATTCCTAGGGTCACAAGTCCGATTGGTGAAGAGTAAGCTTTCTTCTAAGAGTCCGCCCCCTCCTACATCCGCTCTCAACACAGTAGTTCCTTCAACAGTCACCAGTTGTCCTCTTTACATATAGCTATCTAAACCCCTTCGAATCCTTAAGACTCGTGTCTGTCCAAACGTAATAGTGCTCTTCCCCGTACCCGGAGGTTTTACCCAATATATAGCAGTCTGGTATTGATTTTCCCCAAGCATCGACACTCGCTGGGAGATGCACTCTGTCTGCTATTGCGCGACAGGTATATTTACACCTACCAGCAGCTCATGCTACCTTTATACTATATGATATAACAATTCCTATAATTTGGAATACTTTCTTTAATTCCCTTATTTACAACTGGTGACATTCTCTTCATTATATCTCTATACAACTAATTTCATGCGCAAAGTGAATTACTCTCTACCTTTGTGCAATATAATGAACTCAGAAGGGGATACTCGGTGAATGGTACCCCTGAGAAGGACTCTGATATTATTAGTTCTTGATGCATACACCCTACTCAAAGAATTTAATTCAAAAATATTCAGCCATTAATTATGTCCGAGCTTTCCTTTCATTCAGATTTTCTATAAGGGTAAAATAGAAAATATGACGTATTTGACATCAGGCTTGTCGTCAGGCCTCCACTAGGACCAGAGGGAAAATAAGAAATAAAGAAATTATGAGTGCACAAAAACGTCAGACTGGCATGATATGCTTGATTTGAGGCCAACAACAAAAAGTTGTGTCCAGGTTTCTGAGGAATACTTTTAAAATGTTACAAAAACAAACAAGTACAGTGGTCCCCCTCTTATGCGGCCACCCTAGGGGAATTATTTAAGTGGCCGCTGGTGAGAGGTGGCCGCTGGTGAGGGGTAACACCACTACATAATTATTAAAAGGTTGTATTGTGTACACATTATTTGTTAATCTTAGTTCTCCCAACCAAATAGCTGATCTACAGTATTTTAAACACCTTAATTTATAGATTAGTGTTTTTGGTCAAAATTAAACAAATATTTTCTATACATCTATTTGTCATGAGTCATTTTTTTCAAATCAATTTAAGTAAGAGTGCAGAGGGGATGGGGTGGCCAAGGTGAGACAATGCAACATCTCCTGAGTGAATATGAAGCTTGGCCTAGTAGGGGGTTGGGGGAGGGGAGGGGGCAGCCAAGGTGAGACAATACAACACCTGTGCGAATAAATATAGCTTGGACTACTAAGGGGCCGGGTGAGGGGAGGGACCAGCCATGTAGCCCAAGGCTTCCTAGCACTGAATGGGTGGGAGAGGGAAGGGGCGGCCAAGATGAGACAATATAACACCTCCTGAGCAATTAGGGAGTGTTCGCCAATAGCCTCTGGACGTGGGTCTAGCCGGCCACCAGATTACCCATAGTGTTGATTACAGGTACAAGCAGTGGTCCCTGGTGATATGCCTCACTGCACATATCACAGGTGCCAGTGGCCGCTGGTTAAGGTGACACACCTGTGCTGGTTCCATTTGGCTGGACATGCCCTATCGGCCTACTAAGGGTGTTGGTTAGGAGAGGGGGCGGCAGAGGTGAGGTGGAAACAATTAGGGAGTTTCAGATCCCTCAACGCATCTCAATATGTCATCGTATCTCAAACAGTGTCAAAACACAGGTATCTGATCGTTTCTAAGGCTAAAACTTCAAAATTTGATAATCATGATTAGATGGTTGTATATGATTGGGGCCCAGAAACATACTCATAATTAAATATTTTTGAAATATGTTATTAAATCTGAAAAAAAAGATACGTTACGTTTACGTTACGTCATGCCTGGGAGTATCTGAAACTCCTAATGTAGGTGGCCGCTGGTGAGGGGTAAACATCAGGTTTGGGACCTCAAAAGGGTGGCCGCTGGCCGCGTCAGAGGGGTGGCCGCTGGTGAGGGGGAAATATAGAGAGAAAACAGACCGTGCCAGCATTTTCTGGCCTCATAAAAGGGGTGGCTGCTGGCGAGGGGGGCCGTATATAGGGGGACCACTGTATTCATTAGACCACCTCTTCATTATAAGAATATGAACTACAGATGGTAAAATTCGTTGTAGAAGGTGAATACAGGAAACACAACAATTTTTTGTTTGCCTTATGTATAAGTACCTATAGCTTCACAATTTATGCATTGCAACCGTACTTATTTCTATACTCCCAACGCCTACATAGTTGTTGGCTCCATGCAGCCAAGAGGCCAGTGCAGTTGATATCTGACCAATGTAAACATAAATTGGCCAAACATGACACTATCACCTATAGGGTGATACATGGCTGGTTACCACCTGGGCATTCTGAGTATGACAAACTCAATTTAATACACATCCTAAACTATTGTATTGTTAATTGCGATTGAGCTGTTGGATGATTCCCGCACATAAATTCAACAAACAAACAGTAGCTCTTTCATGTGTCTAGACATCCAAATTGTCAAAGAACTTCAGCCAGGGCCCTATCAAATACTTCAGGCCTGCAGGGCTGGAGGTGGAGATGAGGAGGAAAAGGGACAGGAGGGAAACGGGCTTGAGATGGAGGAGAACACAGGGAAACACATCCTAAAAGAGCAATACTTGCTCATATAAGCTTTCACTTTCTAGGCGACACTCGTCCATATAACAATGTATGCAACAGTCATAAACATCGCTCACACACCAAGTATTCTACTTCATATCATTTATCAAATATATAAAGATTTTACTGCAAAACATGTATTCATATTATGATGGAAGAACATGCCTTGGCTATAAATCTCAGTCTAAAGAAATAGGAAAAAAAATACCAGGCTTCACCTCTCCAGATGGAGAGGGAAGAGAGTAGGAAATGGCTAATTGTAGCATTTAGCTTAAGTTTAATTGTACTAGTAGGTCAACCAGAAACGGTTAGCTGCACCATCAAGGCCACAAACTAGTCTAATCACCTCCCAACATCACTTCAGAATGCCCATTCCAGGTAGGCAGGAGACCCTTTCGCTGGCTGTCATATCTACCCAGTGGCCATCAAAAAGTAATGTGGTACCATCCCTCATTAAATGTCCGAACCAGTTGACAAATTAGGTTTACATTTGAAATCAAAACCTAGCAGAGACTAAAAAACCTTTATGAAAGACCACAAGACTCTTCTCATTGCTAAAATCAAGCGCTAACCCATTTGCGGTAGGGTGCCACCAGGTGGAATATAGGTATTTGCCGCACTTGCTTGCGGTACTTGCTTGTGATACTTGCTTGAAGTACTTGCCTACAGCAACTAATTTTATATAGGTTTCTTTAGGGATTACTTGCGGTCGGGAATACCAACATGTTGGTATCAAAAAAGCAAATGGCTTGCAGCAGCTAAAAAAAGCGACCACAAATCCGACCTACCGCAAAGTGGAATATAACCTTTACTCACATAAAATGAGTCAATTGGGAGTTATAATCACTTTTATTTTTAGTTGAATTTATGATGGTCTGAATACTTACATGGAAACACCCAGAACGCGCTTGATTATAGAGAAGTTGATTTAATTTGTGTTTCATATGCTAGCAAAAAAATATAAGTCACATGAGGCATGGGAATTGGGTTCATGAATAATCCTTTGGGGTTCACCTGACAAAGATTTTGGGGCCCCTAACAGCGATTTGGTCATACTGCACTTTTCCAAATAGAAATCCACAAACTTTCTCAGGTTTTCCAATAAATCTGTAAAATCATTAGCACAGTCTTGTTTAACAAGGTGGTGATACATTTTTGAAACCAGAATGATTATGAAAATAGGTGTATCTAGTAACTGGTATGTGG
The DNA here is from genome assembly GCA_936440205.1 of Lepidonotus clava. Classification (NCBI taxonomy): domain Eukaryota; kingdom Metazoa; phylum Annelida; class Polychaeta; order Phyllodocida; family Polynoidae; genus Lepidonotus; species Lepidonotus clava. Next base: position 50,100,515 of record OW387143.1, on the reverse strand, counting down.
GATGTACAGCCAACAAACATGATGTGTCTAATTTTGAATTCAAATCAAAGGAAGAGCAAGATTCTTGCTCACCAGTTTGAGAAAATGTAGGGGACTTAACTATATACAACATGCTCCTGACACACTTTTTTTGAAAGCAACTGGTATGAGGACCATCCTAATAATTCACTGCATCATATTGCCTTTCGTGAGGCGTAGCCACAGGGTAATTTCTATGGGCCATGCCATAAGAGGGGAGGGGAAAGGGGAAAGTGTACCCAACCCAGCGTAACCATTTCTTTTATTCAATCTAGGACACAGACAGTTAGGTTCAGTTTAGTAATACTACCGCTACTACTAGATCTATTACCACTGCATATAAACTTACATTTTAACATACATCTAGATGTATATATTTATATATGTATACTTCATTTACATGTTTATGTATATCTATGAATATAACTATTTCACATCAAATATCTTATGGCATAGCCTACAGTGGTAGTTTATTGTAAAACCTCACACTAATGTTACTACTAGTCAAAGCCCAACAAGCCTGCCATGCCTGCCACACTCGTTTGATACACATGACACAAGTTACACAACCAACACAGCGGAGATCCATGCCTCACGACTTCTGTTCCAGCCCCATATAGGATACCTTGCACATAAGTGTATGAGTGGTATTTGTAACTGAATTCAATTCAGCGTGTTGTTCTCAACTTGAACTATCAATGTTAGAAAAATTGAAGAAAATTCCTCGTATTCACGCAATTATGGAACATTAAAAATATTATGTATTATTTAAGTTTTTAGGGGAAATCCCATAATTTATGACATCACACGGGGAGTTATTGGAAAATCCCATCTACCAATGAAAGGGAATCCCCATGCCTGTAGAATTTTTAATAAGGGCTATGCCCTCTAACCTAAATTACATATATTTGGCCCAATAAGCTCAAATTAATTGATGTATTTATCCACTTAGAAGCTCTCAGTAATCAGGGAATCCCAGGTTAACTCTAGAAGGTATTCCCATAGCTGTGACGTAGGAAGGAGAGTACTGAGCAGCCCAACAGTCAGGGAATTCCCCAAATTATATTCCTTTCTTTAATAATTCCCTTTGACATTTTCACTTTTTTTCTTTTAGAATATTTCTAAAACACTTAAGTCACATTAATTATACAAAAAATAGCAGTTGGTGAATTTATGTGCAAGGAACCCTTTAATGTCATGCCTGGAGCCTTCTATTAAAAATGTTTACATCAAAGTGAGAGAGAGATCTAGTATAGCTTCATACAATGCTATATATATTTGCAGTGAGCCATGCAACTGACCTGTATCTGACCTGAGATGTATGTATATTAAGTTACACTAGTCAAGAATTATCCTTCATGCCTTGGTGGTCAATTAGAACACACAGGTGCAGTTATAGTTGAATACGTCCACAACTAACCCCCTTCTGAAGATCCTATCAAAGATATGTTCACATGTATTTATCTATTATACATTGGTGTGCGTGTACTAGGTGTCCGTCCCATGTCACTTATGATTTAGGACGTAATTGGGCTGTATCTCTTTGTCCCTGAGGCCCCTAATATAGTGTGCAGACCGGCTGGAAGCAGGGACAGAGTGGTCTCGCACCTAGCATGGTCTCGCTCTGCAGAAGACGACATTACATTTTGGCCAGCATCTGTCTTAATATTGATAATAGGTTGTGGTGGACGTGGCTTTGTGTGTCGACCGGTGCGACCGCTAGAGTGATTCCACTTTGATGTGGGGGGCCCTGTTGTCAGGCTATGTTTGTGTACAGGTTGCTATGCCACAATGGACTCTTCCAAATCCTCTCCTTTGATTGGTTCAAAGGGGTCCACCAGGTGGGTCTACTCCCTTATGGGGGGTAGTGGGTAAGTTGTATAGTAGTGCAGGGTTTTCCCATAAGAGGGCCCTACTGAGTAGGAATCTGACCAGGAGGGTCAGACTTGGTAGGGACTATGGTGAGTCTTGGTGGCCATAGCTTTTTCGGTAGCGGTTTCGGGGTATCATTCCTCATCAGGCACCATACTTGGTTTAGTTTGAGACTTGTTTCATATGAGCCACAAGGGTATTCTATACTTATTTGTGACTGTATTGCCTGTACAATTCCTTAAGCATTTATAGTATGTTAAATTTGGTTAGAGGTGATTTTTCTCTCTCCTCTGTGACATAGTTATGGCCCCTTTGCAAATCACTCTAGTTAAGGCCGTGGTAGATCACCGGAAGGGGGAATAGTGTATTTGAAAAATACTTTTTCTGAGCACGATGGGGACTGTTTGAATTTTCTCCAGTCGCGCCTAAAATTTTTTTTATTTTTAATATTGATAATAGCCTCATACAGTAGGTTAGAAAGTGGTTCCCTAGGGTCGACGCTCCATGCTTTAACACACAATTTTTAGATCTTAAATTGAGCCGATATTAAAAGAGATAGAGAAGAATTAGTGTACACATTCATATGTATACTACAGGCTGCAGCAGTATAAGCAGCCCATTGAATATTTTGTGATCCCAGCACACTTGAAATTATGTTTAATTTGAAGTGCTCGGCAACAGTATAATAAATTTTCAAAAAATATCTATTTCATATAAAACTAGACAAAATTTCCTTTTTTAGTCAAATTTTACCTTGTCTTGCACTTGTACAGAAGTCAAAGTGCAATTCATATTTTTCATATTGTAAAACTTTCAACATGGACAAGAGGACGTTGTGAATTAGTCAAGCAGGTATTGTCACGAGATGCCAGATGGCGGTTGTATCACATAGTAAGTGTTGTAAGATGTTTAATCATTGGCGCCCCCATGTGGACGTCATGATAGCTGAGTTGAATGATATCACAACAGTAGGAGACAGGTGAAATAGGTAAACGAAGGCATATGGGACGTTGTGCAATACCCAACCAGTGAAGACTGTCTGGGGACGTTGTGAAGGTCTCAATGATTCTATTGTAAAGACCAGGCCATCTTTTTCTATCAAGTATAGTTTGAATAAGGACTAATACCTTATACCTTTTATCTAGAATGATAAAATAACAATATCTTTGTGATGTTGAAAAACCAGTCAGTGCTAGACGTAGGTATAGTGTCAGCTGTAAAAGCAGGATCCTAGTACGAAGTGAGCAGACAATGTTAACCTGAAGAGAAGTACAGGTTGGAGCAATAGTTAACTATATGTATATGGTAAAAAGGCAGAATATCACGGGTAGATGGGTGAAACTATCAAGAATAAGACCAATCCTGGACTTAACCATATGGACAAGTAGTACTTAGGATGAGAAACATGAAGGTAGGCTATGCCTTACAGATTTAGGCTGAGCTTGGGAAGCAGTGCTCCCAATGAGCACTGAGTGGTGCACCGGTCCTCGAAAGGGGAAACTCTTTACAAACTTTACCTGGTTGGATTGTAACTGATGTAGTGTGAGCGATGAAGAATGAAGGTCCAATATGTATGGAACCCGAAGAGACTATTTCCATGTATCTTTCAGTGGACATAATAGATTTACCTCTTGTCAACCGAGTGTTCTTTGTGTGGGTACATGCCCCTATATAAGGAGTCCCTACCACTTGAAGAATTCAACCATTTAAGATGATATACTAGTTTGTGTTATAAGGACTGCGATCTCAAAGAATTAACAGGATTATCATGATGATTCAACGAAGTCCAACTACGGATAATATATACATTTTAAGACAAACATACATAATAATATCGCATATACAGTAACAATAAATAAGCCCTACAATGGCTCAAGGTTTTAGCAAAATCTATCTGTCGGGGTTTTCAGTAAAAATCGTTGTAATTCTCTTAAAAATGCTGTAATGGACATTCTCACTCGGGGCTACAACCTCAGAGGCAGTTTTGACTCGTAGTTGACTCATACTGGGAGTCATAAATGTTTCAAATTTGGAAATGTTTCAAAGTGTTCAAATCAGCATGTAAACATTATTAAATGATTCTTTTCTTCTACAAGTCATCTGTGCCTTTACTCACTCCCTGGAGCTTCCTAGCCAGTATAGGGCTTTACTAACACCTCTTGTCAGACATAGAAAGGGCCTCATATGTGAGGCCTCAGAGGCCGAGGAAATGAATAAAATGACCTCCATCAAATAGGGAAGCTGAGGGGAATGGACTGGAGGCCAGGAAATCGCTGAGGTCAAAATACCTCATGCAAGAATTAAAATATGAATTGAAATAGGTAAAGGTTTTCTGAAAGTAAAGGTTGCCATGTTGTAGCTGAATGGCTAGAGCGAGGTTTCTAGACAGTGTCTGGCTTTGCTGAGACAAAGTCAACATGGCAGGGATCTGAGGGACAAAGGCTTTCAGGCGGCTTGACTCAGGCTGGTTAGTGTAAAGTGGGTCCGTTCACCCAGAACTATCCATGGCTTTTACTGACCGAGCCAGCAGCCCTGAAAGCATGCAGTGGGATACCCACATAAAAGGGCTATTGCTTTACAGACACACGTTGGGAAGCGGGCATCTGGTAATGCAGACGCCGTGTAAGCTTTTCAGAAGAGGATGAGGACATCCGATTGCGCCTTTGTGGCAGCATGCAGCATGGATAAAGCTGTCAGCGAACGTCCAGGAGATGTCGGTGGACAAAGGCGTAAGAGGGATTTATGAGGAAACCAGACTAGTTTGAAGGAGCTTGGAGGAGTTCTTAGTGGGTTGTTGTTGGGAAGAGCTTGTTAGAGCAGTGATGAAGGAGAGGAGGATGGTAGTTGGCCGCCGATTCATATAAAATGGGCATGACTGCGGTCCCCTCCTTCGGACCTGTACTGATATGACTTCCCGCCATGGGTAATACGGTCATCCATATCTCCATACAAGTTCGGTTTTGTATTCATTATACTTTCATGGAATTGTGAAGGTTAAATGATATATATAAGAAGATATGTCAAGATATGAACCATTTTATCTTATAGATTTATTCCATCTGAAGGATTTATTTGGAATTATATGCGTGGCGGACTACGTTTGACGAAGGCAAAGTGTCGATTTGACTGACTTCACAGAGACTTCAGACTTCCTGGTATTCTTGCGAAACTTCCCAAGGGGATCATGGGAACGTTTTTGAAAATTATTCACTGATTTGGAATTCTATATAGTTTATGACAATTCCATAGGCCTAATAATACACATTTTATAATAGGTATGAATTTTTATGCCTTGAATTTATTTGAAAATTGCATTTCATTTGGATCTGTTTTGCATGGCAGACTACAATTTACAACCATAATGTGTAACTGACACATTTAGCCATGTATATATAGGCCTTGCCAACCTGGCGGTCCCCTATCTCTCATTGGCTGGTAGTAGGGCCTGATATGTAGCAGGCCTTCTTATTGTTCGTTTTCAACCGAGTTGTGAGTTGGATATTTTGATGGTTGTGTGTGTACAGGGTGTGGTAGCTCGTTGATCAAGGGCCTCCAGGCTTCTTAGAGGACCAAGAGGTGGCAAGGGCCACGCTGCTCAGCCAAACGAAGCGTGAGGGTGGAGTGGCATGGTGTCGGCTACCTGACCTGTGATATTGGTTGAAATTCACAGCCTTTTGATATGTATTTTTGTACATATGTTTGTGCTCCCTCGATTGTCCTATGTGGTCCAACCGGGGTTGGCATTTGTGATCGAGCATACAGAAGGAGCACGGTTTCAGTAAATATCTCATCAGGCTGCTTTGGCTAGTCACAGTGTCCACCTGGAATCTTAAGAACATGTCCTGTCTTCAGGATATTGTTTCGGAATCTTTGTTTCAGGCTGTTTTTCGTTTTGCCTACATATTGCTTCTCGCATTTCTTACAGGAGTGACACGGCTGAATGACCTACTTTCCATTTGAACAAGCCTCATTTATGGCGCGAAGACCCCGTAATGCTCCTCCGGATTTGTTCATTTTTCGGTGAAATACTATATCCTGCCTGCTGCACATGAATAAGATACCCATGATCTACAAGGACAGGTGAAATCTATGTGTCATCCACAAAATATGGAGATATGCGGCCTGCAAGGTTGGATATTTTACTTGCAAACTTCGTGCACCTGCCACGCTCACACCGAGGCCCCCCTCTTCCATCTGCTAGAATTACTTGAAAATACTACAAACCTATGTGGAGAAGGTGCCCAATACATGGAAAAGTACATGGGCAACAAGGTGGATCAAAGGCAGTGCATGACATTCAGTATTGATTGAATTCCAACCACCTGGCAACAGGGCCCTGCAACAGCGCACCCAGTCCGGCAACAGTGCAAGTACTTCCAACCTCGGGTCAAGGGTCAAAGGTGGGCAACTTTCTTGGAGAAATCATACTAAATCTTCACATTAAATACTTATTTCCTATGAAATTTATAACATATATAATATATAATAATCACCATAGGTGACACCATCTCATCTCATACAACCTTAGCTAAAACGTATTGAAGATATTTGTTATAATCATAGAAGCTTCCGTTGGTGATATGTGGAGGAATTGAATACTGTTTTGCTGATAGTTATCATATTTTGTAAATGAGTTAAAATTTTGTATAATTTTTGGTAAATGATTGGACAAACCATCAACGGAAAATGTAAAATGTAAAACTGTATATATTTTGGCTGGATAGGGGGGCAGACAAGGAGAATCTCCTCACCCTTACCAGTATAAATAAAACTAATAATAAAAACAAAATAATAATGAAAAACCTAGCTAAAGACAAGGGCATCACAATTAAACCTGCCGACAAAGGGGGTGCAGTGGTGATATTAGATACAATAGACTACATATCAGAAGCTGAATGCCAACTCAAAACATACATTAATCTGGATAAAGATCCTACTAAGAGATATAATGACGCCATAAATGCCACCATAGACTCAATGCAATGGAATGGGGAAATAAGCGGAAAAGTTGCAGGAACTCTAAAAACCAAAAAAACATGCACTCCACAAATATATTTTCAACCAAAAATCCATAAGATACAAATACCCCCTCCCGGTCGACCAATAGTGTTGATCAATGGGAGCGCTACAGAAAAAATATCAGCCTTTGTTGATATATTCTTAAAGCCTTTGGTCTCAAAATCAAAGTCATATGTATCAGACACCTCAGATTTTATTAGAAAAATAGAATCTATAGAGAACCTATGATGTGACTCAATTATTGGCACAATGGATGTCACCTCTCTCTATACGAATATTCTCATATTGCTAAAACAAAACAACTTCCAATTAATGGTACTAACTAGCTACAAATAAGGGGTACAGCAATGGGAACCAAAGTTGCACCAGCATATGCCAATTTATTCATGCAAACTCTGGAGGAAAAATTAGTCGATAATTACAAGCTAAAACCCACTCAATGGCTAAGATACATTGACGATATCTTCTTTATCTGGGAACATGGAGAAGAGTAACTCAACAAATGGCTAAAATACCTGAATGAGTCACATCAGACTATAAAGTTTACAGTAGAATTCTCAATAAATGAAGTAAGCTTCCTAGATACATAAGTAAAAATAGATACGGATGATAAACTATACACTGACTTATATTGCAAACCAACTGATAGCCACAGCTGTCTAAGGTTTGACTCAGCACACCCAGCAAAAACTAAAGAAAGTCTTCCCTACAGTCAGTTCCTAAGAATTAGACGCATCTGCACAAAAAAGAGACTGATTTTGAAAGACATGCAAAATCAACAAAAAGCCACTTCCTTAAGAGGGGTTATCCAAACAAATTATTAAACAAGGCACTTTCAGAAAGTCGGAAAAAATCTTGAGACAATTTACTGTCCAGAAAACCACCAAAGGGCCAGGATACTACTGAGGATAATCTATATATGGTGAAAGGGCAGAGGGGTAGTCATTGCAATGTTGTTGGGATGTCATTAAAATGACTAAACCTCTCTATTGATCTTTTTATTTGATAGAAAATTGAATAACCACAGCTCCAATGGACAAAATGATAAACTTGAACTAGTAGTTCTGTTTATTTTAGAAAAAATATTAGCAACGAACTTTATTATCCCTTATACTGGTCTTAAATTGTCATACACTGCTTGCGTTAATAAAAGTTATGTCTTTATGTTTCCCTTTACTCCTTAGCCAAAACCTTTCCTAAAATCATATTTAGATATGTTACCTCAAAGAGAGCACATCTTTACATCTTTACATTAAATGTTGTCCACCTTTTAGGGACCTCCATTTTAGATAACTGGATCAGTTCCTATTCCCTCACAAAAAGATCAAGAGTCAGAGGTTTTAGCATTTTATTTAAACCACAGTAAATTTCTAGTAATTGTAAAGGCACAACCTTGTTATTCAATTTTATATTGGCAAAAAGTGCATTTCAAGCATGTTAAAAATCTTAACATAATGCATCTTTCAGATGTATTTTCCAAGTATCAGTATGATTGCCGTTGTCACGTGAAAACTTGTAACTGGCAAGTAACTTTTCCTAATCTGTTTACAAGGGGATACCATTTTAATACTCATATTCCATTACTTGCACTCTCAATTTCCCTCCATGTTCCCATTTGAATGCAATAATATCTGTGATTTAGGGGCCTTTCACATACACTTCATGATGGCTTCGTAAATGGCTTGTGAAGACCACATACATTCAAATATCATCTACATCATATAATATTAAAAACTTGTCTACACACAAAATATTCCAATCTCAAAATGAAAAACACACAGATTTGTCATAAGCAACATTTTGACATTTTGCCTTTCCACAGAATTACTTCTTTCCTTTATTTAGAAAACATTATTTGTGAATACAGGTGACAAAGTACATTACATGTCGTGGTCTGCAGACAAGTAAATAGAATGGAACCCGAAAGTATCAGTCATTATTCTTAACCCTTTCTAGACACCTGTATCTCTCAGGCATCGCCAGGCCTAGCCATATGCATCTCTCAAGCATCACCAGGCCTAGGTGCCTAATGCCTCACAGATTGATTTCAGAATTTCTTTAAAGTGCAAAAATATGGAAAAAAAAGAGACATTATTTTGTTGTTGGCATGTAGATAATCAGTCTACACATGCTATATCTAACATAAATGTTTAAAAGAATATCAATCTTATTTCATGGATAGCAGTAATTGGTTCTGTGTAGGACCTTTGTCTATCATAGTGGCATCTTGCTTGACTGTTTTCTATGGTAGATTGGTGGTTTTGACACCCAAATGAAAAGTTTTGGCATCAAGAAAGGGTTAACTGTGGCCTGTATACATCAACTAATGGAGCACTAATGTAGGTAGGCTGAGTCTGGCTCCACTGATGTGGCTACTGCATTAGCTGTCAGGGAATGTTGGTGATATATCCCACCCTTTGGAGCACTAATGTAATTGCATATTGGAATGTAATACAGTATGATGTCTCATTATTCTGATAGTCATAAATCATGCACATGGTGGTAATGTTTTCCTGAAACTGTATTAAAACACTTTATAAGAATACATATCTATGTTTATTGGAACTCCAAACAGAAGCTGTAATGTGGCTGTCCTGTTTCATGTATAATGTATAGGAACTGACAACTAGAAATTAAATATTAGGCCTTGATCTTTGACTTTTCAAAAAAAATGTTTTTCAAAAGTAAAGTATGGGGCTAAGCATTTTATTAGGAACAGATGTGTACGCTCAATTATACATCTGCTGCCTCTTTTTGTTTATTTAGATATATCGTAATACTATTTAGAAGCTGAATAATGGTTTAAAAAATCTTTTAGTTAACAGAGGCATATATATTTGGAAGGCAAAAAGAGCACTTCGGTTTTTACCTATTTTGTTGTACCTTATTTCTGATCAAATTGATAAAAATATATTTAATATTACAGTTCATGTTGTCAAGCAACTTCAATATCAAACTACATTCAAATATGAACTGCTTACAAAGCTAAATAGAAGACCACTTACATGCATACTTTAGAGCAACATTTTCAGCCTTCTCCATAATCAAAATAAACATTTTTGGCCTAATGTATATACCCTCTTTCTATAAATAGGTATATCTAAAATTAATGTAATCAAATTAAAAGCTTTGTTAATATTTTCATGGACAATTTCATGGACACTAAAAATAATGCGTTTTAGGCAATTTAAAATCTTTTGTATTTTGGGCAATATTTCAGTATATATAAGTTATATTATGATATATCTGGCAATAAAAGGTCAATCCAAGGTATAAGAATAGTTTGGGCATGTTACTTCCCTTTGTTCTATAAAATTCTGTTCACAGCTTATTATGTTTTTTCCTAGAAAAAAAAAAAGCCACTCGAAAACATATGTAGAAGAGTTCCACTTTGTGAAATGCACCACCACCTGTGTATGGCCATGTCATCCATTATTAATGTGTATGGCTCTGTATCACAAAGAGCACTGAACATTGGGTATTCTCTGGTACAACTGACCAAGTTGCCATCTGCAATGAGGGGGAAAAGTACCAGCCAGGATGATCCCCAATATCTGCAATACTTGGAGGAGTAAGGTATCAAGGCCCAAGATTCCAAACTAATTCAGTCATTAGTCTCACATATTGAGAGGCTGTAATCATCCTTGCAAGGGGCTCCAGTTGCAGATGCAGGTAAGTGGATCTTACAGGGGTCTCTGCCCTCTATATAGTGTCATGCCTCCCTAGATACAATCTGGTGTTGAAAGCATGCATGAAAGCCAAATTTCTATATTTTTTTTTAAATTGATTTTTATTGGGTTATAAGGGTTCGGCATTGCCGGTCTTCCACCCACTCCCACTCATATCTGTATAATGTATAATATAATGTATATCAAGGACCCTATGGATAGCTTGATATAGATTGCTTAAAATTAAGATATGGGAGTCAGTAAGAGGGAATTAAGTCTCAGAAATTTTGATTTAGATCTCATTTGTTTTATGAAATTTACAAAATTGTGGGTCGAATAATGATGACAATTTTCCTTTTTTTGAGATAAATTGGGGGCTGATTGATCTTTCCCAGTAAGTAAATACTTTTGACATACAAATTGATTCTGAAGTTTTCAAATTACATATTAAGTTAAATTGGTGATGACATCAGAATAAAAACGTCATGACCAAAAGTGTAACCATTTTTTGTTTAAATAAATAAATCTAATAAGAGTTTTGTATGCTCAATCCAAATCTGAACCTCATGAAAATATTTCAATAGCCCTAAATATTAGAAGAAAACTTTATGTACATAATGTTAGAATGCATAAAGGCTATATTACTTGATGCTTTCAGTCCTACTTGTGTTCCTTTACTCATGAACACGCAAGTTTGCTTGCGCAAATATACCAACATTTGTTCAAGCAAACTTGTGTTTCCACGATTGAACGAATGCAAGTGGCGCTAAATGCATCATGGAATATAGCCTTGTACTTGCATACATGTAAGTATAAACACAAGTATGAATGCAAGTAAAATGATGAATGCAAGTACATGAATGCATCAGGCTTTAGGCTCTTTGGAAGGAAAATGTTCTGTTTAGTCATGTTAAGTCAAAGGGCATATTTTCTTGAACTTTATATCAGTGCATATTGGGTAGAAAAATTGCCAACATAAAGAATTTCTTAATGTAGGTTCATTTTGTTTCTACCTGTCTACAAAAACAAAATTCCAAATATTATCAGGCAGTAACTTAATTAATCCATAGCAGAGACATTATTAACATTATCAAAATAAAATTGAATGAGAAAGCTCACATTCATGTGCAGTAAGGTATTTTGCTAGGAAATTTGTCACCCATGTTTTGTTTTTGGATTATAATTTTGTTTATTGGTACATAGGTCATCAATATACCTTTTCCCAACCAACAACATCAACTGTTTCTAGTCTGTTATACAGTTTTTCATTGTTATGTAGAAATCAATTAAAGAAAGTTATGAATGTTCCAATCAATTAGAACTGAAGCTAGCCTTAACTAATGCTTCCCTGATTTCCATTTTTGTTTTATTGTACATTATTTCTTACATGAAAAGTAGGTTTTTAAATAGGTATAGGTAATAACATAAAGCCATACTATAATATAATCTTAGTTTATGGTTGAACTAATGTCATACTCTGAAATACAATAAGCCTAGTTAATTAAAAAATCTAGGGACCAAAAGAAAAGTTTGAATTAAGTGGGTTTCGAATTATCAGGGTCCAAGTAGTAAAGGATCAGTGTGTCATCTCTATCAGTTAATTGAATGATATATGAATGCTTTGGTTGTTGATTTAAATCATAAAGCATAATAAAGCATTTAAGCTAATAAAATAGGGATGCTGGTTGATGAACCATCCTCTCATCCCCCCACTGACCTTATAGGTATGTAGCCCCACCAGTAGATGGTTATTAACATCAGATAATAAAAAGTTAATTGCACTTAATGATTTGAATAAGAAGGGTTTTCTTAAAAATTATTTATTATTATCAGTTTTCTTACAAATTATTTCTAATTAACAATAACATTCCTGGCACGTTTGCATCTACAACCCATGCTTATCTTTAGTAGGAAGGGTAAAAGAAGGTTAAAGTGAGCCCAAAGCAATGCTGTGTTAAAATATGACAACATTTTGCAAACTTAGATAACTATGTAAATGCATTCTAAGAGTCTTGCTAGTGGTACAGTTTAAACCATGGAAACCTTAACTTAAAAGTACATGGGGGTGTTTGGCTTAAATTCTTATTACCAATGCAATCAGCACAATCATTATTGTGCAACGGGCCACAGGTTGTCTAGTAGTTTGATTCCCCATCTGGGAACATGCTTTTCATTCGTTGCTCTCCCCGCCACACACAGGGTTCGATTCCTCATCTGGGAACACACTCTTCCTCCCTCCATAAGTGACTGTAGGTACTGCTAATGTAAATTATTTGCTGTTGACATAGCATCATGCAGTGTAGTCGAGTTCATTGCACAACATTTTCGAGAATTTATTAACATAATTATGTATGATTCAACATTTAGTTCACCAAGAAATACATTGTATATGTATAATATTATATATCAGAGCCTCTTAAATATCTAACACATGTACATGTAGATTAACTTTCTTTATTGGGATTGTGTGAATAATAACAGAAACTTAATATAATATAGAAACCTTTTAATATGGAAAGGTTACTCACGCTTACCTAGCATGTATGAATATTACATTATGATAATGGCATATCATTAAAGTATTCTATGCTCTTATTATAAGAAAGGAGAATGGTTACCAGACTGTGATAAATTAGAATAAACCTTAAAGAAGTCAAGAAAAATATTTAAATAACAGCAAAAGCCTATTGATGGCTAAAGGCAGTGTCAATGGGAGATAAGACTGGCATCCACAAGGTGTTACTTATGTGATATTCTTTGGGGAGTCGTGGTTTCCAGGCTTCACGGCGAAGGGGATGTCGGGGTTCTCGGTCTCAAGCTGATAGGGAGTTTGGGAGGGAGACCGGTTTTGTAAGACCGAGAGTCATGCCTCTTGCACAAGGGTGAATGGATGGGCTTTTTGGTGGAGCTCTTGGAATGGGGGGGGAAGGGTTTATGTCGAGGTTTCATCCTACATGGTTGGAAGTGCGAGGAAGGGCATGTTCGGGTCGTCAGGTCTGGGCAGCTGGAAAAGAGAGTAAAGAGGTGGGGGGGCCCAGCAGTCGGGTCAGGCAGTCTCGGGCCTAAGCCAGTCTCCGCTTGAGCTGCTCATCAGCCAATCCTCTCATCTAGGAAGTTGGGATGCCGCTCGCTATCAAAGGGTGGGAGCGTAGGGCCGAGCGGGTCGTACCTTCATTCCTGTCATTCCGGGCCGGCCGCTCACTATTTCGGGCTTCCGTACCATGCCGGTCTTCTGGGCCATAATGGGGTCTCGGGCTGTTTGGGGTATTCAGGCTATCTCCGGGCCTTCAGACCAGATGCCTAATTTCTCAATAATTCGGGATACCTAATTAGTTTTTACTGGACTACTAACTTCTACTCATATAAGTCTCGGGCTCGGGTTAACTGTCAGGCAGGACATTTTAAAGAAGACTCATGTGAACATATTGAGTACCAAGAAGGAATCATTTACTCCGGGCCGTAATACCCCTTTTTATAGGTTACAGGTCAACTCTGATTGGTGACTTTAATCACGTGACCCCCCGTGACATTATTTCCGGTCACTACAATCTTTTGGGCTTTCGTACCCAAATACAGATTTCAGTCCATTTTTGTACCCATTTCGTTTGATTACATCATTTCATTATTAACCAGCATTTACCAAATTATTCGATCAGTTCACAATACAAGTTGATTATACCCAATTTCTAGCTTGACATTTAGTACCATAAAAGATGAATGGACAATTCATCACACTTGCCAGCAGCAGTACTGCAAGGGGAACACAGGTATACATGAAAATCAATAGTAGTTAGTATAAAACAGCCTAGCCAAACCTGAAAGGGGAGAGTGAGAAACAGTTTGGACTTGGACAAACCTTTGGGTTTATGAGCTGGGTAAATATAATCTTGCTTGGTGTGGTGGCACTGGCACGAACAGACACATAATCTGTTAGTACAAGAAATTAATAAGATAAAGTGATCATACGACACATAAAGTACAATCATTTCATGTTTTTTCTATGCAATTAAGCCCTTAATATTTGTGCAGTAAAGGCTGGAGTAAATACTTGTGAGATGCATTAGCTTGGAAGATCAGGTTTATACTTGGTAGAAACAACGAGTATAGACAGAAGAGAGACACAGCTCCCAGGCTGACAACATCTGTGTGACTCCCGGCCCTTATCAGGGGCCATTTATCTGCATAACACCCTGACCACGGGCAAGGGCCCCACCATGGACCCTGCTGGGTCGGGTCCCTCCCAAGTCCGAACCTATGTGCGCTAATACAAGGGAATTTTTGGGGCCCCCTTCAGACCCCTGACCTACATTATTTAGAAAAAGGAGAATTGCAACAAATATTTAAATCAGAGGCATAATAATCTTATACAGATGTATTGAGAATAACATGTACTCCAGTGACAAGTCAAAACGCAGTAATACTTTTCCTTATCTATGGAGTAAACACCTTGTTTACAAAAAGAAGTCAGTTTTGGTACGCTACTGGTGCGTTATTCCCGTTATAACATGGAGAATTGTATCAGAATTGTTGCAAAATCTGTCTAAATAATCTTAATATTGATACATATGACCCAACCATTTCATACATTTGTTACAATGTTTTTAAACTTACTTTCAACATGTCCTCAGGATTCTCCTTCTATTCTGTTAAATATTTACAGTGGAGTCTGAAAATTTTGTGATATTCTTGTGACATAGATCCATACAAACAACTTTCTCACTTACTGTATATGAATTAGATGACTACTAACAAGGATATGGCCCTATTTCTAAAGATAGTCCATAAAAAAATAATCCACCCAGAGCCTCTCCACACAACCTGGCAACGCAACCTGGCAACGCATGGCAACCTGACCTAATTACCCAATACTGTGCTTTGATTGGATGTTACTTTTGTGTCCATGGAAAGGTGTTTTCTAGCTCAGGATAGATGCACAGTGAGGTGGCAACCAGAAAATCATTTCAAAAGACCTTTATTCAGAATAAATAATCATTCTGAAATATATTTCATTATTAGTACATCATTACACATTCGTTTACAAAGTTTGGTGATGATTGAGGGTTTTAGTTTTACACTGCTTTTACAACGTTTGTTTACAACTTGCCGATGTCTAGATCGCATGTTGCTATCCCCTAGCCGTGTAGTAAATCAGTAATAGAGCATGCAGTATGACCGCTGGTCACAATATCAAAATTATCAGATCTACATCCTGACAGTGATTTACAAGTATAGTTGCCACTTACATCAAAACCACTGGCTTCAATTTTTGTATCCATATACAATGGTGTATCATTACTACTAAGACCGCTGGTCTCACTGAAAGAAAGTTGGCAAAACTCTTGAGCATGTACATTCATATCACATAGATCCAAATCATGCCCGTTGATACTACTGACAGCGCCATGACACTTCTCACCACAGGCAGAGTTGTCAAGTCGGACGGTTGGTCTGTTTACACTATAACTACACAAGGTGGGTAAGTCAGGTTGTTGACATCCCTGGCTGTGATCAGACCAGTGTGGACGGAAGTAACATTTCATTGGTCAAATCAATGCAAATGACCTTTTGACGTCACATGAGGGTGGGCTAGGGCCCTTATATGGGCCCTGGTCAGGGTTGAATGAACCGCTGGTGCCCTGAGAAGGGCTCTACAGAGTGGGACCTGCCGGCAACAGGCCCTGCGAACGTCCACGCTACTCCTCCTGAGAACAATTTGCTGGAATTTCCACATCAAACCGGCCATGATTGCCGTCCACGGAAACCCGAACCCCCTCGGCCCGTACCACAAACAATCATAATCATGTTTCCCGCGTGGAAATGGCTAGCCACGGCCAAAGTGTCACCCACATTGAACGTGGTAGTTTCACCATTTACAACCTGATCAACAATATACCTGTCATAACCAACAAAGGCTATATCCTGGAAATTGTGGCGTGATGCTTGGAGCGTGACAAAGTTGAAATGGTTCAAATATGACTTGAATTCTAACCAGTTGTTTATACGACAGTTTGGTATGGTCAAACGATTTGATGGCAATGCCTTGATCCTTATGCTGTACATAGTATTCAGGAGGGTATTTCATAACAAAATTATAAGAAACGGGTGAATCTTAGTACCTGAAATAAGATATTCTTAATTCAAAGTTGATGTTGAATTGTACAAAGATGCTTTTTAAGAATCGATTGATTCTTAACATCATGTTATGAATTACCTAGGTAAAATTACTTTCTTACCTGTGTTTTGCCATTGATATAATATTGACCATACTGGGTCTAAGATCAGGTTGTAGGTCTCTTTAATGAACAAAGATTTTCTATACAGCCTTTACAAAGAATTCTTTTTTTCTTCTTAAAAACCTCTCTTATCTTTAAGAAAATCTTATTACAACGAAGAAAAAGAATCTTTAACTAAGATTTTGTTCTGAAAATGCCTCCTGGTCGTAATACCAAACCTTTTGAAGCAGTAGCAGGTGTAGGGTCAATAGCAAGGGACATCTGTTGCAGAACCGCTGATAGAGGCTCTGTGACGTCTTGCTGAGGTGTAGAACGATACCTTTGAAGTGCTGGGGGCATTCCACCCGTAGGGACGCCCGTACCAACAATAGCTGTGTAAACCGATGGTCGTTCTGTATGATTGAAGCCGGCTGGCCTCAAGTAGCCCTCGTTGTATGGAGGTTGTTGGAAGGGAGTCATACCCGGTGGATCCTTAGGTCCTTTTTGACGTGCCCCCACCCCCACATATCCAAAGGATTGGCTTAGGGTTGGATTTGGAAATGGCGGAGGTGGAGGTGGCGGCGGTGACGGCTGTGTCCTCTCCAACGATTTTTTTTCCAAGTTGTCCAATCTGGTAACAATCT
The DNA here is from genome assembly GCA_936440205.1 of Lepidonotus clava. Taxonomy (NCBI): domain Eukaryota; kingdom Metazoa; phylum Annelida; class Polychaeta; order Phyllodocida; family Polynoidae; genus Lepidonotus; species Lepidonotus clava. The sequence goes on along the minus strand of OW387143.1, from coordinate 50,083,082 downwards.
TTTCCAACAAAGTAGCTTCACTGCCTTGCTTCTCAATAGATTTTAACATTTCTTGTTCCAAGTAATCCAAGTATTTGGGGTCATCCCGTCCTGTGAATCCAGCCGCTTTCATGGGATCCATGAGATTCGCCATATCCACAGTGAGTTTTGCTTGGGCAGACGGAAGATATTTGCAACGTTTGCCAAATGGTGGTCCATGATACAGTCCACAACCAGATCTGCAGCTTTTACTCATAACATACAGACTGTTAAAATTCAATAATATCACTTGAATTATAAGGATAATCCGACCAATGTCTAGATAATTAATAAACATGGTGCAAACAAGGCAGTGAATGATATGTGTGTATAATCGTAGCTAGGCAACATAGCAGACATACATTGGGGCCCCCTATCTTAAGACACTAAGGCCAGATAGTCCAAAAATGGAGTAATAGGCCAACCTTTGATATTCATCAAGAAAAAAAGGTACGATAACCTGGGGCCAAAATTGAAATGCCAAATACAATTTCATGAAATATACCACCATTTCTTTACTATTTCAGATGTTCAGAATTAGTTTTCTGCAGAACATAGCTAAGCTGAATTTCTATTTTCAGTATTCCATGGTTACCATAGTAACCCTTATTTGTATAGCAGTCACATTGGCAGGTTCACCATTAATGCAAATAATGGAAAACTTAATTTATAGCACAAATTAAACATATTTTTTCTATTTCTATGATAAATATTCCAAAGTTAGATAAAGGCTCTGTAGAGCTGAAACTATGTATATTCATAAGACTGGCAATCCCATAGCACAAAGGATATTGTGTCGCAGCTTCTCTTTATAACATGTGAATAACGATAATGTGTAAGATTGAATACGATGATAATCATGAGCTATATGGAAAAGGCCTAGGATTCATGTCATATGAAACACAATACTAAAGATTACATAAAAAGGGTCCCCTTTTTTCCATGCATTGATTGAAAACAACCAATCTGTTTGTGAGCGCATTTCCGTCCTATGTATTTGCAGTTCAACAAAGTTTAACAGTCTGAATGATTACAAAAATAACTTTTGAAAGTTCTCTTTTCACAAAAGTTTCCAATAAACTCTTTTTTCGTAGCATCCAACTTTTAAAGTGGCCTATACACAGAAAGTACATTATAACAACAATAACTGTCAGAATTGTTATGCTAACAATTTGTTAGCCTGATCCTGTTAAAAAATGGTCAACAGTATTAAAAAGAAAACTGTATTGGGTGTGTAGTGTGATCATTTTCAGAACAAGTTTCAGAATTTGGATCCTATTTATTACATTCATTGTGGAAACAATGACGGATCTGTTCAGAATGGTCATCCATAAATATTGTATATACATGTGATGGATGTATGACATTTCCATGCATGGACTTATGACCAAAAGGTAAAAAGTATAGTTGCTGCCAGTATTGTTCTCTTAAAATGTATCTGGTACCTGTTTATTTGTTTTCAGAGTTATATTCAAACACTGTTCAATAAAATCCATTTCCCATTAGCTCTGGTCATTTGCTTTCCTCCTGCAAAAGTGCTGGCATTGTGTAATATTCTGTATAGTGAGACTATTACAATAAATATTTTACGGGATGGGATGGGGTATGTATTTGACTGTATTTGAATTTCATTTCTAAACAGGCTCTGATATGGAGAGGGGAGCAAACTTGTCATATGTTTACAAAGGGATACTCTTCTATTAAACATATTCCATTATTTTTTTATGTATTCACAATCTCTCCAGTTAGTTCTCCATTTGAATGCAATACAAACTATGATTTATGTGTTTTGACTTTGCCTCACATATTATAATAGCTTCCCAAACATACATGCAAACATGGTTCAAATAGGTCTATTTGTCACCTGTCAAAGCCTGCTCCTGTTTTTCATATCATGAATGGTAACACCGTGAGATGAAAGACCAATATTACAAAGCATCAGGAATGGAGACTAAAAGGTCCGATCATTATTCTTGGATTTTGAATGAATGGCTGTCCATTCGTGTTCGTTACTGGTGGAAATACCATGATGACTATTGTGTTAAGTAAATAGGAATATCTTAATTCATATTATCAGGGCTCTATACTAATGTCACTGAATGCCCACTTCACACACATATGTGCCGCTCTCTAAGTCCGTAGTGAAAGGGTGGCCTCTGGCCAATGATATTGGTCATACCAAGATAATGTCTTTAGGGACCTAAAGTTTTATTTCTATGATAAAAGCCCTGTTCAATATATCATTTGAAAGCTTATGATCCCACTTTTTTCTTCTAAAAGAACCCAAAATTGTTATTTTGATGCCTTATGCATGGTGATAAACAGAATAAGACTTTTAATTAAATCAAACATTATAATATTATATATAGAATTAAGTATTAGGATGCTTGCAGTAAAAGCTGAATAACTTTAAGAAAGGAGAATGGTCACCAGACTGCATTAGAATTAATAAGTATAAAGTAAACCAAATTACTAAAAGGGGAAATTAAAATGATAAAAGAGGTAGCCTTTTGATGGCTATAGGCAGTGCCAAACACAGGTGAGACAACCCTAGAACCAGTGTTCATACGGGGAGCCTTGTCTGCCAGCCGCAGCACTGCAGAGAGAATACAGGTATACATAAAAGTGATAAAGGGTTAGAATAAGAGATCTGGTAATAACCTCCAGAGTGCAGAGAACAAGAAACATTTGGACTTGAATGAGCCTTTGGGGTTCAGGAGCTGGGTGGATAAAAATTGTTCTATACAGTGGCAATACATGGTGACCATATTGTTGACTATCGAACCTTCACAGGAGTAATGCAACATAGATGGACTAGCGATAGGGAAGCCTATGAGGTTTACTTACAGTGAACTCCCAGAGTATGGTGAACACCTTGTACTTATTGTGACTCATCTTTTGACTTGACTTGAATATCTCCTACCTGTTTATCTGCAATAAACTGAAACCTCTGCAAAGCAAGTGTCTGCATTTGGATCTGAACAACCCAATCGGAGACCTATCTTTACATAAATGCAGTGTGAACTAAATAACAATATATAAACATTTATTTTCAATTTATCTGGTCATATCACCAGGGTCACGTGACCCCTGATTTTGCAACATTTTAAGATAATTTTGGGCAATTCTCAAGAAATTCATGAAAAATTTAATTAAATATTAATCTGAGAAAAAAAGGTTATTATTGATTAAATGTAAGTGAATCAAACCAAACTAGGATTAAAATGAGGTATGAGGTGGAAATATAAGCCCAATATTGTCTAAATAGAAATTTCCTATTTCTCCTATGATTTTATTTATATAGTATATATTCAGGCCAATATACTTCATAAAATAACATAGCAAATGTGACCAGCTCTGCAAATTAAGGGCCTATGAACATACACTTTAATAGGTCTGAAATTAGCCATATTTTGACTTAAAATCAAATTTTGTGTAGTTTTATATGAAACTTTAAAATTTCCTAAAATTTAACATTTTGTTGCCATGGTAACCAGAATGTTTATCGAACATCAAAACGTAGAATTACTGATATTATTAAGAATAATTATGGTTTCCATGGAAACTATGGCATGTGACATTTATTCGAGAATTAGTAAAACCTAAAAGTACAACTTTTAAGCTACCTCGTGCAAAAAACAGATCGTAGCTCTCTTCATTAGGAAAACATTGGGAGTATTTTGTTTGCATCATAACGAATGTAGATCATATTTTACTCTATATCTAACTGTTTGTAATTCTGTTGCTACCATCTATATCGTAATTTTCATGGGTTTAAGGCGTCTGACCATACCATGTTCAGAAACTCACACCTCAGCTTCTACTCAGAATATTTAAAAGATCTTTACATTTTTAGAAAGCCTGAGTCTTGTTCTAAATTCATTATTCATGTCAAGTAGCCCCAAAATCGCAGAGCAGGTCACAAATATTTCATTTATCAAACAATTATATTTTTTTATGGATATAAGTTCGAATATATATGTATAGATAATCTTTTATTTAAAATAGTTAGCTATTTATTGGTAATTCAATTTCTAAGCACATGACCAGCAAATGCTGTCATATTCCTGCATATCTTCAGTAAATGGGGAAATAGATTGCAGTTATCATGTAATTAACAAACAAGTTTAAATCTATATCTTTCTAGATAGTTGATTTACCGAGCATTTCATAACTTTACTTTGTCAGAAAAGTTGTTAGTATTACAATAATTACTTAGTTAAAAAGTAGGCTCATATTTCCAGTCAATTTCTATACAAAAATAATCTTGCACCTAAAGGTATTTTTCATCGTTTAAAAAAAAGAGGCAGATAAAGCATTTTCAAAGTCATGAAAATCATATTACTTGACAATAAATGATAATGAAAATCGCTGCAGGTGTAGAAAATGACTTAAATATGAATTAGCATTGAAAAATTGAAATTCATTAAATAGTAAGGAAATTATGCAGATTTAAAAATTTCGGACATATATGAACTGAAATTTGCATCGGGGAACAGCGAGTAGGTAAAAAAAAAAAAATACCTCCCCTGTCATTTGCTTTCCATTGCAGCCATTATTGTGGTCAAAACTATATGATTATCTCGATGTTTATTTGTCAATGAATGCATGTACATATAGAAATATGCACTTTATGTGCCCAAGACCATGATTTATTAAATTCATTTGAGTTACTTTTACTGATGAAGTGCCTTATCTTTGCCAAATCTCCCTCTCAGGGCCTGAGAGTGTGTTAGGCAACATTTACAATGTTGTTTCATGAGAATAGTATTGAACATCTATCCATAATCAAGAAACACACATTTCTATGGCAGCCTTCATATTGATATATATCTTGATAAGCTATAATGTATTTAATTTATGACCTGAAAGCTTATACATACTCATTTTACAGTGTGCCAGAATATTTTTGGAATCATTCTGGTGGATTCTAGTTATTCTTCTATAAAATCTGGCAACGGAAATTTAATTAGTTTATTTACCAAATTCTGAGACTAGCATTGGTCTTGTCACCTTTTCCACCAGTGCTATGAGCATAACTCAACAATGCATTATTATCTTTGATAAGTGCTATTAGATCATTTGACAACTAACCAGGGCATGTGTTTGCAAATTTAAATGACTTTACTGACAGCATCACATCTCAATTTTGCCTGACTTTGTTATTGTATTGTTCCCATTCCTGGTTTGCTTCGCCCTTATCAAAATACTTGAATCTTAACATCTATCTAAAGTGAAATGAAGGAACAAGAGCTTCAAACCTCTGACCTGAAGACCGCAAGGTCCCATCTCATTCATCCATCACCCCATATTTCACTCCATCATTATTTCCTATACTACTAACTCTCACTATTTGTTAAATGTCATACCGCCCTCTTACCATATTCTAGTTCCCACACATTTTGTTTTTTCCGTTAAGAAATGTATACCTGTGAAAAGCCATGTTCTTGTTCTCTTGCATTGTATCTTACCATTCAATAATTCCATTTTTCTAATTCTCTAAAATTGATGTTTAACTTGTTATTGACCAGACTGGCAACCCTGGAAGACCGGCAACTATTAAACTGCCGAAGAGTTGTATGAGCTTTAAAATGAAAAAAAAAAAAAATCTTCCTTACAAAAAGCTTTTCATCAGAATTCATATAGGACCAGCCTGTAAGAGTTGTAGTCTTCTTGGTACTCTTTTCTTTCTTAATGTTGATTCTAAGATCTCAATTCTCCCAACCACTGATGGCCAGTTTTGCTAGTTTTGCCTAGTCATCATTATTTTTTAAATCAGTATCCCTGTACATTAATATTTCCTGAGTTGTTTGCAAATTCCTTCATTGAAGATGGATTTATAGGAATTATTTGTTTATTTTCTATAGTTTTGCCATGGGTTTAGTCGACAAATTTAGTCAAAATTAGCTTGCAGGTCCTTAGAATACTGTAAATCAGCTATCCCTGGTAGGGAGAATTCAACATCCCCGAGTCTCCTAGCAGAGTTGAAAACAAACAAATCAATCATTTAGTCAGATATAGTCGAATGCATCTTTGGATAAATATATTCAACAAGTGAATTTGTTTTCTAGAATGATCAACACCTTCAGAATCACCTCCAATGATTAAATTTTATTCATTCAACTTCCAGGAGTGAATCAATTATCATCTCACCATCTTGGGGTCTATAGACAAATAAGATATAAGCACAGTGTGTACATGGCTGGTTGTGGTTAAGTACTAATGATTCACTGTCACATCACATGTATTATTGAACTCACCAGACAACATTTGCAGTTGGACATCTTTATAGAGATAAACAGCTAAACATCCACCCCTTTCAACATAGAAATGGTGATTTCGAAAAAGTCTATCACTACGTGTGATGAATTGCCCATTTCATCCTTACGGTACGAAATATATGAAGCTACAAATCGGATATAATTATTGTGCAAAATCAACTTTTAATATGAAATGATCAAAAATAATGTGGTAATTGCTGGCTAATAATGAAAAGATGTAATAGAACGAATGGGTATGCAAGTAGACCGAAATCTGTAATTGAGTATAAAAAGACCGAAAAACGGTATTGACCAGAAATGACATCATGTAAGTCACGTGATCGAAGTGACCAATCAGAGTTGACCTGTAGCTATAAAAAGTGGCGGTATGGCCCAAAATATACAGTTCCTTCATGGTACTCCTTTGTTCACATGCCTCTTCTTTGGGATGTACCACCTTTCCACTTAGCCTGAGCCAGAAACTTTACAAAGTAGAATTTCGTAGACTAGTAAAAAGCCTAGTCAGGGATCCTGAATTACATAGAAGTTTAGGTGTTTAGCCTGAAAGCCCGAAGATGTCCCAAAAGCCCAAAATAGGCCAAAAACCCGCTTTAGCCAGAAAGACTGGCACAGTACAGAAGCCGAAATAATAGGCAGTCTGCCCAGAACCACGGGAAGAAAGGTGCAACCCGCTCGGCGCAGCGCTACCACCCTTTAACCACGAGCAACAACCTGAATTCCCCCCCCCCCACACACACCCCTCTCTCCTTTTTGGCATGAGGACGCAATTCCCCTACTGCCGCAACGACGCCCCTCTGGGTACCTCCAACCAGGCAGAACGAATCATAGCCCCAAAAGATCTCCACTGAACCCCCCATCCCAGTTCACCCTCATGTGCAAGGCACGATCTTATAAGCCGACCTCTTGTCCAAGATTACAGTCGGCCTGAGACTGAGAAACCCGTAACTCCCTTTCGTCGTGGAGCATGGAAACCCCGACTCCCTAAGGAACATCACACTACATAATAAAACATAATCCTTTACTTCCAACAGCAAGTCAGGTATTTTTAACTCAGATGCTCAGAAGAAAACGGAAGCAAAATTAGAATATCTTTATTCATGATATAAGTTTTATTATTTTATTCTCCGGCACTGACCAGTCCTTAACTTCAATACTCTGATATCACAGAGTAAGAAATCATTCTGAATTAATGCTAAAGCCAGGAGTGTTAGCCTGAGCCAGAGACCTCCGAGGGAGTGTTCATATATGCTTACAACTGCCAATCTGCTTGGAGGGTTTTCACTGTGTTTTCTATGGAGAATGTGTCAAATGGAAAGAGAGCAAATTCTAGGTGGAGGGTATAAAAGTGATCTCGTAATTATCAGCCTCTTTTAAAAAACAGCGGTTTCTCAGGGGATGTCCAAGTTTTCCAAGACAATGGCACCATTATACATCCAACCTTAGATTTTAAGATACTTTAGGAAATAATTGTTAAACATATATGCATCCTAAAAATGTAAAAATAATAGGGGGTCACCGTGGAAACGTTTTTGCTAGAGATATGACAATGTGAGCATATTTCTTTTAAAATGAACATTTTTGAAAAAATATCCTCAAGTAGAGTTTTCATGATAAATTTCATAATAATCCTCAGATCAATTATAAAATCATTGAAATCTAAACCTAAGACAAATATACACAAAATCCATGTACCAGTTAAAAAATAACATGGCTTTTATTTATAAAGAATATATCTTTTATTTTAATATTCTCTAAAATCACACATAATGTAGCTTTAAGTGTTTCCTATCATTTTCTGGTGAAGAGGGCAAAGGCTGTATTCCACTATGCAACTGACAAAGCTGCCTAAGATCTTGAGGTTTTAGGGCTAAAGATTGCGAGTGTGTCCATTTCAGGTAGGAAAGATCATGAGTAAGTGCTCCTGATAGTTACGAACATGTTGGTAGCAATTGGTAGGATTACTCTCGATCTCTGGCTCCCGATTTTTGGGGTCCAAAATATCACCAGTGTTTTTTGGTGTATTCGATGTGCTGATCTTGGGCAGGGCTGACCAGCATCCCCAGTCTCAAGGCCGTATTCCACCTACCGATTTTGCTGCCGATTTTAAAAATCGGCAGTGGAAATAAACCTCAAATATAGACATGTTATACATCACTAGAAAGGCCTTACGATTCTCTTTCAAATGATTTACAGGATGTCATATTTCATGTCGTATTCTGAGAGAAAATCGACCAAATGCAAAATCGGCAGCATCAAAATCGGTATGTGGAATACGGGCTTCAGGCAGATATGCCTAAAATCGGCGGAGAAAGGAGCAAAATAGCGGGACCGTGAGCCAAAAACCGTGTAGTGGAATACAGCCTTTAAGGGGTAGCATGATAGTCCTTGAGATGCCAGATATCATTGCAATGTCATTGACTAAACCTCTACCTTGATCGTTTTGTTTCATACAAAATTGAATAACTGCAACTCCAATGGACACATTGATTTATTTGAACTAGTAATTCTGTTTATTTCAGAAAAATATTAAGCAAAGACCTTTATTATCCTTAATACTGGTATAGATATCCAAGTGTCATTGGGAGGTAAAATCCTTTCAATGGCAAGTAACTTTTCCACAGGGGAAACTATTCTAATACTCATATTCCATTACTGGCCCTGTCAATGCCCCTTAATGTTCCCATTTGAATGTAATAATATATGTGATTTATGTGCCTTTCACAGATACTTTATGATGGTCTCCCAAAGGTTTTGTGAAAACCAAATACATTCAAATATCATCTATGTCATGAATCAAAAACTTAAATACACACAAAATATCTGAATGTAGAAAAAAGACCACACAGATTTATCACTAACAATGTTTTAAATCTGCCCTTCCACAGAATTACCTCTTTTCTTTATTCAGAAAACATCATTTCATAGGAATGTGTTTCTGAGTACAGGCATGATAGTAGGGTAGCTTGTGTCAAAAAAAGGGCCATTTTTGAAAATGCATGTTAATTTATTTCTGTGACTGATTTTATAGTCTACACACCCTAAGGTTTCAGAAACGTTTTGGTGAGAATTTTTCTTTTCAGGTTCAAGGTCATTTCAAGGTCATTTCAAGGTCATTTCAAGGTCAAAGGTCAAATTTTATAAAGAACAAAAAATACAACCTTATTTTGGCCATGTCTTCCTTAATATTCATGATAGAAACACAAATCAGATGTCAAATCGATGCATTCTGATGGTTCTATAAGCTGAATGAATGAAATTGGTTTCCCTAGTTACTTGGTTGCCATGGTAATCAGGAAAAGCCCACAATTTTACCAAAATTTGAGTTTCTGGTTGATTTCTGTTACCATAGCAACCACAAATATAATCTATAACAATCAAGAACAAACTTATATGAAAGGTATACATCCTGCCTTCATTAAATGAGGAAGTTTGCTGAGATAATATGTATAGAATGTAGAAAATAGTTGGTTACCATGGAAACCAACTAAAATATAGCCAAATTTGAAATTAACACTATTTTGGTCATATCTTCCTTAATATGCAAGATAGAAACGCAAGTGAGATGTCAAATCGATGCATTCTGAGAGTTCTATAATCTGAATGATTGAAATTGGTTCCATTAGTTACTCGGTTGCCATGGTAACAATTTTACCAAAATTTGAGTTTCTGGTTGGTTTCTGTTACCATAGCAACCACAAATATAAAGCTATTACAAACAAGGAAAAACTTATATTAAAGGTATACATCCTTTCTTCCTGAAAAGAGAGAGTCTGCTGAGATAATATGTATAGAATGTAGAAAATAGGTGGTTTTCATGGAATCCAACAAAAATATAGCCAAATTTGAAATTAACCATATTTTGGCCATATCTTCCTTAATATGCAAGATAGAAACACAAGTGAGATGTCAAATTGATGGATTTTGAGAGTTCTATAAGCTGAAGGATTGAAATTGGTTCCATTAGTTACTCGGTTGCCATGGTAACCAGAAAAGGCCTAAGATTTTACTAAAATTTGAGTTTCTTGTTTGTTTCTGTTACCATATCAACCAGAAATATAAAGCTATTACAAACAAGGAAAAACTTATATTAAAGGTATACATCCTTCCTTCCTAAAAAGAGAGAGTCTGCTGAGATAATATGCATAGAATGTAGAAAATGGTTGGTTTCCATGGAAACCAAGGAAAGCTTATTTTTAAATATCCATATTTTGGCCATATCTTCGTTAATATGCAAGATAGAAATTCAATTGAGATCTCAAATTGATGCATTTTGAGAGTTGTATAAGCTGAATGATTGAAACTTGTTGCCCTAGTTACTTGGTTGCCATGGTAACCAGAAAAGGCCTAAAATGTTATCAAAATCTGAGTTTCTATTTGGTTTCTGTTACCATAGCAATCACAAATATAAGCTTTAACAAACCAGAAAAAACTTCTTTCATGAAATGAGGGATTCTGATAAAATAACATGTTTAGAATGTATAAAATGGTTGGTTTCCATGAGGACCAAATAAAAAACCTGAATCCAATATAAATTGACCAAATCATGATGTACACTATAAAAATGAAAGAAGCATTACTGCCCATGAGAGGAAAAAAACAAGTCTGGCATGAGTTTTGGGAGAAAATAATGGAGACATGATATATATTTAGATATAATAATTATATAAGGGGGTGGGTATAGATTATTGCAGCAAATTGCAATCAAAAACATTAAGTTGCACCCCAGTTTTTCAATTAAATCCTCATCATTTGTACAATTCTTGGTCAATTTCAATCATGTTGGTATCGTTCTAAGGCTAGGACTGTGTAAAATATGAATCTGGATGAAGTTTGTTCCATTTGAACATTGCTAATCATTTGGAATGTTTTGAATGTCTTCCAATATTGGCTGAAATTTTATATTTTTCTTGACTTCCAAACACTCTATAAATAGAACCTTCAATTTACATTGTATTCTAAATCTGCAAAAAATGGTGTTTAGGGAATTAAATTTGGAATCTAGTCATGTGTCATTCACCTATATGCATGTAATATTCAGCAAATGAGCACAGTTAGAAGGCTGAGGTTAAATTGGGAAATATTACCATTTTGAACAGGTTTTTCTAACATGCCATCTGATCGGTGAGCAGCAATTTTAATTCTATTATAGAATGTTTGCTTATTTTGCTTATTTCTTGCCTATTATTGTCATGTCTCTATATACACTTATCTATAATCTAACAGGTTTTATAATGGGAAAGTATGAAATATATTATGGTCATAACAGTTTATGGGGGCTACATACTCATACATGATGATAATATTCAACCACATGCTGGTATCTTGCCAAAAACAGCATAATTGCCATATGCCGGTTGTTCCCAGAAGTCAATTATGGTTATTTATTTTAGTAGTTTTTCATGTTTAATGAAATTAAAAGCTTAATACTCAGTTAGATATCTGGATGAGATGCTGCAATTGACCACAATCTCTAAAATACTCATAATAATATGAAGTGGTCAATAGAAATGTGAATAGAATTTGAACCATTCAGTATCAATCATTATTCTTAAATGCTGCTGATATGCATCAACTAATAGAACATTAATGTAATTGCATATTGGAACATATCATAGTATGATGTCTAACTACTCGAATAGTCATAAATCATGAATATGATGGTAATATTTTCTGACACCGTATTAAAAGACTGTGTAGGAATACATATCTAGGTTCATTGGAACTCCCACCAGAAGCTGCAATGTGTTTTTCCAATTTCACATCTTTGGAATATTTTACAACTGGAAATTGAAGGTAGGCCTTGATCTTTGATGCTTTTCAAAAGTAAAGTATAGGGCTAAGCATTCCTTTGGAAACAGCTCTGCAGACAATAAGTGCACTTTGGTTTATACCTATTTTGTAGAACCTTATTCCTGATGAAATTGATAAAAATGTATTTAACCTTGCAATTCACATTTTTAAGATATTTAAAAATCAAATTCCTTTCAAATATAAAATGTTAGCGAAGCTAAAATTGAAGACCACATATATATGTATTTTGGAGCAACATTTTCAGCCTTCTTCAACATCAAAATAGCCATTTTTCCCCTATATATTCTTTCTTTTGCTTCCAGATAATATATAGGTATGTTTTGAAATAAATGTGATCAAATTAAAAGCTTTGTTAATATTTTAATGGACAATTTTTACTTTCCCAACCTATAGACTATACACAGATTTCTAGAAATCTATATCTTAATATTACATTGGTACAAATGTTGTTACAGCCAGGCATGTGTGGAGCTTGGGGAAACAGGCAGAGTGAGAAGCTTCTCAAACAGAGTCAGGGCCCTCAGAGAAGTTAGGCCTGAGTGAGGAACTCGAGGTGGGGGGTATCAGGGTGTTTTGTGGATGAATGATTTGACTATAGGTCTGCAGGGCAAGAAAGGGCTGGTTTTGTTTTTCAGTTCTATTTTTGAGTTCTACTTTCCAAAGATTTGTAGTAATTTTTTTTTATATCAAATCACATAAGTTTACTTGTGGGGGAGTACATAATTGATGACTTTTTGATTTTTCAAAACATATTTTGCATGTCATTTGTGGCCATTCATCATCTGACCATATTTTATATTTTTCCCTTTGTTCCCATTAATTATTATATGCATTAGCAATGTCACATGGGAGAATGCTGATATTTTGAAAACTTGTGCCATCTTTGTCAGAGTCTACTCCCATTTCTTTACTGAAATACTTATGCCTGACAAACAATTATGGTATTGAATGATAGAAAAAAATATACCGAATCTAAATATACCACTTTCATTTTTATCATAACATTATTAGAAGTGCTACGTTTTTAAGACAGGTAGAAGGACCAGATATTTCAAGTTTGTCAGTCCTTTCTTGCCCTGCAGACCTATAGTTACTGTGTATATCTCAAGGTATCATCATTTCGGAGAGAAAGAAAATGGCGACGTAGCAGCACGGCTCCGGCGAAGGGTGGTGGATTTTGTTGACCATATGTGATCGTGATATCAAGGACCAAATGTGGTTACCTGTTTTTCCATCTATGAACACCCAGTGAACTGATCCAAATGAATACCGGAGCATATAGAACCAGATCTAAAGACGTAGCTGACAAAATAGGGGAAGAATCGAAGGACCCTAACGACGCCATGATTGAACAGGCTAAGACCGGCGAAGTGACGCTTGAGGATATACTAAGAGAAATCAAAAAGAATCAAGACGGGAATACGAAGATCCAAGGCCAACTGAACGAGATTGACAAAGTGGTTAAGGAAAATAGTAGTTCCCTCAAGAATCATATCAAGGAGTACAAGGAAGAACTCATCTCAGTAAAATCTGCTATCGATGACATCAAAGGCGCGACTGAGGATGTTGACAGTAGATTTGAAGCCGTAATGAACGAGTTGACAGACCTGAAAACTGAAAACCAAGAACTCAGAAAAAGGCTACATGTCGTTGAGAATGCAAGTACTCGGTTCAAATACCAGGAAGAAGACGCTAAACGAAGAAATATTATAATCGATGGAATTAAGGAAGGCCCCTTTTACAAAACAAAAGAAGATGTCTCGGATCTACTAAATGTACTTGGAGTAGAGGTGACACCTGTCACTGTGGTAAACATACATCGATTAGGATCCCAGCAAACAAATGTTTCACGACCAAGGCCAGTAAAAGTGAGTTTTATTTCTCATCTGACCAAGCAGTTGATGTACAAAAACATTGCCAAGTTGCGGGACAATGATAAATGGAATCATGTCTCCATTTCTGATGATCTCGATGAAACAACGGCCAACATACAAAGGGACTTACAGTGCCTGGCAGCGTTTGCTAGGTCAAAAGGTCATCGGGCTCAACAGAAAGGGAAAGCCTTGATAATAAATGACCAGCGATTCACCATTGATGATGTAAACAACCTACCGTTTGATCTTTCACTGGAGAATGCCAAAATAGTTAAAACTCCGGACGGAACGGCCTTCCAGGGGCACCACGCGTACCTGTCAAACTTGTTTACATGTAACATCGAGGAAGACGGCGCTGGTTATGTGAGTGCAGAACAGTATATCCAAATTGGGAAAGCTAAGCACGCCGGGGACAAGATCAGTGAAAGGAAACTGCGCGATTCGGATAATCCGTACGAAATGATACGAATTGGTAAGAAAATCAAAGTTGATGCCAGTTGGGACGAACAGGAGCCGAAGGTGGTCCACAAAGCTGTGGTCTTGAAGTTTTCACAAAATCCACTGCTGCTAAACAAGCTCAAAGAAACGGAAGGACACCTGTATGAAGCGACGCGTTCAAAAAGATGGGGAACTGGTTTCACAATCGCGCAGGCCACCAAGATAAAACATGGCGACACCCAGGGCCAAAACAAGCTTGGAGAATTCCTTGAGAAAGTCAGGGACTTAGCTTGTGAAGGAGGAGATATACTAACTCTAATTACGACTTGATATTGTTAGTATCGTGGGGGAGAATACCTGAACCAACTATGGACGACGAGGTAAACAGGATACTCATCGTAGCGGACTCTAGAGGGAGGGACATGTTAGCCCGAACTCAAAACGAACTGGCAAGAATAGGACCAGACATCCCGATCGACCTGGATTTAATCTACCAAGGAGGAATGGACATTGCAGGCTTAGTAAACCTATCAAACAAGTTTGTATCGGACAAAAATATGTCTACGAAATATGATTTCTTGTACTTCTTTGGTGGAGTAAATGACTTATCCACGTTGCATCTTAATCGGAAAATAACCGATGCCTATGACGACGTTGGGTTACTTGTGGATAATATGTTTGATAAATTCTATAGGGCAAGAAACCAACTCTTTGAAATAGCTCATCGTCCGATAGTGTGTCAACTGGTAGGTTTGGACATTGACAAATACAATGGTGCCACTGAAATAGAACAACAACGCAACAAACTGATCATCAACGAAGGAATAATACACCTAAATAGGGGAATCAATTCCTTAAATATGGACATTGACTCTGTAAGTCCGTGGCTAGGGTCTACTATTCATGCTGTGATTCACAAGAAAATTCACCATAAATACAGACGGCTTGCAGATGGTATCCACCCCACTGAGGACTTGAAAGATATATGGGCATTAAATTTCGCACATGCCATCCTGAAAAACTGTACGTGAAGGGACTAAAACAACATAGGAACTTCTATATTGTTCCCTTTATGATGAGCTTGGGGAGTCCTAGTATGGAGCCCCAGGCATATTGGTTTACCCTGTTCGTTCAAAAAATCCTCAACTACGGCTGTTTTAAATTATAGATGTATTCTTTTCTACGATATTATGGTATATATTGTCATCCCAGTGAGGAGACAATAATATTATATATTATGCCCTGGTATACATTTTTTTCCTACGATACTATGGTATATGTTGTCATCCCAGTGAGGAGACAATAATATTATATATAATGCTCTGGTATACATTACTTTCTATGATACTACGGTATATATTGTCATCCCAGTGAGGAGACAATAATATTATATATGATGTTCTGGTATACATTTTTTCTATGATACTACGGTATATATTGTCATCCCAGTGAGGAGACAATAATATTATATATGATAAATTTAACCTGTCATTATTTTATATTATTTGGTATTTAAATACTACATTTGTGTCTGACGATATCTCTGTTATAAAATTTTCTACTTTAATACTTAAATATTCACCTTCGCTGTAGTTCCTTATGAACAACAGGCATATGTCAAGAGGGGAGAAAGGTAGACCTGAAGGCATTAAATGCAATATTTCAGGTCGTTTAAATATCCATATTTACACTGATGAATGGCTAAGTAAGTATAGGTCCCTATATCTGGTTCTGGTAAAAATTATGGATGTCAAATGAATATTTTGCAAGCAAGGGCTTTCATTGTGCACATCTGAATGTACGAAGTCTACCGAGTAAATGGGAACTTATCAAAAAAATCCTACTTGATAATAATGAGTCACTATCAGTCATGGGAATTTCAGAATCATGGTTGACCGAAATGATCCCTGATAATTTTGTTACATGTGATGGTTTTAATATAGTCAGAAATGATCGGAAATGGAAAGGTTCTTTACAAGAGCAAGTACCCAAAAAAGGTGGGGGAGTGTGTTTATTTATCAATAATAAATTAACCTACTCTGATTCTAGCCTGGTGCACCTGAATAGGAGCACTGAGGACATGGAAATCCAATGGATTGAAATTGTGAATAAACACTGTAAAAATTTTGTCATAGCAAATATTTACAGACCACCTGCTGGCGATGTTTCACAATTTAAAAATTACCTTGACAACTCTATCGCAACTATAAATTTGACAAAGAAAGATCTGTTTATTATTGGTGATTTTAACTTGGATTATATAGATCGAAGAAACAAGAATGTCACTGACCTTAAAAATCTTTTTAAGAACTATGGCCTCAGACAACTAATTACTAAACCAACACGTTATTCTAAGGAAAAGGATAGTTGTATTGACTGGATTGTAACTAACTCAGACTATATTTTAAAACATGATGTTTTGAACTATAATATAAGCGACCATGAAATGATCGTGGCTACTAGGAAAAAAAACAAAATCTGATTCTGTCAAGACTAGTTTTATTGGTCGTTCATACAGAAAATATGACAAACATAAATTTTGTGATCAACTATGGCAATGTGATTGGTCATTGTTTGATAACTCAAACAACCCGCATGAACTATGGGACTTGATGTATAATAATATGTATGATATAATTGATCGTATGTGTCCATTAAAAACCTTTTATGTTAAATCTAACCCTGAACCGTGGATGACTGGTGAGATAATCGAGGAAATAAAGGACAAGGATAGAGCCCTTAGGAAAGCTAAAAGAACAAATAGGCAGGAGGATTGGGTAAATGCAAGACAGTTGCGAAATGAATGCATAAGAAATATAAAAAATCTAAAGAAGGAATATATATCTGAGCAACTGGAAAACAACAGAAATGACTCCAAGGCCTTTTGGAAAAATATAAATACACTACTGCCTGGTGGTTCTGGTCCCTCTGTTATCTCACTAGTTGATTCTGAGTTGAATGAAATAGTTGACACTAGTAATACTTCTGACTATATAAATAGATTCTTTGTTAATATAGGAAAAAAATTATCAGAGAATAACAATGAGCCATGGGTATATGAAGGTGTAACTTGTTCTGAACCAAATCCTGATCTGACGGTCACCATTGAGGAAGTGATTGGCATGGTGAAAAACATCAATCCATGTAAATCGTCTGCGATCCCATTTATATCGAGTAGGGTTCTAAAAGATGCGTTCATGTCCGTTCCGCATTTATTGACAAGGCTATATAATGTATCAATTATTACTGGTATTGTCCCGGATAAATGGAAGATTGCGACTGTAATTCCCCTTAAGAAAGAGGGGAACAGTAGTGATGTTAATAACTTAAGACCCATTTCTTTGTTACCCCTACTGGGTAAAATTCTCGAAAAATTTATACACACATATATATATAAGTTCCTGGATGAACATTCACTATTGGATGACAAGCAAGGTGGATTCAGACCCAAACACTCTACAATAGATACAATAGCAAAATTTACTGAAGAAATTTATAAAGGAATTAATGAAAAAAATATAACTATAGCCGTATATGTGGATCTAAAGAAAGCGTTTGATACGGTAGACCATCAAATTTTACTACAGAAGTTTAAAAAATTGGGAATAAATCATCAAATTACGCTTTGGATTGAAAACTATTTGACAAATAGATTCCAATTAACCTTGGCTAATGGTAAATTGTCAAACAGCGAGCTGATCTCCTGTGGTGTTCCACAGGGCTCTGTACTTGGCCCTTTATTATTTTTAATATATGTAAATGATGTCTCAAAATCCCTGAAGAATAACTCATCGTACTACTTATATGCTGATGATACTGTGATTTTTAAAACAGGTAAGAATGCAGATGAGGTGATAAATGTGCTACAACAAGATCTTGATAACTACAGATTATGGTGTAGAAGCAATAGGCTCTCAATTAATACTAAAAAGACTAAATATGTTGTATATGGTTCAAGATCGGGGGTAAGAAAGGCTAGTAACACTGAGGTGAAACTGGATGGCACTGTATTGGAGCGAGTCTCGTTTTATAAATATTTAGGTGTTTATCTAGATTCTACCTTAAATTTTCAAAAACATATTGAAATTTGCAACAAATTGGCTTCACACAAACTTTATCTGCTATCCAAAATACGTCGATACATTGATGAGAACACATGTATACGAATATTTAAAGGCATGATCATTCCACTGATTGATTATGGTGATATTATCTATGCAGGTGGCCATGAACATGCTCTTGAAAAGTTACAGCGAACACAAAATAAGGCCTTGCGAACATGTCTTGATGAGAACCATCATGTACCGACTATTTTGATGCATCAACTCTGTAAGGTTCCTAACCTGAAAACAAGAAGACAGGCAAATTTGAGAAAATTTATGTTTAAACAAAAAACTAACAAAGATTTGGTCTGCATTCCGAGAGTAAGAACAAGATTACATGATGCAATTGTATATAAAACCCATAAACCAAAATGTGAAAAATACAAAAAAGGTACTATGTATAGAGGGGCTATTGAGTGGAATGCACTGAATGTGGATGTTAGAAATATTGAGGATTATAATAAATTTAAAAATTCTCAAAAGCGGTGGATGATGGATGTAACTATGCTTGCTCAATGAGTAGTCCTTGTATATTTATAGCTATATAATTACTGACACATAATCTGACCTGTGATATTCATATTGAGTACTATAATCATTACCTATTCAGAGACCATACTGAAACTGTTTACAAAACAACTTGTTATAATTTTCTCCATGATTCATACCAATTGTTGTCATTTTCTATATATATATGATATGTTAGCTGGTACTTGAAAACTAGCACCAGCTATAATGAATTGAATCACTATTGGTTAAAGCAAACTGTATTGTATACTACGTTAATATATATAAATGTGATATATGCCAATATACTGGCGAGTAATGAAAACTAGTCGACTGTACTAATACTTGTCAGAATAAAGAATGTTATAAAAAAAAAAAAAAAAAATGTGCAGACCCACTTCTTGGTCTATCCTTGGGTGTTACTAACTCACATTGTGCTTTGTCCCTGAATAAAGAATAACCAACAAAAAGTCATCAACAACTGAGCCTTGAGGATAACTGGTTTATTTTCTGCCAAGTGCTGCCTATTATATACCTGCTTACAGAATACATGCCACTGATTTATTGATATAAGTCACATGACAAATTAACAAATATCAGCAGGACACCCAAAAACAATGTCTTCTAGACTTGAACAATATTATCATTATCATATAAGATAATTCATACTGTCATGTCATTATTACTTCATACTTCATGCTAAACTTTGAGTGGTCTTGTTACAGTTAATCCAAGCCAGTGTGTCAATAATCAGATACAAGTACAATTAAAAATCAATAATACTTTGCTTGAAAGAGTTCAGAATTATAAATATCTGGGTATTATCTTAGATGAATTGAACGCTAGTTGTTGTTATGTGGTTAATTGATAATTAGGGAACTGTTCTTATAATGTTTAACGTTATTGCCTTTATCGCTTCTTCCGTAAGTGCTAGTCAGGTGGTAGGTAATTATAAGTGCACGAGATGGGCGTTCATTTCCACAATGCGAACAACGCTTGGCTGAGAGTCAGATTTATTTCGTGGATCACATAGATGCGTACAGAGCCAGTGCAATGATGATTAATAATCCTAGGTTCACAAGTCCAATTGATGAAGAGTAAGCTTTCTCCTAAGAGTCCGCCTGTTCTTACATCCGCTCTCAACACAGTAGTTCCTTCAACAGTCACCAGATATCCTTTTCTACTTGTATCTATCTAAACCCCTGCGAATCCTTAAGACTTGTGTTGTCCAAACATAATAGTGTTTTCCGCCGTACCCATAGGCTTTACCCAAATATATAGCAGTCTGGTATTGATTTTCCCCGAGCATTGACGCTCGCTGGGAGATGCACCCTGCCAGCTATTGCTCAACAGGTATATTTACACCTACCAGCAGCTCATGCTACCTTTATACTATATGATATGGCAATTCCTATAATTTAGAATACTTTTCTAGAATTCCCTTATTTACAACTGGTGACATTCTCTTCATTATATCTCATACAACTAATTTCATGCGCAAAGTGAATTACTCTCTTCCTTTGTGCAGAATTATTGAATTTTAACAAACATATTGTGGAATTAAGAAAGATAGTTGCATATAAGTTATTTCTTTTTGCTAAAATTAAACAATTTTTAAATGAGAGAAATAATATATTGCTTTTTAAGACCATGATTTTACCTGTTATTGAATATGGAGATGTTATTTATTCGGGTACAAGTGCGAAGAACCTAAAAAAGGTTAATAGCTTATACAAGCAAGGTTTACGAACTTGTTTAAGAAGTAACCATAGAAATGCTATCAATCAAAATGAGGATATATGCTCAAGATGCAACTTATATAAGCTAGAAATTAGATGTAAAGTTCATTTATGTAATTCAATGTTCAAGCAACAAAACTGTGCTAAACTGATAAATAGAAGAAATATTAGAACTCGTGTACATGATGCTATAGTATACTCTTGTTATAAACCAAATCTGGAAAATGTAGGCCAAATGTATTCTATAGGGGAGCTATTGAATGGAATAGTCTAGATAAGGAACTTAGGCAGAAAGCTAATTATAAGAGCGTTAAATCTAACCAGAAAATGTTCATGAAAAGACTAATTCTGATGCATTAGCTTGATTACATTGTTGTCATATTTGTGTTATTTAAACATTCTGTTTACAACTATATTCTGCAAGGTCTTAAATCTTTTATAAAATGTTGTCATGTATATATTCTCTGATTTACTCCTGCTTTAATGGGAAATGAGCCAAAGGTAACTCTCATGGGATTATGTTAATGAGATACCAGATGTATATGAAATTATTGAGTTGATTTCTTTTAGATAAAATTGTCTTGTTTTAATGTAAAATGTTAGTAATAACTAGTTAGTATATCATTTATAAATGGAAATGGTTAAGTAAATTGACTTGCAGCTTGATACTCTTGTTATATTGATATTAACAGAGCATCTTTTTACAGGGTATAGAATGCAATAAATGAATATTGTTAATTCATATTATTGCAACATCAGGCGGGTTATGAAAATGAGTTTTCTTAAAAAGTGATAACTGTATTGTTTTTGCCTGAATAAAGATTGAATATAAAATAAATAAATAAATAATACTTTTAGTTGCCATGTTAGACCTAAAATTTGAGAAGATCATTAAAATATCACTCAAGCACACACTAAAGATGAATTTTTGTTTGTATTCAAAATAATTTATATAATTTAGATTAGGTCTTATAATCTGCATGTAAATTAGAAAATCCTTTCCACTCAAATGAATACATTCTAGTGTCTTACTATAATGGGCAAGACTTTTAGTTTCTGGTACATTTACTAGGTGTTACAATTTGAATACACTTTCCTTGGGCCTGATATAAAATCTTCCTCATATACTTTCCTTTTTGACCATACAAGCTTTAAGAAAAGACAATGGCATGAGTGGTATTTTGCCAATGTGGTGCTCATCTGCTTCTATTTATAGCAGCACCAATTTCACAAAAATGTCAAACTAGTTTACAGTGCTCTAATTCAACCTTTCCACCTAGTTGCTATGGAGCCCTTACTTTGCTTATTTATACCTGGGCAGGCATCCTCACAAACAAAACCTGGTTGTTGTTACAAGTTTCATTCAATACAACTTTATCATTGTTATTAATGTGTCTTGCTCAGTATCACCAAAAACATTGAACGTTGGGCATTCTCTTGTACAACTGACCAAGGTATCATCTGCAATGGCGGAGAAGTGTACCAGCAGGGAAGATCCCCAATATCTGCAATACTTGGAGGACCAAATTCTCAAGTCAACTGAAGCCAGGGCTCAAGATTCCAAGCTAATTCAGTCATTAGTCTCACGTATTGAGCTGCTGGAGTTATCCTCACAAGAGGCTCCAGTTGCAGGTGAAGGTAAGGAGATCTTACAGGAGTCTGTTCACTCTACTGGTGCCATGCCTCCCAAGATACAATCTGGCATGAAAAGCATGGAAGCCAAATTCCAATATATATATAATGTATATCAAGGACACCATAATAAAAACTTTAGATGTGATATAAATCATATCAATTCATGACAACATGCACAGTATATATTTTATATGAGGAGGCACACATGTTATAAATTATATAAATGACTGAATTAACTGATTTATATCAACATCTGAGATTTTTATATTCCATCATTGACCTAAATTTCTTAAGATTAAAATATAGAGTCATTGAGAGGGAATTGAGTCTCAAAAATTTTGATTTAGGTCTCAGTTGGTTTTATGAAATTTATAAAATGTTGTATCAAATACTAATGACAATTTTCCTTTTTTTTAAGATAAAGTGAGGGCTGATCTTTCCCACTAAGTAAATTATTTTGACATAAAAATTTATTTTCAAGTTTTTGAATTTTATGTTAAGTTAAATTTCCATGGTCATGACATCAAAGTAAAAGAGAAAGAATATTGATTTGTTACTTGATGAGGAAAAGCTTTTGTAAACATGCATCGAAGAAGAATTTTATATGCTAAACCTAGCCCAACCACAACCCCGACCACAGCCCCAGCCCCCGTCTTCAGCCACAGCCCCAAGCCACTGCCCCAAGCCACAGCCACAGTCACAACCCCCAGTTCAATATCAGAACCTCAGGTCATTCTTGGGTGGCTCTACGACCCATGTGGATTCAGCTTCACTCTTGGTTTGTGATGATTTGTCCCAAGCCCCCCTTGATGCCTGTGTACCTGTATTTCATTAATAATGAAATGTACACTTCAATATAATTATATTTTTTAAATTTTACATAGTTTCTGAAAAGCCACAACCATGGAAGCAGCTCCTACAGCAGTACACCCAGGAATCCACCCTGCATGGAATACGGTTTCTTACTGTGGAAACTCACTTCCTTCGCAGGTAGGTTAATTTAATCATCCCATAACATTTTATTTCATAAAATGTTTAAAAATTTGCTACAAGAAATCTTGAACATTTCAAAGTATTGGAAAGTGGTACTGTGCTCTTATGATATAATGTAGACATTTTCGTAGAATATTCCCATGTATTAGACTGTCTACAAATAGATTTAACATTTCAACACCCTATTTTTTATGGTTGATAAGTATTTATTGTTCAAAATATATATTCAAGTAAAAAGAAATGATTTGTTTTTTCTACATACTACTTTTCATTAGTAGAGATTAGAGCTTTCATTACTGTTTTATATGCCCATTGCACAGACATTTGTTATACTATGAGAGCTTTTTAAGTTCTGTTGGTTACTATTCAAATAATAGGCAAGTTTCTTTCACTTGTTTCTTTTATCAGAAGAACCGAATTGGCGTAAAAATCTAGCATCTGAAACCCTTACCCATGGATCTAAAGTATGTCCAGAAAACGTTCACGAAACTTCATAGATGTTGATGAATCTTCTTGGCCCTTGAAAATATCATTTATAATGTGACTTTGTTATATTTATTGGAAGAATATCATAATGTAATGACACAATTTTGAAATAGAAGAGCTAGAAAAAAATGGTGAACAAACAAAGATAGAAAATTTGTGACCACAAATCATTCACAAACCCAGTTTGCGATAATAGTGATATGGAATAATAGTCTAATAATCATGAAGGTGTTAAGTCACCACCCGAAGAGTGTGCGAAAGCAAAGGTCCTGTTCCCTCAAACGGCAATTGTGTAGTGGGGGTTCTCTCTTACAACACAGGACTCCTGAGTAAGGCTCACCTGACTGGCTCACTTTGGTGCTGCAGACTGACTCATGGGGAGTTTCACAGTAATATCACAAATGTGTTTCTCACATTTTCTCACATCTTTTTACAGTCATTACTTTTAACCACACATAATTAGTAACTAAGACTATAAACACTACGATTGTCAGTTTGAGATGTCACCATCTTATAGTGAAATATCTTAGACAAGTGTGAAACACCACCTAACTGAAATCAAAAGTACCGTTATTAACTTTGCAACAATTAATCTCCTCTTGTAGGGTTGCATGGTTATTGGCCATGTTAGTGACTGTTGCCACACTGGTTTTCATCGTCTCTACAAATCTGATCAAGCTCCGAGAATACCGTAAGGTAATCAACTTGGAGGTCACCTATGAGGACCAGCTGCCCTTCCCTGCAGTCACCCTCTGCAACCAGAACCAATTCAAGTAAAGTACAACCCTTAATCACAAAATTTCACATGGACATTTGCTTTTTCAGGTATTTGCTCAAATTTTGTTTCAAGCATCTTATCACTCAAATGTTAGATTAAAAGGTGAAATTTCTTTAACTTTTTTTCAAGGCAAATTGATGACCTCATTTTAAAGAATTTCTTTGTGTAGATTCATTGTGTTTGAAATGGTGTTTCTTCCTGTCAACAAAAACAAAATTCCAAATATCATCTGGCAGTGGCTTAACTAGTCCATAGCAGTAACATTATTAACATTATTAAAATAAAATCTTTAATGGGAAAACTCACATTTATATACAGTAAGGTATTTTGCTTGAAAAATTTGTCTAGCATATTTGATTTTGGATTATAATTATTTTGTTCAATTGTACATAGCTGACCCTCTCATCTTTTCCCAACCAATGACAATGTTTCTAGTCTGTTATACAGTTTTCCATTGTTATGTGGAAATCTGTTTGAAAACTACTTTTTTTGGCCTCTGAGTACCAGCCATAGGTTATTAGTGTACACGCCGGGAAATTTCTTTGTCACTGGTTCCTGGTAAGGGACACCAATAGTCTATGGCTGATACCCAGTGGCCCAGAAAAGTTGTCCTCCTAACTAATCAATTGGAACTGAAGCTAGCCTTAACTAATTATATGTTGTCCTCCTAACTAATCAATTGGAACTGAAGCTAGCCATAACTAATTATATCTACCCTGATTTTGATTTTTTGTTTTATCGTACAGTTCTTTTGATATGACAATTCAAATGAAAATGTGAAAATGTGAAAAAGGTCCCATTTATTTGGAAGATTTCTTATATTAATATGACCAATGTACAAACCCCTTCCATTCACTACGTCTTCTAGGTTATACATTCATATATAAAAATCAGTCTTAAAACAAACAAGAATATATGCATCAAGCTTCTAATAATTTAAAAAGATCAAGTATAGCATCCTGGAATCAGCTCATCTCGCCTCCAACTGTTGTCGGAGCATCTACTAACTAGTAAACACTGAAATGCGACAAAACATGCTCCGTATTTATATAACCCAGACAGTACTACTTGTTTGTTTTTACAAAATTTAAATAATTAATTAATGACCTATTAAGAGACTGTTATAGTAATAACTGATTTCAAGGTTTACCATATCAATCAAGTACATAATATATAGTCTTCATTCAGAGGCTGACTCTCACTAGGTCAACACTATTATTATTGGTCAGTTATATATACTTAGCATGCTCGCTTCGCCGCTTTGAACAGAAACAAGCGGTTGATATCTTGGTATATATACCACTCTATTTATATCATAGCAGCTGATTCACGCTCGCACTAGGTCAGATATATTTACATGCATTGGCCAATAGTATCATACCAATTTGAATAGAAACAAACGCTGGGAATTCCTACATTTATATATATATATACAATAGTTCTTTTTTATACAGTTCGATGATTTGTCTAACCATTAAGTGCGTCCCTGTATTCACAGAGTATTGATCCCAGAATGTTTTTTCTATATATTTCGCCTGGGAGAGACATTCAACAGGCAAAGTCCTTATCCCTGGTCACCTTGTAAAGGTATCCTTTCGTCTGCAGCAACTTTTCCCTCAGACTGTCATTTTGATCGAATTTGAGAGCCACTATTGTTTCATAATTTTTATTTTGGCTTCATGCCACCCTGGTTTTGATTTTATACCATTGATCAGTGCCTTTGCATCATATCCACTCTCAGTCTCTAGATACCCTTTTCGAAGTCCTGCCTATCATGATATCTCACACACTCGGCTGAATAGAAGTGTTCTTCTGATTTGTAAGTGATGCCATTGTCCTTGAGCCAGCACAGATTACTTAGATAGGAGTGGCTGGACTGGAATGCAACACCGTCTTCTACTTCAAGGGGCCAGTCTATCCACTTTCTCTAGTGTAGCAGTTGCAGGGGCCACTCTGCTATTAATGATGCATGTCTGGAAATCTTAGATTAGTTCTTTCTTGGTCTTTATTGCTGAGGCTAAAATCACTGTCCATAGTTAAACAGGTTAGTCGATACTAACTAACCATACTTAGCCATAGGTTAGTCATATATGACTAACCATGGCTAAGTTCTGTTACCTGGTTTTACAGACAGTAACAATTAAGGTTAGAATATCTGTATCCTGACGACTCTGTCTTCATGGTATTTTTCACTAAAAGAAAGTTACCACGACTAAGGTGCAACTTTACAGACTAAACCATGCAAAGCCATTCTAAATACTTTTCTTAGGAGATGAACTCTCCTGAAATTTATAGTTTACATTGTGAAGTTGTACATTGTACATCATTACCCTCAAAAAGATGAAAACCAATGGTTAAACAATTTTCTATTACTAAATTTTACTAAACACAAAATGTCATCAATAACAGAGATCTAGATTTGGTTATGAAATATATTACAAAATATTATACATACATCAGATCTTCAGAACTCTTCAACCTTGGAATGTTGGACGTGCTGGTGGAACACTTTGATTCCTCAGGTAAGTGGCTATTTAGTTTACTAGGAATGTATAATGTTGATATTGGTTGCCATAATAAAGTGAATGAAATTGTATGTTATTCAATATTTTATTCATTTTGCATAGTTATTGATTAAATCAATTGTAATAACCAGCAAAGCATGATAGAAAGAATATTTGCCTATTTGCAATAGTATCTTGTAATTAGCAACATCTGATAAAAAAACAGTTCTTGTCTTTTACAAATTTTTGGTAAGTATGTCTGCTCTAGTCACACACACAATACACTTTTACAAAATTTGCAGATAATAAATCAGGATGTAAAGAGACCTTTACGTATGATCCTAACTTCTGCCCAAGTATTGGTGACATGAAGAAATCCTGGCCTGACCATACCCATGCCTACAACACTGTCACTTTAAATGTAAGTGAAGATTTTATCAAAATTATTGTTAATGAGCAGATAACTTTGCTTGCGAGCATTTCTGGTGCATAATAAATCCACTAGGATGAATGGGAGTTGGCAAACCATTTAAGTGCAGGGAAGGGTGACAGCAGTTGGTGATTGGCATCATATCTCATCATGGATTGGTGTTCCCATTAGCGCTCTAAATGCAGTCAATAGGCTGCATGCAATACTGATACCTGAGGTATCACCATGTGATCTGACAGGAAGCTCACCTGGCATATGAGAACATGCAGATATTAAGTGAGAGTGGCACTACCACAAGAAAACTGCTGCTCAAAACTGATACAGTAATGCAGTCCTATGAAACATCAGTTGCCATTGTAAAAATCCACCCTCCCATCAACATAGAGTACAATGTGCATCTAGAAATTCATCATTGATCTAGTAGTGCCAACTGTTGCTACTAGATTGTTTTTTTCTACAGCATAGACTATACTTTTGACTACCTATGATGTCTTGAGCTATGCGAAATCCACTTCCCCCTTCCCTTTCTGTTCTCTATGCAATGTCAACTGCCATTGCCTATAGCATATCTACAAACACATTACCCACCAAGCGGAATACCCCTATACGGAAGATCATGTGAAATGGTACCGGTTTGAGAAATAAAAAAGAAGTTAGTGTATAAGTGTCAACGTCAAAATTCAGGGGCTGTGAACCTGAGATGTTGCAGCAGGCTGCAGCAGAATGTTAGTTATAACCTATGTGCCACTGAGTGGCTGCAGCATTCTGAAACCCATTACTCTCCCATTGAAGGTGCCAGACACCACCCTTTATCAATATTTTATTGGGGAGAAAAATATAATGGAACTTTCTTTCATATTTGTATATTTAACTAATTAATTAATGAGATAATGGGGTCATTTAGGGTCATTGAGATAATGTCTCTACCCCTGTCCTATCAGGTTGCAGTCCAATGGCAGCAGGTTGAGACCTAAGTATCCCAGATTGGTGGCAACGTAATGTTGAGTCACTGACTATTGTCTGGGACCTGCTGCAGTCAATATTGATGTCTCCCCTAGGTGATGAGTTATATAGGGGTTTACCATAGAGATGCAAAAGATTGGATCGTATTGTACTGTCATTATATATATTGAACTGTTATGCTGTTAATTAATGATTGGGGAATTGTTCTTATAATGTTCGGTCAGATTGTCTTAATCAACTTCCTCTATAGATGCTAGTCAAGTAGTAGGTAAATTCACGAGATGGGCGTTCAGATACACAACGCGAACATTGTTGGCTGAAGGTCAGGTTTATTCGTGGATAACTTGAATGCGTACAATTTGCCAGTGCGATGATAGTTTAAGAGTCCTAGGTTCACAATTCCAGTTGATGGAGAGCAAGTTTCCTCCTGAAAGTCCGCCTGATCTCACACACAAATGCAACGCAGTAGTTCTTCCAACAGTCACTAGATGTCCTTCTACGTATAGTTATTCAAACCACTTGAATCCTTAAGACTCGTATTGTCTAAATGGTATCTAGCAGTGTTCTCCGCCTTAACCATAGGCTCTACCCTATATATATATATATATATATATATCAGTCTGGTCTATTGATTTTACCCGAGCATTGGTAATCGCTGGGAGATGCACCCTGTCTGCTATTGCTCAACAGGTATATTTACACCTACCAGCAGTCCATGCTGTATTTACACTATATGGTGTGGTAATTCATATAATTTTGAATACTTTATAATATTCCCTCTATAAGACTGGTGACGTTTCTTCATTCTAGTCCTATACAATTGATTATATGCGCAACGTGTTTTACTCACTACCTTTGTGCAATATAATGTTTCACATTAAGATCCAATACATTATCCTACTAATTAAATCATTCTGGTAGGAAAAAGGTATAACACTAACCAGGTTGGGGCTAACATAGGAAAATCGGGACGTCCTGAAAACTCGGGTCGTCCTGGTTAAACAGGACGTCCCATTAGGCCGGGCCATCCTGAAAACATGGGCTAATTAATATTCCCCGCCTTTTTATTGTCGTATCTGACCACTCCGGCCCCGCCTGGAGCCCTGTCCCCGGGAGGACTATCTATAAATAGCCCAACTATGGGTGCATCGCAGGCCCAGGATAGGTTATGTAAGTCAGCCCCGGCCTGCTCCTCCCACCGTGGCCCAGTCACACAGTACTAAAGGGACCGGAGGGATCTTATTTTCTGGTTTGCGAAAAAATGTGCACATTTAACTTTAGATTTTATCTTGTGTTCATGTAGTAAAGTAAACTCTTGATAGATTTAATGAGTTAGAATTTTCAGCAAATCTCCCCATTAATTAATATTCTTGGTTATATGCAAACGTTCCTAAATCACAGTACGATCTGTGTACCGAGATAATGGAACGGCCTGTCTTCACAGGCCGTTCCGAATTTCCGTGTTAGCCCGGACTTGCTAACTGTTCTGGCAAAAATACCTCATCAGTTTCCTTTTCATTATCACTATCCAAATTGTACTATCGTTAAATCCCCAGGCCTAACATAAGCCACAGTTTCAATAAGGGTCACTGTCATTAATGATACCTAATGAGGCTTCAACTTTGGGGTTGCAATCTAAATTAGAGCTTCCTTTACCCTTTTCATTTTTATGAATAACTTCAGTCCTTAATTGGCTTTTTATAAGATATTCTGCATGTACTTCTTATAAATAACGAGTAAGTAAACTCTAACTAAATGGAGTGTCAAAGATTAGCCAATGACTGTCGTGTGTCCTTAATTGGAATAATCAAACTATTCTGAATTTTGATAATGTATGGAATGTGTGATCTTGTTGCAGGTTTGTCAGAAATTGTGCACAGATGTGGAACCTTCATTCTGCACCTCCCTCTTGTATGACCGCTCAAAAAAGGACTGCCTCCTCCTCCCCTTCAGCCATAACGTCTCACGAGTCACTTCAGATCCTGACTGCTGGGAGTCTCCTTCTGAGTTCTATGTCAGGAATAGATGTTTGGGTAAAGGTAAGCACACCAGACGAACTCTGGCTATCTGAAATACTTATTTGGGCTGTCCATTAAACATCTTCACAAAAAAAAAAAAGAGAAAAGGATTTTGTATTTTCCACCTCAAATCTCAGTCCCTATCAATTTTCTTTCTCCTATCATAAACATGAATAAACAAATATATGATATACATAAGTCAATCTATGTAATATGTATGAACATTGCATATTTTATGTGTATATGAATCTTTAAAATAGCGTTCTTTTCACTTAGGACATAAAATAACTGTAAGCCAATGACCAAAGATGCCCAAAGAGAGATCCATATCCTCCTGTATGTCCATAATCAGTGGGGACAACAAGGACTGTGACCAAGGGTCTATATCACATTTATATGATTTGAATTTGCTGGACAGTCACTAAAAATAGTTTTGGTAGCTGTCCAGCCTGGTCAAATAAATTTAAACTAATCCTAATTAAAAAATCTATCTTCATGGTCTTTGCAATCGTGTTAAAATGACACCAAAAGTAACAAAAATTATGAGATATCAGAAATCTCTTCAGAAAAAAATCAATTCTATGAAATATTTGACTCATGAATTATTGTGCACTTAAAGTGAAAAAAATAGAAAAGGCTTCATTACTCATTATTCGAAAGCCTGTTAATGAAAACTACCATCTCATTTGACCTGTATTCTGGAATTCTATAAAAGGCGGGCTATTTTGTTCAGGTTTATACATTTTCTATATTTTCAAGACATTAACAGAAATATGCACAATATACCACTGTGTATAATGAATAACTGTTTAACTTTTACAAGTCCCTCCAGGGTTTGAACCTACAACATGGGTGTTTGGACTTGGAGAGGGTTGCTAACCTTTACACTATGAAGCCACATAGTTGATAAATAATGGTGTCATGCCCTAATTTGCTGTTTCCCACAGGTCCTTTAAAAAGCTGTTTAACAAATCAGCAACCAAATAAATTGGCTTGTAACAGTCTATTTCACTGGTTCTTGGTATGGCCTGAAGTGAGTTCAGTGTGTATATTAACATACAAATGCGAAAGTACATCATTTTAGACTCTGTCACAATCACAATCACAAGAACCCAAACAAAACGTTTAGATTTGCATTCAGAGTTTAAAGGCTAGATGGTGAGAAAAGTCTAGTGATGATGCTTTCCTCAGAAAAGCTCTACATATATATGTAGGATATATAGAGGATATAAACTTTTACAAATCAAGTATAAGATATATGTTTCTTGTTTGACAGGTGATGAGTTGATAACTTGTGACTTTGAAACTGTAACAACTTCCAATAACCTTGGATGTAGCCTCAGCATAGGACATGACACAGAACAGGTTTGGGTGGTCATGGCAGCTGGGGACGTCAGTGGCTTCAATGGGAAAGACCACACCTTAGGATCATGTAAGGAGTCTTAAGGGTTATTTAAAGTCCTTAACACATTTACTAACCTGATTCAACAGTTTAGTCAAGTTGGTAGCCTTTGACAATTAAGATAAGACACCCCTGACAATCCAGTCATACACAGAAGGTCTATGACTGTCTGGACAGTATATCTGTCCAGAGCTTTCTATAATAAATTTTGATTTGTGTCATTGCCGGAGGTATACAGACACCTGAAATTTTTGATAATGTGTTCAGTACATGAGGCATGTGCATAGTCTTGATATTGCACCAGTGACTGTGTGATATTGCATTGGATACTAGAGTACTGTTTCTGATTATAATTTGTGCAAGTAGATTCCCATCCTTTGATAGAAAATGTATCTTTTTAATGTACAAAATGCTGCATCAATTAACTGAGTTCAATGTTTTTTTTAGTAAATGGCCATGTACTCACATTAGGCATAACCGATAGAACAGCAGGCTTCACACATCAACTACACATCCCACACCGTAAATATGCCAACATGTGTATGGAGTTCTACTTTCAAAGGGTGTACAGCCAGCCTGATCGTAACATATGGTTAAGGGTTGAGAGGAACACTGATGGCCTTACGTCTCAGGTAAGGCATACTTACATTGTTCTAAAGACCTTAATTTTATTTTTTCTATTTATTGTTGTACTGAAATTTGTTGAATGAAATTGGTTGAACTATGAGACATGTAAACTTCAATCCTTTAACTCATATCTAACCAGTTTTAACAGTTTGCCTGGAAACATAACATTAAAAAAATGTCTACATTGTGTCATATAAAGCATTGTGTTATACTACAAATAAATAAGAAAATGCAAACTGCACTTAACAACAATGCCAAAGTGACCTGCTTTTAGTACTTTTAAAAGGCAAAGATTTGGTAACAAACACAACATTTTAGCTCTTTTAATGAATCTCATACTGGCCACCTAGTTGTTGGTGAGGCTGGAAGCAAGAAACAATGAACCTTCTAGGAACTCTGGGTGACAGTTCCCACTCTTGGTGACACTCGATGACAGTATTTTGATTCCACCTCTGCTAATTCATATAGATATATATAAAATAAATATCATTGTATTTAGGGAATTTTCATATTATGACCAATGTTGTTACAAACTGATACATGTTGATATTGCCAATTCAACATCTTTAATGAATAATCAATGTCTAAACAATGCTCAAGTTTGGGATTGGTAGCATTTAACTTCTTTATTAAATTTTGCTTTGCAAAAATTCGAAAAGAAAAGATTTTCATAAGGATAGAGTTACTACTCATTCAAAAGATGAGAATGTTTGACTAGAGCATGCAGACATATACAAGGGATTGCCTTAGTTCAGCCATACTAATAGGTTTAACAAGCTGATTTGGCTAGGTATACAACTAGACATACCAGTGCAGTAAGGAAAATGACAACTGAGTTGACATTAGCTGATTGGTTGTCTCATTTGATATTCATTGGCATATTATATGTGAGAATTATCTATGATTCAAGCTGTATTCATGTTTATCTTGATTGACACTTGCTCATTGATATCCAACACAGGCAACAATCAATAATCATACAACAAATATTTTAGACAACTGCAGTTGTAGGCCCATTCAATAAAGTAGCAATATCTTTGAGACTAATAGGAGGATTTAAATATATAAAGATAAACAGAAACGGCCTGTCTCAATGCACTACCACAACTCAAAGTGTCAACAACACTGGAATGTAACCAACAGTAACCTGCCGTCTCCTAGCAACCCAAGGATGCTGTGACATCACAAGCAGAATGCTTGATCCTGATTGGCTGAGAGATGGTGGGGTGACAGGAAACTATCACAAAGACAATGAATTGCCTAGTAACCTATCCACAATGGAGATTTAGTTTACATTTATAAATCATATAGTTGGTATGTTGTAGTTTCATCAATAAAGACTCTTCAGGTG
This sequence comes from Lepidonotus clava, assembly GCA_936440205.1. Taxonomy (NCBI): domain Eukaryota; kingdom Metazoa; phylum Annelida; class Polychaeta; order Phyllodocida; family Polynoidae; genus Lepidonotus; species Lepidonotus clava. The sequence continues at coordinate 50,049,124 of OW387143.1, read as the reverse complement.
CGAATTTATTTCAGAATGATTCTACAGGATCAGATGGAAATCATTCTGAGTGTAAAGTTTTGATTAAAGATTAAACTTTTATAAAACTTTACGACTGTTTACAAGAATTTTAATCTTTGTTTATATGAGGCAGGTCCCTTCAAACAGAAAACTTCCATTTGATTAAGGCCCTTTAGCCTGGGATTAATCCCAAGTGTACATGTGAGCAGGGTGGTGGTTCGAATGTGGTAGGACTATGTCCAGACATTCGGAAAGAATGAAAAATGCACCTGTTGACTGGGTTGTCAGGGGTAATTAAGAAAATTTGAGAACAGAATGAAGACAACTGAGGCGCCCATGGATTAATCCATTAGGTTCAGACCTTTCAGTACGATGGTCGATAAACGTTGCATCCACTGTCTTTCTTCACGGTCCCCAGAGGTGCCAAATGAAATGGGGTTGGGAAAAGGAGATCTCCTTTTATGGGATGGCTCAAATCAGGAGATTTGTTACAGTTAATTTCTGTGTGGCAGAGCCACATACAGGGAGTTTATGGGAGGGGTTACCCCTCCCTTTCGGGGGGTATGGGGGGGGGGCATCTCCAGAAATCCTTTGGAAAGGTAACCTCTCTTTCATGCAATCTGAGGCATTCTGAGGTACCTTGGTGGCCTTAAGGGATAATAGATTTTCCCCCCCATTTACATGGATATATCCATTTTTCCAGGGAATGGAAGCTCAAGTAGATCTAGGTGAGAAGGGTATGGGAGGGGTTACCCCTCCATTCGGGGGTATGGGGGGGCCAACCCCAGAAATTGTTTGAAAAGGTAACCTCTCTTTCATGCAATCTGAGGTACCGTACCTTGGTGACCTTAAGGGATAATAGATTTTTTACTATTTGCATGGATATATCCATTTTTCATAGTGAATGGGAGTGGGAGTGCATGTAGGTGAGAAGGGTATGATAATTATTAAGGGTTCCTCCTCCCATTAGTGGGGGGTATGGGGGGTCACCCCCAGAAACTTTTTGAAAAGATAACCTCTCTTTTATGCAATCTGAGGCATTCTGAGGTACCTTGGTGACCTTAAGGGATAATAGTTTTTTTCCCTATTTCCCTATTTACAATTTGCATATATATCCATTCTTCCAGGGAATGAGAGTGGGAATGTAATGTAGGTGGGGAGGGTATGGAGGGTTCCTCCTCCCTCATCCCCAGAAATAATTTGAAAAGATAATCTCTCTATTGTGCAATCTGAGGCATTCTAAGGTACTTTGGTGACCTTACAGTATAATCTTTTTTTTTTTTTTTTTTTAAATAATCTCAATTTACATATGTATATCCATCCTTTCAGGATATTTCAGGGAATGGGAGTAGGATGTATGTAGGTGGTGAGGGTATAGGAAGAGTTCCCACTTCCATTAGGGGGGTGGCCATCCCCAGAAAACATATAAATCCTTCTTCTTTCCTTCCTTCCTTTCTCACTTTCTTTTTCCATTTTTTTTTTTGGGGGGGGGGGAGAGCAAGTCCTGTTCCCTCCCCTTTATCTACATCTCAATTTTGGTGGTAAGAAAAGGGCAAAGACAAATTCTGAGAGGCTATTTTCACCTAAAAAAGTATTTTAAGGTAACGTTGCCATTGGTAAGAGACCCACTGTAATTAGCCTCTAATGATGTTAATTAATGCTAGGTGGCAACTGCAGACACTGTATGATTTAGTTCAGTCATGAGGGTGCGGTAGCAGACACTCTATATTGTTTGTTTTGGAAGACCACAGTTTACTGTGAAACACAATTTTAACAATATATTTCTAACATTTGAAGTGATATCTGTATACCAAACAATTTGAAAAAGTGAGCTCAGAAAAGGAGAAATGAAAGTGAGAAAAGGAGAAAAGGGGATTTTCTAAAAAGGCCCCCAAAAAAGGAGATCTCCTTTCCGAAAAGGAGATTTGGCACCTCTGGGTCCCTCTCTGATCGGGCAATCAGTTAAAGAGGGTACTGATTTACTGAGGTAATCTTTATTTAATAAGTTGTCCCTGTTAAGATTCTGTTTTCTTTCTAAAAAAAATTTTATTCAAATCTTTAGGATATCCTCTTTGAATGAAAACTCTCAAAAATAATTGTGAGTAAGGTATTCCCTTCAGGACATGTCTAGGATGTTCTGAAGAAAATAATAAGTAGTTATTAAAATATGGAAATGTTGCATAGTGAGGCAAGGATATATTTGCTATATTATAGAAGATATATGCATTGTGCCTTCTATGCTTATGATCTGTCACAATGTCAGGAAATGTTAGATAACAGACAGATAATTACCAGACGCCGTGCGGGTAAACTGTTTATGATTCCAAAAATAAATCATACAAAATTTTCTAATAATCCACTCTTACGCTGTATAGAAGTCTGGAATGACCTTCCTTTACAAATTGTTCAAAGTGATTGTAAAACTATGTTTAAAAATTCACTTAAGAATTATATAGATACACCCTATATTAGACCAATCAGAAACTGGTATAAAGAGATGTAAAATCTTAGTCCATTTCATTTATCAACTCATTTCATTATAATGTGTTATCATGGTTGTGACGAATGTTATCTGTACGCATACATTACCCCTACAATATATGAAAACACGAATGTAAGTGGGGGTAATGGGAAGACCGGCTATGCCGAAATTATTGACCCAATAAAATACAATTAAAAAAAAAAAAAAAAAAAATGACTATCAGTTGGTTTACAATAGAGTGTTGTGATTCGTCTTTTACTATGCTCTTTCTTGATGTTCAAGTCCATGAAATTTGCCTCTAGTAATGAAGTTTCTAGATTGAATTTGATTGACTCATGGCTCTCATTTAAATATTTTATGAACTTATCTAGTTCTTCTTGTTCGAAAGTACAAATAAAGAAGTTGTCATCACTAAATCTTTTCCAGATAAGTGGTTGTAATTTATACGTATATAAAAACTGGTTTTCAAATTCACCCATAAATAAAACATTGCAAATTATGGTGCCATAGCCATCCCCCCTAATTGCAAATAGTGTTTGTTGTCAAATTCAAAATTATTCTACTTAAGCACTGTTCTCAGTAGTGTGCTAATGGAGTGGTTAGTGGGGTTTAGTGATGGATCCCTCTCCTTTGAACTGGCTACTATCTTGCGCATAGGCCGGAAGTTTAGGGACAATTGGTTGTATAAAGTGATCCACTAATTGAGAAATTCTCTCCATAGAGCTATCATTAGCTGAGACTATTGGTCTGCCCGAAGGACGTATTACATTTTAATGTATTTTTGGAAGTAAATAGAATTTGGAAGTTCATGGTTTGTCCAGAATAAGATAATCAGCCATTTTTCAGAGAATTCCTTAGCGTTTTTCATATCTAAACTTTTTTACCAGATTATTATGTTCAGAAGTGAGGTTCCGATCCACTAATTTATAGATTTTTGTATCGGACAACTGTCTAAGGCCTTCCTTGATATAGTCGCGCTTGTTCCAAATGACAACTGCAGATCCTTTATCAGCTTTCTTAATGACAATAGATGAATCATTCTTAAGTGCTAATTTTGCATTGAACTCAGCTTGGGTGATATTGCATTTTCCCCAGTTCATAAGTTTGTTGTGGTTCAATAAATCAGCCTCGCTAAGGAGAGCCATATGTTCAACAATTGGTGGGGCTGGGGGTTCCATTTAGATGGATTTCTGAATTTTGAATCTGCAAAAGGCACTACCCAGCAAACACACAACGTAAATACAATGTTGCAATTTAGTTGTAAATTGGTTGTGTTATAATATTACATACCAATAATGTGACCACAACGTCAGGGCGCAACGTTGTGCTGAAACGTGCACACAACATTACAAATGTCATTTTCACAACGTGATAACTATACATTCACAAGTTGTCACAACATTGTAGAACAACATAAATACAACATATAGGTGGCACCACTGTTTAAAAATGGACAAATTTCAAAAACATTTTTTTATTCAAACCATTTAAGACAAGAATTTGATATTTATTTTTGAATTAAATGCAAAAAATACAATGTCCTGTATCAAAAGCTATTGTTTATGTTCAAAATGTTTTAAAATTCTGGTGTTAAGAAAGACATTTAGATGAAAGCTCATGTTAAACACCTTTTTTGTTGTTGGTGTATATGGTACAGGCCATTCAGCATTGAGAGTCTTAAATTGCAAATGCAACAGGTTATTAACCTGACATGATCTAAAATATGATCATTATGTTGGTTTTTAGATGCAACATGCAACCTGAAATCAAAGCTGCAGGATCACTGATAAAAATCTTAATCTTCATAGATTTTAAAATAGAAAATATTTTTTTATTATAGTTTAGGGAAAACACAAAACATATTATGACACCTTTAGGGAAGAGGAATTTATCTGTACAAATGTATTGCCTGATTTGAATCATATTCTATGAAAAAAATTAATGTTGTACAAAAACTTACCTTTTGGTTGTAAAACGGTTGTGAAATGGTTATATTTCAACGTTATAAAATTATGTAACCACAACCTTTCTGGGAATCCACAAATCTATGTTGTAACTATGTAGATTTGCAATGTTGTCACAACCAAAAGGTAACGTTGTAGGAACGTTGTAGCAACGTTGTAGCAATGTGAAATTACTGTTCACGTCTGAGGACACATTCCGATATCTCCCTTTCGAAATCTGAGAAGTCCTGATAGTTGCATTGGCCTCTCCTGAATGGGGGACAAATCTGTTGTTGATACGGGGTGTCTCGAGCTGGCGAGCCTCATCCTCGGCCTCGGCGCTGAGGGTTCGAGGCCCAGGTCTATGCAAAAACCTGGTTGTTTGGCTGTTGGACATTGTTCAGAGGACTGATCTGATTTATATTTCCCCTGCCTCTTGGATCTGCTGGCCCTGTCATAGGGCGGGTCAGCTGAGTCGTGGTGACACTTATTCCATTCTGAACCCAGGGCTGTTGTAGTCCCTGGGCACTGGGGGTCTGAGTGTTTTGGGTGGCATTCGGAATGTGATTTGGAATTAAGTTCTGTGGGACCCCCTGCCACAGGACCCATTCTGGGTTCTGCTTCAGGGCTTGCGAATCCTGATTAAGTTTTGAGTTGAGGGTAGTTGTGTTGCGTTCGACCAACCACCGAACTAGTTCGGTGGCCATATCTACCAAGTAGTGGTGGCCCTGAACACTTTGTTGCTACGCGTACAGGCATTTTAGACCCTCCAGGTTAGTATCCACAGTAATGTAGTAGGAGGCAAAATTCAGAAATTCGTCTATATGGAACCCCCTAGTCCCACCGATTGTAGAGCATATGGCAGAGGAACATATGGCAGGTAGAAGAGCACCAGCAGACCAGTCAGGGAATCTTCTTATATGGGAGCAATATCTAATGTAAGAGGCCCTGACTCCACAATTACGTTCACGTTGTAAGGTCGCACGGTTTGCACGCCAGGTTTCAATTGCATCTGCGAGTACATCTGCGGAATAAGCCCGACGGAACATTGCTCCAATCTGATCATTATTCGTCAGATTGTTGTTACTAACATACTCCGGAGCACCAGCAGCACTAGATGCTGCAGATGGGGGGGGGGGGGGGTGGAGTTGGCAGTGGTCATGGAGGTGGAAGCTCCTCCCAGTGGGTTAGGTTCAAATGCCACCTCTGCCGGGGGGTGATAGTGGAGCAGGATGGTAGGTGGCCTCAGCAAGTTGTTGATCCACATCCATGTGAGTGTCAGAGTCTTAGTTGGGTGCCCTGAAAATAAACAAGGTGTTTGAATGACAGAGTGGCTAAGGAAATTTGGAGACTACCTTTGTTCAGCGTCCGGTCAGAAGCAGGCACCCAATCTGCTGCAGGAGCAGAATCAGTCGATCTCAGGTTTGAGTTAGTACTAGTGGTTGTTGTATCTTTACTTTTGCCCTTATTTAACTCTTTCTCTAAGGTCAGGCATAAGGTCGAGACAAAGGCTGAGATTATCGGATCTAGACGTGTCTGAGTGTGAGTCTCTTCGCCACTCTTTTCAAAAGAGTGAGTGCTCAGGGTGTCAAACAAATGTTCAGGGACTACCTTAGAAATGCAGTCATTATAATTTTCATGTAGGCTTGGAAAATTTACCTTGTTAAGACTGCAATCTTCCAGCTGTAGGCCGGTAGAAGTCAAAGTGCCATCATCATAATTAGTGTGTTGGGTCACAAAGGGATGAAAGGGTGGGGGGTTACTCAAATGGTCAGTTTACTGTGAAGTGCCGCGGCGAGGATTAATGTCATCAAAATATCCCAAGTTGGGCCCCCTACCATTAAAGTCCAGTGTAGTGGTATCACTGTAAGGTTGTGTACCTGTGTCATTCGTGTTCACAGGGTTTCGAGCCCAACCATCACTTTTTGGTCAGGGTGAATGTGAGGTCAGGTCCCCGGCAGAAGGCCGCGGACTCCTCATGACTTAAATTTGGAATCAAAACACTGGAATTCGGACATTCCAACAACTTACTGTGATCATAAGGGGAATTAGTATCTTGACTTGCTTCCTGCAAGGTTACATCTGGATCCCTTGGTCTAAATACATTAGTACTTTCATCAGAAATACTTCTGGTGTCTACTCGTGTCTGTTTATTTGCCGGGCGTGAGGTTTGGGCTGGTTTTGGGGAATCCCCCGGTGAGTTAGGGTTACCCCCGCTGATGTCGATCTAAGCGCGATCTAAGGTTGCATCTGTGATGTCACACGGTTCTCCCCCAATCTCGGTTTCTGAGGATTTGGAGTAAAATAGTTCATAATGGAGCTTTGTTTCATGATACCAACCTCAGGGTCAGTAGTATCTGTTGTAGAAGAATGGAATCCAGGAAGTAGACAACGATGAGTTCAGGTCTCAGTAGAAGAGCCCGCTCAAATGTTCTCTGGTACAGCGGGGTCCAGGCTCATGTGGTTCTCGGGAAGGCCCATAGCGGTTTCCTCTGAATCGGGGAGATTAACCTCCCGATAGTCTTGAAAATTCCCTCCAATCGGAATATCCGACATAGTGAAGTCTATGTGGATGTTTTTGGTGTAAATGTGTTACAGCTTACATCAAAGAAAGTTATTTTAATTAATTGGTGATATAAGTGATGATAGAAAAAAATAGGCCAATTAAGATTAATGAAAATTAAAATTGAAAACTGTATTTTTCACTTCCATTTTTTGGCTAGATGTATCTCTTTTAATATTCAGCTTACAATGTTAACATTTCATGTACCTATCAAGACCATTCTCCTAGAGAGTAATATGTCTCAGATTCTGTACACCCTTGATGTTATTTGATTGAAGAAACAGAAAGATTTTTTCATTCTTTAAAAAATAAATGTTCCTGATATTTAAAAAAATAAAGGAACAACTTTCTAAAGTATCCAGCTTAATTTCACAACTAATCCATTTCTCCTTCTTATGTACCTTTTGTCACATGAAAGCATTCTACTTGCACTTATAAATGACGTGAAATATAAGATTAAACTTTGTAAATCAGAAATGATATCATGAATTACTTAGAGCACCAGAAAATTGCCCTTAACCATAAAATTCTATCATTAAATGGAGAGATAAGGTACTCTCAATCATTCTTTCTCTTTATAATTATATGAGATGAAATTTGTAATCGCATCTTACCTTGTAGGTTCTGCTTGATTTGAAATCCTCTAACTTTACTGGAGCCCCTGGTACATGGCACGGGACCTTCCTTCACTTGCCTGATGGAGATTACAGACTAATGGTCAACTTTCATGGAATGGTGAATTGGCTTCTCGTGGATGATTTTACAATTTGGCCATGTGAACGTTACAGTAAGAAAACATTGATTCTAAGAATGTGCCTCTTCTCTACAGGAATAGCTCAATCAGGTTCACATGATTGCCATAGTTACTTCATTAATATCTTGGTGGTTTTAAACAGAGGAAATATAACTATAATCATCTACTCATCCTTTATAAAAATTACCACTGTTATGAAGTAAAGCAGGTAGAAATATTATCGTATATACACATACATAATATGTATGCATAATGTATTACCCTATTCTGATTTACTGTACATTTCTTGGCCATAATGTCTATCTTTGCCAATCAAAAGTTCCTAGTCCAAGGAATGCATTTTGAAAAACATGAGACTTGATGATCTGTAATGATGAAAGAGACATTTTGGTAAGAAAAGAATGAAAGCAGCAGTACATAATTAAGCTGTGATTGATCAAATGAATTTCCCTTACAGAACGTAACTGTGTCAGGGGAGGTTATAAGTCAATGTATGATGGCTCTACTGAAATAACACATGATGGACTGCCCTGCATGCAATGGAGTGATGCCATTGAACGGTTTGAAATCCTGAAGAATGCCATATATGAACAGAAAATCCTAACAGTCAAATTTGCAAAGGATTCTGGGAAGTCCTGCCGTGTACCTCCTTTAGACCTGCCTTCACTTCCTGTGACTGCGGAGCCATGGTGCTTTATTGAAGGCTTTCCAGATTTTGGGATTTGTGAGGTTCATTATTGCCGTATGTATGGATCAATATTACAGAAGTGGATGGGTTGTCATGAATATGGGTTTTAGAATATGATCACATTAGATTTGGGTGAAATATGATTTAAGTAGAAACTCACTATCAGCAACGAGAATCTAAGATAAGGGAATTTGTGATATTACATTCAGGGATGGACCCAGTGATTTCAAAAATGGGGGGGCACCCTTAGTTAAAAACTTGAGGCACCCCATTCCTGGGCTGAAATTTTACGTTTAAAAAAATCTAAATTTGGCAAATATTAGGTACCCCACTCTAAATCCTTCCCTGCATTGTGACCATAGCTGTCTATGAGACCCAGAGTCCATTACAAATCTTCAACCAGCATGTCTTTCAAAATTGTATGTGATATCAGCAAATCCCATGAGCAAAATAGATTGATTTGCAACTATCATAGGGGTCTCTAAAGTAGTTGACATCACAACAGTTTTGTAGGCAATGGGAGGAGTAACTAAAGCCTGGTCCCCACTGAGCAAACCCACACCTCGGCGACGAATCTGGGAGCGACAAAAGGCCCTGGCGCCAGGTTGGCTGACGACAAAGTCCGTTTTAAAGGGGTTTGTCGGCCGACAAACACCCCAAAAAATCAAACATGTCTGATTTTTGGGGTGTTTTGTCGTTCTGAGCGACAAACTTTGGTATCTGGGAACGACATTTCACTTTTTGCAGACGAGAAAGTCACTTCCAGAACTCAGTGGGGACCCGGCTATATCTTAGGGGAGCTATATTTATATGTAGTTTTCCTATCATTATTTCTATGCAACAATGCCATGCAACAATATATCTTCTCAACACTTTATGGCAAAAAAACATGGTTTACTGTAACAGAACACATGCATCCAGGAAAAATTAGAGGTTTCAAGTATTGTTTTTACTGTTTGTTAATGACATTTGCAATGTACTTTCAATGGATATAATATCATAGTGTCTGACCGTGTCCACTATCACCAAATCAACAGGCATAATGAAATAATGCTGAAAGTTGACAGTTTACCAGGCGTTTCTATTTTTTTTGTTCTCAAGCCTGCCATAATGATCAGTTTCGGTGTGAAGAAGATGGCCTGTGTATCCCTCGAAACCTGGTCTGTAATGGTGAAAATGACTGTGATGATAAAAGTGATGAAAGTACCAAGGAATGTGGTAAGCATTAGATCATGTACAGTGGATTTATCCCACAATATATACACACAGTGTATAGGTGAATATACAGCATAAGATTGCAATATGATAATTGTGTCTAACTCGTAAGATTGTATTATGTCGCATTATCAACTCAATCAGCTACACTCATCTATATCAAAACTGTTTGCATTATTGTATAAATATTTGTATGAACACTCTCAAAATGATATCATGATTGTAGACCCCCCAGTGCAACAACAAAAATAGGATTATTTCCTAATGTTGACAATTTTTATCAGATGCTAAAAACATTTATACATCATATAAACATGAAACTTGCATCTGTATTTGAAAAACTAACAACCAAAGTCTTTAACCTTCTTCCTATGATATTTAGTACATGACTTTATGCGATAGAAATAATCATCCTTTGACTACTAAATCCTATGCTGGAAGCTAAGATGGCTGTCAGTGGTGCTTATAACTATTAAGTACATTGTGAAGATGTCCTACTGGAATTGTACATGTTGACTAAATAGATACGGGTATCATAAGTCATACATCAATATCCTGGGTCTATCCTTAGGTGATCCCACAATAAGAAAGAGTTGTGGCATCGTATTCAGGGGCAATAGGAAGATTTTCAGAGTTACTGAAATGTTGCAGGTTTATGCCCATGTGGACGATACTTTTATCAAATTTGAGACTCCAGCAAAGGGGGAGGGGGTCAGGACTTCCTGGATCCCCCACCCTCTCTCCTTGATCTACCTAGGTATAAAGAGTCATGGGTAGGTCATTCAAGGTCAAGGATAGTTACTGGGAGTAAGGATCTGCTCATGAGTTTGTCAGTAAAAGGAAAGGGGACCAACTGACAGATTACAATGTTGCACAGGAACCAAGTAAAAATGTGTCTGGGACAGTGCGAAAATGAAAATGAGTCTGGGACAGTGCAAATTTTTTTACAATGCTTGTCAAAATATAGCAAAATTCGCTATTAAAAAGGTTGTGGCACCTTGATCCAAACATGTAGTCAAACGTCCTGTGTACTTAAGATTGATCAAAACATACATAGCAGAAAGAGGTGAGTGGCATTTTGGACCAAAAGTACTGCAAACTTCAAATGGACTGCTAGATATGATAGCAACTCTTCCCATGTTACAGTGCAGGAAGAGTGCTAAACTAAATCATTCAAGTCAAATAATTTTGGAACAATGATAAGTTTCTAGAAAATAACCTTATCATGATCTATCACAATAGAAATGCAATAAAGAGTGCCTTAGTCAGCTTGAATCAATGCATATAAAATAAACAGGCCATAAGGTACCCAGGCAAGCAGTGATGTAATGGGCATGTTCTGTGAGCATATATTTTTTCGTAATTTTATTATTTTTGAGAAACATTATTCTAGGTTAGGTTGTGACTTACTAAAAGTGTTATAATAACATTACATTTAAGTAAAGTTGAGATCTAACTAATACAAAATTTTTTGATAACGTAATGTTTATGCTTAAGAACATAAGAAAAACATCACAATAATGTTACAGTGCAACTTCATAGCATTATGTTCTAAAGATGTTTAAAGTAACATAACAAGAACCATAGCAGAACTAAACAGAAATGTTATGATAACATTGCATTCTTGCTTGGGTATGCTTTACTCCTTCTGAGTATATAGTCATTTCATATATCATTAGGTTGCATTTATTCTAGTTTATAAAAGGCTATCATACAGAACTAAATTGGGAGCATTATATTCATTATATAATTTCTTGGTTGTGAGTCAGTAGAATAACACATTTTTGCAAACTATGCTTTTCGGGGTCATTCCAGACTTTGCAAATCATTCGGAATGTATTTTTGGTATATAAAATCTCCATATTTCTATCCTACATTTCAATCTATAAAGAGATACTTTAAAGTTGATCAGATATTTTCTGAATTATCAGTGTTTTTACAAATCAGGGGTATTGAAATGGGTAGTGGTGGTTGTTTTATCTTTGATAAGGCATGGGTGGCTGGTCCACATTTTACCTTGACCGATTATAAGATTGAGAAGCTGTTGATTTCTCTTGCAACTAACTGTTGTATATTTGACATGTTAATTTAGTAATTTTTATTCATATCTCCCTAGGACACTTGCAGAGCTTGTCTTGTGACTTTGAACATCCATACATGTGTGGCTACACTAGTTACACACTGTTCCCTCTGCAGTGGAGACGGAAACCTGCAGGGTACAAATTGAATGAAGAAGTTGATGCTTCACACACCTATGATGGCCTCACTCAGAGTCAGTGAATTTTTGAAAGTTTAGTGTGTTCTTTCATTGTCTATTCAGTCATTTATTATAAGCTTGATGGTTAAATCATACCTGTGTCACCTACACAACACTTAAATTTATGGCTGTTGATTTTTTCCATACATCCTCAAAATTATATGGGCATTTTCTTCTATTTGCAGATTACGTTATGGATTTAGATGGTTCTAGAAGCAATGAAGGTGATACAGCTTTATTGTTGTCACCAGAGATAAATGCACTAGATGGAAATCATTGTTTGTCTTTCTACTATCGCATGATCATTCCAACAATGAACTCATTCCAACAATTAGAGGTAAGCTTTCGACCATTAATGATTCATTAATTGGTATACTGAGGTAATTCATTCACTTGACCAACTGCATATTACATTGTCAGGTAATGTTAGACGATGGCATTTCAGGTCATTGCATGCCCTGGTGGTAGTTCTTGTTAGGTCTGCTAAGGTCATTTATTAGTGAAATTGTTACACGGCGGATAAAAGCATCAAATTTGGTATGAGACTCCTCTGAGGCATAACTATCAAATCTGGAAGGGGAGCCACCTTGAAATATCAATATGATGGATGTAGGGGCCAAAAAACCAATATGGTTGACTTTTGCTATAAACAATCTTATATCTCAGCTTCTAAAATGAATAAAGAGACATGGTTGGTGTCAAAATTGGGAGATTATGGGTCAGAGAATTCAATCATATGCATTTGAAGTCAATGTGGAAATCCAAAATCTAAGATGGCTGACCAATTTTGAGAAATACTATGATTTTTAGCTGCTAAGGTATTTAGACAAGTGGAGATGGTTACAATATCTGTTTTTTATAACCTAGAGGGCCTAATATATATAATATCTATCCAATACAACATCACAAATTTCAAAATGGCTGAATTCATTAGCATAATACCTATGACAATGACTGCTGGCTTCCAAAATCATTTAAAAGAAAAATTTATAGATTTTACTCTTTTGTCGCAAAATGTCTTCATTTCATTTGATATAATGAACCCCTGGGACCCCTTCTTTGAATTTGAAAGGGGAGCCACCCTGAAATATCTACACAACCCCAGTGGGGGCCAAAAATCCAAAATGTCTGACTTTTATTGAAATAATCTTACATCTCAGCTTCTGAAATGCCTAGAAACACATTGATAGTATCCAAATTAGTAGATTATAAGACAGGGAATTCAATTATTTTCCTTTGGAATCTATACAATAGGTCTAATCCGAGCTAGCCGAAAGATTTGGTTAAATACCTTGAATTTCAAATGCTAAAAACATACAAAATTTGTCAAAATTTCATTTTGATATTTCAATGTGGCTCCCCTTCTAGATTTAATAGTTATGCCTCAGAGGTGTCTCATGCAAAATTTGGTGCTTTTATCCGCTCTGTAATGAAAATGTTGTGAACAATGACAATGACAATGACCATAATTTTATTCACTTCCTCATTATGAGGCATAGGAAAACTACAATACATAAACTACGATACATAAAACACAAGGTTTATAAATACAAAATAAACATTTTGATGTTGTGGGTGTGAGAAACACCAGAGTTGGGGAGTTTCCCATTTTTGTGTGCCATCTCGTAGCACTAGTTGCAGCACCAATTGTTTTAGTATCCCTATATAAAAAGGGTTTCCGTTGGTGATGCACAGCAGCGCCTAGTTTGATTTCAGCACCATAATGTAATAGGATGCTAGGATAAAGTAAAGTGAGATCTAGAATGAGATTCTTAAGGTATGCGTCCAGATAGCACCTGCTGTCTGATTTTCCGCACTATTCTGGGTTATACTCCCTCCACTGCCTGTTCCTTCTTTACCATCTGTATGCAGAACATGCCACATACCAGCTTCAGCCAACTGATCTACAAGCTACATACCCTCCTATTCCCAACATCTCTCAGCTACCAGCGTACCTACCTATATATAGCTGCACCAGCTCCCACTCTCCTACTCTGTCCGCCCCTATCCTCCAACACACAGCCCACCAACCCGCAGCTATTCATGTATCAACTTCTTATAGCCCATAAACAGCATTTCATATGTAATTATCTCTTATCATATCAGAATTTTATACAATTTTACATCTATATCATAAATGTCTTTTATTATATCAAATATTCTTATCTCGCCAACTCCTGCCTTACATTCAATTCCATAACCACCGGGGCTTGGGGTAATGGAGAATAGTTTGATTAAGTTTATTAACATCAGTTAATCTGTACACCTCTTCTCGTTCACACTTGATATAATCTGGTAAACACCTACGTAAACAACGTCTTTGTAAGGCAGCCAATCTTGTTTTCAGTTGAACATGGATACGTCCAGGAATAGGAATAGAATTATGTCATTATAATCGAAATAGGGTTGAATGTAAGCCTTGTATAATTTTATCAAGGTACTTGAATTTAGATACCTTTTAATTTTAGTTAAACAAAAAAGTTTGTGAGAGACTAGCTTAATAGTTTCAGTTGCCTGCTTTACAAAGTTATACTCAGAGTCAATTATAGTACCTAAATATTTAAAATGAGGGACACATTTAAGTTGCACATTTGACAGTGACAATTCCAATGGGTCTATTTCTTTTAATTCATCTCGACTGACTATGCTCATTGTTTTGGTCTTTTTAGCATTTATAGTAATACAGTTATCAGTACACCATTTCAAAACACTATTGAGATCTTCTTGTAGGTTGGCCCGTTTTGTTATATCATCTAAGTCACTGTTCTTAGAGTAAATAATGGTATTATCTGCATTAAGTTTATAATTACTATAGTTAATCACGTGCCCCAGGTCATTAATAAATATTATGAACAGAAGAGGGCCTAATACTGACCCCTGAAGTACTCCACAGGTCACCACTGTACTATGGGAGGGGAGTTTGTTCTATTAACTATTGTTTTTTGTGAAAGATCAGTTAGGTAACTCAAAAACCAAGCAAGGCTCGAGTTACAGAAACCTAATTTCTTAAGTTTTTTAATAATAATTTTGTGGTTTATAGAATCAAAAGCTTTATGGAAATCGATATATGTTATATAAGTTTATTGTTGGTTATTTATGTTACTAAAAGCATCATCTAAAAATTCACAAGTAGTAGCAGTAGTGGAATGTTTTTTTCTAAACCCGCCCTGATTTTGATCCAGAATATTATTTTCATTGAGATAATCACTGACCTGGGAGTGTACTTTCTAATATTTTCGATGGTGCAGGTAATAATGATATTGGTCGTAAGTTGTTGATATCGGATGGGTTACCATCCTTGGGTATTGGGGAACCACTGCACATTTCCACTCCTCAGGGAAAGTATCAGTACAAATAGATAGATTCAACAAGTAAGTGAAGTGAGTCAATAATATTTCCAGTGCATTTTTGAGAATCGGTGTTGAGATATTCGGAATGGAGGATGATTTACTATGCTTTAATTTTCTAATTTGTTTTAAGACTTCTTGCTCATTAACCTGGTGTAACAGAAAATTTGGTGGGAACTCTATGCCTTTAAATTCCCAATTGATCCATCACTGAGTGCAGTACCAATATTGGCAAAATAGTTATTTACAAAATCAGGTTGTTCATGCTCTTAGATAGGTTCATCTTGATCCTGGTCAATAAGTTGGATGTGCCCGTTTCTCCCTTGATTTGGTAGCAACATATCGATTGTTTTCCAAAATTTAGTAAGATTATCATTACAATTTTCAATTTTATCTAATGAGAAATCTTTTTTTAGAATTTTTAATTAATGTAGAGACATAATTTCTAGCTAACTTGGCAGTCTGCCAGTCCCCTTCATCTTTGGTCCATTTAGCAATATTCAACAATCGATCGTTTGTAATCCAAGGAACCTTGACTTTCTTGACGTTAATGTCTCTAATAGGACACATAGCATCGAGTTCTTCAGTATTTACATCAAGCAGAAATGACCAAGCCAAGTTCACATCATATAGTTTAAAAAAAATCAGTCCAATCATGCGACAACATTTTCAGAAAATTGCTCACGATTAAAATTTTGATATAACGTACCTCTAAATTTTGAGGCCTCCCTCAGCTGTTTTCCCTTTTTCCAAATAATATATATCAAATCATGATCACTTAAGTTAAGAGTTATAGCGGCAGTTTCCTGTATAACTTCAGAATTTGTATATAAGTGATCTATTAGAGTTGACTGGTTCACAGTATATCGGGTCGGTTCTTCAATAAATTGTTTAAGTCCGAAATTTTCAAATAATTGTAATAACAGCTTGGTATTGTCTGCTTCCTTATCTAGTATGTTAATATTAAAGTCACCTGTTATAGATATTTCACAGTCAAAAAGGTTCTCTGGGTTTTCAAAGATGTCAGCAAAATATTCAAGAAACCAATGCATATCACTATTCAGAGGTCTATATACATTTATGAGAATGCTACATTTTAGATGTTTGGGTTGTATAACCAGCCATTGAGTTTCTAAGTCTTTAGTACTGACATTGAAATCCATATATTTAATGCCATCCACATGTACATCTTTATAAATATAAGCACACAATCCTCCACCTCTCTTAACATCTAGGGTTTCAGGATCAACAAATGATCGATCAGAACGTATCAAAGAATAGTCTGGTATTTTAATTATTCTATCAGACATTGAGCTTTTCAACCAGGTTTCAGAGAAAGTTGCACATGTAATCTTGTTTTCAGTCAATAAATTTCTTATCTCGTCATATTTGGGCCACAGGCTCCCAATTTTGAGATGAGTGAAAATAATTCCGCGCCTGTTCTTGAGCTTCTTATTTACAGCAGTAAAAATATTACGTGTGCATCTACTCCATATTCCCTTTTATCCCATACTAAATGGTATACAAATAATTATAACATCGAATAAAGGCCAAGTTTCTGTCATTAGATTTTTTCTCTGTGTATCTTTTGACCATAGTGAATCTTTAGACCCGTATAGTAACTCAACATTTTATACTGTAGTACACAATAATATAAAAAAGGAAAAAAGAAATATATTAAATAACATAAGGCCCCATGGGCTAGTAATAGTTTGTTAATCTATCTATCTTTCACAGTAAAGTTGCCCCATGGGTTAGTCCTGTAAGTTAAGTATTTATAACAAATGTTATGCCCCATGGGCTATGAACATATAGAACTCAGCATTATGCAGAGATAACAAATTGCCCCCATTGGCTATTATAGTAGTTGTTTTTAGTAAAACTTTACATTTGCCCCATGGGCTAGGAAGGAAATAGTTTTTAGTAGTTTACTTCTTACTCAATAAGATAGTAAATACTTACAATGGATACAAGTAATCATGATTTTTAATCACCGATTTATGAAGTTCCTCTGCCCATTTAACTGTCAAACCTTTACTTGTGTTTAATCCATCGTAGAATTTGTTGAACGCTAGAGTTTGTTTAGGGTATTTACAGTGTATAGGGAACTGCTATCACTATCTCCTCCGTATTGTCCTAACTTGTTTATGGTTAATCCTTGCTACTCAATTAGTAGATGATACTGCGAAATGGGCGCTCAAATCCATGACACAGACAATGCTTGGCTGAGAGTTAAGTTTATTAGTGGATGTCTCCGCTCACAATGCTGGTGTAGTACATGTTCATTTCAATCCTAGGCTTATAGACAAGTACTGCTCGGAGGTAAGCTTCCTCGATAAAGTCCGCCTTACTCCATGCAGTTAACAACAGTATAGTTCCTTCTATAGTCACCAGATGTCACGTAGTTATACTATCCAAACCCCCGAATCCCAAAGACTCATATTGTTCGAAACGGGTATTGAATTGCTCTCTGCCTTGGTTGCCGCCCATGACATTTATATATTAACCAATTATTGATTTTCTCCCTAATAGACCACAACACGCCTGAACCTAAGAGGCCTACAAATCAAAAGAAGTTACCATTTTTTCCTACTACGTTTTTTAATGCTTTTCCTGTAGTACAGGAGTTGCTCTTTCAAAAAAGCCAATGTTCTCAAAAATGCGTCTGCAGATGTGGAAGGAACAGTTGGTTTCCATGGCAACCGTCAACAAAATTAGACTATTCTGAACTTAACCTTCTTTAAGTCATATCTTTCCTGATATGCAAGGTAGAAACACAAGTGAGGTGTCAAATTGACACATTCTATCAGCTCTATCAGATAATGGAATGAAATTGGTTGTCTTGGTTACTTAGTTGCCATGGTAACTGAAAATATACTCTGAATTGACCATAATTCCAGGTTACCTTCTTTTTCAGTTACCATAGCAACCACAAATATCAGTCTTTCAAAGAACAACAAGCTTCACCTGAAGGGTATACATTTCTACTTTATGAAACAGGGCATTGATGTGAGAATATCTGTTTGGAACATAGTGATTAGCTGGTTTCCATGGAAACCGAATGAAATTTCAGCTTTTTTGAGATAAACATCATTTTGGCCATATTTTCCTTGATAAGCAATGTAGAGACACAATTTTTATCTCAAATCAAGGCATTCATAGAGTTCTATAGTACAAAAGATTGAAATTGGTTGCCTTGGTTACCTGGTTGCCATGGTAACCAAAAATATCATAAAAATTGACCAAGAATACTGTTTTCCTCTTGTATTTGTTACCATAGCAACCATATTTAAAGGTGTTACAAAATGCAACCTATCTTATCTGAAGCAAGTACATCTGTACTTATCCAAATGAGGAGGCCTGATTATGGAATGAACAAAGAACATAAGAAAAATCTGGTTTCCATGGAAACCAATCATAATTATGACATTTTGAAATCAACAGTATTTCTGGCATCTCTGTCACTATGCGAGATAGAAAGTCAAATGACACCTCAATTTGAAGGGTTTCTAGAGTTCTGTTGGACAGTCTATTGAAATTGGTTGTTTTTGTTATCCTGTTGCTATGGTAACCATATAATCTTTTCAAAATTGACCATAATCTCAATTGTATTCAATATCTATGTTACCATAGCAACCATAAAATATTACTTAAACAAAGCAAATCCACCTGACCAGAATGTTATACCTCTGACTCATGAAATGAGCTGGCATACTTAATGATCCAGCCCATGGAATATAACAACTAGCAGGTTTCCATAGAAACCAACTGAAAATTGTGTTTTTTTGAAATTCATGTTATTTTAGTCATATCTCTCTTAATATGCAAGATAGAAATACAATTAGCATCTCAAATCGAAGCATTCTTAGAGATCTATGGGATGGGAGATTGAATTTGGTTAATTTGTTTTCCTGGTTGCCATGGTTACCAAAAACATCTTCAAAATCAACCATATTTTGTATTTCTCTTCATTTATTGTTACCATAGCAACCATACTTAAAGCTGTAGAAAATCACATTTTTACCTCATTTGATGATATGTATCTACACTTTATAATCAGGCAAGCTCTAGTTTGGTCCAACTTTAAATATGGTTGCTATGGTAACAAAAATGGAAGGAAGTGAGAAATTTTGGTCAATTTTGGTCAAATTTCAAGAGGTTTTTGGGTTACCATGGCAACCAGATAAACAAGGTATACAAATTCAATCTCCCATCCCGTAGATCTCTAAGAAGGCTTCGATTTGAGATGTTAATTGTATTTCTAACTTGCATATCCAGAAAGATATGGCCAAAACAACGTGAATGTCAAGGTCAATTCATTTTTAATCGGTTTCCATAGAAACCAACTTTTCTCCATGTTTTGTGCCCAATCTTTTATCCGGGCATTTCGTTTCATGTAATGGAGACATATATCATGTATATGAGGTAGGTGGTGTTTTTTCATAACGATATTTTCTGGTTGCTATGGTAACAGGAACAGAAAAAGTAATTGAACTTACAGTCAATTTGAATATATCATTTGGTTACCATGGTTACCAAGAAACAAAAACTACCAATTGTAATTAACCATTCTATAGAACTCTAGAAACCCTTCAAATAGAGGTGTCATTTGTCTTTCTATCTCGCATAATAAAGGAGATATGGCTAAAATAGTGTCATTTTAAAAGAAGGCATGATTTTGCTTAGTTTCCATAGAAACAGGTTGTGTACTATGTTCTATGTCCACTGTTTCAACAGAGTACCTCGTTTCATAAAGAACAATTGTTTAAGCTTCATATAAGGTAAACTGTGCTTTGTTTCACCTTTAAATATTGTTTCTATGGCAACCACAAATGAAAGAGAAGCCAGCATTTATGCTCAATTTTGTGGATGTTTTTGGTAACCATGGCAACCAGGTAAACAAATTAGCCAAATTCAATCTCCCATCCAATAGATCTCTAAGAATGCTTTGATTTGAGATGCTAATTGTATTTCTATGTTGCATATCAAGAGAGATATGACTAAAATAACATGAATTTATAAAAACACAATTTTCAGTTGGTTTCTATGGAAACCTGCTATTTGTTATGTTCCATGGGCTGGATCATTAAGTATGCCAGCTCATTTCATGAGTCAGAGGTATAACATTCTGGTCAGGTGGATTTGCTTTGTTTAAGTAATATTTTATGGTTGCTATGGTAACATAGATATAGAAAACAATTGAGATTAAGGTCAATTTTGAAAATCACATGTGGTTACCATGGCAACAGGATATCAAAAACAACCAATTTCAATAGACTGTCCAACAGAACTCTAGAAACCCTTCAAATTGAGGTGTCATTTGACTTTCTATCTCGCATAGTGACAGAGATATGCCAGAAATACTGTTGATTTCAAAATGTCATAATTTTGATTGGTTTCCATGGAAACCAGATTTTTCTTATGTTCTTTGTTCATTCCATTATCAGGCCTCCTCATTTGGATAAGTATAGATGTACTTGCTTCAGTTAAGATAGGTTGCATTTTGTAACACCTTTAAATATGGTTGCTATGGTAACAAATACAAGAGGAAAACAGTATTCTTGGTCAATTTTTATGATATTTTTGGTTACCATGACAACCAGGTAACCAAGACAACCAATTTCAATCTTTTGTACTATAGAACTCTATGAATGCCTTGATTTGAGATAACAAGAAAATGGGGTAATCACCCCTGAAAAAATTTAATCACCCCACTTCCACATCCGCATCCAAAGGAACCCCACACAACACATGCAAGATTTTAAAGAAGTGCGGTGGTATAGGTTGGCTCCTTTTGTATATTATTTTCTTAAATTAATGGTTGAAAAAGTAAAAAGATTATAACTATAAGCTAATGATTATATGAAATAGGGCAAAACACTAGCTCTTTGGCCGAACCTCCTGTCACAGTAATCAGTATACAAGTGAGAAAATTATGAGCCACACCCCAACCCTTGACTCCAGGCCTGCCAACATATCCTCAGCACTTCCCGGGATATATCCTCAAAAAACACTTAGAAAAATGGTACATTCACACATATAAAACAGGACACTTATGCTTATAACATTCCTTATTTGTACGCACAGATGATTGAATTTTTCTCCTGAAACTAATGTCCTTTTTTTAATTTCGGCATAAGGTCTATAGTTAGGCCTATAATAGGCTAGATGGTTAAGATCATTTACAAAAAAAATAGTTATAATAAACATAATTTCCTGTAGTCTATGCAATATTTTTTTATTATTATTATTATTTTTTCCAGTGGTGGATCTAGCCCCCCCCCCCCTCCCCTGTTTGGGGCCGTCCATAAATGATGTCACACATTTTCAGGGTATTTTTAGGACCCACCCACCCCCCTGTCACACTAAATTTTCTAATCTAGGGGTTATAGATTGGGGGGGTTCCACGTCGCATGTCGAATCTTAAAAGAAATTACTCAGTTTAAACAAAACCTCGAGCAGAAAAATATGGGTATAGACCCCTAAAATTGACAGGGCGACATCGCCTTTTCTTAAATTCGACATGCGGCATTAGCCTTAGGGACATGAAGAAAAAAATAAACGACATGACTTAAGCTATTTCTTAAATTTTCTTAAACAAAAAAAGTTGATCTTGATCATATCAAAAGTCAAAGCTAAGAGTGAACAACGTTTTCTACCTCAATATAATGGATTATGATAGAGGCCGATAGAGACTAAGAGAGGATGTCAATAACCATATGGACTTTGAACACAGTAATTTGAATAAACTCTAAGTCCAATGCACGGATCTGACAAATTTAGATTACGGAAAAACGAGTGCACGGATGTACGGAACCTCCGTAGTTTGTCAACCAGCTTTCAATTCCCGGATGCGTCCCTATTTCTGAATGGGACACACAGCACAAGGGCCAAAACACAGGACAGTTAGTAAGGATGTGCTTTTCCAAAATTCCTGGACCCGTCCTTTGGCCTTTTAGGTTAGTGACAAATACAGGACTTATAAAAATATGATGACATGCGACAGGGCCTGCCCACTCCTGTCCGTAAGCAGGTTACCAGGGAGGGTTGCTTGGAACCCGAAAGTTGTCAGGGCAACCTGCTTAGCAACGCTTTACATTCCTTGTGAGTGACGTCATAGAGAAGCAACGTGATCATATTTTTTATCGGGGAGACAATGCGGGAAAATTGAAGGAACAGGGTGTGCCTATCAAATGAACATTAAGTAAACAAAAATCGCAAGGTAACTCTTAAGATTCGTTTATGATCATTGAGTCATTTTCAAGTAAGTTTGTCATAGGCCTAAATAACAGGTCAAGATACAGAAAAAATGTCAAAGGATCTATGCAATAATAGATCCACCACACCAAGTTTAACCTTGTTTGCCCCATGAAAAATTGCACTGAGTCATAAATCGCACATACCAACAATCGTGTGGTTCATTTGTGACATCTAAACTACTAATTGACATAAAATTCTCTATGTATAGTTAATATTTAATGATTATTTTACACTTAATTTGTAAATTAATATATTGTTTGCGGGCGTGAATGGTGTCATGAAATAATTTACTTGTTATGCAAACTGTTGACCCAATCGCCGTCGTAATCAACCATGTAAAGTGACTACGGCATAACCACCCCTCCACCTGGCCTGACGGCCAGGTGGCCGCTTCGCGGCGGGGGTGATTAAAAAATTGTGTCTCTACCTTGCTTATCAAGGAAAATATGGCCAAAATGATGTTTATCTCAAAAAAGCTGAATTTTCATTCGGTTTCCATGGAAACCAGCTAATCACTATGTTCCAAACAGATATTCTCACATCAATGCCCTGTTTCATAAAGTAGAAATGTATACCCTTCAGGTGAAGCTTGTTGTTCTTTGAAAGACTGATATTTGCGGTTGCTATGGTAACTGAAAAAGAAGGTAACCTGGAATTATGGTCAATTCAGAGTATATTTTCAGTTACCATGGCAACTAAGTAACCAAGACAACCAATTTCATTCCATTATCTGATAGAGCTGATAGAATGTGTCAATTTGACACCTCACTTGTGTTTCTACCTTGCATATCAGGAAAGATATGACTTAAAGAAGGTTAATTTCAGAATAGTCTAATTTTGTTGACGGTTGCCATGGAAACCAACTGTTCCTTCCACATCTGCAGACGCATTTTTGAGAACATTGGCTTTTTTGAAAGAGCAACTCCTGTACTACAGGAAAAGTATAAAAAAACGTAGTAGGAAAAAATGGTAACTTCATCGACAGTTTAGCTGCCAGTGTGTTATGGCCTATAAGCAGTGCTGCTATCGGCAAGCTTAGCCTGTCTGCTATAGCCGAACAGGTTTTTTTTTTTTTTTTTTTTTTGATTGTTTTTATTCAGGTAAAAAAATGGTTTCGGCAGAGCCGATCTTCCAACCACTCCCTCTTTAGAAACTATAGTTTACATGTTTTTGGGAGTGGTCGTTACTGAGTATTTACAACTACACTTTTTTCTAATGATAACAGTAAAGATTTATGATATTTGATGAGATGAAATGTGGTGAGATGAACATTCAATATAATCAGATACAGTAAACTTTTTGCCAATTCCAAGTCAAGTCAATCCGATTACACGTACAATGAATGGTCTTTTGTGCGTTCAGTGTATGGATTTTGTATGTATCTTCCAAGTTTTGTCAAGAAAATAGTTTTTGTTTCTGCATTAACAATCTCAACAGGTAATCTGTTCCATACAAATAAACCCCGCAGTAACGGGTTTTTCAAGCATCTTGGCTTACATTTTTCTGGAACTTTAAAGATCTTTCCCTCTCTTCTCCTGGTAGGGAGATCTTTTTGATCCAGTAATTGTTCATTTGAGGATAATGTGTATACATACGACATCAAATGAAAATAACGTCTATAGTATAAGCGCTGTATCTTTGCCATCCTATGCAGTTCATCGGCATTCCTTCTTTGAGCGTAAGGTAACATATACTCCTTAAATACAGTCATCAAACCTTGTGTCTGAAGCGATTGTAATTTTTTTGTAACATAACATAGATTTGGATCATAGACAAAATCACCATACTCTATGATTGGGAGCACCATGGACTTATAGATCATCTCTGCCATTTTTTCAGACATGAATTTTCTGATTGAACGAAAATATTGGAGCTTGTTTTTGGCAGTGTAATACAAATTATCTCTATGTTTCCTAAAAGTAAGTCCACTATCAATTTGAATCCCTAAGTATTTATACTCCTTTACCATTTCCAGGGACTCTCCTTGGATGCGAAAACTTGTATCGTTATCTTCATTTAAATTGTTTTTACATATTTCAGTTTTCATTCCTTGTGATTTTTTAATATTAATAGTAAGAAAATTTTGTATGCACCAGTTGTTAACTATATTCAGTGATTCCTGTAGTCTTTTGGGGTCCCAGTCATACAGCACAGTGTCATCAGCATACATATGTATTCCAGAGTCAATATTGGTACAGACATCGTTAATATATAGGCTAAATAAGGTTGGTCCCAACACAGACCCTTGTGGGACTCCATATGTGACTAATAAGGGAGGAGAAATCATATTGTTTAGGACCACAGATTGATACCTATTATGGAGATAACTGTTAAACCAATCAACACAATTATTGGAAAATTCTAATGTTTTTAACTTGTCTAAAAGATTTGAATGAGAAACAGTATCAAAAGCCTTTTTCAGGTCTAAAAATATTATATATGTGTCCTTATTGGTCACAGTATTGTCGTAAATTTGATTAATTAATGTCATAGTGGCAGTAAGTGTTGAATGATCCTTCCTAAATCCATGTTGTTTTGGGGATAATATTCTCCCTTCTTGTAATATATGTTTTAATCTATTATTTATTATTTTTTCAAAGATTTTGCCAGGCAGGGATATAAGTGTAATAGGCCGCAATTCCGTTACATATTTGGGATTTTCCACTTTCGGAATCGGGACAACCTTACTCTTTTTCCAATCCATTGGAAATGTTTTTTTGTTTAAAAGTAAGTTATACATCCGTATAGCTCTTCGCCTCTCATGTTGTAGAGCATCCAATAGCACGTCTGATCTAACAGTATCTAGGGCAGATGGTTTATGAATGTCAATACTTTTGATTGCTAAATTAAACTCCTGGTCTGTTATAATATCTATAGTAAAGTCATATTCCGGTCCCATATTGTGGGGGATAGGACCATCCTCCACAATATTATTATGTTGTATGATGTGAGCCAATTTCTCCCCAATGGTGGCAAAGTATTTGTTAATATGATCTACCAGATCCTGTCCTACTACTATTTCTTGAGAATCCTCATCAATAAGCCTTTCTATAGTTTGTAATTTAGATCTCGGAACAAGCATCTTAATGCTTTTCCAAATTTTTTTCGGACAGTTCCGATTTGTTTCAAATTGCCTAATAATTTCTTCTGCCTTATAACGTTTAATACTCATTTCTACCTGGTTTCTCAAGTCTTTTGCTCTCTCCCAGGCAGTATTACTGTTTGTACGCCTAGCTTTTATATATGCCTTATCCCTCAACCGCATCAGAGTTATTATCTCAGGGGTTATCCATTTAGCACGCTTAATTGGTACCTTGAGTTCTCTGATAGGGCACATTTTGTCTAAAATTTTATTCAAGTTCTCATATAGAATATTCCATAGTCTCTCAGGGTCAGTTTCACTATCATACTGTTCCCAATCCAGCTCATCGAGTCGTTTACCAAGTAAATCTTGTGTATAATTTTTATACGATCTACCGTTAACAACTTTTTTAATTATTTTATTTCTTTTCTTTTTTTTCACCAAAAATGTTGGTAAATGATCACTAATATTGTAGTTGATGGTTCCAGAGGCATCAATGTATTGTGCATCTGTAAACATCAAATCAATCAATGTGCTTGAGGTTTGAGTAACACGTGTGCAGTGTTTGATCCTCTGGGACAGCTGAACATCTTTACTAAAAGTCGTTAGTAATTTTGCCTGTTTCCTGTCAGAATTATTTATATTAAAATCACCCACTACGTAGGTTTCAGTCCCATTCCTATCAATTGAGTTAACGTGTTCACTCAAATATTCAGTACACTTTTTTGGAGATGAGGATGGGGGGCGGTAAACGGCTATTAAGTTCATTAGTTTCATATTTGGGGGTCTAATTTGTAGTCCCATTATTTCGATATCCTTATTAAAAGTATTGATGGTGTCGGCAAGTAGAGTATATTCTATACATTCTTTCAGATATATGCATATACCTCCACCCCTCTTACCATTTCCTAGTCCTCTATCCTGTCTTATCATCTTAAAGCCAGTCATTTGTACTGCTATGTTGGGAATCGAGACATTCAACCAGGTTTCAGTGAGCACAATTACATCAAATTTATTTAAATTCTGTTCAATATCATGCATCTTTTTCAATAAACTACGCACATTAAGTTGTACAATCTTAAACCCTTTCATTTCATCTACCATGTATAGTTCATATGTCATGTTGGTACATTTGCAAAAGGTTACATATCACACATAGATTCCAACAACATAATATGTGATGAACAAGGATGAATATATATGAAGAAATATTGTAGTATGTCATAGTAGAAGTAGTCATGATAGCAAATGCGTTAGAGTATTGGTATGTGATCGTGGCTTTTTGTTTCCCTCTTACAGCTTATGGGTTCTTTATTTCATGTCGATTAGAGAGTGAGTATGAGTATTTCACACATTGTAGCAGTTATGGTTATACTTTTATGCCTCTATTATTATTATGCTTACTGTAAGTGCCTGTTATACTTGTTATCTAGTGTAATACTTCGTATAATTCCGAATACCATTTCCCATATATCTTTACAGTCTGGTGACTATTCGTCTATTCTATATACATCTTATTAATTACATGCACTTGCGTGCATTGTGGTATTTGTGAAATCTCGTCCCTTTGTGTAGACTATGTGTTGAATCCTGGAGAAGAGGCGTTGCCATCTCGTCATCAGCATTAATTGAGGTTATCGCTTGATTTAGGAAGATCACCGCTTCATTGATTACCACTTGGGCTGCTTTGTGGTTTGTCTCGTATCTATTCTACCTGTCTAAATCAAGACATATTACACATATTTACAGATGGTTTTTAAGCAAGCCTTAGCTGCAGTAACTCGATCAGTCAACACATCAACCAGATTACCAATGTCATCAAACCATTTAGGTGGTTATTTACTAAGTCATAGGCTCTCAGCATGACTATAATCATATCATAAGATTCAGATTGAGTCGTTTGCATGAATTTTGAGATACCTTTTTCTATGTCTACTTTGACCAGTGGAAGAACAGTATATTTAACAGGAATATATTGATCTTGATCATCTTGCAACAAGTCAAAAAGCGAACTTACGCTTTTGCAGCAGTCGTCGCCAAGAATCAGAATATTAAAGGTACTCATTGTTCAATATAGTTTCTGGTACCGCTGTGTCTTGGTTGGTGGGTGCCAGCTCAGTACAAACCTGAACCAGAATCTGTCCACAGATGTTGAGGCCAGGGCAATCTTTGCCTATCGTGTGAGCAAGAGAAAGTGGAATGCCACAGCCATAGTGTAAATCACACGTCGCCTGATAGATAGGTAGATTTCCAGTTTCTAGAAGGCCCGCAGCATATATGGTTCTGGGAGAACTTGACCTTTATAATTCCGTACAGGATTTGATCTCGCTGGTCATCCCATTCTTTGGTTGACTGGATTTGGCGAGCAAGCCGCTTGACTCTGAAGTGATCATCAATGGTACGTACACAGGCTACGATCAAGAGAACACCACAAACGAGTGCCCTCATGTATACAAAGGCCTGCTCCGGATCCGCTGATGTAAATTGAAGACCAGCATATAGAAACTTCACACGGTTCAGATTGGAGAGAGGGGATGGGTTGGCAACATGCTCGCTGGTTGCGGGTCATTTGCGGCAAAGTGACTTACTCCCCCACCCACACACACGCACGTTGCTAGGCACCGGGTGAGCGTATAACACAAACAGACGCTACCCTCACTTGCAGACTGGACACCATGGGGAACGCTTCGATGGTGTGGGGGCACTGCCTTACCATCTGGGGTAGCACAAACCGGACACAATGGACGTCTAAATGTACCGAAGGTATCTACATACTTCCAGAATGGCTCCCACGTGGTATGGTGGGTATGGTTCTCTCTCTTATTAAGACCAGTCCTCCCCAGCGGCCGCCACCTGCCGCCACCTGAGTGAGGCTGCCGAGGATCACATTACTCGTCCATGGCAGGTAGTACGGGAGTGGTCAAAGTGAACATTCGACTGCCTCTTAAGGGGCGAGATAGGATGGGAGGATTATGACGAGATGCAGCGCAACAGGGTCAAGATCTGCTTCAGTGCTCCCCCAAAAAGTGTCCACGGTTGCCCCCTGCCCCGCCTTCAGTGCAGGCAACTGTGAACACACTGCTAGCCAAGACGAAGGATCCCTCTCGCTTCACCATATCTGTCCCTTTTGGTATGCGTCGGGGGCAGGCCAACAAGATCATCCCATCTTCAGATGCAACTCTAAGAAGGCGTACGCGGCCGCTCCGAAGCCTCGCCATAACCAACAGCAGCCCCGCCCTAAACCAGACCAGCAGCCAAAAAACTGAGGGTCGGCCCCTGCCCCCGGTGTTTAGGAGGCCGGGTCAGGGGCGGGTGCAGGTGAACCAGTGCTGAAGTCCACCCCCATCTCTATGTGCATACATGAGTCATTCATACCTGTAAAGGAGGATGCCCCCAAGCGACACAGCTCTGGAGATAGCCTCTGCTAAGGCGCTGGACGTGGACACACCGCTTCTTCCCCCGGCCATGGAGGGTGACGACCCACCCCCATGCCAGCTTCAGTTGGCGGCAGAGAGGGCTCGTCTCTGGCCTCGCCCAGCAGCCCTCAAGACCACCTACCCCCACCTTGCCAGCATCTATAGTGCGGTTAGGAGTATGGGTCTACCAAATGGCCTTATGGTGAGATCTCCACCTCCCCACGGCGCTAAATTTGGACCTCTGGGCTGCTGTGGCCACTGGCCACCCCGACGACCAAATGGTACTAGACGGTATCACATACAGTTTTCATTCCCAATACACTGGCCCACCCAGACCGTCCGCTAACACGGGCTACAACCACACATCAGCTGATGCGTTCCTGGATGAGGTCAAGGAGTATATAAATAAGGAGGTCAATCACCTCCCCTCCCTTTGAGTGGACCCACTACTCCCCAATTATGACCCAACCAAAAGCTGGGCAGGACGGCACAGCCTGCCGAGTAATTGTGGACTTGTCGTTTCCGGAGGGAAATGACATCAACTCGTGTATACATAAGAATGTTCTGAATATCCAGCCCATTCACCACCACCTCCCCACTATAGATGACCTAGTTCACATCATCAGACAGCTGGAGTTTAATGCATACCTCTTCTCTATTGATATAGCGAGGGCGTACCGCAACTTTCACTCCGAACCCCTTGACTGGCCGCCGTTGGGGATCTTGTTTGCCGGGGGCACCTTCGTGGACACAGCTCTCCACTTTGGCTCCCTATTTATGCAGAGGATTGCTGAGTTTCTCGCCAGGGCTTTTACAGATAGGGGAGCCTGTGTCCTCATCTATCTGGACGACATCGTAGGGATAGCCCCGACTCTCCCCCAGGCACAAGCACACTACAACATGGCCTGTGAGCTTCTGGGAGACCTAGGCCTCCCTTTGGCAGTCAAGAAGCTCACTCCGCCCTCGACATCCATACAGTGACTCGGCATCAGGTGCGACCTGGAGGAATGCACCCTCTCTATACCGGACGCCAAGGTCAAAGAGACACTTCAAGTCATCTCCGACCTCCATGACAAGGCTGCCATGTCTCACAAGGAGGTCCAGAGTCTGGTCAGCAAGATCAGCTTTATAGCAAAAGTCTGCCGCCCAGCCCACCTGTTTATGGCCCGCATCCTGATGTACCTACGCGCCCATCCCGCTGGCTACACAAGGACATCAAAAGGCACCAAAGCAGACATGAGATAGTTCCTCCACTTTCTCCCTGCCTTTAAGGGCGTCTCTACCAAGAAGGCCCACCGTCGAGCCCTCAAGCTCTTAGTCGCCTTCTCAGCGTTCTTCGGCGTACACCACCCCTACACCGGAGCATGCACTTGCATTCCTGGAGTACATTAAAGGGCATCTCAAAAGTCCGGCCTCCGTCAGGAACACACTTGGGGCCCTGTCTACAGCCTTCAAGTTCATGGACTTCCCGCTGGACGTCTTCTCCTCATTCAAGGTATCCCTTGCCATCAGGTCCCTGGAAATTATCTCCAGGTACATACCATCCCCTAAGCTCCCCATCTCCCCCCACCAGCTGGAGATGGTAATAGATGCCATGCACTGCCACCAGGAGGACTTGGCGGTCATATGTGCCGTCTCATTTGCCTTCACCGGCCTCTTTCGCCAATCAAACTTGGCTCCCCCTTCAGAGGCGGGCTACGATAACACCCGGCACCTGGCGTGGGGGGATGTTACTAGAGTCCCCGGCGGCGTACAGTAGCGCATCAAGTGGTCCAAGACTCTCCAGAAGGCTGAAGACCACACTTCGGCTGTGAGGTGAACTTATGCAAACCCGAGCAGCAGCGGGGGCCGCCATCACCATCGATCAGAATTAATGAAAGGTCCCTGACATTTGTATGTAGCGTCGCGGGTACAGGTTAGTCATTGATCAAAGTAACGGGCCCGCCTGAGAGAAGTGGTCTCTCATTAGAAGCTGCGTTGAGAAGTATTTCTTACAATACACAGAGAATAATCTTGATAGACATTTATAAAAAAAATGGAAACAATAGGCTGGGGAGGTTGTGGAGGTTGTGTTTGAGTTGGGTTTGCCAACCTGATTGTTTAGTAATAGAACGTGGAGGGTCTTCTCACAATGATGGCTACCGCAACAATGGATGCATTCACCCAAAGTTACCACTATAGACCTTATTGTCTCTCTTTCAGCTAGTGATCTGATTGGTGCAAACCGCATTGTTCAGGTACACCTATGATTTGAACAATCCCACAGGTGCAGATATTGTTGGCACCTCTAAGAAGGCGACTAAGGTGAGTTATACTTGAGTATTATATGTTGGACGTGGTGGTCGTAAAATAGTAGGTTAAGCTGGTTGTGGCCAAACCTCCTAAGAGGTGTCGGATTTTGTTAATGCACATTATCCATGGAGTTTAGGCCCTGTGGTATTTGTGAACGGAGACGTTGAATCCAGTTGAATTCAACATGTAGTCTCAATGTCCCAGTGCCTTCCAGGTTGCCATTAGCATGTACAAAGTCCAATACATGGATTTCAACATCTTCCAGGCCCTGGTGGTGCCCGGAGTTGAAGTGTCGTGACACTTCATTGTTCTCCTTGTTGTGGGCTATGTGATAGAAGTGATTCTTGAAACGCTCTTGTAGGGCGTTCTTGGTTTGACCAACATATTGTTTACCGCAACGTTTGCAGCTGATGCAGTATACCATGTTGTTGCTTTTACATGTGACTTTATGTCGGCTCATGTATCACCTGCCTGTGGTGTGCGATACAATGTGACCACTCACATTCAGTTTCGGACAATATCTGCATTTTGGGTTGTTGCATTCTTTTGTCCTTCTATGAGGGGCAGTGTCAGCAACCCTGTCTACACTCGGTTGGAGTTTGGACTTCATCAGCATGTCACATAGACTTTTGGGTTTCCGATATCCTACTCGCAGTTGTCTGGAGTGCAGGTTGCGCGTGCTCTTGGAGCGATCAAGGAGATCCCACATCTTCATGACCTGATCCCTTAGCCCATCGTACGTCGGGTTGTAGGTTGTGGTCAAAAAGACAGTGTCTGCCACCGTTTCAGGTGGTTTGGGGGTGGATGGTTTTGGTGCCAAAATATCCGCTCTATTCTTCCCGGCTGCCTGATTGTTTATTGCCACTTTATTAGAGAGTTCACAATAGCACAAGATAGGTCTCAAGCACACACACTTTCCTGTGTCATCAAATTCACAGTTAGAGTATCCTAGAGTGAGTCAGTTATTCATCCTTTCCTTTGGAAATAATGATAAACTTAGAGCACTTGAGAGTCAAATTGATGTAGGTCAACTTTTCAGAGATACACTGTACTGTGGAGCAGTTCACTTTTCAGAGATAAACTGTAGATCAACTTTGGAGAGTTAGACTGGAGATAAACTTCAGAGAATCGTACAGTAGTGTAAAGTAGTTCACTTTTTGAGCAATATATACACTACTGCTCGACTTTTGAGAGTCAGACTTTAGTGTAGAGATAAAATGGTTGGCCATTTTACTTAGCCTTCCAGAGTCACTTTTGAGAAAATCAGTCTATTCACTACTGAGCTGAGGTAGTAATATAGTTTCCTCTTAGTTTATAATTTAGATGTGAGTTAGAGTGTTCATTCAGAGCTATCCTATTGCTCTGAGGAGCCTACTTCTTATGATGAGTCAATAGTCACTAGAAGGTAGGGAGAGTTCATGAGCAAAATCATAAGATTTTATCACTTTAGAGTCACTTCCTGTCATAACCCACACTTACACACACAGAGGACATATTTCCTTTCCAGCTGCCACCATGTTCTTAGGCCTAGGGCTCCTAAGAATTAAGGATTACTTAAGAGAGTTTCAGATTACTTAGAAAGGGACTCAGTAGCCATCTTAGATCTCTCTGTATTACCCTCCTTGACTGGAGAGTTCACTCGTTAGTTCACACTGCACTCACCGGGGGACTTCCTGCCACAAAACTGCTAGTTAGAGTATAGTCATCAACACTCTTAGTGATATTCCCTCCCCCAAATACTGATCATATATGGGAACAGCAGGGGGAGGAAGGAAAGCAGATGGAACAGCCAGCAAACCCTGTCTCTATAGACCTGTGCACTGAATAGGGGTTAATTGGAATGTGTACAATTCAGTTCGTACAAAATGTACCTAAAATGCATGTTTATGAATAATAAAAATAATGTGATAAGTTTTACAGTTTGTTGAATACATTTAGAATGAAAAATTGGTATGAGTTTGAATACTTAGGAATTGAAAACAGCCCTTCAGAAAATTTCATAAATGACCCCTTTTTGAAAAATGGATCTATAGGTCCAAAAGTTACATTTTGTTGCCATATTTACCAATAGTTTTCAGTAGATAGTATTTATAGATAATTGTAGATTGAGTTATGACAATAAAAGGCAAGATATAAGTAAGCATTCTATAATAGAATGCAAATTGTTTCTCAGTACCCAGATGATGTATAAGAAAAACCTGGACAAACTGGTAATATTTAAGAAATTCACCTCGTTCCTCTCACCTTGCCCATTTGCTGAATACTACACACATATAGGTGAATCATTCATCATTTGATTCTAAATTCAAATCTCAGATCCCACTTTTGACAGAAATAAATTTAAAGTTCAATTGAAGATTCTACTAAGAATTAAATTGTTGGAAGTCAGGAAAAATACAAATATCAACAAATTCTGGAAGACATTATAAATCATTCTAAATGTTCTGATGGAACAAATTTTCATCCAGATTCATTTTTTACATATTCCTAGCTTAAGAGCAATACCAGGACTGTTTAAAGTTACCAGGAATTCTAAGAATTATGAGGATGTCTTTGAAAAAGGGAGGGAAAGTTATTGTTTTTTTTATCACAGTTTACTGTAGTGAACTATAGAAAGAACAATATGCTTAGCCAGTTATTGGCCTGCACTTCAGAAACAATATCTGTTTTTGCAGTAAAGTTCCTAACATGGAAGGTCAGACACACTTTGTCAGAGAAATTGAAAGGTATATAAGACCCAAAAGATGGCATCCTCATATAAATCATATAAATAGTTCTGATGCATGATGACTTTCAGTTGCCATAAATGGAAGAGAATATGCTCAACATATACTACTTCCAGATATAGATACATACATGGTATGTATCTGGGAACACAGATATAAAGAACTTGACAATTTACCAATACTTCACCACCAAAAATTGAATGGTCCAAAGACGCTTTAAAAAAAATACACTCACATACGCTAATCTACTGACCTTTATAAAAAGAACCAGAAAGTTATCTGTACTAAACATTAACATACCCTCCTATGTATAAAACATCATCCCATACTCTCAACTCCTAAAAGTACAGAGAGTGAAAACATGTCAATGCAAGTATTTTGGGATGTATTTCAATCGGTGATTCCTCGTGAATACGAGTTTTTCATACCTTTCTTTGTTATTTCTAAATCTGATTTGTTCCCAGCTTTAATACCAGCTAAATGAATTTTTGGTCTTGATTTTTAAATATTATATTTTCGTTGAATACAGGTACTGCAGCATGTTTGTTCTTGAGGTCAAATGTTAAGACATCATAGCTAGCCTATGCTGCCTGGCTAACACATTAATACTTGTACCAAGATTCTTACTATTATCTCTTATTTTTACTGCTTGTCAGATGTGACCCAGCCTAGACACCTAAGAAGTGAATAGTTATTAGAAAAGGAGTAGTGGTCCCCCTCTTGAGAGCTTTTAAAACTATACAAGTACATTCTGCTAACCCTGGCCACCTGCGTTGCAGTCCAGCACCCTCCCTATGAGGCCACCACTGCAATGGCCCTGGGGAGGGGCCAGAATGTGGGATGCAAGGACATTTTGCTGGGTGCTGGTATTCTGCCTAGTATGTCCATAGTGGCATGTATGGGTTGAGATACCAGCATTTTTCTCAAATGGCACTATGCCTCTGGCTTGGACTCACTTGTGTTGAATGGTAGCTAGCATTGAGCAGGTGGGGCTTGGTAAAGATGGGAAGCAATGCTGTTTTAGTATAAGGAAGGTAATCAAATGCTGTGAGCTCTTTTTCATTTAGACTGTACTTAACAGTCTTCAATGGCACATGGCCCTAAATACTATGTTGTTCAATGGGATGTGTTTTTAAGGTATTCAGATGTCAAGATATGACAATTAAACTGGACTGCAAACAACATTTATAAAATTTGGCCTTTACATAGATGCTAGCATTGCAACAACTATACAGTGTATTGAAGCTGTACCATATCAAGAGTAATGAACTTCAATGCCAACAAGGTATGTGGTCCAGAAAAAGAATATTTAATAATGATTAAGTTCACATGTAGTATCATACCAACACAGATTCTTTCACTTTTGCTGAAAAGATGTTCAAACTCTGAATGCATTCCACCATGTTGTTTGAGTTTTAGTCAGTTCCCAGTGTATAATGTGAAGGGATTGTGTGACATACACATGCAAGTATATGTGCTCTGTGTAAGGGCCTTTTCATCTTGTTGTATATTTAAAATTGCATGCCTGGTGTCTTATGGGTTTCCCCTCTGTCTTCAACAAATAAGTCAATCCATATGATAAATCTAGATGTAGATCCAAAATCAGTTCTTTATTAGTTTACAGTATGTTTTCACCCATTATACCCTATGCCATTAGCCTCTACCACTCCTGTGATAACTTGATAGGCTGATCTATTCCCAATATTTAATGGAAACCATTCAAAAGTTGAATAGTTACTAGCTAAGATACTCTTGCAAGTCTTAATTATTCTGGACAGATTTCAAGCTTAACTTCTGTTTTCCTGCTCCACCAAGATATGCAGGTAACAATACTGTTAAATTGAGGCTATTATATCCAACCCACCACAAATGAAATCACATGTGCAGCTATAAAAGGTATTCCCAATTATCCTAAGTGGCCAGGGCTTACAGATTTGATGAATTATATTAAAGCATTTCAATTTTACCAGGTGTATGCCATATCAGAAAGATGGGAATTTTATGTGGCCGAATTCATCTGGAAGGATACTAAGGAATGGGTAAAAATGCGTGTTTGTCTACCACCCCACACTGTCAGGATTGCATTTTATGGCTCCATTGGGTTCCCATATGAAAGGTAATGTTTATCCACATGATAATTTAAGTGGTTTGATAAGACAAAGTTACCAGATTGAACAACCAGTCTTTATTTCTAATCTGTATTTTTGTTGATAGTATTAGTTAGATAAAAAAAATTCTTTCTTTCTGAAAAGCACCTCACTTGATGGTTCTATGCTATCTTCCCTTGTAGTCTTGAAAACATGTTATAGAACTTGCTTCTGTTTTCATTTTAAGTGACACAAGTATTGATGACCTTGAGGTAGTATACTGTCCAGCAATCTGCAAGACCTCCATGGATTTTCGGAGTAAGGGGGATTTTATTTTCTATGTTGTATGTTTAGTTTTTATACATATTCCTTCAGCAACTATTAGAATATTGATGAAAAGTATTATGATGTTCATGAGGCACAACTGAGTGTAAAGTACCATTCCCACAGGGTAACTTTTACCCAATCAGCTGACTGACCAGTGATAAGATCAGCTGATTCTACCAGAATAAGCAGCCTATTCAAACACCAATTCACGTCAAACATGTTAATTTTGATATTGCGTACTGATTTGTGGTCGGAATTGATGAAAAATTTGACTGATTCTTTTGGTAGTAATTGGCAAATCAAGATCATTGGATTCCTAAATTTTTCCAACACATTGTCCAAAAACATCTGTAGAAGTTCGTATTGACAAGTTCAAATTAAATTATATTTACCATTTGGATTTTTAGTCTACTATAGGCATATTCCTCGGTTCTAGTTAATGCAAATCAAGGTAAGATCTGAACCTGTCCAACAGATCTTTTGTTTAAAAGAGTGTGTACCTTTTGTGCTAATTGGATTATTAACATGTCTATCTTTTTGTAACTTTTGTTCTAAGTTGAGAAATGACATCTTTATTTCAATGTCTGAGTCTGTATGACTTCTCGTCTATTCAACATATTGGTCCATAATGCTGATTATTATGCTGTCTTTTTTTATCTAGACCATGTTTTATATAGACAATTTTGCATCCTTTGGTAGCACCAACCTAAATATAAATGTCTTCATGTTCTCAGCACATTCATGGCTTTCCTCTCAGTAATGGAAAGCAGGCTATAGCAGGTTCTGCATACAAGTTGTCCCTCTGTTTCTCCACAAAAGGAGAAGGGATAAGGGAGGACATCAAAATGAGAATTCCTTCTTTATTTTCCTTTGTTCTATCTGACATTATATTACTTATCCAGGATATAATGGATCAGTCAACTGCTCATTTGATGAAGGACGTTGTGGTTATAATAATCTACGGTCATCCTATTTCTTCACATGGTACCGTGCATTGAAAGGTGTGGAAGAAATGATAAACAGTTCATCTCAAACAACTCAAGGTACATGGGATGGGAAAAGTTCTTGTGCTTTTGTCCTCCTAATTTCTGTCAAAATACAAACTTGAAAAATGTTGAATAACTTCAAGACCATATGCATAGAATAAAGATTTAAAGGAAAGAATAATTAATAAAATCGAAACAAAGTTTGGTAAAAGAATAATGTTCTGCTTTGAGTTACCAATTTATCACAATAGTTTACTGGTAAATGGGAAGTGCTAGAGCCACCTATTTTCCAACAAATGTTGGAATCTTGGTCCATACTGGATACAGCCCTGGCAATATGGTACAAATGAAATAGCACTCCTCTGTTAATTTTGTTTGAACCAGCATATTTCAAAGAAATTTGTTGAGCAAACCACAAGTTGGTCAGGGACGCCTGCCCCTGGCAAGATATACTAATAGTAACTCCAATGAAAAACTTCACTTCCTATTCTCAATTGACCCCTGGGCCTCAGCATTTCTTAGCAATATTATAAACAGATTTGTTTTATTTATCCAGATTCACCCTATAAAAAGTTAAACAAGATTTCTTCTTTCCAAAAGTGAACACCATAGCATCACCATCGGGGCTTATTCAGAGTGACAATTATCCATCCTTCTACAAAAAAGGCACCACCACATATACATTCAGAGTACCGGAGAATGCTACCTTCTCTATAGCGTTTTTACGCTTTGATGTTGGGAAGGCCGAGTGGGAAGCGAATTCATCTACTGCTATATGCAATGGTGATAGAGTTGAGGTAAGGAGAAACCTTATGTAATAATGACAAAGAGATTAACTTAGCTAGACAGTGCAGGGATCTGTCAGTGAGTGAACATAAGATTATCTATTAACCTCTCATTCTGTAAATACAAGAGGTGGGGAACATCTGGGGGCTGGTGGTGTCTAGATTCAAACTGACTTGGTGCCAATTGCGATCCAGTCACATGATCTAACACAGGTAATGAATATAGAATTATTGATCTTGAGACATTCTGCAGAAATTTATATAAATAATAGATAAATATATATTAAACTTGCTTATTTCTATTCATGTATAGCCTCAACCCAGTGATTTGGAATAAAACTTAATACTTTTTATTGTTGCATAGATAAGTGGGGCTGACTCTGGCAGAGATGTACTATGTGGAAGAATTGAAGAAAAATATTATAAATCTGAATCTAATGTGATTGTGAAGTTCATAGCAAAAAGAATATCCACCTCTTTCAGAGGCTTCCGAGCATTTTACAGCATGGATCAATCACAAGGTTGGTTCATGTTGATAAGGATCTTTCTGAGTCATCTAAATCTTGGGATATTTAAAGATCAGAGTTTCATCACAATTGTTTACCATTTCCTGATGAATTAATAGTTGTCAAAAGCACAATTATACTGAATTAAAGCAGAAGAATTATCATTATTTTTGCTGTTAATGTTATATGAATTTCAGTCTCCTCTGTATGTTTCAGATCATAATGGTGACTATATTGTGATGTCACACAGACTGCTGGAGACTACCAATAAACACCCCAATGCAATATTGTGGTCACCACAATTTGAACCATCTTTAGAATCAAGCTGCTTAAGGTTAGATGTATTCAGAGGTCCAATAAATGTGACTGGTTGGCATGTAGAAAAAGGAATAGAAATCCTGCACATATTGAACACCAATGCCATGTTTGGTGTTTCATGGGTATCTCTACAGCTTTCTGTTCCTGAAATGATTAATGGTATACAAATAGCTACAACTGAAATTGGAGTAGCAGTGGATAATATTTCATTGGAACCAGGGCAATGTCAAGGTAATATCTTCTCTTCGAGGTTAGATTTCTTTGGCAGTGACTTAACTTGAAATGATAATATTGGTATTGGAAAATCATAATTCTTTGTAAAGAACTTCGTAATAGCTTCTATACTTTACAGTTATACAAATATAGTTTCAATGCAAAATGAACATATGTTAGCAATGATTAATCATTGGAAGTTTCAAATGTAGTACTGAATGAAGTGTTTGTCTTACTGATTTAAGGCAGATAACCAGTGGTAATATATTATTCCACTTTCAGGTATCAAAGCCCATGTAGTTGATGTTTCATCTCAGGACTTTAAGTGTAACTTTGAGGTAGACAACTGTGCATTTACTGACAACTCAACAGGAGGGTTGACGTGGTTAAGAGCCCTTGTTTCTGATTCCAGACATCCAGGTAATTACATTTACTGACAAATAGTAGTGACTAATTATATAAAAAAATGATGTTCAAAAAAGATTAAAGGAAAATAATGGTTTTCCATGTCAAGGATATACAATAGGAGATTAAGGATGTATATGTGTGGTTGCTGTATCAGCACCTCTTCTTGCTATTCCTTATGTACTGAACACAACTATCATACATATCACTACATAACCAATTACAAACTTTATTTAAATCAACGTATTCACTAACATAACTCAAATGAACTTGGAAAAGGGACCATGTTTTAAAACTATGGATATCTCAGTCCATGACAAAAACAAAAACTTTATATTACATGATAGCTATTTTGAGAGAGTGTTTCTCAGAATTTGCCAATTTTTCCTTTCAAATAAAAATATGATGATGAAAAGCATTAGCAGTGCTGTAACACCCCCAGACTTTTGGATCTAATTTTATTCATATCACTGGATTAAAAATAGAGATGAAGATATTAAACATAAATT
The DNA here is from genome assembly GCA_936440205.1 of Lepidonotus clava. Classification (NCBI taxonomy): domain Eukaryota; kingdom Metazoa; phylum Annelida; class Polychaeta; order Phyllodocida; family Polynoidae; genus Lepidonotus; species Lepidonotus clava. The sequence continues at coordinate 50,008,963 of OW387143.1, read as the reverse complement.
ATTGATGTGCCTGATATAGAATGATAATGAAATGACACACCACTAATGATGCTCTGCCTCCTGTTGACTTCTTGAATCAATTGATTTATTTCATACTCATATTTAACCCTTTAGACCCCACCGATTACTAGGTTGAAATGCTGGATTTCTCCAGGATTTCCCAGGGTTTCCCTCAGAAATTCCTTAAATTTGTTATAAATGAGAATGTTCAAAGGTTTTCTCACCCTTAAATATTAAATATATAGATATCTGGTTTGAAGCATGGATTAGGGAATTACATCAGCTTTTAAACCATATATTTGCGATTTCTGTACGCTAAACACTATTTAGACTGTTCTCTTTTGGAAAAATATTGAAAATTATGGAAAAATGGCCATTTTTCTGGGCAGCCACGGCCGGATTGGGGAGTACACCCTTGGGCGGCCATGGCCGGATTGGGGTCTAAAGGGTTAACAAAGATATAGCTAGAAAAAATGACTAATATTCCATCATGAAACACATTCACCCAAAAACAGTTCTCATAAGAATTATATAGGGACAGTAGATATTGATGAGAAATAATCTTTGCTGTTATGTGTATCTAGATTTGGGATTCCATAGTCCTTACTAAACCTGGGTTCAAGTTTAGGATTTCAATAATCAATGGGGTGCATGGGAAGGGTTGATACATATACGCCACTGACCAGAGCAGTGGTGTTCATGAAAAGTAGACTCAAAAAAGTTGATGTATTGTTTTTTCCAAGATTGAAAGAAATGTATTAAGGTGTTGAATGTAAAGTATGTCCACATTATTCCATTTGTCTTTGAAGCATCAATTTACGGCCTGGTCTGTGACAGCCCTCTGCTTAAAACACAAAAGAAGTGTATCCTAAAGTCACCATGGTTGATTGTACCCGAGGAGAGATGCCTTGTCCTAGAAGTCTATTCAAGGGGATCATTCAAAGCTAATATTATTGCTCATCATGAGGAGAAAGAGTCATCTGAAATATATGACTTAAACTACTCTCCAAATAAGGATGAGACCCTTCATTATCAATTCGAACTACCTGCTGGCAAGATTCAAGTGACTTTGATATGTACAGCAAATGCGCTTAATGATCCAACATTTCGAATTGAGTTACACAGTGTCATGATATTAAACAGATCTTGTGCAGGTGTGTGTTTGAAATATGTTCAAAGATGAACATAATTATAAAGGGCCCATCTATTAAGCTCATGAACAAGAATACAATTAGTATTAATTGGGTAATGTGAGGGTGTTATCAGTTTTATTAAAAGTAAACCAAGGAAACACATTGATTACATTCGGAACCAATGATCGAGGTTGAAATCCTATTTCCATGGCCTCCCATTAATTTAATAAATATTCAGAAAGATAGTTGAACATAAATCAAGTATGCAACAGTATACTTTATACATGCATGTTTAGGAATTCAACTGTTAGTATGTATTTATTCAATTCCATGTGTTCTTTATTCAAGACATTACTCTGATTATGAATCCATTTCATTTGGTAACAATGATTCAGGTGTGGAAGGGATTCCAGCATCAAGGCATAGGTATGTGCTATCTGAATTGAGTCCATCTCCATCAAGGAAGCATGAACCCTCGAGGCGTAATGAGGGGCCACCTGATGAAGAAACAGGAATGCCTGATGGCAGGAATAAGTTCTATATTTAGAAATCTTTTTAGTAAAGATTGTTATCTACTAGTGGGTGTTATTTAAAGTGACATAGAAAACATAAAGATTGATAGTTAGATGGTGCACAGTGACAATTCATTTTCAACATAATATTTCATATTTATATGTATTAGATATTTTCCAAATGATTCAGTGATTCAAAAATTACTGATACATTTGTAGCAAATGTTTGTACATTTCTGATACTTTTCCCTTGGTGTTTATCTAATAAAAGATCCAAACTAACATTTAGGTCATAAAATATTATAAATCAGCTATCCATAGGAAGGAGAATTGTCATAATACACCAACATCTAGTTCGGACACATTTTAGGTACTTCTGTATAATTTTTCATTATTTACTAGAAAAGATTAACAAGCTTTCATGACTCATTTTACAAAACAAACTTTCTAGACTAATGTTCGTATGTTTTCAGAGGCAATTTTGTCAGATTCAAATGCAACAGCTTTCTTACCACACTATGAGAACACAACGGGTAATGATGAAATAACACTTTTCAATGATAAGCCAGGAACCAGAAAACCAGTGGAAAGTAAGTTATATTATCTTCTCTAATAAAGCAGTGACATTTTATAAATGGCGAAGTTATTACCACTGCAGGATATATATTCATCACCATGAAAGGATGATTCCTAACTGATCTATTAATCCTAACTTGATATGCCCCTGAGTGCCCTCCCTCTTTTGTGTATGACCAACTACAGTCATAGTTCTACAATATACTAGGACCAATGTAAACAACAAGCATCAGTCTTTTAATAATTAAATATGTTCATTTATAGTAGGCTGAAATTAAGTAGTTGAAGGTTACACTTGCAAACACTGTGAAAACTGTAAGGAAGAAGAAGAATCTTTTCAGTATGTTATGCAGTTGTCACAACAATGAACGATGCTCTTAGAATACAGAAGTGCATTTTGTGTAATTAAAGCACTATGACAATTGAAAGTAGAAATGGAAGTAGAATCTGTGCATATACCTCATGAATGAGTCAATATGTTGGTTTGTAGATGCTTGTCTATCTAATTATTTTTTGTTTTATTTTCCAGGAAATATAACAATGGACAAAGTGTTCGATTATGCGAGCCATGCAGTGGAAGACTTTATTTTCAGGTAAAAGCATTCATTAAGGAAGCTTTGATTAAGAGTAGATATGTTAGATAATTGGTAAAATAATCCATGTGGTTCTTAAATTGTTGTTTTATCGTTCGGCTATGAGCTGTGTCAAGACTTTAATTCAAATGTTACAATACTTGTTACAGCACCAAACCAACCTTATTGTTTCTTTCCAGTTGCAATTGGAAAAACAAGCCCTGTAGTGAAGGCTTATTCAAGAAAGAAATGACTGAGCATGGAGTGTGCTATACATTCAATGCCAATGAGACACATTTTGAACAAACAGATTCAACAGGTAGATATAAAAATATGTATATCATTTTCTTTGCTTTTAACAGGAATTGACTTTAAATGATTAAGTAGGGTAACAAGGGAATACAAATGAAATATATCCTCCTACTGGACAAGGGTAAAGCAAACGGAGGTGTGGATAATGGCGTTGGTGCAAACCAGCCTGCTTAAGTCTGTCAAGATAGTAATAATGTGCACAAAGGTAGAGAAAAAAACATTTGCTTTGTGCATGCCTACTGAGTTAGTGTGAGAGCCACCAGATGAATATACATGATGAGAATTCTTCTAAATTGCTTAGTTTATGAAAGTATATAGTAATAGCAGGTGCCGCTGGTAAGTGTTGATATGCCTGACGACAGTGATCATCGGGACACACTTCCCCGCAAGCACCTTTAAACCTTTATAAGCAAGAGTGTAGGAGAGTCGAGAGAGAGAGAACAGTAGCGTTTGGATCATACGGATCGGGAGATTCGGAGGGGTTTAGATAGCCATACAATCAAGGGGACATCTGGTGACTTCTACGACGTTGTTGCACGACGGCCAGAGGCAAGAATAGGCGGACTCTACGGAGGAAGCTTACTCCTCCTCAAACTGGAACTGTAATACCTTGGACTTATTGCCATCACGAGCAGCTGTACGCATCACTATATCCACCAATAAACTTACCGTACTGCCAAGCATTGTTCATGTTATGGATTGAGCGCCCATATCGTGGACTCACTCACCACTTGACTAGCATTCCCTTAGAGACAATACCAATCGTAATAATTATATCGGACAATGCACGGTAATGATAATCAACACTAAACCAAACAGTAGCGTTCAAATGCATGGCAATGTCTTTTAATAATGACATTGTGTTTCAGAAGGCTCAGAATGCCAAAGGTGTGAACTCTTTTCAGTTACAATATGGACAATTTATTGTGGTAGGAAGTAAAGAATTAATTTGTTGTAAAGTACATCACTTATTCACCTCAAGAGTTCTTTGAAATAAACCAACCTGAGTGAAAATATACCTAGCCTAAAGGATGTTGAATGAAGGAATATTGATATTGAGGAAATGTCTATTTGGATGTTTATTATCAAATTGCATAGATATCATATTCAGCAATTAACTTTAAGTATAAACTATTATGGTTAGTGGCTGTTGTGCAGTGCTTATATTAATTAAAGGTAAATATGGGAATTCACTGCAGCGCCACCTCGTGTTCATAGTTTTACATTTCTCAAACTCTTTAAAATGTTACCAAAATGTGTTCTAATTATCATAAACTCAAAATATTTACAGTAATTTGCCCAAATGATATATTGTTGTTAATTTCTTAAACAAGTATAAGCTATTTTTGTGGGTTTTGGGGGTCAATTTTTGGTATTTTCATGAATAAGTTTTTATTTTTGACGGTGACCCCATGTTTTTTTAATCTTAAAATGTGTATCCTGTTCCTGTCTAAAAAGTTGGAGCTTTTGATGTCAAAGTTATAGATAATTATTTTTTTATGGGGAAAAATGGATTTTTCCCATTGAAGCCAATGATAAACTGTCATTTTTTCAAATGCTAATATCTCTTAAATGGATTTGGTTACATATGGTTTTTAAAGTTTTATTACAGTCCCTATGCATTCATCTAACAGCTGTGTGAGTTTCATAATTTTATTATGGTTATCAAGAAACCATGTTGAATACCCATATTTACCTTTAAGACAGCACATCAATGTCACCATGCAGTTTACTGGTATACATAATAAACTAGGAGAATTTGAGATAAGAGGAATGTATTGTGTTTTAACTTTGATTTTGTACAAAAATATAGCAGTAATTGAGCCTGACATAAAAACAAACTTTTTTTCCTTTATTGTTGGCCTGGCATATCTCATTAATTATCTGTAATTAATAATATTTACAATTGCTGAGATATATATGAATGTAATATATGACTAAGAATTTGTTTATATAGGTCCTTGGTTTGGTTTTGCAAAATGAAGAAGAATGAGAATTTAAAAAGAAAGTTAAATCTTCATGATTTTCCAAATAAATTAACAAAAATAAACTAAAACAATTCAATTTCGTATTGTAAATTGTACTCAAATTAATGACATAATTATCATTTCAGTTGTCTTTAAATAGCCCAGCCACAGCAGTCTATTTTTAAGTATTACTATATTACATATATAGATGATGGCTAATGCTTAACCTAAGATTAGTAACACATGAGCTTGCTGCTCTTAAATTTTGGGTGTTATTGACAAAGATGATGTAGAACAATTCTCAGGCTTTCAAAAATATAAACAGTTCTGATATTCCCAATAGAAGCTGAGCCGTTGGCTTTTGGATATGATATGGTCGAACACTTTAAATCCATCAAAAATACAATATAATGCACTGAGGTGACAGTGCAGGGAAAAATATGGGATTTATTCTGTATTTGTGCGGTAGCTGGCACGGCAGTGACAGGCTTGAAATGGATGTGGTTTTGGTTTATCTGGGGAGGATAGTCCTGGAACTCATTATTCTTACATCATTGGCTTACCATAGAGAGAGAGAGAGAGAGAGAGAGAGAGAGAGAGAGAGAGAGAGAGAGAGAGAGAGAAGGCAGACCATGCCGGGTGAATTAGGTGACGCTGTGTTGCTATGGCAACACAGGTGGGCAGACAGAACAGTCGATATATATATTAGGCAGAGCAGATAGATCAGCCAATCGGATGCTAGGATTTAGACAAAGAAGGGAAATTCATATATAAGGCAAGTTTTACTGTGACAGAGAATACATACTGGCAGACAGACTACAGGGGTGTGTTGACCATTGGAGCTGGGCCTCTGGCCCTTGGGCCCTTTGGGGCCTCCCTGGCCTCCCTGGCCTCCCTGGCCTCCCTGGCCTCTGGGGGCTCTGGCCTATGGGGCCAGTTGGATCTAAGCTTTAGTGGATTCCTTGAGAGGAATTGGAGATTGCAGTGGGACTCTGACTGGCTATGGGATTTTGGGCATGGCTACCCAATGATCATGGATTTGTATCTTAAGGAACCATACAACCCAGTCTTACAGCTTAGCTGGGAAGAATTAGGTAGGCTTATAAGGATCGAGAAAGGTATCAGACTGCACAGGAGTGGTGACTAATGTGAATACATTAGGGTTGGTCGACAGGACACTGTGAGTGAGTACACACTATCAGACTTTCATCTACTGATTGTATTGAGATACATTTCTTACAGTGTACCCAGAAGGAGAACTATTGTGTAAGTACCTGTTACTGTTTTGATTGCGATTGACTGAAGTTATGCATATTACATGAAGGAAACACCAGAGAGCACTGTATGTCCAGATATTAAAGGAAATGAACTAATAAACCTATTTATTGTACCTCTGCTAAGTGGGTGTTCTCTGTGAAGAAATGAACCCCTTTATGGAGAATTCTCTACCACTAGTGATTAACATCAACAAGAGGAGATTAAGAGCTAGCTACCATTCCCCAAATTAAACTCTACAGTGAAGCCAAGCGAATTACCTATATATAACAACAACAATTAAAATGTATAACACCAAGGTTCAATAAATCATATTGACAAAATAACAAACAATTTTTGTCTGCATGTAAGTACATCAAGAGAGTAGTTTACGAAACAAAAATCAAAGATGACAGATGAAGAATGGGCTGATGAGTTGGAAGACGACATGATTGAATAATTGATAATTTTTTTAACAAAAATGCGGGAGGCTGCTTCCCATTGCTGGGCTGATGGCTCAAGCTTTCTCATGCGGGACTCTAGTTCTTGTACATTGTCCTCCTCATCCTTATGTTTGTATATTGTCCTCCTCATCCTTATGTTTGTGGTAAAGTTCCAACTGAGATATACATTGCTCTTTTTTGCTACCTTTTAAATTCAGAACAAGTATCTATATTTCAGACCAGAATATCAAGACTATTCAATTCTTTAGCACCTTTTGCAAGAACACTTCTATGAAAACACTTAGGTCTGTATTGTAGGTTTTAAATACAGGTGCTTGATGGATTTTAGTTGGGATATTCCTATCATCCAAGTATTAATTTTCTTTTGGTGAGACCTCTTATACATATAACTGCACAAGTGAGCAGTCCTTCTAAAAGCTAACATAGGAAGGCCTGCTTCAGTCAAGAGTGCCAGTCTTTCTGTTCTTGGTTCAGCATTCAGACATATACGCAAAGCTCTATACTGTAATGTATTTAGTTTCTCCAATATTTCCTGACCTGCTGAGATACAAAATATGTCCCCAAAATCCAAGTGTGGTAGAATTGTCATTTTGTAAATACTTAGTGCAGTAAATTTATTTATATAGGGCCGAATTATCATAAGAGTAGTAACATATGCAATTTCAGCTACATTTTTGGCATGAAGATTGAACTTGAGTTCACAATCCAAACTTATTCCCAAATATTTGTATGAGTCTTCTGTTTCAATTGTGTTTCCGTTAATAATTAGGTGTGGTTTGTGTTTAAGTTTCACATACCTTCTCATGCCAAATACCATACACTTAGTTTTGGACACATTCATAGTAAGTTGATTTCTATTACACCAGGAGACTACATGATTTAGATTGGTTTGAAGGTCATTTGCAACCATGACTAGCGATTTGCCAGTAATATAGATAGCTCTATCATCCGCATAATATCTGCTAACAAATTGATTAAGATTACAACCCATGTCATTAATATATACAATGAAAAATAAAGGCCCAAGGATGCTGCCTTTGGGCACACCACGAGGAGTTGGCATATCATCCGATTTTAGTGAGGTGGTAATAGTACATTGATCTTGATTTGATAGGTAGTTTTTGAGAAGAGTATGAAGGTTGCCTGTTATTCCATATTTCTGTAGTTTGCTTAAAAGGTTAATATGATTTACAGTGGCAAAAATCTTTTTTAAATCTATGAAGGTGGCTATAGTACACATCTCATTTTTCATACGCAGGAATATATAAGTCAGGTTAGAAACAGTGTCAATCATACAGTGACCCTTACGAAATCCGTTCTGGTTAGTATTCAGTAACCCTTGTGCATCGAGATATGTTGATAAATGTGAGTGAAGAGTTTTTTCCAGTAATTTACCGGGTAAAGGAAATAGAGATATCGGCCTATAATTAGAAACATTACATCGATCACCTCCTTTAAACAATGGAATTATTGTGGCCCCTTTCCATACCCTTGGATATTTTCCTTGTCTCAAGATTAAAGTCCCATACCCACTTAGCGACTTTAGCGGTGTTGAGTGACAGCCGACTGGGAGAATTGGCAGTGAAATCGCCCAGCAACTGAAGATTGCTGGGCGACTCCTGTTGGTATGGTGTGTTTTCTGGGTGACTGGCGACGGACGACTTGAGTGCCGGGAAAAAACACCGGGAAAATTGCCAGAAAAATATCAAACTTGCTAGATATTGCTGTCGCTCGGTGACGACAATGGCCGTTCTCCCACTTGTCCATTGCCTGGCTTAGTGGGTATAGCCCTTAAATTAAACAGAAAACATAGCTGTTTGGTAATAACAAGAAAAGCATCTTTTAGGATTCTTCACGACAAATTTGGTGTTAATTATGCTTTGTTTATTTCAATGTTTCTACACAATTTTTCAATTTCAAGTTCAGTGATGGTTAGAGCTGGTATGGTACCTCAAAATTTGGTCCATCATACCTCCAAGTGTCATGGAAATTAGGAGCCAAGTAACTCCAATAGTACAAAAAAAGTTATTAAAATAGTTAGATGTTTTGTTAGTTGGGACAGTTTCGCCTGTATCTTAATTATATCAAATTGATATAGGAGTAAGCACATTTATCTGGAGTCAATGAATTCATTCGGTCCCAAAATGTCTTTGGATCATTAGAATGTCTTTCTAAATTTTCAGTGAGAAAGTCTGCTCTAGGGTTATACCTTCATCACCTTGGTTTAGTAAGCTTAAACATGTTAGATTAATTTCTCAAGCTTGAATTCCTCCAGTCAAATATTGTTGAATAGTATTGTTTAAGTTTTACATAATTCATTTCTCTACACCTACTGCTTCTGTTTATTGTTACCACATTTTAGAAATAAATATTGAAATAATTTTAATCTTGTTGTTTAACATACTTCTTTTTCTTTCAATTGTTTATTCAGGTAAAAATTAAGTTTATAAAACTTGTATCCCATTTCTACCTGAGTTACATCAAATAAATAAAATATAAAATTATTACCTTTAAGGGAACCTTGTACATAATTTTGACATTGTCATTTTTCAATGGAACTTGTTTAACATGGTATTTAAAGAATGCTCTGTTAATGTTATAGATTTTTAGGAAAAATCTTTAGATATAAACTTGTTGCCTTCTGTTTCTTCATTTATCTTGTGGTTTTCAATGCAAATTCACAATTATTTGACATCATAAAACCCCCATATATTCATAAAAGGGATTCCCCCATATTCTAGAATATAATGGAAGGAAAACCTAATTTAACCAGAAAGATTACAGGTTTGCTTGCTTCACATTGTTTTAATTTAAATATTTACTTACACAAATTCATTGTGAATATGGGAATTCCATATTGTTTGAAAAGGAGAACTCACATTGTTATGACATATCAAAGACATTACTGAGATTCTTATCGTTTACGGAATTCCCAGATCTAATTTCTTTCCTTAGTTCATTGTCGTATAAATCAATTTCTTCTTTTCTTTTTTCTTTTGAAATATGTTCACACTACCAATTTGAAGTGAAAACTAGGAAGCAACAATTCTTGAATGTATATACCAGGAACCCTTTTAATTCAAATTTCTCTCATTGTGTGCTAGGCTCTTTCAATGGGCTGTCATTGGAAATAAATGTAGAAAAGTACGACCACACGACAGGGTTCAACAGTGATACAGGCATAAAGGTTAGTTAATTTCTTGCCTAGCAGACAGGGCTCATGTTCTCTTCATCTTTAGCATATGTTGTATTCATTATGAACTGATTTATTGAATAAACTCCAAGTTTACTCCAAGAAAACCATAAATTTACAACACAAGTTTTGATTTGATTTTTGACACAGGTTTTAAAAAGTGTTTTAAACTAAAGCCTGGTCCCTACTAAGAAAACCCACACCTCACCAACCAAACTGTGAGTGACCAAACACATTGGTGCCAGCTTGGCGGACAAATAAACCAGTTTTTAGGGGTTTAGTCAGCAGACAAGCCCTAAAAATCTCAGACATGTTTGATTTCATGGGAGTTAATTCATCCTGGACAACTGACTTTAGTTGCTGGGAAATGAGCTTTACCTTTGACGGCTGACTGACTCACTTTCAGAGCACAGTGGGGACTGGGCTTAACAGAGAACACTATATTTGCAAAAATAACTGACCAACATATGTGTAAGAAATGGTGCTAAATGAATCTCTTCAACATCATCTATTTTGTCTCACGAAAGGAAAAAAATGTTCTCATGACTTTATTTTCGAGGAGGCATGCATGTATTAACAACCTTAAATATGCATTGCACTAAATGAATATGTTGTGCACACACAGACATACAAATGTCTTCTTGAAAGAAAACTGAAATAAGTTTTATCCTCTTTTATTAAAGATAGTGCCTTGCTTATCATATCTTATTTGCAGGTGCAGATTCCAGCTGGCATACTATACAGTAATTTTATCTTAATCTTATTTTCCTACTTATTTACAGTTTCACCTCAGAAACCAGAGTGATGTGTCTTCTGTCTCAAATACTGGTATGGCAATATCCCTCTCAACCCACACAATGGTGCAAATATATTACAGCAAGGTAGCAATGAGTATTTGTTTTCTTTAACAATGTAGTTTGCAAAAAGCTAAGAAGATTTGTGTTAATCTCATTGGATAAAATGATTACCACTCCTCTTTTCAATAGTTTATCAGGGCCTCCAAACTGAAAAAGTTACCATCGTTAAAAGTGGAATGTCAGAACAACGTTAATCAAAATTAATAAACAATATATTGAAATAAAAAAGCATCATCACACTTGAACAATGTAACAATAGACCTACAGGCCCCTAGGTGGTCTAAAAAGGTTGTAGCTTGCTCTCATGTTTTTGTTTATATCATTGATTTTGTCGACATTTTTACAGAAATTCTATAGTAGATCTATTAAATACAGTGTGTACACACTAAAGGCTGTATACCACATACCGAAATTGTTCGCCGCCGATATTGAGCATCTCCATAGAAACATTCCATATTGGGACCTTCAACTATCAGCACACTTTTGGCGGCCGAAATTGGAATATTGGCGGCCGAAAGTGGAATATCGGCGGCCGAAAGTGGAATATCGGCGGCCGAAAGTGGAATATCGGCAGCCAAAAGTGAAATATTGGCGGCCCAAAGTGGAATATCGGCGGCCCAAAGTGGAATATCGGTGGCCCAAAGTGGAATATCGACGGCCGAAAGTGGAATATAGGCAACGAGTATAAAATCGGCTGGAAAAATTTTAGTAAATATTATTGGCAATGCTGCCGATAATCTATCGGTAATGCCAAAATTGTAGCAGCTGCAAATTGGCAGTGCACTTTCTGTATGTGGAATATGGCCTTTAGAGCAAGATTTGCTAAACATATCATATCTAAACTAGAAATCTATTTCACATCACCATTCCTGGAGCTATATGCCTGTGCAATAATAAAACTACTTAGTGTACAACATCTTACCATCTACCTGGTCAAAAAGTGTATATCCTAGGCCACTCTGTCTCTGACATGTATCAATGTCAACATTTGAATTATTAACAGAAAAAAACCCAACTATTCTGTCTCCTCATTCTCTGCCATGTCAGTTCAAGAGTCTGCCTCATCCATATGGTGGTTGCAGTGACAAAGACTTAGAGTACTTCCCAGACAGGAAATATACCTACCAACTTTGTCAGAGAGAGTGCAAAACTAAACAGCTGGAATCAAACTGCTCCTGCCATGATGCATACATGCCTGGTTTGTACAACCTGCAATCATTGCAACCTCCTATGATTTTCAAGCAATGATATGTTGCAGTAGTATTAATATTCTCAGTCTTAGTATAAATAGTCCTTACCAATTTGGAACCATTTTTAGTGCTATTTTATTCATGAAAGCTTGCTGATATTTGTATACTTGCCCCAACCTTGCCCAAAGATAAATTCCAGTACAATATGATAAGCCCGTCTGACATGTATATCCTGGGGTTTGAACAAGGTTTTAATAAAGAATCAATTAAGCATTGTGATGCAATTAAAGTCACTTAAAAGGCAATATTGCTGGAACATTGTAATTAAGATTTGATTGAAAAAAAAACAATCTTCATGTTTTGATAGCCATTGGAATGCAGTATTTAAAGGCAATAGGATATATATTTGACATTCTTTGTTTAGCTGCTAGGTTTTGTTTCACTAAAGCCAGGTTCCAAAATGCAATGTAGTATTCCCAGTCAGATTTCTTAATTGTTAATAGAATGCTGCTATTTCAAATTCATAAATTAAACAACTTATTCTGTTTGGCAAGATCATGAAAAAATGTCTGTTGATTTGATAAGATGACCTGTATTGATTTGGAATTATATCACCTCCCCACACATTCATTCCATTTGGAAATCAAAAACAAAAAAAAAGAAAAAAAAAGGATAGAGGGAAACAAAGTTTTACATCAAGCAATACTAGATTAGCAATGTTCCAATATAAAACATTGTGTATATATAATGTGCAATGTTTTCTTAAAAATTGAAACAAAATTCAATTTTGAATTGCTAATGTGAACAAATTGACTTTTGAAATGAAATGTTTTGAATGAACAGTATGTTTTACAAGAGGCATTTCTCACCTTTCAGAAAAAGGATCTTGGGAGGAAGTTTTAGAAAAGGTCATATTCATTATCTTAGAAAAATATAGTTCCATACAAAATGACAATTTCTTGTTATCTCTTTTTTATGCTGAGAAAGAAAACCTATTCCATATTGTTTTTCTTCTGCCTTCCAGCTACTTCCCAGTTCCCTGTATGCACCCTTGACCAATACTTGAGATGTGTTGTAAATTTCTACCAGGGTGAGTTAATCATTTTATTTATATCAGGATTCCAATACTTATACCTTTAGTATTGTCGTCTCAGAATTGGGTGAATAAAGAGCTGTTATTGCCTTGGAGAGCATTACTACCTGTTTGTGAACACTCATAACAATTGTTGAATTGTCACTAAAGATTTCAACATTTTCTGGGTAATTGATTTAGAATAAATCAAGTACAGACTTCAGACACACTCAGCAATTGTTATTGTCAGGATTTGCACACACCTCTGTCATGGGCTAAACTAAAGCCTTGTTATGTATAACAGCTAGAGGACATCTTGCTGCTCCAATGCTTATGCTCTTCTCTTTTTGAATACCCTAAGACCCTTTGCAGTATCCATTTGTAATTGTAAGGGGGGGGGGTTATTTATATTCTTTATCATCTTTGAATATTGCGGTTCCATTTAGATTTGGCTGGTTGGTTGCTAAGGCATTGCGTTTGCCTCAACAACGTATTGACCAAAAAGGAATATAATGTATGAATATGTGTATTTATCGTGAAGGAACATAATTATATTGAGGGTTAGGTTGTGATATCTGAGGTAACCGGGGATCTTTGTTATAGCCGACTTACTGCTGTGTCAAGGTTGCTAAGCACCCAGAGGCACATATACCACAGAGACAACACAACAGCAATTCAATCATAAATCCTATTTATTTCTCTTCTACATACTGTAACAATAATGGTAATCTCACTAATTGATAGCAACAGATTGGCTATAACACACCTAACAATATAAGGTTAACTTTGGTCAGTCTGCCATAATATGCACATCTCAAACTGGTGGCTGCCTTAGTAACACCACCCAGGCCATCTGCCTCATCCAAAAATACTCATAAATTCCTTAAAACACCTTAATTAATACTACCATGAATAATGCATAATTAACCAATTCATACAAATAATTCATAACTAAGCACTTCCTAACCTAACAAATTACAACAATTCGACGATACCTTATACAATATGCCACTGCCATGTGTAGGCTACAAATCAATCAACAAATAACTATTCTATAAGTCTCATAACCTAACTGATTTACCCAGCTTAAAACTGCCTATTATTGGCAAGGCTTACTCTACCCCTATGCTATAATGACCAGGAGTTGGAAGTTACATTTTTAAGCCCTACCCAGAAATGACACAATAGAACCATAAAATATAGGTACAGACCTGGTTTCCTCAGTCAGTGGGTGAGGTGAAAAGGGAAAGGATCCTAGGGGAGACATGGTGAAATATGTGTGTCTCACAGGGAGGCCAGTATAGGAGTGTGTTGTATATGCTTGACTCCTAGTTACCGTTGTGAAGCCCTCATATGGCGAGTGTGACCCTGTTCTATTTAACTCTGGATTAGCCTAGGGTGCTTTGTACTGCAAGCTTAGTGCTTGTAAAAAGGGGGTTGTTTGCTATGACTAAAACTAACTCCATGCCATTGACCAAGCATACCTAGAACCCATTTCTAGACCTATGCTATATACTTGTAAAATACCATATTATAAATCATTCTATTGCATATGTATTACACATAATATAACATTACCCTATAAATTAATGTCATGCAACATATACAATTCCAAACTTTAACTATCAGGTATAAACCTATTGAAAAACTTTGTCAACTTAGGGAAAGTGGAACTTATAATGCTACTATTTAAACCTAAATATTTATTCATATATATTCATTACCTAACATAATACTGCTGATTGATTCAACACCACCGATGGTTGTCATTGGTGTTCTGGGTACCAGAATGTCCATAAGCAAACCAATAATGGCAGAACATTTTAAGTGTGTATTACGAGGAGTTGACTGCCATCATCTTCAAATGGATACCCTGAGAATTATAGGGCTTCAAACATTCATACTCCTAAATTCACCACAATATATACTCTAGACCTAAACCATCCTTGCTTCTAATCGGTTAACAAACTCACTTGACCATTCCAACATCACAGCAATGAGAAGTGTCACATAAAATCAAGTAATTTAATCCGTATCACATGAGCTCAGTTTAAGTTTGTAAACATTGTTCAAGTTGTGAAAAGATTTTGGGGAATGTACCAAAAAAAAAAATTAATCCCGCATATAATCTGATGTTTGCACATTAATAGCAACTGTTCATTCCAGAGTGTATTTTCCTATGAGTAGAAAGAAATTGCCTATGGTGTTAAAGGTTTCTAGCTGCCTAGTGTTACAATATGAGTCTTGAATCACTACATTTTCAGGATGAAGATTTCTAACTGGTTTTAGTGGGTTTGGCAAGCAATTTTTAGAATATCATACATTTGAAAAGGAAAGACAATATGATCTCTGGTCAAAATGTATTATATCTTTTGTTAAATAAGGATCCATTGGTACCTCCTTGTACATATGTTAAGAAAATTAATTCTGGCTGTCAATTGGGTGATTTTCCTTCTTTTCTTCAAACTTATTTTATTCACAGTATTCAATCTAAATTTTACTCTTTGCAGGAGATGACAAAGAGAACGCATATAAGTGTGACAAATGTCCCAATGCTTGTGAATCAACCAATTTTGCCCCAGAGTTGTCATTTGCCTCCTTATCTGAGTTCAGTATCAACAAGGTTGTCTCCAATTCAACAAAATTAAAAAATCTCCATGGAAAGTTTACGAATATCCGGCACATTCTGTCCAGATCTAAATCTATATACATTGTTAAAACCCTGAAAAAACTGCACAGACTGATCAATCAGCTCAATTTATCTGTGGAATATGCATTTGATAATGCTCGGGCTTCCTCAACCTCATTTTCTTCTTTTATCATTCAAGCAACTAAAACCCTTATCAGCATGATTGCTGGAGATACTAGAAAAACTTTGGGGAACATGATCAATGAGCTTATTTCTGACTATGATGTATCCTACAGAAGGGTTTCTGATGAGGTGCTTAACAAGATGTCAACTTTTGGTCTACTTATGGATAAGCATGTGGAATTTCTGTTGACAAAAGTTGGAAACACTTTAGTAAACAAAGACTATGATGAGCTGGCTGATATCAAATCTGGATTTGGGAATTTGCAACTGCTTGTCAAAGAACTTAAGAACCTCATTGGTAGAACAGAAGAAAACTATGGGAATATGACCTACTACAGGTCAATTTTTCATCATATTCCACAGCGACTTTATATAAATACATACAAGTGCAGATCAGAAGCAGATAAAGTACTGTTGAATGGGAAGAAATTCCTAAAAGAAATTGATAAACTAGGTTCATCTCAACCATCAACCATGATAACTTTTACTAAATCACAAATGAAATTTTTTACTGGTCTGTACTTTGACTTTACATTAAGCTCTAATGCGGTCAAAAGCTGCTTGACAGAATACCATGATCGGTTGATAGAGATAAAAGACTGGTTGGAAGCTAATGAGTATGCCAATCAAAGAACACACACCATTATGAGTAACCTTCCTGCATCATACAATGTCGAGAAGCTCAACAATGACCTTAAAACTCAGCTAAAGTTGCTTTGTAATTGGACAAAAGACTATGCTGCGAACAAAGTCAATCAAAACCAGCTGGCCGATTTCATAGAAAAGGAACTTCAGACAAAGGTATGTGCGATCAGTATGACCTTTATGGGGGTCTCCCTTTATTCATGATTTTTGGAAAACTAAAAGTCTTAAGTGGGGAAATCACTTGGTTTTGATTTATGGTTCCTTCAGTACTGTTGAGTAGTATAATAAGTTACAGATAATAGGTGGTTTACATTATTTCAAATAATGTAATTAACGTACAACAATGCAAGACATTTTTTTAATTGCATTTCTTTGCTTCTTAGTAACATGTGAAATAGCTGCACAAATTGATGGGATACACCAATTATTTATCAATTTTTAGACCCCTTTGTAAGACTTTGATTGGATATGCCTTGTCCAGCTGGCCTACTCTTTATAACAATAGTCTGACATTGCTAACTTGCCCTAGTGGTTATGGGGCTTCAAAATCCAGAGAAACTTTATGTAGTGATTTGATCTCATATGAAAGAAGCCGGATCTCATTACTTATGTATTTTGTAAAATTCAGATGAGTATCTAGGATTACCCCATGATAATGTATAATGTGATAATCTATCTATATTTGTACTGTCAAGTACAGTCTGTTCACATTTCTTTTTAATTTTAGAAGAGGACATTTGACCTTGGATTAGAGATGGTTTGTCAACAAGATTAAGAGATATCCAACATTCAAAATTACTCTCCAAACAGTAAACTCTATGATGAAAAATTTGGTCCATAGATTTAAGATATCACTTTGCATAAAAACACATATTACCTCTTAAACCTATGGACTTGAAGAACAAACAGTTTATTCTAAACATGCATTGAAAGTGCCTGATTCAGCTAGTGATTTTCAATGGAAATTAGGAGATGCTCCTAGTTTCCAGTTTTGTTTTGTGCTATCAAAAGTACTTTTAAGGCAGGGACAGGCAGACGTTGAAGGCCTTTTTAGGTTGAATTTCAAACTGGGTGATTCCTAACACCAAATGTGGATATAGAGGGTGTTGGGGGTTGCAGGGATCGTGGCTCCTCTTTTCAGGACAAATATTATCATTTTTGATGTAATATACACAGATTGTCAGCTAGAAATGCTAACAATAGGACGTCCCCTTTTTTGAGAATCTGTGGATCTGCCCTTGAATTACTTTAGTGATACCAGGCTGAAAGAAAAATTCCAATACTCCTGGGATAAACACACATACTGTTTTGTGTTAGTGACAGCATTCTACTGCCTGACCTTTGTGAACTAGAAAAGGCTGATTGTGCTCCCAGGTTCTTCTGCTTGTATGGCTGGAAAATGACTATGACTGTGTTATGTTTCCAAGGTTGGCACATGCTTTTGTCACTGACAGGATCTTCTTGATACATTCTCATCCTCAAGGAGATGTTGAGAGAATATTGGATGATTAGCTCAGACTCCTCAGAGAGTTTTGTGGTTTCCAATCTTTACAACATTTAATACCTAACCTGGGCTTGTTAGAATGCCAGAGTTTTTTCAAGTAATCTAACACCCCATAGGAAAATTCTGTTGCTAAATGATCAAATCTACCAATATCAACCTTAAAATTTGATAAATATTTGCATCCACATTCATGAACATAAAGTACATTAAGAAAATGTTCATAAATCTCCTTACAAATTCTTTATCATTGAAAATAACACCTACAAAGTACATATCTTTGAATACAGATTGAGCTTATGTCAGAAGTCTACCAAGATGGTCTCTTGGACACATACCTGGACAGTATGAAGGATGCAGTGAAAAACATCAAGAAGGACCTCGTGACCACATATGAAAAAGTACTCGTGTACCTGACTATCCTTGACACTCACTTCCGGCCAGCTGCCAATAAACATGTCGATTTTGAAAGTTTATCAAGGAGCATGGACATCTGGAGAATGCCCTACACTAGTCGGCAGTTGAATAAGCCTGCAAGTACATTTTTGACTAAAGAACAGAAACTGTTAGGAGACAGTCAGTATATCTCTTAACTAAAAATCGTTAGGCGACAGTCAGTATATTAGATACTAACCAGGCTGGGATCTGGCATCCTGTATTCAGTATCAGGGGTGTGATTCCCTGGAGGAAGCAGACCTCCTGAGACAAATACTGAGAGCCAGATTCCACTCAATCTTTTAGTATTATATGTATTTCAGAACATCATACATATTTCTCTACTAATTGTGTGTTTTAGGTAGTAATTGTGTGAGTATCATGTGAAGCATTTTTTACATTACTTCTGTAATAGCTGGGGGATACAGGTTATGTACCATTTTACCAGGGCTATACATAGGTTGTATTGGCCTCATCTTTTTTTAGGAGCAGTATAGTAATAAAGAATACAAGACCACGTATTTAGGTTGCAATTAGTATATACACTTTGTCATTTTCATCCAAATGTACACATACCAAAATTTACAGATTTTTCCAAAAACTTTGCCTCCCTGCCAATCATGCAAACAAATAAAACTATTACATCTTGTCAGGAAAGAAAGCATAGTATAGCAGATTCTGCTGACTAGGTTCTGATATTCTATGTTAAGATTAGGGACAATAGTGGTAGTGTCAGTAACTTTATTGACATCGAGAAAGCAGAAGTCACACCTGACTTATATATCAATTATGCTAATTGGGTATCTACAGGTACTCTACAACTAATGCTAATACAAAAAGCTCTGAAATTAATGGTAATACACAAACAACTAATACATGTAACATATATTGGTTGGTTACTGAATAGATATGGACTACTTTGAAATACATATGTTAATAGATGTAGGAATAGTGTTTCTAGTAATAATGCTGCATCCACTTAGAAACTATATCATTTCTCCTCTGAATAATACCAATGTATTAGATATATTAAATCATTTACATAAGATATACATGTAAAGTTCTTATAGGATGTAAACAAAATATTTAAACATATAAACAAACAGTTATTGTAATCAGATTTAGAAAAAAATTCCATCACTTATAGTTACACAACATTTTGCTTCTCTTTCAATTTCAGGTAGAATTCAAGTGGGATGCAAGTCATATCCTGTGGCCTTCCAACCGTGACCTCTATTCTTTTACGAAATACAATGGCTCAAAGACTGTTCTAAACTATATCATCACGAAGTATTTTGAGCCTGTTGAAAATGAGCTTTTAAAGTTCAAGACAACAATCAAAAAGCACTATAAGGATTTAAACTATGAGATACAGACATTGGTAGACGACATGAACGAATTCCAGAAGGAGTCAGAAATGAATTCCAAGTTTGTTGTGTAAGTAAATCTCTTTCTGTGTGTTATCACAGCATATTGAATAAAGGAGTCGCTGAAAATATGCCATGACATATCTGATGAATCACAGTATGAAGACTTGATATTGCAGAATACTATTTTATTCTTGTATCATTAGTCTAAGCATGATAAATTACAATTATGCCCAAATATTGACCTAAATTCAATAAGTTTATCAAACCATGCAATGAGGCTTTTGCCTTAAAGTGACTAATAGGATCTAGTAACATCTCTCATAAGGTAAACAATGTTTTGTAAACTTGATTAGAATATGTTGTTCTTTGATCACTTACAACTATTTTCTTGCAAATAGGGACAACTTTCTCAAGCTTGACATCTATTATGGACAGTTGAAATATGAATATGCTGAGCAGCAACCATCATACACATTGATCACTTTCTTTAGTAAGTAAATGTTTCCATTTAGATATATAGTGTGAAAACAACCTAAGGTTTAGAGTCATTTAATGAATTTTACATTACATTAGCGTTTACTTCAATAGGTAAGTTATTATAATGAGCTGTAGTTGTATTTGCAAGACCTGTACATTCATATCACTGCACAATTTTATTTTTAATGAATTCTCAATTTGAACATTTGCAAAATTGAGCCACATTCTGCAAACGATTTTGAGAGACATTTTCTTTACATCAAATAAATTAAGGGGAACCTAGCACATAATTTAAATATAATTGATTTTCACCTTAGATTAATCTTGCATGTTATCTACATTGGGCTCTAACGATAAAATGAAATTCTTAGGAAAAATACAACTTCAGACATATGTAGGCAACCTCTTATTTTGTTACATTATTTGTGATTTTCAAGGGGAATTCCCTTGGGTGTGAGGTCACATGGTGACTATTTGGGGAATGCCACTATCCAATAAAAGGAAATCCCCAAGTCTTATAGATTTCTAATGAGAAAAAATATTCTTTAAAGTGGAACTTTCATATTTGGCCTCATTGAGTCTATATTTTATGGTTACATAATTATACCCATTTTCACTTATAAACTGAGCTTGGATTGGCCAGTCATTATAAGAGGGAATTACCATAGCTATAATGTAGCAAGGATACTTATAAAATTCAGAATATAGAGGATTCCCAGATTTTATTTTCTCCCTCATTAATTCACTGATAATTCAATATTTTCAATTATTTCCACATGTAATTCTTTTAGAATACTTAACTGGTATTAAATCCACTTAAATTATCAATTTGTTAAATTTATGTGCAAGGAACCCTTTAAGTACAATCCAATACTGCGCTTTGCAGTACCACTCTCGTGGCTCTCTGATTGACTTAAAAATATGACCATGTATTTTTGCCATCTGTTTTCTTTGACACAATATGTAAGGTGTAAAACTGCTGCCAGATCATGTGCAATGCCTGGTGATATATTCCCATGCTATTCCGGCCATGAATAAAAGAATGTATTCTTGCAAACATTTGTCAGTGATCTTACACCTTAAACATTTCCTAGTACGGATATTTGGCAGCACTATTAAAATGATAATGGCTTCTTAGCATATATTCCCTGATTCAAGACCGCATTGTTGCTATGCCCTTGGCTTTATCTCTGCCAGTTTTTTTGGTGAAAACAACACCTTAACTACAACTGATGAGGCCATGGGCAGGGAAGGCAGGAAATGATTATGACATTATAAAACATACTCAAACAAAAAAACTAAATTCATAGGATGTTTTTGAATATGTTATATAGAACATATTTTATTAGAATTAGAAAGGAGGTACACTTTGAGCATTCACAATGAGGGAAAATTCAATTTTTAAGCATTGAACCTATAGGGTTGTATTCACGAACATTCACACCAGTCTGCAGTGTCACCTACAAAAATAGTAAATATCTGGAAAACAAATATGACAATATGGGCCTACTGATAAAATAGGAATCCCAGCGGTTGTGGAAAAACTGGACACATTACTAAAATTCAAGAACTTTGTGGCATTTAGGGGATCAATCCCAAATGTTGTACCTTTTACTGTTTGACAATTGGATCAATATCTTACAAGAGCAAAATAACCATAATTATTTAAAGCACCACCTTCTACTAATTGTTATTTCCCATAAATTTGAGAGTGCAATGCCACAAATTCAGAATTGCATCCCCTCAATAAACCCCTCAAAGATATTATTCAGGATATTATTCATACAGATATTTGGTTTCAACAAGCCAGTTGTGACAAACATTAAAATGTTACAAAACAATACTGGGAGTTATATGTCTATTTCTGTTTCCAGGTGAACTTGGAGGCTACATGGGACTGCTCTTAGGAGGCAGTGTCATAACTGTCTTTGAAGTAGTTGACCTCTTCATCAACCAGAGCATTCTCAAGTGCATCTTTGCTTGGAAAAAAGGGAGGAAAAATAGACCTGAGGATCCAACATATTCCCCTGTGAAAGCTGTTGAAATTACTACCAAGATGTAATATCGGTGAACAATTTCTACCAATTGCTAATATGTCTAAAATTTTAAATTATAGATTAGATGATAGTTGAATTGTTGATCGATAATTTGAAGAAAACATATACGTCATAACCTTGCTTGAATAAGAATCATACACCAAAATGAATTATATTGGTCATCAAGGTTCAATCAAATCATAAGGTCCAATAATTATTAGTGAAAGTGTTTACCTTTGATGGAAATGTTTCTCCATTTCATCTACAGTTTGTGCTTCAGGCTTTGCATTTGATAAAGCAAGTTCTTCTCTGCAATGCTTTCCTGTTAATTCTAATTTTGTTGCAATTAGAGTGAGGTCAGATCATATATTGAACAGAGTATTATTTTGTACCCCTCATTTATGCTATTCATATAAAAACAGTATTTAGCATTATGTATCATGATGAGCATACCTAATTTGTCTCATTCCCTAGTTAAACATGTACTGTTTATTGAATACTATGCTGAATTAGTCTATAATTCAAATGTCTAGAGGTAACTCCTCAAATGTGAGAATTGCTTAGGTCAGAGATAATGTATTGTGAAGGAAAAGTGACATCTTTGTGTGTTGTTACAATAGTGAAATTCATTTTTTTTTTTGACATTTATAAACAAGACCTCTTCTTAATCTAATGATATAAACTTAGCATTATAGTTGTTGTCATTAGTGAATATTGCGTCTTCTTCAAAAATTATATTACTTGCAGAAATGAAACAGGCTGCTCATGTTATTGCAATTCCAGATACTGTATCTTCTTTAAGATGTTTTGGGAATAATGAATGAAGTATCTTTAACATTCTAAAATACTTTTCTCTTAGCAGATTGAGCATCATTAGAATCAAATTTTCTCCCAAAACAAGTTAAGCATGCATTGTTGCTGTAGATTTATATTGTTCTATATCAACATACATTGTCAATTCATATAACTGTGTATTGCTTATATAAAGTGTATTGAGATCAATAAATTTAGCATTATTGTTGTTGCTACTTCTGAACATATCTAAAGTGTAAATGTGTTTTTATTATTGAACTAATAAGCATTGTATTGTTGACATGAGTTAACATTGTATTTTCTTCAACACCATAATTGTACAAAACTTGGTATGCAGACACTTCTTTTACTGATTAGGCCTCTTGGCTGGGGATGTAATCAGACAAAATATGACCAGCTTGAATTTGTATTTTGAATTTTAAAGGTTGTTCATGTTTGTGCTTTCTCAGTGGGACCACCTTGTTCACACCATACAACATTTGTATCAGGGGTAGATAGCGTATTTCGGAAAAGGGTCCACATATAGGCTAAACACTAAATTGGCAAGTATTTGTACACATGCTTAGTAATGGGACCAGATCACTTAGGAATCCAAAGAATACATGATTATAAAAACAAATTATTGCATCTATCTGGTGGGTCTAAACTGGCACTACCCAGCCAAGGATGTGACGTCGAAGAACGTTCTGATAACGTCGCAGTACATCACAGAACGTTATTAGAACGTCGCAGAACGTGACCGTTACGTCGCATCTTGGCTGGGTATAATGCCCATGTACACAAAATGTTTCACTTGCAAGTCTGACTACTGAGAGCAACATGTTGAATTTTAGATCAAATATGCCATTCAGAGAGGTATACCATAGTGATCAATTCAGAAATCATTTGTAAGAGTTCATGCCGGAAAGGCAGTGAGAAACAGGTCTGGAGTGTATTCCCAACTCAGATCTGTGGACCCATAAGTATTCCACTTATAAGTGGCTTTCTGGCTGGGTTACCATCAAGATGTTGTAGAACTGTGACTTTGAAAGGTTACCATTTCAAATTTATGGTATGAGCTACAATTGTGGAACAAATGTTGTTTTCAGGGTTGACATGATATTTGTGTATAAAATGTGGAATTTTACAGTTAATTAGTCATTCATGGAACAAGTATGGGACATTTATGGATTGGCCATTTATTATACTTTTCCGGAATTGGTAAGCAGGCATAAGGTGAAAGCAAGTACTGTACTGATAAGGATTCCATATCAGTACACTGTACTGATACTTTAAAGAAGTCCGAACTAGTTTTTGGACCAATCAGATGTGTCAGTTTTGAGGAGTGACCTTACATTCGCCACACAACCTGCACTCTCATATGACTCTTTAAAGAACCAGTGACGATAAGAAAGTAGGAAGAAACAGCGTAATGAATCATGTGATAATAACAATAAAGTTGTTATAACATTTTAGTTATAATTGCATAAAAAGGGAGGGCTGAGGTGGGTCATCTGTCCCACAATCTCAGCGTTTCTTCCCTTGTCTAATCTTAATTAGGGCAGGTTTGCCGGAGCAGACGTGGCTCTGCTTGGAGAATGCAGCGGCCTACTTAAAGGGATGTTCTCGTCCCTGTTGATGTCACCGCTAGCTATGTTGTAACCATCTAATTATCGCGCCAATTTCATGACGTGACCAATGACATTGTGTTATTATGTTCTGAAAGGGCAAAACACGTCCTCAGTGACAGCGTCGTTAGGCTTGCGTCGGCATATGTATCTCTTTAAACTCACAGACGAGAACGTCCCTTTAAGACAATGACGGCAAATGTAGGGCGAAACTCATGATTTTAAGACCTCAAACGACCAAAAGTAGACCAAAAAGATTTGGCCGATTCTCATGATTTTTAAGATCTGAATTGACCTAAACTATTATATAATATTAACAAATCCGCCCATAATGACAGGTGCAAAAGATCGCAGCACATACTCCCCAGTCGCATCGGATTACAATGTAATACTCGCTCCGACTATAGCCTTTTTTCATTATGTAATTTTACTCTATCACTACGCGCCTGCATTAACTAGGTCAAACCCACATCCAGAGACTTTCAGAAAGCCAGAATGCTATAATGGGAGTGAGGATTACATGGGAATCTGAAGTGAGAAAGGAGTATGATCGCAGCATTGTTAACAAACCGCATCACCGCTGACACATGTAATCCGCCGCAAAATGTAGTTCACAAAGAATCGACCTGATTACCAATAAGTATCGCATAAAAAGTAGCAGATATTTATCTTCACAATTCCGTGAAAGCATAATACAAAACCATACTCGTATGGAGATACAGATCACCGGATCAGGCCAGGCGGAATGATATCAGGCCTTGTGCTTCACACTCTTCCTAATATCATCATAAATATTAAAAATGGCCTTACAGACATTGTGGCATATAAAATAGCAAATTTCTGACATGCCATGCTGGAACGTGGTCGCTCTACCCCCATCTGCACACCTATGGTATAGGTAGCTTTTATGTGTCCGACAGTGTTGGGGGTGTAGACCCTTAAAATCGACACAGCGACACAGCCATTTTTTAAATTCAACACGACGACATGGCCGTTTTTTAAATTTAACATGCGACATGACAAATAAGGGACAAATTACATTGATCTTTTCTTAAATTCGACATGCTACATGAGCTTAAAAAAGATAATGACATGGGACAGGGCTATTTCTTAAATTCAACAGGCGACAAGGATCTAAACTGGGGTATAAGGACAGGTGACACGGCCATTTTTTAAATTCTACACGCGAAAAGGGACTCCCCCATCTATAGCCCCAGTGTTGCCAACCCTAAATAAACATTACGGAGACCACTGTATTCTCACCAGTAAAAACAAAAAGGTCCGTATTCCATAATTCTAGTCACCAGGGCCTTGTTTCCAACTTTATGGAAAACTGTTCTGTATCTCCTAAGGCACTTTTCGCAAATAAACTTGTGTCATATGTGATCATTTAGACAAGAAATCTAGGGATCAAACACGGACAAACATGAAGTCTGACTATGTAGTAGAAGCAATCTTGTCAATCTGTTTTATTCCTTACTCCAGTACAGGAGAGTTCCATTTACAGGTATCACTACACAAAATATTATATCATGACAACTTGTTTCTAACTTACCTTGTGGCACTTACTGGAATATTCTGTAAGCTTACAATCTTCTAGACCTCAGGCTAATTTTAATCAGATTACGACGGGGGCCCCTCATCCACTGCAATGTTTGTTCAGTGTTTATAGAGGGGATTAGCTGAGGTCTACTTACCCTGCCTTTGCCCCAAAGAATGTATGTGTGATGAATGCCTATTCATCCGATATGTAAAGAGACCATAGTGAGAAAAGTAAGGTAATATGACAAAAGTATATATGTTAATAAAGGAACGAAAGTGTAAAGGAACGAAAAGTGTAAAAGCCCGAAAAAGAGGCCCGAAAATGTAAAAAGGAACGAAAGTGTAAAGGATCGAAACCCGAATCGTCCCGAGAAATGTAAACCGGAAGTGATATGTAAACCGGAAGCGATAATGTAAACCGGAAGTGACGTCAATTGTAGCCACGTGACCAAAAACAGCCAATCAGGGCTAACCTCTAGAGTATATAAAGGGGCGGTGAGGCCCGAATAAACGAGTTCTTTCACAGTTCTCCTTGTGTCTACACGTGTCTTCTTCCCTTAAACAACCGCCGAGATGAGCTGATACGAGATAATTAACTACAAGTTCGAGTGAAATAGTAGAAGTTCGAGGTAATTAGGCGAAACTTAGGACAGGGGCCCGAAGGCCCGAGGAACGGAAGTGAGGCCCGGAGGACCGAAGTAGGGCAAGAAGGCCCGGAACGGGCCCGGATGGAGTCCCGGAAACGCAGGCCCGGAATGGCACGAAGGCCCGAAACCCGGCACGGAGACCCGGAATCCAGGGGAACGACGGCGCGACTGGCTCGGCCCCACACTACCAAACAATAGGCGACCGTCGGCCCGACAACCCCGTGGACCGGAACCCGGGGTGGATCGCCCTATCGAAGTGAATACCGGCATTGGAGATAGCGAGACGATCCACGACTCCTCCCTACCCCTACCATATTTTCCCTTCCCCGCAGTCCTCCGTATGACACCGAGCACCGATTCCCGACCGACTCGCTCAAACCCCCTCGTGCGCGAGGCACGACTCTAAAAACATCACATCTCGGTTTCTTGCCCGGATTCTCCGTCCGTCCGAGACCCGAAACAATTCCCACGTCCCTCTGCTGTAGGACTCGGAAACCCCGACCTACCAGGGAACGTCACATATGGGTTCCAGGGAAGGGGCGAGTACTACCCCAGCAAAACCACAGTCACTTTGTAAGGGGGAGGAAACTAAATTATATCCCTCTCTTCTGATAGATCTTTAGGATTCATACCTAAAAGGCTAACTCGTCCCTATTCCACAGTTTGTACTGGGGAAGAAACTAAATATATATCCCTCTCTTATGATAGATCTTTACGATTCATACCTAAAAGGCTAACTCATTCCTCATCAATTAAACAACGAAACCTTTTGCTGTTACTTTTATTGTAACAACAATTGTTTTGACAATAAAAAAAATCTTATTTAGAATAGTCTCAAAGATCTGTAATTTTTACTGATATTTTAAATATTTTTTCCCTTCATATATCAATTTACAGAATTTAATTTCATTCATTAGAAACAGAGTTTTTTTGATTTTCATAGCAACGAAAAATTTTGCTGTTAGGCAAATGATCTTAAAGTGATCTTAAAGTAATTCTAACAACGAAAATCCATTGTGCAACAGGCCACTGTGATGCGTTGCACAATTTCCCATACATTGGAAAAGACATTCCCATAAATGTCCCATATTTTTTTCACAAGTGACTGACAAACTGGAAAATTCTGCATTTAACACACAAATATCACATGACAATCCTGAATGCAACATTTGTCCCACAATTCTCCCAGACACGATTCTCTGGTTATTAGTATTTTGGTCTGCCTGCAGGCTAAATCAACAGTTCATTTCCTGTTATAAGCCTTTAACATACCATAATTATTAATCTATGACATTTTCCTTTGTTTAAGATTATTAAAAAGTAGAATTAGGTACTTTTCTTTTTGTTAATGCATGTACTTCAGTTTCTGAAGTTAATTAAAGAGTATTTTCATTATATATCTTATTTTGCCATATGATGCATTATTTCTATTGGTTTTCCCAATCTTTTGTTTACAAAATGTGCCAAAATCAGGGGGAGTTTCACAGTGGTCATAATTTTAAGATCGTAATTTTACTTAAGATATTTTGACTTTATCATGGTTGGTTGACTTTATGATCGTATGTTCCTATTGTTGTCTATATATTATTAGAGTTAAGATCATTGATTATTAAGAACATCATATCTTAAATTTTGTGAGATGTGAGA
This sequence comes from Lepidonotus clava, assembly GCA_936440205.1. Lineage (NCBI taxonomy): Eukaryota > Metazoa > Annelida > Polychaeta > Phyllodocida > Polynoidae > Lepidonotus > Lepidonotus clava. The sequence goes on along the minus strand of OW387143.1, from coordinate 49,980,329 downwards.
AACAGATTTCCAATTCCCCTAGTGTGAAAAGCGCCCTTAGCTTTCAGGAGCATCAAATACAGTATGAATTTGGAACTGTGTCTGCCTGAATTGTAGCTCACAGCATAAGTTAGAATGGTAAGCTTTCAGACTCACAGTTTTATAACATCTTCATGGTAACTTACCCACTAAGCCACTTATAGGGTCCACAAATCAGAGTTGGGAATACAGCCCAGGGGTGCATTTCTAACTCTGATTTGTGGAATCCACATGTATCTCACAAATATCTTGTGGAGAGCTCAATGTAAAACCATTATGCAAAATAAATTTGAAGAAATAGCAATTTCCAACTTGTAAACTGTAGACGATTATGTCTGCCATAATTATGTGGAATAGATGGGGTTACATTTGTTAAGGTATGACATTCCTTTTATCATATTTGATGCTCCATTAACAGTCTTAAAAATGTACACATTTCACATTTACATAATCTTTACAATTCCAGTTATTTTACTTTTAATTCGGTAAAAGTATAGAGTATGTCATTTTAAATAAATGGGTATGTTACAATATAAATTTGATGGTCTTGGTGCTCAGTACTTGTGGACTTTAAAGAACTAAGATTAGGGAGAATTGGCACTCATGAGTCAACCTGATTCATTGACAGTGGTGTCAGCTGGGTTGAGCTTACCCAGAGAAAATAACTCATAGGCTCAAATTGGGTGTGATCACTCTTTATGTAGGTAGCAGGTCTCTGGTTTAGTTTTCCTAGTCCACATGTATTCCACAAATGCATAGGTCCGTACTTTCCCTGATAACTATTGAAAACCTCCGTAGTTCCAGTAAAAAAACACTAAAAAAAAAACAGAATTTGATTTAAATCTACCGATCGACACATGGAACACACAATTCTGTTCTAGGGTAGAATGCCCCCAGAACACCATATCATAGGCATTTTAGACCTGACAAATAGATGTCCGTAAATTGACCTCCTCAAAAGTTTGCAACAGTGGTCCCATATAGACTCCTCAAATAGCCTGAACAATTCTAACCTGATCATGAATAAACCCACATGCATTCCCGTCCTTCCACATGTATTTATTACATGTACCACTCTGAGACAATAAGAGAAATTAGGAATGATATTGATTGTACATCTCAGTTTTCATGCGAAATCATGTTGATATTAGCATAAAAATCCAAAAAGAAAATCATTACAGAAGAAAACATAGAACAAAACACCAATTAGATCATGCAAAAGGTCACAAGATGAATGATACCCATAGAATGGTTGTTGCATGCATGCACTTGTAAAGAAATAAAAAGAAGCAAAAAATGCAAAAGCAAGTGAAGCAGTAGAATTGTATTGGAGGGAGGAAGGAACCCTCTTAAAAACATGAAATATGCCAGTAGCAGATCCAGGAGGGGTGGCACCCCCCTATTTTTGGCCCAAAATCGATTTTTCAATATAATTAAAACCAGCACCCCCAGAGGGGACTCTGGAACCCTTTCAATATGTGCAACCTAGCAAAATAGTTGTATTGATTTATTCATAACAAACTCAGATAGAATAAAGATGCCCATGGTATGTGATATCCAACTAAGTGATCATGAAATGATTTTATTGACTTGTAAAAAGGTTATGCCTAGGAAAAAGAAATGTAATTTTACTGGACGTAGCTATAGAAATAATAACAAGGAACTATTTAAGCAAAATATTTTACAAGCTGATTGGAATACATTTGACAATAGTACTGATGTTGAGGTGAAATGGGAAGAAATGGTAAATATTATAAGAACTCATATAGATCGTATGTGTCCACTCAAGCAATATAAAATCAGACAACAAAAAGAACCTTGGATATCACCTCAATTAATTGAATTGATTAAAGATAAAGATGATGCATTGAAAATTGCCAAAAGAACAGGAAACCCTGATATATGGAAAGAAGCAAGGCAAATAAGAAATAGATGCACAAATAGGCTTCGGCAGGCCAGATCCGATTTTGTTAAAGAAAATTTCGATAATAATAGAGCTGATTCAAAAAAGTTTTGGAAAAATATACAGAACTTAATCTCTAACTCAAAAAAATCAAAGAATTAGGACATAGGACTATTTGATAAGGATGATAATGCTTATGTGGACACTAAGGATACTGCATCCTTTTGCACAAAGGTAGAAGTTAACGTTTGCTTTGTGCATGTCTAGTGAATTAGTGTGAGAGTCACCAGATGAATATACATATAAGAATTCTTCCAAATTACTTAGGTTATAAAACATACATAGACATATAGTGGCCGGTGCCGCTGCCAAGTGTTGGTATACCTGACGACAATGATCATCGGGACACACTTTCCCGCAAGCACTGAGGCCCTGGGAAAAATCAATATTAGACTGCCTTATAAGTGAGAGTGTAGGAGAGTCGGGGCAGAGAGAACAGTAGCACTTGGATCAGACGAATTGGGAGATTCGGAAGAGGTTCGGATAGCCATACAATTGAGGGACATCTGGTGACTTATACTACGTCTTTACGAGACGGCCGGAGGCGAGAGCAAGCGGACTTTACGGAGGAAACTTGCATCCCTCATACTGAACTGTAATACCTTGGATCATTGCCTTCACGAGCAGCTGTACGCTTCACTATAACCACCAATAAACTTACCGCACTGCTAAACGTTGTTCATGTTATGGATTGAGCGCCCATACCGTGGACTCGCTCACCACTCGACTAGCCCTCCCAGTAAAGACGATACCAGTTGTACTACTCATCTTTGATAATGCACGGAAATGATAACTAACACCCAAAATAAACAATAGCGTTCACTTTATTAATTATTTTATTGTTAATATTGGTCCTAACTTAGCCTCGAAACATAACACTGATTGGAACTATCATGGTAATGCTGTAAATAGCTCACTGGATTCATTTATTGCAACCATAGAGTATGTAATACGTGTTTGTAAAGACCTCAATATTAACAAATCCTTTTGCATTGATAATCTGTCAACTGAAATCCTACGAGATGCTTTTTTAGTTGTACCAAGTAAGGTTTGTGATCAATTTAATGCATCTTTTAATTCTAGCAAAATTCTTAAATGCTGGAAAGTTGCTAAAATAACCCCTTTGAAAAAATGTCGCAACACAGAAGATGTTAATAATCTTCGACCAGTGTCACTGCTGCCAGTAATATCTAAAATGATTGAGAAAATAGTGCATACAAGTATTTACAAATACTGTATTGACAATAGATTATTAAGTGAGAACCAAGGAGGTTTTAGACCTGGCCACCCGACTATTTCTAGAACTGCTTTTTTTATACATCAAATTTATAAAGCAATGAATATTTAGTGTCTACCTACGTCGTTGCAATGAAGGCTTTTGACACGGTCAATCATAAAATATTACTAAAGAAATTAAATAAAATTGGAATTATAAAGAAGACGCATGACTGGATCAAAGATTATTTAACAGAAAGATATCAGTGTGTTAAAGCAAATGAAACCATCTCGGATGTTAGCTTAATCACATATGGAGTACTAGTACCACAAGGGAGTGTCTGTGGTCCACTGCTTTTCCTTATACATATATTATTGATTTATGTTATGTAATGAAATGTACAAATTTGTCTTTATATGCTGACGATACTGTACTGTATACTAGACATTGGAACCTTAATGATGCATTGCATAGTATGCAAGTTGACTTAAACAACTTGAACCAATGGTGTGCTGAAGACAAAATATCAATAAATTGTGAAAAATCAAAATTTTACATATATGGAATGCGATCGCTTGTTAGAAGGAACAAAAATGCAATTTGTATATTATCCCTGAGTAATAAGAGACTGGAAAGGGTCTGCTCATATAAGTATTTGGGTTTTGTGCTCGATGAACAACTGAATTTTAACAAGCATATATCTGATTTGTGCAAATTGGTGAACCATAAGCTATACTTGCTCTCATGTATGCGGAAATATCTAACCACAGAGGCTAGTTTAATGGTATTTAAGACAATGATTCTATCACTGATTGAATATGGTGATGTTATTTATAATGGAACTTCAATAACAAACATAAACAAGATTAATAGACTTTTTTATAGGGGTCTTCGAATTTGTAATGATAAAATGGATCCACCGTTAGGCAGAATTGATCTGTGTAAGGAAAGCAGGTTGGCACCACTAAATATTAGAAATGAAACCCACTTATTGCCTTTCATGCATAGAATAAAAAATAAAAATAATTTGTTAAAGAAGAAAGTACGAAATACTAGATTGCATACAGCACCAGTATTTGACTACTATAAACCAAATAACGAAAAGGCAAAATTGAACATTTTCTATCGTGGTGCCAGACTGTGGAATGATCTACCTTCTGACAAAAGGAATATGAATTTTAATGATTTTAGACTGTATGTGACCAACTCAATGAAAGAAACACTTAGGTAAATCCTATCGTTTTTCTTGATAATGTGAGTTCATTGTATTCCTTGTTTTCCACGTATTCATATTTGTATTTTAATGTCTTGAATTGATGGTAATTCTATTACTTGTTTTAAATCCAGTTAAGCATCGATGAGTTACCAGAATAATTTTGTCATAGTTTTATAATGTTGTGTGACTTCTATATCTTTACTGAGAGTCTAATTTTAGAAAATTGGACAATATTAATGTATTTACATCGAGCATGATATACATGCCAACAGGCAGTTAATGTAAGCAAGTGCATTTGCACTTATTATTTGTCTGTATAAATAAAGGATTTTTTTTAAAAAAACTCCCTTTCTAAAATTCCTGGGTCCCTTCCTGTATGCCCATTGAAATACGATACAAAAATGAAGCAATATATCCGTATCCTGCACTCATGTACATACATGTGCTACACATACATAACTGATGTGGCAAAAAGATGTGAAAATAGGGATACAGCTGTGCGGACACGTCTGCAACAACTCAACTGTTTGATCTATAGGGATCATCCCATCTTTAATTTTTTCATAAATATAACAAAACCATTAATATTTCTGAATGGACCACGAAATTAGAATGATATATGGTTTGTCTTCTTATGAACATTTTTACTATAAAAAGACATTTAAAGTTATATCAATTTTGATATTACTCTCGCTGGGCGATGGGTGACTTGGAGTATTGGCGTTGTCGTCCCCTGGCAACTGTCATATCTGACAAGTTTGATATTTTACCGGTGATTTTGCCAGCGATTTTGCCAGTGATCCCGTCGCCCGTCGCCAGTCGCCCAGAAATCACACAGGAATATGTCCCCTAAGCACCAGAATATATATTTGTGTTTTATAATACACATAAGACAAGTTTGTAAATTATCATATTCAATAAGCATATTCAATATACGTATCATATAGTATTCCAGCTCCTGGGCTGGTCATACTGCTGCAGAGACTGCCCAGGCAAGCAGCAACGTAACAAGAATGTTCTGCGACTGTACTTGTTTAATTGGTCTGAGACCTGACGAATTTTTACGTTACAATAACGTTATTTAAGGTAAGGTTTGGACTCACTGAAAAAGAATGTTATAATAACATTTTATTTTTGTAAAGTTGAGACCAAACTAATAAAGAATGTTATAATAACGTTATTGTAACGTGAAATAATGTTACAAGAATGTCACAACAACGTTTTAGTGTGACGTCGCAACGTTAGGTTCTAAAGACGTTTTTGGGTGCCCTCAAAAGAATGTAACAAGAACCAAACCAGGTCTAAACAGAACGTTGCTGCAACATTATTATAACGTCATATTCTTGCTTGGGTGTGGAGGGAGGACCTGATTCAAGATGCTACAAGATTCCCTGCAGTATTCCCATATCTATCGGGTTTTGCCAATTGGGTTTTGATTTAGGGCTTTCATATTTTCAGTCTGTTAGTGTTTTATGTTTAGTGCTTATCACAGATTTTCATCCATTCATTTCATGTGAGTTTTCAGTTCCATTGAGACTTGACTGTTTTGATTTACAGTTCCTGTTTAAATATAACGGGAGGTACCAGGTCGCCAATAGCTACAGTTATCTTCATTTGGCGATTGAAATCATGATATGGCTTTTCCTTTTAAATATAGAACTTTTAGCAAGACATCAAAAAATGCGACTAATATCGGAAATTGGCGTCTTTTTGGTTACTCAATTTGAAAGGTTAGGGTGACCCATGTTGATGTCATAATTATCGTGGATGGATCTGCTTATATACACTTTTTTCAGTTTACTTCAGTGTCAAGAGTTCCCATACATGTATTAAAGACCTTCATTTGTGTTTCAAATATGTTTTCTCCATTATTCTGTTTTTGAGTATTTATGGTTTGTATATGCTGAGATGTATAACTATTTTGTTCTTATTCTCCAGTTCATGATTTATGAATATCAATGTATCATTGTATTATATGAGTATTCCTTTTTTATTTAGATATGATTTTGGTTCCAATTGCACGGCATTACTTTCTATTTATTTCCACCTCCCCCTTCTACCTCCTAGCCAACTCCTTGCCCTACCCCGCCCCTACCTCCTCTCTGCCCGCCCTACCCCCTCCCTACCGACCCTCCCCCTACGCTCTCCCTGTCCTCCTGGAGTGGCCCTTTGAAGGCCCTATTACACTACATGACATGAGCTGTGATAAGGCTGCAATACGGCCGCGATATGATCATATCGTAGGCCCCTAGGATATCATTGATGTCGCATTAGTGTAATAGGGTATGTCGCAGTGGCTACGATACCAAAGTCGTGCGATATGGTTTTTATCGCAGAGAAAGTCGTGGGGGTCAAAGTCGTAGGTTATGTCTTAGACCACGACATTGATTCAACATGTTAAATATTGTCGTAGAGGTATAATAGAAATGTCTAGAATTGAAGTCCATGTTGTAGGTCTCATGTCGTAGAGGACATAAGTCTGCTCATAAACATAAGCCTGAAAACATCGTAGTAGTGTAATACCCTTACATGAGTCTCAGCTACGACATGGCCACGATATGACCACGACATGGCCACGACATGACAACAACTTGAACTCATAAAGTCGTACGATATCATGTCATGTCGTAAGCCATGTCATAGCCATGTCGTAGAACCCATGTCGTGTAGTGTAATACAGGCTTGAAGGTCCCATAAAACCCGGGAGGAGTAGTAAGAGGGAGCTGGGTTTTTAGGGGTTTTAGTGACCCCTACATTATTTTGTTCTCCCCCGCCCCCATTTACTAGAAAAATGATATGCTTCTGTTGATTATTCAAATAGCCTCCCCAGGAGATTTACCAAATAAACCTCCGCCGGATGTTTACCTGATGCGTATGTCAGAATATAAAAAAGAGGTATGGACTGTGAGCAGTATAAATTTTTACATAACACCAGGCCCCTATGTCCTGGATAAAGGATACAATGCACAGGGGACTCTGAGGGTAGCCTGTGCCTCACCACATCCCGCAGGCAACATTGCCCAGGTGACTTAACCTGCATTGCCCTTGCATAATAGATGAGATTCCAGACCACGCCACCTAGTGTGTAACCCAGCCCCAGAGGTGTAGGCCAGACAAGCCAGGTGTTATTTTCTCTTTGAGCATGTTTAAATTGGTGACTTTAAGCCACCTGCCATTTTGTATACATGCAAGGTAAAATGATGCTTTTACAATGGTTGGAGATTGCAGAACGTTCTCTTTTTATTGATATATAAATCATTACTCTCTATGTAAGCCTTGTATTTTATAATGATTTTTCAATATTAAAAGTTTTGATTTAATCGTTGGCCAATGGGAGAGCCCCTCGGACCCTTATCAGTAATATGTAATGGGCCTCCATCAATCAGGTGTCGCACTCCCCCCCACCACGTGGCTTTGTTTGTCAAACCTCCACTGGACCGTGACGGCCGTGCGAGGTCTGGAAAGGACTATATTATACCTACCCCCCCCCCCTCCCTCTCCTAAAGACAGACAACCTGGTCAGCCCAGTCATCCCCCATATAGAGAAGGGACTATCAATTTGACCATTTACTAATGTCACAACGCCAAACCAGCTGGAAAATTTCATACATGCCTAGGTAACCATCGTAGCCCTAACCCCTAAAGCAAAAAGCATAACAGGATGAGAGAATAACCCAACTGGTGAGTGTGTCACTTTTCTTTCTCTCTCTATCTCTATTTGTTGACTAGTAATATCCTTTGTCTGTTTACAAGAAGATTTTCTTCAGATAATGTATTGGTTAACATTTATCAAAGCAACTGTGGAATAGATTAGGTAATAGATTAATATGTGACATATATGTTCCTAAATCTGTCATTGGAAACCACAGTTTATCAAGAAATAAACCAATAAAACTTTCATGATTAGCTTGTAAATGCAAAATCTTTGCTTTAAATGGATTTATTAAGACATGAAAAATAAAAAAAAAGTCGAAGGGAGCAGGCCTTATCTTACTTTAGTAGGAGAATCTCGGCGCATATAAGCACTTCATAAAGTTGGCAGCACAGAGTATATTTCTTTCTTAACTTTTAATTAGAAATGAATTTCTTTCAAGACACATATTTTGAAACAGGCCTCTTATCACCCATCAGTATGTTGTATTAATATGTGCATGTATGATCTGAATTGCTGGGGAAATTGCGAGACAATTTGTGAAAAGATTTTATTATCTCATATCAATGCTGTCTGTGCATTATTAATTATTCTTTGATATGCTTCAAGTCATGTAATGTCACATAACCATTATTATTTCATTATTCTAAAGCTTCTGAATGCTGTAGACGCAGTTTCTAATTGGTGTAATGTATACAAGTTGTGTAACAATGAAGCTGAGTCAAAAACATGTACGTACGGTACAATAAATATGCTAATGAAAACATCAATTTTAAATTTTGAAATAAACAATTACTTTTTACATCATGTTTCTTGATATCAATATCTAGGAGTGACAATAGATGAATGCTTGACTGTGCGGCAACATCTGAATGTGTTGAAAGAGAACTTTGCAGTCAGAATATACAAGTTAAAATTAATGAAGAAATACCTAAGCATTAATACATCACTATTAGTTTACAAACAGGTGGTACTGCCAGTGATGGAGTATACAGACATTATTTTATTTAGATGTACTATCAGAGAAACTGCCATCTCTTAAACAGTACGTTTATGCTTAAGGATAAATAGTAGTTGTCCTGTTGCAACTGTTACCACTCAATAGTCTGATTGCCCAAAGTTTCAGGTTCACAAACCAAATTTAATATTGCATTTACATAGTCCGTATTATATTGGTTCAGAACTATGGCTTAGCCTCCAACTAATATAAAAAATATTGCTGAAAAAGGTTATTTTCAAGAAATTATCCGAAAAGTGGCTGAGAGAGAAGCATTGCTGGTGATCTCAGACACTTCGAAACATTCCCTGAACGAAAAACTAATTTCTATTCAGTATCATGAACTCATATGTACTCAGCTATAAAAAATCTTTATATAAAAAGCAACAATTAATTGAATATTGTAAAGTCACGCATACTTAGATAGTATATCAATAGATAAGTTCTAGTATATCATTAGATATGTTCTAGCATATAAATGTACATGTCATCATACATTTCCCATTCATGTACTTGTATTCAGCCAGTTATATTTCCCGATTGTACTGTCACCATACAAGTACCCAAGTATCTAGGTATAAGTTACAGAACAAGGCCGAGGTCTCATACAATTGATGACGTTTGAGTATTTCTTTAAGGTCACATAATTACATTGTACTGACGCGGATGGCCAGTCCATGTTTAAGCATTAAGGCGTGAGCTTTAGAAGCACACGTGCAAGCCATGTTTCACTTTGTCAGTAGTGAAATGGGGGAGGAGTCACGGTGTGACGTACTACTCTAAAAGAGCATGTTCCACTCTCAGTTAGTCAGAGTTCACTGTAACGCTGTGTGAGTAACATCCTGGAAAGGTTGGACCTTTAACCTGCAGTCTTGGTTCTGGATAGAGGCATAGAAATTGTGTAAGAGCGCGGGAGCATTGACTGAATGTGTTTGAGGGGATTCCTACCTCGGGACTGATCGTGGTCAATCAAGTTCTTGTCACAAAACAACTATACACTGGATAATAAACAACAATATCCTTTCACACGAGTGTTCATGTCTTACATGATGTGGGAACTATGATTATGTATTGGACGACAGCAGTCGACGAGGAGGAGGCTGCGTACGGAGCTAGTTATTATCTATAACTTAATTACAACAATTTACCCACACTACAAATAACAGATAATTAACCTCTATAGTTCAACATGATGACTAAATAGGTTTCTTGTAAATTGATATATTATTAGAATTTTGTTTTATATTAATAGTAACAAATCTCATAAACTCATGATGACTTCATATCTAATACAAGGGAGTTTCAGATGCCACAACGCATCTCGATATGTCACCGTATCTCAAATCTATCTAACCATATATCAGGGTACAAGCATATAGTTTGATGGTCAAAGTTAAATGTTATAATACTGCCGTACTTGTCCCAAGATAACCCATATCAGACTATTAGTCACTGTACTGGCCTGAGAGACCTCAGTTATCTAATGTCTGGTGACACTGTATTTGATGTGGGAGTATGGTGACAGGGAAAATGCTATTGTTATATGAAATACATACTTAAACTGAAATGTTGTACTGTTATAATTGTCTGTACTCTCACCTACATTAAAGATCATTGTCAAATGTATGTGGTTAAATAAAAAAAAAAAAAAAAATAACAGATTGTGCGTGACTTAAGAGGGATATATTCAATCTACCAATATGGATTTTTCCTACATACTTTATCTAAATTAGTGCACACTTTATGGGCCTATTCTTTGATTTGTGAGTAATATTTTTGGGCAAAATGTTACAGATGTTTAAGCAGAATGCAATTCACTGTTTACAGCAGAGGAGGAGCAGTCATCTCTGGACAAAATGGAGGATGTCACCAATGAGACTAGAGATAGCAGCTTAGGTTTTCACGCTATTACTCATAGGTTTAAGGAGAATACCACAGCTCATGGAATACCACATGTATCCAATGCTAAAGGTAAGGATTGATTCAGAGATCAAGGGGGGCCCAAAATACTTTCATGAATATTCATGGCAATGGGTTTAGGCTTTACAACCCTGAAGCCCCATACCCACTAGATGATTTTATGATTGATGGAAAACAGGCAACTGGGAGAATCACCGGTAAGGTAGTTGGGTGGCTGGGATATCAAGCAAGTTTGATATTTTACTGGCAATTTTAATTGCAATCCTGTTCCCCATTGCAAGTCACCCAGCACACATACCATACCCATGAGGAATCACCCAACAACTGCTCCGTCTCATAAGCCAACCCTCACAACAGCGAGAGCACAGCGAGGACTTAGATATGGGTCTCACAACAGCGATATCCTTCAGGTTTTCAATGTGCCAACCCTCGCAACAGTGATTGTTTTGTACGAACTTTGAACACAGTTAATTTATTGACAAATACATTTTCACTATTTGCATTCTGTATATTTAATAAGCTTGAGGATATATCTATTGATCTCTGAAAACAGAATTAAATTAAGGATCCCAAAATGTCCCCCCGGGAAACTTAAATAAAGGGTGTGCCAACCCTTGCAACAGCGAGGAAAGTTGGGTTCCATCGCTGTTGAACAGGGAGGGGTCTCGCTGTGGTGGACAACTGTCGCAACAGTGAGGAGATTGTTCAACTGACCACTGGTGACTAGGTGATTTGTCTGTAGACACTTATGAAGCATGAAATTAATCTTAGTGTGACATCTACATTTCTGATAGAGCTTTGAGTTATCATTTTCTAAAATCTAGATAACAAGTCATTGAAATTATGCATACCATCCAAACAAAATCAAAAAGTATAATCTAATTGAAAATTCTGAAGTTCCCACTGAATATAGCTTTCTGTCAAGTCTATAGCTTGACATATCTAAAAAAAAACTTTGTCCAAGGGACATATCATTTATGAGAATGTGTTCTGTTAAAGTAATGATTCTATAGCAAACTGTATGTTACTTTCAGGGAAATTAAAAAAGGTGTTCTGGACAAGTATTTCTCTTATCGCAACAGCAGGTCTCATCTGGAATTTTTATTCACTTTTGACCAAATATATTGCTTTTGAGGTCAACGTAAAGGTAGGTTTCATGTGACTTATTTGTATGTGTAATATACAAAATATGCTAATGATATTATTGATGATGAAATCACCAAATTAAGGGTCTATTAAGGTAAATCTTGAATGGTCTAGGTCAATAACTGCAAATAAAATTTACTCACTACAATAAAACTATAAATACTCATATTATGAACATTTTATTTCCACTGGCTGCTCTCTTTCAAAAGTTTTAATTAAAAAAAAAACATTTTGGAAATTTTGTCATTTTGAAACAGTGGTGCCACCTATATGTAGTTTTTAGGTTGTCCTGTGACAACATTGTGAATGTTCTATTGTGACATCATTGTGAAAATGATGTCACAATGTAGTCTAGTAATGTTGTGTTCACATTGCGGCACTATGCTGCACCCTGAGATTGTGGCCATGTTTCTAGTATGTAATTCTATAATGTAACCAATTTACAACTAAAACACAACATTGTATTTAAGTCACGTGTTTGCTTGGCTTTTTCTACCCATTTAGATGAGGGTGATTTCTTCAATATCTTAAGTTGAATATTTCTGGCATATCTATATGGCTATACATAAGGTAGCATATCAATTATATTCTATGGAAATGCGGTATCCAGAAAAATATGCATGGTCATACTATAGGAATTCTACATAGAATTTCATATGGGTCTCTCTGATCAAAACATTTTCTGTAAAAGAAACTTGAAAAGACTTTTGTCCAGTATTATATAATTCTGTGCAAAAGAAGAATGAATTGCTTGTATTTACAATTATAGCAGTAATTACTCAGTGTATTCTACTACACCATTTTTTGCCAAATATCCTACCTGTAAGAATCAGCTATGAAACTAATGAAAAGGTTTGGCACTTTATTGTGGAATCTGGATACACAATATCAGAATGTAATATAGATGCATGTTTGGATTTCAGGTGAAAATAGAGTCAAACCGTTCCCTGACTTTTCCAGCTGTCACAGTTTGTAACCACAGCCCAATGAAACTCAGCAAGTTAAATGCCAACCCAGATCTCAAGGTTCATGTAGATGCATTTGTAGCAGGGAAAAGAAAAAAACGGGACATCTCAGAGTATACAGGTAATTTCTTTGGTCTCTCGTGAAATTATTCTGGCTCATAAATAAAGAGAGGGGCCAGTGAAAAATGAAATGTGCTTTATTCCACTGTTATATATTACATTGAATGCTATTATGATGAAACCTAAAGTTCCAGTTTCCAATATTAAATTATTATGTGATAAATTTGATAGGTAAACTGACAACATCATGATCCTGCTGTTCACAATCAGAGGACGTATCTGTCTGTGACGTCACAGGCAGATGACAGTTGAATTCAAATTTAGAATATAAAATGTGCAAAGAAAACTTTTATTTACATTTTTTTTTCCAGGAATCAGTGTTATTTGCTGAGCAAACATTATAAGACTCATTACAAATATTAAAAAAAATTGAATTTTGATATTTCTCAGTTTTTGTGATTTTCCTTTCTTTTAAACTGCGACGTCACAGACAGATGAATGCACTGTGCAAGCTGCACCAGGTGCAAGAAGGGTGACTACAAAGAGATACAGGAAAACCTGAATAAAATCTAAAGTTTTAGAAATAGATATTAAAAAATTGGCATGGTAATTACTTGGGTGGTATGGATTGTTATGCTATAAGAATTCGCAATCACTGGCCCCTCCCTTTAAGACCTTACTATGATCTAAAAAAATGGCCTAATCAATTTTCGCTTCCATGGATAGCTGATATACAGTATTTCAAGGACATGCAGCTTAATTTTGACTGATTTTGTTGACAAAATCCCAAGAAAAACTATGGAAAATCAACAAATAATTGTTATATATCCATATACCATGCATGAATGAATTTTCAAACTATTCAGGAAATATTAATGTATATGGATACTAATTCAAAAGATAATGATGGCTAGTGTTTCCAAATTTTAATCTACAGATGATTCAATTTATGAAAAAGACATATACTAAATTAGCCATAGGTCTTCTTGACATATTACCCTGCATGCATACTGTTTATGGCTAACATGCAGGTAAAAATCACAAAACTGGCTATCCATGGTTGGGAGAATTCAATGACGCAGAATTTCCTTAAAGTATGTTTGAAGTGAATGTCAAAGCACTATTACACATGTCAAAGACCCGGCTCCACTGCCCGACGATCGAGTTGAGTTGAGTTGAGTTGGGCTCAGTCCTTCAGCGGATCTGGGATTACGACGGGAGTCTTAGTAGTTTTCTAAGACTATCCAGTCGGGTCTTAAATCTTGAGATGTCAAAGATGTAAGACTGGATAGTCGGGTCTTAGGGGGGAGAGTAGTAGATATGTAGTTTTGGTTTGTTGCCTTCTAACTACGACAGTTGAGTCGTAGCCTATGGCATGGTACAGCTTCTTTGCTATGACTAGACAGTCATAGGCCCTGGTGCCATCAGAAGCTACGACAGTTGAGTTGAGTTTAGTTGGTCAATGGAGTCGGGGATTAAGGGCCATGTATGCTCAGCCTCACTGGCATCCACCCTCCTTCTATGGCCAAGAGTTTTATGAACATTATTTCATTATTTCATTTTTTTCTTTTAATTCAAGAGTTATATCGCCAATGGTGCTGACTGCTAACTCGTGGATGTTTATGTTGAAAATCGGGTCTGGGGTATTATGTTGGTTGTTCAGTGTAATTGAGTATTTCAGGCAGTTTTGATTTGGGTCCCAAGGTACCTCGGGTGTTGGGATGTGCACAACAAAATTGGAGGGGGGAGTGTCGGATTCACTGTTCCATTCTTGTGTCTTAATTCATGTTTTACTGTTGCATGCAAGTGGTTGACCATGGAGGTTCAGGTCTTAACATGGTAGCCCTCAAGGCACCTTCCCAGGACCCACCGGGTGTTACTATAGACCAGTCCTTTTTTGTTATGCATTGCTGGCATGATACAGAGGTCAGACATAATTGCACTTTTTGCAGAGTCAGGCACTGACACAAATCTGAGCGAATGGGTTAGTACTTGTGTTTTCTAAGTTAATAAAGTGTTGATAAATGAAGATGAATTATCATTTTCTCTCAATTAGGTAATTACCTCCATTTTAGGTAAACCAAAATATAGAATGTTTTTGTGATTCTAGGGTTGGACTTTGTAAGCAAAGCTGAAGGGCTTGAACACTGTTCCCTATGGATAAATGCCATTTTTGCTTTCCAGTCCTACAGCTACATATTTAACATCATATTGAAAGTAAAAACTTATAAAGTTTACTTTTGGATAATACTACTAGGAAAATTACCATGATTCCAGTATGATGAAAGTCTTTCTAAAATGCTGATATCATAGAAATAAGGGGTGGGTTAGCTGGCAAAGTGGACAGGTCAGCAGGTGCTTGAGTCACCTATGTCCCCCTATCCCTGTCAGGACCCTCCATGGGAAAACAAACATGCCATAGTCATTTCCTTCTCAAGCATAAGACAATGACAGATGAGATGTTCACAGTTGAATGCCTTGAAGGACAATGCTTTATTTCAGGCTAACAGTCAGCATACAGGTAAATGCTGATTGGCTAAAACATATCACATAACAGATCCACTATAATTATTGTGTTTACCTGATACATGTTGAGCTTTGTATAAATCTCGACTATTTTTGTACTTTTTGTGGTATTTTACTTTTCAAGTCAATTTTTTGAGTATCTTTCATTTTTCGAGTATTGACATCATTCAAGCTCTGATTCCTTTATTCATATATTTTCCTAATTCAAGTTTCTTCTGAGTATCCTAAGACACTTCTTAAAATTGCAAATTATTACAATGACCTCTGAATTTGAGGACTGCCTTGAATTTTTTATTTTAACATTTTTCAATTGTTTCCTTAGATCAGGAGAAACAAATAGTTAAAAGCCTAAGTTCCCGAGGTAAGTAACATAAAATCTCTTGTTATCCATAATTTAACAAAATCCCAACTGATCTACTTCTAATGCACTTTTTATATACCTAGAAGCTAATTCTCATTTCACTGCTAAAATTATCTTGTTGCTATGTTAATTGAGTAAAAAATGGTAACAAATAGATGGTATTGTGGAAAATTAATCTTTATTTGCGACCCGCTCTGCCATTTTGGGCCTTTTTGACAGAGCTGGTAAATGTAGAATAAGTCTCAGGTTTTCTATACATGTAAACGACTCTAAGATATTCCAAGAAGAAGCTGAGCTGTGAACTTCCAAACATGATACTGTCAGGCACCTTAAATCTATCAAAATACAATATAATTGATATCAACATAATAATAATGTCATGGATATCATAAGATAGAACCCAATATTACTTTCTACTTGAAATACAATAAAGTAATAACCAATCAGTGATTCTAGAGAACCTATTATAGGCAATACCATAGGAACTTATATTGACATCTGCTGAGAATTGCATGAATATAGAAATAGACATCATAATATAGGAAGTACAACTAATTTTATTAAATATTACAAGCTTTATTACTGCAAAAGTTATTTGACATTTACTGTACTATTTTCTGCAACGGTCTATGCAGAAGCAAATTGTTGTTTAAGCACAGGTTCTGTTGTCAACCAAGTAGAACTGCTCATTATCAGGATGCTGTGATTTATTCACTACTTCGAGTTATAACAGTGGAGGTGCATCATAAGTGGGGACCACACTGAGAGCTGCACTGAGTGACTTTTATAATGCAGGTGATAAGGGAGGCGATTTTGCACCGACTTTTGACCAATACAAAAATAGGTTTGACATAATTAATAATGATTATTTTTGTCAAATATATCATTTATCAACTTTTACTGACACTAAGGGAACCTTTATGCAAAGATATATTTCTAAATTTGTGGAAAATGCATGAAAAGAAAATCAGTAAGCACTTTGTCGAGTCGTGGATCACTAGCCTAAAAGTCAATTGTTGGGTCAGTCACCAACCTTGAAATACCTAATCTCATTTTGAGGATTTAGTCAGCCAACTAAGACCAAAAATATCAGATATGTCTAATTTTGGGTGTTTTCATTGATTAACTGTAGGCCCTTGTGCAACAACTTTTTTGTTTAGTTGACCCACCAATTCACTTTCAGAAGCTCAGTGGGAACCCAACTTAAATCATCACTTGTCAATGATGACTATGAAGCATTGAGTGATAGTCTAGTCTTTGCCACTAGACTAATCCTCCTTTCATTCTATCCAACATTTAGCAGACTGCTTTATTTCCTGCAACAATTGTCCATAATTTTGTTTTCTTTCCTTAGATCGAGAGTCCCATGGCCTTGAACCACAAAACTTCACAAGTAAGAACTATGCTATATTCTAAATTGGGTGACATGTCAAGCAATGCTATGCCAGCCGATAACCTTTCATCAAGCAATATTGTTTCATAGCTAAGGCTTCTGAGTTCAAAAATGTTTGAGCAATAATTGTGAACAAATTCATGTAATATAAAAACCCAGCATTCCCCTGGTCCATGGTTCCGTAGCTTATGCCATCCTAATACTTATGACACTCTGTTTCCATAAGTTTCATAACTTGTTTAATTGATCATAAGACCATATAACATTGGTTCAACAGTGACTTCTTTTTTACAATGAATATTTCATGAGGGACTCTTTTGCCCCTTACCACCACAATAATAAGAAAACAATACCATCCTACTTTATGGTGAGGGTGCACTTGATATTTCTTTCACTCGCAGGTGGAGCCAATGTTTCTTATGAACATTGTGTACAATTTATAGCAAACATAAGGTCATTTCAATACATGTTTCACAATAAACTTAAAAACAAAGCATAAATGTCACAAGTAAAAGAATGCTGCACCTGCGAGTGAACGAAAAATAGTAAAAATTTCTGGTTCTAATGAATGGAATGGAATTCTGTAAATTGAAATAACAAGGAGATATTAGAGAAAAAACAGTAAAAGTTACAGTTCTTTGAGGGCATTCTAAATATAGAAAAAAAATTGTTGAATTACGAAAATAACTGCAAATAATTTATTAAGCAACAACGAAATGTTTCGCTATTTAATTCATTTTCGTTGTTACGCAACCCATTGTGCAACAGGCCACTGAAGGTATACATACTGGTTCTATGTTACATCATCTTGCAGATCAAATTTCACGCTTTCAATTGCTACAGAATATATATGATGCTGTAGTAGATTTGCCAATACCGGAAAGAATGAATCTTGGGTATGACTTAAAGGACATGATCCTAGGTTGTACATTCAACGGACGTTATTGTAACTGAACGTAAGTATATGCATACAAAAATGTATAGGTGAGGTTGGGTTTACATAATGAAAATAAAGGCTCTCCATCTACTTTTTTGCCACTGCAAGTAATTTGCATTTGAGAAACAATATGCTGGTATCCCACACCCGGGCATTTCTTAGAAAACTTATACAAAAAATCATTTGCAGTTGTTTTATGGTGGGTCTTGCTTTGGGCCACAGCAGTATTCTACTATGCGGTGGGGTATCTGACAGGTCATATCTGTTTTTAATTACAAACTTTGTGGTTGCTTTCTGCATGTCAGCGGAAAGCATCTGTCACGCCTACACATCTGTTGACAATCTTGAATAGTGGTGTGGTGGCAATAAGCTGTGCAAGTACATCTCTTATTTGCATTTTCTCTTTCGCTTGAATTTCACATTTCTAAAACTTCGCAAACAAACTTTAGACCTTTTCAATTCAATATTACATCCCATTTCAATTTGCCTGTACCTTACATTATACAATATAGAATCTGATGCTATTTCATTTTTAACTGTTGAATATCATAATACTTATATATCTTGTCAATTGATAAATAACTATGAATATTGTAACCAATATATGGTAATATTGTCTCTTTGTTAATGCAATTTGGAATATTAGTTGTTATACAACACTACATTTTTCCTAACTGATAAATCCTGTAGTTTATTTTTCTTATTACTTAGTATCCATAAATTCTCCAAATCAGAGCTTGTCATTGATTACTATGCCTAAATAATTATATGAGCTGACATTTTATATACCTGTGTCTCCAATGCAAGTCATAAAGTATGTATTATTGAGTCACATGACAATCTATTGCTTTGTTTTAGATGTTTTGTTTTAGACACATTCATACTTAACCTATCGAGTGCACACCATCTATTTATTACACATAAAACATATTGACTATATACACATGCTTTAGAGACAGTTGCTCCCATATTTTATTGTGCTATCTGCATTATAGGGTTAAACGGGCTGTACAGCCTAACAATTCACACCCAGGTTGTTAAATTATACAATAAACAAAAAAGGGATTTTGATTTATAAAGTTATCTCTTAATGGTTTTAATGCAGTTTCGTCTAGCCCATACAGCTCCAGCTTTTTACAAAAACTTCATGATCCAGCAGATAAAATGCCTTCTGATAATCTACAACCACAGAACTAGAAAAGTTCATCATATCATAACATTCATAAAGATATTGGACATATTCAAAATTGTGTTGGACTCACTCACATTCTTTTGAAACGCATGTTAGTTGTCATATGATAAACCATCAAAATAATAAATCAATTGACCATAGAACTAACAACATGCATTCAATTGTGTATAAAAATTTCACTCAAACCATATATGATACATGTAGAAAACACTGAAAACGAGGAGATGTTTAAACAATCGTCAACATAGACCTCCCCCTTATGCTCCATTTGTTGCATGTGAGGTTCAGAGAGATTGCTTTCTAATAGTTATTGCTTATCTGAATAGTTATGCCAGACTTGACCCAATGCAGCTACTGCAAAATACAAACAATGATTTAGAGGCTTTGTGGTAATACATCAGTCAAATGTTCAGGGTAATTCATTGCCTAAAATTACTAATTTCATGTCCATCCCACAATTTATGAACTATTATAACTTATGTATAGGTCTATGATATCAAATACTGTAGATATATATATATATTCATGTATATATTTATGTGTATATGCATGCACATTTCATTGTACACAGGCATAGATAAGGCCAGAGAGAGTTCTTTGAGAAATTCTCTAATTAACAGTATTACTGTAACAGCTCAAACTTGAGAAACCCTCTAAGTGGTACTTAAATTGATATCAATACATTCCTATTGTTGTGAATTTAATTAAGACTAACATTTGAAATTTTGATTGGATTCCAGCTCTGACTTTTATCAATTTTATGACATAACATATGGAAATTGTTTCACATATAATTGGGGGAAGGAAACAGACTATATTGTAACTTCCCACAAGCCTGGGAAACATTATGGTAGGTTTTTAGTTTATCTATAATGATTTTAGCATGAACAAGTATCAACTAGGTCAAAATCATGTGCTAGACTATAAACAATGTCAATCTCATATCTGACCAAGAAGCACACTACGTTTGCCTTTAACTGCCCCTACAATGTGTGACATTCCTAACTTGACATGTATTCCTTAATTCTAGGAATTAATGTTAGTGCATTGACACCATCCTTTTTCCTATGCAGCTATAATTTAAAAGATCTTATAATCAACTTTCATACAATATGTTGATGTCCTTTTCTATTAGGGTTGTCCTTTACATTCAATGTGGATCAGGATCAGTATGTAGGAGACTTTTCATCAGCTGCCGGTCTCCGGGTTGTGGTCCACCCACAGTCGAACATGCCTTTCCCATCAGACGAGGGGATTTCTGTATCTCCAGGAGAGCTCACCTATGTGGGTGTACGGAAGGTGAGTTCCCATCAATTAATGACCTCAAAATAGCTAACATCAGCAGGTTTAAGGGGCAGATTTGAATTTCAAGGGGCACAAGTGATAATTTGTGTCTAACCATTAAAGAAATAAACAAAACTGGACGAGTATGGAGATACAGGATGGCGGATCACCCTTGGCAGGAAGGCAGATTAGTACGAGTGTGGAGCACGAGTGCGGAGCACAAGTACTAATTTATTCGACTGGCCGCATTCATTTGGATCTTTTTTCTACGGGGGACTACAATTGCCCAGAGTGATGTGGCTCAATGACCTACTTTCCGTTTGAACAAGCCGACGGTTATTGCGCGAAGACCCGGTAAATGCACCTCAAGATTTCTCCATTTTATGGTGAAAATACTGATCCTACGAGGTAATCCTACGTGTTGTAAAGAGATAAGATACCCTTGATCTACAAGGGTGTGGGAAATTTATGTGTCATCGCCTGAATATGGAGTTATTCAGCCTAGAAGATTGGATATTTTACTCGCCAACATCACGTTTTTGAGGCACCTGACGACTTTTGGCACTACAACATTTTAGAATAAAAGTGGGGCTTCTGATGATTGTGGATTTGTTATATTTTACAGGTTCAGACTACAAAATTGGGTGGACTCTATGGAGACTGTTACACATCTGATGTAGATGCGTACCAAAAAGATGTGTATGCTGAAGTATATGGTGTTAGTTACACAGCTAAGGTATGTTACTTACCTCTTCTTCATGGTCCAAGAGCAGGCATAGTCAGGAAGCTTCAAAATTTATTGACACTATTGAAGAATGCTAGGACAACTATGAACATTATCATACTTGAAATTAATGAAAACAAGTTTAAGGACCTTAACGTTTTCCTTAGGTATTAATACCACCTTTGTCAGTTCTTCAAAGTATGTCCCAATGTAAAACTACTAAATTCAGAAGCTTCAACTACTGTTTCTGATATTATAGGCATAAGGTTTCATTATTATTTTAGATGATACTCATTTTTCTTTATATCTTTTTAAATGCCCCTCTGACAGGCTTGCTATCTAACCTGCTTGCAAAAAGCAATGATTGATGGGTGTGGATGTGGTGATGGGGCGTACCCTGTTCAGGGAACAGCCTTCGGAAATTTAGAAGAAAAAAATGTAACAGCCTGCAAAAGAAAATATATGACTCAAAGTAAGTGAGTTCTGATTATCCTTTACACTTGGATTTTGTATGAAATCCTTGATACTTGGAGTTTTTATGAAAGCCTGCTATTTAAGAACTATTCAATATATATCATCCAATTATGGGGTGCTGCTGTTTTATGAAAGAATAGAAAATTGTCTTTAAAAAAGTACTTCAGAATAGTCAATATTCTTCAAGAGTTTATAAATGCAATAGATTATGGGTGCATGGGTAATAAAGTGTTAAAGTAGTTCATAATATATGACGCAATCAGACGAATGAGTTGCATGTTGCAGGAATCTGAATTTGAGTTTATAAGATTGTTTACCTCAACAAGAGCTTCATTTTGATACCAATATTGTGTTTCTATAATAAGCCCATCCCAGTATACAT
This sequence comes from Lepidonotus clava, assembly GCA_936440205.1. Taxonomy (NCBI): domain Eukaryota; kingdom Metazoa; phylum Annelida; class Polychaeta; order Phyllodocida; family Polynoidae; genus Lepidonotus; species Lepidonotus clava. Next base: position 49,957,903 of record OW387143.1, on the reverse strand, counting down.
GAACATCAAATTTTACCATGAAAATACATAGCAATTTCTTTCTGATTTAATCCCCAAAGATAGAAGTGTGAAACTTAATGCACCAAGGTGGTTTGGTTGACAAATTGCTCCTAACATTTGTAAAATACAGCTTTGTATATTTGCCTTTTTCCCATAGGAACCAATGTTAAAGCCTGTCAGACCAATCTATAATGTCCAACCCTATTTTCCCTAAAATCCAGCATTTTGATTGGCTGGAAAACTTTCAAATCTGTTAATTGGTAAAAACTAAGAAATCATAATGTTTTATCAGTACTTGGTGAAATAGAAAAACATCATTCTTAGTTATTCCAGTAATCCCAGCATTTAGAGACAAGGATCGTTTATACCCTAATTTTGTCCAACCCTCATCTAACCCTCAGATATACCCAATGTGGGATGGGCTTATTGTTTACTCACCTCTTCAATTATAGGGGCAGAGTTACCTTTTCCCTATATGCTGTAGGGAGGAAACTTGATTCTGAGAAAAATGTGGATGAAGTTTTTCTTAGCATTTTTCAGTATACAAGGTCTGAGTTCTTTTAATACCTATAGAAGTTTTTATCCCATCAATTTGAGACTCAGAGCATATATTTTAAACTAGTCTAACTACAAAATACTCTGAAATCGTGTTTCAATAATGAAAACTTTAACCATACCAGCATTGTGAACATAGGGGGCATTTTAAGTAATTCTGCTGCCTAGTGCCAGGGGGAGCCTTGTTACTTTGGAGTACGGTTGTATGTTGACTGTTTGAATATACCACCTTTAAGAAGAACCTGGACTTTGTCTCTTCATTTAACATAACAAACATTTACGGAGAAGTACTGGCGACTATATGACACTCTGTTCCACTGGCTGATGGCAGGCATCTTGTTAATACTGCCGATGAAAACAAAGCATATTAAACTTACACCTGGACATGGAATAAGCATTGACTTAACAGGTTGAATGGGAACATGTCATTGTATGGTTGGTGTTCTACAGCCATGTAGTGAAAATAGTGTACATGCTAATAAGTTACAGCAGAACACAGTCTTAGGTACTAGGTCAGCTACAAATTATTAACTGTAGAGATAGAGCAGGGTGTCCAGGCAGACATTTTGACCCCAATGGTACAGTGGTTGCATTGGTGCTGCCTATCACCTTTGCCCTTTGGCCCCTTCATCCATTCAACAACCATGCTGAGGTGCCAGTACAGGCCCTGGTAACACCCACCAGGAGCATATCCTTCTCCCCTGAAAAGGAAATCTGACACAATAGTAATGTACGAGTGAGTGACTTTGGGGAAAAAAAGAATTATGAGAACTGCAATGCAGGTCTATCTTCATGGTTGCCGAGGCTACTAGGCTTAAAATCATCCATGATGTAAAGTAAACATCAAATGCACTTCATAGAATGAAAGTTACAGCCTCTGGATGGTCATACAGGTATTGTAGATGCATAACTGTCTGTGTTAGATATAGAAAAATAGCATGGTGTTCGGTCACACCTGCAGTCAGATGGGCCACCTCCTGCCATTTGTCTAGATGCTCTGCCGGCGTGAAGTGCACCGAACACAGGCCATCCTTGTGGTACTTGTGCACAAAGGTAGAGAGTAAATCACTTTGCTCATGAAATTAGTTGTATAGAGATATAATGAAGAGAACATCACCAGTTGTAAATAAGGAAATTAAAGAAAGTATTCCAAATTACAGGAATTGTTACATCATATAGTATAAAAGTAGCATGAGCTGCTGGTATGTGTAAATATACTTGTCGCGCAATAGCAGACAGGGTGCATCTCCCAGCGAGTGTCTATGCTCGGGGAAAATCAATACCAGACTGCTACATATTGAGTAAAACCTCTGGGAACAGCGGAGAGCACTATTACATTTGGACATACACGAGTCTTGAGGATTCGAAGGGGTTTAGATAGCTAGATGTAGAAATGACATCTGGTGACTGTTGGAGGAATTACTGTGTTGAGAGTAATAAGACTCTTAGGAGAAAGCTTACTCTTCATCAATTTTACTTGTGACTCTAGGAATATTAACCATCATTGCACTGGCTCTGTACGCATACAATTCATCCACCGAATAAACCTGACTTACAGCCAAGCGTTGTTCGCGTCGTGGAAATGAGTGCCCATCTCATGAACTTACCTACCACTTGACTAGCATATACGAAAGCGAGTAACAAAGGCAGAAGCATTAAACATCATAAACAGTTCCCCAATTATTAATCAACCATAAAACTGCAACAAGCGTTCACTTGCACGAGCACCTAAACATGACAAAAGTCGACATTAGTGTCTTGAACATGTGGAGGGACCTTCTAAGATTGAATTTGGTTCATTTAGATGTCTGCTAAGAACTTTAAGTTAGGCCTTAAAGGTAATGGGGTGCGTTCAGGGCGCCACCTGGGAGGTGTATTAAGAACTAGAAAAAAAATCTGATTTTAAGCCAACTTCAATGCTATCTTAGGTTTGTTGACACTTAGAAAAATACAATGCAAAAGTTTTTTCTTTGAATCAAGTAATGTTTCCTAGTATTATCCAAGCAAATAGTGCTCAAATACCCCCATTTTTAGGTTTATTCACTATAACTAATCTCACAAACGGTAAATGTTCTTTATTTTTTTCTAAAATTTGTATAATTGCCTATTCTTGTTGTACACTGAGGTTGGTGGGAATTGCACTGGTAGTTTTTGTATGATTTTACAAAGACCCATTTTTCCCATAGAAACCAATGGTAAAGGCAATTTTCTTAATTAGGCTGTAACTTCTTTCACAAACGGTAAAAGATCAAAATTTCAGTTTCAATTTACTCCTATAGATAAAAGCTTTGATCAAAAAAAGATATCTAAGAAATTTGACTGGTCAATAAAAATCAGGTTGAACACGCCCAAGTACCTTTAAAGAACAGAACAATTGATGCCGTCAGTAGTATACAGGAGAGATGCCATTAAGTAGGTCACCATGGCATCCTGTCAGAATTTGCTGATTTTGAACTACAAAAGAGCCAGAATCATCAAAATAACTATGGCATATATTAGAAAACATGTTTGGGCAACTTTTGATGGCAGGACCGGTCTAACTGTCAGGTTTGAAAGAGACACAACTTGGACTGACTTAATTGTAAGTCACATACAAGCATGACCTGCCTAGAATTTCACAAGTTTTGATCTCCTGCTGCAGTAGATGTTCTGTCTGATCTGGAATACTCAGAAGCTCATCCTCATTGTACTTTGGATCCTTTTGAATGTACCCTAATAGTAGGGCATCATGTGTCATTCCGTGTGACTTTTGTGATGAAATTATGACACATATCTAGTTATGTTGGAGGGACCCTCAGGTACTAGAAAATGGTTGGTGGCAGTCTGGGATATTGCTCTGGTTGCCATGGCAACCATTTGAAGTGAAAAATGGGGGAAAATCAGAAATATGGTATTTTCATTTTTCTCAGGTATATAATTAAATTAAAGCAGGAATCTAACTTTGGAATCATAAAGGGGCATTGGGGCCCTAATATCTAACATGGTTTCTGTTTAAATCTGAAGGTCGTTTCAAGGTCAAAACCCAAGGTCAAGGTCATTTTTTGGCCTTTTTTTCTCTTAGACTTGATGACGTTCCATTCCACAGCGAGGGATATGAACAGAAAGGGACATATTATAGTGAAGATGAAAGCCAAGGTCAAGACCTTTAATTTGATACCTCTCTGATGTCTCTAGCAATAGTAGAAGTATCAGAATCTCTACTGCGAAAGAGGTATGTTCCCCATCTGACTGGGCTTTTCATAGGCCAGATGACCTTGGTTACCATAATGTATGGTGTCATAATGCACTCATCAATAGTGGTTTTCATGCCACAGCTTTGTTAATGTCTAAGATAGAAATGCAACCAAGGTATCAAATTGAAGCATTAAATTAGTGCTATCACCTGAACAAGTTAGATTTGATTTTGGGGTGAGATGGTTGCCATGGTAACCAGAACAATTATGAAAAATGCCAATTTTTTCCCAATTTTTCGACTGAATGCCGGATATCTTCACTGCTTATTAAGATAGCAATGCAACCAGGGTGTCAAATTGAAGTATTTGATGAGTGCTATTGTAAGGAAGTGCAAAATTAGATGTTAGAGTGAGTTGGTTGCCATGGTAACCAGAACAATAATGAAAAACGCCAATTTTTTCCCCATTTTTCTTCTGAATGCCCCATATCTTCATGGCCTATTAAGATAGCAAAGCAACCAGGGTGTCAAATTGAAGCATTTGATGGGTGCTATTGCAAGGAAGTGCAAAATTTGATTTTAGAGTGAGTTGGTTGCCATGGTAACCAGAACAATAATGAAAAATGCCAATTTTTTCCCCATTTTTCTTCTGAATGCCCTGTATCTTCACGGCTTATTAAGATAGCAATGCAACCAGGGTGTCAAATTGAAGTATTGGATGAGTGCTATTGCAAGAAAGTGCAAAATTTGATCTTAGAGTGAGTTGGTTGCCATAGTAACCAGAACAATTATGAAAAATGCCAATTTTTTCCTGTTTTTTTCTTCTAAATGCCCCATATCTTCACGGCTTATTAAGATAGCAATGCAACCAGGGTGTCAATTTGAAGTTTTTGATGATTGATATTGCAAGAAAGTGCAAAGTTTGATTTTAGAGCGAGTTGGTTGCCATGGTTACCACATTTGTTGTTAAAAATAGCCGTTTTCTCCATATTTTCTTTAGAATGTATGATATCATCACTGCTTATTACAATAGCAATGCAACCAGGGTGTCAAATTGAAGTATTTAATTAGTGCTATTGCATGGAAGAACTAAATTTGATTTCAGAGTCAGTTGGTTACCATAGTTACCAGATTTCTTTGAATAAAAAAGGCACATTGTCCCTGTTTTTCTTCTTAATGTACTATTTCGTCACTTCTTACTAAGATAGAAAAAGAGGTAAAGTTTCAAATTGAAGCATTCAATTTGGGCTGCCATATGGACATGCTATATTTATTTAAGAGTCAATCTTTATTTTCAGTAAATTTAACTTGACTTTGCTATTTGTAAAATGTTTCCCCCCCAAAAATTAGAGGAATATTAGGGCATTAGCACAGAAAGGATGCTCCAAGGGGGTTATATCTTAAACTCTACAGCTAATTTTAAAGAAGATATGGGTAGATTTGTATAAAATAGGGATGAAAATGTCTTAAACCAACTTTTATTATCCAATTTTGATGAGCTTGGTATCTCTTGAAAGCTTAAAACATGCTATATAATGCTTAAATCCCACATAGAGAATCCTTTCTGTGTAGGGAGACATATGTGACCAGCTCTGCAAATTCAGGGCCTATTAACATACACTTTTATAGGTCTATCTTCAATATTTACACAGAAAATGACCAAAAATGTTGAAATAAGTCAAATTTTGACTAAAAATCAAATTTTGTGTAGTTTTATATGAAACTTTACAATTTTCTAAAATTTTACATTTTGTTGCCATGGTAACCAGAATGTTTATCGAACGTCAAAATGTAGAATAACTGATATTATAAAGAATTTGGTTTCCATGGAAACCAGGTCATGTGACATTTATTCGAGAATTAGAAAAACTTAAAAGAAGAACTCTTTAGCTACATTATGCAAAAAACAGATTGTAGCTATCTTCATTAGAATAAAAATGGGAGTATTTTGTTTGCATCATAATTAATGTAAATAATATTTTACTCTATATATAACTGTTTATAATTCTGTCGCTACCATCTGCATCGTAATTCTAATGGATTTAAGGTGTCTGACCATATCATGTTCAGAAGCTCACAGCTCAGCTTCTGTTAACTTCTGTTTACATTTTTAGAAAGCCTGAGCCTTGTTCTAAATTCATTATTCATGTCAAGTAGCCCCAAAATCGCAGAGCAGGTCACATATATACTCTAACGATCAGTGATAATGTTGAAAACAAAAGGCTCCTACATCCTCCAAACGGCAACCGTGAAGTGAAAGATCAGTGATAATATTGTGTCAACTAACAAATCATGGCTAAACAGTGGCCTGTTTCATAACAAACCTCTGTAAATTTTGCATTTCATAAGTTACGATCACTTCATACCTTCATCATAGCTATGTGAGTTTTGTTGTTGTTTACATCAGTTTGGATCAATTTACATAAGTTTTGTTATGAAATTGCCATGTATGTGAGTTTCAGAACTAAGCTCACATAACCTCCCATAGATACGGAACTTTGTTTTGAAACTGGTCACAGGTTGGAAAAAATCAAGATTATATTTCCACATATTGGCTAAAGATCTCTTCCTTTTTAAATACGAGTGGCAGGTTTATCATTGACTACATTTACAAATAACCTTGTATGTTGTGTATATCATACAAAAATACTATCTAGATTTTCTGATATCATATGACTCTGAACAAAGATTGCACAAAGGATAAGGTTGGTGAAGTTATAATATAACTTATATAACTTAATATAATATATACATATTATGTATTCAATGACACAATGTCCAGCATCTTAGGATCATATAAGCCCATATGATTAGATGGCTCTTTCCCTAACCCAAGTTGGGCATCATGGGCTAGTGGAGGTTGAACAAACAAATCTACATGGTATGGGTAGAGCAAAACTGCCTTGACTGGGGCTTAGTAGGGCCAATGGACTATGACCAGTGGGTGGTTAAGGAAACCTGTTATGTTATACAAATAAGGCCTCTTTAGTGACCTGTCATCAGCTAGAATTGAAACCTTTTCATATTGGAAAATGTTTTTTTCAAAAAAAGACAAGCATTTGCAGATATGGTTCATATTTCATTTAAAAGATGCATTTCTAACAGCTTCAGAATAGAGCTATTAAGACTATTGTATTAAAGAATAGATATATCTCTAATGAAGAAATGGATTTACAGTAGAAACTCTCTTATGCAACCACCTAAGGGACTTAGCTGAAAGTGGTCTTTATGTGAGGTGGTTGCCTTTAACAAGGATTTATCACTTCATAATGCCTCAATGATTAACCCATTAGACCCCACATATTGTGATTGTAAATAGCTAGATTTCCCCAGGATTTCCATGGATTTCCCTTGAGATTTCCCTAACTTTCTTGTAATTGAGCAAGTTCAAAGGTAAACTCATCCCTGTAAATCAAAATCTTAGAGATGAAGCATTGATTTTAATCGGCTTTAAAACAATATATATTTGCCCTTTCGATGTGTTGAATAGGCTACGGCCAGATTGGGAATACACCCTCGGGCAGCCCTGGCCATATTGGAGTCTAAAGGGTTAACGAAATTCGTATTTATGTAAAAAGGGAAACTTGTCTCAGAAGTTTGGTTTAAGCCTTAGTTATGTTTTTCATATTTCAAAACATAAGGAATAATAAAAAGAGCTGAGGCCGGCAGAGGTGTGGATAGGTCAGGGGATGACTGGAAGGACTCCCCATAGGGCTGAGGCCGGCAGGTGAGTGGATAGGTTGGGGGGTGACTGGTAGGACTTCCCACAAAGGACTGAGGCCGGCAGAAGTGTGGAGAGGTCGGGGGTGAGTGAGAGGACTTTTTACTAAGGGCTGAGGCCTGCAGAGGTGTGGAGAGGGTGGGGGTGAGTGAGAGGACTCCTTACTAAGGGCTGAGGCCGGCAGAGGTGTGGAAAGGGTGGGGGTGAGTGAGAGGACTTCCCACAAAGGGCTGAGGCTGGCAGGGGTGTTGGGAGTGTATGGGTGACTGGTAGGAGGGTTGCAGTGGTCGCATTATGGGGGTTAAATCATTATTTGGGACTGGATTTTAGGTGGTCTTTTAGTGAGGCCCTCACTTAGAGACCAGTCCTATTATTGAAGTTAAATCAAACATGAAATAGAGGAAAATATTCCATTCTGAACAAAAAGTGGTCTTTAAGAGAGGTGGTCTCCTTAGTGAAGTGATCGTTAGGTGGGTCTCTACTGTACTTCACAAGGAATTAAAACTTGACAAGCTAGATCATAGATAGGACACTATTTTACTTAAAATGATGTACAAACTCTCTCTAGATTTAGTGGATGTTGAGTAGAGGATTGAGGGCAGAAACTTGAGAAACAGTGGCAAAGTGAAATTTAAGCTAGATTTTTCAGCCAAGGAGCAGGTTCTCATGAGTCCATATTATGGGGAGGGGTAAAGAATTGGAATGAATTTAGTATGTATGCAAAATTTCCAAAATTCTAGGACCCCAACCCCTTCTTAGGCTAAAATACGCATTGGATTTGTATAGGAACATATGCAAATTTCCAAAATTCTCAAACCCCCTCTTCCCCTTTGGTGCGTATGTACTTAATGGAAGACCCCATATTCCTACATACATATCTTGTGGATATGTTTCATTTTACAAGCCAGAAATATTTTTTACAGAAAGGATTATTTGTATGTCACTTCATCTATATATCAGGTTATGTAGATATTATTCTTAGGAATAGAAAATAATATGTTGTAGACCCTATAAATTCTGATAGAAAATAGGGAAACAAAATAAATTTGGTAAGTATGATCAAATTATCCTTGAGACAAACTTAGCATTTCCATAAAAGCACTCATTAACCCTTTCCTGACCCCATGTACATGTATACCAATGATGTGCACCATTTGTACCATACTTGTACCTAAAGTTCCCAAGATGCCAGGAGGAATAAATACTAAGTAACACCTAATAATACCTGATAAAAATTGAATCCAGATCAAAATCAGTGAAGATAATGAACTAAATCCAAATATTCATATTCCTACTTGTATGAACAAGGTATCTGTATGATTTATTGATTATCTAAACTCTGATGAGAATTTTAATGAATATAAAGATGGTACAACCACACTTTGCCTAATTTTCTATCTTAATTATCGGTGAATTCGAAGATACAGTACGTTGAGGAAAGACTGACTCTAAAATTGAAATTAGTACTTCTACACAATAGCACTAATTAAATACTTCAGTTTGGCACCCTGATTGCTTATCTATCTTAATCAACAATGAAGATATAGAACATTGAGAAGGAAAACATGGACAAAGTTGTTATTTTCAATCAAAAAAGATCTGGTAACCATGGTAACCAACTCACTCTAAAATAAAGTACTACTAGTACTAGCTCTTCCATACAATAGCACTGATTAAATATTTCAATTTGACAACCTGGTTGCATTGCTATCTTAATAAGCAGTGAAGGTATGGGGCATTCAGAAGAAAAAAAACAGGAAAAAATAGCAATTTTTGACAAACATTCTGGTAACCATGGCAACCTACTCACTCTAAAACCAAAGTTTGCACTTCCTTGCAATAGCACTCATTAAATACTTCAATTTGACACCCTGGTTGCATTGTTATCGTAATAAGCAGTGAAGATATCCGGCATTCAGTAGAAAAATTGGGAAAAAATTGGCATTTTTCATAATTGTTCTGGTTACCATGGCAACCATCTCACCCTAAAATCAAATTTTGTACTTCATTGCAATAGCACCCATCAAATACTTCAATTTGACACCATGGTTGCATTGCTATCTTAATAGGCCATGAAGATATGGGACATTCAGAAGAAAAATGGCGTTTTTGCATTATTGTTCTGGTTACCATGGCAACCAACTCACTCTAAAATCAAATTTTGCACTTCCTTGCAATAGCACTCATCAGATGCTTCAATTTGACACCCGGGTTGCATTGCTATCTTAATAAGCAGTGAAGATATGGGGTATTCAGATGAAAAATGGGGAAAAAATTGGCATTTTTAATTATTGTTCTGGTTACCATGGCAACCAACTCACTCTAAAATCAAATTTTGCACTTCCTTGCAATAGCACCCATCAAATGCTTCAATTTGACACCCTGGTTGCTTTGCTATCTAAATAAGCAGTGAAGATATCCGGCATTCAGTAGAAAAATGGGGAAAAAATTGGCATTTTTCATAATTGTTCTGGTTACCATGGCAACCATCTTACCCTAAAATCAAATCTAACTTGTTCAGGCGATAGCACTAATTTAATGCTTCAATTGGATACCTTGGTTGCATTTCTATCTTAGATATTAACAAAGCTGTGGCATGAAAACCACTATTGATGAGTGCATTATGACACCATACATCATGGTTACCAAGGTCATCTGGCCTATGAAAAGCCCAGTCAGATGGGGAACATACCTCTTTCGCAGTAGAGATTCTGATACTTCTACTATAGCTAGGGACATCAGAGAGGTATCAAATTAAAGGTCTTGACTTTGGCTTTCATCTTCACTATGACATATCCCTTTTTGTTCATATCCCTTGCTGTGGAATGGAATGTTATCAAGTCTAAGAGAAAAAAAGGCCAAAAAATGACCTTGACCTTGGGTTTTGACCTTGAAACGACCTTCAGATTTAAACAGAAACCATGTTAGATATTAGGGCCCCAGTGCCCCTTTATGATTCCAAAGTTAGATTCCTGCTTTAATTTAATTATATACCTGAAAAAAATGAAAATACCATATTTCTGATTTTCCCCCATATTCACTTCAAATGGTTGCCATGGCAACCAGAGCAATATCCCAGACTGCCACCAACCATTTTCTAGAACCTGAGGGTCCCCCCAACATAACTAGATATGTGTCATAATTTCATCATGAAAGTCCCACGGAACTGGATATTTGACATCATGATGCCCTACTATAATGGCCCCATTTAGAAAACTCAAACTCTCATTAAAAGTCTATTTTCAGGATGTGTATGAGGTTACAAATGTTTGCAAGGTCAAGGAGGCTTACCCATGCCATCAAAGAGTAAACAAGGGTCTTCCTAATGCTAAAACTATCTAACTTTTGCAATTTCAGTGCGCTGTATAGGTGACATGTTTTTTAACTTTACGGATGGTCTTATTGACTGCAACTGTCCAGAGCCTTGTATGTAAGTAGATTTCAGTGTATATATATATTTAGATATCATGTTTAAGGTAAGGGTAAAGTTGACACAGTTCAAGATTACAACTTAACTGTTGCTCAAAAACATTGATTTTGGTGTAAGCTACACAAGTCCTGATAATGCTGACTAAAAGTTCCCAATTTTCCCTTTTGGACACTATTCAAATACATAAAGTGGCCCTTATGAAACTACTACAACCTTTTATTGTTTTGCATTGATTCTGATGCATATACATTTGTGACCCACCATAAAGAAAGGATACTCGCTGTGGGAATTCAAAATTAGAGAGGATGTTTTTAGCTTTCAAATGATACCAAACATATGAAATTGTGTTGAATAACAATGAAGTCACAGGTCCCAGAACGTAGGGATGTTTACGTTCCTGAAAATGCCAATATATTTAATTATTATGCATTTATTGCGATATTTGATGATATAATCTAATTTTTGAAATAGATACATTGAGAGTTCTAAAATGTCAATATGGCCAAAACTTTTAATCTATAAAGGGTATACCGTATCTGTTTGAACTTCGAAGTTCCTCAAGTTACACTTCCTAATATAATTTCACAATTTGTACAATAATCCCAAAAATTATTTGTTTCCATGGCAACTTTATTACCATGATATGGTACAATTTGAGAATAAAACATTCCATTGGCATTCTAAATAAGGGCAATGTGGAATAAAATATAATATTCAAGGTATGTTAACTGAAATAAACACAAACATTTGAGGCAATTTTATCACTATTTATCATAGACCTACTCATATTTCCCTAAATATTGCCCCTAGGGCATAGCACAAACCCTTAAGAGCATCTTTTCCCTGTGGTGAGACACATTTATCTGTTAATTTTCCAGGCAAACAGGTTACGACCTCGTGTCGTCTTCTGTCATCTTGCCATCTGTGGCCTACACAGTAAGTTCTACAGCAAATGTATTTAATTTTCATCCAGAGCATTTCATTCTGAACTTGTATAGCTAATTCTAAAAATATTTTCAAATCCTTTTGTACTGGAAACAGGGTATTTTCCAATTACCTTTATCAGTGGTGATCTACTTGCTTGGTGCAAAGATTTACTGAGACCCCCCATGCAAAAGTGGTACACTTTCCCGCCTCAGGTATTTGGCTGAATAACATAGAAAACATTGTTCAATAAATAGTTTAATGATAACTACTTCAATCATCCCACGCTATTTGGAAAACCTTGGCTTGTATGTCAATTGTGAATAAGGTTATGGGTTTTAAGAGGTTCTGAGAACAACAAAGTGTATCCAATTCACTCTTCATGGTGGTTTCCTAGAAATATCTATTACTGGAACACTCATTTGACAAAATGAATGTATATGTAATTAAAATTAAAATCAAAATTAAAATTTCTAACAACAGGAGATGTTTTATGAAATGAACCTTAGTCTAGAAGATTCAGACCCCTTGCCTTGGGACGACATTGGACGACCCTTGAATGCTGATTGAATGTTGATGGCAAGCATTGATTCAATATTCAATCAACATTAGTGTGTTTACTGGGCTATGGCAGTATTTCTGACAATGTGCTGTGTTTTAAATGTGTTTTATGATATTCTCTTTAAGCCTGATGTGATTAATTACTATGGGAGCCTTCCATCAGCTATTCACCTATTTGCAAATGGGTCAACAGACTCCAAGATCAACATGGGACAAGTTATGGTCTACTTTGAAAAATTTAACTATCAGTCTGTGTCAGAGTCACCAGCCTATACTGTGAGTATATATATTTACATGTTTTTGTTTTGGAATGGTATGCTAATATCTGTAAGTAAAAACATGATGTTATGGAGAAATACATTATGATACTGATATAGCTTGGTAACACTTATTATGATAATGGTAATAGATTCTTTTTATTCAGGAAAGATTATACAGAATTAAGACTTCAGCGAATAGCGGTGCTGATTTTCTAGTATCATGCTGTCCATAAAGGCAATATATTTACATGAAGATATTTCCATAATAGTAGTTATTTACATATTCCTTCTACACTGAATTGTAATTGATACAGTTGAGCTTTGACCATCCAAATACCTAAATTAAACAATGATAGATCAATACATAGTTCCTGGTGGGTTTTCAAAGAACTAACAATTGACTGTAATGAATAATTAACAATTTTTCTTATAACTCACATGATATGAGATCAAATTTCTTACCTACATGGAAGATCATGTAAATAAATGTTCAATAAATAAAAAAGAAATTGCATATTTTGAGATAGCTGCTCACATCTATGTTTTAAAACTTTTCATTGTAACTTTTCTTAGAAACAGTCAATGTTTAAATAACTTTAGCTAGTTTTACCTTGCTACATATAGTAAATAACTACCGAGTTTGATGAGGATATTGTTGGTAGTGTTTTTACTGTGCGGAAAAATGTCATTTTTCCACTGAATCAATGCTAAAGGGTTATTTACTTCATTATGCAATAACTCTTTTCACAGACGGTGAAGAATGAAAATTTTGATTGCTATGGCCTTTTCATGACATAGCCTTTGCTCACAATCGTTATCTAAGATATATTGTTGGCCATTAAAATTTAAGCTGAACAGCATCTAGTACCTTTAAACTATACCTACTATGGGAATTCTCAGTTTTTTTGGAAGCTCTAGGGTTTACCACAGGTATAACTAAATTCCTCTTTTCTTATGCCCTTTTATACATTAAACAAAGGAGATGAATAACACTTCTGTTATTCTATCTATCTATTTTCCCTACAGTGTGCATTTGCTCTCTTGACAAGTTTTGACCCTGGTAAACTCTTTGCAAGGCCCACTCTTGCTGAGATTGCAGTTTTTTTTAGTTTGTTTTCAGTCCAAAAATTTTGAAAGAAGTCGCTTAGATAATTATCCAAGTTACATATGTTAGTGAAGCTACCTCTCCACAATAGGTTGCAAAGAAGGACAAAATAAATGTTGTTTTTATACAACAAGATGCACAGTGGTACCATGACCAAGGCTCCCATGAACAGAGTACCTGGAGCTGGAGGTGAGGCGGCCAAAGTAAATATAAGGTCAAGAATGGACAGCAAGGCCAACCCCTGTCATTTGTCTCAGGGGTGCAAACTGGCCACTGGATAATCAAATACTGTCTGATAATTATTTTTGGTTAATTTTGGTCCCTTTATGACTGTATGATGGGGAGTTTTACTGGTATCTATACCCCGACTCAGCAGAAAAAAGTTTCCTACCTGGCAACCACCACAGGGGACTAATCAGTGCAGCCATACCCTGGATACAGTCAACACACCTGGTAACATGGTACATGGGAAATGATCATAAAACAGTCTATCCAGTCTATATATCTAGTGTCTGTTGGTAAATTATATCAAGTGGAATGACCAAGTCACCAAACGTCTGTGCAGGTTCATGCGAAAGGTGTATATCACTTCATAAATTGCTGTTCAATTGCATCTGCTCTCATAAACAGCTGAAAAAAGAAAATTGTGAGAGGTAATGGTGGTTTAAAAAGCCCTTTTGCAAAATAATTTCTCATCATTGTACTGTTTTCTCAAAGCTTTTTCAATAAATGGCCAGTATATAACACCGTCTATATATCAAAGAAAGACATTTGAACAAAGCTTAATGTGATCATTATTAATTTTTGTATGACCATCTCTTTTTGAACATAAATATTTAAAGAAAAAACTACTTCTGATAGAAGGAAAGGAGCTACCTCACCTTTATATATTTTTTTCAGCCTGTATACCAGTATAATGTAAACATGATTTAAATGTTTAGCTTTTCGTTTTAGGTGGAAATACAATATCTTTTTATCGTTCTTTATGTTTATGTTGTTAACAGACTGATCCTAAATGATGATGCCACCAATATGACCCATAGATAATTGGTCTTTCACTTCAAATTAGTGCTTACCTTTTTACCCTCAATCATTTTGCAATAACTTCTTTGGCTTGGTGTTTTACACGATCCTCAATAATCTGTAATGAGCAAAATTGTTAACGTCTAGTATTTTCTCCCACTGCCCAGATTGGTTCCTTGATCAGCGACACTGGTGGCATTCTCGGACTGTACCTTGGCTTCTCTGCACTGACCATCCTTGAGTTCTTTGAGCTGGCTGGGGACCTCATGGCCTTGTGTTGTTTTGCCTGCTTCAAAAGAAAGAACCATGACGTGACCCACGTAAAGCCAATGAGAACCTTGCATGGATATGACAATTACAATCTAAGTGGTGTGACAATACAGGCTTGAAACTGCACCATAGGAAGTGTTTGCATCTGAGGTATCCAAGAATACCTCATATCAGCCCTGTGGCACATTGCAGAATAGCGATTATAACAACAAACAATCCTTCAACAAAAACTGCATCCATTGTCCACTTGTAACAATGTTAGATTATCTTAGAATGCTACTTAAGGATAGAGACATGTTATCAAACTGCAACACCTTTATTAGTAATGGTTATTGTTTAATGTATTATATATCAAATGAAAGAGCAGATTCTTCTCTATCTATGGGTATCCATAGATTGTTGACCATATATAAATTAGAAAAAGATATTTAAAAGTGAATTTTTCACTTTTTGAATGTTGATATCTTCACAAAAAAGATTTCTCTTAACCTGAAACTTTAAAGGCCATATGAGAACCTTACTGTGGAGGGAACTGTGTCTCAGGTTTTTGATTCAGTCCTAGGTTTCATTTAATTCAAAAAATGGGTAACTTTTGATATTTATTTTACATTATTCTCATTATTTTCCTTAAGCCTAACCAGGACCTATATACAAAATCTGAGACATATTTCCATGTGTCAGAATGTTCTTAATCCACATTCAAAAATTCAAATGAGTAACTTATGAATTTAAAGAAATACCCACCTTCAAAAAACTAGTCAAATAGTCAAAAAGCACATTTTTGTTTTCACAATTCATTTACTTTGTCAATTTTCAACAAGTTGATATTGCACTGAGGTCAATACCTTGTGCATGGCAAAATTAGAAGAGCTTATTCTATTACAGTTAAGACTTTAATTATTTGAACACTTACAGTAAAAGCTATGTGAATATGATAAAGGAAAATGGTCACCATACTGCAATAAATAAGAACAAATCTTTAACGAGGAATTCAAGTAATAGAAAAAGCCTACTGAGGGCTGAAGGCAGTGTCAAGGGAGATGAAACAGCCATAAGACAGATGTCTAGACGGAAGTCTCACCTGCCAACAGCAGGACTGCAAAGGGGAATACGGGTATACATAAAAATCAATAACGGTTAGTATAAAGGAGCCCCATCCAGCCTGAAAGGGGAGAGCGACAAACAGTTTGGACTTGGGTAAACCTTTAGGTTCAGGAGCTGGGTGGTTATAACCTAACTTGGTCCAGTGGCGACATCTGGTGACCATACATTGAATTATCAATACCTTGGCAGGCGTAGGACTAACTTAGGCAGACTAGCAATAGGGAAACCTATGGGTCTATGGACAGTGAACTTCTGGATTAGTGTGGTGTATTTCATACCCAATATTGCTGGACTGTATTGCATGTGATAATGCATATCTCCTACCTGTTTTGGATACAATAAAACTGAAACCTCTGCGAAGTGAGTGTGCATTTGGATTTGAACCA
Source organism: Lepidonotus clava (assembly GCA_936440205.1). Lineage (NCBI taxonomy): Eukaryota > Metazoa > Annelida > Polychaeta > Phyllodocida > Polynoidae > Lepidonotus > Lepidonotus clava. The sequence goes on along the minus strand of OW387143.1, from coordinate 49,941,392 downwards.
CCTGAGCAGAGACTTACCTCTACCCTTGGCTAGCAATAATCAAGGAAGACCCAATAGTAAAGACTTACAGTATAAACTAAATAGCCTTTATTGGTTCCCCATTATAAACATTAATTATACACAACACTCTTGTTTACAATGTTAGGTTCTAAAGACGTTGATGTGCCATCAAAATAATGTAACCAAAGTAGGACTGAAAGAAAACATTGCTGCAACACTATAATAACGTTGCATTCTTGTTTGGGAAAGAAGTCGTGGGCTGGGAGAAGTATAAGCATATATAAAGCGTGTATAATCATTATTTATCATTGTATAGATATAGAAAATGATAGAGAAAATTGCGCGAAGAGGCTAGAAGGGCTGTGCGAGCACAAACGGTGTTAGTCAAATTTTCTGTGGTAATCTAGTGTTTGCATTAACCATTTTCGCAGAGACTTGAGATAATAACATTGTGATCGCATATAACTAGAAATTAACTGCGATTGTCTGCAAATTATCGCATGTAATGCCTCCGAAAACCCGAAGTGGATCAATTATGGCAAACGGAAGTATAGGAAGTGACCCGGAAGTGACCTCCAGCCAAACCACAACAATAACAAAGACAAACACTATGGTGGCAATCGGAGAGGAGCAGCCGAAGGGTACGGATGAGTTATTACAGCAAATACTGAAGAATCAAGTGACTGCAGACGCGATAATGGATAAAAAAAAAAACTCGTGAAACTGAGTGACCTGCTGGACAAATCGAAGGAGAAACTAGATGGCTATGTGATCAAGACTGATGGGATCGCAACGAACATGTCGACTCTAGTGGATGACCTGAAGAATCTAACTGACAAGGTAAATGTACTACAAGCAGATCTGAAAACAACTACAGATAATTTACACATTGTACAAGAGCAACTGAATGAAGCAAAGGTGGATTTGAAGAGTAAAACTGAATTATTAGAGAAGTTGGATAGGAAGTATGTTCATGATGAAGAGGAACTTAAAAGATGCCTGCTGATAATTGATGGGATAAATGAAAAATCACCAAAAAAAACAAACAAATAGCCTCAGAATTACTGAATGATATGGGAATTGAGCATGTTGAAAGTGATATAGTGGAGGCTTATAGGCTGGGTTTAGTGAGTGACAAATCAACTAGACCACGTTTTATTAGGGTACAGTTCTCAAGCACAAATATAAAACCAGAGACAAAAACTCAAGGACAGCTGGAAAGGAGTCTTTTTATCTGACTCACTAACACAAAATGAGCAAAACCAACGAAGGGATCTACGATGTATTTACGCAGCGATGAAATCTCAAAAAATTGATGTTAAAATGCGAGGTAGCTATCCGATAGTTGATGGTAAAAAATATCCATATAGTGAGCTGGACAAATTGCCCTACAGGATTATGATGGAGTCAGTCAAAGTCATGCGTGTTAGTGATGGTGTGGCCTTCCAGTCACACCATGCTTTCTTTTCCAACATGTTCCCCTGTAGTATTAAAAAGGAAGGTGTGACATATAAAGCTGCTGAACATTTTTTTGAGAATGTTAGGCCATTTATTAACTTGGCAAAAACACAGACATAAGAGAGGGACATGTGGAGCCCAGGTACAGGTAGTAAACAATGATGTTGCTGCTGGTTACCAGGCTTACTAACATATGAGCCTGCAGGTGGCAGCACCTAGACCCTCTCTTTTAATCTAACATTCAATTTATATCACTAGAAATAAGCATATTTATAGTTTGACATCATTTCTTATTAGATATCTATAATTACTCCAATTGCTTCAAATCACTGAAAAGTGCCTACTGAAAAAGGAATTTACAAGACTTTTGTCAAGAAAAGGTTAAATTATTACAAGTGCCGTTGAAGTTCATGGTTAGTGTAGTAAAGTTTGAGTTTCTCTTTACCTAAGTATCAGAAGCTCTGTATATATTTTATTTGAAAGATAATTCTGTAATATCTTAGGTGTAATACACATCTTTACATTTGTTTAAAAAGTTTATTATCTGTATGCAAATATATATTAATGATTCACTTTATTTCTGTTGAGGTGAAATGAGTAGAAAAATGAAAAAATGGCCTAATTTTAAAACAGTCTCATTTTAACAACAAGTCTTAACAATCCAAATTGTAAGGATAAGTAAGGTCCTTACTTCTATATTGTATATTTGGGAAATGGATTTATCTATTTAATAGCTTACATTTTTTGACTGTTTGAATTAAGTCCACACTTAAATGGGTTTGATCTGTAATCTTATCGAAAGGTCTTTCCACAAAATGTGGGATATTAGAGGTTATTCACAATACATATTGACAATGACAATCAATAAAGTTATGACAAAAAGCAGTCCTATGGCCTGTAAAATTGAATAGTGACAAGGTCTCTGGGATTCCAATACTAAAAGAATTATGCCAATATTCCGATTAGAACAAAACTTAAATATAATTGAAGATGCTAAGGCCAGATAGTCCCAAAATGGTGTAATGGGCCAACCTTTGATATTTTTTTAAGATAAAAAGTAGAATAATCTGGGCCAAAAATTGAAATGCCAAATACAATTTTATGAAATATACTACCATTTCTTTACTATTTCTGATGTTCAGAATCTGTTTTCTGCAGAATATAGCCAAGCAACCCTTTAATTCTGAATTTCTATTTTCAGAAATGTAGTTGGATTCTGTGGTTACCATAGTAACCCTTATTTGTTTAGCAGTAACATTGGCAGGTTCACCATTAATGCAGATCACGGAAAACTTAATTTATAACATGAATTAAACTTATTTTTTTCTATTTCTATGATTCCAAAGTTAGATAAGGGCTCTGTAGAGCTGAAACTATGTATCTTCATAAGGCTGGCAATCCCATAGCATAAAGGATATTATGACGTGGCTTCTCTTTATAACATGTGAGTAACGATAATGTGTAAGGTTGAATACGATGATATTCATCAGCTATATGGAAAAGGCCTAGGATTCATATCATATGAAACACAATATTAAAGATTACATAAAAGGGTCCTCTTTATTCCATGCATTGAATGAAAACAACCAATCTGTTTGTGAGCGCACTTCAGTCCTATGTATTTGCAGTTCAATAAAGTTTAACAGTCTGAATGATTACAAAAATAACTATTGAAAGTTCTCTTTTCACAAAAGTTTCCAATAAACTCTTTTTTCGTAGCATCCAACTTTCAAAGTGGCCTATACACAGAAAGTACATTATAACAACAATAACTGTCAGAATTGTCATGCTGACAATTTGTTAGTCTGATTCTGATAAAGAAGTTTCAACTATATTAAAAAGTAAATTGCATTGGCAGTGTAGTGTGATCATTTTCAGAATAGCTATCAGAATTGTGATCCTATTTTTCTACATTCATTGTGGAAACAGTAGGAACGATATGCGTTTGTACTCTGGCGGCAAACAGTATGGAAACAGTGTATAGATTGGTTCTGGATGGTCACCTATAGATGATGTATGTACATGAGACAGATGTATGACATTTCCATGAATGAATTTGGACCAAAAGATAAAAAGTATGGTTGCTGCCAGTATTGTTCTCTTAAAATGTATCTGGTACCTGTACATCTGATTTTAGAGTCATATCCAAACACTGTTCAATGAAATTCATTTCCCATTAGCTCTGGCCATTTGCTTTCCTCCTGCAAAAGTGCTGGCATTGTGTAATATTCTGTATAGTGAGACTATTACAATGAATATTTGACGGGATGGGGAGCTACGTAACTATTTGTTTACCACAGATATAACCACTTTTTGAGTTTGTACAATGATACCCAGTTTTAGTGTTATACTTCAGTTGTTTACCTGTTCCAGCCAAAGTCACTTTGTTATAAATCAAAATCTTTGGAGTTGATGTATTCACTTGTTGAATGGTATAATTCTTTTTCTTACTTAAATCAACACATTGAAGCAGGTAAATTCACTGTCTTAACAATATTAATCTTTCGAAGAGTTTATTAATAATTCTTGAGTTTTCTTGAGGTACAGAATTTTTAATAAACAATTCTATTCATTTGCTTAAGACAGTAATCTATTGGAAAAACATTTGAAATAATGTTTATCACTAATGAATTTATCCTTCTCATACATTGTCATGTTGAATGTGTTAAGACATACATATAACCAACCGAGAAGGGAGTACAAGGCCAGTTATCACTCCAAGCCTGGACCCCCATATCAGTCCGAGACCAGGGCCCGCAGGGCCGGTCAAAGGCTGATATGGGGGTCCAGGCAAGGGGACTTATTGTACTTTAGCCCCGAGATGTTTTTATGCGTTTTTCCATGCATTTCGTGTGTTTTCCATGCGATATATCAATGGTTTTTGGTCCTTGTGTCATATAGTCCATGCTGCAGCCTAAGCCTGGTCACCACTTGAGCAATTAGATTTACTTGGTCGTCGGCCAACCAAGGTACTTAGTAGCCCGGCGACCAACTCCACACCGGCACCTTCATGTCTGGCGATTAAACCACTAGTCCCCGTGGTTTTAGGGTGAAATATTTGACATGTTTAATATTTTTCTCTCGTCACTATATCTTAATCAGCGGACGACTAATGTTAGTTGCCGTCGTTAGTCGCCCAAGTGGGGACCAGGCTTTAGCATGTTTAGTGTCAGCAAGCTCTCAGCCGTCCGGTTCGCAAGTCCCGTATTATCGCCCATATCGAGAATGTTGATATCATTATGCATTTCACTATGTCTATGCACTTTTAATGCGTTTTTTATGCGTTTTATGCATCTATCTAGGCATACAAATAGAAATTCTCGCATACTTTTAGTTATAACATGTATTAAACAGTGCATTCTCACGGACTATTTTTGCGGAGGGTCACATGTTGTGCATGTTGTATTCCTGCGCCATTTCCCACACAGACTACTTGTCTTTATCACCCTGCAGGGTGATAAAAGGCTGGTTATCACACGAGCATGATAATTCAATGGGGGTAGACCCCTAAAATCGACACGAAGACACGATCTTTTTGGGGCTTATCAACATGTGACATGATCATTTCTTAAAGGGACTCTCTCGTCTGTGAGTTCACAGAGATAAGTCTGCCAACGTTAGCTTAGCAACAGCGTTACTGGCGATGTGTTTTGCCCTTTCAGAACGTAATAACGCAACGTCATTGGTCACGTCGCGAAATTGGCATAGCCCTCAGGGGGTTACAACGTAGCTCATTACGGCTGTCTTATGGACGAGAACGTCCCTTTAAATTCGACATGGCGACATAATCATTTCTTAAATTCGACAGGGCGACATGGTCATTTCTTAAATTCGACAGGGCGACATGATCCTTTCTTAAATTCGACAGGGTGACATGGGACCCCCCACCTACACCCCCAATTCATGCGTTAGACTCTTAACTACTAAACCTGTATCGCCCTAAGGTATAATAAAAGTATGTATTTGACTGTATTTGAATTTCACTTCTAAACAGGTGCTGATATGGAGAGCGGAGCAAACTTGTCATATGTTTACAAAGGGATACTCTTCTATTAAACATATTCCATCATTTTTGGTGTATACACAATCTCTCCAGTTAGTTCTCCATTTGAATGGAATACCATCTGTGATTTATGTGTTTTGACTTTGCCTCGCATATTATAATAGCTTCCCAAGCATACATGCAAACATGGTTCAAATAGGTCTATTTGTCACCTGTCAAAGCCTGCTCCTGTTTTTTATATCATGAATAGTAACACAGTGAGATGAAAGACCAATATAACAAAGCATCAGGAATAGAGACTAAAAGGTCCGATCATTATTCTTGGATTTTGAATGAATGGCTGTCCATAAAATATCCATGAACATAGTGCTGAGGTAATTCATTACAAAAATCATACAAGCACAGGTCGAAACCCGGTCTTTGTTACTGGTGGAAATACCATAATGGCTATAGTGTTAAGTAAATAGGAATATCTTAATTGATATTATCAGGGCTCTATACAAATGTAAGGTTTAAGTCATGGTACTTACCACCTAGAGTCTTAATCTTTGATCATATAATTATTAGATTCTGTGAATGCGGATCAAGCGAGGGACAAAAGACACAATAACGAAGATGATAGAGTACGATAATTAGATTCAATGGCTGTGACCACCATGAATGCTTACGTCATGGACATATAAAACAGATATGGTATATATGATATGGTATTACTACCTACTGTCTATGACCTCTGATGTCCCTCTACTTCTGTCACTGAATGCCCACTTCACACACATATGTGCCGCTCTCTAAGTCCGTAGTGAAAGGGTGGCCTCTGGCCAGCCAGCCATGACCAAGGGAGGGGTTGACTGAGGAGACTTACTGTTAACAGTCCCTCTTGTAAATCCCTTAACGGTCCCTCATGTAAATCCCTTAACCCTTTGCTGTTTTTGTTATTTTCATCAATAAACCAAATGGAACGACGCTTACTATTCTTCACGTGCGGGCGAAAAGCCTAAACTAAGCCCAAATAAGCCCTCAAACGTCCAAATCTAAGCAAAAGCTTACCTCTGGGGCTTGAATTTGACCAATATTGAACATTTTGTCCATAATATATCGAGGTGGGGAGATTGACAGTTCTCCGTAGTGGGCGAAAATACCGGAATTTGGATTCATCAACAACCCAAACGGAACGACGCTTACTATTTCCCACGTGCAGGCGAAAAACCGGAATCTGGATTCATCAATAAACCAAACGGAACGACGCTAACTAACTTTCGAAGAAAATACTTGTTGAAATGAAATTTGTCCAGGATATGTCGAGGTGGGGAGATTGAGGGTTCTCCGTGGTTGGCGAAAATACCAGAATTTGGATTCATCAACAACCCAAACGGAACGACGCTTACTATTTTTCACGCGCGGGCGAAAAACCGGAATCTGGATTCATCAATGAAACCAAACGGAACGACGCTAACTAACTTTCGAAGAAAATACTTGTTGAAATGAATCTAAACTAAGCCTAAATAAGCCCTTCACTCGTGTAGATATTAAGCATTTAGACCACTTTTCTCGAAGAGTTCCTTGTTGAAATAAGCTTAACTAAGCCCAAATTAGGCCCTCAAAATGAATCCGACAACAGGTACAAAAACTAGAAGTAGAAGAGGGGGCCATACTGGAACAAAAAAATCTGAAACCGCATCTGGAAAATCTGAGAAAATTCAAACTCCGTCAACAACGGATGATGAAGGAGCTACTGCAGAGACTGAGTCTGAAGTAAATAGTGAGTCTGAGGCTGATGACGAAGTTGTTAGGGAGGATAGTATAAATCTGTCTGACCTGTACCGGCTCAACTTGAGTATGAAGAAAGAATTTAAAGTCAAAATTGACCAAGTAAGCCAGGCAATTGAAACCCACAAGAAGTCAGAAGCAGCTGAGTTTGAGAGTATCAAAAAACAAATGACGACTCAAGATGAACAGATCAAATTGTTATCAGCAAGGGTAGAGGCCTGTGAAGCCGTGATCTCCTATCAGCGTATCTTAATTGCTGAAAACAAAAAAGAGTTGGGAAATGTAGTAGCTGAAAAGAAACGCCACAACTTGATCTTTTTCGGTGTTAAAGAAAGCGATAGCCAGGCCCCAAGGGCGGTGGTCAAGGAACTCTTTGAGGATATTGGGTTACCGGGCGGAATTGAAGCTGCCGACACAGTCTATAGAGTGGGTGTCAAAGGGAAGGTGTCTGGTCCCAGGCCAATTTTCTGTGAGTTGTCCAAGGGTTTTAGTCTGATTCAGTTTATCAATCACCCAACTAGAACACCACAGAATGCCCAACCCAGCTTAATTGATCATATATATTCAAATTCAGATGTTGTTTCAAATGCCGGTGTTTTTGATTTAAACTTAAGTGATCACGATTTAGTATTTATTACTCGAAAAAAAAGTAAAACTGTTAAGAACAAAACATCATTTTTTGGCAGATCCTACAGGAATTATAACAAGGAACAATTCCAGCAGGGTTTGCTCAATCATGGCTGGGTTGATTACTACGATATCCAAAATGTGAATGATGCTTGGTCTTTTATTATTGACCATATACTTAGAACGATTGATTTGCAGTGTCCTCTAAAAGAAATACATATTAAGAAGGTTAAGGATCCTTGGATAAGTGATGAGTTATTAGAGTTTATAAATGATAAAGAAATTCTTTTCAAAACAGCTAAACGTACTGGATTGGAAACAGATTGGGCAGCTGCTCGTGCTGCGCGAAACATGGTCGCTATACGTCTTAAAAATGCTAAAAGAGACTTTGTACTAAACCAGATTGACAATGATTATGATAACCCAAATCAGTTTTGGAATGCTATAGGACATATTTTACCTGATAAAAAAGACCAAGCCGATGTCAATTTGAGGGACCAGGAGACGAATATAGATATTTCAGATGCAGATATTCCGAATTATATTAATAATTTCTTAAGTACTATTGGTAGTAAGCTAGCTTCTACAGGTGCAAAACATCCATGGACATACTCAGGTATGGAATTACCTCGAGTATTCAAATTATTACAAATATTGGAAGAAGATGTTGAAAGGGAAGTTTTGAAGATAAATGTAAATAAATCATCTGCTGTTGATAATATCTCGTCACGTGTATTAAAGGATGCCTTTGTTGTACTGGTTCCGCAACTGACACATTTGTTTAATCTCACAATTATAAAAGGTTCCTTTCCTACTGAATGGAAGAGAGCCAAGGTTACCCCTTTATTTAAAGGTTGAAATAGATTTGATGTAAGTAATATGCGACCATTTCCTTGTTACCAATTCCTAGCAAAATTTTAGAACATATTATACATGCACAGGTGACATCATACCTAGACACATTCGAAATTCTTGATGAAAATCAAAGTGGATTTCGTAAAAACTATTCAACTACTTCAACTACCTCTGCCTTTTTAGACGATATTTACCTGAATATTAATCGACAGGCCCCAACATATGCTATTTTTATCGACTTCAAGAAGGCGTTCGACTCTATTAACCACCAAATTATTCTGAAAAAATTATGTAAAATAGGTTTTCACCAGGATTCAGTGTCATGGTTTTGATCTTACTTGTTTCAACGTACTCAACATACAATTGTTAATCGTAAGGTATCTGATATAGCTGAAATAACTTATGGAGTCCCACAAGGTTCGGTTCTTGGACCGTTATTATTCTTAATCTTCATAAATGACTTAGGTAAACTTTTTGAGCATTCGTCTTACAAATTATATGCCGATGATACAGTCTTATATACTAGTGTTGATCATAATATGCAAATAGACCCAACTAACACTCTTCAAAGTGACTTTTCAAAATTAATGGACTGGTGTAAATCAAACAAAATTTCTGTTAACATAAATAAGACAAAAACTATGACCTTTGGCACGAAGTACCAAATGGATCATGCAACTTTACTCCAGATTAGATCTGGTCAAAATGTACTTGAGAATGTGACTGAATACAAGTACCTCGGTACTTATCTTGATAAAAACCTGAACTTTGTTAAATAAACAACTGAAACAATCAAGTTGGTATCTTTCAAACTTTATTGTTTAACAAAACTTAAAAAATATGTTGATACACCTTCTATGATACAACTTTTTAAAGCATATATCCAACCGTTTTTTGATTACAATGATCTGTTTACGGAAACTACAACGGCATATTATTATAACAAACTTCATAGACTTCACCTCAGATGTTTACGGAGATGTTTACCCGATAATTATGAATATACTCACCATGAATTATATAATTTTACTGGTGTAAATTCAATTCAGGATAGAGCTCAGAGTCACTTATTGAAACTTATGTATAAAAGAGCTCAGCAACAAGATTACATTTCTGTGCAAGAGAATCGAACCAGGGCATATGATGCTCCCATTCTAAAGGTGCCTTTCCCTAATAATGAGTTATTTAAAATGAGTGTCTTATATAGAGGTGCTACTGCTTGGAATGACTCTCCTCCTGTACAAAGAAATATTGGTACATTCTCTGCTTACAAGTCTGAATTAATAATGAGATTCCGTGATAAATTAGACTAGGTTGATGTTGGTACATAGATAGGTTCATGTGTGTTTGTAAGGTTATTAAGAATGTTTCTGGGTTCCTTTTCTCCTTGACGGTTATTAAAATGTTAAAATAAAAGGTATTAAAAGGTGATTATGTTGGTTGTTAGATTCAACCAAGGAGGTATTTGTTTACTAAGAGTTTAACTCAATTTAAAACCCTTTATGGGTACAGGTAAATTTCTGTAAACTAGACCTTTCTTGAATTTGTAAAGTGATTTCACTATACTGATTAAACCCAAATTGATATTAGTATTGTATCTTTTTATGCTGGTGTGAAATGAAAACCGAACAACTGTCTGTACGATTTCATATCAGAAATAAAAATTGGAACCTAAAAAAAACAAAAAATACCAAGATTATGTCTTTAGGGATCTAAAGTTGTATTTCTATGATAAAAGCCCTGTTCAATGTCATTTGAAAGCTTATGATCCCAGTTTTTCTTCTAAAAGAGCCCACAATTGATATTTTGATCTGAGGTTGAAATACCTCATGCATGGCGATAAACAGAATAAGACTTTTAATCAAATCAAACATTATAATATTATATATAGAATTAAGTATTAGGATGCTTGCAGTAAAAGCTGAATAACTTTAAGAAAGGAGAATGGTCACCAGACTGCATTAGAATTAAAGTAAACCGAATTGCTAAAAGGGGAAATTAAAATGATAAAAGAGGTAGCCTATTGATGGCTATAGGCAGTGTCAACCACAGGTGAGAGAACCCTAGAACCAGTAATCATACGGAGAGCCTTGTCTGCCAGCAGCAGCACTGCAGAGAGAATACAGGTATACATAAAAGTGATAAAGGGTTAGAATAAGAGATCGGGTAGTAACCTCCAGAGGGCAGAGAACAAGAAACGTTTGGACTTGGATGAGCTTTTGGGGTTCAGGTGCTGGGTGGATAAAAATTGTTCTATGCAGTGGCAATACATGGTGACCATATTAATATTGTTGACTATCGAACCTTCACAGGAGTAATGCAACATAGGTGGACTAGCGATAGGGAAGCCTATGAGGTTTACTTACAGTGAACTCCCAGACTATTGTGAACACCTTGTACTTATTGTGACTCACCTTTCGACTTGACTTTGAATATCTCCTATCTGTTTATCTGCAATAAACTGAAACCTCTGCAAAGCAAGTGTCTGCTTTTGGATCTTAACAACCCGATCGGAGACCTATCTTTACCTTTGGCTAGCAGTAGAAGACGAGAACTACGATAATCATAACTGCAGTGTGAACTAAATAACCTTTATTGGTTCCCCATTTAATAACAACAGTATATTATAAACATTTATGTTCAATTTATCTGGTCATATGACCAGGATCACGTGACCCCTGATTTCACAATATTTTAAGTGAATTTTGGGCAATTCTCAAGAAATTCATGAAAAATTCAATTAAATATTAATCTGAGAAAAAAGGTTATTATTGATGAAATGTAAATGAATCAAACTAGGATTATGATGAGGTATGAGTGGGAATTTAAGTCCAATATTTCTAATTAACTGCATGTGTTGAAAAAGGTGTAGTCTAGATAGAAATTTCCTATTTCCCCTATGATATTATTCATATAGTATATATTCAGGCCAATATACTATATAAAATAACATAGCAAATATTTCATTTGTCAAACAAGTATGTTCTTATGGATATGAGTTTGAATATATATGTATAAATGATCTTTTATTTAAAACAGTTAGCTATTTATTGGTAATTCAATTTCTAAGCACATGACCAGCAAATGCTGTCATTTTCCTGCATATCTTCAGTAAATGGGGAAATAGATTGCAGTTATCATGTAATTAAAAAACAAATTGAAATCTATATCTTTCTAGATAGTTGATTTATTGAGCATTTCGTAACTTTACTTCATCAGAAAAGTTGTTAGTATTACAATAATCATTTAGATTAAAAAGTAGACTTATATTTCCAGTCAATTTCTATACAAAAATAACCTTGCACCTAGAGGTATTTTTCATCGTTTCAAATAAAAGGCAGATATAGCATTTTCAAAGTCATTAAAATCATATTATTTGACAATAAATAATAATGAAAATCGCTGCAGGTGTAGAAAATGACTTAAATATGAATTAACATTGAACAAATCGAAATTCATTAAATAGCAAGGAAATTATGCAGATTTAAAAATTTCGGACATGTATGACCGAAATTTGCATTGGGGAACAGCAAGGAGTTGATAAAAATAAAATACCTCCCCTGTCATTTGCTTTCCATTGCAGCCGTTATTGTGGTCAAAACTATATGATTATCTCGATGTTTATTTGTCAATGAATGCATGTACATATAGAAATATGCACTTTATGAGCCCAAGACCATGATTTATTAAATTAATTTGAGTTACTTTTACTAATGAAATGCCTAATCTTAACGAAATCTCCCTCTCAAGGCCTGAGAGTGTGTTAGGCAACATTTACAATGTTGTTTATTGAGAATAGTCATGAACATCTATCCATAATCAATAAATACAAATTTCTATGGCAGCCTTCATGTTCATATATATATCTTGATAAGCTATAATGTATTTAATTTATGACCTTTGATAAGTGCTATTAGATCATTTGACAACTAACCAGGGCATGTGTTTGCAAATTTAAATGACTTTACTGACAGCATCACATCTCAATTTTGCCTGACTTTGTTATTGTATTGTTCCCATTCCTGGTTTGCTTTGCCCTTATCAAAATACTTGAATCTTCACATCTATCTAAAGTAAAATGAGGGAACAAGAGCTTCAAACCTCTGACCCGAAGACAGCAAGGTCCTATCTCATTCATCCATCACCCCATATTTCACTCCATCATTATTTCCTATACTACTAACTCTCACTATTTGTTAAATGTCATACCGCCCTCTTACCATATTCTAGTTCCCAAACATTTTGTTTTTTCCGTTAAGAAATGTACACCTGTGAAAAGCCATGTTCTTGTTCTCTTGCATTGTGTCTTACCATTCAATAATTCCATTTTTCTAATTCTGTAAAATTGATGTAAAACTTGTTATTGACCACACTGGCAACCCTGGAAGACCGGCAACTATTAAACTGCCAAAGAGTTGTATGAGCTTTAAAATGAAAAAAAAAAAAAAAAAAAAATGAAAATCTTTCTTACAAAAAGCTTTTCATCAGAATTCATATAGGACCAGCCTGTAAGAGTTGTAGTCTTCTTGGTACTCTTTTCTTTCTTAATGTTGATTCTAAGATCTCAATTCTCCCAACCACTGATAGCCAGTTTTGCTAGTTTTGCCTGCAGGTTAGCCTAAAACAGGATGCATGCTGGGTTTTATGTCGACACAACTCATGGCTTTACTATACAAATCTTCATAAATTGTATCATTATTTATAAATTAACCCTGTGAAAAACTAGTCATTATTTTTTAAATCGGTATCCCTGTACATTAATATTTCCTGAGTTGTTTGCAAATTCCTTCATTTTAGATGGATTTATAGGAATTATTTGTTTATCATCTTTAGTTTTGCCATGGGTTTAGTCGACAAATTTAGTCAAAATTAGCTTGCAGGTCCTTAGAATACTGTAAATCAGCTATCCCTGGTAGGGAGAATTCAACATCCCTGAGTCTCCTAGCAGAGTTGAAAACAAACAAATCAATCATTGAGACAGATATAGTCGGATGCGTCTTTGGATAGATATATTCGACAAGTGAATTTGTTTTCTAGAATGATCAACACCATCAGAATCACCTCCAATGATTACATTTTATTCATTCAACTTTCAGGAGGGAATCAATTATCATCTCACCATCTTGGGGTCTATGGACAAATAAAATATAGGCACAGTATGTACATGGCTGGTTGTGGTTAAGTACTAATAATTCACTGTCACATCACATCTATTATTGAACTCACCAGACAACATTTGCAGTTGGACATCTTTATAGAGATAAACAGCTAAATGCCACCCCTTTTAACATAGAAATGGTGATTTAGAATAAGTCTATCACTATGTGTGATGAATTGCCCATTTCATCCTTACGGTACGAAATATATAAAGCTACAAATCGGGTATAATTATTGTGCAAAATCAACTTGTAATATGAAATGATCGAATAATGTGATAATTGCTGGCTAATAATGAAATGATGTAATAGAACGAATGGGTATGCAAGTAGACCGAAATCTGTAATTGAGTATGAAAAGATGGTATTGACCAGAAATGACATCATGTAAGCCACGTGATCGAAGTGACCAATCAGAGTTGACCTGTAGCTATAAAAAGCGGCGGTATGGCCCAAAATAAACAGTTCCTTCATGGTACTCCTTGTGTTCACATGCCTCTTCTTTGGGATGTACCACTTTTCTACTTAGCCTGAGCCAGAAACCTTACAGAGTAGAATTTTGTAGACTAGTAAAAAGCCTAGTCAGAGATCCTGAATTACATAGAAGTTTAGGTGTTTAGCCTGAAAGCCCGAAGATGTCCCAAAAGCCCAAAATAGCCAAAAAACCCGCTTTAGCCAGGAAGACCGGCACAATACAGAAGCCGAAATAATAGGCAGTCTGCCCAGAACCACGGGAAGAAAGGTGTAACCCGCTCGGCGCAGCGCTACCACCCTTTAACCACGAGCAACAACCCGAATTCCCCCCCCCCCCCCCCACAACCCTCTCTCCTTTTCGGCACGAGGACGCAATTCCCCTACTGCCGCAACGACGCCCCTCTGGGTACCTCCAACCTGGCAGAACGAATCACAGAACCAAAAGATCTCCACTGAACCCCCCATCCCAGTTCACCCTCATGTGCTAGGCACGATCTTATAAGCCGACCTCCTGTCCAAGATTACAGTCGGCCCGAGACTGAGAAACACATAACTCCCTTTCGTCGTGGAGCATGGAAACCCCGACTCCCTAAAGAACATCACACTACATAATCCTTTACTTCCAACAGCAAGTCAGGTATTTTTAACTCAGATGCTCAGAAGAAAACGAAAGCAAAATTAGAATATCTTTATTCATGATATAAGTTTTATTATTTTATTCTCCAGCACTGACCAGTCCATCACTTCAATACTCTGATATCACAGAGTAAGAAATCATTCTGAATCAATGCTAAAGCCAGGAGTGTTAGCCTGAGCCAGAGACCTCCGAGGGAGTGTTCATATATGCTTAACTGCCAATCTGCTTGGAGGGTTTTCACTGTGTTTTCTATGGAGAATGTGTCAAATGGAAAGAGAGCAAATTCTAGGTGGAGGGTATAAAAGTGATGTCATAATTATCAGCCTCTTTTAAAGAACAGTGGTTTCTCAGGGGATGTCCAAGTTTTCATGTCAATGGTAATGGAAATTCTACAACTTAAAGACAATGGCGCCATTATATATCAAACCTTAGATTTTAAGAAACTTTGGGAAATAATTGTTAAACATATATGCATCCTAAAAATGTAAAAATAATAGGGGGTCATCGTGGAAACGTTTTTGCTAGAGATATAACAATGTGAGCATATTTCTTTTAAAATGAACATTTTTGAAAAAATATCCTCAAGTAGAGTTTTCATGATAAATTTCATAATAATCCTCAAATAAATAATAAAATCTTTGAAATCTAAACCTAAGACAAATATACACAAAATCCATGTACCAGTTAAAAAAGAACATGGCTTTTATTCTCTAAAATCACACATAATGTAGATTTAAGTGTTTCCTATCATTTTCTGGTGAAGAGGGCAAAGGCTGTATTCCACTATGCAACTGACAAAACTGCCTAAGATCTTGAGGTTTTAGGGCTAAAGATTGCGAGTGTGTCCATTTCAGGTAGGAAAGATCATGAGTAAGTGCTCCTGATAGTTACGAACATGTTGGTAGCAATCGGTAGGATTTCTCTCGATCTCTGGCTCCCGATTTTTGGGGTCCAAAATATCACCAGTGTTTGTTGGTCTTTAAGGGGTAGCATGATAGTCCTTGAGATGCCAGATATCATTACAATGTCATTGACTAAACCTCTTGATCGTTTTGTTTCATAAAAAATTGAATAACTGCAACTCCAATGGACACATTGATATATTTGAACTAGTAATTCTGTTTATTTTAGAAAAATATTAAGCAAAGACCTTTGTTATCCTTAAGACTGGTATAGAAATCATAATACAGCTTGCATTAATACAAGTTCTGCTTTCTATGTTTTCTTTTACTGCTCCTTAGCCAAAATCTGTACTAAAATCATATGTAAAATGTTATCCCACACAGGGTACCTCTTACTTATAACATTAAATGTTATCTTCCTTTTAGGGACCTGTTTATTTTTAATTACTGAATCATTCCCGGTTCTATCTCACAAAGAGATCAATAGTCAAGGATTTTAGCTCTTTTAAACCACAATAAATTTCTAACAATTGTAAAAACACTGCCTTGTTATTCAATACTTTATTGTAAAAACATGCATTTCAGGCTCAGTCCCGAACATGGTAAAATATGCATTGTTCAGATGTATTTTCCAAGTGTCATTGGGAGGTAAAATCCTTTCAATGGCAAGTAACTTTTCAACAGGGGATACTATTCTAATACTCATATTCCATTACTGGCACTGTCAATGCCCCTCAATGTTCCCATTTGAATGTAATAATATATGTGATTTATGTGCCTTTCACAGATACTTTATGATGGTCTCCCCAAGGTTTTGTGGAAACCAAATACATTCAAATATCATCTATGTCATATATGAATCAAAAACTTTTCTACACGCAAAATATCTGAATGTAGAAAAAAGACCACACAGATTTGTCACTAACAATGTTTTAAATGTTGATCTGCCCTTCCACAGAATTACCTCTTTTCGTTATTCAGAAAACATCATTTCATAGGAATGTGTTTATGAATACAGGCATGAAGTGGTCAATAGAAATGTGAATAGAATTTGAACCATTCAGTATCAATCATTATTCTTAAATGCTGCTGATATGCATCAACTAATAGAACTCTAATGTAATTTCATATTGGAACATATTATAGTATGATGTCTAACTACTCTGATAGTCATAAATCATGAATATGATGGTAATATTTTCTGACACTGTATTAAAAGACTGTGTAGGAATACATATCTAGGTTCATTGGAACTCCCACCAGAAGCTGCAATGTGCCTTTCCTGTTTCATATCTTTGGAATTATTTACAACTAGAAATTGAAGGTAGGCCTTGATCTTTGATGCTTTTCAAAAGTAAAGTATGGGGCTAAGCATTCTTTTGGAAACAGCTCTGCAGACAATAAGTGCACTTTGGTTTATACCTTATATGTATATGAAATTATTAAGTTCATTTCTTTAAGATAAAATTGTCTTGTTTTAATGTAAAATTTTAGTAATAACTATTTTTAGTTAGTATATCATTTATAAATGGAAATGGTTAAGTAAATTGACTTGCGGCTTGATACTCTTGTTATATTGATATTAACAGATCATCTTTTTACAGGGTATAAAATGCAATAAATGAATATTGTTAATTCATATTATTGCAATGTCAGTGACCCATTTGTAAAATCGTAACAACAAAACAGTGGCCCGTTGCACAATGGATTTTCGTTGTGAGGATCAAACAAAGATATCTTTAACAAAGGTTTCGTTGTTACAATTTTTACAAAAATAGTAAAATCTCTAGTTCTAATGAATGAAATTGAATTCTGTAAATTAATGTAAAAAGGACAAGAACTAGAGAAAATTCAGTAAAAGTTACAGCTCTCTGGGGGCATTCTAAAAAATAGAAAAAAAATGTACATGTGTCAAAACCATTGTTGTTACGAAAATATAAATTTCGTTAATAAAATTGTTTTCGTTATTACGAAACCCATGGTGCAACGGGCCACAGGCGGGTTATGAAAACCAGTTTTATTAAAACATGATAACTGTATTGTTTTTGCCTGAATAAAGATTGAATATAAAAAAGATAGATAAACAAATGATACTTTTAGTTGCCGTGTTAGACCTAAAATTTGAGAAGATCATTAAAACATCAATCAAGCACAAACTAAAGATGAATTTTTGTTTATATTCACAATAATTTATATGATTTAGATTAGGTCTTATAATCTGCATGTAAATTAGAAAATCCTTTCCACTCAGATGAATACATTCTAGTGTCTTACTATAATGGGCAAGACTTTTAGTTTCTGGTACATTTTCTAAGTGTTACAATTTGAATACATTTTGCTTGGGCCTGATATAAAATCTTCCTCAGATACTTTCCTTTTTTACCATACAAGCTTTAAGAAAAGACAATGGTATGAGTGGTATTTTGCCAATGTGGTGCTCATCTGCTTCTATTCATAACAGCACCAATTTCACAAAAATGTCAAACTAGTTTACAGTGCTCTAATTCAATGATTGAGTGTGTGGATTTAGGTGCTGCCATGGCCACCTTTCCACCTAGTTGCTATGGAGCCCTTACTTTGCTTATTTATACCTGGGCAGGCATCCACACAAACAAAACCTGGAACCTTGTTGTTACGAGTTTCATTCAATACAACTTTATCATTGTTATTAATGCGTCTTGCTCAGTATCACCAAAAACATTGAACATTTGGCATTTTCTTGTACAACTGACCAAGGTATCATCTGCAATGGCGGAGAAGTGTACCAGCAGGGAAGATCCCCAATATCTGCAGTACTTGGAGGACCAAATTCTCAAGTCAACTGAAGCCAGGGCTCAAGATTCCAAGCTAATTCAGTCATTAGTCTCACGTATTGAGCTGCTGGAGTTATCTTCACAAGAGGCTCCAGTTGCAGGTGAAGGTAAGGAGATCTTACAGGAGTCCGTTCACTCTACTGGTGCCATGCCTCCCAAGATACAATCTGGCATGAAAAGCATGGAAGCCAAATTCCAATATATATAATGTATATCAAGGACACCATAATAAAAACTTTAGATGTTGATATAAATCATATCAATTCATGACAGCATGCAAAATATATATTATATATGAGGAGGCACACATGTTATGAATTATATAGATAAGGTTTTGCTATCATGAATTAACTGATTTATATCAACATCTGAGGTTTTTTATATTCCATCATTGACATACATTTCTTAAAATTAAAATATAGGAGTCATTGAGAGGGAATTGAGTCTCAAAAATTTTGATTTAGGTGTCAGTTGGTTTTATGAAATTTATAAAATGTTGTATCAAATACTTATGACAATTTTCCTTTTTTTAAAGATAAATTGAGGGCTGATCTTTCCCGCTAAGTAAATTATTTTGACATACAAATTTATTTTCAAGTTTTTGAATTTTATGTTAAGTTAAATTTCCATGGTCATGACACCAAAGTAAAAGAGAAAGAATATTACTGTGTTACTTGATGAGGAAAACCTTTTGTACACGTGCATCAAAGAAGAATTTTATATGCTCAACCTAGCCCAACCACAGCCCCAACCACAGCCCCAGCCCCCATCCTCAGCCACAGCCCCAAGCCACTGCCCCAAGCCACAGCCACAGTCACAGCCCCCAGTCCAATAGAAGAACCTCAGGTCATTCATGGGTGGCTCTACCACCCATGTGGATTCAGCTTCACTCTTGGTTTATGATGATTTGTCCCAAGCCCCCCTTGATGCCTGTGTATCTGTATTTCATTAATAATGAAATGTACACTTCAATATAATTATATTTTAAAATTTTTACATAGTTTCTGAAAAGCCACAACCATGGAAGCAGCTCCTACAGCAGTACACTCAGGAATCCACCCTACATGGAATACGGTTTCTTGCTGTGGAAACTCACTTCCTCCGCAGGTAGGTTAATTTAATCATCCCATAACATTTTATTTCATAAAATGTTTAAAAGTTTGCTACAAGAAATCTTGAACATTTCAAAGTATTGGAAAGTGGTACTGTGCTCTTATGATATAATGTAGAAATTTTCGTAGAAACTTCCCTGAATTAGACTGTCTACAAATAGATTTAACATTTCAACACCCTATTTTTTATGGTTGATAAGTATTTATTGTTCAAAATATATATTAAAGTAAAAAGAAATGATTTGTTTTTCTACATACTACTTTTCATTAGTAGAGTTTAGAGCTTTCATTACTGTTTTATATGCACATTGCACACACATTTGCTATATTATGAGAGTTTTTTAAGTTCTGTTGATTACTATTCAAATAATAGGAAAGTTTCTTTCACTTGTTTCTTTTATCAGAAGAACCGAATTGGCATAAAAATCTAGCATCTGAAACCCTTACCCATGGATCTAAAGTATGTCCAGAAAACGTTCACGAAACTTCATAGATGTTGATGGATCTTCTTGGCCCTTGAAAAAATCATTTATAAAGTGACTTTGTTATATCTATTGGAAGAATATCATAATGTAATGACACAATTTTGAAATAGAAGAACTAGAAAAAAATGGTGAACAAACAAAGATAGAAAATTTGTGACCACAAATCATTCACAAACCCAGATTTTAGAATTGCGATAATAGTGATATGGAATAATAGTCTAATAATCATGAAGGTGTTAAGTCACCACCCGAAGAGTGCGAAAGCAAAGGTCCTGTTCCCTCAAATGGCAATTGTGTAGTTGGGGGTTCTCTCTTACAACACAGGACTCCTGAGTAAGGCTCACCTGACTGGCTCACTTTGGTGCTGCAGACTGACTCATGGGGAGTTTCACACCAGTAACATCACAAATGTGTTTCTCACATTTTCTCACATCTTTTTACAGTCATTACTCTAAACCACACATAATTAGTAACTAAGACTATAAACACTACAATTGTCTGTCTGAGATGTCACCATCTTATAGTGAAATAACTTAGACAAGTGTGAAACACCACCTAACTGAAATCAAAAGTACCGTTATTAACTTTGCAACAATTAATCTCCTCTTGTAGGGTTGCATGGTTATTGGCCATGTTAGTGACTGTTGCCACACTGGTTTTCATCATCTCTACAAATCTGATCAAGCTCCGAGAATACCGTAAGGTAATCAACTTGGAGGTCACCTATGAGGACCAGCTGCCCTTCCCTGCAGTCACCCTCTGCAACCAGAACCAATTCAAGTAAAGTACAACCCTTAATCACAAAATTTCACATGGACATTTGCTTTTTCAGGTATTTGCTCAAATTTTGTTTCAAGCATCTTATCACTCAAATGTTAGATTAAAAGGTGTAATTTCTTTAACTTTTTTTCAAGGCAAATTGATGACCTCATTTTAAAGAATTTCTTTGTGTAGATTCATTGTGTTTGAAATGGTGTTTCTTCCTGTCAACAAAAACAAAATTCCAAATATCATCTGGCAGTGGCTTAACTAGTCCATAGCAGTAACATTATTAACATTATTAAAATAAAATCTTTAATGGGAAAACTCACATTTATATACAGTAAGGTATTTTGCTTGAAAAATTTGTCTAGCATATTTGATTTTGGATTATAATTATTTTGTTCAATTGTACATAGCTGACCCTCTCATCTTTTCCCAACCAATGACAACAAATGTTTCTAGTCTGTTATACAGTTTTCCATTGTTATGTGGAAATCTGTTTGAAATTTCTTTGTCGCTGGTTCCTGGTAAGGGACACCAATAGTCTATGGCTGATACCCAGTGGCCCAGAAAAGTTGTCCTCCTAACTAATCAATTGGAACTGAAGCTAGCCTTAACTAATTATATGTTGTCCTCCTAACTAATCAATTGGAACTGAAGCTAGCCATAACTAATTATATCTACCCTGATTTAGATTTTTGGTTTTATCGTACAGTTCTTTTGATATGACAATTCAATTGAAAATGTGAAAATGTGAAAAAGGTCCCATTTATTTGGAAGATTTCTTATATTAATATGACCAATGTACAAACCCCTTCCATGCACTACGTCTTCTAGGTTATACATTCATATATGAAAATCAGTCTTAAAACAAACAAGAATATATGCATCAAGCTTTGAATAATTTAAAAAGATCAAGTATAGCATCCTGGAATCAGCTCATCTCGCCTCCAACTGTTGTCAGAGCATCTACTAACTAGTAAACACTGAAATGCGACAAAACTACTCCGTATTTATATAACCCAGACAGTACTACTTATTTGTTTTTACAAAATTTAAATAACCAATTAATGACCTATCAAGAGACTGTTATAGTAATAACTGATTTCAAGGTTTACCATATCAATCAAGTACATAATATATAGTCTTCAGTCAGAGGCTGACTCTCACTAGGTCAACACTATCATTATTGGTCAGTTATATTGCACTTAGCATGCTCGCTTCACCGCTTTGAACAGAAACAAGCAGTTGATATGTTGGTATATATACCACTCTATTTATATCATAGCAGCTGATTCACGCTCGCACTAGGTCAGATATATTTACATACATAGGCCAATAGTATCATACCAATTTGAATAGAAACAAACGCTAGGATTTCCCATGTATATATAATTATATACAATAGTTCGTTTTTATACAGTTTGATGATTTGTCTAACCATGAAGTGCGTCCCTGTATTCACAGAGTATTGATCCCAGAATGTTTTTTCTGTATATTTCGCCTGGGAGAGATATTCCACAGGCAAAGTCCTTATCCCTGGTCACCTTGTAAAGGTAACCTTTCCTCTGCAGCAACTTTTCCCTCAGACTGTCATTTTGATAGAATTTAAGAGCCATTATTGTTTTCATAATTTTTATTTTGGCTTCATGCAACCCTGGTTTTGATTTAATACCTTTGATCAGTGCCTTTGCATCATATCCACTATCAGTCTCTAGATATCCTTTTCTAAGTCCTGCCTATCATGATATCTCACAAACTCGGCTGAACAGAAGTGTTCGGCTGATTTGTAAGTGATACCATTGTCCTTGATCGAGCACAGATATATATTACTTAGATAGGAGTGGCTGGACTGGAATGCAACACCGTCTTCTACTTCAACTGTCTTGATCTGTTCCATATTAAGACCATGGGGCAGACTATGAATCTCTTGATATGCATACCTTATCTCGCCTATAACTAACAATTTGCCTCTGGTTTTAGCGTTGATACCTTTTTCCTTATACTATATATATATATTTCTCAAGTCTGCTTGTTGGGGGAGTTCCTTAGGAGTGAGGGAGTCTTAAAATCTTACTCCTTTGCCAAGAATCAATTTTTCCCAAATTTTCAATGCTCTTAAAAATGTTCCCTTTAATATTTCTATTGGAGAATTGAACCTAGGTCTTGAACTTGGGCATCCTCTTCTCAAGATCTTATGCCATCTTATCCATTCTCTTTCTGAGTGTCTATAATTCTGCTTTGTTGTTTTGAATATCAGAATTCAATTTCCCCAACGATTCTTCATTTTCTACAATTAATTTTTCGAAAGAAAACTGTGTCAATTTGAGTTTTGGCAGATGTTTTTTTGGATTTGCAGGATTTTCACTAATAACTCATGGTCCGGCGCATTCTCAAGGTCTGCCACTATTCCTGTATCACTAGCATTGTGATCCGAGTCAGAGTCTTGGTCTGTTCTCATTGGCACATTGTTTACAGTACTGTCCATCCTTGAACTTAACCCAACCCTCCGTGTTGACTTGGGCGGCATATTATTGCTATATCTTGTAAATATTGAGAAAAATCACAGAAATACAGTCTTTTCCATGTCCAATCCCACATATATACAGTCACAATTGGTTCAAAAGGCAGACATTCAATTTGTATGCTTGTACTGCCAATATAAACCGGTATATGTGAAGAGCGTGTGGAGCCAGTTGCAGTCAACGTCTACTCAGTTTAATTTCGCCCCATGCCACTTGATCATCCCAATGTTAAAAAGGTGACCTGTATGGGACTAACTTTCTTGGTTTTAGTGAAAATGAAATAGTGCTCTTCCCTTGAATGTCAACTGTGTAGTGAAAGGCTCCCCACTCTTCAATACTGCACTCTGCCTAGTGGCTCACCTGATTGGTCAGTCATGGTCATGTGTGTTCATCAATATTGAATATCTAGCCCAACCACTTTTGGGGTTGGTTTGGGGTGTTGGGGCATGAGACAAGGAGGTTATTAAGTTAAAATTTGGGGTGGCAGGGGCCAGGCTATCCACTTTCTCTAGTGTAGCAGTGGCAGGGGCCACTCTGCTATTCATGATGCATGTCTGGAAATCTTAGATTATTTCTTTCTTGGTCTTTATTGCTGAGGCTAAGATCACTGTCCATAGTTAAACAGGTTAGTCGATACTAACTAACCATACTTAGCCATAGGTTAGTCATATATGACTAACTATGGCTAAGTTCTGTTACCTGGTTTTACAGACAGTAACAATTAAGGTTAGAATATCTGTATCCTGACGACTCTGTCTTCATGGTATTTTTCACTAAAAGAAAGTTACCACGACTAAGGTGCAACTTTACAGACTAAGCCATGCGAAGCCATTCTAAATACTTTTCTTTAGAGATGAACTCTCCTGAAATTTATAGTTTACAGTTTACATTGTGAAGTTGTACATTGTACATCATTACCCTCAAAAAATGAAAACCAATGGTTAAACAATTTTCAATTACTAAATTTTACTAAACACAAAATGTCATCAATAACAGAGATCTAGATTTGGTTATGAAATATATTACAAAATATTATACATACATCAGATCTTCAGAACTCTTCAACCTTGGAATGTTGGACGTGCTGGTGGAACACTTTGATTCCTCAACAGGTAAGTGGCTATTTAGTTTACTAGGAATGTATAATGTTGATACTGGTTGCCATAATAAAGCGAATGAAATTGTATGTTATTCAATATTTTATTCATTTTGCATAGTTATTGATTAAATCAATTGTAATAACCAGCAAAGCATGATAGAAAGAATATTTGCCTATTTGCAATAGTATCTTGTAATTAGCAACATCTGATAAAAAAACAGTTCTTGTCTTTTACAAATTTTTGGTAAGTATGTCTGCTCTAGTCACACACACATTACACTTTTACCAAATTTGCAGATAACAAATCAGGATGTAAAGAGACCTTTACGTATGATCCTAACTTCTGCCCAAGTATTGGTGACATGAAGATATCCTGGCTTGACCATACCCATGCCTACAACACTGTCACTTTAAATGTAAGTTAAGATTTTATCAAAATTATTGCTAATGAGCAGATAACTTTACTTTGGAGCATTTCTGATGCATAATAAATCCACTAGGATGAATGGGAGTTGGCAAACCATTTAAGTGCAGGGAAGGATGACAGCAGTCGGTGATTGGCATCAAATCTCATCATGGATTGGTGTTCCCATTAGTGGTCTAAATGCAGTCAATAGGCTGCATGCAATACTGATACCTGAGCCATTACCATGTGATCTGACAGGAAGCTCACCTGGCATATGAGAACATGCAGATATTAAGTGAGAGTGGCACTACCACTAGAAAACTGCTGCTCAAAACTGAGACAGCAATGCAGTCCTATGAAACATCAGCTGCCATTGTAAAAATCCACCCTCCCATCAACAGAGAGTACAATGTGCATCTAGAAATTCATCATTGATCTAGTAGTGCCAACTGCTGCTACTAGATTGTTTTTTTCTACAGCATAGACTGTACTTTTGACTACCTATGATGTCTTGAGCTATGCGAAATCCACTTCCCCCTTCCCTTTCTGTTCTCTATGCAATGTCAACTGCCATTGCCTATAGCATATCTACAAACACATTACCCACCAAGTGGAATACCTCTATAGGAAGATCATGTGAAATGGTATGGTTTGATAAATAAAAAAGAAGTTAGTGTATAAGGGTCAACGTCAAAATTCAGGGGCTGTGAACCTGAGATGTTGCAGCAGGCTGCAGCAGAATGTTAGTTATAACCTATGTGCCACTGAGTGGCTGCAGCATTCTGAAACCCATTACTATCCCATTGAAGGTGCCAGACACCACCCTTTATCAATATTTTATTGGGGAGAAAAATATAATGGGACTTTCTTTCATATTTGTATATTTAACTAATTAATTAATGAGATAATGGGGTCATTTAGGGTCATTGAGATAGTGTCTCCACCCCTGTCCTATCAGGTTGCAGTCCAATGGCAGCAGGTTGAGACCTAAGTATCCCAGATTGGTGGCAACATAATGTTGAGTCACTGAGTATTGTCTGGGACCTACTGTAGTCAATATTGATGTCTCCCCTAGGTGATGAGTTCTATAGGGGTTTACCATAGAGATGCAAAAGATTGGATCGTATTGTACTGTCATTATATATATTGAACGCTAGTTGTTTGTATGCTGTTAATTAATGATTGGGGAACTGTTCTTATAATGTTCGGTCAGATTGTCTTATTCAACTTCCTCTATAGATGCTAGTCAAGTAGTAGGTAAATTCACGAGATGGGCGTTCAGATGCACAACGCGAACATTGTTGGCTGAAGGTCAGGTTTATTCGTGGATAACTTGAATGCGTACAATTTGCCAGTGAGATGATAGTTTAAGAGTCCTAGGTTCACAATTCCAGTTGATGGAGAGCAAGTTTCTTCCTGAAAGTCCGCCTGATCTCACACACAAAAGCAACACAGTAGTTCTTCCAACAGTCAGTAGATGTCCTTCTAAGTATAGTTATTCAAACCACTTGAATCCTTAAGACTCGTATTGTCTAAATGGTATCTAGTAGTGTTCTCCGCCTTAACCATAGGCTCTACCCTATATTCATATATATATATCAGTCTGGTCTATTGATTTTACCCGAGCATTGGTACTCGCTGGGAGATGCACCCTGTCTGCTATTGCTCAACAGGTATATTTACACCTACCAGCAGTCCATGCTGTATTTACACTATATGGTGTGGTTATTCATATAATTTTGAATACTTTATAATATTCCCTCTATAAGACTGGTGACGTTTCTTCATTCTAGTCCTATACAATTGATTATATGCACAACGTGTTTTACTCACTACCTTTGTGCAATATATTGTTTCACATTAAGATCCAATACATTCACGGGAAGAATTTGAACTCATACATTCGACAGGCTCGGGCTTGTCTGAAACCACTTCCTCTAAAACGTGTCAAGGAGTGTAAGTCTTACTCCACGATTATCCCTGAAAAATCATAGTATCATTATACTACCCATAGCAGTGGGCGTGTTAGGTAATACTTTTGCGCTCACCTCAAAGTTTCCCTTGCCCTTCTGGCGTGTATATAAGTGTAAGTCAGGGGGTGTTAATTATATTGTGTCACAATAGTCCCGTCCGCTCATAGTTCTCTTCACACGCCCAACCTTCTCGGCGTCTTAACGTACCTACCCTCCATTCAGGCACCAATATAATTGCCAGCAGTGGCGTACCCAGTCCCCCCACTTCCCACATTTGTGCATATATCTATAAACGCCGGTTGATATTGGTTTCCAAGCTCAACAAAAATAATACTCAGTTTCCTGACCTAATAAGAATAGATGAGGCTGAAGCGCAGAAGGAGTAGCCTATAGTGTGCACACAACTAGGGTAAAACAGGGTTGTATCGCTCACATTGGTAGGCCTATATCATTAGCGCATTTAGTTTTTTAAACCCTTACATATAGAAACAAAAGTTATATAAAATCAAAATAATTCATAATAATTAATCAAATGCGTAAAAACAGCGATAAAGCGTGATTTAACTTTATAACCTCTATGAATAATCAATAATGAAACAATTGTCTCCCATGATGTTGGGTACAACCCTTATCATGAAATGAAAGTAATATTTTTGAGAAAACTTATCAAATATAGCATATCAATAATGGTTTTCCATCCCATGAAAGTGACGTCCAATAGGCCTATTTCTAAAAAAAAAATAGGGTTAGTTCAACCCCCCCCCCTCCACAAATTCCTGGGACCGTCCACCCCTGTCCCTTAGATACAGTACTAGTTTAACTAAAACAGGTAGAAATATAGCATTTTTAAAACAGATTTTCTTGAAACACATTATTTGGGAGTTAAACCAGGCTGCCTAAACCAGATTCTTAAACTTCTTGGAAATACAGGGTGAAAGGGCTGAAAGCGCAAATGGTTTTCACTGAAAATGATAATATTAAATAACCTTGACTACACATAAAACTATTATTTTGTGTGATTTCAAGTTTTTACCCTTATTTAACTCTCGACATAAGAAATGATAAATGCGCTATATTAGCCTGACGGGCCATGCCCCCCCTCCCCCCCCTCCCCTGTTAAATAATGTTGTTTAAAAAGGGGCCCCTCCCACGTAGATTAATGCATTAGCCCCTCCCCCCCCCCCCTCCCCCCTAGAAATGCCTGGGTCCGCCCCTGCATCCCTCCGGACCGGCCCGTGGGCCATCTTTTCATTTCAATACCATTATTACAAATATAACTTCCCAAAAAAAAATTTGGAGTGGCAGGTGGTAATCGAGTGCATGAGGTTCGATTAGCTCCTACCACCCAGGTCTGGCGAATTCATCTGTGCCATTATTCAGTTCATTTCATTTCATTAGTTTGCACAACCAGACCCAATTACGTATAGAGTTTGCGACATATATATACCGTAGGTGTAATCGGGGCAACCAGAAAGGTGTTTACCAAAAAGAGACACTTTGTAGTTTCGGTCCTTGTGTTTCAGTGGGTTTTCCGATTTGGAAAACAAGCAATACCACAAGTTATTAATTTTGATCGCCCTCAATTGTCACTGATGTGTCTCTATCAACTTCAATTTACATTGCCCGTCATCGTTTTCCCCAACGTAGTTTCGACGTATTTGGTCCTGCGACCGGAAGGACCTCTAGACGGCTTTTCGCTGGTTTCCGACGTCATCGTATTATTGAACCCGGTGGATTTTTGGCTACCAGCTATCTCTCCCGGCCCCGGGTTCGAATCCCCTTCATGCCTTACGTTTTTCGTTCATCCATCAGACTTGTATTATCAAATTAATGATAAGGATAGGACTACTCTGAACCCTAATCGTCATGTCAAGAGAGGAGGTTGATTGTTAACTTATTTTAAACAGGATCGGGACGTTACGCTTTTTAAAGGATAACTCTCCATTTGTAATCGAAAAGTTGTTAAATCAAAAAGACCCTTAAAAAAAATGGAAAATTATAAAAAAAAAAAAAAAAAACCTGCTCGAACCCGCCCTCTCCTCAACTACTAATTTTAAACATGATAGTCCTAATGGTAATGAGACTGATCCGGCTTAAATTCCTAATATTATAATATTAATATATATACTTCTTGCAAACATTCTAAATAACCTTCTTTCCCGATCTTAGCATCTGAATAAACAGGAGACACTGGGCATCACACTTCATTTAAATTAATTGTCTCAGTTAAATACGACCATTAGTTAACAAGTTCCATGTACTTTTTAAGTAACATGACAGAAAGCATTTTCGCGATTCTGCAGCTATCCCTCGCTCCCCTCTTCCCTTGTGCATAACATTTCCTAATAAACCAGGTCCATTCCTAACGGCGGCAAAGTTTGGAAGCGTCCATCATGGCCGGCCTTAATCCATTAACACCCATAAGTACCCGGAAGCACCCCATCTAATCTGTACCCCCCTCTGACATCTGACAAGGGCAGGGGCACAGTCTTGGTAATCACATAACTCACACCAAACCCACTCAAGAGCGACACAGGTATCATGCTGGGTGTCATCTGACGGACTCCCCGCCATTAATCAGGGGTTAGTTATCGAGTTAACACGGGCCAGAGTTGCCCCATGCAGGGAACCTGCTGGGTCGGGCACTTCCATACCCAACCTACGTTCGCCTGCAAAGCACATGTAGCTAAATCTTTGACAGGCCTATTTCACCCTACCATCCATCGCCCCTCCCACCCGGAAAACCATTTACCCTTACCATCCATAGATGGAGTATTAAAAGTGTTTGAAATTAACTTCTTTTGAAGTCATCCGTGAGAGATGAGATTCATTAAAAATTAATTAAACATTTTCTGTATGGATAAAAGGTACCTCCCGGCCTATATAACTACCCTAAATAATTCACCTTAAACTGGGTCTAAGCTGGTTAGATATAAAGCCGACCTTAAGGTTTGAGACTAATTTCAGCCAGTCCAGACTTAAATCGGCCTGAACTCCATATAAACCACCTGCAAATAAAACCTATAAATATCAGGCAGTAATGGCATTTACAGGCTTTCTCACTTCTCATCCACAAGTTAAGGAACCCCATGCCAACAATTCATTTTGAAGTCTGCCTTCCAATTCAATTAGAACAAGCCGACACCCTAACCAACGAAAGCTTACAAGCAAGCATACGCGTAAGCTTATACTCTTCGCACGGCTTTTCTTTTGGCATTAACGTAAGCTTAAGGTTTCTGCACGGAGGTCAAAACCTTTAGATCCCAGGTGCATGTGGCGACTGTCTGTCTACTCCTTCCTGTGACTGGGAAAAAGTAATAAAAGACTAGAGCGGTCTCTAGCCTGCATCAGACATGGCTCCAACAGTATTCATACTCCTCCTTCGTGGACTCTTTATCCTGGGCACTGTCTCAGCTAAGCCATGCCTATGCACCAGTACGGTAAACCGTTTTCGTACCAACTATGGTGTAGTATTCGAGAGTAAACCGTCCATCCACATAGGTAATGAGTACTTCACTACCCAAGTCGATATCATTTTACCACTTCCTCCTTCTCCCAAACAGGCAGCCGCACTAAATTGTAGACACGGCGCTACCCTGGCAGCCGGTTCAATGGAACAGTGTCGAAAAATCCAACTTATGTTGAATAACATAACATCTATTGGGAAGACTATAGCAGCGAAGGTCACCAACGGACTCCGGGAAGTGCAATCAATTTTGGAATCGACGGCCCAGCCAACACCTCCATCAGCCAAATCCAGGAAGCAGCGGGCTCTGATTCCAGAAATCGGCAAGTTCTCCGAGACTTTATTTGGAACGGCCACACTCGATGACTTGAAGCAACAGACTCGTGCTGACCAGGTAAATGCCGATGAAATTGGCTTCCTCGATGGCAAAATAAATGCAGTCCTAAAGGTAGTTGACTCCACTTTGGAAATCCAACTCCAGGCCATCATAGAGAACACTCATTCCATATACAATTTGTCCAGAGGACTCCAGGCTTACATTAGTAACCGGGAATTGATGGTCAGGTTGATGCAAGATTTGCAAGAATTGCGTCTACTGGATTTTAAACTGGACTATTCCCTTGATGTCTTGCTACAGGCTATTCGCGACCTAACGGAGAACAGGCTGAGTAACTCTTTGATATCGGAGACTGATATGAGGAAGATTCGGTACCTTTTCCTTTCCAAGTCAAATCGTTCAAATATTTATATTCCAAACACTCGCGACATGTATAGAAGTGTAACTGTTTTAGTCCCCCCGGTTTTACAGCGAAATGTTCTGAAAACTATTTTGAAGATTCCCGTTATTTCCTTCGACAAAATATTCAAGGTTCTAAAAGTGAACACCTTCCCTCTAGCCTTCCATGGGCATTATACTCGCCTCTCCAACACACCGGCTTATTTATTGGTGTCCGCAACCCAATACACAGTATCCTCCAACCCAGATCTGGATAATTG
The DNA here is from genome assembly GCA_936440205.1 of Lepidonotus clava. Taxonomy (NCBI): domain Eukaryota; kingdom Metazoa; phylum Annelida; class Polychaeta; order Phyllodocida; family Polynoidae; genus Lepidonotus; species Lepidonotus clava. Next base: position 49,909,873 of record OW387143.1, on the reverse strand, counting down.
CCATTCTCAGTTTTGTCATTATGACCTACCACTTCGCAGGGTTTCTCCCTCGTCGTGCCTCATTTCTATCTATCTACGTGATCATGAGTCTGTCAAACTTTATTGTGATTTCAAAATACTCATTCAGTCTAATTTCAGAAGGTCGAACATCCAAGTCATTGCAACAGGGACCTATTTGTTCTCTCACATAGACGAGGTCGTTGTGCGCTGCCCCAACCGAACAACAACCCATCCTGGATGTGAATCGTGCGTTCGTGCCTTTGAATGTGGTTGTTCTGTGTCCGCCAAAGAATGGGAAATTCCAGTCTCAAGTGTTAACTGTTTGCCTTCTACAGCAGGCCCCTTAAGAACAGTTTTTCCCGTCAACCTTGCTAGTCTTCAACACCTCAACCTGTCACTTAGCCGACTTGTGAACCCGGATTTTTCGTACGATAAACCATTCCCAATTTTACCTCTTAGCCCGCAAATGCGAGTCCGCCAAGAGGATATTTTTAAGCGAGCAAAAGACAATTTCCTTTCCCTCCGTACATACATGAAAGAGATTCGACTGAATGAGGTCGAATACAAGAAACTTCGTGGTGACTTGCATCTTCCCCACGTACCATTCCTCCCCCCCAGTGTGCACGGTACTGTTTACCTGTTGAACATTGGACTTACTTTTATAATGGTTCCAGCACTTTTTGTTTTCATCTCAATTCTGTATTTCAGACAACGTAGGATTCAAAGCGCATGCAGACGCTTGACTTTAAATTGAGTTGGTTATATATACATTAGCTATTAACTCTTCCTTTTATTGCAGCTCAAAAGTTATCAGTTCTCATTCATGTTCGATTTTTGTTGTTTAGAATATATACTCGCCCTCATAATTTCGTCACACATGTACAGCTGCAATTCATTCACATTATCCTCATGAATTCCCATTTATAATTAGTCACAGCCACATAAGACTACACACGTTCATGATATCAAAATGTTTTATTGTTATGCATGCGGAAAAGGTTTTATGATGTCCACGTGTCAACGTTTCGCCTATTTTCCCATAATTGTATTTACTGACCATACACTAATGTACATATGTAACTCGAAAGCTTCGTGAACATATGCATTTCACAATTAAAATTTTCCCATATCTACTTCAAACATATCGTACACTTTTATATAACTGTTCATCACACCCAAGAGTCTACGTCAGGCATGCAGCCCAGTTCTTCGGCTGGGAGTAGTTCTTGGGCCATGTTGTTCCTGTTGTTTATCAGGCAAACGCTCGCTCTACAAAGTCTGTGCCTGAAAAATTTGTTCAGGCGCACGCGCTCCGTACGAGGAATCTTGACTTCTTGCGGGAGTTCCAACGTCAAGGGTTCGTCACTGCCATTCAGATGGACCGTGAGTGGGCCCGACCAGGCGACGGTCAGGGCCTTGGACAGGATGCTCGGTCTTTGGATGATCATTCGTGGGCAGGCAGCACTTCCTACGGCTTCCATTTCGGCGGGAATGGGAGCCAGTGGAAATAGGAGCGTTTCCCATCGGCAGTAGATTCTCAGACAGCACTGCACTGTAGCCCTCCGACGTTGACCCTGAGCCAACGAGCGACAGCCTGCTGCCAATTTCCAGAAGATACCGATAAATTTCCACCCCAGGTATATCACTAACAAGAGAAGCAGCCACTGATGGTCGGATTGGTCCGCGGGTTGGAGGTGACTAGGTCTCACCACTGGCCTTTCCTCCCGAACAAGACGCAGACGCAGACTTGCGTTTAACAGTCGCTCGATGTCCATGGCCATCAAGTGGCTGTTCTGAACCAGTGTATAGTACAGGCACATACTTATACCCCCCACCCCACATGACATCACAACCCCCCCAGGTACTGTAAGGGCTTCGTCTAGTCTTTAGCGAAAAGTTAACCCTCGGTCGACAACTTAAACGCTAGGTAAGGTACAACTAAAACGACTTCTTCTAGCCGGGGGCTTCACAAGTTTTTACACTGGGTAGTGCGAAGCACGTCTAATAGGCCGCTATTTTCTTCAGAGAGCCGATCGACAGGGGGTTCATCTGAAATGACTTCTGTCGCGTTTGACACCGGGACACGCGTCTGTGATGACCGCGTCCACCTGTTGGCCATCTGAGGCGGCGCATGTCAACTAGCTTCTGTGTCAGCTCCCTCACAGGAGTACCGCGGCACGCGGCCCGCGGGGTAGTCTTAACACTTCTTGACACGTAACAGGCCTCACAAGGGGCGGCGGTGAGGGTGTCGCTGATACCCCATGTACTCCCCGTCACGGCTAGCACGTAACTTATGGTAAAAGTCTCTCTTACCCCGTCCACACCCCGTCACGTCTACCACGTAACTTATGTTCAAAGTCTTGCCTCATCGATAAAAGATCGCTTTCACCAGATCATGTATCCACAGGGGGGCCTGCCCGGCATGTATAAATACGGCGTGGCATATGGCTATATAGATCACTTGAAAACTTGCTGCCACCATGAACGGGTCAACTGATTATAGTGACGCTGTTCTGTCAAACCCGTCTACCAGCTCATGCAGGATCTTGACCAGCAGCCCCAAACCGGGTGGCGAGAAAATAACCGATCATGATTCATCAGCAGGCGTAGGTACTCTGCTGTTGGATATGTCTGGGGATGCGCGTCAGTATGGGTCTCAGAATGGGTTTCCGGATCTCTCTGCGGATCAGTCTCTTCACGACTCCCTGTACGCGGAAGAGGGATCCACCCTCAACAACGTGGACCTTAGCCTTGGTGGTTCCCAAGGTGGTCCTGCATCCGCATCGTCGTCCACGCCCTCCACGCCCTCCACGCCCTCCACGCCCTCCGGATCCACGCCCTGGGGGATGACGCCCTCCACGTCGCAATCCCATCCATGGTTCCCCAGCTCCACGTCCAGAACGTCGTCCACGCCCGGACCCTTGACATCGCAAGGGTCGTTCTCGTCGACGACGTCCCAAAGGTCGTTCACGCCCGGGCCCTTGACATCGCAAGGGTCGTTCTCGTCGACGACGTCCCAAAGGTCGTTCACGCCCGAATACTCGTCCTCGTCCGGCCCCTCCACGTCTACAGCTGAACCGTCCATGGCCCATTTGCTGGCCAGGATGGAGGAGCTGGAGAAGAAGTGCCGAAGGGCGGAGGCTGAAGCGGCTGCGGCAAAGGCCCAGGTGGAGGTGCTCGTGAACCAAGCGAAGCCAGCTGCAGCTGCCAAACCACCCAAACCACGCAATGAAATATGTGTAAGTTCTAAAGTTTGTTTTTACAGCTTATAATTAACTAATAATCTCACCTTGAAAACGTTACCGTTTGATATAGTTCTCGGTTTGTTTAGAAATGATCTCATTCCTAGTATAGCCCTGATGTTCTTCTCCTTTGCCGCGCCGCCAGGGAACATCCCGGAAAACAACGAAAATCCGTAATGATTTCGTACACTGACATATAGTTAGATAGTCCACTATTAATTATTGGCTTATTATATTGTTTGTAGGAACTCGTTCGTTCGGCCTACAAGGCCAAGAGAGGTGAGCCTGGTTGGGGATTCAACCTGAACCCTGGGTAAGTTGATTACGTCATAACAACATGAATAGTACAGAAAATAATATTGTTTTTAAGTAAGCAATGGGTAATGTGTTCCTGAACACCAGAAGCTGCAGCTGAATATAAGTTTTGCTGTTTTTTTTTCATGTTAATAGAGTCATAGAGCACTTGACGTGATGCCGATGAATTGAACAATATAAATATATTCCAACATTCAGGGTGGGGATCAAACACCCGGATAACGCGCCGATCATCAAGGCCGTTGTTGACAACGTGTGCCTCGGGCCAGATACCCCCAGAGAAGAGGTGTTAGGTAAGTCCCATAGGTAGCAAGTTTCTTTGTTAACTAACCTGCAGCTGTACATTTCATGCATCTAATGTCCATGATTCCAAAGTATTGGTCCTTCAATTAACACAAATTTTAACATGCTTGAAATGCTGGAAATCTGTTTTTAGTGTCTAAATAGGCTCCACTTACATTGGAAATTGTTACTTTTATAATTTAAGTTATCCTCCCAGTCATCTGAAAAAAACGTAAGTTCTATTATCTGGACAAAGAAATATAATACCAGTGTAATGATGGTTTTAATTCGTGAATAATATGTTGACCCTCACTTTGCATTTTTAACATGTATTCCCTTGATTTATTGCCTTTATAGTGCCTTTGTCTACTTAATGGCTCCAGTTTTAAGCACACTTCATGTCCTTCCTCTTTTTCTAGCTTCTGCCAACACCTACTTCAAGACCCTCCAAAACAGGGCCAACAGAATGCGGAAGAACCGAATTAAGGCTGACAATGAAAAGGCTATCATCCGTCACCACGTGAACGAGGTAAATAAATTTTTGTTACAGACTTCCTCTATAGACCACAAAAGTCTGACGTCACGGACCCCTCCCGCAACACGTGTTGGGCCCTGTGTTGGGCCTAAACCTTTTACGACCGGCCCCGGTAACCCTACACCCCCGGTCACCGGCCCGGCCCGCCCTGGAGGGGGCACCGATAACACCCGGCTGGACCACGGTCACCCGTACACACAGACAATAACATTGCCTATAACTTTGCTATTTATTAACTCTTTTTCTTTTCAAGTATATCATAATGCACATTGATAATTCCCCTATGAAAATACATGTTTTCATAAGTTTGCGAGCATTATTAGTGGAAATAGCAAATCTGACAGCTGGGTCCTACTAAAGTTCATAGAGGGGACCCCCGGCCCAGCCCTGCCCATGTTTAGGCACGGGAGCAGCGTGCAGTGACCGTTAGGGGCCCGCCCGACGTCATGGCTTTTGCGGACTATTGTTCTCAACATTGTTTGACGTAGTTCGATTCAGGCAGGCCGAAATTTTACACCTTTCAAGTGCAAAGCCGAGGAGAAAGAGTAATGTCTATGGTCTATGCCCAGTCTGTCCACTCCTTGGGTGGAAGGATACGCATCATTGTTCTAAAAAACGCGAAGAAAGGGTCTAGTTTGACAACATTCACATGTCCTTGTTTCTAGAAAAAAGGTTACTTTTTCATCCCAAATATCCATGATATGAAAATAAGGGTCTTTTTTTTCCTGGGAAATATGAAATTTCACGAAAAAGGGTATTTCTTGGCCACTAAATGTCTGCGTTTTGAAGAATAAGGGGTCGATTTTTTGGTATAAATGTCAGTGGAAAGGGGTTGTTTTCTATTTTGAAGAACGATGATATGTCCTACTTTGATATCTGAGTAGACAGACTGGGGGTCTATGGTGTAGGGGGTGTGACTTCCCGGGGACCCACTCAGTTCAAAAAGGGGTATACGTACAAACTGCGGTCGGAACTATACCGGGGGCTGTAGCTGTGAATCGGCAATTTGGCTTAAAACAGGGGGCCCGGCTGTGAAATGATCTTATGGTTGTAACACTGAAACTTGGGAAACAATTATAATTTTTTTACATTATGAATTTTTATAGAGCACTGTAACCTTACTTGCTTCCTTGGACAATAATCTTGACATACAATTAGAATGGATATGACACAATTAATAAAAAGTGCCTGTATGTTATAGAGACCAAGGATAAAGCAACGCTTTTGAAATTAACTGCAGTGACCAGCTTTTAAATTAAGGCAACTGAAATATTGAAAAACTTGTTTGTGTTTATTGGATGTTCTTGACCAAGTATGTCGTAACTGTATTAAAATAAAAAAGTGTCTTTTTAACTTTGCAGAAGCTCAAAAGACGGATAGTGGGGTTGGAAAATTTCGTCAAAACGTGGGACGAAGCTCGAAAGAATTCCGTGAGGCGCCTCCTCACCCCCGACTACACGAGCGACGAGGAGCGCGGACTTTATTATCCGGCCGCGGTCGACAAAGACGGGAAGACGAAAGAGCGATATCACCGCCGCGTCAAACCGCTCGTGTGGGAGAGCGATGAGCTGAGGGCCTACAAAGCCCACCTGGACGAAATTGAGTATGACGAAATTAGCGGCCGTCAGCGGGGCGTTAGAATGGAAAAGAAGCGGAACAATGTCCCCGACGATAATCCAAAACGCCAACAGCCTCCTCCCAACACCCCAGACTGGGCGGTGAAGCCCGGGTATCGGTCGGGTATCGCCGATGCACAGCCAATTTAACTTATTTCTAAAGGGTCTGTTTAAAGCTCTATTTTATGTGATGTTTATGTTTATCATCTTTATGTTTTCTTTATAATTACACTACGTTTAATTGTATGGTCTGTGTCACGCTGTATGTTAGGTCTTTGTACTTTCTTCAATTGTATAGTCGTTTTATAAACTTTTATCAAAGAACTTTGCGCTTCTTGTTTTGATTGTGGCATGCTCGATAAGCAGGGAAGTATTTCTATAGATATGTTGGTAAGACTCGCCTTATATTAGTCTAAAACCGTACGCGTTATACAGGTCCTTCTCATAAGTGAATCTTAAATTCATGAATACTTTTTATTTACGATACGAAACGCATTTAACTATAATGACCTGTCATTTTGTTGAAAACCCGAATGTGCTATTTCTTGAAGATAGACCACGAACTTGAAATCGATTACAATACAACACTTTTTTGATGAGTGTTATGGTACAAGGTCTCTACCATTAGAAGAGCAATGGAATGACACCTAGGCCTGTTATCAATAATAACATAAATCAATCATAAAAAGTGTATTTTAAACAAACATAAGCTCGATATACGATTTTTAAAATGATGCGACATGAATCATCTCTTCGTACTTATTTCGCAGTCATGAAAAAATAATGTTGCATGAAGCCGGTTTTAATTAAGAACTGTTACTTCTTTTCAAGTGGATCCTTTTTAGTTCGATTCCATGCAGTAAGGTGCAAAAGTAATTTTTCAGAAATTTTATTATGATCAAATACATCGCTGCCAGTAGGACCTATCAAAATTTACAAGTGACCATGTAGTCTCCTGATGAACCCGAAATACTTTCTAGGATTTGTATGGCACGGTGACCTATATTCTTTCTGTGAGAGAATAAAAAAACCTCTTGCATATAGTGTAACCCTTTAAAGTGGGAGTTCTCCGGGAGTTATGTATAGGTAACTTGGAGCTTCTGTGACATTGCAAAATTAATAATTTAAAAAACAAACAAGTCAATTTAGGTGTCGAGATTTATTAAGGGACAATAGCTTAATTAGCTATAGCCATAATTTCGGTTGGAGCCCGATCGCCAGATTGTGGCGTTAACCACATTTAATTCCACTACTAGTTTTGGTTGCAGACCTAGTTTAGCCTCAGGCCCCTAAATTAGGGGCCTGTCTCGCAGATTACCTAAGGGGTCGACCCTAGCCCGAGCCAGAGTAAAAGCGCTCTTGTCAGCGTCATACTGCTCTTTCCAAAACCGAAATTTTATTTAGCTACAAATTCAATTTATAACCATAACACTTGTATCGATTGACGCACGTTCGGCAGCATATTGGTAGTAAACACACAAAAATACAACATTTTTCACACAAGACTTAATCAAGGTCAACACGGCTTAAGTCGACTGAAGTATTAGTACTAATTGCAAGCTCACCGGGCCGGTATTTCCCCAAAAGAACAGGCTCTCCTATGCCTATACCCATGGTAACCAACTGGTAGCGTATAATGTCCTTAGTCATCAATCTTGTCAACATGATGTCCTTCAGTTTATTAACCTTTAAATGTGTGGGCAGTCGTGTCGATGTGCCGGTATAGCAGTCGGTCATTTGGATGACACAGTTCAATGTGTATCGTGCGCCTAGGCATATATTTTCGGCTTTAGTCAGTGTGATAGGATCGTCTGTTTGAAAGATATAATCTCCAAAATGTCCAGGGAACGTGCCTATTTTAAGCCATACACTGTGATTGCCCGAGACAAGCAAGTATACACGAAAACGAGCATCTGCGAAGATGCGATTAATTCCGGTGCAAACAAAGAATATGCTAATAATTATGGCTACGGCGAGGATAAGAAGAAGAGTGTACGAAGAGAGAAGTACCACAGTTGGGAATTCTTTAATGTTTCCGTCTCCTGGGTTGGCTTCAGATCCAGTGTCAGTTACGGTATGGTCCTGGTCCAACAAGGCTTGCAGGGTGTCATGAAAGGTGAGGCCGGTCATCGCATCGTGTTTTGGTGGAGGGTGACCGGTAAATGGAGCAGTGAGGTTGACCAACCGGGTACGGGTTACTCCAGGCTTATTGTGAACGACCCTAGGCCAGTGTCCGCCACTGGCAGCTCGAACAAATTCCACGCATGATACAAGAACCAAGTACGCGGCAGCTATATATTGAAAAAAAAAGAAAGAAGAGAACATGAAGGTTGTCATCTCAACTTTAAACAAACACCTTCGTTCCAAATTACCATGGCCAGGCTATTCAAACAGACAGAATAAACTATAACTGCCATATGGCCACACCCTAGAATTCAGAAAACTGGCCATATTATTTAATTAGGAAGGGCGACCCCCAGAATGAATACATATGTTTTACCTATTTTGAATAATTTGGAAAGTCGGCCATCGACTCGTATCACTTGTACAACAAAAGTAATTAAGAAGATTCTCACCAAGGGTGGCACTCAGGATTTTGACACTCATGATATTCACGTAGCCGTACACCAAACGCACTATATAACGAAATAAGCTGACCCTAAGTAGTAGCAGAAAGCTTAAGGTTTGACCTTCGAGCTAAACTTCGAGCTCAGTTTTCAAGGCAGATGAAATCCTATGACCAGTCGACCTGACGGCAGCCGATGCGTTTCGGAAGCTGAGGAAACTTCACCGCCCTTTAATGGATAGACCCTAGGTTTTAATGGCAGGTGTCATGCCCTCACCAGTCCAGACGGCGGACGATGCGTTTCGAAAGCTGGAGAAACTTCACGCGCCCGACAAATCACGACAACGCGCTACCGTGACGGCCAGGCTGGAGGCGACATTAATCTCCTGGTAATACTGTGGCAGGCTGTTCTCGGCTTTAATTTCACACGGGTGTCTGAGGTTAGGAGCTCGAGTGCAACTACCCCTGGGTCGGGGCTGTGGCATGTCGCGGCAATTCGCGGCTTTCAGCTGGTGGGACCATAGGCGTCGGTCTGTACCATATATAAATACTTGTGTCGCGGTCGCAAATGGGGAAGGTTCATCGCCCTGAAGTGCTGCTGTCTAACTCAAGTTAACCATGGCCTCGCGATCGTGGTGTTTCAAGGGTCTGACCAGTGACCAGGCAGAAACCAGAAGAAATATGGACACTAGCCGAAACCGATGGTGCGACACATGTAAACGTGCAGTTTCAAAAAGTACATATAACAGGAAGCATCTTAAGGAGCATGGTGAGTACCAGATAAATAGTATAACTAGGATAAAGTCACTTTCACCTGAAATCGATATCCTTCAAAACCTTCCTAGCTAGCTTGCGCGCATAGATATTATTTTCAAATACCTACTATACTCTTAATGATCAGTTAGTGTTTGGAAAATTATCGCCAGCCTAAATCTTTTCTTGACAATTAAACAATTGTTCAAATAATGAATGACTTGAACAATGGACGTTATATATATGTATCCCTCCATGCATCTTTCTATCATAGCTTTTGAGTCAGAGAAACAACATTGGGTGGGAAAGTCTGTACTCTGAAACCCGACTGTACATTTGATTTATTATTATACATGTGTCTTGCAGAACCAATCCCATTTGGTTTACCTCAACGCGCTGGCAATCAGGCAGAAGTGGGTCTTGAGGCCGAAGCTGCAGATATTCAGGCTGAGGCAGGTAACCAGGCTGAAGCAGGTTTTCAGGCTGAGGCAGGTAACCAGGCTGAAGCAGGTTTTCAGGCTGAGGCAGGTAACCAGGCTGAAGCAGGTTTTCAGGCTGAGGCAGGTAACCAGGCTGAAGCAGGTTTTCAGGCTGAGGCAGGTAACAAGGCTGAAGCAGGTTTTCAGGCTGAGGCAGGTAACCAGGCTGAAGCAGGTTTTCAGGCTGAGGCAGGTAACAAGGCTGAAGCGGGTGTTGAGGCTGAGGCAGGTAACCAGGCTGAAGCGGGTATTGAGGCTGAAGGTGGTATGCAGGTTGAAGCGGGTGTTGAGGCTGAGGCAGGTAACCAGGCTGAAGCGGGTATTGAGGCTGAAGGTGGTATGCAGGTTGAAGCGGGAATTCGGGCTGAAGGTGGTATCCAGGTTGGAGCTGGTATTCGGGCAGAAGCTGCAGCTGCTAATCAGCGGCAGGCTGAAGTCGGGAATCCGGGAGAAGCAGACAGTCAGCCTGTGGGTCGCAATCAGCCTGTTGAAGAGGCGGTACCCATGGAAGCCGATGAGGAGTCAGGTGATGATATGCAAGACTATTACGGTACCATGGAAGATTCCCAAGAAACGGAAGAAAATGATAAGCTTGATCCAGAGGCAGTCAAGATTCGCAACAGGGCCATCCGTCACTTAAAAGTGGTTTTCGGTGACGGGACGGGTCGTCCTAGCCCATTGGCAAGGCTTGTTAGTGGTACCCCTAATAAGAATATCCAAAGCCTATTTTCATGGGTTCTGTTCTTTCTTTTGCAGTGGCAGATCCACACCTTCACCAGTGATACGCAAATGGCTAAAGTTATGTGCTTCATTTGTGAATTATTGACGGTAGCAGGTAATGACCGGGTTTCACAAGCAGCGGAGGCAGTATTCCCCAAAACGATGCGGATGATGTACAAATGGTTGGGTACAGACCTAACGATGACTAATTACTCTATCAGTGTATGCTGCCCGGCCTGTTATACGTTGTCGCATTCTGTGTTGTCCACCACTGAGCGTGTGCGAGGTCTAGGCTTTTACACGGATCGTAATGGTAATCAGCAACCCATTAGGTGTACAACCATCGGTGATGATTTAAAACGCTGCAACAGGAAATTGTTTTATGAGACCAAGATTGTGGGGGAAATTACCTTCCTTCCAGTCAGGACATTCTGTTACCAGTCGCTCGAGAAGAGTTTGCAGGTTATGATGAAACGTCCAGGTTTTGAGCTGAAATGTAGAGAGTGGAAGGGCAGGAGGATACCTGAAGGAGTGTTTGCTGACATCTACGACGGTTCGGTATGGAAAGAATTTGACGCGAACAACGACGGCTTTCTTGATAATGAAAACAACTTGGCTCTTCAGATGAATATCGATTGGTTTCAACCATTCTCTCGGAAAGCTTCGATGTCAGTAGGGGGCATTTACCTAACAATACTTAACCTACCCAGAAATGAGCGGTACAGACTTGAGAACGTCATACTATACGGTATCATTCCAAACTTAAGTAAAGAACCTGCCGACCTTACCAGTTTTCTGAGGCCCCTAGTCAACGAACTCAAGGAATTCTGGCATCAGGGAAAAAGGCTTATAACCAACGATTGCCCAAATGGCAAGACCGTTAAGTTGGCGCTTTTGAACGTTGCTGCCGACCTGCCTGCAGGGAGGAAGACCTGCGGTTTCCTGCTACCTAATGCTATCATGGGTTGTTCAAAATGTCTGAAGGAATTCAAGAATTCAAACCGTGGAGGATTCAACATGGCGAATTGGACTCCTCGTACTCTGGACCAACACAAGGAGAGAGTGAGTGAGATTACAGCTGCATCCACCCCGAGAGAGAAAAGTAAACTTGAGAAGCAGTATGGAGCTCGTTCCTGTGTCCTCCTAGAATTGCCCTACTTCAATCCCATCAGGTAAGTTCAATCTCCAGGCCGAACAAATTTAAAGGCAAATCTTACACAGAATTATACCAAAATATTAACAATTTTAATTTGACATTTGAATAAACATTAATACAAATGTTTCCATTAGCAGTAACTGTATTATATTACATTCATTTCTTCAGGTTCCTCTCGATCATGTGATGCATAATGTACTGTTGGGTAAGTGTTGAAGCTTGACCTAACGTTAATTAATGTTTAGCACTGATAATGTGTTTGAAATGGAACTTGCATTTGCCTTTAATTTGGACTATTAGTTCATTGGGGTTTCAATACCGATTTCACATATGTGCTTTTATTATTGGGATTCAGGGACTGCCAAGCGAATGTGGAAGAGGTGGACCGACAAAGAGTTGTCAAAGAAGAAGAAGAATTCAACAGATGACGTTGTACTAAGCGCTAATCAGGTGTTGACTATTGATGCTCGTCTGAATCAGTTTAAAGAGGGACTACCGGATGACTGCGTGGTAACTAACATCAAATCGAACGCTGGGATGTGGACGGCAAAGGAGTGGAAGAATTGGGTTACAGTCTCGTCTGGATACTGCCTCCAGGGCCTTTTGCCGGAGAATATGCTTCATAGCTGGCAGCGTTTCGTAGAAGCCACTCGACTTCTGTGCAAGCCTTGTATTACACACCACGAGATAGAACAGGCACACAGGAAACTATTGCACTTTTGCAAGAGCACAGAGCTCCAGTTCGGTTCTGATTTCATTACCCCAAACATGCATCTACATCTCCATTTAAAGGAGTGTCTCCGGGAGTATGGTCCAGCTCCCAGTACTTGGCTGTTCAGTTTTGAGCGGTATAATGGTTACTTGGGGGATGTGCCGACTAACAATCGCCAGATAGAGAAACAATTGTTTGAGAGGTTTCACAGGATGAGTCGTGTCAGTCAGGCGCGCGCCGAAATGCCGTCCAAACACGAGGGGAAATTTGTCAAACACTGCCAGCTGGGAGAAGGAGAGAAGAAAGCAAGAACGGTCCTGGAAACACTCGATGTACCCAATGAGCGAGAATTCGCGCGGTGCGAGAGCCTATGGAGTCTCACCGACGGCTTCGAGACAGTTAGAGAAGAAAAGGCGTGGATCGACTCGGACGATCTTGAGCTGCTCAAAAAAACATACAAAAAGATGTACCCCACAGAACAGGAGATCCTAGAGAAGTCATTTCTGCCTTCATTTTACGTGAAGTCTAAAGTCGTAAAATATGGCCCCATGACTTATTCCAGCACAAATTCCAGCAGTGGTAAAAAGTTGTCTAGACTAATGGCAAATTGGTACGAAGACGGACAGAATGACCCCCGGGAGCGACCGTGCATCGCCACCCACTACGTGAAACATTACATACAATGTAATGCAACCGGGCAGAAGAGGCAACATGTGTTTGCAGCTGTGAAGTGGTACCGACCCAGCACCGTCGAATCCAGATACATAAGTCCTTATACAATGTGGCACAAGGAAAAGTTCGAGCAACCTTCATGGGCATCTTTCCTGCCTGTTATGCGGATAAGTGGACATTTTGGATATGTGGTTGAACAAGAAAATATGATCGTATGTCCCCTTCGGCGCCACGACTTCTTGTAGATCTAGAGGACCTATAGATATATCGAACTCGTGCACGTAGTGTCCGAAATTAAGCTGAAAACGTATGCATCATTAATGAGATTGTGCACCACAAATATTGGATATGCACCCCCCGATATATGGGAATAAAAAAAAGTGCAAAACTTAAAAATAACGCACCTGGCAGTGAGTGTGCAGAATCACGAGTGTGAGTGTGCAGATCTAGACTCACGAGTGTGAGTGTGATCCCCGGGTGAAGGCCTATAGGCCCGGCCTATAGGGTGCAGCAGCTTAATTTCGGACAATGTCCGGTGTTTTATATGCATTGTTAGGATTATGTGATTTAGACGCTTTTGCCAACAAAAGCAACATTTTTTTATTAGGAATAATTATATTACGCCCTAAACCTTATAATGTGACTACTTTCAAATTTAAAATAAAAGGTAGGAAATTACTTCGCAAGGTTACGGTGCCAGGATGTGCGACTTTGAGGTACGTTTTCTGAAGTTATTTCACAGGCTGGGGGTGTGGGGCCGTGTGCATTTACGGGTGGTTTCTTGAGTCAGGTGTCAGGACGTGCACATCCAGCTGCCGGGGCTGCGCTGCGCGAGCGACACCTTATGTAACACCTGACACCGGTCGCTCAGGCTGCTCGGCTGACCTAGATGGCCCCTCATTACCCTGCCCCCCGGGGGGGTCGGGGGGGGGGGCACCAGCTTTATAAGGAGGTGCCCACCACGTGCACACACACAGTCCCGCGCCAGCCTCACGACCATAAAAGCCGTACATACGCAGAAGTTTGCTGATATTAAACACAAGCACCACATTGTGAACAATGGCGACCGCGCAGAAAACCCGGTAGGTGAATCAGATAACTTGCCTATAATTTGATAAGATAACATGCCTATATAGAGAAGTAGTGTTTTTTCAGGCTTTGCGGGAGAATGACTTGGGGGTTACACTTCCATATATAGAGTGTTTGTTAACAAATGTATAATTGTGTGGATAATAGCTGTTACGTTTGGTAGATATTTTCCATTTTTTTTCGTTTTCTCCCCATACACGTAGATAACCAATTCCAGACACTTAAAGGTTGTTTTTTTTGGCTCATTCAAGCAACCATGTGCGGTCGGAGGAGGAAGAGGAATCCCAGGCATGGACACCGCGTGAGGAGAAAAATATTGAAGAGGAGGAAACGATCTGGACGGAACCCGAATGGACCGAGTGCGCGCCCCTGTTCACCCCTAAGTAGGTTTAAATTGTTCAACACTGTTGATGGACAGGGATGGAAGAGAAGCATGGAAAGAAAATTATTAACTTACTATCTGGTAGGATGACTATCGTCATGCCAAATAATGCACACTGTCTAAAACCCGACGACGGACTCGCGGTCGGACATAGTTGTGGTCGCTCGAATTCATGTAACATGCTGAAACAACAGGCTCTTTTTTGGACAATTTAAAAATTGCAAATTTGTCAGACTGGCACAATAACATGAAATAGAGATTGGATGAGAAAAATTGAGATGCCGATGATTTGGTAGTTTCGACCACCTATGTTGAAATGATGGACGGTGTGATGATTTTTGAAATTTTTTCCAGGACGCACGACCAACAACAGCTCCCGGACGGCCCATCAGAGTGGACGTGCGTCTACTGTTCGGAGGATCCGACCCAGGTTGGTACATTTGTATTTACACGATGAAGCTAAGTGGGAAATAAAACATGTAAGCGTATGAAGGGAAATATGTATAAACAAAACAAAATGATGAGTGGGGCGATTTCACGAGTACAATTGTTCTGAAATTTGCCAATATTACGAGGGACACGCTGGTATGTAGTAAGTGCAAAATTGACTTTTGCACATTTAACTATAACCACACAATTTTTTTCAGGAGCAGGAGGAGTACTTAACGGACCAAAGGTGGAAGGCGATGGAAACGTTTGCCGAAGACCAACACGCCACACAACCGCAGGCCATATTCTTGGATGGCAACTACAGGTACGCCGGGGTTTTTTTTCATAATAAATAATATTATATAGCGACAATGATTTTCGATGATGCTACTAGGCAAAAAATAACGAGGGCATAGAATCTTGATGTTGACGTTGGAGTGAACGCCGAATTTCGTACGGTTACTAAAAATTGTGATTGATGATGGTCCGATTAGTTCGTGCACACAATTTAAAAAAATGTGTATTTAAACATGCCTCCGTAATATTTCAGAATGTACTTGGTCTGCAACTACTGCGGCCGGTGCTACCACGCCGACTGTGAGGGGGGCGAGCCTGCCAGCATCATGTGCTCCGAGGTGTTGTGCGAGTGGTGCGCCGAGGATAAAGATTAATAGAATCGATTCAGCAATAAAATAGTACACTAGATTTTAACTACACTTTGTGTCAAATGTCCTTTTATTTTTGTTTTTATATAGTAACACTAGCTATAGGTTAGAATTTACCTTAAATCACAGCTTCACGCTAAACTATGTTTTTTGTGTGTACCTGGCAGTCTACGGCCGATCGTACAGAGTATATTGAACAGATAATGTGAGTCATAATATATGTTTCATCTAAATTTACAAATATACTAGATCAGAGTGAAACACAGTCTTTTAATGCCTACTAACTTCTAAGTACAGTGAGAGTAGAACACTGGTAAAGCGCGGCCATCAAATACAACCCACATTCCCCGTATAGGTCTATAGGCATAGAAACTTTGCTAAATCTGAGGGGTTCCAGAGACCCCCTAATTTGGATAATTCCCTTTATTGGTAGTTTAATTGCGTAAAATTTGAGAAATCGGAGGGGGGTCAACCGAACATGGGACCCCCCCCCCCCCCTTCAATACATTCTGCTACAGACTGCAGGCTTTAAGCCGGATGGCAGGTGCACACCCCTGTAACGACCAACAGAGAGCTCCTCTCAGACTGGGGCAAATTAAACTCATGGGGCAAACTGCGACACAGCTCAGAATCCGTCCCAATCATCGGTTGAGACCGGGGTTTACTTACGCAGTGCAACGGGGCGTGGTGGGGCGTGGCCCGGTAAGGGTTACACCGTCAGGCGGTCTCTGGGTCGGGCACCCGGGTCGGGCCCTGGAGATTAATCCTCCATCACGCAGGGCTCTCTCCCTCACTCCCTCCCAGTCTATCCCGACAGATTACTAGTTTTAGCGGGGCAGGAGCCTTGATTTGTGAAGACGTGGAGAAATGGCAATGTTTGACCCCATCGTAAGGCCCGTGGAGGAACCTACCCGTCGGAAAATCAATCACCTGCAACATCAAGTCGGCGGTAAAATGGATAAGTCATTTCACCGGCGACCTGATGTGTTTTCTCTGCACGGGTTCGAATCCTGTAAATGCCTGGGTAAACTTGACGTATCGTCCGTCATACGGCAATACGCCTTTTTTCTGTTCATAATTTTAAAGTGTCATTATTATTGTACTATTTTATATCAATATTATCTAATTCACGAATATGTCTTGGTAGGGAAAACCAGTGTTTAGCACCCCTGTAATAAGCTAAGGGGATTTCCAGAGATGAAAGTGGTCCATGAGAAAAAAAAAGTGTAAATTCATCCTCGAAGAATTGCATGCATTTACGGGAGGGTCGAGTATTAACATATTATTATTTGTTTAATTCTCCGAATTTTGTATTTATCTTAATTATTGCTCATTTTTGACTTTAAACATATCAATTTGTTCACAATTATGTTAAAGAATGTTTTCCGTAGAAAAAATCCTACTTTGATTTATGATTTCAGACTTTTCTATCATCACTGTCGGAATAATTTAATGCTCCACAGGACAGAGACCACATGCTGTGTCTATCGCCCAACCCCCGTTCTTCCCCCACATCACATAACCATCTGCAGCTGGTCACCAGACACCCCTGACCACAGGGCTACCCATGACGGGGATAAGACTACAAATTCAGAATATAAAACTATAAATATTTCATATGGAAAAAAAAACAAAATACATACATTTTCCTTGGTGTTAGGACTAAGAATGAACAATATATACAAATGCTCAGTACATTCTGATGTGAAATTAGTTTCTGAAATTAAAGTGTGAACAAAATGTTGCATAAATTTATATTTGCAATTCCAATGGGACTCCCCATATGAATCCGATCCTCCACTTTCTCCTTTTCCACTTCATACTGGGAAGGGGGCCCTTTCAAGGATACTACCCACTGCCAAACTACCGCCCGCCCCTTCTTTTTCTCACCGATCCCTCCTAAATTCTAGTTGACCACGTGCACCTCTTGTTTATGGCCCTAGACCCTTAAATTCGAGACGGCGACATGGCCCTTTTTGGGCTTAGTGACATGGGACAGGGCTAATTCTTAAATTCGACAGGGCGACATGGATGTTTCTTAAAATTGACATGCGACATTGGGACCCCCCCCATCAAGGGCCCCTTGTTTGTCAGGGAAGACTCACATCACCGCCCCCAAAATTCTGGTTCTGTACATGTCAGTACCAGGAAATATGCCTAAATACCCCAAACTGCTTAATCTAATAATACTGGGTATGCAGAAGGTTTAATTCAGTTTGGCAGGTATCCAAGTCTATCAATACTAGACTTTATCTCTTGATGGCTCCTGGTTGATATGTTTAAATCCATACAGTCAATTTCACTAAGCTACGATCTGTTCATACCCGTGGGTATTTGGATGGTCCCTAGCCCGGGTAAGTTAAGCAACATTGAGACCGGTTGTTACTTGGATGGTGGCCTGCCCGTGTTCAAATCCCCATTTGAATACATTTTTTTCGTTCATGGTCGTCCTGGTTTCAATTTAATCCACCAGGTGTCGCTGGAGGAAAGATCAGTCTACACTATCACTCTGCCACCTCGACGCTCGCTAACTGCGAATCATGGATGACGATTCTGGCGCGGAGGGGTCATTCGCCGCAGATTGTCTACACTATACTAGAAGTAGGACGCGGTGTATTGCATCAGTCCTGTGGTTCGGATATAAAAGGCCTCTATCGGCCACAACCGTCCGGCGAGCCGTGACGCTGGGCCACTAATGAATTATTCGAGCCCCTCGTGGGTTCGACCCCCAATAGATTCGTTAGGCCCGGCCTAACAAAACGATTGTCGTTTCCCCAGCGTCAACATGACACTCGCCACTTTTGTGAGTTTTTACTATAATATGTATTGAAACCAGATATATATATACGTTGATAAGTTTGA
Source organism: Lepidonotus clava (assembly GCA_936440205.1). Lineage (NCBI taxonomy): Eukaryota > Metazoa > Annelida > Polychaeta > Phyllodocida > Polynoidae > Lepidonotus > Lepidonotus clava. The sequence continues at coordinate 49,891,398 of OW387143.1, read as the reverse complement.
GACATAAATCTGTACGATTCAAAACATGTCAATATCCCACCCCCCCGCTTTCCTCCATTAATTACACTTAGGCCTACAGAATACCTTTGGATACAGGTTGTCAGATTAACTGTGAGAGGAAAGCGCATTAATGGAATTAACACGTTGAAGCTGGAAAGGGGGGATTGTTTTGTTAAAGCTGCAACTACTGCAATGGAATAGATTTTCGATGATGCTACTAGGCAAAAAATAACGAGGGCATAGAATCTTATATGTGTACCTTTTGTGTGTACCTGGCAGTCTACGGCCGATCGTACAGAGTATATTGAACAGATAATGTGAGTCATAATATATGTTTCATCTAAATTTACAAATATACTAGATCAGAGTGAAACACAGTCTTTTAATGCCTACTAACTTCTAAGTACAGTGAGAGTAGAACACTGGTAAAGCGCGGCCATCAAATACAACCCACATTCCCCGTATAGGTCTATAGGCATAGAAACTTTGCTAAATCTGAGGGGTTCCAGAGACCCCCTAATTTGGATAATTCCCTTTATTGGTAGTTTAATTGCGTAAAATTTGAGAAATCGGAGGGGGGTCAACCGAACATGGGGACCCCCCCCCCCCCCCCCCCACTCCCGCCCTGAGGGGGGGGGGGGCGGGGGGGAACTGGATACGCCACTGCTGGCAATTATATTGGTGCCTGAATGGAGTGTGGGTACGTTAAGACGCCGAGAAGGTTGGGCGTGTGAAGAGAACTATGAGCGGATGGGACTATTGTGACACAATATAGTTAACACCCCCTGACTTACACTTATATACACGCCAGAAGGGCAAGGGAAACTTTGAGGTGGGCGCAAAAGTATTACCTAACACGCCCACTGCTATGGGTGGTATAATGATACTATGATTTTTCAGGGATAATCGTGGAGTAAGACTTACACTCCTTGACACGTTTTAGAGGAAGTGGTTTCAGACAAGCCCGAGCCTGTCGAATGTATGAGTTCAAATTCTTCCCGTGATTATCCTACTAATTAAATCATTCTGGTAGGAAAAAGGTATAACACTAACCAGGTTGGGGCTAACATAGGAAAATCGGGACGTCCTGAAAACTCGGGTCGTCCTGGTTAAACAGGACGTCCCATTAGGCCGGGCCATCCTGAAAACATGGGCTAATTAATATTCCCCGCCTTTTTATTGTCGTATCTGACCACTCCGGCCCCGCCTGGAGCCCTGTCCCCGGGAGGACTATCTATAAATAGCCCAACTACGGGTGCATCGCAGGCCCAGGATAGGTTATGTAAGTCAGCCCGGCCTGCTCCTCCCACCGTGGCCCAGTCACACAGTACTAAAGGGACCGGAGGGATCTTATTTTCTGGTTTATGAAAAAATGTGCACATGCAACTTTAGATTTTATCTTGTGTTCATGTAGTAAAGTAAACTCTTGATAGATTTAATGAGTTAGAATTTTCAGCAAATCTCCCCATTAATTAATATTCTTGGTTATATGCAAACGTTCCTAAATCACAGTACGATCTGTGTACCGAGATAATGGAACGTCCTGTCTTCACAGGCCGTTCCGAATTTCCGTGTTAACCTGTTCTGGCAAAAATACCTCATCAGTTTCCTTTTCATTATCACTATCCAAATTGTACTATCATTAAATCCCCAGGCCTAACATAAGCCACAGCTTCAATAAGGGTCACTGTCATTAATGATACCTAATGAGGCTTCAACTTTGGGGTTGCAATCTAAATTAGAGCTTCCTTTACCCTTTTCATTTTTATGAATAGCTTCAGTCCTTAATTGGCTTTTTATCAGATATTCTGCATGTACTTCTTATAAATAACGAGTAAGTAAACTCTAACTAAATGGAGTGTCAAAGATTAGCCAATGACTGGCGTGTGTCCTTAATTGGAATAATCAAACTATTCTGAATTTTGATAATGTATTGAATGTGTGATCTTGTTGCAGGTTTGTCAGAAATTGTGCACAGATGTGGAACCTTCATTCTGCACCTCCCTCTTGTATGACCGCTCAAAAAAGGACTGCCTCCTCCTCCCCTTCAGCCATAACGTCTCACGAGTCACTTCAGATCCTGACTGCTGGGAGTCTCCTTCTGAGTTCTATGTCAGGAATAGATGTTTGGGTAAAGGTAAGCACACCAGACGAACTCTGGCTAGCTGAAATACTTATTTGGGCTGTCCATTAAACATCTTCACACAAAAAAAAAGAGAAAAGGATTTTGTATTTTCCACCTCAAATCTCAGTCCCTATCAATTTTCTTTCTCCTATCATAAACATGAATAAACAAATATATGATATACATAAGCCAATCTATGTAATATATATGAACAATACATATTTTATGTGTATATGAATATTTAAAAAAGCGTTCTTTTCACTTAGGACATAAAATAACTGTGAGCCAATGACCAGAGATGCCCAAAGAGAGATTCATATCTTCCTGTATGTCCATAATCAGTGGGGGCAACAAGGACTGTGACCAAGGGTCTATATCACATTTATATGATTTGAATTTGCTGGACAGTCACTAAAAATAGTTTTGGTAGCTGTCCAGCCTGGTCAAAAAAATTTAAACTAATCCTAATTAAAAAAAATCTATCTTCATGGTCTTTGCAATCTGTTAAAATGACACCAAAAGTAACAACAATTATGAGATATCAGAAATCTCTTCAGAAAAAAATCAATTCTATGAAATATTTGACTCATGAATTACTGTGCACTTAAAGTGAAAAAAATAGAAAAGGCTTCATTACTCATTATTTGAAAGCCTGTTAATGAAAATTACCATCTCATTTGACTTGTATTCTGGAATTCTATAAAAGGCGGGCTATTTTGGTCAGGTTTATACATTTTCTATATTTCAAGACATTAACATGAATTTGCACAATATACAACTGTGTACAATATATCAATGTTTAACTTATATAAGTCCCTCCGGGATTTGAACACACAACATGGGTGTTTGGACTTGGAGAGGATTGCTGACCTTTACACTATGACGCCACATAGAGGACTAGATAATGGTGTCATGACCTAATTTGCTGGTTCCCACAGGTACTTTAAAGAGCTGTTTAACAAATCAGCAACCAAATGGATTGCTCTGTAACAGCCCATTTCATTGGTTCTTGGTATAGCCTGGAGTAAGTTCAGCGTGTAGACTGTAAATGTGAAAGGACATCATTTTAAAAGTAGTGGGGTACCAAATGGTAATACTATCCTAGATCTGATATGCATTGCTGCTTCATTGCAGTTTAAACAGAATGATAAAATCAATTCAATTGTTGCAAAAAGAGCAAAAACAATGCTACTCTGTTACAATCACAAGATCAGAGACTGATCAAAATTTTTAGATTCAAAATTTGAGTTTAAAGGTTAAATGCCTTATGAGAACTCTAGCGACTATACTTTCCTGGGGAAAGTTGTACATATATAAGCAGGATTTACATTTTGACAAATCAAGTGGCCAATCTTGATAAACTTGAGGCAAGGCGGGAACTGTGTTATGGGTTAATACTTTTTTTAAAAAAAAGGACTAATCGAAATTGGTTGAAAGAGCCTACTCGCTATACTAGGCAGTCTGATAAAATAAGTTTTGATACAAGTATTGTACATCTTGACATTTATAGAAAAAGCTCTTACTATACTGGGTTGCAGGTATGGGGAAAATTGCCAGCTATCTTACAAAATGCCAGTGATATTAAGACCTTCCAACAAGATTTGTATATTATGTGATGCAAGACTTAAATAACCAATAACCACTGCTTAACTTAGTCTGGACTCTTGTTTACTGCTTGTGTTATTTTCAACTACAACTAGTACAATGAAGAACATTACTGTAATGATTGTGGTTAAATAAAAAAGAAAAAAAAGTATAAGATATATGTTTCTTGTTTGACAGGTGATGAGTTGATAACTTGTGACTTTGAAACTGTAACAAGTTCCAATAACCTTGGATGTAGCCTCAGCATAGGACATGATAGAGAGGAGGTTTGGGAGGTCATGGCAGCTGGGGACGTCAGTGGCTACAATGGGAAAGACCACACCTTAGGATCATGTAAGAAGGTTTCCAAGGGTTATCTAAAGTCCTTGACACATAGACCAACCTGACTCAACAGTTTAGTTAAGTTGGGAGCATTTGACAATTAAGATAAGACACCCATGACAATCTAGTCATACACAGAAGGTCTACGACTGTTTGAACAGAAGAGTCAGTGTAGGTAATTCTGTCCAGGAGGGTAATTCCGTCCATTCTTTATATAACCTCAATAAAGTACTTTTAACTTAATAGATAACCTTTAAAGTGTTTTTCATGGTAATCCCATATGAATTTTATTTTTTTGCAAATACTATATTGATATACTGCAGCATATCAGAACCCAAATGTTGATTGGTTGGAAATGTCAAGGTCATTTTATCCTATGCAAACTCCTTCAACAATAAATATATCAGTGTCTACTACAAGATATCCTTTAGCATTTTTCTCTATTACTATAAGAAATATGTTAACTTGGTGTGCCAAATGCTAACCATATGGGAAAAACATCATTGAATTACTAGACATTTTTTAAACATCATTTCACCCTTTACAGGTGGTATTTTACCCTTTGGAGACCTATGATAAGGGGGAAGGGGTTCTTTTAGATGAAGGCATCAAATTACAGTAGCAATTGTATTGCTGAGCATAAACATGCCTTCCCTAAATAATTTAGTAGTAAACTGATTTCATAATCATTTTAATAAAAGTATTTAGACACACTTGTTTTCACAAAGGCTTAATTGTGCAAAGATGTTTTAAAAAGAATCATATAATTCAAAAAGAATATTAACAGAACCATGTTAACAAATGTTCTGAATAGTTGATTATTTCTATTAATATCTATATTGTGTTGCTGTACTTGTCACTATAAATGTAGAAATATTGGGTTACCAAAACAAAGTTGCTGAGGAATGCGAAAACATCTTTGGAAATGAATTGATTATTAGTTCTAATTCTTTTCATAATTCTTTTAATTGAATATGTACATCCATAACTCATATTGTCAGAAAATCTTATAATCATATAATCTTGCTGAAATCATTTGATATTGACTATCCATCCCATAATGCCGTTGGCCTAAGGGTCTTGGGCATTACTGGGGTCGGTCCTTAATGTAATCTGTCTAGATATTCTTGGCAGTTGCTCAATAACATTCCTCATTATCAAGAGAAAATAATTTATTAAAGTGTGAGAATCACATCCCTCTACCCTTACATTGGACAGTTGAGCTAGCTTCTTTATCATGCTGGACAGAATTACCCTCCCCCTGGATGGAGATACCCTCCAACCATACACTCCCAGTAAACACCCAGTGTTGAATCAATATTGAAAGTGGATTGAACCAGCAATCAATCTTATCTAAATGCTGGCCAAATGTTGATTTCCCAATATTGATTCAATACTGGCAACTGATGTTGATTCAATGTTGAGTTATCAATATTGAAGAATTCAATGTTGATCCAATGCCTTTATGCTAACATTGCCTAGATGTTTGATAATCAATCCTGAATCAATCCTTTTTTACATTGATTTGCAATTGAGTTATCAATGTTGAAGCAATATTAGATTTTCAATTGCACATCAATCCACCACCAGGGGGCACTGTCTGCCAACTTTGTCAAAATGTTGACTATTTTGATATAAAAAGGAACCGAAGTCATAATTGTCAAAATAATTCAGAAACAACTATTGGTATCTTAGACTATGTTTAACATAACAAATTCTATCACATGTCATGTAAAAACACCTTTTTTGGTGAAAAGCAATAACATACAGGTTTGAACCACTGGAATTCCTGTGTATCTCTTCCCAAGCATTGTCAGACCACCTGACATTAATGCTACCTATCCATACAAAGGTTTTGGTAGGGGAAATACTAAAAGATGACCATACTCATGGTATTTGACCAAGAAAGGTTCAATAATTTATTATGATATAAGAATAATTTAGTTGAGGGGGAGGATTTTGCGTTTTAAATATTGTGAACCATTATTTCACCTGTCCCTTTATTTATAGAAGGGAAGTTTCAAGAACAGCAAATGAATATTTTCACAAATCTGAATGATGATTTAGCACTTATTCCTCATATTTAGAACAAATTTTATCAACAATGTTGATTCAATGTCAGATTTCAACATTAATGTATCAATATTGAAAGTTGACATTGAATCAACATTAGCTTTTCATAGTTGAAAAAACTTCCAATATCAACCGATATAAAACGTTGATTCAATATTGATGGCAATTATTGATTCAATATTGAGTCAACATTAGTGTGTTTACTGGGACTATTTCAGGTACTTGTCATATTAACAAAAAAAGATATAAACACATCTGTCTTTCTTTGAACTAAAAATATTTTACATGTCTATTACATAAAAGAATGAATTATACTTAGCAACCTGGCTCCCTAGGCCAATACGGACCAAAAGTGGGCAGAATTACACACACTGGCTCTAAATCTATCCAGGCCTTTGCTATAATGAATTTTGATTTATCATTTTTGATAAAGTGTTCCATACATAAGGCATGTACAATATCATAATATTGCACTAGTGACAGTGTAGAGTTGCAGTTCCCTCATTCCGATATTCTATTATCCATTGGATACTAGAGTCCTGTTTCAGATTATAATTTGCGCAAATGGGTTCCAATCCTTTGGCAGAAAATGTATCTTTTTAATGTACAAAATGCTGTATCAATTAACTGAGTTCAATGTTTTTCTAGCAAATGGTCATGTACTGACATTAGGCATAACCAGCAGAACAACAAGCTTCAAACATCAACTATACATCCCACATCGTAAATATACCAACATGTGTATGGAGTTCTACTTTCAAAGGGTGTACAGCCAACCTGACCACAACATGCGCTTAAGGATTGAGAGGAACACTGATGGACTTACGTCTCAGGTAAGGCATACTTACATTTTTCTGTAGACCTTAATTTTCTTTTTCCTATTTATTGTTGTACTGAAATTTGATGAATGAAATTGGTTAAACTATGAGACATGTAAACTTCAATCCTTTAACTCATATCTAACCAGTTTTAACACTTTGCCTGGAAACATAACATTCAAAACATGTCTACATTGTGTCATATAAAGCATTGTGTTATACTACAAATAAATAAGAAAATGCAAACTGCACTTAACAACAGTGTCAAAGTGACCTACTTTTAGTACTTTTAAAAGGCAAAGATTTGGTAACAAACACAACATTTTAGCTCTTTTAATGAATCTCAAACTGGCCACCTAGTTGTTGGTGAAGCTGGTAGCAAGAAACAATGAAACTTCTAGGAACTCTGGGTGACAGTACCCACTCTTGGTGACACTCGATGACAGCATTTTGATTCCACCTCCGCTAATTCATAATTATAGATATATATAAAAAATAAATATCATTGTATTTACGGAATTTTCATATTATGACCAATGTTGTTACAAACTGATGCATGTTGATATTGCCAATTCAACATCTTTAATGAATAATCAATGTCTAAACAATGCTCAAGTTTGAGATTGGTAGCATTTAACTTCTTTTTTAAATTTTGCTTTGCAAAAATTCGAAAAGAAAGGATTTTCATAAGGATAGAGTTAGTACTCATTCAGAAGATGAGGATGTTTGACTAGAGAATCCAGACATATACAAGGGATTGCCTTAGACCAAATATATAGAGATAAACAGAAACGGCCTGTCTCAATGCACTACCACAACTCAAAGTGTCAACAACAATGGAATGTAACCAACAGTAACCTGCAGTCTCCTAGCAACCCAAGGATGATGTGACATCACAAGCAGAATGCTTGATCCTGATTGGCTGAGAGATGGTGGGGTGATGGGAAACTATCACAAAGACAATGAATCGCCTAGTAGCCCATCCACAATGAAGATTTAGTTTCCATTTATAGATCATATAGTTGGTATGTTGTAGTTTTAACAATAAAGACTCTTCAGGTGCGAATTTATATCAGAATGATTCTACAGGATCAGATGGAAATCATTCTGAGTGTAAAGTTTTGATTAAAGATTTAATTTTTATAAAACTTTACGACTGTTTACAACAATTTTAATCCTTGTTTATTTGAGGCAGGTCCCTTAAAAAAAGAAAACTTCCATTTGATAAAGGCTCTTTAGCCTGGGATTAATCCCAAGTGTACATGTGAGCAGGGTGGTGGTTCGAATGTCTATGTCCAGACATTCGGAAAGAATGAAAAATGCACCTGTTGAGGGGACTCAGGGCCACCGTAGTTGACAAAAGATGCGTTTTCCGGCGGACCTCCGACGGCCGACTTCTAAGGCACTTTTCACCAGCTTCCCCACTTCTGATCACAACGCCGTTCGGTAGGCTACTAGAACTCATATCAAGGACTTCACAAAAAAAATTTCAGAACTTTTGTGCGAAAACTCTGGCCGTGGCATTAACTTAACTTTTCTGATTCCTGGTGAGTGGACAAAAGACGCATGTTCCGACGGACCTCCGACGGCCAACTTCTACAACACTTTTCAACAACTTCCCCTCAACCAATCATAACGCCGTTAGGTAGGCTACTAAAACTCATATCAGAGACTTCACAAAAATAATTTCAGAACTTTTGAGCGACAACTCTGGCCATAGCATCAACTTCTGTGATTCTTGACAGTGTAACATGTGACACCAACAATTGCTAAAAGTGGGTCAGGCATCAACGGACAGCTACGGTGGCCCAGAAGCACAAAAGCATTTTCACACCATCAAGTTGAAGTTGAGGTTGAAGTTGAATACATAGGAGCCGTGTGACAATGTAATAGACACAATCGGCATCCCGGCAGATTTAGGACGAACAGAGAGACTGACCTTTTAACTTCCAAAACATAAAAAGACTCGCTCATTAACAACCGAGGCTACTGATAGTCAATTACAACTGCAAAACATCAACATGTCAGATAGTGAAGTGGACACGGAAGTGGAGATGAAGGACGCAAGCATGGCAGGAGTCAAGAGAAATAGACCTAGTTCTGAGGGATCAGAGGGGAAAAGTCCTGGAGGACATAGGCAGGACGAGCCACGATCAAAGCTGACGAAGGGAGAGAGAGATGTCAGAGGCGAGGGCAGCACCAATCTGATACTCGAAAAACTAGAAGCGCTGAGCAAGAATTTCGACTCTAGACTGAGTGTCATCGAAATTGCCACGAAAAATACTGAAGAGCAATGCAAGGCCTTCTCCACGATGCAAACAAATATAGATGAAATAAAGGCCACTGCAGACAAAAATGAAAAGGAAATACAGGGAATTAAGGAAAAAATGGAAAGGGTTCCAGGCAAAACGACGCTGAGCAAGCATGAAGTAAAGGAGATGCACAGCAGACTGAGGGCAGAGTGCTACCAGAGAAGGGTAAACCTAATCTTCGAGGGCATAGAAGAAGGTGGAAACAGAGAAAACGACAACACTCTACGACAGCTGATGAGCAACATATTCAACAGAGAAATGGGAATCACCAATATCGATATTGACGTGGTCCACCGGGTAGGCGCTCCATCACAGAGGGGGCCGAGGCCTGTTATTGTAAGGTTCGCAAGGCTGAACGACCGCAACAAAATATGGGCAGCAAGGGCGACACTACGTTCAAAAGACAGACGAACCTTATCCAAGGTGTGGATCAAAGAAGACCTGCCAAAAGAAGCAAAAGAGATGAACAACGTACTCTACCGGTCACTAAATGCTGCAAAGGCCTCCGGGAAGTACGGAAACAGCGTCTCGGTGAGAAATTTCAAGTTCTACTTAAATGGTCTTAGCTACACATCTGACGAACTGGAGGAGCTCCCAATTGAACTACGACCATCCACCCTTGCCACACGCCAAAATGAAAAAACAGTAGTCTTCTTCTCTAAGAAAACGGCCTTCTCCAACCACTTCCAAAGGGAATTCACCGTAAGAGGACGAAAGTACACTAGCATCGAACAATTCATGGCCCGTGAAAGGGCTATCTTCGCCAATGCAAGCCAGGAGACCCTTGACAGAATCATGAAGGAAGATGACCCTGTCCAGCTGAAAACCATCATGCACTTCCTAAAAAGAGACAACAGACAAAAGGAATGGGAATCCATTGCCCCGGAAAAACTCCGACCAGCCATCTTTGCCAAATTCTCTCAAAACGAAGATCTAAAAGCGCTTCTCATCGAAACGGGGAAGAAAACGCTAGGAGAAGCGTCACCACATGACCGATTCTGGGGCATCGGCTTAGCACTCACAGCCAGGGACGTCCTGGATGAAACAAAATGGTGCGGCAAAAACATGCTTGGCCTTCTTCTTATGGAGGTCCGTGACACTCTACTGCGACAAAATTAACACCATGAAGCGGATCCATATCACAGAGAGAACAAACTATGTCACACCGAACTTATAGCTACTACAAATATTTGAAAACGTGAAGCTACGTGCTTTTGCCTAATTGTTGAATTTCATTTCAGCCATTCTAACCATCGGCTCTCTGTATTTTTTCAGGTGCTGGAAAAGTTGATTTACTCAGAACAAAAGTCAAAACATCATGTGAAAGGACTAAATGCCAAATGCTAGATTTGACGAAGATATTATTATAGACTGTCCTATATAACAGCTGCATGTTATCAAAAGTGGAAACGTAATATAGGAACTTACTCAGTAGTCTAGTCTAAATGCCTCTAGTCTAAAGGTCTATAAACAAACCAAGTCATTTATTTTTATACTTATCTATATTTTTATACTTAGTTGCATGCTCCCAACCTCTGCCGGGAACCTTTAAGTGTGCATGTCTGCAAATATTTACTTTAATGTTTCCATGTTCTATGTTTCCATGTTATACATTTTTTATGTACAAAAATGCCACTCCACAAATACCAAAATCTCCCGAGAACATAAGCCAATTCATTTTGCAATTACCAACCTCTCAGTACCTAATACAGGAAAACATTCGACTGCAAACTCAAAAAAGATATGTAAAATTTCTAAAATGCACTTGGAATGGAGTATTGATGTTGTCTGCCACAATGACCTAAATAGACTCAGACAGAGATGCCCTAGGAAATCACCTACTAAATTGCTATGACAGAAACACTAAAACTATGCACCTTTAATGTGAACGGGTTGGGGGATAAAGTCAAGCGAAAGGCCATTTTGAAAAATATACGAGATAAAAAGATAGATATTTGCTTACTACAGGAAACGCACAGCACTCCACAGACACAACTATTGTGGAAAAATGAATGGGGAGGGGAAATTCGATATGCACATGGCTCCAGTAACTCGTGTGGAGTAGCAGTCCTAATAAAGAGAGGTTTAGATGTGCAGATCCAGGAAGAAATAACTAATCTACATGGTAGGTTCCTAATATTAAGAATGAAAGTAGGAGACCTACAAATTACCATTGGGAATTTATATGCACCCACTCAGGACAAAGAAAATGATCAACTGGTAATCTTAAACCAATTCAAAGAACAACTATTACCCTTCAGTGATGAACCCATCTTGCTTGGGGGGGACTTTAATATCGCACTGGACCCGGGAAAAGACAGAAGAGGCAAACCCACTCAGACTCACTCTAGAAGGTATAGGCAGGCACTACAGGAGACCATTAAAACTCTTGACCTTACAGACTATTGGAGAGAAATCAACCCAGATAGTCGTAGGTACACCTTCCATAGGAAAAATCAGGGCTCAAGGATAGATTATTGGTTTATATCAAACTTCTACAAGAATAAGGTGCACAGCTGCACAATAGATGTAGGCACCCACTCCGATCACAGTAAAATTATCCTAAAAGTACTTACACAAAAAACTCAAAGAGGGCCTGGGCTCTGGAAGTTAAACAATACCCTCCTGCAGGACTCTGAATATGTCAAAAAAATAAAAAATCTGCTTGAAGATTTGCAAAGCGAAGCAACTGAGTTAAATCCTAGTGCTCGCTGGGACTACATTAAATATAAAATAAAAGACTGCTCCTTAAAATATAGCCGAACCAAAGCCAACAAAGAAAAGTCACAGATAAAAGACTTAACTGACACTCTCAATAAATTGCTAGAAGACCATGACAATGAGCTAGATCATAGCCTAGAGATTAACACAATCAAAAAAGAATTAGAATTTCTGCAAAACAAAAAAGCACAAGCCTCAATATTTAGATCTAAATGTAACTGGTCGCAACATAGTGAAAAACCAAGTAAGTACTTCCTCAACCTAGAAAAGAAAAACTATAGTAATAAATTAATATCACATCTACGGATGGAAGACGGAACAGTCTCAAGTAATAAGGCAGAGATCCTAGATTTGATGGAGAACTACTACAAGAAATTATACAAGGGAGAAGAAACTGACAGTCTGTTGAGCCAAAATATATTTAATAATACAGACATTCCCAAACTGACAGATAGTGAAAGGGAAAACCTAGAAAGACCAATAACGGAAGGGGAACTTACTGTTAGCTTAAAACAGCTTAAAAGTAATAAGTGTCCAGGGAGTGATGGGCTGAGTGCAGAATTTTATAGAACTTTCTGGGAGGAAATCAAGCACTATGTTCATGAGAGCTTTCTCTTCGCACACGACAATGGAAAACTTAGCGCTGAACAAAAGAGAGGGGTGATCTCACTCATTCCAAAAAAAGACGCTGATAGACTGTCATTGAGCAATTGGAGACCAATTACATTATTGAATGTTGACTATAAGATACTAACCAAAGCGCTAGCACTAAGACTAAAAAAGACTATTTCTAAATTAATATTTACAGACCAAACAGGTTATATAACGGGAAGATACATAGGTACAAATATAAGGATAATAGAAGACATTATCAGTCACACAGAGAAGACTGGAGAGCCCGGGTACCTAGTAGCACTGGATTTTCAAAAAGCCTTTGACTCAGTCAGCTGGTCCTCCATAGCAGATGCTTTAAAATTATATGGATTTGGAGACGCATATATTCGATGGGTGCACACAATTTATGGGGATGCCGAAACGTGCGTTAGCAATAATGGGTACAACTCAAAATGGTTTAACCCGAAAAAAGGTACTAGGCAAGGCTGCTGCTTGTCCCCCTTTCTTTTCATCTTGGTGCTTGAACTATTAGCCATTGCAATACGCAAAGAGGAACACATTAAGGGCATTTATATAGGACACAAAGAAATTAAACTAACAATGCTGGCAGATGATATCACTTTATTCCTAAAAGATCCACAATCAATAAATATAGTCTTGGATTTTCTTGTGAGATTCAGGAGATACTCAGGGCTTAAAATTAATAGAGAAAAATCCAATGTCTTGCAGCTGGGGGAGAACATTGGCGGAACAATGAATAGTTTATCAATTCCATGTTGTGAAAGTCTAACCATACTCGGCATTAGAGTAGGTAATTACAGAAGTGAAGAGGCACATTATGAATGGAACTTCAAAAGTAGACTGGAAAAATGTGAAGCAATATGCGGGGATTGGAGAAATCGAACTCTATCTCTAAAAGGCAAAATCACGGTTGTTAACAGTTTAATCACATCCTTAATGTTATATCCCGCCACCACGACCCTAGTCCCAGAAAAGGTATACATACAATTCAGGAAAATCATTAACAAATTTATATGGGATAGCGATGTCAACAGGATAGCATATCAAACTCTATGTTCTTCTATTGAAAATGGTGGTCTTGGGCTTTTGGATCTTGCGTGCATGGTCAAGGCTGCTCACATGAAATGGGTCAAAAGACTGTGTTCATCAGACCAAGAAAGATGGACTATGTTTCCCAGACTTGTATACAATGTAGATGCATCTTTGTACCATACATTCCTGGCAAAAGAAAAGAAAAGTATTAAAACTGTATCCTCACCATTTTACCAGAAGGTCCTTGAAAACTGGCTAGAAATTTATTATGCTGAACCAAAATCAGAGGAAGAGTTCCAAAATGAAAGTCTCTGGAAAAATGATTTTATAAAAATGGGGGATACTCAGTACGGGAGAAAATGGGCCAAAGCAGGTATAGTGCATATCTATGACGTTGTATCAAACAACACTATCATGTCAAATGACCAAATCGAGGAAGAGTATGGTATAAATTGCAATTTCTTGCAAATGTTGCAAGTAAGGAGTGCTATCCCTTGGATAAAACATATGACATTCAGAAACATAGATATAAATCCAATGTCTCTATACATACGCAACATCAATGATGAACCAATCAATGTATTTCAAATGTCTAGCAAAATGATCTATAGTGTCACTAGAAAAAAATATCTTAAAACACCTACGGCACAACTATCCTGGAAGAAGATATACCCAAAACTGGCACCAGACTCTGAACTGTGGAACAGACTATATGTAGCTGCCTTTGCATGTACTAGAGAAACAAAACTCCAATCTCTACAATACAAAATCCTCCACAGAATTGTGCCTTGCAACAAATACCTTTTTAAAAGGAAAGGCATAGATACTCCTGAATGTAACTACTGCGGACTTGAAGATGATATACTGCACTTCTTTTTGTACTGTCCGAATGTAACTTTCTTTTGGAAAACTGTAAAGAAGTGGTTAAAAAATGTTCTTGCCGTATCTATTGATAGTGAAATAGAAGAGGGCCTTTTGCTAAATAATCCAGAGAAAACTATCGAAGCAAAAATGGAAAACTTTATTGTATTAAATGTAAAATTCTATATTTACAGACAACGACTTTTCCATAAAAATCATCTAGATGTACTGGAATGGGCTTTAGAATTTAAAGGGAAATTACAGGTAGAAAAGCAGATCTGTATACAAGAGGGAAAACCAAGGAAGTTCAAAATGTGGGAAAATATTCTTGAGAAATTATCTTAAAACCACAGAGGTTATGCTAATGCAGCAAAAGGGAGTTTTTCTGGAGAGCTAACTGCAAGTTTTGTGTTGTCCTGTCTTGTCTTGTATTGCGTCAATGTCCGTCTTCGTTTTGTCTTTATGTTCTTATATACCAAAAATGATGATGTTAGTAGATTATAGATGAAGATTGTAAACAACAAATACCCAAAAAAATAGCAGAAGAAACTATCACATGTATATCCTCATATTTTGAAATAAAGTGAGCTCTGCTCTTTAAAAAAAAAAAAAAAAAGATTTTTATTCAAATCTTTAGGATGTCCTCTGTGAATGAAATGGGAGCAGAGCATCAGAGCATTCCATAAAAAATTGGAATCATATGTACAGATTCTTCATACTCTCAAAAATTGTGAGTAAGGTATTCCCTTCAGGACATGTCTAGGATGTTCTGAAGAAAATAATGACTATCAGTTGGTTTACAATAGAGTGTTGTGATTAGTCTGTTACTATGGTCTTTCTTGATGTTTAAGTCCATGAAATTTACCTCTAGTAATGAAGTTTCTAGAGTGAATTTGATTGACTCATGGCTCTCTTTAAATATTTTATGAACTTATCTAGTTCTTCTTGTTTGAAAGTACAAATAAAGAAGTTGTCATCAATAAATCTTTTCCAGATAAGTGGTTGTAATTTATACGTATATAAAAAGTGGTTTTCAAATTCACCCATAAATAAATTTGCAAATGATGGTGCCATAGCCATCTCCCCTATTTGCAAATAGTGTTTGTTATCAAATTCAAAATTATTAGACTTAAGCACTGTTCTCAGTAGTGTGCGAATGGAGTGGTTGGTAGGGTTTAGTGATGGATCCCTCTCCTTTGAACTGGCTACTATCTTGCACATAGGCCAGAAGTTTAGGGACAATTGGTTGTATAAAGTGATCCACTAATTGAGAAAGTCTCTACATATTAGATGAGACTATTGGTCTACCCGGAGGACGTATTACATTTTTATGTGTTTTTGGAAGTAAATAGAATTTGGAAGTTCATGGTTTGTCCAGAATAAGATAATCGGCCATTTTCCTTAGCGTTTTTCATACCTAAACCCAACTTTTTTACCAGATTATTATGTTCAGAAGTGAGGTTCCGATCAACTAATTTATAGAATTTCGTATCGGACAACTGTCTAAGGCCTTCCCAGTGGGCACACAACGTTGAATCAACATTGATTCTTTGTTGAATTTTGGTTGTGAGGTTCTCAACTAAGAATCAACGTTGATTCAACGTTGATACGACAACGTTTAATTTTGGTTGTATCACAACGTTGATTCAACATTGATATGGCAACCTAAATGTTCACTTTAGGTTGATTCTTCAACGTTGATACAACGTTGATTCATCAATGTTGAATCAGCGTCACAGGACAACCAAAAATCAACGCCACAGGATGGCACCACTGATTTAGAAATGCAAAATTGCAAAAACGTTTTTGTATTTATAGCATTTTAGACAATTAATTAAGAATTTTTTTAATTAAATTATATTGAAAAGGTAGCTTTATTGTTAACAAGGACAATTATCATTGTTTAAAATATATGATATAGTAAAATATTATCAAAAGGGGGGTACTAAAAAATATCATCACATTAAACACCTTTTTTGTAGTCCATCAGTTAGATACAGGACATAAAATATTTAGGGACTTTGTATACATGCGACAGGTCATACTTACCTGACATGATCCCACATAAACACAAACTATGTTGGATTTTGAGGGCAGATTCCCTCATAATTAAAGACCAGGGATATTTTCCGCTTTTTTTTTTCCATGAACTTAAAAATGTATATGATACAAAGTATAATTAAAGGCATCAATGTTGAATCTACGTCAGATTTCAACATTGAATCAACGTTGAAACATGACGTTGAATCAACGTCAGCTTTCAACGTTGATTCCATTTGCAAAATCAACCAATCTGCAACATTGAATCAACGTTGTGAATTGACGTTGAATCAATGTTGTTTTGCCCAATTCCTTGATATAGTCGCGCTTGTTCCAAATCACAACTGCAGATCCTTTATCAGCTTTCTTAATGACAATAGATGAATCATTCTTAAGTGCTAGTTTTGCATTGAACTCAGCTTGGGTGATATTGCATTTTCCCCGGTTCATAAGTTTGTTGTGGTTCAATAAATCGGCCTCGCTAAGGAGAGCCATATGTTCAACAATCGGTGGGGCGGGGGGTTCCATTTAGATGGATTTCTGAGTTTTGAATCTGCAAAAGGCACTACCCAGCAAACACGCAACGTAAATACAACGTTGCAATTTAGTTATAAAATTACATACCAATAACGTGCCCACAACGTCAGGGCGCAACGTTATGCTGAAACGTGCACACAACATTACAAAACTACGTTCTTACAACGTCATTGTGACAATTATACATTCACAAGTTGTCACAACGTTGTAGAACAACATAAATACAACATATAGGTGGCACCACTGTTAAAAAATGGCCAAATTTCAAAAAACATTTTTTTATTCAAACCATTTAAGACAAGAATTTGATATTTGTTTTGGAATCAAATGCCAAAATTTAATGTCCTGTATCAAAGGGTATTGTTTATGTTCAAAATGTTTTAAAATTCTGATGTTAGGAAGGACATTTAGATGAAAGCTCATGTTAAACACCTTTTTTGTTGTTGGTGTATATGGTACAGGCCATTCAGCATTGAGAGTATTAAATTGCAAATGCGACAGGTCATTAACCTGACATGATCTAAAATATATGATCATTATGTTGGTTTTTAGATGCAACATGCAATCTGAAATCAAAACTGTAGGATCACTGATAAAAAAACTTTATTTTGATTTATTTTCATAGATTTTAAACCGAATTTTGTTTTTCATAGTTTAAGGAAAACACAAAAGATATCATGACACCTTTAGGGAAGATGAATGTATCTGTACAAATGTATTGCCTGATTTGAATCATATTCTATGAAAAAAATTAATGTTGTACAAAAACCTTTCGGTTGTAAAAAGGTTGTGAAATAGTTATATTTCAATGTTATAAAATTATGTAACCACAACCTTTCTGGGAGTCCACAAATTTATGTTGTAACTACATAGATTTGCAATGTTGTCACAATCAAAAGGTAACGTTGTAGCAATGTTGTAGCAAGTGAAATTACTGTTTACGTCTGAGGACATGTTCCAGTATCTCCCTTTCGAAATCTGAGAAGTTCTGATAGTTGCATTGGCCTCTCCTGAATGGGGGACAAATCTGTTGCTGATACGGGGTGTCTCGAGCTGGAGAGCCACATCCTCGGCCTCGGCGCTGAGGGTTCGAGGCCCAGGTCGTTGCAAAAACCTGGTTGTTTGGTCATTTCCCCTGCCTCTTGGATCTGCTGGCCCTATCATATGGCGGGTCTGCTGAGTCGTGGTGACACTTATTCCATTCTGAACCCGGGGCTGTTGTAGTCCCTGGGCACCAGGGGTCTGAGTGTTCTGGGTGGCATTCGGAATGTGATTTGGAATTAAGTTCTGTGGGATCCCCTGCCACAGCACCCGTTCTGGGTTCTGCTTCAGGGCTTACGAATCCTGATTAAGTTTTGAGTTGAGGGTAGCTGTGTCGCGTTCGACCAACCTTCGAACTAGTTCGGTGGCCGTATCTACCAAGTGGTGGTGGCCCTGACCACTTTGTTGCTACACATACAGGCATTTTAGACCCTCCAGGTTAGTATCCACAGTAATGTGGTAGGAGGCAAAATTCAGAAATCCGTCTAAATGGAACCCCCCAGTCCCACCGATTGTAGAGCATATGGCAGAGGAACATATGGCAGGTGGAAGAGCACCAGCAGACCAGTCAGAGAATCTTCTTATATGGGAGCAATATCTAATGTAAGAGGCCCTGACTCCACAGTTACGTTCACGTTGTAAGGCCGCACAGTTTGCACGCCAGGTTTCAATTGCATCTGCGAGTACATCTGCGGAATAAGCCTGACGGAACATTGCTCCAACCTGATCATTATTCGTCAGATTGTTGTGACTAACATACTCCGGAGCACCAGCAGCACTAGATGCTGCAGATGGGGGGGTGGAGTTGGCAGTGGTCATGGAGGTGGAAGCTCCTCCCAGTGGGTTAGGTTCAAATGCCACCTCTGCCGGGGGGTGATAGTGGAGCAGGATGGTAGGTGGCCTCAGCAAGTTGTTGATCCACATCCATGTGAGTGTCAGAGTCTTAGTTGGGTGCCCTGAAAATAAACAAGGCGTTTGAATGACAGAGTGGCAAAGGAAATTTGGAGACTACCTTTGTTCAGCGTCCGGTCAGAAGCAGGCATCCAATCTGCTGCAGGAGCAGAATCAGTCAATTTTTTATTTCAGGTTGTAGTTAGTACTAGTGGTTGTTGTATCTTTACTTTTGCCCTTATTTAACTCTTTTTCTAAGGTCAGGCATAAGGTCGAGACAAAGGCTGAGATTATCGGATCTAGACGTGTCTCAGTGTGAGTCTCTTCGCCACTCTTTTCAAAAGAGTGAGTGCTCAGGGTGTCAAACAAATGTTCAGGGACTACCTTAGAGATGCAGTCATTATAATTTTCATGTAGGCTTGGAAAATTTACCTTGTTAAGACTGCAATCTTCCAGCTGTAGGCCGGTAGAAGTCAAAGTGCCATCATCATAATTAGTGTGTTGGGTCACAAAGGGATGAAAGGGTGGGGGGTTACTCAAATGGTCAGTTTACTGTGAAGTGCTGGGGCGAGGATTAATGTCATCAAAATATCCCGAGTTGGGCCCCCTACCATTAAAGTCCAGTGTAGTGGTATCACTGTAAGGTTGTGTACCTGTGTCATTTGTGTTCAGAGGGTTTAGAGCCCAACCATCATCCTGCCACTTTTTGGTCAGGGTGAATGTGAGGTCAGGTCCCCGGCAGAAGGCCGCAGACTCCTCATGACTTAAATTTGGAATCAAAACACTGGAATTCTTACATTCCAACAACTTACTGTGATCATAAGGGGAATTAGTATCTTGACTTGCTTCCTGCAAGGTTACATCTGAATCCCTTGGTCTAAATACATTAGAACTTTCATCAGAAATACTTCTGGTGTCTACTCGTGTCTGTTTATTTGCCAGGCGTGAGGATTGGGCTGGTTTTGGGGAATCCCCCGGTGAGTTAGGGTTACCCCTGCTGATGTCGATCTAAGCGCAATCTAAGGTTGCATCTGTGATGTCACATGGTTCTCCCCCAATCTCGGTTTCTGAGGATTTGGAGTAAAATAGTTCATAATGGAGCTTTGTTTCAAGATACCAACCTCAGGGTCAGTAGTATCTGTTGTAGATGGATGGAATCCAGGAAGTAGACAACGATGAGTTGAGGTCTCAGTAGAAGAGCCCGCTCAAATGTTCTCCGGTACAGCGAGGTCCAGGCTCATGCGGTTCTCGGGAAGGCCCATAACGGTTTCCTCTGAATCGGGGAGATTAACCTCCCGATAGTCTTGAAAATTCCCTCCAATCGGAAGATCCGACATAGTGAAGTCTATGTGGATGTTTTTGGTGTAAATGTGTTGCAGCTTACATCAAAGAAAGTTATTTTAGTTAATTGGTGATATAAGTGATGATAGAAAAAAATAGGCTAATTAAGATTAATGAAAATTAAAATTGAAAACTGTATTTTTCACTTTCATTTTTTGGCCAGATGTATCTCACTTAATATTCAGCTTACAATGTTAAGATTTCATGTACCTATCAAGACCATTCTCCTAGAGAGTAATGTCTCAGATTCTGTACACCCTTGATGTTATTTGATTGATTAAAAAAAAAAAGATTTTTTCATTTTTAAAAAAAATAAATGTTCCTGATATTTAAAAAATAAAGGAACAACTTTCTAAAGTTTCCAGCTTAATTTCACAAGTAATCCATTTCTCCTTCTTATGTACCTTTTGTCACATGATAGCATTCTACTTGCACTTATAAATGACGTGAAATATAAGATTAAACTTTGTATATCAGAAATGGTATCATGAATTGCTTAGAGCACCAGAAAATTGCCCTTGACCATAAAAGTCTATCATTAAATGGAAAGATAAGGTACTCTCAATCATTCTTTCTCTGTAATTATATGAGATGGAATTTGTAATCGCATCTTACCTTGTAGGTTCTGCTTGATTTGAAATCCTCTAACTTTACTGGTGTCCCTGGTACATGGCACAGGACCTTCCTTCACTTGCCTGATGGAGATTATAGACTAATGGTCAACTTTCATGGAATGGTGAATTGGCTTCTCGTGGATGATTTTACAATTTGGCCATGTGAACGTTACAGTAAGAAAACATTGATACATATAATATTATAATCCATACAATCTAATGTACATATATACATACATACATACATGCATGTAATTGATAATCATGCTCTAAGAATGTGCCTCTTCTCTACAGGAATAGCTCAATCAAGTTCACATCACTGCCATAGTTACTTCATTAATATCTTGGTGGTTTTAAAGAGAGGAAATATAACTATAATCATCTACTCATTCTTTATAAAAAATTACCACTGTTATGAAGTAAGATAAAGCAGGTAGAAATATTATCCTATATACACATACATAATATGTATGCATATAATGTATTACCCTATTCTGAGTTAATGTACATTTCTTGGCCATAATGTCTATATTTGCCAATCAAAAGTTCCTAGTCCAAGGAATGCATTTTGAAAAACATGAGACTTGATGATCTGTAAAAATGGAAGAGACATTTTGGTAAGAAAAGAATGAAAGCAGCACAAATAATATGTATGCTTAAAGCTGTGATTGATCAAATGAATTTCCCTTACAGAACGTAACTGTGTCAGGGGAGGTTATAAGTCAATGTATGATGGCTCTACTGAAGTAACCCATGATGGACTACCCTGCATGCAATGGAGTGATGCCATTGAAGGGTTTGAAATCCTGAAGAATGCCACATATGAACAGAAAATCCTAACAGTCAAATTTGCAAAGGATGCTGGGAAGTCCTGCCGTGTACCTCCTTTAGACCTGCCTTCACTTCCTGTGACTGCAGAGCCATGGTGCTTTATTGAAGGCTTTCCAGATTTTGGGATTTGTGAGGTTCATTATTGCCGTATGTATGGATCAATATTACAGAAGTGGGTGGGTTGTCATGAATATGGGTTTTGGAATATGATCACATTAGATTAGGGTGAAATATAATTTAAGTAGAAACTCACTATCAGCAACGAGAATCTAAGATAAGAGAATTTGTGATATAACATTCAGGGATGGACCCAGAGATTTAAAAAATGGGGGGGGGGGGCACCCTTAGTTAAAAACTTGAGGCACCCCATTCCTGGGCTGAAATTTTACATTAAAAAAATCTAAATTTGGTAAATATTAGGTACCCCACTCTAAATCCTTCCCTGCATTGTGACCATAGCTGTCTATGAGACCCAGAGTCCATTACAAATCTTCAACCAGCATGTCTTTCAAAATTGTATGTGATATCAGCAAATCCCATGAGCAAAATAGATTGACTTGTAACTATCATAGGGGTCTCTAAAGTAGTTGACAGCACAAAAGTTTTGTAGGCAATGGGAGGAGTAACATATGTTAGGGGAGCTATATTTATATGTAGTTTTCCTATCATTATTTCTATGCAACAATGCCATGCAACGATATATCTTCTCAACACTTTATGGCGAAAAAACATGGTTAACTGTAACAGAACACATGCATCCAGGAAAAATTAGAGGTTTCAAGTATTGTTTTTACTGTTTGTTGATGACATTTGCAATGTACTTTCAATGGATATAATATCATAGTGTTTGACCATGTCCACTATCACCAAATCAACAATCATAATGAAATAATGCTGAAAGTTGACAGTTTACCAGGCGTTTCTTTTTTTTTTTGTACTCAAGCCTGCCATAATGATCAGTTCCGGTGTGAAGAAGATGGCCTGTGTATCCCTCGAAACCTGGTCTGTAATGGTGAAAATGACTGTGATGATAAAAGTGATGAAAGTACCAAGGAATGTGGTAAGCATTAGATCATGTACAGTGGATTTATCCCACAATATATACACACAGTGTATAGGTGAATATACAGCATAAGATTGCAATATGATAATTGTGTCTAACTCGTAAGATTGTATCATGTCGCATTATCAACTCAATCAGCTACACTCATCTATATCAAAACTGTTTGCATTATTGTATAAATATTTGTATGAACACTCTCAAAATGATATCATGATTGTAGACCCCCCCCCCCCACCCGTGCAACAACAAAAATAGGATTATTTCCTAATGTTGACAATTTTTATCAGATGCTAAAAACATTTATACATCATATAAACATGAAACTTGCATCTGTATTTGAAAAACTAACAACCAAAGTCTTTAACCTTCTTCCTATGATATTTAGTACATGACTTTATGCGATAGAAATAATCATCTTTTGACTACTAAATCATATGCTGGAAGCTAAGATGGCTGTCAGTGGTGCTTATAACTATTAAGTACATCGTGAAGATGTCCTACTGGAATTGTACATGTTGACTAAATAGATACGGGTATTATAAGTCATACATCAATATCCTGGGTCTATCCTTAGGTGATCCCACAATAAGAGAGAGTTGTGGCATCGTATTCAGGGGCAATAGGAAGATTTTTAGGGTTACTGAAATGTTGCAGGTTTATGCCCATTTGGACGATACTTTTCCTTTTATCAAATTTGAGACTCCAGCAAAGGGGGAGGGGGTCAGGACCTCCTGGATCCCCCACCCTCTCTCCTTGATCTACCTAGGTACTAAGAGTCATGGGTAGGTCATTCAAGGATAGTTACTGGGAGTAAGGATCAGCTCATGAGTTTGCCAGTAAAAGGAAAGGGGGCCAACTGACAGATTACAATGTTGCACAGAAACCAAGTAAAAATGTGTCTGGGACAGTGCGAAAATGAAAATGAGTCTGGGACAGTGCAAATTTTTGTAGAATGCTCGTCAAAATAAAGCAAAATTCGCTATTAAAAAGGTTGTGGCACCTTGATCCAAACATGTAGTCAAGCGTCCTGTGTACTTAAGATTGATCAAAACATACATAGCAGAAAGAGGTGAGTGGCATTTTGGACCAAAAGAACTGCAAACTGCAAATGGACTGCTAGATAGGATAGCAACTCTTCCCATGTTATAGTGTAGGAAGAGTGCTAAACTAAATCATTCAAGTCAAATAATTTTGGAACAATGAGAAGTTTCTAGAAAATAACCTTTTCATGATCTATCACAATAGAAATGCAATAAAGAGTGCCTTAGTCAGCTTGAATCAATGCATATAAAAGAAACAGGCCATAAGGTACCCAGGCAAGCAGTGATGTAATGGGCATGTTCTGTGAACATACATTTTTTCGTAATTTTATTATTTTTGAGTAACATTATTTTAGGTTAGGTTGTGACTTACTAAAAGTGTTATAATAACATTACATTTAAGTAAAGTTGAGATCTAACTAATACAAAATGTTTTGATAACGTAATGTTTATGCTTAAGAACATAAGAAAAACATCACAATAATGTTACAGTGCAACTTCATAGCATTATGTTCTAAAGATATTTAAAGTAACATAACAAGAACCATAGCAGAACTAAACAGAAATGTTATGATAACATTGCATTCTTGCTTGGGTATGCTTTACTCCTTCTGAGTATATAGTCATTTCATACATCATTAGGTTGCATTTATTCTAGTTTATAAAAGGCTATCATACAGAACTAAATTGGGAGCATTATATTCATTATATAATTTCCTGGTTGTGAGTCAGTAGAATAACACATTTTTGCAAACTATGCTTTTCAGGGTCATTCCAGACTTTGCAAATCATTCGGAATGAATTTTTGGAATCTAAAATCTCCATATTTCCATCCTACATTTCAATTTATAAAGAGATACTTTAAAGTTGATTAGATATTTTCTGAATTATCAGTGTTTTTACAAATCAGGGGTATTGAAATGGGTAGTGGTGGTTGTTTTATCTTTGATAAGGCATGGGTGGCTGGTCCACATTTTACCTTGACCGATTATGAGATTGAGAAGCTGTTGATTTCTCTGGCAACTAACTGTTGTATATTTGACATGTTAATTTAGTAATTTTTATTCATATCTCCCTAGGACACTTGCAGAGCTTGTCTTGTGACTTTGAACATCCATACATGTGTGGCTACACTAGTTACACACTGTTCCCTCTGCAGTGGAGACGGAAACCTGCAGGGTACAAATTGAATGAAGAAGTTGATGCTTCACACACCTATGATGGCCTCACTCAGAGTCAGTGTGTTCTTTCATTGTCTATTCAGTCATTTATTATAAGCTTGATGGTTAAATCATACCTGTGTCACCTAAAAAACACTTGAAATTTATGGCTGTTGATTTTTTCCATACATCCTCAAAATTATATGGGCATTTTCTTCTATTTGCAGATTACATTATGGATTTAGATGGTTCTAGGAGCAATGAAGATGATGCAGCTTTATTGTTGTCACCAGAGATAAATGCACTAGATGGAGATCATTGTTTGTCTTTCTACTATCGCATGATCAGCAGTGACCAAATGCCCACATTCCAAACAATGAGGGTAAGCTTTTGACCATTAATGATTCATTAATTGGTATACTGAGGTAATTCATTCACTTGACCAACTGCATATTACATTGTCAGGTAATGTTAGACGATGGCATTTCAGGTCATTGCATGCCCTGGTGGTAGTTCTAGTTGGGTCTGCTAAGGTCATTTATTAGTGAAATTGTTACACGGCAGATAAAAGCATCAAATTTGGTATGAGACTCCTCTGAGGCATAACTATCAAATCTGGAAGGGGAGCCACCTTGAAATATCAATATGATGGATGTAGGGGCCAAAAAACCAATATGGTTGACTTTTGCTATAAACAATCTTATATCTCAGCTTCTAAAATAACTAAAGAGACATGGTTGGTGTCAAAATTGGGAGATTATGGGTCAGAGAATAC
This sequence comes from Lepidonotus clava, assembly GCA_936440205.1. Lineage (NCBI taxonomy): Eukaryota > Metazoa > Annelida > Polychaeta > Phyllodocida > Polynoidae > Lepidonotus > Lepidonotus clava. Next base: position 49,865,561 of record OW387143.1, on the reverse strand, counting down.
AATCATAATTATGCATTTGAAGTCAATGTGGAAATCCAAAATCTAAGATGGCTGACCAATTTTGAGAAATACTATGATTTTTAGCTGCTAAGGTATCTAGACAAGTGGAGATGGTTACAATATCTGTTTTTTATAACCTAGAGGGCCTAATATATATAATATCTATCCAATACAATATCACAAATTTCAAAATGGCTGAATTCATTAGCATAATACCTATGACAATGACTGCTGTCTTCCAAAATCATTTAAAAGAAAAAGTTATAGATCTTACTCTTTTGTTGCAAAATTTCTTCATTTCATTTGATATAATGAACCCCTGGGACCCCTTCTTTGAATTTGAAAGGGGAGCCACCCTGAAATATCTACACAACCCCAGTGGGGGCCAAAAATCCAAAATGTCTGACTTTTATTGAAATAATCTTATATCTCAGCTTCTGAAATGCCTAGAAACACATTGATAGTATCCAAATTAGTAGATTATAAGACAGGGAATTCAATTATTTTCCTTTGGAATCTATACAATAGGTCTAATCTGAGCTAGCCGAAAGATTTGGTTAAATACCTTGAATTTCAAATGCTAAAAACATACAAAATTTGTCAAAATTTCATTTTGATATTTCAATGTGGCTCCCCTTCTAGATTTAATAGTTATGCCTCAGAGGTGTCTCATGCAAAATGTGGTGCTTTTATCCGCTCTGTAATGAAAATGTTGTGAACAATGACAATGACAATGACCATGATTTTATTCACTTCCTCATTATGAGGCATAGGAAAACTACAATACATAAACTACGATACATAAAACACAAGGTTTATAAATACAAAATAAACATTTTGATGTTGTGGGTGTGAGAAACACCAGAGTTGGGGAGTTTCCCATTTTTGTGTGCCATCTCGTAGCACTAGTTGCAGCACCAATTGTTTTAGTATCCCTATATAAAAAGGGTTTCTGTTGGTGATGCACAGCAGCGCCTAGTTTGATTTCAGCACCATAATGTAATAGGATGCTAGGATAAAGTAAAGTGAGATCTAGAATGAGATTCTTAAGGTATGCGTCCAGATAGCACCTGCTGTCTGATTTTCCGCACTATTCTGGGTTATACTCCCTCCACTGCCTGTTCCTTCTTTACCATATGTATGCAGAACATGCCACATACCAGCTTCAGCCAACTGATCTACAAGCTACATACCCTCCTATTCCCAACATCTCTCAGCTACCAGCGTACCTACCTATATATAGCTGCACCAGCTCCCACTCTCCTACTCTGTCCGCCCCTATCCTCCAACACACAGCCCACCAACCCGCAGCTATTCATGTATCAACTTCTTATAGCCCATAAACAGCATTTCATATGTAATTATCTCTTATCATATCATAATTTTATACAATTTTACATCTATATCATAAATGTCTTTTATTATATCAAATATTCTTATCTCGCCAACTCCTGCCTTACATTCAATTCCATAACCACCAGGGGCTGGGGGTAATGGAGAATAGTTTGATTAAGTTTATTAACATCAGTTAATCTGTACACCTCTTCTCGTTCACACTTGATATAATCTGGTAAACACCTACGTAAACAACGTCTTTGTAAGGCAGCCAATCTTGTTTTCAGTTGAACATGGATAACGTCCAGGAATAGGAATAGAATTATGTCATTATAATCGAAATAGGGTTGAATGTAAGCCTTGTATAATTTTATCATTATACCATTTTATATTTTATCAGGTTTAGATACCTTTTAATTTTAGTTAAACAAAAAAGTTTGTGAGAGACTAGCTTAATAGTTTCATTTGCCTGCTTTACAAAGTTATACTCAGAGTCAATTATAGTACCTAAATATTTAAAATGAGGGACACATTTAAGTTGCACATTTGACAGTGACAATTCTGATGGGTCTATTTCTTTTAAATCATCTCGACTGACTATGCTCATTGTTTTGGTCTTTTTAGCTTTTATAGTAATACAGTTCTCAGTACACCATTTTAAAACACTATTGAAATCTTCTTGTAGGTTGGCCCGTTTTGTTATATCATCTAAGTCACTATTCTTAGAGTATATAATGGTATTATCTGCATTAAGTTTATAATTACTATAGTTAATCACATGCCCCAGGTCATTAATAAATATTAGGAAGAGAAGAGGGCCTAATACTGACCCCTGAAGTACTCCACAGGTCACCACTGTACTATTGTTTTTTGTGAAAGATCAGTTAGGTAATCCTAAAACCAAGCAAGGCTCGAGTAACAGAAACCTAATTTCTTAAGTTTTTTAATAATAATTTTGTGGTTTATAGAATCAAAAGCTTTATGGAAATCGATATATGTTATATAAGTTACTTGTTAGTTATTTAGGTTACTAAAAGCATCATCTAAAAATTCACAAGTAGTAGCAGTAGTGGAATGTTTTTTTCTAAAGCCGCCCTGATTTTGATCCAGAATATTATTTTCATTGAGATAATCACTGACCTGGGAGTGTACAATACTTTCTAATATTTTCGATGGTGCAGGTAATAATGATATTGGTCGTAAGTTGTTGACATCGGATGGGTTACCATCCTTGGGTATTGGGGAACCACTGCACATTTCCACTCCTCAGGGAAAGTATCAGTACGAATAGATAGATTCAACAAGTAAGTGAAGTGAGTCAATAATATTTCCAGTGCATTTTTGAGAATCGGTGTTGAGATATTCGGAAGGGAGGATGATTTACTATCCTTTAATTTTCTAATTTGTTTTAAGACTACTTGCTCATTAACCTGGTGTAACAGAAAATTTGGTGGGAACTCTATGCCTATAAATTCCCAATTGATCCATCACTGAGTGCAGTACCAATATTGGCAAAATAGTCATTTACGAAATCAGGTTGTTCATGGTCTATGATAGGTTCATCTCGATCCTGGTCAATAAGTTGGATGTGCCCGTTTCTCCCTTGATTTGGTAGCAACATATCAATTGTTTTCCAAAATTTAGTAAGATTATCATTACAACTTTCAATTTTATCTAATAAGAAATCTTTTTTAGAATTTTTAATTAATGTAGAGACATAATTTTAAGCTAACTTGGCAGCCTGCCATTCCCCTTCATCTTTGGTCCATTTAGCAATATTCAACAATCTATCGTTTGTAATCCAAGGAACCTTGACTTTCTTGACGTTAATGTCTCTAATAGGACACATAGCATCGAGTTCTTCAGTATTTACATCAAGCAGAAATGACCAAGCCAAGTTCACATCATTTAGTTTTAAAAAAATCAGTCCAATCATGTGACAACATTTTCAGAAAATTGCTCACGATTAAAATTTTGATATAACCTACCTCTAAATTTTGAGGCCTCCCTCAGCTGTTTTCCCTTTTTCCAAATAATATATATCAAATCATGATCACTTAAGTTAAGAGTTATAGCGCCAGTTTCCTGTACAACTTCAGAATTTGTATATAAGTGATCTATTAAAGTTGACTGGTTCACAGTATATCGGGGCGGTTCTTCAATAAATTGTTTAAGTCCGAAATTTTCAAATAAGTGTAATAACAGCTTGGTATTGTCTGCTTTCTTATCAAGTATGTTAATATTAAAGTCACATGTTATAAATATTTCACAGTCAAAAAGGTTCTCTTGGTTTTCAAAGATGTCAGCAAAATATTCAAGAAACCAATGCATATCACCATTCAGAGGTCTATATACATTTATGAGAATGCTACATTTTAGATGTTTGGGTTGTATAACCAGCCATTGAGTTTCTAAGTCTTTAGTACTGACATTGAAATCCATATATTTAATGCCATCCACATGTACATCTTTATAAATATAAGCACACAATCCTCCACCTCTCTTAACATCTAGGGTTTCAGGATCAACAAATGATCGATCAGAACGTATCAAAGAATAGTCTGGTATTTTAATTATTCTATCAGACATTGAGCTTTTCAACCAGGTTTCAGAGACAGTTGCACATGTAATCTTGTTTTCAGTCAATAAATTTCTTATCACGTCATATTTGGGCCACAGGCTCCCAATTTTGAGATGAGTGAAAATAATTCCGCGCCTGTTCTTGAGCTTCTTATTTACAGCAGTAAAAATATTACGTGTGCATCCACTTCATATTCCCTTTTATTCCATACTAAATGGTATACAAATAATTATAACATCGAATAAAGGCCAAGTTTCTGTCATTAGATTTTTTCACTGTGTATCTTTTGACCATAGTGAATCTTTAGACCCGTATAGTAACTCAACATTTTATACTGTAGTACACAATACTATAGAAAAAGGAAAAAAGAAATATATTAAATAATATAAGGCCCCATGTGCTAGTAATAGTTTGTTAATCTATCTATCTTTCATAGTAAAGTTGCCCAATGGGTTAGGCCATAAGTTAAGTATATTTATAACAAATGCTATGCCCCATGGGCTATGAACATATAGAACTTAGCATTATGCAGAGATAACAAATAGCCCCCATTGGCTATTATAGTAGATGTTTTTAGTAAAACTTTACATTTGCCCCATGGGCTAGGAAGGAAATAGCTTTTAGTAGTTTACTTCTTACTCAATAAGATAGTCAATACTTACAATGGATACAAGTAATCATGATTTGTAATCACCAATTTATGAAGTTCCTCTGCCCATTTAACTGTCAAACCTTTACTTGTGTTTAATGCATCATAGAATTTGTTGAACGCTAGAGTTTGTTTAGGGTATTTACAGTGTATAGGGAACTGCTATCACTATCTCCTCCGTATTGTCTTAACTTGTTTATGGTTAATCCTTGCTACTCAATTAGTAGACGATACTGCGAAATGGGCGCTCAAATCCATGACACAGACAACGCTTGGCTGAGAGTTAAGTTTATTAGTGGATATCTCCGCTCACAATGCTAGTGTAGTACATGTTCATTTCAATCCTAGGCTTATATACAAGTACTGCTCAGAGGTAAGCTTCCTCGATAAAGTCCGCCTTACTCCTTGCAGTTAACAACAGTATAGTTCCTTCTATAATTACCAGATGTCACATAGTTATAATATCCAAACCCCCGAATCCCAAAGACTCATATTGTTCCAAACGGGTATTGAATTACTCTCTGCCTTGGTTACTGCCCATGACATTTATATATTAACCAATTATTGATTTTCTCCCTAAGCAGTGCTACTATCGGCAAGCTTAGCCTGTCTACTATAGCCGAACAGGTTTATTATTATGCTTACCGAAAGTGCCTGCTATACTTGTTATCTGGTGTAATACTTTGTATAATTCCGAATACCATTTCCCATACATCTTTACAGTCTGGTGACTATTCGTCTATTCTATATACATCTTATTAATTACATGCACTTGTGTGCATTGTGGTATTTGTGAAATCTCATCTCTTTGTGTAGACTATGTATCGAGTCCTGGAGAAGAGGCGTTACCATCTCGTCATCAGCATTAATTGAGATTATCACGTGATTTAGGAAGATCACCGCTTCATTGATTACCACTTGGGCTGCTTTGTGGTTTGTCTCGTATCTATTCTACCTGTCTACATCAAGACCTATTACAGATTTTTACAGATTGATTTTAAGCAAGCCTTAGCTGCACATCAACCAGATTACCAATGTCATCAAAGCGTTGGGAAAAATGACCATTTATGTGATTATTTACCAAGTCATAGGCTCCCAGCATGACTATAATCATAATTATCATAAGATTCAGATTGAGTCGTTTCCGGAGGGAAATGACATGTATACATAAGAATGTTCTGAACGGCCAGCCAGTTTACCACTGCCTGCCCACTATAGATGACCTGGTTCACATCATCAGACAGCCGGAGTTTAATGCATACCTCTTCTCTATTGATATAGCGAGGGCGTACCGCAACTTTCACTCTGAACCCCTTGACTGGCCGCTGTTGGGGATCTCGTTTGCCGGGGGCACCTTCGTGGACACGGCTCTCCACTTTGGCGCGCGTAATAGCTCCCTATTTATGCAGAGGATTGCTGAGTTTCTCACCATGGCTTTTACGGATAGGGGCGCCTGTGTCCTCATCTATCTATACGACATAATCGGGATAGCCCCGACTCTCCCCCAGGCACAAGCACACTACAACATGGCCTGTGAGCTTCTGGGAGACCTAGGCCTCCCCTTGGCAGTCAAGAAGCTCACTCCGCCTTCGACATCCATATAGTGGCTCTGCATCAGGTGCAACCTGGAGGAATGCACCCTCTCTATACCAGAGGCCAAGGTCAAAGAGACACTTCAAGTCATCTCCGACCTCCATGACAAGGCTGCCATGTCTCACAAGGAGGTCCAGAGTCTGGCGGGCAAGATCAACTTTATAGCAAAAGTCTGCCACTCAGCCCGCCTGTTTATGGCCCGCATCCTGATGTGCCTACGCACCCATCCTGCTGGCTACACAAGGACATCAAAAGGTGCCAAGGCAGACATGAGATAGTTCCTTCACTTTCTCCCCACCTTTAAAGGCGTCTCCCTCATACCTCATACTAACCCGTCAGCTGTCATAGAGGCCGACAGCTGCATGCAGGGCAGTGGGGCGGTCTGCCGCGCAGCCTGCTACATACACACATACATGGGGGAAATGGCCCAGGAGCACCACATTAGCCCGCTTGAAGCTATTAACTGCATGGCGGCCATCAGACTCTTCATCACCCAGGAGGACAGGGGCCATACCATCGAGATATACTGCAACAACTCTGCTGCTGTGAGCATGTACACAACTGGCAGAGGCAGGGACCCGTCATTCTCGCCTGCGCTAGAGCCATCTGGGCTCAGCGGCAACTACCGACTGCTCCCTTGCCTTTAGACACATCCCGGGTATTCATATGGAGTTGGCGGACACCCTTAGCAGGGCCTTGCTATCCCCTGTTCACGACGAAAGAGCATCCCGTATGATCAGTGAATTGTGCCTCACCTGAGTTGACATTTCTGACCACATGTTCTCCTATCATGATTATTTGTAGTGCCTACCTTCGATGTTCTCCTCGCCAAAGCCACCCGGGGCCTCCATCAGGCGTATAGACCAGGGACCAAGAAGGCCAACCGTCGAGCCCCCAAGCTCTTTGTTGCCTTCTCAGTGTTCTTCGGTGTACACCACCCCTACACCCGAGCATGTACTTGCGTTCCTGGAGTACATTAAAGGGCATCTCAAAAGTCCGGCCTCCGTCAAGAACACACTTAGGGCCCTGTCTACAGCCTTCAAGTACATGGACTTCCCACCGGACGTCTTCTCCTCATTCAAGGTATCTCTTGCCATCAAGTCCCTGGAAATTATCTCCAGGTACATACCATCCCCTAAGCTCCCCATCTCCCCCCACTAGCTGGAGATGGTAATAGATGCCATGCACTGCGGCGTGCCACCAGGAGGACTCGGCGGTCATATGTGCCGTCTCATTTGCCTTCACCGGCCTCTTTCGCCAATCAAACTTGGCTCCCCCTTCAGAGGCGGGCTACGATAACACCTGGCACCTGGCATGGGGGGATGTTACTAGAGTCCCCGGCGGCGTACAGTTGCACATCAAGTGGTCCAAGACTCTCCAGAAGGCTGAAGACCACACTTCGGCTGTGAGGTGAACTTATGCAAACCCGAGCAGCAGTGGGGGCTGCCATCACCATCGATCAGAATTAATGAAAGGTCCCTGACATTTTTATGTAGCGTCTCGGGTACAGGTTAACCCTTTAGACCCCACGGATTGTGTTAATGAATTACTGGATTTCCCCAGGATTTTTATGGATTTCCCTCCAGAATTCCAGAAATTCCTTTTGATCATTGTTGTTCAAGGCTTGACCCAAGCTTGTTAATTAAAGTTATAGAAAAATGGTTTATGACATTTGTTAGGGAATTTAATGAGCTTTAAAACGATATATTGGTTGCCTTTGTATGTTGAATAGTCATGAAAGTGTTCTCCTTGGAAAAATATGGAAAATTATTGAAAAATTTCCGTTTTTCCAGGTGGCTACGGCCGGATTGGGGAGTAGACCCTCGGGCGGCCATGGCCGGATTGGGGTCTAAAGGGTTAGTCATTGATCAAAGAAACGGGCCCGCCTGAGAGAAGTGGTCTCTCATTAGAAGCTGCGTTGAGAAGGAGTATTTCTTACAATACACAGAGAATAATCTCAATAGACATTTATAAAAAAGATGGAAACAATAGGCTGGGGAGGTTTAGTAGTAGAATGTGGAGGGTCTTCTCACAACGATGGCTACTGCAAGTCCAATGGATGCATTCACCCAAAGTTACCACTATAGACCTTATTGCCTCTCTTTCAGCTAGTGATCTGATTGGTGCAAACCGCATTGTTCAGGTACACCTATGATTTGAACAATCCCACAGGTGCAGATATTGTTGACACCTGGTGTGAGTTCTAAGTACTCCATGGGATAGAGTTATGAAAAGGTGTTGTAATGTGGTTTGGTATTACTGCTGTTGTGTTGTTTGGCCCTGCTGGCGACAGTGTCCGGTTGGGGACAGAGCGCCTGTGCATCTCATGTTAATGAGAAGTTTACAGGGGGTCATTGGTACAGTTTCGGTGTAATACCTCATCAGGCCGTCTATTGCGTGTGCGGTGTCCACATAGTAGGGATCTTAAATTGGCGAACAAACATACATCGGGGTTGTAGTTGAAGATCCAATTTGAAGATTTACTGTATGGCAAAGTGTGTATTGAGGTGTGAGAGGCAGTTAGGTCTAACCCATCTTTTGATCAATGTTAAAGTTGTTGGCTGAGTGTATCTAAAACTTTACGACTTAGGTGAGTTATACTTGAGTATTATATGTTGGACGTGGTGGTCGTAAAATAGTAGGTTAAGCTGGTTGTGGCCAAACCTCCTAAGAGGTGTCGGATTTTGTTAATGCACATTATCCATGGAGTTTAGGCCCTGTGGTATTTGTGAACGGAGACGTTGAATCCAGTTGAATTCAACATGTAGTCTCAATGTCCCAGTGCCTTCCAGGTTGCCATCAGCGTGTATGAAGTCCAATACATGGATTTCAACATCTTCCAGGCCCCGGTGGTGCCCGGAGTTGAAGTGTCGTGACACTTCATTGTTCTCCTTGTTGTGGGCTATGTGGTAGAAGTGATTCTTGAAACGCTCTTGTAGGGCGTTCTTGGTTTGACCAACATATTGTTTACCGCAACGTTTGCAGCTGATATATGCAGCAGTATACCATGTTGTTGCTTTTACATGTGACTTAATGTCGGCTCATGTATCGCCTGCCTGTGGTGTGCGATACAATGTGACCACCCACATTCATGTTCAGACAATATCTGCATTTTGGGTTGTTGCATTCTTTTGTCCTTCTATGAGGGGCAGTGTCAGCAACCCTGTCTACACTCGGTTGGAGTTTGGACTTCATCAGCATGTCACATAGACTTTTGGGTTTCCGATATCCTACTCGCAGTTGTCTGGAGTGCAGGTTGCGTGTGCTCTTGGAGCGATCAAGGAGATCCCACATCTTCATGACCTGATCCCTTAGCCCATCGTACGTCGGGTTGTAGGTTGTGGTCAAAAAGACAGTGTCTGCCACCGTTTCAGGTGGTTTGGGGGTAGATGGTTTTGGTGCCAAAAGATCTGCTCTATTCTTCCCGGCTGCCCGATTGTTTATTGCCACTTTATTAGAGAGTTCACAATAGCACAAGATAGGTTACAAGCACACACACTTTCCTGTGTCATCAAATTCACAGTTAGAGAATCCTGGAGTGACTCAGTTATTCATCCTTTCCTTTGGAAACAATGATAAAATTAGAGCACTTGAGAGTCAAATTGATGTAGGTCAACTTTTCAGAGATACACTGTACTGTAGAGCAGTTCACTTTTCAGAGATAAACTGTAGATCAACTTTGGAGAGTTAGACTGGAGATAAACTTCAGAGAATCGTACAGTAGTGTAAAGTAGTTCACTTTTTGAGCAATATATACACTACTGCTCGGCTTTTAACAGTCAGACTTTAGTGTAGAGATAAAATGGTTGGCCATTTTACTTAGCCTTCCAGAGTCACTTTTGAGAAAATCAGTCTATTCACTACTGAGCTGAGGTAGTAATATGGTTTCCTCTTAGTTTATAATTTAGATGTGAGTTAGAGTGTTCATTCAGAGCTATCCTACTGCTCTGAGGTCAATAGTCACTAGAAGGTAGGGAGAGTTCATGAGCAAAATCATAAGATTTTATCACTTTAGAGTCACTTCCTGTCATAACCCACACTTACACACACAGAGGACATATTTCCTTTCCAGCTGCCACCATGTTCTTAGGCCTAGGGTTCCTAAGAATTAAGGATTACTTGAGAGAGTTTCAGATTACTTAGAAAGGGACTCAGACTCAGTAGCCATCTTAGATCTCTCTGTCTGTATTACCCTCCTTGACTGGAGAGTTCACTCGTTAGTTCACACTGCACTCACCGGGGGGCTTCCCGCCACAAAACTGCTAGTTAGAGAATAGTCATCAACACTCTTAGTGATATTCCCTCCCCCTAATACTGATCATATATGGGAACAGCAGGGGGAGGTAGGAAAGCAGATGGAACAGCCAGCAAACCCTGTCTCTATAGACCTGTGCACTGAATAGGGGTTAATTGGAATGTGTACAATTCATTTCGTACAAAATGTACCTAAAATGCATCTTTATGAATAATAAAAATAATGTGATAAGTTTTACAGTTTGTTGAATACATTTAGAATAGAAAATTGATATGAGTTTGAATACTTAGGAATTGAAAACAGCCCTTCAGAAAATTTCATAAATGACCCCTTTTTGAAAAATGGATCTATAGGTCCAAAAGTTACATTTTGTTGCCATATTTACCAATAGTTTTCAGGGAATTTCAGCAAAATACAGATATGGGGCCCTTGCTCATGTTGAAAATCTTTTTTAGGAGGTCTCATTTGATAGGAACACATTTGGTTTGAATGGCTTAGGGCATTTTCTTTGGTAAGATACAAGCACGTAGATGGATATTATTGCCATGCACAAGTACATGTAACCTTCACAAGCTTTTATGATGGCAAGAGTTTTATAATTTTCCTTTACAATACTTGTTAGATAGTATTTATAGATAATTGTAGATTGAGTTATGACAATAAAAGGCAAGATATAAGTAAGCATTCTATAATAGAATGCAAATTGTTTCTCAGTACCCAGATGATGTATAAGAAAAACCTGGACAAACTGGTAGTATTTAAGAAATTCACCTCGTTCCTCTCACCTTGCCCATTTGCTGAATACTACACACATATAGGTGAATTACACATCATTAGATTCTAAATTCAATTCTCAGAACCCACTTTTGACAGAATTAAATTTAAAGTTCAATTGAAGATTCTACTAAGAATTAAATTGTTGGAAGTCAGGAAAAATACAAATATAAGCAAATTCTGGAAGACATTATAAATCATTCTAAATGTTCTGTTGGAACAAATTTTCATCCAGATTCATTTTTTACATATTCCTAGCTTTAGAGCAATACCAGGACTGTTTAAAGTTACCAGGAATTCTAAGAATTATGAGGATGTCTTTAAAAAAGGGAGGGAAAGTTATTGTTTTTTTATCACAGTTTACTATAGTGAACTATAGAAAGAACAATATGCTCAGCCAGTTATTGTATGAGTTGAGATACCAGCATTTTTCTCAACTGGCACTATGCCTCTGGCTCGGACTCACTTGTGTTGAATGGTAGTTAGCATTGAGCAGGTTGGGCTTGGTAAAGATGGGAAGCAATGCTGTTTTAGTATAAGGAAGGTAATCAAATGCTGTGAGCTATTTTTCATTTAGACTGTACTCAACAGTCATCAATAGCACACGGCCCTAAATACTATGTTGTTCAATTGGATGTGTTTTTAAGGTATTCAGATGTCAAGATATGACGATTAAACTGCACTGCAAACAACATTTATTCATAAGATTTGGCCTTTACATAGTTGCTAGCATTGCATCAACTATACAGTGTACTGAAGCTGTACCATATCAAGAGTAATGAACTGCTATGCTAACAAGGTAATGCTGTGGTCCAGAAAAAGAATATTTAATAATGATTAAGTTCAGATGTAGTATCATACCAACACAGATTCTTTCACTTTTGCTGAAAAGATGTTCAAACTCTGAGTGCATTCCACCATGTTGTTTGAGTTTTAGTCTGTTCCCAGTGTATAATGTGAAGGGATTGTGTGACATACACATGCACGTATATGTGCTCTGTCTAAGGCTCTGTGTAAGGGCCTTTTCTTAATCATTCTGGACAGATTTCAAGCTTAACTTCTGTTTTCCTGCTCCATCCAGATATGCTGGTAACAGTACTGTTAAATTGAGGCTATTATATCAAACCCACCACAAATGAAATCACATGTGCAGCTATAAAAGGTATTCCCACTTATCCTAAGTGGCTAGGGCTTAAAGATTTAATGAATTTTATTAAAGCATTTCAATTTTACCAGGTGATTGCCCTATCAGAAAGATGGGAAATTCTTTGGATCCAAAATATCTGGAAGGATACTAAGGAATGGGTAAAAAAGCATGTTTGTCTACCACCCCACACTGCCAGGATTGTATTTTCTGCCTTCATTGGGATCCCATATGAAAGGTAATGTTTATCCACATGATAATTTAAGTGGTTTGATAAGACAAAGTTACCAGATTGAACAACCAGTCTTTATTTCTAATCTGTATCTTCTTTGATAGTATTAGTTAGATAAAAAAAAGTTCTTTCTTTCTGAAAAGCACCTCACTAGATGATTCTGTGCTTTCTTCCCTTGTAGTCTTGAAAACATGTTATAGAACTTGCTTCTGTTTTCATTTTAAGTGACATAAGTATTGATGACCTTGAGGTAGTACACTGTCCAGCAATCTGCCAGACCTCCATGGATTTTCGGAGTAAGGGGGATTTTATTTTCTATGTTGTATGTTTAGTTTTTATACATATTCCTTCAGTAACTATTAGAATATTGATGAAAAGTATTATGATGTTCATGAGGCTCAACTGAGTGTAAAGTACCATTCCTATAGGGTAACTTTTACCCAATCAGCTGACTGACCAGTGATAAGATCAGCTGATTCTACCAGAATAAGCAGTCGATTCAAACACCAATTCACATCAAACATGTTAATTTTGATATTGTGTACTGATTTGTGGTCTGAATTGATGAAAAGTTTGGCTGACTCTTTTGGTAGAAATTGGCAAATCAAGATCATTGGACTCCTAAATTTTTCCAACACATTGTCCAAAAACATCTGTAGAAGTTTGTATTGACAAGTTCAAATTAAATTATATTTTCCATTTGGATTTTTAGTCTACTATAGGCATATTCCTCAGTTCTAGTTAATGCGAATCAAGGTAGGATCTGAACCCGTGCAACAGTTCTTTTGTTTACAAGAGTGTGTACCTTTTGTGCTAATTGAATTATTAACATGTTTATCTTTTTGTAACTTTTGTTCTAATTTGAGAAATGACATGTTCATTTCAATGTCTGAATCTGTATGATTTCTCGTCTATTCAACATATTGGTCCATAATGCTGATTATTATGCTGTCTTGTTTTATCTAGACCGTGGATAATTTTACATCCTTTGGTAGCACCAACCTAAATATAAATGTCTTCATGTTGTCAGCACATTCATGGCTTTCCTCTCAGTAATGAATAGCAGGCTATAGCAGGTTCTGAATACAAGTTGTCCCTCTGTTTCTCCACAAAAGGAGAAGGGATAAGGGAGGACATCAAAATGAGAATTCCTTCTTTATTTTCCTTTGTTCTATCTGACATTGTATTACTTATCCAGGATATCATCGATCAGTCAACTGCTCATTTGATGAAGGAAATTGTGGTTATGGACTGATTTCATCTCGTTTCATCATGTGGAAGCGTGTATTGAAAGGTGTGGAAGAGATGATAAACAGTTACTCTCAAACAACTCAAGGTACATAGGATGGGAAAAGTTATTGTGCTTTGTCCTCCTAATTTCTGTCAAAATACAAACTTGAAAAATATTGAATAACTTCAAGAACATATGCATAGAATAAAGATTTAAAGGAAAGAATAATTAATAAAATCAAAACAAAGTTTGGTAAAAGAATGATATTCTGCTTTGAGTTACCAATTTATCACAATAGTTTACTGGCAAATGGGAAGTGCTAGAGCCACCTATTTTTCAACAAATGTTGGAATCTTGGTCCATGCTGGATACAGCCCCGGCAATATGGTACAAATGAAATAACACTCCTCTTTTAATTTTGTTTGAACCAGCATATTTCAAAGAAATTTGTTGAGCAAACCACAAGTTGGTCAGGGACGCCTGTCCCTGGCAAGATATACTAAAATTAACTCCAATGAAAATCTTCACTTCCTATTCTCAATTGGCCCCTGGGCCTCAGCATTTCTTAGCAATATTATAAACAGATTTGTTTTATTTATCCAGATTCACCCTATAAAAAGTTATAACAAGATTTCTTCTTTCCAAAAGTGAACACCATAGCATCACAATGGGGGTTAATTCAGAGTGACAATTATCCATACTTCTACAAAAAAGGCACCACCACATATACATTCAGAGTACCGGAGAATGCTAGCGTCTCTATAAGGTTTTTCGACGTTGATGTTGGGAAGGCCAAGTGGGAAGCAAATTCATCTACTGCTGTATGCAATGGTGATAGAATTGAGGTAAGGAGAAACCTTATAATAATGACAAAGAGATAAACTTAGCTAGACAGTGCAGGGATCTGTCAGTGAGTGAACATAATATTATCTATTAACCCATCATTTTGTAAATACGAGAGGTGGGGAAAGTCTGTGGCTGGTGGCTTCTAGATTCAAACTGACTTGGTGATAATTGCAATCCAGTCACATGACATGACACAGGAAATGAATATAAATTTATTGATCCTGAGATGTTAACCAGAAGTATATATCTAAGTAATAGATAAATAAATAATTACATATGTCATAATTGCTTATTCTTATTTGTGCATAGCCTCATCCCAGTGATTTGGAATAAAACTTAATACTTTTTATTTTGGCATAGATTACTGGGGCTCCTTATGGCAGAGACGTATTATGTGGAAGAATTGAATATAGACATTATCGATTTATATCTAATGTGAATATGAAGTTCATAGCAAACAGCATGTCCGCCTCTTTCAGAGGCTTCCGAGCATATTACCATATAGAGCTATCACAAGGTTGGTTCATGTTGATAAGGATATTTCTGATACTTCTAAATCTTGGGACATTTAAAGATCAGAGTTACATCATAATTGTTTGCCATTTTCTGATGATTTAGTAGTTGTCGAAAGCATAATTATATTGCATTAAAGCAGAAGAGTTATCATCATTTTTGCTGTTATTGTTACCATGCATTTCAGTTTCCTTGGCATGTTTCAGACCCTGATGGTGACCATATCATGATGGTAGATACACCGCTGGAGACCAATAAACGCACCAATGCAATATTGTGGTCACCACACTTTGAACCATCTTTAGAATCAAGCTGCTTAAGGTTAGATGTATTCAGAGGTCCAATAAATGTGACTGGTTGGCATGTAGAAAAAGGAATAGAAATGCTGCACATATTGAACACCAATGCCATGTTTGGTGTTTCATGGGTATCTCTAGAGCTTTCTGTTCCTGAAATGTTTAATGGTATACAAATAGCTACAACTAAATATCGAATAGCAGTGGATAACATTTCATTGGAACCAGGGCAATGTCAAGGTAATATCCTCTCTTTGTGGTCAAATTTCTTTGTCGGTAACCTAACTTGAAATTATATTGATATTGGAAAATCATAATTCCATGCAAAGAATAGCTAAATACCGTCCATATTTTATAAGTATACCAATATAGATTACATGCATAATGAATATGAGTAGTGATTAAACATTGCAAATTTCTAAAGTAGTACCCAAAAAAGTTGTTGTCTTATTGTTTAAAGGCAGGCAATTTGTAGTAGTATAATGTTTCCGCTCTTAGGTATGAAAGCCCATGTACTTGATATTACATCTCAGGACTTTAAGTGCAACTTTGAGGTAGACAATTGTGCATTTACTGACAACTCAACAGGAGGGTTGATGTGGTTAAGAGCTCTTGTTTCTGATAACAGACAACCAGGTAATTCTATTTACTGACAAATAGTATTGACTAATTATATAAGGAAAAGATGTTCACAAAAATGATAAAGGTAAAATAATGTTTCTTTTTATGTCAAAGATAGACAACAGGGGATTAAGGATGTATTTGGTTAGTTTCTGTAATCAGCACCTCTTCTTGCTATTCCGTATGTACTGAACACAACTATCATACATATCACTACATAACCAAATACAAACTTTATTTCAATCAACGTATTCACTAACATAACTCAAATGAACTTGGAAAAGGGACCATGTTTAAAAACTATGGATATCTCAGTCCATGACAAAAACAAAAACTTTATGATACATGATAGCTATTTTGAGAGAGTGTGTCTCAGAATTTGCCAATTTTTCCTTTCAAATAAAAATATGATGTTGAAAAACATTAGCAGTTCTGTAACACCCCCAGACTTTTGGATCTAATTTTATTCATATCACTGGATTAAAAATAGAAATGAAGAACTATATATTAAACATAAGGTATTGATGAGCCCGATCTAGTCTGATATTGAAATGACGCACCACTAATGATGGTCTGCCTCCTGTTGACTTTCTTGAATCAATTGATTAATTTCATACTCAAATTTAACCCTTTAGACCCCACCGATTACTAGGTTGAAATGCTGGATTTCTCCAGGATTTCCCAGGGTTTCCCTCAGAAATTCCTTAAATTTGTTATAAATGAGAACGTTCAAGGGTTTTCCCACCCTTAAATATTAAAATAATAGATATCTGGTTTGAAGCATTGAATAGGGAATTAAATCAGCTTTTAAACCATATATTTGCGATTTCTGTAGCCTAAACACTATTTAGACTGTTCTCTTTTGGAAAAAAATGGAAAATTATGGGAAAATGGCCATTTTTCCGGGCGGCCACGGCCGGATTGGGGAGTACACCCTCGGGCGGCCATGGCCAGATTGGGGTCTAAAGGGTTAACAAAGATATAGCTGGAAAAATTTACTAACATTCCATCATGAAACACATTCAGCCAAAAACAGTTCTCATAAAAATTATATAGTGACAGTAGATATTGATGAGAAATAATCTTCGCTGTTATGTGTATCTAGATTTGGGGTTCCATAGTCCTTACTAAATCTGGGTTCAAGTTTATAAAGGATTTCAATAATCAATGGGGCGCATGGGAAGGGTTGATATATATGCCACTGACCAGAGCAGGGGTGTTCATGAAAAGTAGACTCAAAAAAGTTGATGTATTGTTTTTTCACAGATTGAAAGAAATGTATTAAGGTGTTGTATGTAAAATATGTCCACATTATTCCATTTGTCTTTGAAGCATCAATTTACGGCCTGGTCTGTGACAGCCCTCTGCTTAAAACACAAAAGAAGTGTGTCCTTAAGTCACCATGGTTGATTGTACCTGAGGAGAGATGCCTTGTCCTAGAAGTCTATTCAAAGGGATCATTCAAAGCTAATGTCATTGCTCATCATGAGGAGAAAGGGTCATCTGAAATATATGTTTTAAACTACTCTCCAAATAAGAATGAGACCCTTCATTATCAATTCGAACTACCTGCTGGCAAGATTCGAGTGACTTTGATATGTACAGCAAATGCTCTTAATGATCCAACAGTTCGAATTGAGTTACACAGTGTCATGATATTAAACAGATCTTGTGCAGGTGTGTGTTTGAAATATGTTCAAAGATGAACATAATTATAAAGGGCCCATCTATTAAGCTCATGAACAAGAATACAATTAGCATTAATTGGGTAATGTGAGGGTGTTATCAGTTTTATTAAAAGTAAACCAAGGAAATACATCGATTACATTCAGAACCAATGATCGAGGTTGGAATCCTATTTCCATGGCCTTCTATTAATTTCATAAATATTCAGAAAGATAGTTGAACATAAATCAAGTAAGCAACAATATATTTTATACATGCATATTTAGGAATTCAACTGTTAGTATGTATTTATTCAATTCCATGTGTTCTTGATTCAAGACATTACTCTGATTATGAATCCATTTCATTTGGTAACAATGATTCAGGTGTGGAAGGGATTCCAGCATCAAGGCATAGGTATGTGCTATCTGAATTGAGTCCATCTCCATCAAGGGAGCATGAACCCTCGAGGCGTAATGAGGGGCCACCTGATGAAGCAACAGGAATGCCTGATGGCAGGAATAAGTTCTATATTTAGATATCTTTTTAGTAAAGATTGTTATCTACTACTGGGTGTCATTTAAAGTCACATAGAAAACATAAAGATTGATAGTTAGATGGTGCACAGTGTCAATTCATTTTCAACATAATATTTTATATTTATATGTATTAAATATTTTTCAAATGATTCAGTGATTCAAAAATTACCGATACATTTGTAGCAAATGTTTGTACATTTCTGATAGTTTTCCCTTGGTGTTTATTTAATAAAAGATCCAAACTAACATGTATGTCATAAAATACTATAAATCAGCTATCCATCAGAATTGTCACAATACACCAACATCTAGTTGGGACACATTTTAGGTACTTCTGTATAATTTTTCATTATTTACTAGAAAAGATTAACAAGCTTTCATGACTCATTTAACAAAACAAACTTTCTAGACTAATGTTCATATGTTTTCAGAGGCAATTTTGTCAGATTCAAATGCAACAGCTTTCTTACCACATTATGAGAACACAACGGGTAATGATGAAATAACACTTTTCAATGATAAGCCAGGAACCAGAAAACCAGTGGAAAGTAAGTTCTATTATCTTCTCTAATAAAGCAGTGACATTTTATAAATGGAGAAGTTATTACCACTGCAGGATATATATTCATCACCATGAGAGGATGATTCCTAACTGATGGAAGATCTATTCATCATAACTGGATATACCCCTGTGTGCCCTCCCTCTTTTGCGTATGACCAACTACAGTCATAGTTCTACAGTATACTAGGACCAATGTAAACGACAAGCATCAGTCTTTTAATAATTAAATATGTTCATTTATAGTAGGCTGAAATTAAGTAGTTGAAGGTTACACTTGCAAACACTGTGAAAACGGTCAGGGTATAGAGTGGCCAAACCTATATGATCCTTAATCCTTATTACCGTTTCCCTTTTTTCTTATACCATTGTGGTCAGTCCCTAATCCCTTTTTCATCTTTTCACCCAAGTAAATGTACACCTTTTCCCTTTTCCACCTCAGTGCACTGTCCAACATTCTCCCTTTTCCCTTTTCTCTCATTTGTAATAATTGACATTTTACTTTTTCCCTTTTTCCTTTTTTTGCTATATTTGACACTTTCTCCTTTTTCCCTTTTCTCTCTTTTCTTATACCATTGTTATCAGTCCCTAATCCCTTTTTCATCTTTTCACCCAAGTAAATGTACACCTTTTCCCTTTTCCACCTCAGTGCACTGTCCAATGTAATCCCTTTTCCCTTTTCTCTCATTTGTCATAATTGACATTTTCCTTTTTCCCTTTTTTCTTTTTTCAACTTTTGTTACTTTTTCCCTTTTCCTTTTTTTCTCTCTTTCTATGAATTCACTTTTACATGTTGAATCAACCCCACCCCCTAATTAACATAGCCCAACCATCACAATGACAGGACAATCACCCCTGGGACAACTACCCTGGGAAATCTAGCCCTGGGGTAACTATCCTGGGGACAACTATCCCTTAGGACAACTACCCCCTAGGACAACTACTCCCTAGGACTATTACCCCTATAGGATAATTATCCTTATAGGACAACTAACCCCTAGGACAACTACCCCCTAGGGGTATTACCCCTCTAAGATAACTACCCCCTAGGACAAGTATCCCTATGGGTAGGACAAGTACCCCTCTAAATAGGATGATTACCCCTTTAGGACAACTACCTCAGTAAATAAGACAATTACCCCTGTGGGTAGGAGACCTACCCCTATGATAGGACAACTATCCCCGTTTGTAGGACAACTATCCCTGTGATAGGACAATTACCCTTATTGGTAGGACAACTACCCCAGAGATAGGACAACTATCCTTTTTGGTAGGACAACTACCCCTGTGATAAGAAAGTTACCTCTATAGGGATTTTGTTCAGTCAAGTTTCATGCAGGGTTATTTAAAATGATTAAAAAACTTATCCTACCTACAGGGGTAGTTGTCTTACCAATAAGGGTAGTTGTCCTAGTTGTCCTACCAATAGAGGTAGTTGTCTTATCACAGGGGTAGTTGTCCTATCCACAAGGGTAATTGTCCTAGTTAGAGGGGTAATTGTTCTATAGGGTAGTTGTCTTATAGGGGTTGTCCTACCTATCAGGGTAATTGTAATAAGGGGTAGTTATCCTAAAGGGGTAATTGCCCTAGGGGGTAGTTGTCCTAGGGGTAGTTGTCCCAGGGCTGATTTTCCTGTCATTATGATGGTTGGCCTATGTTTATTAGGGGGTGGGGTTGATTCAACATAAATGAATTCAAAGAAAGAGAAAAAAAAAGGAAAAGGGAAAAGTAACAAAAGTTGAAAAAGCGGAAAAGGGAAAAAGGAAAATGTCAATTATGACAAATGAGAGAAAAGGGAAAAGGGAGTATGTTGGACAGTGCACTGAGGTGGAAAAGGGAAAAGGTGTACATTTACTTGGGTGAAAAGATGAAAAAGGGATTAGGGACTGATAACAATGGTATAAGAAAAAGGGAAAAGGGAAAAAGGAAAATGTCAATTATGACAAATGAGAAAAAAGGGAAAAGGGAGTACATTGGACAGTGCACTGAGGTGGAAAAAGGGAAAAGGTGTACATTTACTTGGGTGAAAAGTTGAAAAAGGGATAAGGGACTGACCATAATAGTATAACAAAAAAGGGAAAAGGGAAAAAGGAGAAAGTGTCAAATATAGCAAAAAAGGGAAAAAGGAAAAAGGAAAGGTGTCAAATGTATACAAAAAACGGATGGACACTTTATACACTCATCGAAAACTGTAAGGAAGAAGAAGAATCTTTTAAGTATGTTATACAGTTGTCACAACAATGAATGAGGCTCTTAGAATACAGAAGTGCATTTTGTGTAATTAAAGCACTATGACAATTGAAAGTAGAAATGGAAGTAGAATCTGTGCTTATACCTCATAAATGAGTCAATATGTTGGTTTGTAGATATTTGTCTAATTATTTTTTGTTTTATTTTCCAGGAAATATAACAATGGACAAAATGTTCAATTATGCGGGCCATGCAATGGAAGACTTTATTTTCAGGTAAAAGCATTTATTAAGGAAGCTTTAATTAAGAGTAGATATGTTTGATAATTGGCTGCCAAAATAATCCATGTGGTTCTTAAATTGTTGTTTTATCGTTCAGCTATAAGCTGTGTCAGGACTTTAATTCAAATGTTACAATACTTGTTACAGCACCAAACCAACCTTATTGTTTCTTTCCAGTTGCAATTGGAAAAACAAGCCCTGTAGCGCAGGCTTATTCAAGAAAGAAATGACTGAGCATGGAGTGTGCTATACATTCAATGCCAACGAGACACATTTTGAACAAACAGATTCAACAGGTAGATATAAAAATATGTATATCATTTACTTTGCTTTTAACAGGAATTGACTTTAAATGATTAAGTAGGGTAACAAGGGAATAAAAATGAAATATATCTTCCTACTGGACAAGGGTAAAGCAAACCGAGGTGTGGATAAGTCTGGATGCTTAAGTCTGTCAAGATTGTAATAATGCATGGCAATGTCTTTTGATAAGGACATTGTGTTTCAGAAGGCTCAGACTGCCAAAGGTGTGAACTCTTTTCAGTTACAATATGGAAAATTTATTGTGGTAGGAAGTAAAGAATTAATTTATTGTAAAGTACATCACTTATTCACCTCAAGAGTTCTTTGAAAGAAACCAACCTGAGTGAAAATAAACCTAGCCTAAAGGATGTTGAATGAAGGAATATTAATATTGAGGAAATGTCTATTTGGATGTTTATTATCAAATTGCATAGATATCATATTCAGCAATTAACTTTAAGTATAAACTATTATGGTTAGTGGCTGTTGTGCAGTGCTTACATTAAGACAGCACATCAATGTCACCATGTAGTTTACTGGTATACATAATAAACTAGAAGAAATTGAGATAAGAGGAATGTATTATGTTTTAACTTTGATTTTGTTCAAAAATATAGCAGTAATTGTGCACAAAAGTCATTGTGCATATAAGATATTAGTGAGTTTTCTTTATATGAGATATATTTTGTTTTACTGATAAGAATTCAGATGAAAGATAGAAGTCACCAGATGAGAAAGAAAATTATAAAAGAAATTGTAGAAGAGTATTCGAAATTACATGAATGTGAAAACGGCAGACGCTGCTGGTGGGTGTGGTATACCTGTTCAGCTATTGCAGACAGGAGGCATCTCCCAGCGAGCAGTGCTGCCTGAGTAAAAATCAATAATTGGGATAGTATATATTGGGCTGAGCCAGCAGGCTAAGGGAGAGAACAATACTTGACTCATTTGGATCGATACAAATCTTGAGGATTCGGGGGTTTGGTTTTAGCCACATACACAGACATCGGGTGACTTGGATAGGAGTTTACCATTGTATGACTGCGCTAAGACAAGCGGACTCTATGGATGAAGCTAGCCTTGGGTAGAGTTGAACGAGGACCGGATTACGTAGGTTATAGCACACCAGCCATTGTATGCTATTGGAGTATGCACAGTAAACTGACTCTCATCCAAGCGTGGTCCGTGTTGTGGATATGAACGCCCATTTCAAGGATAAAGTCTACCACTTAGTTAGCAACGAGAACAGAGACGAAACTAAACAGTTTAAGTAAACAGATGACCGCAATTTCCCCATATTAATAAGTAATACCCAATCAAACGACTAGCGTTCAATTGAGCCTGACATAAAAACTTTTTTTCTTTATTGCTGGCCTGGCATATCTCATTAAGTATCTGTATTTCACCATAATATCTTGGAGAGACATTGCTGAGATATATGTGACCCCCCACCACATAGTGAGGCATAAGTCTCAGATATGAGTTTTTGACCTTTTGGTAGATCTTTGGAGGCAGTTACATAACCTTTACAATGTTGAAAGAATTATGTTTCTATCATTTATAGAACTTGAGTTATGGTTGTTAGAAGTATCAGGCATTGGAAAAGGATAATAACAGAAAAATTGCCTTAAAGATCAAACTTATCTGTATAACAATGTAAATTTATATAGACCAAATTTATGACAATCCAGAAAACCAGTGTAATATACCTGTGAAATCAATTATTCCTATCATTTTCTTAGTAAATTATATTGCTGAGCTGTTTATCATATGATTTCAGGAGAAAACTCATTTTTTGACTTTTTGAATTTTTTTTCTCATTATGTAATTTTCTCAGAACCTTACACAGCGACTTATGCCTCATTTAGTGGTTTGGGGTCACATATATGATTGTAATATATGACTAAGAATTTGTTTATATAGGTCCTTGGTTTGGTTTTGCAAAATGAAGGAAAGTTAAATCTTCATGATTTTCCAAATGAATTAAACAAAAATAAGCTAAAACAATTTAATTTCTTATTGTAAATTGTATTCAAATTAATGACATAATTATCATTTCAGTTTTCTTTAAATAGCCCAAGCCACAGCAGTCTATTTTTAAGTATTACCATATTACATATATAGGTGAAGGCTAATGCTTAACCTAAGATTAGTAACACATGAGCTTGCTGCTCTGCAATTTTGGGTCTTATCGACAAATATGATGTAGGACAATTCTCAGGCTTTCAAAAATATAAACAGAAGCTGAGCCGTTGGCTCTTGGATATGATATGGTCAAACACTTTAAATCCATCAAAAATCCAATATAAATCATATTGACAAAATAACAAACAGTTAGTGTCTGCATGTAAGTACAGCAAGAGAGTAATTTATGAAAAACAAATCAAAGATGTCTGATGAAGAATGGGCTACTGAGTGGGAAGACAACATGATTGAATAATTGATAATTTCTAACAAAAGTGCGGGAGGCTGCTTCCCATCGCTGGGCTGACGGCTCAAGCTTTCTCATGCGGGACTCTAGTTCTGATTAGTATTCAGTAACCCTTGTGCATCGAGATATGTTGATAGATGTGAGTGAAGAGTTTTTTCCAGTAATTTACCGGGTAAAGGAAATAGAGATATTGGCCTATAATTAGAAACATTACATCGATCACCTCCTTTAAACAATGGAATTATTGTGGCCCCTATCCATACCCTTGGATATTTTCCTTGTCTCAAGATTAAAGCTCCATACCCACTTAGCGACTTTAGCGGTGTCGAGTGACAGCCGACTGGGAGAATTGGCAGTGAAATCGCCCAGCAACTGAAGATTGCTGGGCGACTCCTGTTGGTATGGTGTGTTTTCTGGGTGACTGGTAATGGACGACTTGAGTGCCGGGAAAAAACGCCGGGAAAATTGCCAGAAAAATATCAAACTTGCTAGATATTGCCGTCGCTCGGTGACGACAATGGCCGTTCTCCCACTTGTCCGTTGCCTGGCTTAGTGGGTATAGCCCTTAAATTAAACAGAAAACATAGCTGTTTGGTAATAACAAGAAAAGCATCTTTTAGGATTCTTGATGACAAATTTGGTATTAATTATGCTTTGTTTATTTCAATGTTTCTACACAATTTTTCAATTTCAAGTTCAGTGATGGTTAGAGCTGGTATGGTACCTCAAAATTTGGTCCATCATACCTCCAAGTGTCATGGAAATTAGGAGCCAAGTAATTCCAATAGTACAAAAAAAGTTATTAAAATAGTTAGATGTTTTGTTAGTTGGGACAGTTTCGCCTGTATCTTAATTTATCAAATTGACATAGGAGTTAGCACATTTATCTGGAGTCAATGAATTTATTTGTTCCCAAAAAAAATGTCTTTGGATCATTAGAATGTCTTTCTAAATTTTCAGTGAGAAAGTCTGCTCTAGGGTTATACCTTTATCACCTTTGTTTAGTAAGCTTAAACATGTTAGATTAATTTATCAAGCTTGAATTCCTCCAGTCAAATATTGTTGAATAGTATTGAAATAATTTTAATCTTGTTGTTTAACATACTTCTTTTTCTTTCAATTGTTTATTCAGGTAAAAATTAAGTTTATAAAACTTGTATCCCATTTCTACCTGAGTTACATCAAATAAATAAAATATAAAATTATTACCTTTAAGGGAACCTTGTACATAATTTTGACATTATCATTTTTCAATGGAACTTGTTTAACACAGTATTTAAAGAATGCTCTGTTAATGTTATAGATTTTTAGGAAAAATCTTTAGATATAAACTTGTTGCCTTCTGTTTCTTCATTTATCTTGTGGTTTTCAATGCAAATTCACAATAATTTGACACCACAAAACCCCCATTTATTCATAAAAGGGATTCCCCCATATTCTAGAATATAATGGAAGGAAAACCTAATTTAACCAGAAAGATTACAGGTTTGCTTGCTACACATTGTTTTAATTTAAATATTTACTTACACAAATTCATTGTGAATATGGGAATTCCATATTGTTTGAAAAGGAGAACTCACATTGTTATGACATATCAAAGACATTACTGAGATTCTTATCGTTTACGGAATTCCCAGATCTAATTTCTTTCCTTAGTTCATTGTCTTATAAATCAATTTCTTCTTTTCTTTTTTCTTTTGAAATATGTTCACACTACCAATTCGAAGTGACAAACATAGGAAGCAACAATTCTTGAATGTATATACCAGGAACCCTTTTAATTCAAATTTTTCTCATTGTGTGCTAGGCTCTTTCAATGGGCTGTCACTGGAAATAAATGTAGAAAAATACGACCACACGACAGGGTTCAACAGTGATACAGGCATAAAGGTTAGTTAATTTCTTGCCTAGCAGACAGAGCTCATGTTCTCTTCATCTTTAGCATATGTTGTAATCATTATGAACTGATTTATTGAATAAACTCCAAGTTTACTCCAAGAAAACCATAAATTTACAACACAAATTTTGATTTGATTTTTGACACATGTTTTATAAAGTGTTTTAAACTAAAGCCTGGTCCCTACTAAGTAAACCCACACCTCACCAACCAAACTCTGAGTGACCAAACACATTGGTGCCAGGTTGGCGGACGAATAAACCAGTTTGTAGGGGTTTAGTCAGCAGACAAGCCCTAAAAATCTCAGACATGTTTGATTTCATGGGAGTTAATTCATCCTGGACAACTGACTTTAGTTGCTGGGAAATCAGCTTTACCTTTGACGGCTGACTGACTCACTTTCAGAGCATAATGGGGACTGGGCTTAACAGAGAACACTAGATTTGCAAAAATAACTGACCAACATATGTGTAAGAAATGGTGCTAAATGAATCTCTTCAACATCATCTATTTTGTCTCATGAAAGAAAAAAAATGTTCTCATGACTTTATTTTCGAGGAGGCATGCATGTTTTAGCAACCTTATATACGCATTGTACTAAATGAATATGTTGTGCACACACAGACATACAAATGTCTTCTTGAAAGAAAACTGAAATAAGTTTTATCCTCTTTTATGAAAGATAGTGCCTTGCTTATCATATCTTATTTGCAGGTGCAGATTCCAGCTGGCATACTATGCAGTAATTCTATCTTAATCTTATTTTCCTACTTATTTACAGTTTCACCTCAGAAACCAGAGTGATGTGTCTTCTGTCTCAAATACTGGTATGGCAATATCCCTCTCAACCCACACAATGGTGCAAATATATTACAGCAAGGTAGCAATGAGGATTTGTTTTCTTTAACAATGTAGTTTGCAAAAAGCTAAGAAGATTTGTGTTAATCTCATTGAATAAAATGATTACCACTCCTCTTTTCAATAGTTTATCATGGCCTCCAAACTGAAAAAGTTACCATCGTTAAAAGTGGAATGTCAGAACAACGTTAATCAAAATTAATAAACAATATATTGAAATAAAAAAGCATCATCACACTTGAACAATGTAACAATAGACCTACAGGCCCCTAGGTGGTCTAAAAAGGTTGTAGTTTGCTCTCATGTTTTTGTTTATATCATTGATTTTGTCGACATTTTTACAGAAATTCTATAGTAGATCTATTAAATACAGTGTGTACACACTAAAGGCTGTATACCACATACCGAAATTGTTCACCGTCGATATTGAGCATCTCCATAAACATGTTCCATATTGGGACCTTCAACTATCAGCACACTTTTGGCTGCCGAAATTGGAATATTGGCGGCTGAAAGTGGAATATCGGCAGCCGAAAGTGGAATATCGGCGGCCAAAAGTGGAATATCGGCGGCCCAAAGTGAAATATCGGCGGCCCAAAGTGGAATATCTGTGGCCCAAAGTGGAATATCGACGGCCCAAAGTGGAATATAGGCAACGAGTATAAAATCGGCTGGAAAAATTTTAGTAAATATTATCGGCAATGCTGCCGATAATATATTGGTAATGCCAAAATTGTAGCAGCTGCAAATTGGCAGTGCACTTTCTGTATGTGGAATATGGCCTTTAGAGCAAGATTTGCTAAACATATCATATCTAAACTAGAAATCTATTTCACGTCACCATTCCTGGAGCTATATGCATGTGCAATAATAAAACTACTTAGTGTACAACATCTTACCATCTACCTGGTCAAAAAGTGTATATCCTAGGCCACTCTGTCTCTGACATGTATCAATGTCAACATTTGAATTATTAACAGAAAAAAACCCAACTATTCTGTCTCCTCATTCTCTGCCATGTCAGTTCAAGAGTCTGCCTCATCCATATGGTGGTTGCAGTGACAAAGACTTAGAGTACTTCCCAGACAGGAAATATACCTACCAACTTTGTCAGAGAGAGTGCAAAACTAAACAGCTGGAATCAAACTGCTCCTGCCGTGATGCATACATGCCTGGTTTGTACAACCTGCAATCATTGCAACCTCCTATGATTTTCAAGCAATGATATGTTGCAGTAGTATTAATATTCTCAGTCTTAGTATAAATAGTCCTTACCGATTTGGAACCATTTTTAGTTCTTTTTTTATTCATAAAAGCTTGCTGATATTTGTATATTTGCCCCAATCTTCAGTGCTTTCTGTTCATCTTATAATTTAGTTACTTGAAAGGAAATATTGCTGAAACATTGTAATTAAGATTCGATTGAAAAAACTAATCTTTATGTTTTGATAGCCATTGAAATGCAGTATTTAAAGGCAATAGGATATATATTTGACATTCTTTGTTTAGCTGCTAGGTTTTGTTTCACTAAAGCCAGGATCCAAAATGCAATGTAGTATCCTCTGTCAGATTTCTTAATTGTTATTAGAATGCTGCTATTTCAAATTCATAAATTAAACCACTTATTCTGTTTGGCAACATCATGAAAAAATGTCTGTTGATTTGATAAGATGACCTGTATTAATTTGGAATTATCACCTCCCCACACATTCATTCCATTTGGAAATCAAAAACACAAAAACAAAAACAAAAGGATAGAGAAAAAAAGTTTTACATCAAGCAAAACTAGATTAGCAATGTTCCAATATAAAACATTAACATTATGTATATATAATGTGCGATGTTTTCTTAAAAATTGAAACAAAATTCAATTTTGAATTGCTAATGTGAACAAATTGACTTTTGAAATGAAACGTTTTGAATGAACAGTATGTATTACAAGAGGCATTTCTCACCTTTCAGAAAAAGGATCTTGGGAGGAAGTTTTAGAAAAGGTCATATTCATTACCTTAGAAAAATATACTTCCATACAAAATGACAATTTCTTGTTATCTCTTTTTTATGCTGAGAAAGAAAACCTATTCCGATGTTGTTTTTCCTCTGCCTTCCAGCTACTTCCCAGTTCCCTGTATGCACCCTTGACCAATACTTAAGATGTGTTGTAAATTTCTACCAGGGTGAGTGAATCATTTTATTTATATCAGGATTCCAATACTTATACCTTTAGTATTGTCGTCTCAGAATTGGGTGAATAAAGAGCTGTTATTGCCTGGGAGAGCATTACTACCTGTTTTTGAACACTCATAACAATTGTTGTATTGTCACTAAAGATTTCAACATTTTCTGGGTAATTGATTTAGAATAAATCAAGTACAGACTTCAGACACACTCAGCAATTGTTATTGTCAGGATTTGCACACACCTCTGTCATGGGCTAAACTATAACCTTGTTATGTATAACAGCTAGAGGACATCTTGCTGCTCCAGTGCTTATGCTCTTCTATTTTTGAATACCCTAAGACCCTTTGCAGTATCCATTTGTAATACTGCTGATTGATTCAACACCACCCATAGTTGTCATTGGTGTTCTGGGTACCAGAATGTCCATAAGCAAACCAATAATGGCAGACCATTTTAAGTGTGTATTACGAGGAGTTGACTGCCATCATCTTCAAATGGATACCCTGAGAATTATAGGGCTTCAAACATTCATACTCCCAAATTCACCACAATATGTACTCTAGACCTAAACCATCCTTGCTTCTAATCAGTTAACAAACTCACTTGACCATTCCAACATCACAGCAATGAGAAGTGTCACATAAAATCATGTAATTTTAATCTGTATCACATGACCTCAGTTTAAGTTTGTAAACATTGTTCAAGTTGTGAAAAGATTTTGGGGAATGTACCAAAAAAAACATTAATCCCGCATATAATTTGATGTTTGCACAATAAATAGCAACTGTTCATTCCAGAGTGTATTTTCTTATGAGTAAAAACGAAATTGCCTATGGTGTGAAAGGTTTCTAGCTGCCTAGTGTTACAATATGAGTCTTGAATCACTACATTTTCAGGATGAAGATTTCTAACTGGTTTTAGTGGGTTTGGCAAACAATTTTTAGAATATCATATATTTGAAAAGGAAAGACAATAGGATCTCTGGTCAAAATGTATTATATCTTTTGTTAAATAAGGATCCATTGGTACCTCCTTGTACATATGTTAAGAAAATTAATTCTGACTGTCAATTGTGTGATTTTCCTTCTTTTCTTCAAACTTATTTTATTCACAGTATTCAATCTAAATTTTACTCTTTGCAGGAGATGACAAAGAGAACGCATATAAGTGTGACAAATGTCCCAATGCTTGTGAATCAACCAATTTTGCCCCAGAGTTGTCATTTGCCTCCTTCTCTGAGTTCAGTATCAACAAGTTTGTCTCCAATTCAACAAAATTAAAAAATCTCCATGGAAAGTTTACTAATATCCGGCACATTCTGTCCAGATCTAAATCTATATACATTGTTAAAACCCTGAAAAAACTGAGCAGACTGATCAATCAGCTCAATTTATCTGTGGAATATGTATTTGATAATGCTCGGGCTTCCTCAACCTCATTTTCTTCTTTTATCATTCAAGCAACTAAAACCCTTATCAGTATGATTGCTGGAGATACTAGAAAAACTTTGGGGAACATGATCAATGAGCTTATTTCTGACTATGATTTATCCTACAGTAGGGTTACTGATGAGGTGCTTAACAAAATGTCCACTTTGGGTCTACTTATGGAAAAGCATGTGGAATTTCTGTTCTCAAAGGTTGAAAACACTTTAGTAAACAAAGACTACGATGAGCTGGTTGATATCAAACCTCAATTTGGGACATTTCAAGTGCTTGTCAAAGAACTTGAGAACCTCCTTGGTAGGACAGAAGAAAACAAAGAGAATATGACATACTATAGGTCAAATCTCCAGTATATTCCACAGCGACTTTACATAAATACATACAAGTGCAGATCAGAAGCAAGTAAAGTACTATCAAGTGCAGAGAAATTCATAAAAGAAATTGATAAACTAACTTCATCTCAACCACCTACTTTCATAAAGTTTACTAAATCACAAATGAAATTGTTTACTGGTCTGTACTTTGACTTTACATTAAGCTCTAATGCGGTCAAAAGCTGCTTGACAGAATACCATGACCGGTTGATAGAGATAAAAGACTGGTTGGAAGCTAATGAGTATGTCAATCAAAGAACACACACCATTATGAGTAACCTTCCTGCATCATACAATGTCGAGAAGCTCAACAATGACCTTAAAACTCAGCTAAAGTTGCTTTGTAATTGGACAAAAGACTATGCTGCGAACAAAGTCAATCAAAACCAGCTGGCCGATTTCATAGAAAAGGAACTTCAGACAAAGGTATGTGCGATCAGTATGACCTTTATGGGGGTCTCCCTTTATTCATGATTTTTGGAACACTAAAAGTCTTAAGTGGTGAAATCACTTGGTTTTGATTTATGGTTCCTTCAGTACTGTTGAGTAGTATAATAAGTTACAGATAATAGGTGGTTTACATTATTTCAAATAATGTAATTAACGTACAACAATGCAAGACATTTTTTTAATTGCATTTCTTTGCTTCTTAGTAACATGCGAAATGACAGTGAAATAGCTGCACAAATTGATGGGATACACCAATTATTTATCAATTTTTAGACCCCTTTGTAAGACTTTGATTGGATATGCCTTGTCCAGCTGGCCTACTCTTTATAACAATAGTCTGACATTGCTAACTTGCCCTAGTGGTTATGGGGCTTCAAAATCCAGAGAAACTTTATGTAGTGATTTGATCTCATATGAAAGAAGCTGGATCTCATTACTTATGTATTTTGTAAAATTCAGATGAGTATCTAGGATTACCCCATGATAATGTATAATGTGATAATCTATCTATATTTGTACTGTCAAGTACAGTCTGTTCACATTTCTTTTTAATTTTAGAAGAGGACATTTGACCTTGGATTAGAGATGGTTTGTCAACAAGATTAAGAGATATCCAACATTCAAAATTACTCTCCAAACAGTAAACTCTATGATGAAAAATTTGGTCCATAGATTTAAGATATCACTTTGCATAAAAACACATATTACCTCTTAAACCTATGGACTTGAAGAACAAACAGTTTATTCTAAACATGCATTGAAAGTGCCTGATTCAGCTAGTGATTTTCAATGGAAATTAGGAGATGCTCCTAGTTTCCAGTTTTGTTTTGTGCTATCAAAAGTACTTTTAAGGCAGGGACAGGCAGACGTGGAAGGCCTTTTTAGGTTGAATTTCAAACTGGGTGATTCCTAACACCAAATGTGGATTTAGAGGGTGTTGGGGGTTGCAGGAATCGTGGCTCCTCTTTTCAGGACAAATATTATCATTTTTGATGTAATATACACAGATTGTCAGCTAGAAATGCTAACAATAGGACGTCCCCTTTTTTGAGAATCTGTGGATCTGCCCTTGAATTACTTTAGTGATACCAGGCTGAAAGAAAAATTCCAATACTCCTGGGATAAACACACATACTGTTTTGTGTTAGTGACAGGTAGAGCATTCTACTGCCTGACCTTTGTGAACTAGAAAAGGCTGCTCTCAGGTTCTTCTGCTTGTATGGCTGGAAAATGACTATGACTGTGTTATGTTTCCAAGGTTGGCACATGCTTTTGTCACTGACAGGATCTTCTTGATACATTCTCATCCTCAAGGAGATGTTGAGAGAATATTGGATGATTAGCTCAGACTCCTCAGAGAGTTTTGTGGTTTCCAATCTTTACAACATTTAATACCTAACCTGGGCTTGTTAGAATGCCAGAGTTTTTTCAAGTAATCCAACACCCCATAGGAAAATTCTGTTGCTAAATGATCAAATCTACCAATATCAACCTTAAAATTTGATAAATATTTGCATCCACATTCATGAACATAAGGTACATTAAGAAAATGTTCATAAATCTCCTTACAAATTCTTTATCATTGACAATAACACCTACAAAGTACATATCTTTGAATACAGATTGAGCTTATGTCAGAAGTCTACCAAGATGGTCTCTTGGACACATACCTGGAAAGTATGAAGGATGCAGTGAAAAACATCAAGAAGGACCTCGTGACCACATATGAAAAAGTACTCCTGTACCTGACTATCCTTGACACTCACTTCTGGCCAGCTGCCAATAAACATGTCGATTTTGAAAGTTTATCAAGGAGCATGGACATCTGGAGAATGCCCTACACTAGTCGGCGGTTGAATAAGCCTGCAAGTACATTTTTGACTAAAGAACAGAAACTGTTAGGAGACAGTCAGTATATCTCTTAACTAAAAATCGTTAGGCGACAGTCAGTATATTAGATACTAACCAGGCTGGGATCTGGCATCCTGTATTCAGTATCAGGGGTGTGATTCCCTGGAGGAAGCAGACCTCCTGAGACAAATACTGAGAGCCAGATTCCACTCAATCTTTTAGTATTATATGTATTTCAGAACATCATACATATTTCTCTACTAATTGTGTGTTTTAGGTAGTAATTGTGTGAGTATCATGTGAAGCATTTTTTACATTACTTCTGTAATAGCTGGGGGATACAGGTTATGTACCATTTTACCAGGGCTATACATAGGTTGCATTGGCCTCATCTTTTTTTAGGAGCAGTATAGTAATAAAGAATACAAGACCACGTATTTAGGTTGCAATTAGTATATACACTTTGTCATTTTCATCCAAATATACACATACCAAAATGTACAGATTTTTCCAAAAACTTTGCCTCCCTGCCAATCATGCAAACAAATAAAACTATTACATCTTGTCAGGAAAGAAAGCATAGTATAGCAGATTCTGCTGACTAGGTTCTGATATTCTATGTTAAGATTAGGGACAATAGTGGTAGTGTCAGTAACTTTATTGACATCGAGAAAGCAGAAGTCACACCTGACTTATATGTCATTTATGCTAATTGGGTATCTACAGGTGCTCTACAACTAATGCTAATACAAAAAGCTCTGAAATTAATGGTAATACACAAACAACTAATACATGTAACATATTTTGGTTGGTTACTGAATAGATATGGACTACTTTGAAATACATATGTTAATAGATGTAGGAATAGTGTTTCTAGTAATAATGCTGCATCCACTTAGAAACTATATCATTTCTCCTCTGAATAATACCAATGTATTAGATATATTAAATCATTTACATAAGATATACATGTAAAGTTCTTATAGGATGTAAACAAAATATTTAAACATATAAACAAACAGTTATTGTAATCAGATTTAGACAAAAATTCCATCACTTATAGTTACACTACATTTTGCTTCTCTTTCAATTTCAGGTAGAATTCAAGTGGGATGCAAGTCATATTCTGTGGCCTTCCAACCGTGACCTCTATTCTTTTACGAAATACAATGGCTCAAAGACTGTTCTAAACTATATCATCACGAAGTATTTTGAGCCTGTTGAAAATGAGCTTTTAAAGTTCGAGACAACAATCAAAAAGCACTCTAAGGATTTAAACTATGAGATACAGACATTGGTAGACGACATGAACGAATTCCAGAAGGAGTCAGAAATAAATTCCAAGTTTGTTGTGTAAGTAAATCTCTTTCTGTGTGTTATCACAGCATATTGAATAAAGGAGTCGCTGAAAATATGCCATGACATATCTGATGAATCACAGTATGAAGACTTGATATTGCAGAATACTATTTTATTCTTGTATCATTAGTCTAAGCATGATAAATTACAATTATGCCTAAATATTGACCTAAATTCAATAAGTTTATCAAACCATGCAATGAGGCTTTTGCCTTAAAGTGACTAATAGGATCTAGTAACATCTCTCATAAGGTAAACAATGTTTTGTAAACTTGATTAGAATATGTTGTTCTTTGATCACTTACAACTATTTTCTTGCAAATAGGGACAACTTTCTCAAGCTTGACATCTATTATGGACAGTTGAAATATGAATATGCTGAGCAGCAACCATCATACACATTGATCACTTTCTTTAGTAAGTAAATGTTTCCATTTAGATATATAGTGTGAAAACAACCTAAGGTTTAGAGTCATTTAATGAATTTTACATTACATTAGCGTTTACTTCAATAGGTAAGTTATTATAATGATCTGTAGTTGTATTTGCAAGACCTGTACATTCATATCACTGCACAATTTTATTTTTAATGAATTCTCAATTTGAACATTTGCAAAATTGAGCCACATTCTGCAAACGATTTTGAGAGACATTTTCTTTTTATAAAATAAATTAAGGGGAACCTAGCACATAATTTAAATATAATTGATTTTCACCTTAGATTAATTTTGCATGTTATCTACATTGGGCTCTAACGATAAAATGAAATTCTTAGGAAAAATACAACTTCAGACATATGTAGGCAACCTCTTATTTTGTTACATTATTTGTGATTTTCAAGGGGAATTCCCTTGGGTGTGAGGTCACATGGTGACTATTTGGGGAATGCCACTATCCAATAAAAGGAAATCCCCAAGTCTTATAGATCTCTAATGAGAAAAAATATTCTTTAAAGTGGAACTTTCATATTTGGCCTCATGGAGTCTATATTTTATGGTTACATAATTATACCCATTTTCACTTATAAACTGAGCTTGGATTGGCCAGTCATTATAAGAGGGAATTACCATAGCTATAATGTAGCAAGGACACTTATAAAATTCAGAATATAGAGGATTCCCAGATTTTATTTTCTCCCTCAGTAATTCACTGATAATTCAATATTTTCAATTATTTCCACATGTAATTCTTTTAGAATACTTAACTGGTATTAAATCCACTTAAATTATCAATTTGTAAATTTATGTGCAAGGAACCCTTTAAGTACAATCCAATACTGCGCTTTGCAGTACCACTCTCGTGGCTCTCTGATTGACTTAAAAATATGACCATGTATTTTTGCCATCTGTTTTCTTTGACACAATATGTAAGGTATAAAACTGCTGCCAGATCATGTGCAATGCCTGGTGATATATTCCCATGCTATTCCGGCCATGAATAAAAGAATGTATTCTTGCAAACATTTGTCAGTGATCTTACACCTTAAACATTTCCTAGTACGGATATTTGGCAGCACTATTAAAATGATAATGGCTCCTTAGCATATATTCCCTGATTCAAGACCGCATTGTTGCTATGCCCTTGGCTTTATCTCTGCTAGTTTTTTGTGTGAAAACAACACCTTAACTACAACTGAAGAGGCCATGGGCAGGGAAGGCAGGAAATGATTATGACATTATAAAACATACTCAAACAAAAAAACTAAATTCATAGGATGTTTTTGAATATGTTATATAGAACATATTTTATTAGAATTAGAAAGGAGGTACACTTTGAGCATTCACAATGAGGGAAAATTCAATTTTTAAGCATTGAACCTATAGGGTTGTATTCACTAACATTCACACTAGTCTGCAGTGTCACCTACAAAAATAGTAAATATCTGGAAAACAAATATGACAATATGGGCCTACTGATAAAATAGGAATCCCAGCGGTTGTGGAAAAACTGGACACACTACTAAAATTCAAGAACTTTGTGGCATTTAGGGGATCAATCCCAAATGTTGTACCTTTTACTGTTTGACAATTGGATCAATATCTAACAAGAGCAAAATAACCATAATTATTTAAAGCACCACCTTCTACTAATTGTGATTTCCCATAAATTTGAGAGTGCAATGCCACAAATTCAGAATTGCATCCCCTCAATAAACCCCTCAAAGATATTAATCAGGATATTATTCATACAGATATTTGGTTTCAACAAGCCAGTTGTGACAAACATTAAAATGTTACAAAACAATACTGGGAGTTATATGTCTATTTCTGTTTCCAGGTGAACTTGGAGGCTACATGGGACTGCTCTTAGGAGGCAGTGTCATAACTGTCTTTGAAGTAGTTGACCTATTCATCAACCAGAGCATTCTCAAGTGCATCTTTGCTTGGAAAAAAGGGAGGAAAAATAGATCTGAGGATCCAACATATTCCCCTGTGAAAGCTGTTGAAATTACTACCAAGATGTAATATCGGTGAACAATTTCTACCAATTGCTAAGATGTCTAAAATTTTAAATTATAAATTAGATGATAGTCGAATTGTTGATCGATAATTTGAAGAAAACATATATGTCATAACCTTGCTTGAATAAGAATCATACACCAAAATGAATTATATTGGTCATCAAGGTTCAATCAAATCATAAGGTCCAATAATTATTAGTGAAAGTGTTTACCTTTGATGGAAATGTTTCTCCATTTCATCCACAGTTTGTGGTCCAGGCTTTGCAGTTGATAAAGCAAGTTCATCTCTGGAATGCTTTCCTGTTAATTCTAATTTTGTTGCAATTAGAGTGAGGTCAGATCATATATTGAACAGAGTATTATTTTTTACCCCTCATTTATGCTATTCATATAAAAACAGTATTTAGCATAATGTATCATGATGAGTACACCTAATTTGTCTCATTCCCTAGTTAAACATGTACAGTTTATTGAATACTATGCTGAATAAGTCTATAATTCAAATGTCTAGAGGTAACTCCTCAAATGTGAGAATTGCTTAGGTCAGAGATAATGTATTGTAAAGGAAAAGTGACATCTTTGTGTGTTGTTACAATAGTGAAATTCATTTTTGTTTTTGACATTTATAAACAAGACCTCTTCTTAATCTAATGATATAAACTTAGCATTATAGTTGTTGTCATTAGTGAATATTGCGTCTTCTTCAAAAATTATATTGCTTGCAGAAATGAAACAGGCTGCTCATGTTATTGCAATTCCAGATACTGTATCTTCTTTAAGATGTTTTGGGAATAATGAATGAAGTATCTTTAACATTCTAAAATACTTTTCTCTTAGCAGATTGAGCATCATTAGAATCAAATTTTCTCCCAAAACAAGTTAAGCATGCATTGTTGCTGTAGATTTATTTTGTTCTATATCAACATACATTGTCAATTCATATAACTGTGTATTGCTTATATAAAGTGTATTGAGATCAATAAA
The DNA here is from genome assembly GCA_936440205.1 of Lepidonotus clava. Lineage (NCBI taxonomy): Eukaryota > Metazoa > Annelida > Polychaeta > Phyllodocida > Polynoidae > Lepidonotus > Lepidonotus clava. The sequence goes on along the minus strand of OW387143.1, from coordinate 49,827,663 downwards.
TTTAGCATTATTGTTGTTGCTACTTCTGAACATATCTAAAGTGTAAATGTGTTTTTATTATTGAACTAAGCATTGTATTGTTGACATGAGTTAACATTGTATTTTCTTCAACACCATAATTATACAAAACTTGGTATGCAGACACTTCTTCTACTGATTAGGCCTCTTGGCTAGGGATGTAATGAGACAAAATATGACCAGCTTGAATTTGTATTTTGAATTTTGAAGGTTGTTCATGTTTGTGCTTTCTCAGTGGGACCACCTTGTTCACACCATACAACATTTGTATCAGGGGTAGATAGCGTATTTCGGAAAAGGGTCCACATATAGGCTAAACACTAAATTGGCAAGTATTTGTACACATGCTTAGTAATGGGATCACATCACTTAGGAATCCAAAGAATACATGATTATAAAAACAAATTATTGCACCTATCTGGTGGGTCTAAACTGGCACTACCCAGCCAAGGATGTGACGTCGAAGAACGTTCTAATAATGTCGCAGAACGTTATTAGAACGTCGCAGAACGTGACCGTTACGTCGCACCTTGGCTGGGTATCTTTGAACTCACAGACGAGAACGTCCCTTTAAGACAATGACGGCAAATGTAGGGCGAAACTCATGATTTTAAGACCTAAAACGGCTGATTCTCACGATTTTTAAGATCTGAATTGACCTAAACTATTATATAATATTAACAAATCTGCCCACAATGACAGGGGCAAAAGGTCGCAGCACATACTCCCCAGTCGCATCGGATTACAAGTGAGAAAGGAGTATGATCGCAGCATTGTTAACAAACCGCATCACCGCTGACACATGTAATCCACCGCAAAATGTAGTTCACAAAGAATCGACCTGATTACCAATAAGTATCGCATAAAAAGTAGCAGATATTTGTGAACATTAATCTTCACAATTCCATGAAAGTATAATACAAAACCATACTCATATGGAGATACAGATCACCGGATCAGGCCAGACGGAATGATATCAGGCCTTGTGCTTCACACTCTTCCTAACATCATCATGAATATTAAAAATGGCCTTACAGACATTGTGGCATATAAAATAGCAAATTTCTGACATGCCATGCTGGAACGTGGTCACTCTACCCCCATCTACACACCTATGCTATAGGTAGCTTTTATGTGTCTGACAGTGTTGGGGGTGTAGACCCTTAAAATCGACACAGCGACACAGCCATTTCTTTAATTCAACACGACGACATGGCCGTTTTTTAAATTTAACATGTGACATGACAAATAAGGGACAAATTACATTGATCTTTTCTTGAATTCGACATGCTACATGAGCTTAAAAAAGATAATGACATGGGACAGGGCTATTTCTTAAATTCAACAGGCGACAAGGATCTAAACTGGGGTATAAGGACAGGTGACACAGCCATTTTTTAAATTCTACACGCCAAAAGGGACTCCCGCATCTATAGCCCAAGTGTTGCCAACCCTAAATAAACATTACGGAGACCACTGTATTCTCACCAGTAAAAACAAAAAGGTCCGTATTCCATAATTCTAGTCACCAGGGCCTTGTTTCCAACTTTGTGGAAAACTGTTCTGTATCTCCTAAGGCACTTTTCGCAAATAAACTTGTGTCAAATGTGATCATTTAGACAAGAAATCTAGGGATCAAACACGGACAAACATGAAGTCTGACTATGTAGTAGAAGCCATCTTGTCAATCTGTTTTATTCCTTACTCCAGTACAGGAGAGTTCCATTTACAGGTATCACTACACAAAATATTATATCATGACAACTTGTTTCTAACTTACCTTGTGGCACTTACTGGAATATTCTGTAAGCTTACAATCTTCTAGACCTCAGGCTAATTTTAATCAGATTAGGACGGGGGCCCCTCATCCACTGCAATGTTTGTTCAGTGTTTATAGAGGGGATTAGCTGAGGTCTACTTACCCTGCCTTTGCCCCAAAGAATGTATGTGTGATGAATGCTTATTCATCCGATATGTAAAGAGACCATAGTGAGAAAAGTAAGGTAATATGACAAAAGTATATATGTTAATAAAGGAACGAAAGTGTAAAGGAACGAAAAGTGTAAAAGCCCGAAAAAGAGGCCCGAAAATGTAAAAAGGAACGAAAGTGTAAAGGACCGAAACCCGAATCGTCCCGAGAAATGTAAACCGGAAGTGATATGTAAACCGGAAGCGATAATGTAAACCGGAAGTGACGTCAATTGTAGCCACGTGACCAAAAGCAGCCAATCAGGGCTAACCTCTAGAGTATATAAATGGGCGGTGAGGCCCGAATAAACGAGTTCTTTCACAGTTCTCCTTGTGTCCACACGTGTCTTCTTCCCTTAAACAACCGCCGAGATGAGCTGATACGAGTTAATTAACTACAAGTTCGAGTGAAATAGTAGAAGTTCGAGGAAATTAGGCGAAACTTAGGACAGGGGCCCGAAGGCCCGAGGAACGGAAGTGAGGCCCGGAGGACCGAAGTAGGGCAAGAAGGCCCCGGAACGGGCCCGGATGGAGTCCCGGAAACGCAGGCCCGGAATAGCACGAAGGCCTGAAACCCGGCACGGAGACCCGGAATCCAGGGGAACGACGGCGCGACTGGCTTGGCCCCACACTACCAAACAATAGGCGACCGTCGGCCCGACAACCCTGTGGACCGGAACCCGGGGTGGATCGCCCTATCGAAGTGAATACCGGCATTGGAGATAGCGAGACGATCCACGACTCCTCCCTACCCCTACCATATTTTCCCTTCCCCGCAGTCCTCTGTATGACACCGAGCACCGATTCCCGACCGACTCGCTCAAACCCCCTCGTGCGCGAGGCACGACTCTAAAAACATCACACCTCGGTTTCTTGCCCGGATTCTCCGTCCGTCCGAGACCCGAAACAATTCCCACGTCCCTCTGCTGTAGGACTCGGAAACCCCGACCTACCAGGGAACTTCACATATGGGTTCCCGGGAAGGGGCGAGTACTACCCCAGCAAAACCACAGTCACTTTGTAAGGGGTAGGAAACTAAATTATATCCCTCTCTTCTGATAGATCTTTAGGATTCATACCTAAAAGGCTAACTCGTCCCTATTCCACAGTTTGTACTGGGGAAGAAACTAAATATATATCCCTCTCTTATGATAGATCTTTACAATTCATACCTAAAAGGCTAACTCATTCCTCATCAATTAAACAACGAAACCTTTTGCTGTAACTTTTATTGTAACAACAATTGTTTTGACAATAAAAAAAATCTTATTTAGAATAGTCTCAAAGATCTGTAATTTTTACTGATATTTTAAATACTTTTTCCCTTCATATATCAATTTACAGAATTTAATTTCATTCATTAGAAACAGAGATTTTTTGATTTTCATAGCAACGAAAAATTGTGCTGTTAGGCAAATGATCTTAAAGTGATCTTAAAGTAATTCTAACAACGAAAATCCATTGTGCAACAGGCCACTGTGATGCGTTGCACAATTTCCCATACATTGGAAAAGACATTCCCATAAATGTCCCATATTTTTTTCACAAGTGACTGATAAACTGGAAAATTCTGCATTTAACACACAAATATCACATGACAATCCTGAATGCAACATTTGTCCCACAATTCTCCCAGACACGATTCTCTGGTTATTAGTATTTTGGTCTGCCTGCAAGCTAAATCAACAGTTCATTTCCTGTTATAAGCCTTTAACATACCATAATTATTAATCTATGACATTTTCCTTTGTTTAAGATTATTAAAAAGTAGAATTAGGTACTTTTCTTTTTGTTAATGCATGTACTTCAGTTTCTGAAGTTAATTAAAGAGTATTTTCATTATATATTTTATTTTGCCATATGATTTTCCCAATCTTTTGTTTACAAAATGTGCCAAAATCAGGGGGAGTTTCACAGTGGTCATAATTTTAAGATCGTAATTTTACTTAAGATATTTTGACTTTATCATGGTTGGTTGACTTTATGATCGTATGTTCCTATTGTTGTCTATATATTATTAGAGTTAAGATCATTGATTATTAAGAACATCATATCTTAAATTTTGTGAGATGTGAGAAACAGATTTCCAATTCCCCTAGTGTGAAAAGCGCCCTTAGCTTTCAGGAGCATCAAATACAGTATGAATTTGGAACTGTGTCTGCCTGAATTGTAGCTCACAGCATAAGTTAGAATGGTAAGCTTTCAGACTCACAGTTTTATAACATCTTCATGGTAACTTACCCACTAAGCCACTTATAGGGTCCACAAATCAGAGTTGGGAATACATCCCAGGGGTGCATTTCTAACTCTGATTTGTGGAATCCACATGTATCTCACAAATATCTTGTGGAGAGCTCAATGTAAAACCATTATGCAAAATAAATTTGAAGAAATAGCAATTTCCAACTTGTAAACTGTAGACGATTATGTCTGCCATAATTATGTGGAATAGATGGGGTTACATTTGTTAAGGTATGACATTCCTTTTATCATATTTGATGCTCCATTAACAGTCTTAAAAATGTACACATTTCACATTTACATAATCTTTACAATTCCAGTTATTTTACTTTTAATTCGGTAAAAGTATATAGAGTATGTCATTTTAAATAAATGGGTATGTTACAATATAAATTTGATGGTCTTGGTGCTCAGTACTTGTGGACTTTAAAGAACTAAGATTAGGGAGAATTGGCACTCATGAATCAACCTGATTCATTGACAGTGGTGTCAGCTGGGTTGAGCTTACCCAGAGAAAATAACTCACAGGCTCAAATTGGGTGTGATCACTCTTTATGTAGGTAGCAGGTCTCTGGTTTAGTTTTCCTAGTCCACATGTATTCCACAAATGCATAGGTCCGTACTTTCCCTGATACTATTGAAAACCTCCGTAGTTCCAGTAAAAAAACACACAAAAAAAACAGAATTTGATTTAAATCTACCAATCGACACATGGAACACACAATTCTGTTCTAGGGTAGAATGCCCCCAGAACACCATATCATAGGCATTTTAGACCTGACAAATAGATGTCCGTAAATTGACCCCCTCAAAAGTTTGCAACAGTGGTCCCATATAGACTCCTCAAATAGCCTGAACAATTCTAACCTGATCATGAATAAACCCACATGCATTCCCGTCCTTCCACATGTATTTATTACATGTACCACTCTGAGACAATAAGAGAAATTAGGAATGATATTGATTGTACATCTTAGTTTTCATGCGAAATCATGTTGATATTAGCATAAAAATCCAAAAAGAAAATCATTACAGAAGAAAACATAGAACAAAATACCTATTAGATCATGCAAAAGGTCACAAGATGAATGATACCCATAGAATGGTTGTTGCATGCATGCACTTGTAAAGAAATAAAAAGAAGCAAAAATGCAAAAGCAAGTGAAGCAGTAGAATTGTATTGGAGGGCGGAAGGAACCCTCTTAAAAACATAAAATATGCCAGTAGCAGATCCAGGAGGGGCGGCACCCCCCTATTTTTGGCCCAAAATCGATTTTTCAATATAACACTGTAAGAAGTAACTACTGTAAATTTACAGCAAAAGTTGCTGGCAAAGGTCCCAGCAACTTTTGCTGTAAATTTACAGTATAATGTACTGTTGAATTCCTATAGCAAAATATGCTGTAAATTTACAGCAGACGAAGTGCTGTGAATTTACAGCAAAAGTTGCTGGCAGCGAAGGTTCCAGCAATTTTTGCTGAAAATTTACAATACTTGCTGTATTTTTACAGTATGCTAAAACAAACAATTTACCACTTCATTTTTTATTAATTTCCTTTCCAAAATCCAACTTAATGTTGGAGAAGGGCTTAATTCCAACCTCAAACCAATATGTTTAGGATGAGGGATGTATTTATCCTAAGAGTATTAGCTTTTACATGCATGGAATGGTGATACGATGAAGAACTGCCAATCCAACACAGATCTATGAAGGCAATTTGATACCAAAAAGGTGTCTCAATCAGACAATTATCTCTGTATCTTGAAATTATTAAGACAGAGTAGGGATATCTATTATGTGATATACTAGATTAGTATTTGGATCATATTTATCATATTTGATTTTAATTGAATATAAATAATTCATCTTGAAAAGTAGTTTTAAGATTACAACTCCCAACATTTTACTGATGATAACCATTTGCCCCACCTGGTGGAGAATACATTTACATGAAAAAGTACTGTAAAATTACAAAGTTGCTGTATTTAAGTAAATTCACAGTACTAATACTGTAATTTTACAGTGAATATTGCCGTAGAATTTCCAACAATAAAAAGTGCTGTAAATTTACTGCAACAACTGCTGTAAATTAACACCAATTTTTTACAGTGAAAACCAGCACCCCTAGAGGGGACTCTGGGACCCTTTCAATATGTGCAACCTAGCAAAATGGTTGTATTGATTTATTCATAACAAACTCAGATAGAATAAAGATGCCCATGGTATGTGATATCCAACTAAGTGATCATGAAATGATTTTATTGACTTGTAAAAAGGTTATGCCTAGGAAAAAGAAATGTAATTTTACTGGACGTAGCTATAGAAATTATAACAAGGAACTATTTAAGCAAGATATTTTACAAGCTGATTGGAATACATTTGACATTAGTACTGATGTTGAGGTGAAATGGGAAGAAATGGTAAATATTATACGAACTCATATAGATCGTATGTGTCCACTCAAGCAATATAAAATCAGACAACAAAAAGAACTTTGGATATCACCTCAATTAATTGAATTGATTAAAGATAAAGATGATGCATTGAAAATTGCCAAAAGAACAGGAAACCCTGATATATGGAAAGAAGCAAGGCAAATAAGAAATAGATGCACAAATAGGCTTCGGCAGGCCAGATCCGATTTTGTTAAAGAAAATTTCGATAATAATAGAGCTGATTCAAAAAAGTTTTGGAAAAATATACAGAACTTAATCTCTAACTCAAAAAAATCAAAGAATTCGGACATAGGACTATTTGATAAGGATGATAATGCTTATGTGGACACTGAGGATACTGCATCCTTTATTAATTATTTTATTGTTAATATTGGTCCTAACTTAGCCTCGAAACATAACACTGATTGGAACTATCATGGTAATGCTGTAAATAGCTCACTGGATTCATTTATTGCAACCATAGAGTATATGTAATATGTGTTTGTAAAGACCTCAATATTAACAAATCCTTTTGCATTGATAATCTGTCAACTGAAATCCTACGAGATGCTTTTTTAGTCGTACCAAGTAAGGTTTGTGATCTATTTAATGCATCTTTTAATTCTAGCAAAATTCTTAAATGCTGGAAAGTTGCTAAAATAACCCCTTTGAAAAAATGTCGCAACACAGAAGATGTTAATAATCTTCGACCAGTGTCACTGCTGCCAGTAATATCTAAAATGATTGAGAAAATAGTGCATACAAGTATTTACAAATACTGTATTGACAATAGATTATTATGTGAGAACCAAGGAGACTTTAGACCTGGCCACCCGACTACATTTCTACAACTGCTTTTTTTATAGATCAAATTTATAAAGCAATGAATAATATTGAATATTTAGTGGCTACCTATGTCGATGCAATGAAGGCTTTTGACACGGTCGATCATAAAATATAAAATTAGATAAAATTGGAATTATAAAGAAGGCGCATGACTGGATCAAAGATTATTTAACAGAAAGAAATCAGTGTGTTAAAGCAAATGAAACCATCTCGGATGTTAGCTTAATCACATATGGAGTACTAGTACCACAAGGGAGTGTCTGTGGTCCACTGCTTTTCCTTATATATATTAATGATTTATGTTATGTAATGAAATATACAAATTTGTCTTTATTTGCTGACGATACTGTACTATATACTAGACATTGGAACCTTAATGATGCATTGCATAGTATGCAAGTTAGTTAGTAAACAACTTGAACCAATGGCGTGCTGAAAACAAAATATCAATAAATTGTGAAAAATCAAAATTTTACATATATGGAATGCGATCGCTTGTTAGAAGGAGCAAAAATGCAAATTTTATATTATCCCTGAGTAATAAGAGACTGGAAAGGGTCTGCTCATATAAGTATTTGGGTTTTGTGCTCGATGAACAATTGAATTTCAACAAGCGTATATCTGATTTGTACAAATTGGTGAACCATAAGCTATACTTGCTCTCATGTATGCGGAAATATCTAACCACAGAGGCTAGTTTAATGATATTTAAGACAATGATTCTATCACTGATTGAATATGGTGATGTTATTTATAATGGAACTTCAATAACAAACATAAACAAGATTAATAGACTTTTTTATAGGGGTCTTCGAATTTGTAATGATAGGCAGAATTGATCTGTGTAAGGAAAGCAGGTTGGCACCACTAAATATTAGAAATGAATCCCACTTATTGCCTTTCATGTATAGAATTAAAAATAAAAATAATTTGTTAAAGAAGAAAGTACGAAATACTTGATTGTATACAGCACCAGTATTTGACTACTATAAACCAAATAATGAAAAGGCAAAATTGAAAATTTTCTATCGTGGTGCCAGACTGTGGAATGATCTACCTTCTGACAAAAGGAATATGAATTTTAATGATTTTAGACTGTATGTGACCAACTCAATGAAAGAAACACTTAGGTAAATCCTATTGTTTTTCTTGATAATGTGAGTTCATTGTATTCCTTGTTTTCCATGTATTCATATTTGTATTTTACTGTCTTGAATTGATGGTAATTCTATTACTTGTTTTAAATCCAGTTAAGCATCGATGAGTTACCAGAATAATTTTGTCATAGTTTTATAATGTTGTGTGACCTCTATATCTTTACTGAGAGTCTAATTTTAGAAAATTGGACAATATTAATGTATTTACATCGAGCATGATATACATGCCAACAGGCAGTTAATGTAAGCAAGTGCTTTTGCACTTATTATTTGTCTGTATAAATAAAGGAATTTAAAAAAAAAAAAAAACTCCCTTTCTAAAATTCATGGGTCCCTTCCTGTATGCACATTGAAATACGATACAAAAATGAAGCAATATATCTGTATCCTGCACTCATGTACATACATGTGCTATATATACATAACTGATGTGGCAAAAAAATGTGAAAATAAGGATACAGCTGTGTGGACACGTCTGCAACAACTCAACCGTTTGATCTATAGGGATCATCCCATCTTTAATTTTTTCATAAATATAACAAAACCATTAATATTTCTGAATGGACCACGAAATTAGAATGATATATGGTTTGTCTTCTTATGAACATTTTTACTATAAAAAGACATTTAAAGTTATATCAATTTTGATATTACTCTCGCTGGGCGATGGGTGACTTGGAGTATTGGCATTGTCGTCCCCTGGCAACTGTCATATCTGACAAGTTTGATATTTTACCGGTGATTTTGCCAGCGATTTTGGCAGTGATCCCGTGGCCCGTGGCCAGTCGCCCAGAAATCACACAGGAATGTCCCCTTAGCACCAGAATATATATTTTTGTCTTATAATACACATAAGACATATTTGTAAATTGACTGTAAATCATAAGAAAAGCACATTCAAGATACGTATCATATAGTATTCCAGCTCCTGGGCTGGTCATACTGCTGCAGAGACTGCCCAGGCAAGCAGCAACGTAACAAGAATGTTCGGCGACTGTACTTGTTTAATTGGTCTGAGACCTGACGAATTTTTACGTTACAATAACGTTATTTAAGGTAAGGTTTAGACTCACTGAAAAAGAATGTTATAATAACATTTTATTTTTGTAAAGTTGAGACCAAACTAATAAAGAATGTTATAATAACGTTATTGTAACGTGAAATAATGTTACAAGAATGTCACAACAACGTTTTAGTGTGACGTCGCAACGTTAGGTTCTAAAGACGTTTTTGGGTGCCCTCAAAAGAATGTAACAAGAACCAAACCAGGTCTAAACAGAACGTTGCTGCAACATTATTATAACGTCATATTCTTGCTTGGGTGTGGAGGGAGGACCTGATTCAAGATGCTACAAGATTCCCTGCAGTATTCCCATATCTATAGGGTTTTGCCAATTGGGTTTTGATTTAGGGCTTTCATATTTTCAGTCTGTTAGTGTTTTATGTTTAGTGCTTATCACAGATTTTCATCCATTTATTTCATGTGAGTTTTCAGTTCCATTGAGACTTGACTGTTTTGATTTACAGTCCCTGTTTAAATATAACCGGAGGTACCAGGTCGCCAATAGCTACAGTTATCTTCATTTGGCGATTGAAATGATGATATGGCTTTTCCTTTTAGATATAGAACTTATAGCAAGACATCAAAAAATGCGACTAAAATCGGAAATTGGTGTCTTTTTGGTTACTCAATTTAAAAGGTTAGGGTGACCCATGTTGATGTCATAATTATCGTGGATGGATCTGCTTATATATATACACTTTTTTCAGTTTACTTCAGTGTCAAGAGTTCCCATACTCAGTGCTCTCATGGTCGTGAAGATCGGAAATAAGTGAAATATGCCATAAAGCATAGTGAACATATTTTCCCGTGGTGAACTTAACAGATGCGATGTTGGCACCTGTATTGACAAATATGCTGACTCAGAGTACCTGCTTACGAACCCAGTAAATAGGACCCATCTTGTTACTACCGGTCAAGGTACTGTTGCATGTAGGCATGTATACTGACGGTCAGATTACTTGCCCTTCATGTCACAATACAAGATCCAAACCAAGAATGGGTCACAGTACAAGCCCAATTCCATAGTACTAGCCTGGCACATGTACCATGACAGTCACGGCACTGTGATATTCAACTTGATACTCTAATTGGGTCAGCATACTGTCTCCATAGTAATATGCCAATACTGAACTCTGTATAAATATTACCAAATATTGGTTACTTAGCACCATATATATATACTGCAGAGGTTGCTCTGTAAACACTAATTGCCCAGTTGTCATAATGTTATGATAATAATATCATATTAATGTTATCACATTTGAATGCCGGAAGATATTGCTACAAACTAGAATTATTTTCTTAATTCTGCCCTGCAACTTCGTGTTTAGTTGATTATGCACTTAACTTAGTGCTATATAAATCAACATTTGCCAAAGATTTGTGTAGATATATATTACTGTATTCTATAATATACCTACATGGAAGATCATTACTTGTAGTGAATGTGGTTTAATAAAAAAAAAAAAAGAAAAAAAAAAAAAAAACATGTATTAAAGACCTTCATTTGTGTTTCAAATATGTTTTCTCCATTATTCTGTTTTTGAGTATTTATGGTTTGTATATATGCTGAGATGTATAACTATTTTGTTCTTATTCTCCAGTTCATGATTTATGAATATATCAATGTATCATTGTATTATATGAGTATTCCTTTTCTATTTAAATATGATTTTGGTTCCAATTGCACGGCATTACTTTCTATTTGTTTCCACCTCCCCCTTCTACCTCCTAGCCAACTCCTTGCCCTACCCCGTCCCTACCTCCCCCCTGCCTGCCCTACCCTGCCCCTACCTCCTCCCTGCCCGCCTTACCCCCTCCCTACCGACCCTCCCCCTACGCTCCCCCTGTCCTCCTGGAGTGGCCCTCTAAAGGCCCTATTACACTACACGACATGGGCTGCGATAAAGCTGCGATACGGCCGCGATATGATCATATCGTAGGCCCCTACGATATCATTGATATCGCATTAGTGTAATAGGGTATGTCGCAGTGGCTACGATACCAAAGTCGTGCGACACGGTTTTTATCACAGAGAAAGTCGTGGGGGTCAAAGTCGTAGGTTATGTCTTAGACCACGACATTGATTCAACATGTTAAATAATGTCGTAGAGGTATAATAGAAATATCTTGAATTGAAGTCCATGTCGTAGGTCTCATGTCATAGAGGACATAAGTCTGCTCATAAACATAAGCCTGAAAACATCGTAGTAGTGTAATACTCTTGACATGAGTCTCAGCCTCGACATGGCCACGATATGACCACAACATGACCACGACATGACAACAACTTGAACTGATAAAGTTGTACAATATCATGTCATGTCGTAAGCCATGTCGTAGCCACGTCGTAGAACCCATGTCGTGTAGTGTAATACAGGCTTGAAGGTCCCATAAAACCCGGGAGGAGTAGTAAGAGGGAGCCGGGTTTTTTAGGGGTTTTAGTGACTGCTATATTATTTTGTTCTCCTCCGCCCTCATTTACTAGAAAAATGATATGCTTCTGTTGATTATTCAAATAACCTCCCCAGGAGATTTACCAAATAAACCTCCACCGGATGTTTACCTAATGCGTATGTCAGAATATAAAAAAGAGGTATGGACCGGGAGCAGTTTACATTTTTACATAACACCAGGCCCCTATGTCCTGGATAAAGGATAGAGTGCACAGGGGACTCTGAGGGTAGCCTGTGCCTCACCTCATCCCGCAGGCAACATTGCCCAGGTGACTTAACCTTGCATAATAGATGAGATTCCAGACCACGCCACCTAGTGTGTAACCCAGCCCCAGAGGTGTAGGCCAGACAAGCCAGGGGTTATTTTCTCTTTGAGCATGTTTAAATTGGTGACTTTAAGCCACCTGCCATTTTGTATACATGGAAGGTAAAATGATGCTTTTACAATGGTTGGAGAGTGCAGCACGTTCTCTTTTTATTTGATATATAAATCATTACTCTCTATGTAAGCCTTGTATTTTATAATGATTTTTCAATATTAAAAGTTTTGATTTAATCGTTGGCCAATGGGAGAGCCCCTCGGACCCTTATCAGCATTATGTAATGGGCCTCCACCAATCAGGTGTCGCGCTCCCTCCACCACGTGGGTTTGTTTGTCAAACCTCCACTGGACTGTGACGGCCGTGTGGGGTCTGGAAAGGACTCTATTATACCTACCCCCCCTCCCTCTCCTAGAGGCAGACAACCTGGTCAGCCCAGTCACCCCCCATATAGACTAGGGACTATCAATTTGACCATTTGCTAAGGTCACAACGCCAAACCAGCTGGAAAATTTCATACGTGCCTAGGTAACTGTTGTAGCCCTAACCCTGAAGCAAAAATCATAACAGGACAAGAGAATAACCCAGCTGGTGAGTGTGTCGCTTTTCTTTCTCTCTCTATCTCTATTTGTTCACTAGTAATATCCTTTGTCTGTTTACAAGAAGATTTTCCTCTGATAATGTATTAGTTAACATTTATCAAAGCAATTGTGGAATAGATTAGGTAATAGATTAATATGTGACATATATGTTCCTAAATCTGTCAGTGGTAAACACAGTTTTTCCAGAAATAAACCAATTAAAACTTCATGATGTAAATTGTTTGCTTAAAATGGCTTTATTCAGACACGAAAAAACAAAAAATGTCCAAGGAAGCAGGCCTAAGACTTCTTTAGTAGGATCTTGGGGCATATTTGGTCCTTTATTTAGCACCTCATAAAGTTGGCAACACTGAGTTTATTGCTTTCATAACTTTTAATAAAAAATAAATTCCTTTGTTACCATTAACTGAAAGCATATGATAGGGTATCAGATCTATCCTAGCTTAAGCGTCGTGGTTCGTCTACATATTTCCCAACATGCACCTTAATCTAGGATAGTCTGGAGGTGAAACACAGGAAGTTATTTTGTACAAGGTCTTTTTGGTGTCCTAGAAAGTGTGTGAACATTCATGAAGGTTTTCTGGACGTACTCAATTTTTTGTGAGGCACTAAACCACTTTCACAATTACTCTTGAAAGTTTTTTGGTTGCCCCTCGAAATATCATTGTACTTGTTTATAATACCAACGTACTTGTCCCAAATTAGCCCATATCAGAATATAAGTCACTGTACTGGTCTGAGAGACCTCAGTTATCTAATATCTGCTGATGCCATATTTAATGTAGGAGTATGGTGACAGGGAAAATGCTATTGTTATATAAAATACATACTTAAACTGAAATTTTGTACTGTTATAATTGTCTGTACTCTCACCTACATTAAAGATCATTGTCAAATGTATGTGGTTAAATAAAAAAAAATAAAAAAAATAACAGATTGTGCGTGACTTAAGAGGGATATATTCTATCTACCAATATGGATTTTTCCTACATACTTTATCTAAATTAGTGCACACTTTATGGGCCTATTCTTTGATTTGTGAGTAATATTTTTGGGCAAAATGTTACAGATGTTTAAGCAGAACGCAATTCACTGTTTACAGCAGAGGAGGAGCAGTCATCTCTGGACAAAATGGAGGATGTCACCAATGAGACTAGAGATAGCAGCTTAGGTTTTCACGCTATTACTCATAGGTTTAAGGAGAACACCACAGCTCATGGAATACCACATGTATCCAATGCTAAAGGTAAGGATTGATTCAGAGATCAAGGGGGGCCCAAAATACTTTCATGAATATTCATGGCAATGGGTTTGGGCTTTACAACCCTGAAGCCCCATACCCACTAGATGATTTTATGATTGATGGAAAACAGGCAACTGGGAGAATCACCGGTAAGGTAGTTGGGTGGCTGGGATATCAAGCAAGTTTGATATTTTACTGGCAATTTTAATTGCAATCCTGTTCCCCATTGCAAGTCACCCAGCACACATACCATACCCATGAGGAATCACCCAACAACTGCTCCGTCGCATAAGCCAACCCTCACAACAGCAAGAGCACAGCGAGGACTTAGATATGGGTCTCACAACAGCGATATCCTTCAGGTTTTCAATGTGCCAACCCTCGCAACAGTGATTGTTTTGTACGAACTTTGAACACAGTTAATTTATTGACAAATACATTTTCACTATTTGCATTCTGTATATTTAATAAGCTTGAGGATATATCTATTGATCTCTGAAAACAGAATTAAATTAAGGATCCCAAAATGTCCCCCCGGGAAACTTAAATAAAGGGTGTGCCAACCCTTGCAACAGCGAGGAAAGTTGGGTTCCATCGCTGTTGAACAGGGAGGGGTCTCGCTGTGGTGGACAACTGTCGCAACAGTGAGGAGATTGTTCAACTGACCACTGGTGACTAGGTGATTTGTCTGTAGACACTTATGAAGCATGAAATTAATCTTAGTGTGACATTAAGCATGAAATTAATCTTAGTGTGACATCTACATTTCTGATAGAGCTTTGAGTTATCATTTTCTAAAATCTAGATAACAAGTCATTGAAATTATGCATACCATCCAAACAAAATCAAAAAGTATAATCTAATTGAAAATTCTGAAGTTCCCACTGAATATAGCTTTCTGTCAAGTCTATAGCTTGACATATCTAAAAAAAACTTTGTCCAAGGGACATATCATTTATGAGAATGTGTTCTGTTAAAGTAATGATTCTATAGCAAACTGTATGTTACTTTCAGGGAAATTAAAAAAGGTGTTCTGGACAAGTATTTCTCTTATCGCAACAGCAGGTCTCATCTGGAATTTTTATTCACTTTTGACCAAATATATTGCTTTTGAGGTCAACGTAAAGGTAGGTTTCATGTGACTTATTTGTATGTGTAATATACAAAATATGCTAATGATATTATTGATGATGAAATCACCAAATTAAGGGTCTATTAAGGTAAATCTTGAATGGTCTAGGTCAATAACTGCAAATAAAATTTACTCACTACAATAAAACTATAAACACTCATATTATGAACATTTTATTTCCACTGGCTGCTCTCTTTCAAAAGTTTTAATTAAAAAAAAACATTTTGGAAATTTTGTCATTTTGAAACAGTGGTGCCACCTATATGTAGTTTTTAGGTTGTCCTGTGACAACATTGCGAATGTACTATTGTGACATCATTGTGAAAATGATGTCACAATGTAGTCTAGTAATGTTGTGTTCACATTGCGGCACTATGCTGCACCCTGAGATTGTGGCCATGTTTCTAGTATGTAATTCTATAATGTAACCAATTTACAACTAAAACACAACATTGTATTTAAGTCACGTGTTTGCTTGGCTTTTTCTACCCATTTAGATGAGGGTGATTTCTTCAATATCTTAAGTTGAATATTTCTGGCATATCTATATGGCTATACATAAGGTAGCATATCAATTATATTCTATGGAAATGCGGTATCCAGAAAAATATGCATGGTCATACTATAGGAATTCTTCATAGAATTTCATATGGGTCTCTCTGATCAAAACGTTTTCTGTAAAAGAAACTTGTAAAGACTTTTGTCCAGTATTATATGATTCTGTGCAAAAGAAGAATGAATTGCTTGTATTTACAATAATAGCAGTAATTACTCAGTGTATTCTACTACACCATTTTTTGCCAAATATCCTACCTGTAAGAATCAGCTATGAAACTAATGAAAAGGTTTGGCACTTTATTGTGGAATCTGGATACACAATCTCAGAATGTAATATAGATGCATGTTTGGATTTCAGGTGAAAATAGAGTCAAACCGTTCCCTGACTTTTCCAGCTGTCACAGTTTGTAACCACAGCCCAATGAAACTCAGCAAGTTAAATGCCAACCCAAATCTCAAGGTTCATGTAGATGCATTTGTAGCAGGGAAAAGAAAAAAACGGGACATCTCAGAGTATACAGGTAATTTCTTTGGTCTCTCGTGAAATTATTCTGGCTCATAAATAAAGAGAGGGGCCAGTGAAAAATGAAATGTGCTTTATTCCACTGTTATATATTACATTGAATGCTATTATGATGAAACCTAAAGTTCCAGTTTCCAATATTAAATTATTATGTGATAAATTTGATAGGTAAACTGACAACATCATGATCCTGCTGTTCACAATCAGAGGACGTATCTGTCTGTGACGTCACAGGCAGATGACAGTTGAATTCAAATTTAGAATATAAAATGTGCAAAGAAAACTTTTATTTACTTTTTCTTTTCCAGGAATCAGTGTTATTTGCTGAGCAAACATTATAAGACTCATTACAAATATTTAAAAAAATTGTATATTTTGATATTTCTCAGTTTTTGTGATTTTCCTTTCTTTTAAACTGCGACGTCACAGACAGATGAATGCACTGTGCAAGCTGCACCAGGTGCAAGAAGAGTGACTACAAAGAGATACAGGAAAACCTGAATAAAATCTAAAGTTTTAGAAATAGATATTAAAAAATTGGCATGGTAATTACTTGGGTGGTATGGATTGTTATGCTATAAGAATTCGCAATCACTGGCCCCTCCCTTTAAGACCTTACTATGATCTAAAAAAATGGCCTAATCAATTTTCGCTTCCATGGATAGCTGATATACAGTATTTCAAGGACATGCAGCTTAATTTTGACTGATTTTGTTGACAAAATCCCAAGAAAAACTATGGAAAATCAACAAATAATTGTTATATATCCATATACTATGCATAAATGAATTTTCAAACTATTCAGGAAATATTAATGTATATGGATACTAATTCAAAAGATAATGATGGCTAGTGTTTCCAAATTTTAATCTACAGATGATTCAATTTATGAAAAAACATAAACTAAATTAGCCATAGGTCTTCTTGACATATTACCCTGCATGCATACTGTTTATGGCTAACATGCAGGTAAAAATCACAAAACTGGCTATCCATGGTTGGGAGAATTCAATGACGCAGAATTTCCTTAAAGTATGTTTGAAGTGAATGTCAAAGCACTATTACACATGTCAAAGACCCGGCTCCACTGCCCGACGATCGAGTTGAGTTGAGTTGAGTTGGGCTCAGTCCTTCAGCGGATCTGGGATTACGACGGGAGTCTTAGTAGTTTTCTAAGACTATCCAGTCGGGTCTTAAATCTTGAGATGTCAAAGATGTAAGACTGGATAGTCGGGTCTTAGGGGGGAGAGTAGTAGATATGTAGTTTTGGTTTGTTGCCTTCTAACTACGACAGTTGAGTCGTAGCCTATGGCATGGTACAGCTTCTTTGCTATGACTAGACAGTCATAGGCCCTGGTGCCATCAGAAGCTACGACAGTTGAGTTGAGTTTAGTTGGTCAATGGAGTCGGGGATTAAGGGCCATGTATGCTCAGCCTCACTGGCATCCACCCTCCTTCTATGGCCAAGAGTTTTATGAACATTATTTCATTATTTCATTTTTTTCTTTTAATTCAAGAGTTATATCGCCAATGGTGCTGACTGCTAACTCGTGGATGTTTATGTTGAAAATCGGGTCTGGGGTATTATGTTGGTTGTTCAGTGTAATTGAGTATTTCAGGCAGTTTTGATTTGGGTCCCAAGGTACCTCTGGTGTTGGGATGTGCACAACAAAATTGGAGGGGGGAGTGTCGGATTCACTGTTCCATTCTTGTGTCTTAATTCATGTTTTACTGTTGCATGCAAGTGGTTGACCATGGAGGTTCAGGTCTTAACATGGTAGCCCTCAAGGCACCTTCCCAGGACCCACCGGGTGTTACTATAGACCAGTCCTTTTTTGTTATGCATTGCTGGCATGATACAGAGGTCAGACATAATTGCACTTTTTGCAGAGTCAGGCACTGACACAAATCTGAGCGAATGGGTTAGTACTTGTGTTTTCTAAGTTAATAAAGTGTTGATAAATGAAGATGAATTATCATTTTCTCTCAATTAGGTAATTACCTCCATTTTAGGTAAACCAAAATAAAGCATGTTTTTGTGATTCTAGGGTTGGACTTTGTAAGCAAAGCTGAAGGGCTTGAACACTGTTCCCTATGGATAAATGCCATTTTTGCTTTCCAGTCCTACAGCTACATATTTAACATCATATTGAAAGTAAAAACTTATAAAGTTTACTTTTGGATAATACTACTAGGAAAATTACCATGATTCCAGTATGATGAAAGTCTTTCTAAAATGCTGATATCATAGAAATAAGGGGTGGGTTAGCTGGCAAAGTGGACAGGTCAGCAGGTGCTTGAGTCACCTATGTCCCCCTATCCCTGTCAGGACCCTCCATGGGAAAACAAACATGCCATAGTCATTTCCTTCTCAAGCATAAGACAATGACAGATGAGATGTTCACAGTTGAATGCCTTGAAGGACAATGCTTTATTTCAGGCTAACAGTCAGCATACAGGTGAATGCTGATTGGCTAAACATATCACATAACAGATCCACTATAATTATTGTGTTTACCTGATACATGTTGAGCTTTGTGTAAATCTCGACTATTTTTGTACTTTTTGTGGTATTTTACTTTTCAAGTCAATTTTTTGAGTATCTTTCATTTTTCGAGTATTGACATCATTCAAGCTCTGATTCCTTTATTCATATATTTTCCTAATTCAAGTTTCTTCTGAGTATCCTAAGACACTTCTTAAAATTGCAAATTATTACAATGACCTCTGAATTTGAGGACTGCCTTGAATTTTTTATTTTAACATTTTTCAATTGTTTCCTTAGATCAGGAGAAACAAATAGTGAAAAGCATAAGTTCCCGAGGTAAGTAACATAAAATCTCTTGTTATCCATAATTTAACAAAATCCCAACTGATCTACTTCTAATGCACTTTTTATATACCTAGAAGCTAATTCTCATTTCACTGCTAAAATTATCTTGTTGCTATGTTAATTGAGTAAAAGATGGTAACAAATAGATGGTATTGTGGAAAATTAATCTTTATTTGCGACCCGCTCTGCCATTTTGGGCCTTTTTGACAGAGCTGGTAAATGTAGAATAAGTCTCAGGTTTTCTATACATGTAAACGACTCTAAGATATTCCAAGAAGAAGCTGAGCTGTGAACTTCCAAACATGATACTGTCAGGCACCTTAAATCTATCAAAATACAATATAATTGATATCAACATAATAATAATGTCATGGATATCATAAGATAGAACCCAATATTACTTTCTACTTGAAATACAATATAGTAATAACCAATCAGTGATTCTAGAGAACCTATTATAGGCAATACCATAGGAACTTATATTGACATCTGCTGAGAATTGCTTGAATATAGAAATAGACATCCTAATAAAGGAAGAACAACTAATTTTATTGAATATTACAAGCTTTATTACTGCAAAAGTTATTTGACATTTATTGTATTATTTTCTGCAACGGTCTATGCAGAAAAAAATTGTTGTTTAAGCACAGGTTCTGTTGTCAACCAAGTAGAACTGCTCATTATCAGGATGCTGTGATTTATTCACTACTTCGAGTTATAACAGTGGAGGTGCATCATAAGTGGGGACCACACTGAGAGCTGCACTGAGTGACTTTTATAATGCAGGTGATAAGGGAGGCGATTTTGCACCGACTTTTGACCAATACAAAAATAGGTTTGACATAATTAATAATGATTATTTTTGTCAAATATATCATTTATCAACTTTTACTGACACTAAGGGAACCTTTATGCAAAGATATATTTCTAAATTTGTGGAAAATGCATGAAAAGAAAATCAGTAAGCACTTTGTCGAGTCGTGGATCACTAGCCTAAAAGTCAATTGTTGGGTCAGTCACCAACCTTGAAATACCTAATCTCATTTTGAGGATTTAGTCAGCCAACTAAGACCAAAAATATCAGATATGTCTAATTTTGGGTGTTTTCATTGATTAACTGTAGGCCCTTGTGCAACAACTTTTTTGTTTAGTTGACCCACCAATTCACTTTCAGAAGCTCAGTGGGAACCAAACTTAAATCATCACTTGTCAATGATGACTATGAAGCATTGAGTGATAGTCTAGTCTTTGCCACTAGACTAATCCTCCTTTCATTCTATCCAACATTTAGCAGACTGCTTTATTTCCTGCAACAATTGTCCATAATTTTGTTTTCTTTCCTTAGATCGAGAGTCCCATGGCCTTGAACCACAAAACTTCACAAGTAAGAACTATGCTATATTCTAAATTGGGTGACATGTCAAGCAATGCTATGCCAGCCGATAACCTTTCATCAAGCAATATTGTTTCATAGCTAAGGCTTCTGAGTTCAAAAATGTTTGAGCAATAATTGTGAACAAATTCATGTAATATAAAAACACAATTTCAGGTCCAAAGCTGCGTAGAGTCAAAAGACAAAGTTCTTCAGGTAAGAATTATGAAAATATCTTGCACAAAGCTATTTGATATAACTGCACAAAGATGGCCCTGTTACCTTGCTCTCATCAAAGCTATAGTTCTAACATAGGACAAAAGATGAAAAGGCTGGAATTTTTGATAATTTGTATTTGAAATAGACAAAACCCAGCATTCCCCTGGTCCATGGTTCCGTAGCTTATGCCATCCTAATACTTATGACACTCTGTTTCCATAAGTTTCATAACTTGTTTAATTGATCATAAGACCATATAACATTGGTTCAACAGTGACTTCTTTTTTACAATGAATATTTCATGAGGGACTCTTTTGCCCCTTACCACCACTATAATAAGAAAACAATACCATCCTACTTTATGGTGAGGGTGCACTTGATATTTCTTTCACTCGCAGGTGGAGCCAATGTTTCTTATGAACATTGTGTACAATTTATAGCAAACATAAGGTCATTTCAATACATGTTTCACAATAAACTTAAAAACAAAGCATAAATGTCACGAGTAAAAGAATGCTGCACCTGCGAGTGAACGAAAAATAGTAAAAATTTCTGGTTCTAATGAATGGAATGGAATTCTGTAAATTGAAATAACAAGGAGATATTAGAGAAAAAACAGTAAAAGTTACAGTTCTTTGAGGGCATTCTAAATATAGAAAAAAAATCGTTGAATTTTTTTTCGTTTTTACGAAAATAACTGCAAATAATTTATTAAGCAACAACGAACTGTTTCGCTATTTAATTCATTTTCGTTGTTACGCAACCCATTGTGCAACAGGCCACTGAAGGTATACATACAGGTTCTATGTTACATCATCTTGCAGATCAAATTTCACGCTTTCAATTGCTACAGAATATATATGATGCTGTAGTAGATTTGCCAATACCGGAAAGAATAAATCTTGGGTATGACTTAAAGGACATGATCCTAGGTTGTACATTCAACGGACGTTATTGTAACTGGACGTAAGTATATGCATACAAATATGTATAGGTGAGGTTGGGTTTACATAATGAAAATAAAGGCTCTCCATCTACTTTTTTGCCACTGCAAGTAATTTGCATTTGAGAAACAATATGCTGGTATCCCACACCCGGGCATTTCTTAGAAAACTTATACAAAAAATCATTTGCAGTTGTTTTATGGTGGGTCTTGCTTTGGGCCACAGCAGTATTCTACTATGTGGTGGGGTATCTGACAGGTCATATCTGTTTTTAATTACAAACTTTGTGGTTGCTTTCTGCATGTCAGCGGAAAGCATCTGTCACGCCTACATATCTGTTGACAATCTTGAATAGTGGTGTGGTGGCAATAAGCTGTGCAAGTACATCTCTTATTTGCATTTTCTCTTTTGCTTGAATTTCACATTTCTAAAACTTCGCAAACAAACTTTAGACCTTTTCAATTCAATATTACCTCCCATTTTAATTTGCCAGTACCTTACATTATACAACATAGAATTTGATGCCATTTCATTTTTAATGGTTGAATATCATAATACTTATATAACTTGTCAATTGATAAATAACTATGAATATTGTAACCAGTATATGGTAATATTGTCTCTTTGTTAATGCAATTTGGAATATTAGTTGTAATATAACACCACATTTTTCCTAACTGATAAATCCTGTAGTTTATTTCTTTTATTACTTAGTATCCATAAATTCTCCAAATCAGAGCTTGTCATTGACTACTATGCCTAAATAATTATATGAGCTGACATTTTATATACCTGTGTCTCCAATGCAAGTCATAAAGTATGTATTGTTGAGTCACATGACACCCTATTGCTTTGTTTTAGATGTTTTGTTTTAGACACATTCATACTCAACCTATCGAGTGCACACCATCTATCTATTACACATAAAACATATTGACTATATACACATGCTTCAGAGACAGTTGCTCCCATATTGTATTGTGTTATCTGCATTATAGGGTTAAATGGGCTGTACAGCCTAAGAATTCAAACCCAGGTTGTTAAATTATACAATAAACAAAAAAAGGATTTTGATTTATAAAGTTATCTCTTAATAGTTTCAATGCAGTTTCGTCTAGCCCATACAGCTCCAGCTTTTTACAAAAACTTTCATGATCCAGCAGATAAAATGCCTTCTGATAATCTACAACCACAGAACTAGAAAAGTTCATTATATCATAACATTCATAAAGATATTGGACATATTCAAAAATTGTGTTGGACTCACTCACATTCTTTTGAAACGCATGTTAGTTGTTATATAATAAACCATCAAAATAATAAATCAATTGACCATAGAACTAACACCATGCATTCAATTTTGCATAAATATTTCACTTAAACCATATATGATATATGTAGAAAACACTGTAAACGAGGAGATGTTTAAACAATCGTCAACATAGACCTCCCCCTTATGCTCCATTTGTTGGATGTGAGGTTCAGAGAGATTGCTTTCTTATAGTTATTGCTCGTCTGAATAGTTATGCCAGACTTGACCCAATACAGCTACTGCAAAATACAAACAATGATTTAGAGACTTTGTGGTAATACATCAGTCAAATGTTCAGGGTAATTCATTGCCTAAAATTACTAATTTCATGTCCATCCCACAATTTATGAACTATTATAACTTATATATAGGTCTATGATATCAAATACTGTAGATATGTATATATTCATGTATATATTTATGTGTATATGCATGCATATTTCATTGTACACAGGCATAAATAAGGACATGAGAGAGTTCTTTGAGAAATTCTCAAATTAACAGTATTACTGTAACAGCTCAAACTTGAGAAACCCTCTAAGTGGTATTTGAATTGATATTAATACATTCCTATTATTGTGAATTTAATTAAGACTAACATTTTAAATTTTGATTGGATTCCAGCTCTGACTTTTATCAATTTTATGACATAACATACGGAAATTGTTTCACATATAATTGGGGGAAGGAAACAGACTATATTGTAACTTCCCACAAGCCTGGGAAACATTACGGTAGGTTTTTAGTTGATCTATAATGATTTTAGAATGAACAAGTATCAGAGTGTTAAGTGACTAGCTCAAAACCATGTGCTAGACTATAAACAATATCAATCCTACATCTCATATCTGACCAAGAAGCACACTACGTTTGCCTTTAACTGTCCCTACAATGTGTGACATTCCTAAATTGACATGTATTCCTTAATTCTAGGAATTAATGTTAGTGCATTGACAATATCCTTTTTCCTATGCAGCTGCAATTTAAAAGATCTTATGATCAACTTTCATACAATATGTTGATGTCCTTTTCTATTAGGGTTGTCCTTTACATTCAATGTGGATCAGGATCAGTATGTGGGAGACTTTTCATCAGCTGCCGGTCTCCGGGTTGTGGTCCACCCACAGTCGAACATGCCTTTCCCATCAGACGAGGGGATTTCTGTATCTCCAGGAGAGCTCACCTATGTGGGTGTACGGAAGGTGAGTTCCCATCAATTAATGACCTCAAAATAGCTAACATCAGGAGGTTTAACGGGTAGATTTGACTTTCAAGGGGCACAAGTGAAAATTTGTGTCTAACCATTAAAGAAATAAACAAAACTGGACGAGTGTGGAGATACAGGATGGCGGATAACCCTTGGCAGGAAGGCAGATTATTACGAGTGTGGAGCACGAGTGCGGAGCACGAGTACTAATCTATTCAACTGGTCGCATTCATTTGGATCTTTTTTCTGCGGGGGACTACAATTGCCCAGAGTGATGCAGCTGAATGACCTACTTTCCGTTTGAACAAGCCGACGGTTATGGCGCGAAGACCCGGTAAATGCAACTCAAGATTTCTCCATTTTATGGTGAAAATACTGATCCTACGAGGTAATCCTACGTGTTGTAAAGAGATAAGATACCCTTGATCTACAAGGGCATGGGAAATTTACGTGTCATTGCCTGATAATGGAGTTATTCAGCCTAGAAGATTGGATATTTTACTCGCCAACATCATGTTCTTGAGGCACCTGACGATTTTTGGCACTGAAACATTTTAGAATAAAAGTGGGGATTCTGATGATTTTGGATTTGTTTTATTTTACAAGTTCAGACTTCAAAATTGGGTGGACTCTATGGAGACTGTTACACATCTGATGTAGATGCGTACCAAAAAGATGTGTATGCTGAAGTATATGGTGTTAGTTACACAGCTAAGGTATGTTACTTACCTCTTCTTCATGGTCCAAGAGCAGGCATAGTCAGGAAGCTTCAAAATTTATTGACACTATTGAAGAATGCTAGGACAACTATGAACATTATCATACTTGAAATTAATGAAAACAAGTTTGAGGACCTTAATGTTTTCCTTAGGTATTAATACCACCTTTGTCAGTTCTTCAAAGTATGTCCCAACGTAAAACTACTACAATCTATAAATTCAGAAGCTTCAACTACTGTTTCTGATATTATAGGCATAAGGTTTCATTATTATTTTAGATGATACTCATTTTTTTTATATCTTTTTAAATGCCCCTCTGACAGGCTTGCTATCTAACTTGCTTGCAAAAAGCAATGATTGATGAGTGTGGATGTGGCGATGGGGCATACCCTGTTCAGGGAACAGCCTTCGGAAATTTAGAAGAAAAAAATGTAACAGCCTGCAAAAGAAAAAATATGACTCAAAGTAAGTGAGTTCTGATTATCCTGTACATTTGGATTTTGTATGAAAGCCTTGATACTTGGAATTTTTATGAAAGCCTGCTATTTAAGAACTATTCAATATATATCATCCAATTATGGGGTGCTGCTGTTTTATGAAAGAATAGAAAATTGTCTTTAATAAAGTACTTCAGAATAGTCAATATTCTTCAAGAGTTTATAAAGTACAATAGATTATGGGTGCATGGGTAACAAAGTGTTAAAATCAGACGAATGAGTTGCATGTTGCAGGAATCTGAATTTGAGTCAGTAAGATTGTTTACCTCCACAAGAGCTTTATTTTGATACCAAGATTGTGTTTCTATAATTGTTTACTCACCTCTTCAATTATAGGGGCAGAGTTACCTTTCCCTATATGCTGTAGGGAGGAAACTTGATTCTGAAAAAAATGTGGATGAAGTTTTTCTTAGCATTTTTCAGTATACAAGGTCTGAGTTCTTTGAATACCTTTGAATATCAAAGTTTTTATCCCATCAATTTGAGACTCAGAGCATATATTTTAAACTAGTCTAACTACAAAATACTCTGAAATCATGTTTCAATAATGAAAACTTTAACCATATCAGCATTGTGAACATAGGGTGCATTTTAAGTAATTCTGCATCTGAAAAGGAAAAGCTAAACCTAGAGGGCATGCACAAACAGTCACAATACCTGTTCTAGAAGGCTGAATCAAAGTCTGAATAACTTGTAAATAGTCTATGGGAATGTTCAAGTGTCTTTTCAGCCTATTTTTCCAAAAATATAATTGTCAGTGTTCCATAAAAGTTCAAACATCACAAAATGTCTTGTATGATTAAAATGGTACTGGAGACCCAACCCAATGGCACAAAAGTACCAATAAAATAAATAATAGATACTATAATTATACACTTATTTCTAGTCTATGATTCTAGCTGCTAGATGATGTTGACTGGTTACACCCCTTGCTTTGGCTGCGTTTACGTTTAGGTGGGGAAGAGGACTCTGATGATGTGTCTGAGTATGTGTCTATTTCAAGTTGTATTTGGGCTGCTGTGTATGAGATTGAGACCTCTGAGCCTGATTCAAGGAGTTGCCCTCAACCACCACCCAAATCTTGACCTAGCCCTCATCCTCATCCACTACCATACCCCCAGCCTTGCCCTTGTTCCCCCGTTCCTCTACCACACCATGACATCTCCTCCCCCCCCCCCGCACCACCCCTCCCCCCCCCACCCGCACCTGCTCAGCAGGGCCCTGCACCTGGCTCTGGTGATGGGTCCCACCATCTTGCTGGCTCTGGTGGAGGCTCAGATGCAGGTGGCTTGGGGCACATGACATCCCCTGTCTCATCTGTGCAGAAGTCTCTGATGAGGACCACTGCGGGGGCGTAGGTTTCAGCGAAGGTGTTGATGAAGGAGACGACCCAGCAGACATAGTTGAGGTCAAGGGTGTGGGTGTTGTCCTTACATCCACCAGACGTCATAATACCTGATGTAACCCCATGTTCTCTTGTATCATAGTACCGTAAAACCCCTAATTTAAGCCACGGCTTAAATAAGGGTTACTCTTAAAAATTAGATCCAATCATACCTCAACTTTAAGGGTGTGGCTTAAACTAAAGGAAAACTTGCACATAAATTCACTAAGTGCTATTTTTTATGTTATTAACCTGAGTTAAGTATTCTACACATATTTCAAAAGTAAAAACGTGAAAAAGTTAAGGTCCTAGGGACTAGATCAGGAAAGGAATTTAAATTTGGGGATTCCCTAAATCTTGAGTTATTAGTACTCCCCTTGCTACGTCACAGCTATGGGAATTCCTTCTAAAATTATTTTGGGATCCCATGTTTAATTTATGGTTGTAGACGGAAATATAAACTAATTTTTTATGAGACTCATTGGGCCACATATATATAATTTGGGTTAGACAACATAACCCTTATTACAAATTCTACAGAGACGGGGATTCCCTTATGAGGGCATGTGGGATTCCCCAAAAACTCCCCTTGCTACGTCATAAATTAGAGGATTTCCCTTAAAAAATGAAATAAGTTTTTTACTGTCCCATAACTGTGCAGAAACTAGGAGTTTTCCCTCAATTTTGCTTACATTAATAGTACAAGTTGTGATTAATAATGCTGAATTGAATTCATTGAAAAATAAGTATCATGCAGTTATGTGCTAGCTTTCCTTTAAGGTTTTATGCAGCCTTGAAAACAATGGCATCTCTGAAAAAATATGATGAAAGAATATCCAGAAAAGAACTCAGGGTGCGGCTTAAATTAGGGTTCGGCTTAAATTAGGGGTTTTCAGTAGTGGTTTTCCCCTGTTAAGAGCCCCATAGGCTCTGCATAGTTGGAAATGTTAAAACGTCAGTATCTGTCAAAGTGTACATACCAGTAGGCAGGGTCAATCTTTCAGGGGCCCTATATATAGCGACCTGCTCTGCAGTGAGCAGCTCGATGGTTGGGGCCTAGTGCCAGGGGGAGCCTTGTCACTTTGTAGTACGGCTGTATGTTGACTGTTTGAATATATCACCTTTAAGAAGAACCTGGACTTTGTCTCTTCATTTAACATAACAAACATTTACAGAGAAGTACTGGCCACTATTTGACACTCTGTTCCACTGGTTGATGGCAGGCATCTTGTTAATACTGCAGATGAAAACAAAGCATATTAAACTTACACCTGGACATGGAATAAGCATTGACTTAACAGGTTGAATGGGAACATGTCATTGTATGGTTGGTGTTCTACAGCCATGTAGTGAAAATAGTGTACATGCTAATAAGTTACAGCAGAACACAGTCTTAGGTACTAGGTCAGCTACAAAGATGAATAATTAACTGTAGAGATAGAGCAGGGTGTCCAGGCAGACATTTTGACCCCAATGGTACAGTGGTTGCATTGGTGCTGCCTATCACCTTTGCCCTTTGGCCCCTTCATCCATTCAACAACCATGCTGAGGTGCCAGTACAGGCCCTGGTAACACCCACCAGGAGCATATCCTTCTCCCCTGAAAAGGAAATCTGACACAATAGTAATGTACGAGTGAGTGACTTTGGGAAAAAAAAGAATTATGAGAACTGCAATGCAGGTCTATCTTCATGGTTGCCGAGGCTACTAGGCTTAAAATCATCCATGATGTAAAGTAAACATCAAATGCACTTCATAGAATGAAAGTTACAGCCTCTGGATGGTCATACAGGTATTGTAGATGCATAACTGTCTGTGTTAGATATAGAAAAATAGCATGGTGTTCGGTCACACCTGCAGTCAGATGGGCCACCTCCTGCCATTTGTCTAGATGCTCTGCCGGCGTGAAGTGCACCGAACACAGGCCGTCCTTGTGGTACTTGTGCACAAAGGTAGAGAGTAAATCACTTTGCTCATGAAATTAGTTGTATAGAGATATAATGAAGAGAACGTCACCAGTTGTAAATAAGGGAATTAAAGAAAGTATTCCAAATTACAGGAATTGTTACATCATATAGTATAAAAGTAGCATGAGCTGCTGGTATGTGTAAATATACTTGTCGCGCAATAGCAGACAGGGTGCATCTCCCAACGAGTGTCTATACTCGGGGAAAATCAATACCAGACTGCTAATCATTGAGTAAAACCTCTGGGAACAGCGGAGAGCACTATTACGTTTGGACATACACGAGTCTTGAGGATTCGAAGGGGTTTAGATAGCTAGATGTAGAAATGACATCTGGTGACTGTTGGAGGAATTACTGTGTTGAGAGTAATAAGACTCTTAGGAGAAAGCTTACTCTTCATCAATTGGACTTGTGACTCTAGGAATATTAACCATCATTGCACTGGCTCTGTACGCATACAAGTCATCCACCGAATAAACCTGACTTACAGCCAAGCGTTGTTCGCGTCGTGGAAATGAGTGCCCATCTCATGAACTTACCTACCACTTGACTAGCATATACGAAAGCGAGTAACAAAGGCAGAAGCATTAAACATCATAAACAGTTCCCCAATTATTAATCAACCATAAAACTGCAACAAGCGTTCACTTGCACGAGCACCTAAACATGACAAAAGTCGACATTAGTGTCTTGAACATGTGGAGGGACCTTCTAAGATTGAATTTGGTTCATTTAGATGTCTGCTAAGAACTTTAAGTTAGGCCTTAAAGGTAATGGGGTGCGTTCAGGGCGCCACCTGGGAGGTGTATTAAGAACTAGAAAAAAAATCTGATTTTAAGCCAACTTCAATGCTATCTTAGGTTTGTTGACACTTAGAAAAATACAATGCAAAAGTTTTTTCTTTGAATCAAGTAATGTTTCCTAGTATTATCCAAGCAAATAGTGCTCAAATACCCCCATTTTTAGGTTTATTCACTATAACTAATCTCACAAACGGTAAATGTTCTTTATTTTTTTCTAAAATTTGTATAATTGCCTATTCTTGTTGTACACTGAGTTTGGTGGGAATTGCACTGGTAGTTTTTGTATGATTTTACAAAGACCCATTTTTCCCATAGAAACCAATGGTAAAGGCAATTTTCTTAATTAGGCTGTAACTTCTTTCACAAACGGTAAAAGATCAAAATTTCAGTTTCAATTTACTCCTATAGATAAAAGCTTTGATCAAAAAAAGATATCTAAGAAATTTGACTGGTCAATAAAAATCAGGTTGAACACGCCCAAGTACCTTTAAAGAACAGAACAATTTTTTTTTTTCTTTTTTTTATTGTATCTAAACTACATCATTCTGCAATGCTCTTCCAGTAGTTGTTGGTTGTTGATAAATGAAAAAGTGAGCTATATAATACAGTATGGAAACAATTAAGATGAAATGATTAGTCTATCATAATATAAACTAAACTATAGTTCATCAGGAGTCAATTTCTGTAAATCAGATATGTTAAAAACATTTGTGGCAGGGAATTTTCCCACCCACCAGTTTTGAAACATATCAAGATACATTTCAAGTCAATCCCATATTAACTTGTATTTGTCATCATTTAATGGATATTGGCAGGGAAATTTCCCCCCCTATTTCCAAACCAATAACTTTGATGTCTGTTGCACTTTAACACACACATACTATTTCAGTTGTATCAGTTTTAGGTCATTGCTGTTAGGGAATTGTCCCATACAGTCTCTTCATCTCCAATTTAATTCGCATAATTTTAGTTTTTTCAGTTCAAATTTGAATTGTAGTCCATTTTCTAAAGTATGCAGATCAGGTGGTATATTGTTCCAGAGCAGACATCCCCTGTAATAAGGGCTCCTCATGACTTTCTCACTGCGTGTAAACGGTTTATGAAATTTGATATTTGCATTATTTCTCAAAACAACATCTGGTCTATTGTCATCTAAATAAAGTCCTTTCATTTTATAAATAAACATTTGTTGCAACAATTGTCTTCGCCTCCTTTCCTCCAATGAAGTCAGTTTCAATCGCACATATAAGTCTGTCAAATTGTCATCTACATAAGATTTTGGTTTCTTGGTAATATATGATACAGCTCTTATTTGAAGCCGATCTAATTTCCTACATTTCACAATAGAAGCACTATCTATTAATATTCCTACATATTCCATTATAGGCAAAACTAACTGTTTATAAAGTAATAAACTGTTTTTTTCATTCATAAAGCATCTGGTTTTCCCAAGCATATATATCTTTTTATTTGTTCTGTTCACCAGATTATCAACAAGTTGGTTAAACTGCATCTTGTTATCTATTAAAACGCCTAGATAGTTATATTCATTTACTATCTCAAATTTCCAGTTATTACCACATAACTCAAGTTTTTCCCTAGCATTGTTTCCTTTACAGTTAATACGCATGCACTTTGTCTTTCTCATATTTACAATCATCTTATTTACAGTACACCACCTCAATAATATGTCTATTTGCTGACCCAGTAGTTCATCAGCTGCTTCTTCCGTGTTCCGTGAACATATTATTACGGTGTCATCAGCATATACATTAATGCCAACATCTGGCACAGTATATTGATACAACAAGTCATTATTGTATATAATAAACAGGAGTGGTCCTAACGAGGACCCTTGCGGTACCCCGTACAGTACCTGTTGTACTGTAGACAAGTAGTTTCCAACTTTAGTTCTTTGTTATCTATTTGTCAGATATGATCTAAACAAGTCTAAATTCAAATCTTTTAATCCGTAGATCTTTAATTTCTGTAATAATATTTCATGGTCAATAATATCGAAGGCGCGGCTATAGTCCACAAAACAACATGTCATTTTATTTGCATCCCTGATACCATCGAAAATGTTTTTAGTAAGTTCCAAAACAGCTGTTGTTGTACTGTACATACTTCGAAAACCATGTTGTTTTATACTTAGTAATCCATTATTATCCATAGAATGGTACAACTGCTTATAAATACATTTTTCAAACAGTTTACCCGGTAAGGGCAGACAATTGATTGGGCGCCAGTTCTCAATCTGTAATGAATCACCACACTTTGGTATGGGTGTGACAACACTTTCCTTCCATCTATCAGGATATGCACCAACTCTAATACATTCATTCAATAAAAATACAAATTCAAACACACATATTTTTATGCAGTCTCTTAATACAAGTGAACTTATACTATCTATCCCCGAAGATTTATGTATATCAATATTCCCAGCCAATTCAAGAATTTCATCTTCGGTAATAATGATCAATTCAAATTGCATAGGTTTGATATTTTTCATATAAATATCGTTCCATGACCCCGTAATTGAATCAGTCAGCATTTTGCCCACATTTACATAGTAACTGTTAATATAATCTGCAGCCTCTTTTTCATAAATAATTTCACCAGAAGAATTTTTTATACATTCAATCCCACTAGTGGATTTTCTATTACCAGTTGTCTTTTTTAGATTTTTCCAAAAGGTTCGTGGTGTTTTAATAGTTTCTTCTAGCATCAATTTAATACTGGCATTTTTTGTTGATTTTATTAATTTTTCTGTTTTTTTCTTTTTGTCTTTGTATATTTCCCAATCTTCATTTACCTTAGTCTGAAGTGCCTTTCTATATAACATATTCTTTTCTAAAATAGACTCACGGACTTCTCTGGTAAGCCAGATGGGTTTATTTGGTTCAAAAGTAATTTCCCTCAAGGGACATAAAGTATCAATTGCATGCAGAAATATTCCATACATAATTTCCCATAACATATTTATATCATTGTGATCGTTCCAAAATTGACCCCAATCATTGTTATGTTCAAGCATTTCCTTCATGTCATCATAACTGTAATCTTTGTAACATCGGCCAATATTTTTAGTTTTTGTAATATAAGTCCGTTCCTTTTTCTTGACAATATATACTGGGTAATGATCACTAATGGAATTAACATAAACTCCACTATCACTCACATGTTCTATATTAGTGATAATAACATCAATTAGAGTACTAGATGATCTGGTTACCCGTGTAGCATCCTTGATAAGTTGCCTAAGGCCATTTTCTTTCATAATATCATTTATCAGCTTCACATCTTTGTTTCGTTTTTCACGGAAATTAATATTCATATCACCCAGCATCACCATTTCGCCCCTTTCACCTTCCGCAATGCTGGTAATTGATCTGTTTAGCATATTAATTCCTTCAGTACAATCTGCAGAAGGTGGTCTGTAAAAAGTACCAACTGTCAATTTTCTATGGTTTGGCATTTCAATTTTTACCCAAAACTGTTCTAAATTCCAATCAGAACTGCATAATTCAGTTAAAATTCGA
The DNA here is from genome assembly GCA_936440205.1 of Lepidonotus clava. Lineage (NCBI taxonomy): Eukaryota > Metazoa > Annelida > Polychaeta > Phyllodocida > Polynoidae > Lepidonotus > Lepidonotus clava. Next base: position 49,794,299 of record OW387143.1, on the reverse strand, counting down.
GTGTAATTTTGCATGTATTTTCTTATATAAACAATAATTCCTCCACCTTTAGATTTCCCATGATTGACATTTCTATCTTGACGTACAATAAAGTATCCCTCTTGTTCCAATAGACCATTTGAGGTAATGTCATTTAACCAGGTTTCTGTAAAAGCTATTATATCAAAATCCTTATAAGTAGCAAAAAATTAATCTTTATGCTTATGTAGACTTCGGATATTCAGATGTATTATCTTAAAACCCTTCATTATCTAGTTTATGATAGACAATATATGTAAAGTGTTAATGTGATGAAATGAAATTAATGAGGTTTGGGTTGAAGGCGTAGGATACTAGTCACCAACACCTTATATAGAGGGTTAAGATAACCCTCAGGCCACGTATATGTGACTATTTCTGTAAAAATATTGTTTGCTTGAGTTCCAAATTTCTGTAGTGTATGATCCATGATCCAACCCACTCTATATTCTCATAATATATTAATCTCTAATATAATTGCAAAAATAACGGACTCAATAATGATGACAACTAATGATCCATTTAACTGATGCAGGCCTTCTCTCCACGGAATGATGAGTCAGTAAATGGAATTGTCCATCTACCCTCTCTACATTAACATAGTGTGTGGAATTGTCCAGCCACCATTACTAATAATATCGTTTGGAATTTTCCAGCCGATATCGTGAAATCGAGTTAAATGTCATTGTTCTTCCTCATAGCTCCGACAAGTGCCTTGGCCCATTTTCTAAGTAGTTCCGGTGTTGGATGAACACCATCTTTGTACCTATAGTACTGATGTACGATTTTTTTCTTTTTTGCCCCATATTTACAATGTACTGATCTGTCAATCAAAGGTGTAGTCAACATCCTCACATGGTTAAGGCACATAACTGTGCCATTCAGGGCCTCTACTGCTTCATTTACAGCATGTTGGTCCTCGTGATCGCCCAAGTCAGATACAACTACTTTTCTTGACTCAAGTGTGTCTAGTTCATCTTCTGTTGCTTTGTAATTGGCGAAATTTAAATGCACGCCCGGAATCGTACAGAACACAACCTTTGTCTCATGGTTGTTTTTCCTTACGTCCTTAATGATGGCAATCATTTTGGAGATAACAGCTGTATGAATTTCACGGGAAGAATTTGAACTCATACATTAGACAGGCTCGGGCTTGTCTGAAACCACTTGCTCTAAAACGTGTCAAGGAGTGTAAGTCTTACTCCACCATTATCCCTGACACAGCAAAGTATCATTATACCACCCATAGCAGTGGGCGTGTTAGGTAATACTTTTGCGCCCACCTCAAAGTTTCCCTTGCCCTTCTGGCGTGTATATAAGTGTAAGTCAGGGGGTGTTAACTATATTGTGTCACAATAGTCCCATCCGCTCATAGTTCTCTTCACACGCCCAACCTTCTCGGCGTCTTAACGTACCCACACTCCATTCAGGCACCAATATAATTGCCAGCAGTGGCGTATCCAGTTCCCCCCCCCCCCCCCCCATCAGGGCGGGAGTGGGGGGGGGGGGGGGGTCCCCATGTTTGGTTGACCCCCCTCCGATTTCTCAAATTTTACGCAATTAAACTACCAATAAAGGGAATTATCCAAATTAGGGGGTCTCTGGAACCCCTCAGATTTAGCAAAGTTTCTATGCCTATAGACCTATACGGGGAATGTGGGTTGTATTTGATGGCCGCGCTTTACCAGTGTTCTACTCTCACTGTACTTAGAAGTTAGTAGGCATTAAAAGACTGTGTTTCACTCCGATCTAGTATATTTGTAAATTTAGATGAAACATATATTATGACTCACATTATCTGTTCAATATACTCTGTACGATCGGCCGTAGACTGCCAGGTACACACAAAAAACATAGTTTAGCGTGAAGCTGTGATTTAAGGTAAATTCTAACCTATAGCTATCATGCTCCCGAGGTTAACTAGTGTTACTATATAAAAACAAAAATAAAAGGACATTTGACACAAAGTGTAGTTAAAATCTAGTGTACTATTTTATTGCTGAATCGATTCTATTAATCTTTATCCTCGGCGCACCACTCGCACAACACCTCGGAGCACATGATGCTGGCAGGCTCGCCCCCCTCACAGTCGGCGTGGTAGCACCGGCCGCAGTAGTTGCAGACCAAGTACATTCTGAAATATTACGGAGGCATGTTTAAATACACATTTTTTTAAATTGTGTGCACGAACTAATCGGACCATCATCAATCACAATTTTTAGTAACCGTACGAAATTCGGCGTTCACTCCAACGTCAACATTAAGATTCTATGCCCTCGTTATTTTTTGCCTAGTAGCATCATCGAAAATCATTGTCGCTATATAATATTATTTATTATGAAAAAAAACCCTGGCGTACCTGTAGTTGCCATCCAAGAATATGGCCTGCGGTTGTGTGGCGTGTTGGTCTTCGGCAAACGTTTCCATCGCCTTCCACCTTTGGTCCGTTAAGTACTCCTCCTGCTCCTGAAAAAAATTGTGTGGTTATAGTTAAATGTGCAAAAGTCAATTTTGCACTTACTACATACCAGCGTGTCCCTCGTAATATTGGCAAATTTCAGAACAATTGTACTCGTGAAATCGCCCCACTCATCATTTTGTTTTGTTTATACATATTTCCCTTCATACGCTTACATGTTTTATTTCCCACTTAGCTTCATCGTGTAAATACAAATGTACCAACCTGGGTCGGATCCTCCGAACAGTAGACGCACGTCCACTCTGATGGGCCGTCCGGGAGCTGTTGTTGGTCGTGCGTCCTGGAAAAAATTTCAAAAATCATCACACCGTCCATCATTTCAACATAGGTGGTCGAAACTACCAAATCATCGGCATCTCAATTTTTCTCATCCAATCTCTATTTCATGTTATTGTGCCAGTCTGACAAATTTGCAATTTTTAAATTGTCCAAAAAAGAGCCTGTTGTTTCAGCATGTTACATGAATTCGAGCGACCACAACTATGTCCGACCGCGAGTCCGTCGTCGGGTTTTAGACAGTGTGCATTATTTGGCATGACGATAGTCATCCTACCAGATAGTAAGTTAATAATTTTCTTTCCATGCTTCTCTTCCATCCCTGTCCATCAACAGTGTTGAACAATTTAAACCTACTTAGGGGTGAACAGGGGCGCGCACTCGGTCCATTGGGGTTCCGTCCAGATCGTTTCCTCCTCTTCAATATTTTTCTCCTCACGCGGTGTCCATGCCTGGGATTCCTCTTCCTCCTCCGACCGCACATGGTTGCTTGAATGAGCCAAAAAAAACAACCTTTAAGTGTCTGGAATTGGTTATCTACGTGTATGGGGAGAAAACGAAAAAAAAAAGGAAAATATCTACCAAACGTAACAGCTATTATCCACACAATTATACATTTGTTAACAAACACTCTATATATGGAAGTGTAACCCCCAAGTCATTCTCCCGCAAAGCCTGAAAAAACACTACTTCTCTATATAGGCATGTTATCTTATCAAATTATAGGCAAGTTATCTGATTCACCTACCGGGTTTTCTGCGCGGTCGCCATTGTTCACAATGTGGTGCTTGTGTTTAATATCAGCAAACTTCTGCGTACGTACGGCTTTTATGGTCGTGAGGCTGGCGCGGGACTGTGTGTGTGCACGTGGTGGGCACCTCCTTATAAAGCTGGTGCCCCCTCCCCCCACCCCCCCGGGGGGGCAGGGTAATGAGGGGCCATCTAGGTCAGCCGAGCAGCCTGAGCGACCGGTGTCAGGTGTTACATAAGGTGTCGCTCGCGCAGCGCAGCCCTGGCAGCTGGAGGTGCACGTCCTGACACCTGACTCAAGAAACCACCCGTAAATGCACACAGCCCCACACCCCCAGCCTGTGAAATAACTTCAGAAAACGTACCTCAAAGTCGCACATCCTGGCACCGTAACCTTGCGAAGTAATTTCCTACCTTTTATTTTAAATTTGAAAGTAGTCACATTATAAGGTTTAGGGCGTAATATAATTATTCCTAATAAAAAAATGTTGCTTTTGTTGGCAAAAGCGTCTAAATCACATAATCCTAACAATGCATATAAAACACCGGACATTGTCCGAAATTAAGCTGCTGCACCCTATAGGCCGGGCCTATAGGCCTTCACCCGGGGATCACACTCACACTCGTGAGTCTAGATCTGCACACTCACACTCGTGATTCTGCACACTCACTGCCAGGTGCGTTATTTTTAAGTTTTGCACTTTTTTTTATTCCCATATATCGGGGGGTGCATATCCAATATTTGTGGTGCACAATCTCATTAATGATGCATACGTTTTCAGCTTAATTTCGGACACTACGTGCACGAGTTCGATATATCTATAGGTCCTCTAGATCTACAAGAAGTCGTGGCGCCGAAGGGGACATACGATCATATTTTCTTGTTCAACCACATATCCAAAATGTCCACTTATCCGCATAACAGGCAGGAAAGATGCCCATGAAGGTTGCTCGAACTTTTCCTTGTGCCACATTGTATAAGGACTTATGTATCTGGATTCGACGGTGCTGGGTCGGTACCACTTCACAGCTGCAAACACATGTTGCCTCTTCTGCCCGGTTGCATTACATTGTATGTAATGTTTCATGTAGTGGGTGGCGATGCACGGTCGCTCCCGGGGGTCAGTCTGTCCGTCTTCGTACCAATTTGCCATTAGTCTAGACAACTTTTTACCACTGCTGGAATTTGTGCTGGAATAAGTCATGGGGCCATATTTTACGACTTTAGACTTCACGTAAACTGAAGGCAGAAATGACTTCTCTAGGATCTCCTGTTCTGTGGGGTACATCTTTTTGTATGTTTTTTTGAGCAGCTCAAGATCGTCCGAGTCGATCCACACATTTTCTCCTCTAAATGTCTCGAAGCCGTCGGGGAGACTCCATAGGCTCTCGCACTGCGCGAAATCTCGCTCATTGGGTACATCGAGTGTTTCCAGGACCGTTCTTGCTTTCTTCTCTCCTTCTCCCAGCTGGCAGTGTTTGCCAAATTTCCCCTCGTGTTTGGACGGCATTTCGGCGCGCGCCTGACTGACACGACTCATCCTGTGAAACCTCTCAAACAATTGTTTCTCTATCTGGCGATTGTTAGTCGGCACATCCCCCAAGTAACCATTATACCGCTCAAAACTGAACAGCCAAGTACTGGGAGCTGGACCATACTCCCGGAGACACTCCTTTAAATGGAGATGTAGATGCATGTTTGGGGTAATGAAATCAGAACCGAACTGGAGCTCTGTGCTCTTGCAAAAGTGCAATAGTTTCCTGTGTGCCTGTTCTATCTCGTGGTGTGTAATACAAGGCTTGCACAGAAGTCGAGTGGCTTCTACGAAACGCTGCCAGCTATGAAGCATATTCTCCGGCAAAAGGCCCTGGAGGCAGTATCCAGACGAGACTGTAACCCAATTCTTCCACTCCTTTGCCGTCCACATCCCAGCGTTCGATTTGATGTTAGTTACCACGCAGTCATCCGGTAGTCCCTCTTTAAACTGATTCAGACGAGCATCAATAGTCAACACCTGATTAGCGCTTAGTACAACGTCATCTGTTGAATTCTTCTTCTTCTTTGACAACTCTTTGTCGGTCCACCTCTTCCACATTCGCTTGGCAGTCCCTGAATCCCAATAATAAAAGCACATATGTGAAATCGGTATTGAAACCCCAATGAACTAATAGTCCAAATTAAAGGCAAATGCAAGTTCCATTTCAAACACATTATCAGTGCTAAACATTAATTAACGTTAGGTCAAGCTTCAACACTTACCCAACAGTACATTATGCATCACATCGATCGAGAGGAACCTGAAGAAATGAATGTCATATAATACAGTTACTGCTAATGGAAACATTTGTATTAATGTTTATTCAAATGTCAAATTAAAATTGTTAATATTTTGGTATAATTCTGTGTAAGATTGGCCTTTAAATTTGTTCGGCCTGGAGATTGAACTTACCTGATGGGATTGAAGTAGGGCAATTCTAGGAGGACACAGGAACGAGCTCCATACTGTTTCTCAAGTTTACTTTTCTCTCTCGGGGTGGATGCAGCTGTAATCTCACTCACTCTCTCCTTGTGTTGGTCCAGAGTACGAGGAGTCCAATTCGCCATGTTGAATCCTCCACGGTTTGAATTCTTGAATTCCTTCAGACATTTTGAACAACCCATGATAGCATTAGGTAGCAGGAAACCGCAGGTCTTCCTCCCTGCAGGCAGGTCGGCAGCAACGTTCAAAAGCGCCAACTTAACGGTCTTGCCATTTGGGCAATCGTTGGTTATAAGCCTTTTTCCCTGATGCCAGAATTCCTTGAGTTCGTTGACTAGGGGCCTCAGAAAACTGGTAAGGTCGGCAGGTTCTTTACTTAAGTTTGGAATGATACCGTATAGTATGACGTTCTCAAGTCTGTACCGCTCATTTCTGGGTAGGTTAAGTATTGTTAGGTAAATGCCCCCTACTGACATCGAAGCTTTCCGAGAGAATGGTTGAAACCAATCGATATTCATCTGAAGAGCCAAGTTGTTTTCATTATCAAGAAAGCCGTCGTTGTTCGCGTTAAATTCTTTCCATACCGAACCGTCGTAAATGTCAGCAAACACTCCTTTGGGTATCCTCCTGCCCTTCCACTCTCTACATTTCAGCTCAAAACCTGGACGTTTCATCATAACCTGCAAACTCTTCTCGAGCGACTGGTAACAGAATGTCCTGACTGGAAGGAAGGTAATTTCCCCCACAATCTTGGTCTCATAAAACAATTTCCTGTTGCAGCGTTTTAAATCATCACCGATGGTTGTACACCTAATGGGTTGCTGATTACCATTACGATCCGTGTAAAAGCCTCGACCTCGCACACGCTCAGTGGTGGACAACACAGAATGCGACAACGTATAACAGGCCGGGCAGCATACACTGATAGAGTAATTAGTCATCGTTAGGTCTGTACCCAACCATTTGTACATCATCCGCAACGTTTTGGGGAATACTGCCTCCGCTGCTTGTGAAACCCGGTCATTACCTGCTACCGTCAATAATTCACAAATGAAGCACATAACTTTAGCCATTTGCGTATCACTGGTGAAGGTGTGGATCTGCCACTGCAAAAGAAAGAACAGAACCCATGAAAATAGGCTTTGGATATTCTTATTAGGGGTACCACTAACAAGCCTTGCCAATGGGCTAGGACGACCCGTCCCGTCACCGAAAACCACTTTTAAGTGACGGATGGCCCTGTTGCGAATCTTGACTGCCTCTGGATCAAGCTTATCATTTTCTTCCGTTTCTTGGGAATCTTCCATGGTACCGTAATAGTCTTCCATATCATCACCTGACTCCTCATCGGCTTCCATGGGTACCGCCTCTTCAACAGGCTGATTGCGACCCACAGGCTGACTGTCTGCTTCTCCCGGATTGCCGACTTCAGCCTGCCGCTGATTAGCAGCTGCAGCTTCTTCCCGAATACCAGCTCCAACCTGGATACCACCTTCAGCCCGAATTCCCGCTTCAACCTGCATACCACCTTCAGCCTCAATACCCGCTTCAGCCTGGTTACCTGCCTCAGCCTCAACACCCGCTTCAGCCTTGTTACCTGCCTCAGCCTGAAAACCTGCTTCAGCCTGGTTACCTGCCTCAGCCTGAAAACCTGCTTCAGCCTGGTTACCTGCCTCAGCCTGAAAACCTGCTTCCGCCTGGTTACCTGCCTCAGCCTGAAAACCTGCTTCAGCCTGGTTAACTGCCTCAGCCTGAAAACCTGCTTCAGCCTGGTTACCTGCCTGAGCCTGAATATCTGCAGCTTCGGCCTCAAGACCTACTTCTGCCTGATTGCCAGCGCGTTGAGGTAAACCAAATGGGAGTGGTTCTGCAAGACACATGTATAAGAATAAATTAAATGTACAGTCGGGTTTCAGAGTACAGACTTTCCCACCCAATGTTGTTTCTCTGACTCAAAAGCTATGATAGAAAGATGCATGGAGGGATACATATATATAACGTCCATTGTTCAAGTCATTCATTATTTGAACAATTGTTTAATTGTCAAGAAAAGATTTAGGCTGGCGATAATTTTCCAAACACTAACTGATCATTAAGAGTATAGTAGGTATTTGAAAATAATATCTATGCGCGCAAGCTAGCTAGGAAGGTTTTGAAGGATATCGATTTCAGGTGAAAGTGACTTTATCCTAGTTATACTATTTATCTGGTACTCACCATGCTCCATAAGATGCTTCCTGTTATATGTACTTTTTGAAACTGCACGTTTACATGTGTCGCACCATCGGTTTCGGCTAGTGTCCATATTTCTTCTGGTTTCTGCCTGGTCACTGGTCAGACCCTTGAAACACCACGATCGCGAGGCCATGGCGAACTTGAGTTAGACAGCAGCACTTCAGGGCGATGAACCTTCCCCATTTGCGACCGCGACACAAGTATTTATATATGGTACAGACCGACGCCTATGGTCCCACCAGCTGAAAGCCGCGAATTGCCGCGACATGCCACAGCCCCGACCCAGGGGTAGTTGCACTCGAGCTCTTAACCTCAGACACCCGTGTGAAATTAAAGCCGAGAACAGCCTGCCACAGTATTACCAGGAGATTACTGTCGCCTCCAGCCTGGCCGTCACGGTAGCGCGTTGTCGTGATTTGTCGGGCGCGTGAAGTTTCTTCAGCTTTCGAAATGCATCGTCCGCCGTCTGGACTGGTGAGGGCATGACACCTGCCATTAAAACCTAGGGTCTATCCATTAAAGGGCGGTGAAGTTTCCTCAGCTTCCGAAACGCATCGGCTGCCGTCAGGTCGACTGGTCATAGGATTTCATCTGCCTTGAAAACTGAGCTCGAAGGGGTCGTTCACAATAAGCCTGGAGTAACCCGTACCCGGTTGGTCAACCTCACTGCTCCATTTACCGGTCACCCTCCACCAAAACACGATGCGATGACCGGCCTCACCTTTCATGACACCCTGCAAGCCTTGTTGGACCAGGACCATACCGTAACTGACACTGGATCTGAAGCCAACCCAGGAGACGGAAACATTAAAGAATTCCCAACTGTGGTACTTCTCTCTTCGTACACTCTTCTTCTTATCCTCGCCGTAGCCATAATTATTAGCATATTCTTTGTTTGCTCCGGAATTAATCGCATCTTCGCAGATGCTCGTTTTCGTGTATACTTGCTTGTCTCGGGCAATCACAGTGTATGGCTTAAAATAGGCACGTTCCCTGGACATTTTGGAGATTATATCTTTCAAACAGACGATCCTATCACACTGACTAAAGCCGAAAATATATGCCTAGGCGCACGATACACATTTAACTGTGTCATCCAAATGACCGACTGCTATACCGGCACATCGACACGACTGCCCACACATTTAAAGGTTAATAAACTGAAGGACATCATGTTGACAAGATTGATGACTAAGGACATTATACGCTACCAGTTGGTTACCATGGGTATAGGCATAGGAGAGCCTGTTCTTTTGGGGAAATACCGGCCCGGTGAGCTTGCAATTAGTACTAATACTTCAGTCGACTTAAGCCGTGTTGACCTTGATTAAGTCTTGTGTGAAAAATGTTGTATTTTTGTGTGTTTACTACCAATATGCTGCCGAACGTGCGTCAATTGATACAAGTGTTATGGTTATAAATTGAATTTGTAGCTAAATAAAATTTCGGTTTTGGAAAGAGCAGTATGACGCTGACAAGAGCGCTTTTACTCTGGCTCGGGCTAGGGTCGACCCCTTAGGTAATCTGTGAGACAGGCCCCTAATTTAGGGGCCTGAGGCTAAACTAGGTCTGCAACCAAAACTAGTAGTGGAATTAAATGTGGTTAACGCCACAATCTGGCGATCGGGCTCCAACCGAAATTATGGCTATAGCTAATTAAGCTATCGTCCCTTAATAAATCTCGACACCTAAATTGACTTGTTTGTTTTTTAAATTATTAATTTTGCAATGTCACAGAAGCTCCAAGTTACCTATACATAACTCCCGGAGAACTCCCACTTTAAAGGGTTACACTATATGCATGAGGTTTTTTTATTCTCTCACAGAAAGAATATAGGTCACCGTGCCTTACAAATCCTAGAAAGTATTTCGGGTTCATCAGGAGACTACATGGTCACTTGTAAATTTTGATAGGTCCTACTGGCAGCGATGTATTTGATCATAATAAAATTTCTGAAAAATTACTTTTGCACCTTACTGCATGGAATCTAACTAAAAAGGATCCACTAGAAAAGAAGTAACAGTTCTTAATTAAAACCGGCTTCATGCAACATTATTTTTTCATGACTGCGAAATAAGTACGAAGAGATGATTCATGTCGCATCATTTTAAAAATCGTATATCGAGCTTATGTTTGTTTAAAATACACTTTTTATGATTGATTTATGTTATTATTGATAACAGGCCTAGGTGTCATTCCATTGCTCTTCTAATGGTAGAGACCTTGTACCATAACACTCATCAAAAAAGTGTTGTATTGTAATCGATTTCAAGTTCGTGGTCTATCTTCAAGAAATAGCACATTCGGGTTTTCAACAAAATGACAGGTCATTATAGTTAAATGCGTTTCGTATCGTAAATAAAAAGTATTCATAAATTTAAGATTCACTTATGAGAAGGACCTGGATAACGCGTACGGTTTTAGACTAATATAAGGCGAGTCTTAGGCAACCAATATATCTATAGAAATACTTCCCTGCTTATCGAGCATGCCACAATCAAAACAAGAACCGCAAAGTTCTTTGATAAAAGTTTATAAAACGACTATACAATTGAAGAAAGTACAAAGACCTAACATACAGCGTGACACAGACCATACAATTAAACGTAGTGTAAAGAAAACATAAAGATGATAAACATAAACATCACATAAAATAGAGCTTTAAACAGACCCTTTAGAAATAAGTTAAATTGGCTGTGCATCGGCGATACCCGACCGATACGCGGGCTTCACCGCCCAGTCTTGGGTGTTGGGAGGAGGCTGTTGGCGTTTTGGATTATCGTCGGGGACATTTTTCCGCTTCTTTTCCAATCTAACGCCCCGTTGACGGCGGCTTATAAGTTCTTTATACTCAATTTCGTCCAGGTGGGCTTTGTAGGCACTCAGCTCATCGCTCTCCCACACGAGCGGTTTGACGCGGCGGTGATATCGCTCGGTCGTCTTCCTGTCTCTGTCGACCGGAAAATAAAGTCCGCGCTCCTCGTCGCTCGTGTAGTCGGGGGTGAGGAGGCGCCTCACGGAATTCTTTCGAGCTTCGTCCCACGTTGTGACGATATTTTCCAACCCCACTATCCGTCTTCTGAGCTTCTGCAAAGTTAAAAAGACACTTTTTTATTTTAATACAGTTACGACATACTTGGTCAAGAACATCCAATAAACACAAACAAGTTTTTCAATATTTCAGTTGCCTTAATTTAAAAGCTGGTCACTGCAGTTAATTTCAAAAGCGTTGCTTTATCCTTGGTCTCTATAACATACAGGCACTTTTTATTAATTGTGTCATATCCATTCTAATTGTATGTCAAGATTATTGTCCAAGGAACCAAGTAAGGTTACAGTGCTCTATAAAAATTCATAATGTAAAGAAATTATAATTGTTTCCCAAGTTTCAGTGTTACAACCATAAGATCATTTCACAGCCGGGCCCACTGTTTTAAGCCAAATTGCCGATTCACAGCTACAGCCCCCGGTATAGTTCCGACCGCAGTTCGTACGTATACCCCTTTTTGAACCGAGTGGGTCCCCGGGAAGTCACACCCCCTATACCATAGACCCCGGCATAGACCATAGACATTACTCTTTCTCCTCGGCTTTGCACTTGAAAAGTGTAAAATTTCGGCCTGCCTGAATCGAACTACGTCAAACAATGTTGAGAACAATAGTCCGCAAAAGCCATGATGTCAGGCGGGCCCCTAACGGTCACTGCACGCTGCTCCCGTGCCTAAACATGGGCCGGGCTGGGCCGGGGGTCCCCTCTATGAACTTTAGTAGGACCCAGCTGTCAGATTTGCTATTTCCACTAATAATGCTCGCAAACTTATGAAAACATGTATTTTCATAGGGGAACTATCAATGTGCATTATGATATACTTGAAAAGAAAAAGAGTTAATAAATATCAAAGTTATAGGCAATGTTATTGTCTGTGTGTACGGGTGACCGCGGTCCAGCCGGGTGTTATCGGTGCCCCCTCCAGGGCGGGCCGGGACGGTGACCGGGGGTGTAGGGTTACCGGGGCCGGTCGTAAAAGGTTTAGGCCCAACACGTGTTGCGGGAGGGGTCCGTGACGTCAGACTTTTGTGGTCTATAGAGGAAGTCTGTAACAAAAATTTATTTACCTCGTTCACGTGGTGACGGATGATAGCCTTTTCATTGTCAGCCTTCATTCGGTTCTTCCGGATTCTGTTGGCCCTGCTTTGGAGGGTCTTGAAGTAGGTGTTGGCAGCAGCTAGAAAAAGAGGAAGGACATGAAGTATGCTTAAAACTGGAGCCATTAAGTAGACAAAGGCAATATAAAGGCAATAAATCAAGGGAATACATGTTAAAAATGCAAAGTGAGGGTCAACATATTATTCACGAATTAAAACCATCATTACACCGGTATTATATTTCTTTGTCCAGATAATAGAACTTACGTTTTTTTCAGATGACTGGGAGGATAACTTAAATTATAAAAGTAACAATTTACAATGTAAGTGGAGCCTATTTAGACACTAAAAACAGATTTCCAGCATTTCAAGCATGTTAAAATTTGTGTTAATTGAAGGACCAATACTTTGGAATCATGGACATTAGATGCATGAAATGTACAGCTGCAGGTTAGTTAACAAAGAAACTTGCTACCTATGGGACTTACCTAACACCTCTTCTCTGGGGGTATCTGGCCCCAGGCACACGTTGTCAACAACGGCCTTGATGATCGCAACGTTATCGGGGTGTTTGATCCCCGCCCTGAATGTTGGAATATATTTATATTGTTCAATTCATCGGCATCACGTCAAGTGCTCTATGACTCTATTAACATGAAAAAAAAAAACAGCAAAACTTATATTCAGCTGCAGCTTCTGTTGTTCAGGAACACATTACCCATTCTTACTTAAAAACAATATTATTTTCTGTACTATTCATGTTGTTATGACGTAATCAACTTACCCAGGGTTCAGGTTGAATCCCCAAGCAGGCTCACCTCTCTTGGCCTTGTAGGCCGAACGAACGAGTTCCTACAAACAATATAATAAGCCAATAATTAATAGTGGACTTCTAACTATATGTCAGTGTACGAAATCATTACGGATTTTCGTTGTTTTCCGGGATGTTCCCTGGCGGCGCGGCAAAAGAGAAGAACATCAGGGCTATACTAGGAATGAGATCATTTCTAAACAAACCGAGAACTATATTAAACGGTAACGTTTTCAAGGTGAGATTATTAGTTAATTATAAGCTGTAAAAACAAACTTTAGAACTTACACATATTTCATTGCGTGGTTTGGGTGGTTTGTCAGCTGCAGCTGGCTTCGCTTGGTTCACGAGCACCTCCACCTGGGCCTTTGCCGCAGCCGCTTCAGCCTCCGCCCTTCGGCACTTCTTCTCCAGCTCCTCCATCCTGGCCAGCAAATGGGCCATGGACGGTTCAGCTGTAGACGTGGAGGGGCCGGACGAGGACGAGTATTCGGGCGTGAACGACCTTTGGGACGTCGTCGACGAGAACGACCCTTGCGATGTCAAGGGCCCGGGCGTGAACGACCTTTGGGACGTCGTCGACGAGAACGACCCTTGCGATGTCAAGGGTCCGGGCGTGGACGACGTTCTGGACGTGGAGCTGGGGAACCATGGATGGGATTGCGACGTGGAGGGCGTCATCCCCCAGGGCGTGGATCCGGAGGGCGTGGAGGGCGTGGAGGGCGTGGAGGGCGTGGAGGGCGTGGACGACGATGCGGATGCAGTACCGCCTTGGGAACCACCAAGGCTAAGGTCCACGTCGTTGAGGGTGGATCCCTCTTCCGCGTACAGGGAGTCGTGAAGAGACTGATCCGCAGAGAGATCCGGAAACCCATTCTGAGACCCATACTGACGCGCATCCTCAGACATATCCAACAGCAGAGTACCTACGCCTGCTGATGAATCATGATCGGTTATTTTCTCGCCACCCGGTTTGGGGCTGCTGGTCAAGATCCTGCATGAGCTCGTAGACGGGTTTGACAGAACAGCGTCACTATAATCAGTTGACCCGTTCATGGTGGCAGCAAGTTTTCAAGTGATCTATATAGCCATATGCCACGCCGTATTTATACATGCCGGGCAGGCCCCCCTGTGGATACATGATCTGGTGAAAGCGATCTTTTATCGATGAGGCAAGACTTTGAACATAAGTTACGTGGTAGACGTGACGGGGTGTGGACGGGGTAAGAGAGACTTTTACCATAAGTTACGTGCTAGCCGTGACGGGGAGTACATGGGGTATCAGCGACACCCTCACCGCCGCCCCTTGTGAGGCCTGTTACGTGTCAATAAGTGTTAAGACTACCCCGCGGGCCGCGTGCCGCGGTACTCCTGTGAGGGACCTGACACAGAAGCTAGTTGACATGCGCCGCCTCAGATGGCCAACAGGTGGATGCGGTCATCACAGACGCGTGTCCCGGTGTCAAACGCGACAGAAGTCATTTCAGATGAACCCCCTGTCGATCGGCTCTCTGAAGAAAATAGCGGCCTATTAGACGTGCTTCGCACTACCCAGTGTAAAAACTTGTGAAGCCCCCGGCTAGAAGAAGTCGTTTTAGTTGTACCTTACCTAGCGTTTAAGTTGTCGACCGAGGGTTAACTTTTCGCTAAAGACTAGACGAAGCCCTTACAGTACCTGGGGGGTTGTGATGTCGTGTGGGGTGGGGGGTATAAGTATGTGCCTGTACTATACACTGGTTCAGAACAGCCACTTGATGGCCATGGACATCGAGCGACTGTTAAACGCAAGTCTGCGTCTGCGTCTTGTTCGGGAGGAAAGGCCAGTGGTGAGACCTAGTCACCTCCAACCCGCGGACCAATCCGACCATCAGTGGCTGCTTCTCTTGTTAGTGATATACCTGGGGTGGAAATTTATCGGTATCTTCTGGAAATTGGCAGCAGGCTGTCGCTCGTTGGCGCAGGGTCAACGTCGGAGGGCTACAGTGCAGTGCTGTCTGAGAATCTACTGCCGATGGGAAACGCTCCTATTTCCACTGGCTCCCATTCCCGCCGAAATGGAAGCCGTAGGAAGTGCTGCCTGCCCACGAATGATCATCCAAAGACCGAGCATCCTGTCCAAGGCCCTGACCGTCGCCTGGTCGGGCCCACTCACGGTCCATCTGAATGGCAGTGACGAACCCTTGACGTTGGAACTCCCGCAAGAAGTCAAGATTCCTCGTACGGAGCGCGTGCGCCTGAACAAATTTTTCAGGCACAGACTTTGTAGAGCGAGCGTTTGCCTGATAAACAACAGGAACAACATGGCCCAAGAACTACTCGGAGCCGAAAAACTGGGCTGCATGCCTGACGTAGACTCTTGGGTGTGATGAACAGTTATATAAAAGTGTACGATATGTTTGAAGTAGATATGGGAAAATTTTAATTGTGAAATGCATATGTTCACGAAGCTTTCGAGTTACATATGTACATTAGTGTATGGTCAGTAAATACAATTATGGGAAAATAGGCGAAACGTTGACACGTGGACATCATAAAACCTTATAACAATAAAACATTTTGATATCATGAACGTGTGTAGTCTTATGTGGCTGTGACTAATTATAAATGGGAATTCATGAGGATAATGTGAATGAATTGCAGCTGTACATGTGTGACGAAATTATGAGGGCGAGTATATATTCTAAACAACAAAAATCGAACATGAATGAGAACTGATAACTTTTGAGCTGCAATAAAAGGAAGAGTTAATAGCTAATGTATATATAACCAACTCAATTTAAAGTCAAGCGTCTGCATGCGCTTTGAATCCTACGTTGTCTGAAATACAGAATTGAGATGAAAACAAAAAGTGCTGGTACCATTATAAAAGTAAGTCCAATGTTCAACAGGTAAACAGTACCGTGCACACTGGGGGGGAGGAATGGTACGTGGGGAAGATGCAAGTCACCACGAAGTTTCTTGTATTCGACCTCATTCAGTCGAATCTCTTTCATGTATGTACGGAGGGAAAGGAAATTGTCTTTTGCTCGCTTAAAAATATCCTCTTGGCGGACTCGCATTTGCGGGCTAAGAGGTAAAATTGGGAATGGTTTATCGTACGAAAAATCCGGGTTCACAAGTCGGCTAAGTGACAGGTTGAGGTGTTGAAGACTAGCAAGGTTGACGGGGAAAACTGTTCTTAAGGGGCCTGCTGTAGAAGGCAAACAGTTAACACTTGAGACTGGAATTTCCCATTCTTTGGCGGACACAGAACAACCACATTCAAAGGCATGAACGCACGATTCACATCCAGGATGGGTTGTTGTTCGGTTGGGGCAGCGCACAACGACCTCGTCTATGTGAGAGAACAAATAGGTCCCTGTTGCAATGACTTGGATGTTCGACCTTCTGAAATTAGACTGAATGAGTATTTTGAAATCACAATAAAGTTTGACAGACTCATGATCACGTAGATAGATAGAAATGAGGCACGACGAGGGAGAAAGCCTGCGAATTGGTAGGTCATAATGACAAAACGGAGAATGGCAATTATCCAGATCTGGGTTGGAGGATACCGTGTATTGGGTTGCGGACACCAATAAATAAGCCGGTGTGTTGGAGAGGCGAGTATAATGCCCATGGAAGGCTAGAGGGAAGGTGTTCACTTTTAGAACCTTGAATATTTTGTCTAAGGAAATAACGGGAATCTTCAAAATAGTTTTCAGAACATTTCGCTGTAAAACCGGGGGGACTAAAACAGTTACACTTCTATACATGTCGCGAGTGTTTGGAATATAAATATTTGAACGATTGGACTTGGAAAGGAAAAGGTACCGAATCTTCCTCATATCAGTCTCCGATATCAAAGAGTTACTCAGCCTGTTCTCCGTTAGGTCGCGAATAGCCTGTAGCAAGACATCAAGGGAATAGTCCAGTTTAAAATCCAGTAGACGCAATTCTTGCAAATCTTGCATCAACCTGACCATCAATTCCCGGTTACTAATGTAAGCCTGGAGTCCTCGGGACAAATTGTATATGGAATGAGTGTTCTCTATGATGGCCTGGAGTTGGATTTCCAAAGTGGAGTCAACTACCTTTAGGACTGCATTTATTTTGCCATCGAGGAAGCCAATTTCATCGGCATTTACCTGGTCAGCACGAGTCTGTTGCTTCAAGTCATCGAGTGTGGCCGTTTTAAATAAAGTCTCGGAGAACTTGCCGATTTCTGGAATCAGAGCCCGCTGCTTCCTGGATTTTGCTGATGGAGGTGTTGGCTGGGCCGTCGATTCCAAAATTGATTGCACTTCCCGGAGTCCGTTGGTGACCTTCGCTGCTATAGTCTTCCCAATAGATGTTATGTTATTCAACATAAGTTGGATTTTTCGACACTGTTCCATTGAACCGGCTGCCAGGGTAGCGCCGTGTCTACAATTTAGTGCGGCTGCCTGTTTGGGAGAAGGAGGAAGTGGTAAAATGATATCGACTTCGGTAGTGAAGTACTCATTACCTATGTGGATGGACGGTTTACTCTCGAATACTACACCATAGTTGGTACGAAAACGGTTTACCGTACTGGTGCATAGGCATGGCTTAGCTGAGACAGTGCCCAGGATAAAGAGTCCACGAAGGAGGAGTATGAATACTGTTGGAGCCATGTCTGATGCAGGCTAGAGACCGCTCTAGTCTTTTATTACTTTTTCCCAGTCACGGGAAGGAGTAGACAGACAGTCGCCACGTGCACCTGGGATCTAAAGGTTTTGACCTCCGTGCAGAAACCTTACGTTAATGCCAAAAGAAAAGCTGTGCGAAGAGTATAAGCTTAGGCGTATGCTTGCTAGTAAGCTTTCGTTGGTTAGGGTGTCGGCTTGTTCTAATTGAATTGGAAGGCAGACTTCAAAATGAATTGTTGGCATGGGGTTCCTTAACTTGTGGATGAGAAGTGAGAAAGCCTGTAAATGCCATTACTGCCTGATATTTATAGGTTTTATTTGCAGGTGGTTTATATGGAGTTCAGGCCGATTTAAGTCTGGACTGGCTGAAATTAGTCTCAAACCTTAAGGTCGGCTTTATATCTAACCAGCTTAGACCCAGTTTAAGGTGAATTATTTAGGGTAGTTATATAGGCCGGGAGGTACCTTTTATCCATACAGAAAATGTTTAATGAATTTTTAATGAATCTCATCTCTCACGGATGACTTGAAAAGAAGTTAATTTCAAACACTTTTAATACTCCATCTATGGATGGTAAGGGTAAATGGTTTTCCGGGTGGGAGGGGCGATGGATGGTAGGGTGAAATAGGCCTGTCAAAGATTTAGCTACATGTGCTTTGCAGGCGAACGTAGGTTGGGTATGGAAGTGCCCGACCCAGCAGGTTCCCTGCATGGGCCAACTCTGGCCCGTGTTAACTCGATAACTAACCCCTGATTAATGGCGGGGAGTCCGTCAGATGACACCCAGCATGATACCTGTGTCGCTCTTGAGTGGGTTTGGTGTGAGTTATGTGATTACCAAGATTGTGCCCCTGCCCTTGTCAGATGTCAGAGGGGGGTACAGATTAGATGGGGTGCTTCCGGGTACTTATGGGTGTTAATGGATTAAGGCCGGCCATGATGGACGCTTCCAAACTTTGCCGCCGTTAGGAATGGACCTGGTTTATTAGGAAATGTTATGCACAAGGGAACAGGGGAGCGAGGGATAGCTGCAGAATCGCGAAAATGCTTTCTGTCATGTTACTTAAAAAGTACATGGATGGATTCGCCACATTCACATTTGATTAGCCACCCATTTTTATATGGTTTTTAAAGCCACATGTAGTATTTAGTCAATTGGTGACCCCCAATTTCTAACCAATATTTACAACAAAATTAATATTTAAAAAAACTCAGAATCAAATCAATATTCTTGTCTGAAAAGTATTCTTGTAATTCTTGTATATACTTTGACTCATGCTGCCACCCGACCCCAATCCTTCCTTGTTATATGGTAGGTTGACTAGCAAAAGGTGTTCTTCATCAAAGAATTCCTAAGTTGAACTTTTGCTTATAAGATCAATAATTTAAGACTAAAAAAGGGGTGGCGAGGTTCCCCAAGTGGAACTTTTTATTCTTTTCTTTCAGTTTTGTTTGGTCTTTTCAATAATTTATTGCAGGAAAGGTGGAACTTTTTAAGAAATTTCCTTTGTGGGGGGTGGGGGTGGTAATAGTAATGCTTTATGCTGAGGCATACGGCATAAGTCACCCAGACTAATAATTCTGGAAAATGGTAAAATATAGGGGAAAATGTCAAAAATAGGAAAAATGTGTTTTCTACAAAAATCAGAAAAATAAGCACTTGAAAATTACAAAATACTTACAAATATCAAAGAATGAAACATTTGTCATGCGTTGTCAGGTTTCCTCATGCTCACACATAAGGCCTCTAGATACAGGCCCGTACCCAGGTTCTGTTGTGGGGGGGTGGCGAGGTTCCACAAGTGGAACTGTTGCCTATATTTTCAATAATTTGAACTTGACAAAAGGGGATGGCGAGCAGTAAAAAGTGGAACTTTTCAATATTTTCCTACTGTTTTTAGGGCTTTTACATTACGTAGGAATGTAGGTAGATATTCAAAACCACAACAATATCAGAGTGTAGTTCAGATGGCTTTATTGTGAATTATTTCCAACAGTTTCGGACGTCAGTTGTCCTTCACCAGGGATTTAGTTTTGGAAGGAGAGGTGGAACTTTTGGAAGTATTTCCTTTGTCGGGGGGTGGCCCGCCATCCACACCAGCCCCCCTGGGTACGGGCCTGACTGATATTTACACTAACATGAAGAGAACGTGTTTCTTTTCTGACAGCATCTAAATTTCTCTAAATAGCTTTATTTGTGATATTTCAAATAATGATAGCTTGGATTATAAAACAAATAGAAACGTATTTATTTCTTTCACTATTCTAAAGCTTAAGGCATCCTCTCTGATAGTCAAATTAAAGCTCAATGTTCATGATCTGCGACTTATGCCTCACTACGTGATGAGGGGTCACAATATTTATTAAAATATCTGATGTAGAAAAGGATGGGAAATAATCCCTAGTTTCTGTCTAAGAAATTCCAAATGAATGACAGATATTATGCTTCTTCCTATATGTTTATTGACTAATAGAACTTTCTAATACCTACGTTCATTAATTTTGTTATATCTATAATTTTGAGCACAACAGTTATCATAACAGTTATAGTATGTCCATGCATACGTAGAAGGGAAATGATACAAGATGAAAATTTTAACGGAAACCGTTTCCTACTAAAAGTAATGAGAATGAAATATTGTCTAAAATAATGTCTAAATCTAATGAGCAGAAAGAAATCACAGTGAGAAACTGAATTTTTTTTAATGTATCATACAAAGATGAGTTTTCGTGGCTTTTGGGGGGTTTGATGGTCGAGGATAAGAGATTCGCACTGTGGCGAATCAGAGGGCTGTTTGTCCTCGCCACACTGGGTTTGGACTCGCAAATGCGAGGGTGGCGAGCGGCTAGCGCGAGCCCAGGTTAACAATCAACCTCCTCTCTTGACATGACGATTAGGGTTCAGAGTAGTCCTATCCTTATCATTAATTTGATAATACAAGTCTGATGGATGAACGAAAAACGTAAGGCATGAAGGGGATTCGAACCCGGGGCCGGGAGAGATAGCTGGTAGCCAAAAATCCACCGGGTTCAATAATACGATGACGTCGGAAACCAGCGAAAAGCCGTCTAGAGGTCCTTCCGGTCGCAGGACCAAATACGTCGAAACTACGTTGGGGAAAACGATGACGGGCAATGTAAATTGAAGTTGATAGAGACACATCAGTGACAATTGAGGGCGATCAAAATTAATAACTTGTGGTATTGCTTGTTTTCCAAATCGGAAAACCCACTGAAACACAAGGACCGAAGCTACAAAGTGTCTCTTTTTGGTAAACACCTTTCTGGTTGCCCCGATTACACCCACTGTATATATATGTCGCAAACTCTGTAGGTTAGTGGGTCTGGTTGTGCAACCAACGATGAAATGCAATGAACTGAATATGGCACAGATGAGTTCGCCAGACCTGGGTGGTAGGATCTAATCGAACTTGATGCACTCGATTAGCTCCTACCACTCTAAATTTTCATTTTTTTCGGAAGTTTTATTTGTAATAATGGTGTTAAAATGACCAGATGGCCCACGGGCCGGTCAGGGGGGTTGCAGGGGTGGACCCAGGAATTTATAGAGGGGGGGGGGGGGGGCTGGGGGCAAAGCCCGTCTGCCCCCCCCCCCCCCCCCCCCCCCGGATCTGCCCATGAAGGACCTTAAAACAAAGTTAAGGTGGAGAGTTCTAGTTGAAATGGTAAACAATAAATAGGGTGAAATATACAAATTTAGAATAGGTTTATGAGGCTATAACTTGTGAATTGTATTAGTTAGCGTGTTTTATTCTGTTACTGAGTTCAGTAGCTAGGTTGGGAAAGGTTAACGTTGGGACCAAATTATTTTTGCCTTATAATGCTTACACGAGTCTCACAAGCGAGTTTAAGAAATCTGGTTTAAAACAGGCTTAAACCATATTTGCTTTTTGGAAATACGCCCTTAAAATTTTTAGCTACAAGTTTGGTTGAACTAACCCTATTTTTTTTTAGAAATAGGCCTATTGGACATCACTTTCATGGGATGGAAAACCATTATTGATATGATATATGTGATAAGATTTCTCAAAAATATTACTTTCATTTCATGATAAGGGTTGTACCCAACATCATGGGAGACAATTGCTTCATTATTGATTAATCATAGAGGTTATAAAGTTAAATCACGCTTTATCGCTGTTTTTACGCATTTGATTAATTATTATGAATTATTTTGATTTTATATAACTTTTGTTTCTATATGTAAGGGCTATTAAAACTAAATGCGCTAATGATATAGGCCTACCAATGTGAGCGATACAACCCTGTTTTACCCTAGTTGTGTGCACACTATAGGCTACTCCTTCTGCGCTTCAGCCTCATCTATTCTTATTAGGTCAGGAAACTGAGTATTATTTTTGTTGAGCTTGGAAACCAATATCAACCGGCGTTTATAGATTATATGCACAAATGTGGGAAGGCCAGTGTAGCCCTGAAGTTGCCCTTTTTAAAGGTAAATGAATAAGAATGAACGGTCATGTCGCGCATTTAAACTTTGTATGGCGGATTTTTATAGGCTCATTTTTGATAGAACACGAGAAGTAATATAATAAGAAATTCCAAACGAAATTTTCAGATTGTGGAGCCAAATTCCTTAATCCAATCGTGAGTGGGGGGGACTGGGTACGCCACTGCTGGCAATTATATTGGTGCCTGAATGGAGGGTAGGTACGTTAAGACGCCGAGAAGGTTGGGCGTGTGAAGAGAACTATGAGCGGACGGGACTATTGTGACACAATATAGTTAACACCCCCTGACTTACACTTATATACACGCCAGAAGGGGAAGGGAAACTTTGAGGTGGGCGCAAAAGTATTACCTAACACGCCCACTGCTATGGGTGGTATAATGATACTTTGATTTTTCAGGGATAATGGTGGAGTAAGACTTACAATCCTTGACACGTTTTAGAGCAAGTGGTTTCAGACAAGCCCGAGCCTGTCTAATGTATGAGTTCAAATTCTTCCCGTGTTTCATCAGGATTTTTTTCGTCAAGGTAAACAACTTTTGTATATTTATCATTTGTTGTAATGTCAGTGATTCCACACATGACGTAAATACTTTGGGACTCACGTACAGTTAGCCGCAGTCGTATGATATGGCGCATCTTGTCTTGACCATATCCAGGGTAATAAAAGACCTGGAACCTCTTCCCACTTTCCTCTTTTATTGATGCCGTCAGTAGTATACAGGAGAGATGCCATTAAGTAGGTCACCATGGCATCCTGTCAGAATTTGCTGATTTTGAACTACAAAAGAGCCAGAATCATCAAAATAACTATGGCATATATTAGAAAACATGTTTGGGCAACTTTTGATGGCAGGACCGGTCTAACTGTCAGGTTTGAAAGAGACACAACTTGGACTGACTTAATTGTAAGTCACATACAAGCATGACCTGCCTAGAATTTCACAAGTTTTGATCTCCTGCTGCAGTAGATGTTCTGTCTGATCTGGAATACTCAGAAGCTCATCCTCATTGTACTTTGGATCCTTTTGAATGTACCCTAATGGCCCCATTTAGAAAACTCAAACTCTCATTAAAAGTCTATTTTCAGGATGTGTATGAGGTTACAAATGTTTGCAAGGTCAAGGAGGCTTACCCATGCCATCAAAGAGTAAACAAGGGTCTTCCTAATGTTAAAACTATCTAACTTTTGCAATTTCAGTGCGCTGTATAGGTGACAGGTTTTTTAACTTTACGGATGGTCTAATTGAATGGAACTGTCCAGAGCCTTGTATGTAAGTACATTTCAGTGTATATATATATTTAGATATCATGTTTAAGGTAAGGGTAAAGTTGACACAGTTCAAGATTACAACTTAACTGTTGCTCAAAAACATTGATTTTGGTGTAAGCTACACAAGTCCTGATAATGCTGACTAAAAGTTCCCAATTTTCCCTTTTGGACACTATTCAAATACATAAAGTGGCCCTTATGAAACTACTACAACCTTTTATTGTTTTGCATTGATTCTGATGCATATACATTTGTGACCCACCATAAAGAAAGGATACTCGCTGTGGGAATTCAAAATTAGAGAGGATGTTTTTAGCTTTCAAATGATACCAAACATATGAAATTGTGTTGAATAACAATGAAGTCACAGGTCCCAGAACGTAGGGATGTTTACGTTCCTGAAAATGCCAATATATTGAACTTTTAATCTATAAAGGGTATACCGTATCTGTTTGAACTTCGAAGTTCCTCAAGTTACACTTCCTAATATAATTTCACAATTTGTACAATAATCCCACAAATTATTTGTTTCCATGGCAACTTTATTACCATGATATGGTACAATTTGAGAATAAAACATTCCATTGGCATTCTAAATAAGGGCATTGTGGAATAAAATATAATATTCAAGGTATGTTAACTGAAATAAACACAAAAGTTTGAGGCAATTTTATCACTATTTATCATAGACCTACTCATATTTCCCTAAAGATTGCCCCTAGGGCATAGCACACAACCCTTAAGAGCATCTTTTCCCTGTGGTGAGACACATTTATCTGTTAATTTTCCAGGCAAACAGGTTACGACCTCGTGTCGTCTTCTGTCATCTGGCCATCTGTGGCCTACACAGTAAGTTCTACAGCAAATGTATTTAATTTTCATCCAGAGCATTTCATTCTGAACTTGTATAGCTAATTCTAAAAATATTTTCAAATCCTTTTGTACTGGAAACAGGGTATTTTCCAATTACCTTTATCAGTGGTGATCTACTTGCTTGGTGCAAAGATTTACTGAGACCCCCCATGCAAAAGTGGTACACTTTCCCGCCTCAGGTATTTGGCTGAATAACATAGAAAACATTGTTCAATAAATAGTTTAATGATAACTACTTCAATCATCCCACGCTATTTGGAAAACCTTGGCTTGTATGTCAATTGTGAATAAGGTTATGGGTTTTAAGAGGTTCTGAGAACAACAAAGTGTATCCAATTTACTCTTCATGGTGGTTTCCTAGAAATATCTATTACTGGAACACTCATTTGACAAAATGAATGTATATGTAATTAAAATTAAAATCAAAATTAAAATTTCTAACAACAGGAGATGTTTTATGAAATGAACCTTAGTCTAGAAGATTCAGACCCCTTGCCTTGGGACGACATTGGACGACCCTTGAATGCTGATTGAATGTTGATGGCAAGCATTGATTCAATATTCAATCAACATTAGTGTGTTTACTGGGCTATGGCAGTATTTCTGACAATGTGCTGTGTTTTAAATGTGTTTTATGATATTCTCTTTAAGCCTGATGTGATTAATTACTATGGGAGCCTTCCATCAGCTATTCACCTATTTGCAAATGGGTCAACAGACTACAAGATCAACATGGGACAAGTTATGGTCTACTTTGAAAAATTTAACTATCAGTCTGTGTCAGAGTCACCAGCCTATACTGTGAGTATATATATTTACATGTTTTTGTTTTGGAATGGTATGCTAATATCTGTAAGTAAAAACATGATGTTATGGAGAAATACATTATGATACTGATATAGCTTGGTAACACTTATTATGATAATGGTAATAGATTCTTTTTATTCAGGAAAGATTATACAGAATTAAGACTTCAGCGAATAGCGGTGCTGATTTTCTAGTATCATGCTGTCCATAAAGGCAATATATTTACATGAAGATATTTCCATAATAGTAGTTATTTACATATTCCTTCTACACTGAATTGTAATTGATACAGTTGAGCTTTGACCATCCAAATACCTAAATTAAACAATGATAGATCAATACATAGTTCCTGGTGGGTTTTCAAAGAACTAACAATTGACTGTAATGAATAACTAACAATTTTTCTTATAACTCACATGATATGAGATCAAATTTCTTACCTACATGGAAGATCATGTAAATAAATGTGGTTCAATAAATAAAAAAGAAATTGCATATTTTGAGATAGCTGCTCACATCTATGTTTTAAAACTTTTCATTGTAACTTTTCTTAGAAACAGTCAATGTTTAAATAACTTTAGCTAGTTTTACCTTGCTACATATAGTAAATAACTACCGAGTTTGATGAGGATATTGTTGGTAGTGTTTTTACTGTGCGGAAAAATGTCATTTTTTCCACTGAATCAATGCTAAAGGGTTATTTACTTCATTATGCAATAACTCTTTTCACAGACGGTGAAGAATGAAAATTTTGATTGCTATGGCCTTTTCATGACATAGCCTTTGCTCACAATCGTTATCTAAGATATATTGTTGGCCATTAAAATTTAAGCTGAACAGCATCTAGTACCTTTAAACTATACCTACTATGGGAATTCTCTGTTTTTTTGGAAGCTCTAGGGTTTACCACAGGTATAACTAAATTCCTCTTTTCTTATGCCCTTTTATACATTAAACAAAGGAGATGAATAACACTTCTGTTATTCAATCTATCTATTTTCCCTACAGTGTGCATTTGCTCTCTTGACAAGTTTTGACCCTGGTAAACTCTTTGCAAGGCCCACTCTTGCTGAGATTGCAGTTTTTTTTAGTTTGTTTTCAGTCCAAAAATTTTGAAAGAAGTCGCTTAGATAATTATCCAAGTTACATATGTTAGTGAAGCTACCTCTCCACAATAGGTTGCAAAGAAGGACAAAATAAATGTTGTTTTTATACAACAAGATGCACAGTGGTACCATGTAAAGCCAATGAGAACCTTGCATGGATATGACAATCACGATCTAAGGGGTGTGACAATACAGGCTTGAAACTGCACCATAAGAAGTGTTTGCATTTGAGGTATCCAAGAATACCTCATATCAGCCCTGTGGCATGTTGCAGAATGGCGATTATAACAACAAACAATCTTCCAACAACAACTGCATCCATTGTCCACTTGTAACAATGTTAGGTTATCTTTTAGACTGTTACTTAAGGATAGAGACATGTTATCAAACTGCAACAGCTTTATTAGTAATGGTTATTGTTTAAAGTATTATATATCAAATGAAAGAGCAGATTCTTCTCTATCTATGGGTATTCATAGATTGTTGACCAAATATAAATTAGAATAAAGATATATTTATAAGTGAATTTTTCACTTTTATCTTTTGAATATTGATATCTTCATAACAGATTTCTCGCAACCTCTGAAACTTTACAGGCCATACGAGAACCTTACTGCGGAGGGAACTGTGTCTCAGATTTTTGTTTAAGTCCTAGGTTTTATTTAATTCAAAAAATGGGTAACTTTTTAGTATTTATTTTACATTTGTTCTCATTATTTTCCTAAAACCTAACCAGGACCTATATAAAAAATCTGAGAAATTTTCCCCTGTGTCAGAATGTTCTTAATCCACATTTAAAGTTTCAAATGAGTAACTTAAGAATTCAGAGAAATACCCACCTTCAAAAAACTAAAGTCAAAAAGCACATTTTTGTTTTCACAATTCATTTACTTCATCAATTTTCAACAAGTTGATATTGCACTGAGGTCAATACCTTGTGCATGGCGAAATTAGAAAAGCTTATTCTATGAACAGAGTACCTGGAGCTGGAGGTGAGGCGGCCAAAGTAAATATAAGGTCAAGAATGGACAGCAAGGCCAACCCCTGTCATTTGTCTCAGGGGTGCAAACTGGCCACTGGATAATCAAATACTGTCTGATAATTATTTTTGGTTAAATTTGGTCCCTTTATGACTGTATGATGGGGAGTTTTACTGGTATCTATACCCCGACTCAGCAGAAAAAAGTTTCCTACCTGGCAACCACCACAGGGGACCAATCAGTGCAGCCATACCCTGGATACAGTCAACACACCTGGTAACATGGTACATGGGAAATGATCATAAAACAGTCTATCCAGTCTATATATCTAGTGTCTGTTGGTAAATTATATCAAGTGGAATGACCAAGTCACCAAACGTCTGTGCAGGTTCATGCGAAAGGTGTATATCACTTCATAAATTGCTGTTCAATTGCATCCCCTCTCATAAACAGCTGAAAAAAGATAATTGTGAGAGGTAATGGTGGTTTAAAAAGCCGTTTTGCAAAATAATTTCTCATCATTGTACTGTTTTCTCAAAGCTTTTTCAATAAATGGCCAGTATATAACACCGTCTATATATCAAAGAAAGACATTTGAACAAAGCTTAATCTGATCATTATTAATTTTTGTATGGCCATCCCTTTTTGAAAATAAATATCTAAAGAAATAACTACTTCTGATAGAAGGAAAGGAGCTACCTCACCTTTTTACATTTTTTTTCAGTCTGTATACCAGTATATGTAAACGTGATTTAAATGTTTAGCTTTTCGTTTTAGGTCGAAAAACAATATCTTTTTATTGTTCTTTATGTTTATGTTGTTAACAGACTCATCCTAAATGACGATGCCACCAATATGACCCATAGATAATTAGTCTTTCACTTCAAATTAGTTCTTTCCTTTTTACCCCAGATCATTTTGCAATAACATCTTTGGCTTGGTCTTTTACACAATCATCAGTAATCTGTAAAGAGCAAAATTATTGACATCTAATATTTTCTCCTACTGTCTAGATTGGTTCCCTGATCAGCGACACTGGTGGCATTCTCGGACTGTACCTTGGCTTCTCTGCACTCACTATCCTCGAGTTCTTTGAGCTGGCTGGGGACCTCATGGCCTGGTGTTGTTTTGCCTGCTTCAAAAGAAAGAATCAAGACGAGATCCCCGTAAAGCCAATGAGAACCTTGCATGGATATGACAATCACGATCTAAGGGGTGTGACAATACAGGCTTGAAACTGCACCATAAGAAGTGTTTGCATTTGAGGTATCCAAGAATACCTCATATCAGCCCTGTGGCATGTTGCAGAATGGCGATTATAACAACAAACAATCTTCCAACAACAACTGCATCCATTGTCCACTTGTAACAATGTTAGGTTATCTTTTAGACTGTTACTTAAGGATAGAGACATGTTATCAAACTGCAACAGCTTTATTAGTAATGGTTATTGTTTAAAGTATTATATATCAAATGAAAGAGCAGATTCTTCTCTATCTATGGGTATTCATAGATTGTTGACCAAATATAAATTAGAATAAAGATATATTTATAAGTGAATTTTTCACTTTTATCTTTTGAATATTGATATCTTCATAACAGATTTCTCGCAACCTCTGAAACTTTACAGGCCATACGAGAACCTTACTGCGGAGGGAACTGTGTCTCAGATTTTTGTTTAAGTCCTAGGTTTTATTTAATTCAAAAAATGGGTAACTTTTTAGTATTTATTTTACATTTGTTCTCATTATTTTCCTAAAACCTAACCAGGACCTATATAAAAAATCTGAGAAATTTTCCCCTGTGTCAGAATGTTCTTAATCCACATTTAAAGTTTCAAATGAGTAACTTAAGAATTCAGAGAAATACCCACCTTCAAAAAACTAAAGTCAAAAAGCACATTTTTGTTTTCACAATTCATTTACTTCATCAATTTTCAACAAGTTGATATTGCACTGAGGTCAATACCTTGTGCATGGCGAAATTAGAAAAGCTTATTCTATTACAGTTAAGACTTTAATTATTTGAACACTTACAGTAAAAGCTATGTGAATATGATAAAGGAAAATGGTCACCATACTGCAATAAATAAGAACAAATCTTTAACGAAGAATTCAAGTAATAGAAAAAGCCTACTGAGGGCTGAAGGCAGTGTCAAGGGAGATGAGACAGCCATAAGACAGATGTCTAGACTGAAGTCTCACCTGCCAACAGCAGGACTGCAAAGGGGAATACGGGTATACATAAAAATCAATAATGGTTAGTATAAAGGAGCCCCACCCAGCCTGAAAGGGGAGAGCGAGAAACAGTTTGGACTTGGGTGAACCTTTAGGTTCAGGAGCTGGGTGGTTATAACCTAACTTGGTCCGGTGGCGACATCTGGTGACCATACATTGAATTATCAATACCTTGGCAGGCGTAGGACTAACTTAGGCAGACTAGCAATAGGGAAACCTATGGGTCTATGGACAGTGAACTTCTGAATTAGTGTGGTGTATTTCATACCCAATATTGCTGGACTGTATTGCATGTGATAATGCATATCTCCTACCTGTTTCGGATACAATAAAACTGAAACCTCTGCAAAGTGAGTGTGCATTTGGATTTGAACCACCTAAGCAGAGACTTACCTCTACCCTTGGCTAGCAATAATCAAAGAAGACCCAATAGTAAAGACTTACAGTATAAACTAAATAGCCTTTATTGGTTCCCCATTATAAACATTAATTATACACAACACTCTTGTTTACAATGTTAGGTTCTAAAGACGTTGATGTGCCATCAAAATAATGTAACCAAAGTAGGACTGAAAGAAAACATTGCTGCAACACTATAATAATGTTGCATTCTTATTTGGGAAAGAAGTCGTGGGCTGGGAGAAGTATAAGCATATATAAAGCGTGTATAATC
Organism: Lepidonotus clava; assembly: GCA_936440205.1. NCBI lineage: Eukaryota > Metazoa > Annelida > Polychaeta > Phyllodocida > Polynoidae > Lepidonotus > Lepidonotus clava. The sequence continues at coordinate 49,764,015 of OW387143.1, read as the reverse complement.
ATTATTTATCATTGTATAGATATAGAAAATGATAGAGAAAATTGCGCGAAGAGGCTAGAAGGGCTGTGCGAGCGCAAACGGTATTAGTCAAATTTTCTGTGGTAATCTGGTGTTTGCATTAACCATTTTCGCAGAGACTTGGGATAATAACATTGTGATCGCATATAACTAGAAATTAACTGCGATTGTCTGCAAATTATCGCATGTAATGCCTCCGAAAACCCGAAGTGGATCAATTATGGCAAACGGAAGTATAGGAAGTGACCCGGAAGTGACCTCCAGCCAAACCACAACAATAACAAAGACAAACACTATGGTGGCGATCGGAGAGGAGCAGCCGAAGGGAACGGATGAGTTATTACAGCAAATACTGAAGAATCAAGCGACTGCAGACGCGAAAATGGATAAAAAAAAAACTCGCGAAACTGAGTGACCTGCTGGACAAATCGAAGGAGAAACTAGATGGCTACGTGATCAAGACTGATGGGATCGCAACGAACGTGTCGACTCTAGTGGATGACCTGAAGAATCTAACTGACAAGGTAAATGTACTACAAGCAGATCTGAAAACAACCACAGATAATTTACACACTGTACAAGAGCAACTGAATGAAGCAAAGGTGGATTTGAAGAGTAAAACTGAATTATTAGAGAAGTTGGATAGGAAGTATGTTCATGATGAAGAGGAACTTAAAAGATGCCTGCTGATAATAGATGGGATAAATGAAAAATCACCAAAAAAAACAAACAAATAGCCTCAGAATTACTGAATGATATGGGAATTGAGCATGTTGAAAGTGATATAGTGGAGGCTTATAGGCTGGGTTTAGTGAGTGACAAATCAACTAGACCACGTTCTATTAGGGTACAGTTCTCAAGCACAAATATAAAACCAGAGACAAAAACTCAAGGACAGCTGGAAAGCAGTCTTTTTATCTGACTCACTAACACAAAATGAGCAAAACCAACGGAGGGATCTACGATGTATTTACGCAGCGATGAAATCTAAAAAAATTGATGTTAAAATGCGAGGTAGCTATCCGATAGTTGATGGTAAAAAATATCCATATAGTGAGCTGGACAAATTGCCCTACAGGATTATGATGGAGTCAGTCAAAGTCATGCTTGTTAGTGATGGTGTGGCCTTCCAGTCACACCATGCTTTCTTTTCCAACATGTTCCCCTGTAGTATTAAAAAGGAAGGTGTGACATATAAAGCTGCTGAACATTTTTTTGAGAATGTTAGGCCATTTATTAACTTGGCAAAAACACAGACATAAGAGAGGGACATGTGGAGCCCAGGTACAAGTAGTAAACAATGATGTTGCTGCTGGTTACCAGGCTTACTAACATATGAGCCTGCAGGTGGCAGCACCTAGACCCTCTCTTTTAATCTAACATTCAATTTATATCACTAGAAATAAGCATATTTATAGTTTGACATCATTTCTTATTAGATATCTATAATTACTCCAATTGCTTCAAATCACTGAAAAGTGCCTACTGAAAAAGGAATTTACAAGACTTTTGTCAAGAAAAGGTTAAATTATTACAAGTTCAAAATGAAAAGTGCCGTTGAAGTTCATGGTTAGTGTAGTAAAGTTTGAGTTTCTCTTTACCTAAGTATCAGAAGCTGTGTATATATTTTATTTGAAAGATAATTCTGTAATATCTTAGGTGTAATACACATCTTTACATTTGTTTAAAAAGTTTATTATCTGTATGCAAATATATATTAATGATTCACTTTATTTCTGTTGAGAAAAAAATGAGGTGAAATGAGTAGAAAAATGAAAAAATGGCCTAATTTTAAAACAGTCTCATTTTAACAACAAGTCTTAACAATCCAAATTGTAAGGATAAGTAAGGTCCTTACTTCTATATTGTGTATTTGGGAAATGGATTTATCTATTTAATAGCTTACATTTTTTGACTGTTTGAATTAAGTCCACACTTAAATGGGTTTGATCTGTAATCTTATCGAAAGGCCTTTCCACAAAATGTGGGATATTAGAGGTTATTCACAATACATATTGACAATGACAATCAATAAAGTTATGACAAAAAGCAGTCCTATGGCCTGTAAAATTGAATAGTGACAAGGTCTCTGGGATTCCAATACTAAAAGAATTATGCCAATATTCCGATTAGAACAAAACTTAAATATAATTGAAGATGCTAAGGCCAGATAGTCCCAAAATGGTGTAATGGGCCAACCTTTGATATTTTTTTAAGATAAAAAGTAGAATAATCTGGGCCAAAAATTGAAATGCCAAATACAATTTTATGAAATATACTACCATTTCTTTACTATTTCTGATGTTCAGAATCTGTTTTCTGCAGAATATAGCCAAGCAACCCTTTAATTCTGAATTTCTATTTTCAGAAATGTAGTTGGATTCTGTGGTTACCATAGTAACCCTTATTTGTTTAGCAGTAACATTGGCAGGTTCACCATTAATGCAGATCACGGAAAACTTAATTTATAACATGAATTAAACTTATTTTTTCTATTTCTATGATTCCAAAGTTAGATAAGGGCTCTGTAGAGCTGAAACTATGTATCTTCATAAGGCTGGCAATCCCATAGCATAAAGGATATTATGACGTGGCTTCTCTTTATAACATGTGAGTAACGATAATGTGTAAGGTTGAATACGATGATATTCATCAGCTATATGGAAAAGGCCTAGGATTCATATCATATGAAACACAATATTAAAGATTACATAAAAGGGTCCTCTTTATTCCATGCATTGAATGAAAACAACCAATCTGTTTGTGAGCGCACTTCAGTCCTATGTATTTGCAGTTCAATAAAGTTTAACAGTCTGAATGATTACAAAAATAACTATTGAAAGTTCTCTTTTCACAAAAGTTTCCAATAAACTCTTTTTTCGTAGCATCCAACTTTCAAAGTGGCCTATACACAGAAAGTACATTATAACAACAATAACTGTCAGAATTGTCATGCTGACAATTTGTTAGTCTGATTCTGATAAAGAAGTTTCAACTATATTACAAAGTAAATTGCATTGGCAGTGTAGTGTGATCATTTTCAGAATAGCTATCAGAATTGTGATCCTATTTCTCTACATTCATTGTGGAAACAGTAGGAACGATATGCGTTTGTACTCTGGCGGCAAACAGTATGGAAACAGTGTATAGATTGGTTCTGGATGGTCACCTATAGATGATGTATGTACATGAGACAGATGTATGACATTTCCATGAATGAATTTGGACCAAAAGATAAAAAGTATGGTTGCTGCCAGTATTGTTCTCTTAAAATGTATCTGGTACCTGTACATCTGATTTTAGAGTCATATCCAAACACTGTTCAATGAAATTCATTTCCCATTAGCTCTGGCCATTTGCTTTCCTCCTGCAAAAGTGCTGGCATTGTGTAATATTCTGTATAGTGAGACTATTACAATGAATATTTGACGGGATGGGGAGCTACGTAACTATTTGTTTACCACAGATATAACCACTTTTTGAGTTTGTACAATGATACCCAGTTTTAGTGTTATACTTCAGTTGTTTACCTGTTCCAGCCAAAGTCACTTTGTTATAAATCAGAATCTTTGGAGTTGATGTATTCACTTGTTGAATGGTATTTTCTTTTTCTTACTTAAATCAACACATTGAAGCAGGTAAATTCACTGTCTTAACAATATTAATCTTTCGGTGAGTTTATTAATAATTCTTGAGTTTTCTTGAGGTACAGAAATTTTAATAAATAATTCTATTCATTTGCTTAAGACAGTAATCTATTGGAAAAACATTTGAAATAATGTTTATCACTAATGAATTTATCCTTCTCATACATTGTCATGTTGAATGTGTTAAGACATACATATAACCAACCGAGAAGGGAGTACAAGGCCAGTTATCACTCCAAGCCTGGACCCCCATATCAGCCCGAGACCAGGGCCCGCAGGGCCGGTCAAAGGCTGATATGGGGGTCCAGGCAAGGGGACTTATTATACTTTAGCCCCGAGATGTTTTTATGCGTTTTTCCAAGCATTTCGTGCGTTTTCCATGCGATATATCAATGGTTTTTGGTCCTTGTGTCATATAGTCCATGCTGCAGCCTAAGCCTGGTCACCACTTGAGCAATTAGATTTACTTGGTCGTCGGCCAACCAAGGTACTTAGTAGCCCGGCAACCAACTCCACACCGGCACCTTCATGTCTGGCGATTAAAGGTACACAATGCTGTTCACCTAGATGCCACCTGGTGGATCATCAGAGAACTAACAAATTTATTGTTATTATATGCATTTTAAGAGTTTGTACATCCAAATGAAACAAACAAATTAATAAAATGAACATAACTAATACTTATCTTTTAAATCATAGTGATTTTAGTTAAAATTTGCATATTCTGAAGTTGCTGTTCACCTCTATTTTACAACAATGTATGTTGTAACTTCTCTTAGAAACGGTGAATATTGATATAACTTAAACTAAATATACATTGCTACCTAAGGTAAATAACTACGGAGTTTGGTAAGGATATTGTTGTTAGTTTTTTCACTATAATGAAAAACGTGATTTTTCCCATTGAAATCAATGGTAAAGGGTGATTTTCTTCATTATGCAATAATTTTTTTCACAAACGGTGAAAAGTGAAAAGATTAATTCTATGGCCTGCTTAGGACATGATCTATGCTGACATCAATTATCTAAAATATATTGTTGTTCATTAAAAATCTAGCCAAACACCCCCAAGTATCTTTAAACCACTAGTCGCCGTGGTTTTTGGGTGAAATATTTGACATGTTTAATATTTTTCTCTCGTCACTATATCTTAATCAGCGGAAGACTAATGTTAGTTGCCGTCGTTAGTCGCCCAAGTGGGGACCAGGCTTTAGCATGTTTAGTGTCAGCAAGCTCTTAGCCGTCCGTTTCGCAAGTCCCGTATTATCGCCCACATCAAGAATGTTGATATCATTATGCGTTTCACTATGTCTATGCACTTTTAATGCGTTTTTTATGCGTTTTATGCGTCCATCTAGGCATACAAATATAAATTCTCGCATACTTTTAGTTATAACATGTGTTAAAGAGTGCATTCTCACGGACTATTTTTGCGGAGGGTCACATGTTGTGCATGTTGTATTCCTGCGCCATTTCCCACGCAGACTACTTGTCTTTATCACCCTGCAGGGTGATAAAAGGCTGGTTATCACACGAGCATGATAATTCAATGGGGGTAGACCCCTAAAATCGACACGAAGACACGATCTTTTTGGGGCTTATCAACATGCGACACGATCATTTCTTAAAGGGACGTTCTCGTCTGTGAGTTCACAGAGATAAGTCTGCCGACGTTAGCTTAGCAACAGCGTTACTGCCGACTTGTTTTGCCCTTTCAGAACGTAATAACGCAACGTCATTGGTCACGTCGCGAAATTGGCATAGCCCTCAGGGGGTTACAACGTAGCTAATTACGGTCTTATGGACGAGAACGTCCCTTTAAATTCAACATGGCGACATAATCATTCCTTAAATTCGACAGGGCGACATGGTCATTTCTTAAATTCGACAGGGCGACATGATCCTTTCTTAAATTCGACAGGGTGACATGGGACCCCCCATCTACACCCCGAATTCATGCGTTAGACTCTCAACTACTAAACCTGTATCGCCCTAAGGTATAATAAAAGTATGTATTTGACTGTATTTGAATTTCACTTCTAAACAGGTGCTGATATGGAGAGCGGAGCAAACTTGTCATATGTTTACAAAGGGATACTCTTCTATTAAACATATTCCATTATTTTTGGTGTATACACAATCTCTCCAGTTAGTTCTCCATTTGAATGGAATACCATCTGTGATTTATGTGTTTTGACTTTGCCTCGCATAATATAATAGCTTCCCAAACATACATGCAAACATGGTTCAAATAGGTCTATTTGTCACCTGTCAAAGCCTGCTCCTGTTTTTCATATCATGAATAGTAACACCGTGAGATGAAAGACCAATATAACAAAGCATCAGGAATAGAGACTAAAAGGTCCGATCATTATTCTTGGATTTTGAATGAATGGCTGTCCATAAAATATCCATGAACATAGTGCTGAGGTAATTCATTACAAAAATCATACAAGCACAGGTCGAAACCCGGTCTTTGTTACTGGTGGAAATACCATAATGGCTATAGTGTTAAGTAAATAGGAATATCTTAATTGATATTATCAGGGCTCTATACTAATGTAAGGTTTAAGTCATGGTACTTACCACCTAGAGGCTTAATCTTTGATCATATAATTATTAGATTCTGTGAATGGGGATCAAGCGAGGGACAAAAGACACAATAACAAAGATGATAGAGTATGATAATTAGATTCAATGACTGTGACCACGGATATAAAACGGATATGGTATATATGATATGGTATTACTACCTACTGTGTATGACCTCTGATGTCCCTCTACTTCTGTCACTGAATGCCCACTTCACACATATATGTGCCGCTCTCTGAAGGCCCTATTACACTACACGACATGAGCTGTGATATGACAATGTTGTAGAGAAATGAGTCGTATTACAGACAAAATTCTTTGTAGCATACATGTAACAAGCTCTAAATAACCAAATTTCAATAATTATACGGCTGCTTCATGCAAATTTATCTGTAAATATGAACATATTGTGTCACTATTGCAGCTCAAGTCGTGTAGTGTAATAGGGCCTTAAGTCCGTAGTGGAAGGGTGGCCTCTGGCCAGCCAGCCATGACCAAGGGAGGGGTTGACTGAGGGGACTTACTGTTAACAGTCCCTCTTGTAAATCCCTTAACGGTCCCTCATGTAAATCCCTTAACGGTCCCTCATGTAAATCCCTTAACGGTCCCTCATGTAAATCCCTTAACGGTCCCTCATGTAAATCCCTTAACGGTCCCTCATGTAAATCCCTTAATGGTCCCTCATGTAAATCCCTTAACGGTCCCTCATGTAAATCCCTTAACGGTCCCTCATGTAAATCCCTTAACGGTCCCTCATGTAAATCCCTTAACCCTTTGCCGTTTTTGTTATTTTCATACCAAGATTATGTCTTTAGGGATCTAAAGTTTTATTTCTATGATAAAAGCCCTGTTCAATATATCATTTGAAAGCTTATGATCCCAGTTTTTCTTCTAAAAGAATCCAAAATTGATATTTTGATCTGAGGTTGAAATACCTCATGCATGGCGATAAACAGAATAAGACTTTTAATCAAATCAAACATTATAATATTATATATAGAATTAAGTATTAGGATGCTTGCAGTAAAAGCTGAATAACTTTAAGAAAGGAGAATGGTCACCAGACTGCATTAGAATTAAAGTAAACCGAATTGCTAAAAGGGGAAATTAAAATGATAAAAGAGGTAGCCTATTGATGACTATAGGCAGTGTCAACCACAGGTGAGAGAACCCTAGAACCAGTAATAATACGGAGAGCCTTGTCTGCCAGCAGCAGCACTGCAGAGAGAATACAGGTATACATAAAAGTGATAAAGGGTTAGAACAAGAGATCGGGTAGTAACCTCCAGAGGGCAGAGAACAAGAAACGTTTGGACTTGGATGAGCTTTTGGGGTTCAGGTGCTGGGTGGATAAAAATTGTTCAATACAGTGGCAATACATGGTGACCATATTGTTGACTATCGAACCTTCACAGGAGTAATGTAACATAGGTGGACTAGCGATAGGGAAGCCTATGAGGTTTACTTACAGTGAACTCCCAGAGTATTGTGAACACCTTGTACTTATTGTGACTCACCTTTCGACTTGACTTTGAATATCTCCTACCTGTTTATCTGCAATAAACTGAAACCTCTGCAAAGCAAGTGTCTGCTTTTGGATCTTAACAACCCGATCGGAGACCTATCTTTACCTTTGGCTTGCAGTAGAAGACGAGAACTACGATAATCATAACTGCAGTGTGAACTAAATAACCTTTATCGGTTCTCAATTTAATAACAACAGTATATTATAAACATTTATGTTCAATTTATCTGGTCATATGACAAGGGTCACGTGACCCCTGATTTTGCAATATTTTAAGTGAATTTTGGGCAATTCTCAAGAAATTCATGAAATATAAATCCAGTTTAAAAAGTAGACTCATACTTCCAGTCAATTTCTATACAAAAATAACCTTGCACCTAAAGGTATTTTTCATCGTTTCAAAAAATAATGGCAGATATAGCATTTTCAAAGTCATCAAAATCATATTACTTGACAATAAATAATAATGACAATCACTGCAGGTGTAGAAAATGACTTAAATATGAATTAGCATTGACAAATTGAAATTCATTAAATAGTAAGGAAATTATGCAGATTTAAAAATTTCAGACATATATGACCGAAATTTGCATCGGGGAACAGCAAGGAGTTAATCAAAATAAAATACCTCCCCTGTCATTTGCTTTCCATTGCAGCCATTATTGTGGTCAAAACTATATGATTATCTCGATGTTTATTTGTCAATGAATGCATGTACATGTAGAAATATGCACTTTATGTGCCCAAGACCATGATTTATTAAATTCATTTGAGTTACTTTTACTGATGAAATGCCTTATCTTTACCAAATCTCCCTCTCAGGGCCTGAGAGTGTGTTACGCAACATTTACAATGTTGATTCATGAGAATAGTTATGAACATCTATCCATATAGTCCGGGAGCCAAATCTGAAAATCGTGATTTACCCTCCGCGGTGAGCCCCCTGGATTTTCTTGATTTTTTTCCAACTTATAGCATCCTAGGGACCATGAATCAAGACGGTTCCGAAGAATTTAGGTATGCAAACACTGTGTAATTACGCGATTTGTGGTTAATTAGCAAAAATTGAAAAATGCGTTATTTCTTAATTTCTCTGGAACTATGTAAGATATGATAACATGCTATATGTCATCTGAAAGGTAATTTTTTTCCTGATTTTTTGGTATATTGTTTGCTATTGTCATTAATCATGGCAATGAGTAAAAATCAAGAAAATCCAGGGGGCTCACCGCGGAGGGTAAATCCTTATTTTGACAGATTTCAGGATTTGGCTCCTGGACTAATAATCAATAAATACAAATTTCTATGGCAGCCTTCATATTCATATATATATCTTGATAAGCTATAATGTATTTAATTTATGACCTGAAAGCTTACATACTCATTTTACAGTGTGCCAGAATATTTTTGGAATCATTCTGGTGGATTCTAGTTATTCTTCTATAAAATCTGGCGAAGAAAATTTGATTAGTTTATTTACCAAATTCTGAGACTAGCATTGGTCTTGTCACCTTTTCCACCAGTGCTATGAGCATAACTCAACAATGCATTTTTATCTTTGATAAGTGCTATTAGATCATTGGACAACTAACCAGGGCATGTGTTTGCAAATTTAAATGACTTTACTGACAGCATCACATCTCAATTTTGCCTGACTTTGTTATCGTCTTGTTCCCATTCCTGGTTTGCTTCGCCCTTATCAAAATACTTGAATCTTCACATCTATCTAAAGTAAAATGAGGGAACAAGAGCTTCAAACCTCTGACCTGAAGACAGCAAGTTCTTATCTCATTCATCCATCACCCCATATTTCACTCCATCATTATTTCCTATACTACTAACTCTCAATATTTGTTCTAGTTCCCACACATTTAGTTTTTTTCGTTAAGAAATGTATACCTGTGAAAAGCCATGTTCTTGTTCTCTTGCATTGTAATTTACCATTCAATAATTCCATTTTTCTAATTCTCTAAAATTGATGTTTAACTTGTTATTGACCAGACTGGCAACCCTGGAAGACCGGCAACTATTAAACTGCCGAAGAGTTGTATGAGCTTTAAAATGAAAAAAAAAGAAAAAAAAAAAATCTTCCTTACAAAAAGCTTTTCATCAGAATTCATATAGGACCAGCCTGTAAGAGTTGTAGTCTTCTTGGTACTCTTTTCTTTCTTAATGTTGATTCTAAGATCTCAATTCTCCCAACTACTGATAGCCAGTTATACTAGTTTTGCCTGCAGGTTAGCCTAAAACAGGATGCATGCTGGGTATTATGTCGACACAACTCATGGCTTTACTATACAAATCTTCATAAATTATATCATTATTTATAAATTAACCCTGTGAAAAACTAGTCATCATTATTTTTTAAATCAGTATCCCTGTACATTAATATTTCCTGAGTTGTTTGCAAATTCCTTCATTGTAGATGGATTTATAGGAATTATTTGTTTATTTTCTATAGTTTTGCCATGGGTTTAGTCGACAAATTTAGTCAAAATTAGCTTGCAGGTCCTTAGAATACTGTAAATCAGCTATCCCTGGTAGGGAGAATTCAACATCCCTGAGTCTCCTAGCAGAGTTGAAAACAAACAAATCAATCATTGAGTCAGATATAGTCGATTGGTCTTTGGATAGATATATTCGACAAGTGAATTTGTTTTCTAGAATGATCAACACCTTCAGAATCACCTCCAATGATTAAATTTTATTCATTCAACTTTCAGGAGTGAATCAATTATCATCTCACCATCTTGGGGTCTATAGACAAATAAAATATAGGCACAGTGTGTACATGGCTGGTTGTGGTTAAGTACTAATAATTCACTGTCACATCACATGTATTATTGAACTCACCAGACAACATTTGCAGTTGGACATCTTTATAGAGATAAACAGCTAAACGTCCATCCCTTTTAACATAGAAATGGTGATTTAGAAAAAGTCTATCACTATGTGTGATGAATTGCCCATTTCATCCTTACAGTATGAAATATATGAAGCTACAAATCGGGTATTATTATTGTGCAAAATCAACTTGTAATATGAAATGATCGAATAATATGGTAATTGCTGGCTAATAATGAAATGATGTAATAGAACGAATGGGTATGCAAGTAGACCGAAATCTGTAATTGAGTATGAAAAGACCGAAAAACGGTATTGACCAGAAATGACATCATGTAAGCCACGTGATCGAAGTGACCAATCAGAGTTGACCTGTAGCTATAAAAAGTGGCGGTATGGCCCAAAATAAACAGTTCCTTCATGGTACTCCTTGTGTTCACATGCCTCTTCTTTGGGATGTACCACTTTTCTACTTAGCCTGAGCCAGAAACCTTACAGAGTAGAATTTTGTAGACTAGTAAAAAGCCTAGTCAGGGATCCTGAATTACATAGAAGTTTAGGTGTTTAGCCTGAAAGCCCGAAGATGTCCCAAAAGCCCAAAATAGCCCAAAAACCCGCTTTAGCCAGAAAGACCGGCACAGTACAGAAGCCGAAATAATAGGCAGTCCACCCAGAACCACGGGAAGAAAGGTGCAACCCGCTCGGCGCAGCGCTACCACCCTTTAACCACGAGCAACGACCCGAATTCCCCCCCCCCCCACACCCCTCTCTCCTTTTCGGCACGAGGACGCAATTCCCCTACTGCCGCGACGACGCCCCTCTGGGTACCTCCAACCAGGCAGAATGAATCACAGAACCAAAAGATCTCCACTGAACCCCCCATCCCAGTTCACCCTCATGTGCTAGGCACGATCTTATAAGCCGACCTCCTGTCCAAGATTACAGTCGGCCCGAGACTGAGAAACACGTAACTCCCTTTCGTCGTGGAGCATGGAAACCCCGACTCCCTAAAGAACATCACACTACATAATCCTTTACTTCCAACAGCAAGTCAGGTATTTTTAACTCAGATGCTCAGAAGAAAACGGAAGCAAAATTAGAATATCTTTATTCATGATATAAGTTTTATTATTTTATTCTCCGGCACTGACCAGTCCATAACTTCAATACTCTGATATCACAGAGTAAAAAATCATTCTGAATTAATGCTAAAGCCAGGAGTGTTAGCCTGAGCCAGAGACCTCCGAGGGAGTGTTCATATATGCTTACAACTGCCAATCTGCTTGGAGGGTTTTCACTGTGTTTTCTATGGAGAATGTGTCAAATGGAAAGAGAGCAAATTCTAGGTGGAGGGTATAAAAGTGATGTCATAATTATCAGCCTCTTTTAAAAAACAGCGGTTTCTCAGGGGATGTCCAAGTTTTCATGTCAATGGTAATGGAAATTCTACAACTTAAAGACAATGGCGCCATTATAGATCCAACCTTAGATTTTAAGAAACTTTGGGAAATAATTGTTAAACATATATGCATCCTAAAAATGTAAAAATAATAGGGGGTCACCGTGGAAACGTTTTTGCTAGAGATATAACAATGTGAGCATATTTCTTTTAAAATGAACATTTTTGAAAAAATATCCTCAAGTAGAGTTTTCATGATAAATTTCATAATAATCCTCAAATAAATAATAAAATCTTTGAAATCTAAACCTAAGACAAATATACACAAAATCCATGTACCAGTTAAACAAGAAAATGGGGCAGTCACCCCGGAAAAATTTAAGCGCCCAAGAAATCCTCTTTGGACAAAGGAAAAAAATTGTTGCATTACGGTACCATCTGTCTAAAAAAAAAGGAAGGTTGATTGAGAATTCTTTTTTTTTTAAATGCCTTTTATAGTGAAAAAAAATGTCCCAACTTCTGTGATATCTTACAAAATATTTTGGGCTAAACCGTCTTAATTGAAAAACCTTAGGGTTGGGGCAATTAGAGTATGTCAGGTAACTGGAATGCAACTATTTTCTTTCATGGGCCTTATATTGCAAAAGTGAAAAAAGAAGACACTAAAATGCTGTATTTAGTCCATGACGTTTTACTTTTAGAGGCCCTGGATGGGGTGAGGCGTGGGGTGGGGGGGTCCTATGGTCGCTTGACCCCAGCCCCCAACCATTATTAAACACTTGGCTACATTGCCCCTGCCTCACGCCGGCCACCCTTGGTAGAACCAGACGCAAAGCGCGGACGTCCTAGTGAGCAGTCTGTGTTGCTACGCACATTCCCTGGCACGTTACCACAGCGACGTGACCAACAGGGCTGGCACTGTGCCAGAAACTGTGCTACCGATGTTCGTGTCTTAACATTGCGACATCATCGGTAAATCGATTCTCTATAATTAGTGGTATTTTATCAACAAATGATGTACATTCAATGGGGAACCTATTTCAAACGCTGTTAACAAATATCAAACAATAATTTACTCAGGTAAGCATGTAAGGTCCTACTGAAGTTTACAGCCGTCATAATCAACCATGGAAAGTGACTACGGCATAAGCACCCCCAGCCGGGGCGCTTAAAAAATAACATGGCTTTTATTCTCTAAAATCACACATAATGTAGATTTAAGTGTTTCCTATCATTTTCTGGTGAAGAGGGCAAAGGCTGTATTCCACTATGCAACTGACAAAACTGCCTAAGATCGTGAGGTTTTAGGGCTAAAGATTGCGAGTGTGTCCATTTCAGGTAGGAAAGATCATGAGTAAGTGCTCCTGATAGTTACGAACATGTTGGTAGCAATCGGTAGGATTACTCTCGATCTCTGGCTCCCGATTTTTGGGGTCCAAAATATCACCAGTGTTTGTTGGTCTTTAAGGGGTAGCATGATAGTCCTTGAGATACCAGATATCATTACAATGTCATTGACTAAACCTCTTGATCGTTTTGTTTCATAAAAAATTGAATAACTGCAACTCCAATGGACACATTGATATATTTGAACTAGTAATTCTGTTTATTTTAGAAAAATATTAAGCAAAGACCTTTGTTATCCTTAAGACTGGTATAGAAATCATAATACAGCTTGCATTAAGACAAGTTCTGCTTTCTATGTTTCCTTTTACTGCTCCTTAGCCAAAATCTGTACTAAAATCATATGTAAAATGTTACCCCACACAGGGTACCTCTTACTTATAACATTAAATGTTATCTTCCTTTTAGGGACCTGTTTATTTTTAATTACTGAATCATTCCCGGTTCTATCTCACAAAGAGATCAATAGTCAAGGATTTTAGCTCTTTTAAACCACAATAAATTTCTAACAATTGTAAAAACACTGCCTTGTTATTCAATACTTTATTGTAAAAACATGCATTTCAGGCTCAGTCCCGAACATGGTAAAATATGCATTGTTCAGATGTATTTTCCAAGTGTCATTGGGAGGTAAAATCCTTTCAATGGCAAGTAACTTATCAACAGGGGATACTATTCTAATACTCATATTCCATTACTGGCACTGTCAATGCCCCTCAATGTACCCATTTGAATGTAATAATATATGTGATTTATGTGCCTTTCACAGATACTTTATGATGGTCTCCCAAAGGTTTTGGGGAAACCAAATACATTCAAATATCATCTATGTCATATATGAATCAAAAACTTTTCTACACACAAAATATCTGAATGTAGAAAAAAGACCACACAGATTTGTCACTAACAATGTTTTAAATGTTGATCTGCCCTTCCACAGAATTACCTCTTTTCGTTATTCAGAAAACATCATTTCATAGGAATGTGTTTATGAATACAGGCATGAAGTGGTCAATAGAAATGTGAATAGAATTTGAACCATTCAGTATCAATCATTATTCTTAAATGCTACTGATATGCATCAACTAATAGAACACTAATGTAATTGCATATTGGAACATATTATAGTATGATGTCTAACTACTGATAGTCATAAATCATGAATATGATGGTAATATTTTCTGACACTGTATTAAAAGGCTGTGTAGGAATACATATCTAGGTTCATTGGAACTCCCACCAGAAGCTGCAATGTGTCTTTCCGTGTATCATATCTTTAGAATTGTTTACAACTAGAAATTGAAGGTAGGGCTTGATCTTTAATGCTTTTCAAAAGTAAAGTATGGGGCTAAGCATTCTTTTGGAAACAGCTCTGCAGACAATAAGTGCACTTTGGTTTATACCTTATATGTATATGAAATTATTAAGTTGATTTCTTTAAGATAAAATTGTCTTGTTTTAATGTAAAATTTTAGTAATAACTATTTTTAGTTAGTATATCATTTATAAATGGAAATGGTTAAGTAAATTGACTTGCGGCTTGATACTCTTGTTATATTGATATTAACAGATCATCTTTTTACAGGGTATAAAATGCAATAAATGAATATTGTTAATTCATATTATTGCAATGTCAGTGACCCATTTGTAAAATCGTAACAACAAAACAGTGGCCCATTGCACAATGGATTTTTGTTGTGAGGATCAAACAAAGATATCTTTAACAAAAGTTTCGTTGTTACAATTTTTACAAAAATAGTAAAATCTCTAGTTCTAATGAATGAAATTGAATTCTGTAAATTAATGTAAAAAGGACAAGAACTAGAGAAAATTCAGTAAAAGTTACAGCTCTCTGGGGGCATTCTAAAAAATAGAAAAAAAATGTACATGTGTCAAAACCATTGTTGTTACGAAAATATAAATTTCGTTAATAAAATTGTTTTCGTTGTTACGAAACCCATTGTGCAACGGGCCACAGGCGGGTTATGAAAACCAGTTTTATTAAAACATGATAACTGTATTGTTTTTGCCTGAATAAAGATTGAATATAAAAAAGATAGATAAACAAATAATACTTTTAGTTGCCATGTTAGACCTAAAATTTGAGAAGATCATTAAAACATCACTCAAGCACAAACTAAAGATGAATTTTTGTTTATATTCACAATAATTTATATGATTTAGATTAGGTCTTATAATCTGCATGTAAATTAGAAAATCCTTTCCACTCACATGAATACATTCTAGTGTCTTACTATAATGGGCAAGACTTTTAGTTTCTGGTACATTTTCTAAGTGTTACAATTTGAATACATTTTGCTTGGGCCTGATATAAAATCTTCCTCAGATACTTTCCTTTTTTACCATACAAGCTTTAAGAAAAGACAATGGTATGAGTGGTATTTTGCCAATGTGGTGCTCATCTACTTCTATTCATAACAGCACCAATTTCACAAAAATGTCAAACTAGTTTACAGTGCTCTAATTCAATGATTGAGTGTGTGGATTTAGGTGCTGCCATGGCCACCTTTCCACCTAGTTGCTATGGAGCCCTTACTTTGCTTATTTATACCTGGGCAGGCATCCACACAAACAAAACCTGGTTGTTGTTACGAGTTTCATTCAATACAACTTTATCATTGTTATTAATGCCTCTTGCTCAGTATCACCAAAAACATTGAACATTGGGCATTCTCTTGTACAACTGACCAAGGTATCATCTGCAATGGCGGAGAAGTGTACCAGCAGGGAAGATCCCCAATATCTGCAGTACTTGGAGGACCAAATTCTCAAGTCAACTGAAGCCAGGGCTCAAGATTCCAAGCTAATTCAGTCATTAGTCTCACGTATTGAGCTGCTGGAGTTATCTTCACAAGAGGCTCCAGTTGCAGGTGAAGGTAAGGAGATCTTACAGGAGTCCGTTCACTCTACTGGTGCCATGCCTCCCAAGATACAATCTGGCATGAAAAGCATGGAAGCCAAATTCCAATATATATAATGTATATCAAGGACACCATAATAAAAACTTTAGATGTTGATATAAATCATATCAATTCATGACAGCATGCAAAATATATATTATATATGAGGAGGCACACATGTTATGAATTATATAGATAAGGTGTATCAAATACTAATGACAATTTTCCTTTTTTTAAAGATAAATTGAGGGCTGACTGATCTTTCCCACTAAGTAAATTATTTTGACATACACATTTATTTTCAAGTTTTTGAATTTTATGTTAAGTTAATTTTCCATGGTCATGACATCAAAGTAAAAGAGAAAGGATATTACTTTGTTACTTGATGAGGAAAAGCTTTCATAAACATGCATCGAAGAAGAATTGTATATGCTCAACCTAGCCCAACCACAGCCCCAACCACAGCCCCAGCCCCCATCCTCAGCCACTGGCCTAAGCCACTGCCCCAAGCCACAGCCACAGTCATAGCCCCCAGTCCAATATAAGAACCTCAGGTCATTCTTGGGTGGCTCTACCACCCATGTGGATTCAGCTTCACTCTTGGTTTGTGATGATTTGTCCCAAGCCCCCCTTGATGCCTGTGTACCTGTATCTCATTAATAATGAAATGTACACTTCAATATAATTGTATTTTTTAAATTGTACATAGTTTCTGAAAAGCCACAACCATGGAAGCAGCTCCTACAGCAGTACACCCAGGAATCCACCCTGCATGGAATACGGTTTCTTGCTGTGGAAACTCACTTCCTCCGCAGGTAGGTTAATTTAATCATCCCATAACATTTTACTTCATAAAATGTTTAAAAGTTTGCTACAAGAAATCTTGAACATTTCAAAGTATTGGAATGTGGTACTGTGCTCTTATGATATAATGTAGACATTTTCGTAGAAAATTCCCTGAATTAGACTGTCTACAAATAGATTTAACATTTCAACACCCTATTTTTTATGGTTGATAAGTATTTATTGTTCAAAATATATATTAAAGTAAAAAGGAAATTAATGATTAGTTTTTTCTACATACTACTTTTCATTAGTAGAGTTTAGAGCTTTCATTACTGTTTTATATGCACATTGCACAGACATTTGTTATACTATGAGAGCTTTTTATGTTCTGTTGGTTACTATTCAAATAATAGGCAAGTTTCTTTCACTGGTTTCTTTTATCAGAAGAACTGAATTGGCGTAAAAATCTAGTATCTGAAACCCTTACCCATGGATCTAAAGTATGTCCAGAAAACGTTCACGAAACTTCATAGATGTTGATGGATCTTCTTGGCCCTTGAAAAATCATTTATAAAGTGACTTTGTTATATCTATTGGAAGAATATCATAATGTAATGACACAATTTTGAAATAGAAGAACTAGAAAAAAATGGTGAACAAACAAAGATAGAATATTTGTGACCACAAATCATTCACAAACCCAGATTTTAGAATTGCGATAATAGTGATATGGAATAATAGTCTAATAATCATGAAGGTGTTAAGTCACCACCCAAAGAGTGCGAAAGCAAAGGTCCTGTTCCCTCAAATGGCAATTGTGTAGTTGGGGGTTCTCTCTTACAACACAGGACTCCTGAGTAAGGCTCACCTGACTGGCTCACTTTGGTGCTGCAGACTGACTCATGGGGAGTTTCACACCAGTAATATCACAAATGTGTTTCTCACATTTTCTCACATCTTTTTACAGTCATTACTCTAAACCACACATAATTAGTAACTAAGACTTTAAACACTACGATTGTCAGTCTGAGATGTCACCATCTTATAGTGAAATATCTTAGACAAGTGTGAAACACCACCTAACTGAAATCAAAAGTACCGTTATTAACTTTGCAACAATTAATCTCCTCTTGTAGGGTTGCATGGTTATTGGCCATGTTAGTGACTGTTGCCACACTGGTTTTCATCGTCTCTACAAATCTGATCAAGCTCCGAGAATACCGTAAGGTAATCAACTTGGAGGTCACCTATGAGGACCAGCTGCCCTTCCCTGCTGTCACCCTCTGCAACCAGAACCAATTCAAGTAAAGTACAACCCTTAATCACAAAATTTCACATGGACATTTGCTTTTTCAGGTATTTGCTCAAATTTTGTTTCAAGCATCTTATCACTCAAATGTTAGATTAAAAGGTGTAATTTCTTTAACTTTTTTTCAAGGCAAATTGATGACCTCACTTTAAAGAATTTCTTTGTGTAGATTCATTGTGTTTGAAATGGTGTTTCTTCCTGTCAACAAAAACAAAATTCCAAATATCATCTGGCAGTGGCATAACTAGTCCATAGCAGTAACATTATTAACATTATTAAAATAAAATCTTTAATGGGAAAACTCACATTTATATACAGTAAGGTATTTTGCTTGAAAAATTTGTCTAGCATATTTGATTTTGGATTACAATTATTTTGTTCAATTGTACATAGCTGACCCTCTCATCTTTTCCCAACCAATGACAACAAATGTTTCTAGTCTGTTATACAGTTTTCCATTGTTATGTGGAAATCTGTTTGAAAACTACTTTTGTTGGCCTCTGAGTACCAGCCATAGGTTATTAGTGTACACGCCGGGAAATTTCTTTGTCGCTGGTTCCTGGTAAGGGACACAATAGTCTTTGGCTGATACCCAGTGGCCCAGAAAAGTTGTCCTCCTAACTAATCAATTGGAACTGAAGCTAGCCTTAACTAATTATATGTTGTCCTCCTTACTAATCGATTGGAACTGAAGCTAGCCTTAACTAATTATATCTACCCTGATTTTGATTTTTTGTTTTATTGTGAAAATGTGAAAATGTGAAAAAGGTCCCATTTATTTGGAAGACTTCTTATATTAATATGACCAATGTACAAACCCCTTCCATGCACTACATCTACTAGGTTATAAATTCATATATAAAAATCAGTCTTAAAACAAACAAGAATATATGCATCAAGCTTTTAATAATTTAAAAAGATCAAGTATAAGATCCTGGACTCAGCTCATCTTGCCCCCGACTGTTGTCGGAGCATCTACTAACTAGTAAACACTGAAATGCGACAAAACGTGCTCCGTATTTATATAACCAAGACAGTACTACTTATTTGTTTTTACAAAATTTAAAGGGAGCTGAAACCAATATAATTGACAAAATTTTCAAAACTGAGATAAGTATAGAAATATGTTAGATGAGTCAAGTTAAGATCAGTGGTAAAGTATTAGCTGTGAAAACTAGCTCAAACTGAAGTAGAATGCCACAAGAGATGGTAATATTTGCATTTGTTTGTAAACAAACCCTATTTTTGAGGATCCACATTAATTGATTTGAGCAAGAAAAACGTGTTTTAATCACTTTGTACGATATTTCATGATTTAGATTTTAACATAGACCAGGAATAGGCTCAAGGAATGGATTTCCATGATTAATTGAGTTTGGAAAATTTCATTGAATTTATTGGTTTTGGCTCCCTTTAAATAACCAATTAATGACCTATCAAGAGACTGTTATAGTAATAACTGATTTCATGGTTTACCATATCAATCAAGCACATGATATATAGTCTTCAGTCAGAGGCTGACTCTCACTAGGTCAATACTATTATTATTGGTCAGTTATATACACTTAGCTCGTCTCGCTTCGCCGCTTTGAACAGAAACAAGCAGTTGATATGTTGGTATATATATACCCCTCTATTTATATCATAGCAGCTGATTCACGCTCGCACTAGGTCAGATATATTTACATACATAGGCCAATAGTATCATACCAATTTGAATAGAAACAAACGCTAGGAATTCCCACATATACATACAATAGTTCGTTTTTATACAGTTTGATGATTTGTCTAACCATGAAGTGCGTCCCTGTATTCACAGAGTATTGATCCCAGAATGTTTTTTCTATATATTTCGCCTGGGAGAGATATTCCACAGGCAAAGTCCTTATCCCTGGTCACCTTGTAAAGGTAACCTTTCCTCTGCAGCAACTTTTCCCTCAGACTGTCATTTTGATAGAATTTAAGAGCCACTATTGTTTTCATAATTTTTATTTTGGCTTCATGCCACCCTGGTTTTGATTTAATACCCTTGATCAGTGCCTTTGCATCATATCCACTCTCAGTCTCTAGATATCCTTTTCTAAGGCCTGCCTATCATGATATCTCACACACTCAGCTGAATAGAAGTGTTCTGCTGATTTGTAAGTGATGCCATTGTCCTTGATCGAGCACAGATATATATTACATAGATTGGAGTGGCTGGACTGGAATGCAACACCGTCTTCTACTTCAACTGTCTTGATCTGTTCCATATTAAGACCATGGGGCAGACTATGAATCTCTTGATATGCATACCTTATCTCGCCTATAACTAACAATTTGCCTCTGGTTTTAGCATTGATACCTTTTTCCTTATACTATATATATATATATACTTCTCAAGTCTGCTTGTTGGGGGAGTTCCTTAGGAGTGAGGGAGTCTTATAATCTTACTCCTTTGCCAAGAATCGATTTTTCCCAAATTTTCAATGCTCTTAAAAATGTTCCCTTAAATATTTCTATTGGAGAATTGAACCTTGATCAATCTAGGTCTTGAACTTGGGCATCCTCTTCTCAAGATCTTATGCCATCTTATCCATTCTCTTTCTGAGTGTCTATAATTCTGCTTTGTTGTTTTGAATATCAGAAGTCAATTTCCCCAACGGCTCTTCATTTTCTAAAATTAATTTTTCGACAGAAAACTGTGTCAATTTGAGTTTTGGCAGATGTTTTTTGGATTTGCAGGATTTTCACTAATAACTCATGGTCCGGCGCATTCTCAAGGTCTGCCACTATTCCTGTATCATTACCATTGTGATCCGAGTCAGAGTCTTGGTCTGTTCTCATTGGCACATTGTTTACATTACTGTCCATCCTTGAACTTAACCCAACCCTCCGTGTTGACTTGGGTGGCATATTATTGCTATATCTTGTAAATATTGCGAAAAATCACGTAAATACAGTCTTTTCCATGTCCAATCCCACATATATACAGTCACAATTGGTTCAAAAGGCAGACATTCAATTTGTATGCTTGTACTGCCAATATAAACCGGTATATGTGAGGAGCGTGTGGAGCCAGTCGCAGTCAACGTCTACTCAGTTTAATTTCGGACCATGCCACTTGATCATCCCAATGTTAAAAAGGTGACCTGTTTGGGACTAACTTTCTTGGTTTTAGTGAAAATGAAATAGTGCTCTTCCCTTGAATGTCATCTGTGTAGTGAAAGGCTCCCCACTCTTCAATACTGCACTCTGCCTAGTGGCTCACCTGATTGGTCAGTCATGGTCATGTGTGTTCATCAATATTGAATATCTAGCCCAACCACTTTTGGGGTTGGTTTGGGGTGTTGGGGCATGAGACAAGGAGGTTATTAAGTTAAAATTTGGGGTGGCAGGGGCTAGGCTATCCACTTTCTCTAGTGTAGCAGTGGCAGGGGCCACTCTGCTATTCATGATGCATGTCTGGAAATCTTAGATTAGTTCTTTCTTGGTCTTTATTGCTGAGGCTAAGATCACTGTCCATAGTTAAACAGGTTAGTCGATACTAACTAACCATAGGGGCCTTCCATTAAGTATGTACGCATCAAGGGGGGGAGGGGGGGTCTGAGATTTTTGAAAATTTGCGTACATTTTAGTACATAACCTATGCGTATTTTTGCCCAAGGGGGGGTGGGGGGGTCTGAGATTTTTGAAAATGTGCGTACGTACTAAATGGAAGGCCCCATACTTAGCCATAGGTTAGTCATATATGACTAACCATGGCTAAGTTCTGTTACCTGGTTTTACAGACAGTAACAATTAAGGTTAGAATATCTGTATCCTGACGACTCTGTCTTCATGGTATTTTTCGCTAAAAGAAAGTTACCACGACTAAGGTGCAACTTTACAAACTAAGCCATGCGAAGCCATTCTAAATACTTTTCTTTAGAGATGAACTCTCCTGAAATTTATAGTTTACAGTTTACATTGTGAAGTTGTACATTGTACATCATTACCCTCAAAAAGATGAAAACCAATGGTTAAACAATTTTCAATTACTAAATTTTACTAAACACAAAATGTCATCAATAACAGAGATCTAGATTTGGTTATGAAATATATTACAAAATATTATACATACATCAGATCTTCAGAACTCTTCAACCTTGGAATGTTGGACGTGCTGGTGGAACACTTTGATTCCTCAACAGGTAAGTGGCTATTTAGTTTACTAGGAATGTATAATGTTGATATTGGTTACCATAATAAAGTGAATGAAATTGTATGTTATTCAATATCTTATTCATTTTGCATAGTTATTGATTAAATCAATTGTAATAACCAGCAAAGCATGATAGATAGAATATTTGCCTATTTACAATAGTATCTTCTAATTAGCAACATCTGATAAAAAAAAACAGTTCTTGTCTTTTACAAATTTTTGATAAGTATGTCTGCTCTAGTCACACACACAATAAACTTTTACAAAATTTGCAGATAACAAATCAGGATGTAAAGAGACCTTTACGTATGATCCTAACTTCTGCCCAAGTATTGGTGACATGAAGAAATCCTGGCCTGACCATACCCATGCCTACAACACTGTCACTTTAAATGTAAGTTAAGATTTTATCAAAATTATTGTTAATGAGCAGATAACCTTACTTTGGAGCATTTCTGATGCATAATAAATCCACAGTGTGGAGTTGGCAAACCATTTAAGTGCAGGGAAGGATGACAGCAGTCGGTGATTGGCATCAAATCTCATCATGGATTGGTGTTCCCATTAGTGCTCTAAATGAAGTCAATAGGCTGCATGCAATACTGATACCTGAGCTATTATCATAATGATCTGACAGGAAGCTCTCCTGGCATATGAGAACACGCAGATATTAAGTGAGAGTGGCACTACCACTAGAATACTGCTGCTCAAAACTGAGACAGTAATGCAGTCCTATGAAACATCAGCTGCCATTGTAAAAATCCACCCCCCCATCAACATAGAGTACAATATGCATCTAGAAATTCATCATTGATCTAGTAGTGCCAACTGCTGCTACTTGATTTCTTTCTACAGCATAGACTATACTTTTGACTTCCTATGATGTCTTGAGCTATGCGAAATCCACTTCCCCCTTCCCTTTCTGTTCTCTATGCAATGTCAACTGCCATTGCCTATAGCATATCTACAAACACATTACCCACCAAGCGGAATACCCCTATATGGAAGATCATGTGAAATGGTATGGTTTGATAAATAAAAAAGAAGTTAGTGTATAAGGGTCAACGTCAAAATTCAGGGGCTGTGAACCTGAGATGTTGCAGCAGGCTGCAGCAGAATGTTAGTTATAACCTATGTGCCACAGAGTGGCTGCAGCATTCTGAAACCCATTACTATCCCATTGAAGGTGCCAGACACCACCCTTTATCAATATTTTATTGGGGAGAAAAATTTAATGGAACTTTCTTTCATATTTGTATATTTAACTAATTAATTAATGAGATAATGGGGTCATTTAGGGTCATTGAGATAGTGTCACCACCCCTGTCCTATCAGGTTGCACTCCAATGGCAGCAGGTTGAGACCTAAGTATCCCAGATTGGTGGCAACATAATGTTGAGTCACTGACTATTGTCTGGGACCTGCTGCAGTCAATATTGATGTCTCCCCTAGGTGATGAGTTCTATAGGGGTTTACCATAGAGATGCAAAAGATTGGATCGTATTGTACTGTCATTATATATATTGAACGCTAGTTGTTTGTATGCTGTTAATTAATGATTGGGGAACTGTTCTTATAATGTTCGGTCGGATTGTCTTAATCAACTTCCTCTATAGATGCTAGTCAAGTAGTAGGTAAATTCACGAGATGGGCGTTCAGATCCACAACGCGAACAACGCTTGGCTGAAAGTCAGGTTCATTCGTGGATAACTTGAATGCATACAATTTGCCAGTGCGATGATAGTTTAAGAGTCCTAGGTTCACAATTCCAGTTGATTGAGAACAAGTTTCCTCCTGAAAGTCCGCCTGATCTCACACACAAACGCAACACAGTAGTTCTTCCAACAGTCACTAGATGTCCTTCTACGTATAGCTATTCAAACCACTTGAATCCTTAAGACTCGTATTGTCCAAATGGTATCTAGTAGTGTTCTCCGCCTTAACCATAGGCTCTACCCTATATATATATATATATATATATATATATATATATCAGTCTGGTTAATTGATTTTACCCGGGCATTGGTACTCGCTGGGAGATGCACCCTGTCTGCTATTGCTCAAAAGGTATATTTACACCTACCAGGAGTCCATGCTTTATTTACACTATATGGTGTGGTAATTCATATAATTTTGAATACTTTATGATATTCCCTCTATAAGACTGGTGACGTTTCTTCATTCTATTCCTATACAATTGATTATATGCGCAACATGTTTTACTCACTACCTTTGTGCAATATATTGTTTCACATTAAGATCCAATACATTATCCTACTAATTAAATCATTCTGGTAGGAAAAAGGTATAACACTAACTATTCCTATACAATTGATTATATATGCGCAACATGTTTTACTCACTACCTTTGTGCAATATATTGTTTCACATTAAGATCCAATACATTATCCTACTAATTAAATCATTCTGGTAGGAAAAAGGTATAACACTAACTGCTCTGGCAAAAATACCTCATCAGTTTCCTTTTCATTATCACTATCCAAATCGTAGTATCGTTAAATCCACAGGCCTAACATAAGTCACAGCTTCAATAAGGGTCACTGTCATTAATGATACCTAATGAGGCTTCAACTTTGGGATTGCAATCTAACTTAGAGCTTCCTTTACCCTTTTCATTTGTATGAATAACTTCAGTCCTTAATTGGCTCTTTATCAGATATTCTACATGTACTTCTTATAAATAACGAGTAAGTAAACTCTAACTAAATGGAGTGTCAAAGATTAGCCAATGACTGTTGTGTGCCCTTAATTGGAATAATCAAACTATTCTGAATTTTGATAATGTATGGAATGTGTGATCTTGTTGCAGGTTTGTCAGAAATTGTGCACAGATGTGGAACCTTCATTCTGCACCTCCTTCTTGTATGACCGCTCAAAAAAGGACTGCCTCCTCCTTCCCTTCAGCCATAACGTCTCACGAGTCACTTCAGATCCTGACTGCTGGGAGTCTCCTTCTGAGTTCTATGTCAGGAATAGATGTTTGGGTAAAGGTAAGCACACCAGACGAGTGTGTTTGGACTTGGAGAGGGTTGCTAACCTTTACACTATGAAGCCACATAGTTGATAAATAATGGTGTCATGACCTAATTTGCTGTTTCCCACAGGTCCTTTAAAAAGCTGTTTAACAAATCAGCAACCAAATAAATTGGCTTGTAACAGTCTATTTCACTGGTTCTTGGTATGGCCTGAAGTGAGTTCAGTGTGTATCCCAGTAAACACACTTATGTTGACTCAATGTTGAATCAATGTTTGCTATCAATATTGAATCAGCAACCAAATAAATTGGCTTGTAACAGTCTATTTCACTGGTTCTTGGTATGGCCTGAAGTGAGTTCAGTGTGTATCCCAGTAAACACACTTATGTTGACTCAATGTTGAATCAATGTTTGCTATCAATATTGAATCAATGTTTTATATTGGTTGATATTGGAAGTTTTTTCAACTATGAAAAGCTAATGTTGATTCAATATCAACTTTCAATGTTGATACAATGTTGAAATCTGACATTGAATAAACATTGTTGATAAAATTTGTTTTAAATATTAAAGAGTAAATACTAAATCGTCTTTAGGATTTGAAAAAAAAAATTATTTGCTGTGCTTGAGACTTCCCTTCTATAAATAAAGGGAAAAGTGATGTGGAAAAAATAAATGGAAAAGATATGGTTCATAATATCTATAAAAACAACTCTGTCCCTCAACTGATTTATTTTCTAAATCATAATATTAAACCTTTCTTGGTCATATATCAAGGTTAAGGCCATCTGTTAGTATTTCCCCAACCAAGTCCACCTTTGTATGGATAGGTAGCATTAATGTCAGGTGGCCTGACTATGCATGGGGAGAGATACACAAGATGTCCAGTGGTTCAAACCTGTATGTTATTGCTTTTCGACGAAAAAGGTGTTTTTTACATGTCACGCTTCAAAAATTGCAAAATAAGAAAAAGTGTATAAATACTTTTCATGTGATAGAATTTGTAATGGTAAACTTAGTCTGAGAACAGTTGTTTCTGAATTATTTAGACAATCATGACTTTGGCTCCTTTTCATATTGAAATACTCAACATTGTGACAAAGTTGGCAGACAGTGGCCCCTGGTGGTGGATTGATGTACAATTAAAAACCTGATATTGTTTCAACATTGATGTCTCAATTGTTAATCAATGTAAAAAAGGATTGATTTAGGTTTGATTATCAAATATCTAGGCAATGTTAGCATAAAGGCACTGGATCAATATTAGATCCTTCAATATTGATAACTCAACATTGAATCAACATCAGTTGCCTCTATTGAATCAATATTGGGAAATCAACATTTGATCAGCATTTAGATATAATTGATTGTGGGTTCAATCCAATTTCAATATTGATTCAACACTGGGTGTTTACTGGGAACATGCAAATGCGAAAGTACATCATTTTAGAAATTGTAGGGTAACAAAAATCATTGCTATCCTAGATCTGATATGCATTGCTGCTTCATTGCAGTTTATTAAACAGAATGATAAAATCTTTTAAATTGTTGCAAAAAGAGCAAAAACAATGGTACTCTGTCACAATCACAATCACAAGAACCCAAACAAAACGTTTAGATTTGCATTCAGAGTTTAAAGGCTAGATGGTGAGAAAAGTCTAGTGATGATGCTTTCCTGAGAAAAGCTCTACATATATATGGAGGATATATAGAGGATATATACTTTTACAAATCAAGTATAAGATATATGTTTCTTGTTTGACAGGTGATGAGTTGATAACTTGTGACTTTGAAACTGCAACAACTTCCAATAACCTTGGATGTAGCCTCAGCATAGGACATGACACAGAACAGGTTTGGGTGGTCATGGCAGCTGGGGACGTCAGTGGCTTCAATGGGAAAGACCACACCTTAGGATCATGTAAGAAGTCTTAAGGGTTATTTAAAGTCCTTAACACATATACTAACCTGATTCAACAGTTTAGTCAAGTTGGTAGCGTTTGACAATTAAGATAAGACACCCCTGACAATCCAGTCATACACAGAAGGTCTATGACTGTCTGGACAGTATATCTGTCCAGAGCTTTCTATAATAAATTTTGATTTGTGTCATTGCCGGAGGTATACAGACACCTGAAATTTTTGACAATGTGTTCAGTACATGAGGCATGTGCTTAATCTTGATATTGCACCAGTGACAGTGTGATATTGCATTGGATACTAGAGTCCAGTTTCTGATTATAATTTGTGCAAGTAGATTCCCCCTTTGATAGAAAATGTATCTTTTTAATGTACAAAATGCTGCATCAATAAACTGAGTTCAATGTTTTTTTTAGTAAATGGCCATGTACTCACATTAGGCATAACCGATAGAACAGCAGGCTTCACACATCAACTACACATCCCACACCGTAAATATGCCAATATGTGTATGGAGTTCTACTTTCAAAGGGTGTACAGCCAGCCTGATCGTAACATATGGTTAAGGGTTGAGAGGAACACTGATGGCCTTACGTCTCAGGTAAGGCATACTTACATTGTTCTATAGACCTTAATTTTCTTTTTTCTATTTATTGTTGTACTGAAATTTGTTGAATGAAATTGGTTAAACTATGAGACATGTCTACATTGTGTCATATAAAGCATTGTGTTATACTACAAATAAATAAGAAAATGCAAACTGCACTTAACAACAGTGTCAAAGTGACCTACTTTTAGTACTTTTAAAAGGCAAAGATTTGGTAACAAACACCCCATACACCTAGACTCTTTCTCTTTAAGAAGAGGAGGAAGGTTTCCCCTCACCCTCTTGAAGCAGACCTTTCACTCCCTATTATACTTATGCTTGGTTCATTTGGTGAGGGATTTTGCTTCAAGAAGAAGAGGACATACATGCACCCCCTGGTGGTTTACATCAATACTAAACCTCTATGCTTCAAGAAGAAAACCTCACCTTATAAGCCTCATGTGAGATATAACAGGGAGAATCTTTGCTCTTAAAGAGGAAGAGGCTATACCTTCCTCCTCTTCTTAAAGAGAAAGAGTCTAGGTGTATGGGGTGTAACAAACACAACATTTTAGCTCTCTTAATGAATCTCATACTGGCCACCTAGTTGTTGGTGAGGCTGGTAGCAAGAAACAATGAAACTTCTAGGAACTCTGGGTGACAGTTCCCACTCTTGGTGATACTTGATGAATGCATTTTTATTCCATCTCTGCTAATTCATATAGATATATATATATAATAAATATCATTGTATTTAGGGAATTTTCATATTATGACCAATGTTGTTACAAACTGATACATGTTGATATTGCCAATTCAACATCTTTAATGAATAATCAATGTCTAAACAATGCTCAAGTTTGGCATTGGTAGCATTTAACTTCTTTATTAAAATTTGCTTTGCAAAAATTTGAAAAGAAAGGATTTTCATAAGGATAGAGTTACTACTCATTCAGAAGATGAGGATGTTTGACTAGAGCATGCAGACATATACAAGGGATTGCCTTAGACCAGCCATGCTAATAGGTTTAACAAGCTGATTTGGCTAGGTATACAACTAGACATACCAGTGCAGTAAGGAAAATGACAACTGAGTTGACATTAGCTGATTGGTTGTCTCATTTGATATTCATTGGCATATTATATGTAAAGAATTATCTATGATTCAAACTGTATTCATGTTTATCTTGATTGACACTTGCTCATTGATATCCAACACAGGCAGCAATCAATAATCATACAACAAATATTTTACACAACTGAGTTGACATTAGCTGATTGGTTGTCTCATTTGATATTCATTGGCATATTATATATAAAGAATTGTCTATGATTCAAGCTGTATTCATGTTTATCTTGATTGACACTTGCTCATTGATATCCAACACAGGCAACAATCAATAATCATACAACAAATATTTTACACAACAGTTGTAGGCCCATTCAATAAAGTAGCAATATCTTTGAGACTAATAGGAGGATTTAAATATATAGAGATAAACAGAAACGACCTGTCTCAATGCACTACCACAACTCAAAGTGTCAACAACACTGGAATGTAACCAACAATAACCTGCAGACTCCTAGCAACCCAAGGATGATGTGACATCACAAGCAGAATGCTTGACCTGATTGGCTGAGAGATGGTGGGGTGACAGGAAACTATCACAAAGACAATGAATTGCCTAGTAACCCATCCACAATGGAGATTTAGTTTCCATTTATAGATCATATAGTTGGTATATTGTAGTTTCATCAATAAAGACTCTTCAGGTGCGAATTTATATCAGAATGATTCTACAGGATAAGATGGAAATCATTCTGAGTGTAAAGTTTTGATTAAAGATTTAATTTTTATAAAACTTTACGACTGCTTACAAAAATTTTAATCTTTGTTTATATGAGGCAGGTCCCTTCAAACAGAAAACTTTCCATTTGATTAAGGCCCTTTAGTCTGGGTTTAATCCCAAGTGTACATGTGAGCAGGGTGGTGGTTCAAATGTGGTAGGACTATGTCCAGACATTCGGAAAGAATGAAAAATGCACCGGTTGACTGGGTTGTCAGGGGTAAATAAGAAAATTTGAGAACAGAATGAAGACAACTGAGTTGCCCATGGATTAATCCATTAGGTTCAGACCTTTCAGTACGATGGTTGATAAACGTTGCATCCACTGTCTTTCTTCACGGTCCCTCTCTGATTGGGCCATCAGTTAAAGAGGGTACTGATTTACTGAGGTAATCTTTATTTAATAGTTGTCCCTGTTTAGATTCTGTTTTCTTTCTAAAAAAAATTTTATTCAAATATATTCAGGATATCCTATGTGAATGAAAACTCTCAAAAATAAATGTGTGTAAGGTATTCCCTTCAGGACATGTCTAGGATGTTCTGAAGAAAATAATAAGTAGTTATGACTATCAGTTGGTTTACAATAGAGTGTTGTGATTAGTCTGTTACTATGGTCTTTCTTGATGGTTAAGTCCATGAAATTTACCTCTAGTAATGAAGTTTCTAGAGTGAATTTGATTGACTCATGGCTCTCATTTAAATATTTTATGACTTTATCTAGTTTTTCTTGTTCGAAAGTACAAATAAAGAAGTTGTCATCAATAAATCTTTTCCAGATAAGTGGTTGTAATTTATACGTATATAAAAACTGGTTTTCAAATTCACCCATTTGCAAATGATGGTGCCATAGCCATCCCCCCTATTTGCAAATAGTGTTTGTTGTCAAATTCAAAATTATTCGACTTAAGCACTGTACTCAGTAGTGTGCAAATGGAGTGGTTAGTGGGGTTTAGTGATGGATCCCTCTCCTTTGAACTGGCTACTATCTTGCGCATAGGCCGGAAGTTTAGGGACAATTGGTCGTATAAAGTGATCCACTAATTGAGAAATTCTCTCCATAGAGCTATCATTAGCTGAGACTATTGGTCTGCCCGAAGGACGTATTACATTTTTATGCATTTTTGGAAGTAAATAGAATTTGGAAGTTCATGGTTTGTCCAGAATAAGATAATCAGCCATTTTTCAGAGATTTCCTTAGCGTTTTTCATATCTAAACTTTTTTACCAGATTATTATGTTCAGAAGTGAGGTTCCGATCCACTAATTTATAGAATTTTGTATTGGACAACTGTCTAAGGCCTTCCTTGATATAGTCGCGCTTGTTCCAATTGACAACTGCAGATCCTTTATCAGCTTTCTTAATGACAATAGATGAATCATTCTTAAGTGCTAATTTTGCATTGAACTCAGCTTGGGTGATATTGCATTTTCCCCAGTTCATAAGTTTGTTGTGGTTCAATAAATCGGCCTCGCTAAGGAGAGCCATATGTTCAACAATCGGTGGGGCTGGGGGTTCCATTTAGATGGATTTCTGAATTTTGAATCTGCAAAAGGCACTACCCAGCAAACACACAACGTAAATACAATGTTGCAATTTAGTTGTAAATTGGTTGTGTTATAATATTACATACCAATAATGTGGCCACAACGTCAGGGCACAACATTACAAAACTACGGTCTTACAACGTCATTTTCACAACGTGATAACTATACATTCACAAGTTGTCACAACATTGTAACATAAGTACAACATATAGGTGGCACCACTGTTTAAAAATGGCCAAATTTCCAAAACATTTTTTTATTCAAACCATTTAAGACAAGAATTTGATATTCATTTTAAAATTTAATGCAAAAAATACAATGTCCTGTATCAAAAGCTATTGTTTATGTTCAAAATGTTTTAAAATTCTGGTGTTAAGAAAGACATTTAGATGAAAGCTCATGTTAAACACCTTTTTTGTTGTTGGTGTATATGGTACAGGCCATTCAGCATTGAGAGTCTTAAATTGCAAATGCAACAGGTTATTAACCTGACATGATCTAAAATATGATCATTATGTTGGTTTTTAGATGCAACATGCAACCTGAAATCAAAGCTGCAGGATCACTGATAAAAATCTATATTTTCATAGATATTAAAATAGAAAATATTTTTTTATTATAGTTTAGGGAAAACACAAAACATATTATGACACCTTTAGGGAAGAGGAATTTATCTGTACAAATGTATTGTCTGATTTGAATCATATTCTATGAAAAAAATTAATGTTGTACAAAAACTTACCTTTTGGTTGTAAAAAGGTTGTGAAATGGTTATATTTCAACGCTATAAAATTATGTACCCACAACCGTTTCTGGGAGTCCACAAATCTATGTTGTAACTACGTAGATTTGCAAAAGGTAACGTTGTAGCAACGTTGTAGCAACGTTGTAGCAATGTGAAATTACTGTTCACGTCTGAGGACACATTCCGATATCTCCCTTTCGAAATCTGAGAAGTCCTGATAGTTGCATTGGCCTCTCCTAAATGGGGGACAAATCTGTTGTTGATACGGGGTGTCTCGAGCTGGCGAGCCTCATCCTCGGCCTCGGGGCTGAGGGTTCGAGGCCCAGGTCTATGCAAAAACCTGGTTGTTTGGCTGTTGGACATTGTTCAGAGGACTGATCTGATTTATATTTCCCCTGCCTCTTGGATCTGCTGGCCCTGTCATAGGGCGGGTCAGCTGAGTCGTGGTGACACTTATTCCATTCTGAACCCGGGGCTGTTGTAGTCCCTGGGCACTGGGGTCTGAGTGTTTTGGGTGGCATTCGGAATGTGATTTGGAATTAAGTTCTGTGGGATCCCCTGCCACAGGACCCATTCCGGGTTCTGCTTCAGGGCTTGCGAAACCTGATTAAGTTTTGAGTTGAGGGTAGTTGTGCTGCGTTTGACCAACCTCCGAACTAGTTCGGTGGCCATATCTACCAAGTAGTGGTGGCCCTGAACACTTTGTTGCTACGCATACAGGCATTTTAGACCCTCCAGGTTAGTATCCAATGTAGTAGGAGGCAAAATTCAGAAATCTGTCTATATGGAACCCCCTAGTCCCACCGATTGTAGAGCATATGGCAGAGGAACATATGGCAGGTGGAAGAGAATCAGCAGACCAGTCAGGGAATCTTCTTATATGGGAGCAATATCTAATGTAAGAGGCCCTGACTCCACAATTACGTTCACGTTGTAAGGTCGCACGGTTTGCACGCCAGGTTTCAATTGCATCTGCGAGTACATCTGCGGAATAAGCCTGACGGAACATTGCTCCAACCTGATCATTATTCGCCAGATTGTTGTGACTAACATACTCCGGAGCACCAGCAGCACTAGATGCTGCAGATGGGGGGGTGGAGTTGGCAGTGGTCATGGAGGTGGAAGCTCCTCCCAGTGGGTTAGGTTTAATGCCAACTCTGCCGGGGGGTGATAGTGGAGTGGGATGGTAGGTGGCCTCAGCTAGTTGTTGATCCACATCCATGTGAGTGTCAGAGTCTTAGTTGGGTGCCCTGAAAATAAACAAGGTGTTTGAATGACAGAGTGGCAAAGTAAAAATTTGGAGACTACCTTTGTTCAGCGTCCGGTCAGAAGCAGGCACCCAATCTGCTGCAGGAGCAGAATCAGTCGATCTCAGGTTTGAGTTAGTACTAGTGGTTGTTGTATCTTTACTTTTGCCCTTATTTAACTCTTTCTCTAAGGTCAGGCATAAGGTCGAGACAAAGGCTGAGATTATCAGATTTAGACGTGTCTCAGTGTGAGTCTCTTCGCCACTCTTTTCAAGAGAGTGAGTGCTCAGGGTGTCAAACAAATGTTCAGGGACTACCTTAGAAATGCAGTCATTATAATTTTCATGTAGGCTTGGAAAATTTACCTTGTTAAGACTGCAATCTTCCAGCTGTAGGCCGGTAGAAGTCAAAGTGCCATCATCATAATTAGTGTGTTGGGTCACAAAGGGATGAAAGGGTGGGGGGTTACTCAAATGGTCAGTTTACTGTGAAGTGCCGGGGCGAGGATTAATGTCATCAAAATATCCCGAGTTGGGCCCCCTACCATTAAAGTCCAGTGTAGTGGTATCACTGTAAGGTTGTGTACCTGTGTCATTTGTGTTCAGAGGGTTACGAGCTCAACCATCATCCTGCCACTTTTTGGTCAGGGTGAATGTGAGGTCAGGTCCCTGCCAGAAGGCCGCGGACTCCTCATGACTTAAATTTGGAATCATAACACTGGAATTCTGAGATTCCAACAACTTACTGTGATCATAAGGGGAATTAGTATCTTGACTTGCTTCCTGCAAGGTTACATCTGAATCCCTTGGTCTAAATACATTAGAACTTTCATCAGAAATACTTCTGGTGTCTACTCGTGTCTGTTTATTTGCCAGGCGTGAGGATTGGGCTGGTTTTGGGGAATCCCCCGTTGAGTTAGGGTTACCCCCGCTGACGTCGATCTAAGCGCGATCTAAGGTTGCATCTGTGATTTCACACGGTTCTCCCCCAATCTCGGTTTCTGAGGATTTGGAGTAAAATAGTTCATTATGGAGCTTTGTATCATGATACCAACCTCAGGGTCAGTAGTATCTGTTGTAGATGGATGGAATCCAGGAAGTAGACAACGATGAGTTCAGGTCTCAGTAGAAGAGCCCGCTCAAATGTTCTCCGGTACAGCGGGGTCCAGGCTCATGCGGTTCTCGGGAAGGCCCATAACGGTTTCCTCTGAATTGGGGAGATTAACCTCCCGATAGTCTTGAAAATTCCCTCCAATCGGAATATCCGACATAGTGAAGTCTATGTGGATGTTTTTGGTGTAAATGTGTTACAGCTTACATCAAAGGAAGTTATTTTAATTAATTGGTGATATAAGTGATGATAGAAAAAAATAGGCCAATTAAGATTAATGAAAATTAAAATTGAAAACTGTATTATTCACTTCCATTTTTTGGCCAGATGTATCTCTCTTTATATTCAGCTTACAATGTTAACATTTCATGAACCTATCAAGACCATTCTCCTAGAGAGTAATATGTCTCAGATTCTGTACACCCTTGATGTTATTTGATTGAAGAAACAGAAAGATTTTTTCATTCTTTAAAAGATAAATGTTCCTGATATTTAAAAAAATAAAGGAACAACTTTCTAAAGTATCCAGCTTAATTTCACAACTAATCCATTTCTCCTTCTTATGTACCTTTTGTCACATGAAAGCATTCTACTTGCACTTATAAATGACGTGAAATATAAGATTAAACTTTGTATATCAGAAATGATATCATGAATTACTTAGAGCACCAGAAAATTGCCCTTAACCATAAAAGTCTATCATTAAATGGAGAGATAAGGTACTCTCAATCATTCTTTCTCTGTAATTATATGAGATGGAATTTGTAATTGCATCTTACCTTGTAGGTTCTGCTTGATTTGAAATCCTCTAACATTACTGGTGTCCCTGGTACATGGCACAGGACCTTCCTGCACTTGCCTGATGGAGATTACAGACTAATGGTCAACTTTCATGGAATGGTGAATTGGCTTCTCGTGGATGATTTTACAATTTGGCCATGTGAACGTTACAGTAAGAAAACATTGATTCTAAGAATGTGCCTCTTCACTACAGGAATAGCTCAATCAGGTTCACATGATTGCCATAGTTACTTCATTAATATCTTGGTGGTTTTAAACAGAGGAAATATAACTATAATCATCTACTCATCCTTTATAAAAATTACCACTGTTATGAAGTAAAGCAGGTAGAAATATTATCGTATATACACATACATAATATGTATGCATATGATGTATTACCCTATTCTGATTTACTGTACATTTCTTGGCCATAATGTCTATCTTTGCCAATCAAAAGTTCCTAGTCCAAGGAATGCATTTTGAAAAAAATGAGACTTGATGATCTGTAATAATGAAAGAGACATTTTGGTAAGAAAAGAATGAAAGCAGCAAAAATAATCTGTGATTACATAATTTAGCTGTGATTGATCAAATGAATTTCCCTTACAGAACGTAACTGTGTCAGGGGAGGTTATAAGTCAATGTATGATGGCTCTACTGAAATAACACATAATGGACTGCCCTGCATGCAATGGAGTGATGCCATTGAACGGTTTGAAATCCTGAAGAATGCCACATATGAACAGAAAATCCTAACAGTCAAATTTGCAAAGGATTCTGGGAAGTCCTGCCGTGTACCTCCTTTAGACCTGCCTTCACTTCCTGTGGCTGCGGAGCCATGGTGCTTTATTGAAGGCTTTCCAGATTTTGGGATTTGTGAGGTTCATTATTGCCGTATGTATGGATCAATATTACAGAAGTGGATGGGTTGTCATGAATATGGGTTTTAGAATATGATCACATTAGATTAGGGTGAAATATGATTTAAGTAGAAACTCACTATCAGCAACGAGAATCTAAGATAAGAGAATTTGTGATATTACATTCAGGGATGGACCCAGTGATTTCAAAAATGGGGGGGCACCCTTAGTTAAAAACTTGAGGCACCCCATTCCTGGGCTGAAATTTTACATTTAAAAAAATCTAAATTTGGCAAATATTAGGTACCCCACTCTAAATCCTTCCCTGCATTGTGACCATAGCTGTCTATGAGACCCAGAGTCCATTACAAATCTTCAACCAGCATGTCTTTCAAAATTTTATGTGATATCAGCAAATCCCATGAGCAAAATAGATTGATCATAGGGGTCTCTAAAGTAGTTGACATCACAACAGTTTTGTAGGCAATGGGAGGAGTAACATATCTTAGGGGAGCTATATTTATATGTAGTTTATCATTATTTCTATGCAACAATGCCATGCAACAATATATCTTCTCAACACTTTATGGCGAAAAAACATGGTTTACTGTAACAGAACACATGCATCCAGGAAAAATTAGAGGTTTCAAGTATTGTTTTTACTGTTTGTTAATGACATTTGCAATGTACTTTCAATGGATATAATATCATAGTGTCTGACCATGTCCACTATCACCAAAGCAACAGGCATAATGAAATAATGCTGAAAGTTGACAGTTTACCAGGCGTTTCTATTTTTTTTGTTCTCAAGCCTGCCATAATGACCAGTTTCGGTGTGAAGAAGATGGCCTGTGTATCCCTCGAAACCTGGTCTGTAATGGTGAAAATGACTGTGATGATAAAAGTGATGAAAGTACCAAGGAATGTGGTAAGCATTAGATCATGTACAGTGAATTTATCCCACAATATATACACACAGTGTCCCAACAAACAATTTCACGTTGTTGCAACGTTGCTACAACGTTACACTTTGGTCGTAACAACGTTGCAAAATCACGTTGTCGTAACGTAAAATTGTGGACTCCCAGAAAGGTTGCAGCAACTTTATACACAACGTTGTATCATAACCAATGTACAACCTTTTCACAACCTAAATATTTTTTTGACACCGACCTAGAATTCCCATATATAATGTAATTGATCTTCTGGAATTTGATTAAGGCTGTTTGATAAAAAATAACCAGTCCCATCCTTGACCATTTGAAAGATGTTGCACAACATTATCAAACATATGAAAGTATATCTGAAAAACTTATCAAATCAATCTACCAGCTTTAATTATGATCACCTAATATTCATTCAAGAGTGCATGTACTCTCATAACACTAACCTTATATATGGTCATAAGGTTAGATCATATCAGGTTAATGACCTGTTGCATTTACAATTGAGTATTTTAAAGCTAAGAAGGTGTATCATATTATGGAGCTACGAAAAAGGTGTGTAACCTTGACATTTAACTACATTTCACTCATAATATGATTATTTTGCTAAAATATGTAATATAACCATATTACCTTATTCAGAACATTTTATTAATTCATTTTAACTGAAATCCTTTTTTAAGTATTTATCCTGAATGACATATTTTAAAAAACGTTTTTGAAATATGTTACCTTTTAAACAGTGGTGCCACCTGTATGTTGTTTTTAGGTCATAGTACAATGTTGCTGCAATGTTGTGAAAATAATGTTATCATACACAATGTTTTTACAACATTATTTTACAATGTTGTCTTGCAACCTTGTAGCAACGTTGCTGCAACGTTTTTCTTCAAATGTTGTAGAAAGGTAATGTAGCACAACGTTGTCTGAACGTTGTGTGTTTGCTGGGGTATAGGTGAATATACAGCATAAGATTGCAATATGATAATTGTGTCTAACTCGTAAGATTGTATTATGTCGCATTATCAACTCAATCAGCTACACTCATCTATATCAAAACTGTTTGCATTATTGTATAAATATTTGTATGAACACTCTCAAAATGATATCATGATTGTAGACCCCCCCCCCCCCCCCGTGCAACAACAAAGATAGGATTATTTCCTAATGTTGACAATTTTTATCAGATGCTAAAAACATTTATACATTATATAAACATGAAACTTGCATCTGTATTTGAAAAACTAACAACCAAAGTCTTTAACCTTTTTCCTATGATATTTAGTACATGACTTTATGCGATAGAAATAATCATCCTTTGACTACTAAATCCTATGCTTGAAGCTAAGATGGCTGTCAGTGGTGCTTATAACTATTAAGTACATTGTGAAGATGTCCTACTGGAATTGTACATGTTGACTAAATAGATACGGGTATCATAAGTCATACATCAATATCCTGGGTCTATCCTTAGGTGATCCCACAATAAGAAAGAGTTGTGGCATCGTATTCAGGGGCAATAGGAAGATTTTCAGGGTTACTGAAATGTTGCAGGTTTATGCCCATGTGGACGATACTTTTATCAAATTTGAGACTTCAGCAAAGGGGGAGGGGGTCAGGACTTCCTGGATCCCCCACCCTCTCTCCTTGATCTACCTAGGTATAAAGAGTCATGGGTAGGTCATTCAAGGTCAAGGATAGTTACTGGGAGTAAGGATCTGCTCATGAGTTTGTCAGTAAAAGGAAAGGGGACCAACTGACAGATTACAATGTTGCACAGGAACCAAGTAAAAATGTGTCTGGGACAGTGCGAAAATGAAAATGAGTCTGGGACAGTGCAAATTTTTTTACAATGCTTGTCAAAATATAGCAAAATTCGCTATTAAAAAGGTTGTGGCACCTTGATCCAAACATGTAGTCAAACGTCCTGTGTACTTAAGATTGATCAAAACATACATAGCAGAAAGAGGTGAGTGGCATTTTGGACCAAAAGTACTGCAAACTTCAAATGGAGTGCTAAACTAAATCATTCAAGTCAAATAATTTTGGAACAATGATAAGTTTCTAGAAAATAACCTTATCATGATCTATCACAATAGAAATGCAATAAAGAGTGCCTTAGTCAGCTTGAATCAATGCATATAAAATAAACAGGCCATAAGGTACCCAGGCAAGCAGTGATGTAATGGGCATGTTCTGTGAGCATATATTTTTTCGTAATTTTATTATTTTTGAGAAACATTATTCTAGGTTAGGTTGTGACTTACTAAAAGTGTTATAATAACATTACATTTAAGTAAAGTTGAGATCTAACTAATACAAAATTTTTTGATAACGTAATGTTTATGCTTAAGAACATAAGAAAAACATCACAATAATGTTACAGTGCAACTTCATAGCATTATGTTCTAAAGATGTTTAAAGTAACATAACAAGAACCATAGCAGAACTAAACAGAAATGTTATGATAACATTGCATTCTTGCTTGGGTATGCTTTACTCCTTCTGAGTATATAGTCATTTCATATATCATTAGGTTGCATTTATTCTAGTTTATAAAAGGCTATCATACAGAACTAAATTGGGAACATTATATTCATTATATAATTTCTTGGTTGTGAGTCAGTAGAATAACACATTTTTGCAAACTATGCTTTTCGGGGTCATTCCAGACTTTGAAAATCATTCGGAATGTATTTTTGGAATATAAAATCTCCATATTTCTATCCTACATTTCAATCTATAAAGAGATACTTTAAAGTTGATCAGATATTTTCTGAATTATCAGTGTTTTTACAAATCAGGGGTATTGAAATGGGTAGTGGTGGTTGTTTTATCTTTGATAAGGCATGGGTGGCTGGTCCACATTTTACCTTGACCGATTATAAGATTGAGAAGCTGTTGATTTCTCTTGCAACTAACTGTTGTATATTTGACATGTTAATTTAGTAATTTTTATTCATATCTCCCTAGGACACTTGCAGAGCTTGTCTTGTGACTTTGAACATCCATACATGTGTGGCTACACTAGTTACACACTGTTCCCTCTGCAGTGGAGACGGAAACCTGCAGGGTACAAATTGAATGAAGAAGTTGATGCTTCACACACCTATGATGGCCTCACTCAGAGTCAGTGAATTTTTGAAAGTTTAGTGTGTTCTTTCATTGTCTATTCAGTCATTTATTATAAGCTTGATGGTTAAATCATACCTGTGTCACCTACACAACACTTAAATTTATGGCTGTTGATTTTTTCCATACATCCTCAAAATTATATGGGCATTTTCTTCTATTTGCAGATTACGTTATGGATTTAGATGGTTCTAGAAGCAATGAAGGTGATACAGCTTTATTGTTGTCACCAGAGATAAATGCACTAGATGGAAATCATTGTTTGTCTTTCTACTATCGCATGATCATTCCAACAATGTACTCATACCAACAATTAGAGGTAAGCTTTCGACCATTAATGATTCATTAATTGGTATACTGAGGTAATTCATTCACTTGACCAACTGCATATTACATTGTCAGGTAATGTTAGACGATGGCATTTCAGGTCATTGCATGCCCTGGTGGTAGTTCTTGTTAGGTCTGCTAAGGTCATTTATTAGTGAAATTGTTACACGGCGGATAAAAGCATCAAATTTGGTATGAGACTCCTCTGAGGCATAACTATCAAATCTGGAAGGGGAGCCACCTTGAAATATCAATATGATGGATGTAGGGGCCAAAAAACCAATATGGTTGACTTTTGCTATAAACAATCTTATATCTCAGCTTCTAAAATGAATAAAGAGACATGGTTGGTGTCAAAATTGGGAGATTATGGGTCAGAGAATTCAATCATATGCATTTGAAGTCAATGTGGAAATCCAAAATCTAAGATGGCTGATCAATTTTGAGAAATACTATGATTTTTAGCTGCTAAGGTATCTAGACAAGTGGAGATGGTTACAATATCTGTTTTTTATAACCTAGAGGGCCTAATATATATAATATCTATCCAAAACAATATCACAAATTTCAAAATGGCTGAATTCATTAGCATAATACCTATGACAATGACTGCTGGCTTCCAAAATCATTTAAAAGAAAAAGTTATAGATTTTACTCTTTTGTCGCAAAATTTCTTCATTTCATTTGATATAATGAACACCTGGGACCCCTTCTTTGAATTTGAAAGGGGAGCCACCCTGAAATATCTACACAACCCCAGTGGGGGCCCAAAATCCAAAATGTCTGACTTTTATTGAAATGTCTCAGCTTCTGAAATGCCTAGAAACACATTGCTAGTATCCAAATTAGTAGATTATAAGACAGGGAATTCAATTATTTTCCTTTGGAATCTATACAAAAGGTCTAATCCGAGCCAGCCGAAAGATTTGGTTAAATACCTTGAATTTCAAATGCTAAAAACATACAAAATTTGTCAAAATTTCATTTTGATATTTCAATGTGGCTCCCCTTCTAGATTTAATAGTTATGCCTCAGAGGTGTCTCATGCAAAATTTGGTGCTTTTATCCGCTCTGTAATGAAAATGTTGTGAACAATGACAATGACCATGACCATGATTTGATTCACTTCCTCATTATGAGGTATAGGAAAACTACAATACATAAACTACGATACATAAAATACAAGGTTTATAAATACAAAATAAACATTTTGATGTTGTGGGTGTGAGAAACACCAGAGTTGGGGAGTTTCCCATTTTTGTGTGCCATCTCGTAGCACTAGTTGCAGCACCAATTGTTTTAGTATCCCTATATAAAAAGGGTTTCCGTTGGTGATGCACAGTAGCGCCTAGTTTGATTTCAGCACCATAATGTAATAGGATGCTAGGATAAAGGAAAGTGAGATCTAGAATGAGATTCTTAAGGTATGCGTCCAGATAGCACCTGCTGTCTGATTTTCCGCACTATTCTGGGTTATACTCCCTCCACTGCCTGTTCCTTCTTTACCATATGTATGCAGAACATGCCACATACCAGCTTCAGCCAACTGATCTACAAGCTACATACCCTCCTATTCCCAACATCTCTCAGCTACCAGTGTACCTACCTATATATAGCTGCACCAGCTCCCACTCTCCTACTCTGTCCGCCCCTATCCTCCAACACACAGCCCACCAACCCGCAGCTATTCATGTATCAACTTCTTATAGCCCATAAACAGCATTTCATATGTAATTATCTCTTATCATATCAGAATTTTATACAATTTTACATCTATATCATAAATGTCTTTTATAATATCAAATATTCTTATCTCGCCAACTCCTGCCTTACATTCAATTCCATAACCACCAGGGGCTGGGGGTAATGGAGAATAGTTTGATTAAGTTTATTAACATCAGTTAATCTGTACACCTCTTCTCGTTCACACTTGATATAATCTGGTAAACACCTACGTAAACAACGTCTTTGTAAGGCAGCCAATCTTGTTTTCAGTTGAACATGGATAACGTCCAGGAATAGGAATAGAATTATGTCATTATAATCGAAATAGGGTTGAATGTAAGCCTTGTATAATTTTATCAAGGTGCTTGAATTTAGATACCTTTTAATTTTAGTTAAACAAAAATGTTTGTGAGAGACTAGCTTAATAGTTTCATTTGCCTGCTTTACAAAGTTACACTCAGAGTCAATTATAGTACCTAAATATTTATAATGAGGGACACATTAAAGTTGCACATTTGACAGTGACAATTCCAATGGGTCTATTTCTTTTAAATCATCTCGACTGACTATGCTCATTGTTTTGGTCTTTTTAGCTTTTATAGTAATACAGTTCTCAGTACACCATTTTAAAACACTATTGAAATCTTCTTGTAGGTTGGCCCGTTTTGTTATATCATCTAAGTCACTATTCTTAGAGTATATAATGGTATTATCTGCATTAAGTTTATAATTACTATAGTTAATCACATGCCCCAGGTCATTAATAAATATTAGGAACAGAAGAGGGCCTAATACTGACCCCTGAAGTACTCCACAGGTCACCACTGTACTATGGGAGGGGAGTTTGTTAACTATTGTTTTTTGTGAAAGATCAGTTAGGTAATCCTAAAACCAAGCAAGGCTCGAGTAACAGAAACCTAATTTCTTAAGTTTTT
This sequence comes from Lepidonotus clava, assembly GCA_936440205.1. Classification (NCBI taxonomy): domain Eukaryota; kingdom Metazoa; phylum Annelida; class Polychaeta; order Phyllodocida; family Polynoidae; genus Lepidonotus; species Lepidonotus clava. The sequence continues at coordinate 49,720,686 of OW387143.1, read as the reverse complement.
TAATAATAATTTTGTGGTTTATAGAATCAAAAGCTTTATGGAAATCGATATATGTTATATAAGTTACTTGTTGGTTATTTATGTTACTAAAAGCATCATCTAAAAATCCACAAGTAGTAGCAGTAGTGGAATGTTTTTTTCTAAACCCGCCCTGATTTTGATCCAGAATATTATTTTCATTGAGATAATCACTGACCTGGGAGTGTACAATACTTTCTAGTATTTTCGATGGTGCAGGTAATAATGATATTGGTCGTAAGTTGTTGACATCGGATGGGTTACCATCCTTGGGTATTGGGGAACCACTGCACATTTCCACTCCTCAGGGAAAGTATCAGTACGAATAGATAGATTCAACAAGTAAGTGAAGTGAGTCAATAATATTTCCAGTGCATTTTTGAGAATCGGTGTTGAGATATTCGGAATGGAGGATGATTTACTATCCTTTAATTTTCTAATTTGTTTTAAGACTACTTGCTCATTAACCTGGTGTAACAGAAAATTTGTTGGGAACTCTATGCCTTTAAATTCCCAATTGATCCATCACTGAGTGCAGTACCAATATTGGCAAAATAGTCATTTACGAAATCAGGTTGTTCATGGTCTAAGATAGGTTCATCTTGATCCTGGTCAATAAGTTGGATGTGCCCGTTTCTCCATTGATTTGGTAGCAACATATCAATTGTTTTCCAAAATTTAGTAAGATTATCATTACAATTTTTAATTTTATCTAATAAGAAATCTTTTTTAGAATTTTTAATTAATGTAGAGACATAATTTTAAGCTAACTTGGCAGCCTGCCATTCCCCTTCATCTTTGGTCGATTTAGCAATATTCAACAATCTATCATTTGTAATCCAAGGAACCTTGACTTTCTTGACGTTAATGTCTCTAATAGGACACATAGCATCGAGTTCTTCAGTATTTACATCAAGCAGAAATGACCAAGCCAAGTTCACATCATTTAGTTTTAAAAAAATCAGTCCAATCATGTGACAATATTTTCAGAAAATTGCTCACGATTAAAATTTTGATATAACCTACCTCTAAATTTTGAGGCCTCCCTCAGCTGTTTTCCCTTTTTCCAAATAATATATATCAAATCATGATCACTTAAGTTAAGAGTTATAGCGCCAGTTTCCTGTATAACTTCAGAATTTGTATATAAGTGATCTATTAGAGTTGACTGGTTCACAGTATATCGGGGCGGTTCTTCAATAAATTGTTTAAGTCCGAAATTTTCAAATAATTGTAATAACAGCTTGGTATTGTCTGCTTTCTTATCAAGTATGTTAATATTGAAGTCACATGTTATAAATATTTCACAGTCAAAAAGGTTCTCTTGGTTTTCAAAGATGTCAGCAAAATATTCAAGAAACCAATGCATATCACTATTCAGAGGTCTATATACATTTATGAGAATGCTACATTTGAGATGTTTGGGTTGTATAACCAGCCATTGAGTTTCTAAGTCTTTAGTACTGACATTGAAATCCATATATTTAATGCCATCCACATGTACATCTTTATAAATATAAGCACACAATCCTCCACCTCTCTTAACATCTAGGGTTTCAGGATCAACAAATGATCGATCAGAACGTATCAAAGAATAGTCTGGTATTTTAATTATTCTATCAGACATTGAGCATTTCAACCAGGTTTCAGAGAAAGTTGCACATGTAATCTTGATTTCAGTCAATAAATTTCTTATCTCGTCATATTTGGGCCACAGGCTCCCAATTTTGAGATGAGTGAAAATAATTCCGCGCCTGTTCTTGAGCTTCTTATTTACAGCAGTAAAAATATTACGTGTGCATCCACTTCATATTCCCTTTTATCCCATACTAAATGGTATACAAATAATTATAACATCGAATAAAGGCCAAGTTTCTGTCATTAGATTTTTTCACTGTGTATCTTTTGACCATAGTGAATCTTTAGACCCGTATAGTAACTCAACATTTTATACTGTAGTACACAATACTATAGAAAAGGGAAAAAAGAAATATATTAAATAATATAAGGCCCCATGTGCTAGTAATAGTTTGTTAATCTATCTATCTTTCACAGTAAAGTTGCCCCATGGGTTAGGCCTTAAGTTAAGTATTTATAACAAATGCTATGCCCCATGGGCTATGAACATATAGAACTTAGCATTATGCAGAGATAACAAATAGCCCCCATTGGCTATTATAGTAGATGTTTTTAGTAAAACTTTACATTTGCCCCATGGGCTAGGAAGGAAATAGTTTTTAGTAGTTTACTTCTTACTCAATAAGATATTCAATACCTACAATGGATACAGGTAATCATGATTTGTAATCACCAATTTATGAAGTTCCTCTGCCCATTTAACTGTCAAACCTTTACTTGTGTTTAATGCATCATAGAATTTGTTGAACGCTAGAGTTTGTTTAGGGTATCTACAGTGTATAGGGAACTGCTATCACTATCTCCTCGTATTGTCTTAACTTGTTTATGGTTAATCCTTGCTACTCAATTAGTAGACGATACTGCAAAATGGGCGCTCAAATCCATGACACAGACAACGCTTGGCTGAGAGTTAAGTTTATTAGTGGATGTCTCCGCTCACAATGCTAGTGTAGTACATGTTCATTTCAATCCTAGGCTTATATACAAGTACTGCTCAGAGGTAAGCTTCCTCGATAAAGTCCGCCTTACTCCGTGCAGGTAACAACAGTATAGTTCCTTCTATAATCACCAGATGTCACATAGTTATAATATCCAAACCCCCGAATCCCAAAGACTCATATTGTTCCAAACGGGTATTGAATTGCTCTCTGCCTTGGTTACTGCCCATGACATTTATATATTAACCAATTATTGATTTTCTCCCTAAGCAGTGCTGCTATCGGCAAGCTTAGCCTGTCTGCTATAGCCGAACAGGTTTATTATTAAGCTTACTGAAAGTGCCTGCTATACTTGTTATCTGGTGTAATACTTTGTATAATTCCGAATACCATTTCCCATACATCTTTACAGTCTGGTGACTATTCGTCTATTCTATATACATCTTATTAATTACATGCACTTGTGTGCATTGTGGTATTTGTGAAATCTCGTCCCTTTGTGTAGACTATGTATCGAGTCCTGGAGAAGAGGCGTTGCCATCTTGTCATCAGCATTAATTGAGATTATCACTTGATTTAAGAAGATCACCGCTTCATTGATTACCACTTGGGCTGCTTTGTGGTTTGTCTCGTATCTATTCTACCTGTCTACATCAAGACCTATTACAGATTTTTACAGATTGATTTTAAGCAAGCCTTAGCTGCAGTAGCTCAATCAGTCAACACTATATTAATATAGATTATTTAAAGAAAATTAATTCCAAAAAGCTGTTAACTGACTTTGAGAAAAGACATTCATTAAGGCAATTAATAAGGAGTCCGACGAGATATGCAAATAGTATTACACTGATTGATCACATATATACTAACTGTAATATGACAGTGCTATCTGGCACACTTACAATCAATGTTAGCGATCACCTCCCTGTCTTTGTTATACGTAAAAAACAAAGACAAATGTTAGATAAAGTGGAATTTCAAGGAAGATCATATTTGAACTACTCTGGGGATGCCCTTAGACGTGAACTGTTATTGGTGGATTGGAATACTTACTATGGTATTGAGAATGTGAACGACCTTTGGATTTTTTTGGAGGAAAAAATTATGAATGCTATAAATAATATTGCCCCTGTAAAAAATTTTAAATTTAAAAAAGATAAACCACTATGGTTTAGTGATGAACTTATGGAGATCATAAATGATAAGGATACTTTATTAAAGAGAGCAGTTAGAACAAAGAATGTTGATGACATCTGTATTGCAAGAAGGGTCAGGAACCAGTCTAATGCCATGGTAAGATTACCTAAGGCAGATTTTATTAGAAATGAACTTAATAATAACATAGAAAATCCCAAAAAATTCTGGCATGGCATCCATAGCATTCTACCTAATAAAAACACTAATGGCAATATAGCCCTGACAAATGACAAGGGTGAACCCTTGCCTAAGGAACAAGTCGCAACTAATATCAATAATTACTTTTCAAGTATTGGGCCAGATCTTTTGAAGAAGATGAATCGACCAATTACTGTTCTAAAACATATTGATAATGATCAGAACCCTAATTTGTTTAAATTTTCTGAAATCAATATGGATACTCTTTTGGCACAACTAAAACAAATTAAAATTTATAAGTCCTCTGGAATACATAACCTTTCAAGTAGGGTATTGAAAGATGCCTTCCAAATACTTTCTAAACAATTATTGACAATATATAACAAATCTATAACTACCATGACATTCCCTGATGAATGGAAACTGGCTAATGTGGTTCCAATACCTAAGGTCTCCAGTCCGAAACATGTAGGCGACTATAGACCGATTTCCCTCTTACCCTTGCCGGGTAAAATATTAGAGAAAATACTACATAATCAAATCTCTAATTACCTAGAGAATAATCGGTTATTAAACAATTATCAAAACGGATTTAGAAAACAAAGAAATACTACTGATACAGTTTTTAATTTTGTGGAAAACATAGCCAATAGACTTAATCAAAACTGTTATGCCTCGGCAATCTTTATAGATTTTGCTAAAGCCTTTGATACCATAGATCATACCCACCTGATAAATAAACTAAAATATTTTAAATTATCAAAATCAGTAATTCTCTGGTTTAAGAGTTATCTGTTAAATAGAAAACAAAGAACAATAGCCAATAATGGGATGTCGGACTGGAGACCAGTGGTAACAGGTGTTCCCCAGGGTAGTACATTAGGCCCCTTATTATTTATCATGTATACCAATGATATGTACAAATGTCTCAATAAATGTGATGTGCTATATTATGCCGATGACACTGTGATCTATTCAAGTGATCTGAATAGGAAACAGAATGAGAAATGCTTGCAGAGGGATATTACGTCTGTAGCAAAATGGTGCATTAATAACGGTCTGACCATTAATACAAAGAAAACTAAGATTGTTAATTTTGGTAGGAAAAAGTATAATGGTCAGAAGTTAAAGTTGTCAGATGAAATCATACCAAGTGTTTCCTCATATACGTACTTAGGGGTTAGATTGGATAATCTCTTGACTTTTGAGTTACATTATAAAGCAATGGTAAAACAGTTTTCTTTTAAGTTGTATTTGTATAGAAGAATTAGGAATTATTTAACAGATTTTGCAGCCAAATTGGTACTTAAAACAATGGTTTTGACTTATTTAGATTATGGTAATATATTCCTCACTGCGCGAACCTATAATGATCTGAATAATTTACAAATTTTGCAAAATAGCGCACTAAGATCGTGTCTGCGTATTAGTAATATACGGGAGGTGCCTGTGTATTATCTACATCGTGAACTGAAAGTACAGCCTTATGATAAACGGATGCAATATTTCCTATTATGCTGCATCTATAGATGTATACATAATCAAATTTTAACCCCTATGATACCTAGAAGATTAACAAGGTTACATGCAGCACCAGTCTTATTCTTACCTATACCAACTACTGAATGGTACGCTAAATCTTCGGGTTATTTTGGAAAAAAAACGTGGACCCTGTTACCTAGTCATATTCGTAATAGTCAAAGTTTGGATGTGTTTAAAATGAAAATTAAAGAGTATCTCAATATTGTCTAGAATTGGTAACAGTTGTTTTTGTAATGTGCTTGCTATGACATGATTGTATGCTGATGCTTGATCGTACTAAATTGTGATGTTATGTGTATTGTAAGTGTTATGCTAGGTTATAGTGACTATATATGGCAATAGACAAGGAGTGTACCTAAACTTTCCCAGCCCTAGTGTGGAAATAATACACTGATACTTGTTGTTTCTTATTCTCTATTGAAAATCATCATTTCTCATCTTCTTCATTCCATCAACCAATGTGATCTCATGGGTATATTTACTGGTAAAATGAAATTTATACTATAGATGAATACTGACTACGCTTTACTGACATTAAAATGAACGATTGTATTAGAAATCAGTGATTGTAAACAAACTGATTCAGCGGGAGACCAAATACCTGTATTTGAGCTGTACAGTTTTAAAATAAAAGTGAATAAAAAAAAACAAAAAAAAACATCAACCAGATTACCAATGTCATCAAAGCGTTGGGAAAAATGACCATTTATGTGATTATTTACCAAGTCATAGGCTCCCAGCATGACTATAATCATAATTATCATAAGATTCAGATTGAGTCGTTTCCGGAGGGAAATGACATGTATACATAAGAATGTTCTGAACAGCCAGCCAGTTTACCACTGCCTGCCCACTATAGATGACCTGGTTCACATCATCAGACAGCAGGAGTTTAATGCATACCTCTTCTCTATTGATATAGCGAGGGCGTACCGCAACTTTCACTCTGAACCCCTTGACTGGCCGCTGTTGGGGATCTCGTTTGCCGGGGGCACCTTCGTGGACACGGCTCTCCACTTTGGCGCGTGTAACAGCTCCCTATTTATGCAGAGGATTGCTGAGTTTCTCACCATGGCTTTTACGGATAGGGGCGCCTGTGTCCTCATCTATCTATACGACATCATCGGGATAGCCCCGACTCTCCCCCAGGCACAAGCACACTACAACATGGCCTGTGAGCTTCTGGGAGACCTAGGCCTCCCCTTGGCAGTCAAGAAGCTCACTCCGCCTTCGACATCCATATAGTGGCTCGGCATCAGGTGCAACCTGGAGGAATGCACCCTCTCTATACCAGAGGCCAAGGTCAAAGAGACACTTCAAGTCATCTCCGACCTCCATGACAAGGCTGCCATGTCTCACAAGGAGGTCCAGAGTCTGGCCGGCAAGATCAACTTTATAGCAAAAGTCTGCCACTCAGCCCGCCTGTTTATGGCCCGCATCCTGATGTGCCTACGCACCCATCCTGCTGGCTACACAAGGACATCAAAAGGTGCCAAGGCAGACATGAGATAGTTCCTTCACTTTCTCCCCACCTTTAAAGGCGTCTCCCTCATACCTCATACTAACCCGTCAGCTGTCATAGAGGCCGACAGCTGCATGCAGGGCAGTGGGGCGGTCTGCCGCGCAGCCTGCTACATACACACATACATGGGGGAAATGGCCCAGGAGCACCACATTAGCCCGCTCGAAGCTATTAACTGCATGGCGGCCATCAGACTCTTTATCACCCAGGAGGACAGGGGCCATACCATCGAGATATACTGCAACAACTCTGCCGCTGTGAGCATGTACACAACTGGCAGAGGCAGGGACCCGTCATTCTCGCCTGCGCTAGAGCCATCTGGGCTCAGCGGCAACTACCGACTGCTCCCTTGCCTTTAGACACATCCCGGGTATTCATATGGAGTTGGCGGACACCCTTAGCAGGGCCTTGCTATCCCCTGTTCACCACGAAAGAGCATCCCGTATGATCAGTGAATTGTGCCTCACCTGAGTTGACATTTCTGACCACACGTTCTCCTATCATGATTATTTGTAGTGCCTACCTTCGATGTTCTCCTCGTCGAAGCCACCCGGGGCCTCCATCAGGCGTATAGACCAGGGACCAAGAAGGCCAACCGTTGAGCCCCCAAGCTCTTCGTCGCCTTCTCAGTGTTCTTCGGTGTACACCACCCCTACACCCGAGCATGTACTTGCGTTCCTGGAGTACATTAAAGGGCATCTCAAAAGTCCGGCCTCCGTCAAGAACACACTTGGGGCCCTGTCTACAGCCTTCAAGTACATGGACTTCCCACCGGACGTCTTCTCCTCATTCAAGGTATCTCTTGCCATCAAGTCCCTGGAAATTATCTCCAGGTACATACCATCCCCTAAGCTCCCCATCTCCCCCCACCAGCTGGAGATGGTAATAGATGCCATGCACTGCGGCGTGCCACCAGGAGGACTCGGCGGTCATATGTGCCGTCTCATTTGCCTTCACCGGCCTCTTTCGCCAATCAAACTTGGCTCCCCCTTCAGAGGCGGGCTACGATAACACCTGGCACCTGGCATGGGGGGATGTTACTAGAGTCCCCGGCGGCGTACAGTTGCACATCAAGTGGTCCAAGACTCTCCAGAAGGCTGAAGACCACACTTCTGCTGTGAGGTGAACTTATGCAAACCCAAGCAGCAGTGGGGGCCGCCATCACCATCGATCAGAATTAATGAAAGGTCCCTGATATTTTTATGTAGCGTCTCGGGTACAGGTTAACCCTTTAGACCCCATGGATTGTGTTAATGAATTACTGGATTTCCCCAGGATTTTTATGGATTTCCCTCCAGAATTCCAGAAATTCCTTTTGATCATTGTTGTTCAAGGCTTGACCCAAGCTTGTTAATTAAAGTTTGTTAGGGAATTTAATGAGCTTTAAAATGATATATTGGTTGCCTTTGTATGTTGAATAGTCATGAAAGTGTTCTCCTTGGAAAAATATGGAAAATTATTGAAAAATTTCCGTTTTTCCGCGTGGCTACGGCCGGATTGGGGAGTACACCCTCGGGTGGCCATGGCCGGATTGGGGTCTAAAGGATTAGTCATTGATCAAAGTAACGGGCCCGCCTGAGAGAAGTGGTCTCTCATTAGAAGCTGCGTTGAGAAGGAGTATTTCTTACAATACACAGAGAATAATCTCGATAGACATTTATAAAAAAGATGGAAACAATAGGCTGGGGAGGTTTAGTAGTAGAACGTGGAGGGTCTTCTCACAACGATGGCTACTGCAAGTCCAATGGATGCATTCACCCAAAGTTACCACTATAGACCTTATTGCCTCTCTTTCAGCTAGTGATCTGATTGGTGCAAACCGCATTGTTCAGGTACACCTATGATTTGAACAATCCCACAGGTGCAGATATTGTTGACACCTGGTGTGAGTTCTAAGTACTCCATGGGATAGAGTTATGAAAAGGTGTTGTAATGTGGTTTGGTATTACTGCTGTTGTGTTGTTTGGCCCTGCGGGCGACAGTGTCCGGTTGGGGACAGAGCGCCTGTGCATCAGCCTGTGCATTGAGAAGTTTACAGGGGGTCATTGGTACGGTTTCGGTGTAATACCTCATCAGGCCGTCTATTGCGTGTGCGGTGTCCACATAGTAGGGATCTTAAATTGGCGAACAAACATACATCGGGGTTGTAGTTGAAGATCCAATTTGAAGATTTACTGTATGGCAAAGTGTGTATTGAGGTGTGAGAGGCAGTTAGGTCTAACCCATCTTTTGATCAATGTTAAAGTTGTTGGCTGAGTGTATCTAAAACTTTACGACTTAGGTGAGTTATACTTGAGTATTATATGTTGGACGTGGTGGTCGTAAAATAGTAGGTTAAGCTGGTTGTGGCCAAACCTCCTAAGAGGTGTCGGATTTTGTTAATGCACATTATCCATGGAGTTTAGGCCCTGTGGTATTTGTGAACGGAGACGTTGAATCCAGTTGAATTCAACATGTAGTCTCAATGTCCCAGTGCCTTCCAGGTTGCCATCAGCGTGTATGAAGTCCAATACATGGATTTCAACATCTTCCAGGCCCCGGTGGTGCCCGGAGTTGAAGTGTCGTGACACTTCATTGTTCTCCTTATTGTGGGCTATGTGGTAGAAGTGATTCTTGAAACGCTCTTGTAGGGCGTTCTTGGTTTGACCAACATATTGTTTACCGCAACGTTTGCAGCTGATATATGCAGCAGTATACCATGTTGTTGCTTTTACATGTGACTTAATGTCGGCTCATGTATCGCCTGCCTGTGGTGTGCGATACAATGTGACCACCCACATTCATGTTCGGACAATATCTGCATTTTGGGTTGTTGCATTCTTTTGTCCTTCTATGAGGGGCAGTGTCAGCAACCCTGTCTACACACGGTTGGAGTTTGGACTTCATCAGCATGTCACATAGACTTTTGGGTTTCCGATATCCTACTCGCAGTTGTCTGGAGTGCAGGTTGCGTGTGCTCTTGGAGCGATCAAGGAGATCCCACATCTTCATGACCTGATCCCTTAGCCCATCGTACGTCGGGTTGTAGGTTGTGGTCAAAAAGACAGTGTCTACCACCGTTTCAGGCAGTTTGGGGGTAGATGGTTTTGGTGCCAAAAGATCTGCTCTATTCTTCCCGGCTGCCCGATTGTTTATTGCCACTTTATTAGAGAGTTCACAATAGCACAAGATAGGTCACAAGCACACACACTTTCCTGTGTCATCAAATTCACAGTTAGAGTATCCTGGAGTGAGTCAGTTATTCATCCTTTCCTTTGGAAACAATGATAAAATTAGAGCACTTGAGAGTCAAATTGATGTAGGTCAACTTTTCAGAGATACACTGTACTGTGGAGCAGTTCACTTTTCAGAGATAAACTGTAGATCAACTTTGGAGAGTTAGACTGGAGATAAACTTCAGAGAATCGTACAGTAGTGTAAAGTAGTTCACTTTTTGAGCAATATATACACTACTGCTCGGCTTTTAACAGTCAGACTTTAGTGTAGAGATAAAATGGTTGGCCATTTTACTTAGCCTTCCAGAGTCACTTTTGAGAAAATCAGTCTATTCACTACTGAGCTGAGGTAGTAATATGGTTTCCTCTTAGTTTATAATTTAGATGTGAGTTAGAGTGTTCATTCAGAGCTATCCTACTGCTCTGAGGAGCCTACTTCTTATGATGAGTCAATAGTCACTAGAAGGTAGGGAGAGTTCATGAGCAAAATCATAAGATTTTATCACTTTAGAGTCACTTCCTGTCATAACCCACACTTACACACACAGAGGACATATTTCCTTTCCAGCTGCCACCATGTTCTTAGGCCTAGGGCTCCTAAGAATTAAGGATTACTTGAGAGAGTTTCAGATTACTTAGAAAGGGACTCAGACTCAGTAGCCATCTTAGATCTCTCTGTCTGTATTACCCTCCTTGACTGGAGAGTTCACTCGTTAGTTCACACTGCACTCACCGGGGGGCTTCCCGCCACAAAACTGCTAGTTAGAGAATAGTCATCAACACTCTTAGTGATATTCCCTCCCCCTAATACTGATCATATATGGGAACAGCAGGGGGAGGTAGGAAAGCAGATGGAACAGCCAGCAAACCCTGTCTCTATAGACCTGTGCACTGAATAGAGGTTAATTGGAATGTGTACAATTCATTTCGTACAAAATGTACCTAAAATGCATCTTTATGAATAATAAAAATAATGTGATAAGTTTTACAGTTTGTTGAATACATTTAGAATAGAAAATTGATATGAGTTTGAATACTTAGGAATTGAAAACAGCCCTTCAGAAAATTTCATAAATGACCCCTTTTTGAAAAATGGATCTATAGGTCCAAAAGTTACATTTTGTTGCCATATTTACCAATAGTTTTCAGGGAATTTCAGCAAAATACAGATATGGGGCCCTTGCTCATGTTGAAAATCTTTTTTAGGAGGTCTCATTTGATAAGAACACATTTGGTTTGAATGGCTTAGGGCATTTTCTTTGGTAAGATACAAGCACGTAGATGGATATTATTGCCATGCACAAGTACATGTAACCTTCACAAGCTTTTATGATGGCAAGAGTTTTATAATTTTCCTTTACAATACTTGTTAGATAGTATTTATAGATAATTGTAGATTGAGTTATGACAATAAAAGGCAAGATATAAGTAAGCATTCTATAATAGAATGCAAATTGTTTCTCAGTACCCAGATGATGTATAAGAAAAACCTGGACAAACTGGTAGTATTTAAGAAATTCACCTCGTTCCTCTCACCTTGCCCATTTGCTGAATACTACACACATATAGGTGAATTACACATCATTAGATTCTAAATTCAATTCTCAGAACCCACTTTTGACAGAATTAAATTTAAAGTTCAATTGAAGATTCTACTAAGAATTGAATTGTTGGAAGTCAGGAAAAATACAAATATAAGCAAATTCTGGAAGACATTATAAATCATTCTAAATGTTCTGTTGGAACAAATTTTCATCCAGATTCATTTTTTACATATTCCTAGCTTTAGAGCAATACCAGGACTGTTTAAAGTTACCAGGAATTCTAAGAATTATGAGGATGTCTTTAAAAAAGGGAGGGAAAGTTATTGTTTTTTTATCACAGTTTACTATAGTGAACTATAGAAAGAACAATATGCTCAGCCAGTTATTGTATGAGTTGAGATACCAGCATTTTTCTCAACTGGCACTATGCCTCTGGCTCGGACTCACTTGTGTTGAATGGTAGTTAGCATTGAGCAGGTGGGGCTTGGTAAAGATGGGAAGCAATGCTGTTTTAGTATAAGGAAGGTAATCAAATGCTGTGAGCTATTTTTCATTTAGACTGTACTCAACAGTCATCAATAGTACACGGCCCTAAATACTATGTTGTTCAATTGGATGTGTTTTTAAGGTATTCAGATGTCAAGATATGACGATTAAACTGCACTGCAAACAACATTTATTCATAAGATTTGGCCTTTACATAGTTGCTAGCATTGCATCAACTATACAGTGTACTAAAGCTGTACCATATCAAGAGTAATGAACTGCTATGCTAACAAGGTAATGCTGTGGTCCAGAAAAAGAATATTTAATAATGATTAAGTTCAGATGTAGTATCATACCAACACAGATTCTTTCACTTTTGCTGAAAAGATGTTCAAACTCTGAGTGCATTCCACCATGTTGTTTGAGTTTTAGTCTGTTCCCAGTGTATAATGTGAAGGGATTGTGTGACATACACATGCACGTATATGTGCTCTGTCTAAGGCTCTGTGTAAGGGCCTTTTCTTAATCATTCTGGACAGATTTCAAGCTTAACTTCTGTTTTCCTGCTCCATCCAGATATGCTGGTAACAGTACTGTTAAATTGAGGCTATTATATCAAACCCACCACAAATGAAATCACATGTGCAGCTATAAAAGGTATTCCCACTTATCCTAAGTGGCCAGGGCTTAAAGATTTAATGAATTTTATTAAAGCATTTCAATTTTACCAGGTGATTGCCCTATCAGAAAGATGGGAAATTCTTTGGGACCAACAAATCTCGAAGGATACTAAGGAATGGGTAAAAAAGCATGTTTGTCTACCACCCCACACTGCCAGGATTGTATTTATTGGCTACATTGGGTTCCCATATGAAAGGTAATGTTTATCCACATGATAATTTAAGTGGTTTGATAAGACAAAGTTACCAGATTGAACAACCAGTCTTTATTTCTAATCTGTATCTTTTTTGATAGTATTAGTTAGATAAAAAAAAGTTCTTTCTTTCTGAAAAGCACCTCACTAGATGATTCTGTGCTATCTTCCCTTGTAGTCTTGAAAACATGTTATAGAACTTGCTTCTGTTTTCATTTTAAGTGACATAAGTATTGATGACCTTGAGGTAGTACACTGTCCAGCAATCTGCCAGACCTCCATGGATTTTCGGAGTAAGGGGGATTTTATTTTCTATGTTGTATGTTTAGTTTTTATACATATTCCTTCAGTAACTATTAGAATATTGATGAAAAGTATTATGATGTTCATGAGGCTCAACTGAGTGTAAAGTACCATTCCTATAGGGTAACTTTTACCCAATCAGCTGACTGACCAGTGATAAGATCAGCTGATTCTACCAGAATAAGCAGTCGATTCAAACACCAATTCACATCAAACATGTTAATTTTGATATTGTGTACTGATTTGTGGTCTGAATTGATGAAAAGTTTGGCTGACTCTTTTGGTAGAAATTGGCAAATCAAGATCATTGGACTCCTAAATTTTTCCAACACATTGTCCAAAAACATCTGTAGAAGTTTGTATTGACAAGTTCAAATTAAATTATATTTTCCATTTGGATTTTTAGTCTACTATAGGCATATTCCTCAGTTCTAGTTAATGCAAATCAAGGTAGGATCTGAACCCGTGCAACAGTTCTTTTGTTTACAAGAGTGTGTACCTTTTGTGCTAATTGAATTATTAACATGTTTATCTTTTTGTAACTTTTGTTCTAATTTGAGAAATGACATGTTCATTTCAATGTCTGAATCTGTATGATTTCTCGTCTATTCAACATATTGGTCCATAATGCTGATTATATGCTGTCTTTTTTTTATCTAGACCATGGATAATTTTGCATCCTTTGGTAGCACCAACCTAAATATAAATGTCTTCATGTTGTCAGCACATTCATGGCTTTCCTCTCAGTAATGAATAGCAGGCTATAGCAGGTTCTGCATACAAGTTACCCCTCTGTTTCTCCACAAAAGGAGAAGGGATAAGGGAGGACATCAAAATGAGAATTCCTTCTTTATTTTCCTTTGTTCTATCTGACATTATATTACTTATCCAGGATATCATCGATCAGTCAACTGCTCATTTGATGAAGGACATTGTGGTTATATTTGGATAGAGTCATCCTATTTCATCTATTTGAACCGTGTATTGAAAGGTGTAGAAGAAATGCTAAACAGTTCATCTCAAACAACTCAAGGTACATGGGATGGGTAAAGTTCTTGTGCTTTGTCCTCCTAATTTCTGTCAAAATACAAACTTGAAAAATATTGAATAACTTCAATGACATATGTATAGAATAAAGATTTAAAGGAAAGAATAATTAATAAAATCAAAACAAAGTTTGGTAAAAGAATAATGTTCTGCTTTGAGTTACCAATTTATCACAATAGTTTACTGGCAAATGGGAAGTGCTAGAGCCACCTATTTTTCAACAAATGTTGGAATCTTGGTCCATGCTGGATACAGCCCTGGCAATATGGTACAAATGAAATAACACTCCTCTTTTAATTTTGTTTGAACCAGCATATTTCAAAGAAATTTGTTGAGCAATCCACAAGTTGGTCAGGGACGCCTGTCCCTGGCAAGATATACTAAAATTAACTCCAATGACAAACTTCACTTCCTATTCTCAATTGGCCCCTGGGCCTCAGCATTTCTTAGCAATATTATAAACAGATTTGTTTTATTTATCCAGATTCACCCTATAAAAAGTTATAACAAGATTTCTTCTTTCCAAAAGTGAAAACCATGGCATCACCAAGGGGGATTATTCAGAGTGACAATTATCCATCCTTCTACAAAAAAGGCACTACCACATATACATTCAGAGTACCGGAGAATGGTACCTTCTCTATAATCTTTGCATACTTTGATGTTGGGAAGGCCGAGTGGGAAGCGAATTCATCTACTGCTATATGCAATGGTGATAGAATTGAGGTAAGGAGAAACCTTATAATAACAACAAAGAGATAAACTTAGCTAGACAGTGCAGGGATCTGTCAGTGAGTGAACATAAGATTATCTATTAACCCATCATTTTGTAAATACGAGAGGTGGGGAAAGTCTGTGGCTGGTGGCCTCTAGATTCAAACTGACTTGGTGATAATTGCAATCCAGTCACATGATATGACACAGGAAATGAATATAAATTTATTGATCTTGAGATGTTAACCAGAAGTATATATCTAAGTAATAGATAAATAAATAATTGTAAATGCCATAATTGCTTATTCTTATTCGTGCATAGCCTCATCCCAGTGATTTGGAATAAAACTTAATACTTTTTATTTTGGCATAGATTACTGGGGCTCCTTATGGCAGAGAAGTATTATGTGGAAGAATTGAATATAGACGTTATCAATTTATATCTAATGTGAATATGAAGTTCATAGCAAACAGCATGTCCACCTCTTTCAGAGGCTTCCGAGCATTTTACTATATAGAGCTATTACAAGGTTGGTTCATGTTGATAAGGATATTTCTGATACTTCTAAATCTTGGGACATTTAAAGATCAGAGTTACATCATAATTGTTTGCCATTTTCTGATGATTTAGTAGTTGTCGAAAGCATAATTATATTGCATTAAAGCAGAAGAGTTATCATCATTTTTGCTGTTATTGTTACCATGCATTTCAGTTTCCTTGGCATGTTTCAGACCCTGATGGAGACCATATCATAATGACAGGTACAGGGGTGGAGACCAATGAACACTCCAATGCAATATTGTGGTCACCAAAATTTGAACCATCTTTAGAATCAAGCTGCTTAAGGTTAGATGTATTCAGAGGTCCAATAAATGTGACTGGTTGGCATGTAGAAAAAGGAATAGAAATGCTGCACATATTGAACACCAATGCCATGTTTGGTGTTTCATGGGTATCTCTACAGCTTTCTGTTCCTGAAATGATTAATGGTATACAAATAGCTACAACTGAAATTGGAGTAGCAGTGGATAATATTTCATTGGAACCAGGGCAATGTCAAGGTAATATCTTCTCTTCGAGGTTAGATTTCTTTGGCAGTGACTTAACTTGAAATGATAATATTGGTATTGGAAAATCATAATTCTTTGTAAAGAACTTCTTAATAGCTTCTATACTTTACAGTTATACAAATATAGTTTAAATGCAAAATGAACATGATATGTTAGCAATGATTAATCATTGGAAGTTTCAAATGTAGTACTGAATGAAGTGTTTGTCTTACTGATTTAAGGCAGATAATCAGTGGTAATATATTATTCCACTTTCAGGTATCAAAGCCCATGTAGTTGATGTTTCATCTCAGGACTTTAAGTGTAACTTTGAGGTAGACAACTGTGCATTTACTGACAACTCAACAGGAGGGTTGACGTGGTTAAGAGCTCTTGTTTCTGATTCCAGACATCCAGGTAATTACATTTACTGACAAATAGTAGTGACTAATTATATAAAAAAATGATGTTCAAAAAAGATTAAAGGAAAATAATGGTTTTCCATGTCAAGGATATACAACAGGGGATTAAGGATGTATTTGCATAGTTTCTGTAATCAGCACCTCTTCTTGCTATTCCTTATGTACTGAACACAACTATCATACATATCACTACATAACCAATTACAAACTTTATTTAAATCAACGTATTCACTAACATAACTCAAATGAACTTGGAAAAGGGACCATGTTTTAAAACTATGGATATCTCAGTCCATGACAAAAACAAAAACTTTATGATACATGATAGCTATTTTGAGAGAGTGTTTCTCAGAATTTGCCAATTATTCCTTTCAAATAAAAATATGATGATGAAAAGCATTAGCAGTGCTGTAACACCCCCAGACTTTTGGATTTTATTTTATTCATATCACTGGATTAAAAATAGAGATGAAGATATTAAACATAAAGTATTGATGTGCCTGATATAGTATGATAATGAAATGACACACCACTAATGATGCTCTGCCTCCTGTTGACTTCTTGAATCAATTGATTTATTTCATACTCATATTTAACCCTTTAGACCCCACCGATTACTAGGTTGAAATGCTCGATTTCCCCAGGATTTCCCAGGGTTTCCATCAGAAATTCCTTAAATTTGTTATAAATGAGAATGTTCAAAGGTTTTCTCACCCTTAAATATTAAATATATAGATATCTGGTTTGAAGCATGGATTAGGGAATTAAATCAGCTTTTAAACCATATATTTGCGATTTCTGTACGCTAAACACTATTTAGACTGTTCTCTTTTGGAAAAATATGGAAAATTATGGGAAAATGGCCATTTTTCTGGGCGGCCACGGCCGGATTGGGGAGTACACCCATGGGCGGCCATGGCCGGATTGGGGTCTAAAGGATTAACAAAGATATAGCTAGAAAAAATTACTAATATTCCATCATGAAACACATTCACCCAAAAACAGTTCTCATAAGAATTATATAGGGACAGTAGATATTGATGAGAAATAATCTTTGCTGTTATGTGTATCTAGATTTGGGGTTCCATAGTCCTTACGCTAAACACTATTTAGACTGTTCTCTTTTGGAAAAATATGGAAAATTATGGAAAAATGGCCATTTTTCTGGGCGGCCACGGCCGGATTGGGGAGTACACCCATGGGCGGCCATGGCCGGATTGGGGTCTAAAGGATTAACAAAGATATAGCTAGAAAAAATTACTAATATTCCATCATGAAACACATTCACCCAAAAACAGTTCTCATAAGAATTATATAGGGACAGTAGATATTGATGAGAAACAATCTTTGCTGTTATGTGTATCTAGATTTGGGATTCCATAGTCCTTACTAAACCTGGGTTCAAGTTTAGGATTTCAATAATCAATGGGGTGCATGGGAAGGGTTGATACATATACGCCACTGACCAGAGCAGTGGTGTTCATGAAAAGTAGACTCAAAAAAGTTGATGTATTGTTTTTTCCAAGATTGAAAGAAATGTATTAAGGTGTTGAATGTAAAATATGTCCACATTATTCCATTTGTCTTTGAAGCATCAATTTACGGCCTGGTCTGTGACAGCCCTCTGCTTAAAACACAAAAGAAGTGTGTCCTAAAGTCACCATGGTTGATTGTACCTGAGGAGAGATGCCTTGTCCTAGAAGTCTATTCAAAGGGATCATTCAAAGCTAATGTTATTGCTCATCATGAGGAGAAAGGGCCATCTGAAATATATGACTTAAACTACTCTCCAAATAAGAATGAGACCCTTCATTATCAATTCGAACTACCTGCTGGCAAGATTCAAGTGACTTTGATATGTACAGCAAATGCTCTTAATGATCCAACAATTCGAATTGAGTTACACAGTGTCATGATATTAAACAGATCTTGTGCAGGTGTGTGTTTGAAATATGTTCAAAGATGAACATAATTATAAAGGGCCCATCTATTAAGCTCATGAACAAGAATACAATTAGCATTAATTGGGTAATGTGAGGGTGTTATCAGTTTTATTAAAAGTAAACCAAGGAAATACATCGATTACATTCAGAACCAATGATCGAGGTTGGAATCCTATTTCCATGGCCTTCTATTAATTTCATAAATATTCAGAAAGATAGTTGAACATAAATCAAGTAAGCAACAAAATATATATTTTATACATGCATATTTAGGAATTCAACTGTTAGTATGTATTTATTCAATTCCATGTGTTCTTGATTCAAGACATTACTCTGATTATGAATCCACTTCATTTGGTAACAATGATTCAGGTGTGGAAGGGATTCCAGCATCAAGGCATAGGTATGTGCTATCTGAATTGAGTCCATCTCCATCAAGGAAGCATGAACCATCGAGGCATAATGAGGGGCCACCTGATGAAGCAACAGGAATGCCTGATGGCAGGAATAAGTTCTATATTTAGATATCTTTTTAGTAAAGATTGTTATCTACTACTGGGTGTTATTTAAAGTGACATAGAAAACAT
This sequence comes from Lepidonotus clava, assembly GCA_936440205.1. NCBI lineage: Eukaryota > Metazoa > Annelida > Polychaeta > Phyllodocida > Polynoidae > Lepidonotus > Lepidonotus clava. Next base: position 49,701,508 of record OW387143.1, on the reverse strand, counting down.
AAAGATTGATAGTTAGATGGTGCACAGTGACAATTCATTTTCAACATAATATTTCATATTTATATGTGTTAAATATTTTTCAAATGATTCAGTGATTCAAAAATTACCGATACATTTGTAGCAAATGTTTGTACATTTCTGATAGTTTTCCCTTGGTGTTTATTTAATAAAAGATCCAAACTAACATGTAGGTCATAAAATACTATAAATCAGCTATCCATCAGAATTGTCACAATACACCAACATCTAGTTCGGACACATTTTAGGTACTTCTGTATAATTTTTCATTATTTACTAGAAAAGATTAACAAGCTTTCATGACTCATTTAACAAAACAAACTTTCTAGACTAATGTTCATATGTTTTCAGAGGCAATTTTGTCAGATTCAAATGCAACAGCTTTCTTACCACATTATGAGAACACAACGGGTAATGATGAAATAACACTTTTCAATGATAAGCCAGGAACCAGAAAACCAGTGGAAAGTAAGTTCTATTATCTTCTCTAATAAAGCAGTGACATTTTATAAATGGAGAAGTTATTACCACTGCAGGATATATATTCATCACCATGAGAGGATGATTCCTAACTGATGGAAGATCTATTCATCATAACTGGATATACCCCTGTGTGCCCTCCCTCTTTTGCGTATGACCAACTACAGTCATAGTTCTACAGTATACTAGGACCAATGTAAACGACAAGCATCAGTCTTTTAATGATTAAATATGTTCATTTATAGTAGGCTGAAATTAAGTAGTTGAAGGCTACACTTGCAAACACTGTGAAAACTGTGAGGAAGAAGAAGAATCTTTTAAGTATGTTATACAGTTGTCACAACAATGAATGATGCTCTTAGAATACAGAAGTGCATTTTGTGTAATTAAAGCACTATGACAATTGAAAGTAGAAATGGAAGTAGAATCTGTGCTTATACCTCATAAATGAGTCAATATGTTGGTTTGTAGATATTTGTCTAATTATTTTTTGTTTCATTTTCCAGGAAATATAACAATGGACAAAGTGTTAAATTACGCGAGCCATGCAGTGGAAGACTTTATTTTCAGGTAAAAGCATTTATTAAGGAAGTTTTAATTAAGAGTAGATATGTTTGATAATTGGCTGCCAAAATAATCCATGTGGTTCTTAAATTGCTGTTTTATCGTTCAGCTATAAGCTGTGTCAGGACTTTAATTCAAATGTTACAATACTTGTTACAGCACCAAACCAACCTTATTGTTTCTTTCCAGTTGCAATTGGAAAAACAAGCCCTGTAGCACAGGCTTATTCAAGAAAGAAATGACTGAGCATGGAGTGTGCTATACATTCAATGCCAACGAGACACATTTTGAACAAACAGATTCAACAGGTAGATATAAAAAAATGTTAATCATTTTCTTTGCTTTTAACAGGAATTGACTTTAAATGATTAAATAGGGTAACAAGGGAATAAAAATGAAATATATCCTCCTACTGGACAAGGGTAAAGCAAACGGAGGTGTGGATAATGGCGTTGGTGCAAACCAGCCTGCTTAAGTCTGTCAAGATTGTAATAATGCATGGCAATGTCTTTTAATAATAACATTGTGTTTCAGAAGGCTCAGAATGCCAAAGGTGTGAACTCTTTTCAGTTACAGTATGGAAAATTTATTGTGGTAGGAATTAAAGAATTATTTTTTTTGTAAAGTACATCACTTATTTACCTCAAGAGTTCTTTGAAAGAAACCAACCTGAGTGAAAATAAACCTAGCCTAAAGGATGTTGAATGAAGGAATTATTAATATTGAGGAAATGTCTATTTGGATGTTTATTATCAATTTGCATAGATATCATATTCAGCAATTAACTTTAAGTATAAACTATTATGGTTAGTGGCTGTTGTGCAGTGCTTACATTAATTAAGACAGCACATCAATCTCACCATGCAGTTTACTGGTATATACAATAAACTAGGAGAAATTGAGATAAGAGGAATGTATTATGTTTTAACTTTGATTTTGTACACAAATATAGCAGTAATTGAGCCTGGCATAAAAACAAACTTTTTTTCTTTATTATTAGCCTGGCATATCTCATTAACTATCTGTTTTTCACCATAATATCTTGGAGAGACATTGCTGAGATATATATGAATGTAATATATGACTAAGAATTTGTTTATATAGGTGCTGGGTTTGGTTTTGCAAAATGAAGAAGAATGAGAATTTAAAAAGGAAGTTAAATCTTCATGATTTTCCAAATAAATTAAACAAAAATAAACTAAAACAATTTAATTCCTTATTGTAAATTGTACTCAAATTAATGACATAATTATCATTTCAGTTGTCTTTAAATAGCCCAAGCCACAGCAGTCTATTTTCAAGTATTACTATATTACATATATAGATGATAGCTAATGCTTAACCTAAGTAACACATGAGCTTGCTGCTCTGCAATTTTGGGTCTTATTGACAAAGATGATGTAGAACAATTCTCAGGCTTTCAAAAATATAAACAGCACTGATATTCCCAATAGAAGCTGAGCTGTTGGCTTTTGGATATGATATGGTCAAACAATTTAAATCCATCAAAAATACAATATAAATCATAATATTGACAAAATAACAAACAATTATTGTGTGCATGTAAGTACATTAAGAGAGTAGTTTATAAATTATGGAAAAAAATCGAAGATGACAGATGAAGAATGGGCTGATGAGTGGGAAGACGACATGATTGAATGATTCATAATTTTTGTAACAAAAGTGCGGGAGGCTGCTGCCTATCGCTGGGCTGATGGCTCAAGCTTTCTCATGCGGGACTCTAGTTCTTGTACATTGTTCTCCTCATCCTTATGTTTGTATACTGTCCTCCTCATCCTTATGTTTGTGGTAAAGTTCCAACTGAGATATACATTGCTCTTTTTTGCTCACTTTTAAATTCAGAACAAGGATCTATATTTCAGACCAGAATATCAAGACTATTCCATTCTTTAGCACCTTTTGCAAGAACACTTCTATGAAAACACTTAGTTCTGTATTGTAGGTTTTAAATACAGGTGCTTGATGGATTCTAGTTGGGATATTCCTATCATCCAAGTATTTCTTTTGGCGAGACCTCTTATACATATAACTGCATAAGTGAGCAGTCCTTCTAAAAGCTAACATAGGAAGGCCTGCTTCAGCCAAGAGTGCCAGCCTTTCTGTTCTTGGTTCAGCATTCAGACATATACGCAAAGCTCTATACTGTAATGTATTTAGTTTCTCCAATATTTCCTGACCTGCTGAGATACAAAATATGTCCCCAAAATCCAAGTGTGATAGAATTATCATTTTGTAAATACTTAGTGCAGTAAATTTATTTATATAGGGCTGAATTCTCATAAGAGTAATAACAAATGCAATTTCAGCTACATTTTTGGCATGAAGATTGAACTTGAGTTCAAAATTAATCCAAACCTATTCCCAAATATTTGTATGAGTCTTCTGTTTCAATTGTGTTTCCGTTAATAATTAGGTGTGGTTTGTGTTTAAGTTCCACATACCTTCTCATGCCAAATACCATACACTTAGTTTTGGACACATTTATAGTAAGTTGATTTCTATTACACCAGGAGACTACATGATTTAGACTGATTTGAAGGTCATTTGCAACCATGACTAGCGATTTGCCAGTAATATAGATAGCTGTATCATCCGCATAATATCTGCTAACACATTGATTAAGATTACAACCCATGTCATTAATATATATAATGAAAAATAAAGGCCCAAGGATGCTGCCTTTGGGCACACCACAAGGAGTTGGCATTTCATCCGATTTGAGAGAGGTAGTAATAGTACATTGATATTGATTTGATAGGTAGTTTTTGAGTAGAGTATGAAGGTTGCCTGTTATTCCATATTTTTGTAGTTTGCTTAAAAGGTTATTATGATTTACAGTGGCAAAAACTTTTTTTAAATCTATGAAGGTGGCTATAGTACACATCTCATTTTTCATACGCAGGAATATATCATCAGTCAGGTTAGAAACAGTGTCAATCATAGAGTGACCCTTACGAAATCCGTTCTGGTTAGTATTCAGTAACCCTTGTGCATCGAGATAATTATGTTGATAAATGTGAGTGAAGAGTTTTTTCCAGTAATTTACCAGGTAAAGGAAATAGAGATATCAGCCTATAATTACTAACATTACATCGATCACCTCCTTTAAATGGAATTACTGTGGCCCCTTTTCATACCTTTGGATATTTTCCTTGTACCCACTTAGCGACTTTATCGCCTGTATCTTAATTTATCAAATTGATATAGGAGTTAGCACATTTACCTGGAGTCAATGAATTTATTAGTTCCCAAAATGTCTTTGGATCATTAGAATGTCTTTCAATGATGAAGTCTGCTCTAGGGTTATACCTTTATCACCTTTGTTTAGTAAGCTTAAACATGTTGATGTTTTCAAATTAGATTAATTTCTCAAGCTTGAATTCCTCCAGTCAAATATTGTTGAATATTATTGTTTAAGTTTTACATAATTTATTTCTCTACACCTACTGCTTCTGTTTATTGTTACCACATTTTAGAAATAAATATTGAAATAATTTTAATCTTGTCGTTTAAAGGTAAATATGGATATTCACTGCAGCGCCACCTGGTGTTAATAGTTTTTCATTTCTCAAACTCTTTAAAATGTTACCAAAATTTGATCATATTATCATAAACTCAAAACATTTACAATACTTTGTCCAAAAGATATATTGTTGTTAATTTCTTAAACCAGAAAAGGCTATTTTTGTTGGTTTTGGGGTCAATTTTTTGGTATTTTCAGGAAGTTTAGATTTTTGATGGTGACCCCATGTTTTTTTAATTTTAGAATATACATCTTGTTCCTATCTAAACATTTGCAGCTTTTGAAGTCAAAATTATGGATATTTATTTTTTGATGTGGGAAAATGTGATTTTTCCCATTGAAGCCAATGATAAACTGTCATTTTTTCAAATGCTAATATCTTTTAAATGGATATGGTGACATATGGTTTTTAAAGTTTTACTACAGTCCCTATGCATTCATCTAACAGCTGTGTGAGTTTGAAAATGTTATTATGGTTATCAACAAATCATGTCGAATACCCATATTTACCTTTAACACACTTCTTTTTCTTTCAATTGTTTATTCAGGCAAAAATTAAGTTTATAAAACTTGTATCCCATTTCTACCTGAGTTACATCAAATAAATAAAATATAAAATGTATATTTTATTACCTTTAAGGGAACCTTGTACATAATTTTGACATTATCATTTTTCAATGGAACTTGTTTAACATGGTATTTAAATAATGCTCTGTTAATGCTATAGATATTCTAGGAAAGATCTTTAGATATAAACTTGTTGCCTTCTGTTTTTTCATTTATCTTGTGGTTTTCAATGCAAATTCACAATTATTTGACATCACAAAACCCCAATTTATTCATAAAAGGGATTCCCCCATATTCTAGAATATAATGGAAGGAAAACCCAATTTAACCAGAAAGATTACAGGTTTGCTTGCTTCACATTATTTTAATTTAAATATTTACTTACATAAATTCATTGTGAATATGGGAATTCCATATTGTTTGAAAAGGAGAACTCACATTGTTATGACATAGCAAAGACATTACCGAGATTCTTAGCATTTGCGGAATTCCCAGATCTAATTTCTTTCCTTAGTTCATTGTCTTATAAATCAATTTCTTCTTTTCTTTTTTCTTTTGAAATATGTTCACACTACCAATTCGAAGTGACAAATAGGAAGCAACAATTCTTGAATGTATATACCAGGAACCCTTTTAATTCAAATTTCTCTCATTGTGTGCTAGGCTCTTTCAATGGGCTGTCACTGGAAATAAATGTAGAAAAATACGACCACACGACAGGGTTCAACAGTGATACAGGCATAAAGGTTAGTTAATTTCTCGCCCATGTTCTCTTCCTCTTTAGCACATTGTGAACTGATTTATTGAGCAAACTCCAAGTTTACTCCAAGAAAACCATAAATTTACAACACAAGTTTGGATTTGGTAATGAACTCATTTTTGACACAGGTTTTATAAAGTGTTTTAAACTAAAGCCTGGTCGCTACCAAGTAAACCCACACCTCGCCAACCAAACTGTGAGTGACCAAACACACTGGTGCCAGGTTGGTGGATGAATAAACCAGTTTTTAGGGGTTTAGTCAGCAGACAAGCCCTAAAAATCTCAGACATGTTTGATTTCATGGGAGTTAATTCATCCTGGACAACTGACTTTAGTTGCTGGGAAATCAGCTTTACCTTTGACGGCTGACTGACTCACTTTCAGAGCACAGTGGGGACTGGGCTTAACAGAGAACACTAGATTTGCAAAAATAACTGACCAACATATGTGAAAGAAATGGTGCTAAATGAATCTCTTCAACATCATCTATTTTGTCTCATGAAAGAAAAAAAATGTTCTCATGACTTTATTTTCGAGGAGGCATGCATGTATTAGCAACCTTAAATACGCATTGTACTAAATGAATATGTTGTGCACACACAGACATACAAATGTCTTCTTGAAAGAAAACTGAAATAAGTTTTATCCTCTTTTATGAAAGATAGTGCCTTGCTTATCATATCTTATTTGCAGGTGCAGATTCCAGCTGGCATACTATACAGTAATTCTATCTTAATCTTATTTTCCTACTTATTTACAGTTTCACCTCAGAAACCAGAGTGATGTGTCTTCTGTCTCAAATACTGGTATGGCAATATCCCTCTCAACCCACACAATGGTGCAAATATATTACAGCAAGGTAGCAATGAGTATTTGTTTTCTTTAACAATGTAGTTTGCAAAAAGCTAAGAAGATTTGTGTTAATCTCATTGAATAAAATGATAACCACTCCTCTTTTCAATAGTTTATCAGGGCCTCCAAACTGAAAAAGTTACCATCGTTAAAAGTGGAATGTCAGAACAACGTTAATCAAAATTAATAAAGAATATATTGAAATAAAAAAGCATCATCACACTTGAACAATGTAACAATAGACCTACAGGCCCCTAGGTGGTCTAAAAAGGTTGTAGTTTGCTCTCATGTTTTTGTTTATATCATTGATTTTGTCGACATTTTTACAGAAATTCTATAGTAGATCTATTAAATACAGTGTGTACACACTAAAGGCTGTATACCACATACCGAAATTGTTAGCCACCGATATTGAGCATCTCCATAGAAACGTTCCATATTGGGACCTTCAACTATCAGCACACTTTTGGCTGCCGAATTGGAATATTGGCGGCCGAAAGTGGAATATCGGCAGCCGAAAGTGGAATATCGGCAGCCGAAAGTGGAATATCGGCAGCCAAAAGTGGAATATCGGCAGCCCAAAGTGAAATATCGGCGGCCCAAAGTGGAATATCGGTGGCCGAAAGTGGAATATCGACGGCCGAAAGTGGAAAATAGGCAACGAGTATAAAATCGGCTGGAAAAATTTTAGTAAATATTATCGGCAATGCTGCCGATAATATATCGGTAATGCCAAAATTGTAGCAGCTGCAAATTGGCAGTGCACTTTCTGTATGTGGAATATGGCCTTTATAACAAGATTTGCTAAACATATCAAATCTAAACTAGAAATCTATTTCACATCACCATTCCTGGAGCTATATGCATGTGCAATAATAAAACTACTTAGTGTACAACATCTTACCATCTACCTGGTCAAAAAGTGTATATCCTAGGCCACTCTGTCTCTGACATGTATCAATGTCAACATTTGAATTATTAACAGAAAAAAACCCAACTATTCTGTCTCCTCATTCTCTGCCATGTCAGTTCAAGAGTCTGCCTCATCCATATGGTGGTTGCAGTGACAAAGACTTAGAGTACTTCCCAGACAGGAAATATACCTACCAACTTTGTCAGAGAGAGTGCAAAACTAAACAGCTGGAATCAAACTGCTCCTGCCGTGATGCATACATGCCTGGTTTGTACAACCTGCAATCATTGCAACCTCCTATGATTTTCAAGCAATGATATGTTGCAGTAGTATTAATATTCTCAGTCTTAGTATAAATAGTCCTTACCAATTTGGAACCATTTTTAGTGCTATTTTATTCATGAAAGCTGATATTTGTATATTTGCCCCAACCTTGCCCAAAGATAAATTCCAGTACAATATGATAAGCGCGTCTGGCATGTATATCCTGGGGTTTGAACAAGGTTTTAATAAAGAATCAATTAAGCATTGTGATGCAATTAAAGTCACTTAAAAGGCAATATTGCTGGAACATTGAAATTAAGATTTGATTGAAAAAAAAACCAATCTTCATGTTTTGATAGCCATTGAAATGCAGTATTTAAAGGCAATAGGATATATATTTGACATTCTTTGTTTAGCTGCTAGGTTTTGTTTCACTAAAGCCAGGTTCCAAAATGCAATGTAGTATTCCCTGTCAGATTTCTTAATTGTTAATAGAATGCTGCTATTTCAAATTCATAAATTAAACCACTTATTCTGTTTGGCAAGATCATGAAAAAATGTCTGTTGATTTGATAAGATGACTTGTATTAATTTGGAATTATCACCTTCCCACACATTCATTCCATTTGGAAATCAAAAACAAAAAAACAAAAAAAAAGGATAGAGGGAAAAAAAAGTTTTACATCAAGCAATACTAGATTAGCAATGTTCCAATATAAAACATTGTGTATATATAATGTGCAATGTTTTCTTAAAAATTGAAACAAAATTCAATTTTGAATTGCTAATGTGAACAAATTGACTTTTGAAATGAAACGTTTTGAATGAACAGTATGTTTTACACGAGGCATTTCTCACCTTTCAGAAAAAGGATCTTGGGAGGAAGTTTTAGAAAAGGTCATATTCATTATCTTAGAAAAATATAGTTCCATACAAAATGACAATTTCTTGTTATCTCTTTTTTATGCTGAGAAAGGAAACCTATTCCGATATTGTTTTTCCTCTGCCTTTCAGCTACTTCCCAGTTCCCTGTATGCACTCTTGACCAATACTTAAGATGTGTTGTAAATTTCTACCAGGGTGAGTGAATCTTTTTATTTATATCAGGATTCCAATACTCATACCTTTAGTATTGTCGTCTCAGAATTGGGTGAATAAAGAGCTGTTATTGTCTTGGAGAGCATTACTACCTGCCTGTGAACACTCATAAAAATTGTTGTATTGTCACTAAAGATTTCAACATTTTCTGGGTTATTGATTTAGAATAAATCAAGTACAGACGACTGCAGACACCCTCAGCAATTGTTATTGTCAGGATTTGCACACACCTCTGTCTTGGGTTAAACTATAACCTTGTTATGTATAACAGCTAGAGGACATCTTGCTGCTCCAGTGCTTATGCTCTTCTCTTTTTGAATACCCTAAGACCCTTTGCAGTATCCATTTGTAATACTGCTGATTGATTCAACACCACCCATGGTTTTCATTGGTGTTCTGGGTACCAGAATGTCCATAAGCAAACCAATAATGGCAGACCATTTTAAGTGTGTATTACGAGGAGTTGACTGCCATCATCTTCAAATGGATACCCTGAGAATTATAGGGCTTCAAGCATTCATACTCCTAAATTCACCACAATATATACGCTAGACCTAAACCATCCTTGCTTCTAATCAGTTAACAAAGTCACTTGACCATTCCAACATCACAGCAATGAGAAGTGTCACATAAAATCATGTAATTTTAATCTGTATCACATGAGCTCAGTTTAAGTTTGTAAACATTGTTCAAGTTGTGAAAAGATTTTGGGGAATGTACCAAAAAAAAACATTAATCCCGTAATAATTTGATGTTTGCACAATAAATAGCAACTGTTCATTCCAGAGTGTATTTTCCTATGAGTAGAAAGAAATTGCCTATGGTGTGAAAGGTTTCTAGCTGCTTAGTGTTACAATATGAGTCTTGAATCACTACATTTTCAGGATGAAGATTTCTAACTGGTTTTAGTGGGTTCGGCAAACAATTTTTAGAATATCATATATTTGAAAAGGAAAGACAATAGGATCTCTGGTAAAAATGTATTATATCTTTTGTTAAATAAGGATCCATTGGTATCTCCTTGTACATATGTTAAGAAAATTAATTCTGACCGTCAGTTGTGTGATTTTCCTTCTTTTCTTCAAACTTATTCTATTCACAGTATTCAATCTAAATTTTACTCTTTGCAGGAGATGACAAAGAGAACACATATAAGTGTGACAAATGTCCCAATGCTTGTGAATCAACCAATTTTGCCCCAGAGTTGTCATTTGCCTCCTTATCTGAGTTCAGTATCAACAAGTTTGTCTCCAATTCAACAAAATCAAAAAATCTCCATGGAAAGTTTACTAATATCCGGCACATTCTGTCCAGATCTAAATCTATATACATTGTTAAAACCCTGAAAAAACTTAACAGACTGATCAATCAGCTCAATTTATCTGTGGAATATGTATTTGATAATGCTCGGGCTTCCTCAACCTCATTTTCTTCTTTTATCATTCAAGCAACTAAAACCCTCATCAGCATGATTGCTGTAGATACTAGAAAAACTTTGGGGAACATGATCAATAAGCTTATTTCTGACTATGATGTATCCTACAGAAGGGTTACTGATGAGGTGCTTAACAAAATGTCCACTTTTGGTCTACTTATGGAAAAGCATGTGGAATTTCTGTTCTCAAAGGTTGAAAACACTTTAGTAAACAAAGACTACGATGAGCTGGCTGATATCAAACCTCAATTTGGGACATTTCAAGTGCTTGTCAAAGAACTTGAAAACCTCCTTGGTAGGACAGAAGAAAACAAAGAGAATATGACATACTATAGGTCAAATCTCCAGTATATTCCACAGCGACTTTACATAAATCCATACAAGTGCAGATCAGAAGCAAGTAAAGTACTATCAAGTGCAGAGAAATTCATAAAAGAAATTGATAAACTAACTTCATCTCAACCACCTACTTTCATAAAGTTTACTAAATCACAAATGAAATTGTTTACTGGTCTGTACTTTGACTTTACATTAAGCTCTAATGGGGTCAAAAGCTGCTTGACAGAATACCATGACCGGTTGATAGAGATAAAAGACTGGTTGGAAGCTAATGAGTATGTCAATCAAAGAACACACACCATTATGAGTAACCTTCCTGCATCATACAATGTCGAGAAGCTCAACAATGACCTTAAAACTCAGCTAAAGTTGCTTTGTAATTGGACAAAAGACTATGCTGCGAACAAAGTCAATCAAAACCAGCTGGCCGATTTCATAGAAAAGGAACTTCAGACAAAGGTATGTGCAATCAGTATGACCTTTATGGGGGTCTCCCTTTATTCATGATTTTTGGAACTGTAAAAGTCTTAAGTGGTGAAATCACTTGGTTTTGATTTATGGTTCCTTCAGTACTGTTGAGTAGTATAATAAGTTACAAATAATAGGTGGTTTACATTATTTCAAATAATGTAAATAAGGTACATCAATGCAAGACTTTTTTTTAATTGCATTTCTTTGCTCCCTAGTAACATGTGGAATGACTGCACAAATTGTCAATTTTTGCACCCCTTTGTAGGACTGCTTGAATATGCCTTTTCCAGTTGGCCCACTCTTTATAACAATAGTATGCAGTCGCTACATTGCCCTAGTGGCTATGGGGCTTTAAAATCCAGAGAAACTTTAGCCAGTGATTTAATCTCATATGAAAGAATCTCGATCTCATTACTTATGTATTTTGTAAAATTCAGATGAGTATCTAGGATTACCCCATGATAATGTAAAATGTGATAATCTATCTATATTTGTACTGTCAAGTAGGCCTACAGTCTGTTCACATTTCTTTTTAATTTGAGAAGAGGACATTTGACCTTGGATTAGAGATGGTTTGTCAACAAGATTAAAAGATATCCAACATTCAAAATTACTCTCCAAACAGTAAATTCTATGATGGAAAATTTGGTCTATAGATTTAAGATATCACTTTGCATAAAAACACATATTACCTCTTAAACCTATGGACTTGAAGAACAAACAGTTTATTCTAAACATGCATTGAAAGTGCCTGATTCAGCTAGTGATTTTCAATGGAAATTAGGAGATGCTCCTAGTTTCGAGTTTTGTTTTGTGCTATCAAAAGTACTTTTAAGGCAGGGACAGGCAGACGTTGAAGGCCTTTTTAGGTTGAATTTCAAACTGGGTGATTCCTAACACCAAATGTGGATTTAGAGAGTGTTGGGGGTTGCAGGGATCGTGGCTCCTCTTTTCAGGACAAATATTATCATTTTTGATGTAATATACACAGATAGTCAGCTAGAAATGCTAACAATAGGACGTCCCCTTTTTTGAGAATCTGTGGATCTGCCATTGAATTACTTTAGTGATACCAGGCCGAAAGAAAAATTCCAATACTCCTGGGATAAACACACATACTGTTTTGTGTTAGTGACAGGTAGAGCATTCTACTGCCTGACCTTTGTGAACTAGAAAAGGCTGATTGTGCTCCCAGGTTCTTCTGCTTGTATGGCTGGAAAATGACTATGACTGTGTTATGTTTCCAAGGTTGGCACATGCTTTTGTCACTGACAGGATCTTCTTGATACATTCTCATCCTCAAGGAGATGTTGAGAGAATATTGGATGATTAGCTCAGACTCCTCAGAGAGTTTTGTGGTTTCCAATCTTTACAACATTTAATACCTAACCTGGGCTTGTTAGAATGCCAGAGTTTTTTCAAGTAATCCAACACCCCATTGGAAAATTCTGTTGCTAAATGATCAAATCTATCAATATCAACCTTAAAATTTTGATGAATATTTGTATCCACATCCATGAACATAAGGTACATTAAGAAAATGTTCATAAATCTCCTTACAAATTCTTTATCATTGAAAATAACACCTACAAAGTACATATCTTTGAATACAGATTGAGCTTATGTCAGAAGTCTACCAAGATGGTCTCTTGGACACATACCTGGACAGTATGAAGGATGCAGTGAAAAACATCAAGAAGGACCTCGTGACCACATATGAAAAAGTACTCGTGTACCTGACTATCCTTGACACTCACTTCTGGCCAGCTGCCAATAAACATGTCAATTTTGAAAGTTTATCAAGGAGCATGGACATCTGGAGAATGCCCTACACTAGTCGGCAGTTGAATAAGCCTGCAAGTACATTTTTGACTAAAGAACAGAAACTTTTAGGAGACAGTCAGTATATCTCTTAACTAAAAATCGTTAGGCGACAGTCAGTATATTAGATACTAACCAGGCTGGGATCTGGCATCCTGTATTCAGTATCAGGGGTGTGATTCCCTGGAGGAAGCAGACCTCCTGAGACAAATACTGAGAGCCAGATTCCACTCAATCTTTTAGTATTATATGTATTTCAGAATATCATACATATTTCTCTACTAATTGTGTGTTTTAGGTAGTAATTGTGTGAGTATCATGTGAAGCATTTTTTACATTACTTCTGTAATAGCTGGGGGATGCAGGTTATGTACCATTTTACCAGGGCCATACATAGGTTGTATTGGCCTCATCTTTTTTTAGGAGCAGTATAGTAATAAAGAATACAAGACCACGTATTTAGGTTGCAATTAGTATATACAATTTGTCATTTTCATCCAAATGTACACATACCAAAATGTACAGATTTTTCCAAAAACTTTGCCTCCCTGCCAATCATGCAAACAAATAAAACTATTACATCTTGTCAGGAAAGAAAGCATAGTATAGCAGATTCTGCTGACTAGGTTCTGATATTCTATGTTAAGATTAGGGACAATAGTAGTAGTGTCAGTAACTTTATTGACATCGAGAAAGCAGAAGTCACACCTGACTTATATGTTAATTATGCTAATGGGTATCTACAGGTACTCTACAACTAATGCTAATACAAAAAGCTCTGAAATTAATGGTAATACACAAACAACTAATACATGTAACATATTTTGGTTGGTTACTGAATAGATATGGACTACTTTGAAATACATATGTTAATAGATGTAGGAATAGTGTTTCTAGTAATAATGCTGCATCCACTTCGAAACTATATCATTTCTCCTCTGAATAATACCAATGTATTAGATATATTAAATCATTTACATAAGATATACATGTAAAGTTCTTATAGGATGTAAACAAAATATTTAAACATATAAACAAACAGTTATTGTAATCAGATTTAGAAAAAAATTCCATCACTTATAGTTACACTACATTTTGCTTCTCTTTCAATTTCAGGTAGAATTCAAGTGGGATGCAAGTCACCTCTATTCTTTTACGAAATACAATGGCTCAAAGACTGTTCTAAACTATATAATCACGAAGTATTTTGAGCCTGTTGAAAATGAGCTTTTAAGGTTCGAGACAACAATCAAAAAGCACTCTAAGGATTTAAACTATGAGATACAGACATTGGTAGAAGACATGAATGAATTCCAGAAGGAGTCAGAGATGAATTCCAAGTTTGTTGTGTAAGTAAATCTCTTTCTGTGTGTTATCACAGCATATTGAATAAAGGAGTGGCTGAAAATATGCCATGACATATCTGATGAATCACAGTTTGAAGACTTGATATTACAGAATACTATTTTATTCTTGTATCATTACTCTAAGCATGATAAATTACAATTATGCCTAAATATTGACCTAAATTTAATAAGTTCATCAAACCATGCAATGAGGCTTTTGCCTTAAAGTGACTAATAGGATCTAATAACATCTCTCTTAAGGTAAACAATGTTTTGTAAACTTGATTAGAATATATTGTTCTTTGATCACTTACAACTATTTTCTTGCAAATAGGGACAACTTTCTCAAGCTTGACATCTATTATGGACAGTTGAAATATGAATATGCTGAGCAGCAACCATCATACACATTGATCACTTTCTTTAGTAAGTAAATGTTTCCATTTAGATATTATAGTGTGAAAATAACCTAAGGTTCAGAGTCATTTAATGAATTTTACATTACATTAGCGTTTGCTTCAATAGGTAAGTTATCATAATGAGCTGTAGTTGTATTTGCAAGAGCTGTACATTTATATCACTGCACAATTTTATTTTTAATGAATTCTCAATTTGAACATTTGCAAAATTGAGCCACATTCTGCAAACGTTTTTTGAGAGAAATTTTCTTTACATCAAATAAATTAAGGGGAACCTAGCACATAATTTAAATATAATTGATTTTCACCTTAGATTAATCTGGCATGTTATCTACATTGGGCTCTAACGATAAAATGAAATTCTTAGGAAAAATACAACTTCAGACATATGTAGGCAACCTCTTATTTTGTTACATTATTTGTGATTTTCAAGGGGAATTCCCTTGGGTGTGAGGTCACAAGGTGACTATTTGG
The DNA here is from genome assembly GCA_936440205.1 of Lepidonotus clava. NCBI lineage: Eukaryota > Metazoa > Annelida > Polychaeta > Phyllodocida > Polynoidae > Lepidonotus > Lepidonotus clava. The sequence continues at coordinate 49,686,143 of OW387143.1, read as the reverse complement.
GGAATGCCACTATCCAATAAAAGGAAATCCCCAAGTCTTATAGATTTCTAATGAGAAAAAATATTCTTTGAAGTGGAACTTTCATATTTGGCCTCATGGAGGCTATATTTTATGGTTACATATACCCACTTTCACTTATAAACTGAGCTTGGAATGTCCAGTCATTATAATAAGGAATTCCCATAGTTATGACATAGCAAGGACACATATATAAAATTCAGAATATAGAGGATTCCCAGATGTTATTTTCTCCCTCATTAATTCACTGATAATTCAATTTTTTCAATTATTTCCACATGTAATTCTTTTAGAATACTTGAATGGTATTAAATCCACTTAAATTATCAATTTGTAAATTTATGTGCAAGGAACCATTTAAGTACCATTCAATACTGCGCTTTACAGTACCACTCTGGTGAATCTCTGATTGACTTGAAAATATGACCATATATTGTAAATATGACCATGTTTTCTTCAACACAATATGTAAGGTGAAAAATTGCTGCCAGATCATATGCAATGCCTGGTGATATATTCACATGCAATTCCGGCCATAAATAAAAGAATGTATTCTCACAATCATTTGTCAGTGATCTTACACCTTAAACATTTCCTAGTATGGATATTTGGCAGCACTATTAAAATGTTAATGGCTCCTTTGCATATATTCCCTGATTTGAGACCCCATTGTTGCTATGCCCTTGGCCTTATCTCTATCAGTTTCTTTGGTGAAAACAACACCTTAGCTACCACTGATAAGGCCATGGGCAGGGAAGGCAGGAAATGATTATGACATGATAAAACATACCCAAACAAAAAAACTAAATTCAAAAGATGTCTTTGAATATGTTATATAGAACATATTATATTATAATTAGAAAGCAGGTACACTTTGATCATTCACAATGAGGAAAAATTGAATTCTTAAGCATTGAGTCTATAGGGTTGTAAATAAAATGGTAAATATCTGGAAAACAAATCTGACAATACTGGCTTACTGATAAAATAGAAATCCCAGCGGTTGTGGAATAACTGGACACATTATTAAAATTCAATAATTTTGTGGCATTTAAGGGATCAATCCCAAATGTTTTCCCTTTTACTGTTTGACAATTGGATCAAAATCTAAAAAGAGCTAAATAACCATATTTAAACATCACCTTCTACCAATGGTGTTTTCCAACAAATTTGAGAGTGCAATGCCAAGTATTGCATATTCAGACCTGCATACCCTGTATATAATCAATTAAAGAATAAACCCCTGAAGAATATTATTCAGGATATTATTCATACTGATATTTGGCTTCAACAGGCCAGTTGTGACAAACATTAAAATGTTACAAAACAATACTGGGAGTTATATGTCTATTTCTGTTTCCAGGTGAACTTGGAGGCTACATGGGACTGCTCTTAGGAGGCAGTGTCATAACTGTCTTTGAAGTAGTTGACCTCTTCATCAACCAGAGCATTCTCAAGTGCATCTTTGCTTGGAAAAAAGGGAGGAAAAATAGATCTGAGGATCCAACATATTCCCCTGTGAAAGCCGTTGAAATAACTACCAAGATGTAATATCGGTGAACAATTTCTACCAATTGCTAAGATGTCTAAAATTTTAAATTATAAATTAGATGATAGTCGAATTGTTGATCGATAATTTGAAGAAAACATATATGTCATAACCTTGCTTGAATAAGAATCATACACCAAAATGAATTATATTGGTCATCAAGGTTCAATCAAATCATAAGGTCCAATAATTATTAGTGAAAGTGTTTACCTTTGATGGAAATGTTTCTCCATTTCATCCACAGTTTGTGCTTCAGGCTTTGCAGTTGATAAAGCAAGTTCATCTCTGGAATGCTTTCCTGTTAATTCTAATTTTGTTGCAATTAGAGTGAGGTCAGATCATACATTGAACAGAGTATTATTTTTTACCCCTCATTTATGCTATTCATATAAAAACAGTATTTAGCATAATGTATCATGATGAGTACACCTAATTTGTCTCATTCCCTAGTTAAACATGTACAGTTTATTGAATACTATGCTGAATAAGTCTATAATTCAAATGTCTAGAGGTAACTCCTCAAATGTGAGAATTGCTTAGGTCAGAGATAATGTATTGTGAAGGAAAAGTGACATCTTTGTGTGTTGTTACAATAGTGAAATTCATTTTTGTTTTTGACATTTATAAACAAGACCTCTTCTTAATCTAATGATATAAACTTAGCATTATAGTTGTTGTCATTAGTGAATATTGCGTCTTCTTCAAAAATTATATTGCTTGCAGAAATGAAACAGGCTGCTCATGTTATTGCAATTCCAGATACTGTATCTTCTTTAAGATGTTTTGGGAATAATGATTGAAGTATCTTCAACATTCTAAAATACTTTTCTCTTAGCAGATTGAGCATCATTAGAATCAAATTTTCTCCCAAAACAAGTTAAGCATGCATTGTTGCTGTAGATTTATATTGTTCTATATCAACATACATTGTCAATTCATATAACTGTGTATTGCTTATATAAAGTGTATTGAGATCAATAAATTTAGCATTATTGTTGTTGCTACTTCTGAACATATCTAAAGTGTAAATGTGTTTTTATTATTGAACTAAGCATTGTATTGTTGACATGAGTTAACATTGTATTTTCTTCAACACCATAATTATACAAAACTTGGTATGCAGACACTTCTTCTACTGATTAGGCCTCTTGGCTAGGGATGTAATGAGACAAAATATGACCAGCTTGAATTTGTATTTTGAATTTTGAAGGTTGTTCATGTTTGTGCTTTCTCAGTGGGACCACCTTGTTCACACCATACAACATTTGTATCAGGGGTAGATAGCGTATTTCGGAAAAGGGTCCACATATAGGCTAAACACTAAATTGGCAAGTATTTGTACACATGCTTAGTAATGGGATCACATCACTTAGGAATCCAAAGAATACATGATTATAAAAACAAATTATTGCACCTATCTGGTGGGTCTAAACTGGCACTACCCAGCCAAGGATGTGACGTCGAAGAACGTTCTAATAATGTCGCAGAACGTCACAGAACGTTATTAGAACGTCGCAGAACGTGACCGTTACGTCGCACCTTGGCTGGGTATCTTTGAACTCACAGATGAGAACGTCCCTTTAAGACAATGACGGCAAATGTAGGGCGAAACTCATGATTTTAAGACCTAAAACGGCTGATTCTCACGATTTTTAAGATCTGAATTGACCTAAACTATTATATAATATTAACAAATCTGCCCACAATGACAGGGGCAAAAGGTCGCAGCACATACTCCCCAGTCGCATCGGATTACAAGTGAGAAAGGAGTATGATCGCAGCATTGTTAACAAACCGCATCACCGCTGACACATGTAATCCACCGCAAAATGTAGTTCACAAAGAATCGACCTGATTACCAATAAGTATCGCATAAAAAGTAGCAGATATTTGTGAACATTAATCTTCACAATTCCATGAAAGTATAATACAAAACCATACTCATATGGAGATACAGATCACCGGATCAGGCCAGACGGAATGATATCAGGCCTTGTGCTTCACACTCTTCCTAACATCATCATGAATATTAAAAATGGCCTTACAGACATTGTGGCATATAAAATAGCAAATTTCTGACATGCCATGCTGGAACGTGGTCACTCTACCCCCATCTACACACCTATGCTATAGGTAGCTTTTATGTGTCTGACAGTGTTGGGGGTGTAGACCCTTAAAATCGACACAGCGACACAGCCATTTCTTTAATTCAACACGACGACATGGCCGTTTTTTAAATTTAACATGTGACATGACAAATAAGGGACAAATTACATTGATCTTTTCTTGAATTCGACATGCTACATGAGCTTAAAAAAGATAATGACATGGGACAGGGCTATTTCTTAAATTCAACAGGCGACAAGGATCTAAACTGGGGTATAAGGACAGGTGACACAGCCATTTTTTAAATTCTACACGCCAAAAGGGACTCCCGCATCTATAGCCCAAGTGTTGCCAACCCTAAATAAACATTACGGAGACCACTGTATTCTCACCAGTAAAAACAAAAAGGTCCGTATTCCATAATTCTAGTCACCAGGGCCTTGTTTCCAACTTTGTGGAAAACTGTTCTGTATCTCCTAAGGCACTTTTCGCAAATAAACTTGTGTCAAATGTGATCATTTAGACAAGAAATCTAGGGATCAAACACGGACAAACATGAAGTCTGACTATGTAGTAGAAGCCATCTTGTCAATCTGTTTTATTCCTTACTCCAGTACAGGAGAGTTCCATTTACAGGTATCACTACACAAAATATTATATCATGACAACTTGTTTCTAACTTACCTTGTGGCACTTACCGGAATATTCTGTAAGCTTACAATCTTCTAGACCTCAGGCTAATTTTAATCAGATTAGGACGGGGGCCCCTCATCCACTGCAATGTTTGTTCAGTGTTTATAGAGGGGATTAGCTGAGGTCTACTTACCCTGCCTTTGCCCCAAAGAATGTATGTGTGATGAATGCTTATTCATCCGATATGTAAAGAGACCATAGTGAGAAAAGTAAGGTAATATGACAAAAGTATATATGTTAATAAAGGAACGAAAGTGTAAAGGAACGAAAAGTGTAAAAGCCCGAAAAAGAGGCCCGAAAATGTAAAAAGGAACGAAAGTGTAAAGGACCGAAACCCGAATCGTCCCGAGAAATGTAAACCGGAAGTGATATGTAAACCGGAAGCGATAATGTAAACCGGAAGTGACGTCAATTGTAGCCACGTGACCAAAAGCAGCCAATCAGGGCTAACCTCTAGAGTATATAAATGGGCGGTGAGGCCCGAATAAACGAGTTCTTTCACAGTTCTCCTTGTGTCCACACGTGTCTTCTTCCCTTAAACAACCGCCGAGATGAGCTGATACGAGTTAATTAACTACAAGTTCGAGTGAAATAGTAGAAGTTCGAGGTAATTAGGCGAAACTTAGGACAGGGGCCCGAAGGCCCGAGGAACGGAAGTGAGGCCCGGAGGACCGAAGTAGGGCAAGAAGGCCCGGAACGGGCCCGGATGGAGTCCCGGAAACGCAGGCCCGGAATAGCACGAAGGCCTGAAACCCGGCACGGAGACCCGGAATCCAGGGGAACGACGGCGCGACTGGCTTGGCCCCACACTACCAAACAATAGGCGACCGTCGGCCCGACAACCCCGTGGACCGGAACCCGGGGTGGATCGCCCTATCGAAGTGAATACCGGCATTGGAGATAGCGAGACGATCCACGACTCCTCCCTACCCCTACCATATTTTCCCTTCCCCGCAGTCCTCCGTATGACACCGAGCACCGATTCCCGACCGACTCGCTCAAACCCCCTCGTGCGCGAGGCACGACTCTAAAAACATCACATCTCGGTTTCTTGCCCGGATTCTCCGTCCGTCCGAGACCCGAAACAATTCCCACGTCCCTCTGCTGTAGGACTCGGAAACCCCGACCTACCAGGGAACGTCACATATGGGTTCCCGGGAAGGGGCGAGTACTACCCCAGCAAAACCACAGTCACTTTGTAAGGGGGAGGAAACTAAATTATATCCCTCTCTTCTGATAGATCTTTAGGATTCATACCTAAAAGGCTAACTCGTCCCTATTCCACAGTTTGTACTGGGGAAGAAACTAAATATATATCCCTCTCTTATGATAGATCTTTACAATTCATACCTAAAAGGCTAACTCATTCCTCATCAATTAAACAACGAAACCTTTTGCTGTAACTTTTATTGTAACAACAATTGTTTTGACAATAAAAAAAATCTTATTTAGAATAGTCTCAAAGATCTGTAATTTTTACTGATATTTTAAATACTTTTTCCCTTCATATATCAATTTACAGAATTTAATTTCATTCATTAGAAACAGAGATTTTTTGATTTTCATAGCAACGAAAAATTGTGCTGTTAGGCAAATGATCTTAAAGTGATCTTAAAGTAATTCTAACAACGAAAATCCATTGTGCAACAGGCCACTGTGATGCGTTGCACAATTTCCCATACATTGGAAAAGACATTCCCATAAATGTCCCATATTTTTTTCACAAGTGACTGATAAACTGGAAAATTCTGCATTTAACACACAAATATCACATGACAATCCTGAATGCAACATTTGTCCCACAATTCTCCCAGACACGATTCTCTGGTTATTAGTATTTTGGTCTGCCTGCAAGCTAAATCAACAGTTCATTTCCTGTTATAAGCCTTTAACATACCATAATTATTAATCTATGACATTTTCCTTTGTTTAAGATTATTAAAAAGTAGAATTAGGTACTTTTCTTTTTGTTAATGCATGTACTTCAGTTTCTGAAGTTAATTAAAGAGTATTTTCATTATATATTTTATTTTGCCATATGATTTTCCCAATCTTTTGTTTACAAAATGTGCCAAAATCAGGGGGAGTTTCACAGTGGTCATAATTTTAAGATCGTAATTTTACTTAAGATATTTTGACTTTATCATGGTTGGTTGACTTTATGATTGTATGTTCCTATTGTTGTCTATATATTATTAGAGTTAAGATCATTGATTATTAAGAACATCATATCTTAAATTTTGTGAGATGTGAGAAACAGATTTCCAATTCCCCTAGTGTGAAAAGCGCCCTTAGCTTTCAGGAGCATCAAATACAGTATGAATTTGGAACTGTGTCTGCCTGAATTGTAGCTCACAGCATAAGTTAGAATGGTAAGCTTTCAGACTCACAGTTTTATAACATCTTCATGGTAACTTACCCACTAAGCCACTTATAGGGTCCACAAATCAGAGTTGGGAATACATCCCAGGGGTGCATTTCTAACTCTGATTTGTGGAATCCACATGTATCTCACAAATATCTTGTGGAGAGCTCAATGTAAAACCATTATGCAAAATAAATTTGAAGAAATAGCAATTTCCAACTTGTAAACTGTAGACGATTATGTCTGCCATAATTATGTGGAATAGATGGGGTTACATTTGTTAAGGTATGACATTCCTTTTATCATATTTGATGCTCCATTAACAGTCTTAAAAATGTACACATTTCACATTTACATAATCTTTACAATTCCAGTTATTTTACTTTTAATTCGGTAAAAGTATAGAGTATGTCATTTTAAATAAATGGGTATGTTACAATATAAATTTGATGGTCTTGGTGCTCAGTACTTGTGGACTTTAAAGAACTAAGATTAGGGAGAATTGGCACTCATGAATCAACCTGATTCATTGACAGTGGTGTCAGCTGGGTTGAGCTTACCCAGAGAAAATAACTCACAGGCTCAAATTGGGTGTGATCACTCTTTATGTAGGTAGCAGGTCTCTGGTTTAGTTTTCCTAGTCCACATGTATTCCACAAATGCATAGGTCCGTACTTTCCCTGATACTATTGAAAACCTCCGTAGTTCCAGTAAAAAAAAACACAAAAAAAACAGAATTTGATTTAAATCTACCAATCGACACATGGAACACACAATTCTGTTCTAGGGTAGAATGCCCCCAGAACACCATATCATAGGCATTTTAGACCTGACAAATAGATGTCCGTAAATTGACCCCCTCAAAAGTTTGCAACAGTGGTCCCATATAGACTCCTCAAATAGCCTGAACAATTCTAACCTGATCATGAATAAACCCACATGCATTCCCGTCCTTCCACATGTATTTATTACATGTACCACTCTGAGACAATAAGAGAAATTAGGAATGATATTGATTGTACATCTTAGTTTTCATGCGAAATCATGTTGATATTAGCATAAAAATCCAAAAAGAAAATCATTACAGAAGAAAACATAGAACAAAATACCTATTAGATCATGCAAAAGGTCACAAGATGAATGATACCCATAGAATGGTTGTTGCATGCATGCACTTGTAAAGAAACAAAAAGAAGCAAAAATGCAAAAGCAAGTGAAGCAGTAGAATTGTATTGGAGGGCGGAAGGAACCCTCTTAAAAACATAAAATATGCCAGTAGCAGATCCAGGAGGGGCGGCACCCCCCTATTTTTGGCCCAAAATCGATTTTTCAATATAACACTGTAAGAAGTAACTACTGTAAATTTACAGCAAAAGTTGCTGGCAAAGGTCCCAGCAACTTTTGCTGTAAATTTACAGTATAATGTACTGTTGAATTCCTATAGCAAAATATGCTGTAAATTTACAGCAGACGAAGTGCTGTGAATTTACAGCAAAAGTTGCTGGCAGCGAAGGTTCCAGCAATTTTTGCTGAAAATTTACAATACTTGCTGTATTTTTACAGTATGCTAAAACAAACAATTTACCACTTCATTTTTTATTAATTTCCTTTCCAAAATCCAACTTAATGTTGGAGAAGGGCTTAATTCCAACCTCAAACCAATATGTTTAGGATGAGGGATGTATTTATCCTAAGAGTATTAGCTTTTACATGCATGGAATGGTGATACGATGAAGAACTGCCAATCCAACACAGATCTATGAAGGCAATTTGATACCAAAAAGGTGTCTCAATCAGACAATTATCTCTGTATCTTGAAATTATTAAGACAGAGTAGGGATATCTATTATGTGATATACTAGATTAGTATTTGGATCATATTTATCATATTTGATTTTAATTGAATATAAATAATTCATCTTGAAAAGTAGTTTTAAGATTACAACTCCCAACATTTTACTGATGATAACCATTTGCCCCACCTGGTGGAGAATACATTTACATGAAAAAGTACTGTAAAATTACAAAGTTGCTGTATTTAAGTAAATTCACAGTACTAATACTGTAATTTTACAGTGAATATTGCCGTAGAATTTCCAACAATAAAAAGTGCTGTAAATTTACTGCAACAACTGCTGTAAATTAACACCAATTTTTTACAGTGAAAACCAGCACCCCTAGAGGGGACTCTGGGACCCTTTCAATATGTGCAACCTAGCAAAATGGTTGTATTGATTTATTCATAACAAACTCAGATAGAATAAAGATGCCCATGGTATGTGATATCCAACTAAGTGATCATGAAATGATTTTATTGACTTGTAAAAAGGTTATGCCTAGGAAAAAGAAATGTAATTTTACTGGACGTAGCTATAGAAATTATAACAAGGAACTATTTAAGCAAGATATTTTACAAGCTGATTGGAATACATTTGACATTAGTACTGATGTTGAGGTGAAATGGGAAGAAATGGTAAATATTATACGAACTCATATAGATCGTATGTGTCCACTCAAGCAATATAAAATCAGACAACAAAAAGAACTTTGGATATCACCTCAATTAATTGAATTGATTAAAGATAAAGATGATGCATTGAAAATTGCCAAAAGAACAGGAAACCCTGATATATGGAAAGAAGCAAGGCAAATAAGAAATAGATGCACAAATAGGCTTCGGCAGGCCAGATCCGATTTTGTTAAAGAAAATTTCGATAATAATAGAGCTGATTCAAAAAAGTTTTGGAAAAATATACAGAACTTAATCTCTAACTCAAAAAAATCAAAGAATTCGGACATAGGACTATTTGATAAGGATGATAATGCTTATGTGGACACTGAGGATACTGCATCCTTTATTAATTATTTTATTGTTAATATTGGTCCTAACTTAGCCTCGAAACATAACACTGATTGGAACTATCATGGTAATGCTGTAAATAGCTCACTGGATTCATTTATTGCAACCATAGAGTATATGTAATATGTGTTTGTAAAGACCTCAATATTAACAAATCCTTTTGCATTGATAATCTGTCAACTGAAATCCTACGAGATGCTTTTTTAGTCGTACCAAGTAAGGTTTGTGATCTATTTAATGCATCTTTTAATTCTAGCAAAATTCTTAAATGCTGGAAAGTTGCTAAAATAACCCCTTTGAAAAAATGTCGCAACACAGAAGATGTTAATAATCTTCGACCAGTGTCACTGCTGCCAGTAATATCTAAAATGATTGAGAAAATAGTGCATACAAGTATTTACAAATACTGTATTGACAATAGATTATTATGTGAGAACCAAGGAGACTTTAGACCTGGCCACCCGACTACATTTCTACAACTGCTTTTTTTATAGATCAAATTTATAAAGCAATGAATAATATTGAATATTTAGTGGCTACCTATGTCGATGCAATGAAGGCTTTTGACACGGTCGATCATAAAATATAAAATTAAATAAAATTGGAATTATAAAGAAGGCGCATGACTGGATCAAAGATTATTTAACAGAAAGAAATCAGTGTGTTAAAGCAAATGAAACCATCTCGGATGTTAGCTTAATCACATATGGAGTACTAGTACCACAAGGGAGTGTCTGTGGTCCACTGCTTTTCCTTATATATATTAATGATTTATGTTATGTAATGAAATATACAAATTTGTCTTTATTTGCTGACGATACTGTACTATATACTAGACATTGGAACCTTAATGATGCATTGCATAGTATGCAAGTTAGTTAGTAAACAACTTGAACCAATGGCGTGCTGAAAACAAAATATCAATAAATTGTGAAAAATCTAAATTTTACATATATGGAATGCGATCGCTTGTTAGAAGGAGCAAAAATGCAAATTTTATATTATCCCTGAGTAATAAGAGACTGGAAAGGGTCTGCTCATATAAGTATTTGGGTTTTGTGCTCGATGAACAATTGAATTTCAACAAGCGTATATCTGATTTGTACAAATTGGTGAACCATAAGCTATACTTGCTCTCATGTATGCGGAAATATCTAACCACAGAGGCTAGTTTAATGATATTTAAGACAATGATTCTATCACTGATTGAATATGGTGATGTTATTTATAATGGAACTTCAATAACAAACATAAACAAGATTAATAGACTTTTTTATAGGGGTCTTCGAATTTGTAATGATAGGCAGAATTGATCTGTGTAAGGAAAGCAGGTTGGCACCACTAAATATTAGAAATGAATCCCACTTATTGCCTTTCATGCATAGAATTAAAAATAAAAATAATTTGTTAAAGAAGAAAGTACGAAATACTTGATTGCATACAGCACCAGTATTTGACTACTATAAACCAAATAATGAAAAGGCAAAATTGAAAATTTTCTATCGTGGTGCCAGACTGTGGAATGATCTACCTTCTGACAAAAGGAATATGAATTTTAATGATTTTAGACTGTATGTGACCAACTCAATGAAAGAAACACTTAGGTAAATCCTATTGTTTTTCTTGATAATGTGAGTTCATTGTATTCCTTGTTTTCCATGTATTCATATTTGTATTTTAATGTCTTGAATTGATGGTAATTCTATTACTTGTTTTAAATCCAGTTAAGCATCGATGAGTTACCAGAATAATTTTGTCATAGTTTTATAATGTTGTGTGACCTCTATATCTTTACTGAGAGTCTAATTTTAGAAAATTGGACAATATTAATGTATTTACATCGAGCATGATATACATGCCAACAGGCAGTTAATGTAAGCAAGTGCTTTTGCACTTATTATTTGTCTGTATAAATAAAGGAATTTAAAAAAAAAAAAAAACTCCCTTTCTAAAATTCATGGGTCCCTTCCTGTATGCACATTGAAATACGATACAAAAATGAAGCAATATATCTGTATCCTGCACTCATGTACATACATGTGCTATATATACATAACTGATGTGGCAAAAAAATGTGAAAATAAGGATACAGCTGTGTGGACACGTCTGCAACAACTCAACCGTTTGATCTATAGGGATCATCCCATCTTTAATTTTTTCATAAATATAACAAAACCATTAATATTTCTGAATGGACCACAAAATTAGAATGATATATGGTTTGTCTTCTTATGAACATTTTTACTATAAAAAGACATTTAAAGTTATATCAATTTTGATATTACTCTCGCTGGGCGATGGGTGACTTGGAGTATTGGCATTGTCGTCCCCTGGCAACTGTCATATCTGACAAGTTTGATATTTTACCGGTGATTTTGCCAGCGATTTTGGCAGTGATCCCGTGGCCCGTGGCCAGTCGCCCAGAAATCACACAGGAATGTCCCCTTAGCACCAGAATATATATTTTTGTCTTATAATACACATAAGACATATTTGTAAATTGACTGTAAATCATAAGAAAAGCACATTCAAGATACGTATCATATAGTATTCCAGCTCCTGGGCTGGTCATACTGCTGCAGAGACTGCCCAGGCAAGCAGCAACGTAACAAGAATGTTCTGCGACTGTACTTGTTTAATTGGTCTGAGACCTGACGAATTTTTACGTTACAATAACGTTATTTAAGGTAAGGTTTAGACTCACTGAAAAAGAATGTTATAATAACATTTTATTTTTGTAAAGTTGAGACCAAACTAATAAAGAATGTTATAATAACGTTATTGTAACGTGAAATAATGTTACAAGAATGTCACAACAACGTTTTAGTGTGACGTCGCAACGTTAGGTTCTAAAGACGTTTTTGGGTGCCCTCAAAAGAATGTAACAAGAACCAAACCAGGTCTAAACAGAACGTTGCTGCAACATTATTATAACGTCATATTCTTGCTTGGGTGTGGAGGGAGGACCTGATTCAAGATGCTACAAGATTCCCTGCAGTATTCCCATATCTATAGGGTTTTGCCAATTGGGTTTTGATTTAGGGCTTTCATATTTTCAGTCTGTTAGTGTTTTATGTTTAGTGCTTATCACAGATTTTCATCCATTTATTTCATGTGAGTTTTCAGTTCCATTGAGACTTGACTGTTTTGATTTACAGTCCCTGTTTAAATATAACCGGAGGTACCAGGTCACCAATAGCTACAGTTATCTTCATTTGGCGATTGAAATGATGATATGGCTTTTCCTTTTAGATATAGAACTTATAGCAAGACATCAAAAAATGCGACTAAAATCGGAAATTGGTGTCTTTTTGGTTACTCAATTTAAAAGGTTAGGGTGACCCATGTTGATGTCATAATTATCGTGGATGGATCTGCTTATATATATACACTTTTTTCAGTTTACTTCAGTGTCAAGAGTTCCCATACTCAGTGCTCTCATGGTCGTGAAGATCGGAAATAAGTGAAATATGCCATAAAGCATAGTGAACATATTTTCCCGTGGTGAACTTAACAGATGCGATGTTGGCACCTGTATTGACAAATATGCTGACTCAGAGTACCTGCTTACGAACCTAGTAGATAGGACCCATCTTGTTACTACCGGTCAAGGTACTGTTGCATGTAGGCATGTATACTGACGGTCAGATTACTTGCCCTTCATGTCACAATACAAGATCCAAACCAAGAATGGGTCACAGTACAAGCCCAATTCCATAGTACTAGCCTGGCACATGTACCATGACAGTCACGGCACTGTGATATTCAACTTGATACTCTAATTGGGTCAGCATACTGTCTCCATAGTAATATGCCAATACTGAACTCTGTATAAATATTACCAAATATTGGTTACTTAGCACCATATATATATACTGCAGAGGTTGCTCTGTAAACACTAATTGCCCAGTTGTCATAATGTTATGATAATAATATCATATTAATGTTATCACATTTGAATGCCGGAAGATATTGCTACAAACTAGAATTATTTTCTTAATTCTGCCCTGCAACTTCGTGTTTAGTTGATTATGCACTTAACTTAGTGCTATATAAATCAACATTTGCCAAAGATTTGTGTAGATATATATTACTGTATTCTATAATATACCTACATGGAAGATCATTACTTGTAGTGAATGTGGTTTAATAAAAAAAAAAAAAGAAAAAAAAAAAAAAAACATGTATTAAAGACCTTCATTTGTGTTTCAAATATGTTTTCTCCATTATTCTGTTTTTGAGTATTTATGGTTTGTATATATGCTGAGATGTATAACTATTTTGTTCTTATTCTCCAGTTCATGATTTATGAATATATCAATGTATCATTGTATTATATGAGTATTCCTTTTCTATTTAAATATGATTTTCGTTCCAATTGCACGGCATTACTTTCTATTTGTTTCCACCTCCCCCTTCTACCTCCTAGCCAACTCCTTGCCCTACCCCGTCCCTACCTCCCCCCTGCCTGCCCTACCCTGCCCCTACCTCCTCCCTGCCCGCCTTACCCCCTCCCTACCGACCCTCCCCCTACGCTCCCCCTGTCCTCCTGGAGTGGCCCTCTAAAGGCCCTATTACACTACACGACATGGGCTGCGATAAAGCTGCGATACGGCCGCGATATGATCATATCGTAGGCCCCTACGATATCATTGATATCGCATTAGTGTAATAGGGTATGTCGCAGTGGCTACGATACCAAAGTCGTGCGACACGGTTTTCATCACAGAGAAAGTCGTGGGGGTCAAAGTCGTAGGTTATGTCTTAGACCACGACATTGATTCAACATATTAAATAATGTCGTAGAGGTATAATAGAAATATCTTGAATTGAAGTCCATGTCGTAGGTCTCATGTCATAGAGGACATAAGTCTGCTCATAAACATAAGCCTGAAAACATCGTAGTAGTGTAATACTCTTGACATGAGTCTCAGCCTCGACATGGCCACGATATGACCACAACATGACCACGACATGACAACAACTTGAACTGATAAAGTTGTACAATATCATGTCATGTCGTAAGCCATGTCGTAGCCACGTCGTAGAACCCATGTCGTGTAGTGTAATACAGGCTTGAAGGTCCCATAAAACCCGGGAGGAGTAGTAAGAGGGAGCCGGGTTTTTTAGGGGTTTTAGTGACTGCTACATTATTTTGTTCTCCTCCGCCCTCATTTACTAGAAAAATGATATGCTTCTGTTGATTATTCAAATAACCTCCCCAGGAGATTTACCAAATAAACCTCCACCGGATGTTTACCTAATGCGTATGTCAGAATATAAAAAAGAGGTATGGACCGGGAGCAGTTTACATTTTTACATAACACCAGGCCCCTATGTCCTGGATAAAGGATAGAGTGCACAGGGGACTCTGAGGGTAGCCTGTGCCTCACCTCATCCCGCAGGCAACATTGCCCAGGTGACTTAACCTGCATTGCCCTTGCATAATAGATGAGATTCCAGACCACGCCACCTAGTGTGTAACCCAGCCCCAGAGGTGTAGGCCAGACAAGCCAGGGGTTATTTTCTCTTTGAGCATGCTTAAATTGGTGACTTTAAGCCACCTGCCATTTTGTATACATGGAAGGTAAAATGATGCTTTTACAATGGTTGGAGAGTGCAGCACGTTCTCTTTTTATTTGATATATAAATCATTACTCTCTATGTAAGCCTTGTATTTTATAATGATTTTTCAATATTAAAAGTTTTGATTTAATCGTTGGCCAATGGGAGAGCCCCTCGGACCCTTATCAGCATTATGTAATGGGCCTCCACCAATCAGGTGTCGCGCTCCCTCCACCACGTGGGTTTGTTTGTCAAACCTCCACTGGACTGTGACGGCCGTGTGGGGTCTGGAAAGGACTCTATTATACCTACCCCCCCTCCCTCTCCTAGAGGCAGACAACCTGGTCAGCCCAGTCACCCCCCATATAGACTAGGGACTATCAATTTGACCATTTGCTAAGGTCACAACGCCAAACCAGCTGGAAAATTTCATACGTGCCTAGGTAACTGTTGTAGCCCTAACCCTGAAGCAAAAATCATAACAGGACAAGAGAATAACCCAGCTGGTGAGTGTGTCGCTTTTCTTTCTCTCTCTATCTCTATTTGTTCACTAGTAATATCCTTTGTCTGTTTACAAGAAGATTTTCCTCTGATAATGTATTAGTTAACATTTATCAAAGCAATTGTGGAATAGATTAGGTAATAGATTAATATGTGACATATATGTTCCTAAATCTGTCAGTGGTAAACACAGTTTTTCCAGAAATAAACCAATTAAAACTTCATGATGTAAATTGTTTGCTTAAAATGGCTTTATTCAGACACGAAAAAACAAAAAATGTCCAAGGAAGCAGGCCTAAGACTTCTTTAGTAGGATCTTGGGGCATATTTGGTCCTTTATTTAGCACCTCATAAAGTTGGCAACACTGAGTTTATTGCTTTCATAACTTTTAATAAAAAATAAATTCCTTTGTTACCATTAACTGAAAGCATATGATAGGGTATCAGATCTATCCTAGCTTAAGCGTCGTGGTTCGTCTACATATTTCCCAACATGCACCTTAATCTAGGATAGTCTGGAGGTGAAACACAGGAAGTTATTTTGTACAAGGTCTTTTTGGTGTCCTAGAAAGTGTGTGAACATTCATGAAGGTTTTCTGGACGTACTCAATTTTTTGTGAGGCACTAAACCACTTTCACAATTACTCTTGAAAGTTTTTTGGTTGCCCCTCGAAATATCATTGTACTTGTTTATAATACCAACGTACTTGTCCCAAATTAGCCCATATCAGAATATAAGTCACTGTACTGGTCTGAGAGACCTCAGTTATCTAATATCTGCTGATGCCATATTTAATGTAGGAGTATGGTGACAGGGAAAATGCTATTGTTATATGAAATACATACTTAAACTGAAATTTTGTACTGTTATAATTGTCTGTACTCTCACCTACATTAAAGATCATTGTCAAATGTATGTGGTTAAATAAAAAAAAATAAAAAAAATAACAGATTGTGCGTGACTTAAGAGGGATATATTCTATCTACCAATATGGATTTTTCCTACATACTTTATCTAAATTAGTGCACACTTTATGGGCCTATTCTTTGATTTGTGAGTAATATTTTTGGGCAAAATGTTACAGATGTTTAAGCAGAATGCAATTCACTGTTTACAGCAGAGGAGGAGCAGTCATCTCTGGACAAAATGGAGGATGTCACCAATGAGACTAGAGATAGCAGCTTAGGTTTTCACGCTATTACTCATAGGTTTAAGGAGAACACCACAGCTCATGGAATACCACATGTATCCAATGCTAAAGGTAAGATTGATTCAGAGATCAAGGGGGGCCCAAAATACTTTCATGAATATTCATGGCAATGGGTTTGGGCTTTACAACCCTGAAGCCCCATACCCACTAGATGATTTTATGATTGATGGAAAACAGGCAACTGGGAGAATCACCGGTAAGGTAGTTGGGTGGCTGGGATATCAAGCAAGTTTGATATTTTACTGGCAATTTTAATTGCAATCCTGTTCCCCATTGCAAGTCACCCAGCACACATACCATACCCATGAGGAATCACCCAACAACTGCTCCGTCGCATAAGCCAACCCTCACAACAGCGAGAGCACAGCGAGGACTTAGATATGGGTCTCACAACATCGATATCCTTCAGGTTTTCAATGTGCCAACCCTCGCAACAGTGATTGTTTTGTACGAACTTTGAACACAGTTAATTTATTGACAAATACATTTTCACTATTTGCATTCTGTATATTTAATAAGCTTGAGGATATATCTATTGATCTCTGAAAACAGAATTAAATTAAGGATCCCAAAATGTCCCCCCGGGAAACTTAAATAAAGGGTGTGCCAACCCTTGCAACAGCGAGGAAAGTTGGGTTCCATCGCTGTTGAACAGGGAGGGGTCTCGCTGTGGTGGACAACTGTCGCAACAGTGAGGAGATTGTTCAACTGACCACTGGTGACTAGGTGATTTGTCTGTAGACACTTATGAAGCATGAAATTAATCTTAGTGTGACATTAAGCATGAAATTAATCTTAGTGTGACATCTACATTTCTGATAGAGCTTTGAGTTATCATTTTCTAAAATCTAGATAACAAGTCATTGAAATTATGCATACCATCCAAACAAAATCAAAAAGTATAATCTAATTGAAAATTCTGAAGTTCCCACTGAATATAGCTTTCTGTCAAGTCTATAGCTTGACATATCTAAAAAAAACTTTGTCCAAGGGACATATCATTTATGAGAATGTGTTCTGTTAAAGTAATGATTCTATAGCAAACTGTATGTTACTTTCAGGGAAATTAAAAAAGGTGTTCTGGACAAGTATTTCTCTTATCGCAACAGCAGGTCTCATCTGGAATTTTTATTCACTTTTGACCAAATATATTGCTTTTGAGGTCAACGTAAAGGTAGGTTTCATGTGACTTATTTGTATGTGTAATATACAAAATATGCTAATGATATTATTGATGATGAAATCACCAAATTAAGGGTCTATTAAGGTAAATCTTGAATGGTCCAGGTCAATAACTGCAAATAAAATTTACTCACTACAATAAAACTATAAACACTCATATTATGAACATTTTATTTCCACTGGCTGCTCTCTTTCAAAAGTTTTAATTAAAAAAAAACATTTTGGAAATTTTGTCATTTTGAAACAGTGGTGCCACCTATATGTAGTTTTTAGGTTGTCCTGTGACAACATTGCGAATGTACTATTGTGACATCATTGTGAAAATGATGTCACAATGTAGTCTAGTAATGTTGTGTTCACATTGCAGCACTATGCTGCACCCTGAGATTATGGCCATGTTTTAGTATGTAATTCTATAATGTAACCAATTTACAACTAAAACACAACATTGTATTTAAGTCACATGTATGCTGGGCCTTTTCTACCGAATTAGATGAGGGTAATTTCTTCAATATTTTAAGTTAAATATTTCTGGCATATCTATATGGCTATACATAAGGTAGCATATCAACTATATTCTATGGAAATGCGGTATCCAGAAAAATATGTGTGGTCTAACGTATGTATGGAATTCTACGTAAAATTTCATATGGCTTTCTCTGGTCAAAATGTTTCCTGTAAAAGTAACTTGTAAAGATTTTTGTCCAGTATTATATGATTCTGTGCAAAAGAAGAATGAATTGCTTGTATTTACAATAATAGCAGTAATTATTCAGTGTATTCTACTACACCATTTTTTGCCAAATATCCTATGTGTAAGAATCAGCTATAAAACTAATGAAAAGGCTTGGCACTTTATTGTGGAATCTGGATACACAATCTCAGAATGTAATATTGATGCATGTTTGGATTTCAGGTGAAAATAGAGTCAAACCGTTCCCTGACTTTTCCAGCTGTCACAGTTTGTAACCACAGCCCAATGAAACTTAGCAAGTTAAATGCCAACCCAGATCTCAAGGTTCATGTAGATGCATTTGTAGCAGGGAAAAGAAAAAAACGGGACCTCTCAGAATACAGAGGTAATTTCTTTGGTCTCTCATGAAATTATTCTGGCTCATAAATAAAGAGAGGGGCCAGTGAAAAATGAAACGTCCTTTATTCCACTGTTATATAGTACATTGAATGCGATTATGATGAAACCTAAAGTTCCAGTTTCCAATATTAAATTCTTATGTGATAAATTTGATAGGTAAACTGACAATGTCATGATGCTGCTGTTCACAATCAGAGGACGTATCTGTCTGTGACGTCACAGGCAGATGACAGTTGAATTCAAATTTAGAATATAAAATGTGCAAAGAAAACTTTTATTTACTTTTTTTTCAGGAATCAGTGTTATTTGGCAGAGCTAACATTATAAGACTCATTACAAATAATAAAAAAATTTGAATTTTGATATTTCTCTGTTTTTGTGATTTTCCTTTCTTTTAAACTGTGACGTCACAGACAGATGAATGCACTGTGCAAGCTGCACCAGGTGCAAGAAGAGTGACTACCAGGAGATACAGGAAAACCTGAATAAAATCTAAAGTTTTAGAAATAGATATTCAAAAATTGGCATGTTAATTACTTGGGTGGTATGGATTGTTATGCTATAAGAATTCGCAATCACTGGCCCCTCCCTTTAAGACCTTACTATGATCTAAAAATATGGCCTAATCAATTTTCGCTTCCATGGATAGCTGATACACAGTATTTCAAGGACATGCAGCTTAATTTTGACTGATCTTGTTGAAAAATCCCAAGAAAAACTATGGAAAATCAACAAATAATTCTTATATATCCATATACCATGCATAAATGAATTTTCAAACTATTCAGAAAATATTAATGTATATGGATACTAATTCAAAAGATAATGATGGCTAGTGATTCCAAATGTTAATCTACAAAGGATACAATTTATGAACATACATATACTAAATTAGCCATGGGTCTTCTTGACATATTACCCAGCATGCATCCTGTTTAAGGCTAACATGCAGGTAAAATTCACAAAACTGGCTATCCATGGTTGGGAGAATTCAATGATGCAGAATTTCCTTAAAGTATGTTTGAAGTGAATGTCAAAGAACTATTACACTAAAGCCCCGGCTCCACTGCCCGACGATCACGTTGAGTTGAGTTGAGTCGGGCTCAGTCCTTCAGTGGAGCCGGGATTACGACTGGAGTCTTAGCAGTTTTCTAAGACTATCCAGTCGGGTCTTAAATCTTGAGATGTCAAAGATGTAAGACTGGATAGTCGGGTCTTAGGGGGGAGTGTAGTAGATATGTATATTTGGTTTGTTGCCTTCTAACTACAACAGTTGAGTCGTAGCTTATGGCATGGTACAGCTTCTTTGCTATGACTAGACAGTCGTAGGCCCTGGCACCGTCAGAAGCTACGACAGTCAAGTTGAGTTTAGTTGGTCAATGGAGCCGGGGATTAAGGGCCACGTATGCTCAGCCTCACTGGCATCCACCCTCCTTCTGTGGCCAAGAGTTTTATTAACATTATTTCATTTTTTCATCTTTTCTTTTAACTCAAGAGTCAGATCACCAATTGGCCTGACTGCATACTCATGAATGTCTATGTTGAAAAGCAGGTCTTTGGTATTATGTCAGTTGTTCAGTGTAATTGAGTACTTCAGACAGTTTTGATTCGGGTCCAGAGGTTCCTCGGGTGTTGGGATATACACGACAAAATTGGAGGGGGGAGTGTCGGATTCACTGTTCCATTGTTGTGTCTTAGTTCATGTTTTACTGTTGCATGCAAGTGTTTCACCATGGAGGATCAGGTCTTTACATGGCAGCCCTCAATGCACCTTCCTGGGGCCCACTTTTCAGTTGGGGCTGCCCTTAGGTTGGCAGGTGCTTGAGTCACCTATGTTCCTCTGTCCCTGTCAGGACCCCTCCATGGGTAAACAAACATGCCGTAGTAAGACAATGACAGATGAAATGTTCACAGTTGAATGCCTTGAAGGACAATAATTTATTTCGAGCAAACAGTCAGCATACAGGTGAATGCTGATTGGCTAAAACATAGCATGTAAAAGACCCACTATAATTATTGTGTATATCCTATACATGACTATTTTTGTACTTTTTGTGGTATTCTACTTTTCGAGTCTTTCATATTTTGAATACAAACATTATTCTAGCTCTGGTTCCTTTATTCATATATTTTCCTAATTCAAGTTTCTTCTGAGTATCCTAAGACACTTCTTAAAATCACAAATTATTATGATAAACTCTGAATCTGAGGACTGCCCTTTTTTTTAAAAAAACATTTTCCAATTGTTTCCTTAGGTCAGGAGAAACAAATAGTTAAAAGCCTAAGTTCCCGAGGTAAGTAACATAAAATCTCTTGTTATTCATAATTTAACAAAATCCCAACTGATCTACTTCTGATGCATTTTTTATATACCTAGAAACTAATTCTCATTTCACTACTAAAGTTATCTTGTTGCTATGTTAATTGAGTAATAGTTGGTCACAAGTTATATATTGTGAAAAAATAATCTTTCTTTGTGACCCACTCTGCTATTTTGGGGCTTTTTGACAGAGCTGGTGAATGTAGAATAAGTCTCAGGTTTTCTATACATGTAAACAGCTCTTAGATATTCCAAGAAGAAGCTGAGCTGTGAACTTCCGAACATGATGCTGTCAGGCACCTTAAATCTATCAAAAATACAATAAAAATGATATCAACATAATAACAATGTCATGGATCTCATGAGATAGAACCCAATTTTACCTTCTACTTGAAATACAATATATTAATAACCAATCAGTGATTCTAGAGGACCTATTATAGGCAATACCATAGGAACTTATATTGACATCTGCTGAGAATTACTTGAATATAGAAATAGACATCACAATATAGGAAGTACAACTAATTTTATTGAATATTACAAGCTTTATTACTGCAAAAGTTATTTGGCATTTAATGTACCATTTTCTGCAATGGTCTATGCAGAAGCAAATTGTTGTTTAAGCACAGGTTCTGTTGTCAACCAAGTAGAACAGCTCATTATCAGGATGCTGTGACTTATTCACTTCTTCGAGTTATAACAGTGGAGGTGCATCATAAGTGGGGATCACTGAGTGACTTTTATAATGCAGGCGATAAGGGAGGCGATTTTGCACCGACTTTTGACCAATACAAAAATAGGTTTGACATAATTAATAATGATTGTTTTTGTCAAATATATCATTTATCAACTTTTAATGACACTAAGGGAACCTTTATGCAAAGATATATTTCGAAATTTGTGGAAAATGCATGAGAAGAAAATCAGTTAGCACTTTGTCGAGTCGTGGATCACCAGCCTAAAAGTCAATTGTTGGGTCAGTCACCAACCTTGCAATACCTAATCCCATTTTGAGGATTTAGTCAGCCAACTAAGACCAAAAATATCAGATATTTCTGATTTTGAGTGTTTTCAATGATTAACTGTAAGCCCTTGTGCAACAACTTTTTTGTTTAGTTGGCCCACCAATTCACTTTCAGAAGCTCAGTAGGGACCCAACTTAAAGCATCACTTGTCAATGAAGACTATGAAGCATTGAGTGATAGTCTAGTCTTTGCCACTAGACTAATCCTCCTTTCATTCTATCAAACATTTATCAGACTGCTTTATTTCCTGCAACAATTGTCTATAATTTGGTTTTCTGTCCTTAGATCGAGAGTCCCATGACATTGAACCACAAAACTTCACAAGTAAGAACTATCCTATATTCTTAATTGGGTGCTCTGTCAAGCAATGCTATGCCAGCCAATAACCTTTCATCAAGCAATATTGTTTCATAGCTAAGGCTTCTGATGTCAAAAATGTTTAAGTGATAGATTTGAACAAATTCATGTAATATAAAAACACAATTTCTTTCCTTAGGTCCAAAGCTGCGTAGAGTCAAAAGACAAAGTTCTTCAGGTAAGAATTATGAAAACAAAGACGGCCCTGTTACCTCGCTGTCATCAAACCTATAGTTCTAACATAGGACAAAAGATGAAAAGGCTGGAATTTTTGATAATTTGTATTTGAAATAGCCAAAACCCAGCATTCCCCTGGTCCATGATTCCGTAGCTTATGCCATCCTAATACTTATGACACTCTGTTTCCAAGGGAGTTTCATAACTTGTTTAATTGATCATGAGACCATATAACATTGGTTCAACAGTGACTTCTTTTTACAATGAATATTTCACGAGGGACTCTTTTGCCCCTTACCACCACGATAATAAGAAAACAATACCATCCTACTTTATGGTGAGGGTGCACTTGATATTTCTTTCACTCGCAGGTGGAGCCAATGTTTCTTATGAACATTGTGTATAATTTATAGCAAACATAAGGTCATTTCAATACATGTTTCATGATAAACTTAAAAACAAAGCATAAATGTCACGAGTAAAAGAATGCTGCACCTGCGAGTGAACGAAAAATAGTAAAAATCTCTGGTTCTAATAAATGGAATTGAATTCTGTAAATTGATATAACAAGGGGAGATATTAGAAAAAAAACAGTAAAAGTTACAGCTCTGGGCATTCTAAATATAGAAAAAAAATTGTTGAAAATGTTTTCGTTGTTACGAAAATAACTGCAAATAATTTATTAAGCAACAACTAACTGTTTCGCTATCTAATTCATTTTCGTTGTTACAAAACCCATTGTGCAACGGGCCACTGAAGGTATATATACTGGTTCTATGTTACATCATCTTGCAGATCAAATTTCACGCTTTCAATTGCTACAGAATATATATGATGCTGTAGTAGATTTGCCAATACCGGAAAGAATGGATCTTGGGTATGACTTAAAGGACATGATCCTAGGTTGTACATTCAATGGACGTTATTGTAACTGGACGTAAGTATATGCATACAAATATGTATAGGTGAGGTTGGGTTTACATAATGAAAATAAAGGCTCTCCATCTACTTTTCTGCCACTGCAAGTAATTTGCATTTGAGAAACAATATGCTGGTATCCCACACCCGGGCATTTCTTAGAAAACTAATACAAAAAATCATTTGCAGTTGCTTTGGGCCACAGCAGTATTCTACTATGTGGTGGGGTATCTGACAGGTCATAACTGTTTTTAATTACAAACTTTGTGGTTGCTTTCTGCATGTCAGCGGAAAGCATCTGTCGCGCCTTCACACCTGTTGACAATCTTGAATAGTGGTGTGGTGGCAATAAGCTGTGCAAGTACATCTCTTATTTGCATTTTCTCTTTTGCTTGAATTTCACATTTCTAAAACTTCGCAAACAAACTTTAGACCTTTTCAATTCAATATTACATCCCATTTTAATTTGCCTGTACCTTACATTATACAATATAGAATCTGATGCTATTTCATTTTTAACGGTTGAATATCATAATACTTATATAACTTGTCAATTGATAAATAACTATGAATATTGTAACCAATATATGGTAATATTGTCTCTTTGTTAATGCAATTTGGAATATTAGTTGTTATATAACACCACATTTTTCCTAACTGATAAATCCTGTAGTTTATTTTTCTTATTACTTAGTATCCATAAATTCTCCAAATCAGAGCTTGTCATTGACTACTATGCCTAAATAATTATATGAGCTGACATTTTATATACCTGTGTCTCCAATGCAAGTCATAAAGTATGTATTGTTGAGTCACATGACACCCTATTGCTTTGTTTTAGATGTTTTGTTTTAGACACATTCATACTTAACCTATCGAGTGCACACCATCTATTTATTACACATAAAACATATTGACTATATACACATGCTTCAGAGACAGTTGCTCCCATATTTTATTGTGTTATCTGCATTATAGGGTTAAATGGGCTGTACAGCCTAAGAATTCAAACCCAGGTTGTTAAATTATACAATAAACAAAAAAAGTTTGATTTATAAAGTTATCTCTTAATAGTTTCAATGCAGTTTCGTCTAGCCCATACAGCTCCAGCTTTTTACAAAAACTTTCATGATCCAGCAGATAAAATGCCTTCTGATAATCTACAACCACAGAACTAGAAAAGTTCATTATATCATAACATTCATAAAGATATTGGACATTATTATTCAAAAATTGTGTTGGACTCACTCACATTCTTTTGAAACGCATGTTAGTTGTTATATAATAAACCATCAAAATAATAAATCAATTGACCATAGAACTAACACCATGCATTCAATTTTGTATAAATATTTCACTCAAACCATATATGATATATGTAGAAAACACTGTAAACGAGGAGATGTATAAACAATCGTCAACATAGACCTCCCCCTTATGCTCCATTTGTTGGATGTGAGGTTCAGAGAGATTGCTTTCTTATAGTTATTGCTCGTCTGAATAGTTATGCCAGACTTGACCCAATACAGCTACTGCAAAATACAAACAATGATTTAGAGACTTTGTGGTAATACATCAGTCAAATGTTCAGGGTAATTCATTGCTTAAAATTACTAATTTCATGTCCATCCCACAATTTATGAACTATTATAACTTATATATAGGTCTATGATATCAAATACTGTAGATATGTATATATTCATGTATATATTTATGTGTATATGCATGCATATTTCATTGTACACAGGCATAAATAAGGACATGAGAGAGTTCTTTGAGAAATTCTCAAATTAACAGTATTACTGTAACAGCTCAAACTTGAGAAACCCTCTAAGTGGTATTTAAATTGAAATTAATACATTCATATTGTTGTGAATATAATCAAGACTAACATTTGAAATTTTGATCTGATTCCAGTTCTGACTTTTATCAATTTTATGACATAACATATGGAAATTGTTTCACATATAATTGGGGGAAGGAAACAGACTATATTGTAACTTCCCACAAGCCTGGGAAACATTACGGTAGGTTTTTAGTTTATCTATAATGATTTTAGAATGAACAAGTATCAGAGTGTTAAGTCACTAGGTCAAAATCATGTGCTAGACTATAAACAATATCAATCCTACATCTCATATCTGACCAAGAAGCACACTACGTTTGCCTTTAACTGTCCCTACAATGTGTGACATTCCTAAATTGACATGTATTCCTTAATTCTAGGAATTAATGTTAGTGCATTGAGACTATCCTTTTTCCTATGCAACTGCAATTTAAAAGATCTTATAATCAACTTTCATACAATATGTTGATGTCCTTTTCTATTAGGGTTGTCCTTTACATTCAACGTGGATCAGGATCAGTATGTGGGTGACTTTTCATCAGCTGCCGGTCTCCGGGTTGTGGTCCACCCACAGTCGAACATGCCTTTCCCATCAGACGAGGGGATTTCTGTATCTCCAGGAGAGCTCACCTATGTGGGTGTACGGAAGGTGAGTTCAATTAATGACCTCAAAATAGGTAACATCAGGAGGTTTGAGGGGCAGATTTGAATTTCAAGGGGCACAAGTGAAAATTTGTGTCTAACCATTAAAGAAATAAACAAAACTGGACGAGTATGGAAATACAGGATGGCGGATCACCCTTGGCAGATTAGTACGAGTGCGGAGCACGAGTGCGGAGCACGAGTACTAATCTGCCTTCCAGTCAAGGGTGATCCGGCATCCTGTATCTCCATACAAGTCCGGTTTTGTATTTATAATTCTTTCACGGAATTGAGAAGGTTAAATGTTATATATAGAAGACATTGTTAGCTATTTCATCCAACAAATTTATTTGACCACCACCATTCATTTGGAACTATATGCGCGGCAGACTACGTTTGATGCGATTTGACCGACCTCACCGAAACTTCAGAGTTTCTGGTATTCTTATGTGTCTTGCCATGAGTGATGAGGCTATGTTTTTGAAATTTATCTAATAATGTGGGAATTTTTATAGTCTATCGCCATTTTATAGTATCAGTTTACATAATATTTTTTTAAATATTAACCTTTAAATTTATTCAACTGGCCGCATTCATTTGGATTTTTTTTTCTGTGGGGGACTACAATTGCCCAGAGTGATGCGGCTGAATGACCTACTTTCCGTTTGAACAAGCCTACGGTTATGGCGCGAAGACCCGGTAAATGCACCTCAACATTTCTCCATTTTATGGTGAAAATACTGATCCTACGAGGTAATCCTACGTGTTGTAAAGTTGTTCAGACTGGCCACATTGCTGTGACCTATCAGCTGGACTATCACAGTGGGATTCACCCCACTGTGGAGCAGGTCAGTCGCTGTTTTCTTTCTGATGCTGTGGTTAGTCAGCCTCCCCTTCAGCTTACAGACCTTGGCTATTTCAGGGACAATCTAGCAGAGTCGGTGCACATCCAGGGGCTGGTTCTTATACCAGGTCCTGGCCCTGGGACTCTTGTTGATGGCCAGGAAGAATGGGCTGTCCAGGGCCATCATTTTGGGTGGCCGGTGGGACTTGAAGATTTCATAGATATGGACTGCGCATCTCTCGGGATGTCTCTCATTCTTGAACAGTTTAGGCTTAAAATGCCTGGGATCCCCCTGGCCCTGTCTGGTCTTAGAATGGCGCACATTGAATTCCAGGTAGACATACCCATTTTCATCCTCTACATATTTTATGTCCCCCCAGTTCATCTGTCAGCCCTCGTGCATTAGTCTGTTTGCCAAAGCCCATTTTTGGGCTTAACCTTGACATGGCGTCCATACAATGTTTTTTGATGGATTCTTTATCTCCTGAATCCTCTGATTTCAAATCTGCCGGGTGCCAAGCTTAAATCTTTGGGCAACTCGAGTTATTCACGTTATGAGAAAAAAAGTTGGAAAATACAATTTAAATCATAAAAAAAATACATTTTTGATGTATAGTTCACAACTACTGTATTGTGGAGCATTTAAGTCTATAAAACATGATAGAAAACATGTTACTAACCTTTTTGTTATATGTAATTGACCTATGACCTATCTAGGTCACTTATGTAGGTCACAGATATGAGATATTGTCAATCATTTTAATGAATGAGAATATAGGTTGCTTTACATGTCAGGGGCCAGAAATAATAGTAAATCACTATTAAACTTCACACAAGAAAGGTTCTTTAGATAAATACTTATTAATACATAGTTATCCACAATAGACTTGCTCTTTCTCCTCATACATATTATATGCTTGGAGACATACAAACATGTAGACCAAGATTCTTCCCATTGACATTTACTTCACTGAATATAGGTCCTGGCAATGTAGTAGTTTTTTAATAGAATCATAATCATCCAGTGAATTAGACTTGTTAAGGCCCTTAGGTTATGTTGATAATTATATATCTCGTTTCAATGTAACCAAACTTTGTGAGAGCACAATTGTTCTTGTATTTTCAGGCCATGAACAGTCAGGAATAATAGCAAAATGACCTTCATTCAGACTTCATAAAGAATTCAGCATTAAATGTTGTGTGATAAATGATTATGATAGATATACACTTTCATGTTCATCATTGATAGCATAATTCATAAGTAATCAATCTTAAAAACATATTTCCGATTATATTCTGTAATGACTCATTTAAGATTATATAAACCATAAAGATTTAAGGGTCCTCTTGCGCTCTGTGAGGAAATACTGTGATATGGCAATATATTACATGAAATCCTGCCAAACTAACTTATGCCATCTTTATTCTGGGGACATACCTAGGAGATTATGATAGCCTTATTTATTCATCAATGTTGCACATCAACTTACCAATAATCATAGTAAATGATGATTATCATGATGTCTTGGGTATGAAGAAAATAATCAATATTGTTTTGTTTGTTGGGTAGCTTAACGTCTGGCCAACCCTTATTGGTTATTTCCAGGCTGCACAAGGTAATGCTTTTCAGCTAAGGGGTAATTGTATCTATGATATGATTTAGAAGAAACCCTCGACTGGGTGCAATACCTTACTCGTTCCGAAGAGTGCCAAGAGGTCTTTCATGTCCCATAGAAAGGACACCACACACCTGGCCTTTGGTGACCCTGTCGGGAGCACAGGGTTAATAATCAATAGATCACTGGCTTCTTATGCATCTATGTAGATGTCTTCCACACCTAAATATTTATCTTGACATACTTGTTTGGTAGTGCTCAAAATATATGCTCTTGAGAGAGGGAACACCCAACCTAAACCTATTTGTGCAGTTTTACATTTCTATGTGTTTTGACTTTTATTCAGACCTTGTGGTATTCCCAAGAGTTGAAAGAGTATCTCTGATAGGTCAGCTATAGATATCTACAAAATATTGTGCAGTTGAAGTGTGGGAATTCAAGAATATTATAAGGTCCTCAGTTGTCATCAGGATAATCTCTGTTTGGCATTTACCTAGTCTACCAGGTTAAGATCAAATTTAAAAAGTAATATGAATGGGAATTCTCTATTATAGGCTTCTTTCTAGGATATCTCAATCTCTGAGACATGGGTCTTGAGAGGGATGTACAGGAAAAGACTATTGCTGTGCCCCTATAGATTATCATACCCAGGTATTTTACAGAATTACAAGTATGTATGTAATTTCATGTACATATCGTAGATTAGGGCCCATACAGTGTGCTTCTTTATACATGTAGGTAAAGGGGGCCAGACTTCTGACCACTGGAGGGCACTGCGTGCCCACTCCCTGGTCAGAAGTCTCATCAGAACTTCCATCAGAACTCTGGGAATATATAAAACCCATGATATTAGGGCTAGTGATTACGTCTGTTGCATGCCCTGGAGTAGTACAGACTATGTTCATTGCACTATTGGATATACTTCAACAATAAAGGACTATATATTTTCATCCTTTACTATTTAGTCTTTTGGGATATACCCTGGGGACACTTTGCTTTTGATATTATCAGGGGCTTGTACATTATATGGGGTAGATAACAATATCACCTACATAAAAACATACAGCTCTTTGTTTTTAACTGCAACTACAGATAATTATTAGTCAAATGAAGACACTTGACTATGAAAAAACATTAGCATTATGTGCTTTAAGAAAATCAGGGACTGTCTGAGATGGTTAGAAAGGCATATATGTTTTAAGGAGTAGCATTGACTGACCAGGTCAGGGAGAAAATGTATTAATAAAATGAGAGCACTCCTATGTCACAGCTGTAGATGAAAATTAGAAAGACAAAAGGTGGAGAGAAACAAAGTTTGAACACATTTATAGGCCAGGAAAGTTAGTTTTTATCAACAATATAACTTAAATGCCAACACATACCCCAAAATAAGGTGAATTCATATTGGAATAGATGGAGATGGTTTTATCGACAGACATATTTTTCTTAGATCCAGCTGTCCCTCCCTAATTTGTCCATTTTAATCATAACTGTAGAGCACTGCATAGCATTTTAAGACAGCCCTCATACAAGTCTCATATTTTGCACTGTTTGTGTGTGCATTCTACAACAAGTAATTGTTTTTTTTATATACTGACATGATTTTGGAATAGTTCTAAGCAATGTCTATATTGTTTGATAGACCCATTTTTGTGAATAACTACAGTAAACTATATGTCAAATCTGAACATATGACTCATTTTTCCCCATAGCCCATTAGTCTACTCTAATCCTAAATTCTTTATTATCATTTGTAATTACTTGGTAAATGGAGTTACATGTGTTGTCTAAAAAATGTTTGATTACTTTGAACAATAGATATAAATCATTATAACATGAGGCCCTTAACAACTCTAATGATCTGGATGATTCTTGGTCTGTTGAAAAATACGACATCGTTAAGGACCTAAATTCAGTGAAGTTAATATCAATGGGAAGATTCTTAGTCTATATGTTTGTATGTTTGCAAGCATATGATATTATATGAGTGAGAAAGAGCAAGTCTATTGTGGATAACTATGCATAAGTAATTATTTATGTAAAGAATCTTTCTAATGTGAAGTTCAATAGTGATTTACAATTATTTATGGACCCAGACATGCACAGAAACCTTTATTCTCATTCATTAAAATGATTGACAATATCTCATACTTGTGACCTACATAAATGACCTAGAAAGGTCATAGGTCAATTACATATTACAAACAGGTTAGTAACATGTTTTCTATCATCTTTTATGGATTGACATGCTCCACAATACTGTATTTGTGAACAAATAATCAAAAATGCATTTTTTATGATTAAAATTGTATTTTTCAACTTTTTTTCTTAAAACGTGAATAACGCGAGTTGCCCAAGGATTTCAGCTTGGCACCTGGCAGATTTGAAATCAGAAGATTCATGAGATAAAGAATCCATCAAAAAACATTGTATGGACGCCATGTCAGGGTATACCCCTCTGGCCAATAGACTACATGCCCCTCAGCCCAAAGCACTCCACCAAGTAGATGAAGAACCCTCGTTGCAGAGGTTCCAAGCTGGTTTTAGAGATGGCCTCCTTCTCCCAGAAGATGTTTATGTGTTGTGCAGTGAGGGCCTGGGATCTGTTGGTTTATTGCCATAGCCCTCCACCTTAAGGGCCTTCCTCCGGGTTGCTAGGACGTCCCGGCTACTTTGGAATTCCGGGGAATCCTTTAGAGTGTAGCCGTACTTTTTTTCTTTGAGACGCCGGTCGATGGCTTAGTGCATACTTGTCAGGGTGTCCGACTCATACTCACCCCCCTCCTTCTTTTTCACTACCATAAGAAGGCACCAGGAATCCTCTAGTCTCAACATTTTTGTATGCTGATGATGCAGTATTCTATATGGCTGATCAATCTCTGGAAACTATACAAGAGAATCTACAGTATGTACTAAGAAAGGTCAGTCACTGGTGTAAATTACACAAGATCTGTATAAACGCAAAGAAATCCCCAATATGTTGTTATGGTACACACTGCATGTTAGCCAAGAGTGACTACCAAGATCTCAAAATAAAGATATCAGACATAAAACTCCAGTTGTGTCTCAAGTATACCTATTTAGGTGTAACATTCGATAAATGTCTTACTCTAAAACAATGTTAAGAAGAACTATGCCCATGGAATTTTTAAACTCTCAAAAATGAGGAGATTTCTAAATGTGAAAAAGAGAATACTTGTTTACAAACAAATGGTCCTTCCTATGGTAGAATATGCTGACTTCATGGTGTACTACTTAGGGAAAAATGAACATCAGAAACTTCAAAGGATGCAAAACTATGCACTTAGACTATGTCTGAACATTCACGACTCGAGGGCAATATCAATTGCAGAACTGCACCTTAGATGTAACATTGTGCAACTAAATAACTGTCGATTACAACACTTATTATCTCTGATGTATAAACTTAAATCCAAAGATTCATGGCTCTCTAAACCAGCTCGTCCTACTAGAGGAGCAGTTAAAACCACCTCTGTAAAAAATATAAAAATATCCCTTACTACATAGGTGCAACTGCCTGGAACAACTTACCATTGCACATACAACAGGCAGAAAGTCTACTACTTTTTAAGAACTTGGTAAGGAACTGGGTAGAAATCTACCGGGGCTAAAAGTAACATAGGTCAACACTTAACATAGTGTAGACCTGAATATACTGAAGAACATCCAGTTATATATTTAAGAACATGTATGGATACCTCTTAACATAGATGGATCCATACTATATATATAAACATTAAAGAAACTTTACTGTACATTTATATATAATAATTTATGTTACCTACATGGAAGATCATTGTATCAGTGAATGTGGTTCAATAAATCAAAAAAAAAACTCCCTGTTCCAGGCAGTACTCACGGAACCTCCTGACCACCTGTTCCGTCTTTTTCTTGGTGTTCTTTTTCTTGCCCGAGTCAATGTAGGCCTGGATGTCGTCCTCATTGACCCCTCTTACAGCTCCCTGGTCCTCCATGTTCTCTTCCATGTCCTCTCCCATGTCCCCGTCCATGCCCTTGTCCATGCCCTCTTCAATGTAGTCCTCCTCATCAGTATCTGAAAGTTGATAGAAGCAGGGAAGATGAAAACGGGTGTGTCTACCTGGAGAATAATGAGCACCACTCCATGACCAGAGAGGCTGGTCAGGGGATCCCAAGCATTTTGGCCCTAAACGGCAGCAACGAGAGACTTCCAGAGAGGTGGGGGTAACATTTCCCTGTACTATACACATCCTAAACACGTACTATACACATACTATACACACATTTTTAACGCATTTTAAACACATTTTACATGTTTTCAATAGGTTATATATCATTGACATTGGTGGGAGGGGAATGTGCTTACCTGGTGGCCATGGGAGGTAATCTGGGTCCTCCATGTTATAATCATGGAAACTCACATGATCAGACACCTCTGGAGTGGTTTCTGGCGGGTCCGGAGGGTTTTCTGACTGGTCCGGAGGGTTTTCTGAAGGCTGGGCAGGGTTTTCTGGTGTGGCGGGAGGGGAGCTGTCCCAGTGCCAAAAGACGTCAGGCGCCTCAAAAACGTCCAAAACTCCGTTTAAATCTGTTTCACTGACGTCAGAATCGAACATTTGCATTTCCTTTATCAGACTGTCCGTTAGATCCATACTAAACATCATTTCTGCCGTTATTTCCGACGTTTAACAGATATTTCTGACGTTTTTAGCTCTCATGGGTTTGTTGTTATATCTGCAGACTGAATGCACGGTATCTCTTCACATGATCAAATCCGCGCTTGCCATTGGTCAATTATATAGGTCACCGTAGGCCAACGTCAGGTCACCGTAGGTCAGAGGTCAAACTCTCTGCAATTTTAATTGGTCTAATGTAGGTTGCACTACTTTTCTGTATCTGTACAGTCAGTGTACAGATACAGAATCTATATCTGTACACTTCGCACTGTCACTGTATGCCTATTTAGCAATTCCGGAAAAGTATAATAAAAGGAATAAAGTATCAAAGTGTGACAAAAATACTATTTTAGATCATTATATATACTATACTACAAAATGCATTCTGTTGTTACCTTTAGTTTGTGTATTAAGTGATTCTCTTATTAACGCCATCTTCTTCAGCAGTTAGCCTGATATTCGGTTCTTCTAGGGTGACCACATAAGAGGAGGGCAATTAATAAATATGGTCTTTACCTTTCACTACAACATTTTAGAATAAAAGTGGGGCTTCTGATGATTGTGGATTTGTTATATTTTACAGGTTCAGACTACAAAATTGGGTGGACTATATGGAGACTGTTACACATCTGACGTAGATGCGTACCAAAAAGATGTGTATGCTGAAGTATATGGTGTTAGTTACACAGCTAAGGTATGTTACTTACCTCTTCTTCATGGTCCAAGAGCAGGCATAGTCAGGAAGCTTCAAAATTTATTGACACTATTGAAGAATGCTAGGACAACTATGAACATTATCATAATTGAAATTAATGAAAACAAGTTTAAGGACCTTAACGTTTTCCTTAGGTATTAATACCACCTTTGTCAGTTCTTCAAAGTATGTCCCAATGTAAAACTACTACAATCTATAAATTCAGAAGCTTCAACTACTGTTTCTGATATTATAGGCATAAGGTTCCATTATTATTTTAGATGATACTAATTTTTTTTATATCTTTTTAAATGCCCCTCTGACAGGCTTGCTATCTAACCTGCTTGCAAAAAGCAATGATTGATGAGTGTGGATGTGGTGATGGGGCATACCCTGTTCAGGGAACAGCCTTCGGAAATTTAGAAGAAAAAAATGTGACAGCCTGCAAAAGAAAAAATATGACTCAAAGTAAGTGAGTTCTGATTATCCTGTACATTTGGATTTTGTATGAAAGCCTTGATACTTGGAATTTTTATGAAAGCCTGCTATTTAAGAACTATTCAATATATATCATCCAATTATGGGGTGCTGCTGTTTTATGAAAGAATAGAAAATTGTCTTGAATAAAGTACTTCAGAATAGTCAATATTCTTCAAGAGTTTATAAAGTACAATAGATTATGGGTGCATGGGTAACAAAGTGTTAAAGTAGTTCATAATATATGACGCAATCAGACGAATGAGTTGCATGTTGCAGGAATCTGAATTTGAGTCAGTAAGATTGTTTACCTCCACAAGAGCTTTATTTTGATACCAAGATTGTGTTTCTATAATTGTTTACTCACCTCTTCAATTATAGGGGCAGAGTTACCTTTCCCTATATGCTGTAGGGAGGAAACTTGATTCTGAGAAAAATGTGGATGAAGTTTTTCTTAGCATTTTTCAGTATACAAGGTCTGAGTTCTTTGAATACCTATCGAAGTTTTTATCCCATCAATTTGAGACTCAGAGCATATATTTTAAACTAGTCTAACTACAAAATACTCTGAAATCATGTTTCAATAATGAAAACTTTAACCATATCAGCATTGTGAACATAGGGTGCATTTTAAGTAATTCTGCATCTGAAAAGGAAAAGCTAAACCTAGAGGGCATGCACAAACAGTCACAATACCTGTTCTAGAAGGCTGAATCAAAGTCTGAATAACTTGTAAATAGTCTATGGGAATGTTCAAGTGTCTTTTCAGCTTATTTTTCCAAAAATATAATTGTCAGTGTTCCATAAAAGTTCAAACATCACAAAATGTCTTGGATGATTAAAATGGTACTGGAGACCCAACCCAATGGCACAAAAGTACCAATAAAATAAATAATAGATACTATAATTATACACTTATTTCTAGTCTATGATTCTAGCTGCTAGATGATGTTGACTAGTTACACCCCTTGCTTTGGCTGCGTTTACGTTTAGGTGGGGAAGAGGACTCTGATGATGTGTCTGAGTATGTGTCTATTTCAAGTTGTATTTGGGCTGCTGTGTATGAGATTGAGACCTCTGAGCCTGATTCAAGGAGTTGCCCTCAACCACCACCCAAATCTTGACCTAGCCCTCATCCTCATCCACTACCATACCCCCAGCCTTGCCCGCATCCCCCCTCCCCCCGCACCTGCTCAGCAGGGCCCTGCACCTGGTGATGGTGATGGGTCCCACCATCTTGCTGGCTCTGGTGGAGGCTCAGATGCAGGTGGCTGGGGGCACATGACATCCCCTGTCTCATCTGTGCAGAAGTCTCTGATTAGGACCACTGCGGGGGCATAGGTTTCAGCGTAGGTGTTGATGAAGGAGACGACCCAGCAGACATAGTTGATATCAAGGTTGTGGGTGTTGGCCTTACATCCACCAGACGTCATAATACCTGATGTAACCCCATGTTCTCTTGTATCATAGTACCGTAAAACCCTTAATTTAAGCCACAGCTTAAATAAGGGTTACTCTTAAAAATTAGATCCAATCATACCTCAACTTTAAGGGTGTGGCTTAAATTAAGGTTTTATGCAACCTTGAAAACAATGGCATCTCTGAAAAAATATGATGAAAAAATATCCAGAAAAGAACTCAGGGTGCGGCTTAAATTAGGGTTCGGCTTAAATTAGGGGTTTTACGGTAGTGGTTTTCCCCTGTTAAGAGCCCCATAGGCTCTGCATAGTTGGAAATGTTAAAACGTCAGTATCTGTCAAAGTGTACATACCAGTAGGCGGGGTCAATCTTTCAGGGGCCCTATATATAACGACCTGCTCTGCGTGAGCAGCTCGATGGTTGGAGCCTAGTGCCAGGGGGAGCCTTGTCACTTTGTAGTACGGTTGTATGTTGACTGTTTGAATATATCACCTTTAAGAAGAACCTGGACTTTGTCTCTTCATTTAACATAACAAACATTTACAGAGAAGTACTGGCCACTATATGACACTCTGTTCCACTGGTTGATGGCAGGCATCTTGTTAATACTGCAGATGAAAACAAAGCATATCAAACTTACACCTGGACATGGAATAAGCATTGACTTAACAGGTTGAATGGGAACATGTCATTGTATGGTTGGTGTTCTACAGCCATGTAGTGAAAATAGTGTACATGCTAATAAGTTACAGCAGAACACAGTCTTAGGTACTAGGTCAGCTACAAAGATGAATAATTAACTGTAGAGATAGAGCAGGGTGTCAAGGCAGACATTTTGACCCCAATGGTACAGTGGTTGCATTGGTGCTGCCTATCACCTTTGCCCTTTGGCCCCTTCATCCATTCAACAACCATGCTGAGGTGCCAGTACAGGCCCTGGTAACACCCACCAGGAGCATATCCTTCTCCCCTGAAAAGGAAATCTGACACAATAGTAATGTACGAGTGAGTGACTTTGGGGAAAAAAAGAATTATGAGAACTGCAATGCAGGTCTATCTTCATGGTTGCCGAGGCTACTAGGCTTAAA
The DNA here is from genome assembly GCA_936440205.1 of Lepidonotus clava. Taxonomy (NCBI): domain Eukaryota; kingdom Metazoa; phylum Annelida; class Polychaeta; order Phyllodocida; family Polynoidae; genus Lepidonotus; species Lepidonotus clava. Next base: position 49,648,898 of record OW387143.1, on the reverse strand, counting down.
ATCATCCATGATGTAAAGTAAACATCAAATGCACTTCATAGAATGAAAGTTACAGCCTCTGGATGGTCATACAGGTATTGTAGATGCATAACTGTCTGTGTTAGATATAGAAAAATAGCATGGTGTTCGGTCACACCTGCAGTCAGATGGGCCACCTCCTGCCATTTGTCTAGATGCTCTGCCGGCGTGAAGTGCACCGAACACAGGCCGTCCTTGTGGTACTTGTGCACAAAGGTAGAGAATAAATCACTTTGCTCATGAAATTAGTTGTATAGAGATATAATGAAGAGAACGTCACCAGTTGTAAATAAGGGAATTAAAGAAAGTATTCCAAATTACAGGAATTGTTACATCATATAGTATAAAGGTAGCATGAGCTGCTGGTAGGTGTAAATATACTTGTCGCGCAATAGCAGACAGGGTGCATCTCCCAGCAAGTGTCTATGCTCAGGGAAAATCAATACCAGACTGCTACATATTGAGTAAAACCTCTGGGAACAGCGGAGAGCACTATTACGTTTGGATATACACGAGTCTTGAGGATTCGAAGGGGTTTAGATAGCTAGATGTAGAAATGACATCTGGTGACTGTTGGAGGAATTACTGTGTTGAGAGTAATAAGACTCTTAGGAGAAAGTTTATTCTTCATCAATTGGACTTGTGACTCTTGGAATATTAACCATCATTGCACTGGCTCTGTACGCATACAAGTCATCCACCGAATAAACCTGACTTACAGCCAAGCGTTGTTCGCGTTGTGGAAATGAGTGCCCATCTCATGAACTTACCTACCACTTGACTAGCATATAGGAAAGCGAGTAACAAAGGCAGAAGCATTAAACATCATAAACAGTTCCCCAATTATTAATCAACCATAAAACTGCAACAAGCGTTCACTTGCACGAGCACCTAAACATGACAAAAGTCCACATTAGTGTCTTGAACATGTGGAGGGACCTTCTAAGATTGAATTTGGTTCATTTAGATGTCTGCTAAGAACTTTAAGTTAGGCCTTAAAGGTAATGGGGTGCGTTCAGGGCGCCACCTGGGAGGTGTATTGAGAACTAGAAAAAAAATCTGATTTTAAGCCAACTTCAATGCTATCTTAGGTTTGTTGACACTTAGAAAAATACAATGCAAAAGTTTTTTCTTTGAATCAAGTAATGTTTCCTAGTATTATCCAAGCAAATAATGCTCAAATACCCCCGTTTTTAGGTTTATTCACTATAACTAATCTCACAAACGGTAAATGTTCTTTATTTTTTTCTAAAATTTGTATAATTGCCTATTCTTGTTGTACACTGAGTTTGGTGGGAATTGCACTGGTAGTTTTTGTATGATTTTACAAAGACCCGTTTTTCCCATAGAAACCAATGGTAAAGGCAATTTTCTTAATTAGGCTGTAACTTCTTTCACAAATGGTAAAAGATCAAAATTTCAGTTTCAATTTACTCCTATGGTCAATAAAAATCAGGTTGAACACGCCCAAGTACCTTTAAAGAACAGAACAATTGATGCCGTCAGCGGTATACAGGAGAGATGCCATTAAGTAGGTCACCATGGCATCCTGTCAGAATTTGCTGATTTTGAACTACAAAAGAGCCAGAATCATCAAAATAACTATGGCATATATTAGAAAACATGTTTGGGCAACTTTTGATGGCAGGACCGGTCTAACTGTCAGGTTTGAAAGAGACACAACTTGGACTGACTTAATTGTAAGTCACATATAAGCATGACCTGCCTAAAATTTCACAAGTTTTGATCTCCTGCTGCAGTAGATGTTCTGTCTGATCTGGAATACTCAGAAGCTCATCCTCATTGTACATTGGATCCTTTTGAATGTACCCTAATGGCCCCATTTACAAAACTCAAACTCTCATTAAAAGTCTATTTTCAGGATGTGTATGAGGTTACAAATGTTTGCAAGGTCAAGGAGGCTTACCCATGCCATCAAAGAGTAAACAAGGGTCCTCCTAATGTTAAAACTATCTAACTTTTGCAATTTCAGTGCACTGTATAGGTGACATGTTTTTTAACTTTACGGATGGTCTAATTGAATGCAACTGTCCAGAGCCTTGTATGTAAGTACATTTCAGTATATATACATTTAGATATCATGTTTAAGGTAAGGGTAAAGTTGACACAGTTCAAGATTACAACTGAACTGTTGCTCAAAAACATTGATTTTGGTGTAAGCTACACAAGTCCTGATAATGCTGACTAAAAGTTCCCAATTTTCCCTTTTGGACGCTATTCAAATACATAAAAGTAGCCCTTATGAAACAACTGCAACCTTTTATTGTTTTGCATTGATTCTGATGCATATACATGACCCACCATAGCGAAAGGATACCCCCTGTGGGAATTCAACATTAGAGAGGATGTTTTTAGCTTTCAAATGATACCAAACATATGAAATTGTGTTGAATAACAATGAAGTCACAGGTCCCAGAACGTAGTGATGTTTACGTTCCTGAAAATGCCAATATATTGAATTATTATGCATTTATTGCGATATTTGATGATATAATCTAATTTTTGAAATAGATACATTGAGAGTTCTAAAATGTCAATATGGCCAGAACTTTTAATCTAGAAAGGGTATGTCGTATCTGTTTGAACTTGGAAGTTCCTCAAGTTACACTTCCTCATATAATCTCACAATTTCCACAATAATCCCAAAAATTATTTGTTTCCATGGCAACCTTATGACCATTGTACGGTACAATTTGAGAATAAAACATTCCATTGACATTCTAAATAAGGGCATTATAGAAATTTTATCACTATTTATCATAAACCTACTCATATCTCTTTAGATATTGCCCCTAGGGCATAGCACACAACCCTTAAGAGCATCTTTTCCCTGTGGTGAGACACATTTATCTGTTAATTTTCCAGTCAAACAGGTTATGACCTCGTGACGTCGTCTGTGATCTGGCCATCTGTGGCCTACACAGTAAGTCCTACAGCAAATGTATTTAATTTGCATCCAGAGCATTTCATTTTGAACTTGTATAGCTAATTTTAAAACTATTTTCAAATCCTTTTGTACTGGAAACAGGGTATTTCCCCCCTCAGGTATTTGGCTAAAAAACATAGAAAACATTGTTCAACAAATAGTTTAATGATAACTATTTCAATCATCCCACGGCTATTTGGAAAACCTTGGCATGTATGTCAATTGTGAATAAGGTTATGGGTTTTAAGAGGTTCTGAGAACAACAAAGTGTATCCAATTTACTCTTCATGGCGGTTTCCTGGAAATATCTATCACTGGAACACTCATTTGACAAAATGAATGTATATGTAATTAAAATCAAAATCAAAATTAAAATTTGTAACAACAGGAGATGTTTTATGAAATGAACCTTAGTCTAGAAGATTCAGACCCATTGCCTTGGGACGACAGTGGACGACCCTTGAATGCTGATTGAATGTTGATGGCAAGCATTGATTCAATATTCAGTCAATATTAGTGTGTTTACTGGGCTATGGCAGTATTTCTGACAATGTGCTGTGTTTTAAATGTGTTTTATTATATTCTCTTTAAGCCTGATGTGATTAATTACTATGGGAGCCTTCCATCAGCTATTCACCTATTTGCAAATGGGTCAACAGACTACAAGATCAATATGGGACAAGTTATGGTCTACTTTGAAAAATTTAACTACCAGTCTGTGTCAGAGTCACCAGCCTATACTGTGAGTATATTAATTTACATGTTTTTGTTTTGGAATGGTATGCTAATATCTCTAAGTAAAAACATGATGTTATAGAGAAATACATTATGATACTGATATAGCTTGGTAACACTTATTATGATAATGGTAATAGATTCTTTTTATTCAGGAAAGATTATACAGAATTAAGACTTCAGCGAATAGCGGTGCTGATTTTCTAGTATCATGCTGTCCATAAAGGCAATATATTTACATGAAGATATTTCCATAATAGTAGTTATTTACATATTCCTTCTACACTGAATTGTAATTGATACAGTTGAGCTTTGACCATCCAAATACCTAAATTAAACAATGATAGATCAATACATAATTCCTGGTGGGTTTTCAAAGAACTAACAATTGACTGTAATGAATAATTAACAATTTTTCTTATAACTCACATGATATGAGATCAAATTTCTTACCTACATGGAAGATCATGTAAATAAATGTGGTTCAATAAATAAAAAAGAAATTGCATATTTTGAGATAGCTGCTCACATCTATGTTTTAAAACTTTTCATTGTAACTTTTCTTAGAAACAGTCAATGTTTAAATAACTTTAGCTAGTTTTACCTTGCTACATATAGTAAATAACTACCGAGTTTGATGAGGATATTGTTGGTAGTGCTTTTACTGTGCGGAAAAATGTCATTTTTTCCACTGAATCAATGCTAAAGGGTTATTTACTTCATTATGCAATAACTCTTTTCACAGACGGTGAAGAATGAAAATTTTGATTGCTATGGCCTTTTCATGACATAGCCTTTGCTCACAATCGTTATCTAAGATATATTGTTGGCCATTAAAATTTAAGCTGAACAGCATCTAGTACCTTTAAACTATACCTACTATGGGAATTCTCTGTTTTTTTGGAAGCTCTAGGGTTTACCACAGGTATAACTAAATTCCTCTTTTCTTATGCCCTTTTATACATTAAACAAAGGAGATGAATAACACTTCTGTTATTCAATCTATCTATTTTCCCTACAGTGTGCATTTGCTCTCTTGACAAGTTTTGACCCTGGTAAACTCTTTGCAAGGCCCACTCTTGCTGAGATTGCAGTTTTTTTTAGTTTGTTTTCAGTCCAAAAATTTTGAAAGAAGTCGCTTAGATAATTATCCAAGTTACATATGTTAGTGAAGCTACCTCTCCACAATAGGTTGCAAAGAAGGACAAAATAAATGTTGTTTTTATACAACAAGATGCACAGTGGTACCATGACCAAGGCTCCCATGAACAGAGTACCTGGAGCTGGAGGTGAGGCGGCCAAAGTAAATATAAGGTCAAGAATGGACAGCAAGGCCAACCCCTGTCATTTGTCTCAGGGGTGCAAACTGGCCACTGGATAATCAAATACTGTCTGATAATTATTTTTGGTTAAATTTGGTCCCTTTATGACTGTATGATGGGGAGTTTTACTGGTATCTATACCCCGACTCAGCAGAAAAAAGTTTCCTACCTGGCAACCACCACAGGGGACCAATCAGTGCAGCCATACCCTGGATACAGTCAACACACCTGGTAACATGGTACATGGGAAATGATCATAAAACAGTCTATCCAGTCTACATATCTAGTGTCTGTTGGTAAATTATATCAAGTGGAATGACCAAGTCACCAAATGTCTGTGCAGGTTCATGCGAAAGGTGTATATCACTTCATAAATTGCTGTTCAATTGCATCCGCTCTCATAAACAGCTGAAAAAAGATAATTGTGAGAGGTAATGGTGGTTTAAAAAGCCCTTTTGCAAAATAATTTCTCATCATTGTACTGTTTTCTCAAAGCTTTTTCAATAAATGGCCAGTATATAACACTGTCTATATATCAAAGAAAGACATTTGAATAAAGCTTAATGTGATCATTATTAATTTTTGTATGACCATCTCTTTTTGAACATAAATATTTAAAGAAAAAACTACTTCTGATAGAAGGAAAGGAGCTACCTCACCTTTATATATATTTTTTCAGCCTGTATACCAGTATAATATACTAATCATGTTTACATATTATGTAAACATGATTTAAATGTTTAGCTTTTCGTTTTAGGTGGAAATACACTATCTTTTTATTGTTCTTTATGTTTATGTTGTTAACAGACTGATCCTAAATGATGATGCCACCAATATGACCCATAGATAATTGGTCTTTCACTTCAAATTAGTGCTTACCTTTTTACCCTCAATCATTTTGCAATACGTTCTTTGGCTTGGTGTTTTACGCGATCCTCAATAATCTGTAATGAGCAAAATTGTTGACGTCTAGTATTTTCTCCCACTGCCCAGATTGGTTCCTTGATCAGCGACACTGGTGGCATTCTCGGACTGTACCTTGGCTTCTCTGCACTGACCATCCTTGAGTTCTTTGAGCTGGCTGGGGACCTCTTGGCCTTGTGTTGTTTTGCCTGCTTCAAAAGAAAGAACCAAGATGTGACCCACGTAAAGCCAATGAGAACCTTGCATGGATATGACAATCACAATCTAAGTGGTGTGACAATACAGGCTTGAAACTGCACCGTAGGAAGTGTTTGCATCTGAGGTATCCAAGAATACCTCATATCAGCCCTGTGGCACATTGCAGAATAGCGATTATAACAACAAACAATCCTTCAACAAAAACTGCATCCATTGTCCACTTGTAACAATGTTAGATTATCTTAGAATGTTACTTAAGGATAGAGACAAGTTATCAAACTGCAACACCTTTATTAGTAATGGTTATTGTTTAATGTATTATATATCAAATGAAAGAGCAGATTCTTCTCTATCTATGGGTATCCATAGATTGTTGACCATATATAAATTAGAAAAAGATATATTTAAAAGTGAATTTTTCACTTTAATCTTTTGAATGTTGATGTCTTCACAAAAGATTTCTCTTAACCTGAAACTTTAAAGGCCATATGAGAACCTTACTGTGGAGGGAACTGTGTCTCAGGTTTTTGTTTCAGTCCTAGGTTTCATTTAATTCAAAAAATGGGTAACTTTTGATATTTATTTTACATTTATTCTCATTATTTTCCTTAAGCCTAACCAGGACCTATATAAAAAATCTGAGACATATTTCCACGTGTCAGAATGTTCTTAATCCACCTTCAAAGATTCAAATGAGTAACTTAAGAATTTAAAGAAATACCCACCTTCAAATAAATAAGAATAAAACTTTAACAAAGAATTCTAGTAATAGTAAAAGCCTACTGAGGGCTGAAGGCAGTGTCAAGGGAGATGAGACAGCCATAAGATCAATGTCTAGATGGTAGTCTCACCTTATTTTTTTTTTCTTTTTTTTTTCTTGAAATTGTATTAACTTCTTCACGAGGAACCCATGATCTTCCAGAGGTTAGATGAATAATAATACAATAATACAATAATGCAATATAGGAAAATAAGATGAATTTTACAAGATTGATGAGCAATGAATAAGTTTCAGATTCTTCAAAACAAAGTCCAGGGTGTGTTGATGTAAGGTCAATGCACATTCATCATCAGTGACAAATCAATTTTATCATTTTCTTGAATCTAACTTTTGTGGTTGCCCACTATACATTGACTGCTAACATTTCCCATATTTGTATAGCTTTTATCATTGGACTATGTAAATAAGTCGCTTCAACTTTTGCTTAAATTAAATCTTATTGTTACTCCGTAAAATAATGTGAGGTCGGCGCAATACCAGTTTACCACAAATTTTACTCTGTCTATACATAAGGCTACTTATATGTTCCCTCCGTCTTAGAGTCAGAGGCTGAATACTATATAAACCATAGAGGTTATCCATATTAACGTCCCTATGCTCTCCATTGTCTATATAGGACAGCATCCTCTCCTGCAATTTCTCTAGTCTATTAAACACTGATCGAAGAACTCACTATCATAAAGCCTGCCAGCAGGATGTAGAGTCATTATGGGCCAGTGTAGTTGCGCCCCAGGTCACTTATGAACCACTGCCTAGTCATTATGAGCCAGTGCACTTATGATCCACTATATAGTTGTTATGGGCCAGTGTACTTATGAGCCTCTGCATAGTGGTTATGATTGATTTGTTAAGCGGTTAGTTATAACCATTGGAATCAGTTTACATGATTTTTCTAGAATTCCTCAGTTTTTCCCCCCAGTAATTGTATCACTGCATAATCATGGCGTAGTAAACCTAGTTTACTATGGATGAGTAACAAATGGTTGAATCTCAAAAGAATCAATTTTATTATCATTTTTGAATATTGTTCCCTTCCCCCTAACATATCTAGAAATTTTGGAATTTTCCAAATCTTTGGAATCTTTGGATTTTCTTAGTATTTATCCATAATGACTACCAGGTGGCCCATAACAACTTTCTCCACGAATCATATCAACTTTCCATGTGGCCCATAATTACTTTCTAGGTGGACCATAATTATTGACTTTCCAGGTAGCCCATAATGATGACTCATAGTTGCAATGGACCATAATGACTATACTTCGACAGAAGCAGCACTGTAAAAGGGAATACGGGTATGCATAAAAATCAATAATGGTTAGTATAAAGGGGCACTGCCCAGCATGAAAGGGGAGAGCAAGAAACGAATTGGACTTGGATGAACCTTTAGGTTCAGGAGCTGGGTGGTTATAACCTAACTTGGTTCAGTGGCAACATCTGGTGACCATAATGAAATTTCAATACCTTGGCAGGCATAGGACTAACATAGGCGAACTAGCGATAGGCAGACTTATGGGTTTATGCACGGTGAACTCCTGGATTGGTGTGTGGTATTTCATACCCAGTATTGCTGGACTGTATTGCATGTGCCATTGAATATCTCCTACTTGTTTTGGATACAATAAACCAAAACTCTGCAAAGCGAGTGTCTGTGTTTGGATTTGAACAACCCCAGCAGAGACTTACTTTTACCGTTGTTAGCAATACATGAAGAAGATTCAATAGTAACGACTTACAATATGAACTAAAATAGCCTTTATTGATTGCCCATTATAAACATTTATAATACACAACACTCTTGTTCAATTACTTGATGGAAACTTTCTTGCAGAAACAGATCTTGATCTTCACCTGACAAATATCATAAATAAGTATATCGTTCAATAGAAATTTGGCGAAAATTATTGTGAGCCAAAGCATGTCCATAAAGATTTCATGATATTTGAAAAATTATCACCATGGTCTCACAATAGTATCATCACGATATTTTCAAAATATCATAATTTTGAAATATTTACTCTTTGTGAGAAGAATTATACTGAAAAGAAAAGAAAAATTGAGGTATTTTGGTCATTCATACTGTGGTAATTTGATACCCTATTATTCTAATTGAACAAAAACACCTTAACTTTACGTCTCCTAGTATCGTTGGATATGTAAGTAGCATAAAACAGCTTTACGCAATATTTGTTGTAGTCCTTCAGATATGACCCAGGTGGCACCCTGAACAGCCTCGAGTACCTTTAAACTATACAGGAAAACAATGAGCTCCATGAGACCTGCCGGATCTACCTCCACAAAACGGAAGTGACCCGGTACATATGGCACCGGAATATGCCGGCCACACAATTTCACCCTACCACGGATAGCTGATTTTCAGTATTTTAGGCACCTGCAGGCTAATTTGGGCTAATGTTGTCGACAAAACCGAATGAAAATCTATAGAAAATATACAAAAAATTGTTTTTATTTTATCCATAATGAATGAATTTTCAAACAACTCAGGAATATTAAATGTATATGGATACTTATTTGAAAAATATTGATGACTTATTTTTCCCAATGTTAATCTACAAATAATGATAATTCCCATAGTAAAGCCTTGACTTTTGTCGACAGATTACCCACCATGCACCCTGTTATAGGCTAACCTGCAGGTTAAACTCATGAAAATGGCTATCCGTGGTTGGGAGAATTGTACATTTCATTGGTCAAGAGGGTAATAAAGTGTTTCATTGTATGCCCTGATGGTTAATATGAAAGTACACGCATATGTATAAATAATTACAGTAAGTGTGAGGTCCATGGCACAGAGTTTGCGCCTGTAGCCTTAAGGATAGACAAGAGGTCACAGGTCACAGTGTGCCACACATAGTACATGTATTCTTAATTGGATAATGAATTCATTTTAAATGTTTATAAACATAATTCAGAGCATTCAAAAGCTGAGTATCTAAGTTTCCTGGGTATATGAATAATGTGTAAAAGATATGAAAACTCACTGAAATACAGTTTGGTATTGAAATTTTATATTTGTGTCGGGAAGAGTGTCATAATTCTGATATAGGTTCTAAAGTTGATTTTATTCTAAAAAAAAAAAAAAAAACGTAGGAAAAAAGATAAAAAGTTAAAAGAAAAACCTGTTTTTGACATAGAACAAAATGAAGAACTAATCAAATATCTGAGGCATGCTTGTCTAGAAAATAATGTTAAGATGGTATACCCAAAATCTATATCTGAGATATATATGTTAAAATGTTACGGCTGATTATGAATTTAAGTACACAATCAAATGGGGGAAAATACGGCCTTCATTTTGATGCATACTATAGACGTTGTGCAGATGACGTCACCTCCTAAAACAATGTGACAGCCATATTGGTGATCAATCAATAACCATGTTAATTTGCATTTCTAAATCATTTAGAACATATTTTTAGAGACAATTTACTTAGTAAAATCCCACTGAATGATGATAAACAATTATTATCAGTTAGAAATGAATAATTTTGGATTTATTTCACAGCCATGTGGTGCTGATCACCTCGTGGTAATCACCAAAGAAGTGATACGTGACCACATCTGCACAAGGTCTATAGATGCAACGATGAAGCAACCATAATGCCTTGATTCAAGTCCAGAGACCCCCCACCAATCCTTAAGCACTTAAGTCAGGCTCCAAATTATGGCACCTGAGGTGGCTTAGCGGCCGGTGTAGACTATTGCATAAGTGAATAAGCTAAGGTTAATACTCTCTTATAGAAAAACGAAACAAGGTTTAAATAAGGCATGAAAGAAACCTTCAGTTTGGACCTGAAACACCTGGATGTGTGATATAACCATAGCTGTTGATACGGCGTTAAACACCAATAACCAACCAACCATCCAACCTGGATATATCCACCTGGTTAACAGTCCCCCAGAGCTGTGAGCAGGAACTGCTGTTTTTTTTAGACAGCCACACAGGACTTTAAAGCCGCGGTATCGTCTCTGTGTTTCTAACTTACGGGGCTCCACCTGTAAGCCTAACAACGTTGCAGCCAGTGAAGTGTTTTGTGATGTTAGTTGTGATGTAACAGAGTTACAACTTAGTAAATCACGTCCGCTACATGGAAAATACACTGGCTTTAAAACTTCGGCATATCACCCCCTTAAGGCAAAAATCATAACAGCACAAGAGATAACCCCAAGTGGTGAGTGTGTCACTTTTCCTTCTCTTTCCATCTCTACTTGTAATCCTTTGTCTGTTTACAGAAAGACTTTCTTCCTCGGTCTGTCCACTTGAACATAAAAGTAGGACATATCATCATTCTTCAAAATAGAAAAGACCCCCTTTCCACTGACTTTTATACCTAACAAATGACCCATAAGTTTGCAAAATGCAGACTTATTGTGGCTTTTATAACCCTTTTTTCCCGAAATTACATACGATGTAGGAAAAACTATCCCTTTTTCCCATTTTATGGATAATTGAGTGCAAAGAGTACCCTTTTTCTCAGAATTTCGGACATGCAAAGTTTGTAAAAATAGACCCTTTTTTTGCATTTTTAGAACGAAGATGGGTATCCTTTAACATCCAAATTTTGGAGATCCTTTGAGAGAACAGCGCCCCCTATGTGATTTTGGGAGAGTTCAGTCAGAAAATCTATAGGTATATATAGGGCCATGGGATATTTGCTCACTTTGTTAACAGTACTTCTCTTTAGATTAGTTTTCATGTGAATTTGTCATCTCGGGTCTGTTCAATACAACTAACTGACAAAAAAATCGAAATGAAAGGCTCATTCCCATTCCTACATGAATACTAGCTGTATGTGTATAGGATTATTTCCAAGTACATAATCAGTACAGTCCAGTGTCCAAAAGTGGGGGACTTGGTATTGTTCTTTACCAGACACACATTAGTTAATCATTGTGCTATTTACTTCCACACCTATAAGATTATCAATGGAAATCCTCTGCGTATTGAAGATCTTGTAATTTAAATCTGGATTATACTTTAAGCTAGGGATTATCACGCGATGACGGCATATTCTGGGAATGATTGCAATCGTCTTAAAGTTTGTTTTTGCCAAAGTGGCCCGTTGCACAATAGAATTTCGTTTTGAGGATCAAACAACGAAAGCACAACGAACTTTTGCTTAATAGGGAAATGTTTCTTTGTTACGAAAATTTTCCCTTGTAACTTAAAAAGTAAAAACATTTTGGACCTCATAGAAAAAAGTTGTTATTCTGTGCACATAATACTATTCATCCATATTAAGATGCTGATAGACATTGCTGTGCCTGCTTTTTAGTCTCTGAAATTGCGTGTATGTTTAATGTAAAAAAAACCATGACATATTTTCAGATGCAAGAATTCCAAGAATTCTTCAAACTCTGGTATATGACAGGTCCTTAGGATCTACTTTCTCCGCAAAAAATCAAAGTGGCCATATTTGTTCTTCATAGTGAAATTATTCAAAAACCTATTTAAAGAGAGTCCCGTGAATTGGCCACTGAGAGGGGCAGGTTCTATATGCACATCGCATCACCTCCACCGCAACTCCACAGTCCCTCAGCGTGAATGGGTGTCTCGTCAGCATGAATGGGCGTCGTGTCAGTGTGAATGGGCATCTTGTCAGCATGAATGGGTGTCTTGTCAGCATGAATGGGTGTCTTGTCAGCGTGAATGGGTGTCTCGTCAGCGTGAATGGGCGTCTTGTCAGCTTGAATGGGCGTCTTGTCAGTGTGAATGGACGTCTTGTCAGTGTGAATGGACGTCTTGTCAGCTTGAATGGGCGTCTTGTCAGCGTGAATGGGCGTCTTGTCACCTTGAATGGGCGTCTTGTCAGTGTGAATGGGCGTCTTGTCAGCGTGAATGGGTGTCTCGTCAGCATGAATGGGTGTCTTGTCAGCGTGCATGGGCATCTTGTCAGCTTGAATGGGCGTCTTGTCAGTGTGAATGGACGCCTTGTCAGTGTGAATGGGCGTCTTGTCAGTGTGAATGCACGTCTTGTCAGTGTGAATGGACGTCTTGTCAGCTTGAATGGGCGTCGTGTCAGCATGAATGGGCATCTTGTCAGCGTGAATGGGTGTCTTGTCAGCGTGAATGGACATCTTGTCAGCTTGAATGGGCGTCTTGTCAGCGTGAATGGGCGTCTTGTCTGCGTGAATGGGTCTTGTCTGCGTGAATGGGTGTCTTGTCAGCGTGGATGGGCGTCTTGTCAGCGTGAATGGGCGTCTTGTCTGCGTGAATGGGCATCTTGTCAGCATGAACGGGTCTCTCATCAGCATGAACGGGTCTCTTATCAGCATTAACGGGTCTCTCATCAGCATGAACGGGTCTCTCATCAGCATGAGCGGGTCTCTCATCAGCGCCAATCAGTGTCTCATCAGCATGAATGGGTCTCTCATCACCATGAATGGGTCTCTCATCAACGCCAACGAGTGTCTCATCAGCATGGCCGGATCTCTCATCAGCATGAATGAGTGTCTCATCAGCATGGCCGGGTCTCTCATCAGCATGAATGGGTATCTCATCCGTGCGAATGAGTGTCTCATCCGCGTGAACGGGTCTCTCTTCAACGTGAACGGGTCTCTCATCAACGTGAACGGGTCTCTCATCAGCATGAACGGGTCTCTCATCAGCATGAACGGGTCTCTCATCAGCGCCAATGAGTGTCTCATCAGCAGGAACGGGTCTCTCATCAGCGTGAACGGGTCTCTCATCAGCATGACCGGGTCTCTCATCAGCATGAACGGGTCTCTCGTCAGCGTGAACGGGTCTCTTATCAGCATTAATGGGTCTCTCATCAGCATGAACGGTTGTCTCATCAGCATGAACGGGTCTCTCATCAGCATGAATGGGTCTCTCATCAGCATGAACGGGTCTCTCATCAGCATGAACGGGTCTCTCATCAGCATGAACGGGTCTCTCATCAGCGCCAATGAGTATCTCATCAGCATGAACGGGTCTCTCATCAGCGCCAATGAGTGTCTCATCAGCAGGAACGGGTCTCTCATCAGCGTGAATGAGTGTCCCATCAGCGTGACCAGGTCTCTCATCAGCGTGAGCGGGTCTCTCACCAGCATGAACGGGTCTCTCATCAGCATGAATGGGTCTCTCATCAGCATGAACGGGTCTCTCATCAGCATGAACGGGTCTCTCATCAGCATGAATGGGTCTCTCATCAGCATGAATGGGTCTCTCATCAGCATGAATGAGTGTCTTCATGAACGGGTCTCTCATCAGCATGAGCGGGTCTCTCATCAGGGCCAATGAGTGTCTCATCAGCGTGAACGGGTCTCTCATCAGCATGAACGGGTCTCTCATCAGTGCCAATGAGTGTCTCATCAGCATGAATGGGTCTCTAATCAGCGTGAACGGGTCTCTCATCAGCGTGAACAGGTCTCTCATCAGCATGAACGGGTGTCACATCAGCGTGAATGGGTGTCGCATATGGAGGTGTCGAGTTGTCGGCACCCCACGCGCGATGATTCTGTCAATGCATGTGGATTCTGGTGGAGGTGAAGAGTTGCGTATGTCAGGGCACATGGGGAGTGTGTCAATGCGTGTGGGGAGTCTAGGGTAAGGCGATGATTCCATCAGTGGGCGTAGATTCCCATTGAGGTTTATAGGTGTGGAGGAGGAATCAACTACAATTCTTTTGTCAAGTCATACTTGATCTATCCTTATACTGCTCATGTAAGATTATATCAATGCCACTACCTAGGCCTTGCCCTATAATGTACATTCCACAACTGTTTTACTCACTGTATCCATATTCTTCTCAAACCTAATAAAATGAAATGTCTGTAAGGGCAATGGATTCCAATAGTCATTTCATTTTAAGTAAACAGAAAAATTCATTTCTTTTGAATTACTATAAATAAATGGTTACATATTCTAAGTTAGTAGTGGATAACAAAAACACCTTATTCATTATTCTTTTTCTTTTTTTTGGCATGAATCAAGAGGCATATTCTACCTACCAATAATATAGGCATTTTCCTACATATTGGACCTAGATTAGTGCAGTCCTTATTCATTGATTCTTGAGTAAAATTACTGGGCAAAATGTTGCACATGTCTAAGCAGACCTGAATAAGCCCATCCCAGTTTACATTTTTGCCTTTTTCCAATAGGAACCAGTGTTAAAGCCTGTCAGACCAACCTATAATCTCCGATCCTATTTTGCCCTGAAATACAGCATTTTGATTGGCTGGCAAACCTGCAAATCTGTAATCGATAAAATTTAAGAAATTATGATGTTCAAGCAGTACTTGAGGATTTAGTAAAACATAATTCTTGTTTATTTCAGTGACTTTGACTCTTGGAAACAAGGTCGTTTTATACAGTTATTTTGTCCGCACCTTGTCCAACCTTAGGATATACCCTGTGTGGGCTATTTGCAGTCAAGGATCAGCAGTATTCCACAGATAAAATGGAGGATGTCAATGACGAGACTGGAGATGACAACTTAGGTGTTAAAGCTATTACTCACAGGTTTAAGGAGAACACCACAGCTCATGGAATACCACATGTATCCAATGCCAAAGGTAAGGATTGATTCAGGTATCAGGGCGGGCCCAAAATACTTTCATGAATATTCATGTAGATGGCATGGGGCTTTACAACCCTGAAGCCCCATACCCACTTGGCGATTTCACCATCGGCGGGGGGTGGGTCACTGGAGAATCACTGTAAAATTGTCAGGTGAATGGGATATCAGGAAAGTTTGATAATTTACCAGCAATTTTACAGGCAATTTTACCACCAATCCTCTTCCCAATAACCTGTTGTCCCAGACCACAACATACCCACAGGGAATCGGCCAGCAACTGTGATTGCGAGGTGCCTGTGCTAAGTGATTTGTGATTTGTCTCCTGTGCCCGGTGGGTATGGCACTTGACGTACATCCAGAAGACCTTCACAAACCTTCATGAAGGGAGAACCAACGATAGTGTAGACAAGCAAAGATTAATGATTCCTGACTGTTGCAGTGTCCTCATTGACAGTGGCATCCGGAATGAGAGTCTGTGCAACCAGATACATATGAAACAACATTGGGTCACTTTCAACCTTTTTGGGAATGTAAACAGATGGCCCATGACGTCTGGAAAATGGCAAAAGAGATAACACATTTTAGCAGTTTGCACAGATGTTCATAGGGGGAGCTAGCATCTTCGACGTTACAAAAATTGTGTAGGCGACAGCCTGAGTTACATATCTTGATGTAGCTACAATATTTTTGGTTAAACATTGTAAAAGCCTGATATATACATCTTTGTGGATAGTACTATTTTTATATCTATTAGAGGAGCATTACAATGCTTTTATTGTCAACTTTGATTGCTGCTAAACCATTTTTCAGATGCATATAAATGCTGTTTAGAATGCTGTTAATTAGCTGTAATTTTCATAGAATATAGACCTTAGGGGTCTATATTCATTTATCAGTTTACAGAATACAATTTGATACATACGAAAAGACGTTTTAGAGGTACCAAATGGTTTAAGCATAATGTGCAGAACGATAGTAACCCAACAGTAATGTCACGTGCAAGGTCTTTCAAACAATATCAATGGATAATAATTCTGTGAATAATCATAAATTGGGACTTTCAAACAATGGATAATAATTTCATGAACGATTATAGATTATGACAGGCAAGTTAATATCCATATATGATCCACTTGCCAGCTCACAGAGAGCATTATAAGTTAACATTTTGTAAGTGTTTGGAACCAGCCAAACCTTTCTGCACCCTCAGCAATAGTTTCCACCAGGCAGACATATGTCTGCACAGTAGACAGGTCTATTGTGAACAGTGGACAGGTCTATTGTGAGATATTTTTGGGATAAGACCTACTTCAGTACTTAATTTTCAAGATATCTGGGTTGGGGAAAATGAGCGTTTACTTATTTTAACATTTGAAAGGAAGAGTTCATGTTTATTGGGAGAGGCCTTTGTCAAATTTGACAAAGGAAATTTCTAATACACATTTCAGTCCTCGTTTTACAAAATCTAAACGAAATTATGCATACTCTTGAAATAAAAGCAAAAGTAGGATCAAATTGAAAATTCTGAAGTTCCCACTAAATATCAGTTTTCTTAAGTGTATACATTTCAAGAAAAAACCTGGGTCCAAGAGAGAAATCATTTACAAGAATGTTCTCTGCAAAAGTAATGATTCTTTATCAAACTAAACTTTACTTTCAGGGAAAATCAGAAAGGTGTTCTGGACGATTATTTCTCTTACCGCAACAGCTGGTCTTATCTGGAATTTTTATTCACTTTTGACCAAATATATTGCCTTTGAAGTCAATGTAAAGGTAAGTTTTATGTGATTTAGTGTGTGCGTAATAAACTAATTATTTTCATGATCTAATTAATGATGAAATTTGGGATGTGTGAAAGTAGATTTTGATTGTATATGGTCAATTACTACAAAAGAAAATTACCCACAATAGTCAAATAAGATGAAATTTGGTTGAAAATAAAACTATGTGGCGTCTATCTGCCTTTCACATTTTCCACTTATCAGTATAATAAATGCTGTGCATAAATATCTGGGATATTGGAGTCCAGTGAAAGACGGTCTAGCACCGGACCATATTCCCAGTAGAATAAAAGATTAAAAGTCAGACACATGATTTGTATCAAACTATTTTTCTAAACATTTCTTTGTAATATAGAAAAATCAATTACAAAAAGCATGTGATATCAGCAAAATTATATGAGAACTGTTTCTATCTAATTAGATGCAGGTAATTCATTCAATATTTTAAGTGATATATTTCGGGCCTATCTGTGTGGATCTACACCTAAGGTAGCAGATCAGTTTTATTCTATTGAAAAGTTGAATCCAGAAAAAATAAGTATGGTCTATATGTCATTGTATTATACCTCTTTCCGCTTAATTTTTTCCCAGTAAAAACAAGTTGTAAAAATATTGCATTTTTGTCCTTTTTCACATGATTCTATGTAAAAGAAGAATAAATTGCTTGTATTTCCAATAATAGCATTAATTATTCAGTGTATTCTATTACACCATTTATTGCAATATGGTATCTGTGAGAACCAGCTACAAAACTTATCAGAAAAGTTAGCATTTTTTTGTTGAATTTGGATGGGATAAACAATTACACAAAGGTAGTTAGTAAAACACCTTGTGAAAAACACTATTTGGTACAGTTTGGGCAATACAAGTCTTAAGGATTTGAGGGGTTTGAATAGCTATATGTAGAAAGGACATCTGGTGACTGTCGGAAATACTACTGTGTTGCGGATTGGATGTGAGATCAGGCGGACTCTCAGGAGAAAGCTTACTCTCCATTGATTGGAATTGTGAACCTAGGAATCTTAAATCATCATCGCACCGGCCACTGTACGCATTCATGTGATCCACAAATAAAACCTGACTTTCAGCCAAACATTGTTCGTGTTGTGGATCTGATCGCCCATTTTGTGAACTTACCTGTCACTTGACTAGCATTTACAGAAGAAGAGATAAAGGCAATTTCGTTGAACATTACAAGAACAGTTCCCCTATTATTAATTAACCTCATAACAGCAACTAGCATTCACAATCTTAGCATGTAATATGGATGCATGTTTCAATTTCAGGTGAAAATAGAGGCAGATCGTTTCCTGACTTTTCCGGCCATCACATTTTGTAACCACAGCCCAATGAAACTCAGCAAGTTGAATGCAAACCCAGATCTCAAGGTTCATGTAGATGCATTTGTAGCAGGGAAAAGAAAGAAACGGGACCTTTCAGAGTATACAGGTAATTTCAAGCTCTGGTCTCTTGCACAAAGGTAGTCAGCAAAAACACATTGTGCATATAATCAATAGTATACAAATAAAATAAAGGAACAGTCACTAGATTGTAGAAGACATATCATGAAGGAATTCAAAATTATATAGTTACTATTTTTACATATTGTAAAGATAGCAGGAGCTTCTGGTAGATGTAATATCTCAGCAAGTGAGCAGAAAGCGTTGACCAAAATTAAGTTAAAGGATATGTTGGCAAACAAAGTATTTGTCTAGCCGTCGACCTGACCTAAATCTATGCTAATCGATTTTGAGATATTAGCTATGGAAATCATACTTTCAGTCTCATCTCATTTTTCATCTGTTACAATTGTTATCACTTTGATCAACTGGAAGACCATGTAATGTATATGTGAAGTTGACAATAAAAACTTGTATTAAAAAAATGCCTGTTCAGCTACGGCAGACAGGCTGCACCTCCTGGTGAGCGGCACTGCTTGGGATAAAATCAATAATGAGACTAGTATGTTTAGGTGGGAATCTATGATTAAAGGAGAGAGAACTAAGCAATACCGTTTGGAACAGTATAAGTCTTAAGGATTCGAGGGTTTGGATAGCCACATATACAGACATCTGGTGACTAGTAAAGGAACTACATTGTTGCATGATCGCACGAAGCCAGGCGGACTCTACAGACGAAGCTTGCCTTCAAGTGGTGTTATTGTGGACATAGGATTAAAACAGGCTGTGACAACACTGGCAATTGTAACGTGATTGATATATCCACTAATAAACTTGACTCTAAACCAAGTGTTGTCTGCGTCATGAATATGAGCACTCATCTCACGGATCAGTCTACCACTTGGCTAGCAAGGATAAAGGAAGTTTAACTAAGACAATTTGGACTATAAGTAATAGCAGCTCCCCAGTTAATAAGTAAATACCCATAACAACACCTAGCATTCACTCTCATGAAATTATTCTGTGTAAAACTCTTTTTATGGTATTTTTCTTTCAATTCACTTTTTAGGTATCTTATATTTGTCAAGAATTGGTATTATTTAAGCACTGATTCCTTTATACACATATCTACATAATTCAAGTATATTTTAAGTATCCCGAGACCCTTCTTAAAATCGTCAATTATTACAATATAAAACTCTTGACTTGAGGACTGCCCTGATATTTTTAATTTTAACATTTTTCAATTGTTTCCTTAGGTCAGGAGAAACAAAGAGTTAAAAGCCTAAGTGACCGAGGTAAGTAAAATAAAATCTCATGTCATCCACAATTAAACAAAGTCTTAACTGATCTTTTTCTAATGCATTTTTAATCTAATTCTAATTTTGAGGGCTTATTGACAGAGACGATGACTGTAGAATAAGTCTCTGGTTTTCTACAAATTTAAACAGCTCTTAGATATTCCAAGAAGAAGCTGAGGTTTGAGCTTCTGAATATGACACCTTAAATCTATCAAAAATGCAATACAAATTTTATCAACATAATGACAATGTCATGTATCTCATGAGATAGAAAACCTTCTATTTGAAATATGATATATTATTAACTAATCAGTGATTCTAGAGAACCTGTAGGCAATACCATATTTTTTTTTTTTTTTTTTGTGTTGTTTTTATTAGGGTTTGGGGATCGTCATTGACGATTTTCATTCCCTTCCCTCCAAAACTAATCAGTACATAATGTTACAGTTTAACTCATGTGCGAGTAAGACTTATTGTAAGTATTCAAGGCATATTACAGGTAGATGAAAACACATTATGAAAGCCATTATGAACATTGGTGATTAATGTGAACGAGATGATACATTTTAAGTATAGCCATATTTACACATAATTTAGGCAATGCAATCAAACATAAGGATTTTCATAATTTAGTTCTACTATGTTTTTAAGGGACGTTTTAGTTTCACTATTTCGTACATCAATAGGCAAATCATTCCATATCTCAGATGCTCTATATAATAGACTACGATAGTACCTTTTGCTATCAACCTTAGGTACAATCATCAAGATACCATCATGATGCCTAGTTATAATTTCCCTTTGATCTACATATGTAGGATTTTGTAATAGCCTAAAAGCATACAAAGTCAAGTGCAATTTTCTTCTATAACATAAAGTGAAAACATTTGCATTACGATGCAATACTTCGCTTCGTAGTCGTTGTTGATATGGAACAGTATATTGATTATAAACAATACGAAGTGCATCATTTTGCAATTTCTGCAATTGGTTATTCACATATAATATATTTTGTTCATATATGAAATCGCCATAATCAAACAAAGGCAATATCATAGTTTTGTATATAACAAGTGCAGTGTTTTCAGTCACAAAATACCTAATTTTTCTTAGATATTTTAGTTTCTGCTGGACCTGAGAAACAACTTTTGTTCTATGAGGTCCAAAATCAAGGTTTACATCCAGAACAACTCCCAAGTAATTAAAATTCAATACTCTATCCAATAATGCATCATTCAATTTTAAAATAATGTCACTACTTTGCCCTGTCCCTCTCCTCAAAGGGTCAATGTAAATCCATTTAGTTTTGGATTTATTTAAATTCAGTAAATTTTTACAAAACCAATTACTGATGACATGTAAATCTTGGCCCAATGATACAGCATCGTTTTCAAATATAACGGCATCATCAGCATATAACAACAAGTTATTTGGATAAAGAAATCCAAGCTCATTGATAAATAATTCCATGGTTTGCATTCTGCGCTCCATATCCCTCATATGGGACTCGAGGCGATCAACGGAGCAACGGAGCGTGACATTCTCCTTTTTCAACTCAGTACAGGCTTTCTTATTGTCATCAATGTCTTTCTGTGAAAATGTCAGTGATTTTTGGGTACTGGTGCATGTATCATTTAGGCGTTTAATGTCCTGGGTTTGGGTATTTAATGTCTTTTGTATTGTTGCCAGTGCTGCTAGGATAGGATTTTCTTTCTCAACTTCGCTATCACTATCAGACAAATCAATGGCCGAGGCTCTACTTGGTCCTTGTTTACGTTGTGTTTCGTTAGTTGTTAGCGTGCCAAATAAAGAGTTTTCCTCTGATTTGTCATCGAGCGTGCTTTTATTAACAAAGGAAAGGCCTGACTTATCTGAGGCGTCTGATGTGGAGCTGAGTGGTTCACTTTGGATCATCGGATCAGATGGACTCGTTAGTTGTAATACAACAGTATTGGCGGCCATGTCTAGATGTTATACGGTACATGTAGGTTTCTTTCCCGGTCTTCCAGTTGGACAGTTTTCATAAATCCAGGTCGAAATAATCGTCAAGCTGTTCAGTCAGGGTTGCCATTTCAATCTAAATAATAACTTTTCATCATAGAGCTGGAAATATGAAATGATATTGACATCTGCTGAGTATTGCTTATATCTAGAAATAGACATCAGTGGCCTGTTTCATAATATTTGTTGTAGTTATGACAGTTTGAAGAATCCTAATGATTTTCTTATGACAATTTGAAAACAGTGTTCTATAATAATTCTGTCATAAGTCACCCCAAAACTGTTGTATGTCACCCTCAAACTGTACTGATGCGGATGGTCAGTCCATTCTCTGTAAGCTTGGCGTAGTGTTTACACCAGCGCATGCCTTATATAGCTATAACTCCTTGTCAAATGTCTTGAAGTAAGGAGGAGTTCTAGGTTATGATGTGTATTGTAACATCATACATAGGGGCTTTCATTGCCGGTGCTCAGTCAGAGTTAGCTGGAGTCCTGGAATTGGAATAGAAGCTGATAGACTGTTTAGTTGGAAGGAGCGTTGAATAAGTGTGATTGAGTGGATTCCATCCTTGGAGCTGTTCATTGTCAATTGAGATCTTATCATGGAAGTACAATAACACAGGAACAAATAAAGAACATCCTTTCACGCAAGTGTTATGCCTTACATAATATGGAACTATTATTATGTATTGGACGACAGCAGTCAAACGGGACGAAGACTGCTATTTTCCATAAAGAATCAACTAATAAAGTAAACTTAACATTAGCGGATAATTACCTACTATGGTTCAAAACCACCGTTTACAAAACAAAAGCATTGTAACTAAGACAACCCAATCCTTCATTGTAAAGGGAGTCAAAATCAATGAAGGGTCAAAATTTTGCAAACTCTGTTAACTATTAAAAATTATTCTTTGGCCATAGCATAGGCCTGTGGTAATTTAAACCGTGAAAACTGACTTTAAACTGACCCACCAAAATTGGTTTATTTACAAACATTGGTGTCTACAGCCATACGTGACTTGGTTATTATAGGATTTAACAAAAGTTATATCTAGTTATCATGATTTATTATGTACCAATGGCTGAACCAACTCACTTATATAATGCTGGTGATCCACGAAGCGATCTTAGAGATAGATTTCAGAAATTGGTTTGACAAATAACGATTATTCTTGTCAAAGATGTCATTCCTTAACACATTTTACTCAGTTCCTATGAAACCAAGGGAATCTTCACCAAAAATATATTTCTAAATATGTAGAAAATGCATGAGAAGATAATATTTCGGTACTTTGTCACATGGTGGATCACCAGTCAATTTTTTGGTTGGGCACCAACCACATTTTTGGGATTTAGTTAGCCAAGTCAGTAAGCACAGAAATATCAGACATGTCTAATTTCAGATTGCCTTTGCAATAAGTGTTTTGTTTAGTTGGCCAACTATTTCACTATCGGCATCTCAGTGGGGACCCCTCTTAGGCCGGTGATCCATGATACAACAAAATGCCAACCAATTTTCTTCTTATGAATTTTTAACAGATTCAGAAAAGTGTTTTAGGGTAGAAAACCCCTTGGTGTCACACCAACTGACGTAAAGCTGACGGAAAATGGTACATTGTACCAGAAATAATCATTATTTGTCAAACCAATTTCTAAAATTGGTCCATAATTGGTCCAAAATCATGTCGTGGATCATCATTATTATATCATCACTTGTCAATGATGACTATGAAGCACTGAGTGAAAGTGTAGTATATGCTGCCAGAATAATCCTCCCTTTGTTGTATCCAACATTTATCAGACTGCTGCATTTACCTCTAAAATTGTCTAAAACTTTTTTTCTTTCCTTAGATCGAGTCCCCCTTGGCCTTGAACCACAAAACTCTACAAGTAAGAAATATGCTAGATTCTGAATTCGGTGACCAATCAGGCAAAGCTGTGCCAACCGATAGCTTTTCAATAACCTATCAATATTATTTCATAGCTAAAACTCCTGATGTCAAAAATGATTGAGTGATAGTTGTGAACAAACTCATGTAATACAAAAACACTTCTTTTTTCCTTAGGTCCAAAGCTGCTCAGAGTCAAAAGACAAAGTTCCTCAGGTAAGAAATATGAAAATATCTTGCCACATGTGCAATGTTTTTTGCACAAAGCTATAACTAAAGATGAATGGGCTGGAGTTTCCCCCAGTTCCAAGGTTCATTAACTTATGACATCCTAACCTTGAGATATCAAAATATACTTACAACACCTTGTTTCCAAGGAAGTTTCATAACCTGCTTGATTGATCATAAGTCCATACAACACTGGTTCAATAGTAACTTCTTTTTAGGGTGAATATTTCATGAGGGACCCTTTTGCCCCTTACCACCATGATAACTAGAAAGCAAAACAATTTTAATCAGGTACCTTTGTATACCCCAGTGCACAATGAATAGATGTTCGGGTTAAACAGTGGTCTCTGTGGCCCATCACATAATGGGTCTTACAATCACATGTTAGTATGTAACATTTCACATATTACATACTAACATGTGATATGAATTGGTAACAATTTTACCACTATTCTGGCTGTTGCCCGTCCCCAGGCGCCAATAAAATCGCCTAGTGGGTATGGGGCTTTACTGTTTGCAAGGGGTTTCAATCAACAGCAGGACCAATCTTGGAACATACCTTGTGAGAGGTATGTAATGTTGAACTGTGGCTGTTCTACTCAGCCGATTTTGATTCTGTAAAAAAGTTTCACAACGATCGATCATTAAAAAGAACACTTTAAGATCACTTTAGGCACGCAATAACATCGCTGTTATGAAATAGGCTGTAAGATAATTTCTAATGGGTTAAATTGAATTATAAAATTACTGTATGAATGGACACTGAAGGTATGTATACTGTAAAGATTACAGCTCATTTACATCATTCTAATTAGTGTATTTTGGTATGCAAAATGGTATGTGAAAAAACAATGATCAAAGTGTACAACATGCTCATTCATTATTACAATCTGTATTGTTCAACAGGCCACAGGGGCCTGTTACTTCTAAACCAGTACCACAGAAATAAACTGAAATATATACAGTGGTTCTATTTACATCATCTTGCAGAACGCTTTCAATTGCTACAGAATATATATGATGCTGTAGTAGATTTGCCGATACCAGAAAGAATGGATCTTGGGTATGATCTAAGCGACATGATCCTAGGTTGTTCATTCAATGGAGCAGAGTGTAACATGACGTAAGTACATGCATGCATAGTTGTATATGTGAGGTTGGCTTTACATAATCAAAAGAAAGGCTCTTCATCTAGATTCTGTGTGAAACAGATTCTGATTATCTTGGACAGTTCAAAATGGTATATGTAGCTTTCAGATGAGACAAAGAACCTGGCTTATATTTCTTTTATATATATAAGTTTATTTATCCTCAAGAGTACGCTTTAGCTTTCGCTAGTTTTCATTGATCTCCAGCAAACAGTCATCACAAACCATGTCAGTTCTCAACAAAACTTCATGACATGTGAAAACAGTTATTCAGCTGTACATTTGCTATTAGATCTATCTAGTATAATATCCTCATTAGATCTAATTCAATTAACATTAATATAAGTATTTTAACACATGTATAGATTTGATAGACAAAATAAACAAAAAGAAAATTGTAATGTATGTACAACAGAAGAATGTCACACAGCAATATGATAATCTTTAATATAGTAAATGGCTTAAAACATTAGCTAGGTAGGATTTAAGGGCCATACCCACTTAGCGATTTTACCGTCACTGGGCGACGGCCGACGGGAATGACGGCCGTCGTCGTCGCCGGGCGACGGTAATATCAAGCAAGTTTGATATTCTCCCGGCGATTTTACCAGCGATTTTCCCGGCGATCACGTCATCCATCGCCGGTCGCCCGGAAAACACACCATACCAACAGGAGTCGCCCGGCGATCTTCAGTCGCCCGGCGATTTCACCGCCGATTCTCCCAGTCGGCCGTCGCCAGTCGCCGCAGAAGTCGCTAAGTGGGTATGGGGCTTTAGCAATCAAAGCAATTCAATGGAAACTGAGGGATGTCTGTCATAGAAACAGACTGTCTATTTCAATAGTTCTTAATTTGATCAATAAGATATTTTCTGTTTCTAGTCTTGAAAATGGAGTATTCTTGAATGAGGTAGCCTATTCCATTCTTGTGCCACCATGTACAAAATACTTCTACCAAAAGAAGAATTAGTACAATAGTATTCAGTAAAAATTATGTGGTGATAATGCCACTTATCTAAGTGTAACAATAAAGTCAAGTGTTATTAGAAAGGATCTTGGTATCATGCTCATGACCTGTGCTCCATCGCATAACCAAACCTTCGCAACAGCGAGAGCACAGTGAGGACTTAGTTAGGGGTGTTGCAACAGTGCAAACCACAGAGAGGGTTTGGTCAAAGTTTCCCTGTTATACTCAAAATTCAGCATCAATTTTCACCCATTTCTAATAATTTTCTAGGCTGAAAATTTCAGGAATTTTAGATATATATGTCTAGTTTTCAGAACTGTTTACAGAATTAAACATTGAACATGGTAACAGCTCAAACTTGAGAAGCCCTGTTTCAGTTGATATTTGAATACATTCCTATTGTTGTCAATTTAATTAAGACTAACATCTAAAAGTTTGATTGGATTCCAGGTCTGATTTTTATCAATTTTACGACATAACATATGGAAATTGTTTCACATATAATTGGGGGAAGGAAACAGACTCCATTGCAACTTCCTACAAACCTGGGGCAAATCACGGTAGGTCTTTAGTTTATTCATAATGATTTTAGGATGAAAAGTGTCACAGTGGTTAAGTCGCTGGGTTAAAATCATGTGCTGAAAAAAAGTTGAACGATACCAATCCTACATCTGAAATTTGACCAGGAAGCATACTATGTTTGCCTTTAACTGCCACTCTAATTATTGACATTCCTATATTAGTTTCTATCCCTGAATTCTAGGAATTTTAGGGTTTTGATACTGGTGTAATGAGTTTAGTAACATGGATGTTGAGAGACCTGTAATTCTAAGGGTATGAGTTTTTTAGGATCAACTAATGTAGTGATAGGAAGTTACATTCTCATATAAGTTGTTTGCTTACTGCTGATGAATGTATATCTCTGATAATACAATTGTATAAAGCTGTACAGTTAGGCCAATTCATCCCTACAGTAGGACTTAAGGCTTAGGCTAGACTAGACTAGGCTAATGCAATGGCATGAGCTGAACATGAGCAGCAGGATGAGCAGGATGAGCAGGATTAGGCCAACATCCTACAACCCGATTGCCCATGGTGAAAACCTGAAGAATACTTTCCCTGCTACTGACCAGCTATCAAAGTAGAAGCCTAGCATAGGTGGCTCCTTCCATCTTTCTTTTCCCTTCGCCTCCACCCATTCCTGAGGTACTAGGAAGTCATCCCGCATGCACGCGGCAAGACCTCCAGCTCAGTGATCCCCTCATGTATTCTCAAGGCAGCATCTTTAAAAGGTCTCTTAAAGAATAGTTAATTTTTCTACAAAAAAAAAAAAAATCCGAAATTCTGGCCATGCCCATTTTTCTAGAAAATCTTTTTCATACAAACTTTCCTACAATATATTGATATACTTTCCTTTTAGGATTGACTCTCACTTTCAATGTGGATCAGGATCAGTATGTGGGTGACTTCTCATCAGTTGCGGGTCTAAGGTTAGATGTCCACCCACAGTCAAACATGCCTTTCCCATCAGAAGAGGGAATTTCTGTATCTCCAGGAGAGCTCACCTATGTGGGTGTACGGAAGGTGAGTTCCTATCAATTGATACCTCAAAATAGCTAACACGAGGAGGTTTAAGTTGCAGATTTAAGGATAGACGACACCTCTCACAGCGCCATTTACAGTAGTTCAAATTGTGTTCTCTCTAGTTATAGTACAATAATGTATTATATATAAAAAGATTAAGCATAATCTATCTTTTCATATAGCTTCCATGCAAAAGTCCTGGTGGACAGATATATAATATAGTACATAATAACACTGAACAAGCTAGGGCAGTTAATGAGTGTCACTTTATTGGCACTACCAAGCAACAAAAACAGAAAAATAAAAAATAAAGTACAATGTCCAGTAAACCCAAACATGGGGGAGCTGTAAACTAACTGTGTGTATGGTTGTAAGTCTGACAGGAGAGAGGCAGGGTCAGACAACAAACAATGTTTATATACCCATGCACAACCTCCATCTGGTGGGGACTTTGGATTTCTACACCAGATGGGGCTACTTAGTTCCAACACATCACACCTGTGGTGCTAGTGAGCCATAAGTTGAGTTTAGGCACCACAGAAGTATAGTCCACAACATGTAGCTATATCCATATAATCCTTCTGGGATTATATCTGCCATTAAATATTTTGTCATCACTTTATAGCTAAAGATACTAAAGGTAAAATACTGATTTTTTCACTTTTATTTTGTGAACATAGATATCTCAGTAACCACTTAAGATATTACTACAAAATTTGGACTGATTGTCAATAATGTTATTATGGAGGGAAGCGTGACTCATATTTTGTATTTAGGTCCTAGTTTTTGTTTTATGTCAAAAAACGGGAAACAAAATAATATTTTTTCTCAAATTATTTTCTAGATTTCATAAAATTAACTCAAAGCAAATGTAGAGTCTTTCAATAAAACAGTTTGGAAAAAAGGTGTGGCCTCTTATGATTGTGTTTTTGTTATATTTTACAGGTTCAGACTATGAAGTTGGGTGAACGTTATGGAGAATGTTACACATCTAATGTAAATGATTACTATAAAAATGTGTATGCTGAAATATATGGTGTTAGTTACACGTCAAAGGTATGTTACATGTTTACTAACCTTTTCTTCATGGTAAAAGACCAGACATGGCAGAGGCAGATCCAGGGGTAGTCCTTGGGGTTCCCCCCGACCACCACCACTTTTGGTGGTGACTTCAACTTTGCAAACAGAAAAAATATGTTGTTAGCAGGTGCGCGAATGCATGCCATTTTAGTACTTAGCCTATATGCAAATCCCCTCTCCCTTTCTGAATCCCGTATCCCCCCCTGCATCATCAGGAAGCTTAAAATATTACTGAAGCCTTTTAAGATTGATAGGATAACTATGGACATCATCATACTTGAAATAAGTGAAAACCAATTTAAGAACCTTAATGTTTACTGGGTGTTAATACCACCTTCATCAGTTCTAGGAAGCATGTAACCCATGTAAAACTACTACAACCTATACATTCAGAAGATTTAACTACCATTTCTGAAGTTGCCCTTGGATAACCATGAGCAGAATAGACATAGGGTTTCATTTTACCAATATTACCAAATGTTTAGTTGATGCTCATTTTGCAAATACATTTTCTTGCACTTTCTCTTTATTTTCTTTCAAATGTCCCTCTTACAGGCTTGCTCTTTAACCTGCTTCCAAAAAGCAATGATTGATGAGTGTGGATGTGGTGATGGGGCGTACCCTGTACAGGGAACAGCCTTTGGAAATTTAGATGAAAAAAATGTAACAGCCTGCAAAAGAAAAAATACAACTCAAAGTGAGTGATTTCTGATTATGCCTGATACTTTGAATTTTTATGAAAGCCTGTGATTTAAGAACTATTCAATATATTGCATCCAATTATCAGGTGCTGCTTTTCTTGAATATATAATTGTGATGGTTTATGAAAGAGGAGAAAATTGGCTAAGAATTTAGTCAATATACTTTAAAGAATAGTCGATATACTTCAAGAGTGTATAAACTTTAATAGATCATGCCTGCATGAGTAATGAAGTATGAAAGTAGTTGATAATATGGTTTGAGATACTTTTATTAAGATTATATCCCTGCACAAAGTTTGATACATGTACAACACTTTATATGAAATAACATTTGCAATATCTAGCAGAACTCTTAAAGAGAGGGGCCAGTGAAATTTTAATTTTGTAAAATTCTCATTTTATACAGTAGATATGATGCTTTAATATGAATACAAAACAATTTTATAACTATATATTGATATCTTGCATAGGAAATCCTGTCTAAATATCAGATCACATATTGAAACCCCTACACACCTGACACAGTGTGTCTGTATGTGACGTCACCTAAAATGACAGTTATATTTAAATTTCAAATTTCTAAATTCCATAAAAATTATATTTTTTCACATTTTCTCTTATGAATCATTTAATTTTTTGATTTTAACCTCTTTTAGACTCATGAAGATTATACGACAAATTTCTTTTTACATTTTTTCTTAGTTTTATAATTTTTCAACTGTTCTGCTTGTGACGTCACAAACAGATAAATGCTCTGTGCAGGCATTGTCAGATGCAGGCAGATAAGCTAAGTTTGAAACACAAAAATGTGCATAAAATAAAAACTAATAGAGATAAAAGTATAAAATTTGGTATGGTTATTCCCTGGATGGTAAGGATCACGACAGTATACTATTTTTTGGTCACTGGCCCCTCCCTTTAACTGCCGCTATGTCACAATAAAAGGAACACAAAATGAGCTGTTTCTTGCTGACCAGATCTATAAGCAACTTTGTAAGCCAACTAGTCGGTGGTGAAATTGGCGTACTCTATTAGAAGAGTCAGTGGATTTTAGGGCCGACTAATATCAAACGTGTGTATTTCAATATACCATTCTGACAGGTAATCTGAATTGGCCCTAGAATCAGCCAATCCTATGGGAATAACTGGCAGACTCTAGCGCCAATGAGTTGGCCGCTCAGTCAAAATCGTCTAGAGGGTATGGGGTTTTTATGTACCTTAATGGCCCCATTTACAAAACTCAAAATCTCAATAAAGGTCTATATCCATGATGTGTATCAGGTTACAAATCTTTGCTAGGAGGCTTACCCATGTTATCAATGGGTAAACAATGTCTTCCTATCAATAAAACCATCTAACTTTATCAATTTCAGTGAACTGTTTTATTGACATGTTTGAACAATATCAGAATAGTCTAATAAAATGTGACTGCCCAGAACCTTGCATGTAAGTAAATTTTGTTATAGTTCAGTTAAATACGACAGGTAACATGGCATCTAAGGAAAAAATGACAGGGCCCTTTTCTTAAATTCAACATGTGACACGGGCTTTAACAGGTAACATGCAACGTAGTTATTTCTTGAATTTGAAAATATTGATTTTGGTGAAAGCTAAGTCCTGATAATGCTGACCAAAAATTCCAAATTTTCCCTTTTGGCTATTATTTGAAAACATGAAAGTGGCTCTACTGAAACAACTAGAATCGTTTATTGTTTTGTATAGAATCTGATGCAAATAAGATTTCTCTTCTCATTTTCAGACAAATAGGTTACGAATATATGTCATCGTCTGTGATCTGGCCATCTGTGGCCTACACAGTAAGTTCTATAGCAAAATTTATATCTTTTTTGACATGGCGGGTATTTCTTCATGAACTCTTAGAGCTAATTTATAAGATTTTAGATTTCAAACTATTTTCAAATCTTTTTGTATTAGAAATCAGGTTATACCAGAGCTCACATCCCTACTCAAGATTTTTGCACTTGATGAGCCCACTCACACCTCCTATTTGTTATTTCTGAAATGTAATATTATTCTACATCACTATTCCCTGTATTTATTGTAGGGAAGATCCAGAAAGGGCAAATGAATATGATAGCAAAGGATGGTACTAATTCAGCATTTATTTATGATAAATGAATATTCAAAGGACATTCTATCAACTATGTTGATTCACTGTCAGATTTCAACATGGAGGTTATTGAATCAACATTTGCTTTTCATAATTGAAGAAGCTTCCATTTTCAACCAATATTGAACGCTATTTCAATGTTGATGGCAAGCATTGATTCAATTTTAAGTCAATATTAATGTGTTTACTGGCCTATGGCAGTAATGATAATGCATTGTGTTCTAAATGTGTTTTAACTGATATTCCCTTTCAGCCTGATGTCATTAATTACTATGGGAGCGCTCCATCAACTGTTCACCTATTTGCAAATGGGTCAACGGACTACAAGATCAATATGGGACAAGTTGTGGTCTACTTTGAAGAACTCAACTACCAGTCTGTGTCAGAGTCACCAGCCTATACTGTGAGTATATAATATTACAAAAAGGACCACGGCGGGTGCCTGAGGGTGGCCATACAACCCATAGGGGATAATCACATACCAAGGGCAAAGCCCAAGTATTGTACGATCCCCATGGGTTGTACAGCCACCTGATGTCCTTCCTTAGTTTATCACCCAAACAAAATGAAAAATAATGTTGAAAATGATGTGTGGCACGTATGGCCTTTCAATATGACCTGCCCACAATAAGCACTGTTCGTCAGCCGTGAGGGTGATAATGCAAATGTTATGCAAATGTTTTAAAATGGTATGTTTGATATCTCCACCTAAACGTACAAATTTTTAGAAAATGACACAATAATTCTGATACAACTTAGTGAAAGGTCATATCCTTTTTACCTAACTGATTTGTTTTATCGTATTCTTAAACTTAACCTGTGCGGTTGCTTAATGCGAATCTCCCATGCCTTCACACCAACAACACTTTAAGATAAAGAGTCCAGGTTTTTAATTTTTGCTGAATGCAGCAACAATGGCATCATCTATGGGAGTCTGTATGAACTGTTGCAACTCCTGGTGTTTTGCCATTTTCTTGACAACATATGTTGTTTACTTTTGGCCTCGCAAAACTAAATGGTTCCTGTATAGTTTAATATAATGCGTCTTCAAAAAAATATCCCAAACATTGCAACACTTAAAGTGACTCAGTAACTATTGGGACCTCTTTGTAACAGAAAATATTGAAATTTTGTGGCAGATTGACTAAGAAAGGTTTTCACAAGAGTCCCAGATGATAACGTACTCTCATTTTAGCAGTTTTGTAGTGACCAAATTCTGGAGCACAGAGCCCATCAGAGCCCACAGAGCACAGAGCCCAACTCTGCTGACATTTACCAAACACTCCATAGCATGGATTCTTTTTTATTTAGAAATAGTAGGGGGGCCCATGTGATTTTTAATTCAACATTATCATTTTATCCTATCCCATTTTTATGAAAAATGCTAAGGCAAGTTAAACATCAGTGCAAACAGGTACAAAACATCGCCTTTTTTTCCTATTTTCGTGACGTCATCACCGTTTGTTCACGTTTTGAAAAAGATCGAAATACACACACTGTTGTTTTATTTGTATCTGGTTGCACGGACTCTTGCAGAGGGTGCTGCCATTGACGACGCCATGAAAATTGCGTAGGCAATACTCCAAGTCATGACTTCTTAGAGAAGCTACAATATTGTTGAAAGCAGCTTTGGCTTGATCTCTTACATAATCCTCACCAATCTGAAATAAGCAAAATTGTTGACATCTGATATTTTCTCCCACTGCCCAGATTGGTTCCCTGATCAGCGACACTGGTGGTATTCTCGGACTGTACCTCGGCTTTTCCGCACTGACCATCCTCGAGTTCTTTGAGCTGGCTGGAGACCTCTTGGCCTGGTGTTGTATTGCCTGCTTCAAAAGAAAGAACCAAGAAGAGACCCAAGTAAAGCCGATGAAAACCTTGCATGGATATGACAATCATGATCTAAAGGGTGTGACAACACAAGCTTGAAACTGAATATCAATCAAGAATATCTCAAATCAGCCATGTGGCACATTGCACAATACCAGTCATAACAATGAATGATCCTTCAACAAAAAATGCATCTATTGTCCTCTTTTGTAATTGGTAGGGTAGTTTTAGAATGCTATTTGAAAATCCTGTCAATGAGCTGTTATTTTCAAAGTATCAAGACATGTGGTGTCCCATCATATATCAATTTACAAAATAAAATATCTTGCAATAGAAAATAATCTTAAAGAG
The DNA here is from genome assembly GCA_936440205.1 of Lepidonotus clava. Taxonomy (NCBI): domain Eukaryota; kingdom Metazoa; phylum Annelida; class Polychaeta; order Phyllodocida; family Polynoidae; genus Lepidonotus; species Lepidonotus clava. The sequence continues at coordinate 49,615,031 of OW387143.1, read as the reverse complement.
ATTTCATAGCAAAGATATTACGACAATGATGTTGCTGTAAACCACATGTTCTTAAAGGTACTTGGGGGAGCTTCTATATAAAGGAACATATAGAAACAATATAAACAAATTTTACCATTTCTGATCAGAGCTACAGCCTAATTAAGAATTTGATCTCTACCATTAATTTTAATGGAAAATGTCAGAGTTTTTTTCTCTATGAAAATAACTGCCAATGGAATTCTTATGAAACTTCTGGAATATTTAGCATTTATCTAGGAGTAAATATATAAACCAAAACATTGAAAAATTGAGGTAATTTGGGTATTTTTACTATTGTAATTTGATATCCTGTTATTCTAATTGAACAAAACCACCTTAACTTTACTTTTCCTAGCATTATTGGACATGTAAAAAGTTTAAAACAGCTTTGAAAAATTTTTTTTTTTGAGATTCTTAAGCTATGACCCAGGTGGCGCCCTGAACAGCCTCAAGTTCCTTTAAAGTTGTTGCTATTACAATCAGTCATTGTGCAACGGGCCACTGTTCTCGTAAACTTGGCCTTAAGATCTTTACTGTTAAAGGTAAATATGGGTGACCACTGCAGCACCACATGGGGAGTTTTATTCTTATCATAGGATTTCCTTGAAATTTCAGAAAAACATATAATGGAGTACTGAGGAATGAGAAATGTGCAAAAGGTGAATAAGACAATACCACTTTTGCAAAAGAAAGAGAAAAGTATGTAAATCAAGACAAAAATGTAGATTTTCCCAATGTTTCCTTATCTTAGGGAATAGAATGAGATTTTCAAGGTGACCTAAATGCTCATTATAACCCCACCCAAACATTCACAGCATTTAAAGTAAAATTTACTGCTTTTGATTCATTTTTGAATGTTGAACACTGTACTTTTTTCAATAGGCCCTATAAATAAACAGTTATTTTTTCAAATGCTCATATCTCTAAAATTGAAATGGTGACATATGACTTTTAAGGTTTCTTTGAGTTTTTTTTTTTTTTTTTGAATCGTTTTATTTTTATTCTGGGAGGATTTCAGGTTATACACCTGTTCTCCCACACCACCCAGATAGGTGGGTACAAGATGTTGATTTTTCTCAAATGGCAGAAACATAAATTATTCGGTGGGTACAGATTACAATGCTTGTTGGTAATACAAGAAGAAAAGAAAATGAAGGGGGTGCAGTATATGAGATGGGATGTGTGCTTTGATGAGTATGTGACAATGTGTTACAGTCAGTATTTTTGGTACATATACTAGAAGTACTGGAGACCATAATCTACAAGGTGTGATTTCTTCTAACAGAGGCGTCTGGTATTAAGTATAATGGCGGATTTTAACAAATCTCAAATTTCTAATTCACCATTTGCAATCATGGATTTGATTTTCCTTTTGAAAGTCGATTTTAACGGGAGTGACCGCACATCATACGGCAACTTATTCCATAAACTGGACCCATAATAAAACGGGGATTGCCTGTAAGCCTCTGTGTGTGGTATTGGAAGTTTTAATGTTAAACCGTCATTCCTCCTAGTTCTGACATTGTGAGTTATAAACGGAATATTTGCTTTTACCATAGCTTTTTCACGGATGATCATTAGGAGATGGTAGGCCCTGCGTTTATCAACAGGCAGGGTGTCAGTTTGTTGATGCAGTTCATCAGTATGGATATCCGTTGGGTCCCTGATATTTAGGCTGCACCGTAAGGCATGGTTCTGTAGGGTTTGTAAGTCATTTGCAAGGTTTAGTGGTATTCCCGTTAGGGTTGTACCACCATAATCGAGAACACTAATAAACATCGATTTCACAATACAAAGGGCAGCATGAACAGTAAGCATCGGTCTGACCAGCCTAAGCAAGTGCAATTTATGGCTGGCGAGTTTATATACCTGGTTGCAATGAGCTAGCATATCCAATTTATTATCCACTGTTACTCCAAGATATTTGTAGCTGTTTACATATTCCAGAGAGTTCCCTGCTAGGGTGATTGGGTGGCTAATATGCCAGTTCTCCACACATGTGGTTCTGACGTTTGGGAAGAATTGTAGTTTTGTTTTATCGATGTTAACCGTGAGTTTGTTTAATCTACACCAGTTGTACAGCAGGTTAATAGATTTTTGTATGGTCAAATATGGAGGGTGAATCAGTGGATCAATACTAGTCGTTACTACCATGTCGTCAGCGTAAAGTTGCACATGCTGGTCTTGGATATAGGATATAACATCGTTTATATACAACAGGAAAAAAGTTGGGCCCATCACACTGCCCTGGGGGACACCATGGGTCAGTTCTCTATAAGTACTAGTCGCCCCACCAACGTTCACAAATTGTTTTCGATTTGTTAGGTAGCTTTTGAACCATTTCAAAGTGTTAGGACTTATTTGGTATATTTTTAATTTTTGTAGCAAAATTTGGTGATCTACTGTGTCGAAAGCCTTTCTGAAGTCGACATAGATAGATAGTGAGTGGTGTCCAGTGTTCCTGTTGTTATATAATAAAGTGAGATGATCAAGTACTGCTTCTTGAGTAGAATATCCAGCACGGAAACCATACTGGTGCTTAGTTATAATTCCTTGGATGTTCAAATAATCTACCAACTGCTTGTGTACTAATTGTTCTAATAGCTTACCTAGTAAGGGTATGAGTGATATAGGCCTAAAGTCACCAGGGTCTTTTGGAACAGGTATCTTCGGGATGGGGACTACGGTGGCCAATTTCCAACCATCAGGAAAACAGTTTGTATTTATAGATTGGTTAAACATTTGAACAAATCGGTCAGTATAGTGAGATAACAAGAGCTTCCATATCCTGCTTGACACCAATTTTGTACCACTGGATTTGTATATTTTAATATTTTTTATTAACTTAGTGGTGCATTCAACTGTGAATGGTTGTACTTCAAATTGTTGGTTTGGGTTGTTCAGAGCTGGGATATAGTTTTGAAATTTGTCTTGCTCAATTTTATTTAAAGGGACAATCTTTGCTGCTAATTTACCTCCTACTGTTGCAAAGTAGTCGTTTATTTCAGCAGCCACTTGGATATTACGTTTTGGTTCACCAGTCAATGGGTCAGGCAGAGTTATGTTAGCGTTGGTGTTGGGGTTTATTATCCTGACAATCTGCTCCCAAAATTTTTTGGGATCTTGTGCAAGATCATGAAGTTGGGTCTTAACATAATCAGATTTGGCATTTTTTATCATTCTATTAACAGTGTTTCTCTGTTGTCTAGCTTTAATTTTGTCTTTCTGAAGCTTTCTCTTCCTGGCCACAGTCAAGGATTTATCCTTGTCTTTGATCAGTTCGACTAGGTCGTCAGACAGCCAGGGGGGTTTGGATTTTTTGAATTCAAAAGATTTTATTGGTATTTGGCGGTTCCTCCTGCATCCCTACAACCACCATGTGAGTTTAAGAATTTTGTCATCGTTTTTGGGGAGATAACGCACAGATTATCTAAGTATAACGCCGTCGTTAGGGTGGTAGCTTGGTATGTTGCTAAGGGGACTTGGGTGACGTCACACCGCCCCCTACGTCATCAACGGCTGGGTGCGTTCCATTCCCCGCAAGGATCCGGACAACGAAAGACTTGAACTTCATTGAAACAGGAGTCTATGCTGTTTTTACCCGAGAAACAGCGACATGCCGGAGGTTAAAAATTGTAAGAAGTGCCTGACTGCACATCGTCATCCCTGGGGAGCAAAATGTACCAGGGTTTGCGACAAGGAGTTCTACAAAGACGCGTGGGATGCGGCCGAGTCAGAGCCGCGGGTTGCAGCAATGGCGGCAGCGGCCGACCCAGATTCTAACATGGACGACTTAACGGATTCGCCGGCGTCAGTTCACAACCAGGCTTTCTTTGCGGGGAGGGGAAGCTTGGACACCCCCTTTGTGAGGGATCTCCAACGTAGGGTGAAACAGCTGGAAGAAACAGCATGCATTCAAGCGGCATCGATGGCCAGGGCAGCGGCTGGTGTAGCGTCGACAAGTGGGCAGAGCGTTGGGTTCAAAAAGGAGAGCGCAGGGTCAAAGTTCAGGTCGCCATCGAAACAGAGATCTAGGTCATCGAAACGTAAACACAAACATGTGTCATCTTCAAGCTCAAGTGACAGCGACTCGTTGTCGTCTTCCTCCTCCTCGGATGGGGGCTCATCGTCTGATGCCGGGGAGAGTGGCGGGAGCACCGCTAGTCCCTGCTCAAAATCTACTCGCAAGGGAAGGAGTAAGAGTCGTAATAAACGAACCTCGCGCAAGCATAGCCAGAGGAGATCAAGCAAGGAGGAGCGTAGGGCCGAGAGGAAGTACGCCCACAGCAAGTATCTTCCAAAGGGTGAGACGGTGGACAGTTTTGAAAAACTTATGGTGGTCTCCCTATCAACTATTGAGAAGCGCATTCAGAGTGGTAAAAGCGTAAAGGGCTTGGTCTCTCATGTAAAACTGCTAGCAGATAAAGCTAAAGGGAATGTATATAAGGTTGAGGCACTGGTGGGTTACGATGCTGAGGTACGTAAGCAGGCGGGCAAAGTAGGTTTCAAGGCTTTCGACCATGTAGATGCGTCAAACGCAATTAAATTCTTCAGCTTTGACAACTCTGTAGCTTCAGGTGCGGGGAAGCATGGGGGTGGTATTAGGAAGAAGAGGTACTGCTATGATTACAATTCTCAGTCGGGATGCTCTATCTCAAGGTGCAAATATTCGCACGTGTGTTCAGGGTGCGGGGAGGGCCACAGTATTCTGTCGTGCCCCAAGAAAAAGGGGACTGCTGGTCGGCAGCAGGGCCACTCAAGTCAAAAATGAGGAGGCGCAATCGGTAATCGAGTCAGCAAGGGGGAGCTTAGTGAGGGGCCGGTCGTTGACCAGATAGTAGCCACCAGCATTGATGGGTTGATATGTTCAATGTGTGTTTCTGATGAGCCTGGAATTTCTTCAGCAGCTGAGTTGGTTGAGTGCCCTAGTATTGTATCCTGTAAATACAACTGTGATGTTCCTGTTACCTGTTTTGATTCTACAGATGTTATGGCGGACAGCCGCAATATTCCGTTTACTGTTCATGAACCTGTGAATGTTTTGAATGTTGAGGATAATTCTACTTTCAATCCGCCATTGAGCCATGACGGCTTGATTATCGATGTTACTAGCGAATGTGTATCTGGTCAGTGCTCTTGCACTCACGAGATAGCGGGTGTAAAATCCCAAATGAAACCTTGTAGAGTAGCTCATCACCTGTTCAGTAGGGAGTGTGAGCTAGATTGTGACCAAAAAATGTTTTTGTGGAATGGTCTTTGCGATGGTTTTCATATAGTAGACAAAGACTGTTGTAGCACTTATGATTGTGAGAACTACCTATCTATAACAAGCGGAAAATTTGCATGTGAAATGTCGGAGTTGCTTGTTAAAGAGTTGAGGGAGGGCAAGGTGTCCCGCCCTGTAGAGAAACCACAATGCATCCATGCCCTGGGGGCTGTGGAAAAATCAAATGGCAAACTTCGTCCGATTACGGACTGCAGCATGCCTCATGGGAGTAGTATTAACAACTACATGTCTACCACATGTAAGCCATTCTCATATAACTCGGTGGACTCGGTGACAAATATTTTGGAAGAGGGTGATTACATGGCAGTTGTTGATATTGAGAGCGCCTACCGCTCTGTGTGCATCCACCCAGGAGACTTAAAGTTTCAGGGGATAAATTGGGATTTTGGCGATGGTAAGGAAACCTTAGTGGACCGTCGTTTGTGTTTTGGTCTTAAATGCGCCCCTTTCATTTTTAACAGTATCTCGGATATGGTAGTTGACATGGCAAGGTCGAGGGGGGTAGGACGAGTGATCAATTACTTGGATGATTTTATAGTGATAGGCTCAAGCAGAGAGGAATGCAGTGAGGCGTTACAAATCCTCCTCAACGTGATCATCAGAATCGGTTTTGCAGTGTCTTGGAAGAAGGTGACTGCACCCAGCACCTGTTGTACTTTCTTAGGCATAATAATAGACTCAGTAAACATGAGCCTTAGTTTACCGGAAGGCAAGATTGACAAGCTCACAGGGCTAATAGATAGGCTAGAAGCTCAGGGGTGGTCTTCTAAAAAGGATTTGGAGAGACTAGGGGGGCTTGTATCCCATTGTGCTTCAGTGGTGCATGGTGGACGTACCTTCAGTAGAAGGATTTTTGACCTTAGTGTAGCCTGCAAAAAGGGGGGAAGGGTCTGTCTGAGTGACGAAATTCGAGGCGACTTAGATTGGTGGAAAAAATTTGTAAGGGTGTTCAATGGGTCGGCTAGAATAATCGGTAGGGAAAACTCAGTTGAGATCATTTCAGACTCTTCAAACCACGGCTTCGGCGCGTGGTCTGAACGAGACTGGTTGTATGGTACCTGGGATAACAGGGACAACAGTGGTTTAGATGTGAGCGACCACCAAGTGGGACCTCCCTCTTTTGACACCTATGACAAACACATCAATGTTCTTGAACTCTGGCCTGTGATAGCAGGTTTTAAAAGGTGGGCTCCACTCCACATGGATTCCCATATAACCCTGGTGACCGACAACATGCAAGTTCTCCATATTCTGAACACGGGTAGAAGTAGGAATAAAACTTGCATGAAGTGGCTGCGTGAGCTTTTCTGGCTTTGTTTTATCTTTAATGTAGATGTCCACGCAGAGTATGTAAGGTCTAGGGATAATTGTCTGGCCGATGCACTGTCTAGATCATCGGAGAGTTGTAAACGTGAGGAGTCAGTGCTCATACTGTCGAGTAATGGTATGTGTTGTGGTGAACTTTTCAGGGATCTCGAGGGGAGAGCTGAGGGCGAGGGTGCGCACCCTCCGATCAGAGGCCGCAGCAAAGTCGACAATGAGGGCACGTAATTGCCAGAAAGAATGTTTCATGAGATTTTGTAATGAATATGGTTATGAACCCTCTAAATGTGATGAGGAGATGGTTGTTGATTATATAGCTTACTTGTCATTTTTTATTTCACATAGCTCTATTGTGTGTTATATATCGGGATTGTCTTACTACCTAAAAAGTTTGGGCCTCCAAGGGGTGGATTACTCATCCTTTGTTGTAAAGGAGGCTCTGAGGGGGGCTAGGAACGTGGCAAAATCTGGTAGGGGACCAGCTGCACCTGTAACTGTATCTGTGTTGTCAAAATTTTATGAATGTACAAACTTATTGTTATTGCAAAATGTGGTCTTTTGGTCCGCCGTTACATTAGCGTTTAGGACACTCTTACGTGTTTCCAATTATTGTGATTCCACTCACTCTCTGAAGCGCAAGGACTTAAAGTGGGAGAGTTGGGGAGTTTCAATCACCATCAATTCTACCAAGACAAGACACAAAGACTCTCCCCACATTATCATCCCAGTGGTTGCGAACCAAGGTACACCACTTTGCCCAGTTTATTGGCTCAAGGAAATGTGCAGGATAATTGAACATACCCCGGACGACAATCTGTTCTCACTCCCTTCAGGCGGACACCTCGTCCCGATAACAGCCTCCTGGTTTAACAGCAAGATTTGTGAGGTAGCTAAGACTGCAGGTTTCAAGCCAAACGAGTTCTCGTCACACAGCCTGCGGAGAGGCGGGGCGTCACACATGTCCGCCATAGGCCTGGGTATTCAGGACATTAAGAATAGAGGGCTATGGGAGTCTAGTTGTGCTCTTAAATATATCAACGAGAGTAAATCTTCACTGGTATCCAAGGATAGTCGTTTCGCTGCTAGTTTGCGGTTATAACCTGGTTTGGGCGGTTTTGGCCAGTTTGTTAATATCTATTACGCCCAAACCCGACTTGTGTCTTTCCATATTTGGTTCAACCACCCGACAGCCAGTTAAGGGGAGATAACGCACAGATTATCTAAGTATAACGCCGTCGTTAGGGTGGTAGCTTGGTATGTTGCTAAGGGGACTTGGGTGACGTCACACCGCCCCCTACGTCATCAACGGCTGGGTGCGTTCCATTCCCCGCAAGGATCCGGACAACGAAAGACTTGAACTTTAAATTTATTGTTGTTCTTACTGTATCGTTCTAGATGGAAGTTGTGCTTTCACAACGTTGTTTATTGTACCGTATCTGGATTAAAGCCAGTTTGTTAATATCTATTACGCCCAAACCCGACTTGTGTCTTTCCATATTTGGTTCAACCACCCGACAGCCAGTTAAAAGAAATCATCCTAAACACCTATAATTATTTACTATAAAAACAAAGTATCTTTGGAAATAAAAGATGTGCATACAAAAGTTATATGTGATCTGTACTTTTTAGAGCTATAGACCAACATAAAATTTGTTGAACGAAATTTCATAAAAACTATAGACACACATGTACCTAATCCCTGTACTGTTTGACTCATACAGATGTAAATTATTTAGTTCTAACCTAAAAGGTCAAAAGGAGATTGCTGAACACAAATCAGTAAGATTGATCTATGGCTCATCCAGAGGTACTCTTTTTTTTAAATTTCTGAATGAATCTTCAGAGGTAAACTTTAAAATAAATGCAATATTGACATTGTAAATATAACATATTGCATAGAGATATAGAACTATTCAGTATAAATATCTATTTCATAATATTACAAGTTATACTTAAAAATATAAAATAATAAAATTAAAGCATTCTCCTACAGTCTGCCCATAGATTGTTTCAATAAAGATATACATTTGACAGTAAATTCCATGGAACTGCATCATTCTAAAAGGGTTTCATATCTACCTCCAAAATGTTTCAGAAGGGTATTTTCCCTGACCACCCATGACTATTCCTGAATTTTTCCTCCCATCAGTATTTTTTATTAAAAATAAATATTTATGATACTTACTGACTCTGTTTTCTTTTTTTCAATTTTCCATTAATTTTTATAGCTAAATATTAAATAAGTTCATAACTATGGGTATAGACCTGTAAGATAGACAGGGCAAAATGGCCATGTATTTATCAAATTTGACATGTGACATGGAGCTCAGTGACACAGAAAAATTGTTGATTCGTATAAAACAAAGGGATATACAACACAAACATTATTGGAACTACAAAATTGAGAAATAACATGAGGACCTAACATCTACATCCCTTTAATCTTTTTTTTTTTTTTTTTTTTTTTTTTTTATTTCGCAATTCATACATTTACAGCATGATCTTCCATTGCAAGGTGGGAAAAGTTGTGAAACAATATAACATATTTACAACAATTGTATGAACATAATGAAAATTTATAAACAATGTAAATGATGATTAAAGTTAGTTTGTGATTAATTTTAGTACCAAACTTTCATATCCCTTTTTTGAAAATAGATTTTGATGGTGCATTTTGCACTGATATGTCCAAGGTATGCCATATACTAGCACCACGATATAAAGGGGATTTAAGTATCCTCTCTTTCCTTGTAAACTTACCTTCAAACTCATACCTAAGGTTACTTCTTAGAATTGGCTTATCAAAGTTTGATACCTTTTTATACCTGCCCTCCTTGGCACAGTCATACATTAAGCTTAGCAAGTTTTTTCTGCGTCTATTTTCAATATAGTCAATACCATACTCGTCATGTAAATTTATCTTTTTTCTCTCAATACGTTCTTCCTTATTTTTGTACATAAGATTATGTCTATCTATTATGTGCAAAGAGTAGTTTTCAACCGTTGTCAGTTTTGACCATTCCTTCTTTGGTCCACACTCATGGAGGAAGTCTGCATATTCAAAAATTAGCCTAATAGTTTGTTTATATACCAGGAGTGCAGTTTTTGGTGTCATCATATGCCTAGTCTTGGAAAAAACAAAGTTTCGTTTATTTGCTTTTGCAACTACCTCATCAGTAAATTGCTTCATTTGCAATTCATCATCAATAATTGCTCCAAGATACTTATAGCTATGCACAGTATCTAATACATCAGCATTCACATATATATCAGCTCTGTGTCTTTCAGTATCATCCCAAGTGTAATTCATTGTCATTACCTTGGTTTTCTTTGTGTTAATTGTCAACCTATTCAGGTTGCACCATTCAACTAATTTGTTCACCGCTAATTGTGTTTGAAAAGTGGCTTCAGCCTGATTTTGATGTGATGAGACTAAGACAGTATCGTCTGCGTACATTACCATTTTGAAATATTTTCTATCTGCAAACGACCATAACAAGTCATTAACATAAATAATATAGAGAAGGGGCCCTAACGAGGACCCATGTGGTACTCCATACAATACTTGTTTAGAGCCTGATATATGTTTATCAATTTTGGTCATTTGCCTTAATACAGTATACATAGGTAGATTACTGGCATGTGCCAATGTTTCTCAAGGATAAATTAGTTCTTTAAAGGCAGGGGCCAGTGAGCATAGATTAATATACTGCTGTGATCCTCACCATGCAGGGAATAAACGTACCAAATTTTATACTGTTATCTCTAATAGTTTTTGTTTTATACACATTTTTCTGTATCAAACTGAGTTCCCCTGCCTGCATGTGGCACTGCCTGCACAGACCATTTATCTGTATGTGATGTCACAAGCAGAACAGTTAAAAAATGATAAAACTGAAAAAATACCAATATTTAATTTATATAAATGTTCTTCATGAGCCTCAAAGTGGCTAAAATGAGCAAATGAATTGATTTATGAAAGAAAAATAGAAAAATATATTTCATCATGGAATTTAAAATTTTGAACTATAAATATAACTGTCATTTTGTGTCAAGTCACACACAGACGTCCTTAACAAGGTTTCTATATAGGGGATCACTTCAAAGTTATAATAATGTCACATAATGTATACTTAGGTACTAACCTACTACATGATATGGGAATTTAACAATATTGAAATTTCACTGGCCCCTCTCTTTAAAAACATAGTTCTGTCACATCCACCTAGGAGGTGTTGAAAGTCATCACAGATTCACTTGTTCTGACAAGGGTGTCAGTCTGTAAACTAATTTTAGCCATCTTGTGGAGAAAGCAATCTCAGGGCTGAGAGTGTAACTCTCTGTAGATGTTGGAGAGTGTAGGCTACATCATTGGACTGGTTTGAAATAGGGCTCAGAGCAGAGAGCGATCTAGAGTGAAGTGTGCAAGCAGAGAGCTAGCACCTCACATAATGTAGCAAGGCTGTGAAATCTCGTTTCTATTAGGGGAGTCTACAGACTTTCGTTGGAATTATAATGTTAAAATAAAGTAATTCTTTATTAGACTCAAACCTGTTTTGATACTCTGCCAAGCTCAACTGCAACATCACCTAAAGAGTTTCCGATACCAACAATAACAACCCGTTTTTATACCCAAGATCCTGCAAATATAGAATAAATATATTCAAATTTAGTTTAGTTTTTATTTTTAAAAAAAAGGAGGAAGAGGCTCCGTTTCAGTTTAGGCTTACAGTTCCAGGTCCCAACCTGTACCCCCTTAGACCTGAACCCGCTAAATTGATTCACGGTTGCCGCTTGAGAGCGTATCGTTCCCGCTAAATTAGTCCAGGAGCCAAATCCTGAAATCAGTCAAAATAAGGATTTACCCTCCGCGGTGAGCCCCCTGGATTTTCTTGATTTTTTTCATCTTATAGCATCCTAGGGACCATGAATCAAGACGGTTCCAAAGAATTTAGGTATGCGAACACTGTCTAATTATGCGATTTGTGCTTAATTAGCAAAAAATGAAAAACGTGTTATTTCTAAATTTCTCTGGAACTATGTAAGTTATGATAACATGCTATATGTCATCTGAAAGGGTTTTTTTTCCTGATTTTTTGATATATTGTTTGCTATTGTCATTAATCATGGCAATGAGTAATTAAAGAAAAACTGTTGTTTCAGTCAAAATCATTAGAACTTAAGGATCAAAGGTTAAACTCTGGAATTGATAAATCAAGTCCTAAGTATACTTAGAGGGGATCTTTAGGCAGTTTTTAAAGAAGGTTGCATCTGATTTTATTGAAAATATAATGTAGAAATCATTTTTTGCTGATTAAATTTTAACCGACTATAGGCTCATTTTGCACTTATATTTCAAAAGGAGAGATGATATCATGAAAATAATACAATACATCCTAAAGAGATGTGGAAATGATAATCGCTATCTCCCTAGGCTGGTATTTCAGTGCTTTCACAGCCATTTGGGCACATGTATATAATATGGTAGCTGTTTGGAGAACATTTTGGATCACAGTGAAAGATGTGTCACAATAAAACCATGGTTTGAGTAAGATTTCTTTCCTCAGCATAATACCATGATAATGTTTCAGTTTTATTACAAACCATCTTATTAGGGCCCTTGCACTTACTTTGTGTGCATCAAGGGGAGGAGGGCGGTATGAAATCTTTGAAAATGTGTGTACTTTCTAGTACAAATCCAATGCATATTTATGACCAAAGGGGGGTGGGGATCTGAGATTTTTGAAAATTGGTGTACTTTATTAAATGGAAGGCCCCTTATAGTTCCCTCTACTTCTTGTTTACATAAAGAAAAGAATAGCTTGTAGTAGACTCACCCATTACCTGATCCCTATCCAGATTTTTGAGGGTATACTACTTTAAAGAAGAGATGAATCCCAAAAAGTATGCTGTCATATATCAAAGGTTCTGAATTTAGAAAAGAGTCATCGTATCAATATGCCAACTGCAAAAAGACCAAGTGTGCTATTTGTTAAACTTGATAGGTGTGCTACCTCTGTCACATTGTTGGTTTTAATAAATAACTAGATTGCACTCTTGGATTCTAGACCCATGTGCTTACAAATATATATGAGTAACTTAGCTTGACCATACACAAAATGGATATCTTATATTTTATTCTATATATGGGCTATTGGTATTAGTAATTTGATATTAAATTATGATCATGGTCACAGTTCATTTCTAAGAGCCAAACTTCCAATCCTCCCAAATTACCAATACAAGTTATGACCAGCCTTTGATCATGCTTCACTGAGATTCATCCTATCAACTATCAGGATTTTGCCATATATCCAATTTCATTAGGAAGTGTACCAGAGGAACTGAGACCTCTGTGTGTGTACATACATATCAATATCATCGGCAAGGCCTCAAACAAATATCAAAACCTGAAACAATACAAAAGTTCCTGATATATCTTTCTATTTCAAAATTACAAATTCTTTATATAGCCAATACTGGTTTCCCAATACTATCTAGTAGCATTACCACATTGAGCAGCATGTGCACAGCACCCTTGCTGTGGGACCATAACCAAATGTACAAGAGCAACAAATTGCTGTGATTCTGGTTGTAACCTCAAACTTTCTGTTATATAAACCGCAGAAACAATATTATTCCCTTATCAAGATATAACCGACCATTTTCATTTTTCAACTGCTATGAACAAGTATCCAATATCCCTAACCAACAGCAAGAGACAGCTTATAGTTAGTTACTAAGGGAAAGGTCAATATGGTAAATACTCAGAGACCCAAATCTAAGGGAGTCATTATTCAAATATATGAATAATCCTCTAGTCTATGATCAGTTCTTATAATACAACACTGAATACTTAGTCTATGATACAAAAGGGTATAAAGCTAAGTGATCAATGAACCCATACAGCCTGGAACTGTAAACTATGTAGTAGTAAAAGGGTAACAAAGTTTAATTTGGCAGATTGGTGGTAGGATGTTAACAAAAGTAGAGCAGGTGGTCAGCAATCCCGCAGTTTATGGCACACTATATATATGTGGTGTATTTTTTTCATAATAGTATATCCAACTACACTTTGAATATCTTTAAAATATATCTAGCATTTATAGTTCTTGATGTATATCTCATGCTCAAAATAATTTCATTAAATAATATTCATCCTTTAAAAATGTGCAAGGTTTCCTTAACATTTTTTAACGACTATATATAGATAATTATGTATAAAGAGTGTTGGTACTAATGGTTCAGAACAACGTAACTTTAAATAGTAAGCACTATAGTTATGGTGTTGGGTCTATTATGATATAGGAAATAGACACTGTGAGCATATCTATATCTGATCTACGCTGACAGGCAGTCTATGCATACATACATTTCCCTATATTAATCAATGTATTGAAGTTTAAAACATGCCATGAACTGTAATGTCACAATATTTACTATGGTAGATGGATAGCAGTAAAGTGTGTTGTAAATAGAAAATAGATGTAGGGGGCAAACATGCCCCCCCCCCCCCCTATTTTGGCCAAATATAAAAGTTTTCAATGTAAAGTTCTTGGAGCTGGCAGAGAATTTTACAATAGGCCCCATTAAATACCTAGATTTGGCCCTGATGTACATGTATGAAGTTACGTGTTCATTTATTTATGTAAAATAAGATGGATTATACTGTATCGATCACAACACTCAGATTGGTAGAGAGTGGTTGGATTTATTTGGATGAAATAAAGATTTGTACAATTAACATGTTTCTGTTTTTCCACCTTTTCTTTGCCATAATGCCTTCCCCTTGTCCTCTCTTATCTAAGAATGCTATAGATATGTTTAACAACTCCGCTTGTTCATTCTTGAATCGTGTCTTTGTTAGATAAGCGTCAGGTAAAGGTCCAAAAGTTGGATGTCAGATAATAATTCTTCAGACTGATAAGCCAATATTGTAGGCCCAATCTAGGCCTACATGCACTGGCATCGATCCTGTCAACCTCCCCGGGGAGAGGAGGCACTCAGTCTTTTAAGGTAAGTAACAACTGCAAAATGACAGCCCCCCATTTTTTGTCAGAATATCTCATGGCCAGCCCCTCCAAAAATCCATTTATCAATAACTTTTATGTTTGCAATATGTATTAGAACTCAATAACTTGTTTGAGAGGCATTATAAAGGAATTAAATCGCAGGCAATATACTTTTATTTTAGCATAAAAGAGAAAATATCATTGACAGCCTTCCTCCAAAAAAAAGGTTTGAATATTTGACAGGCCCCTTTTTTAGGCAAATTTGTGGCTGACAGCTATATAGTTCCTTGAAGATCCAACCAAAGTTGGTACCCATTTTTGGACTGAGTACCCCCTTCCCCCAGGTCAGCCTTCTGAGTAACTTGTAGGACACATGCAGATCTCACGATTAGGCTTAAAGATAAGCCTGATAAACCAATAGGCAAGAGAAAATACTGCTTTTTCATCTATTTATTTATTTAACCACAATCATTTACAATGTTATTCCTTGTAGATATTAGAAGTAAAACAGCCAATGATTGTTGTTTATGATTTAATCATAATCTACATGGACATAGTGTTCCTTTGAAAGTTAGACTAAAGTTGGATACACACCTCTCATTGGCATCAAACTAGGTTAAGCCTAACAGAGAAGTTGTACACAATATAATCAATTGAACAGCATCTGCAGACACTCAATACAATGAAAGGTGAGATCTAACTCTTATGGTCTATTCAGTTTATAACAAAATTGAAAACCCAATTATAATCGTCCCCACAATGAGTTGCTTATTACCAGCACACTAGCCTAGATAACAAATGCTGGCAAATATGTCAATAAGTCACAAAGTTTGAATATATACATTTTCAATAATCATGGCATTATTTGTGGTATAGCTTTATGGAAAACTGGCATTGTCTATTTAACAACCTTTAAGTGTGTTGAAAACTGTTGTCATCCCAAATAAACACCATATAGAGCAGGTTACTTGGAGAATGTAGCAGTATATATCTATGCACTAGTATTATGTATAAATGTACTATTTACACATGTCTAAAAGGCATTCAATTTCAGCCATTCAATTAATTGAATACAGATATATAACTGTAGACAGCTACAAAATACTTTCTTTTGTTATAGAATGCCCAGAAAGCCCATCAATTTTCAGTCTAATTACCATGAGCATGTATAAATAAGGGGCCATCCATAAATGACATCATCCTAATTTTGACAATTCTTTAGCCCCCCTCCCTGCTCTATAAATGACGTCATGTCATGAACACCCCCCTGTCATTGCTGGTAGGCTACTTAGAAAATAAACACCATGATGACGAAGGAGAGAATGGCAAGTGTTATCACTTGATAGATCATTAATGAGCTGGGCTCCTTTTTAGCATCCACTTTCCTGGTCTGGAATGGTTGGTAGACTCGGTCCCACTGTGTCAGGATAGCCTCACGTGCACCAGCCCATGGATGGGGACCCTGCAGTCTGTACTGATATGGTGTGCAGGCATCCATGAGACACTTCCAACCAAGCACAGGGTCAGAAAGGAAGAGTTTCTCTAAAGACAGTTGGGATGAATATGGTTTTTACGTAAGCAGATAGGTGGAAATAATCAGTGGTTTCAGAAAAAGTAAATACTTCTATAGTAAACAATGAGACATCTAAAGGATGCTAATAAAATCTTTACATCACAATATTTTGAAGTTATCAACACTCTTTAGAGTTCAATATGTGATAAATACTTCTGATAAAGAATGGATTTTAATTTAATCTAGGACAATTAGAAATTCCAATTTCTATAAGTTCCATTCACATACATAATCTAGACAAATGGAAAAGATTTCAACCCTCAGTTACTCACTGAGATCTGGCTTGCAGCCAACCTGCTCAGCTAGCTCATCCATAAATGATACATAGTCCACATTGATAGTGTAGCGTTGGGATTTGATGTAGCGTTTGGCTAAGGCTTCCTGTTTTTTGTGTATATCATTCCACATGATCTCTTGTGATGGCAAGCAAACCTCTCCCTAAGATTAATAAAATGGTCAACAAGTGGTGTGTGTCAATGGAACCATGATGTGATACTGAATTTATTAAAGCATAGCAAAATGTACAAAAAAAGTCAATATCTATGCAATTATCTCACTAGAGATCTGTTTTTATAATTTTTTGGGTTAGTACTAAGATTCTACAATTTTCCATTGAAATAGAAAGCGCAATTTATTATGAAATTCACCTTCAAGAGACGAGTTGCCCAGCGACATTGCATTTCTGAAATTGGCATGATGGCACCATTGACCTGAATGCAACCAATCACTGCCAAGGTGGGCTGTTCAAGGTGAGGAGGGTAAACGTACTTGTAAAGCTCAACACGGTTTTCTTTGACATCGATGATGTCTTTGTCAATAAAAGGAAAACCAAAGATGTATCCAGTTGCAAGGATGATGACATCTATATCATCCTCAAAGGTTTCATCATCAAACAAAACACCAGTTTCTGTGACACATTTGACATTTGGTTTTATCTTAACTGATCCTGAAATTATGCACTTTGGCAGGTCATCATTAGCCATTGGGCTTTGAGCACCTATCCTGTGCTTTGGTCGCAGGCCATACAAAGCATGATCAAACCTTTTATTGAGCCTCCTCTCTTCTTTCTCATTCAGCCACTTAGAAGGAACAATTTTCCTTTGCAAGCCCACAATTCGTCTGAAGTGAATCATGTCCCAGGGAAGACCTTTTTCTGCCACAAGATTAACTACCCAGGATCCACGACGAGTGCTAAGGAATACCTGTAATAATGTTTAGGAATATAATCATCAATATTTTGTTCATTCTCACTATGTATCTGCAGGATGGATAGAGAAGTCTGAATAATGAAAATTGAAATGTTTATTGAGGTACTAGTAGAATCCTTGTTTGATTTTTAATCTATTGGGTTTATGAATTACAAAATTACCTGTTTTGACACTCTTCCAAGCTCTACAGCGACATCCCCTCCAGAATTGCCAATACCGATTACAACAACTCTTTTATTTTCATATCCTAGGTGATCCTGTAAAGAGTTGAATTATCATTGTTTTAATATGTGATAAGAGCTTTAACCCCTTCAACCTTCCTTTTCCTAGGACATAAGATGATAAAACCTCTTGCAGTATTTGATACTGTTGCCAATTTTCCGCATTGCAATAGTTTCTAAAAGAATAATCTTTTTCAGAACATCACTGAAATCTCAGAGAAAATTGTAACTAAGTAAGAATTTTTCATAAAAACGCATATAATGGTGTTTTTTTCACAATAATTTCCTTAATAATAGTATTGTTGGCTTATTTCCGAGTATGGCTGAAACTGGCCAAAATTGGCCAAAATGGCCTGTAGTGTATGTGAGATTGTAAAGAAACTAATTAAGATAACAGAATGATGTAGCCAATGGTAGAACAAGAAATGCGCAGTGTCCGTGGGAAAAAAGCAATCCGTCACCGTGACGACGTCCGTCGCCGTGATGTCATCAGTACAACAGAACCAATCAGATTGCAGATTACAACTGCATTTAGGCTACTTTGCCTCTGCAAACAGGAAGTGTCCATTGGCAGAAGGCCACCAAAACGAGGCCCTTACTCCTGTGAGACCTGAATTTTCTATGAATTAATCATCTCTCATCCTCCCAGTCATTTCAGAAACACATTCGAAAATTCAGATTGATAACACAATAATTATAAATTTAAATTTGTTGTCCACGAAGTCAGCATTCACATATTCTCTTTCATATTCTGTATAAACTAGCATTTACTGATGTGACACCTGAAGTTTTGCATCGCCCATGGATTTTGGACAGGGGGTAAAGTGATCACGTTGCTACGCTCCGTTGCGCCTTCGGCGCAGATCGCTTTAAAAAATGCCTGAAGCCTGAGGAATGCTATTGCATCCCCCTTAAAGCTGAAAATCAAATATACTTTTTTCGGTCAACAATAGCTACAGAAAAGGGCTTATCTCTATGAACTACACCCACCCATGAAGAGGCCAAATATGACCTTATCAGGTGGAGGGGTAAAAGCAAATAAAAAGAATAATAGTTGATACCTTATAATCACGGGTATGAATGATCTTGCCCTTGAAGTTTTTCATTCCTGGAAATGATGGCATATGTTTTTCCCTGTGATGACCAGTACACACAAAAACTGCATCAAATATTTCTCTTCTTATATCTGATGACTTTAGGTCCTGGAAAAGTATCAATATGTAACAAACTTATAAAGTGATATGTGAGCTTAGGATTCATTGAAATAGAAGCAGTGTAGGTATTTTAATCTACTTTTGTTCAATATAGCTCTAGGGAGCTAGGTTGCTAAATATACTTATTTTCTTTTGTATATATATGTAGTAGTCATGTAAAAATATAAATGAAGGAACATAGCTAAATAGAACACAGATGTGATGAAATATCACAATGTCTTTTTTTTTTTTGTGTGTGTGTTTTTGGAGAGCATCTCCATCCAGAGTCTGTATCAAAAGAGTTCAGCAAAACAATAAACCCTTTGAGTGAGGGAAGTCACTAAAGTGGCTCAATAATACATTTCCATATTTCTTAAATCGTCCAATAATTGAAAAATGGTGTTTTAGAAGTACGGCTTACCTAAGAAATTTTAAAAAAGATCTTTCAGCATGAGGCAGGTACTTAGGGATGTCTATTATTCTAAATTCTATAACCATGGAGGACTAAATACAACTATATTAACACAGTTGTGGGAAGCACTTTAGGTGGATATAATTTTGCAAATGATGTCTTCTGAAGACAATATGACTATCAAGATAAGGATTCAGCTCTGCTGCTAAGGTATATTCTTCTCCAAAGGCATAATTCACATCATAAATTAGAAATAGAATAATGAGGTGATCCATTAAGCAGAAAGCATTATCATAAGTGTTTTTCAAAGGTTGGATGGAGTGACCCTCATTTAAGATAAAAATATTAACAACATAAGGAAATTTAAGACTCATTTTTGTATTTTACAAGGTTCATAAGAAAAAGAGAATTTTTCATGTTTTACCTTTATTTGAAGTTCCCAACTTCCTGTTTTGCAGAAATCCTCTGTTTTCTTCACATTAACAATCTCAGTTTCAAACTGAATTACATCTTTCAGGTGAAAATGGTCTGCATAGAGATTGAAATACTCTAGCACTTTGGTATTGTGCATGAAGTTTGGGTAATCTCCAGGGATAGGGAAGTCAGAGTAACATATCATCTCCTTGCTTGTATTGATGACTGTTGATTTCATGATGCAGCCCTGGCCATCAACAGCATCCGGAGTATAGTACCAGAGGCCTCCAATATGATCAGTTCTTTCATAGCACACCTGTATTAAATGCCAACAATAACAATTGTTAACCTTTCCAAGGCAATGAATCCCTTCATGAGACTTCACCAATGGAGCAAGAATGTCTTGAAGCAGATTTTTTAAAAGGAGCTTTGACCATTGATCTTTTTGCATTTTCCATGATTTGATAATTTAAGACATATCTAAAGATTGATGGAAGGTCCCTGGGGGAAAATCCTGTGATTTGTTTTCTTCTTTTTTTAATTGTTTTTTATTGGTTCCACAAGGTTCGGCGTTGCCGATCTTCCACCTGCTCCCCTTGGCTTTACACTGGTTTTTTGGAGCAGGTGCGTATTATATATCACAACATATGTATTTTGATAACCCTATTTGCATACTTGAAACCTAAAAGGTATTACTCACTGTTCACAGCTCCACCTCGTTTAAAAAAAATCCTCAGACCTGATGCATAGGAACAGCTAAATTACCAAGCTGTGAACTTCCCAATGACTCATTTTGTAAGGGCCTTTCCTTTGTTATACTTTATCCAAAATTCAAGCCTGTATTTTTTTTCTGTGTCCTTATTGGTCAGGACAAATATCTAAAACCAATTTAATAAATTTAAAAAAATAGAATGTCCATTCAATGATTCAGCATTTCCAATAATAAAAAAGTATGGCCTGAGAAATCAGAAATGTTCACCTTAGCAGGAAATTATGGTTTATGAAAATAATATGATTTTGCTTTTTATTGGATGGGCTTATTGTCTACACAATTTATCAAGATCTAATCCTCTTCATGTATGTGCCCACCCTTTTCATAATTAAGTCTAAGGCTCAAAATTGTATGCACTTACAGGTTCAAAGTCTTCCTCAATGCAGCACTTGATGGCAGCCAGTCCACTGGCACCTGCCCCTATAACTGCAACCCTCCTCTTCACCATGATGTCTTCACATCTGGTTCTTTTCTTGCCAATGCCAATCCTCAATCCAAAAAGTAACCATGGATTTGGGAAAACCTATGTATAAGTGCTGTTAGTCTAAAGTCTCAAGCTGGGTTCTAGTTGATAACCTTAAACTTATCAATATTGGATATCCAAATGACATTTGTATTACAAATCAAGATATGATTGTTAGATAAAGCTTTCTTTATCACACAAGAGCACTACATATGGACTTCGATTCCCAGTGACTGAATGAAGGTACATTCATTTCAACTTTTGTTAGAATTCTGTATGCCTATGGAAGGGCTTATATTTGATAGACATATCCAGATACAGCATTGTTCCTGCCTTTCCTGATTTCTGACAGAACCATAGTTTATAATTTTCATAAAGAGATGTAATTAATGGTGGGTGACAGTTTTTCAAGGGAACAGGTTTTTGATATAAGAACTTACATACTAAAAAATGGAGGATGCTACCACCCTCTAACCGCGAGCGACAACCTGACTTCCTAGACAAAGGGACCAGCTGGTGACCCGCCCGAGCGATTGAGGTCAACCCAAGCCCGAGACTCCTCCGGTCAACAAGCAGCCCTACCCCTCTTTTTCTCTCATTTCCCTCTATCCAGGCTCAGAGATGGGACCCCCAGCCACCCCGAATATGCCCTTCCCGGCGCCTTCAACCGCGTAGAACGAACCCTGGCCCATCTTCAAGAGCTCCACCAAACGACTCCCTTCGCCGCAGAGCCCGGAAATCCCGACTCCCTGAAGAATATCACACATATATGAAAACCAAAAATGGTTAGTATAAAAGGCCCAGCGACATCTGATGACCATCGTTGAACTAACAATACCTTGGCAAGCGTAGGACTAATAACATAAGTGGACTAGCGATAGGGACACCTATGGGTCTATGCACGGTGAACTCTTGAATTGACGTGGGGTATTTCATACCTAATGTTGTGGAACTGTATTGCATGTGATGACACATATCTCCAACCTGCTTTGACTACAATAAAACTGAAACCTCTGCAAAGTGACTGTCTTGCGTTTGGATTTGAACAACCTGAGCGGAGACTTAAGGCCCATACCCACTAGGCGATTTTGTCCAGAGTCGGCCAATAATTGATGCTAAAATCGGCCGACTCTACTCTTAGAGTCGGCCGATTTTAGTGCCACATGAGATCAAACATGCACAATTTAATATATCATACTTACAGCTGGTCATAAGAGTCGGCCGATTCTGGCAGTCGCCGGTCGCCAGTCGCCGGTAAAATCGCCTAGTGGGTATGGGGCTTTACCTGTACCCTAACCTAGTAATAATTGAAGAAGACTCAATTGGGGCGACTTTTAGTATGAACTAAATAACCTTTATAGGTTCCCCATTTAGATATCAATAATACACAGCACTCATGTTCAATATGACTTTGGGACCCCCATCAACATCCCGGCCCCACATTGTAGCTATGTTGTATAGTCTTCTACAATACCATTGGTATTGGATTAGTGCAATAGGGTATGTCACAAATTACTATGATGTCAAAGTTGTGATAGACCTTTTGTTTTATTGAAATGTATCAGGCTAAGATTATATATGGCATCACAGCGACTGATGGATGGGGGGTGGAAATTATTCATATTTATTCTATACCAACTTCGTAGTGCCTATACCTTCATCATTACTATACCTTCATCATTGTCCTTCCCTGCTGGCAAGTGTGGGGTAACGGTGCGCATTATTTCCCCAGAGGGAAATAATCAGAAATTATTTCCCTGCAGGTAAATGTGCAGGGAAATAATGATGGTGGTCGGCTTGGAAACTACATAAACAATCGTTAAACCACACAAATATTGTCTTATTGGATTAAAAAACAATGTGAAATCGATTTAATTAACAACATATTGTGATGAATTATAGTAATCAATTCAATGGCACGATACGAGTTCGTGTAGTAATTATAAAGGTTAAAGAGTTGAATAATATCGTTGTTAGAGCTACGAGTAGAGCTGTGTTTTGGGACACGATCGCGAAGTACACAAGATCGTGTGGTACGAGTTACACGAAAATGTCAGTTAACACGAGATCGTAATGTATCTTGTATTCTTGACCGGAAGTAACCTCAGTAAGGGTCAAAGTGACCACGTGATGTTATGTAACCAATCAGGAGCCAGGTTATGGCTATAAATAGAAGTAATTGAACGAGAATAAACAGTTCCGCTTTGGAACTCACTGGGTTCACACCTCTTCACTTCCTGGGAATGCGCAGGAGACAGCCTGGAAGGGCCTTCTAGACAAGTATAGCAGCTAGAGAGCGGGAATTAGACCCAAGTTCCGACAAATTAGAGAGTTAGGACTTAGAGGAAATCAGGGCAAAAAGGGATGCACGAACCAACTCATCCGCACGAGAATGGGAACGACTTCGTCCTACGAACGAACTCGGGAAAATGAACGGGTAGGACGATCAGATGGCGAGACCTTGGCCTACACGCTACCAACTTTTTAATTTTTTGGGCATGGTCCATGTCGCCGACGCTAGAGCTACTGTCCGAGATACCTGTTAGGCGAGTGATACGAGAAAGTCCCCCCGATATCGGCCCAGCCTGAGCTGCTGACTCCACCCCGAGACCCCCGTTAGCCACCCTTTTCCAGAAGTCAGAAACCCATCCTTGTCGATCACACCATATCCCCCACCGACCCCCAGCGAGCAGGGCACGTTTCCAGAGACACTCTCGACCACCCGTCCCCCGATCACCCAACCACGGGTGCGGACGAGTGTTTGCGAAAACCCCATCCAACTCGTGCATCGGTCACCCGAGCACGAATTTGACCCAGACCGTACGAAATCGTCATATCTCCGTCAGGAACCACCCGCATCCTCCCGCAGAGAACATCACAATATCATCCGAAAACGTTGATTCCATCGCCATCTTGTCTTATTTTGGTAGAAAACACCAGACGGCGGGGCAGTGCTACTCTCGATCTGGGTTACTTTGTTTTAAATTCGCAATTCTATGCGTTTTCATGCGTTTTAGCACATAGATTCATCAAAATATGAAAAATAACACATGAATTAACCCAAATAATACGTTAAAAGTCTAAAATAAGACGTTAGATGTGCCAAACCGGAGGTAGCAAGGCTATATTCTAGACGAACTCTCCACCAAGATGGTGCATTCAACACATGCACTCATCATGGTGGCGCCCAGCACGCTAGGTAAATAAAGAGGATTCGTCTTGTTTTTCATATTTTTCAGGGTCTCAGGGTCTCAGGGTCTGAGTCTCAGGTTATTTGATATAGAATAAAACAAGAACTAACCTTGGGGTCACTCTCCGAGCATTTGATACACTGTCACAGTCACCCATAGTATTTCAGATGGCATAATTATTAGCTATATAAAATGTAATATATGTAAATAGATAGATAGATATTATATTCAATAACTTTATCATTTCTTTTGAACATTGGTGTGACTAAATTCAGAAACAAAAATGGAGAAACAACACACGTGTACTTATGAATCATATTCAAGTTTATAGATTAGAAATTTTTAAATAAAGAAGCAGTATGGGCATTAAAAGAGAAGTGCGGGAGGAGTTGAAACTATGGTGGCAAGAGTTGGGTAACATGAGACGAGAATTGGTAATGAGAGTTGGTCAGGGGGCCCTGAAGGGTAAGTGAAAAGGTGGATATTTCTGCTGCTATTAGCACCCATTAATGAATAAATATTCAATGTCTAAGAATGATTGGCTTAAGAGCTGAAACAGAAGTTGGCACCTTGGGGACTACAGGGGTTGGATTAGTTCTTTAAGAGAAACTTTGCTTATAATATTGAGTATTTTAAGTTAAAGGACCTTAAGCTATTAAAAGAATGGCAGAGGGCAGATGTTTGCAGGGGAGTTTGGCTGTATCCGGGCTTGGTATGTAATATTTAATATCTTTACTCCTTTTATAAGCAATGAATAAGTAATGCTTTCATTAGCTCTTTATAAGTAGCTGCACATAATCATTTTAGAATGTTGAAACGTCACGTCAATCTTGATACCTTGATAACAAAGCAATGCTTGATGTAATAGCAAGCCTATGTGTCACCGTCCTTCAAAGACTTCAAAAACTTCAGGACAAATGCCTTAGAATTTGCCTGGGGATACAAGGGAAGACCGACTCTAATCTACTTCATAATAAGGCAAAAGTAGCTAAACTGAAAGACCGCAGACAGGCTCATGTCCACAATCTTATGTACAAACGCCATCAAGCAGGCATCAGTGTTCCCTATAATCCTGTTGTAAATATTGTCACCAGAATAAAGGCTGCTCCCTGTTTTCCTTTAAAAAGGCCCAACAATGAAATTTATAAGAAAAGTGTGAACTAATTTGGCGCCAGGTCATGGAATGTACTCCCCCCTGAAATAAAACAACTTGACTCCTATCATTTCTTTAAGTTAAGACAAAAGTGTGATCTCAAAAAAATGATCTACTAATCGAATGTCCGCCTCTTGTTATTGAATGCTACCAGCAAAATCCCATATATACCAACAATATCTGTAATTTTTAAACTTAAACTACGAATATACTTTTACTTTAATTAGATTTAATTTGTTACCAAATATATTTCATTGTTGACATATCAAACATGTTAAAGACATAGTAAATCTGATTGATCACTTATATGATTTTTATAATAATAATGACTGATGAGACTTTCATTGCAGATTATGTGTTACTTTATCTTACAATGCTTTAAATGTAATCTGTTACAAAGACCATAGTGAACTCTTTTGGCTTTCTGTCACAACTAGTGATAAATTGTTACTGTTATTTGTACTGAATGCTGAAAATTGTGAACCAGAAAAAGTTGGAAATCAGGTAGGACTCGAAAACTAGTATGTTCTAATGTTCAAGCCAGAATAACTGCATGCTGTCCTAATTCTATATCTTCTATAGATCCTTGTATTATTTTTTTTTACTTAGCTGTTTCTGTTTTTCAACCTTTTCTTAGCCGTAATGCCTTCCCCTTGTCCTCTCTTATCTAAGAATGCTACCAATATGTTTCAACAACTCCGCTTGTTCATTCTTGAATTTTTGTGCCTTTGTTAGATAAGCCTCAGGTAAAGGTCCAAAAGGTGGATGTCAGATAATAACTTTTCAGTCTGATAAGGCAAAATTGTAGGCCCTATCTAGGCCTACATGCACTGGCATCGATCCTGTCAACCTCCCCGGGAGGGGTGGCACTCAGTCTTTTAATGTAAGTAACAACTGCAAAGCTACAGCCCCCCATTTTTTGTCAGAATATCCCATGGCCAGCCCCTCCAAATATCCATTCATCAATAACTTTTATGTTTGCAATATGTATTAGAACTCAATAACTTGTTTGAGAGGCATTATAAAGGAATTAAATCACAGGCAATATACTTTTATTTTAGCATCAAAGAGAAAATATCATCGACAGCCTTCCTCCAAAAAAATGGTTTGAATATTTGACAAGCCCCTTTTTTAGGCAAATTTGTGGCTGACAGCTATATAGTTCATTGAAGATCCAACCAAAGCTGGTACCCATTTTTGGACTGAGTACCCCCTTCCCCCAGGTCAGCCTTCTGAGTAACACATGAGGACACATGTGGAGAGTCTCACGATTAAGCTTTAAGATAAGCCTGATTGTTTTAACTTTTACTCCTTCTTATTGTATTTCTAATGATGTGCAACAGTCCACCTGCATGTGTAGCCTAATCTTGTACAACTAATCAAAGGTTTCCCAATTAGTTATGGTGCTTCTGAGGAGGTTGGATTTATGATATGGAATGGCTGAATCGTTGTTCTGTAAGATAACTGCATGTCAGAAGTTGAGACAATATAAGGTGTATCACACCTAAGAGCAGAACAGGATACAAAAATAGACATATAAATCACTGACTTATGTGACTAACCTTAATTTGATAAATAACCAATTCTGTGCGCTCCCTGCCCCCAATACCATTCTGCCCTAAAGTACTTAAAACAATTATGACATTCCTTAAAGTTGGTTTACTAATAAAGCTCTCCAAATCATATTAAAACAAAAACCAATAGACAAAAAAAGTACTGCTTTTTCATCTATTTATTTATTCATTTAACCACAATCATTTACAATGTTATTCCTTGTAGGTATTAGAAGTAAAACAGCCAATGATAGTTGTTTATGATTTAATCATAAACTACATGATAATGTACCTTTGAAAGTGTAAGACTAAAGTTGGATACACACCTCTCATTGGCATCAGACTAAGTGAAGCCTAAAACAGAGAAGTTATACACAGTATAATCAATTGAACAGCATCTGCAGACACTCAATACAATGAAAGGTGAGATCTTAGGGTCTATTCATTTTAAAGCAAAGTGAAAAACCCAATAATAACTCTTTCCACAATGAGTTGCTTATTACCAGCACACTAGCTTAGATAACAAATGCTGGCAAATATTTAAATAAGTCACAAAGTTTGAATATATACATTTTCAATAATCATGGCATTATTTGTGGTATAGCTTTATGGAAAACTGGCATTGTCTTTTTAACAACCTTTAAGTGTGTTGAAAACTGTTGTCATCCCAAATAAACACCATATAGAGCAGGTTACTTGGAGAATGTAGCAGTATATATCTATGCACTAGTATTATGTATAAATGTACTATTTACACATCTCTAAAAGGCATTAAATTTCAGCCATTCCATTAATTGTATACAGATATATAACTGTAGACAGCTACAAAATACTTTCTTTTGTTATAGAATGCCCAGAAAGCCCATCAATTTTCAGTCTATTTACCATAAGCATGTATAAATAAGGGGCCATCCATAAATGACATCATCCTAATTTTGACAATTCTTTAGCCCCCCTCCCTGCTCTATAAATGACGTCATGTCATGAACGCCCCCCATTGCTGATAGGCTACTTAGAAAATAAACACCATGATGACGAAGGAGAGAATGACAAGTGTTATCACTTGATAGATCATTAATGAGCTGGGCTCCTTTTTAGCATCCACTTTCCTGGTCTGGAATGGTTGGTAGACTCGGTCCCACTGTGTCAGGATAGCCTCACGTGCACCAGCCCAGGGATGGGGGCCCTGTAGTCTGTACTGATATGGTGTGCAGGCATCCATCAAACACTTCCAACCAAGCACGGGGTCAGACAGGAAGAGTCTCTCTGAAGACAGATGGGATAAATATGGTTTTACATAAGCAGATAGGTGGAAATAATCAGTGGCTTCAGAAAAAGTAAATACTTCTATAGTAAACAATGAGACATCTAAAGGATGCTGGTAAAATCTTTACTTCACAATATTTTGAAGTAAGCAACACTCTTTAGAGTTCAATATGTGATAAATACTTTTGATAAAGAATGGATTTCATTTTGATAATCTAAAACAATTAGAAATTCCAATTTCTATAAATTCCAATCACACACATAATCTAGACAAATGGAAAAGATTTCAACCCTCAGTTACTTACTGAGATCTGGCCTGCAGCCAACCTGCTCAGCTACCTCATCCATGTATGGTACATAGTCCACAATGATAGTGTAGCATTGGGATTTGATGTAGCGTTTGGCTATGGCTTCCTGTTTTTTGTGTATATCATTCCACATGATCCCTTGTGATGGCAAGCAAACCTCTCCCTTAGATAAAATGGGCAATAAGTGGTGTGTGTCAATGGAACCATGATATGAATCTATTAAAGCATAGCAAAATTTACAACAAAAAAGTCAATATCTATGCAATTATCTCACTAAAGATCTGTTTTTATAACTTTTTGGGTTCGTACTAATATTCTACAAATTTCCATTGAAATGGAATAACCAATTTATTATGAAATTCACCTTCAAGAGACGTGTTGCCCAGCGACACTGCATTTCTGAAATTGGCATGGTGGCACCAGTGACCTGAATGCAACCAATCACTGCCAAGGTGGGCTGTTCAAGGTGAGGAGGGTAAACATACTTGTATAGCTCAACACGGTTTTCTTTGACTTCAATGATGTCTTTGTCAATAAACGGAAAACCAAAGATGTATCCAGTTGCAAGGATGATGACATCTATATCATCCTCAAAGGTTTCATCATCAAACAAAACACCAGTTTCTGTGACACATTTGACATTTGGTTTTATCTTGACTGATCCTGAAATTATGCAATTTGGCAGGTCATCATTTCCCATTGCACTTTGAGAACCTATCCCATGCTTTGGTTGCAGCCCATACAAAGCATGATCAAACTTGTAATTGAGCCTTCTCTCTTCTTTCTCATTCAGCCACTTAGAAGGAACAATTTTCCTTTGCAAGCCCACTATTCGCCTGATGTTAACCATGTCCCCGGGTAGACCTTTTTCTGCCACACGACTAAGTACCCAGGATCCACGACGAGTGCTAAGGAATACCTGTAATAATGTTCAGGAATATAATCATTAATATTTTGTTCATTCTCACTATGTATCTGCATGATGGATAGAGAAGTCTGAATAATGAAAATTGAAACTATGTTTATTGAGGTACTAGTAGAATCCTTGTTTGGTTTTTAATCTACTGGGTTTATGAATTCCAAAATTACCTGTTTTGACACTCTTCCAAGCTCTACAGCGACATCTCCTCCAGAATTGCCAATACCTATTACAACAACTCTTTTATCTTCATATCCTAGGTGATCCTGTAAAGAGTTGAGTTATTATTGTTTTAATATGTCACAAGAGCCTTAAGGATAGACCCCAGTGATGGGAATGTGAATTGGGTGCCTGCCTTTGATTATGATCATTATATTTGTTTCTTAAAGTATCATAAAACAGAAAACATCATTAGATAGCCAATAAATAACGTTATCTATTGATATAACTTTTATCAAAATGCATAGGACAGTAGCTCTGTAAATGGGTAGCAAACCTGAAAGTTGTAATACTCAAATTTAAATTTTGAACTTGAATATCTCAGTTAATTTCTAACTTAGGGCTTTGAAATTTTAAGCATATCTTCTTGAGATATATACGGAGGGAACACTGTCTCAGATTTTTATATAGGGCCTAGTTTTATTTTTATTAAATGTAGTAAATAGTGTAAAAATAAAATCTCAAAAAGTTACCCGTTTTTTGCCGTTTTTGATCATAAAATTAAATCTAAGGCCTAGATAAAAAGAAACTGAGACACGGTTTTCTGCATAGGAATGTTATAAAGATGTGTGTAAAATATTAGGCATGCCAGTCTAATATTAAGCAAGATTTCGCTTTTCAAAAAATAAAAGTAAAACAATCGGTTTTAATTTGCTAAAATCCGGAATTCTAAATATACAATAATAATTTAACTATCAATAGATAGAAAAAAATCTCAGCTTTAACATGATATATCACAATTCATAATCAGACCATTAATAAGAAAAGCCTTAATGATTTTCTGAATTGGCCGTCCATCACTGGGGTCTATCCTTAACCCCTTCAACTCTCATTTTTCCAGGACATAAGATGATAAAACCTCTTGAAGTATTAGGTGTAAGCTTCCAAATGCTGTAAACTGATATTCCTTTTCAAAGATGTGATATCATTGTATGAAGCTCACACCTCATGTTTATTACAAACCCCTTATTTTTCTATTGATCCTCAATAGCTTAGTGTTTTTATGTCTGCAATTGAAACCATATTGAAACTAAAAATAATATTTTTTTAATCATTAGAAACGTTGAAAATGCAATAATTGTTTATTTTGGTAAATAATTATTAATGTTTAAAAGGCAGAGATACCTTCTGCAGAAATCATGAAATATACTATTTCAACATTTTTATTCTCTTATCTGTAAACATAGTGACATTGCATCTTTCCAAATACTCAGAGTTTTGCTGAGAAAAAAAAGTATGATACTATTGCAAATTTCCTGCATTGCAATAGTTCCTTAAAGAATGATCTTGTCCAGAACATCACTTAAATTGTAACTAAGTAAGAACTTTTCATAAAAATGCATATAAATGGTGTTTTTATCACAATAATTTCCTTAATAATAGGATTATTGGCTGATTTCTGATGATGGCTGAAACTGGCCAAAATTGGCCATAATAGGCTGTATTGTATGTGAGATTGTAAAGAAACTGATTAAGATAACAGAATGATGTAGCCAATGGTAGAAAAATGCCTGGAGCCTAAGGAATGCTATTGCATTCCCCTTAAAGCTGAAAATCAAATATAATTTTTTCAGTCAACAATAGCTACATAAAAGGGCTTATCTCTATGAAGTACACCCACCCATGAAGAGGCCAAATATGACCTTATCAGGTGGAAGGGTAAAAGTAGATACAAAGTATAATAGTGGATACCTTATAATCATGGGTATGAATAATCTTGCCCTTGAAGTTTTTCACTCCTGGAAATGATGGCATATGTTTTTCCCTGTGGTGACCAGTACACACAAAAACTGCATCAAATATTTCTCTTCTTATATCTGATGACTTTAGGTCCTGGAAAAGTATCAATATGTAACAAACTTATAAAGTGATATGTGAGCTTAGGATTCATTGAAATAGAAGCAGTGTAGGTATTTTAATCTACTTTTGTTCAATATAGCTCTAGGGAGCTAGGTTGCTAACTATACTTATTTTCTTTTGTATATATATGTAGTAGTCATGTAAAAATATAAGTGAAGGAACATAGCTAAATAAAAGACAGATGTGATGAAATATCACAATGTCTTTTCTTTTCGTTTTTTTCTTGTGTTTTTGGAGAGCATCTCCATGCAGAGTCTGTATCAAATGAGTTCAGCAAAACAATAAACCCTTTTAGTGAGGGAAGTCACTAAAGTGGCTCAATAATACATTTCCATTTGTATGGTGATATCATGATTTCTGTTTCTGTAATGATAGGTATATTATACAGCATTAACAAATTTGTGATATCAGATCGCTTTTGTGAACACTGTTTTCAAAATTAAGTTTTTTGTGAAAGAATTTTTCTAAATGCATATATGTATTACAAAATCATGAATTCAGTTTATCACTTAAACAATTGATTAGGTGCAAAAAAATTAAGTCACCTGTCACTTTTGTTAATGCTACTATAATGTAATGTCAGTATCTAAAATAATGGCTTCCACCTAATTATGATTCTCTAATGGAGAACATTATACCTGTAACTGATTAACATATTTCTTAAATTGTCCAATAGTTGAAAAATGGTGTTTTAGAAGTACGGCTTACCTAAGAAATTTTAAAAAAGATCTTTCAGCATGAGGCAGGTACTTAAGGATGTCTATTATTCTAAATTTTATAACCATGGAGGACTAAGTACAACTATATTAACACAGTTGTGGGAAGCACTTTGGCATATTTCTTAACATAGAAATTAGCCTGAAATATTAACCATAATAGTTCCAACATGGTTAGTACAAGCATGTTATTTATACTAAAGTTTGATCATATGTACAGAAACTGTTTCACTATTATGAAATATCTATTACCTACGCGGAAGATCATTTGTAAAAATGAGTGTGGTTCAATAAATAATAATAATAAAAAAACTTTAGGTGGATATAATTTTGTAAATGATGTCTTCTGAAGACAATATGACTATCAAGATAAGGATTCAACTCTGCTGCAGGATCCCAATATATTATTCTTCTCCAAAGGCATAATTCACATCATAAATTAGAAAGAGAATAAAGAGGTGATCCATTAAGCATAAAGTGTTATCATAAGTGTTTTTTAAAGGTTGGATGGAGTTACCCTCATTTAGGATAGGTGTTTAAGAAATAAATATTAACAACATAAGGAAAATCAAGACTCATTTTTGTATTTCACAAGGTTCATAAGACAAAGAGAATTTTTCATGTTTTACCTTTATTTGAAGTTCCCATCTTCCTGTTTTGCAGAAATCCTCTGTTTTCTTCACATTAACAATCTCAGTTTCAAACTGAATTGCATCTTTCAGGTGAAAATGGTCTGCATAGAGATTGAAATACTCCAGCACTTTGGTATTGTGCATGAAGTTTGGGTAATCTCCAGGGATAGGGAAGTCAGAGTAACACATCATCTCCTTGCTTGTATTGATGACTGTTGATTTCATGACACAGCCCTGGCCATCAACAGCATCCGGAGTATAGTACCATAGGCCTCCAATATGATCAGTTCTTTCGAAGCACACCTGTATTAAATGCCAACAATAACAATTGTTAACCTTTCCAAGGCAATGAATCCCTTCATGAGACTTCACCAATGGAGCAAGAATGTCCTTTTTTAAAAGGAGCTTTGACCATTGATCTTTTTGCATTTTCCATTTTTTGATAATTTAAGACGTATCTAAAGATTGATGGAAGGTCCCTGTGATAACCCTATTTGCATACTTGTAACTCAAAAGGTATTACTCACTGTTCACAGCTCCACCTCGTTTAGAAATTGAATAACATTCACTCACTTTGCATCAAGATCTAATCCTCTTTATGTATGTGCCCACCCTTCTTCATAATTAAGTCCAAGGCTCAACATTTTATACACTTACAGGTTCAAAGCCTTCCTCAATGCAGCACTTGATGGCAGCCAGTCCACTGGCACCTGCCCCTATAACTGCAACCCTCCTCTTCAGCATAATGGCTTGACATCTGGTTCTTTTCTTGCCAATACCAATCCTCAATCCAGAAAGTAACCATGGATTTGGGAAAACCTATGTATAAGAGCCGTTAGTCTAAAGTCTCAAGCTTGGTTATAGTTGATAACCTTAAACTTATCAATACTGGATAACCAAATGACATTTTTATTACAAATCAAGATATGATTGTTGGATAAAGCTTTCTTTATCACACAAGAGCACTACATATGGACTTCGATTCCCAGTGACTGAAAAAAGGTACATTCATTTCAACTTTTGCTAGAATTATGTATGCCTATGGAAGGGCTTATATTTGATAGACATATCCAGATACAGCATTGTTCCTGCCTTTCCTGATTTCTGACAGTACCATAGTTTATAATTTTCATAAATAGATACTGTAATTAATGGTGGGGCGACAGTTTTTCAAGGGAACAGGTTTTTGATATAAGAACTTACATACTAAAAAAAGGAGGATGCTACCACCCTCTAACCGCGAGCGACAACCCAACTTCCTAGACAAAAGGACTGATGGTGACCCACCTGAGTAATTGAGGTCAGCCCTAGCCCGAGACTCCATTTCATACTTAATGTTGTGGAACTGTATTGCATGTGATGACACATATCTCCAACCTGCTTTGACTACAATAAAACTGAAACCTCTGCAAAGTGAGTGTCTTGTGTTTGGATTTGACAACCCAACTGGAGACTTACCTTTACCCTTAGCTAGAAATAATTGAAGATGACTCAATAGTGACGACTTATAGTATGAACTAAATAACCTTTATTGGTGAATAATACACAGCACTCATGTTCAACATGACATTGGGACCCCCCCTTCAATATCCCGGCCCCACACTGTAGCTATGTTCTATAGTCTTCTACAATACCATTGGTGTTGGATTAGTGTAATAGGGTATGTTACAAATAACTTAGCGACCACACCCCTATCTTTGTGGTTAGAAAGAGGGCGAAAGTGAAATTTAAGAGAAAATCTTTTTATGGCCGTACTTATAGTAATTATGATAAGGAAGACTTCCAAGAATTTCTCCTCGCCAAAGACTGGCAGCACTTTTATTCGCGGCACTCTGCTGAAGACTGCTGGCAAGTTATGTTGAACATAATACTTGAACATATTGATGTTATCTGCCCATGTCGTAATAGAATAATCAAAGATAGTGGCGAACCATGGTTAAATGATGAACTTATTGATATGATACATGAAAAGGACATAAGCTGGA
This sequence comes from Lepidonotus clava, assembly GCA_936440205.1. NCBI lineage: Eukaryota > Metazoa > Annelida > Polychaeta > Phyllodocida > Polynoidae > Lepidonotus > Lepidonotus clava. The sequence continues at coordinate 49,580,330 of OW387143.1, read as the reverse complement.
AAAGAGCAAGGAAATCAGGCCTCCCAAAAGACTTCGCCTTAGCTAAACGCCTGAGAAATGATACTAAGACTGCCATTAGAAGAGCCAAAGCCAGCTTCATCAGTAATGAAGTTAATTATAACTACAAAGACCCCAAAAAATTCTGGAAAAAAATTAATCTTTTATTACCTAGTAAAAAGAAATCTGCTGAATTTGTTTTACAGGACAATAATGGTAACATGGTATCTAATGCTGACACCGCTGGTTATATTAATGATTTTTTCGCTACCATAGGTGCTAATCTTGCTAAAAAGTTTCATGACAGATGGGAGTATTTTGGAGATAATGTCAATTATTTGATGGATACTTTGGTAACGAACGACGATGATGTTAGATTAGCTGTTCGAGATATTGATACCTCTAAGTCGTCTGCCATTGACCATATTTCGACTAGGATTCTAAAAGACGCCTTCCTTGTCCTTGTCCCACAGTTAGTTTTCATGTTTAATTTGTCTTTTGAGACAAAAGAATTTCCCTCATCATGGAAAAGATCTAAGGTCACTCCGCTCCAAAAAGAAGGTAATACACTTGATGTAAACAATTTGAGACCTATTTCTCTACTTCCACTTCCAGGTAAGATCTTAGAGAAACTTGTACATACACAAATATATGGTTTCTTGGAGGACAATGGTTTATTAAATAATGTACAGGGTGGTTTTCGCAAAGGAAGGTCAACCATTGACACAGTAGCCAAATTCACTGATGATATACTACTTGATATGAATAATGAGAAAAGTACTGTTGCAGTTTTTGTGGACCTTAAAAAAGCATTTGATACAGTAAACCATGCTGTTCTTGTTAGAAAGTCATCGCTACTAGGTTTACATGCTGATACTGTTAATTGGCTGCGAAGTTACCTCACTGGGAGATACCAATGTACATTGGCTAATGATACTCTTTCTCAACCTAAACCTATCACTTGTGGTGTTCCTCAGGGTTCTATTCTTGGGCCACTCTTATTTCTCATGTATATTAATGACATTGTAAATACCCTCAATGTGTGTAAAGTCAAACTCTATGCAGATGACACGGTACTCTATGCAAGTGCAGTCTCACCTCGAGAAGCTTTTGATCAGGTCCAAATGGACCTTGATAATCTGGAAAGGTGGTTCAAGAAAAATCAGCTGACTATTAATGTTAAGAAAACCAAGGCTGTTCTTTTTGGTTCTAAAAACACTGTAAAAAACACAGTACTATCGAATTTTCGCTTTGGTGATGGTCATATTAAATTTGTAAATTTTCATTCATATCTTGGTATCAAACTGGATAACCTTCTTGACTTTGAAATGCATGCAAAGGAAACTCTGAAGCTGGTATCCCATAAAATTACTGTACTGGGCAAACTCAGGGGTTATATTAATACTAATCAAGCACTAGCTATCTATAAGACCAAAGTACTCCCCTATTTTGACTATGGTGATGTCCTGTACACAGGAACATTCAAAAGAACCACTAACCGCTTGCAAATACAGCAAAATAGAGCCCTACGCATGTGTTTACAGGTCAACAAAGATACTAGCAGAAATCAACTACATAAGACATGTAACCTAGAATATCTTGATGTTCGAAGAGAGATGCATCTACTTAATTTCATGTATAAGAGGAAAAGTGAGCAAGCACGTGATAGGGCAGAGGCAGGTAGAACGCGATTATTTGATGCAATTGTGGTTGATGATAGAAAGGTTAACAAAACACCATTTGAGAGAAGTGTCTATCATAAGGGAGCTCAAATATGGAATATTCAACCTGCTGGTATTCGTAACTTGCAGACATATGAAATCTTTAGATCATATAATAAGAGGATGGTTAAAAATAAGGTTAAGAACCTACCACTGTAATTGTTCTTTACCTATACCTATTGTTCTTTGTCTATACCTACTGTATTCAAATGCAATTATGTACATTATTGTAGTCAGTACACTCTGCCTTTTTAATTTAATTTAATTTAATTTAATTGGGGAGGGAATGGTATTTGTTACGACCGATAACATGTATGTTCTGAAATTAATGTAACTGGTGTACCAATGAAAACTGGCAAATATTGCCAACTTGTATGAAACCAGTATAAATAAAAGATTTTAAAAAAAACTATGATATAAGTTGTGATAGACCTTTCGTTTTATTAAAATGTATCAGGCTAAAATTATATATGGCATCACTGTGTTCAGTTGATGTCATGACTGGTGGAGGGGGGTTGGAAATTATTATAAGTATTTTATTGACAATGGGTAATTGTAATGCGGGAATGGCCCCTTCCAAATCAACTTAGTGTGGGAATTAAATTCCTGATGCGGGAATCCCACATCCCGCATGTCCAAGAAGAACCCTGCCATAAAATGAAAAATGAATTATGACAATCTTAATATTTCTGCTCTCTTATCTTAACACTACACTTTCTCACAAAAAATATGTGAGCCGTATGGACTCAAAAAACGAACCCCCCTCTGAAAAAAGCTGGCTACGGGCCTGTTATGATTGAGCATATTATTAGGGAATATGTTTACCTCATGAGCAGCACTACGTATTTCATTCCAAATGCCCTTATACGAACCGCTGCACCACCTAGCTATAACATTATATCCTTTATACTACTCCCGGCCTACGACCCTATTGTTCACCTGGGAGGTTTCTGACCATAACCTACACTTAATATGTGTAGGTTATGCGTAATCTACACTTAATACTTAACCTCCTGAGGAGGTTATTTGGATAACCTCCTCTGGAAATTTATTTGAGAAATAGTCACAAGTCTTTGAGTTTGTGCTACCCATTTCAATTTTCTGAAAAGATTCAGTTTAAGCTTAGAACAGCCTGGGATCGAACTTGGGATCTTAGAATTTAGAGTTCCACAGACTAACCACTACCCTACTCAGGCAGCAGTTCAGTCATGGCAAAGGCTCTTCTTATATGCCTATATTCCATGGATAGGAATGGTGTAAAACAAATGTTGCTATTTAGTCGTACTAAATACACAAAGGGCATAGACCTTTAAGAATGAACAAAACTAATAATATAGGGCCTATTTTTAGAGTAGATTGTTTGAAAAAAATCATTGGTAAAAAAATGACTTAAAAAGCTTGGCTCTCACCGGGATTGAACCCGGGAGCTTCCATTTGCGAATATAGTGTCATAACCACTACACTATAGGGGCTGTTGGTTGGGGACACATTCTCCTGTATATTTCACCGACATGTGTGTAGGCCTGTACGCCGGCGGCAGAGTCAACTGCCCAAATAGAAAAAAAATTATTACTGCTGGATTTTATATCCATATATGTAGCATATATATCACATAAATTCCTGGACAATGTTGACGTCTGTGTTGATTCTCCAAGGACTGACTGGAAAGTGGCCCAGTCAGAGAAGCCACCTGTAAGTAGAAACCAGTCAGTGGAGTTCTGGACCCCTAAACAGTGGTGGCCTCCGGTGTTTAGATACAGATGTCCTAACATTGAATTTATAATATTATATATAGATATATAATGTCACATAATAGATAATTATACGATTACAAAATGGTAACGCATCCTGGTTCACCATGGAAAGCTCGGAGATTTTTTGAGAAGGACTTATTTTACTTGTGCGAAGCGAACGAGAATGTCTAATTGACTTGGAAAACAATAATCTGAGATACGGCTATTGAATGAAAATTACAGAGAGATCCTTAGCGTGCAGCCCAATTTGAAAAATGAAGTCAATAGAGTACATTAAAAAGGCTAAGGAAGTTCTCTTATGTTAAAAATGTATAACATGATAAATTGATGACAATAGAAAATGTTGGCAAGAATTGAAGCAAGTCTTGGACCCAATTATATACACTCCGTTTTAAAAACATAGAATGCAGTGTTCAAAATTAAGGATTTATTTTATGCACACGCATAGGGATTTGAAATCATCCACCCGGCAAACTATTTATGTCCACGCCTCTATATAAAGGTACATATACTGTTAAAATTCATGCACACACCAGGTGCATGCCTCCCAAAAGTATGCACCTGCAGTCAAATTTTGCACACCGGGTGCAGGGTGCTCCCTTAATTTCGAACACCTAGAAGATATTTATGGTGAAAAAATTCCAGACAATGATCTTCAGAATAAGACGAATTAAGGACAATAGAGTCATTTTCCAGATACCCTACAATTGAATGTTCCTCAATCTTGCGAAACACTCTATTATATATATGTTATTAGGAGTTGGCATAGAAAAAGTCCACATGGCTGCCGGTCGCTCACCTGTGGCCCCCCCCCCCCCCCCCCCCTCGCCCTTTTTTTTGCCAGCTTTAGTAAAATTTGACCGCCTCGCCAACACCCAACACCCAACACCCACCCCCCGGCCATTCAAAATCCTGGATCCGCCACTGAAAATGGTTATTATAGAAGATGGTCATATATTAATCAAAGAAGGTTTTAAAAAAAATTGTCAAATCATGAATTTCTGGTTCCCGTTTGTTTATAAAATGCATAATTTCAGGAATGCCAGTCATTGAAGGTCATTTGTGCGGAAATGAAATCCACTTATGGATATATTAACCTTACATATATGAAGGAAATCAAAGTAGTATAGTCAAATATACAATTGACAACTTTCAACAATTTGAACAAAAAACAACTTTAAAATATGCCTTTTTTTCATTTCCCTATCAAATTGAAATCATAAGGTGCCCAGTTTGAACCCCCGACTCCCTAAAGAAAAAATAATTTTCCCCGAATTTGGATTGATCTCAAAGATGACCTGAGAATTTCCAAACAGTGCGGAATTCTGCATTTGTGCGGAACTCTGCAATGCCTGATATGGGTAGGTTTGTATTAGAATAATATTATAATTATATATTCTGATATATGGTACTGTACACAACCAGAAAACATGTGCTAAAATGTTATTTCTCATGAACTACAAAGAAACCTGTCCTTTGGCATTTTTATACCGTGATTGTGGCCTAGGTACATGTAGTTCAATCAGTGTCTATGCCAGACTACTATTTTTTGAACAACTTATATTGCAAAATAATTGATATTAATTTGGCCTTCCATGTACATGTAAACCTAGCCTGTTAGAACCTTCAGTATGGGCATGTGTGCGTCTGTAGTGTCAGTTTGGGTAATGCAGGGTGAGTGACAAAATTTAATTTACAGTGTTTGTGAAAATCTTCAAAATGGCAGACATGTCCAACGCCTAAAGGCCCGGTCACATATAGAGACTGAACTCAACTCAACAGTCTTAAGGGTTTGAGACTGGATGGACCCCTAAGAGTTTAAAATCTTCAACATCTCAAGATTAGAGACCAGACTGATCAGTCTCGAGAAAACCTAAAACTACAGTTTTAACCCTATGTCACATATCAGAGACCCAACTCAACTCAACTGTTTAGTTGAGTTCAGTCTCTATGTGTGACCGGGCCTTTACACCCTATGTCCAACTGTTGGGCCAAAACAACATTTTGACAGACACTATTGCGGTACTGGCCCAGATTATTACCCACGTTTATCTGTATCAAATTGACTGGGCTATTCAGGGTCTCTTTATGGTGAATATTTATAATTTCATATTCTAATATACTAGCTCAATAGACATTATAGCTAATATATTACCTTCGTATTCTAAAAGTAATATCTGTCAGAAAGCTGAAAAACGTTGGACATTATGTCCGACTTTTTGAAATAGTTTTCACATGGTAGAATTTACTATACATACGGAAGTTTGCACTGCTACTGTTACCTGCATGCTAGGTGTTAGGGTAGCAGGCAACAGGTGGATGAGGGGGAATTGAGTAAGATAAACTCTTGTGAGAGAGTGGTGGTCCTGAAAAGGACCTTTGGTAGTCCTCAGAAGGACTGTTAGGTTAGGTGGTGGGAAGTTTGTTTACTTCTTGGCGGCCTTCTTGGCTGCTGGCTTCTTAGCCGCAGGTTTCTTGGCCGCAGGCTTCTTGGCAGCGGGCTTCTTGGCGGCCTTCTTGGGAGTCTTCGGCTTCTTGGCTGCTGGTTTCTTGGCTGCAGGCTTCTTCGCAACCTTCTTCGGGCTCTTAGCAGCCTTCTTGGGCGTCTTGACCTTCTTGGCAGCAGTCTTCTTGGGGGACTTTGCCTTCTTGACGGCCGGCTTCTTGGCAGCGGGTTTCTTGGCGGCAGGCTTCTTGGCAGCGACCTTCTTGGGCTTCTCGACCTTGCCAATCTTGAATGAACCGGACGCACCAGTTCCCTTGGTCTGGACGAGCTTTCCAGCCTCAACGGCTGACTTGAGGTAGCGCTTGATGAAAGGAGCCAGCTTGGCGACGTCGACCTTGTTGTTGGCGGCCATGTACTTCTTGATGGCGGCCAGGGACGAACCCTTCCGGTCCTTGAGGGCAGTGATGGCGTCGGTTACCATGGTGGCGACTGGAGGGTGGGCAGGGGCCACCTTGGGCTTCTTGGCCTTCACGACCTTCTTGGCAGGAGCGGGAGCTGCGGCGTCAGACATGGTGAAGAATGTAGGATGTTGGAGATCAATGGAGAGGTGTGTATGCGTCGGCTGCAGGAGCGGGTGTGACTGTTGGTGCGGTGAAAAAAAATATCTATACCCTGAGCGCGGACGCGCTAGACTGTAGTTACGTCCAATTTCACTAGGTCCCCAAACTATTAATATAAGGGGTGAGTAGGTCATGAACGGACTATAGTCGCACGGCGAGCGCGGACCTGGAAGTAAGCACCCGTCAATTAGGAGCGGACGGTCTGTGCAGAGACCCGAGAAGTCTCAATGTTGTGCTTTCCTTGCGTCACGTTTTGTTAAATCGTCACAAAACTATCGTCACAAATCGTCACAAAACTAAGATGATCGTAATCTAGACACTTTTATGCATCGATTGGTATGATTTTATTTTCCATGTTCAGGATATAAGTTGCCCAAAATCGCGGGGATGCTCGGAAATTCCACAAAGAAGTTCGACATTATCATGTTAAAACTAATAAAACTATATTATGAAAATATTTTTTTATTCTTAAAGTTGTATAGATCGTTAGTACAGATTGTCCTCTTTAAAATCATATAGGTTTTGTCATGGTAAAGTGAATAGGATAAGTTAGAAATCAGTTTATTCGCAGACCAACAAACACAAAATGTCACCACGCGCCATCTTGGTCTGTCCACTATATGTTAGCGTGTGGAATAGAAAATTGAATATATCTACAAATATAGCACAACTTCACATAAATTATCCTCACAAACGTCATCTAGGTGTTATGTTGCACAAGTGTATCTCAGTTTTGGATGAGTTTGAGGTTTATTTAGTGGACGGTGATCTGATTTATGAACACATTGCAGTGAAGTGTTTCGGCGGGGTGGAGTGGGTTCGGACCTCCAGCTCTGACAATGTGACACAATAGATCGCCAAAAAATAGCAATAATAGCTACGTTTTACATAAAAATAATTCCCATTCGTACTCAATGATTTGGTTTTTATTAGATTTCTTGTATTTGTTCGTCATTTTGTGATGTATACTTACTAGAAAATCAAGTGAAACACTCGTCTTGTTGAACCTCACGGTAAACAAAATGGCGACATGTTTGGACCCAGGATGTGGAAAGTTGAAGCTTCACCTCATGAAAAACATGTATAAATCTATCAAATCTTGTATATTGATCGTGATTTTAACAATATATACATCAATGAATAAGGTTTACGTAATTTTATTGCATCTCTGAATATGGTTGGATTGGCATTATGCTATAAGACCATTAATGTCATGTTTTTTAACACACGCGGTCCGGGGGAGCGGAGACCGTGCGCGACATTTGAGCCTGGCCGGGGAAGGGGTTGGTGAGGGCCGGTCAGAGTTAGCAAAAGGCTCTCGGTCTCCCTTGCTTGGGTAACCTGTCGTCCAGAGAACTTTCACGAAATTTCGTACAGCCACGATACACAAAATACTCACGTTCACATTATTTTGTATCGTGACATTTAAGCTTTTACGAAATTTTGTGGTTTCTCATTTTGATTTTTTCCCAAATTTTCTACTTCTAAATTGTACATCTTAAAGCATACATAAGATAGTCTCCTGTGTGAAAAAAATATATATTGTGAATGTTTTTTCCACTAAGATTCACGTTCACGAAATTTCGTGAAAGTTTTCTGAACAACACTTTTGTATCATGAACATAATGCTACCTTTATGAAACATCGTAAAAGTTTTCTGGACGACAGCTGGGAGCCGACCAAAAAAACATCCACGATTTCTCGTGGCGGTGGTTTTAGGCCCACGAGAAGAATTTCAGGCCCACGAGAAGAATTTCAGGCCCATGATGAGAAGAAAATTCTTGCCAAAAAACATCCACGAGAACTTTTGGAAATGAGCATTTCTTGAAAAATCATGTTAAAATCATTCCCATAATATATTTATTTACATATAAATCGTTCAAGTATGCTAGAAGGACATAGGGATGCTTTACATGTTGAAAGAATTAAATTTTGTGTCACGAGAATTAAGATATTCACGAGAGCAAATTTAGTGATTGTGGGTATTTTAACTTTTTGTGACACAGAATTCTCGTGGATGTCTTTTTTTGGTCAGCCCCCTGAAGAATGTCGCATTCTTGGGGGCCGGTCGAACAAATGTATTTTTTAGTATACTATATATATATATATAATTCTGATTTAGAAGGTAATATTGATTAATTTGGCTTATGATACAAATTGCTTTAGAAGATGATGTCAAAATACCCTGATACCATATTAGGTATGGTTCATTTGTATAGCCCTCATGCATAAGTGATGCCTAGTAAGTGATGCATGGGCCTAGCATGCATAGGGCCTTTTATGTCATAAATCAATCTAAATTGTGAGAGGAAAACAAGTGCACGGTGTATATAATTTAAATGGATTCAAATTAGAATTATCATAGTGCACTTTCCATGAAATTTCCACCAGATGCATCAAATTTCACCGTAAACAAATCAAATTTCGGACAGAAGCGCAATGAAGAACGGATCAGAATTGCTTTTCTAACTAATTTAAAAAAAGTCGAGGGGGGTTGTTGGTGGGTAGCAAAAGAGGAAAAAATGGCAAATTTGGCTAGCAAGTCTAGAGGCAAGGCAATCAGAAGCAAACTTTCATAGAAACGGGGAAATGCTCTAATGATAATCCAATGCGATAATCCAATGATCAAGAATACTTTGCTAGGCAACAAACCGCTTTGGTCCTCGTTTTTTATTGCTATTTAATTTTCATCTGCCTTTAATCTCCTTTGTATAGGGAGAGAAACCGGTTTGCGCCTCATTAGAGAGAAAATAGATGTAATGTTGCAGATCTGCATAGAGATTGTAAGGTGAATTATCTTTCTGATAGAGATATATATACATTTACTGAATTCTGTTTACATTAGATCACAAATGCTAAAATATATTGACTCCAGAAACTTGCATTTGCGAAGGTATGAAGCTTCTATAATGGTTCAATATCATAGTAATAATGTTACATTTGAACGAAGCATATTGTTTCAAGGCTCCCTTCACTGGAATGAACAAACAGTTGAAACAAGACCAATTGTTGAGTTTTCTGCATTTAAAAATAGGAACAAGAAACTATTATTGGAGAAAGTGAATGATTATTGAATTCCCTTCTAGGTTTAGATAAGATTTTTCTGAAAAATATCCCTATGAATGGCTAATCTGACCTATGGTTGATTTTGCTCAATGGATTATATGTGCTGTTTCTATCCATTTTTTGTTGTTTGTTATGTAAATAGAATCTTGTTTATTTGTGCAAATATGTGGGGTATGATCATTAAAATCTTTTTAGGTTTAAATATAGTTATATATTTTGGTAGTATATATTATATTTGATTATAATTGTTAAGGGTTAAAGAAGAATTGGCACGATTAAATTTGTCTACCTTATTATTCTATTCATTTGTGTAAAATTATTATTATTTTCTACGTGTTACTTGTCGGTCTATTATAATTAATGATGTCATGTATTTGATAACTACATCTATATGTACTGGAGAATCATTGAAAACTAGCGGAAGCTAACGTGTATATCTTCAGTATAAATAAAAGTTTAAAAACAAACAAATATGTGTGACAATATATAATTATATATGCCTATATATAATTGCAACTATAGTGCCTCCCCCTGGTGTATCTCGTAAAGGTAACTCTACCATCCAACAGGGGCTCACTAGGGGATTCAGTGTTGCTACATCACTGCTACCCTACACACGTACTCACCTAATACCACCAATTGAGTTGGTTTTTTTCTTTTGTTGAATAAATAGGCGGTTTAACTCTGTTACTTGATAGCACTACTTTGTCTGGTTGTGTTTACGTAAAGAGCGAATTATATATATATATATATATATATATATAATTGCGACTGCAGTGCCTCCCCCTAATAATATTATGTTATACATGTGACATGATTTTTTTCCAGCAATATGAGGGTTTTAATAAAAAAAAAATTAACAAAATTAATAAATAAATGGAAGGCAATATTTTAGTTTTATTTTTTTTTAACAAAATCAATAAATATATCGCATGTGCAGTGATGAGACCTAGCGACATCCGACAGCAGGTCTAAAAAGATAAAATCCGCCATTGAGTAGTATGAACAGATCCGGAGATTTGAAACTGGTGGGGGGGGGGGGTAGATCTGTCCCTATGTAGTGGGAATAAACATAATAAGGTTTATTTCCTGACAGCAGAAAGTGTTGGCATGGACCTCACATAAATTGTGTTGTATTGTATATCAGTCTCTGTGTGTGTGTGTGTGTGTGTCTGTGGGTGTTTGTGTGTGGGTGTGTGTGGGTGTGTGTGGGTGTGTGTGTGCGTGCGTGCGTGTGTGTGTATGTATGTGTGTGTGTGTGTGCACGTGTGTGTGTATGTGTGTGTGTGTGTGGTGTGTGTGTATGTGGTGTGTGTGTGGTGTGTGTGTGTGTATGTATGTGTGTGTGCGTGTGATGTGTGTGTGTGTGTGTGTGTGTGCACGTGTGTGTGTGTGTGTGTGTGTGTGTGTGTGTGTGGTGTGTGTGTGGTGTGTGTGTGTATGTATGTGTGTGTGTGTGTGTGCGTGTGATGTGTGTGTGTGCACGTGTGTGTGTATGTGTGTGTGTGTGTGTGTATCATGTATTGCACCTATAATACGTCACTGCACAAAAATTGGATGGCAGGGACGGATCCAAATATTTCAAAAAGGGGAGGCATACCGAGGCGCCCCATTTGGAGGCTAGAATTTTGCATGACAAATTCTAAATTTAGCATATTAGTCTAATAGAGGGATGGGGGGGGGGGGCATCAGAGGTGCTCCCTCTAAATCCGTCACTGGATGGATAGCTAACTATTATTGATAATCAGTGGCTGATTTAGAGGGGGCGCAGGGGCATGCGCCACCCCCCTTTTTTTTGCCAAATTTTATACTTTTTTAATGTAAAATTCCGCCAAAAAGCAATGAAGGAAAAACATTTTCAATAGCGCCCTCCCCCCCCTCCCTGTTTTCAAAATCCTAGATCTGCCACTGATAATAGGTTATCACCGGTTAAAAAAAATACATGACAGGGGACATGACTATCTCTTAAATTCGACATGGGACATGAGTATTACTAGGTGACACGGAGATGCGACATGGCCTTTTCTTAAATACGACATGGGACATTGGGAGCTCCTCACTAGTCAACGTGTTGTAAGAGGATAATCCGGTAGTGTTTGGGTAGGACGCCGGTCCCGTGGCCGACCCGGTCGCCCACCCGCCGGGTTTGTTTGTTTAGTAGTTAAAAAGAGTGACTAGAAGTGCCAAATACGGCACCGGGTAGGGATGTTGAATAGACACACCAAAGTAGGCACCGGGGGGGGGACCGAGCGCACCCCACCTACCCCGGCCGCCCGTACCCTACTCAAGGCGGTAGGCCCCTACCACGGCCCCCTTCCCAATCCCCTACACCCCCCCTTACATAAAGTGTAAAATGACTTTGAACCGCATCATTCTCACGCCGCGCGGTATTTTTTTTACAACCCTAAAGTGTAAAATGACTTTGAACCGCATCATTCTCACGCCGCGCGGTATTTTTTTTTACAACCCTAAAGTGTAAAATGACTTTGAACCGCAACATTTTCACGCCGCGCGGTCTTTTTTTTTACAAGTTTTTGTAAAATGACTTTCTATTAAAATCATAATCCCTGAGCAAGTATATCTGAGCAAGACAACTTTTTGTGTAAGTGTTGGCCCTGAAAAGGGCCGTTTGAGAGTCATTAAACTTTACCATTTTAATGGTCGCGTGTCCAGCGTTGCTCGTGCATTCTCCTGTCGTCTTGGTCTCTTTTTATCAGGTCCTTCAAAAATGTTATAAACTCGAAAGATTCGTAGTATAAGAGTTCATCATGTAGAGGGCTTCTTATTGTGAAAACATCCAAGTCGTAAGTCATTCGATACTGGTACTGTGGAAGGCGCAGGGACATGTCTGGATCCAGGAGAGATCGGAAGTTCTCAAACATGGCAACCTGGAATTCTGTCCATGTACCCCAAGACGGTAGTTCGTACTGGTGGTCACGGTACTGGACCAACATGTAGAATGGATCCTCACTGGACTCTAGCACCGTGTATAGCCGACTCTGACCAACATCCCGCATGACCTTTCTTACATGAAGATCCAACGAAATGGGCATGCAGTCACGGAGAACACGGGAATTGGTCAAGAAAGACGGCACATTGCGACTTGCCATTCTCCTCGCCATGTCTCAAGTATTATAGATTAGGGTTTCAAACGGCCGCGTTCAAAATCAATTTACAATTAGCATATCGAAGGCTATCTGTTAAGCTTATAAGCAGGTATCGGTGGCTCAGGTGAGCGACGCGTGTCCGCATGAGACGTGTAAGTGCGCTCACGATAAGTAACTCTGTATGCGACATTGCCTAGGGGCAAGGGCTTCTATGGAGGTGCTCGCGTCGAATCACGGGTATGACGCCAACTACCGTTTCAGCGTGAGCGTCGTCACGACACAGGTAATTGCAAGTCATTTTACAATCTTGCGACATTCCATATGGTCAAGGGCTTCCGCGAAGGACTCGCGTTCAGTCAGTCAGTCAAGAGCACGTCAGCCGCGGCACGGTAAAGGCAGTGCGCGCCATCCTGCGGGGTCAAGGGCTTCCCTCCGCGACAGGTGAGCCCCGCCGACGATGCGGTCGGTAAGACCGCGCGCGCGCCCACTCGCGTGCTTGAAAATCATTTTACATCGCGTGTGACACCCGCGTCAGGGTAAAGGGCTTCCATTGAGGGACTTGTGTCGGTCAGTGCCAAACTACCCTCCTCCCTCCCCCCGCGAGGACATTTCCCCTTAAATATGGCACCCTTTACCACTGTTCATCATTCCATCATGGACCTACCGCATGCAATCTTTGCTGCAATTGACATTGTCAACAACGCTGAAGCTGCTAATGTACCTAAACCTGAGCTCCTGCTGGAACCTGAAGTAGCTGAAAGGCTCTTGGAACCTGAAGATGCTGCAGCAGTACCATATCCACCTGAACTTGATTTAATTCTGGAAGAGATGCCGCTCATACCCGAACTGCAGCCACAGACACCAGAAGCTGGACATCGCCTTCCTCCAGCCCCTGATCGTGGTCTTGAATTATGGCCAGCCGCCGCACGACCAAGGCGTGCCGTCCGTCGCCGGCTGATGGAAGGGCCTAACATGAACAACCAGGAAGAAATGGGCATTGACGAGCGTCACGTATTTGTCGAGGGCAAGCGTGGTAACATGATTCTGAAGTCCGGTGGTTACAAGTTCCACCGCAACGGCGTTCAAGGTGTCGGTGAAAATAGGAAACAAAAATTTATCTGCAGTCACTACCGCATCTCCAAATGTACTGCCAAGGTAACTCATTTCTTATCCCATAAATCTATGTAAGCACTACTTAACCCTGTAGCAAATCAAATTTCTCGTACACAAAACGTGTAAAATGACTTTCAAGTCCTGTGGTTATAAGTTTTGCCGCGACGGTGTTCAATGTGTGGTCGTAAAAATGAAACAACTATTGTCTCAGTTCAGTACTATGTAACAAATCAGATTAGAGATTCACGAAACTTACTAGGGTTACTCTCTCATTTCAGGCAAACTATATCGGTGATGACCAGGACAACGTCAATTTACAGGGCTGGCACAATCATCCCCCTGAGATCATAAAGAGGCAGGCTGAGGAAATCGAGGCTAGGATCCGGAAGCGGGCACGGCAGGACCTGCAGACACCGGTGAAGGCCATCTATGAGCAGGTGGCGCGGGAGGTCGTCCGCTTAGAAGACGGCCGCGAGATAGTTGATGCCCTGGCCACTGACTACAGTATGGCTGCGAGTCTCCAACGGATAAGGAAGACCCAGCAACCACCTCTACCGAGATCACTGGGTAACATCGACCTCAGCACATGCAAGGACCTGCACAGCGTCATTATTGATGATGGGGAGGAGGATCGCATCATTGTCGTGGGGGACAAGGAGAACTTTGCTCTCATGTGTGACTCTCGCAGGATCCACATGGATGGGACGTTCCGCAGTTGCCCCATACTCTTCACCCAACTATTCATAATCCACGCCGCACTTATCTGTGGCAGGATCCTACCAATGCTGTACTGCCTGTTGCCTGGCAAAAATTGTACCAAGTACACTCGTCTGTTCCGGTTGCTGAAGGAGAAGGCAGTTGAGCTTGGACTGAGGTTTAACCCTCCCACGGTGTTAGTTGACTTTGAGCGGGCAATCCACCGTAGTTTGGTGGAAGTGTTCCCTGATGTCCGCATACAGGGATGCTACTTCCACTACTGCCAGGCTGTAAGAAAACGCTTCTCTAAGCTGGGCCTTTGCCAATATGCCTTCCACCGAGGTACTGTCCGGAGTGTAAAACGTCGCATCCTTGCGCTGCCCTTCGTTCCCCTACCCAAGATCACCGAAGTCTACCGGACCTTCAGCAGCGAGAACGGATGGGATGTACTGCCTGGGTACGTGGTACGTGACATGAGGAAGTTCCTCCGGTACTTTGAACGTAACTGGCTGAACAATCACCCGGAAAGGTGGAATGTTTTTGATGCAGAGGTCCGTACAAACAATAATGTTGAGTCCTACAACAAGCAAATTAACTCACAGTTGACCGCGCATCCCAACATATTTCGCCTGCTGTCCTACCTGTCCGAACAGATCGACACATCACGACTCAAAGCACTTCAAGGGAGCGCACAAAAGAGGAAACGTCCGCAACGGCTTCAAGAACGTATTAAGAACGCGAAGATAGAAGAGGCAAAGGCAGCCTACTTGGGTGGGGAAGCCTTGATGATCTTCCTGAACAAGGTCGTCGACATCTACCACCCACCCAAGAGGACCCCAGTGAACCTTGCCGACCTTGCCGAACCTGATGACGTTGCAGGAGTGGTATCAGACGGAGAGCCAGATTATGAAGACGATATAGCCTCCATTCCTGAAGATGACTTGGATCCTGCAGAAGAAGACTTCGCCAACTTTGATGACATTCCTGAAGATGACTTGGATCCTGCAGAAGAAGACTTCGCCAACTTTGACGACTGATGACCCCACAAACCAAACCAAACGGCCCTTTCCAGTTTATAGACTGTAAAACGTTTTTGAAGTAACATACTAATATTCTGATAGACCGTCACTGTACAATGTACAATGTGTTGGAAAATATTAAAAACGATCATTCTATTGAAGCGGTAATATCGGTCCATTGGTCTAATTAAAAAACTTCAAAGTTATTTAGAAATAAACTTTCAACTTTCAACTTTCAACTTTCAACGTGTACTTGCGACGCAACTTGGAATATTACAAATTATATTAAAATGATTTTTAACGTCAGCCTAACCTATATTTCCAGGAGAATATTAAATTGTGAAACCAATGATCATTGACGGCGCCATTACCACCAGCTGTATTTGACGTGAAAATAAAATAAAAGTAATCAAATGTATGTAGCTTCGAAATTCTTTATTAATAAAGTCCTCTTGAACGCTCACCGGCGCACACAGCGTTACTAAACTGTATAAAGAGTTGAATTAATTAGATCAATTTGCACTTGTAAAATGACTTTCAAAATCAATCGGCCGACGAGTTATGTTAAGCCGGGTGTTGATATTATCTCTAGGCGCGCCGCATACCCAAACGCGTCAGGTATGATAAGGCCGGGTGGTGCCAGCCAGCCGGAAGTTGGTTTAGGTCTACAAACACCACCGCGCCTAGTTCTGACCACGGCACCGCGCCAGGTAAGATAAGGCTGGGCGGGTTGTAAGTTGGTTTTGAGGCGCCTCGCCACGGACCACCGGTCGCGCCATGGCCGACGACTGAGAGTCGGGTTGTAAGTTGGTTTTGAGGCGCCTCGCCACGGACCACCGGTCGCGCCATGGCCGACGACTGAGAGTAAGTTGGTTTTGAGTCGGCGGTATGGTCAGAGCATGGCCGGCTGTAAGTTGGTTTTGAGGCGCCGCGCGACGGGCCACCACCAGCCAGCAGGAGCACCTGTGAGTCGGTGGTACGATAAGGGGAGGCTCACCTGTGCACACGAACCTATATAAGGCCAGTAGGTACAAGAGGGGTCATTCAGATCCAAGATGCCACTCCGAATGGTCCCCTGGAAGCCTACCAAGAAAGACATTGCCATAATATTAAGCGACGTGGAGGGTCACCTGCCCACTGTCCCAGGCGAGGTGATCTGCGTCATTAAGGACGAGCATCTGACAGTGGACATCTGCTGGAAGATGCTCCTGGTGGCCTGTTCGCATGGTTGCAATAGAGACACTGTTGGTATTATTACCATGAAAGCTTTGGGAGTATGTGAGCCGACGACGCTTACATGCATGGCACTCACAGGAAACTGTGCTCAAGGACCCCCAGCTATTCAAGGAGGGCCATGGCTATTGTGTGGGGTGGCTGGAGGTCTGGGTGCCATGTCAGTTAGAGATAGGGCCTTGACCAAAGTCAGGTGGGCAAGGGATCACTTCATCCAGAACTATGGCATGCAACAGCCAGCAATCCTGCCACAAAATGTGCCCCTGTATCCGGATGGCCTGAACCAATGATTTTTTTTTCTTTCCTATAGACCCAACGGCCCTTTTCAGGGCCCCCAACTCTGAAAAGAGTTGATCCATGCTCTATATGTGTGATGACACGTTATTGTTTTAATCTGTTGAATTAATCTAACACCATTAAGCGATACTCAATGTCGTTTTACGTATACTAGGTATTCTGACGCCTTTCTATTAAATTTAGGTTTCTGCAACAATTATTTTCCAAATCCATATTCGTCGATACTCAATGTCGTTTTACGTATACTAAGTATTCTGACGCCGTTCTATTAAATTTAGGTTGCTGCAACAATTAATTTCAAAATCCTTATTCGTCGATAATCAATGTCGTTTTGTACTAAGTATTCTGACGCCGTTCTATTAAATTTAGGTTTCTGCAACAATTATTTTCCAAATCCATATTCGTCGATAATCAATGTCGTTTTACGTATACTAAGTATTCTGACGCCGTTCTATTAATTTAGGTATCTGCAACAATTATTTTCCAAATCCATATTCGTCGATATTCAATGTCCATAATCAATGTCGCTTTACGTATACTAAGTATTCCGACGTAGTTGTATCTCCAAAAATTATTTTCCAAATCAATATTACTCGATACTCAATGTCGTTTTACGTGTACTAAGTAATCGGACACATATCTATTTCATTAAAAGAATAATTTAGGTATATAATCCAACTTCATACTAATATCATGTTAAGATATGTTTAAGAGGGAATAGAAAACAAGATTTCAATTCAATTCAAACAAAATCTATTAATATTCCAACAAATATAATACAGTCAATAAACAAGAAAAATAGCCAAGAGTACATATACATAAAAACACAACATCAAAGTCAAAGTCAGTTCTCCTCCTGATCGGACGGAGGTTGGGAGGGCTGCGGCTCCTCCGCTTCCGGCACCCCACCACCCAGCCGCACCATGGTCAGTGTGGCAGGTGGGGGTCGAACCTGGGGGGGTTCCCCCGGGGGGGGTTGGGGGGGTGGGGCGTGGCCCCCCAGACGCACCATCGTCAGAGGTACCAAGGGCCTCATGTTGAGTTCTGACCCGAACATGTTAGCTGGGGGCTCCGCCTGAGGGTCCTCCTGGGGGTCCTGCTGCTGGTCAGAGTCATGGACCTGCTCCTGGTCCTGCTGCTGTTGAAGGTCCTCCCCCTCGGGCTGGGGATGTTCAACAGGAGGGGTGGGGGGGGGGTGGTGTCAGAGGTACCAAGGGCCTCATGTTGAGTTCTGGCCCGAACTCGGGCTGGGGACGTTCAACAGGAGGGGTGGGGGGGGGGTGGTGACAACCGACCAAGTCTGACCATGGTCAGGACCTGGGGCTCGGGCTCGGTCGCTGCGGCTGGTGCGTCGGGAGGGGCGGGCCCGCGCTGGAGTGCAGGAAGGGTCTGGATGGCGAAGTCAATTGTCCAAGCTGTGTGGGTCTGGAATGCCTCCTGCTCTAGACGCTGCTCCTCCTCCTGGGCCCGCCCCTCCTGCTCCTCCTCCCAGTGTCTGACCTGGGCACGCCGTGCCTCCTCCGCCTCGTTGGGACGGATGGGGTCCCCCTCGAGGGGAGGAGGGCCGTCGTCATCCTGGTCGTCCTGGTCCTGGTCGTCGTCCTGGTCCTTGGCCTGGTCCTCGGCCTGGTCCCCTGGCTGGTCCTCAGCCTGGTCCCCTGGCTGGTCCTCGGCCTGGTCCCCTGGCTGGTCCTCAGCCTGGTCCCCTGGCTGGTCCTCGGCCTGGTCCCCTGGCTGGTCCTCGGCCCCGTCCTCGATCAAGAGCGGCAGCCTACCTGAAAGGTAATTAATAGAAATAAATAATCAGGAATGAAACGATAAAAGTGGGTTCCTCAAAATCATCTTACACTCCTGCTCATTTGGAAATCATCTTAACTTTCTAGAGATTAAGTCATACATTATAAAAACATACAGAAGCAAAATGAAATTGTCTACCGACACTAGCAGTCATTTTGACTGTAGTTTCATTATGTCAAATGTGAAAGACGTGTAACTTACCTTCCTGACCGGGGCGGCGCTGGGGGCGGCGGCGGTCAGGGGGGGGGACGCACGGGGGGGGCTCGTGGCCGGCAAGGGCTGCAAATGAAGGTGACCATAAAGTGAAAGGCGGAAATAACGATAGCGATGGCAATGAATGTAGAGATTTCTAATAAATGTCAGATCCTGTGGCAGAGTAAATTAGTACTGCCCTCTATCGATAGTGGCGCCACTGGTCCCCGCTTTTCCCTTCATCATGAAACCTTGCCTAAAAATATTTTCAACATCAATTTACGCATCCAGTATCTCCTTATTTCATTTGCGTGTTGGGAGTCATTTTACTATAGATGAATATCTACAATAAAATACTCACGCCTTCTGGTGAAGCGCCGGCCGGGGATCCCCGCGTCCCGCCGCCGCGCCGCCTTGGCGGTGCGTTCATGCCACCGCTTCAGCTCCCGCTCGGGCCCCTCTGGCGGCGGAGGACCGGTGTAGTATGTCTACAATAAATGAGCATAATTTAACTTACTATCAGTACTTATTTGGTTACGAAAATTACGCCCGCCCCTCCCGCTTCCTTTGTAAACCATATTACAGAATATAAAGCTATACATCACAGCCCATGTAGAGATACTCCTAACCAAATGAACGTTTTTAGGCGACGTCAGTTATAGGTCTTACGAGAGAGATGGCTATTTATTTAGGGTATGGTACTTTTTACCTACCATAACACGCGCCGAGGCCAAACGCCTTGGACTGGCCGTTTCGGCTGCCTCCCCAGGACTAAGGGGCCGCCTTGGCCCCCGCCGACCCCGCTGCAGTGGCGGCAGTGCTAGTACCTAAGATTAATTAAGAGGAGGCGCCATTTATAAATGTATTCAAAACCATTTTACTTTGGTCAATGAATGTAACTATTGGGAAATAGAGCGCCAACCAATACGCATACCAAGCAAAATTTATCACCCCTCCCCACCCCTTCTCCTCACCCGCCGGACTTAGTCTGGCCCGCCCGCCCGCCCCTCTTCCCTGCCGCCCCCCCATACAGCGACATACAGAATTCTAACTAAGATAAATGGTGCGTTTGAAAGCCATGTTACTTAATTTTTACTTACTGTTCGAATGTGTTGTCGGGCGTTTTCCGTGACCCCCAGCACGTAATCGGGCGAGCAGGGCCGGAGGGGCCGGTGAGTGGGGGGCAGCCCGGCCTGCCGCCGAGATCGTCGGTCTTGCACCTGGCCCGCGTGCGCCTGGTCCTGCGGCTGTTGAACGTCCTCCCCCTCCCCCTGGTCCTGCTCCATTGCCTCGTGCTCCTGGTCCTGCCGCTGTTGAACGTCCTCCCCCTCCATGGTAGCTGGGGGCTCCGCCTGAGGGTCCTCCTGGGGGTCCTGCTCCTGGTCAGAGTCCCGGACCTGGTCCTGGACCTGCTCCTGGTCCTGCTCCTGGTCCTGCTCCATTGCCTCGTGCTCCTGGTCCTGCCGCTGTTGAACGTCCTCCCCCTCCATGTTAGCTGGGGGCTCCGCCTGAGGGTCCTCCTGGGGGTCCTGCTGCTGGTCAGAGTCATGGACCTGCTCCTGGTCCTGCTGCTGTTGAAGGTCCTCCCCCTCCATGTTAGCTGGGGGCTCCGCCTGAGGGTCCTCCTGGGGGTCCTGCTGCTGGTCAGGGTCATGGACCTGCTCCTGGTCCTGCTGCTGTTGAAGGTCCTCCCCCTCCCCCTCCTGGAAAATCTCCTCTTCCTTTACCTCGACCATTTGAAGGTCCGCGTATTGCCCAACCCCGCCCGCCTCCGTGAAGTATCGGGTCACTCGCAGGAGAAAATCGTTGTAACTCTCCTCCGCGGGATCGAACTCGGCGGGACGTTGTTCGGAGGTCATTTTACAGGTAAATGAAGCGGAACGCCCGATTGGGGTTTTTATAAGGACCGTGCCCGGCACGCGGGAGCGTGGGCTGACGTCAGATAGTGGGAGACGTGGGAAAGTGTTAAACGTGGGAAAGACACTGAAAGTCGACGACCTATCTTTGAAATATAGCGAAACGTCACGAAGTACAGATAGCCGCCATGGGAAGGGGCCCGTGAGAACGACACTCCGCCTGTTAATTAGATGGCGTTATGAACGTTTGGTTTTTTCAATTTCATTTTACAGAAATATTTGTGTCTAGCTTTGTTCTTGGAAATCATATTACAATCCTTTAGTTGAAAGAAAGGGGGAGTGGAAGAGTGGGTAGTACCCAAGAACGCGGGATACTGACCGCCTGACCGCCTATTATTGTTTTTGGAAATCATTTTACAAACTTTTATTTGAACAAAAAAAAAAATAAAGGCGGGGTGGGAGGCGTCGAGAGCGGGG
The DNA here is from genome assembly GCA_936440205.1 of Lepidonotus clava. Lineage (NCBI taxonomy): Eukaryota > Metazoa > Annelida > Polychaeta > Phyllodocida > Polynoidae > Lepidonotus > Lepidonotus clava. The sequence goes on along the minus strand of OW387143.1, from coordinate 49,558,939 downwards.
GGGGGGGCGGGGATGTTCCCCCCGAGTAGTACAGATAGCCTCCGTGGGAAGGGGCCCATGAGAACGACCCTCGATGTCAATTAGATGGCGTTTTCCACGTTTGGTTTTTTAATTTCTTCTTACAAAAATATTTTTGTCTAGCTTTGTTCTTGCAAATCATTTTACAATCATTTAGTTGAAAAAAAGGGAATGGAAGAGTGGGGACAGTACTCAAAAACGCGGGATACTGACAGTCTAATATTGTTATTGGAAATCATTTTACAAACTTTTATTTGAACAAAAAAAAAAATAAAGGCGGGGCTGTAGGCGTCGAGGGCGGGGGGGGGGGGGGGGGGGTTCGTCCCGAGTAGGGGGGGCTGGAGACCGTGCGAGGTTAACAACCACCGGGGTATGGGACCGTAAGGGTCCGTCAAAGTTGTGGCCGGGAAACCGGCACTTGAAAAGCGTTTTACGCCAAGACCCGTCCTAACACTTTGCCAACGGTGCTTGTTTTGGGAGTTCTAGTCACTCTGACTTTGTTTGTACAACGGTTTAGTGGACCGAGGGCGACCGACCCGGCGGCCTAATCCCCTCCCCCCCCCCCCTCTCCCAGACACCTATGTTGTGATACGTTGACTAGCGAGCGGCAGCCGGGACATTGCCCCCCCCCCCCCATCTACATCCCCTGTGTTTACTCTGAATGCAATGAGATTAATATTTGCTTATTGCTTAAAATTATTTCACCAACGTGATATATTATTTGTGTTTTTTAATATAGATTCTCATCACGTGTATTGCTGGCCTTCCATGTATTTATTACTTTAGTTTAAAATAAAATGGTGCAGTTTTATCGAGGTTAGAGTTTTTTTTTTTTTTTTTTTTTTTAAATTCTTTATTGCTTCTCAATAGGACATCGAGATCTTCCAGCCGTGTGTATAATATTTATGGAAAATAGTAAGTGGTCCTTATAAATTAAGTTGATCGAATATAATGGTATGATGATGATATGTGATGATTCTGTCCATTATAACACCTACACGACTATTCAACAAAATACAGATAGTAATAGTCTATGATACAATAAAGCAATAGAACACCAAGCTGTACCTTCAGGTTGATCCTTTCAGGTATGTACAGTTGGTTCTCTAGTTGGTCTGTTTTACACTAGGGGTGTCTGTGGTTGACTCTGTGTTGGGGTATTGTATTCAACCTGATGGAGGATTTTTGTACTGGGTTCTTCTGTAGTGGTGGCGGCTACTTTTGGTCATTTGTGCTTGGTGTGCTGTAGCATGTATTTTAGAATAATCTTTTCCTTCTGTTGTAGAGTGTCTGTTGTTTTTCCTTTACCTTCTAGAGGAGTTTTTTTCCTATCCTCTAAACAGTATAGGTAAGACCACAGACACCCTACAACAGAGAGGGAATATTATTTAAAAATAAACCCTTTTTTGTTGTTAAAGTCTCTGGACCCAGCATCGAGAAAAGATGTAGGGGGGGGGGGGGTTCCCCTCATTTAAGTCCAAATATTGTCCAAATGTTGTTTGAATATGAAAATGATTTTAGTTATACATGTGACATGATGTTTTTCCAGCAATATGAGGGCCTCTGGATGGGGAGGTCCCGATGTCGCATGTCAATTTAAAAAAACGACAATGTCGCATGTCTCTGTAGCTTATTTTTCTCAATGTCACATGTCAAATTTAAGATATGTCTATGGCACATGTCACTAAGGTTTTAAAGCTGTCTGTCATGTCGTTAAGACCCATGCCACATGTCAATTTCAAGAAACAGCTGTGTCGAATTTAGTGCTCCAGACCCATATATTAGCATGGGGACGTATACAAAATGATTCACTCGAATCATCAGAACGACTTTAAGGGCAAACTGTGATGACACTTACCAATTAGAAATAAAATCAGGGTGTCTCAGTATATATGTGTGTGTGTGTGTGTGTGTGTGTGTGTGTGTGTGTGTGTGTGTGTGTGTGTGTGTGTGTGTTCTCAAGGAACATGTAACATTAGATGATTAAATGTAAAACTTATTACTTTTCATTTGCCAAAAACATGCAATATGATAGACATGGGCATTTCTTAAATTCAACAGGGTGACATTGCTGTTTCTTATAGTTGATGAATGACATGGCATATAAGTGACAAATATAAGTGACATGGCCCTTTTCTTAAATTCAACATGCGTCAGGAAAAGATAGTGACATGTGACATGGGTTATTTCTTAAATTCGACATGGGACATGGCCCTAAACTGAGGTATAACTAAATTTTAACACTGAGACTTTGACTTCATTTAGCATGGAATAAGAACTACAATTAGCCCTTGAGAGCGACTCAAATACAACAATTATGCTGTCTTTGGTATGACACACGCACATAGTTGGACATTATTTTCATGGAACCCTCCCAAATTGTTAAAATGGCAATGTTTTCTATACTTTCCCTTTACTAAACCTGTTGAAAAGTTATTATAGACAAATGTATAATTATAATAAAAATATAGAGATCTGACAAGGAAAGTCAAGGAAATAGCAACCATTCTATAATACAATTCAAACTGTTGCTCAGTGCCCAGGTGCCATATTAGAAAAACCTGTGCAAAATGGCAATATTTCATAATTGCGCCTCGGCCTTCTGACTGTGTATATTTGTTGAATACTACACCCATAGAGGTGAATGACACATATTTTGATTCGAAATTTAGTTCTCTAACCCCCTATTAGCAGAATTGAAATAAAAGGTAATTTGAAGATTCTGTTTAGAATTAGGGTGTTAGAAGTCAGGAAAAACATTCCAAATTATTTGGAACGATCATTTTGAACAAATTCCGTCTAGATTCCTATCTTACATACATGTATTCATAGCTTTAAAACGACACCAAACTTATTTAAATTGACCAAGAAAGGTAAGATAGCAGATTCACAGTAAAGTTAAATTCATAGTAGTATCAACCTATCAGAAGGCAGTATGACCATGGTAGCCACAGGTGAGTACAAACAATATATCATGAGTAGTAATTAGTAGGGGGAATGGCGCAAAAGGAATGGGTGTATGTAGGTCAACTAGAAGTGGTAGACAGTTATGACGTCATCTGAGGTGCATGGGTTAATCTAAGGAAATGAAAAGTAGGTCATGACAACCTACTTTTGGCCAAATCTAAGTTCATAGCTTAATCTAAGGAATTGGAAACTAGGTCATAATGGCCCAGTTCTGAAAAGAGCAACAGGGAAATCTTTGGAGAATACCCCTACCTAATAAGCCCATCCCAGTTTACACCATCGTTTAGGTTTACTATGAAATATTTTCACAATTGCCTCCATACTTGTTCCATGAAGACAGTTGTATAATACAAAATTAACCAAAGAAATTTGCTTTGACAGATTGCTCATAAATTTGTAAAATAGAGATTTATATTCTAGCCTTTTTTTCCATAGGAACCAATGTTAAAGCTGGTCAGCCCAGCCTATAATGTCTAACCCTATTTTGCCCTGAAATACATCATTTTGATTGGCTGGCAAACCTGCAAATCTGTCAATTGATAAGATTTTAGAAATCATAATGTTCAAACATTACTTGAGGATATAGAAAAATATCATTCTTCCTTATTTCAGTAACCCAACTTTTGGAAACAAGGATGGATTAACCAGTCATTTTGTCCAACCCTTGTCCAACCCTAGGATACACCCAATGTGGGATGGGCTTATTGACCAAATAAGGAAAGGAAAGATCGCTGTTAGTACTGCACAAAGGTAGAGAGTAATTCACTTTGTGCATATAACTAATTGTTAGAGATATAATGAAGAGAACGTCACCAGTTGCACATAAGGGAAGTAGAGAAAGTATTCCAAATTATATGATTTACCATATCATATAGTATAAATATAGCATGAGCTGCTGGTAGGTGTAAATATACCTGTCAAGCAATAGCAGACGGGGCACACCTCCCAGCTAGCGTCAATGCTCGGGAAAAATCAATACCAGACTGCTATATATTGGGAAGAACTTATGGGTACGGCGGAGAACACTGTTACATTTGGACAACACGAGTCTTAAGGATTCGAAGGGGTTTAGATAGCTACAAGTAGAAAGGACATCTGGTGACTGTTAAAGGAACTACTGTGTTGCAGTTGGATGTAAGATCAGGTGGACTCTAAGGAGAAAGCTTACTCTTCATTGATTGGACATGGATCTTAGGAATATTGACCATCACCATACTGGCTTTGTACACATCTATGTGATCCAGGAAATAAACCTGACTTTCAGCCAAGCGTTGTTCGCGTTGTGGATATGAACACCCATCTCGTGAACTTACCTACCACTTGACTAGCACTTATGGAAGAAGCGATAAAGGCAATAACATTAAACATTATAAGAACAGTTCCCCAATTATTAATTAACCACATAACAACAACTAGAGTTCAGTACCCTACTGAATTGACCAAATCAGGAAAGGTCGCTAATTAATTAAAAAATAAGTTCTTAATTAATTAATCAATTAGAGGACACTAAACACCTTGATTCATCAATCAAAGTACAGGAATCCTATTTTTTTTAAATAAGAACACTAAATCACTGATAATCCATCTAGATGAAGAGGAAAACCTAAATTCTTAAAATAGCAACACCAAATCCCTCTGTAACCCCTTGAACCTCACAATTGTGAATAGTTATGTAGATAACCTAAATCCTAGAGTAATTGATATAATTGATGTAATTGATAGTTGATATAAGATATACATGTAATTGCATTGAGTGAATTATTTTGTGAAAGTACCAGTAAATACATAATTATGCACTATAATTTTGTATAAAGACATATGTATAAATGTGGCTCAAAGGCCAGCAAAGTTTTAGGCAAATGTTGAGAGATTGTATTGTAGATACGAGATATGTATTTATGAAGTCAATTTTATAATTATACTGTTTGTTAAAGCCAATAAATGTTGATTTACTCAGATAGATCATATACAAATTTGCCATTTAGGGATCTCCCTAGAAAAAAAATCGAGTATTATATGGCCCATATGAATGAAGTTCAGGGGCCATTTTTAGATATGATAGGTAAAAATAGGCCATTAAGGAGATGGGGTAGTTGCTAAAGGTGGGATGTGGTCTGCAGACTAGGGACATTTTGATCATTTCAGATATCTCAGCCCTTTGATCATGATTACATTAGATGTTAAGGTTATATGTTTCAGCAGATTTGGGCATTGACAATACAATTATATCTGAGTGCAGGAATAGAAATCTTTATGCAGGAATGATCTATCCCACAAACCCATAGTCATCCCAGACTATTGGTATATGTTAATGCAAACTTATGTAAGTTTTATTCTTTTCTTAGAAAAAGAATGTCAGGCTGATGAAGAAGAGAATGACAAGTGCCATCACTTGATAGATCACTGAATAGGTAGAGTTCTTTTCAACATCTACTTTTCTTGTGCTCAATGCCTGGTACACCCGATTCCACTGCGACAAGATTGCCTCACGTGCACCAGCCCAGGGATGGGGGCCCTGTAGTCTGTACTGATATGGTGTGCAGGCATCCATCAGACACTTCCAACCAAGCACGGGGTCAGACAGGAAGAGTCTCTCTGAATACAAATGGTATAGATATGTTTTTGACATAAGCAGATAGACAATCATGACACCTAAAGGATGCCAGTAAATATTTTTACCTTAATATTACAGAGAAACAACACTGTATTAAGCAATTAATACCTCTGGCAAGCATGGACAACAGTTTGATAATGCAAGGGGAGATTGCAAATTATACGGGTTTCAAGTCAAAAGTATAATCTAGACAAAAGTAAAAGTTTTCAACAATCAGTTACTCACTGAGATCTGGCCTACAGCCAACCTGCTCCGCTAGCTCATCCATGTAGCCTATATAGTCTACCTGGATAGTGTGACGTTGGGATTTGAAATAACGTTTGGCCATGGCTTCCTGCTTTGTGTGTATATCATTCCACATGACCTCTTGTGCTGGCAACAAAACCTCTCCCTGCAGTAGATAAAACCGTTAGTAAGTGGAGGGTGTCAATGGAACCTAATGATATTGAACTTATTGACATAAAACAAAAGAGTACAAAAAAAGAGCAAATATCTATTTAAAAGATCTGTGTTTTAGCGATTTTGGGGGATAGAACTAAGAAAGAATTAGAAATAGAACAAGTAAATAATTATCATTTTCACCTTCCAAAGACGTGTTGCCCAACGACACTGCATTTCTGAAATTGGCATGATGGCTCCCCAAGGCTGAACGCAGCCAATCACTGCCAAGGTGGGCTGTTCAAGGTGAGGAGGGTAAATGTACTTGTATAGTTCAACACAGTTTTCAAAGATGTCTTTGTCAATAAAAGGAAAACCAAAGACATATCCAGTTGCAAATATTATGACATCTATGTCATCCTCAAAGGTTTCATCATCAAACAAAACACCAGTTTCACTGACATATTTGACATTTGGTTTTATGGTGACTGATCCTGAAATTATGTGATTTGGTAAATCATCATTGACCATTGGGTGCTGAGAATCTATGCGGTGCTTTGGTTGCAGCCCATAAAGAGCATGATCAAACCTCTGATTGAGCCTTCTTTCCATTTTATCACTTAGCCAATCAGAAGGGAAAATTTTCCTTTGCAGTCCCACAATACGGCGAGTGTAAACCATGTCCATTGGGAGACCTTTTTCTGCCACACGATTTACTACCCAAGTTCCTCGGCGAGTGCTAAGGAATACCTAGTTTTGAAGAGAATCGTTACGCTTATGTTTATTTCATTGTTTTTTTGAAGGATTGTAGATCAGTTTGAGTATATTGAATATGAAGTTGAATATGAATCAAAGTTGTAGTAAAACGCCCAATACTGTTCTACAGACTGAATGTTTAGAAATTGCAAAATTACATGTTTTGACACTTTCCCAAGCTCCACAGCAACATCTCCTCCAGAATTGCCAATACCTATAACAACAATCCTTTTATTTTCATATCCTATGTGGTCCTGTAAAGAGTGAAATTTATTAGTTTTAAATGAATTTGTGACTGACTACAGCAGCCTAAAAACAAAAACTTATGATAAAAAGTGTGGAGATCTTTCAAAAGGTTTGAAAATGTATTGTTTTTCTCTGGAAATTTACAGTACAACTTAATGTTTTGTAACAGATATATCTTAAGAACTGAGTTGGTGATATGAGTTTTTCAATGTTTTTTGCACCTATGGTAATGGTCTAAATTCACAGATCATGTAAGTCTATTATGATGGTTCATCCTTAAAATTGCCAGACAGCTTTAAATCTCTATAATATATATCTAATAAGTGTCTGAAAGCAGAGGCACAGAACATCATATCCAGAATCTCAGATATTCACCTTATAATCATGGGTATGAACAACTGTGCCCTTGAAGTTATCCAACCCTGGAAATGATGGCATATGTTTTTCGCTGTTATGACCAGTACACACAAAAACCGCGTCAAATATTTCTTCTCTTGCATCCGATGATTTTAAGTCCTGTAAATGTATAGAACTTTGCCAACTGATACAGTAAGTTAACCATTGATCAATTAAAGTATGAGGGGCATGGGACTGAAGTGGCTAGGCTTGGCTAGGCTAGGTTAGGCTAAGCTCCTCCACCTTTTTGTATTTCCCCTACTAGCAATGTGTAATGCATTCTCTAAGAGTCCCTGTATTAGATGTTAAGAACACCTGCCCATAGGTGTATGGTCTCTACCTTTTCATAGATTTGATCACCATCAGTGCCCTTGATATGACACTGGCAGTTAATCAGGGTGTAAAGCAAGCAATAACGGACAGAACAATCTATTAAAGTGTCTTTTGTCAATCATCTGTCACTTATATTTCATCATTGCTCCAGCAGGAATAAGACATTATGATATAGAGTACAAGGGTGTATTCTTTACAACATAATTATAAATGACATTGAACACATGAAAACAGAGTTTCCTATTCATATAAGGATATTATCAAAATTAGAAACCTTAAATCATGTGAGGTTCCTTGTGTAGTATTCCTGTTATGTATGATAAGCCTCTCTAAAATTAATTTTAAAGAATTAGAAAAATTGTTATACACCCTTACTTTCTACACTCTCCATCTAAATCTTTAAAGCTTTACCTTTACTTGAAGTCCCCATTTTCCTGTTTTGTTGAAATCCTTCGATTTCTTTATGCTAAGAATCGTAGTTTCAAACTGAATTGTGTCCTTTAGGTGAAAATGGTCTGCATAGAGATTTAAATATTCTAGAACTTTGGTATTGTGCATGAAGTTTGGGTAATCTCCAGGGATAGGGAAGTCAGAGTAGCACATCATCTCTTTGCTTGTATTGATGACTGTTGATTTCATGACGCAGGCCTGGCCATCAACCGCATCCGGAGTATAGTACCAGAGGCCTCCAATATGATCAGTTCTTTCAAAGCACACCTGCATTTAATAACAATAACAATTGTTAACACTTACAAGACAATCAATTCCTTTATTAAGCCTTGGTCATGGTGCAAGCAATGTCTTGGAGCAGATATCTTTTTGAATTTCGAACACTGATTGTGTTTGCATTTTCCTTGAATTTGAGACATATCTAAACGGTCGATTGAAGATGCCTATCATTAATTTTGGTTTTGCAATGTTATTGGAAGTTATTACTAAGAAGTTCTATTATTCCCTCATAAGCCTTGTATGAAGGTGCAAGGAAAAGAATGCTTGATATATAAAACTAAGTGTAGCAGGAATTAATGAATTCCCTTTACTTAAAAATTCTTTCTATTAAATCGAACTTCCCTCCTCATTCTCTTAAGTTACCCCATGCCAAGAAGGTTATACTGTCATCATTGTTTAACAAAAAATACAACAATTACTTTAATGTTTTATTGCATACCCTAAAACTGAAGTTATTGCTGACTGCCCAGCCTTCTTCATAGATATGTCGAATTGCAAGGGTCAACATTAATCTTTACACACTTACGGGTTGGAAGCCTTCCTCAAGGCAGCACTTGATGGCAGCCAGTCCACTGGCACCTGCCCCTATAACTGCAACCCTCCTCTTCATCATGATGTCTTCTCAGTTGGTTCTTTTGCTTGTAAATGCCTGCAGTCCAAAATCTCAAGCAGGGTTCTAGTTGATAACCTGATATCAATGCTGGATGAACAACTGATGGCTGAAAACAATTAACTGTATTTGAAAATCAAGATATGATTGCTACTTCAAGACTTTTTCCCCCTATTATTAGCTGATGAGCAGTAGTAGTTAGACAAATGTTGAATGTCACACTCCCTATGAATTAATGTACATTAATGTTATTGAACCTCTTGTAAAACTTAGCTTTTATAGATGTATTCTGATATGTTTTTACCACGTTTTCCTGATTTCCTCGATTTTGACTTATGTTTTAAATTGCAACATGATCTAACATAATGATTCACATATTGTAGAGATCTGAATTTGATTAGCTATATATGTGACAGTTCCTGGGATTTCCAGCCTTGTGGAAATGCTTATTCATGGCTCTAGAGCCTTTATTTAGCAAAGAAATCATAAGAATAAGCTAAATCCATGCTATAAACGAAATTTTTCATAGTTTTCATCACCGGTGAAAAAATTTGGATTTTTTTGATTTTGTTGCCATGGTCACCAGAATGTTGATGGAAGGTCCAAACCCACCAATACTACTGTTATGCAAATGAGGGTTTCCATGGTAACCATGGAATAAAACTAAGTTTTCAAAATTTGAAATTCCAAATAGGGACTGCTTGGCTATAGTCAGCAAAAAAACAGGTTCTGAATATCTCAAGTAGAAAGGAAATGGCAGTATATTTCCTGAAATCATATTTGGGATTTCAATTTTTGGCCTAGATTGTATAAAAGTTACATCTTTATAAGTACCAAAGACTGGTCTATTTTAGTGTATTTAGCATATCCGACCTGTGTGTCTTCAAAATGAAATAAAAATTTTTCTAATAAGAATATTTACCAAATTTTCCAGTATTCCTTCATAATTAAGTTTTCCAGGCCATAAGACTGCTTTTCACAGAGACTGTGTTTCTATGATAATTATTGGTTACCTTTTTTTCTATATGTGGTAGGCAGTAGGCCTGGGAAAATTGCAGTTGAAGTTTTCATTACACAGGTCAGAATTCTTTGGTTTCTTTCCAACTGCCTTGAAACTGAGAATATGTATTATTGACTAGTCTAACTAGAAAATACTCTAAATTCATGCTTCAATAACAGAAACTTTAATCATGCCAGCCTTGTGAACATAGATCAAATATTGAGTGATTCTGCATCTGAAAATGAAAAACTTACCTTCGATCACAAGTCACGAAAAAGCCTGACCTCCTCCTGTAGCAGTTGTTCTGTAAAATCAAGAAGTGATATCCTACAGGATGCTGTTATATAGTTGTAACTGGACAATTTATTCAACCAAATTACCTTTGTTCCTTATTCTATAGATTGATATAAATAAAATATATAAATGGTCAAACACAAAAGGTAATCTTTTCTCACCAGTTAATTGTTTTCAAAGTATAGAAAGTAACTCATAATTTTGATATAAATTTTGATTAATGCTTTTATACAAAAGCACTTGATAAACCTGACGCCTGTGAAAAATATTTTAACATTGTATAAGAGATGCTTGAACTTTCCTGAAATAAAATTCATAGTTAATCACAGAGGGTGATTTTCATCTTCCTATACGCAAATTGATATAATCTAAATGTTATTCAAGTCATAATTGATGATAACTGAGTGTAGACTGTTACTATATAACCAGTACCATAGCCTGTCAAATTCATCAAAACATGAGGGTTATATATAATATAACCATTACAATACCTATTATCACTCAGATAAAGTACTGAAACGCAGCAACAGATATTATGATAAGCAAGATACTATGTTTTGGTAGACACAACTACTAAAACTCCTTTATGCAGATGTTCTTTACATATCTTTTCAAAAATGAAAGTTATGAAAGGATAATTCAACTTAAGAACAATCGCGCCATTTGTTCATGCGCAAATCTGCTGCACAGCTAGGCCAAATAGGGACCTGATGGGAGATATAGGCATGCCTGCTTATATCATTATGGCATTGTATTGAAATTACCAATGGTGGTAAATAAAAGGTATTATCGAAGCCTTTTATATAGAACTGTAGAAGAATGGAATGCTTTACCATCATATTTGAGGAATTTAGATGCTAAAACTGAATTTAAAAGATCAATAGAGTTATATTTTGTGAACCCTTATGTGTAGAATTATATAGCCATATTATATTATAAGACTGGTACTATTAGTTTAGTTCTCATCTATATCATATTGTTCATCTCATATAATGTGTTCATGAATGGTTTTCATTAATGTGTTTTCATCTTTGTATGCCAAGAATATATGTACTAGGTTCAAGTTTATCAACCATTATAGCTATGTATTGCTACTTAAGAGGGAGGGGAATTAAAACCGTCAATGACGATCCCCATACCCTAAATAAAAATCAATCAAAAAAAAAAAAAAAAAATTATAGCTGGGGTCTATGGACTCACTTGGCTCAGTACTGCCACCAGTCTTAGGATTCAGTCTGCACATTCTGGTCACCAGGAGGGCGTTTCAGAGCTTTCATACGGACGTTCGTATACCCGTTTGGCCCTATACGAATGAATACATTGTCCAGAGAAAATATATGAATTAATTTCATGTTCCAAAAGATGCATACGAACTTTCGTATTCGTATATTCATATTCGTATTTTGTAAACAAATTGCATGGTAATCATGAAAATTGAGAATATCTTCATGGAAACCTTATACATTACTTTTACATCAGCATTATAATTTATCATAATGAGATGCATTACATCCTATGACATGTATTTACGAACCTGCCGTAAATATTTACGAATATAAGAAGAAAAAAGATATAAACCTATACGATACGACCTGGTTGATTCTTTGGACACCCTTTGCCAGAAAAGACGTAAAGCTTTATTCGTACATGGGGTGTGTATTTATCCGTCATAAAAAAAACCATCTGGAACGCCCTCCCGGGGCCTCTGGCAGTTGGACTATAAGTACTGCTGTCTCACATGTATCTGACCTCACTTCACTACTACCCACCAGCCATGCATTTGCTGGGTGGAAATTTCTCTTAATATTTGTGTGATTGCAACGCAGTTATCGAGAAAGTTATAACCCAAACTTGTGTATTCAATCAAATTTGTATATTTAATCAAATTTAATAGACTTTTAATTATAAATGACCTATGAAATTATTTGTAATAAAATTATTATTTCTGACCAAACCATTTTTGCAAAAAGTAGCCTTATCTCTGAACTAATGTGGTACGGTTTCTATATATTCTATCTTTCAAAAATTGATTTATCTAAAAAATATATCTACATAGATAATGTTGAGCTCTATTATGTCTTAGAAACATAGTATAGGAATATATTATATGATTTATACATTTTCCTAAAATTTCAATTTTTTTTAACTAAATATAGTAGGATATATCATTAAATTTCCTGAAAAAGTTAATGGTCTTCTTATTTCTAACACACTGAAAGATTTCTAGTGCCCTTATAACCATGGCAAAACCTAACACAAAGACTACACAAACCATTCTCTTGAATTGAACTCTAGTTGTTGTTTATGGTTGATTAATAATTGGGGAACTGTTTATGATGTTTAATGCTTCTGCCTTGGTTACTCGCTTTCGCAAATGCTAGTCAAGTGGTAGGTAAGTTCACGCGATGGGCGCTCATTTCCACAATGCGAACAACGCTTGGCTGTAAGTCAGCTTTATTCGGTGGGTCACTTGTATGCATACAGAGCCAGTGCAATGATGGTTAATATTCCTAGACCACAAGTCCAATTGATGAAGAGTAAGCTTTCTCCTAAGAGTCCCCCTGTTCTTTCATCCATTCTCAACACAGTAATTCCTCCAACAGTCACCAGATGTCCTTTCTACGTATAGCTATCTAAACCCCTTAGAATCCTCAAGACTCGTGTATGTCCAAACGTAATAGTGCTCAGAGGTTTTACTCAACATATAGCAGTCTGGTATTGATTTTCCCTGAGCATTGACACTCGCTGGGAGATGCACCCTGTCTGCTATTGTGTGACAGGTAGATTTACACCTACCATCAGCTCATTCTACCTTCATACTATAATTATGATGTAACAATTCCTGTAATTTGGAATACTTTCTTTAATTCCCTTATTTACAACTGGTGACGTTCTCTTCATTATATTTCTCTACAACTAATTTCATGCGCAAAATGATTTACTCTCTACCTTTGTGCAGAATTATAGTTTATGTTTCCAAACTTTTAAAACCAACCTGATGTTCACTGTAATTGACAATGAATGCTGTGTTGAACATGCTAAAATAAATTCACCAATTTGTCTAAAATCTAAAAAAAAAAGTAACTTTACAAAGTAATTGACAATTGCTCTCAGACTTGGACACCTTCCTAAAAAAAACTTCTAATACTTTTGGATAACAAATATAATCGTAGACCTAGTCTTGGTAATTTGTTAGAAATTCAAAAGCATGGAAATGTTATAGACAGCAGCAGAACCAAATTATTTAATCCTGATAAAGGTTTAATTATTTACTGATTAAACAAAAGTGTCACCATTAAACTGGAGCTGAGTCCCAATACTCTTTCTAACCATTCACTTTTTAATTTTAAGACACAAATTAAGGGGAAAAAACTCATATAATTTGTTAAAAGAAAAATATATTTCTTTCCTTGGCTATTTTTCTGCTTCAGTAATATAAGAACTGTGTAATGCCATAAGTTTACAGGATCAAAGATAACAAACAAATGTATTCAGAAATTTCATAGAATGTTAATTTATTCTATTCTTTGTTCCAAAAAATATGCTTTTGGCATAGCCACATTTAAAAAAGACATCATTGTACATTTCCAAAAACTATCATTTTACAATTCCAATAGATATGCCCATTTGGTGTTAGCATATGGCCTAAAATATGGGCTAAATTCATGTCCATAATAATTCATCTTTCTTCCATCTCCCAAACAATCGAGCACACATATAATTGTTTACATGTGTATAAAATTATGACACCTCACCCAATACCTTCTCCCAACCATTGAGACACATGACACATAATGACAGCTTTCTGAAAATTTTCTCACTATTACTGAAACTTTTACAACTTTAAATCTGTGTTGTCGACTACATTATTGTGTGCACATAATAAATGCAATTATTTTATTTCAATTGTTTTATTCAATAAAATGTAACAATGAGTGTAAAAGGCTAGAGGCTGCATGTCTAGGAAGATCCCTGACCATGAGTTTATTAAACTTAAGTGCATACTCATATGAGTTGTATTCTTTACTCAGAAAATAAAGGCCATGGTAATGAACAAGAGAATGACAAGTAGCATCACGTGATAGTTAACTGAACAGGTGGATTCCTTTTCTACATCCACTTTTCTTGTCTGGAATGGCTGATAAACTCGGTCCCATTGTGTCATAATTGCTTCACGTGCACCAGCCCAGGGATGGGGGCCCTGCAGTCTATATTGGTATGGTGTGCAGGAGTCCATGAGACATTTCCACCCAAGCACAGGATCAGAAAGGAAGAGTTTCCCTGAAGGCAGAAGGGATAGAGATGATATTTGATACAGTCATTGGCTTTAAAAAAAACTATGGAAAACAACGAGACACTTCAAGGGTGCTAGTAAATATTCTTTATCGTGCAATGTTTCAGAGAAAATATTCTTCAGAGTTTGTTAAGTGGTTATTACCTCTTGCAAAAAATGGACAACATTTAATGAGACAGAGATTGTTATAGACATTTAATGAGACAGAGATCACAAACATAATCTCGACAAAAGGACGTTTTCATTCCTCAGTAACTCACTGAGATCTGGCTTGCAGCCAACCTGCTCGGCTACTTCATCCATATAGGCCACATAGTCCACCTTGATAGTGTAGCTTTGGGATTTGACATAGCATTTGGCTTTGGCATCCTGCTTTTTGTGTATATCTTCCAACATGGCCTCTTGTGATGGCAGGTAAACCTTTCCCTGAGATGGATAAAACAGACAATAATTCAAGGTGTCCATTGAACCTAATTGATATTGAACTCATTGATATCAATTGAAATATACAACAACAAAAGTAAATGTCCATGTGATTATCTAACCAAGAGACCTGTCTTTTATAATTTTGGTGGATAGAACTAAGCATTTACAATATTCCATTGACTTAGAATAAGTGAATTAATTTTATTTTCACCTTCCAGAGACATGTTGCCCAGCGGCACTGCATTTCTGAAATTGACATGATAGCTCCACTAGGCCGAATGCAACCAATCACTGCCAACGTGGCTGGCTCAAGACAAGGAGGGTAAACATATTTGTATAGCTTAACACTGTTTTCTTTTACATCAATGATGTTCTTATCAATAAAAGGAAAACCAAAAGTATATCCAGTTGCAAATATTAGGACATCTATGTCATCCTCGAATGTTTCATCATCAAACAAAACACCAGTTTCAGTGATATATTTTATATTTGGTTTTATGGTGACTGATCCTGTAATTATGCGATTTGGCAGGTCATCATTGACCATTGGGTGATGAGAACCTAAGCGGTGCATTGGTTGCAGCCCATACAGAATATGGTCAAACCTCTGATTGAGTCCTCTCTCTATTTTATCACTGAGCCAATCAGAAGGGAAAATTTTCCTTTGCAGTCCCATAAAACGGCGAGTGTGAACCATGTCCATTGGGAGACCTTTTTCTCCCACACGATTTAGTACCCAAGTTCCACGGCGAGTGCTAAGGAATACCTTGTTTCAAAAAAAACATCACACTTACTTTTATCTAACTGTAATTGAAGGATGGTGCATCATATTATTATTTTCTATTTTCTACATTCTATACATATCTCAGCAGACTCTCTCTTTTCAGGAAGGAAGGATGTATACCTTTAATATAAGTCTTTCCTTGTTTGTAAGAGCTTTATATTTGTGGTTGCTATGGTAACAGAAACCAACCAGAAACTCTTCTGGTTATCATGGCAACCAAGTAACTAGGGAAACCAATTTCAATCATTCAGCTCAGAATAAATCAATTTGACATCTCATTTGTGTTTCTATCATGAATATTATGGAAGACATGGCCAAAATAAGGTTGTATTTTTTGTTCTTTATAAAATTTGACCTTTGACCTTGAAATGACCTTGAAATGACCTTGAAATGACCTTGAAATGACCTTGAAGTGACCTTGAACCTGAAAAGAAAAATTCTCACCAAAACTTTTCTAAAACCTTAGGGTATGTAGATTTTAAAATCAGTCACAGAAATAAATTAACATGCATTTTCAAAAATGGCCCTTTTTTTGGCACAAGCTGCCCTACTATCATTTTGAATAGTTATATTGAATATCAAGCTCTAAACCAAGTGTTAGTACAATGATCAATTCCTTTTACAGACTGAATGTTTAGAAATTACAAAATTACCTGTTTTGACACTTTTCCAAGCTCCACAGCCACATCACCTCCAGAATTGCCAACACCTATTACAACAACCCTTTTGTTTTCATATCCTAGATAGTCCTGTAAAAAATTAAATCATCAATGTTTTAAAGGGATTTGTGACTAACCACAGCTAGAGGCAATTGGTATGAAAAGCTTAAAATTCAGGTTTATGTATACAATTGTACTCATTTTTAACAACATTACATCAAAAATCTTTTTCTTTTTTGGAAATCTAAGTATATAGTAATGGTGTAACCTCACAAATCATGTTAAGACTATGGGCTGGTTCATTCTGAAACTTGCCGGACAGTACTTTTTATAAATATTGGATAAGTGTCTGAAAGCAGATACATAGAATGTTGTAAATAGTACATCACAAAACTGAACCATCCCAGATATTCACCTTATAATCATTGGAATGAACAACCTTGCCCTTGAAATCATCCACTCCTGGAAATGATGGCATGTGTTTTTCGCTGTGGTTACCAGTACACACAAAAACTGTATCAAATATTTCTTCTCTTACATCTAATGACTTTAAGCCCTGAAAATGTATTGAACTTCACCAAACTGAAAGACTAAGACTGTTATCAATCAATTAAGAATCTATTTCCAAGGAGGAATCATCCATCACTTATTTTCTATCTTAGCTCCAGCAGGATCCTATTGACAGTCAATATGATGGACAACATTATATGATATAGAGTACAAAGGGTGTATCCTTTCCAATATACAAATAACAAGAAACACATAGAAATACAGCTTCATATTCTTATTAGGTTATAATTAAAACTGAAAACACTATATAATATGATGTTCATCCTGTAATATTCCTATTCTATATGTTAGTTATGTTCAAAAACAAGAATAAATCATGATAAACCCTTGTACTTTGTATTGTTCATTTGAATTTTTCATGTTTTACCTTTACTTGAAGTTCCCATCTTCCTGTTTTCTTGAAATCCTCTGTTTTCTTTATGCTTAAAATCTCAGTTTCAAACTGAATTGCGTCTTTCAGGTGAAAATGGTCTGCATAGAGATTGAAATACTCCAGCACTTTGGTATTATGCATGAAGTTTGGATAATTGCCAGGTATAGGAAAGTCAGAGTAACACATCATCTCTTTGCTTGTATTCATGACTGTTGATTTCATAACGCTGGCCTGGCCACTAATAACATGCTGAGTATAGAACCAGAGGCCCCCAATATGAGCAGTCTTTTCAAAGCAAACCTATATTTGATAACAACAATAACAATTGTTAACCATTCCAATACAATCAATGCTTTTATGAAGCTTCAGTGATGAACCAAGCAATATCATCAAGTCACTATTTTTTAAATTCTTTACCATTTTGTTTGCATTTTCCATGAATTCAAGACATATCTTGGCAAAGTAACCAGAAGAAGTCAGAGCTAATATGACAAACCTCTCATTTACTTTAAAATATATACCTTGCATGCAAACAGTTAATACATAAATAGAATCCCAGAATCCAGAATCCCATTGATTCTGGTATTGTAGATGGACTTTTTTCCCATTAAATTATGTTTACCTAAGCAGCAAAATTTCAATTATAGTTTATGAAAATAATATGACTTTGCTTTTTATGGGATGGGCTTATTTAGATTCCCTTCCCTTGACATACGTGCCCAGCCTTCTTCATAACTACGTCCAGGATTCAACTTTTTGAACACTTACAGGTTGGAAGCCTTCTTCAAGGCAGCACTTAATGGCAGCCAGTCCACTGGCACCTGCCCCTATAACTGCAACCCTCTTCTTCATCATGATGTCTTCACAGTTGGTTCGTTTTCCTCTTCAAGCAGTAACCATGAAATTTAAGGAACCCAATGTATATGTGCCTTCAGTCTAAAGATTATTCTAAATTGCATTAATTTATGAGGGAGATAAATGTTTTTTTCTTAAGTATAGTTCTGCCTATTTTAAAACCACAAGCTGTTGCCAACTTCTGGTATTGATCAGCCAGCAAAAACACAGCATTCATACAATGTTGTACACCATTAACTTTCCACAACTTTGAATAAAAAGCAATTTGCAATTTGGTAGGACTCTTTAGTGCAATTAAACTAGGAAATAAAGATAAGTGTGATGATAGAAAAGGAACATTCTATCTTTTCGAAGTATGAGTGCTTGAAAATTTTAAATTTAACATATTTTTGGAAAGTTCTGAATATAACAATGGAAGGATTTTGGTTGCCATGGCCAAGTAGGGTAAAGCAGAAAATGTAGAAATTTGTTCTGCTTCCACTCTAGTTTCTATTGCAACTATTATTGAAATATTTTAAACAGGAAACTTGTGACAGACAGCAAATTATATCTTACTCATTATTGCAATATAAAATGTGCCTAACGCTAACATAGACATGCCGTTGATGAGATTATGTTGATGCAATTGTAAAATAATATACATATAACATATATATATATGTTGGAAATTTCTTGAAATGAAAATTCGAGTAAAGCACAAAAATGTTTAGTCACCAGTTAATTTCTATCAAAATTATATACTTTAACTCATAATTTTGATACAGATTTTGTCTAATGCTAATGTAGGAAAGCAGTCAAGAAATCTGACAGTTGTGCAATAGTATGCATATTAGAGATGTTGGGATTTTCCTGAATTACAATTCATGATTTTTAATACCAATGATATTATGATATCATCTAGGCTTTATTCAAGTCAAAATTAACTATAAATGATTGTACAGTGCTATTATTAAACCAGTTACAAAGCCTGTCAAATCAATCACTGCGTGAGAAAAATAAAATTATGATATAATCACTACAATTCCTTTTATCACTCAGATGAAGTATAGTAAACAAAATAACAAATAACATTATGGACAAGATTCTACCTTTAGGTAGAAACCACAACACTGAAAATCATTTATGTAGATGTTCATTGCATAGCCTGTAGAAAAATGAAAATTATGGAGGGATATATTCCACTTCACCATGAGGTAGTATTCCAGAGTGAAAACCTGAAACGTGACATTTTGAGAGAAGAAATTCAAAAAACAAGTGCTGCAGTGCATAGTGGAAATATTGCCCCCAAGATCTTGGCATCTGTCAAGACTTTCACTGAAAACTTGCTTTATCTCAGATTTATACACACGGTGGCATCTACAAGTTAAACAACCACCTCCTGGAAAGTTGGCCCTCAGTTTGTGCATAAACAAGCACATAAACTACTCTATACTGACAATATATCAAGCTTTCTTCCACCCCTGCCTGTAGTCACATAAGAACACTGCAACTTATCAGTCTTCAACTGCAACAACCACTACCAGTGATTACCATTCCTCTAATCCAACTCCTCAATAGGTGCAAGCATACAACATGCATGGTGATGGCTGGTCAACCATTATCAATACACCCAAAAGGAGGTGGTACACTAGCCATCTATTCCCAGAACCTAGTCAGACAAAACATCAACCCAGTAACCTGACTACCACATGTCTGACAATATGAAGTGCTCCAGTAGAGAAACCACTCGTTCTGAAATTCCATAAACTGTCATACTGTTAGTTGGTACCTTAGCTCAGTTTTCAGTTTTCCCTCAAATAGATTAACCTACTAACCTTATGTTTATGTAACTGATGAGAAGACAGACTTTATTGTTTTATTAAAATCAGACATTAGGCCTATATCAATCAATATTTATGACATGATAGTGGGTCTCATATAATTCATAAAGTATTTGTTAACGTTAACTATTCATATCATTCATATAGGAATGTGCATATCCATACCTCTATCTGTATATTTTCTTGGAATATAAAAGCGCTCACTTATATTTAATCATTTTAATACAGATATCTTAGTTAATATTGAACGTAAATGCCTGAAAACTTTACAGAATGTAGACAACATTCAGTTGAACGAAAAAATCAGGAGATTTGTTATTTAGGTCCTAGTCTTTGCTTAATGAAATCTAAAAATAAATGTAATAAAAAATAGCAAAAGGGTTCTCTTTTTGGAATCTTTAATTTATCTAATTCTAAAGAGTTAACTGTATGCTTTAGTCAACAGGTAGAGAAAAATGTTCTTTACTTTTACACATATCATAATGACTGTATCTAAACCAGAGAGAGCGGAATTTCCATAAAAAGCACCCTGAGAGTTGTTGTCTAACCCTAACTGTTTTTCTGTTTGAGTGATAAAGTAACTTTGTAATCTCTGCCCTTGAACACTAGTTGGTGTTTAGGGTCTTTATGTTATTTCGTTGTGGACAATAAAGGTGTATTTCTTACGTCCTATAGTTAGTTGCTGTTACTGATGGTAGAACTAGTCTCAGAATGGGTGGTTCAGGTCCAATACACAGACATCACTTTGCAGAAGTTAAGTTTATTGCAGAGTAAATCACAAAGAGATTCATATGTTAATGTTAATTTACAATGAGTACCTCACTTCAATCCGTATCATTACAGTCTAGTCACACTGCAGAGGCAGGCTTCCCTATCACTTGTCCGCCTGTCTCCGAGTAATCCAACAGAGTGATGTAGTTATCTTATTGGTCACCAGATGTCACCACAGGCTTAGTATGCCTATGCCACCATGCTCTCAAACACCCAAGGTTCATAATGATCCAAACGTATATCACTCTCTGCCTAAAACTGGTTATTATCAACCCTTTTATACTACTGGTTATCTATTTACTATACTGAACACTACAGTGCTGCCACTGGCAGACCAGACCTTCCATAACCACCGGGTTTCAGGGTTGTCCTACCTGCCATTGACACTGCCTATAGCTCTCAATAAGCTTTTCTATTAATTCTGAACTTGAACACTCTGAGATTACCATGACTAGCACCAGTCATTCAACTAAAAAATAAAACAATTTTCTAGAACAGCATCATAACCTTAAATGATGTAATAATTGTATAATTATTTTGAAGATTACTCAAAAAGTAACTTGTATTATGTAAGTACTCAAAAAGTGAATTTAAAAGATGTAAGTACTCTAAAAGTTTTCTTTAAAAAAAACTCAAAAAAACAACAAAAACAATTGAACCTGAGGACCCTGGAAAAATAACTCAAATTATGTAAGTACTTGAAAAGGAACTTTAATGATATGAATGATCGAGATATCACTCGAAATGCAAGATATATGGGGTAATGTCACATGATATGCTCTTTGCTAATCACCATGAAGCTGTTCATCTTATTCCTATAAAAGGCCACATGTTATCCTCAATGTAATCTTTTCTGCTTAGTTGCTAACATCTACCTGTTCTTGATTTATAAATGTCAAGTAGGTAAGGTCCTTCCTCCTCATACAGCAACCGTGAAGTCCACTAATCTTTAAATGTGCTCACTCTTAATAAAACTTTATCTTTAAAGGCAAGTTGTCCAATACATCTTTGCATGCATACCCATCAGGGATGTAGCTTGCTCCAAAATCTTGAGTGTGCTCTCTTGAAGGGTACCTTGGTGGGTAGTCACAATGTATTTTGTTCAATACAAAATTGAGCTTATACACTAACACTTATAGCATTCTGTTACAATAGAAATGTATTTTATTGCGATAACTGTATGTACATGTACATACCTATATTTGGTATCAGGGTAGCATAGCAAGTATCAAACAACCCAAAACAACGATGTTCAGGGGGCCATTTTCAGTTATGATGGACCACTTAGGAGTTGTGGCAGTTGCTAAAGGTGTGATAAGGTCTGCCAGCTTGGGAGAACTTTCAATTCACATTTTTCATCCTTATCACATTGAGTGTTAGGGCTAGAAACTAGGCTGGTGAAATCCCTGACCATGGGTATATCTAAGTCCATGCACATATATAAGTTCTCCACTTAGAAAATAAATGTCATGGTAATGATCATAAGAAAGACAAGCATCATTGCTTGAAAGATCATTGAAGTGGTGGATTTCTTTTCAACATCCGTTTTCCTTGTCTGGGATGCCTGGTAAACCCGGTCCCACTGCGTCATAATTGCTTCACGTGCACCAGCCCAGGAATGGGGCCCTGTAGCCTATATTGGTATGGTGTGCAGGAGTCCATGAGACATTTCCAGCCAAGCACAGGATCATAAAAGAAGAGTTTCTCTGAAGGCAGAAGGGATAGAAATGTATTTGATACCATCATTGGCTTAAAAAGAACAATTCTACAGTTAACAATGAGATACCTCAAGGATGCCAACAAATAGTATTTGAACAACACTTTTCAGAGGTCATCAAGCAGTTTATACCTATAGCAAAAGAATGCACAACAATTATCTATTCTATCTAAAACAGAAATTGCAATTTATATAGGTTCTAGGTTATAAATATAATCTAGCCAAAGTTAAAAGTTTTAAACAATCAGTTACTCACTGAGATCTGGCCTGCAGCCAACCTGCTCAGCTACCTCATCCATGTAGGCTACATAGTCCACCTTGATAGTGTAGCATTGGGATTGACATAGCGTTTGGCTATGGCTTCCTGTTTTGTGTGTATATCATGCCACATGATCTCTTGTGATGGCAGGCAAACCTCCCCCTGAGATGGATGAAACAGACAATAAGTGTCAATGCAACCTGATGTATGATATGATATTAAATTTATGGAAATCATTCAAAATGTACAACAACAAAAGTAAATGTTGAGATGATAATCTAACCAATACTTTTATTTTTAGGAATAGAGCTAAGCACTTGCAATTTATAGTGAATTATATTATTTTCACCTTCCAGAGACGAGTTGCCCATCGGCACTGCATTTCTGAAACTGACATGATGGGTCCATTGGGCTGAATGCAACCAACCACTGCCAAGGTGACTGGTTCAAGACAAGGAGGATAAACATACTTGTATAGTTCAACGTGGTTTTCTTTGACATCAATGATGTCTTTCTGAATAAAAGGAAAGACCTTCTTCTGTCACACAACTGATTATCCGAGTTCCATGTCGAGTGCTGAGGAATACCTATTTTTAAATGAATCATCATTTCATTGTTAATTTAAATGCTAAATATCAAGCTATGAATCAAGATTGTAGTAGAATGCTTCAATACTAATTTACAGACTGAGAGTTTAGAAATTACAAAATTACCTGTTTTGACACTTTTCCAAGCTCCACAGCTACATCTGCTGCAGAATTGCCAATGCCTATTACAACAACCCTTTTATTTTTGTACCCCAGGTGGTCCTGAAAAGAGTAAAATTATCAAGATCCAGCACCACCTGCTGTGAAAATCTTATTAGATCAGAAATTCAAATGTATGTTTTAAATAGCATTTATTTCCAAATAAATATTAATCTAACAGAAGCACTAACCATCTAGGATTATAAAGGAATTGACAATTTTCTGTGTTATTGGGTGTAACTCTTCAAAAGTGACCCTGTCTTTTCTTTACTCAAATATACTGGTACATAAAGGAGACATTCAGCCATGTTTTATTCAGATATGCTGGTTGAAGTATTCCACTATAACCTATTGTACTTTATTTTTCCAGACCCACATACCTTGAAAACTAAGATGGTGACATATGAGGTTTTTTTTCTAAACCTATAGTAATGGTCTGAACTCACAAATCATGTTAATGCTATAAGTTGGTTCATTCAGATACTTGCTAGATGGTCCCCTCAATATAATCAGGGACAGATTTACAGAGGGGTACCCTACTTTTCTTTGGATGAAATATTCATTTGGAAATTTTGTTCAAATGTAAAAATTCAAGCCCTCTGAGAAGTGGCTGGGACCCATTTAAAGGTAAACGCAGGTGACCACTCTACCCAGCCAAGGTGTGACGTAATGGTCAGATTATGCAACCATACTTTTTGGATTTATCTGTTCCTTACTAAGATGTCACATAATTCTTACATTATTTTTCTGGGGGGCTGAGACCTAACCAAAACAGAATTTCATTGTTACATCCTCATTAAGTGAGGTCTCAACCACACCTAAATAGAATGTTATTGTGACATTCTTATTAAGTGAGGTCACATACAAGAACGTTATTAGAATGTTGTTAGAACGTCACAATATAATGTCACAACAGTTGGTTGCAGCGACGTTATTGGGAGTCATCAAAAGAATGTTGCTGCAACCTGTAACAGTGTAACATAACAAGAATAAATCCAGAACGTTGCTGCAATATTATTAGAACATCATATCCTTTGCTGGGTAGGGCCTGGTATGATTTTCTTCTTATTTTAGGATTTCATTGAAATTTCAGGAACAATATGAAATGACATCTGTATATGTGTAAACAGAATATATTTTTGTAGAGAAAAATTAGGCAAAATGTAGTTGATAAAGGAGTTTTTCTTCATTTTCCCCTTATTTTTGAGGAATAGAATCAGGATTATCCATGGTGACCTTAAGTTTTCTTTGGCCTAAAGTACTCATTGTGGTCTTCCCCATGCTATTTCAGCCTTTTACTTAAAAAGCATGGATATCTTTTAAAAACATTCTTTTCCCCATGGACAATAGTAAGCAGTCATGTTTTAACATGCTCATTTCTCTTATATTGATATGGTGACAGGATATTTAAGATTTCTTTAGGCCATACATCTACCCAGCCAAGGATATGACGTTCTAAGCCAAAGTGATCCCCCTCAGAGAATATCATGAATATTAAATCACATACAGAATCAGATAGTCACCTTATAATCAAGGGTATGAACAACCTTCCCCTTGAAGTTATCCAACCCTGGAAATGATGGCATGTGTTTTTCGCTGTGATGACCAGTACACACAAAAACTGCATCAAATATTTCTTCTCTCACATCTGATGATTTTAGGTCCTGAAAATGTATTCAAATCTACTCTACACTAGTACAGAGATATGTAAGTGTGTCATTTGTTAATTAACATATTCATTTTTAATGGGTCCATCCTCCATCACTTACTTTTTATTATTCTTCTGGGAAGAGTTTATGAACAGTCAATATCAGTGACAGATTTCAGTGACAGATTTCCCCTCTTTTTGGTCAAATATTAGTGGGTTTTTTTCTTTTCATAAAACTAGGAATCCTGGAGGGGTGGCTGGGACTCTTTTTAATATAGGGACCCCCTTTCTAGATGTCCTCGATCCACCCCAGAACATGACAAACAAAATTATAATTTAGAAGACTGCACAAAGGTAGAGAGTAAATCACTTTGCGCATGAAATTAGTTGTATACCAATATAATGAACAGAACGTCACCAGTTGTAAATAAGGGAATTAAAAAAAGTATTCCAAATAACAGGAATTGTTATATCATATAGTATAAAGGTAGCATGAGCTGCTGGTAGGTGTAAATATATGTCGCGCAATGGCAGAAAGGGTGCATATCCCAGCGAGCGTCGATGCTTGGGGAAAATCAATAACAGACTGCTATATATAGAGTTAAACCTCTAGGAACGGCGGAGAGCACTATTAGCTATATGTAGAAAGGACATCTGGTGACTGTTGGAGGAATTACTGTGTTGAGAACGGATGAAAGAACAGGCGGACTATTAGGAGAAAGTTTACTCTTCATCAATTGGACTTGTGACTCTAGGAATATTAACCATCGTTACACTGGCTCTGTACGCATACAAGTGATCCACCGAATAAACCTGACTTACAGCCAAGCATTGTTCGCGTTAAGTGAGCGCCCATCTCGTGAACTTACCTACCACCTGACTAGCATATACAAAAGCGAGTAACAAAGGCAGACATGTTAAACATCATAAACGGTTCCCCATTTATTAATCAACCATAAAACAACAACTAGCGTTCAGTACAAGGTATATCCTAGAGTGTGGAGACGTGGCAGTTGGTACCCTTGTCAAAACTTCTTTGTTGTTGACAGAATGAATATATAACTGTATTCACTCTGCCAAAGTCACTTTTATCTCATACAAGTATGTATCCTGTTTGAAATATAGAGGGCAATGGGCACATGGAAATGTAGCCTCATGCTCATATTAGGAAATTATCAAAACTAGAGACAATGAAACAGTTGCCGATAAAATCGCGGGGCGACTGGATTATTATGGGTGTGGTGACCTTTTTGGTCAAAGGGCAATGTGGAGCAGGATCATCAGTAAAATCACCCATAAAATGCCTATAAATTATCAATCTTGTTAATATTACAGTCACCCTGTGGTGACAACAATTCTCCCAGTTGCCTGTTGCCCATTGATTGTTTATCACCTATTGAGTATGGGGCATAAGATAAGCCTAGATCAAATTCACGTTAAAAAGCAAGAGAAATCAAGACGCATCCTTATGTTTTACGCTATTCATCTGAAAAAAATAATTCTACATGGTTTACCTGTACTTGAAGTTCCCATCTTCCTGTTTTCTTGAAATCCTCTGTTTTCTTTATACTAAGGACCTCAGTTTCAAACTGAATTGTGTTTTTCAGGTGAAAATGGTCTACATAGAGATTCAAATACTCTAGGAATTTGGTATGGTGCATGAAGTTTGGGTAATCTCCTGGCATAGGGAAGTCACTGTAGCACATCATCTCTTTGCTTAAATTGGTAGCTGTGGATTTCATGATGCATGCCTGGCCATTAACAACATCAGAAGTATAGTACCAGAGGCCTCCAATATGATTAGTCCTTTCAAAGCACACCTGCATTAAAACAATAAAAACTATTAACCCTGCAAAGACAATCAATGCCTTATAATAATAATTACTTCTTCATTCATAAGCAAACAATGCCTTTAACTAGGGATTTATCTTACACTTGCACCATCATATTTGTATACATTTCCTCATGATTAAAGAATTTGTGTAAATAATTGAGGTAAATCCCCAAAGACAGGAAATGGACTATTTCATGGTTTCATCTATCCCTGTCACTGATAATTCTTTCTGTTAATCAACTTGACTGACTCCATGGGTGTGAATGGGATGTGGCAATGCAGCAACCAGATCCGGAAATTAGTTTTAAAAGATAGACCACACAGTACAGTGGTGGATAGCAGCACATACCATACAATTATAAATATGCTGGCCGGCCCAACTAAGTGCCCAACTCTTGAATGTTGTGAATTATTGTATTTTGTTAATTATTTGATACTCAATATAGCTCTGCAGTGCATGGTGATATTTCTTCCAATTCCATTCCCTTCAGTTGTCTATATGATATATTTTGTCAAAATGTTATTTCAGTGGCCAGGATGCAATAGGCTAATGTCTTTTTAATGTTCATGCCTACCTGCTTTAATGTGCTACACTTTACTACTACATTTTTATGTTTTATGGTTAAACCATTTCTGAACTTACAGGTTCAAAGCCTTCCTCTAGACAGCACTTGATAGCAGCCAGTCCACTGACACCTGCCCCTATTACTGCTACCCTCCTCCTTGCCATACCGTCTTACTGTTTGGTTGTTTTCTAACCAACAGAAATCCTCTTCAAAAAGTAACCTTAGAAGTTTGGAATTCATAGAAATCTTCAGTCCAAAGTATCACACCGAGTTCCAGTTGATAACACTATATTTATCAATGTAGGATGACAATTGAATTGTTCCATCTCTCTTGAAATCACAAGTAGAATAATTTATGTTATCAAGATATGATTCCTAACCCAACATTTATATATCTAACTGCTAACTGATGGGAAATAGTAAAATCATCGTTGCAGTTTTATAAACAGATAAAATTAAGGGGCATACAAGGGGTCCATCCCTTTCCACCAAATACTACAACAATTACACCTCATGACATGAACTTCTTAGTAGCATGCCCTAATATTTGAATTTTTTTGAGAAATGTTGTCCCTTACAGCAGATCATGAGTAATAATTGAAGACCAGAGAATAGAGCCAAGCTCATTTGCTGAGCCAGCAGATAAGAATCAATGAATAGATGGCTGGTCCAAATGTTGTATATCAAACTTAAGATAGAGCCATGTTGCATTACCTTTTATGGGTGTATCTGTTCTTGAATTTAAACATATTGCATGTGAAATTTCAGACTGGACAATGTCACTTTGGTAACCTCTCACTCAGTAAAGGAAATATGGCAAATTTCATGTTAAGTCTTGCATACAATGTCTAATTTCTTTGACCACTAATAATTTTGATATTTTTATGTCAGATAATGATTATTCAGGGCTTTCTCAGTACACCTTTATTTATTTATTCTTTTTTTATTGAATTCAACCTCTCTTCATATTCACAACATTCTTACGATACTAGTAAGATCCATACAGATGAACAGAGTAATGAACATGGATGAATTATTTATATAAAGATATACTTCTCTCTCATTTTAAATTCAATTTCCAAGGACATAACTTATTTTTTATCAAACCATGTATAACCCCAAACATGTTTCTATACTTTCTGAATATATGTTTAAAAAGCACAATGTAAAAGACTCAATAACCACAATTTCTGTAACTATATTGATAAATATTGTGATAAGCACGACACAATTTTAGGAAGGTTCACTGATGTTTAATTGATACTTTGTGCATTCTTCACTGTCTGCTGCTATCCACAGTAAAAACTGGAAGTTTGCATAAGGTCTTGCAGCACAGAACTCAAATATTCATATAGACCTACTATATAAGAAAATATCATCACCTAGAGAAAATCTTCACTCCCCTTTGGCTCTAAAATTCTGCTTAGAACTTGTTACTTTTATTCCAATAATACATCCCCATAAACATAAAAGCGTTCTGTTTTGGAAAACTCACCAATGCCTCTCAGCCGAAGCTGGGTCCAGGGGAAGATCCAGAGAGGGGTCCAGGGGGTCCTGATTTCCCCCTCGCACCTTTGGTGGACCCCTACACTACCAAAAGAGGGGAAAATTTGCATATATATATGTGCACAAATGTTCTCCGTTCTAGTATGTAGCCTATATGGTGATCCTCCCTTTAGGAAATCCTGTATCTGCCTCTGTTAACTGAACATCTGACATGTGCAGTGATACCACCAGCTAAGGTTTGAGGGGCTCCATATCTATGATTTTATGATTTTGTTGTCAGTTACATGGTTGTTGTTTGTTGGTTTCAACTGCCAGACTCCTGCTGGTTAAGAAAGGGCCAATTGCCTTCATGTAACTTTATCTTATAAAGAATCAAAGGGATCTAATTACAACATTATGAATGCTTATACATATCACAAGGACAAAACGTCACAAGGACAAAATTCTCAGACATAGATTAAGTATTCACAGAAACATATCATGATATTGCAATCAGCCTTTTTATAGGGCAAACCACATTTCAATTTTTAAGTTTTTCCATCCTTTCTTGGTCAGCATAGACAATTTGATTTACGGGGAGATAGAGCCATGCTCCTACACCTTTAACACTGTTATATGAAGATAGGGCATTGTTTTATGCTGATAAGTTATCTCTGCCCTTGGAAATTGAACCCCAGCTGTGCTCACTACTGGCAAGGTTAAACTGATCAGGCTACTGCTGCTATCTTTGTTTAAGGGGTCACTGCAGAGGCGGACACAGGATTTCAGAAAGGGGGAGTCCATATTTAGTCTAAATACCAAAACTGCTTGCAATTGCAAGCGCGTGGCTTTTTTTTCCTTTGGCAAGTTTAAGTCCCCAATAAAATGGGGAAGGGGGGAGTCAGGACCCTCTGGACCCCCCACCCATCCCCAATCCAACCCTACACAGTTTGATTATGGCAAGTCATTTCACTGGGTGCTGGTGCTCTGTCTTTATTTCATGTAAACATGTGGGAATTACAACAACCTCTTGGGGGCCGTCCATAAATTATGTCACGGTATTTATGACCATTTTTGACCCCTTCCCCTCTTGTCATGTTTTGTCATGTAACCCTTGACCCCAATCTAGAAATGGTATCATGCTAAGAGGGCCGCCTCCCCCTCCCCCCTCCCCCCCATACAGACACAAAATTTAAAAAATTCGCAGAAACAGGGGTAGACATGACTGGTGCCCAGGGCCTCAAAGCCCTTTTAAATCAGGTCAGGCCCCTTGAATTTCTTGCCTATGAGCAAGACAATCTTTGACTTAACTTTAAATAAAAACTTCAGCATTCAATATCCTGACGACACCTACAATTTTTCTCTGAAACTCTTGAAATTGAAAATTTTCAACATTTGCACCACATGATCCCCCTTGTCATGTTTGGTCATGCAAACATGAACCCCCATCCCCCCTGCTGCATGACGTCGTATATTGCAGGCCCCTTGCTTACTCACTGTTTTAGTTAAGAGTTGGAAGGAATGCTGTATAAGTAGGGTAATAAGAAGTACCATCTCATTCATTCTCCATCTCTTATGAATCATAGAAGTTAATACTTAGGTTAATTCAATAGAATAATAACAAGAGCGATACTGGTATACTACAACAGCAGAAGGGGAGGGAAAATGCCATATATGTTATGTTACGAAAAGTCATCCGCTCTGTTTTATGTCTTAGATTATATGCTCCTTTTAGGAAATCATGTATCCCCCTGACTGTAGTGTTTTAGTATAAAAGCTGTAACATCTTATTTTGAAATCAATAAGAATAACTCAACAACTTGCGTATTTTTACATTTGTTTATCAAAGATATACCGCTTAATGTGCATGCCATATAGCACTTCATATTAATTGGTCTACACTTAAATGATCCTTGTATTACCATAGGGAAGTAAATGTAACATGTAGCTTAATCTTTCAGAATATCTTAACGATAAAGATTATTACAAGGACGGATGCATATTATATTGTTAGGAAGGGCATGTCATGGCTTTTTTTTTTTTACAATTAGCAATCACGGCTGTAAGCTAGGGTTATTGAAAAAATCTGAAACAGCACATATAAAATCTAAAATCACCTTAAAATGTTACAAACGTGCTGCAAGCAAATAATTTTGAAAGTTTTATTAGAGATGTTGAAGTAAAAAATCCGAAATCAGACAAAATTATGAAAACTTACATCGCTCAGCAATGTACACAAAGCGTGATGTCATTCAACGATTGTGACAATTTCGGAAAAAGTTTCTACTTTGGCAAAATGAGGCAATTCCCAGCATTTCAACATTAGTAACAAAAACGATTTCGTTAATTGTGTAATAAAGAATACTACAAGGAAGGGTATATTAAATCTGTCTTATGTTTGCAGGTAATTGATAATATAAGTGCTGTTCTTGCTATATACAATGTTGAGCTTATAAAGGAGGTATAAAGGAGCTCAGAAGACCAATATATCTAAAACATATAGAGAAAACTACACTGATAATTTGATTTGACTTTTCCTAGTACATAAGATGAAATGAAAAATATTATGCGACATCTTATTAGAAATATATGGGTTTTCAATAGGGCAAGGCACATTCATGTCGCATAATTCAAGTCAAGTTCATTAGCACCGGAATTTTCCTTTTAATGCCACCTTATGCATAATTATCAATACAAGAATATTATAGGTACACAAAATTATGTAATTTGGACAATTGTGTACAAGTTTTTCATGATGCTGGTGCCCCTATGAGAGTCCATGCAACCAGATACAAATAAAACAACATTGCATCTTTTTCAATCTATTACAAAACAAAAACAAATGGTAATTATATCAGAAAACAGCAAAACAGAAGATGCTTTGTAGTGGTTTGCATGGACTCTCATAGTGCAAGGTACCAACCGAAGTTCCATTTTCAAATTCCCTGTGTTTTCCCTGAGATTTCCCTGTCCCACGGCAATTTTTCCCTGTGTCATATCCAGCAAGTAGATCAAATTTAAAAGCCTCTGCATGCAGAAAAAAATTGGATAGCCCAACAACAAAAAGTTGAATCCTTAATATCTTAAGAATCAGGAATTTCAGAACCTGGCCAAATGAAATTCCCTGTGTTTTCCCTGTGTTTTAGCAAAATTTGGAAATTCCCTGTGTTTTCCCTGTCAGGGATTTTTGTTGTTGCCATTTTCCCTATTTTCCCTGTTTTCTCTGTGTGGTTAGTACCCTGATAGGGGGCATCGCCATCACCACATTCATGGTGAAACATCACAAACTATAATTATATCTTTGTTTCCCCACAGAATCGTTGATCAAAAGAATACAAATACTACAATTATAGCCAGAATAACCAGTGCCAACGCTTGAAACATCATTGGTGACGATGCAGTGTCCTTGTCCCCGCTGACTGGCCGTGTGTGGAGGGCCTGGAACACCCTGTCCCACTGGGTCATGATGGCCTCCCGGGCACCTCCCCACGGGTGGGGGCCCTGGAGCCGGTACTGGTACGGGGTACAGGGTTCTGTGAGACACTTCCAACCAAGCACAGGGTCCGAGAGGAACAGCTTTTCTGGGAAAACACAAAATTAAAATTTCTTATTTTTGTTTATTCTAATAATGATTCATAATGTCAAGTATTTAAGAAGGAGTGAAATAAGGTTTAAGATCCAGGATGTTAAGATACAGATTTTTTGTAAATGTTGTCACATGATCATATTTTGGTGATTACCATGTGGTGATCATGACCACGTGCCTTTTCAATGAATTAAACAATGCATACATTCTAAGAGAAAATGATTGTTGATTATGATTCCATGAGATCGTTTGAAATGAATGTGGCAAAAACATTTGTTCTAAAATTTCAAAATTGTAAATTATTTTATATTTAAATGATCACCAATATAGCGGCCAGCCAATTTTAAGAGATGTGACGTCATCTGCACTGTCTATGGAAGAACACAAGAGAATATTTTGCAATAATTGTCTTATAAACTCTCAAGCCCAATACCTACTAGGGTGATATGGGGGTAACTGATTGTGTTTTTCATCTATTGCCTACTCTAAAAAATATACATTTTTGAAAGACAATCCCAGAACAGAACCAGCCAATGATTGGTACTATAAGCCCATCCTAGTTTATGCCAACAATAAAGTTTACAATGAAACATTTTCAAAATTGCCCCTGTGATTATTCCCTGAAAACAGTTGCATAATACATTATTGTCTAAAGCAATTTGGTAAACATATTGCTCCTAGAATTTGTAAAATCCAGCCTTATACATTGGCCTTTCACCCATAGGAACCAATGTTAAAGCCTGTTAGCTCAATCTACAATGTCCAACCCTATTTTGCCCTGTAATACAGCATTTTGATTAGTGACAAACTGGTAAATCTGTCAATTGATAAAAGTTAAGAATTTATAATGTTTAAACAGTACTCAGAGATATAGAAAAACATAATTATTGCTTATTTCAGAGACCCCAGCTCTCAGAGACAAGGACAGCTCATATGATCATTTTGTCCAACCTTTGTCAAACCACGGGATATACCCAAAGTGGGATGGGCTTATTGCCAGCGATTGATATTGATATTGATATTGATATTGCAATACAATCAAGTGGGCATGGGGCCTTAAGGCCTTAGGGCCATACCCACCAGGCGGTTTTACCGTGGACGGGTGACAGGTGACTAGGAGAATGACCATTATCGTCGCCAGGCAACTGTAATATCAAGCAATTTTGATATTTTACTGCTGATTTCACTGCCGATCCTGTCGTCCGTCGCCCAGAATGCACACCATACCCACACGAAATCACCCAGCATAATCACCCAGCGATTCCAGTCGGCCAGCGATTTGATATATATGTGGTCGCCCAGCGAAGGCAAAATCGCCAAGTGGGTATGGAGCCTTACAATCATAAAGAAGCAAAGGTACCATCTGAATATAGTTACTCACTGAGGTCTGGCCTGCAGCCAACATGCTCGGCTAGTTCGTCCATGTAAGGCATGTAGTCCACCTGGATGGTGTGGCGCTGGGTCTTCACGTACCTCTCCGCCATCTCCTCCTGTTTCCCGCGGATGTCCTTCCACATGGCATCTCCGGACGGCATCTTCACTTCTCCCTGGAAGATTTTTTAATGAATCATTTAAATGATCTTTTACAGGGGACAGATGTATTAAATGGTACATGGCAAGCAGGCCCGTAGCCAGTTTTTGCCAGAGGGCGGTTCGTTTTTGGTGTAATAGGCCTAGGGCTAAACATGTTGTTAATGGGTAGAGAGTATAGATTTACATTACATAATACCCCCTACCCATAATTCTAGTGCTAAAAGAAAGGGGTGTCCCCTATTTTCCAGAATTTTACACAAAAAAGGGCTAACTTTGACCCCCCCCCCCCCCCCAAAAAAAAAGGGGGAGGGGGGTTTGGATCTTTTAGAAGCGGGTTTGTCCAAGAGGGGGTTCGTATGAACCCCCCAAACCCCCCTGGCTACGGGCCTGGCATGGATATAATTCGTGTTCAATTTGTTGTTGTTATACTCTTAAACCTTCAACATCTGATTATTTGATAATAGAAAAGAATTGTGCAAATATTCTTGAATGTTTTGTATCATGATTGCTATAGACCTTGTGCAAACGTGGTCATGTGACCTCATTTTGGTGATCACCACGTGGTGATCATGACCATGTGGTTGTGAAATGAATCCAAAAAGTATCAATTCTGACGATCATCAATGATCATAATTGAATGAGTTTTTCTTAGGTAAATCTAGCAAAAAAAAAGAGATTATTTTATTATTAAAATTGCAGGTTATATTGAGTATGTAATGATCACCAATATAGTGGCCAGCTGATTTTGAAAGATGTGACGTCACCTGCACAATGTCTATACACTGAAATTGTCATTGTACTTTAGCTGTTTAAAGTCTTCCTTGCATCATGCATATACCTTAATGATTATAATATTTTTACCTTCCAGAGACGTGTTGCCCAGCGACACTGCATTTCTGAAATGGGCATGATGGCTCCCCAAGGTTGGATGCAGCCAATCACTGCCAAGGTTGAGTGTTCGAGATCTGGAGGGTACACGTACTTGTACAGCTCAACACAGTTTTCTTTTACATCAATCACATCCTTGTCGATGAAGGGAAAACCAAAGATGTACCCAGTCGCAAGTATTATGACGTCGATATCATCCTCAAATGTCCCATCTTCAAACTCCACGCCAGTTTCGGTGATGCACTTCACATTTGGCTTTATCATGACAGAACCGCAGATGATGCGATTCGGCAAGTCATCGTTGACCATTGGGTGTTGAGACAGCAGTCTGTGTTTTGGTTTAAGTCCGTACATGACGTGGTCAAATTTGTTATTGACCTTGCTCTCAGCCAGTGAGTTCACCCAGTTCATGGGAATATAGTCCTTTACTGACCATAGCATGCGGCGTGAATTCAACATGTCCACCGGTAAACCCTTTTCAGCAACTCGGTTCAGTACCCAAGACCCTCGCCGAGTACTGAGAAACACCTGTAGTATGAAATTACAATTTTTTTTAAATGAAATTGTATTATGTAATAATCTTCAGTGTTTCCACTGGTTTCCAGATGTATTACATGAACATATACAAATAATAGTAATAGGACCAATGATAGTGATCAATATAATAACAACCATGGGCATTGCATAACATTAGATTATAGCAGTAAATAAGGATAATCATACAACACAAACAAAAACAAATATCCTATATATCAAGGAACTTAGTGTAGCAAATCCATGTATTTGGAATATTTTCTTTTTACACATTGTTTAAAGTCTACCCTTTTAAGATTTTGAGTATCCATGCCAAGTTCATTCCATAAGAGAGTTCCAAAATAAAACGGAAGTTCTTACAATGTAAACAGCATTCATTAAAATGGAATTAAAAATGGTAGTTAGGTCTTTCTTTGGTTTATGTAACCACCAAAAGGCTATGGCAGGACCCTTATGAAAGTTAAGAGGAGAATAAGGTATCAAATTGATTTAAAAATCAATAAAAATTTCTACAATTGTTATTACTGATTGTCAAGCGCAAATCTTCCTATGCTAGGTCAAATGGGACTTTTCCTATGTCTTTTGACGCATTTTCAGAGTTATTATTTCTAACTTCTTATTGAAAATAATCCTTTTTGGCACGTTGGCATGACGTTTTACAAAATTTCACAACTTTTTATTCCCTTTTGTCCCTGTATTTTCCATCACCAATTTCAGTTTGTGTGACATCTAGTATTTGAGGGAACCCTGATTTTTTATTCAGGCTACTAACTACTGTGATATTTTCATGCGAAGCTTCAACGTAAAGGTCTAGATTTTAAATTTATCCAAACCGTTGCTCTAAAATGTTAACGTAGTGCCACTAGATATGACAAGTATGTAAGATATTTCATTTCGTCTTCATGTATTTACGTTACATTGTGTGTTTGTTCATGCAATCTGAAGAATGATTACCTGTTTCGATACTCTTCCAAGTTCTACTGCAACATCTCCTCCAGAATTTCCAATGCCAACAACAACAACTCTTTTGTTTTCATACCCAAGATGATCCTACAAAAAAAGAGCAATACTTCTTTTTTTGAGCATAAACTTTCATAAACAATACTATAAATCACATTTGACTATATTAAAAGGGTGGAAGCTACATCGAACCCAACTCCGGTCGTTGTTGACTTGTGTTTATTATAAGAGTAGACATAGATTATGGCGAATCAACTAGTTTCGGCGTGTTACTGCCTTTATCAGGATTGTATATTGCAGGATTGACTCTATTAAGTGTAGTCAATTTTAATAGACACTTCATTTGGTTGCTTACATTGGCATAAAGTCCTTATGTAAATTCTTATGTAAATAGAATATCATTGTAATTTTTTAGACTATCTGGCAACTCTTGAGTAAAGTTTTATGTCTCACAGCAAATGATGACACCTCCCCTAAATAGAACATGAGCTCTTCATTGAAATTGTAACATGTTCCTACCTTGTAGTCATGGGTGTGGACAATCTTGCCTTGGAAGTTTTCTAACCCAGGAAATGATGGTATGTGTTTTTCACTATGATGCCCAGTGCAGACAAAGACGGCATCAAATACCTCTTTTGTAACAGCTGAGGTCTTGAGGTCCTGAATATAAATAGGGACATCATAATGTTGAAACAACAACATTCATTATCCTTGTTTTATTTCATAATTATTTGAGTTTGAAATAACTGGATGTTGTAAATGTTGAATATCAAATACTGATGGTATATAACATGGTGAAAGTACTTTCCAATACCTATGAACAGAATTGTATCTTTTTTCATCGATGGCAAACAAAAAATTTTTAATATGAATAAATCAGATACATTGGACATAATTGATAAATTCTGCCTTATGTAAAAATATGTGAACAGCCTTAAAGGGGGCCAAAACCAATAAATTCGATGAAATTTTCAAGTCAAATAATCATGGAAATCCATTCCTTGAGCCTATTTCTGGCCCATGTTAAAATCTAAACCATGAAATATGGTAAAAAAAAGTCATTGAAAACATGTTTTCCTTGCTCAAATCAATTAATGTGGATCCGCAAAAATAGGGTTTGTTTACAAACAAATGCAAATATTACCATCTCTTGTGGCATTCTACTTCAGTTTGAGCTAGTTTCCACAGCTAATACTTTACCATTGACCTTAACTGGACCCATCTAACATATTTCTATACTTATCTGAGTTTTGAAAATTTTGTCAATTATATTGGTTTTGGCTCCCTTTAACAAAATAGAAATACAGCTACCTTTACTTGGAGTTCCCATTGGCCACTCTCCTTGAAGTTGGGTGCTTTCTTCACGCTAAGGATTTCTATTTTAAATTTGATTGCGTCCCGTAATTTGAAGTGGTCTGCATAGAGATTGAAGTACTCGATTACTTTTCTATTGTGCATGAAGTTTGGATAATCTGCTGGTATAGGAAAGTCGCTGTAACACATCATCTCCTTGCTTGTGTTGATGACGGTTGACTTCATGACACAAGCCTGGCCATCAACGGCGTTTGAAGTGTAGTACCAGAGGCCTCCAATGTGGTCCGACCTCTCATAACAAACCTGTATATGTGAGGGGTAAATGACAAATATTAAATATTCTTTATAGCTCGTTATCACCAGAAATAATAAATGTATAAGAATTAACTGATTACAACAATGGTACGTCAAAGTAGCCAGATTCATAGAAATAGTTTTGAGTTACATTGCTCTTATAGCTTTTTTGGACTGAAAATTGCAACAGCGGACTTCTAAAATAAGAAATACCATATATGTGGGTATTTCCTAAACTCAGCTTTTTCATAAATTGCTATTATGGGCCGATTAAGTTTATGTCCATAGAAAGAGACATTAAATTTTCTTAGATTCTGTGAATTTGTAGAATGTTTCATCCTATCATAATAAATGATGATATATCATGAAAAACAGGGGCATCCCTGATTTTCATTGCATAATAAATCCTTTTAAAAAAATTTAGTTGTATGAGATACACATGAATTTCACCCTGAATCGGCTATATGGGGCCTATTTGTCGCCATTCTTAATTACTTTACCATCGGATTCTCTGTCACGGATTCTCTGTTACGTAACCAAAAGAAGAAGAAAAAAAAACCACTAACAGAAGTCTTCAACATTCCCTTTTTCAATCCATTTCTAAAAATCATCAGGATTTATTTTTTCAAACCATTTCTAAAAATCATCAGGAATTATTTTTTATTACCAGTATTAAAAAAAACTACTCCATATAAAAGGCCAAAAAGAGATGAAGATGATCATAGATTACAGAATATAATATAGGAATGATATATGAATATATATATATATATATATATATATATATATATCATGGATATATATCTGTATATGTACAGTGTCTTTCAAGAATAGAAGGTCATTATCTCTGCCATACAATTAAAAGAGTTATAGAATTTACTCCATATGAAAAGGCCGAAAAGAGATTTAGATTATCAAAGATTCCCATACAATAGAATATATATATATAATATATAATATAAATAATTATATATATATTATAGTGTATTACGTAGAAAGTCATTATCTCTGCCATACAATAGACAATACACATGAATTCCCCCTGATAGTCAATGGTTTATATATATAGACAGATGTCCACAGTCCACTATACCCCTCGACCTATATATACGCATGGTCAACTACCCTTTAAGGCCTTACACAACATACATACATGTACTTACAGGTTCCAGGCCCTCCTCCAAGCAGCATTTGATGGCTGTGAGCCCACTGGCCCCAGCCCCTATGACAGCCACTCTCTTCTTAGACATGGTGCGAATTCTTGGTTTTCTGCTGGTTTGGCCGGCTTCACGACCTATACACCAGTTTTACCAGCCACTGCTATGCTGGTCCTTATCTGGTAACTCTCTGAACAGGCCAAAAGTTAAAGTCTCCTCCTCCCCTATGGTGCAGGGCCTAATACTGTAACTGTGTCAAGGCCAGGTCGTGACCTGGCCTACTTAGAACCACCACGTGCATTTGTTGACATCAAGGAAGGGAAGTATATATATATATATATATATATATATATATATATATATGAGGACTATGTATAGCATGATCTCATTGGGAAGCAAATCTTAATAAAAGATATAGGCAAATCATTTGATATTTTTGCATCTTTTTATCGTTGTCTTTCTTTACATAGGCGGATTTATAGGGGCACATGGGGCACCCGCCCCCTTTTCCTGGGCAAAATATTGATGTTTTTAATGTATAATTCAGCCCCAGAAGAGGGCACCAAAAATGTTACATTAGGCCCCCCCCCCCTTTTTTTTTTTTTTTAAAGTCTGGATCCGCCACTGTTTTATCTTATTCTATTGTTTTTTCGTTACTTTTTTTTAAAAGTTATTAAGTCACGTTTTTGCACTACGAAAAGGTACAGGAAGAGTGCATAGCAGAAGTGTATAATCAGGAATGGTGTACAGGGCTCTGAGTGTTTCTTAAAGTTGTGCTTTGAATGTCGCCTTCACCTTACCTTCAGGCATGTATTGTCTCAAAGAAATATTGTGCAATTAAAAAATAACAGAATATTTGATAATGGAAAGGTTATCGCTACCTTGAGATTTGTTTCTTAGTTTTTATACGTTAAAGTCTTCTACCAAGGAATAAGTGTTGGTATAGCGCGATTTGGTGGCGAATAAATCTCGCTATACCAAGGAATTGGCCATTTTAAAAAGATGGTTAAAGTTGCTATCATACTGCTCAATGTTATAAAACTGTTCCCTTCGCTCTAGCTAAATTGTTATAAATAATGCATGGTCCAATAAACAATCTGCCAAACTGTAGAATTATTCTCATCACTGATACCATGGTAACAAACGAGGTATTTCATAAGGTCTCTGGAATACTTAATAGTTCCATACCTACCTGCATATTTCGTCCACATATTTTTTTATATTCAACACCACGCTTCTATTGTACAATGATGTATGGATATGGTCATTAAGAGTAACCATCTGTTGCAAGATATATCATGCGTGACTCAACACAAAGAAAGGATGCTTCGAGGAGGTAGAACCCTATGCCCTAGGGCTAATATTGAGGAAGATATGACGAACGTTTTTTTCTCAAATTTTACCTTACGATAGTATTTGGTTGCCATGGAAACAATTTTTTTTATTTCTGTGAAAAAAAAGAGACATCATATTGGTAAGTATAACTTGAGGATATTCCAAGTTAAACATATATAATGAATGTCAATCCTAGATCGAAAGTTATGGTTGTATTAGTATTTTAGAACCACGAATGTACTTGTAAATAGGGACAAATAGATTCTATCATTAAATATCTCAACAAATACTGATTACTTTAATAAATTGTCATTTTCAGCTACATCAACATTCCCAAGTTCAGTAACCTGTAACTTCATAGTTATTTAACAAAGTTGCATGTTAGGTATTATTTGAAAGCTTAAAAAATGCCCTGAGATGTTGAATTGCCGCATACAGCATCCTTCCGCTAAGGTGGGCCACATGGTGAGAACACATTAACTAAAGTCGCAATAGGCTGTATTGACTAGAGTCAAACTGATGCGGATGTTTGTATACGGCTTGGGTGCCTTCCATTTGCCTAACATTGGGTGCCTAACATTTCCAACTACGTTAAAAACTACAAAGCCTTGCCTGAAGTGCAAAAACTGAAAACTATTCTCAATCTACACCCTATCTGCGAAAATGACCTGAAAACTCAAGCTATTGAATGTATTTGTACTTTTGTCCAAAAAAACATAGGCCCTACACTTCTGTACAAAACCTGCCTACCATTGTTGTGACATAAATGTACTGCTCTACATTAGTCAATAAAAATTCGTATTCGTATTCGTATTTAGTACGTATGCAGCAGGGGGGGGGGGTGTCTGGTCTTTTTCTTTTTAATTTACGTACGTTCCTGTACAATTCCAATGTGAACTTTAGCCCCAGGGTGTGGGGGGAGGGGTCTAAAATTTGGGAAAATGTACGTACGTACTAAATGGAAGGCCCCTTAGCCGGTCAAAGTTTCACAACCAGTCACATTGTACACCGCTATTTCAATGATTTATCTCTTCACTAAAAGATAAGTGTAATCTGACCATGCGGGTGAAGAAGAGATGACCTAAACTGATATCAAAGACCGTTCATTCCCGGGCCTAGTAAGGCTACCGACGCAAAACACGGAGCGGCGGTAGATTATCTTTGCTGATATGTAATGAAAGGAGCATTGTATCTTTAAGCCATTGAATTATTGTGCTAAAAGAAAAAGAAGAAAACAAGAAAAGGAAAAACAGGCATTAGCACAGCATCAATATTTCTGATGGTCCCATGTTGATAGACAATTAACATATCATACATTGAAACTTCAAGTATGCATGGTCGAGTTTTATTATTTAATTGCCCGTTAATATTGTGAGGTTTAGTGTGGTATAAATTGAAGAGAAGACTTGAAGGCAGGAGGCTGATGTTGATGTAAAATATATTCTCAACAGAACCAGGAGTGTAGGCCTAAAGGCCTGTGCTGCTTAGTGGTTACATGGTGTGTTGTCTTCAGCTGCTGGACCCAGAGTCTCTACAGCAGCCCTGGATGCACTTCCCCACCTCACCTTTGGCCTCTGACCAAATTACATTAAATAGGTTAGGCCAGTTGACCACTAGGGGGAGGGGGAGTGCTAACAAAGGTTCTACATGTCTGATTACAACAAACTCTATAATGTAGTATGTACATATTTGACATATATTTTGTTAATATAATAGGAAATTATGATAGTAATATAATTCATATAATAGATTAGTTATTTTGTAAACGAAAAGCTCCTACATCCTCTGACGGCAACTGTGAAGTCATATATTAGATTAGGTAAATATTTGTAATTATCAGAGGGAGGATATGCCATGCCTAAACTTAGGTATGACAATATGTTTGGGATCTGCTGTGGGTCTCTTGTATACATATTGTTTTAAACCATTTACATGAATTTCCTAAACCATAAAACTTTTAGATGATCAAATTCAGTGGCCATTGTAACAAAGAACTTGAAGATCAATATTGTAACATCATTGTTATGATACCTTTGTTACGAAACTCCTACATAATTATTTTTTCTACTGGACCAAATCGAGTTCTGAAATTTAATTGGAGACTGTAGGTCTATATACTGTGACAGTTACAACCCATTTACAGCGATCTGA
Organism: Lepidonotus clava; assembly: GCA_936440205.1. Classification (NCBI taxonomy): domain Eukaryota; kingdom Metazoa; phylum Annelida; class Polychaeta; order Phyllodocida; family Polynoidae; genus Lepidonotus; species Lepidonotus clava. Next base: position 49,516,039 of record OW387143.1, on the reverse strand, counting down.
ATAGTTCCTTTTCTGTGTCTGAAAAATGAACTAACAACGATCAAAGTGGACAAGGATGGGTATTGTTATGATGCACGATCGTTGATACGAAATGCATTGTGCAATTGGCCACAGGGATTAACCGTAACCCGGTTCATGCATTGTGACAAGTAACACACGATTACGGATCAAAATACTTTATGATTTGAGCATATTAAAACTCAACTCACAGCGTAGTTTAATTAACCTTTATTGATTATCTCTTATGAACACTGATTTTCTAGAAATGACCAACGATGCTTCGCGAACCAGCACGAAGAGGATTCCATAGAAAACTAATCAAATCTACAGCTTAGATTTCAATATCTTTCATCTCTCTATAAGTGTATGCCAATAATTATGTTCTCTGTCTCTTTGCGTACAAGAGATGCCACTCTTCAAACATGAAAAATACGGAACATAGTGAAACCACATTTCTGTATTTTAGTACGGAAACAAATAACCTTTGAATGTCTAAATAAATTTCAAGGTCTACACCAACCCGTCATTGAGTTGGATGTTCTCTACAATATTTTATTATGGAAACAAATAAGGTCACACATTCTTCGGTATTTAAGCTCTGCTATTGTAACAAATCATATATATATATATATATATATATATACATACATATATATATATATATACATATATACATATATATATGAAACGTGGTATACAGATACTTTGTGTGACCTGAAATCGAATTTTAAAAATCAATTTCTTTTCAAATTTAGGGGCTCTTACAAAATTGCTGGGAAAAAAAAGAAAAAAAAAAAAAAGGGGGGGGATGATTTCCAATAGGGGGCGCCACGTGGCAGGTGGTGCCACATACCCCTTAGTCGCGTCGGATTCCACATGTAATACTCGCTCCGACTATAGCCTTTTTTCATTAAGCAATTTTATTGTAGTACTGCGCAACCACATCACGCAAGTAGCCCTCCGCGAAAATGTAGTTCTTAGAGAAACCATTAAGTCAGGCAGGTAACAAGTACCAGTGAAAAGTTGTCCCGGCACTTCCCACAATGCTATAGTCGGAGTGATGATTACACGGAAATCTGAAGCGAGAAAGGAGTTTGGTGGTGCCAACCAAAAGTGATAGGCGAGTTCGTTTCACTGGGCGGCCGACCGCCGCGGCTAACTAACATACATTGCGCACCTATACTTTATCACTGAATTCCGGTCCCAGCGGTAGCTGGTCGTCGGGTGGCTCGAACTCACCTTCTGGGCTAGATTCAACTGGTTTTCTCCATTGAAAAGAGAATTGTAAAACCTTTCTAGTGATATATAATATGTCTATACTTAACCCTTTTTCCCACTGCCGATTTTAAAAGTAGTATGTGGAATATCTAACAATTGTTGTCGTGTCCTGTGAATATCACAACCACACAAAAATTAATGGATTTTAATTTAATTCAACAATTCTTTATGGTCTCTGTTACATGACTACAATCAATCAACGGTCAATCCAATCGATCAATATATCGATGCGTTAATTATCACAATGATCACAGTCACAGAAATGTGACGGTCATTTCTTTTGTAGACGGCCTTTCCGTCGCCGATAATGCTCTTATTTACTTAACATTTGCTCTCGCAACATTCTCAATATTAATCGCAATCTATCTCTGTCATTTAATGTAGTATCATTTCTCACATATTACTGCAACATTTTCTGTATGCTTTTGTTTTTTTTGTTTTTTTTTAAGAAGTGAAATTCTTTTCAAATTTGTTGTACAGTTTGTGGAATGGATCTCTCACAAAATTATTTCAATGTCCCTTTGAATTGCTTCATAAATGCCTGTATTATTGTAGTTCCGCCCGATAACAAAAATACTATACAATTTGCGATCCACAATAACTAAGAATTACGAGGTATCACACTCTGACATTGAACTTGCTAAATAGTTGCCTAGAAACTATTTTTACCTTAACTATTATTTCTTGTAAACGTTAGTTCATACCTTATACTCATCGCTTCATAACAACTTAAACTACATGTAGTCAGAAAAAAAGAACGGTGGAAGCCTCAACTTAAAAATGTAACCCGTCAACCAACCGACTCATCGCACACATTTCTGTACCATTCCACCTACCTTTTTACAACTAATATCGATGCTATACGGATTTCACACCAGATAATATTCATCCAAGTTAGGCCTGTATTCCACTAGGTAAATTGGTAACAATTGACTTTCCCCTACCCGATATTCTAAATGAGTAAAATCGTCATTTATCTGTTGTATTTTATCATTTTAATTCTCCCTACCACGGATAGCTGTTTTACAGTATTTTAAGTACCTGCAGGCTAATTTGGACTGAATTTGTAAACAAAACCCCTGGAAAACCTATAGAAAATTAGCAAATAATGGTTATAAATTCAAATAAAATCAATACATTTTCAAATGACAATATTAATGGAAAGGGATACTAATTTAAGAAATAATGATAGCTCGTTTTTAACAATGTTAATCTAAAAAGTATGATACAATTCATGAAAATGTCTATGCTAAAGCCTAGAGTTTTGTTGACATATTACCCAGCATGCATTATGTTTTAGGCTAACCTGCAGGTAAAACTCATGAAAATGGCTATCCGTGGTTGGGAGAATTGGCTAGTGGAATATATCCTTTATTCGCTCCATACCCTTCTCGCTGACACTTATTGTCTGTCTGTACACCAACAACCAATTTAGGTGTGAAGTACACCCGATATCCCAGCATGCTTTGTGTCTACTGGTTTAAAGCAGGTAGGGCCAAAACCACACCAGCAGCCAAACAACCATCATCGGGGCGACCCATGCCAATAACGCAATTCTTAACAGATTTGAAGCGGCCAATGAAATTCATGAAATCTTGTGGGTGTATGAACCCAATATATGTAAACATTAATATTGGTCAGAATCGACTACAACTCACTCTCCCCACCCACTAACAGTAACTAAACATTTCCCCGTGCATCAGAAACCTATGGTGTGCCTCTTCTTGAGTTTGGGTACTTGTTCCGAGAGGTAGTCGGAGCGCACCGGGCTCATCCTCAGCTCCAGGATGGTCTTCACCTTTTTCACGATCTCCATCACCGTGGCGTTGGCCGCCTCGAAGTCGTGGTACTTGTAGTCGTGACTAGTGCGGTAGACCAGGCGGAAGGTAGCTTTACCTGAAAGTGAGAAGAAAATGACTGAAATGCAAAGTTGTGATGGATGCTACTGTGAAGATTTGTTTTTTTTACCCCGCATGTCTGAATTTTACGGATTTGAATATTTTACGAATTCGCGTGGAATAAAGTTCGTGTTCTTGTGACTTGGGGTTCTATATGGTAAATCAAAAGACAGGTTTGATCACTTGACTATAACTATTTTTAACAGTCAACGTACATAATTATATAAATTTAGGACACATATTGTCTGCACACAGCCTATTAGCTGTACCTAGTGACTATGTCAGAAATCTTTTTATCCAACAATGGCCCACTCCTTACTAAGTTATAGGAGACAAATCGTCAAATTTAGAATTGCGGTATTTTAGTGCATTTTACGACTTAAAAAATTGCCAATGTTCCCTTGAAACACTGTTAAAAATTCAACGTGACATTTCAGTTTTTTTTATCTGCTCAGGGGCAGGTGAATTTTGATTAGTGTTTTATCATAGGTAACTATGTCTAGGAAAAAAAGGTATCTGCATTTAATAATTCCCCTTATGGATTATTTTGCTCAAGATATAATACCCTTATCAAAATTTACATGATTAGCCTAATCAGTTATGAAGATATGGCCCCGGGGTGCATGGCGGCCCTAACAATAAGCCCATCCCAGTTTACACCAATATTTAGGTTTACTATGAAATATTTTCAGAATTGTTTCCACAATTCTTCCCTGAAGACAGTTGTATAATACTAAATTAACCAAAGCAATTTGGTTGACAGATTGCTCTTAAAGTTTGTATAATGCAACTTTATATTTTGGCCTTTTTTCCCATAGGAACCAATGTTAAAGCCTGTCAGCCCAGCCTATAAGGTCCAACCCTATTTTGCCTTGAAATACATCATTTTGATTGTCTGGCAAATCTGCAAATCTGTCAATTGCTGAAATTTGAGAAATCATAACCTCAAATAGTATTTGAGGATATAGAAAAACATAATTCTTGCTTATTTCAATTGCCCCAAATTTTGGAAACAAGGATGGCCTAAACAGTCATTTTGTCCAACCATTGTCCAACCCTAGTTATACCCAATGTGGGATGGGCTTATTTCACTGCGTACCTGAGGATTTCTCTCCGGTGAGGCTACAGTCGGCGATGTTCTCCATGTCGTACCGCCGCGGGTCCTGTCTCAGGCCCAGCAGGCGTCGGGTTGTCGGGTCGATCTCGATCGTCGCCCCCGAGATACCTGAGGGGGCAGGAAAGACAGCAACATGGAGATTTATTTGTATGTATACGACTATTGGTGAGTCTTGTACTTTGTATGGGGCAGAGATGACATTTTTCCAAACATGAGAAATGCGGATCTTCATTAAAACACATTTCCTTATTTTAGGAAGGAAACAACTATAGGGGTCAACACTATAGTATTAGTGCAAATTGAAAATAAATAAACTATTTTCTTTTGAAAACTGGGGAGTTTTGAAACTCTTTTGGTACAAGGCAAAAAACCGGAAAATCCGAATTATGAAAGAAAAATAACACATCTGACTGTTTTCACACTCTGACACCGTTTATTAGTGTCTGAGAAAAACAAATCCAAATCATTTCCTTTTCTTTTAAATCCACACACAAAAAATAGCCAGGAAAATACAAGTCGTTAGCCTTAACATTTGAAGATCATTAAGTGATCACCAACTTATATTACAATTTCAGTAAGTGAAAGAAACTACGTGCAAAAAAAAAAACTACAAACGTTTCGATGCAATAGAGGTCAAATTGCATATTATATTCCTTACAATATATCCTGTCTTTTACATTTATTTCACGGGGTTATTTCGTAAGGAAACACTTACCAAGTTGTACGTCGGTGTTGGCTCGTAGTCGGTGAAGCATGGTGACACGGTATGACGAGTAGTGGGAACTCATCAGGGGGTCGGGTGGACCAGACGTGTTCGTACTCTCCTCACTGTCACCCCGCGTACCTAAGGGTATAAAACACGATGTCAGTTAGACGAGTAGTGGGAACTCATCAGGGGGTCGGGTGGACCTGACGTGTTCGTACTCTCCTCACTGTCGCCCCGCGTACCTAAGGGTATAAAACACGATGTCAGTTAGACGAGTAGTGGGAACTCATCAGGGGGTCGGGTGGACCTGACGTGTTCATACTCTCCTCACTGTCGCCCCGCGTACCTAAGGGTATAAAACACGATGTCAGTTAGACGAGTAGTGGGAACTCATCAGGGGGTCGGGCGGACCTGACGTGTTCATACTCTCCTCACTGTCGCCCTGCGTACCTAAGGGTATAAAACACGATGTCAGTTAGACGAGTAGCGGGAACTCATCAGGGGGTCGGGTGGACCTGACGTGTTCATACTCTCCTCACTGTCGCCCCGCGTACCTAAGGGAATAAAACACGATGTCAGTTAGACGAGTTGTGGGAACTCATCAGGGGGTCAGGCGGACCTGACTTGCACCTAGGTTAGTTTTGACTGATTTTGTAGACAACAGCGGTGGCAAAACTATAAAATTTACAAATATTTGCTATATATATATCTCTGAAATTAATGAATTTTCAACCAAACTTGATAAATATTAAATGTCTATAGATATGAAATGGAAGTTATGCCATGATTATTGAAAATTAATACAGTTAAGTCTTTTCCCCAGCATTCACTTTAGTCTGCAGGTGAACTACAATTAACAAGCTATCCGTGGTGGGGAGAATTCAAGACCTGTCTGTGAACCCTGTGTAAAGATCTGACTCACTGTGTAGTCGTACGAGGCAGAACTCGAGTGTGTCCATGGTGCAGAGCGGGCTGTCGAGGTCGATCGGCTGTCCGGGCTCGTCCTGCCGCTCCAGCGTGTACTCCAGGCCCTTCCCCTCCCGTAACTTACGGCGCCGCTGTAACTTCTCCAGGATCTCCCGCATCAGGATGTTCTCCGAGTCCACCGGCACCTTAGAGAACCCCCGCTGGGGCATGTTTCTGTGTGGGAGAAAGTGCACATTGAAATTGAGCGAGATGGTACAGCCGAGGTTGCAGCGAAATTCAAATATTTTTATTCTATAAAAGAAAAAGACCCATGCTCTAAGAAAGGTTGACTTTTTCATCCTTTTACAGCCATTTATGAAGCATGTTAATCACACCATAGGAACTTTAGATTCATTTATTGGATACCTGAGGATATAGAAGACATTATTGTCTTTTCTTCAAGTGGTTATACAACATTATAGTCCAATTATTAATGATTTGATGTGCAAAAAACCTTTCATATCACAAATTTTCACATTTTCAACCAAATCCTATAGTAAATCCTCATAGAGAATCTCTGAAATCATCAATTTTTGCACTTTTTGACCATTTTGAATTTTTGAAGATTTAGCTGTAAAATTATGAATATACGTAACAGCCACTAACATTATGCATCATTGTAATCTTCAAGTATAGACAGATATGCCTAATAGATTTATTTTCACATATCACAAAAATTACATTTTTTCTATAGAGCCTCAAATCAGATTGCATGAGTTAATAGTAAAAGTTTTTTTTGTTTTTCCGAATTTGGTTCTAAATAGAATGTTTTCATCCTATGATGTATTTTACAAAGCAAAACTGGATGGATTGTCCAATTCATTCTGAATCCTACGGTATTTGAAGTAAAACTGTAACTCATTTACCTAGAAAGTTATGGTTGTTTGAAAAAATGCCTTTTTCCATAACTTTTAAAGTCACCCTTTCTTGGTGCATAGGTCTATATAGCTTTTAGTTACCTAGGAATAGCGCCAGGCTTGTGAGAAATACAAAATCGTGTATGGTGTTACATTCTTGTTGGCTTGATGCTTGTGTATGCCAAATGCTGCGATTGTTTGAAAAAGTTATAGTAACTCAAAACAATCTATAGGATTTTGTTTCTGATGTGGGAATGAGAAAGTGTTTATATGTGCTCTATTTTTAATCCACTTGTGAACATATTGTTTTGTGGTGTTGTATAAATGAAGAGAAGACTTGAAGGCAGGAGTTGTAGTTGATGTAAAATATATTTCCTCTACAGAACCAGGAGTGTAGGCCTAAAGGCCTGTTGCTGCTTAGTGGTTACATGTTGACTCTTCTGCTGCTGGACCCAGAGTGTCCCTTACAGCATACCTGCACCTCCCACCTGACCTCTGGTCAGTGACCTAATTACAACTGACCAATCAGGCCAGGGGGAGTGCTAACACTCAATTACCATAAACTCTATAATGAAGTAATTAATATGCATATATGATATATCTTTTGATTATTATAATTTAGACATGTATGTTAATAGAAATTATGATATTAATATATCTTATATGATAGATTTGATGAATTCTTGTAATTATTAGTGGGAGGATATACCATGCCTAAACTTGGGTATGACACACTTGATGATCATATACTATTATTGGATGTGGTAAAACAATAAAAGAAAAAAAAGCGAGTACTATTATGGGTATCATTTCTTTGTCATAAGAATTCTACTTACATAGTAACGACTATTGAAGACTTGGGGTCGTTGGACTTTGAACCCTCCTTCTCAACCAGGGCCAGTTTACCGAAGCCGAACTTGGAGATGGGTTCCCGCTTGTCGAGTTTGGGGAAGTCCATGTCCACCTCTCCGTCGTCTTCGGCGATGTGCAGCGCGTACAGGTCCAGGTTCTCCCTGCGGAAAGTGAGAAGTTCTCTAAGAATTATGTGAGACCAATATACCATATCACACCACTTAAGCCTGTATTTCACATACCAATTTTGAAGGTGGTGATTTTGTATTTGTATTTGCTTGATTTTCTCAGACATTATGGCATAAAACCATACATCTTACGTACCATTCAAAAAAGGAATTCATAAGCTTTTTATTTTAGTGATACATAACGTCTATTTTTGAGGCAATCTTCAATACCGATTTTCAAAAATCAGTTTGTGGAATATACGCTTTAATTATATCAAAACTGTACTGCTTCCATTCTTTACCCAGGCTCCATCTGTTTAGTTCTAGACATCACAGAGTACAATGAGTGAGCCAGAGCCAATATGCAACACTGAGATAAATGCTGGTATATCAAACCATACATGTCAGTGTAATGAATGAGGGGAACCACCGGGAACTAGCAAAATCTGTCAACACAGTGGCCACTGTACAAACTTACGAAAAACAAAACAAAACAAACTTACATTAGTGCAGTGCTCACTGTGCAGACAGAGTTCAGAACTTAACGTACACATTTCACAGTCCTCGTGAGGAGTATTGTGTTTTAAGGCACTTATTATTATATAAATCACAAGACCGACACAGACGAAAGTGTTGGGCAGTGATATTCATTATATCATGGGGCAGTGATGAGTCATAGTTAACAAAAACAGAACATTTTATCAAGTTATGGGACAGATGCAAGCAGTGACTTACTGTATTGCAGCCAATATGACTGCTCCAATGCCTGCTACAAGAGCCACCTAGTTTGAACAATGGCTCTGAGATCTAATGGCTCCCCCTATTATCTTACCTGGTAGGTACAGTCTGAGATATATAGTTTCTCATTTAGTCCATTAATATGTTATATATTATGACAGCTTCAATTTTAGTTAACCAAAAAGACTGGAACCTTTATGATTTGGGCTGGAGCTTGTAGGTAAGACACACTTATTAAAACTGATATCTCGAAAAATAAGTGATTTCAGTTTAAACTGAAGTTTTGATAATTCAGCATTTATATATTTTAATCATAAACTACTGATAAATAACTTACTTGAGTTCGGGATGCCTGCCTTCAGCCATATACTGCCACAGTATGAACCCTATGAGTTCCTGGACCTTAGTGGAGACTAGAGTGACAACGGTCATCGGGTACTACCATTGGGAGAAAGATCGGGGAAGAAGCTATTAAAACTAAACATGACTTACTTGATTCGGGGTGCCTGCCTTCGGCCGTATACTGCCACAGTATGAGCCCTATTAGTTCCTGGACCTTAGTGGAGACTAGAGAGACAACGGTCATCGGGTACGACTGCTGGTCAGGGAAAGATCGGGGAAGTTTGTTTGTTTGTTGGGGTAGTTTTACGTCCGGTCAACCACATAGGGTTCTTTCCAGACTGAAATCGGGGAAGAAGCTATTAAAACTACACATGACTTACTTGAGTTCGGGGTGCCTGCCCTCGGCCTTATACTGCCACAGTATGAGCCCTATTAGTTCCTGGACCTTAGCGGTGACAAGAGTGACAACGGTCAACGGGTACGACTGCTGGTCAGGGAAAGATCGGGGAAGGAGTTATCAAAACTTCACACAGATGACATACTTGAGTTCGGGGAGCCTGCCTTCGGCGGTATACTGCTACAGTATGAGCCCTATTAGTTCCTGCACCTTAGGAATAATTTAGAGTGATTACCGTTATTGGGTAAGGCCACTTGTAAGAGAAAGATCGGGGGAGGAGTTATTAAAACTACTCATAGATTAGCAACTTACTTGAGTTCGGGGTGCCTGCCTTCGGCTGTATATTGCCACAGTATGAGCCCTATTAGTTCTTGGACCTTAGCGGTGACCAGAGTGACCACGGTCATCGGGTACGGTCGCTGGTCAGGGGGAGCCATCGTCAGGTAGATGTCGATCTTCTTGGTCGGGATGCCCGCCTGTCGACAGATTATGTACATTTTAGTTGTCTCAATGTGGGGAAGATTAATTAAAATTTACCTTCTATTCTAAATCAAGATCTTGAATAGAGATTACATCAATGTGTGTTATGTAAATTGATGATGGTCTCGTGAGTTTTTAAGTCGATTCGGAGTTGAGTAAACTAAGTTTTGTTAAAAATAGTAAAAAGAAAGCTGATAAAAAAAGTGCTAAATCATCCTGGTATGTATTCTGACGGACAGAGTGCTTCGGGAAAAGCTAACAATTTGCTTTGAACACGTTTTTTTCCCCCAATAGTGAAACCTTTCATAATTGGTCTAAAACTGAATAACTATTATTAATACCAATTAAAATTACTATCACATGGAGCATCATCCCTCTATTCATGTCCTGAACTTTATAGCGTTTCCTACCTAAACGTCTCTAGATTAATGCAGAGGACAAACTGACTGATTATCATTTAGTCAGGGTACCAATCCAAATTCCATTTTCAAATTCCCTGTGTTTTCCTGAGATTTCCCTGTCCCGCGACAATTTTTCCATGTCATATGCAACAAATTTTAAAGCCTCTGCGTGCAGAAAAAATTGGCCAACCCAGCAACAAAAAGGTCAAATCTCTAATATCTTGAGAATCCGGAATTTCAGAACCTGGCCAAATAAAATTCCCTGTGTTTTGGCAAATTTTACAAATTCCCTGGGTTTTCCTGTCAGGGAATCTCTTTTGCCATTTTCCCTGTTTTCTTGTGCGGTTGGTATCATTTTTATTGTAGCGAAAGAGATGGGGCCGTTCCTACTTACGTGCACTTTGCCGTCAAACTTGGCGTACTCCAGGAAGGGGTTGTTGGCCGTGTCAAACTTCTCCAGTTGTTGGGACAGGAAGGAGGCCGTCTTCTTCACCTTAGGCTGCACCTCCCTCTTCTCAAACAGTTTGCTGATGTCCTCTCCTGATATTGTAGACGTGAAAGACAAGTTATACCGCCGTCGGGAGTTTATGTGTGCCATGCATGGTCCTTTGGCGCCATTAGTTTTCGGGGGTCAAGCGTGATCTACCAGCCAATGAGCAGTGTCCCATTGTACCATGTGACACAAGATGGCGGCGCCCACTGCGAAACTCCCGATTGCCATATAGTATTTGCATACGATTATGGATAAAAGAGATGTATCATAAAGTAAAATGATGCGATAATATACAAACATTTCATTACCAGATCAACAAGTGATCTAGTGTACAGCTGCATGGGGCCTTCTAGTAAGTTATTACACATCACGGGGGAGGGGGTTTAGATTTTCGTACGTATGTAGATGTGCATACATACATGTACAAACTTAATGAGTACTTTAGTTCAAATGGGGTAGGGGTTGGAGTCTGAAAATTTTGAAAATGTTTGTACGTACTTAGTGGAAAGCCCCCAAGTATTACTGCTACATATATATGTATATTATCACTAGATAATGGGTTTCTTGTAAACATTACCTTATTCAATTCTCTATATTATCTCAAGTAACAGCTACAATTTATTCTTGATGAATCTTACACACAGGTACATACTTTGTTTATAAACTTCTAGAAAGCCCCTGTAAAATCAAATGATTACTGGGATGGAAATAACTTTAAACATAAGCGCTTTGTGGGTCTGTTGGGTAACTGAACCCCCCCCCCCCCTCCCATGTGAGGGTATTTAGAGTATTTTTTAACACTGCTCTTTGGTAAGTGAAAAAGAATCCGACCTACAGACCCTAATATTTTCAACCTCTCAGTATGTTACCTGAACACAACTATTTCTGCCTCAGCCTTACCTGAGAGGTCGCTCTCCTTCCAGGTGACGTGCTTTATTTTGCTCTGTTTGTGTTTTTCCCGTTTTAGTTTCTCCAGACGCTGGGCAGTGTTGGACCTCCTCCGATGACCCGCTGGAGGAAAAATAAACTCATTTAATATCATGTATATACAGTAATAAACCTAGTTTTTTTAAAAAAAACAACTGATACAGCGATGCAGGATTCCTTTCTTTATCAAATAATATAAAAACTACTTGAGAAACGTTATGTTCTTGAGCAGGAGATGTATGAGAGGCATTTCATGAAAGGCGCAAATTGAAGTTAACGTAAAGAGACCACCGTGTAAAACACAGTTATGTTTATTTTTGTTAGAGGTAAAATATAAAAGAAACAAGAAAACAAGTAATTGAAAATATCGAGTTAAAATTGAGATGTGCTATCTGTTTCATAGTATATGATAGGTGCGTGAAATTGTTGGAATATGGACTATGGTAAAGCCACAGCTAAATAACTCAGTGCCTTGTAGGTGGTGCTAAAACACGGACCAATCACGTATGGTGAGCTAGTGCACCTGTTTACGTTTAGTACTTCGTATAGACTGACAGTTGACCACAATTTATACACGTTTGAACAACTGACGAGCAGTGATTTTAACAAACGAAGGAGAAAAATACCTCAACAAGGACAAGGTTTTCTAGATCCGACCGGTGTATTAAGTAAATAAGTAAAAGGTTTTCGAGAATCTAAGTTTTTTTAAGGTGCATGAAAGCTTATATTTTTCTTTTTGGAGAAGCTATTCTTCACTTTAAGGAGTAAATATATGTATTTCCTGCCTCGTGCTTTCTAACACTGTTCGGTGATATATTTACTGAAAGCTTATGTTATCGCGGTCTGTTAACGAGAGCTCGACAACGCAGACAAGAGGCCGGACGGTGACTATAGGAAACATCAAGACAAGTATAGTTCACAAATACAAAGAACTAATCCTTTCTTTTTGTTATCATAAATTCCATGGACGTGGGAAAATTGGAAATGAATTGATGAACTTCTCAACAGGGCGTTGCAAAAATGGAAATTGGGAACAGTTTACCTTTTAATTTTAAACTCTTTTTTACATGAAGAATACATTTTGACAACCCAACAAGAACTCAAATCCCTAATATTTTAAGATTGAGGAATTGCAGAACCTGGTCAAATGAAATTCCCTGTGTTTCGGTAAAATTTGCGAATTTCCTCCCACAGCGAATTTTTGTTGTTGCCATTTTGCCCGCGCAGTGGGGACCCCGATCCTACGTCAAAGGTCAGATGGCCAACCGTTCTTTTTTTGAAAATTCTAAATCGTATAATTCGTGACCTGCTCTGTGTAAAGTGGAGGAGGGATGACTCTGCTTTTTACAGAGCAGGTCACATCTGACATATTGTTTATAGTAGCGTAGCACAGTATTCTCGTGGACGGGCGGAACTGGTCGTCTGATTCCAGGGGACTATAAATAGGCATGTGCGCCGGGCACCAGTGAAGGGGAAATTCCCTAACAACAGGCCCCGCCCAGTTAATGATATGCATGGAGGGGAAAAGATCAAAGCATTTCCCCTTCGTGACTGAGGCGTGGCCTATGGTTGCTGGGGTATGCCTGACCTAGATAAAACTGTGACATCAGCCCGTCTGCGAGAATCACTAGACACGACCAAAGCTTGTGTCCCGAGTTACCTAGCAGACACAGAGGGTGGTCACAAAAATACTCCCAATGTCTGCACGGAAGATCTGAAACAGGATAGGGAGGGGTTTCTGGTGTGAAGTCCACAAATGTAACATGGTCGACACAATTGCTTTCAAACACTACCAGTATGACATTCAAGTTTTTGATCGTATTGCAAATTCAAAAACCGACGTTTGTGGATTGGTTGTTGTTTATTATTACATATCTCAGTTATTATTATCTCAATATGAAAGTCATTTTTCATTAGTAAGTACACATTTCAATGTATTATCTTCGGACAAAACAGCTTAATTTAGATGGTCATACTACTAACTTAGCCGATTTACATGATCACATAGAGAATCTTTCTCTAAGTGCTTAAACTTTTCCATTGACCGGTTCCAAAGCAATTTGTATAGTCCAGATATCAACCGTGAGACTTTAGATGTTCATGGTTGACATAGATATATTTATTATCTTATGTAGTACCTGACATACTATCTGCTGGGTGGTGGGTAGGGACAATGTCATGTCGTTAAACCTACATGTAAACGCAAGTCTTACACAACAAACCACAAATACATCTTAAAGGATAACACTCATTTTAAGTCTAGTCTTTTAAGTAACACACTGGGAATGGCTGATATTGGGTCGGGGGAGGGGGGAGAGGGCACACGTCTTATATACTCTACTTACAATGCATCCCATCTACTACTTGGTAGGCGCAAAATGAAAAAATAAACAGGACAAATAATTATAAGAACGATGAAAAAAGTTATAGACAAAAAGATCGCAGTGACTTCGAAATATGAATGAAATCATGATCTATATCTGGAAAAATAGATAAACTATGTTCTATAAATAAAAAATATTCTAACTGGTGTATATGCTTCTTTGATGAACAAATAAAAATGGATCCTTCAAATGGAGTTATAGGAAAGAATGAACCAAACATTTCAGTTTCATAGAAGCCAAGCGGCAGGAGAAAATATCATGAAAGATAAATCTTATACAAAGAAATCCATCTCAATAATTAATATACAACGTGTAGAAATAGAAGGATTAAATCTATTTACCGAAACCCATATCGGGCAGTATGTCCTGTGAGTGGGACAGCTCAACGTCTGATTCCAGCCCGCTGTCAGAGAAGCTGGAGTCACCGCCGCTACTGTAAAAAAAAAAAAAAAAAAAAAAAAAGTAGAGTTTTCTTGGTTAGAATCTTCAGAATCAAGTATCAAAGCACATTCCTCCATAATATGCAAGACGCACGTCATGAGTTTTTACCCGTCAACAATATCTTCAAAATTCTGGCAGTTTAAGGCTTTATTAATATAAAAAGCCAAAAATTATATTTTCAAGTATTCATGGGGTCATAACCAAAGTCATATTGACACACAAGAAGTGTTTGAATTTTCAAAAATATTTCACGCAACTGTCATTTTTTTTTGACAAGAGGATATCCGAATTCAAAATTCATTTACAAAGGGTTACTTCTTTAATGGACACTTTGCATGCAAATTAAAAAATAATCTGACAGGAATGCTAAATTAAATCAACACTATATTCAGTCTTATCTGTCAGTTAGGTATCCCTTCCTATCATTTCAAAAATAAACTTTTAAATAAAGTCAAACTATTAGCCTTGACTGAGTCCACTTAAGTTCACACACACCCATGTTGAAATAATATATTGGAAGAAATCTCTACCTTCCTACCCTACTTTGTTACCAGTTTCCTGAATACCTGAGCCGTTATTTTTCTGTGTCTTAGACATACCTCTTTCCATGCCATGTTGCATATTTCCTGTCATTGGTGTATTTCTTGTCGTTGACCGGTGGGCTTCGTTCCATCAGGTCGTCCGTCTCGATGACCAGCTCACACATTCCGGTCTCGTCGCTGGTGATGAACGAGTTCCTGATGTGTGAGATCAGGAACGTCGGATCGTCCATCATCGCCATGGTGATACCGATTCACTCTGCAGTCCTGTAATAAACATAAATGATGATGATGATGTGTTGGAGTTTAAGGTCTACTCAGCAATTTTTCAGCTATATCAAGACTTATGTTAGTTCAATGATCGAATCTATGTGGGTGAGAACAGGAGCAGTGGGAACTGAACCCGGGCCGGCCTCGTGTAGTGTCACCACTAGACCATCCCAGCCACGCTAATAAACATAAATGTCAATAGATATTATATTTATTTTGTAAAATTCTTACATGGCCGTTTGGGGGCCAGAAAAAATTGGTCAGTTGTGGTCGTGATAGCCAACGGTAAGCCACGTCAGTATACACAGATATTATATATATGCTTGAAAGTGACCAACCACTATGCCTTACTCGCTTTAAAAAAAGAAAGGATATGTAACAAGGTGTAATGTAGGTGGAGTGAATTGCCTAAAGAAAAGACACGATTAAATAAAAAAAAAAATGCGATTATCGAAATCTAAAGTAGTGCCCTGGGCATAGGGAACGTTGATCCATCAAATGGGGTACATTTAGCCAGTGAACATAAAATCAATCCAACTGATTTTTCAAAATCAATGCCTGTCTATTGGCCAATGGCCAAACACTGTCAACAATGTCGTATATTATTTATTTGAAATATATGTTTAAAGCAAGTGCCAATGTTAATGTAGGACGATTTACTACATTGATATTGTGCCTTACAGGGTTCCCGCAGACTCGGAAGAATCAAATTCCATGACATGTCCATGACTTTCCATGACCAATTCTGATTTTTCAAGGTTGACTTTCCAGGGTTCAAACAATTAGAACCATTAAAAAAATGATACAATCAACGGCCTCCAATCAACCCTACAGCCATCCTATCCACACCAGTATATGTGACAATTCAATGAGTGCAAGTACCTTCCAAGAAAGATCCAAATACCTATGGAAATAATGCAATTAAAGCTTGTTCTCTTCTATTAAGAAATCACTCAAGCTGATTTTCCATGACTCAGGTCAAAATTCCATGACTCTTGGTCAAATTTTCAAATTCCATGACTTTTCCATGACCACCTTCATTTTCCATGATTTTCCAGGTTTTCCAGGTTGTGTGGGAACCCTGGCCTTAGCTTTCATATTTATAGGAAAAAACAAAAACATAGTTAAATAAAGGAATGAATAAATGTTCTATATATACTAGACTATAAATCATTTCATTATAACAAAATTGTGAGTTTGACTTTTACTTTGACCAGTCTTCTTCTTGCTTGTGGCTGTAGCAACAGTGGTACTGGAATATGGGATGATCATGTAGGTTTCTAGTTAGATGAATCCCTAATATCTGTGAATCAGTAATTTTCAGAACCTGGCCAAATGAAATTCCCTGTGTTTTGGCAAATTTTGCAAATTCCCTGTAATTTCATTGTCAGGAATATTTTTTTTGCAATTTTCCCTGCGTGGTTGGTACCCTGATTTGCTCATCTCATCTAGATGTGCTTTAAGCCTTATATTCACAGCTTTAGCATGAAGTCTGAAGACTGGGCAGTAGCGAGTAGACAGTATGACTCTGACTGAACTGAAAAGTGAAAGTCAAGCCTCAAGCCGTCAAGGCAAGTGGAAATGCACTTTGGGCAGATGTTTTGCTGATCATTACTGCCCATCACCAGGTCAAGTTTTGACCGCACGCAGCCGTTCAACGGTAGATCTACACTGAATACGTTCAAGATTTCACATTAATTCTCTTACCTGTAAGCAGAGAATGTTTGATGTTTATCCCCTCTTGAGAGAAATTTGTGTACAAACTGAGAGGAACCGGAAACGGCGAAGCGGAAGTCAGAACTAGGTCAGAAAAGTAGGTCAAGTTTGGCGCATGCGCATCTCATTATGAGCAGACGACCTGAAAAACGGCACTTCATAAATTATAAAGCAATGTTTCTTATGCTGTTTAACATTCTGAATATTGATAATAATATCAATGTTTGAATATAAACCAATGTTCCTTGCGTGGAGCATACTTTTCTGTAATTTCTTTAAGACTGGACATCGGTGTGCACCAGAAAAGGTTTAGGTGTTGCGAAAAATTGCGCATTTCAACCCCATTTTTCTCCCTGACCTCTTGTCTGGCAACTTTGCAGACAAAGACAGGCCCCTTTCAGCATCCACGTTGACCCATTTCCAAGCGAACAGTGCTGCTGAAATTGCTGATTTGTAACTTTTTCGGTAAGCAGAAGCTGGACATGTTGACCAGTCCACGGGCCCTGTCATCACGTCGTAAATCAGCCGCGTCAAAAGCTGCCAATCATCGTCAGAGGTGGGGTTTGAGGACCGATTGATGAGGGTCCAAACGTGCCGGGGGACGTCCGTGGAAAATATGTTGGTGGGCTCAGTGACAACAATGAAACTTTAAAGTGATGGTTCATTGGATTGATATACCTTTTTTTTTTTTTTTTTTTTTTTCTGAATCAATCTTCAGAGGCAACCAATAATGCCTTATAATGCAATGTGATAATATGTGGATCTAACGATGAATTGATTTGAAATAGTTGACCTGATTAAGGAAGTTTATATAAAGATAATTTATTAAATGGATTATATTACAACACAGTGTTACATTGATTGAAAATAAAAGGTAAGGTTATTATAGAAACAAATCTTTATCAATAGATCTTTAGGCTAGCCTTAGAAACAGTGAGATTGATTTACCACTTTCATTGACGAGACCGGTTGATGAGTTCCGTGCTGTGAATCATTATGAAAAATAAGTTAATGGTAAACAGTTATGGTGCTAAATTTTGATTTATCCAGAAATAAATATCTAAATATATCTAGATCAACTTTGAGGAGTTCCATTAAATTCTAAAATCTCTGCATAAAGATAGGATAGACAAAAAGAATTAAACTCAAAGTCATTGAATAAAGATAGGATAAAAATGTCTCTGGAAGGAGAGTCCTGCAAAAAGAACCTTCCTTTTTTTCCATTCATAATTGGCATTCTTATTTTATTTATTTCAATTTTTGCAGGCATAGATTTTTAATAGACCTTTGATTTGAACAGAACAATTTTCGTTATTCTGTGAAATATATTTTGACACTACATGTACTACAAGAGTATAATCAATGCACAATTGCGTTCTTAGCCCACCAAGACGTTTTCACCCCGTCGCCCCCCGCGCACCTGTCACACGCACCTGCTCCTGCCGCGGTCACCCAAAACGTCACAAAGAGCTCGAGATGTAAGTGGCCAGCCGCGCTCTGATTGGTCAGAAATCGGGGAAGACGCGCTCTGATTGGTCGAACTGAAGCCCCTCTCCCGTCCGCCATTTTGTCTCGAGCTCTTTTCCACCGACTGCCAGCTCCAAGCGGTTTTTCGCTCGAACACTGAGTGTAAAGAGGGAGGAGAAGGGAGGAGGTATCCGCTTGGAGACGGACGAGTGGAGCTTTCTTCGCTGGCCTCCATTGGAGTGGCAGCCGCTGCAGACTTTAGGTGGTTGGCCGTCAAAAACACAAACTACTCCACCAAAACAGAGAGTGGCGGGCCAGCCTTCAGACCTTCAGGAGCGAGAGGTGAAGGGTGAAAGTCCCAGGAAACCCAGAAACCATGGATGATTACAGCCGCCAGCAGCAGCACTCGGGGATGCAGGGCCACCTTCCCCCTCAGGGGTACGGGCTGCCTCCCCCCGCCGACCCGGCCTCCGTCATGGGCGGCCCGGACCAGGAGAACCGCAAACAGGAGATCGGCGACATCCTCCAACAGATCATGAACATCACCGACCAGAGCCTGGACGAAGCACAAGCAAGGTACACGTAAGCATGGACCCACCTTTCCACCCATTTCTGGCCCGGTTTTCAGGGTGCACAAGGCTGAATAAAGTGTCCCAATCCCCCTGTTTTCTCCCCCTGATGCTCCCCCCTGTGCACCCTGGCCTGGCTGGGGTTCAATTCTCAGCACTGTGTATTTTTTTGCTCCCCTCTGGTTTCTGACCAATTTTCTGCTTCGTTTTTTGCAGAAAACACACCCTCAACTGCCACCGCATGAAGCCTGCACTCTTCAGTGTTTTGTGCGAAATCAAGGAAAAAACAGGTCAGTATTCTTTCTTGATTTGTGGTTGAGTGTTACTGTTCATCCATGACTCCTCTGAGTTGTCTGAGGTCGCCATTTTATTTTGCGGTTAGGCAAAGGGCCAAGCCCCAGATATCTAAGGTGAAGTTCCAGAGGCCTGGCAGCGTGCCTATTTTATACCTTCACGTCTTGAGATTATTTGGTATGGACATAGATATAGGTGGATGCTCAATACAATTCAATAATAAAGCTCAAAGGCAAACTAACCTCTGACTAAAAGCTGTGCCATCTAAGGGCCGAAGCCCTTTTGTGACTACTCTGAGTACGTGCCTACAAAAATAAGCTAAAGGCTGGCCACAGAGAGTTTTAGTGTGTAATTTTTGTATCAAAGAGCAATTTAAAGACCTGTGCATAATGTCAGATGATATGGATATTCAAGAAATAATTGACAGGTCATTTTATCTTGATGGATTTATAGAATTTGATTGTATAGATCTACATAGTTTTTTTTGGAAAATGTTTTGAAAATATTATCTGACACATTCTTAGATGGAGATGTTAACTTATATTTAATGGCGTTGGTTAACTAGATTTGTGTGTGCGAAGTTCTTGTCTACGGCCTAATAATACAAATTGTTGTGTTCAGGTACCCCGACCGGCCCTAAATCTGTAGCTCTACCCTAACGTGTTTTTGAAGATTTTATTTTTTCAATATTTTACTAAAATTCGGTAAAAATGAACTAATAGGCAGACAATTTCATGTTTTACTTCACCAAACTGATATCATATAGTAGGTGCCTATTGTCTAACCTGAGGTTTGATGATTAAAGCATAAGGTCTATATTTTGAGTCTCTAAGTCCTGTATAGAAAAGAAAGCTCCAAAATTTAAAAAAAATAAAAATCCGACCTACCTACCCAAATTGTTTTGGACAGTGATACCTGAACACAACTTTTTAAAAGATTTTTTTGGGTACCTTTTGGGCATAACCAAGAAGAGTTCATAGTTCCATTCTTTATTTTATTTGTTTTCATAACATAGATCTAGAGGGCATACAAATATAGGTTTTGTTTTTCTATTTGCAACACATTGCCATCTATGATTAAATGCAAAGTCTATAACGCATGCCCAAAATAGCATCTGAGCCCAATAATATAAAGCAGCCATGTTAAAGTTTGATGTCACTTCAATACAGTCTCCCTGAGACTGGGAGCTGGGCTGGAGTGGCAGGTCAATTATGGGCTCAGGGCTCGGATGGTGGTCGGCTGGGTAGGTTGTTGGGGTGGGGGGGGGGGGGGGGGGGGAACTAGGGTAAGGGGGGGGGGGGGATGAGAATCTGGAACTTATTTTGCCCGTCGAACCTGATATGTTGGGCCTGGGGGCATAGCGGCGGCATGCTTGGATCAAAGCTGGAAAGAATAAAGACAATTTGCTCTTTTTTTTCTCGGCCTCGAGCTATTCTTTACCGTCCACTGGTTTTAAACAATGCCTTTTCCACACCTGTAGTTCATCGAATGAAACAAAGACAACGTGTGACATATGAATTGTACGCTTACAATTGTCAAAATGGCAACAATATTTTTTATCGTTTTTTTTCGTATAATAATATGTTGGCTGTTCGAAGAAACTGACTTACAGTAAAGCTAAAATAGCACCATATTGCAGTGTGGTTACAATTGCATTAAATGGCAGCAACAATTATTCTTATTAAAATGCTCATACACGTATTTCTGATTTGCCACACATCTTAAAATTGTTCATGCCACATTGCCAGTGAGGCGACTCTATAAAAATCATTAAATGGACAAAAATAAATTAGAAAAAGTGTATAAAAATCATTAAATGGAGAATTTCTCATTTGAAAATATCGATAATAATTAAATAGAAAAACTATATGGAAATAAAATGTATAAAAATCTTTAAAGAGAAAAAAATCTCATTTGGAAATATAGATAAAAACACTGAGAAACATCAGACTCCCTACCAGTTTTTAAATTAACCCAGTGGCAGTCAGCCTTAACTGACACTGACAGTTGGTCCTGACTGACACTGACAGGGACCTGTTGGTCGGCTGATACCTCTGACGGGGGGGGGGGGGGGGGGGGGGGGGCAGCCAGGTTAGGGTCACCACCAGGTTAAACACCTACAACACAGCACTTCATTTTGAATTTGAATTTTCAACTGTAACTTTGCTCTTCTCGTGACAGCAGAAATAACGTTGGTTTCAAATGACACTGCAATTTCGTTTTGGCTTTTGAATCATCTGCTGATAACCTGTTTACTGGAAATAAATAATTTAAGGCATGAAAAACTAAATCCTGAATTTCCAAAATTTAATGAAAATCGAATCCTGGATTTTGAAATATTTCATGACGATCTACCAAAGTCGTCCAATTGACTATATTTTAGAAATCTTATGTAACCAACTAAATTAGTCATCTGAAACACATCCCTAACATTCAGTGTCTCAAACTGACATTCTCCAATATTTAAGCATCCTTTTTTTTTTTATTGAAAACTTGCTGAAATAAGAAAGATCAATCACTTCATAGGACCCAGCACTGACCAAGTGGTTCTTTGGGTTCAATATCCGGTTGGTGCTGTGGTTCACTAAGGGACGAGGTACAGCAAAAACAATTTGCAGGTTTTGATCCCCTGCTGTTTGCCTGCCCTGTCACCTTCATCTCATAGATTCGTTCACTAGACAGAATTCGTCCCAACTGGTTTTCGCGTGAAAATGACCCTGGCTGTCGGTACGGCGTAAAACACCCAACACTCACTCACTCAATCACTTCATATGAAAACAATGGGTTAACTAGTCCATTCTAGAGATGAATTTCTTAGAAAACTTCAAATCTACAGAAAGAGAGATCCAAATCTGTGAATAATAAACCTGAAGTACCTAGGAGAGTCAATACTCAGATCCCAGCCCTGGAGTAGTGACTGACCCCCCCCCCCCCCCCCCCGGCGCTCCTTAGGTTGCCCGGTGTCGGGTTACGGGGGGGAGGGGGGGGGGGGACAGACCGCGCGGCCGGCCGGGGCTAACCGGGGCCAGGCGGGGGGAACCCCGGCCACAGCCCCGGCCTCCCCCGGCCCGGCACTCCGCGACCCACTCATTAGGCATAGGGTAAGGTACACTACAATGGAGGAGAAAAAAAGGGGCGAAAAAACACGAAAAAAATAGTCTGACCAAAAGTTATGCCCTATGGGGTCACCAGTGTTCGAAATTAAGGGTGCACCCTGCACCCGGTGTGCACGATTTCAATTCAGGGTGCATACTTTTGGGGAGGCATGCTCCCGGCGGGTGCATCCTTTTTTAAGAGAATAAATATCTTCATATAGTGCTGTAAACATACATAGAATACCGGGTGCATGATTTTAAATCAGTATGCACCCGGCGTGTGCATAAAATAAATCCCTAATTTCGAACACTGGTCACCTTTATGTTATATTTTCTGCAAACTGAAAGACTATTAATCTTCTGCTTACCCTGTAAGTATGTAGTCCTACTTTAGATCTACTTATGGCCAGACGTCAGGAGTACTTCAATTTTCTATGATAATTTTCCATGCTAATTTTCCATATATTTTACATCTTAAATATATCCTTACAGTACCACAATGCTTATCAACTCAGCCTATGTAAACAAGCTCTGCCCAGTTTATTGTCCAGTTGCTAGACATGGGTAATCCCTCGAAACAGTAGAGTGTATATTAATTAATAGTAAGCCTTTCCCATGGGACATCTTGTACTTATTCCCAGTCCCACCCGTCCCCTTTTACATACCCCTCTCCCGGCGCCCCCTCCACCCCGCCAGCCGACAGTCAATATTTAGCCTGTCACCAGAGTCAGGTACTTGAAGTAGCATGTACACTATCGATTTCATAATCATGCGTTTGATGACTTGAAGAGATGACAGGGATAGGTCATGCGAGACTGGGGCTGGAGTTAGAAGTCTGAGGAGGGTAAATATAACCAGAGGAGAGAGAAGGCAATGTAGGAAGGTCTGTTTAGATGGGTCGAAATCTAGGAAGAACTAGATTGACTAGTAAGACAATGCGGAAAACCAAAAGAAAGCTTGTGTAGGGGTTCACCTCACCTAACTCCCTTATTTTTTCATTGTTCTGGCACATGACTGATATTAAAATCACTTCTCATCTGATGCGCCACGAAGAAGATTTTAATTTTTAGTGCAGTTCAGCTGTCTACCCTTTCCTTTGGGAAAAAAAAGAGATTAATTTGACAAAAAAATCCATCACATATTCACCACCTGTGGTTAACCAGATCGTTGATCGCATTTCCCTTTTGTGGTTTCCCTTTTTAAGGGAAATTATAGTATTACTTATTATGATGCATTAACGTCTGAAAAAAAATGGGCCAGATGAGAAAGTGTCCCTAGACAATCCAAGAATGTTTTGTCTTTATTTTTACAATGGCCGTACGAGTCAACTCTCAAGTTGAAAGCAAAAAAAAAGGCACAAAGCGAGAAGAGTCCATTGTTTCGTACTTTCTAAACTAACTGTTTTAAAGACCTCTAGGCCGTAGGAAGCCTAAGAGTGTCACAGTTCATGTCAGACTAAACTAGGTTAAGGCTTAGTCGTGAACAAGGACTCTCCTTCTGTGTGTCTGGGTTAAGGTATTAAGTGGGGTTTGAAGGCCTCAATGTGGACAAAGCCTTTATCTCTGAGTCTATAGTCTGAGGGTCGTCAAGGAGGCCTCTGTTGATACACCTACACCCACTTACAGACCCACGCCTCACGTTATGGACCTCAGGGATACCTCCGGATACCTCAGGCTGGCCTGAACTGGGGTTTTACTTAACTTTTTTGGCTGGGCTGGGGTTTTACTTAACTTTTTTGTCCACTAGTCCACTGGGCTAGTGATAATAGTTATACATTCAGTCCACTGTTTCTTTGCACTCGCCCTTATCAAAGTTTCACTTGCCCATATAAAGCTGTTATTAATTTTCTGTTTATTTTCACTTGTCCACAGGGCTAGTTGCTAACAAATTATAATTGCCCGGCAGGATTTTTCCTAATACCCAGTACTAGTACAGGTTTAAGGTAGTACTAGTATCACCACCTTATTTTCTAAATTCCAGGGGAGACTAAACTTAGAACTTAATAATAAGGAGGTCTTTTAAGTGTAGATGCATATTTGAATTGAGGTAGTCACAAATTCTTTAGTCAAGATAATCCAATCAGACAAACACGTACGGGTAGATATTTTCCCTGCCCCAGGGCACACTAAATTTGACCTATTTGAACTTTGTGAATTGCAGTTCACAGTCAACAAGACCAACACATGAACTTCTTCTTTAAACACACAAAAATGATGTGCCTTAGCAATACAAAGAAACCATTCAATATGACTGCATTACAGAATTCGTTCATTCGATTAAAACCCATCACAAGCCGAATATCTCTTCAAAGTCTGCAAACCATATTCTAGAATAGAAAAAAGATGAGCACACCTCAATTACACTGGCCTAAACACAGTGTGTGTACCAATTACAGTGAAGTCGGCGGTTTTCAGTGTCAGCCGGGGGGGAGGGCGGGGGGGGGGGGATAGGTAGCAGGGACACTCAGGGGGGCCTGTGTGCCCCCAGGCGGGCTTTGTTTAGTGTAGGGGGGATGGGCACACAAAAAAATCTAATAATCACCCCATTGTGAGGGCTCGGCGGGGGGCGGTCGGGGGTTGGGGGAGGCCCCCCCTTCCTTGACGGGTCACAATTGGCCGGCATTCCTGTCCACCAGACCGAAACGGGCCTCGCTGGATACAGTACTGAGTAGTAGCAACTTGGGGAATAGGCCGTTTGCAAGTGGTGTACACCGCTGTGATTTTGCACAAAATGCACAACAATTATTCGTTGAGCCGTATGTTCTTTGGTATTAAGGGCCCAGTGGTAAAGCCCTCAAAGATTCTTCAAATATTTGTTCGCGTCGAATTACAGCAGTAAAATATATTTCCGTTGGAGGTAGGGAAATGTAGCAGCTCTTGACTAGACCCAACTGTCTAGCCTTAGAATTAGCATGGCTGACTAAACAAAACCCACTATATAGTACAGTGCACTATTGACTTATGAATGGCAACTGATTCCACTGTATTTTCTAGAAAACCTGCAGTCAGTGAAAGACTCCCGCTTGTAGCTAATGTTAGGGGTTGGGAAAGCAATTATTATTGTCAACGATCAGAACAGCATTGTATTTAAAAAAGAAACGAAGTACTAAATAACTTTATAATATGATATTGAGGGTAGAGGCTGTATTAGTTGGCGTGATATCCCAGAACCTATTTCCTAACTTGCACCAAAAATATTGTAGCTAGTCCTTTGTACTATCGTTGCTTGCACTAAGTATAGGCCAGTTACCTTTACAAACGAGACGTGCTACGTGCAAATGACCTATAATATAGTATAATGAAATTCTGACACTTGGAGTAGTCTGAGAGGGGTGGGGTGGTAAGGGATAGAAAGTGGGGCAAGCTGTAGGTGGCCCTGACCCGATTCTGAAACTTGTCACTTACCAAAACCAGTGTCCGAATTATTTTTTACACCGCCAATCTTGCCATAATGTTCCCCTTTGTCTTTGTGACTTTTTCTCTATTGCTAAGAGGAGGAAATTGTTTCGTTATCTGCATTACTTCCTTTTCTAAAGGGGGAAATTTGAATAAACTTGGTCCAGTTCATGTTTTTGTTACCTTACAAATTGAGATGGTGCCACAGGGAACGTCTGGAAAAGATAACATTTTACTCATTTGCTGGGATTTTTTCCCCTCACCGTTCTACAGCAAAACAGTGGTATGTTTCAGACCTGTAGTAGATAGTGTCATTGGACGGCGTTTTTGTGTCCATTGACACATTTACAATGTAGAAACTACAAAATACAATCTTCCGAATTGTGGTCCAACTAAAATCATCAGAATGATCGCACTGTGTTTTACGTTATATTTGTGGATTTCTATACATTAGACACATGAAAGTTTTCCATATGAAACGAGGACCTCATATTGTCAAATCTTAGCCAAGGCAGATATACACAAACACCAACAATGAAACTTTTTAATGACTATTTTACCACGAGCAGAACTTGGTTAAAAAAAAAAGAAGGACGACCCAGCGAATTTCCGGAGAATATTTCTTAGATGGTAAATCAAACCAGAAATAATACCGTAATAATCTGGTTACACTTAATTGTGTTTTTTTCCGCACCTTCATAAAACTCCATAATTCAATTGATTTTTTTTTTTTGGGGGGGGGGGGGGCGGGGGGGGAGATTTCCTCATCCCGCGGTGTGTGGCGGCCGTCAGTGACTGACGTTTCTGACAGGTCGTTCTCCTCTCCGACTCCACTAGTCGACCACTCAACGAGTTAATTACCTCAACACCGGCTACATATGGAGCCCACCGCCAAAATCATTTCATGTATCATTGTCATTAATATATACCGCCTGTACGCATTTTTATCCTATGGTTTTATTTATTTCTTTTTTTTAAATAATGAATTCATAAATTAGTTTTGTAAGTGTCATGCACCAGGTGTGGATGAGGTACGCTTACGGATTGATATTAATGGGCAAGCGGGACCAGTACATTTCAGAGTAGGAACATAAGAAAATTAAAAACTTGTTTTAAGGCTTCTACCATCATCGAAAAATAAAATATTTTGTAAAGGGAAAATATCTGGGACGTGTCACGTATCTCTGTCCTGTAGGACTTATCAATGATTCTACATAGAGAAGTGCAGGTATCTTTATCCAGTGGAAAAAGGAAAAAAAACTACATGTGGAAAGATAGATATTTAACCATACCTGCGCTTGTTCACTACGTACCCACGCTTCTACAGTGGTAATGTTAGAAAAAATTGGGATGTGACAATGGCGCACTCTTCAGTAATAGAAATGAGACATACTTTCACAGAAATGCGCCATTTTTTGTACATTTTAATACCTCAAAACCCTTAATGTGCCATGGCGCATAGATTTAACAATTAATGCACCATTTTAGGTTTTTAATGCGCCCAGGGCGTATGGCGTGGCCCAAACATTTTCACTGCTTCTAGGTTTAAAAAAAAACCCACACATTTTTGAAAAGCAAAGCGCAAGGGAACAGAGCACATTTTTGAAAAAAAAAAAAAAAAATTGATATACATATAAAATAGACACATACAGCGGCGCTCTGATCAGTGGTGTGGGCCCTAACGGTGTGACCCGGTCGGTGATTGATAGTCATGGACCATTTGCCAGGCCGTAGATGGACGATCCCTCACCGTGATATATCCTCCGTATTGTGTGCCAGTGGGGGGCTGGATTTACGGCCTGTCACCGGGCACCTGGGTCAGGAGCACGGCGAGCCGCAATAGTTTTAGCCGATTTTATCATTTTTTGTATTACTAAAACGTGTATTTCACCTACCGATTTTGCCACCGATTTTAAAAATCTGCAGTGGGAATTAAACTTAGATATAGCCTTTTTTTTTATATCACTAGAAAGGTCACACAATTCTCTTTCAGATGTATATAAGATGAATGGGTTTATGTCGTATTTACAGCGAAACTTAGACAAAAACAAAATCGGTATGTGGAATACAGGCCTTGTGTAAAGCCACTAAAGTCTAATACTCATGAAATATTCTGTTATGGTCATTGAATGTTCTGTTAGGTTTAATATGGTTAAAGTCAGAATTAACTGAATGACTCGTCTAAGTCGACTCGTAGGGATTATTTGGAAATTTTCTTTCACTTTCCAACATCGCCCCAAATAATCTAAATGATTCATTTGAAAGAAGATGATGCTAGTCAAAGAGAAAAATGATGCCCTATATTTTGTTATGAAAAAAAACACACTTTATTTTGTTATGAAAAATATAGATTTTAAAACCGAATAATGCAGGCGCACCGTAGTTCAACCTAGGGTGTATACTTTGTTCTAATTTTCCCGTTCTAGCAAAACCAATTATATCTGCTGGTCTGGGAACACTCATTTGTAAGGCTACTGGTACTTGGCCCGAGAGCCCTGGACCTTGGATCTGGGGTGAACAAACGAGTGTAAAGGCCCTATTACACTACATGACTTTGCGCTGCAATATCGACCCAATATGATGATATTACTGAAAATCTGCACACAGGAGTGATATAACTGTTTTAAATTGACATTTTGTCTCTAATGTGTGTGGTTTCTCTGCGACATCTTCATATCGGAGTTCATGTCTTGCAGTGTAATACCACCTTTACCGACAGATAGGAGTATTTTTCTCATGTGTAACGGAGAATTTTGTAACTTATGTGTGTGATTTCTCTGCGACATTGTCGTATCGGAGCTCGTGTCGTGTAGTGTAATACCACCTTTACCGACAGATAGGAGTATTTTTCTCATATGTAATGGAGAATTTTGTCTCTAGTATGTGTGGTTTCTCTGCGACATTGTCATATCGCAGCTCATGTCGTGTAGTGTAATACCACCTTTACCGACAGTGGTAGTCTGGTCGGCTGAGTGCCTGTGAAGTGGTCGAGAGGTTATTCATTTTTTGTGATAGCTCCCTGGCAGTTGTCCAGTAAGGCCACAGAATTCGGTCTAGTCTAACCGATATATGTCTAGAGCATCAAAGAAAATTGATTAGAATTCAAGTTATCAAAGAGCTAAGGAGATTTACACGCTTCTTTCAATAGGAATTAAGTATTATTTCCAATGTCTGAATGCTTTAAATATTTTTTTTTTAGTATTTCACCTTTTTGGGTAAATCATTTCTTTTTTCATAGGTTTTATACGTAAAGGTACAAATTGCTTATCTATTTTTCTCGAAAATATTCAATCGTAATATGAATCCTTTGAACGGCAGAGTTGTCCTGAAATAACATTCATCCAGTATCGGGCTTACATTCTCTGCATTCACTAGAGCATTAAATGGGCAAAAAAAGGGAACAAGTGACAGAAAACGAGGTCGACTTGATGTATGGGGAGGTATTGCCTCGGTCCAGGCAGCTAACGTTAACACAGTTAGTGCAATGACTTCACGGCTAGTGAAATAACATTAACACAGCTGGTGCAATGACACTAACACAGAGTAATGATGTTCACATAGACAGTGCAGTGATGTTCACATAGACAGTGCAGTGCAGTGATGTTCACACAGACAGTGCAGTGACGTTCACACAGACAGTGCAGTGATGTTCACACAGACAGTGCAGTGATGTTCACACAGACAGTGCAGTGACGTTCACACAGACAGTGCACTGACGTTCACACAGCCAGCGCAGTGACGTTCACACAGCCAGCGCAATGGCGTTTACATAACCAGTGCAATGGCGTTTACATAATCAGTGCAATGATGTTCACACAGTCAGTGCAATGATGTTCACACAGTGCAGCGACGTTAACATAGAACGTGAAATGATGTTCAAATAGCTAGTGCAGTGACATTAACACATGCAGTGCAGTGACATTCACACAGTCAGTGCAATGACGTTCACACAGATAGTGAAATGACATTCACACAGCCAGTGCAGAGGTGTGAATTAATTTTATTAACACAACGAGTGCAATGGCGTTAACTCAACCTGTGCAGTGACCCTCTGCATATCCACAAGCTGCGACTGAGAAAAGCTATGCAATAATATTTTGCACCAATTGACTACTTACATGGTGGTGGGACTGGACTATAATGATATATTATTGAATGCACTGATGTTAGGCCAGAGCGTTTGTATAGTTGACTCTCAGGCACAGCTGACTTAGTTTTAGAAATGTTAGTTTTCTCATGAATGAGGCATTTGGACCTGATGGCAAATGATATTTTTATTCAATAGCAAATAGGAAGCATCCTCCAAAATTGATAAACCCAGTGCACTAAGGCTAGTAATAAAATAGTAGCCGAAAGTATCGAAGTTAGAATTTGGTAACATTCCAGATATCTGTGTGTGTGGTTTCGATAAAGCATGATAATGTACTAACACAGATAATGATCATGTAGACTGTCCCATTTGCCACTTATTGTACTCCAATTATCCGTCCACCGTATGAGCCATTCACTCTTCTGATCGATTTATGGTGGCTATTTTATACGTATTACGAATTTAATATAGGCCGCGTAGCGCGGAAACTGGGGGAATAATTGTCAGTGTGCGGCAGTTGATTTAAGAGCCGGAGTGTCAAATTCAAAGAGGGGCCAGGAAAAAAAAGAACAAATTAATAAATTAAGGCGGAGAGTCGAGGGAATCTGGCACATACACGCAGTATGTGTGTCACTTGCTGCATAGCTGAGTTATGGACTGTAAAGTCGCAGAATGCTTCCTTATAACATATTAATATGTTTCATTTACGCAAAGGATTATTTCTGGACTGAAAAATGTAGAAAAGATTGTATTATATTCCCAGTTTTCGTGCTACATTACTAGTGAGTTCAGTGAATTTAGTTAACAGTTTTAAGAGTTCTGTGAAAAGATGCATTCAGAGTAGGGAGTTGATCAGGTGGTAGAAAATAGCACCCGGAGACTAACCAGTAAATCTAAGAGATGAGTGACTAAAAATTAGTAATATAAAACTAAAATGAAGAAAAACCTATTTACCATACGATATTTGGGGTCTATAGGTTGAAAATGGAAAGTTATAACATAATCACATAAAAGAGTGTGTCTATGGTTATAAGTGGACTAGAGTTGTGACGACATGTTGCATGGTACATTCTCCAATTACTAGTAATTGTGGACCAATTAAGTCTCCATATGTTAGGTGAGCGTGCGTCATGATTGACACGTTACGATTTGGGTATCGTGAACACTAATGCCTCTCTCACTGATTGCAACAGCCAGATTTACAAGCTCCTGTCAAATGAATATAAAACTTCAGGTAGTTACAGGAAAGTCTTCAGGAAATTTACTGATCTTAGGGAATTTGTAGAGAAAAATAATATATATATATATATACATATAACAAGATTTTTTCTATAAAACAGCATTATTAGATTAACCAGAATGTAAATGAATTAAATCGGGTAGACCCTACGGTTGAGTTCTAGGAATTCCATAATAACGTAGACAGAATTTGTAATATCAATTGCAGGCATACAAAATGCAGAATTAGATAATTTGCAA
Source organism: Lepidonotus clava (assembly GCA_936440205.1). Lineage (NCBI taxonomy): Eukaryota > Metazoa > Annelida > Polychaeta > Phyllodocida > Polynoidae > Lepidonotus > Lepidonotus clava. The sequence continues at coordinate 49,484,681 of OW387143.1, read as the reverse complement.
GATGTCTTTCACTTCAGTATGAGAACTATTGGATCTTCCGTCTGCCTATTTTGAAAATGAAGAATTGTGTCAAATACAAAAGCAAAAACAAAAACAAACAAACAAACAAACAAAAAACAAAGACTGCCCTGCTGTAGAAGGCGTCACAGTCTGATACGACTCTATTTTCAGAGTATAACGAACGACGTATATATATATATATGTACGATGATGTTATAGTGTTACTGTTAGGCCTAGACCTGGCGGGGATTATCTCTGTAACTAAGCCTAATAATGAACAACGTATATATAATGTTGTGACTTTACCCCAGTTGGTTGTACCGGGAGGTTCCATAGGGCGGCGGACAGTAGTGTTTAGGCCTAGACCTGACCGGCATTATCTCCATAACTAAGTCTAATAATGAACAACATATATATAATGTTATGACTTTACCCCAGTTCATTGTAGCGGGAGGTTCCATAGGGCGGCGGACAGTAGTGTTTAGGCCTAGACCTGACCGGCATTATCTCCATAACTAAGTCTAATAATGAACAACATATATTATATAATGTTGTGACTTTACCCCAGTTGGTTGTACCGGGAGGTTCCATAGGGCGGCGGACAGTAGTGTTTAGGCCTAGACCTGACCGGCATTATCTCCATAACTAAGTCTAATAATGAACAACATATATATAATGTTATGACTTTACCCCAGTTCATTGTAGCGGGAGGTTCCATAGGGCGGCGGACAGTAGTGTTTAGGCCTAGACCTGACCGGGATTATCTTCGTAACCTAGTAAGTCTAATCTGCTCAGGGTATAATACGTACGGTAGTAAGCCCCAGGCGGAGGTTGTAGTGGTGAGATAACCTCCCCGTGAAATGAGGCCAAACCTGAGCTGTAACTTGTGGTACTACACGTCTAATTACCCCAATTCTACCAATTTCATGATTATGTTAGGTTTATGAGCGGGAAGTACAAAGGGACAATATTCACCCTCCGTCAGCGGTTAATATATTTAAACAGCCCACTCGCAAATTACAACTTGGAAAGGGTACAGTAACCTAGAAACATCGGAGAATTGTACGAAATTTATAAACTGATGTCTCTCCATAATACATGTACAAATTTTTGATGTTGAGTACTTTCATATAAAAAATTGAGAGTAGGATTCGGATTTGGGGAGAGGGCAAAATGACTAGAGTTTGAATTCCTGATAAATAGAAATAGAAATAATAAATTTATTTGGAAAAATGCCCCCTAGATTTTCATCAATCAACTGTATAAGAAGAAGAAAAAATGCTAGTGAAAGGACAATGACCGTCTCAGATTAAAAAAAAAAGTTGATGTAAATAAATCTGGACAGTTGCCCGCTCATAACTTTAGCCATTTCGTGCGGTTATTGACCTGTCTTTGTCTTTTCCCCCTCGTCATGGGTTTGGGATCAAAACAAAACAGGTGTGTATGGGGGAGTGATGGCAGGGGTAGAGGGGTGGTGAGGTGGGCCTCATAACTCACCTTAGGGACCCATCTCCCCCCCCCCCCCCCCCACACACACACCTCCTTACTAAGGTAGTCCACAGGTGCAGGGTGCGAGACAGGTTAACTTTTAACCCTTGATCCCCAAAAAGGCAGATTCAGACTTTTTTTAATCTTCAAAATATTTATTGCCATTACATAAGTCATAATTATTTTATTGCCTGAAATAATCGTCCCCAGGGCGTATGGACGGGTACCACTGTCCCCGCCAAGCAGTTAGTATTTTATGGGATTATTTTATTGTCTGTAAAGTGAGGGTTATGGGAGCTTCAAAGGACTCGAGACTGCGAAGATGGGAGTAGTAATAAGAGGGGCCCGGAACGAGCATCATAAATCAGGGAGGAGCTGGGCCCTGTAATATGGCTATGAAAGCGGACAGCCCAACAGCTGGTTGGTGGGTTAGACTGTACTTATGTCCAAGTCCGCTGGGCGCTCAAACTAGTATGTAAGAGATAAGTAGGTCATGAAAGGACTAGTTTGTGGGTCTGAAATATATGAGTAAACTCTCCCCCTCCCCCCTCCCCCCTCCCCCCTCCCCCCTCCCCCCTCCCCCCTCCCCCCCTCCCCCTCCCCCAACCAACCACACACACACACCAACTTTCCGTCTGACGACACCAGTAATAATTGCACGTATTTATGGCCGATTATAGGTCGTAAATCAGCGTGGTGGACCTACAGACGGTGAGGTGGTGTTTGTATGTGTCACACGTTGACGCCGCTCAGGGTAAAACGGGGATAATTTGGTGACAGGTCACTCAACAAAGTCCCTCACTCGGATTGTAAGTGTGGCAAATTTAGGGATTCTCTGTGTGTGTGCTAATGTTTGTGTATTTGGTATAAAAAAGAAAAAAAAGTGATAAAAAAATATAACCTTAGTTGGAATATTTACTTTTCTGTGCACCTGTTTGGATTTTTGATTTTTAATCAAACTTAAAATATTGACGTTTAGCATATGCGTTTAGGCAGTTAAAATGAGTATCTCTTCACTTTAAATGTTTTGAATTTTATCTCCTGGAAAAATCCGCAATATTGTTACTAATGTGTAGATGCAGTAGATATCTAGTATACGTAGTTTATAGTAAGTTTAAATGAAAATACATGTATACCCCAAACCCCGGATCAGTCAGTAACAAAGGATTACCCATGTAACAGATTAGACTAATCTGTTTGAGCGTCTTTAGATCGTGTACCTTAGATAGGCCGACAGGTGTGACCTAGACTGGAGGTCAGAGTTCAAAGGTCAAGTCGTCAGTCGGTCCGATAATGGTACGGCCTGATAGGCTTTGTGACCGGCTTTGACATGGTCAATATTGACAGAAACAAAAATAGGAGAGGCAATGAATAATTATGGAAGGGGGGGGGGGATTTGAACGAGGGAAAAATGCTGTTTTGGGTTCAGGATGTACGTTACGGTGAAGTTTCACTGATACATAGATAAATTTCAATAAGCAAAGTATGTCAGCCTAATCATTCAAATCCAATTTATATTGGCAAGAATCATAATAGTGTATTAATTAGAGTAAGACTTTAAACAATAGTTACAAAAGAATCTTTGCCAAGCAGCTTGGAAAATAACTTAATAATAACCAATCCTTTGTAAGCGCTAGCTTATTGAACCCAAATTTCTAATTAAACACATTCTTAGATTAATTCAAACACAATCAAACGAATCCTTATTTGGGTCAATGGAGGTTACACACTTTTGTAATAAATAAGTAAGAGCTCCTTCATTCCTTCATCTCAGTCCCCATCTCGTCCTAAGACAAAAGAAGCGAACGCCCCACAATCTCAGCTATCCCACAATGCCCTGCGCGCCCCGATGACGTCATCGGGTTACAGTAATGAGGCAGCGCCCTCTGCTGAGACGCGGAAACAGCTTATCTCCGCGTCTCCTGGCGCTGAGCCAATATTTATGAACCAGAAACCTGGCCGCATTTCGATCTGGAATTAGCAGTAGCGGTTGGAATCGGGGAGAATACCACGTCAAAACAGGGCCGACGTGATCCGCCCTCGTTCACAATGAGCATGGCTTATCATGGCATTTGCAGCTAACATGAGAACCATTTAGGAATTGATCAAATTTGCAAATTTGATGCTAGCATTATGGTCATAGGATGATTTGAAGCTAGATAGGCCAGTGGGATCTAGGAAATACTTGAATGGCAGCGCAGGATCCTTTCTCATAGCATAGACATACATAACATGTATCTCTATGCTTATAGGGATAATTTCATATCTTTTTTTCAGGGTACCAACCACCCAGGGAAAACAACGGGAATTTCATTTGGCCAGATTCTGAAATTCTTGGGATTAGACTTTTTGTTGTTGAGTTGTGCAATCTTTTTTCTGCACGCAGAGGCTTTTAAAATTGAACAACTCCCTGGATATGACACAGGGAAAAATTGTCACGGGAGAGGGAAATCGCAGCGAAAACGCAGGGAATTTAAAAATGGAAATTTGGTTGGTACCCTGATCCTAGCCATTTAGGATTTGATCAAATCCGATGCTAGCATTATGGTCATCGGATGATTTGAAGCCAGATAGTCTACTGGGATCATCTACTAGGAAACACTCTCATGGCAGCGCAGGATCCTTTCTTGTGGGGATGATTTCATATCTTTTTCCCCAATCTGATTTTTTTTGGGGGTTCCTAATCTAGACTCTATTGCCGGCTTGATTTTCGCTGGTGCCCTTCCTGCTGATTACCAGCAGCGACCGGCGGCTGGCTTTGCGCATGCGCAGAGCGGGGGACGCTGAGGTCAGGATGGGATGTGGGGACGAGGGGGGGGGGGGGGGGGGGGGTAGGGGTGGAAGGGGGGGGGGGGGCGCTCATACATCATCCGGGACCTGACAGAAAATCAAAGTCGTCTGCCCACCGACACGGCCCTCGCCGGCACCAGCGAAATGGGCGGCGCCTGCGCACTCAGGACTTCCTGCAGCCTATCCCAGAATGCACCACAGAGAGATTATAACAAAAAGAAGGAAAAAAAAGGGGGGGGGGGGAGGGAGGGAGGGGGGGTTGAGGGGGCAATTATTACACTAGGAACAGAAGGAAGAGTAGAATATGTTGACTGTCCTGAATGAATATTAAAGCTGCTTCAATCCATTAAAAAAATATAAGTCGGGGAATTTTCAAAATATCCATGTTTAATAGTGTCGACTTTTTAAGCTACAGTCGGCGATATATTTTGGTTTCTTTGCCTTTGTCCACCAACTTGAACTTGAAGGAATTTTAAATGATGACATTGGGGATTGTAGTTGTATCCATCAGAGTTAATTAAGACTAGCGATAGAATCTGTATCATTGATGTAAGATTTGGCCAGCAATAGTTAACCCAAAATATAGACTTATTCCAAAATAAACATGATTTTAGGAATTATCTTGAGTCAGTAGCTTTCCTTGATTACTGTTTGACTTTGAGAAGCCTGCAGAAGGCTATAGACAGATCGAAGTCAGAGAGTTGATAAAATGGGACAAGGGCAACCTGACATAGACCACTACGGATGGTTTCCGTGCGTGTACACGCTCAAGTTCCAATTCCACTGCATAAAAAGGTTAAGGATGGCGGGACAAAAAAAGGGTCAGTCAGAGACCAGCTGTTGGTCGGTGTGGGGTTGTGTGAAGGGTGAAATCGTCGGTTTTAGTGTAATAAGTACGATAAGGTATTATAGGGGAATGTGTGCCGGTTCATTGGTTTAATAATTGGTATAACTAATTGATAGAGGTGTGATCGAAGAGGTAGCTTCTTATTTGAATGTCATTTTATGATAACAGAATTGCCAAGAATATTCTGTAAAATTGAAGAAAGGGAAATTTGCAATGTGCTATGTTTATATATTATATATACATGTATGTATGATTTGAATGGATGGTATATTGTTTAATACTATATTAAACCTATTACGCCAATATATTAAAAAAAACAAAAAAAAAACAACAACCACCATATCTTAATACTTCTCTGACAAAAGTGTATATATATATATATAATTTTGAACACAAAAAGACGGCATTGGGAGAGCATTGGGGTGACTTAAAACAATGGAGACTATCCGCTCATTGTGTTTAAAAGGATGAAGGCTTTCCAAATTTCTGGTATATCCTAAACCATACAAACGAGACAAACCTGGTGTATGTGCCTGTTCAGTGATGGTTCCCGGGTCATTAACCCCCTAATCCCCGCCTCTGTCGACCGATTAACGCCCAACAGGCCGGGTAGACACATCTCGGGACGAACAGGGTCAATGAACCCGACAGGGAATAGAAAAAATATAGGGGGGAAACATTAGGTTGCCTAGGCCACAGCACATTCCAGATCGACTTGAGAATATTATGACCCTTCAACATGATTTCGATGAGGGGAACGGTATTTTATACCCAACTGCACTCTAATGTGTCTAGAAAGCTATGAACGTGCTATCATTTAATTGTAAATATTTAAAACAGTATTATTTAAATATGTCAGTACAGTATTCGACCATATATAGCCGTTTTAGTGTAGTTATTCGCCCAAAATATCTGCCTAAATACGTTGATGAACGGGATGCGTTGATAAATGTGCAACCATGGAGACTAAAATAGCTTTACTCTCTCTGGTGCAACCATAAGGCTTTCTGGAAGTGTTTAGAAAGAGCCAAAAGCTTTGAAAAAGAGGCTTTTGTACGTTTTCTTGGAGTGTGTTAAAACAAGTCGGTTCGAGGGAACACCCACGTACTGAGAAGAAGAAGGATGTTCTGGGATCTCCTGAAGCTTTGCCCCCAAACCACCCTGATTGAGAGAAATGTTTCTACCCTAATTGTCCCTACTCTGGGCCCTCAGCCAATCAGAAGCCTCCGTTGCCTTTTCCCCGGCCCTGCTCCCGCGAGAGGTCGCCCCGGATGACCTTGACAAGGGCAGATAACGTCGGCGTTACCATGGCGACGTGATAGCCTGATTTGGGTTACTAATAGCTCCACCATTTGGTCGGCGCGATGCGGTCTGTGCCCTATTTAAGTTCTTTTTTCTGTGTGGGGGATTGTGGGTTGGTTTTCTGTCTACCCCCATATGAGTTCTAGATAATGGGAGGGTGGGGCATCCAGATTAGGGTGTCATTTGGGAGGATCAGTCTCCAAGCAGATGACCTGAGGGCCAGTTGGAACCTGAATTAGTGTAAATTCATGGGATTCTCTGGTTGGAAAGTATTCTCCGCCTGCCACCTGGCGGTGGCGGTAGGAAGCAGGCCCCTGGTTGCCATGGTAACCCTGACGCCCTGTCATTAGGGGGGCCGACACCAGGGGGCGGGGCGGCGGGTAATTTGAGGTTTCGGAATAGACTCAGAGTGTATTGGTATTTCCTTAACTGAGATTAAGATTTTTTTTCTTGTGGTTGACTCGAGACTCTAAGGCGACTAGTATTACTCTATTTTTACTCCGCAATATTGATGCATGTTGTCGTTCAAATGTAACAATTTACTTATTTCTTTGTCTCTTGTATTTTGCAGGTGAGGCATTTTCCAAATTATGCGATGTCAGAATTTAAAGGTAAACAGTGAGTAGTATCTATGTGTTTGGTTTTTTTTCCAGTCTTCCTTTCCAGTATTTTGTGCGCTTTGATTATATAATAATTCCTATGGTCGGAGACGATGGAATCAAGCTAAAATTTGAAGAGGGTTTTGTATTAAAAAATCTTCATGGTACACAGTACATTTTAGCACAGCTTACGGTGGGAAAACCTGTCCAAAAATACCCCCAAAACTGCTAATTAACCCGAGAAAAATCTCGTTAGAAACCCTCCCCTTTTCCCAGAGTTTTAAATATCAGCCAACAGCCTGGCGGGGTCTAAGTACAGCATGTAACCGTTCGTGTGGCCTTATCTGGGGACATCCTACACGACACGACCTCTAACAGCCAGGGACTGGCACGGCCACAAAGGGACACCCAGAGTAGGGGAGAAGTCGGGCCTCTCGGGTAGATCTGAGGGGGAGTGGAGGTGTCTGAGAGTCTGTCTTCAAGGGTAGGGATGGGCACGAGGTAAAGGGAGCTTATTGTCGTCAATGGACATCAAACGGTTAGAAAGTTGTATTGGGGATGGTAGGTTAGGGTGGTTTGGGAGAGGGTACGCTGACTATGAAAAGGTAACCCCTGCTCCTCTGTCCAAATTGATACGGTCCGGAATTTGAAACTATGAGATGGGAAATTGTGGCTGTTCGTTTGTTTTGGTTAAAGCCCTAGAGGACCAATGAGTGTACCGTTCATGCTTTTTTCTTTAAAAAAAAAAAAAGAAAAAGAAAGAAAGAAAAAGTCAAGATCCCGGGAATTTACAATTTAGCCATCGGAAAATGTAGGAGTTTCTATTTATCAAACATATAACTTGAAAGAATGTGCTTCTGTGCATCAGAATTGAAGGAAAATACGTGTTAAGGGGATGTGACACTATACGGCAATTCTTATGCTTACTCTACAGTATTATACGTCTGTAGGTCTGCTGGTTAGGAAAGGGCCGATTTTGTGATTGTGGCCATATTGAACACAGAATCAAAGGAATTTTATTCGAAAACCATGAGTGAACTGAATGTATGTTAATGTTCAATTATTACATGGAAAATATATTTGTGAATTCTTAAAATAGATAAGATATTCAATGAAATGGGTTACAATATGGCAATTACTCATTATTTCCTTTTATGCCTCATAGAAAGATTTAGCGGCCCCTAGATAGATTGATTAACATTTCACAGATTCAGAACTAAATCTGTGTTGTTGCACCTTTTCAATAACTGTCAAACACGTCCACTGAGTCCAGGGGTGAAGGTAGCTGAAGAACGACAGGTGTGGCGCTGACAGGTGGGAGACAAAAGGTGTGAGGGGAAGGGGGGGGGGGGGGGGTGAATAGGGTGTGGTGGGGGTTAAAGATTAAAGGTGGGGATAGGGGGATATCCAGGGTCGGAGAGTGTTAGTGTTACAATCCCCCAAACCCCCTAATTACCCCTCACCCCACACCCCACCTCTTCACCCCAACTTACCCCTATAGTCACCCCCCCCCCCCCCTTCCCTCTCTCTCCACCTGTGTCTTGATTGAAAATAATCCCAGGAGGGGGGGGGGGGGGGTACTTAGATATGGCATGGAGAGTAAAATAAGAGTTATTTTACTCTCCATAGATATAGTTTTGGTATCCACTGCTGGCACAACCCTATGGAGTGGTGGTGGTGCACTGACAAAACTGGAGAGTGGTCCCCCCCCCCCTGACAGCCTAAAAGAAGGGGCAGTCATGCAACCTGTTTAAGAGTTTTTCCCTGTTGATACATTAATTAATGCATTCCGTATGAAACTGAATATCATAGGTGCCAATTGGCCAGTTTGCACAGGTTTTCTCTGGAGTATAAGCTCTGAGGGAGCAAAACCAATGGGCGGTGGATTCCAATTAGCTTGTTTGCGGAGTGGTCAGCTTTCTAGAAACCCCAAAATATGGAGCGTGAAGTCCCACAGTGGTTACAAATGCCCAAAGAGTGAGTAGCCCCCCCCCCCCCCACCCCAAGGGGAGAAAAAAAGGTAGGGAAGCTGTAAGGTTAAACCCCTGGGTCTGGGGGTAAGGGGAGATGATGGGGGTTAGGGTGGGGGTGAGGGGGGTTAACACCTGGTTAATTACCTCATTAGGGGATTACCTTACCTGTGACAGGTGTGTCAGGTGTGTCAGGTGTGTCAGGGGGGTAGGTGAGAGGGGTATTCTCAGGTAGGCGGGAGGGGGGGGGGGGGACAGAGCCGGTCGAGTTTTGCCGTGATTTAATTGTAAAAAAAGTGTCAAAATTGATTAAATCAGAATCAATGTGCTTCCGACACATTCCAGTGGACCTCTTTTGATCTGTCAGTTGAGATGCTACAACTGCTGATTTGAAAAGCTCCTGGGCGTGATGGTTCATATACGAACGGACAAAGAACCATTTGCTTGCTTTATTTCAAGTTAGAGGAGTAAAAGAGAATATTGTCACGGAATAGTTCACCTCCTAACTCACCAGAAAGGGAAATTTCTATTGACCTTAGATTGGCTGTAGAACATTTACTATGACACTTCAAGTTTTGGGGTCTATCACCTTAGTTTGGGAAAGATAAGTAATAGGATCCGAGTTCAAAGGTATAGTCTAACTATACCTAACCGGATTAGATGACGTCTCCCGGGACAACAAACGAGGGGAAATCAAGTCAGGGATTGAAGAGGGTTTTAAAAGTAAAAGTCTTAGACAGTCTCGAAGAAATCAGTACCAAATAATAAGAAAAGGGTGGATAGTTTAGGCAAAATTTGAGCTACCAGCTAAGGATCTGTTGCATTCATTTTGGTGTATATTTGGCATAAATGACACATGTGTGAATCCTTTATCTTTTTTTAAAGGGAAAAATCGTATACCAGCTGTGCATGAGTATTTGTTTTAGAAAAAAAAGGCATTTCTCTAAGTATCTCTAATCATGTACATTTATGTCTGAGGAAAGGAAATAGGATTCATATTGAATATGATTCATATTGAATTTACTGTCAGGGAAAAACAGAGAGTAAAGGTTTGCAAATTTGACCAAACTGCAGGGAAATGCGTAGGCTGGTTTCCCATATGAACATAATGGATCCATTGTGTGTAAAATGTAACAGTCATTTGAGACATCTTGGTATCAGTAATGACACATAGGGACAATATCACAAGAGCAGCTGTTGAAAAGCGGGAAAAACGGAGGATGGCCCCAAAGTCCAGTGACAGGCTGCCGGATATGTCACCCCTCCAGTGCCCCTCACATGATGAGATGTCCGGTGGAAACTCAGTAGTGGGGCGGAGGTGGGTGGTCCAGCGGTAGTCCCTTCTGACCCAGATAACTTATGTAATGCTAGTTTGAGCGACTAGCGGACTTGGAAGTAACTACAGTCTAGTCCCGCTGGACAGGGAAAATGAAAAAAAAAAAATTCCTGTCATGGAAAGCACAGAGAATTTGCTAATTCTACCAAAACAGGGAAAACTGAGGGAATTTTATTTGGCTAGGTTTTCTCAATTCTTTATTCTTTCAGGTTACCAAACACACAGGGAAAACAGGGAAAAAATTCCCAGGTAAAAATTTGTAAATTTTCCAAAAACACAGGGAATTTCATTTGGCCAGGTTCTGAAATTCCTCATTCCCAAGATATTAGGGATTTGACATTTTTGTTGTTGGGTTGTCCAAATGTTTTTCTGCAAGCAGAGGCTTTTAAATTTTAAACAACTTGCTTGATATGACACAGGGAAAAATTGCAGCGGGGCAGGGAATCCCAGGGAAAACAGGGAATTTGAAAATGAAATTCGTGGTGGTACCCTGTTTAAGAGGAGTGAGTGGTCAGGCAGCCTACAGACTAGATGTGTCCCTGGGCCACTCATCCCCGACCCCTGCGACACGTGACGCCGGCCGCGCGTCACTTTCAGTTTCGTCTTCGCGGGTGGGCCAGTTGGCACGGTGCCAGGTCAGTTGGCACGGTGCCAGGTTAATTGGCGTCCCACAGTGGCCTCAGGTGGGGATCGAGGTGACGGCCAGGTGGGCTGAGGTGGAGAGTGGGGGCTGGGGAGGAGGGGGGGGGGGGGGGGTTGATCTCTGGGCGGGGTGATAAGTTTGGGTTAGATCGGGGGTACTCATTTGATACACACTGAACGGGGAGTTGACCATCTTGTAGCAGTTAATGATTTGAGCATTCGATATAGTATTTTTTACATTCAATATAAGATAACATAGTTTTGTGGAAAATACTTTTGATTAAATATTTGTAAGGCGTAAGGCCTAGCTTCTTATGGATGGTTTCTACACACACAAAGTGGAAACTATTGAAAGTCAATGCGATGTCATCCCTAGGACCTCCAAATCAAAATCTTACCACAATGAACTAGCACTTGAAAAATTTGACCATAATAAAAGTTAATACCAATTAACCCCATCATAATTTATTTACCTCAAATCCCTGGATATCCTGTGATTATGAGATGTATGGAAGAGCGTTGAGGGGGGGGAGGGGGGGGGGTGCCTACCACCCAGGTGGTCATATTCTCCCCTTCTTACCTGGACATCCGGGCACCTGTTGACCCAGATATTACTCCCACAGGTAGGGCCTTGGTCGGGGGGGGGGGGGGTTAATTAGTAGGTATTGTATTCGTGCAATCAAAACTTCAGATTGTTTTTGTCCAGATTGCTGCACATCAGATCTTCATTTTAAATTAATTCTATTCTTACTGACAAAGATGCAGGTACATTTGAAAATTCAGTGTGTTGAACCATATGTTTATTGAGAGTTAAGATGCAGAGATAAATAATTGTGTGAACATTCCAAGAGTACGGGTGAAGTGACAGTGATCAATGATCGTAACAACTCCATTGGGTTTATGTCATTAGGATCTGAGTTCAGTAAGAGACCTTATAGTTAAAATCTTGGAGGGTGGGGTATTGTGTGGGCCTATGACATGATATATCTCAGTGTGGCAGCACTATAAAGAGGGCATTGGGTCCGACTGTTACAAATAGGCACCTCATCTCATAGATTGGGTCACCACCCCTGTGGCGTTAAACTAGCTACAAAGCTTTACCTTGTACAGTCTGGTAAAAGAACCCTGAAGGGTAAGCCAGAAGTTAAACTAACCCTGGTAAAAGAAACCTGAAGGGTTAGCCAGACGTTAAGGATAGACAACACCTCTCAGGGGCCATTTCACAGTGGTCTCTTTGAGGAGGGCTGTGTCAAATACTGTAAATGACATTGATTTGTACTATACAGCTTCATAAAGTCAATTAAACACTGTATCCATTGATATAAATTATTTTTCAATATGTTGAACAGGAATTGTCAAGGTTGACCGGGATGTCAAAAAAGTCATTTTAAACTTTTATTTTTTGAACAAGGATATCTCACTTAATATTCAATATAATTGCATGAAATTTTGTACATGCCTAGATAACATTCGTTTGGAGGGAAGCGTGTCTCAAATTTTCAATTAAGGTCCTAGTTTTAGTTTTATTAAATGTAGAAAATTAATTTGAAAAAGATTACAAAAAGTTTCCCGTTTTTTGACATAAAATAAAAACTATGGCCTAAATAAAAAAATTGAGACACTCTTCCCTCCATACAGATGTTATGAACAGGCTCTCAAAATTTGATGACAATCAATTAAGTGGTTATTGAGATATTCATGTTCAAAAAATAAAAGTCAGAAAATCAGTTTTTGTTTTCTGTTTTTTCTGATATTGGCGTGAAAACAGTATACCTTATATCAAAAGATAGAGAAAAATCTGTTCTTTCATTTGATATAAATTAAGTTAATGTACCTATAACAGAGAGAGCGCAATATGGATTATCGCCAATTCCCTGCTGAGAGGTGTTGTCTATCCTTAAACTGACCCCACAAACAAACAAATCTTGGAGGATACACAACATCATTCAAGTGAAACTAGAATTGGGTCTTGTGAAATCGCAGCACTCTTTGAGTTGAGTTGAGGTGATAACCCCCATTTTACATTACTCTCATCAGGAGCTGTCAGCAGGGTTACACCTGTAGCATTAACTCATTAAGTTCTGATTAATTAATTACACACCTGGGCGTCCATTGTCCCAGGTGTCACCCCCCGAACATCCGGGTCCTCAGGGTGCGTCATACATAGGGGTGAACGCCACATGCAATTTCCTTGAGTGTTGCCATGGTAACAGCTGGTACCCCTCCCCCCTCCCCCGAGCACCTGGGAGGATCGCACCTTTTATTGGTAGTCTTTGTCCGTAGTGTCAGGACAAGTCCTCAGATATTATCAATATTGGCCCAGTTCCATTTTGCGTGACGACAAAGACTTCTTCTGAAAAAAAAGTGGACATAGAAGAAAATGGCACTATATTTTCTTGTTTGGTGGTAAACATGAGAAACTATCTTATGCCTCCGTGAAGTAAACATTTCGGAACACATTTAACTTATCTTTTAATGTAAAGGTAAACGTTTTATTTTCGCTTGGTGAACATTATTATTTATTTTTTTACGAACTACTGTTAATGGAAAATATAGCATAAAGGCACACTTGTAATATGGGGTTGAGGGGGGGCGGGGGGGGTACTGGAATTTTGATGGCACAAAAATATCTTTTATTGTAGGCCTAGGGTATGTGAAAATTATCAGCGCACAAATATGAACGTTTACAGTATTTACTGAAATTAATATGTCGTACATATATTGTTAATAAATTCTGGAGCTCAGTCCCAGCTGTGACCTTTTTATGATTAATTATTCCGACAAGGACACCTGTGGCTTAGGGCAGAACATTAATCAATTCACATTGAGTTTGAAAACGGGCCCCGCTGCCACTCATAAGGTTAATAATGAAGGTACAGGTTGTTTGAATAACAATACCATTCTGTTTGAGTGACTTAACGCCCACATCAATGTGTCCACACATGTGATGAATATCTGGAATTATGGCATTTTAAAGTAAAATTATTCTTTAAATTAAACCACGTCAGAAATGGGGACCGGTTTCTGATATTACATTGAAAACAATATCATGCTTCAAATATCACTGGAGTGCTTATGTTAAAATAGATTAAACAAAATATGAAAAAAACAGATTAAGTACATGTATGGCTTGGCTTGCCTGCCAGATTATGAGATAAGCTGCATTATTGATCACCACATACATGCATGCATACTAAATCACGATATAGAAAAACATTGATTAAACCGCGAGTGTTTGAGAACTATTAAGGCGCAGGTGCAGCGCGTTCATTTGTCAAGCGGGCGCTTCGCTTTTCTATGTCGGAGAAATCCATTAGGCTGCAGGTGTGGATGTGGAGATCGGTGATAACTGGGACTGTGGGTCCCACTTAAATATTGGCTACATTGAATATTATTAGATTAGAATCAGTGGCATCTCTCGCATGTCCAGAGTACATATGTGGAGTGTATGAAGATAAGGATTTAGTTGATCAGCAAGGTGAGATTATAATTAGCAGGGTCCCGACAGCACAGGGAAAACAGGGAAAAAGACAAAAGAAATATCCCTGACATGGAAATCTTACCAAAACACAGGGAATTTAATTTCGCATATTTTGCGATTCATTTTATTTGGTCCATAAATAGTTGGGATAAGAAGAGTACAAAGAACTAGTTTTTGTCCAAGAACCTGACCAAGGGATCGGAACAGGTGGTGCCAGAGGACAAAGAAGAGGACACGCTCACAGTCGTCTTTGAAATAAGATCATACAACCAGGCGATCAACCCTATACATCCTGGGAGTCTACCCGATGGTACACTTTGATAGCGGCAGGTGCTACAGTCTCACACTATACTACCCTGCCGACGTAAACCGTTATGGGGGGATCGTGTTACAAGACCTGTCAAATTCATGTCCGACTGATGATGTAAAATTATTGAATATATTTAGAGAATGATGCAAGAGCTTAGAATGATATAACATGAGATGGGCTTTATGAAGATACTCTGTTATCAGAATAGTTGCCTCAGACCTCTTTCAAGCACTGTTGGAACAAGTAACTGTTTTATTTACGGTAGTTAGGCAAATATCTTGTACTCTTTTTATTTATTTATTTTTTTCGAATTTAGTGTACATTCAATCTATATTCAAGCACAGTTACTGTAAATGTACATCATGTCTGTAAAAGTACAGTAAACTTTGCTGGAAACAACACGTTATACAGTGTTGCCATACACAAACATGTCGATTAATACCTGTTTTTCCATGAAACATTCCCGGTACGAGACTTGTATATTCAGGTTCCCAACAGCACAGGGAACACACAGAAAATGGGGGGGGGGGGGGATCCCTGACAGGGAAAACACATGCAGGGAATTAGCGAATTTCACCAAAACACAGGAGAAACAGAATTTCATGTACCAAAACACAGGGAAAT
The DNA here is from genome assembly GCA_936440205.1 of Lepidonotus clava. Classification (NCBI taxonomy): domain Eukaryota; kingdom Metazoa; phylum Annelida; class Polychaeta; order Phyllodocida; family Polynoidae; genus Lepidonotus; species Lepidonotus clava. The sequence goes on along the minus strand of OW387143.1, from coordinate 49,469,292 downwards.
TTATTTGGGCAGGTTCTGAAATTCCTCATTATCAAAATAGTAAGGATTTGACTTCTTGGTACTTTTTTTCTGCGTGCGAAGACTTTCAAATTTGAACAACTTGCTCAATATGACACAGAGAAAATTGCCATGAGACAGAAATCTCAGGGAAAACACAGCTAATTTGAAAATGGATTTTGCGTTGGGACCCTGTATATTAATGCTGACAGCCCCAAATTGATCTTTTACTTTCGACTCCCACCAAGAGAACCAAGTCCTTTAGACAGTAATGGCGGCACGGCGCGTTTGTGTAGCGGCTTTTAAAAGGAAAGTGTCACTTCCCACCGCCAGAGGCCGCCAGCAGCGTCTGGGGGCAGGCTACTTCCGCTTCCGGTATTGACGTCGGCGGAACCGGAAGTGGGCGATAATTGGGGCGTGACGGGGAACGCCGACAGCGGCCATTGACGTCCGCCGTGTGACGTCACGGCCTGGAGAAGGGGTAGGGAGGAAATTAATAAACTGGACTTGACATGTGAGAGGAAGGCCTACACGGGGAAGTGGGGCGATGTGCGAGGTCAAAGAACTGTTTATATCAGAAGTATATGTACAGTGAAAAGAAGTAGGTCCTAGGCTTTCAATTTAAGCCTGTAATTTCACTGGAAGATATTGACACCAAAGACTCTTTTGTTATTAGTTTCTAAACTTCTACAGGAATAATTACATGTATATTGTATAAGGGAATCCAAAATCTTTTCTAGTGGTCAATAGGATGTCTCTATTCAGCTGTTACCTGCGTATTCCCACCGAAATTAGATAGCGGAATGCAGCCTTTTAGAAGGCATGTTGTTCAGTAGTGTATAGGTTCCATGCAACACATAGGCAGTATACGTATTCATTAGCCGGGCCTTTTCTCTCAAATTCTCGGGGAAAACGGTGAGTTTAGAATGAACTACCTCCTGGTGTAGGTCCCATGTGCTTACTTCTGTTGAAGTGCTTGTCGAATACCGTTGCGACTGAAACATTCTGTAGATATCAGAAATATCCTTACCAGACCCCGCCCCTCCTTCCTCCCACATCGTCTCCCAGGTCCCCTTCGGCCTTGACCCCTGACCCCTCCTAATGCCCCCTGCTGGCCGCATGTCTCACTCTGACCTCAGATGAAGACCTCTTGACCTTACACCCTGATCCCTGACCTTAGCCGGTCGCAGCTGCCCAAGGTGAAGGTCGTTACCTTGTTACTTGCGTAGGTGGGAAGTAGGGTGTGTGAGGGGAGGGGGGGGGGGGCAGAGACTCCACAAAGGAAACGGGATTATTCTATTCTATTTTCAAAGACATTTCTTTGGAAAAAAAGAAAAAATATGAATGGTTCAGAAGTGATTTTTCTCTGGCATCGACCAGTTGATGCCGTTGATACTCTGATAGCTCGGAGTAAGAAATCATTCTGAATCCCTGAAACCAGCCTCTTTTTTGTAAATGTTTGGTGGTCACCGGCTGGGAACTTTCTAGGTGTCCGGGAAGCGCGCATGGGTCTGTTACAGTTGATCTGCTTGGAGATTTTCAATGCTTGTTCTATGGAGAATAGTTCAAAATGACTGAGACCGAATTCTGCTCAGAGAGTGAAAAAGTGATGTCATAATGATCAGCCTCTGTTTGAAAATGGGGACTTTCAAGGGATATCCCAGTTTTCAAGTCAGGGGTAACCAGCTTTGGAGATCAAACAATCTAATATAATGGTGGGATTTCAACGATTCCCTTTTCAAAGATAAATCAGATTAAAAAGTCCAAATACCCATATTTTATCATGTCGTATTTGACGTCATAACATGATATCTGCCCTCCGCCCCCTCCCTGAGTGAACTCCTGCAAGTGAGCGATAATAGAAGAAGCGTGTCATTCTACGGGGTTCACGATCCCCGCTGCACGGGGGCCCGGGCCCGCGGGGGACGCCGGGAAGCGATTTACGACGACGGCGTCTTCCGGCCCGGCCCTAGTCGCCGACGATTTACGTCGGACGCCGTGACGTCTTATGACGTGGTTATGACGTCGGCGCAGGCGCAGACGACGAGTTACGACGCCCTAAGTCACGTGACGTCGCCGCGATCTGTCACTTCCGGTCTGGGGACGCGGTGACTGACGAGCGACGATTAAGACGCGGCGTCGGGGGGAGGAGGAGAGATGGGGGGAGGGGGAGGAGTGATGTAATGACCTGGAGGGGATCGTGGTTTGTCTTCGTTTTAGGAGTTCTACTATAGTATCCCTAAAGTATAACGGGAGCGATTGTGTCTCGGCCATATTTAGGCATAGCATACCTCAGGGCGTACCTATTTGATATTGTAAAGCGTGGCCATCTACTAGGCCTATCTATGTGACCCTTTAGATTGGAAGTTGTGATTACAAGTATTGTTTTCTTTTTACACAAAAGATCAACATGATCAAAATGTTCCCTTTGAGATATAGGCCCTGTATACTCTCCTCAGCTGCGAAATACCACCTACAATAGAATAATAAGATCTCTCCAACAGAGAAAATAAATAACAGGCAAATCAGGATCAAACATTGCATTAAATACTGCTACAACCAAAAGGAAACAAAACGAGCATTTTATCGCAGAGTGGGGTTCAGAGATCAAATAGGTTAGGTTCATCTCGCAGACCTAGAGCCAGTAGTTCACTCCCCCGCCGCCAGAGGCAGCACCGGTGGGCCGCTTTGATCGGACCATAAAGCACAGCTGCCATGGCAACGGGCCGTTACCATGGCAACGCCGAGACAAATGTCGGGGGGGGGGGGGGTCAGCGGAGGAACGCAGGGCAGGTCGGGGGGTGGGGGGTCAGGGTTCCCACGTTCTTATTGAGGGGGCGTGAGGGGAGGTTGGAGGTTGGGTGGGGTGGAGAAGGGGATGGCGGTTTGAGGCGGGGGGGGGGGGGGGAGGTGGAGTTCAAGATGGCGCTGGTATCGTCGGTTCCCCCTAATGACCTTGACCTTTGACCCGAGAGCCCTCCACCCCACTCCTCCCCAGCCCCAGTGCTCACAGGGCAATTATGGTCGCCATGGCAACGGGCGGGAGCCGTGTAGGTAGGGAGGGGGAGGGTCTTTTTTTTCGGGTGGGGGGGGGGGTTTGGGCGGGGGCAGATGAGGGTACGACTGAACTGAAGAGTTAAACACCTGGAATCGCCCCCAGGGGGTTCATACCTTCAACCCAGAAATGATGCCCGGGTATTTCTTATGCGCAGTAATATTTCTTGAATTTATAGAGCTGTGAAAGTATTCCCCCTTCGCTTCTGAATGATTATTCCCAACAGATTCATTGGAAAACAACGTTCACCTGAGGGCGCATCGCTAGACATCACTCGTTCCATGAAGATTTATAGACCTAATTATGGGGAATGATAATTCAAAGTAATGCAAAATTTCAAGATACGCACCAAGGGGGGGGGGGGGTCTGATATTTTGAAAATTTGCGTACGTTCAAATCCAATGCGTTTTTTAGGCCAAGAGGGAGGGGTGGAGGGTCTTAAACTTGAGAACTTTTGCGTACCTTCTTAATGGACGGCCTCCTACCCCCTAGAGTCGCAAGACCACATATAGAGACTCAGCTCGGCGCCAAACAATCCCCAATGTCCACACTCGTCTCTGGACGTTCAAACATCTCCTGCGGGTTATGTCTCTCTGAGAGGTCCTCGGGCTGTCAAGGAGGGGCTCGGGTTTCCTGGGGAGGGGGGAGTTGCAGGGTAAACGGGCAAAGTGACAACAAAAGATTCCCCGACTGAGAAAACACCAGGAATTTGCAAATTTTTGAAAAACACATGGCATTTCATTTCACCACGTTCTGAAATTCCTGATTCTCAAAATAGTAAGGATTTGACTTCTTCTTGTTCGGTTCGAATCTTTCCTGCACACGAAGGCTTTTAAATTTGAATAACTTGCTCAATATGACACAGGGAAAAAATTGTTGCGAGACAGGGAAATCTCAGGGAAAACACAGGGAATTTGAAAATAGAATTTGGGTTGGTAAGATCTATATATACTCTATGTGCCCAAAGTTAATTCTTCTAGATGTAGATTTAAAGTGAGATACAATGGCTCGCCATAATTATCAAGTCTATCCCTATTTATTGACAGAAATGATATGATAAACATAAACATGTGGATAATAACATTTAATTTTGAAGACTGGCTGCTTTTTTCATACCCCGATGATACACAAAAAGAAGAGCAAAGTGTTTATCCCTCAGTAAAAGGTGATGATCGCGTATTGTCAGGTGCTCTTGGTCGTCAAGCCTCGACTCCTCCCCCTGTGGACTACCTTAAGCAATCTTCCTACAAAAATCACCCAGCCCTTATCTACTTCGTACGGAAATGGGATGGGCTTCAATCTACAATCAAACCAAATTAAAAGCCCCTATGGGCCCTACGTGGTAATAGGGCCGTTGTACAATTGCCGCCCCTAGAAGGAGCCACTGTTGCCAAGGGGGACCCTCCATCCGGTCGTAGAAGTGTCATAAGCAGGGATGTCAGTTTTCAGATTTTTTGAAAAACAGTGAACTTACAGTTAAAAGGTATTAAAATTATAGTAGACAGCAGTTAAGTAGCAGTCAGACCTGTATTAGTAAGCAATGTCACCCAATGGAGCAATTGGCAGGTCCTCAGAAGCCATTTAGATCTTCAGATATATCTCAGATTATATACAAAATCTGAAACCTGTAGGAGGCAGTGAATAAACACTGCCTTCTGATTGGTTGATATTACTCTTGAATTTGAACTTCACTGTGGACCTGCCTAAGTCCCTCACTCTTCAAGCATTAACTTTAGTTTTCAGATTTTTTATCCAACCCTGACTTACATCTCTGCATAAGATGGCTTAGTTATTAGTGCTAGGAGGGGCCTTCTTAAACCAGTTGTAAAACTTGACGTTTGTCGTAAAAGGGGTGAGTGGGGGATTTGGAGGAGGATTATTTTCCAGGGGAGGTGCTATTTCAGGGAAGATCTCGCCTTTTTCGGTCGGTTCTAAGGGCAGTTTGAGTGTTGTTATCCCGCCTAATGTCGTTAACTCGGCGAATAGGGCACTCCAGGCAGGGCCTACGGGGCGGGTTTAGTGGCCGATAATAGGGGCAATGACCTCCCGACGGGTCGCTGGGGCCGGCGATACGCAAGCTTTGGTTAGGAGAGCACCAGGTGGAAAATGCCCCTTTTATAAAGCCTTAATGATCACTCCCACACCAAATAGCCATCCCCCCCTTGTGGAGTACAAATGGAAAGGCCATCTTCGAACAAAAGCCGCACAATGCGATCCTAGCGGTCAACAGGGAAAGAGCAAAGGAGGTTAAGGTGGGGGCCGGGGGGGGGGGCACTTTGGTCCCAAATTGGTACCCACTGCCAAACAGACCCACGAAGCGGAGGTGGTGAGCGTCAAAATTGAGGGGCAGTCAGCAACTTGTAAGCCAAAAAGTGGGGACGGTGAACTATTTCCATATAGGGGCAATAACTTGAAATTTAGCCTCATTCTCACCAAAAAATAATGACAATTTTATCTTAAGTTTTCCCTAGCAATTTTCGTGATTTTCGGTCTATATCATGGTTTAAGACCTTCTGATTTTAGGGGGTGGTGACCTGCACACCCCAAAACATAGGGGGCGGCCAACCAAAATTCAGGACTGATCAGTCACAAAAAGTCATCATCGCAAACCAGGCCCCCAGCCGCTACTTCTGTCAGAAGGGTAGAGCGGCAGCGGCGACAGGGGCTTTGACTTGAGAAGATGCCAAAAGTAGGGACGCTAGTTTGGCAGGGTAGTGACCTTTGAAGAGTCAGTGCCCCCTCCCCCACCCTACCTTTGGGGGGGGGGGGGGGTAGAGGTCATAAAGATGTCACCAGAGTGGGGGTGGTTGGGGGGTAAGAAGGGCCTACTGAGTAGGGTCATTGTAGGGGAAGGGGCGGTGATCATTGGTCATTATTAGCTGCCTATGATAAACCCTACTTTGGGTAGTATGATCGCCTGGTGTGAGGGGGGTTCATAATCTCTCAAGCCGACCTCCCATTCTCAAAGTAGGCGTAGCGAGCGGTCAGGCCCACATACTAGAGGGTTCATTGAGATAAGAGATTGGTTGAGCAGAGCTGCCATTACAATGGTCTGGAGTTCACTATAATATTATTTGTTTACATTATTATGCAAATTTACACATATTATAAATGATAATTGCAGGACGATTCTCAGCTTATAAAAGTTAAAAGAGAAACATAATCGTATAGTCTTAAGTCATTTTTTCATTTGCATAAAATTTAGTCCAGATTTAGACTGCAACGCTGAATGTTGTACCTTTCGCACTTTTCAGCAGTTCATCATATTTATGCTAGTTTCTAAGAGTACTGAACGATCTACCATATAGGCGCTTGGTATATACTTAGAATCACGTTTAAAAGCATTTTAGTGAACTACGGCAATGTGTATGTCTTTAAGATTAAAAAGAAGATGAAATCACACATGTCATGTAAGATTTTAAAACCCTCGTTAGTCTTTTTTTTCTCAGCGGAGGATAATGTAAATATTTTCTTCTCGTTTTTTTTTTGTTTTTTTGTTTTTTCGTTCTCTCAGTAGGGTAAAATGTGAATATTTTCTTCTCGTTATTGTGGGCCGGTGAGCCTTTCAGCCAGTCTATCAGATTTGATCATTCAAATCTCGCGCCACCGGCCTACTAAGGCATAGACTTTCATGGGTTCCACTTGTGGTCGAGATGTTGAAATGCCGCGAGCCATTTGTGAGGGTTGATTACCTATCAATTCTGGGCTGAAATCCAAGCATTTGGGCTTATTTGGGCTGATATGAATATCAATTGGTATCTATAGAACAAGCAGGAATGGAGATATTTGTCCCAAATTGGTCAAATTAGATATATTAGCGCGAAATAAAATCCGGTTAGATCGGCGGTAGTCGGGTATCTTCGGCATTCTCCGTGACCTGCTTTCGGAGAAGAAGGGATCTGGGTCAATCTCTGAATATTCATCAGGCTATGCAGACCTATTTTACCGTGAAATCGATCCTTCTTTCGGGCCCATTATATATAGAGGGGTAGATTTGGATACATAGATGACCAAGTCAAGGTCCAATAATGAATAGATTGCGAAATAACGCGTCGAAACGCGAAAATGCATCGCGCTATTTTTTGGGGTAATCCTTCGGCCTCCGCCCGGCCGCCTCACATTGTCAGACCGCCGGGCGCAGTCGTCCCGAGCGGACCATTACGGGGAAGGCTCTCTCTTTCTAGCCTGGATTACCGCGGTATCTGATGCTTTCAATATATATATTTTAGACGAATGGACACCCTTAAACGCATACAACGCATTGACAATTCATGCGTGAATCATGCGTTCGTATCGAAGGGGAAACATTGGATCGATCGGACACGTGGAGGCTTGACAGTGACACGATAAAGATGGCGGGTTCTCTCCCCGCACGCCTGCACCGATTCATTGAACTCAGGAAACCAGGATGACATTAAACGCATCAATTGTGGAGGATATACGCATTGAAACGCATTGAGGACTCCAGGCCTTAAAGGTGGGTTCATATATTTTTTCCAGCATTTGAAATGATATCGTTGAAATCTAGGCCTAAACTCGGCCTAACACGCATTGGATCGATCGGACAGGAGGAGGACACTGGCAATCTGAAAAATAATTATTTAGACCTTATTAGGCCTATCAAAATGAAATCCATGTATATATCTATGTTCTCCTATATCTCAGGGTCCTATATATCATAATATAGATTGATATTTTAGGCCTTGAAACGCTTGCAATAATATTTTACAGATGGTATGAAAAAATGACTGGATAGGCCTAAGCCCCCTCCGACACTGTCAATGTATTATGGCGGCTCCGAAAGCAATTATTTATGATCAAAAGATTAAATTATTTGTTGAATTGTCACTATAGTGTCACTTTTTCTTACCTACCATCAAAATATTCAATCTGAACTTTAATATATCTAGGCCTAAGTCACTGTCAGTGTCTGAATCATTCCCATTCAATGTTAAAACATAGGCGTCACACTGTCAATAAGTTCTCTGGTGCTGTCAGTGTCAAGTGTCGAACACAGATTTAAGATTTAAATGATTCAAAGATTAAATTATTTGTGAAATTGTCACTATAGTGTCATTTTTCCAGACCTACCATCAAAATATCTGAATCATTAATATCTCAATATCTAGGCCTAAGCCCTCTCGATTAGATCTTGGGATACACCGGCCCCTAAGTGCCTATAGCACTTAACTTGATCGATTAAATCAATGGCGCTTTTGATCTTGTTTGGTGGTGAGAGTCTGAAGTGGTCCCCAACACGTCCCACCGACCACAGAGGGGTTGTTTATGGGGCTGACCGGAGAATTTACTGTATCCACTGGTCTCCAGCCTCCCAGCTGGGAAACCTCCGTCGTCACCGCGCTACAAGCCGACAACCAGCTACGGCCGGCCCACAATGCCCCGCGCGCGATAAGCCAGAAATCTCCCATCAGAGGCATGTGGTCTAGACTCAGGGTACCAACCACACAAGGAAAATTGTCGGAAAAATTATTCCCTGACAGGGAAAACACAGAGAATTTGGAAATTTTACCAAGACACAGAGAAAACACAATTTGGCCAGGTTCTAAAATTCCTGATTCTCAAGATATCAGGGACTTGACTTTTTCTTGGGGGGTTGTCCAAATCTTTTTACGGCATGCAGCGGCTTTTAAATTTGAAAAACATGCTGGATATGATGCAGGGAAAAATTGCTGCGGGAAAGGGAAGTATCAGGGAAAACACAGGGAATTTGAAAATTTGAATTTCGGTTGGTACCCTGCGGACTGTAGTTACGTCCATGTCCGCTAGGTGCTCAAACTATAATGAAAGAGTGTATGTAGGTCATGAAAGGACTACATGGCCTCGTGTAGGGATCGGGGCAGATACCAAGTATGTGCTTGGTGAGTGTGATTAGAGTCTGGGTCCTGAGCAGACGACAAATATGCTGGTCTGCTGGTTCCCGGCAAGTTGGAGGGGATTCTGGGTCTGAAAGTAGACCGGAAAGAAAAGAAGGAAATCAGAAAGTGAAAAGGTCTCTTGTATTGATCTAGACAGGTAGGACTTAGGGTGGGTTTATGTGAATTATTGTAAGATTTTCTTTGAGATAAAAGTCTCCTCTGGTCTGTGAAATGGTTGGTTTTCAAGTGGATCCTTTTCAAAATCCGAGAAACTGTAATGCCATTATCCATTGACTCTTGAGAATACCAAACCTCAAGTGTTTGGTGTAAAGTTTCCACAGGGATTTCTATCTTAATAGATCTTCAATTTTTACCCAATCTGAGCATAAAAACGAACAATAACATTCTGTGTCGGAGTGCAGGGTTTCCCCTCGAACATTGTTTCTGGTGGAAACTGGAGAGGCTCTGCTGAGGGGTGCTGGTGGAAAGGGGGGTAAAAAATAGGGATAGGGGGCGCCGGGCAGGCAGAAAAAGAGCCACTTGATGAACGAGCTCAGAGAATGTCGCTTATTGCCCCTCGGAATCTGTGTACATGCCACACTCGGCAACCCCTCTGAACTCGGGGCTTTTCGTGAAAGGAAGGATTCATGATGGCCGATCTTGAGCTGCGGGGAGACTGAGGATTCACTGGTGCTAAAATCGACTCTACTTGAAGATTCTGTCGATTTTAGCACCGACACATATCAAACATATATATTTCAATATGGCATACTGACTGGCAATCTGAATTGGTGCTAAAATTGGCCGATTTTATGAGAATATTTGGCCGATTCTAGTCAGCTGATCCAGTCAAATTCGCCTTGTGGGTATGGGGCTTTAGGTGTTGATCCAAAGGTTCTAGGTTCACAACACAACAGATTTTGGGTGATTGTTCAAAGGGAAATGTCAAAAGAAAATGATCGCAGAAAGCAACAGAATTCACATATATATAAATAAAAATAAGTTGTCTAATCAGAGTTACCCTCTTAGCAGAAATCTGTATTCTATTCCTCGACCAAGTTCATATGAATTTACAGAAGTAGTGATAAAAAATGCAAATCAGAAACCCAACCTGTCTTTAACACAAAATCCACCCCCTTTAAGTTGACCCCACCTTTTAGGTCATTGACCTGACGTCACGAGTGGTGGCCTCGAACTGGTCTGAGCATGCGCAGTGCACCTTGAGAAGAGCGTCCCCTGGCGACCAACCCCCGCAGGTCGCTGGGCGGGCTTATCATCGATCTCGGGGGGAGAAGGAGGGCGCGTCCTGTTGCTATGGAGATGGCTGGGTGACCTCTTGTAGCCAAGGTCAACCAGAGGTCAGATCGGGGACACTGGAGGTCGATTAATTTGAGACACTACGGATGGCTGTTTGAGTTCAAATATAAAGGGAACCTTGTACATACACGTATACTATAGGATAGTTATTTTTCAATTAAATTAGTGCAGCAAGTCATTTACTCATGGCAAGTTAATTATTACACATAAATAATAATTTGTAAATTTATATGCAAGGGACCATTAAGCATAAAATGTCCACATGATAGTATGAAGATAAACCAGTGTATTTAACATTGGGTATATAGAAGTTATTTTGAAAAAGACAAACAAATTAAGGTTAAAGAATGTTTTCCTTAGAATGTTCTTGTATCTCGGAAAGCGTCCATAAGCTGTAAGTAAAAGAGAGACCTAATGAAGTTCTAAGACTGGTCTGGACATTATGGCTGTGTTTCTATGCATTGCCCATAATAGATCCTAACAATATTCGCGTGCGAGCCGTCAGTAGTTCTTGTTTCAGCCACTGGGCGGCGCTGGTAGCACTAAAAGGGGAAAAGAAGGGGAAAAAGTGGCGTTCGTTGCAGCGGGTAGATCATGGCAAGTCTTTGCCAGCCCAGAGTGGTCTAGTCATGCAACCAGGGAAAAAAAGAAAAATCAGTAATATGGAGAAGTAAAGAAGAAAGAAAAGGAAGGCGAAAAAAGGAAATGATGGAATCTGGAGACGGGCAAATGGTCAATGCACAATCCGTGTGTCGAGGGGGGGGGGGGGGGGGTAGGGTAGGAAGGTAGTGTTGGGGGGGTAAGGCCGGAAAATGGCACTAGTCGTAGATAAGTGTTGGCAACGACTTGGTGAATAAGCCCGCTGGAATGCATGAATGGAAAGGTACTAAGAGAGGCTACAGAGCCGATTTTATCACGACGGGGGCGGGGGGGGGGGGGGGATATTTGGGGTGGGGGGAAGAAATAAGAAATGTTATAAGTACAAGAACTAGATATAAAACTTGAAACGATAAGGTTTATTGTCTTGAAATAATGTCTTTTTTGATAGTGTGGGTTCGCTACCACTTTGCTGCAAAAAAAAAAAAGGAGAAAGACAAAATATTAGAATTTTGGTCATTGTTTCTTAGATTGATAATTTAAAAAAAAAAAAATTGGTCCGGTATTGTTCTGTATTTATGGATTCTGTATGTGGATTTTTCTGATTGTGTATTATAGCTCCTATTTAATAAATATCATTACCTCGAACCCTAGCAAAACCACATTGAGAGAACCTATTAGCCAAGACCCGCAGGACGACTTATAGACCCCGCCTCAACCCCTCCCTCTCATTACACAGGGCCACAGTCCCGGCCAGATCATTGAAAAAGACAGATTAAATCAGGGAAAAAATAACCAACATAAAAGCTAACCCCCCCACACAAAAACAAAGAAAAAGAAATAAAAAAAGAAAAAGAAAAGGAAGGAAGAAAGATGGCAGCGCAGGGGAGACACTGTGGAGGTATGGTAGAGGGGATGAAAGGAAAGGATATGAGGCAGAAAAAAAGATTTATCATTTCTCTTTTTTAATCCGTCCCTAGGAGAGGAGTCGTGGAGGGTCTGGGATGTGTGTGGTGGTGGGGGGGGGGGGGGGGTTGATGAAGGACCGCCTTGTGGGATGTCACTGGCCGGGGGGGGGGGGGGGGGTCCGGGGGCATGTTTACCCCCCTGTCGTCGGCCATGATGGATCATGGGAAGGTTTACGTGGCCTTAATTATAGTAAATGAAGAAGGGTGGAAGAAGGGGATGGGACATGAAGGGTTTGGGGACAGGGTACCAACCTTACCACACAAGGAAAACAGGGAAAATGGCAAAAAAAAAATCCCTGACAGGGAAAACACAGGGAATTTGGGAATTTTGCCAAAACACAGGGAATTTCATTTGGTCAGGTTCTGAAATTCCTGATTCTCAAGATATTAGGGATTCAACTTTTTGTTGTTGGGTTGTCCAATTTTTTTCTGCATGCAGAGGCTCTTAATTTTGATCAACTTGCTGGATATGACACAGGGAAAAATTGCAGTGAGACAGGGAAATCTCAGGGAAAACACAGGGAATTTCAAAACGGAACTTCGGTTGGTACCCTGATGATGGTAAGTTGAACTTAATCTATTCCTATGGCGAAGGGTTTGGATTGAAATTTGGTGAATATGCAAAATTTCAGACTGGGACTACCTTGGAGCATGTGACGTTGCTCATGGTTTTGAGAATTTTTCTTTACTTTTCTTTTTTCTTCAGACTCAAATAGTTGTGTAGTACTACATGTAGTATCAAGTTCAAACCTGACAAAAAAAGTCCACCATGAAGTCGAACATCTCAAAATGGCTCTGTGTGCAGTGTCTTTTGGCGAAGAAAACTCCCAAAAGGATGACGGATTAACAAACTGGCTTTGAATAAGTTAAACATGATGCGGCAGGTGCGATGAGATCATGCAATCGATTAAGGGCTATCTATTTGGGAAAATAATTACTTCAATATTAAACCATATCTACTCATTGATGTTCTAAATCCTGGTTTCCTAGGCGATGACTGATTAGATTTAATAGTTGAAGCTCAAGTAGGCAGTGTGTAAGTTAGTGAATGCAACAGGCTGGGTTCTAGTCGGATGTGGCTGATTCATTGGGATTTTAGTGTAAAGGAGACTTTAGGAAGGGTGGGACTGGGAGAGGATATAATCCTACATGTATTATGAAGAAAGGATGAATGAGTGGTAGTTAGGAGGGGATGGTGAGGGTGGGTGGGTGGGTGGGTGGGTGGGGGGGGGGGGGGGTAGTTCAGGACAGGAGGGATGGAATAAAGAAGGAAGGGGGGGGGGGGGTGACGAGTTATGATGAGACAAGGAGAGATGCATCATGGGAGACGCCGACGCCGACTCCCCGGATGTGCGCGGGGACTTAATCAAGCAGCGCTCCGTCTTCCCCTGGCGGGACGCTAATGAAATAGACGCGGTGCATTATGGGCCGTGTTTTCTCTGCGGGAGGCCGGAGGTGGGCGGAATGAACGCTGAATAAAAGAGCGGCCATGACAGCCCCGCTGCCTCGTGCGAGGATTTGTCTCAATAAATGGGACCTTATTCCCTGATAACAGTTTTAATTTAGCCTAACCCAGTCTGGGACGTAACGAAGTATCAGATGGTCAATTATTTGGGATGTGCCTCTTTCCAAGCTTGGTTTGCCACTTGTTGGTGTGTGGATTCGGTACAAGTAATATCTGATGAAGTATACATAGACCCCCTTTGGGGTTCTGGGGTGGGGCTTCTGCTCCTTGGAAGAATATAGGCCCCCAGTAGCCCCTGCTGATCGTATAAGGCGACGATAGGGGGGACCCTGCACTGACCAAGCGGTTCTCTGGGTTCAATTCCTGGTTGGTGCTGGCTTCACTAAGTGATGAGGTACAAAAATGATGGATTTCCAGGTTTTGATCCCCTGCTGTTTGCCTGCCCTGTCACCTTCATCTCATGGATACGATCACCAAAGACAGAATTCGTTCCAAACTTGTTTTCGCTGTGAAAATGACCCTGGCTGTCTGTACTGCGTCAAGCACCCAACACTCACTCAATGTATCCCCTACACCCCGACTGGAGTCCTCGGGATCCCCTTAGATCAATGGCCGCCGGTCACGTGACCTGTCTCGGCGCGCGTTACTATGGTGACCGGGTCTCGCGGGGCGCGAGAAAGAACAATAGGGACGCGAGAGTTGGTGGGAGTGGGAGCCGGGAGATAAACCGGGGCTTTGGGGGTCTTGAAGGGGCTCTTGTTCAGTAGGAGAGCGGGTTTGGGGCGAGGGGGGTTAGGATGGGAATGAATGAATGGGTTGGATCAGTTTTAGCCATTGAAACAAGGCTGAGGCGTTGTGATACATGGATGCCGAAACTGTCCGATGGATCGGGACGGAAAGAAAATGTTGTGTGTTGAGGGTTATCTGAAAAGGATAATTTTGGTTGCCCAGTGGTAAACCACATTACATAGAGGGGTTTTAGGACATGTCACTAACTTTTCCTCTAAGATTTGTAACAGCACCAACAGACGCCCCCCCCCCCCCCTTTTTTTTTTTTTGTCTAAGAAATTTAAAGAAAGGGTATCCACAAATTTTGATAATTATAAAAAAAACAATGAAGGCAAAATATCCTTAAAGTACGTCAAGTTTTCTTGAATGAAAATGCATATTCTATAAAAAAAAAATCTGAGTTCCATGATAACATATACATGTATGCACGCCACCTCCACTTTCCGTACAAAACCTGTCGCCAAATAACGTCGCCATCTCATCAATGTCGTCGCCAAATAGCAGTATTTGTCGCTATTGGCGACTTGGCGACCGGGATGCGGGAGTCCTGTGTATGTGCCCCTGATATATCAACGAAATAAAGCCCAAACCACTGCCTAGTTCCAGTGTAAAACCAACGCATCCCCATCACTACTTCAGGTACCAACCACACAGGGAAAACAGGGAAAATGGCCCAAAAAAATCCCTGACAGGGAAAACACAGCGAATTTGGAAATTTTGCCAAAACACAGGGAATTTCATTTGGCCAGGTTCTGAAATTCCTGATTCTCAAGATATTAGGGATTCGACCTTTTGTTGTTGGGTTGTCCAAATTTTGTCTGCACGCAGAGGCTTTTAATTTTGAACAACTTGCTGGATATGACACAGGGAAAAATTGCTGTGGGACAGAGAAAACTCAGGGATAACACAGGGAATTTGAAAATGGAGTTTTGGTTGGTACCCTGCTACTTAATAACAGCTGGCACTTAGCATAAAACCACAGTAACTGATCTGTTCGGTGAAAAAACACCCAGTTCAGTGGCACAAAGCTTTATCGCCATCAAAAGCCGGGCTAATTAGTAAATTCAATAAAAGTGCGACTATCCCAATCTGCAGTGACGGGGCCTGGCTGGGGGCCGTCTGGCCCTTTGGGGGGGGGGGGGGGGGGGGGGTTAGGGGCGTCATGGGGGGTCGGTGGTCTACTGTTTATAGCTGCCCTCAGGCTGTGTCACTCTGGTGGCTTATGGAGAGGTGGGGCCCTATGGGGGGCCAAGTGTGGGATCATTTAAAAAAAAAAAAAAAAAAAGGTTTTATGGGGCCGTTGATTGGAATTGGTTGCGTTTCACTTGAACTTGAATTGTTAAAATTCTGTTTTGATTTCACCTTGCCGAATGGAATATTTTGATTGTATCGGCAAGCGCCATGGCGGATAAATGAAAGCTATTTAAATGTATTGACATTAGAAAAGTCGGACGGCATGGGAATGAAGTCTGCGGACAAAGAGCTCAAGTAGGAAGGCCCAACCCAAAACAGGCAAAAATATAGTCAAAAAATAACTAATATATTTTACTTCTACACTTCTGATTCTTAGAATATTTAAACAAAAAATAATAAGAATATAAACCAAAATGATTAAATAAACACTTGGTATTACAAAGGGTGGCGGCGGACGGTTATTTGGGG
This sequence comes from Lepidonotus clava, assembly GCA_936440205.1. Classification (NCBI taxonomy): domain Eukaryota; kingdom Metazoa; phylum Annelida; class Polychaeta; order Phyllodocida; family Polynoidae; genus Lepidonotus; species Lepidonotus clava. Next base: position 49,453,566 of record OW387143.1, on the reverse strand, counting down.
GGGGGGGGGGGGGGGGACGCTCGTGCAGGGTCGGATTAATACTGCCCCCTAGTGGCCGGCTTCAGAAGCTCGGGTCGGAGAGTGATCAGCGGTGCTCATTGTTTTATGACTGTCAGTGATTGAATTAGAGCCCAACATGTGGGGGGAAGACCTACCGGGGCGGCTGTTGTATTATAACCCAAGCTGGACTTTTATGAGCGGCTGTTGAAATTCAGGTTTTAGAGCTCAGTTTCTAAATGAGGCACTTACGTAGTCTTACCAGGGTCCTAACATAACAGGGAAAACTGCGAAAAATATAAAAGAAATTCCCTGACAGGGAAACCATAGGAAATTTGCAAATTTCAACCAAAACACAGGGAATTTCATTTCCCAAAACACAAGGAAAATACATTTGTCCAGATTCTGAAATTCCTGATTCTTTACAGAGTAAGAGTTTGACTTCTTGTTTCTGGGTCCAAATATTTGTTTGCATGCGAAGGCTTTTAATTTTGAATAACTATCATAAGACACGGGAAAAATTGCCGTGAGACAGGGAAATCTCAGGGAAAACGCAGGGAATTTGAAAAATATTATTTTGCATTGGGACCCTGCCTTACAAAACCGTAAGGCTTTCTATCCTTTGCTGCCACTTTAGCTTTATTATTTTTTAACGCTCGAATGATAATAATTCAATTTCATGAGTACAATAAGATGTTCTGGAGAATTTTTATTAACCAGCTTCATAGAATTTTAAACAGAATTGCAGGGTTCGAAATTAACTTTTCTGGCTGTCAGCCTGGACATACTACAATGTATTACAGGTGTGAAAAATCGGGGCTGATTTTAATGTAATTTTCTCAAACTTTGTCAGCCCTGATTCAAAACAATCAGCCTGGGGCTGACGTTAATTTCGAACCCTGGAATTGGGAACAGAATTTAATCGGTTCCATGCGAAAATAGAGAACTTGAATCATGGATCTAAACGTAGCTCTGAGTGTTGCGAGGTTTGAATTCACACTGACCCACTTGTAATAGACGAATCGCCACGGGCAAAATCTTTTCACAGTTAGAGGAGAAATAAAATGTTTTTCGTCGGCCCTGTCACGTTCTTGGAGTACATCCAGAAATACGAAATAAATAAATAAACCAGAAAAAAAAAGTTTGGCCAATCGAAAAAGGTTGATCTGTCCGCTAGCACATCGTGCTTCAGAGTAGGCCAAGTTCCCAACCTTACACAGATAGTTTTTACCCTACTCATTCTAAATCTTTGTTCCTTCGACGGCATGTGCTGACCTCTTGCTCCACACTGTAACCCACCAGTAACCAGCGGTGCCATAGGGGACCAGCCTGTCCATCTGTACTATGGATTTGTAAACTCTTTAATGAGGGGACTGAGGGGACCAGCTAAGACCTGCATAAATTATGAGTTTCAAGAGGCCCCACAACTACTTTATTGAAGTGGGGTAGTTTCATGGGGGCCCTTCTGTGGCACTGCATGGTGTGTGCTCCGCATGGTGCCTGCCCGCTGCAGACCCCGCACACTGGACGCTGGGAGGTCAGGGGTGTGTGCAGGGCATCCTCGCACACCAGCCTCCAGGCCCCCAGCCGCTACCGCGATCAGTAGGTAGAGCAGTAGCGGCGACAGGGGCCTTGACTTGAGAAGATGGTGCAGGGCGGCTCAGGGACTTCCCCCCCCCCCCCCCCTCCCCCGCAGCTGGATGAGAGCCGCGGGATGAGAGCGGTGGTCCAGTCTAGGACATAGGGTGGCGGAGCCACTTGTAAGTTACAAAAATCGGCTGTATATTTCTGAACGTTATTGTCCTCAAGACTTTGTCGCTACTTTTGTGAAATGGATGAAATCAAATTCGGTTATTTCAAAGCACATCAGCCTCTCACAAAATATTTTCAAAATCATTGTCATGCCCAGCATATGATAATCGTTTCAAATATTCCTTAATTCGTTGATTATGCCCCAAAGTGATTATTCGTGAATTTTTTCGTCGATCAGGGTCATTCAATATTAAGTCACTTTGACCTTGGCTTTGACCTTGACCTGGCCGGTGACTGACCTTTTGACCTTGGCCGACCGTACAAACCGTATCACTTTCTGTGTCAATTAGCAACATGGGTGGGAATTGGGATTGGAGGGGGGGGGGAGGGGTTGGAGAATGCCTGGGGGCTTCGAGCGGGGGGGGGGGGGGGTCTACATACATTATGCATTATCCCCGGATTTCACCGCCATGCCACCCACCCTGACAACCTTCCCTAGCAACCCCCAACCCCCTAAATGCAATCCCAATTTACTATTCACCTACCCCGTCTCCCCTAAACCCCCCTAAACGTTCAGATCTCTGACACTCACACATTCCGCCCCCTTCCCCTGGTACCACCTTAGATCCTTTGGTATTTTAAACAGGGTTTTCCCCAGGACAATATTATAGCCGGCTATTTATGATCCAAAGATCAAAAAGCCAGTCAGGGCTACGTTTTGGAAAGAATATTTTCCATATTTTGGCCACCTTCAGGCACCTAAAGCTGGTCGATCCCAATTTAAAGGCACAAGATGCTGTTCACCTAGATGCCACCTGGTGGATCATTAGAGAACTAACAAATTATTGTTATTATATGCATTTTGGGAGTTTGTACATCCAAATGAAACAAATAAATTAATAAAATGAACATAACTAATAACTTTCTTTTAAATCTTAGTGATTTTAGTTAAAATTTGCATATTCTGAAGTTGCTGCTCACCTCTATTTTACAACAATTTATGTTGTAACTTCTCTTAGAAATGGTGAATATTGATATAACTTAAACTTAATATACATTGCTACCTAAGGTAAATAACTACTGAGTTTGGTAAGGATATTGTTGTTAGTTTTTTCACTGTAATGAAAAATGTGATTTTTCCCATTGAAATCAATGGTAAGGGTTGATTTTCTTCATTATGCAATAATTTTTTTCACAAACGGTGAAAAGTGAAAAGATTTATTCTATGGCCTGCTTAGGAAATGCTCTATGTTGACATCAAATATCTAAGATATATTGTTGTTCATTAAAAATCTAGCCAAACACCCCCAAGTACCTTTAAAGCTGGTCGGTAGAGCCTGCTATAAGGGCCCAGGGGAAAACACTGTTAAAGAAGTAAATGACAAAGATGCACCTCTTTGTGCTAATATGTTAAACTGTCTCCGTATTTAGCTCTCCAGGAATCAGACTGGATAAACTTCCACTTTGGTGATTGTTGGTTAATTTGTGTATAATGGTTCAGTTTAAGGACGCCCTGTAATCTGCATTTTTGTAGCGCAAAAGAAAATAAATATCTTGATGACTGACTGGAGCAAGTAACCCCAAAAACTAAACTGGGGGAATTGCTCCTACTTCCAACTAGAGTATCTTTTACAGTTTGTTTGGGCAGGACCCATGAATTGCCTTGTCATACGACATTAGCAAACGATCCATCAACGTGCTTGGAGAGTGAATCAACATGCTTGGAGAGCGTAACTTGACCTAGTTTCTGCCCCAATAACGGGGTCAATATTAAAGCCACTCAGTCACCGCGCCTTTAGCATAAACTTGTATTTTTCTGTGTTGAATATGTAGAATATGAATAAAGACAGAAAGTTCTGGTGACATGTATGATATCACCTTATTCCTGATAATTGATAATATATCAAGTCCCCCCTCCCCCTCCTGCTTCGCTTGCACCCCTCTTTTAAGGGGTCTCGTACGCCCTTTACTCCATCCTTCAATCTAAAATGGACCTAAAAAAAGGTCTAATATTAACGTTAAAGAAATAACAGGTTTTAAAAAAAATGTCCATAAATTAGGTGGATAAGAGATGATAATATTAAAGTATGTATAGATGTTTGAAACAAAAAATTAACCAATTTGTTTTTCGCTTTGCTATTATTATTATTATATATACATGTACTGATATTAATAATCATTAAATAGAGTTAATATGATTATATGATAATATTACAATTGATATTAACCAATCCCTTTCTCGCTGTGTTATCATTATATATACATGTAATAATATTAATAACTATTAAATATACATATTATGATAATATTTTTACAATTTATATTAACCAATCTCTTTCTCCTTACCTTCCAGTGCTGTCGATCCGCGGGGCTCAGGAGGAGGAGCCCCCCGACCCTCAGCTGATGCGCCTGGACAACATGTTGATTGCCGAGGGGGTGGCCGGACCGGAGAAGGGAGGCGGGTCGTCCGCCGCCTCCACCGCCTCCCAGGCCGTCTCGGGCGGCACGGGAAACCCCGAGAACGCCATCGAGCACTCGGACTACCGCGCCAAGCTGGCGCAGATCCGCCAGATCTACCACACCGAGCTGGAGAAATACGAACAGGTATTTTGATTTTCCGCAGGCGATTGGGGTGGGGTTTATAAGGGGGTTTGTGTGGGGGGATGTACAGTAGTGAGGGAGTGTGGGTTCGAGGGTTGGGATTCTTGAGGAAGGGTTAGGGGATTTAGATAGAAAGGTTTTATTGTTTAATTTGCTGAATTTTATGTGTGTGTGTGTGGGGGGGGGGGGGTGTAGTGAAGAATGTGGGTTATAGGGTTGGGATTCTTGAGGAAGGGTTAGGGAATTTGTGAAGAGTAAAAACTGAGGATAAGGGCAACGCAGCAAAGCCAACGAAAAGCTGAGGCAAAGTTATGACAAAGCTAGAGCAAAGCTGGGGCAAAGCTGGGGGGCAAAGGAGCAAAGCTAGGCTAGGAGACTCGGGCTGTTGCGAGTTTTATATCGCACTGACTTTGAATATGCAACTGGAGTAGTAATAATGCAGGTATGGTTCAATCTAGGAATTCCATATTTTGAAATAGCATAGCTTAGGTTTATTAGTACCTAAGGAATGGGAAGATTCTTCAAGAATAATTGGGAGACGAACTGCTGGATTAAGATTTTGGGAAATTTCAATGGCGAGAAAAGAGCGGATCGCAGAAGTGCAGTTAACGTTCTTACCAAATGAGCACAGGTTAGAAATAAAAAAAAAAAAAAAATTTTAAATAAAAACAGGAAGTAATCATATTATTACCCATGTGGGCAAATGATTTATCCTGTATTAGAAAACTGATTCGTACACATACAAATGTCTATATGCAACAAACAGAAGCAGAATTTGCCGCCCTCAGAAAACGCGCGTCACGTCCGCGCGGTGCTAAAAGGGGCGCGGACAAAGCAATCAGAATAGGGCTTTTGCAATAAGAGCACTACTTTGTTTAGAGAGTGAGGCTGGTAATCTCAATAGGCCATTTGCAATAAGGGCACTTCTATGTTTAGGGAATACTTTGTTAAGGGAATAGGCCTTTTCCAATTAGAGTAAGGCAGCCAGGTTGAATATTAATTGGAGAACTGATGTCATGTGATAGTTGGTCGCATTTTGGTTCTGGAATTTGATGAATTTATTTGAAATTATCACCCGAATTAATTATAGAAAAATAACGAATACGCATATCATAGAAAAAGACTGAATTTGATCATCAATTCACTTACACTTCCATTACCACCTTCCCGATTCACATTGAGGCTCCAGAATTGGGAAACCAAATTAAATAGGGTAAAATTCTAAAGCAACTTTATTAAAATACAAAAAGAAAATATAAATAAAAAATTCTAATGAAAAGTTCCCCAGCCGGGATTCTGTTGGAGAGGGTCTATTTCAAAACGGCCTTTAACTCTAATCCGCTCCAACCACCAACACACAGCCGCCCACGGCCGTTTTTTGTATTATTCACCACCCCCTAGCCCCCCCCCCCCCCTCCCCCTCGCCCGCTCCTATCTGTAGCTCCCAGATTTGTGCCGAGCCGGCCCCGCTGTCACCCACATGATGGATTGCAGCGCCGCCTAGCCTCCCCCCCCCCCCTCCTCCCCCCTACTCTCCCCTCCATTACCTCCCCTCCCAGACCTGGTCTCATATGGAGCGCCAATCATCAAAATTTAGTTGTTCGATCATACATACTTTTCTCGTGAATTTGCAGGAATACGGGCATTTCTGACCCAATCCTTAGATGTTAATTCTCCCTACCACGGATAAGTAATTTACAGTATTTTAATAACCACCTGCAGGTTAATTTTGGCTAATTTTGTCGAGAAAAACACATGGCTATCTATAGAATATTTACAAATATTTACCATATTTCTATGTGAAATGGGTGAATTTCCAAACCAACTTAGAAAATGATAAACATATACGAATATAAAAATGAGAAAATAGATGATATTGATGTCTACAATTTTAAACCACAAATAATGCCATGATTAGGGAAACTTTCTGTACTTAAGATCTGTAGTTTGTCGACATATATCCAAGCATGCATTTGATCTAATATGCTAACCAGTGAACCTGCAGGTATAAATCAATAAATGGTCATCTGCGGTTGGGAGAAAAAAGGCCATATTCTACTACCCGGTGGGTCACCACTTGCGATGGTCTTTTTAGCTACCGCTAGCAATGTGCATTCCAGAAACGAACATGTTCGCTTCTGCCGCTGCAAGCATTCAGTAGAAAAGCTTTATAAAATCATTTGCGTTGGTACTTGCGTTGACCCAACGCAAGTACCAACGCAAGTAGCACCAAATATTCCACCTTGCAACGCCCTGATTACTTGCGGTGAGGCAAAACCCCGCTAGTAATGTGCCCACCGCGAACAAAACACCACAAAGTGCAATATGGCTTTTAGGTTAGTTGACATTTGGCACCCCCAACGCCCCAGCCGCGCCGCCTGCCGCCCGCGGTAGGCGCGCGGCGTTTCGCCCCCCAGTCCTCCCCCAGGGCGGGGCGTATCGATTTGGTCGCGTCTACCGCGCGGTGATGCCGCGCGGTGAGGGGCGGCGCGGGTAGGGGTAAGGGTGGTGGGGGTGGGGTAGACTGTAGTTACGTCCACGTCTGCTAGGTGTTCAAACAAGGACTGTACACCAGCAGCCATTTTAGGTGGGAATTCCACCATTTTCCATCACAGCATGCTTTGTGGCCGCTGGTTTATGGCAAGTTGGGCCATAAACCAGCCAGCAGGCCAAGAACCATCCAAGTGGTTCCACATGCCATTTGTAGAAGGAATAAAATAATTCCTTTCAAATTTTAGGTGGCCACTAGTAGCCATGGACTCTTGTGGGTGTAAGGACCTTTTATGCAAGAGGTATCTAGGTCATGAAAGGTCTACCGCCCATACTGTCTGCTACCAACCCGTGCCCTCAGTCCTATCAGTATTGGCTGGTCGACTAGGCTGGTTTGAGGAAGTAGAATTGTTAGTCGTGGTTAAAAATAGTATTAGACAAAGCTGGGTGGTTTGTGGTTAAACATTTCAGTGTTGTAATGGTTAATAACCCGAGGTAGGGAAGAAGTGCAAGGGGAATGCAATGTGTGAAGAATCAGTAGGGGTTTGCAGTGGGATTCCACAAGTGAATCTGTGGAAATACACTGGTTAAATTACCTGCTAGGGGTTCCAGGGAAGAATAGGCCCCCAGTAGCCCCTGCTGATCGTATAAGGCGATAATAGGGGGAACCCAGCACTGACCAAGTGGTTCTTTGGGTTTAATTCCCAGTCGGTGTCTGGGTTCACTAAGGAATGAAGTACAGCAAAAAGGATTTCTAGGTTTTGATCCCCTGCTGTTTGCCTGCCCTGTCACCTTCATCTCATAGATACGATCACCAAAGACAGAATTCGTCCCAGTTCGTTTTCGCCGTGAAAATGACCCTGGCTGTCTGTACGGCGTAAAACTTCCATCACTCACCCACTCACTATACTGGTAAAATCAGTGTTAAGTCTACATGTGTGGCAGGGGCTTTAAACGTGGCTGGAGGATATCCCGACCCCTTAAAGATTACCTGAATAAGGGGTATTTGAGCTTTGTTTGGGAATAATGCGAGATCTATAAGAGGGTCATTAGAAATTTTGAGAATTTCTGTGGCTTGAATTCAGACGTAGTAAACCCTAGTTTCTAGAAATTATGCATGCATATTTGTTTTGAAATTCACTTGTTTGTATAAGTTATTTCAATTGTAAAAATATCAAAGTAATCCTTGATATAATGAACACTCTTTCAAATCAACAACCCAAATTCTGCGCTATGTTTTTGGTTCATTTGGCTTTAATTTACGTCACAATATAATTTGATATAATTTTCCTTTTAATGATACTGATTAAAAAAAGAAAAACACAAACCCCAAAAGGTTAAGCTTCCCGGGCGCAGCCGGCGAAGCGTTCTCAGGATTTAATACACTTGTGTTTGTCTTTGCGTACTTGAGCAGGCCTGCAGTGAGTTCACAACCCACGTGGTCAATCTACTTCGGGAACAGAGTCGGACACGCCCTATTGCGCCGAAGGTGAGTGGCCTACACTTAACCAGAGTTTTGTAATTTAGAAATAAATTACAATAATGAAAAAAGTTTGTGAATTCTGAATTTTAAGAAGTCAACTGAATAATGCTGTCGTTGATAGATGTAGATGTAACATTTGATGGAGGACTTGGCAAGATGTGTACTGAACAACAACAAAAAACGAAAAAAAATATAATAAGTAAATGCAGTATGTAAACAGAAAAGTTTGAAAAAAAAAAGCTCCATCTAAACAGTGAGCCACTAATATATGTACGACACTCAGTGTATATTGTGGAAAAACTGTACACATACTTTTATGGTGTTATGTATAATTCAATTTATGCAAAGCTATTCTATGAATTCATTGAATTAATGAGAACAACAAAAAATGTATGGTTATCATAAGGCCATATGGTCTCAGAACTAGATTAGTTATCAGCATGGTTTCTTATCCCACATAAAACACCTCTGGTTCAAACAAAACAATATTTACCCAAAAAATACAGAAATATATTTGAAAGAAAGACTAACCAAAAGAACTTATAATTGTAGAACAAATATTTTAAAGTAAAACTTGTTATTTTCCCTGCAGGAGATTGAGCGGATGGTGAGCATCATCCGGAGGAAGTTTACGGCCATCGAGATGCAGCTCAAGCAGAGCACGTGCGAAGCGGTCATGATCCTGCGCTCGCGTTTCTTGGACGCAAGGCCAGTCTTTCTTCTCGTGTTCCTCTCCCCGAGTCTCAAATTTCCCCAAAATATCCCTTCCCAACTGTTATTAAATGCTCTGCAAATTATGGGCTCCTTCCCCTAGAAAAATATAAATTGTTCCTACATGGACATTTTTCATGATTTCTAATCGCTATGATAAAAGTCCTGTCGCAAGGACACCTTTGTATATTCGGTATGCTCAAGGTTCTATTATTATGTTAAAGGTTCTGCCAATATAATTGCTTGGCACATTCGTGAATGTACTCATGAAATCGTTAGTGTCAATCAAAAACATTATTATTGGAGTTTTCAATGTTAAGAATTTAAATGTTAACACCTGCTGCGCTAGCTTCCATCAGTCTATTATTAATCTTAAATAATTTGGGGTCTATAACAAGTAAAAAAGAAATCTATCAGGGAATCCAAATACTGAAAAGAAGGAATCTATTGGTATTAGTCAATATTAAAAGACTTACGATTCAAACTTAATGAAGGATAAGTCCTCCCTATTTCATTTCGGACCATCCAGCTACTGGTGATTGATAATGTAGTGCAGGATCCATAAACGTGATGTATTCAGAATGTTTTCAGTAACAAAAATGGACGTTTGTTTACTAGACGAGAGGTGTTAACCTAAATGTGAAATAGTACGGAGGATGGCATCCTAAAACCTTAAGTTTGACTCCTAGGTCACACTGTTGTGTCTTTGCTTCAGAGTCTCACTACACTACGCCAACAATTCTCCCACAAATAAAAAACAATTAAAAAACACACTAAAACATTCCCAAGCAAGCACATAGGCATCAAACTCGTCCGAACAAATATCAAAGACCGAACAAAATGCACAACCGAGAAAACTTCTTCCTCACCCCTGCTCCCCCTTCTTTGCCAGTTTAGATTTTCTTTTATTCTCTTGTCCTTGGTTTCGGACTCTTACTTAGCATGGCAGCATAGCATCTCAGAGACATCACTTTTGAAATTATCTTATAGAATATAAATGTAACAAATTGTCATAAGCCTAGTCAGGGCTAGAGAATGCTACATAGCATAATTATATATTAAAAAAAAAAGGAAAAAAAAGATTTATCATTGGCATTAGGAAGTAGGTGACATTTTAGTATCTAAAACTTTGCACAAGATGTTCAGAATACAAACTGCACAGGTTGGTCTTAAAGATAAATGAAGAAATCTGTGGCGAAATACCTTAAGACATGTTTGTAACAAGGCCATTTATAGATTCATTTTAGCAGCAACAAGTGCATTCTGCCGCCAGGAGACGAACTTCGGCCGCCATTTTGCTGGGTGCTGGCGTTCTAGCCTTTACTTCATAGTGATATGTATGAGTTGATATACCAGTATTTATCTCAACTGGCACTCTGCCTCTGGCTCTGACTACTCTGTGTCCAATGGTAGCTAGCATTGAACAGGTGGGGTTGGGTGAAGATTGGAAGCAATGTCGTTTTAATATAAGGAAGGTAATAAGGACAAGTAGTGAGGCATCCGCCCACCAGGGACCGCCACCTGATGCTTCATAAATCTTATAGGTCCGGGCGCGGAGTGAGATTTGTCGCCGTCCTCGGTAATGAGGCTCGGCGCAGCCCCAGTACTGACGGACGACTGCGCCAGGCCACAAAAAAATAGTCCCCCGGCCCTTGGGTCTGCGCATGCGCAGAGTTGGGCGATGATATGGGAGACGAGGATGATTTCAGACCTGGAGAGGGAAGTGATGAGCTTTAAAGCCTCGGTCGTACGTCAGTGGGGATTTAGATGGAAGGGAAAACCAAGCTCTGAAATTAAAAGAGCTCCGTCTCATTTGTAAATGAATGGCTCTAATTATGAGTTGTAAAAATAAAAAGCGCTGACTCATTAAGTTTTTTCCAAAGTCATCGGTAGTCTATTTGAAGATAAAAACAGTTTGATAATGAGGAGCTGTGAAACAGATATATGCTGTAGGGCAAGGAGAAAAACTGTGGTTTTCTTTGTTTCATAGATTAAGCATGACCAACCATCAGTTTGAGAAATGAATTGTACCTTTAGAACGAGAAGAAAACCAGGTTGAGAGGATAAAAGAAGAGAAACTTAAATAAAGGGTAGCACAGGAGATAATTATTAGTTATAAAGCTTAAATAAAGAACGGTGGGCCTTGGATACAGAGATCTACTTCAGATATGGCGTTTAAAAAAAACAACCAAAATTACTAGGATCTATTCATGATATTAGGGAATTTATGAAAAATCAGGGACTAAGTGAAAACAACTGGAAGAAATTAGATATGTTTTTACATGCATATTTATTATTTTGTAGACGAAACATTTTTGCATTTTCTGCTTTCCTTTGGCCTCATTTGTCTTATTCCCCCCAGGTCTCCAACGATGCTTCTGTGTAAAAAGACCCCCCTGATCTGTTCTCTCTGTTCATTAACCTATTAACCTGTGCAGCATGCTTCGTTAGCAGCAACAGCAAGCGCAGCAACAGCAGCCGCAGAAACAGCAGCATCCAAACAGTCCCGGCCGCTGTTTATTTAAATACTGGAGAATTCGGGCCGCTGACGAACTCCGGCCGGGAGAACTCAGGCCACTGAGGCTACTTTGTAATGGAAATGAAACTCAATATAATTATGTCCCTCTCCTCTAATAGATCTCTAGGATTCATACCTAAACGGCTAACTCGTCCCTATTCCACAGTTTATGGATGCAGTATTGTTAAAACTTAATAGTGACCCGAGTTCTCCAGCGGCTCGAGTTCACCCGGCCTGAGTTCGTCAGCGGCACGACTTCTCCAGTTACTGTTTTTTCTTTTTTTTTTGTGTCCAGGAAAAAAGACTGGACTTTCCACCTAAAAAATATATAACCAATAAAAGTATTTCAACTTGCAGTAGTTGGCTTTTTGTTTCTTGTCATGCGTTCATTCTGTTAAAACATGTTCCGTTTTTCTGTTTGTGTGTATGCAAAGTGGTCGGTCGTCCTTTCGGTGTGGTACATGTTTGGTATTTATTCAGTGGTTAACAACTGGCTTTGGGGTTAGAGAGCTAATTACATTTTTAGAAAAAAAAATGATGATTTGATTGATATAAGAGTATTCTTTAATGTTACTCGAGAAAATTTAAGCAGTGTAAGCTACAAAAGAAACTAGTTTGGAATTTTTTTTTTTTTTTTTTTTTAATGATCAATTAAATTAAATTATTTATTTATCTTTACACTTTTATTTTCATTTTGATAAGTTAATTGCCGTTTCAAGAACAGTACAAGACAATGCTTTCTATTGTTTAAAAAAAATCGCTAGCCCAAGTTTTTCTTACGTTAAAAAAGTGGCCACTTTGCATAATGCGTCACAGTTCTATGTGTGCCATTTAATGTATGATTTTTTCTGTGTCCTTGCAGGCAAGTTCCATACATTAGAACCTGGCTCCGTAGGGTGACAGGGGATCCCGGCCTTCGCGGCGGGCGAAGCGGTCGGCAAAGTTTTCCTGGCCCTGTTGCTAGGCGGCTTGGCGGGCTCTCGTCTCTCGTCTCTCGCGGCTGGCGATCCTTCTCTCACCCATCGGTCGCCCAGGTTCCTCATCCCGGATCAATGCTACCTGTTTGCTTAAGTTCCATCGCTTTTGCCTGCGGAGACAAATTTTATTACTTAACTTTGATAAGAAAGATTCTATTTCTTATTATAACAAAGGAAATACAGACACAGCTTCCCCCCATATATATATACCTACCAGAAAAAAAAATCATTTTTTGCATTTTCATTATTACTATCATTATTAAATCGAAAAAAAAAGACAAACAAAATTGGATTCACACTACTTCATATTTATAGCATTCCAACTAACAGAAACAATAAAGGACTCATGGGGAATGGTGGGACATTGTAATCAGGCAATGTTAGCTGCTACCCCTTGAAGGGTGGGACTTTCCTCCAACAACCACAACGGTGTCCCTCGTTTATATTCTCTCAGACCACCTCTAGGCAGGAGGAGGGGCAGAAGTATAAACGAGCGTGTGTCGTTTAATATTGTAGGCGAAAGAGGCGTAACTTCAGTAAGCAGGCAACTGAGATTCTGAATGAGTACTTCTACTCTCACTTGAGCAATCCCTATCCCAGCGAAGAAGCGAAAGAAGAGTTGGCTCGAAAATGTGGCATCACTGTTTCCCAGGTGTGTATGTTCTCACCGGTTGACGGGCCCGCGGGGGTTCCGCAGGGAACACAGACAAAAACAACAATGCAAAGGAAAGGAAAAGAATTATGAAAGAAAATGGTTTATTCTCATATGAAAGAGAAAACGGTTGAATTTTGGAGTTTGCAGAGTTAAACTGTCAAAGGGGAAGATGTTGATGCGGTGGTAGTTGTATAATTATATCTAGACGATCGTTGGTTGTATTCTTTACTGTGTGAAGATTTGGGTTTAAAATGTGGTTACAGACAGGGCTTTTGGTTAATCAAAGGGAATATGTTTCACAAAATGTGATAAAAATGTAAATTGGATTATCAGTTGTTGATTGTGTAGAGTCTTCAGTTCGATTACATTACTTTCGAATAGAAAGAAAGATAAGTTTGAGAGGGTGTTTGATCTGTATCATCAATAATATCATTCGTCGACCTTGACATCGAAAATTTTATGAAAGTGAAGGTTATTTTTTTCAAAACTTTAAAAACCCTTTACCAAAAAATTCTTAGTTCACCATCAGATTTAATTATTTATTACTAAGATTAAATTTAAAATGATTTTGCTACTAAATTTCATGTTATTATGTGCGTTTATTCCTTGCGGAAAGATCAATTTGGATACTTTATGTGGAACCTGAAATGTTTTGTACTATAAGAATTTCAATATTTGAGAGAAACAAGGATATTTGATAATAGTAGGGTTACAGGGAGTATCTAGATAGGTCATTCCTTACTTAGGTCCCGAAGACAGGCAGAACCAATAACCTCAAACCAGCATAGTTTTAGAGAATTTTATGTGATAAATTTAGATTACTGAAATTGATTTTGTAATCAATTACTGGTTCCTGCATAGGTGGCCTTTCTTCAAGAATGTTTCTGTGTGTTATTATTGAGGGAACAGTTGTCTCCATTTCTCTGAGAAAAAATATAAAAAAAGGCTGAAAAAAATGGTTGCCCCAGCTCCCATAGCCTGTATGGGTTGATAATTAGCACTCAGCCTCCTCCCTACCTCTCCCTGCACCCTCTTTCTCTTACGTAGTACTATGTAGTGGTGACTTGTGTTGGTTTTCGCGTAGAGATGTATTCGTGTTATATAAACTCTGTACCTGATACACTCAACCAAACCAGAGAGCTCTCAAAAGTAAAAAAAAAGTTATTTCTCAGTTCCTGCTTTCAAACACTCATCCCACCGTAGGCCAGTGTTCGCTTACTGCAGAGGAAAAGTAATTTCACTAAAAGAAGGCGAAAAACTCTTCTTTCAACTGATATTTTTTGCAAGTAATTCCTCTCGAAAACGTGGCATTCACTGGTTTGGGATTTCCTCTTTTTTTTCTGTTTTATCATTCTCCAAATTATTATTTTCTTTGCTTTTCATTTATTTTCAAAAAGAGAAAAGAAAAATATTGCCAAGTTTCTTGACATGGCTTTTCTTTCGTAAATTAAAACCAAAAAAAGAAGAGAAAAAAAGCACCTAATTGTAATGCACCGGACTCATGTGCCGTGGCGGTGACTGATGATGGCTTTGTTTGTATTTGACTGTAGGTTTCCAACTGGTTTGGTAACAAGCGTATCAGGTACAAGAAGAATATTGGTAAAGCGCAGGAGGAGGCTAATTTGTACGCAGCCAAAACGGCAGCCGCGGCGGCAGCGAGCAATTGCAGTCCCAGTCCGACCGACCCCAGCGCCCAAGGTCAGTGAACTTTCCCACTTCTACCCAAGGTCATGTCAAGGTCACCCTAAGGTCATTTTAGGGTCATCTCAAGGTCACCCTAAGGTCATTTAGGGTCATCTCAAGGTCACCCTAATGTCATTTTAGGGTCATCTCAAGGTCACACTTGGAACAACTCAAGGTCACACAGGTAAAACTAGGATAAACTTGAGACATTGCGGAGAATATCCCCAGGATTAGGATACTTAATTTGGTGAAGGTCAAGAGGCAGAAGGTAGGTGTATGGAGTTTTTGTAAATGAGGTTTAAGTAAGTCTCTATAGGTTCGGTTTTGCAGCCACTCGAGGGAGAAGCCTCAGATCATTTCGGGTAATGCGCTTTTACAAATTTCCACAATATTTTTTAACCCCCCACCCAATCCCCCTTTAGACATATTCTTTTAAAAAATAAAAGAAAAGCACCTAAAAACCAGAGGATCTGAGACATCTTTCTTTGGTGTTTGTTTGCCTCGCAGGTGTCAAACTGGTTTGGTAACAGGCGAATTCGCTTCAAGAAGAACATAAACAAGGGCCAGGCGCAGGTGGACCTTTACAAGAGCCAGCAAGAGGCGTGCGAGCGGGCTCAGGAGGCTTCGAGCACCACAGGTGGGGGCGGCCGGGCCCATGTAACCCTATCGTAACTCAGAAACTAAACCATATTTGGCTAATCACAATATTATTCCTCTATAACTATTACAGAGAAAACTAGTAAAATTATCTGTCAAAAAAATATCTGTAGTGTCCTCACCCTTTAAAGACAGTTTCTTTTTCTTTTTCTCTTTTTTTCTCCAAAACTTTGGTTGGTAAAACAACGAAGGTTTCTTTGGTCTACCTTCACATATTATAATATCTGGCTGCACAGTGAACATTGCCCATTATGGAATATAAAAAGGTGAGCAATTACACTGTTACTCGATAAGCAAACCGATCCTTTTGTGTAACTTGGCAAAATTGGAAGATACGAAGACGATGAACAAGGTAAGAATTTTGATCATAGACATAACACAAACTGCCACACAAAGTACGCAGAGAGAAGGGCCAATCCCACTACCTCCTCGGCCCAAAGTTAACCCACCACCCAAAACCCATATCCCATACCCCTCCAATTATAAAAAAGACACAAGGTTTCAAAGAGAAATGGAGACAGCTTCTCCCGACATGTTTCTCCGACGGAGAAAAATTATTTGCTGAAAAAAAAACAACACAATTCTCACGGGTTGCATCCGGCACTTTGTTCCCCCTCCGGCTAGGTGTCTAATTGGTTCGGTAACAAACGTATCCGATTCAAGAAGAACCTGGGAAAAGGTCAAGAGGAGGCTAATTTGTACGCTTCTAAGGTCTCGTCCGAACCGGGCACCCCGAAGTCCCCGGGGATGCCGATGGCTATGAAGCAGGAGACGGATCCAGGTGGGACCACTGCCCAGTTTTAGTTATTTTTTCTATTATATTTACCTGTGAAAAATGTATATCGGAGTTCAAACATTTTTTTGAATGTTGGAAAAAAAAAGAAAATCAACTTGTTAAAAATATTCAAAAATTTTAAACATTTAATAATTGTTAAAAGTGTTTAAATATTTGTGTGTTTTTTCAATTTTTTTTCATTTTTTTTTTATTCATGTCAGGATTCTTTTGGGACCTTTGAGGAATAATCAAACGGATTTCACAAATCTATAAATGTGGAGAGAGAGTTAACAATGTAATATTTCAATCCTTTAGTCAACGTACTCCCAATTGCTTAACTAGTTCAATAGAATACATGTATGATTTGATTTTGGATTAGTCATATGTAGGTGTAATTGAATATCACACATGCAACTCTAACATATAGGTAAATCATTTGGGTATTAGTATGAAAGTGATTCTTGGAAGAAAAAAATATTCTTTTTTAAATTCATGAAATACATGAATAGAATTTAGAATTTCAATAAATGTAATTTGGTGTTTATACACACCTTTAATAGTACCTAAATTCCCTCATAGTCATTGGTTACTTGAAAAAAAAAAGCTACACACGAAACTTTAAAAAAAGAAATTTTTAAAATCTTCAGAAAACCAAATAAATCGTAGCGTAAACCTGCTATACGTGAAAGAAAACTCAAGCGGTTGCTTTGTGTTTTTTCAGGAGCGTCAACGTATCCTCCTATGATGCAGCGGTCCAACAGTCAGATGGCGGGCCAGGGCCAAGGCATGGGCTACATGAACATGAACGGCGAGAACTACAGCGCAGAAAATGTACAGTCACAGGTGACGACTCCCAAAGTCGACCCACACCCTTAACCCTGTCTGCAGAGATGCCATTTTTCCTACTTTTGTAGGATTTCCTACTTTTTGGTGATTTTGGATTGCACGACTGATTTTTCCTATGTCACTTAAAAATCTCTTTTGGACTATTTTTGTGTTAGTTTCAAGCTATTCAAATACAAATTCGATATCAGATCTCTTATCCTAAAGGTTACTTCTTTCGTAGCTGCTTCTAGAAAAAAAAAGCAGGAAAGATGTTTCCTACTTTTCCTACTTTTTCATCAGTCAGGAGTGGCATCTCTGAGACATAGTTAGCACTAGATGTCTCTGTGTAGTAGAAGCTACCCTTTTCAGACGTTTAGTATCATCATCATATATGAGACATGCTCTAAAGCAAAGTTTTCATATCAATTTCTTTGGCTGAATAACAATTTTAACTAGATGAAAAGGGTATCTTCTCACACCTTAGTTTGAAATTAAATGAAAGGATGACATTGTTATTTCGAAAGATTGAAGAAGGTATTAGTCTTTCAAGGTTTCTTGAACAGTAATTTTGATATCCCAGTATTCTGACATCCAATCCCAAACCCTACACCAATGAATTTAGTTTTCTTTAATTGGTTCCGTTTCGCATCTTCAATATTTATACATACAAAAGCTTATAGCAACATTCAAAAATGAAATTATGCAATTGATTCAAAATGGAATTATCTTACATGAAATTTTAAAATATGTCAATGTGTTTGTTCTTGTTGCTCGTTATTCATTGACCTTTTTCCTTTCGTCTTGCAGAGTGGCTATGGGTCAGAAGGCATGCCCACCTCCACCTCGGGGATATACGATCCGCACATGCAACAGGTATAAGGACCGCTCTTTGTACCCCCCTACCCACCTCCTCCTCCTCCTCCCTGCCCACCCCTCCCCTGTAGAAGGGGCGTGCAGGGCTCCAGCACCCTACCCCTGTACGGGTCTGGGTTTGGTGTAAGGGCGCCATAGACGAGTTGTGAATGTGGTCGGTCCGAAGGCGTAGCATGCGTTAGGTGCCGGTGGACGCGACATGAACCGAAAAAACAGACCAGAGTGCATGCGAAGGGTATCGGCCGCAGTGGTGTCAGCGACAAGGGTTCATCGTACGTCTTTGTCGTCGTCTGTGGCTCGCCCCCTCTCTCTTCAGTCGACCGAGCGATGCCGAATTGATCGAGCGCGCTCGTTGAGAGATGTCAACTACATCAAGTGCATTCTGCCTCAGCACTGCGGGGAAACGGGAACAAACAAAATAGAATAAGCTGTTACAAATCAATTTCATTGTCAAGTGAAAATTTTAATCAATTTCTGACATTAGATGTCGTTATTGTTTATTTTGTATAGATATATTAACTCTCTACACTAGAAAAAAAAACAAAGGTCATCATGAATGTGTCAATGGTTCGATTGATATTATCCTTAACCAGTTTTTCTGTTTGCTAACTTAAAAGGTAGCCCGAGGCTATGATAATTGTGAAGTCACAAAAACTACACTTGTACACGTTTCTAACGGCCATCGGACCGTTCTTTGGATGTATCTGCTATTTTCATCTCGTGACAGTTACCGTGATCTGTGAAGACTAGCAATATGATCATGACAGTAATACTGAGTATTAAATGGTAATATTGGATCGCCATGGTGCTTGTGAACCCGTGCAGAACCTAGTGCATGTGGTCTCTGTAATTGTATTTTTATTTCTCCTGAAATGTACATGTGTACTCCCCCCCCACCTCCACTCTGTTTGGAAACCAAAACGATTCAAAGAGTTGATGAACTTTTGTCGTCAGATTCTTCTGTAAGGGTGGAGTGAGTTGTGTTGCTATCATGTACTTGCTGGCAAAATAATAAACTAGGTTTTACTTTTTAAATTTTGCTAGAGTATTGAAAACCGAAAATGTGGCATGCACTTTGAAGATATGATTTTATATATCTGTATTCAACAAGGAGTGGTATTCACCTACAGTTTGATTTATTTTTTTTATTTTTTGTACGAGGAATGTTGGCGGAAGCACACAGGGTAAAGGCATGAAAGGATCTAATTT
The DNA here is from genome assembly GCA_936440205.1 of Lepidonotus clava. Taxonomy (NCBI): domain Eukaryota; kingdom Metazoa; phylum Annelida; class Polychaeta; order Phyllodocida; family Polynoidae; genus Lepidonotus; species Lepidonotus clava. Next base: position 49,434,360 of record OW387143.1, on the reverse strand, counting down.
CGTGAGATTGACTTTTTGGTCTGGCTTTGCGGAAGACTAATGTAGAAGATCGTGGATTATTTATGCGAAAGACATTAAAAACACAGACCATCTCTTGAAACCCAAGAGATTTAATTGCACTTGTATATGTGCTTATGAGAGTGACAGGTATATGACTCTGTACACCCAACAAACGTGAACTTTATAGTGGTATGTGAATTGTTATATTATACACGTGTTTCTGTGAGGGATAAACTGTATTCTTACCATTAATATGGCTACTTAGTGTTTAATGAGAAATTATAAGGCATATTTGTCCGTCTTGTCTGTCTATTAACGTGTAGTCTCCTTACGACGCGAGTCTTGTCAACTCAAATGAACTGAATTACGCGTAAGATTTATCAGAATCAATGTAAACGTAAAAAAAGACAACTGGAAAATGTATTTGGGTTTGGCTTAAACCTGAGCGCGTTTCAATTTGAAACGCTGAAGCAATGTACAATACCCTTTTAAGTATGTGACACGAGAGAATCGAGTTATTCTGAGATTAGTGGTTATAAGAACACAATAATAAGAAGAACCACAGGGGCGTCTGAGGGCGGCTGTATGACCCATTGGGGATCATCACGAACCGAGGGCGAAGCCCGAGGTTTGTACAATCCCCATGGGTCATACAGCCACCGGAGGACGTCCCCAAAGGTGCTTCTTTATTTTATCACCCAATACAATCATCTAAATATGTTTGAAATAGTTAAAACGTCTATTGGTACGTATGGCCTGTCAGTATGAACTACCCCCTGTATGTACCGCTCTTTGACAGTGCGGGTGATAAAAGAAGAAACAGTACGCTCCGCTTTAACTAACCCCATCGGACCTACTAGGTGCAATGTGCGGGACAATCAAGTCTTTATATTGTTTTATGTTTATTATTTGCTGTAGTACTCTAGAAGAGTAGTGTATTTTGTACGTGGAGAAAAACGAACTTGGTTTCTGGAATGTTCTTGTAAAAAAAAAAGAAGCTCTTGTCTACGAATTGGGCGCTGCTTTCCTCCCTAGGTCGGATAGCACAAAGTGGTATGATCAGTTTGTTATTGTGAGGTCACAGGGGGCTGTCTGAATTAAAAAAAACATTAAGGGGAATTGCATTGAATGAAACCTTTGACAATTTGCAGTAAATTCATCCCTTAATATTGCACCTTAAAAACATCTGCAGTAAATTTCCAAGAAAGAAAATAAATTTCCAAGAAAGCAGTCGACAAAATAAAAACCGAAAAAAAGGGAGGGTGTTTGTCAAAATTTGGAAATAAACTGAAACCGTTTGAGAAAAAAATTGTTCAGGAACAATATTAATCTTTTTCATTCATGTGGCGCCCCTCTAGCGGTAAAGCCCGAACCAATGAGTTGGGTATGGTTTCCTCTGGGCCCATGCTAAAAGAATTGGGGTCGAGGCGTCCACTGCGCAGACTCCTGGGAAAGGTGTATTATAGGTACAGCCCCCATCCTGAAATCCAAATAGAAGTTTGCCTACCACAAAGTGGTAGTTACTACGGACCTCAGCGGGTATCTACGCCGACGCGCACTCTTCTCCATGTCTGTTACCGACACCAGGGTTGCCACAGGTCAGGGGAGGAAAAAAATGTTTTCAAGGTCAGGGAAAAGTCAGGGAATTTTGGAATTGGTCAGGGAAAACTGGAATTTAAAAAAATGTCAGGGAAAATTGACTTTATTCTGGGAAAAATGAAATTTCTAAATCCACAAGTGAAGAGTCTAAAGAATCTTGTATGGCAAAAACCTTTGTAAATTGTGGTCCCATGACAGGCATGCTGTGGTTTTAAGGGACTTTGCTGCGATCCAGCAGCATTGCCTTGGTATACAGTAGCTGTTAAGAATAATTGTAAGGTATTGTGCATTTTGCAAGTCCCAGACTAAATAGGAGGAAAGGACAGTTCCAGGAGTAGTTCAGGGCTGGTTAAATAATGAAAGGATTTTCTTATCTTATTTGTCAGGGAAAGTTTAAATTGGCCAGGGAAAAGTCTCTGGTCTGTGGCAACCCTGAACACTCTTTTCGTGTCGGAGGTTTTTACTCCGACCGTGTACGTTATATGTTGTACAAACTGGGCATTGTTCTGCAACACAATGTTCGTGTTCTGCTATATCACCACACAGAATCAATAGCTTGATTAATTATGACATTTAAAACATAATCAGTTGAGAGAGTAAACCTTACTGTCAGTGTTGATTTGTCTGTCAACGATTGTGGATTCTGATTTGGAGGCTGCTGTTGTATTAATGCTTATTTTAGTAACCTAGTACTGATTAAAATATCTTATTTCATGTAAATAGCGAAGCACACGTGAGCGGTAACCGAACCTGCTCCTGCTACAAGTGGAAGCTACATTTAAGCATTATTATGATAATTATGTTTGCCGAGTCCAAAAGAGAGCGAAACATGTCTGCTATATCTCTGACCAAGCTCGGTTTACCACCCTGAGATGGCAGTTATTTATTCTGAAGGATCACCAAGTAATGTAAAGAAATCCAAGATTAATGTGATGAACTGGTATTTGAGATCCAGAACAAGAAACCACACATTTCCGTGGCTAAAAAAGATAGATCCAGTTAGGAGGTGTTCTGTAATAATATGGTCAACATTTGAATGAAGTTCGGGTGAAGAAGAAATGTAAAATCTCCAACATATGTAGATGCTAAATTAACTTTGGGAATACATGTACTTTAAAAAATAAATGCAGATATAGTTGCCCACTCCGCGGACAAGCAGTCATTTCAATGTTTTGTTATTATCCATGGACGGAGCTGTAAATAAATGTGATTTACAGTGGTAAGACTTGTTTCTTTCGTTGATTCACAAAACTGTTAAAATGTCTTGGTGGTGGCTGTGGTGATGGTATTCATGTGAAGTTAACATATAAAATACATTTCTGTATATCAAACAGATGATTACAAACTAATATTTAGTCGTTGCTGAACTAGGGAACTGTTCATAGTATCAGGGTTTTCCTCAGGATTTATACACAACTTTTCCAACTGGATAGGAAGCTGTCTAACAGTAACAAAACCTGTACATTGCAAATTCACAGAAATAATTTTGTTGCAGTACAATAACACATCATTCCCCCTCGCAGATAAAAATAACTCCCTTTGGAAAATCCTGATTCAAATCAGATTAGAAATTTATAAGGTGCAAGCTGTTAGATAATACATGTAGTTGTGGTTAGAACTCTGCCATGGCGATACGCCACTGTTTGTAACCTACATGTTAACAGATTTTTCTTAACATTTTCTATGGAAAATATTGTTTGACTTGTGCAACAGCCCCTTTGGTATTGCTACCAACCCGTCCACGATCGCTCCTACTGTAAAATGAACCCAAATTATACCTGTTTCTTTTCCTTCTGCCTCTAGATGTAGTTCTTTCTATCTGATGTATAGCTTTCTGCATGGCCCCTTAAAACCCTTTTCTCAGTGTATTTTCCCAAAGTACCCTTTTAAAGTTTCAAATGAAAATAGCACATTAACTTACTCCTTTCAGAATATAAAGAAACAACAGTAGTGAAATTAAAGTAAAAAAGAGTAAAACTAAGACAAAAAATAATTTCACAACACTATATTTGTTCACTAATGTTGCACACAGATCTGCTTAGTTGCCTTGCACAATTCTCAAATACTAACCTATCTCTACTCCTTATACATATCTATTCCTGCTGGTTATTTTCAATATTGTGTGTGTACGTATACAACATCCTTTCCGCTTATGGACTCCCTAAATATACTGGAAGTCAAGGAAGGCCCATTCAATATCAAAGTGATGTGGTGCAAGAAAAATAATAGAATCCTGAAACCGAAAATTTTGAAAATGCATGGCAATTTGGATTTTTTCCTCTCCTTGTCCAAAACCAATTTTTGCATGATGCATGCAGAATTGTAGTAAATCCAGGCCCCTAGGCAGATCTGTGACCCCCTTTTCTGGCATGAACAGTTGATATCCATACTCAGTAGAAAGAAAAGATTGGAAATTTTCTATTTATACCTCATTTCATTAGTAGAATCCTCCATGATAGCCTGTTTTAGACCCACCCAAATCCAGTTATCAAATGACAACCATTCTGGATCCAAATTTATTTCGAGTAAAGTTATTTGCAGGGCGCTCTCGTCTTGCCGGTTCTTGACACCCCCCATCACTTTGTTATTGTAGGCGCCCCACGACAACCATAGATCGCCCGCCCAAGACCAGGAGATGAAGGTTCCCCCGCCCGAGGGGGACGGCTGGAGCGGCTTCAATATGGATGGCGAAGGTAACTATGATGACACACAGGACTCGAAAAGCTCGGCCGTTTAAAAAATTGGGAAAGGGACTTCGGATGGTACCGCTTAAAATTTTGGAAAGACCAACAAAATATCCATCCGTTCCAGTACTTCGAATGTCAGATAGTACCCAGTGTCTAACATCAGGAAAATTTCAACATCTTGCACTGGATGACCCTTACCACAGAGGTCCTCTGACAAAGAATTGGTACCAGGATCTTAAGTGGAACTGAAGTTTACACAGGCTGAACTTTAGCAAGAGAAACGAGCATGGATTCAAGATTTTCTGTAGCAAGGAATGGAAGTGTGAGGACTAGGTATAATGTAGCATTAGATGCAACAGAAAGTCTTCATCATACATATGGACTGAAACAGTCAAGAACTGAGAGCAGCTTGGTTCAAAGATGTAATCTTGCCTCTATGAAGATACATTTGCAGTGCTGTTAAAACATACTGATAGGAAATCGATGGAGGAATCGACAAAAGGTGCTGGGATTGAAATGCTAATCCAGAACACAGGAAATTAGAAGTTTATAATGAAACATTTCAGCAGGGATGTAAGTTTACAGATTTTTTCACATCACCTCAAAAAATGATTTCTAAATTGAATACCTTACATGACATTTTATAGCATTTTGAAATTATTCTAAATTTTCTCTCTGGGGTTTCAGATTTTTTCATTAAACCTGACTTACATCCCTGATGATTTGTGTATACAAAACATCCAGATCAGCAATCTGACATTTCAGTATTGTTAAAAGAAATTGAAACTGGACTTAAGTGGTGTTCAAAATCGGAATTTTAGAAAACATTCGACGTCACCAGGAACAATAGGAGAATGTCTCTCTGGGTCAAGGTTAACAGGGTAGGGGAGTGAAAAGAAAGGAAAAGGTACACATAAATACCTTGAATAATTTTCCTGGAGTATCTGTTCCTAGCCAATGCCCTGTCCACCCCATTGAAGTGTATGAATTTTATAACTGAATATTTCACGATTCGGAGAAAACTGGCATTTTGGAGAATGTATACATTCACATTATCAAATCATGATTTTATAAGCGCTTGAAATAGATAATTTGCTAACTATACACTATAAGTATCAGAAGTAAAAAATGTGTTTGCAAAGTAAATGAAAAGCTAAGTATTGGATGGTATTGTCCATTATATGGAGAAAAAAAGTAGTAATTAGAGTATAACTCTAGCCTATTATCAGATCGTTTTATCAGGCAGAAACTATTGATACTTTACATAAATTACATGTATAAAATACAAAAAAAAAGAAAAGAATCAGTCTGTCTTCAAATTCCCTAGTTGTGGATATTGTATCTGCATATGCGGGATGCAAGCAACTGGCAAACCGGACAAAAGGGTAAAAACATGGTATTGGTAGTCTTTGGGTATTTGGTGTTTGCCGTTCGTGAAGATTTCTGGTGTCTGTCGTCTATAGCACTGAGATCAATCTAACTTGAGCATTTTGTTTTTATGATACTGGTTAGCACGATGAGTTAGTTATAGGAAATGGCTTTGGCTGAGTTTAAACATCAAGTTCATCCTAGTCAGTTAGGTCTTGAAGGAATGTTTAGGGAATGGCCTTGAATTCATTGAAATGAGTTTCAAACCATCCCCTTTATAGGGATTACCTAACAAAGATAGACTGGTGTGTTTCTTTGATTGGTCTTTAATATCTAAGGATATAACATAAGGAGCTATAACTAATATTTTTGCTGGGTTATGTGGCTAAAGACAGCCTTTCAAACTATATGCCGGAAAACTGAGCATGGTCAAACCACTAAAAGATTAACGTAACCACGTATGTCCTGGGACATAACCATTTAAGATAAAACAAGCTTACAATCATATTTTTAAGTTCAATAAGTAAGCACAAATCGCAGTAAACTCATGAGAAGGCTCAAGTTAGACTGAACACAGTCGACCTAAAACGTGTCCTACTATACTTATGTCAATCCTACGTGTATCCTATGTACATCTAACGTCTTTTAAGGTCTACAAATAATACGGAGATCCTTCTGCAGATGTACACTATTCTCATATGCCCACCGAGGTCACAAAAAAAACTCAACAAAAACTGAATAACTTTTGCTTGAAGGGAGTTAGAATAAAATGTGTTAGTAACTACCAACCGTCCTTGGAAGAAAATTGATTTGAATTATCCCTGAAGAATTTCTTAATAATGTAATGTACAGCGAGGACATGCAACAGCAAATATAATGATCGTAGTGGATTGGAAGGTTTGAGGTAATCAATAGAATTAAAGCAATGGCAGTGGAATAGACTGGTCAGGATACTGGCAGTGAAATGTGGAATCGAATATGCCATAAACATGAACATTAAAAAGGTAAAGTCGAGTGAGAAGAATAAGTTGGAACACTAAGGAACGAGGCACATTAAAACCTACCTCTTTAAACTGAGATTTGGTTTCATATTTTCATCGTGTAGAGAGATTGATTAAGTGTCATGAGTTGTCAATGTCAAGCTAAGATGTGCCATATTGAGACAAACAAGTTATTGAAAGCACATCATGAATTTGAATAGAAGATGCAGTAGTATCATCATCTTTAAGACTAACTGTCTTATGGTCATACAAATGTTCATAATTATAACAAATATTGGGCCATTTGCCTGGTATCTACTGTAGGAGTCCTCTATTTTGCCAATGAAGACAAAACATTCTTTTGTGGTACCAATGTTTTTCAAATAATATGCATTTCATACATATTTCAGTGTAATTTTAAAACAAAACTACCTTAACCATTACCTCAGCCTTGCATATTTCTTGTTAAGTCTTACCAAGTCATCTACATACAAAGAATGATTATATTACATTTTATATATTCAAAATTATTGTTTAAAATACAGATACTTATTATTGTACTGTTAATTATGGTTGCTAGGAGAAGATAAGTCCTATGTAGTAAGTTACATTCGACTTGGGGAGAAACAAGATGATAATCTTTACTCGTGTATTTCCTCGATTTTCCTCTGATAAAATGACATACATGTTGTGCTTAGAGTCGTCTTAGAATATGATATATGTATTGCATGGTATCCAAGGCAACGTGGCTGTTTAGCAGATATAACAGCAGAATTAAGGTAATAAAACAATAAAATATGTGACATAAGAACGAGTTTTTGATGTGTTGCACCCAAGGAATATCCTTCACCTTTCATGCTTTAAATAGTATGATTAAAAGAAAACTACCTCTTTGAAATAATTTGAAGTAAAGCATTCACGCGCAAATTTATTTTTGGGCCTTATCTATGATTCATATATTAAGTATTATACTTATCAAAAAGAATAAATGGTGGAACACATGTACACTCTAAACTATAATGTGATAGCTGCAGGGATATTTTCTCACACATGGGACATGTACACAGAATGGACCGAGGGGGCACGAAGCAACAATCATTTCCTCGCTCGGAGCACATTGATGTGTTGAGGGCTTTAGCCCGAGATGCATCAATACGCGAAGAAAAGGGAGTGCGCCCAAGGTCTGTTCTTGTTTTATTCTATACCAAATACCCCCGATGGTTGAAAATTTGAAGAAAACAAGACGCATTTTGTTTATTTAACTTTTGTTGACCTTGACCGAAAGAATACAAGGGCTTATACGGACAAATGCCTACAAGCAGTTGGTGTGCCTGATATTGGAATTATATCGTGTTGACACATTAGAGCCAACAAAAGCATAACTATAACTGTGAAAAATATATCAGACAAGATCACGATTGTCACCAACAATATGAAAACCCCAACGACACTGTGGAGGAAATTCACAATGACATACCAAATGCTGTGGAACGTGTACACTCAAATTTCTGTAAATTCTCCCTAGGTTTGTCAAAATTTGCCAGCACTAAACTCACGCTGAGCGAATTATGCAGATACCCAATCAAAATAAAATCAACTGTCACAGCAGTCCTATACTGGCTACGATTAAAACATGGCACAAATAACACACTACTGAACAAAGCATTTGATGCAATGACACAAGGGAACCACCCATGGCTCCAAGACATACAATATCTCCTTCAGCAAATAAGTTTATAGGCAATATTTAGAACTAACGTGAAAATTGGGAAAAGAAACAATTTAAGTCACTTCTCACAGCTAGACTCAAAGATATATATATCCAAAGTTTCGACGCTCACTGCCTGGAAGACTCATATTATGAAAAGTGTAAGGTCACTAACATGTGTCAACAAAACCTGTATGAATCTAAACGCTATATCTTGATAAAATAAGATCGGCAACTATCAGAAATATTTTCACCAAGTTACTGAACGCTAGAGTTTGTTTAGGGTGTCTACTTATTAAATGGGGAACAGCTACCACTTCACTCTTTGAATTGCCTTAACTTGATCCTTTTTATCCTCGCTAGCCAAGTGGCAGACTAGTCCACGAGATGGGCGCTCATATCCATAACGCAGACAACACTTGGTTGAGAGTCAAGTTTATTAGTGGATATCAACTGCTTCACAATTGCCAGTGTAGTTACAAATGCCTTAATCCTATGTAAACAAACAGACACCGTCCGAGGACAAGCTTCTTCAATAAAGTCCACCTGACTCCATATGGCTATGCAAACAGTACAGTTCCTCTGCTAGTCACCAGATGTCATGTATATAGCTATCCAAACCCCCGAATCCCAAAGACTCTAATTGATCCAAACATGTATCGACCTGCTCTGCTCTTAACCGCCGATCATTGCCCTTAGGGGCCGTCCATAAATGACGTCATGCGCCGGGGAGGGGGGGGGGGGGGTCCAGGCCCCTATACATTCCTATAGTAAAAGCATGATGAAGGGGGGGAGGGGGGGTCAAAAAAGGTCAAAAATAGCATGACGTCATTTATGGACGGCCCCTTATATATAAGTTTAGTTATTGATTTTCTCCCGAGTAGTTCTGCTTACTGGTAGACTTAGCCTGTCTGCCATAGCCAAACGGGTTTATTACGCCTACCAGAAGCACCTACCATATTGACATTACATAGCACACTAACTTATGTAATTTTGAATACCGTTTATAACATATCTTCTACAATCTGGTGACTGTTTCTTCACTTTATTTATACACTATTAATTACATGCACGAGGTGTTTTACTACCTACCTTGTGCATTACGTATAGATGCAAACTGCACCTATGCAGCAGGTATAGGAGCTTCAGGAACAATAAAGTGGAGGAACCACTGTGTAAAGGCTGCAATTGTAAACAATCTGTACTGCACATGCTACTAAATTGTTAGAACGTAGACCTAAAAGCCAACAAAAACTTGTTTGAGAATAAACGCTGTAATTATGTATCCAGCTATCAAACTTTTTCTGACCAGGAGAAATTACAAATGATCCTGAACCTCAACCCACCATGAAAAACGAATTCAAGGATGATTTTATTGAACTACTGTGCACATTTGTTAAAAATACCTACCAAATTGTACAGCGCCAATCTAAGTGACATGAATGTATTGCTTACATTAGTCTAATAAACTTCCTTACTTCCTTACTTACTTACCAGGCCCATAGCCAGGGGGGGATACTTGGGGTACCCGTCATCCCCCCATGCTGGGCAAGGTCCACTTTTTACAAATATAAATTCTCAATAGAGAATCTAGAACTCTTGTTTGGCTCCAGTGGCATACAAATACTTGGAATTTTGTCAAATTATCAGAAAATCCCTTTAGTTTTCAGTGTCTGAAATCAAGCTGTGCCCTGCACCTGGCACCCATATTTTCGCGGCCGGGTGCGTGATTTTAAAGGTGAACAGACAAGAAACTTATCAAATCTTTACTTCATAGTTAAAGTGACTGGTTGGGGTACCTTCTATGCATATTGTGAGTGACACCTGGTGTAACTACACTAAGAATAATTTTGAAGGGCCATAATTAGGTGTGAAACCACTCTAACACTCTTGGTCGCCAAGTGCAGCCAGTGAGCCGTGACCAGATGTGTGACGTCACAGTATGGTCATGTTATCCTGGAATAAACAGCAGTGTATACTTCCCCAATCAGTATGTCAGAAATATTCAAATGAGCTACTGATTTACTACTGATTGTGCGCTGATTTCTACTGACAGCTCATTTAAGGATAGAGAGTGGTGATTAACGGGGATTTCAGTAAAATTGCAACAGTTTTGCCAATATTGCTAACTGATTAATGTATTATATATCAAATGAAAGGGCAGATTTTTCTCTATCCAATGGTATAGACAGATTTTGAATGAAATGGTGATTAGAAAAAAAATATTTGAAAAAAGTGAATTTTTCACTTTTATTTTTTGAATGCCGATATCTTCATCAACAGCTTCTCTGGGATTCTGAGACTTTATGGGTAATGCAAAAACATTACTGTGGAGGGAACTGTGTCTCAGATTTTTAATTTCCTTAAAATTTAACTAAGACCTACATCAAAAATCTGAGACATAGTTTCCTGCATAGTCAATATATCCAAAGTGTCCAATAAGTACCTTCAATATGAAGTCAGATATCAACCTTCAAAAAGTAAAAGTTACAAATCCTATTTCCATTTTTATCGTTCATTCACTCAGTCAATTTTCATTGAACAATCTTATTACATTTAACTTTATGTAGAGAACATATTCAAGTGTAGATATGAGAAATATTAAGCAGATATTTCAAAAATTGAATCATTGATAATTCAAAGATGCAGCTACTGCAAAATGCCAAAATCACCACTCTCTATCCTTAAATATTTTCAGACATACTGATTGATCACTGCTTAATCACTGTATTTCCTCTGATTTCCACTGATTTAACACTGAACTACCAATGCAAGTGCTTTTTGTTCTCAGGTGTTTCATATGATAATATAGACTAACACATACTGCAAAAGTGGCATGGTGGCGATTGACAATCCATACCAATTTTCCTACATTTATCTCAAACAGTTTTGATTTTATTCAAACTTTTCTGAATGACAATGCGTCTCCCTGTGTGCATCCTAGTGCACCTTGCACAGAGCATAAATCTGTGTCTGACATCACAAGCAGAACAGTTGAAAAATTATAAAACTGAAAAAAATGCAATAAGAATTTCATTCAATGTACTTTAAGTCTAAAAAAATTAAAATCACCTAATTAAATGATTTATGAAAGAAAATGTGAAAAAATATGTTTTTTATGGAATTTAGAAATTTGAAATTTGAATATAAATGTCATTTTGTGTGACATTGCACACAGATGTGTTTTCATGTGGATCACAGGAATAAGAGGTTTATTAAAGTTAAAGCCCATTTTTCACATAAAAGAGTAAATTATATGCATTGAAACTTTGCATACTTCCATATGAGGATTCAATCTAATGTATTTATAAAGTGTAAAACAACAAGAATCGAAATTTCACTGGCTCCTCTCTTTAAATAACATAGAGATAGAAGAGATACTACCCGTGTAATAATTAATAAAGGGTCTCAGGCTGGGATTTACATTTTTACAGCGTAACTTTATCCACTTCAACAGCATTTTATATGTCATCTCAAAGCTCATATAAATCTCAATCTGTTGATGTAAATTACATGATAATCGTTCAGGAATTGCCAAAATTATGAACTTAAAACTGATTTATCAACTTTTATTTTTTGAACGAAGAGATGTCAGTGACTAATGAAGTTATTTATCTGAACTTTTCAGAATGAGTTCTTAAGGTTCTGTTTGAGGGAAAGATTTCTCAAATTACTTTTTTAGGGCTTAGTTTTGATTTTATGTCAAAAAACAGGCAACTTTTTTCCATCTTTATAAATATATTTGTCACAAGACAAATTAAAACTAGGAGCTATATCAAAAAAATCTGACATGCTTTCCTCAATCAAAAGCTTAAGAGCAATTCCTGAAAATTTCAGAAGTTTTCCTCCATTAGTTAAATAGGTATTCTTGTTCAAATGAATTTAAGTGAAAAATAGGATTTTCTCTTTCGTTGGTATGTATGTTAGTTCATAGATGTCCAATCTCATTACATCTTATGTCGTTTTGTACAGCATAATACTCACCTTTCTATTGCTTTATTATAGAATACATATAAGGAACATGGAATGAAATAGCTAAGTATGAACAAAGAGAAAGAGCAAATCAGGCATCAACACCTCATATCAGTCTTTAACCATGCTCAACCATACTCTGACGTCACACCACTAATGCTCACGGGTGATGGCGGCCATGACAGTTTTCACTCAGATTTCCAAGGTACCCAAAGAATTTAGCTCTATTTTATCACTTTTTCGTATTAAGTATGTAATCACTTTATGGTATAGAAAATTGATAAAGAATCTTTAAATTGGCGTCTGTTCATCTTTAAGAGGTATGCACCCTGAATGTGCACAATTTTGAGGTCTTTTACCACTGCCACATATTGGGTGGGTGCAGAAGCAAATCCCTGAGTGCACAGTTTCTAGAGATTTTGCATTCTTTGGCAGCCCTGTCTGCCCTCTGGGACCCCTCTCCGCCTTCTGGTACCCCTGTCCACCCTCTGGGACCCCTGTCCACCCTCTCGTATGATTGTCCTGCACTGAGATAGTTATCAAAAACCTCGTTCATATGATCGGTGGTAATATTCAAATGAA